>CM055118.1:524290848-529090848 GCA_029206835.1 Rana muscosa | reverse complement strand
TGAAACAAGGATTGGTGATAAAGCATCAGTAGAGAGGAGACACCTTTCTCCCATATTAATTCTTACAGGAGAGAATTTTCCTTCCAAGGGGTAGATTTCCTCTCACTTCCTGTTGTCTTCTTCCGTTTGCAAGTAGTAGTAGTTTGTAAGTTGGATGTTTGAAAGTAGGGACCTGCCGTATATACTCTGCAGAAATTGGCCCCTTAGGTGTTGGTGTTGGCACAACACTGAAAGCACTCACAGTTATTCTTGGTGGGTGCTGGAACGCCCTGCTGTCAACTATTATATCAGGAATTGTAATAACATATAATTGTTGATCAGTGGTAGTAAAAATCGGGCCTTTGATGGTGGTGCTGGTGCCACAACACTGTAAGGCCTGACAGTTACTCTTGGTGGGCGCAGCAATGGGCCCTGCTGTGAATTATTAGATCAATAATTATAATTGCATGCCCCTGTTGAATAGGGGCTGAAAAATTGGGCCTTTGGTGGTGGTGGTGGTGGTGGTGGTGATGGTGGTGCTGGTGCCACAACACTGTAAGGCCTGACAGTTACTCTTGGTGGGCGCAGCAATGGGCCCTGCTGTGAATTATTCGAACAATAATTATAATTGCATGCCCCTGTTGAACAGGGGCTGAAAAATTGGGCCTTTGGTGGAGGTGGTGGTGGTGATGGTGGTGCTGGTGCCACAACACTGTAAGGCCTGACAGTTACTCTTGGTGGGCGCAGCAATGGGTCCTGCTGTGAATTATTCGATCAATAATTATAATTGCATGCCCCTGTTGAAGAGGGGCTGAAAAATTGGGCCTTTGGTGGTGGTGGTGGTGGTGATGGTGGTGCTGGTGCCACAACACTGTAAGGCCTGACAGTTACTCTTGGTGGGCGCAGCAATGGGCCCTGCTGTGAATTATTAGATCAATAATTATAATTGCATGCCCCTGTTGAACAGGGGCTGAAAAATTGGGCATTAGGCACTGGTGGCACAACACTGCAACCCCTCACAGATACTGTACTTGGAGCACAGCAATGAGGCCTGTTGCAAAGTATTGCATCAAAAATTTTAATTACACGCCCCTGTTAAACAGGGGCTGAAAAATTGGGCCTTAGCCACTGGTGGCGTCACCCATAAACCAAAATGTTCTTCCAAGCTATCATCATTAATCGTATCATTGAGGAGGAGGAGGAGGATAGCCAGTCAACATAACAGCACAGGCACTCAGCATCAGCATCAGTCTTGAAGGGATGTGACATTTTAAAATCAATTAGTCTGTTATATCAGCATCTGGTGTGTGGTAGCTGGTGGTGATCCAAGACTGGTTCATCTTGATGAAAGTCAGTCGATCAACCGAGTCGATGGACAGGCGCACCCTGTGATCCGTGACAAATCCTCCAGCAGCACTGAATGTGCGTTCTGAAAGAACGCTGGATGCAGGACAGGCCAGTAGCTCAATTGCATACTGTGCAAACTCTGGCCAGTGATCCATCCTCAAGACCCAGTAAGCCAGAGGATTTTCGGTGGGGAAGGTGTCCAAGTCTGACCTTGCCCCTAGGTATTCCTGGACCATGTATATCAGACGCTGGCGATGGTTGCTGGAACCGATCATACTTTGGGGCTGCGGACTAAAGAATTGTCTGAACGCATCGGTCAGACGGCCACCTTCCCCACCGCTCCTTCTTTGACTGCCCGAAGCCTCAGCAACTCGTTGTCCAGGACCAGGAGTTTGTAACCTCCCAGTCTCTGGGAACGCGTTGCACAGACCTTTCTGCAAGGCCTCCCGGAGTTGTCTCATCCTCTGCTCCCTCTGCGACGGTACGATAAGGTCCGCAACCTTACCCTTGTACCGTGGATCAAGGAGAGTGGCCAGCCAGTAATGGTCCCTCTCCTTGATCCGAAGAATACGAGGATCCTTCCGCAGACTTTGCAGGATCAGGGAGGCCATGCAGCGTAGGTTAGCTGAGGCATTCAGTCCGGAGTCCTCTGGGTCACTAAGGACGACATGATCCGCAGCCACCTCCTCCCAGCCACGTACAAGTCCACTGGTTTCTTGGGACTGTAAATCATCCCTAAAAGACTGCTGCTGATGATGCTGAGTGCCAGCCTCCACCTCCATGCTGACACAATCCTCCTCCTCCTCCTCCTCCTCCTCTTCCTGTGCGATGGGTGGGACAGAAGGAACACTGTCTGGGTAAAGGGGGCCTTGAGAGGCAAGGAAGTCCTCCTCTTCCTGCCTCTGTTCTGCCTCAAGTGCCCTGTCCATTATTCCACACAGCGTGTGCTCCAACAGGTGGACAAGAGGTACAGTGTCACTGATGCATGCACTGTCACTGCTCACCATCCTCGTGGCCTCCTCAAATGGTGCCAGGACAGTGCATGCATCCCTGATCATGCCCCACTGGCGTGGTGAAAAAAACCCGAGCTCCCCTGACCCTGTCCTGGTGCCGTAGTCGCACAGGTACTCATTGATGGCCCTCTGCTGCATGTGCAGCTGCTGCAGCATGGCCAACGTTGAGTTCCACCTGGTGGGCATGTCACATATAAGGCGGTTCTTGGGCAGGTTCAACTCCTTTTGCAGCTCAGCCAGGCGAGCACTGGCATTATAAGATCTGCGGAAATGCACACAGACTTTCCTGGCCTGCCTCAGGACATCCTGTAAGCCCGGGTACCTGCCCAAGAACCGCTGCACCACCAGGTTAAGGACGTGAGCCATACAGGGCACATGGGTCAGTTGTCCCTGTCGGAGGGCGGAGAGGAGGTTGGTGCCATTGTCGCAAACCACCATTCCTGGCTTAAGCTGGCGTGGCGTCAACCACCTCTCGGCCTGCCCCTGCAGAGCAGACAGGACCTCTGCCCCAGTGTGGCTCCTGTCCCCCAAACACACCAGCGCAAGCACGGCATGGCATCTTTTTGCCTGCGTACTTGCGTAGCCCCTTGAACGCCTACGGAGCACCGCTGGTTCCGAGGACAAACCACAGGAAGAGGCCATGGAGGAAGAAGAAGAGGAGGGGGTGGAGGAGAGAGGTGTGTCACAACCAGTAGTAGCATTTTGGAGGCGTGGCGGTGGAACAACCTCCAACACTACTGCACCTTGTCCTGCATCCTTCCCAGCTGCCAAAAGAGTGACCCAATGGGCCGTGAAAGAAAGGTAACGTCCCTGTCCATGCCTGCTGGACCATGAGTCAGCGGTAATATGCACCTTACCGCTGACCGCCCTGTCCAGCGAGGCCAAGACATTGCCTTCCACATGCCTGTAGAGAGCCGGAATCGCCTTCCGTGCGAAAAAGTGGCGTTTGGGAACCTGCCACCGAGGAACCGCACATTGCACAAACTCACGGAAGGGGGCCGAGTCTACCAACTGAAAAGGCAGCAGTTGAAGCGCTAGCAATTTAGCCAAGCTAGCATTCAACCGCTGGGCATGTGGATGGCTGGGAGTGAACTTCTTTCGATGGTCCAGCAGCTGGGGCAGGGAAATTTGCATGCTAGAATCGGACGTTGGTGTACTGCTAGCAGAGTGCCCGCAAGTACTTGCCTGTGACACACCTAATTCTACACCTTCATTCCTCTCAGAGCAGGTTTCAGAGAGGAGTGAAGGTATAGTGGGGTTGGAGATCCCAGCTGATGCGGTGCAAGAAGAGGTCAGCTTTGTTCTTTGGTGTGGGTCTTTAAGGTAGGCTTGCCAACGAGCTGCATGGCAGGTCAACATATGTCTGATCAAGCATGTGGTGCCCAAGCGGCTGATGTTTTGGCCACGCGATATACGCTTGAGACATATGTTGCAAACAGCAGCTGTGCGATCTGATGCACTCGCCTCAAAAAAGGCCCACACCAAAGAACTTTTTGAATGACGGGCAGAGGCAGCGCCCTGCACAGGCGGAGCTCTGCGGTGTGATTCCGTCGGTGTGCTGCCCATACGCTGGCCACTCAAGGGCATCCTGCCTCGTTGGAGATGTGCCTCCTCCTCATCCTCCTCCTCCTCCTCCTCTCTCCTATTAGGCACCCACGTGGAGTCAGTGACCTCATCATCCCCTCCCTCCTCATCACTGGAGCCAATTTGGCAGTATGCTGCAGCTGCTGGAGCATGACTGCCAGATTGGTGTCCTTCTTGAGCATCCCCTCTCTCTGCTCTCACGCTGCTGCCTTCCTCTAGCTGGGTATCATCATCAGATCCTTCCAAACGCTGGGCATCCTCCTGGAGCATGTACCCAACACTGTGCTCAAACAGTTTGGGGGACTCCTCAGGAGGAGGACATGGTGGGTCTAGGGAAGGATTGACTAATGAAGATAATGATACCAGAGAAGAGGACGCTTTGGCAGCTGCTTTGCCAGTACCCTGAGCCTGGGTGAGAGAGGATGAGGAGGATGAGGTGGGCTTGGTCATCCACTCTACCAAGTCTTCGGCATGATGTGGCTCGACATGTCCAGCTGCCGAAAAGAAGGACAAGCGTGTCCCATGGCCTGTGCTGATGACAATGCACCGCGTCCACGACCAGCACTGTTGCCCCCAGACACAGAGCCTGCTTGCCCTCTTTTTTTGCCTCCTGACTGTCTGCCTCTCCTTGTTTGCCTTCCAGACATTTTAATGGATGGCCTGCAGGGAGATGGGAAAAAGAGCAAGAAGGGCTACCTTCAGGTGTATACTGTGCAGGAGGCTTAGCAACAATGACACTGACACTGTCCCCTGCCTATCCTTCTCTGTCCCTAAACACAATGATTGAAAATATGGAACAGCAAAATTGGTTTAGAACAGAATAGCACACTGACACTTTCCCTCACTGTCCTACTCTGTCCCTCCCTACAAACAAGATTTAGCACAGAATAGCACACTGATAATTTCCACGAGTGTCCTTCTCTGTCCCTAAACTCAAGGATTTGAAATATGGAACAGCAAAATTGGTTTAGAACAGAATAGCACACTGACACTTTCCCTCACTGTCCTACTCTGTCCCTCCCTACAAACAAGATTTAGCACAGAATAGCACAGTGATAATTTCCACGAGTGTCCTTCTCTGTCCCTAAACTCAAGGATTTGAAATATGGAACAGCAAAATTGGTTTAGAACAGAATAGCACACTGACACTTTCCCTCACTGTCCTACTCTGTCCCTCCCTACAAACAAGATTTAGCACAGGATAGCACACTGATAATTTCCACGAGTGTCCTTCTCTGTCCCTAAACTCAAGGATTTAAAATATGGAACAGCAAAATTGGTTTAGAACAGAATAGCACACTGACACTTTCCCTCACTGTCCTACTCTGTCCCTCCCTACAAACAAGATTTAGCACAGAATAGCACACTGATAATTTCCACGAGTGTCCTTCTCTGTCCCTAAACTCAAGGATTTGAAATATGGAACAGCAAAATTGGTTTAGAACAGAATAGCACACTGACACTTTCCCTCACTGTCCTACTCTGTCCCTCCCTACAAACAAGATTTAGCACAGAATAGCACAGTGATAATTTCCACGAGTGTCCTTCTCTGTCCCTAAACTCAAGGATTGAAAATATGGAACAGCAAAATTGGTTTAGAACAGAATAGCACACTGACACTTTCCCTCACTGTCCTACTCTGTCCCTCCCTACAAACAAGATTTAGCACAGAATAGCACACTGATAATTGCCACGAGTGTCCTTCTCTGTCCCTAAAATCAAGGATTGAAAATATGGAACAGCAAAATTGGTTTAGAACAGAATAGCACACTGACACTTTCCCTCACTGTCCTACTCTGTCCCTCCCTACAAACAAGATTTAGCACAGAATAGCACACTGACACTTTCCCTCACTGTACCTCTCTGTCCCTAAACTCAAGGATTGAAAATATGGTTCAGCAAGATTGGTTTAGAACAGAATAGCACACTGACACTTTCCCTCACTGTACCTCTCTGTCCCTACAAACAAGGATTAGCACAGAATAGCACACTGACACTTTCCCTCACTGTACCTCTCTGTCCCTAACAAACAAGGTTTAGCACAGAATAACACACTGTCACTGACACTCTCCCTACCTATCCTTATTTGTCCCTAAACACAAGGAATCCAGGATTAGTAAAGGAAAAAAAATGACACTGTCCCTGCCTATGCTTCTCTTTCCCTGCTCCGAACACACTACACAAGGCCGCCGCGCTGGCGGCCTTTTATAGTGTGGGGCGTGTACTAAACCCCCTCAGCAATAATTGGCCACAGGCATCCTGCCTGTGGTCAATCATTGCTCTCCTCGCTGCCGGCGCTGTGATTGGCCAAGCATGCGGGGTCACAGTGCATGCTTGGCCAATCACAGCGCCTGGATGACACTGCGATGGCGTAGTGCATTGTGGGCCGTTCGCGTCACTCGAATTTGGCGCGAACGGCCCAAATCGTTCGATCTTCGTCGAACGATCGAACAGCCGATGTTCGAGTCGAACGTATGTTCGACTCGAACACGAAGCTCATCCCTAGCCAGGAGCCCTTGGCGGACAAGATGGGAGAACTAGAGATACTGTTGTACGAGGAGGATTTAGATTTTGTGGGAATTTCAGAGACTTGGTTCAACAGCTCTCATGATTGGCTGGCAACCATTCAATGGTATTCCCTTTACCGTAGGGATAGAGAGGGTAAAAAAGTGGGAGGGGTATACCTGTATGTCAAGAATAATGTACAAGTAAACTTGAGAGATGACATCACTAAGGGAGCTAGGGAGGGTGTGGAATCCTTATGGGTAGAGCTCCAAAAGGATGAAACTAAGGGGAAATAATACTGAGAGAATGCTATAGGCCCTCTAAACTGAGGGAGGAGGGGGAGACGGACCTCCTATCAGAAATTGGATTAGCGGCAAGGATGGGAGGTGTCATCATAATGGGGGATTTTAATTATCCAGACATAGACTGTCAGGGCTGGGTTCAGCCCTTCCTTCTCTGTGCTGGCAGCTCAGCTGTCAGCTAATTGCCAGCTTCCATCTCTCCACAGTGATTCACCTGTTGATGATCCGCTTGTCAGCTCTGCCTACTTAAGGACTTCCGACTTTCTCCTGCGTTCCAGTTAAAGACCTGCTTGACTGTTGTCCCCTCTGGCTACGGATCCTGCTTGCTGTTCTACTACCTTTATCGCTGGCTCTTGGACTTTGGCTTGGCTGGCTACCCGATCCGGTTACTAAACTCTGGCTATGTTTTGACTACGCTTACTCTGTTTACCTTTTTATTATTTATTATTAAGCTAGTGTGATTTAACTGTACTTCTGTCTCAGTCTGATTCATGGTTTCTGACAGTAGGCAAAGGCCATGAATTCTGAAGATGCAGGCAATCCACTTGTTAATAATATTTCTTCCAGATTGGATGACCTGGATCACCGCATGGATCAGTTTGCCACGGCGATACAGACGCTCCTGAGTAGCACGGCTCATCTAGAGTCTCCCACTGTGGCCGCTCCGGTAGTCCCTGTGCAGGCACCCACCTCGAGTATTACCTCTATTAGAGGTATGTCTGGTTCCGCCCCGCTTCCCCAGCGATTTGGGGGCAATCCAATCCAATGCAGAGGTTTTCTCAACCAGGTTAAGATATATTTTGAGATGCTGCCCCAGGCGTTTCCCACACGCAGAAGCAAAGTAGGTTTAGTGATATCTTTGCTTTCTGAGAGAGCCTTGGCCTGGGCAAACCCTCTATGGGAGACGCAAAAACCCGTGGTCCTGAGTTACCCAGAATTTGTGGCTTCCTTCAAAAGGGTATTTGACGTTCCCGCACGCTCCACTTCTGCTGCCAAGAGCCTCATGTTAATCAAACAGAGTACGAGAACTGTTGCAGATTACGCCATTGAATTCCGTACTCTGGCAGCAGAGGTTGCTTGGAACAATGAGGCCCTCGTGGCTGCTTTTTCTCATGGTCTCTCGGATAACATTATGGATGAGATAGCAGCCCGAGATATACCCACTGAGCTGGAGAAGT
Source organism: Rana muscosa (assembly GCA_029206835.1). Lineage (NCBI taxonomy): Eukaryota > Metazoa > Chordata > Amphibia > Anura > Ranidae > Rana > Rana muscosa. Next base: position 529,082,940 of record CM055118.1, on the reverse strand, counting down.
TGATCACATTTGCCATCCTCATTGACTCCAGACTCAGAGAAAGACCCTCTGTTAAGGAGTACTTGCAGAAGCCTCCTGTATGTTTGTCTCCGAGCTTTGCAGTCCCACCCTTGCCTCCCTCAGCTCCCATGCCTCCTGGTACCGAGTCGGTCTGTGAAGTTTGACCCATGCACTTGGGCTTCACGCGTCTCTGTGGATGAGAGAGCCCTTAGGAGGTGGGAGAGATTGTGCCTTTATTGTGGCCAGGCTGGTCACTTTTTGAAGTCTTGTCCTACCCGTCCAGGGAACGCCCGAACCTTGAGGTCATGTCACGGAGAAACCTTAGGTGGCATTGTTTCGTCTCCAGTTGCCCAGAAGGATAAGCCCCTGGTTTCGGTTACCCTGTCTTGGGCTGAGTCATCCATCGATATACAGGCTCTAATCGACTCCGGGCTGCAGGCCTGTTCATTGATGCTGCCTTTGTGTCTAAGCACTCGATTCCGCTGCAGCTGCGTGACACTCCACTTGCCATTGAGGCTCTTGACGGAAGACCTCTACAGCCTGCCCATGTGACTCATGAGACTGTTCCATTGTCCATGGCCGTAGGGGCTCTTCACCAAGAGATAATCCAATTCCAAGTTATTTCCTCACCTAAGTTTCCGCTGGTTATTGGTTATCCTTGGTTACAGAGGCACAACCCATCTTTTGATTGGCTCCGTGCTGAGGTTCTGTCCTGGTCACAACAGTGCAGTGAGAGATACTTCCAGAAGGTAGCCAAGGTCCTGTGCACCTCTTCACTCTCCTCCCTGCCAGAGGAGTACCGCGATTTTAGCGATGTCTTTGACAAAGGTCAAGCCGGTACGTTGCCTCCACACCGGTCGTATGATTGCGCAATTGACCCTCAACCTGATGCCATTCCCCCTCGTGGCCGGGTTTACCCTTTATCGGTCTTGGAGGATAAGGCCATGGAGGAGTATGTTGCAGACTTACTTTCTCAAGGTTTCATCCGCAAATCCTCGTCTCCTGCTGGTGCTGGTTTCTTTTTTGTGAAGAAGAAGAGTGGTGAACTGAGACCTTGTATCGATTATAGGGGTCTCAATCATTTCACCATTAAGTATGCCTGTCACGTACCTGACGGTGACGAGCCCGGTTAGCAGAGGGAGGCCTCCCTTACGGCTCCCACCGGCGGCCCCTGGTGGTATAACAGGAAGCACGGAGGTGGAAGGGGTACGAGTGCCTGGCAGGATCAAGAACTACCGCAGGTGATCAGGAACCAGCAGGTGAGGAGGCAGGAACCAGGAACTACAGCAGGTGAGTGGACAGGAACCAGGAACTACAGCAGGTGAGTAGACAGGAACCAGGAACTCAGAAGATGACCCGGACCGGGAGGCACAGCAGGTAGACTGGAACCACTGGGCAGCAGCAGATGAACAGGAACCAGCAGATGAGCAGACAGGAACCAGCAGATGAGCAGACAGGAACCAGGAACTGCAGCAGGTGAGTAGACAGGAACCAGGAACTCAGCAGATGACCCGGACCGGGAGGCACAGCAGGTAGACTGGAACCACTGGGCAGCAGCAGGTGAACAGGAACCAGCAGATGAGCAGACAGGAACCAGCAGATGAGCAGACAGGAACCAGCAGATGAGCAGACAGGAACCAGGAACTCAGCAGATGACCCGGACCGGGAGGCACAGCAGGTAAACTGGAACCACTAGGCAGCAGCAGGTGAACAAGAGCCAAGGTCAGGCAGGATCGTCAGACAAGCCGGGGTCGGGTAAACTGGCAGGCAGCGAGGCACAAAAGGATCAGGCAATACCGAAGTCAGAAAACAGGCCGATGGTCAGGTACAGGCAGATAGCAGGAGGGTCACAGGAAGCCGGATCAGATACAGGTAAACAAGGCAGATCAGGTCACTTGGGATAAACGCTGTAGAGCAGACAGCAGGGACTGTCTGCAAGTGAGGAGTTTAAATAGCCCTTCGGGCGTCACCTGCGGGGGCGGGAACCAGGAAGTCCAGGGCGTCTGTTACTGACAGGGTTTCTATGACATTGCCCCCCCCAAGGGGCAGCCTCCGGATGCCCCTAGGAGCAAACTTCTCGGGGTGAGACCTCCTGAAGGCTTGTATCAGGTCTTTGGCGTGAATGTTCTCTTCGGGTTCCCAGGAGTTCTCCTCTGGTCCGTAACCCTTCCATTTTATTAAAAATTGACTCTGGCTATTTCTTCTTCGTGCGTCTAAAATAGCTTCTACCTCAAATTCCTGTTCCCCGTCTATGATGACGGGATCAGGGCGAGTCGGGGTCCGACCTGGGAATGGGTTGGAGACTGACGGTTTCAATAGAGAAACATGAAAAACAGGGTGGACCCTCAGGGAGTCGGGGAGCTCCAGCTCGTAGGCCACCTCGTTGATTTTCCTTTTGATAGGAAAAGGCCCTAGAAACTTGGGGCCCAATTTCTTGGACGGGCAAGCCAATCTTAGATTGATGGTGGAAAGCCATACTTGGTCGCCCGGTGCCAGCGCTAATTCACCCCGTCTCCTCCTGTCGTAGACCGTCTTGTTATACTCCTGAGTTCTTGCCATGGCTTCGCGTAGAAGCTGGTTGTTAGAGGAGAAGAAATTCACTTTTCTTTCTCGTACATCACGGGACACAGAGCGACATAGTCATTACTAATGGGTTATATAGATACCGTCAGGTGCTGGCACTGGCAACTTCCAAAACCGGAAGTACCCTCCCCTATATAAGCCCCTCCCATCCGGGAGCACCTCAGTTTTTTGCCAGTGTCTAAGGTGTTGGCCAAGAAGAAACATGTGTTTTTCACTGAGCTTGCGTACAGGTTCTTTTGGGCCTCAGTAAGCTATTCCGGATCCGACCAAAAAAGCTTCATAGCTAAACGGTCGGTACCCGGGCCTTGCAGAGAAGAGCAAGGTTTTGCCTGTAATGCTTCTCTTAGGAGAGCTGGACCCTGGGATCCAGAGCTCTGGTCATACCCACGACCAAGATGTTTTCTGTGCAGGGTGCTATACAGGTCCAGGGGAGTGGAATCCTTGGGAACCCGGTCCCTGAAGGTTTGATTACAATGCCTGCCGTGATAGGTGAAGTTTGGGCTTTTGTGGACCAAACAAAGTCCTGCGGCGGGGAACAGGTAAGTGGGGGCCCCCAGGAACTTGGTTCTATTGGGGGACCCCCAAGCCTAATTTGTCTTTCTGTCTGTTACCTAATGGTATTCCCGCAAAATTCTGTGCATGCCTGTAACTACTAAAAAAATGTAATAATTTTTAATGGTGGTCAAGAAAAAAAAAAAAAATTTTTTTTTTTATATATATATTTAATATATTAGACTGCGGTACCTGTGTTTGTCCACTAGAGGCCGCTGTGGAATGTTTTTCTTGTCATGTGGACTAGTTTCTTCTCAGCAGAGCAAAGTCCAGGCAGATGGTGAGTTCTCTTATAGGAAACTGCTTCCTCTGCATGTTGCAGTGCTCGTCCATCCCCCGGCCTGCGGCAAAGAGGGGCCCTGGCTCCTGTCCCTTGTTTCCATTTTTTGAAATTAGCGCCGAAGGCGCACGTGGCCGCGCGCGTGCACGCGCCTCTATATATAGAGGTGAGCCGGGAAAGGGGGCGGAGCCTGGGGGATGACGCTCTGTGCGCGCCGCAGCGCTTCTGCGCATGTGCGGGCGTCCCAGCAGTTTAAAAAACCACAATATTGTAGTGAGCTGGCTATGAAGTACAGAGACAGAGCTGGCAACATTTAAAAGCATACAGCAAGCGGTTGATACAGGCATCCCCTAGAAAGGCACATTAGTAGACACCAACTGTTTCTTATAGCAGCATTTATGCTAGACTATTATCAGTAACTGGTGTATTTCGGCTGGAATACCTCAGCTTTGTGGCTTAGGAATATGCCGTCTAAAAACTCCGGGACTAGAAATTCCAGGAGGAATAGGGGGTCTCCATCGGGCTCTGAGGATCTTGGGCATGCTTTGGCTGCACCAGTCTCCCCTGAAGAATCAGAGGTTAGTGACCGTAGAGCACCCTCAGGAGTACCTGGTACTGTGGCTGTCCTCAGTTCACCTGCTCCTGTGTATGTAACAGAGGAGGTTTTTTCCTCAGCTCTGGGAGGGCTGGAAGAGAGATTGTCAGCATTGATCGCTGCTTCCCTGTCACAGGAGAAAAGCGCTCGATCTCCGTCTCCCCCCTCAGAGTGCCTGTTAACAGAGCAACAGTCCCATACAGAGGTCGACCTACCTGAGGGGGATCAGGATGAGGTCGATTCGGTTGCAGAGGAATCAACAGTGGAAGAGCCGTTCTCAGCATCACATGCTGAAAGGTTATGGGTTCAGTCCCTGACTAATATGGTCCGATCAGCATTTAAAATGCCACTTGCGGAGCCATCATCCACTTCTGTCTCCTCGTTGGGGTCGCTAAAAGCTCCCCAGACTGTTTGTTCCTTTCCGATCCATCCTTTACTGGAGGGGCTCATTTACCAGGATTGGGAGCATCCTGACAAAACATTTACTCCCCCCAAGAGATTTCCGGTGGTCTATCCCATGGAGAATAAGTTCATCAGAAAATGGAGGGTCCCTACAGTGGACGCAGCCATCTCTTGTGTGAATAAATCACTGACATGTCCGGTGGAAAATGTCCAAATGTTCAAGGACCCAATAGATAAAAAATTGGAGTCCTTATTAAAATCTGCTTTTTCTACAGCAGGATTGGTGACACAACCAGCAGTGGCAGCTATTGGGGTCTGCCAAGCAGTGAAGGATCAGTTGAAACAGGTCTTAAGGGACTTGCCGGATCAGCAGGCTCTTGCCCTAGCTGATCTACCTAGAGCCTTATGCTTTGCGGTGGACGCTATAAAGGATTCAATCCATCAGGCCTCCCGCCTTACGCTGTCTGTAGTACATATGCGCAGGCTTCTATGGCTCAAAAACTGGTCTGCTGAAGCTCCCTGTAAAAAATTGCTGGTCAGCTTCCCATTTCATGGGGAGCGCTTATTCGGGGAAGACCTGGACAAGTATATCCAGAGAATTTCCAGCGGTAAAAGTACACTTTTGCCGGTTAAAAATAGAGTTAGAGGTCCCTCTTTTAAGAGGCCGGCTTCTCCAGTCCCTAGGACATCGGCTGTGAAACAGTTCCGACGGCCTCCTCGGTCAAATCCCGGAGGTAGAAATCAGGGACAGTTGCAGGGTAACAAAAAGCCCTGGAGCAGGAGAGGTACAAAACCTCCCCCAAAGTCAAATGCATGAAGGGTTGCCCCCACCCAATCGGGTGGGGGGAAGACTTCAGTTGTTCACAGAGACCTGGCGGGACACGATCCGAGACAGATGGGTGCTCTCCGCAGTAAATCTGGGATACAAATTGGAGTTAAAAAACTCCCCTTCTTCCCGCTTTATAAGGTCAAACGTGCCAAGGGATCCCCAGAAGAGAGGATCCCTCCTGTTGGCACTAGAACAATTATTGCTTCAAGCAGTAATTATAGAGGTTCCCCTGGAAGAGTGGGGGTTCGGGTTTTACTCAAACCTCTTTACAGTTCCGAAGCCAAACGGGGACGTGAGGCCCATACTAAATCTAAAAGGGCTAAACAAATTCCTGCATATCAGGACTTTCCGGATGGAGTCGATCCGATCGGTAGCCACTGCCCTACAAGGGGAGGAATGGTTAGCCTCGATCGACATCAAGGATGCTTATTTGCACATTCCCATCTTTCCAGCCCACCAAAAATTTCTACGCTTTGCGGTAGAAGGCCGCCATTTTCAGTTCAGAGCCTTACCCTTCGGTCTGGCCACAGCACCAAGAGTGTTCACAAAAATTTTGGCCCCATTATTGGCCAATCTAAGAACACGAGGTGTAACGATAATGTCATATCTAGACGACTTGTTGCTGATAGACCACTCAGTGGAAAAACTAGAAGTGGTTGTTCACTAGACAGTCAAGTATCTGGAATATCACGGTTGGATTATCAACCGAGACAAGTCAGCCCTAAAACCAGTCAAAAGTCTGGAATACTTGGGGCTAAGGCTGGATTCAGACCAGAGAAAAATTTTCTTGCCTCAAGAAAAGGGGTCGTCTTTGAGAGATTTGATCCACTTAGTGGGCTCAAAAAGACAGCCATCCATACGCCTGTGCATGAGGCTGCTGGGAAAGATGGTGGCATCATTCGAAGCAGTACCCTACGGTCAATTCCATTCAAGGAAGTTGCAAAGGGCCATACTGTCAGCCTGGAACAAAAAAGTTCAGGCTCTGGACTTACCAATGTCCTTGTCCCCTTCCGTTCGCAAGAGCCTCCGCTGGTGGTTGGTTCCCCAGAATCTGGAAAGAGGGAAATCCTTCAGTCCGATTTCCTGGAAGGTGGTCACTACAGATGCCAGCCTTATAGGCTGGGGAGCAGTACTGGAGCAATGGTCTCTCCAGGGCAAGTGGTCAGAAGCAGAAAAGGCCCTGCCCATCAATCTCTTAGAGATACGAGCAGCCCGGTATGCCCTAGTAGCATGGACATCCAAACTCCAAGTGTCCCCTGTCAGAGTTCAATCAGACAATGCCACAGCAGTGGCATATATCAATCGTCAGGGGGGCACCAGGAGTCATGCAGCCCAAAGGGAAGTAAATTACATCCTGAGATGGGCAGAAAGATATGTCCCAGCCATATCTGCGGTATTCATTCCAGGAGTGGAGAATTGGAAGGCGGACTTTCTAAGTCGCCAACAATTATGCCCAGGGGAATGGTCCCTTCATCCCGAGGTTTTCCGGACAATATGTCAGCGGTGGGGAACACCGGATGTAGATCTGCTAGCATCCAGATTCAACGCAAAGGTGGACAGGTTTGTCTCTTGGACAAGGGATCCCCTAGCTTGCGGCTCGGATGCCCTAGTGTTCCCTTGGGATCAGTTCAAGCTGATATATGCATTCCCACCGCCACAATTGTTACCTCGATTACTCCGCAGAATCAGGGTAGAAAAGAAACCAGTGATTCTGGTGGCTCCAGCGTGGCCCCGAAGAGCATGGTACGCGGAGATTGTAAAAATGTCTGTGGGGAGTCCTTGGACCCTCCCACATCGTCCGGACCTGCTTTCGCAGGGACCGATATACCACCCTTCCTTACCAGCCCTAGGTTTGACGGCCTGGCTATTGAAGCCCACATTCTAAAAAAGAGAGGGCTCTCTAATGCTGTGGTGTCTACCATGATCAATGCCAGGAAACCGGTATCCAGGCAGATCTACTATAGAATCTGGAAGGCGTACATCGCCTGGTGTGAGGCCAGGAAATGGCATCCACGTAAATACGTAATAGGTAGGATTCTGGACTTCCTACAATGGGCTGTAGATAGGAAGCTTGCCTTGAGTACTATCAAGGGTCAGATTTCGGCCTTGTCAATATTTTTTCAAAGGCCCTTGGCTTCGCATTCACTAGTCAAAGCCTTTATACAAGGAGTGATGCGTATTAGTCCTCCGGTTAATATTCCCATATGTCCATGGGATCTAAACTTGGTTTTGTCGGTTCTACAGAAACAACCATTTGAACCACTACAGCATATTTCCTTGGTGCTTCTCACCAGGAAATTGATTTTTCTAGTAGCCATTTGTTCGGCTAAAAGAGTATCGGAATTAGCAGCTATGTCCTGTAAGGAGCCATATCTGGTTATCCATAAGGACAGAGTAGTGTTACGTCCTCATCCAGCCTTTCTTCCTAAGGTGGTATCGAGGTTTCATTTGAACCAAGATGTGGTTCTTCCTTCTTTTTTCCCCAAACCTACTTCGGTAGAGGAAAAGTTATTGCATTCTTTGGATGTAGTAAGAGCAGTTAAAGCTTATCTAAAAGCCACTGCTCAGATTCGCAGAACGGATACTTTGTTTATTCTGCCGGAAGGCCCCAGAAAGGGTCAGGCAGCGTCAAAATCTACTTTAGCCAAGTGGATTCGACAGGTCATTATGCAAGCTTATGGCTTGAGAAGGAGACCGCCTCCGTTCAAAGTTAGAGCGCACTCCACGAGAGCAGTTGGAACTTCATGGGCAGTGCATCACCAGGCCTCCCTGGCTCAAATCTGTAAGGCCGCAACATGGTCTTCAGTACACACGTTTACTAGGTTCTACCAGGTGGACGTTAGAAGTCAGGAGGATGTCGCCTTTGGGCGCAGTGTGTTGCAGGCCGCAAAAGATCCTCATGTCTGATAGCGCTCAGCTTATATATGGTGTATCCCCCCCCCTCATTTGGCATTGCTTTAGGACATCCCATTAGTAATGACTATGTCGCTCTGTGTCCCGTGATGTACGAGAAAGAAAATAGGATTTTTATAACAGCTTACCTGTAAAATCCTTTTCTTGGAGTACATCACGGGACACAGAGCTCCCGCCCCTCTTTGGGGACACTTATTGCTTTGCTACAAAACTGAGGTGCTCCCGGATGGGAGGGGCTTATATAGGGGAGGGTACTCCGGTTTTGGAAGTTGCCAGTGCCAGCACCTGACGGTATCTATATAACCCATTAGTAATGACTATGTCGCTCTGTGTCCCGTGATGTACTCCAAGAAAAGGATTTTACAGGTAAGCTGTTATAAAAATCCTATTTTTCCAGAACTGCGGGCACTGAGCACTCAGGGAGAGAGTTGGGCAGAAATGTGGGGTGAAACCCGAAGTTCGCAAAAAATGGGGTCTGGTTAGTTGCGGAGTGGATGGAGTTATTGTAGGAGAACTCCGCTAGCGGAAGCAGGGAGAGCCAGTCATTCTGAGCAAAGGAGGAGAAACAACGCAAATATTGCTCGAGGGTCTGATTTGTTCTCTCAGTCTGTCCGTTGGTTTGAGGGTGGTAAGCCGAAGAGAATGATAGCTCTATTCCCAGAGTCTTGCAGAGGGACCTCCAGAACCGGGAGGTAAATTGTACCCCCCGATCGGAGACTATATTAGCAGGTACCCCGTGGAGCCTGACGACTTCTTTAATGAACATTTGTGCAGTTTCCGGGGCCGAGGGGGTCCCTCTCATAGGAAAAAAATGTGCCATCTTGGACAGACGGTCCACAATCACAAAGATGGTGGTGTGATTCTCAGCCGGGGGGAGTTCAACTATGAAGTCGATAGAAAGCATTTTCCACGGTCTCTCTGGAACGGGTAAGGGCTTCAGTAGTCCCCAGGCTTTGGATCTGGACCCTTTATTCCGGGTACATGTAGTACAGGACTCCACGAACCTCCTGCAATCCTCGCGTAGTCGAGGCCACCAGAAGGTACGTTGTACCAACTCAGTGGTCTTAGCCACGCCAAAGTGCCCAGCAAGGGCATGATCGTGGCAGAGCTCTAGCACGGTTATCTTTAGTTCTTCTGGTATGAATATCCTGTCTTGGTGCCAGAGTAATCCATCCTTGGTTTGCAGATCCAGTTCAGGAGAGGGTTCCTGTCTAGTGGTGGCTTGTCTGATCCGGGAGAGTAGGTCCTCCTGAAGTAGGAGAAAATTCCCAGGAGCGAGGATTGTATCGGGTGAGGAGAGTTCTTTGGATCCATGAAACATTCGGGACAAGGCGTCAGGTTTAGTGTTCTTGGCACCGGGGCGGTATGTCACATGGAAGGAGAACCGGGAAAAAAACAGGGCCCATCTGGCTTGTCGTGGTTTTAGTCTTTTTGCAGTTTTCAGGTACTCTAAGTTCTAATGGTCGGTGAATACTAAGATCGGGTGAGCAGCACCTTCAAGTAAGTACCTCCATTCTTCCAGGGCGGACTTAATCGCCAAGAGTTCCCGGTCTCCCACGTCATAGTTCTTTTCTGCCGCAGATAATTTGCGAGAAAAGAAAGCCACCGGATGAAGCAAAGCCTTGGTTCCTTGCCTCTGTGACAATATTGCCCCTACTGCAACCTCAGAAGCATCTACCTCAAGTACAAATGGTAGGGAGGAATCTGGGTGTTTTAAGATGGATGCAGAGGTGAAGAGCCCTTTGAGATCCTCAAAGGCCTTTTGGGCCTCAGGGGACCAGTGGAAGCGGGTACCTTGCTTGGTTAGCTGAGTAATGGGTGCAATGATGGCGGAGAACCCCCGGATGAATTTACGATAAAAGTTGGCGAATCCAACGAACCGTTGGATTCCCTTCTTATCCACTGGCGCTGGCCAGTCCAAGATTGCGGTGATCTTCTGTGGGTCCATCCTGATGCCTTCGCCAGAGATGATTAATCCCAGAAATGCTATGCTCTCCCGCTCAAACTCGCATTTCTCAGCCTTCGCATATAGTTTATGCTGCCGAAGCCGGTCTAACACACTTCTGACATGCCTGCGATGAGAGTCAAGGGAGGAAGAGAAGATTAGTATGTCATCTAAATAAGCAATCACAAAGAGATCTAAAAAGTCCCGAAGAACATCATTAATTAAATACTGGAAGGTGGCAGGGGCATTGCACAGCCCGAAGGGCATCACTAAATATTCGAAATGTCCGAACCGGGAGCGGAAGGCGGTTTTCCACTCATCGCCCTCCTTGATTCGGACCAGGTTATAGGCTCCCCGGAGGTCAAGCTTAGTAAAAATAACGGCAGCTCCCAATCTTTGGAACAACTCTGGTACCAGAGGAAGAGGATAACGATTTTTAATGGTGACCTTATTTAGTTCACGGTAGTCCACACATGGCCTGAGGGTATGGTCCTTCTTTTCTACAAAGAAAATGCCTGCGCCTGCTGGCGACGTAGAGGGGTGAATGAACCCCTTTAAAAGGTTCTCATCGATGTAGTCCTTCAGGGCCCCCTGTTCCACCTCCGTTAAAGGGAAAATCCTACCGAAAGGAATAGCTGCTCTGGGAAGTAGATCAATGGGGCAGTCGTAGGCTCGGTGGGGTGGTAGTGTCTCTGCCCCCTGTTTACTAAACACATCGAGAAAGTCCAGGTAAGCGTCAGGGATGGCCTGACGTATTCCGGCCTCAGTGTCGGTACACATTAAGGTGGCAGGCCCAGGGGGTTTGTGTGAGCCACAGGACCGTTGGCAGTAGGAGGAAGGAAACGTGATCACCCCCGTGACCCAGTTAATGGTAGGATTATGGGCTTGTAGCCAGGGCATACCGAGAATTATGGGGAACAGTGGAGAGGAGATAATATCCAGCCGTAGATATTCTCGGTGCACCCCGGTAGAGGAGAAGACAGTGACAGGTAGGGGAGCCGTCTCTTCGACCACGGGCCCCGACTTGATAAGGGACCCATCAGCCAGGTGAACCCGTAGTCCATGGGTCTTGGGAAGTAGAGGAATAATTTGAGTACGGGCAAAAGTTGAGTCCATGAAGCAACTACAAGCCCCAGAGTCAATAATTGCGACGACTTGCAGGGTCCTTCCTGGGAGCTGCAGGGAGATAGAAAGAGCGAAGTGAGAGGAGGATTTAGTCTGAGGGTTGATCACAGCAGGGAATACTGACAAGCACTTACGGAACTTCAGGGGACAGTTCCTAACGAAGTGACCGGGCTCCCCGCAGTACAGGCACAGGTTGTGCACGCGTCGGCGTTGGCGTTCCTCCGGAGTAAGGGAAGGGCGAAGGACCCCAAGCTGCATGGGTTCAGGAGCATCGTACGAGGGGGTCAAGGGTGCTGCAGAAGCTGGGTGCGGATGACTGGGGACCCGGGGAAGCATCCAGGTCGGCTGGGTGAAGCCCGTGGCCCTCTCAACCCTCCGTTCCCTCAGGCGCCGGTCGATCTGAATTGTCAAATCGATCAGTAGATTCAAATTTTCTGGTATTCCTACCCTAGCCAGTTCGTCCTTCAGGGGGTCAGAAAGGCCTATACGAAACTGGTGACGGAGGGCAGCGTCATTCCAGCTGGTGTCTGCGCTCCAGCGCCTGAATTCAGCTACATAGTCTTCCGCTGCTCTGCGTCCCTGCTGAAGGGTCCGCAGGGCGTTCTCTGCAGTGACCGAGAGCTGAGGGTCCTCGTACAATTGGGCAATGGCGTCAAAAAAAAGTGTAAGGCTGTCCAAGGACGCATCTTTGCGTTCTAGCAGGCGGTGGGCCCAGTTCTGTGGGTCTCCGGAAAGCAGCGAAATTACAAAGCCCACCTTGGTAGCTTCTAAGGAAAAGGTGCGGGGCTGTAAGGCAAAGTACAACTCACAAGAGTTCCGGAAAGCCCTGAACTTGCTCGGGTCCCCGGAGAATCTTTCGGGTGTAGGGACCCTGGGTTCAGGGGGAAGCATGACCACCGTGGGCGCAGCTCCTGCCCGGCAGAAGAAGTGGAGGCACGTGGACCCCCTTGAGCTCCATCGGGGTTGGTGAGGGCCCGCACTTGTCCTTCCAGGTGAGTGTAGCCTTGCTGGATGCTCTTAACGGCCTCGGTCAGTCCCGCCAGGTGTCGGCATAGTTCCTCCATAGGTGAGGCTCCCTGCTCGGGCTCAGACATGGCTGTCTGCTACTGTCACGTACCTGACGGTGACGAGCCCGGTTAGCAGAGGGAGGCCTCCCTTACGGCTCCCACCGGCGGCCCCTGGTGGTATAACAGGAAGCACGGAGGTGGAAGGGGTACGAGTGCCTGGCAGGATCAAGAACTACCGCAGGTGATCAGGAACCAGCAGGTGAGGAGGCAGGAACCAGGAACTACAGCAGGTGAGTGGACAGGAACCAGGAACTACAGCAGGTGAGTAGACAGGAACCAGGAACTCAGAAGATGACCCGGACCGGGAGGCACAGCAGGTAGACTGGAACCACTGGGCAGCAGCAGATGAACAGGAACCAGCAGATGAGCAGACAGGAACCAGCAGATGAGCAGACAGGAACCAGGAACTGCAGCAGGTGAGTAGACAGGAACCAGGAACTCAGCAGATGACCCGGACCGGGAGGCACAGCAGGTAGACTGGAACCACTGGGCAGCAGCAGGTGAACAGGAACCAGCAGATGAGCAGACAGGAACCAGCAGATGAGCAGACAGGAACCAGCAGATGAGCAGACAGGAACCAGGAACTCAGCAGATGACCCGGACCGGGAGGCACAGCAGGCAAACTGGAACCACTAGGCAGCAGCAGGTGAACAAGAGCCAAGGTCAGGCAGGATCGTCAGACAAGCCGGGGTCGGGTAAACTGGCAGGCAGCGAGGCACAAAAGGATCAGGCAATACCGAAGTCAGAAAACAGGCCGATGGTCAGGTACAGGCAGATAGCAGGAGGGTCACAGGAAGCCGGATCAGATACAGGTAAACAAGGCAGATCAGGTCACTTGGGATAAACGCTGTAGAGCAGACAGCAGGGACTGTCTGCAAGTGAGGAGTTTAAATAGCCCTTAGGGCGTCACCTGCGGGGGCGGGAACCAGGAAGTCCAGGGCGTCTGTTACTGACAGGGTTTCCATGACAATGCCTATCCAATCCCGTTGATCACGGAGATATTTGACCGCCTCAAGGGAGCAACGGTCTTCACAAAGCTTGATTTGAGAGGGGCATACAATCTCGTCAGGAATAAGGAGGGCGACGAGTGGAAAACTGTGTTTAATACCAGAACAGGTCATTATGAGTATCTCGTAATGCCTTTTGGCCTCTGTAACGCTCCGGCAGTTTTCCAGGAGTTTATTAACGATGTCCTCCGAGATTTGTTGCAGTTATGTGTGGTGGTTTATCTCAACGATATCCTCATATTTTCCAAGTCCCTGGAGAGCCACCACACAGATGTCTGTCGAGTGCTTCAGAAACTAAGAGAGATCAATCTCTATTGTAAACTGGAGAAGTGTGAATTCCATCGTGAACAGGTTAAATTCCTGGGTTATGTAATTTCCACGGCTGGTTTTTCGATGGACCCAGAGAAACTTTCCGCAGTCCTACAGTGGCCTCGACCCGTGGGTTTACGTCCTCTGCAGCGCTTTCTTGGCTTCGCCAACTATTATCGGAAGTTTATTCGTAACTTCTCGTCTCTGGTCAAGCCCCTGACTGATATGACCAGAAAGGACGTAACCCACAGAGTTGGTCTCCAGAGTCCATTAAGGCTTTTGAGAGTCTTAAGACTACCTTTGTTTCTGCTCCTGTGTTGGCACATCCTTATCCCACGTTGCCTTTTATCCTTGAAGTCGATGCTTCTGAGACTGGAGTTGGCGCCCTTCTGTCTCAGCGTCCTAGCTCTGACAGCGCTATGCATCCATGTGGCTACTTTTCCAAGAAATTGTCACCTGCGGAGTGCAATTACGAGATTGGTGACAGAGAGCTTTTGCCGATCATTTTAGCCCTGAAAGAATGGAGACATCTCCTCGAAGGTACCACTGTGCCGCTTCTCATTCTTACTGACCATAGGAATCTCACATTCTTGTCTGAGGCTAAGTGCCTCTCTCCCAGAAGGGCACGATGGGCTCTTTTCTTGTCGAGTTTCAATTACATTGTCTCATTCTTACCCGGTACTAAGAATGTTAGGTGCTGACGCCTTGTCACGACAATTTTCCTCCACTTCCAAGATGGACTCGGTTATGGTTCCTGTGATTCTTCCTGATCGTATTCTGGCTACGGTTCGCACCAGTCTCACTTCTCCTTTGGGTGACAAAATTCTGGCTGCTCAGGTCAATGCCCCTCCTGAGAAACCTTGTGACCGCTGCTTTGTTCCAGAGAGTCTCCATACTGCTGTGCTCCAGACTTACCATTCTCCCAAGGCTACTGGCCACCCTGGGAAGAATCAATTCTTTTGGGCCATTTCCCAACAATTCTGTTATGTAGCTGCATTCGTAGCTGCCTGTTCCGTGTGTGCTTAGAGTAAGACTCCACGACACCTTCCAGTGGGCCTCCTACAACCCATACCGAATGGAGAGAGGCCCTGGACCCACCTGTCTATGGATTTCATTGTGGAGTTACTCAACTCCCAGGGCAACACAGTTATCCTTATGGTGGTAGACTGGTTCTCAAAAATGTCTCACTGTATTCCACTTAAGAAGTTGCCTACGTCTAAGGAACTGGCTTCCATTTTTGCTTGGGAATTCTTTCGTTTACATGGCCTACCCAAGGTCATTGTCTCTGACAGGGGAAGTCAGTTTGTGTCCCGGTTCTGGAGAGCCTTTTGTGCACAGTTGGGAATTCAGCTTGCTTTCTCCTCTGCGTATCACCCACAGTCTAATGGGGCCGCAGAATGAGCCAATCAGTCCTTGGAGCAATTCCTGCGTTGCTATATTTCTGACCATCACAACAACTGGTCAGACCTCTTACCATGGGCGGAGTTTGATCACAATAGCTCTCTGAATTCTGCTTCCCGTTTGTCCCCGTTTATGGCGAATTATGGTTTCCAACCTTCCATGTTGCCTGACAAGTTTGTTCCTCAGAGTATTCCTGCGTATTCCTGAGGAATATCTCTGTGGTCTTCGTTCCACTTGGGTACAAGTCCAGGAGGCTTTACGACAGGCTAACGAGAGGTACAGACTCCATGCTGACCGCAGACATCTGCCTGCGCCTTTCTACCAGGTCAGGGACAGGGTCTGGCTGTCATCTCGCAACCTCCGACTTCGTGTTCCTTCTCTGAAGTTCGCACCTCGGTTTATTGGGCCTTTCCGTATCCTTTGCAGGATAAACCCAGTGGCTTACGCGTTGGACCTTCCTTCCAGTATGCGTATCTCTAATGTGTTTCACGTCTCCTTATTGAAACCTTTGGTCTGCAACCGTTTTACCTCCTCAGTGCCACGTCCTCACTCTATACAGGTTGAGAACCATGAGGAGTATGAAGTACAGTCCATTGTTGACTCCCATAGGTTCCGTGGGCGCATTCAGTACCTGGTGCATTGGAAGGGGTACGGTCCGGAGGAACGCTCTTGGGTCCCATCCTTGAACATACATGCCCCTGTTGTCCTCCGTGATTTCCATAGACGCTTTCCCCTCAAGCCCGGTGGTCTTCTGAAGGGGAGGGGTCATTGAGGAGGGGGTACTGTCAGGGCTGGGTTCAGCCCTTCCTTCTCTGTGCTGGCAGCTCAGCTGTCAGCTAATTGCCAGCTTCCATCTCTCCACAGTTATCCACCTGTTGATGATCCGATTGTCAGCTCTGCCTACTTAAGGACTTCCAGTTCATTTGCTCTTCGCCTTCACCTGTGTTTACATCACAAGAGACTTTCTCCTGCGTTCCAGTTGAAGACCTGCTTGACTATTGTCCCCTCTGGCTAAGGATCCTGCTTGCTGTTCTACTACCTTTATCGCTGGCTCTTGGACTTTGGCTTGGCCGACTACCTGATCCGGTTACTGAACTCTGGCTATGTTTTGACTATGCTTACTCTGTTTACATTTTTATTATTTATTATTAAGCTAGTGTTATTTAACTGTACTTCTGTCTCGGTCTGATTAATGGTTTCTGACATAGACTGGGCGGAAGGAACCGCGCATTTGTCTAAGGCTCGCAAGTTCCTAAATGTCTTGCAGGACAATTTCATGGGTTAGATGGTTGAGGCACCAACTAGAAACAAAGTGTTACTAGACCTACTGATTACCAACAATACAGACCTGATCATGGATGTGGAAATAAGGGGCAATTTAGGAAACAGCGATCACAGGTCAATTAGCTTCAGTATAAATCACACAAACATAAGGGGAATACAAAGTAACTGAATTTCAAAAAAGCCAACTTCCCTAAACTACGAACCTTGTTAGAAGATATAAATTGGGATAAAATCTTAGGAACAAAGAACATGGAGGAGAGATAGGTTTGCTTTAAGAGCATATTAAATAAGGGCATTAGCCAGTGCATCCCATTGGGAAATACATTTAAAAGATCGAACAGAAGTCCTGGATGATTTAACTCCAATGTAAAAATGCATATAAACGCAAAAGAGAAGGCCTTCAAAAAAATACAAGGCTGAGGGATCATCATCAGCATTCAGACTTTACAAATAATGCAATAAGAAATGTAAGGGTGCAATTAGAGTGGCTAAGATAGAACACGAAAGATACATAGCGGAGGAGAGCAAAAAAAAAACCAAGAAATTCTTTAAGTATATAAACAGTAAAAGAGAGAGGACAGACCATATTGGCCCCATAAAGAAAGAGGAAGGGAATCTGGTTACAAAGGATGGCGAGATGGCAAATGTATTACATTTAATCTTCTCCTCAGTCTTCACAAGGGAATCGGGGGCTTCAGTAACCAAAACTGCAGTGTTTATCCTCATGACACATCACAGGAAGCAATCTCACTAACAGGCTAACAGAGGACAGAATTAGAAACAGACTTGAAAAACTTTACAAAAAAAATAAAAAATCGAAAAAAACAAAAACAAAACATTAACGTTAATAAGTCACTGGGACCAGATGACTTGCACCCAAGGGTCCTTAGGGAACTCAGTCAATTAATTGCCAGACCATTGTTCCTAATTTTTACTGACTGGAATGGTACCAGCTGACTGGAGAAAAGCCAATGTAGCACCAATATTTAAAAAAGGGCCAAAATACACCCCTGGGAATTACAGACCAGTTAGCCTAACATCAATCGTATGCAAGCTCTTGAAGGGGATGATAAGGGACTATATACAAGATTTTAGTAATGAAAACAGTATCATTAGCAGTAATCAGCGTGGATTGATGGAGAATCGTTCTTGCCAAACTAATATATTAACCTTCTATGAGGAGGGAAGTCCCATAGACGTGGTGTATCTAGATTTTGCAAAAGCATTTGACACAGTTCCCCATAAACGTTTACTGTACAAAGTAAGGTCAGTTGGCATGGACCATAGGGTGAGTACATGAATTAAAAATTGACTACAAGGCCGACACGATCCACCGACACGATCCGCCTCCATGGGTGGTTCCTGTCGAATGACACTACACCCGCCGTGACAGCTCTTAAATAGCTGAGGGCGGGGCCACCTGTCACATGCACAGGTGACCCCGCCCCTCTCTGACGCCACAGGGAAACGCTGCGGGGTTACCCAGTGACATGTACGGGTGACCCTGCCCCCTCTGACGCCACGGGAAACCCCCATGGCGTCAGAGGGGGCGGGGCCCTGACCTCAGCTATTTAAGAGCTGTCACAGCGGGTGTAGTGTCATTCGACGGGAACCACCCATGGAGGCAGATCGTGTCAGCGTTTTTTTTTTTTTCGGATCCTCCGCTCGAGAATGGATGTACATTGCTGGGATTTTTTTTTCTTTTTTTTTTTTAAATAAAGGACTTGTCCCATGCTGTCTCTTGTGTTTTTCACCATTTTTGACACTTTTTTTGTGAAATAGTAGGGGTACAATTTACACCGTTACCAATTCACATAAGGGGGGAGGAATCTGGGGGTCCCCTTTGTTAAAGGGGGCTTCCAGATTCCGATAAGCCCCCCGCCCGCATACCCCCTATTAGAAACTATTAGATAAGCACCTGAATGACCACAACATACAGGCATAGACAATGTAATACTGACATGAAATCACACACGTAGGTTGGACTTGATGGACTGTCTTTTTTCAACCTCACCTTCTATGTAACTACTGTATGTAACTACATGTATGAAGAATCACCAAATTCACAGTTTTTGGCTTCACATTTGGATTTCTTTGTTTTATCTTTTCAATTTATGGTGACACATCATGGTTTGTTATATTTGCATTGTATTTTGGTATTGTGCTAGCTGCTATGTTTTTTTTAATATCCAATAAAGCCCTATTAGTTCCTATTTTACATTACTGCCCAAAAACACAATGTTTTAGCTGTACATGAACATTTTGGGAAAGTATGCCATCTTACGAAATTGACCATGTCGGGTGACAAAATGTAAACAGATTGTGCAAGGATGGAATTTAAAGCGGATGTCCCGCGGCCATTCGTTTTTTTTTTTTCTGTCATTAATTTGTTTATGCCATTTTAAAATAGTACTCACTATTCCACTGTTTCAAATCATCCGCTGTCCAATTCCGTCTGAAATTGTAACTTATATTATCAGCGTAATGATGTTTACATTTTGCTTGTGGGCACTGTGAAACCCACAAGCACTCATTTCCTTGTTGCGAGCAGGGATGTCAACTTCCGGGTTTCCATCAAAACGGGCGGTGTCTCGTCACATTAGGCTCCCCTATCACAGATTGCTCCGTAAGTGACGTCCCGTCGCTGCCATCTTGCTACACCACTTGCCCCCTTCTCACTCTATCATTACTGTGCAGGAGTGTGGGGAGTAGCAAGATGGCGACGACAGAACATCACTTCCGGAGCAATCTGTGATGGGAAGCCTGATGTGACAAGACAGCGGCGTCGCGCTTTAAGAAATCCCGCGATAACTCAGAGGAAGCCTCCGCAATGAATCCTGGGAGCATTGAGAAAATCTCCCAGGAGACATTGCGGGTACAGGACATGACGCAATACCCGCACATCACACAGACAGGAAGCTGAGTGACAAATGCTGATAACAAAGGTACTGTACACACAAAAAAACAAAACTTTCAGTTTTTAACTTGATTCGAGTGCACAATAGTATTAAGCTAATGTTTTGAAATAGGGTGGAGCTCCGCTTTAAAAATCAAAGAGATTTGATCATGGAACATGGGGAGAAAATAGAGAGAGAGAGAAGGAGCAGAGAGTAGATGGTCATGGACAAAGAGAAGAGAAAGGTGCTGGGGAAACATTTTCATTTACAGGGGAAAGAGGGGATGTGCATGATCTGATCATAGACCAATGGGTAAATAGGTAAAGTAGGGCTAAATATGCTTGGGGGACAGAAAGGAAGTTTATTGTGGCTGGGAGAAAGGGGGGGGGAGGTGTGAGCTGTTCCAAGCCGCAGGAGAGAAGAGGCAGAGCAAGAATTGTTGCTAAGGGGAGGAAAGAGGAATTGTAGCCAATCAAGTTCCATTGTAAGGGAATACAGAAGAGTAACTGGTCATGGGCTAAAAAGTCAATAGGGAGCAGATTATACACTGAAAGAAGGGGTCATGCATAAGCCATTATTTCTTGAAGTACGTACTCCTGATGTTGATGAAATAATGTTGTGGCTTTTACACCTGATATGACACATTTCTGAAATTTCTGGGCTTTTTGGTAAGGGGCAAGGTTTGGGTGCTTTGGAGTACTCTATGATGGGCTGGGGAAGGTATTCAGAGACAAAGAACTATAGGAATTATAGATTGATGGAGAATGGGGCATGCAGAATGACAGAGACACTGCCCACAAAACTGGTAATTAGGCAGCTTAGAGTTGAGATACTGTACAAAAGTACAGGGGATACAAAAGTGTGTGGTGTTGATTATAACAGTTGATAATGATCAAGATAGAGAACAGTGGGAACAGGTGCTAACATGATCATGGCTAAGTGTGGACAGTGGGAAAGATATACAAAATAAGCTACCACCATATTGGGGAGAGACCTGCCACACAATGTAGTCAGGGGAGAGCTGCAAGAGAATACAATGTTGCCACACGATATAGTGTGAATCTGGGGAAGGGTGGGGAGGTTATTGATAAAACAGAAAAAGAGAAGATGGCACAAGAACCAACTGAGTAATGTTTGTAGTAATGCTTAACAGTCCCAAAATTTGTTGAAAAGAGAGGGGGAGGTAGATTTAGTCAGTTCAAGATACACAAAGCGGCAGCAACCTTGGGAGTGGAAGCACAACTCTAATGCCGTGTACACGGTCGGAATTTCCGATTGAAAAAGACAGATGAAAGTTTTTCATCGGATATTCCGACCGTGTGTATGCCCCATCTGACTTTTTCAGTCAGAAATTCCGACGGGAATTTGATAGAGAACATGTTCGGAAATTCCGTTCGTCTGTATGCAATTCCGACACATTAAAAACCATGAATGCTCATAATCAAGTCGACGCATGCTCTGAAGCATTGAACTTCATTTTTCTCGGCTCGTCATAGTGTTGCACGTCACTGCGTTCTTGACGGTCGGAATTTGGTGTGACCGCATGTATGCAAGACAGCTTGAGCGGAATTCCGTCAGAAAAACCATCCGAGTTTATTCCAACGGGAAAACCGGTCGTGTGTACAGGGCATAAGAAGACAAAATAGACAGAAATAGAAAAGGAAAAAAGTGCGCCAGACTAAGTGTAGCATTTAAAAGTTCATTTAATTTACCAGACAAGCCAAATATCGCATCATCACTTCCAGTTCACGGACCCTCTAGAGCTTGCGTTCCACGCCAACACGCACTTCCGGTTCCGGCTTCTGGACGCTGCCGAAATCATACGGCGTGCAGCCCAGCCAGCCATTCGGACGCCTACAGAGGCTTCACCGCTGCTCCATCTTCCCGCGGCCTGTCATCTTATCGCTGGGACCCAGCGCCTTACGTGACCGTGGACTGCATAGTGACCCTGGACCCCACATTACCTACATGCCTTAATATCACTTTCTCTCTGTGAGTAGCCAATTCTAGGTTATTAATAAAAGAATATCTCTACCAAAACATGGGCACCATTAAGGCCGGGACCAGCTTAGTTTGGATCCATGAATGGGCACTGTGGTTCTACCAATCAACTTCTGTACACCTGCTCTGTCAGATTTGTCCCGCTCAATAAGCTCTGCAGGCTATAGCTTGCAACGCTGATTTGTATATTCTGATGGCAAAACATCTTTCTGGTGTCAGCATACAATGGCACAGCGGGGAGGATTCCCCTATCCACCTCAAATGTGTGAAGGGAAATAAGTCCGTTTTTTTTTTTTGTTCAGCCCTCTGGTTAAACCAAAAAAAACTTGTATCATCTATGGGCTGCCTAAGTGACTAATACGTGTGCTTAGAATCTGTCAACAAAACTCCACAAGGCATAAGAAGAGAGATGAAACACATGCTAAACCCCAGCTAGTCAGGTATGATCACTCAAATCTCACTTCTGCATAGGAAAGACTGGCAAAAACCACAGTGAATATGGGATGTATCAATCCCTCCTTTTCTTTTTAAATATACAGTATATATACATAGAGAGAAGACTTGCACAACATTCTGCCACAGCTTTGCTGCACCCCCTCTACCTCTAATGCACTTGCTGCACTTTACCTCTAATGTCTACATGTTGATAAACTCTGAGAGTGAAGTGGTAAAAGGGTGAGCTCTTTTCTAGTATACGTATCCTAGGTACTAATCCTACCTGCGATATAGTACATATGTTCCTTCATTTGTTTGCATGGGTTTGTGATAGGTGCTTCTCTCACAATCCAAACAACTTACTGGTAGATTATCGAGCTTCCACCAAATCTGGCTCTAGTGTGTGTGTCAATATGACTCTAGATGTAGGGACTGTTGTTAAAGTGGAACAAAAGATAAAAAAATACAAATGTGCTAAGAGGCAGGCACTTTATTTCATTGATTTTATTATTGCATGTCTTTTCTGTGGGAATATACACTTAGCTGTCTGTTCAAAATCCCCTATATAATGCCTATGTGCAGCTCAGTTTACATTCCGGCACATTGCCTGTGTGCCGGGACAACTGCACTCCTGCGTATGCTTGTCATCCTGTGCCAGCCAATAAAGGCTTAAGACCGGCACCCGAAAGAAGCCAGGGAGAAGATGATAGTGCTGGTGAGGGACCTTGTAGGCATTGGACCATTAAAACTAAGGTAAGTAATTTTGCCTTTAGTTCTGCTTTAATGCTTTGGTACTGTAGTAGAGTCTTGTACAGCGTTAAATTGGCCATACATTATACAATTTTCTTGTTCAATTTGCTTTAGATTTACCTTCAGCTATGTAGTGCAAGGGCCTGCCTGATTGTATACAAATTGAACGTGTTTAGGTTTGACCTCATATTATATGGTTTTGGTAAATCTAAAGGAAAATTGAACAAGGAAATTGTATAATGTATAGCCAGCCTTAGTCACAGAAGGCAGAATTTGGCAATGCTTAATAATTCAACTGTATGGAAGTTACATTTAGTACAGTTATGCTCTACAGTATGCATGTAATATACATGATTAAGATGAGCTGTAGTTTTCTAAATGTGAACAACAATATAAGGGTCCCTCTGTTGCTATCACAGAAGGCATTTCTATGTTATTACACAAGAGGGGTATGAGAGCAAAATGTTAAAAAGCCCTAACAATTATATGTGAGTGTTATGCTGCTTTTGTAACTTGAAAATGGCTTTCCTCCTTTAGACTAGTAAGTAGAAAACCCCTTCATTTTGCCTCTGAGCCCCACTAATAAGCTGTTTGAGCGCACAGACTATACAGCTTTTAGGATACATCTGCTTAGAGCTGTACAGAGGTTTCATGCATCCTAACCTATCATTACTGTGGGTAGAATGAAGAGGCTTTCTACCTAGTAGCCCAAAGACAAAAGCCAAAAGGATCCCAGCAACGCAAGAGCTTTATCTGTATTTTCTGCATTTAGTATTTTTTTTTATTTTTTTTATGTTTCCATTGCTATATAATCAAATAACCCCATACAATCAACAAACAAGAACATGTCTATAGTTTGGGTTTTGCAGAAAAGAGAGAAGCTGTGCTAATTCATTAAAGACAATCTGGATAATATACAGAATATTAATGAAGATGGCATCTCTGCCATTCCTTTAAATACTGCTGTTTATTTCCATATCTTTAGTACTTGCCATGGATTGTAATTACTGGAAGAATAGAAATGAAGTACACTTACCTTGAGATGTCTGAGTATCTATAAATTTTTTTATCAAAGCATCAGTAGTTTGAGTATATAAGCTAAGAGCATATTTCAGAGACTGGAGGTCTGGGCTCTTCTCCAAGAAATTCTTTTTCAGGCCGCTTCCCCCGGCGTGAAAGTATTGCTATAGTAAAAACAGACATTAGGATAGGAGAAATTTATAAAGAATAGTAACTATGCTTCTATGCTGTAATCCTACATAATAAAAAGGCTGAATGCTTTATGAGTTTGATTATGAGAGCAGCAACAATAATAGCAATCTACACCACTGAGTCCTACAACAATGATGACTGCTAGTAAAAAAGACCCCTAACTAAGCTTCCTTACCTGTAAGCCTTGTTCTTTTGTATATAGCTGCTATAGGGAGCTTAAATTAGAAGTTCACTCTAAAACTAAAATTTGTAAATCTACAGGCATCCACAATCTAAGACTAAACTATCTAGCCCTGTAAAGAAGAAATCGCTATGCATACCTTTTTTGAAACCGATCCGGTCTTGTCTTCAGCGGTGGAAGCTCTGTGCAGGAGACAACCAATAACAGTTGGGAAATGCCAGGGAAGTGACCTCACCAATAGAGTTACTATGGGGCTTCCCTTGTTGGCTGCACCCGCCTTCACAGTGAAGCTGCAGCTGACAGCCCAGCATGGGGCTGGACTGGAGCGGCTTTAGAAAAATGATGTATACTGATTTCTTCTTTATATGGCTAGAATAGGTTAGATTTTAGTGTAAGGCCCCTTTCCCACTGGGGCAGGGAGGTGCGCTTTCGGGCTTTCACACTGAAGACTGCAGGGCACAATTTTTTCAGGTGATATAGCAGCTCTATTTTTAGCGCTAAAGCGCCTGGAAAACGCGCCAGTGTAAAAGGGGCCTTAGGGTAAACTTCTACTTTAAATTGTATCATTTTTGGTGTCACTTACATTAATATCAAGGGGTGTTGAATGACAGCAGAGTATATCGCACTTACCTCTAACTTCTAAGTCTAACTTCTCAGTGAGGTGCTTTTGTTGTGACAAATATTCTATATGTTTGATATTATATATTTTCATGGTTATATTTCATAGATAGACTTACATAATATCTCTGTAGTAATGGTTTATTAGTCATTTAATCACATGGTTAAAGCAATATTAAACAAAAATGAACTATCTTGCAGCTTACTAATCTGCTCCGCCCCTTCTCTTGTGCTGCACTTCAGTGAGTGCTGGAGGAGCAGAGCAGAGATCGGTGACTGACAGTCACCGCTTTGTGCTCAGAACAAACCCAAAAACGGAGCGATCAGCTGTTATGTGATTATGTGGTTCTTAGTCTTAGAGCCAGTGGGGGACAGCTGCAGCATCACACTGATGCTGCAGCCATATTGGTGAGTATTGCAAGTGTGTGTGTTTGTTTCCTGCACTTTTAAAAAGTGTTAACTGGAGTTTGATTTTAATATGTTGGTCAAGTCCATCTAAATCTGCAAGTCTAACATTACCCTCCCGCAGACTGATAATTCTGCTATCGAAGGGTGGCTCCATTGCTCCTCTATCCAGAGTGGAAACATATTAGGAGAGGAAGTGTGTTACTGGTTGGATCATAATTTGCACATAGAAGTGTGGGAAGATTTTATGATGGAAAGGGCTAACCAAGCCCTATACTGAAAGGTTATCAACCCAATTTAGTTTATATCATCAAGAAAAAAGGGAAAGTAAAGGTTGTTCGGGGAAGGCCCATTAGTATCAAAACTACACTAAATTCATAAAAACATATATTTTTTATTACAAAAAGTAATTTAAAATATAAAAAGTCATATAAATCACAGATCTCAAATGATATCACCATCTATAGATATTTTGGCGCAGAAAATGTCAATTGACATTTATCCAAAACGTCAATGCGTTTCACGGTCATTGTCGCTTCTTCTGAACTTCACATTTTCAAATGACAGATGCCTTGTTACACGTAATTTCAATCTAGAAGTCGAAAATCCAAACATAACATTGAAACATATGTTTGTACTCTTGACTTCTAGATTGAAATTAGATGTAAAAAGGCATCTGTCATTTGAAAATGTGAAGTCCTGAAGAAGCCGCAACAACCGCAAAACGTGTTGACGTTTTGGATACATGACAATTGACATTTGCTAATTCTATACCAAAATATCTATAGATGGTGATATCATGTGAGACCTGTGATTTATATGACTTTTTATATTTTAAATGACTTTTTGTAATAAAATATATATGTTTTTATGAATTCAGTGTAATTGTGATACTGATGGGCCATCCTTTACTTTCCCTTGTTTTGATGATATTTACTGGTTGGATCACCAGGTGAAAATAAAGAGGAAAAAAACTTAAATAGCAAAACTAATGGAGCCACCACATATAAGGATTGGTAAGCTGAAGTATATAAGTCAAACCATAAATTGATTTTAGTTGGTTTTAATCTAACAGTTCAATGTAATAAAGTGGAAGAGAGAGAACAAAACCATCATGTACTGATAAAAAAATCTATATCACCTTCTACAACTTAGAACCCATTCACTCCACTGCATTGCAATAACATGTTGTAACTAGGGATGAGCCCGATTTTCGCGTCGAACGTATATAAGCCGAACAGCGAACATTATGCGGTGTTCGCGGCAAATTCGAAAGCCGCAGAACACCATTTAAAAGTCTATGGGACATTAACATGAAAAACAATCATGTACCATCAAAGTGCTAATTTTAAAGGCTTATATGCAAGTTATTGCCATAAAAAGTGTTTGGGGACCCGGGTCCTGCCCCAGGGGACATGTATCAATGCAAAAAAAAGTTTTAAAAATGGCCGTTTTTTTGGGAGCAGTGATTTTAATAATGCTTAAAGTGAAACAATAAAAATGTAATATTCCTTTAAATATCGTGCCTGGGAGGTCTCTATAGTATGCATGTAAAGTGGCAATTTTTCCCCGTGTTTAGAACAGTCCCGCAGCAAAATAAAATTTCTAAAGGAAGAAAAGTCATTTAAAACTACTCGCGGCTGTAGTGAATTGTCTCGGCAATACAGATAAAACTCATAAAAAAAAAAAACGGCATGGATACCCTCCCCCCAGCGCATTACCAGGCCCTTTGGGTCTGGTATGAATATTAAGGGAAACCCCAAACCAAAATTTAAAAAAAAATTGCGTGAGGATCCCCCCAAAATCCATACCAGGCCCTTCAGGTCTGGCATGGATATTAAGGGGAACCCTGCGCTAATTTAAATAAAAATGGCGTAGGGGTCACCCCCAAAATCCATACCAGACCCTTATCTGAGCATGCAACCTGGCAGGTTGCAGGAAAAGAGGGGGGGCGAAAGAGCGCCCCCCCTGAACCGTACCAGGCCACATGCCCTCAACATGGGGGCATAGGTGCTCTGGGGCAGGGGGAGCTCTGCACCCCCCACCCCAAA
This sequence comes from Rana muscosa, assembly GCA_029206835.1. NCBI lineage: Eukaryota > Metazoa > Chordata > Amphibia > Anura > Ranidae > Rana > Rana muscosa. The sequence goes on along the minus strand of CM055118.1, from coordinate 529,056,098 downwards.
ACACCTTGCCCCATGTTGACGGGGACAAGGGCCTCATCCCCACAACCCTTGCCCAGTGGTTGTGGGGGTCTGCGGGCGGGGGCTTATCGGAATCTGGAAGCCCCCTTTGACAAGGGGACCCCCAGACCCCAGCCTCCCCCTATGTGAATTGGTAACGGGTACCAAGCTCTATTTGTGGGAGAAAAAGCACGCCAATTTTGTTTGGGAGCCACGTTGCACGACCGCGCAATTGTCAGTTAAAGCGATGCAGTGCCGAATCACAAAAAGGGGTCTGGTCCTTTAGCTACAAAATGGTCCGGGGCTTAAGTGGCTAGACACCCCCCAGGCATGATATTTAAAGGAATATTTCATTTATATTGTTTCACTTTAAGCATTATTAAAATCACTGCTCCCCAAAAAACTGACGTTTAAAAAAAAAAAAAAATTGCATTGATATATGTCCCTTGGGGCAGGACCCGGGTCCCCAAACACTTTTTATGACTATACCATGCATATAAGCCTTTAAAATTAGCACTTTTCATGTTCGTGTCCCATGGACTTCAACGGTGTTCGAACAATTTTTTTGCCTGTTTGCAAGTTCTGGTGCGAACCGAACCGGGGGTGTTCGGCTCATCCTTAATTGGAACACATCAATCACAGTATGATTTGTGGTTCTACCATTCATTTTTAATGACATCCCAGCACATCTACTAATCACATCTATGCTACAACACACCGCAGCACACCGCCACATACAATGTGCATTTTGGTAATCAGCAATAAAAAAATACATCTGGAGCTATATCTCCTCCTTTGGAGCTCACTCAAAATTAACAGATGTACAGTGCTTTACTGCATTGTTCAATGATGCGATTGGGCTGGTTAAATATACTGCTGATATTCATACTTGTTTAAAGTGTATTTCCCCTTGCGCAGTATAAAAAATTATTACAGTTAAGATGTTTTTTAGGAGAAGGTATCATGGCCAGCCTCAAGCAATTTCCAATTGAAAGACTTATGACAGACTGAGTTTTTCCTCATTAACATACAATGATGAAGCACAGGCTTCTAAATCTTTAACCCTTTGTTAGGACTGATAGTGTTAAAATCCAGTTTATAACTGATAATGAGATCTGCCAGCACAGTACAGACAGGGTTAATTATAGCAAACACAGCTCCCCAGTCCCTCATAAACATATAACACTGTAGGATTTTCCAATGCTGGAATTATCAGAAATATGTTTCTAAAATGAGAAGCAACATTTTCATTAATTCATTTATTTTATTAAAGCTATGATATATAAATGAGAACATATCACAAATATAACGTAGGTGTTATCCGAATTTAGCTTTAAAAGTGGAAATACGCTTCAGTGATTTGTAATTGTGCATTTTGCACACTTTTGCCATTCTGAAAAGCCAGGAAGATACAATGAGTACTTCCTGAGTCACTACACAGAGCTAGAAATACTGATTTATTGTCTAGTAAACAGGTTGGTGGAACAGATGAAACATAGGATGCTGCATTCCCGAAGCATGAACAAAGTGTGCCATCTGCCTGGCTGTACAGTGTGTAAATCACAAGAAAAATTGTACAGAATCACAAACCTTTTGGTAGGTAAATCTGAATTTTTTTATAATTAGTAAAAATGTGTAATTATCTATTTGCTTTCACTCCGGCTTGAAACCCGAAACACTGTGATACATCAGGGCCTACATGACATTTAATTGTCATCACCAGGACTGTTTTCTTTATACACAATCATATGCATTTAAATACAATTTATTAAATGACATTTAAATAATAAAATGCAATGACATGTCAGAATGCTAATTATGAAGAGCAAAATGCTTTGGAGAATATAATATTATTCTTGATTTATTATTGGCTTGTATAAATCTTTAACTGGAAAGGTACGGTAATTATGGAAGCCCAGGAGAGGTTTGACAATTCCATGCTAAAGTTTGTTCTATTTTTTTTTTTTTTAGGTCATTTTGTTTCAAAGTGCAAACTTGGCTTGACTCTCCAGCTATACTTCCATTTGCTCATATTTACAGCAAAGTGTGTTCAATTGGCAGCACTACCTTCAAGAAGCAGATTAATTAAAACATGATTTGCATTCAGACTTAAATTTCTCAGTTGATTTCATTTTCACACAACATTGTTTATTCTGCCTGCTGCTCACTTAAAGGAGCCCTTACTGTAACATGCAGTTATTGAGAGGAACAGTTACATACTAGAGAGCAAGCATACTTGTATTAAAGAGAACATTTTTCCACTCTGACCAAAACTAAAGTGTGTGCCTGGGCAATATAGAAATACATTCTGTACATCTCTGCAATACATGCACATTTGCCCGTATTTTGTCTCTTTAACCACTTAGAGCTGGCGTCCTAAGGGGTTTAGCATGCCGGGGCAGGGCTTACGGTCATGTGATCACCTTGATTGGCTGTCACATGGTCGGAAAGCTCCCGATAGCAAGCTGCAACCATAAGCTTTCAGTTAGCGGCCTGTTACTGTTCTCGGTGGGCGCTCTCAGTACAGCTTTCCTGGCGCTATTGCATGCAAATATGCAGCCGCTGTGCACCAAGGCTCGGCCACAGAGAGGTTGCATACTTGAGTGCGCTTGGAGTTAAAAAACGATCTATTCATCTTGCTAAAAATCCAGTAAACTCTTAACTCCTTGTTTGAGCTGTGAACTCTGCCAAAGGGAGGAGCCAAGGGTCCCCCTGGCAAATTCCCCCCTGCCCATGTTAAGGACATGTGGCTTAGCATGAGTCAGGAAGTCCAGCTAGGCGTGTGTGTTTTATTTGCATGAGGTACCACCCTTAAAATCCATACCAGACTCAAAAGGTCGGGTATGCATTTTTGGCGGCTCTACACAATTTTTTGCATCCTTGCTGTAGGATGTGCTACCACAAAACTGACATAAAGCCCTGGTTCACACTGGTGCGATTTGACATGCGATTTGACATGTCAAATCATATGTCAAATCGGCGATATTTGCCGCAAATTGCGGGCAATGGCACCGTCCTAATCAGATCTGCGGCGCTGCACCGATTTCAAAAAGTAGTTTCTGTACTACTTTTTGCGATTTCGGCCGCGATTTACATTGACATCCGTGTCAGATGTCTTTGTAATCGCGGCTGAAATCGGGACTGCCAGCGAGAGTGAAATCGTGCGAGTTCAGCTGAACTCGCACGGCTTCACTCCCGCAGCCCAGTGTGAACCTGGGCTTACAAAGAAAAAATATGACTGTTTAAATTTCTATCAATTAAAACATTATTGTTGCCAGCTTCTTTAAAAAAAAAAAAAAAACACAGACCCCTCCAAAGGTCCCTCACAATACATAATAGACCCTGTGTGACAAATTTTCTTTTAAAACACATACATTTGTGTTTTAAAAATTGCAAATGTCAGTACTTTGAAAAAAAATTACTACTCCCAGACGCATTGAGTTAAAAAAAGGTTTTGCATTGGTACACACTCCCTAGGGAACTGCCCACCCCTATGCTATTTTTTGACACCCTCTTGCCTATTAGCCCAGAAAATGGGCATTTTGAATTTGACAGAATCAAGTTCCATTGATTTCAATTGAGTTTGCGTTTGGCATTCAAACTCATTTGTTCGAGGAACCCTAGTCAAACTGATTCTAGAGCAGTTTGGCTCATCACTACTCTACTGTGCTAACATCTGAAAGTGCTATCACCCTTGCTTATGTACTTCTCTTTTGGAATAGAATACTTATGCCCTGTACACATGATCGGATTTCCGATGGAATAAAATCCGATGGATTTTTCCATCGGAAATCCGATGAAGCTGACTTCCATCAGTCTTACCTACACACCATCAGTCAAAAATCCAACCGTCCCAAACGCCGTGACGTAAAACACTCCGAAGAGCCGAGAAAAATGAAGTTCATTGCTTCTGAGCATGCGTTGACTTGATTCTGAGCATGCGTGGATTTTTTCTCCGATGGAGTTCCCCACAGACGATCGGAATTTGCTATCGTTTTTTTTCCATTGGTATGATTTAAAACATGTTCTGATTTTTTATACCGATGGAAAAAAGACCGATGGGGCCCACACACGATTGGTTTGTCCGATGAAAAAAGTCCATCGGCCTTTTTTCATCAGAAAAACCGATCGTGTGTACGCAGCATTACAGTACCCTTTATGCTGTGGGGATGAGAAAAAGGGGGGAAATTCTGTAATCTAAACAAGAGAATGGGCAGGGCTGACAACACTGCTTGGGATTTCAGTGCAACAGTAGCATAGGCGTATGCCGGGTGTGCCCAGGCACACCATAATCACCCCATGTGCATTAGTGTTATCGCTCTGTGTAGCAGCAGGAACATGGGAAAGATCTCCCTCTTACCGGCTCTGCCATAAGAGAAGTGTTTATGCTCTTCCCTTTCACTGTGCCGGCAGGGAGAACAATGTGTCGGGGTCATATATATGTAAACACATACACATGCATGTGTGTTTGAGCTTAAGAGTGCACACCCTAATGCAATAGGTTGCGCACACCTATGGTTTGACGGGAATAAGCATATATTAGAAATTAGCATTAAAAATCTCAGAGGCTGAAATTATTTATACAGTGGAACCTCGGATTACGAGCATAATCCGTTCCAGGAGAATGCTCCTAATCCAAAGTACTCGCATATCAAAGCGAGTTTCCCCATTGAAGTCAATGGAAACAAAAATAATTTGTTCCGCATTTACTTCAATATCGAATGCGGCCAGAGGTGGGGGGGCACTGGAGAGCCTCGGAAACGGCCGAAAAGGCCAGAGGACACGTCGGCTGACCTTGGCAAACCTCGGAAAGACTTCCTACCCGAGATTTGTCGAGGTCAGCCGTGCTGTCCTCGGGCCTTTCCGTGCATTTCCGAACGGCGCCGATCGCTGTGATTGGCGACGTTCGGCTCTGCACCGGTGCCCCCCCACCTCAGGCCAAAAGCGGTACTGCACACCACTTTGTCCTGAATCGTGCTTGTTTTGCGAGACAACACTCGCAAACAGAGTCACGATTTTTTAAATTACAGTGCTCGTATTGCGAAATGCTCGTTAACCGCGTTACTCGCAATTAGGGATGAGCTTCGTGTTCAAGTCAAACCCATGTTCGACTCAAACATTGGCTGTTCGCCGAATTGCGAACATTATGGGCCTTTCGCGCCAAATTCGAGGGGCGCGTCACGGCCCATAATTCGCTGCAGCATCGCAGTGCATTGCTGGCTGATGATTGGCCAAGCATGCACTATGACCCGTATGCTTTGGCCAATCACAGTGCGGTAAGAACGGAGAGCCATAATTGGCCAAAGCCAGGGTGGCTTTGGCCAATCATGGCTCAGAGGAGTAGGTACACGCCCCACACTATAAAAGGCCACCGGCTTGGCGGCCTTGTGTAGTGTGTTGGCGTTTTTTAAAGTAAAGAGACAGAGAGAGAGAGAAACAGTGTCATTTATATTGAGTTAGATAGAGCAGGCAGGCGAGTCAGTTAGCTGCAGTTACAGTGTGTAGAGGATATATATGCATCCTAGGTGTTGTATATATATTTATACACTGTATTCAGTTTAGCTAGATCCGTTCCTGCTATTCTCTATACTGTGAAAGGCAGGTGATTGTGCTAGCTGCAGTCAGTGTTTCACTTAGTGTACTGTGTGCTTTGCATAGCGTTCACCTAAAGCTTACCTGAATACAGTTAGTGGTGTTCTCATAATAAAACCACAGGCAGGGAGCTGCATTAATTTCATGTAGTGTACTTCTGTCCTTTGCACAGCGTTCACTTAAAGGAACCTGAATACAATTTGTGGTGTTATATGTTATATATATATATTATATATACCGTATATACTCGAGTATCAGCCGACCCGAGTATAAGCCGAGGTACCTAATGTTACCACAAAAAACTGGGAAAACTTACTGACTCAAGTATAAGCCGAGGGTGAGAATGCAGCAGCTACTATGAGTGGAAGAGGGTCAACAATGCCCATTTGCACGCCCCACTGTGCCCATTGCAACTTCACTAAGCCAATTGTTACTGTGCCCAACCTCACTCTGCCCATTGCCACCTTACTGTGCCCATCCTAACTGTGCCCATCCTAACTGTGCCCGTCCTCACTGTGCCCATCCTCACTGTGCCCATCCTCACTGTGCCCATCCTCACTGTTCCCCTAAAATTGAAATTGTACCTAAAAAAAATTGAGAGGCTGCGGCGTCCATCGCTTAAAACTTGCGGTCTCTTCCTGGTCCCTTCCGTGATAGGCGGAACTGTGTCTGCTTAGAAAACGCCTATCACGAACGTTCTCTCATCCTCAGTTTGCCAGCAGATACTGTGTTCAGTGTTCCGCCAATCACGGCGTCCTCTTGTCCGAGGATGAAAAGGCGTCCGTGATTGGCGGAACACTGAACACAGTGTCTGCTGGGATGGGTGAGGATGAGAGAACGTTTGTGATAGGCGATTCTCAGCAGACACAGTTCCGCCTATCACGGAAGGGACCAGGAGGAGACTGCGAGATTTAAACGATGGTCGCCGCAGCCTCTCAATTTTTTTCAGGTACACTGACTCGAGTATAAGCAGAGGGGGGCACTTTCAGCCCCAAAAAAAGGTCTGAAAATCTTGGCTTATACGGTATATATATATATATACTGTATATATATATATATATATATATATATATATATATATATATATATATATATATATATATGGTGTTATATATATATTAGCCATGTTTTCTGACCACGCTGTCCAACATATTTCTCTCGGATTGCATCCTAAATTCTATGATAACAGCCTATTGGCAAAAAAATACAAGGTCCAGTTGTCTCAAGGGTTCTAAATATTCTTTCTGTGCTGAGCAAAAGAAGAGTCAATGTGCAGTTAATATCTTTCCTACTCCCCAAGGCAAATTCTACCTCTGTAATGAAAATGATCAGATAAGCCATAGAACGTCCATTAAGAAGCAGAGAAATGATTCAGAAGTACCAGTTAATATATTTACAGGAGTCAGCAGCTGTAAAAAGACCAATTCACTTGTGCAAGATGTTCATAATGGATGTTCATGATACCTTAATAGTGGCGAGTACGACTTCCATAATGGAGCATTGGCGAGGAGTGAGGCTCCTGGCTTCCTCTCGAATGACATGGTCCTGAAAAAATGAAAAATAAAATAAATATTTCTACACAAAAATATCTGAAATGTATCCAAAATGCTGATTAATATGAATTCTGCAGCATTTATTTCTTGGCCCATGTAGAAATATTATTCACAGTAGATTAACTGGGATTATTAAATCAAAGAAATTCATATAATTCATGTGCACTCAACCATTTGCATCTGCCCAGCTAATAACAGGTGTAACCCTGTATGCAGCTGCAAACTATACAAACTTCATATTACCCTGAGCTAATAACTATTATTCTTATGTTTTGCCAGAAATAATTTTTTGTGTTGGTAATAGAAAAATGAGCTGTTGCTGGTAAAATAACTGTCTCGGCAAATCATTTGCAATTAGGGGTAACGATATTTACAGGACTAAACTGGCAAGGGAGTGTTTACATCTTCTGACTAAATAGTCTTTAACCACTTAGCGACCGGCCCATTGTAGCTTTACTGCTACAGGGCGACCGCTCTATTCAGAATCACAATCAGCGGGTGCTGGCCAATGGATGCCCACCGGCACCCACTGATCGGCGAGGAGACAGACTGGTCTGTCTATGTAAAAAAGCAGAGCTCCATTCTGTAATGTGAGGATGTGCTGGATTTAGTTTCCCTGCAAAGCAGGGAGTTAAATCCAGAACATCCCTTAGTGAAAGCAGCACATAATACACACAAAAACACTGGTTAGGCACACAGTTAACCCTTTGATCACCCTAGATGTTTAACCCCTTCCCAGCCAGTGTCATTAGTACAGTGACAGTGTATATTTTTACAACTGATCATTGTATTAGGCCCCTTTCACACTGGGGTGGTGGGTGCATCGGCGGTAAGGCGCCGCTCTTTTTAGCAGCGCTTTACCGTCAATTTCGCTGAGCTATTCGCCCGCTTTTACCTCCCCGCTAGCGGCTGAGAAAGGGTAAAAACCACCGCAGAGCGCCACTGCAGCAGCGCTTTGCCGGCGGTATAGCCGCAATGCCCATTCATTTCAATGGGCAGGAGCAGTGGAGGAGCGGTATACAAACCGCTCCTTCACCGCTCCAAAGATGCTGCTAGCAGAACTTTTTTTACCGTCCTGCCAGCGCACTGCTCCAGTGTGAAAGCATTATAGCGCCTGCAAAGCGCCTCAGTGTGAAAGGGGTCTAAGTGTCACTGGTTCCCACAAAGTGTCAAAAGTTTCAGTTAGTGTCAAATTGTCTGCTGCAATATCACAGTCCTGCTATAAGTCACTGATATAAGTCACTGATCGCCTCCATTACTAGTATAAAAATAAATAAATAAAAATGTAAGTATATACAGTGTACCATAGTTTGTAGACACTATAACTTTTGGGCAAACCAATCAATATACACTTAATGGTATTTTTACCCAAAAATTTGTAGCAGAATACATAACGGCCTAAGTGTATGAAGAAATTAGATTTTGAAAATGTTTTATTGGATTTGTTTAATAGCAGAAATGATAAAATATTGGTGTTTTTTTTTCAAAATTTACTGTATATACTCGAGTATAAGCCGACCAGAATATAAGCCGAGGCACCCAATTTTACCACAAAAAACTGGGAAAACGTATTGACTCGAGTATAAGCCTAGGGTGTCCATCTGCATGCCTCACTGTGTCCATGTGCATGCCTCACTGTGCCCATGCCTCACTGTGTCCATGACTAGACTGACGTTTAACATGAGAGTCTATGGAAGGAGTGCCTGGCTTTGAAAAATCAGTGCTGCCCGGCCGTAGGTACCCCAGACAACAATCATTACACACTTGTAGAGGAGAAAAGTGTCTACATGTGTGCCAACTTTCGGGTTCAGGGGACCTACGACCGGCCGGTACCGGGTCCCCAAAGTCACCATAGAAATGACCATTTAACATGGGAGTCTATGGAAGGGGTGCCCGGCTATGAAAAATCGGTGCTCCCCGGCCGTAGGTCTCCCAAACAACAAACTATGCACACTTGTAGAGAAAGATCCAGGGGACCTACGGCCGGCCGGTACCGGGTCCCCAAAGACTGGGAAATTAGGCGCAAAAAGGTGACTCGAGTATAAGCCGAGGGGGGCATTTTCAGCACAAAAAATGTGCTGAAAAACTCGGCTTATACTCGAGTATATACGGTAGGTTTTTTTTTGGTTTATAGCGCAAAAACAAAAAAAACCCAGTGGTAATCAAGTATCGGCAAAAGAAAAGCCCTATTTGTGGGAAAAAAATTACATAAATATAATTTATGTACAGCGTTGCATGACTGCACAATTGTCCGTTAAAGCAACAAATAGCCTGGTCATGAAGGGGGGGGGGGTAAATCTTCCAGGGGTCAAGTGGTATAAATAGAAGTGGGATAAATAGGCTGTTTGTGACCTGAGATGTGCCAATCACAACTGAGAAAGCCAGTGTCAATTATATTTCTACAGCGACTGGGACTTTCAGGTTTGCTTGAATGAGATTTTGTTAACATGGAATAACAGTGAAATAGCCATATATAATAAATACTATAAGCAGCTACCAAGTATTGCAGCCCTCCCTTGGCTAACTTCATATTAGCACTAATTTATTAAAAAGGGACCAATTTCAGCTAGCCTCTCAATTTGATTTAATAAAACTATGAAGCTTTGCACTACAGGGCAGTGGCGTGCACCCATGAGTGCTGCAGCAAAGAATGTATCACAGTATTCAAAGCAGTGGCGGCCCGATCATACAGGGCGCCCCTCCCCTAATCCATGCGCCCGGCCCCTAATCTACATGCAGAGCACCTGATGCATAAATTCCAATGTTTTTTTTTTTTTGCACATGATTAGAGTCTGAGGCTCTAATTGTCTTCAAGAAAGGGTGGGCTTGGGGCTCAGAGCCCATCCACTTGTGTCACAATAGTGAATCAATATTCACTATTGTCTTCCTGATTCTCCTCCCGGCCAATCAGAAAGCGGGTCCCGAGACCCAATGGTGTCTCAGGACACACTTCCTATTCGGCCAGGAGCTGAATGTCTCTCTGTGTGCTGCATCAGCACGGACTCACCCCACCAGGCAGACAATGTCTTTGAAGTCCGGCCGGGAGAGGCGGTCAGAGTGGCCCTGGCTCTTCCTTCCCCCTGCCTCCTAAGGCAAGGAATCTGATTGCTGTATTCATGTCCATCTCTGGGGGGTGTCACCGCCGTCCATCTCCTGCAGGTGGGGATCTCTGCCGTCTGCCTCTTTTAAGTTTGGGGTGCCTTAAAAATCTGTGTTACTATTTGTAACATTTATTGATTTGTGCATTTTTTGGATGTGGCACCCCTTACCACCTTATGTAACCATTGAAAGCTATATCTAACAACGTAACAACAATAACTTGATTTCTTTATATAAATGACTTTTGTATTTTATGTTTAAAGACTTTCCAATATTTTTTTTCCGTTAGTTTCCTTTCTGCAGTTGTGCTACATCTTTGGTGCTAACTATTAGTTAAATCACAAGTATAAAACAGCAGAGGACAAGCCATTTGCTAAGCTCAAATCACCAATTACCAAAATAGATACACTGTTTTGCTTTCTTAAAAAAATTCTGAATACAAACTGATCTTTCAATTAATACATAATCAGTTACAATCATTGTATCAAAATGTCTTCTTACTTCAGAATGCATATGTTGAGCAGTGACAAAATAGGTAAAATAACAAAGTGACTTTGTAACTTCAGAAACAAGTTCTACACTGGCTCAGCGGTTTGCACGATAACAGGCTACTCTATCATTACCGACAGCAGGAAAGCAACTTTGAATCTATTGAGAGCTACTAGAATCTCAGGGTAAAGCAACATTTAATACTTGTACTATAAAATAACCAACAAAGATTTTATTATCCAACACAGAGTAACTGTTTGTAACTCCACTTATATAAAATTCAAAGACATTCACTGAATTTTGAAGAGTTCCAATTTAACTTTCTACTGGACAATGCCAGTCATTTTCATGGATTAATATATGGTTGAGTGAGGATGCAAATTGCTGGAGCTCCTGTTCTATAGCATGCTTTATTAACCCAGAAAAAGTACATCTTACCTTCTATCTGCTATTAAAAAAGTTCCAGAGAACCAAGACTCACAGAATCACCCCCCAAGAAGAAAGAAATAAGTACTTTCATCAAGTGCAACAATTGCCCAGCTAACCCTGGTCCCAAGATGGCTTTGATTGAAGATAAGAAAGCTACCCAACTTCACCAAGTCTCTAGATTTCCAGTACGCTATTGATTCCTCTGGCTCAAAGTGTATTTTACCATTCTAAACATTATTTAATACTATCTAAACAAACTGTTGACAAAAAAAATATTGGGGCATACTTGTATAGCAATGAATGTGACATTTACAAAACATTCACTGCAGGTGAATGTTCCAGGTACATGGCAGTGATGGATTTATCACTACAGAATATTTGGTTGAAGTTGGGAGGGATTTGGTGGGAGCTTAATAAATGAAGTAATTCTCTACTGACATTCATCATTCAAACATATGCATTTTTTTTTAATTCTCTTTACATGTGATTACCCAATCATCCATAAACCCATTCTTTGCAAAGTGAAATTTTACCACATTCACTAAGCTCTGGGGAAAAATTCCCTTCCAAAGCACATTTTCATTTACAAAGTGAACAGCCTATTTGCCTTTAGTAAATCAACCCAATAATATCAATGTTCACTAGGAACTGATAACTCACAAAGGCATGCAATGGCTGAGCTTCAGATAGAATTTCACTGACCTTGAAAACAGGCAATGTCTAATTATTATAAGGCTCTAGAGTCCTTGAAGCCACAGGCCCAAACAGTCAGGGTACCACAGTACAAGTAATATTCAGTCTGGAGTGCATATTGAGCTTGACTGGGGCCACATAATTACCAGCTACAAGGGAAATCACCTTAATAGACTACACAGAGTTTTCTGTAGAGTCCATTTTTTTAAAGTGATAGAGCACTCTAATAAAGTGCTTGTTTTCATGTTCCATCAATAGAAGAAAAAAATGGAAAGTCATCAAATTTCAAAATATCTAATACTTGACTACAATATTTAAGGCCCTGGTCTTAAACAGTGGGGTAAATTTTCTGTGAAATAAATCTGTTTATTTTGCAAAGGAATTTCAATGCTAATAAAACAAGAGACCTCACCCTTGCTCGTGTAGAATGTTACATTTTATCTCATCTTTACAAGCTGACAAGCATTGATAGATTTAACAATCTACCAATGACACCTTTAACTATACACAATACCTTTTTTGGCACAGGAGACTCTACTTACTTTACCTAACTTTTTCATATCCCCACAAAAACACTTGAAAACTTTAGTTTCCTTCACACACTTTTGAAAGCATGCTTGCAGTTTTCCTCCACAGAGACAACAAATTGCCATCTATCTCCTGTTCAAGTTTACTGAGGTTGTCCAATCCTAATACACTTACCCCTTCAATTTAACACGTAGCTAAGCCCTCAAACCCTTAAAGATGACCCTCAAACCCTTAAATATAACCCTAAAACTTAAACTTTTTCAATACTGACTAACCACAAAGAATGTTTTAAACAGAAATGTTATAGTTGTTAATTACCACATATGGACAATAATAAAAGATACTGTGTAGTAAATCTAAGTCCCACTATATTTAATTAAAAAAGTGTTTTATAAAAAAAATGTGATACATATCTGGCCCTAATTTTAGATTTATCCTAAAACTTAAACCTCAACCCTCACACTTAACCTATTCTCTGAAGTGGGCCCTTAAAACTTTACAATGCCTAACTTCACCCTTTCACTCTTAAAATCCCACGATACTTAACTAACAATGTAAAACTAAACTCCCATCTTTTCATGCAGTGCAAGCATAACCAAACATAACCATCAATAATAGGTAAATCCTGCTATGAAAAAAATGTCTGCACCCAATTGCTGTTGTAATTTGCTTGATGTGTTTATTGTTGTGTTCACAGAAGGTGAAATGTGGATGGGGTCTTGCACTGACATTACTGTATTTCCTAACCCAGACCAATTGCCAACAATTTACTAAGTTGCAATTGGGGATATCACTATCAGACTGTTTTTCACAGTGGTTCCAGATGAAGCTATTATACATTAGCCTTTAAAAAGTTCTTGCTAGCTATTTGTCAGATTTGGAGCTTGCTACTCTGGGACTGATATTGGGTGTTTTGTTTACAAAAGAATCAACAGGGTGGCATTATGAGTTAGATAGCAGGTAGCAAATTTGTGCATCAAAGATTGTGCTGAACAGACAAGTTTATGGCATGTCTAAAAAAAATATCTATCTATGTAACCTTGACACTTTTCATGTTAAGATTTAAAAAGGATAAATTGTATTTAGATGTTAAAATTTACTGTAATCCCCGTGTTCATATATCAGTATTTTGAGCTCCAAAGCTGCTTATTGCCTGTTATCAAATATTCGATAAAGGTAGAGTGACAGCTTGGCAGAATGCAGTCAGTATGTGGTATATTACTATTTTTTAGAGGAAAAGAATAAAGCAAATAGTTTTCTTCATTGTATGCTACCTTACATTTCTAAATGCTTAAGAATTTTCCCATGGGAAAGACATTTGTTTTCATGACCATCTTGGTATTGGATCATGGCTTTGCTGCTTCGTGTCAGACCTTTCTCCCCGATGGTGAACTGATGACTGATGGGGTAATGATAAAAAAACATCAGGGAGATCCTTGCACTGCAGGTTCTCCCAGCTCATGGTTTTCTCTCATCAACATGGGGACATCCTCCCCATGTTGAGGACATGTGGCCTGGTACGGTTCAGGAGGGGGGCGCTCTCTCGTTCCCCCTCTTTTCCTGCGGCCTGCTAGGTTGCGTGCTCAGATAAGGGTCTGGTATGGATTTTGAGGGGGGCCCCTACGCCATTTTTTTTTTAAATGGGCGCAGGGTTCCCCTTAATATCCATACCAGACCTGAAGAGCCTGGTATGAAATTTGGGGGGACCCCACGCATTTAGTTTTTTATATTTTGGTTCGGGTTCCCTTTAATATCAATACCAGACCCAAAGGGCCTACTAATTGACTGGGGGGCCCATGCCATTTTTTTTTTATGACTTTTATCTGTATTGCGGGACCCGACAATTCATTATAGCCGCGAGTAGTTTTAAATGACTTTTTTCCTTTAGAAATGTAATTTTGTGCAGGGACTATTCTAAACACGGGAAACATGTGCAGCTTTACAGGCATACTATAGACACCCCCCAGGTATGAAATTTAAAGGAATATTTCACTTATTGTTTCACTTTAAACATTAGTAAAATCACTGCTCCAGAAAAAACGTTAGTTTTTAAAACTTTTTTTGCATTGATACATGTCCCCTGGGGCAGGACCCAGGTCCCCAAACACTTTTTATGACAATAACTTGCATATTAACCTTTAAAATGTGCACTTTTGATTCCTCCCATAGACTTTTAAAGGGTGTGCCGCGGCTTTTGAATTTGCCGCGAACACCCCAAATTGTTCGCTATTCCGCAAAAGGGGGAACAGCGAATGTTCGAGTCAAACTCATGTTCGACCCGAACATAAATCTCATCCCTAGTAAGCACCAAACCAATAACGACAGTTATTTTTTAAGTATTCTTTCATTGCAAGCACAGTGGCTTAGTGGTTAGCGGGTCCGGGGTCCTCGGTTCAAGTACTGGTCAGGACACTATCTGCTTGAAGTTTGCATGTTCTCCCTATACTTGTGTGGAATTTCGTCCTTTGCGCTAAAGATAAGCTGGTAGGTCAAGCTTCACCTGTCTAAATTTGGCCCTAGTATGATATGCATCTGAGCATCCCCAAGATCTCCCCATCTGCCCCAAAAGAAGATAGAGTGCTTTGAGTTCCTAAGGTAAAAGGCACTAACAAAATGTAAAAAACTGAATGGTTTATGCAAACTACAGTACTCTTAGCATAACCACACCTGCCATAGTTAACCAAAAATGTATAATAATTTCAGAGCTTACAGCATAAAACCTCAAGACACAACTTTTGTAAAAATATTTACTTTTATAGGGCTTCCACAGAAATTCTAATATATATTTATAGAAAACAATAAAAAAAGAAAAATATCTGACTCTTATACAGCTAACTATATAAAAAATAAACTGTATTACATAGAAAGTATAAAGACACACTTTAAAAACAAAGCTATACCTGCTAAAATCCATGATACTCCTAAAATGATCTTCAAAACATATATAAATACATCCTACAGTATAAATCAATGAAACAAAACACTTATATCAAATATACAGATAATAATGTAATAACTAAGTAACAATAGGGGTGGTATGTCTTATGTTGCTGAGGATGCAGCCTATCAAAGATCGAAACTAGCACATTGAGATGACAATCTACGAGTGCTGTAATGTTGTTAACCAGAATATTTGAATGCTCTGGGTATAACAATGGTCTCAAGGTGGATTTCACCTGTAATTTATCAAAAAAGAGAATGTCCAAATATACGCTATGACAGGGACCACCTAGACCAAATGTTGGATGCTGTGTTGGATGCTGGAGCGAGCGGTCACAATCCAACAATCTAACAAAAATCTAACAACTGTGTTGGATGCTGGAGCGAGCGGTCACAATCTAATCAAAAGCTGTGATTAGCGGTTTCTACAACACAACCCTCCACACATCTATGTGACATCATGTATCATCTGCAGGGCTTTCTCCCCTCTTTGGCCCCAGTGGGTCCTCAGGCTTTTCCTGTCCCCCCTTTTGTGTAGGGGGGCTGGTTCAGCAGTGAGCCGCCTTTCTTTTAGGCCTGACACCAACATCCTTCCAAAAGAACGCTACCAAGGATTTCTGGGTTGAGAAACGGAAAGCATACATAGTTCTCGCATGTTTTTAAAGTGGTGTTCCACCCTATAAAAAAAAAATACACCAAAATCCTTTAAAAAAAATTGAGAATTTTTTTTTTACCAGAAAGGGCGGTTGCTATGCGGAACTTGCTAATCTGCCTCTTCCTCCACCTTGGCAGGTCTTCCTCCTCGTCCTCCTTGCGGTGTCTTCCGGGGAATGTGCCGCGCTGCCTTCTGGGAACTGTGTGTATCCCAGAAAGCAGCCGCCCATTCACAAAGCGGCACGAGCCTCGCGCATGCGCAGTAGGAAACGGGCAGTGAAGCCGCAAGGCTTCACTGCCTGTTTCCCTTTCAGAGGATGGCGGCGCTGGGACCCTCCACGATCAAGGGGTCAGCCTGGGGGGGGGGGGCTGAAATTGTGGGCACCTAGGACAGGTAAGTGTCCTTATTAAAAGTCAGTAGCTACAGTGTTTGTAGCGGCTGACTTTAAAAAAAAAATTGCGGGTGGAATCCCGCTTTAAGTGTAATATATTGTAATGTTTACTATACCATTATAATGTATAACAAATTCTTCTTGCTACTATATACCCCTGAAGAAGGAGATACCTGTACTCTGAAACGCGTCAGGTGCAAGAATTATAGACTGTACTACATTTAAATGATGGTGACAATGTTGTAGATATGTTAAGCATTAGATGTTTTTATATGTTTTTTACACATCATGTTTAATAAATACTTTAAAACTTTAAATACATCTCCAAATATATTGTGCCTCTAAAGTCCACCACAAAGGGATTTTTTCTTTTCTCCTGATACCTAGAAAGGTTATGTTTGGAAAGGCGAGTAAAAAGGATCGGCCAATGTCATGTAAGTTGTAAGGTGAGTTAGAAGGCGTTTATTGAAAATAGCCACAAGTACATTGAGCTTCAGGGCTGTTGCTCCATGCTGATAAATGAGAATAGTGCCCAAACAGGGGTGTCAATGGAAGAAAATCAGAGCAATAACTGTCAGACACAAGTGACACTCTGATAATTATCCCGCAGATTTTTTGGCATTGACACACCTTTTTGGCATTGACACACCATTTATCAGCATGCAGGGTGGCACTTCACTGGGCATCTTTTGTTGGGCATCTCCTGCTGTCACAAGGTCCCATATGTGACTTTTTACCTAAGATTTAATCAAGCCTCTGCAGGTGAGATGTTTATTACAATATGCTAGCCCCCCTTTTTCCTCACCCATAGGCATGCTAATACTATTAATAAGCAGATAGAGGGCCCCCCATTATTACCTCAATTACCTTTATTACATATACTGTTTTAGATATTTTGGTGGGCTCCTCAGTTTGGCACAGTGGCCCTAGTGGCTACCGGCTGTGTAGACCCCCCATTTAGCCCTGACTGGCAACAGTATCCAGGATTGCTTTTAAACTATGTGTGGCTTTAAACGATTTACACAGGCATGCATTCAAACCACGAGTGTGTAAAAAAATTTAGACATGTATGTTATCACTGCTTATGACATTTTATATTCTAATTGGAAGTATTGATAACTGTAATTTATTGCAGACATGCCATATATTGCTGTTTGATACACCCCTGAAGAAAGGAAACTGAAATGCGTTGGGAGTTTCTTCAACACATCAAAAGTATTTGACCTTGTGATATCATGTTACGCAGAAGAAACTATGCATGTTTATAATACATGAATACAAATATGTTATATGAATGCCATGCTTTGTTATGTGTTTCCAACAAACAAGCCACCCAGCAGTTTTTTTTTCATGTTTTGTGATTGTTAATAATAAAAATACCAAAAGCTATTTAACTAACTAAATACTCTGGTGGTTCCCTTCAAAGTCCCAAGGCTATCATTTACATTGGTCTTGGCTGCCCCTCTCCACTTCTGAATGGGCAGCGTGAAATCTGCCAATTCACTCCTGAAACCAGTAAGAAGGCGGAGGAGTTGAGGGGAATGATTTCCATGTCTGAGTCAGCCTCCACTTTTTTTTAGGAGAATTTTTAACTTTTAGTGTTAAAGTCTGCGATTTTGGGACCTTGCAAACAGGGTGTGTCTCCCACAGAGGAGGCTTCCAAAAAGCTCACATTTTGAAATGTAACACGAGGAGCTAAAAGTCCAGTGTGAGAATGGGAGTTGGCAACTGAATGCAGAGAAATAATATATCTTCCACCACAGCAGTGAGGTTTATTTATTGTTGGTGTAAGGAGTTAACATCCATAGTGCAGTGTGAAAAGCACCTGAAGATAAGTTACACGACTTTCTCATTTCTCTTGGTTAGTGACATTTCTTCTCATAGCAGGCTGCGGCTTTGGCTTCTGGATAATGGAAAAGTATTTTTTTTTTAATAAATGAAAGTTGAACTCCAGGAAAACAAATAAATAGATCAATTTCATTTATGAGATCTGTGTCACCTAAAATTATTTTGAGTCGGTACCCGGATCAGATCAAGCTGACCAAGCGCAACATAATACAACTACTTACACAGAGAATTCAAACGATTTTGAACTTTTGTGTACAATTAAATAATTATTAATAATTTTGTTGTTTTAGAAAATGCATATTTTATATCTGCATAACATTGCTGGCAGTTGCAGGTGAAGCTTACATAATTTAAGTACTGTCTGAGTTCAGTAACATTAAGATCTAAAAAATATGAACTGCTGAAAAATTATGTTCATGTTAAATAAGTAAAACATTTTCAGAATGTACATGTTTAAGTGTTATCATCTTCCGTTTTTAAGATAAAAGTGACTTGTTCATCATGAATTGAAGAACTGTGACAGAAGTGAAATAACAAGGAACTATGGAAAAGCAGAATATAAAGTTACTGTGGCAGGTGATTAACTATTGATTTAACAGTATTACCTTTAATTTAGACAACTGTCCAAGGTCTTTAGCTGCACTGAAAATAATTTGTGGCCCCTGGAGAAAATAAAGACAACAATTTATTTTAATGATAATAGTCATGAATATTAATACTGTCACATTTAAATGGTATAATTGAAGCACAGGAACACCATGCAGAGTTTAGGCTTTGTTTAATTAATAGACAAAGTATTTGCAAAATCAAATTATCATTTACATCGTTCACTTCCTTCACATACTGTAATTCCGGTAACCCTAGATGAAAAGCAACTATTGTTTTCTCTCTGTCAAGGAACAATAATTGAAGCTGCTTCACTTTTATATTTGTAAAAGAAGACACAGAAAAACATATACATTTTTATGAACCATAAATTAAGCATTCTATTGACACTTTCACGACCAGAGTTTTTCAACTTTACACCAGTCTTTCTAAACATTTTAAATATGGAGGAACCCTTAAAATATTGTTTCAGGCTCAAGAAGCCCTTTCTAGTACTTAATATAACATTTACAATTCATTAGTATATTGGTACTATACTGATATTAGTGTGATGGTCACTGGGAAAAATCCCCCCTTACAGAAAGCAAAAAAAGATCATTGGTTTCAGTGGTTTCTCACCTGAGATGCAGAAGTTGCTCATTGTTCAAGGAATCCCTGGAAACCTCTGGAGCAACCCTAGGGTTCCACAAAACCCTGGTTGGGAAAGGCTGGCTTAGACACTCAGAGTTTAGCAGCTATTATGCATCACTTATCTTGACAATAACTCTATGACTAATTATTCTGACTGACAACGGAACTAGAAACATACAGTCTGCACATTCCTAGTGCTGCAAGTTTAATGAACAGTCTCACGTAAAGGGGCATTTTACATTTATACTTATGAAGTCATGTTGTGGTTACAAAGGGCATTAAACAGAAATACAGTGCTCATTGTATGCAGGGGGATTGGTGCTAAGAATCTTCCTTTAAAAGAGAAGTATATATTTTTTTTTTACCCATTATACCTACCTAGGTGGATGCAGCATCGGACTAATGCTGCATCTAACCCCCGCCCTCTGCACTGAGAACCGAGCCATCGAACACCACCGATGGCCCGGTTCTCTCAGCTCCCCAAGCAGAGAGCTGCTGCCTGTCAATCAGCAACTCTCCTCTCTGCTCCTCCACGCTCATTGGAGCGGTGAGCTGTGAAGGGGCGGCTAGCAGCCATCTTAAAAAACATGACTGTTTTAAATAATTGCAGCTGCATACTTACTGAATCACATAAAGAGAGATATCCCAAATATGGTGGTCTGTGTACTTGGGGCTGCATACTTCCTATTCAATGATCTCCTTAACTCTGAGCCCTTCAGAGTTTAAAGTAGAGCCAAGTAAATCAAATGGATATTACAATACTTTTTAAGGTTTAGGAATACGAAAATTATAAAACAACCCTACCCTTATATCACACATTATTATTTTTATATTCATTAAAAAAAACTTGCAGGAACTTACAATTTTTTTTAAAATTAATTAGAGACTTTGCAAACACCACTATATATCTAATAAAAAAAACACTTAGTCCCCTCCAACCTGGAGGGCCCCACTGACGCTGGCTCGGATGCCATGCTCCAGAAGTTCCGCAGTATAGTACGGGATGAAATAAACGTTGCCTCCCGTAAGCTCTCAGCAGAACTGGTGAGGGGTCTCAAGGAGATAGGCCACCGCACCAACCAACTGGAACAGCGGATGGATCTAACAACAACGGTCCTAGAGGGTCATGAGGACGAAGTTGAAAGGCTGAATGCTGAACTGTTGAGCCTACAGGATAAATTAGAGGACTCTGAGAATAGGGCTCGCAGGGATAACCTCCGCATCCGTGGGCTCCCAGAGGCCATAACCGACCTGCAGGGGACGGCCATGGCTTTCTTTCAGGAGCTGGCGCCTGACGTCCCTTTGGAGCGCTTGGAATTCGATCGCATACACAGGTCCCTCGCTCTCAGGCCCACCGAGGGTCCCCCTAGGGACGTTATAATTAAATTTCACTTTTATAAGACCAAGGAGCGGCTCCTGCAGGCTGCACGGGATGTCCCGGACCTCTCTTACTGGGGTAGTCCCCTCCAGCTATTTGCGGACCTCTCTCCGGTCACCATAGCCAAACGGCGGAGTCTGAAGCCTTATTTGCAGATTCTACAAGCTCGGGGCATTCGTTATAGATGGGGGTTCCCCTTCAAGCTCTCCTTCTATCACCTCGGCCGCCAGTTTCATGCCTCCTCCCAGCCTGACTTACGGCGACATTTTCAGGATCTGCAGTTTGAGCTCTCTCCCTCCCAACCGGAGTCTTCTTCGGCCCAGCCACGATCATCCAGGCCACCCCACGGTTCCTCACAAATGTCTCAGCAGGGGTCCCAGGCGCTTCGATCACTGCAAGCACAGCGATTCCAGGATGTCCCTAAAGGATGATAGCACCGATTCTCATTTGTCACTCTGAGGAGCTAACCTGCCAGCACCCTGTTGTTCTGAACTGTCAGCAGTATCTCGCCTTGAACTATAACTTTAAATCTAAATCTCGCCTTTAGACTTCCCATTCTGTGGACCCAATTACAGTACATGAACATTTCTGCCTTTCAACCAAAATGATATCTGGACTGTTTTTTTTTTTTTTTTTTTCCTGGGCCCGGTGGCCCCATTGTGTTCCCTCCTTCCCTGCTCCTGGAGGCCTTGTCATGTGGCTGACCCCTTGCTCGATGTTGCCCCAATTGAGGGGCAGCGACATTGGGCCTCTGTGCTGTGGCTACGTTCGCATGGTCATTTGGCCCACCTGGATTCTTGTCCCCTGTTCCCCCCCCCTTTTTTTTTTTTCCCTCAGGCGAAGGCTTTTGATCTGTCGCTTGAGAGGAATGTCCTTGTACTGTGCTGCACACCCCCATTACAGTTGTGGGTGTGCCCTGCCCATCACGGTCCACGGTTTGGGGCCTTCGCAGTTTTTGCTGTAGTATGTGTATGTTATTGTCCTTGTGTTTGCGGTGGGTCGGCTTCGTGTCCTGGACTCCCCGTACTTTGGTTGGGGGCTCCGGGACGCGAGGATGACCACGGCCCACAATAATTCGTTCACAATTTTAAGTTGATATGTTACACAATTTTGATTGAGACTGCTTTAATCCTTATTTAGGTGGTGTCTATTGAACATGTTTTTTCTGTTTACCTTATGCTGATGTCGATCTGATCTCATTGTTCAGACTACTTTAAAAATATGCCGAGCGGTGTCCGACGGACCATTGCTCCCCCTTGGCTTGGAACTTGGCCCGAACAAAAGTTTTGGCCAACTTCCGACCTTTTAGTGGGATTCCAGCCCCACTACCAATTGCAACCTAGATGACTGGAATGTTTTTACTCCGAGTTTTACTCGGTCTGTTTGTTTTCCTTTATCTGTTTTCTTTCACTGTCTCCCTACCTGACTCTCTGGTCTTTCACCTTTTTCTTCCCTCTACGAGGTCCGCGGGGTGTGTGCTTGGGGACATGATCTTCTGCCGATTGCTAGTCTTAATATGACGCTTAATTGGCTGTCCCTGAATGTTCAGGGTATGAATTCTCCTCAGAAAAGGGTGAAGATTTTTAAGTATCTTAGGAAGCAGCGGATTGACATCGCCTGCTTACAGGAAACCCATTTTTCGGCGTCTTCCTGCCCTAAATACTTTGATGCTCAGTTTCCCCAGGTATTTTTGGCCACGGCTCCAACCAAACAAAAGGGGGTGCTCATAGCTTTCCGCAAGTCGGTTTCATTTAGTTGCACTAGACAGATCGCAGACCCAGATGGCAGATATCTATTGCTACAAGGCACTATCCAAGGAAAGGAGGTTACCATCATGACTTATTATGCGCCAAATTCCAACCCAGGACCCTTCTTGACTCACGTCTGCGCCCTGCTAGCATCCCATCACAGGGGTACTCTCTTTCTTTCGGGTGATTCGAATTTAGTTTTGAATCCCTCACTGGATAAATACCCCTCGGAGCGTATCGCTCCCTCGCCTGGCGCTAAAAAATTTGCTCGCTCTTTACAACTACATGATTTGGTCGATCTTTGGAGGGAATGCCATCCTCAGAGTAAGGACTTTACACATTATTCCCACCCTCATCACTCTCACTCCAGAATTGATCATATGTTCATGCTACGACGCCACCTTCCCATGGTGGTCAGGGCCTCTATCCTGGCTGTTCCATGGTCTGATCATGACCCTGTTTTGGTGGTCTGCCACTCCGTTTTGGACAGACCCCAATTCTCACCCTGGGCGATGAATGATTCGCTCTTATCGCTTAAAGAGGTCCGGGAAGATATTTTTAAGGCCTCAGAGGACTACTTCCGTGAAAATCAGGGGTCGGTTACGTCGCCGGTAACGCTTTGGGAGGCTTATAAGGCGGTACTCCGTGGCCACATTATTCGGATAGCGTCAGCCCGTAAGCGGGAAAGGGGTTTGAAACAAAAAGCCCTGGAGACCCGTCTGGAGGCATTATCTGCGGTTTTTAAACAATCCCCCACCTCTGGCAACCGTAAACTCTTGGAACAGGTTCGTTCGGAGTTGGATCTTTGTCTCACCGAGGGGGCTGAACGCGTCTTACGTTGGTCCCGCCAGAGGTGGTATACCAGGGCGAATAAACCTAATCGAATGTTAGCCAACAGACTCCGGACTTTTGCTCCTAAATTCACCCCCATCACTCTGCGCAACCGACACAATGTACTTACGGGTAATCCGTTGCGTATATTGGAGGAGTTTCGATTCCGCCTTACTAAATTGTACTCTGATCCAGAGCAGTTTAACGCCCAGGACACTGCTGATTTCCTCGGCCGTCTCCCTCTCCCGACCCTGACGGAGGCGCATGTTACTCTTATGGACCGGGATATACAAATTTCAGAGGTCCTCCAAGGTATAAAAGATCTTAAGGTGGGAAAGCGTCCGGGGCCGGATGGCTTTACAGCGCTTTACTATAGGAAACTGGCAGTTATGGTAGCTCCGCATCTAACGGCAATGTATAACTCTGTTAAAAATGGATGCTCCTTTACCCCGGACCTTTTGACGGCAAACATAGTGATGATCCCTAAACCGGATCGCGATCATTCCTCCTGGGCTAATTTTAGGCCTATCTCCCTAATTAACGTTGACATGAAAATTTTGACCAAAATTCTGGCTAATCGCTTAAATTCTTTTCTTCCTCGATTAATTGGGAAGGACCAGGTCGGCTTTATACCTCAGAGACAGGCCGGTGATGCTATTCGGCGTATATTGCAACTCCAACACATAGCTCATACTCGCTCGCTAGAATCTATGCTCTTGTCTCTGGACGTAAACAAGGCCTTTGACACTTTGTCATGGCCTTACCTCATGTCTGTTCTTCGACATTATGTCTTCGGGTCTTCTTTTATGCACTGGATATCTGTTTTATATGATTCCCCCCGGGCAAAAATTAAGTATTATGGATTCGAGTCTCCCCTCTTTAATATCAAGAGGGGCACCCGTCAGGGGTGCCCCCTATCACCTCTTCTTTTTGTATTGGCTCTGGAACCCCTGGCAGAGGCGATTCGCTCTCATCCGGATATACGAGGCATTGAATTAGCGGGTTGTCCCCATAAAATTTCGCTATTCGCCGATGATGTCCTTCTCACTTTGACCACCCACCGGAAGCTCTTTACCAAACTTGCAAACTCTTTTGGATACCTTTGCTTCCCTTTCGGGGCTCCGGGTTAATCCCTCAAAATCGAAAGCGTTGTCGGTTAATCTCTCTCCTGGCCTGATGAGGGATTTACAGTCGGCATTCTCCTTTCAGTGGGTTTCCTCGCTGCCCTATCTGGGAATCCACCTTACCCCCACATACTCCGGATTGTACCAGGCCAACTTTCCACCATTGTTCAAGAGACTAACAGATATGCTGTTGTCTTGGTCTCATTTGCCTTTGTCTTGGTTCGGCAGGATAACGGCTGTTCGTATGTCCTATCTCCCGAAACTATTATATTTTTTCCGTGTCTTGCCGGTTCAGGTTTCTTCGCATATCCTCCGCATACATCAGCGAAAAATTATGCAATTTATATGGGGTTCGTCCCGCCCTCGAATCGCCAAACAGGTCTTGTTTGCTAAGCGAGTCAATGGGGGCCTTTCGGTTCCTAATTTACAAGCCTATTACATAGCTGCTAACATAGCCCCACTTTCGTGCCTTCATGAAACCTATCAGCTCCCGCTCTGGGCTATGCTTGACCTGGTTGACATCGACCCTATTCCTATCTCCTCATTACCCTGGCTCCCACCTGTGCATCGTCCGGCGGTCATGGGGCCTTGCTTGGCCCACTCCTTGCGACTATGGGACTCGGTAAAGTACTCTGCAGGGCTGATCTCCCCACATCTCCCACTCTTACGACTCTTACACTGCCCGCTGTTCCCTCCAGGTTGTGATAATCCCTCCCAATTTCTATGGTGGACCATGAACGGATTCACAGATGTTCACTCAATGCTACGGCCTACCAGGATTTTGGCATTTGACGCTTTGCGCTCTTCTCATGGTATTCCCTTGCGTGAGCACTATCGCTATTTACAAATTCGCCACTTTCTTCAGAGCCTTATTAGGTTTCAATCTACCCCTTATACCTTGACCCCCTTTGAGAGCCTTTGCAGAGCCAGGCCCCATTCTCCGGGTCTAATATCACTGATATACTCGGCGGTGATATCAATAAAGAGACCCCCATTGAGGCCTTATCACCTTCAATGGGAGAAAGAGCTGGGGAGGCAGTAAGACCCTGAGGTTTGGCAGGCGATGACACTAACTCTGTCCAAATGCTCACGTAATGTGTCAATTTTGGAAAATGCCTATAAAGTATTGTATAGGTGGTACTACACACCGGCGAGATTGGCTCGCTTTATCCCAAATTATTCTCAACTTTGTTATAGGGGGTGTTCCCAGGAAGGCACCATGGCACATATTTGGTGGTCATGCCCGCGGGCGTGCAGACTATGGATTAGGGTATATACTCTCCTCCGCAATCTTTTTCAGATTATTATCAAAAGAGACCCCTATGTAGCTCTCCTTGGTAAGCCCATCGTGGAACTACTGGGTCCAGAACGGCAACTAGCCCAACATCTTTTTACTGCAACTAGATTGACAATTGCGAGAGCATGGAAAACCCCTACATTAAGCTTTGAGGCAGTCAAGAACCGCCTGAACGATATCATGGTCAACGAGAAACTAACAGCTATTCTTTCTGATACGCATGACAAGTTTCTCAGAGTCTGGCAACCTTGGATCACATACTACCACCCTTCTAGATTCGACACTGCTTTGCTGTCAATGTAGGACCCCTCTTGCGCGCACCCCGTGGACCTCCTGCTTCCCTCTTCTCTTTCTCCCTCTTCTCCTTCTCCTCTTCTTCTTGTCCTGCCTCCTTTTTTTCTTTTTCTCTTTTCTCTTTCTCTCTCTTGCTCCAATTTTTTTTTTCCTTCTTAGGCTCTTACTTGAGGCTTAACTGTTCTATCTTTTCTAGTGGATGCCAACTTTCAGGTTTTATTGTTGTGTATTATACACCCATTCTACAGGTTTACACCCATCTGGGCATGGCCCAGGTTCTGGACCATCGGGTCCTGAGGACTTTTTCATTTATTTTTTATTTTTATCTTGAATATAACATCAGATCACGGCCCATGCTTCCTTCCTGTTGTTGAGGGCTTTCGAGTCCAGATCTACTTTGTATACTGAATGCTGTAACATTCTATTGCAAACCTGTACTGTTGATTTAAATGACAATAAAACATTTTTTTGTAAAAAAAAAAAAAAAAAAAAAACACTTAGATATCATGTACTGTATAAAGCACTTCTTTCCCCAATATGGTGTAGGGGTACTTTAAGAGGAAATCGAAGTTGAGAGAAATATTTAAACTGCCATTGCTAATCTACATCTGAAAATGTAATCTGTCTCTCTGTCTGTCTAAGCTATTGCAGCCACTTCAGTAGAGCCATGGTATCTAGACATGTGCCTTTGTTTTCGTCGGAATGCATTTTCAACAGAATTTTGGGGATTTTCGTGTTCATTTTAACAAACGATAACGAACGCACAGAATCCGAAATCCGAAAGATCCGACATAAAAAATGCTTTATTTTCGTTTCGTTGCGACAACAGTTCGATATAGATAGAAGATTCGACATGACGGTGACAATAGGGATCTGTGTCTATCAAACCTGCGGTTGAATGTGCCTAACCCAACTCTATTGGTCCAAGATTATTCGACATAGAGAGAAAAGATTCGACATGAAGATTCAACGAAGCAGTCGCCGCAAGCGGACATTTATGGTCAAATGCTCCGCCCATAGGCTATAGAAGAATTCTAATGTTGGTTGACTGGTAATAATAATTAATAAATATAATTATTACTATTCATACAACATTAGAATTCTACTATAGCTTGAGGGCGGAGCATTCGACAGGAAATGTACGATTGCGGCGTCATATAGTTTAGCTGCTTCGTCGAATCTTCTTAGAACATTCGACAGACACCATAAGCCTTCAATTGACAGATTCGACCTTAATTCATTCGGATTTTCGGACGAATGCATTTTTTAACTAAACAAAATAAATAAAAACTCATTTCGGGAGTAACTAAATAAAAAAAAATTTCGGACGAAATTACGAAAAAAATTATTCAGTGTGCACATGTCTAATGGTATCAGACCCTTATTCCTATCTGGGTACTGTGGACTTGGCAGCAATTTATTAAGCTGATTGTAACAGAACAGTGATCAAAGAGTCCTATGTATAATTACGTAGCAATAAAAATATTTTAAGCTGCTGTTAAACTAAAAGTCCCAGCAGCAATACTGGGAGATTTGACCTACTTCTGACCACCTTTGCACAATTATATTGATTTATTTGATATGAGCAGCAACAGCTTCCAGTTTTACTATGTTCTTTTATGCTTAGGACTGTTTACAGAAAAGATTGGGAGCCAGATTTACAATGTGTACAAAGGAAGTTTAAGTAACATTTGCTGATACACTTCATGGTGACTTTGGTACGGGGCGGCACAGGCTTCTATACCTCTGGATAATTTTTTATTGGAAGAACATAAAGTAATATATATTGATATACAGTGCTGATAGTGCCCATAGGGGGACATACTAGGTTTAGTTATGCCCTGTACACACAATCGTTTTTTCCGATGAAAAAAGTCCGATGGACTTTTTTCATCGGAAAAAACGATTGTGTGTGGGCCCCATCAGACTTTTTTCCATCGGTGTAAAAAAATAGAACATGTTTTAAATTTTTCCGATGGAAAAAAAAAACAATAGGAGATTCCGATCGTCTGTGTGGAACTCCATCGGAGAAAAATCCACACATGCTCAGACTAAATTAGAAGACAGGAGCTCTCGTACTGGTAAAACAGCGTTCGTAATGGAGATAGCACATTCGTCATGCTGTAACGGACTGAAAAGCATGGAGACTGAAAAGCGCGAATCGGCTAACACCAAACTTTTACTAACACGCGGTAACACGAAATCAGCAAAAGCAGCCCAAAGGGTGGCGCCATTGGATTTGAACTTTCCATTTATAGTGCTGTCGTACGTGTTGTACGTCACGGCATTTTGGACAGTCGGAATTTTGTCTGATGGTGTTTATGCAAGACTGATGGAAGTCAGCTTCATTGGAATTCCGACGCAAAATTCCATCGGAAATCCGATCGTGTGTACAGGGCATAATAGTTTAGCTATATACTGTAGCTTAGCTATAGCCTTACTTTTACTTTTGACATGTGTCCATTAAAAATGTCCAGGTTTGTCAAATGTTATGGGTTTTTGTGGGGCTTATATACCCACATCATTCCATATTTTAAGACTTAATGCTTATGGAACAGATCTTTTTTATGAAAATTCTAAATTATGTAAGAAACACACATTTACTAAATAAATAAGAAGAGTCAAGGAACAAAAATAGCTTGGAGCCGTGTCACAGTCTGAAACTCACAGATTATTAAGACTAAGACATTCTGTCATTCAGTGTTATAGGCCTAAAGAGGATAATAATAGAATCCTTAATACCCATCAATATCCCTGATGCTCTCTGTCATAAGTGCAATATTTAGAAACATGATTTTGATTTTAGTGCGGTTGATTCAGTCATAAGATCATGCATCAAATGACACGTCTCTCGTCTCTCCGTAACTACACTGTTCAAGTACAATATAAATTATTATTTTGAAACTATGTTCAAATTTGGCTATAATAAAACTCACCCTGTGTTCCATGATATAGATCACATTTAATACAAATTTATTTGTCTCCCATCTGAAAACTCAATGTAAAGTTTAATTCTGAATACTGTTGCTTTCTATTTAAACCTACAGTAGCTACTTCTAAAATGTGGTTGCCTTGTCTACAGCAATTAACTATAAGTAGCTAGGATAAATAGTCAGCAACTGATGCCAGAATCTGTCAGGATAGTGCAAGCCGGTTCTACCCCTTTTTGTGTTTAACAACCATCTGCTTAGCTTCCCACTACAGTGAAATGCTAACATGTGTTAAATCACAATTACCCTAAGAACTATAATTACTGGATTTTTTGGCAGAGGAACAAGGAACAGTCGGCATGACAGTGTATCACAACATATGATAATAATATCAGTTTGTTTTTTGTATTAGAAACCCTCCATGACACTCACAATATACATGATCCTTTAAAATGTTCTATAAAAATTAAAAAATTATATAAATAGGTGTAAACTAGAATGTATGCTATGCACACTACCTGGTGATCCTTCTCATATGCTGTATATGATGTATATGAATTGTAAAAAGATTTTTTGGTAAGCTCTCAAACTTCTAAATACAAAAATGTTTCCAGCTGAGAGAGGGTAAGAACAAACATATGTTAATTAACTAATTATAAGACATTCTGTATAGCAGCTCTATAGCAAAGTTTAATGTAAGAAGTGCATTGACTCACCCAAAAATATTCTGTGGCCTACCACTAATTGGCAGTTGTATTTGTCAGGAGACTGCTGTATGCAGTCTACTCTTCCTGGCATGCCGGAGTTCTCAGGAGGGAATAGGTCAGGGATATGCAATTAGCGGACCTCCAGCTGTTTCAAAACTACAAGTCCCATCATGCCTCTGTGTCTGGGTGTCATGCTTGCTGCTGTCAGAGTCTCGCTATGCCTTATGGGACTTGTAGTTTGGCAACAGCTGGAGGTCCGCTAATTGCATATCCCTGGAATAGGTGATTAAATGGACTGCTCACAGCTGGCAGGTAATTTAGTATATTTACCTCCCTGGCGGTATGATTATGTCAGATTTTTGATGCTCAAAGCGGTACAATGTTTTGCATGGAAATTTGGTGTTTTATATAGTAGGCCTGTAATTCCTAGGAATAACACACTTAAATCTGTCCAAACCAGAGTCTAGTAGACATCCTGGGTATGACAAAGTTTGAAACACAAAATCATAAATTATAATATAATAAATAACTATAAATAATTATAACAGATAATAATATAATAATAATAAAAATTATTCAATAATGTAATCAAATGAAAAACACTGAAATTTGTTCAGTTGCAGAATTTTCGCTGTCATTACTTTCAGTGTTTGATGGCAAATTTCCCCACAAATCACTATCGCTCAATTCTACAAGTGATTCTAATTTATTTTCACTGTTTACTAGCTGGTCTAAAACCACTTTTGACATAAAGGGACAATTTTTGGTTGCTATGGACAATCTCCATGTTCCAGGCAGAAAGAATTGTAATTATAATATAAAACTACATGCAGGGTAATTTTATACAGTAATGTAATCTGTAAGATTACAGTGTACTGTATGAGTAATGTGTTTTTAACTTTTGGAATTTGGCGCCATGCTCCGTCCCCGTGCATTGCGATGCTCGCAGGGAACGGAGCTTGGCACTGTGAATCGAGTGGAGGAGACAGCCTGCACACACAGCGGGGAGACATCGCAGGATCCTGGGGACAAGGTAAGTAACTTTGCCTGGATCCTGCTATGTGATCCTGAGTGTGGCTCGGGGTTACCGCTCTTGGTACTGAAAATTCACCCCGAGCCACACTCAGAATTACCTCTAAGGAGGTTAAAGAGAAACCCTAAAGCAGTTAACTTTTCCTTGTGTTTCAAAGTCTACTTCCAACTCTTCTTCTAGCAAAAGAACTGCTATAGCTCAAAAGTCTGAAAGCCATATTTCAATGTCATTTTCTTACTGGGCATTTCATGAGATCAAATTCTACCTACAAAACAAAGGGCAATTGCTAAATATAACAAAATGTTCAGACTTTCTATCCTGCTCTGTGACTAAATAATGGAAATTATTGAGGTAGTTCAAGTTTGAGTTCTGTAGGAGTCTCAAAGTGTGTGTATAAAGTTATTTCTGTCACCACAAAGGAGCCTGTGCAAGTTACAGAGTTCAGAGTGCACTGATGGGAGAAGGAAACCTGTGCACTTACAAATAGTTGTAGTTAGTAAATAAATGTGAGCTATCATGATATGCTACAAGAAAGTACATTTCTGTGAAGAAAGCACTCTCTCAGATCAGTAAGAGGCCCTATATCAAGAGAGGAGCA
The DNA here is from genome assembly GCA_029206835.1 of Rana muscosa. NCBI lineage: Eukaryota > Metazoa > Chordata > Amphibia > Anura > Ranidae > Rana > Rana muscosa. Next base: position 529,024,708 of record CM055118.1, on the reverse strand, counting down.
AGGGTAAAGTGCTCCCCAGGGAGAGACTACAGTAAGCAAGTGGCCTGGAAAATGAAGGTAGGCACAGGTAAAGTAATATATTACAGTTGTCACAATAGCAGAATTAGAGGGAATATCTTCAATTGGGTATACTTGTTCTGACCATAGGTGTGCGCAGGGGGTGTGCCAGGGCACACCCTAATCACTCTGTGCAGTGCCGACTCCCCCTACTGCCCAGGCTCCCCCCCATGTTGCGCCCCCCTCACTGCAGTGCTGCTGGCTTCCCTCCTCTCACCCTGGCTCCTGTGGGGGATGTTTCAGGATGGAGAGTGGGGGAAGAGGCTAATTAATATACCATTTACCGGCCCCTTCCTTTTCTAAATGAACACACCTGCTGTGTTCATTAATAACTGAAGCATAGTAAACTGTTTACTTTGCTTCAGTTTGTGAATGAAAGGAAAGCCACTCAGCACTTCCCATTCATTCACTGTCCAGTGCCTCAGAAGAGAAAGGCATGTGTGTTTGAGCTTTTGGATGCACACCCTAATGCAATGGGCTGCGCACACGTATGGTTCTCACGACAACCGTCAGAGGTAGGACGTACACTTATTTTGGAGAGATTTTCACTTACTTCCTGTTATGTCCCTAAGGATAGGAATTGCAGGGAAATTTCCCTGATGGGGACAAACCTGGTTGAGTTTACGTTAACCCTTTCTTTAGTTTTTTAAGCTTAACCACTTAACGACCGCTCACTGTATATATACGTCGGCAGAATGGCACCGAAAGGCACAATCACGTACAGTGTACGTGATCGCCTTTGTACAGTTGGGGGGTCCGATCGGACCCCCCTCCTATACAGTGAGCGGCCGTTTATCGTTGGGGAGCGATCAGAGATGAGGGGGTGACCATTCGATTTCGGCCACCCCCTCGCGATCGCTCCCGGCCAATGAAAATGCTTCCTCCGCCATGTGATGTAAACACAGGCAGGAGGAAGTGATGTCATCTCCCTCGCGGCGGTCTTTTCGATTCCGGCGCCGAGGAGAGAAGAAGCAGGTTAGTGCACCAACAGTCCACTGACACTTAGGTACACATAGGCACACATTTCACCCCCCCCCCCAGTCACCCCCAGATCACCCCCCAGCCCCCAATCACAGTGTCACTGATTGCAGTGATCATTTATTTTACTGATCACTGCATTTAGTGTCATCTGTGATAGTAAAAAGTTGCAGGGCAGTTAGGTTTAGGCCCCTTTAGGTCCAGGGTAGCCCCCTAACCCCCCTAATAAAGGTTTAACCACTTTCACCCCCTAACACCAGCGTCACTAAGCGATCGTATTTTCGATCGCTGTATTTAGTGCCGGTGGTGCCCTAGATAGCCAGTTATTTATTTTTCGTTTCGCCTCAGGTTTTTAGAGCGTCAGGTACCCCCATATATTATTTTAACCCCCTGATTGCCCCTAGAGTTAACCCTTTCACCAGTGATCACCGTATAAGCGTCACTGGTGACACTGGTTACTCAGTTAGTTATTTAGTTATTTAGGTAACCCGTCAGGTTTTTATATAGCGTCGGGTACCCCCATATTTAACCTAATAAAGATTTTAACCCCCTGATTGCCCCTAGTTAACCCTTTCACCAGTGATCACCATATAAAGGTTACGGGTGACGCTGGTTGGTTAGTTTGCTTTTTATAGCATCAGGGCACCCGCCGTATATAACCCAATAAAGGTTTAACCCCCTGATCGCCTGGCGGGTGAGATCAATTAGGTTTTAGCGCCAGAGAGGGTCTGCGTCGCCCCAGGCAGCGTTAGGTTAGTGCCAGTAACGCTAACACCCACGCGCAAAGCATACACCTCCCTTAGTGGTATAGTATCTGATAAGATCTATACTAGCGTCCCCAGCGGTTTAGGGTTCCCAAAAACGCAGTGTTAGCGGGATCAGCCCAGATACCTGCTAGCACCTGCGTTTAGCCCCTCCGCCCAGCCCAGCCCAGCCCAGCCCACCCAAGTGCAGTATCGATCGATCACTGTCACTTACCAAACACAAAACACATAACTGCAGCGTTCGCAGAGACAGTCCTGATCCCTGCAACTGCTAACAGTTTTTTTTGTAGCGTTTGATACATTTGCTGACGACAGTCGGGTGCTTTTTTTCCTGTGAATCTTACTAGTGTACCCCTAAATTTAGAGCCCAAAATGGCAAGACGAAGGTACACTAGTAAAGAGGCCTACGAGATTCTGAGCATGACAGATAGTGAAGAGGAGGTCACGTATCTGTCAGATTAAGGCTCAGAATATCTTCCCGTAGAAGACAGTGACGTCAGCGGCCCCACGTCAGAAAGCTCTGACGACAAAGTTGAGGTCCCTGCTAAGGTCAGGCGTACCCGATCCCGATCTTCTGAGGTTGTTGAGGAGCAAGAACCGCAGGGCTCTCGTATCATGGAGCAGAGTAGTACTAGCGCCGCTATTCCTTCTGGTGAATTGGCAAGCACCAGCGGTCTAGTACAGCCTGGGCGTACATCCAGCACTGCAGTATCACTTGGTGACGTGGCGAGTCCCATAAGTGCAGTTCAAGCTGGCGAAGTGGCAAGCACAAGTAGTGTCCCGCTGCCACCAATAAGAAGACAAAGGCAGGCCCGTCATACCCATAGTGCTCTTCCTGCAGAATTTGCCTATCCTGATTGGGTCCCCACCACTTCTGTAGAACCCGTACTTCCCCCATTCACTGCCCAACCCGGTATTCAGGTGGAAACAGCTGATTTTATGCCAATTGACTATTATTTGCTGTTTTTCACGGAAGATCTCTATAGAAATATTGTGGACCAGAGTAATTTATATGCTGGTCAATTCATCGCCGCTAATCCCCAGTTGCCTTCCATTGCCAAAGATTGGAAACCAATTATGGTTTCCGAATTTAAGACCTTTCTGGGCCTTTCCCTCAACATGGGCACACATAAATTCCCGTCATTGCGTGCTTATTGGTCCACGCACCCAATTGACCACATGCCCGTGTTCTCTGCCTCCATGCCCAGGAAACGATACGAGCAGATTTTGCGGTTCATGCACTTCAACGACAATGAACTTTGTCATCCACGTGGGGACCCTGAATACGACCGGCTCTATAAAATTTGGCCCCTCATAAACCACTTCAACGAACGTTTTGCAGCCTTGTTTACTCCCGATCAAGTTGTCTGCGTTGATGAGTCCCTGATTAAATTTTCTGGCCGCTTGGCTTTCAAGCAGTACCTTCCCAGCAAGCGTGCCAGATACGGGGTCAAGCTCTATAAGTGCTGTGACAGGGCAACAGGCTATGTATGGAGCTTTATGGTTTATGAGGGAAAAGACAGTCAGGTTGAGTCGGTCAACTGCCCGGATTACATAGGGAGCGCTGGCAAGATAGTGTGGAAATTGGTGTCACCCTTATTCGGAAAGGGGTACCACTTGTATGTGGACAATTATTACACGAGCGTGCCACTGTTTAGTCACTTGTTTGATCATCAGATTGGAGCATGTGGCACCGTGCGACCTAATCGCCGGGGCTTTCCCCAGCGGCTTGTAGATGCCCGTCTTAGGCTGGGGGAGAGAGCCTGCGTAAAATGTAATAACTTGCTTGCTATGAAGTGGAGGGACAATAAGAATGTTTTCCTTCTTACCTCCCTTCATGCAGACACGACAGTCCAAATTCGTACGGCGACTGGTGTTGTGGAGAAACCCCTCTGTGTCCACGAATATAACAAAAATATGGGAGGGGTGGACCTCAACGACCAGTTGTTGGCGCCGTATCTAATTGACCGTAAGGCGAGACGCTGGTACAAAAAAGTGTCTCTATCCTTATTTCAATTAGCTTTGCTGAACGCTCAAGTGCTATACAGAGCTTCAGGCGGGACGTTATCTCTTCTAAAATTCCAGAATGAGATTGTCACAGAACTCCTGTATCCGGACGGTTCTGCACCTCACCATCCCCTACCAAATGCAGTAAGCCGGCTGCATGAGAGGCATTATACGCATGTCCTCCCGAGTACCCCTACCCAACGAGCCCCCCAAAAAAGATGTCGTGTCTGTAGCAAGCGCGGATTTAGGCGTGACACCCGTCATTATTGTCCACTCTGTCCTGACAAACCTGGTCTTTGCCTTGGTGAATGTTTTGAACGCTACCACTCAAAAGTGAAGTTTTAGCGTAGGGTACAGCATTTCACAGACTAGGACACACTTACACAGGGTCTCCCAAGATGCCATTACATTTTGAGAGACCCGAACCATTACAGTTGTTAAAGTTACAAAAAAAAGTGTAAAAAAGAAAAAAAAAACGTAAAAAACAAAAACACAAAAAAATATAAAATAAAAAAACCAAAAATAGTTGTCGTTTTATTGTTCTCTCTCTCTCTCTATTTTCTCTCTATTGTTCTGCTCTTTTTTACTGTATTCCATTCTGCAATGTTTTATCATGCTTGCTTTTCAGGTATGTAATTTTTTGTTTTCAGGTGCGCCATTCAACTGCAGCGCGGAATTATTTATCTTGACAGCAACAGCGTTTGCTCCCACGATACATAAATCCGTGACTCCAGTGCTGTAGGAGGTGATTTCACCACCACAGTTAAAAAAAAAAGAGCATATATGCCGAAGCAAGGGGGCAGCAGGGACGGAGGAGCGATTTTGCTCCTAATGCCGCGTACATACGGTCGAAATTCCGACGGAGGCTTGCCCGTGGAAAAGTCTGACTGTGTGTACGCGGCATAACCTTTTATGCCGCGTACATACGGTCGAAATTTCGACGAAGGCTTGCCTGTGGAAAAGTCCGACCGTGTGTACGCGGCATAACTTTTTTGCGGGAGGATGCCCCCATGCTTCGGCATATATATATTTTAGGCACAGGTTGCGTTAAAAAAATGTTTTATTTTTTACTAGGTTTTGTTTTGGTATTTGCTTTGCAGGTATGGTATGGTAAGGTCTTACTGTTGTACTGTAATGTTACTTTGTTTTAATGTTAACCATCATTTGCTTAGCAGGTACGCCATTCAGTTGCATCGCAGATTTATTTATCTTGACAGCAACAGTGTTTGCTCCCACGATACATAAAGCCGTGACTCCAATGCTGTAGGAGGTGATTTCACCACCACAGTTAAAAAAAGAGCATATATACCGAAGCATGGGGGCAGCAGGGGCGGAGGAGCGATTTTGCTCCTAATGCCGCGTATATACGGTCGAAATTCCGATGGAGGCTTGCCCGTGGAAAAGTTTGACCGTGTGTACGCGGCATAACCTTTTATGCCGCGTACATACGGTCGAAATTCCGACGAAGGCTTGCCCGTGGAAAAGTCCGACCGTGTGTACGCGGCATAACTTTTTTGCGGGAGGATGCCCCCATGCTTCGGCATATATGCCCATCATTAGAAGTGGGTGGATGAAGGGAGGTATTCTAATGGTGGGCATACCCACCGATCAATCTCTTTTTTTCATTCAGCCAACAGGCTGCATGAAAAAAAAAATTACAATACATGTCCAACAAGGACCAGCAACGTACTGGTATGTTGCTGGACTTTGAATGTTTATACCAGAATGATGCCTGCAGGTTTAGGTGTCATCTTGGTATCATTCTTTTCAGCCAGTGGCCGGCTTTCATGTAAAAGCAATTCTAGCAGATAATTAGCCTCTAGACTGCTTTTACAAGCAGTGGGAGGGAATGCCCCCCCCGGATATAAACAGCGCCATTGGGAAATTGGGAAAGCATTTTATCACACCGATCTTGGTGTGGTCAGATGCTTTGAGGGCAGAGAAAAGATCTAGGGTCTAACCCCCCAATTTTTTTCAAAAAAAGAGTACCTGTCACTACTTATTGCTATCATAGGGGATATTTACATTCCCTGAGATAACAATAAAAATGATAAAAAAAATATATGGAAGGAACAGTTTAAAAATAAAATAAAAAAGCAAAATAAATAATAATAAAAAAAAAAAAGCACCGCTGTCCCCCCCTGCTCTTGCGCAAAGGCGAACGCAAGCGTCGGTCTAGCATCATATGTAAACAGCAATTGCATCATGCATGTGAGGTATCACCGCGAAGGTCAGATCGAGGGCAGTAATTTTAGCAGTAGACCTCCTCTGTAAATCTAACGTGGTAACCTGTAAAGGCTTTTAAATGCTTTTAAAAATGAATGTAGTTTCTCGCCGCTGCGCGTTTGTGCGAAATTTTAAAGCATGCCGTGTTTGGTATCCATGTACTCGGCCTAAGATCATCTTTTTTATTTCATCAAACATTTGGGCAATATAGTGTTTTTTAGTGCATTAAAAATAAAAAAAGTGTGTTTTTCCCCCAAAAAATGCGTTTGAAAAATCGCTGCGCAAATACTGTGTGGAAAAAAAAAATGCAACACCCACTATTTTAATCTTTAGGGCCTTTGCTTTAAAAAAATATATAATGTTTGGGGGTTCAACATAATTTTCTTGCAAAAAAAAAAATGTTTTCATGTAAACAAAAAGTGTCAGAAAGGGCTTTGTCTTCAAGTGGTTAGAAGAGTGGATGATGTGTGACATAAGCTTCCTAATGTTGTGCATAAAATGCCAGGACAGTTCACAACCCCCCCAAATGACCCCATTTTGGAAAGTAGACACCTCAAGCTATTTGCTGAGAGGCATGTTGAGCCCATTGAATATTTTTTTTTTGTCCCAAGTGATTGAATAATGACAAAAAGAAAAAAAAATGTACAAAAAGTTGTCACTAAATTATATATTGCTCAAACATGCCATGGTTATATGTGGAATTGCACCCCAAAATACATTCTGTTGCTTCTCCTGAGTACGGGGATACCACATGTGTGAGACATTTTGGGAGCCTAGCCGCGTACAGGACCCCGAAAACCAAGCACCGCCTTCAGGATTTCTATGGGTGTAAATTTTTGATTTCACTCCTCACTGCCTATCACAGTTTCGGAGGCCATGGAATGCCCAGATGGCACAACCCCCCCCCCCCCAAATGACCCCATTTTGGAAAGTAGACACCCCAAGCTATTTGCTGAGAGGTATGTTGAGTATTTTGCAGACAAAGTTTTAAAAATTGAAAAAAGAAAAAAAATATATATGTCTTTCTTCATTTTCAAAAACAAATGAGAGCTGTAAAATACTCACCATGCCTCTCGGCAAATAGCTTGGGGTGTCTACTTTCCAAAATTGTGTCATTTGTGGGGGTTTTGGGCTATCTTGGCATTTTATGGCCTTCAAAACTGTGATAGGTAGTGAGGAGTGAAATCAAAAATTTGTGCCCTTAGAAATCCTGAAGGCGGTGCTTGGTTTTCGGGGGCCCGTACGCGGCTAGGCTCTCAAAAAGTCCCACACATGTAGGTATCCCCGTACTCAGGAGAAGTAGCCAAATGTATTTTGGGGTGCAATTCCGCATATAAACATGGCATGTTTGAGCAATATATCATTTAGTGACAACGTTTTGTACTTTTTTTTTTTTTGTCATTATTCAATCACTTGGGACAAAAAAAAAAATATTCAATGGGCTCAACATGCCTCTCAGCAAATAGCTTGGGGTGTCTACTTTCCAAAATGGGGTCATTTGGGGGGCTTTGTGCCATCTTGGCATTTTATGGCCTTCAAAACTGTGATAGGTAGGGATAGGTAGTGAGGAGCGAAATCAAAAATGTATGCCCTTAGAAACCTTGAAGGCGGTGCTTGGTTTTTTGGGTCCCGTACGCGACTAGGCTCCCAAAAAGTCCCACACATGTGGTATCCCCGTACTCAGGAGAAGCAGCAGAATGTATTTTGGGGTGTAATTTCACATATGCTCATGGCATGTGTGAGCAATATATCATTTAGTGACAACTTTGTGCAAAAAAAAATAAAGTTTGTCATATTCCCGCAACTTGTGGCAAAATATAAAATATTCCATGGACTAATCATGCCTCTCAGTAAATAGCTTGGGGTGTCTACTTTCCAAAATGGGGTCATTTGGGGGGGTTTTGTGCTATTTTTGCATTTTATGGCCTTCGAAACTGTGATAGGTAGTGAGGAGTGAAATCAAAAATTTGCGCCCTTAGAAATCCTGAAGGCGGTGCTTGGTTTCCGGGGTCCCGTACGTGGCTAGGCTCCTAAAAAGTCCCACACATGTGGTATCCCCGTACTCAGGAGAAGCAGCAGAATGTATTTTGGGGTGCAATTCCACATATAACCATGGCATGTGTGAGCAATATATCATTTAGTGACAACTTTTTTTGTCATTTTTTTTTTTGTCATTATTCAATCACTTGGGACAAAAAAAAAATATTCAATGGCCTCAACATGCCTCTCAGCAAGTTCCTTGGGGTGTCTACTTTCCAAAATGGGGTCATTTGGGGGGTTTTGTACTGCCCTGCCATTTTAGCACCTCAAGAATAGGCAGTCATAAATTAAAAGCTGTGTAAATTCCAGAAAATGTACCCTAGTTTGTAGACGCTATAACTTTTGTGCAAACCAATAAATATACGCTTATTGACATTTTTTTTAATAAAGACATGTGGCTGAATACATTTTGGTCTAAATGTATGACTACAATTGAGTTTATTCGATTTTTCTTATAACAAAAAGTAGAAAATATCATTTTTTTCCAAAATTTTCGGTCTTTTTCCGTTTATATCGCAAAAAATAAAAATCGCAGAGGAAATCAAATACCATTAAAAGAAAGCTCTATTTGTGGGAAGAAAAGGACGCAAATTTTGTTTGGGTACAACAATGCATGTCCGCACAATTTACAGTTAAAGCAGCGCAGTTCTGAAATCACCTTTGGTCCTTTAGCTACCAAATGGTCCGGGGCTTAAGTGGTTAAAGAAAAAGTTTGGGGCCCTAAAAAAATAAATATACATATTCACCTCTCTGCTGCAGCGTCCTCTTGATGCTGGCTCTAAGAGAGCTGACTGATCACATGACAGCTGAACTGACAGCTCTCTGCCTTTAGTTCAAGCAATGTCTCTGCTAGGATTTCCCCTACCCCTCTCCAATCCTCCTGCTACCAGACAGAGTATAGTGTGGGCGCTGCTGGCTCCCGCATTCAGTCACAAGGTAATAAACTGAACCTCCTGTCAATCAGACATCTGGGGTGGATCCCAATAATATTATCAAGATCCTTCATGACTTTGACTCAGCTCTGCCCCGTCAGCTGCTAGTGGGCAATAAAATTAGTAAATGTACTCCTGTAACCAAAAAAATGTATAGGCAAATACAATTTGCCTTTACTTTTCTTTTAAATATCGAAACCAAGTTCAGCAGTTAACTTGGAAATAAATCCTTTAATTAATTTGTCTGTTAGACTTGTGGTTTGAGAATGAGGGACACATATATAATTTGGCATTTGAAAATCTTTGATGCAAGGTTAATTAATGTTCTCATGGCAAGGGGCATTTGGACTTAAAAAGGCATAATGCTTTTATAGTAGATGAACTAATTTTCTTATCTCTGTAAAATTTTTATTTTTTTTGTTCTTCAGCAATAACCTGATTGCTTTCCCCCATAATAATGGAGAAAGTCTTGAGACTCACAAGATTACAAGGTATACAAAAGCAAACAGTGATGACCCAACTAGTTTATCATGTATATTTACACGACAGCCTATGACTGTAAGAAGAAAATTAAACATAATCTATTTGCTATCAAATGTCAATTCCTGAAGAGGAAACATCCTGATGTCTTTATTTAATTTCCAGTACTGATCTAAATGGAGTTGTGTTATGATCCTCAGTTCACAGTGTCATATGTAGTACACACATCCACTGTGACTGTTATGAATGGATATAAGGCAGAGTAATAAAATGCATCTCTAAGCAAAGAACAAAGAAAAATCTCACAATGCCAAAGGCCTGTTGTGACATACATGTACTGACTGTCACTGCGTGAGCAACATTATTTTACTTTACAGAGTTCCATTTGTAAAATATTGAATATAGACTTAAAAACATGTTGCTGTTTGCCTCCAAAAGTCATAGTGCCTGTTTCTGCTTTTTAACAGATATTAAAGACAGACTACCATGGTTTTAGGTAATGTTATTCCATTAATTCCCTACATTTTTAAACTGATGTTCTTTTTCCTTATCTTCTCCTATACAGTAGGTGCCGCCGACATTGTATATTCATCGCGATCCTATCGCAGAGATTCTCGGGGTGGCAACACATCTCGTGCTCGCTGTAATAGCGAGGAGACGCGGTACTGTATTGAACGGGGATCCAACGTGGATTCCCGCCAATACCAGGCACTGTGTTTGGCATGTATCCTGAGCGGGAACTCCACGCCAATTTTTAAAGAAAAAACTGGCATGGGTTCCCCCTCCAGGAGCATACCAGGCCCTTGGGTCTGGTCTGGATTTGAAGGGGAAACCCTACGCCGAAAAAATGGCGTGGGGGTCCCCCTCAAAATCCAAACCAGACCCTTATCCGAGCACGCAACCTGGCAGGCCGCAGGGGAAGAGGGGGGGGACGAGAGAGCGGCCCCCCTCCCTCCTGAACCGTACCAGGCCGCATGCCCTCAACATGGGGGGTTTGGTGCTCTGGGGCAGGGGGGCGACCTGTGGCCCCCCAACCCCAAAGCACCCTGCCCCCATGTTGATGAGGACAGGGCCTCTTCCCGACAACCCTGGCCATTGGTTGTCGGGGTCTGCGGGCGGGGGGCTTATCGGAATCCAGGAGCCCCCTTTAATAAGGGGGCCCCAGATACCGGCCCCCCCACCCTATGTGAATGAGTATGGGGTACATCGTACCCCTACCCATTCACCTGGTGGAAAAAAATGGCAATAAAAAAAAACACACAGCTTTTTAAAGTAATTTATTGCACAGCTCCGGGGGTCTTCTTCCGACTTCGGGGGTCTCTGGTGTCATTGCCGCGCTCTCCGGTTGTTTCTTCTGCCGGGCCACCGCTATCTTCTTCCAGCTCTTTTGCTAGCGGGGCCCGGTCTTCTCCGTCGCCTTCTTCCGTCGCCTTCTTCCCTCTTCTTCTCTCCGGTTCTTTCTTTCTTCTCCTGGGCCTCCGCTATCTTCTTCCAGCTCTTTTGCTAGCGGAGACCCGGTCTTCCCCATCGTCTCGTCCGGCTCTCCATTGTCCTTCTGCCGGCCCCTCCACTCTCTTCTTGCAGCTCTTTTGCTAGTGGAGGGGCTGGTCTTCCCGTCGTCGCCGTCGGCGTCTTCTTCTCTCTTCTCCTCCTCGATGTTGACTCGTCGCTTCCTCTCGCAGTAATGCTAAATCTTCGGTCCGCAGCGATTTATATAGTCTTCTCATGACGTCACAGTCACATGCTCTGGGTGGAACTTCTGCCTTTACAATCACTTTAAGCTTATCCCTTTTAGTCATGCATGGTAAACCACCCCTGCGAAAAGTCCACCCCTGAGAAAGGTCTACCCCTGTTCTTTAGAAGGCTTGAAAAAATCTGTGCGCAAAAAAAATTACTTCCTATAATCAGAGGCACTTAGAACTGTGGAATTCCTACAAGGCCTAATTGCTGTAATAGTCTAAGATCAGGCTATGCATGACACACTTATATAAAAGCAAATGTGATTGTTTTAGAAAAAATTCATGTGAATTTCAAGGCAATGGCACTTTTATAATGATTAAACATGCACATGGGTTATATTACTTACTGTTTGATCTGTCAGAGGGGGTAGTACAATCTGTTTTTCTATTTTATTGAGGACTATTTTCCACAGCTCCTTCAAAACACGTTTCAACACAGTCTTCTCACATATTTTGGCAGACACTGATAAACTAAAACAAATTTGAGAAAAAATGAAAGTTATAAAAATGGTCGTGATGATCTAAAATATCACAAAGCAAAGATAATGCCTTCTTCCTTTGATTTATGAGCCCAGATACATTTATGCTGTTTTACAGTTTGTGTTCTTACTAAAGCAGCTACAGCCTGAGTAGAAACCTGTCCCCTTCAAGCACTCTGTAAAGTGCAATCCTTGCTATCTGTGTGTAAGCAATCATCTTTCTGCAGAGGTCTAACACACCCACTACTGGGTTAGGCCTATAGTTCTGCAGTCAGCAAAGCTCAGGCTCTCTACTGATTGGAGCACTCTAGTTCTGATTCAGCAGGAGGGCTGTGAAGGGATCTCTGCCTCCCCACAGAGAGCAATGGTGGCACTCTAAAGCATGCTGCCAGGCAACAGGAAGTATATCTTAAATCATAGATGAGGAAAATTTATTTTTTGTTTTTTCCGTTTCTGAAAAAGCTAATTACGTTTTTTTATTTTATTTTAGATTTTTCTTAAACACAAAATGACATGCCACCTGAATGGGATATTCATTGTATTTGCATGAGCAATGTGAGAGATCTCTTTTTCTTTCTCAGATTTTGAAAAGCAATTGTAGCTCTTGTGGATTTTAAATAGAGCTCTCTCTCTCTGTGGTAAGGGACATAAATCATAGGGAATCAAATATATAACTGCTGCATACACCTTACATGCTACCCATTTTTCATACATGCATGTAACCTCAGCCTGATGATCCCATTTTATTAATACTGTATTATTCAAACACTGTTGCATATTTACTCAGTTCACAAGAAAAAAATATTTAAACAACAAACATTAAAGGGCAATGGCACATCAACACTGGTCAGTCAGTACTAACGTTTTATCCAGAAAATCCATCAAAGGCCGCAGTACAATTTCGGCATCCATGGCTGCGTTGTTCCTGTTTGTGGATGCGTTTCCATTCCCTCTCATCTGATTTAATTCTACACTCATTTGTCTCACACAGTCTTCAATTATGATCTGGAAACTGGAAACAGAAGAAACTTGAATTAGGTTTTTAGACTTCTTTTCTTTTGCCACCAAGTGAGATGCTTTGTCAAACACAAAAGAAGTAAAGGAAGCGTCCTACAAAGATTTTTATCCTTGCCTCTTTATTTTATTTTTTCTTCATTTGGAATACTGTTTCTTTACATTTCCCTGCACTGATGTCTCCCCGTCTGCTTGTTTTTCTATTTTATACTATGATGCTGATTGCCAGCATTGCTGTTCTGCTTTACTAAGCTTGTGTAAGTTAAAGCCAATACAGATAAAAAAAAAATCTGTCTGTGCTTCTAAATATATTGCTTCTGATGCTTCTTTTTTTTAAACAAATTATCAATATCAGAGCACTTTATTTGTAAGCTGTAGACAGCTGAAAACAGCATACTATTACTAATTAAAGGCATCAAAGTGCCTATAGCATCAAAATAATAATAATAATATCTAATGAATAATCATAACAATAATTATTACATTTTAAAGTAGTACCACATTTACTTTATTTTATAAAAAGTAATGTAACAAGTTTAACTAAAGGACACATTTTCCAACAAGGGGTTGTTAACCTGAATAACATATATTTAAGATTTAATTTCTCAAAGATATGATATGGGTTAAATGAGAGTTCTTTTGACCAGAAGTGAAAGCGTTAACATAATAACATTTATTAGAGTATCGTTACAAGTCTATCTAATACACAGAAAATATCTATAGTCTTAAACAAGGGAGAAAATATTAGGTTAAAATTCAAGGATACAGAGTATATTCATCAAAATACAAATAGCAAACATACAAACATATGACAAGCAGGTATACCTTTACGTGCTGGGAGATGATCTGATATTTGTCTCTATTAATGGTTCTGGGCCCAGGTCAGATTCATGACTCCATTTACTCTGTGTGTGGTTCCCACTAATATAGGCCCATCTCTCATTGACTTGAACAGGTCCACTCTGATTGGTAATTCTGTTAGACCTCTCCTCCCTCCGGGCGTATCTCCTCCAAGATTGGACAATTTCCTCTTAACTTAATTTAGCCTAGCTCAGCCCCTCAATAGCACCTCCTCTCTTGGGTTAGTTTGAAGAGAAATTAATTAAAGCGAAGGTCGTCACCTTCTCTTGAATGGGGCACTTAACTATGCATGGCAATAGTCTGGGCAAATTGTCCCTTCCTGAACAGATGAAAGAAATATTCTCACAAAATCAGTAAAAGCAGTCCACATGTATTAGTGCCCTTAAAAAAAACTCAAATTTGCAGAAGTACAGTTTTATCAGTGATATAAACATCTTCTCAAATATCCTTTGTGAATTGTTTCTTTTGTGGAAAATCCAGAAGTGAGTGCAACATGCAAACAGGGGCTGTCAATTTTGGGCTCCCAAATCCAAAAACAATCCCACTACATTGTTGTGCATTTCCTAATTCCCTTTCCAAAAAGCTCAAACATGCTGGACTACAGAACACTCCCTTATGGTATTGAGATTCAGATATGTGAAGGCCGTATGTAGTCCTGAAGGGGAGAACAGGGCAGGGAATATAACACTGTAGAGGTAGCGATGTCAGCTCAAACAGCAGTTTAGGAGCTTACTGGATCTCTGGAGGGATCAACCTATATTGTACTGTACACAGTGGAGTAGCGTGGGTTGTCAGCACCCGGGGCAGGGCAAGAGATTTGCGCCCCCCTAACCCGTGGATTTTTAGCACTCTCTGAGTCCCTTCTGCTAGTACAGTAGTACTGACCAACCTGATTCCTACACCGACCTACCTGACCACTATACTAACCTACCTGATTCCTACACTGACCTGCCTGATTCCTATACTGACCACTACACACATTATTATTGCTCACTGATTGATTGCTAGACGATACTGCACATAATTACCGCTTACCCATTGTTTGCTAGAGGTTACTGCACATCATTACTACAAACTGATTGGTTGCTAGGGGATACTGCAAGTTGTTATTGCTTGCTGATTGCTTGCTAGAGATTGCAGCGCATCATTACGGCTCACTGATTGGTTTCTAGAGGTTACAGCACATCATTACAACCCACTGATTTGTTGCTTAAGGTTGAAGCACATCATCTCACTGCCTGCACACCGCAGACTGCAGAAGTGACGGGACCCACCAATAGACAGAAAAGAAGAAATATAACTAATTATTAAGCCAGGACTGTTCAGAACTTCATGTGAGGTAACCACCACCAAAGAGAAGGGGAGCAGCTTACCAGAAGGCAAGTGGTTTTAGGGCATTCGACTGTTACCCAGCCGCGGCCTTTAAGTTGCAGCAATGATCCTCCCTCCATCAGCAGTGGTATTTCATCAGTTAGTTCAATCGCATCATGGACCCCAAACATAAATTGAATAGAAAGGGCCAATAGCGTAATTCCGTTTGGAAATGTATTTATAAAAAACGTAAGTTATACTTACAGGTTTAAAACAATAAAAGTAGCTTAGATACAAGATACAATAATGCCGGCCGGCATACCAAGAACCTCACTCCTCTGGGCGTGGTGACGTCACTGAACGTCCTCCTAGTTGCGTTTCATCATTACGCAGACGTTATCAATAGGAATTCCTATTGATAACGTCTGCGTAATGACGAAACGCGTCTAGGAGGATGCTCAGTGACGTCACCACGCCCAGAGGAGTGAGGTTCTTGGTATGCCGGCCGGCATTATTGTATCTTGTATCTAAGCTACTTTTATTGTTTTAAACCTGTAAGTATAACTTACGTTTTTTATAAATAAATTTCCAAACTGAATTACGCTATTGGCCCTTTCTATTCAATTTATGTTTGGGGTCCATGATGCGATTTTACTAACTGATGGAATACCGCTGCTGACCGAGGGAGGATCATTGCTGCAACTTAAAGGCCGCGGCTGGGTAACAGTCGAATGCCCTAAAACCGCTTGCCTTCTGGTAAGCTGCTCCCCTTCTCTTTGGTGGTGGTTACCTCACATGAAGTTCTGAACAGTCACTGTGGTGCTGTGCCTTCTAAAGGAGTGGATTCTTCTCTCTCAGATCATTCATTGTGAATTACTATTGGACTTTCATTTGTTTCAAATTATTTTTGGACTCAATATTGGCAAATGTTTGATTTGATAGTGTGGTATTTGGGATAAGTGGGTTGGCGCAGTCTTTTTTCCTTTTATTGTTTGGTGCTGTCTCACTATTACTGCTGCCTATAGTGTTTGTCGTTCCCTAGCACAGTCTTTCTTCCTTCCTATTAAGCCAGGACTGCACCGCAAATTCTTCCTCATAGTGAAGCGGAAGAGCTCACAGTCTCCTAGACTGCACAGCGCAGGAGAAGAGCTGCAGGTAACCTGCCGCTGCGCCCCTCAAACAAAATTTTGCGCCCGGGGCGACCGCCCCCTGGCCCCCCCCACGCTACGCCACTGACTGTACATACAGCATTTTTATTGGGATAAAACACAGGGAAATGCCATGTGTTACACAGATGTACTGAATATGTTTTATTTTTTTTTGCTAGGGCATAAAGTACAGTATATTCCAAAAAAACTCTAAATTTATTACAGGGAATAATTGAGTTCAGAGTGTAACAATATAAACTCATCTGATTTGCGTGCTTGGTACATGGATATACAGTAGTAAGAAGGTGCTTCAGTGCTCTGCATTTAAAGAAACTCTCCTGATTTAAGGATAGATGTTAAATTACAATATTACATCTTTGAACCAAATAATTAACTTATTTAAAGTGGGTAATATAAGCTGTTATGTGTCATTATAGCTTTTGCATATTGCACGTTATTAATAATCTACCCTGTATTTATTAATACAATTACTCTTTGTAGCTAGATTGGCAGGGCCTTTCATTAAAAAAGAGTTTATGTACTGTTATTAGTTGCTGGATAACATAATCTAATTCAAAAGCACAGAGTGGATTGCTTCTATTGGTTGATGACTACTATTTTTTTTATAAGACTCAGATCACTCCAGCTAGGACAGGTTGATAAGGAGCAATTCCTAGATTTAGAAATATTGTATACCTTAGTGACGATTAGGCCTCATGCCAGCGGACGTTTTAAAAAACGGGCTGTAAAGCTAGTACAGACGCCAGGAAAAAAACTGTGTTTTTAATCGCAATTTTTTCCGCGTTTTGCATTGAATTCAATGCACGTTTCCCCCGCGCTAGCTTTCAGCCGCGTTTTTCTTCCTCTATTCAAAATCAATGGTTCCCTATGGGAGCCCATTGATTTGAATAGAGGTCGCACCAGAAGTTGGATCAAGATGATCCGACTTGCGGGGCGACTCGTGTGCGGAGAATCTTGAAGGGGAACCCCGCAATTTTTTTTTTTTTAAATTGCGTGAGGTTCCTCCCAGGACGATACCAGACCCTTATCTGAGCACGCAGCCCAGCAGGTCATGAAAGGGGGGCGAGCGAGCGCCCCCCCTCCTAGACCATACCAAACCACATGCCCTCAACATGGCAAGCACCTTGTCCCCATGTTGATGAGGACAAGGGCCTCTTCCCGACAACCCTGGCCATTGGTTGTTGGGGTCTGCGGGAGAGGGGCTTATCGGAATCTGGGAGGGGCTTATCAGAATCTGGGAGCCCCCTTTAATAAGAAGAACCGGAGCAGAGAAGTCGGAAGAGACCCCCGGATCCGAAAGAGGACCCCCTGGGCTGGAAGAAGACCCCGGAGCTGCCTAATAAATTACTTTAAAAACCTGTCTAGTGTGTATTTTTTATTGACACTTTTTTCCCCAGGTGAATGGGTAGTGGTATGATGTACCCCATACTCATTCACATAGGGTGGGGGGCCGGGATCTGGGGGCCCCCTTATTAAAGGGGGCACCCAGATTCCGATAAGCCCCTCAGCCGCAGACCCCGACAACCAACGGCCAGGGTTGTCGGGAAGAGGCCCTTGTGCTCATCAACATGGGGACAAGGTGCTTTGGGGTGGGGGGGCACAGTGCCCCCCTGCCCCAAAGCACCAACCCCCCCATGTTGAGGGCATGTGGCTTGGTATGGTCTAGGAAGGTGGGGCGCTCGCTCACCCCCCTTTCCTGACCTGCCGGGCTGCCTGCTCGTATAAGGGTCTGGTATGTATCCTGGGGGGAACCCCCACACCATTTTTTTGGTGTGGGGGTTCCCCTCAGGATCCATACCAGACCGAAGGGTCTGGTATCATCCTGGGGGGGAATCTCACGCAAATTATTTTTTTTTTCCGCAGGGTTCCCCTTCAAGATTCTCCGCACACGAGTCGCCTTGATCCGACTTCTGGTGTTACCTCTATTCAAATCAATGGACTCCCATAGGGAACCATTGATTTTGAATAGAGAAAGAAATGCCAAACGAGGCTTAATACAGCATTAAGCCTCGTTAAATCGCGTTTAACACCCTTTGCCGGCGTCTGACATCTTTACAGCTCTAACGCTGGAGCTTCAGAACGCACTGGTCCTGTTTTTTTTTGCAGCTTAAAAACGGCTATGCCATTTACAGCTCAAAAATGTCATGGTGGGCATGAGGCCATAGGCTAACATGGAGAGCCGTTTTTAAGCTGCAAAAAAGGCTCATAAAAGTGGCTGTAAAAACGTCCGTGGGCATGAGGCCTTAGAAACATGTGAACACCAAAAAGAGCAAGTGTGTTCCCACATATAGGGTTGGTGTTTCCTATATGTAATTAGAGGGCTCTGAAGTTCTCTTTTAAGTCTAAACTCATATTTTTATAATTTACACCAGATCTGGTTTTAGATGGTACCTGACCACATTCTAGACCTCCTGTAGGTAATGGGGCACCTTTTATTGTATCCAAGTACTTTGTGGTTGATTGTGACCCTGCACAAGTACGTGTACATGGTTTGACAACAGGCAAGACTTTATTGCCCTTGTGTGTAGCAGATTCAAGTGATGAGATGTCTGCTACAGCACCTGATTTCTCTGCATTAGCAATTTGTTGGTATAAATATATTTGCAAATGCACTTCTTACTAACTGGTAAGCTGAAATACGATACATAAGTCATGCAAACAATGGAATATTGTCGCTGAAACTGATTTGTGGCTGCTAAAAAAAATCAGAGCTGTTGCCCGTAGTAACCTGTCTTAACGTAATTTTTATTTATTTATTTTTTAGGAAAATAAAACAATCAACCTGTTTAGTTGCTATTTTTACACCTCTGTGTTTTCTCATAGTTGTTGTTTTTTCTTTTTTTCTTCTTCGATAAACAGCTTTCATCAGCAAGTCACAACTCACCTTCCAAGATTATTTGTGTGATTGGTTTTTGCTTTTGAACCATTCTCAAGTGTAACTATAGACATAACCTCTTTACAGAAGCTACATAAATGTCTGCACAAGGAACACGGCTTTATCATTTATTCATTACACAAATATAAACTATTATATTCTTTATATATAACATTAAACATTTCATAATAAAAATGCATGGGTGTTTACCTTGTGCCATATATACAGCTGAGTTCATCAAGCACTGAACTGAGCTTCACTTGAAGTTCTTTTAGCATTATACTGGCATCAGGATCCAGCTGTAGAGAGGAACATTTACACGTACAAGATTAGTGCATATTTTTTAACACATATGAAACCCTATCTAAAACTAAGCTGACTTAAGTCTTCTTTAATGATGATTTTCCCAACACTTTGCAAGAGAATCTGGAAATGATTGCTGATTGTTGAAACCTATTAGTTGATAAATTGTATCTAAAGGAATCCAACAACACTATGATGTATTTTTGTTTACCAAACATGGGATAGCATATAGAGGGGTATTTAACTACTTCACATCCCGCCCATAGTCAAATGACATCCACAGATGGGATCTCCTATCCTGGGTGGACATCATATGACGTCCTGGGCTTCCCGGCCATCTAGGGGGCGCACACTTGTGGCATTGCTCAGGATCCGGTGTGCGTGCCCGGCGTCCGCGATGTCTGCCGGGCACCCGCGATTGCCTGTGATCATGGCAGGACCGTGGATCTGTGGGTGTAAACACACAGATCCATGTCCTGTCAGAGGAGAGGATACCGATGTGTGTTCCCAGTACAGAGGAACACAGATCGGTCTCCTCCCCTTGTCAGTCCCCTCCCCCTACAGTTAGAATCACTCACAGGGAACATATTTAACCCCTTGATCGCCCCCTAGTGTTAACCCCTTCCCTGCCAGTCACATTTACACAGTAATCAGTGCAGTTTTATAGCACTATTCGCTGTATAAATTAAATGGTCCCAAAAATGTGTCAAAAGTGTCCGATATGTCCGTCGCAATGTCACGGTCACAATAGTAAGTAATACATATCAGCCTAAACTGAGGGAAAATTGTTTTCTTTTTTTTTGTGATATTTATTAAATCAAAAAGTAAAAAATATTGTGTTTTTTTCAAAATTGTTGCTCTTCTTTTGTTTATAGCACAAAAAAAAAAAAACCAGCAGAGGTGATCAAATACCACCAAACAAAAGCTCTATTTGTGGGAAAAAAAGGACGTAAATTTTGTTTGGGAGCCATGTTGCACGGCCGCGCAATTGTCATTCAAAGTGCGACAGCACTGAAAACTAAAAATTGATTTGGGCAGGTAGGGGATGAAAATGCCCTGTATTGAAGTGGTTAATGAAAAACTGCCAAGGCCTAAAGCGTGCATAAAAGCATATACAAGCGTAAAATTCTTTAGCGCCAGTATTGCAATATTTATGCATATATACGCATGTAAACATGTGTATAGGTGCATAAACACATGTATGCATGTAAATTACTGCACTTAAATATACATTTTCCTATTTTTGTTTTATGACCCTGTACTCATCTCTCTTCTACTGATATATACTGTACGTAGCTGTGTGTATGGTTCCATAGATAACAATGCATCTATATCCAGATCAGTAAAAAAAGGTGTTTTTCACTCCCGAGTCCCGTGTGCAAGAAGCCTTACACTCATGCTTTTCAGTAACTGCTACTGCCTTCTACTTGCTCTTCTTGCAGTGTGCATGTTTCATTGTCGAATTGTAATGCCGCGTACACACGACCATTTTTCATGATGAGAAAAATGCCATTTTTTAATTTGGTCATTAAAAACGATTGTGTGTGGGCTCCAGAGCATTTTTCACGACGTGAAAAATGGGCATTAAAAATTTGGTACAGGAGCTCTAATTTTTCTCGTTGTTTTTCACGTCGTTGTTTTTCTCGTCATGAAAAGCGGCCATGTGTAGGCTTGAACGACGTGAAAAAAAACGCGCATGCTCAGAAGCAAGTGATGAGATGGGAGCGCTCGTTCTGGTAAAACTAGCGTTTGTAATGGAGATAGCACATTCGTCACGCTGTAACGGACTGAAGAGCATGAGGATGAAAAGCGCGAATCGTCTCTCACCAAACTTTACTAACACAAGGATCAGCAAAAGCAGCCCAAAGGGTGGCGCCATCCGAATGGAACTTCCCCTTTATAGTGCCGTCGTACATTTCGTACGTCACCACGCTTTGCTCGAGAATTTTTTTCATGATAGTGTGTAGGCAAGGTAGGCATGAGAAGAATCACGTCGAGAAAAACTTCGTTTTTTTCAATGACATCAAAAACGGTCGTGTGTACCCGGCATTAGACTTGCTAGCCTGTATTCTGTGACTATAGGCAGAACAATCTGCTATACTGCCTACTAGTATTTTGCATATCCTCTATGTAGCACCAGCATTCACTAATGTCTTACAGTGTTCTTATTGCATGCCATTCTTCAGAGACCCCTGTATACTTACTCAGTTTTGAAAGATTTTTTTTTACATTCCTAAAGAATTATATTGCACTATTTAGAATAAGTCTCACCAGAATAACACTATACAGATGCTATTCTAGTGGTGCAAGTACATGGACTGATGTTCTCAGGAAGAAAAGAAAAATGTTGGAGTAATAAATATTGCCTAACAGTGCAAGTGATCTTGATACCTCCATGTAACAAGTTTTTACATTTAATAGTTTTTTTGTACAAAAGGAGTAGATGAATACAATATACAATGGTGTCATTTTGGTTACAGATATCGCAGTGGACTCAGTTTAAAAGTAGTACTATTTCTAAATGCTTGGAACTACTTCTGTCCCTTTGGCTTCATTAGAAATCCCTTAATAATTGTGGAACAAATATTTTTTTTCTTTTGAGACGTGTACATTGGGAAGCAATTTAGTGACAAAACACAATGAAATGTTGCTGAAAGTCTGATAAGGCTAGTGCACTGTGATCCCATGTTAATTGCCATTGACTTGACGTGTAGTTAGTAGTAACCAAGGAATTGTTTTGAAATAACATGCTGTACAGAATGTTAAAAGGGACAATCAATTGATTTTAGGCTCAAAGTTAATGTGAAAGATCAGTGTGTTAAGTAGGTTATAAAATGTGCATAGTGTATAGTGTCTCTACGGTATCAAGCACATTTATATTGTCTAGACTTGTTAATGCTTTTTTTCATATTTTAATTTGGCTGTCAGTAAGCGGGTTAAATAGTGAATGAGCTGTTTACAGTATTTCCAAGTTTTCAACAATGGGATTTTAGAACAAATGTTCCAATATTAAACTCAGCCTGTGCTAATATTATACAGCATGGGGCCTTTAGGAATTTTGGAAGTGAAAGTAATAGACAGTAAAGTTTATACAAAATTAGTTTTGTTAATGATTGCCCACTTCTAGATTAGACAGCATTCAACATGACCCTTTACTGTTTTAAATCATCAAATTAATGTCAGTATCATTTGTGGCAAGCAATCTACAGAGATTTCATTTTACTACCACTGTTTCATTATTTTCAGAGCACATCCTCTACTTTATGGATTAATGAAATATTGGTTTATCTACCCCACATGCAGTACTTAACATAGTGAATAGCTTGGCTGTAGGCTTAAAGGAGAATTGCACCCTGGACAGTAATCTGTAGCTTGACTGCAGTATGCAAGTTATTAACATCCCTAAATTTTATAGTCAGTTTAATTGGCTTCTTGGAAGAATCAAAAATATGCATATTGCTTCTAAATCCCAATATTCTGAAAAAATTAGGGGCTGACATATGATGACTGTATTAAAGGAAAAAAATGTTGTTCATGCAGAATCCTTGATTTGGAAATTTTTAAGATTGGTAGTTGAAGTGTGACCCAAAAAGAGCAAATTTAGGTGCCACTCAGGTAGAGAGGTGAAGTCCAACTAGACCGCTGTGAGTGCAGACAGGGACAGGGAGCTCATCCTAGCTCCAAGCTGCAGCAATGTCAAAATAAAAGATCCATAACCTGCACATCATCAAGCAGACCCATGTGCATGAAACAAGATAAATGGCAGCCTCAGCCTGGACTCCAGCCAGGCCATGCCCCCAACGTGTTTCTCTCCACCCCCTGGGAATTAATCATGGGGATGGTCCATCCCCATGAATCCATCTCCATGATTAAGTTCCAAGGAGTGAAGCAAAACATGTTGTGGGCGTGGCCTGGCTGGAGTCCATGCTGAGGCTGCCATTCATCTCACTTCAAGCACATGGGTCTGCTTCATGATGTGCAGCTTATGGATCTTTTTCTTTGACCATGGTAGTTGAAGATGTATTGGTTGTTAAAGGCAGTGGAAAAGCTTCCTTTTAGCATACTTTTTATAGTGCAGTGAAGAGCTAGGAAACTGGGCTTTGTCAAAATTTGATTTGATGTCTATATAAAGGCAGCCAGTCACTGCATTTTTTATATACTGTATATGAGTTAGCTTCAAATGGCATGTGCTACCTGAAAGATTTATAGCTTTTATTGTATGGTATTACTGTATGACCAAATGATGCTGTAATTTAGAAAGCACCACAAGAGTCCAGAGCTCTTTTATTTTGTAGTGTATCGACTGCAACAGCAGGCTGGGGCATAATATGGTTTATTCAGTACAGAGTGCAAGGGGAAAACTGCAGTCACCCCTAGAAAAACCATCATAATTTACTAAAGTTAGTAATCCATGGATGCATATTGGTTGGTTGGTTGCCATGGGAACTACTCTTTGCATTTTTGTTTCCTGCCTTGTTTTATTGTCTGAGCCTATGGGCCGTGCTACACTAGCAAACTTGCATCAAAATACTGTAGCAGATGCAAAGCTTATTCATCATTTTCTGTGTGGCTAGTCATAGGGGTTGATGTACTAAAAGCAAATAGGCTGTAGACTTAGCAAGAGAAGTTGAACTTTGCAAGAGAATTTGTCCCAGTGCTTAGTGAATGTGGTGACATTTCACTTTGCAATGAAGACCTTCACCTCATTCACTAAGCTCTGAGGAAAATTCCCTTGCAAAGTGAACAGTCTATTTTTCTTAAGTAAATCAATTCCATAGAGTTGCTTCTTTTTTTTATAATTATTATTTTTTTTTTATTCATTCTTTATTGGAAATTTTTAGAAAAATACAACACACACCCACGTTGGTGTAATAAAAAGCTTAATACAAAAATAAACATACATATTTCCTAACTTTCCCTTTTACCTATTTCCCATATCCCCCCCTCCCTTCGCCCTCACCCCCCCTACTCCCTACCTCCCTCCCCCCCTCCCACCCTGATCTGTCATCTTCCTTTCTCAATCTACTTCATTCCCTTTCTTTTTCTGTCATTCCTTGCACATATTTATCTGACAATTTAAAAACTCTATAGCTTTCCCCCCTTCCCTGCTCTCCCTGGCTCAGGTATTCCATCTCAGAGATATAATCCACTCGTTGTATCCATTCTTATATGGTCGTTTTTTTTGTTGATGACCAATTTTTGGAGATTAACCCCTTTGCCGCGTTAAGCAGAGGTTGGACTAGCGCTTTTCCATATTGCTTTTTTGTTTTATTTGTGCCATGGAACAAACATGTCCAAGCATTTTGTGGAATTTTTTCTCCGGTTACTACCTCAATATAGTCCAGGATCCCTGCCCAATACTCCTCTATTATTGGGCATTCCCACCACATATGTATTGTCGTTCCCAGTTGCTTACAGCCCCTCCTGCATATTGGGGAGTTGCTGGGGTGAATTTTGTTCATTCTTTCTGGAGTCAAATGCCAACGTACCATACTCTTATAGTTTGCTTCTATCGTGGTTATGTCTGATGCAAAACTGTATACTGCTTCAATCATTTGCTTTTCCTCTATTCCTTTACCCAGTTCTTGGCCCCTACAAAGGGTAATGGTCCTTCCGTTTCTAATTCTGTTAATATTTTATATACCTGTGATATACCGTGCTTCAGAGGCTTTCCTTTACTACATATCTTTTCTATTGGCGTTAGTGCTTTTTCATTTCTAATGTGTGATAATGTCCTTTAATTGTGCGGTTCCCAGTTGTTTTCCCAGTTGTGTCCCATTTCCTGGCGTGAAGAACTCTGTGCCTGCTAACGGTATTAGTGGGGAGTTGTATTTCCATTTTTCGTGTCGATACAGTGTATCCCAAATTTTAAATACATTTCTAGTTATTTTATGTGTTTCTGTGCTCAGTGCTCTATATTTCGGTGGTATCCATATGTTTTTTTGTAAATGCGTCATAATTAATGTGTCTTCCATTTGTACCCACTTTTTTTTGTATATGGGTTTGCCCATTCCGCTAATCTAGCTAATATAATCGCCTTATAGTATCTCTTTATGTCTGGTAAAGCCATGCCCCCATTTTTTTCCCCCCGTGTTAACAATGTGTAATTTATTCTGGCCTTTTTATCCTGCCATATATATTTCAAAATCATAGTTTTAATCACCGTAAAAAAAAAAAAATGGGTATATCTATTGGAAGCATCTGAAGCCTATACGTCACTTTCGGTAGAATCATAATTTTCAAAATGTTGATCCTTCCTGTCCAGGAAATGGGTCTCTTAGAGGTATTTTTTAGTTCTGCTTTGATTTCATTTATTAAAGGGATGAAGTTAACCGGATACAGTTCTTCTAACGTTGTTGTTATTTTAATTCCTAAGTATGTTAATGTTTTTGTCTCCCAGGTGAACAGGAATTCTTTCTGTAGTAATCTTTCTTCATTTTTATCTATTCCTAAATTCAAAATTACCGTTTTAATTGAATTAATCTTGAAATTTGAAAGATCCCCATATTTTTTTATTTCCTTTACTACGTTGGGCAATGACAACCTTGGCTTTGTTAGGTATTGGAGTATGTCGTCTGCATATGCAGCCACCTTATGTTCTTCATCTCCTATTCTCAACCCCCCTATGTCCCGACTGTTCCGTATATTTGACAACAATGGTTCTAGTGCCAACACATATAGGAGGGTTGAGAGCGGGCACCCTTGTCTCATTCCATTATGCATCTCGAATACAGACGACTCACTCCCATTTACCTTAACCCTGGCCGTAGGATGGATATATAGATTTTTGATCCATCTCATATATTTTGGTCCCAGACCTATATTCCGGAGTGTATCCATCATAAACCCCCAGTCGACTCGGTCAAATGCTTTTTCAGCATCTATTGACATGAGTACGACTGGGGGTTTCTTCTCCATGCCCTTCCAGATTAATAGTAGGGTTCTTATACTGTTATCTCTCCCTTCCCTTCCTGCCACAAAGCCCGCCTGATCTACATTTATTAGTTCCGGCATTAGGATTTTTAATCTCGTTGCCAATACTTTTGCGTATAACTTTGTGTCTGTATTCAATAGCGCTATAGGCCGGTAGCTGGAGCATATTATTCCATCCTTTCCTACTTTTGGTATAATAGAAATATTGGCAAGGAGAGATTTTTTTCTTATTTCTACATCTTCTCCCATTCTATTAAAATAGTTGCATAGTTCTGGGATTAGCTGTTTTTTTTATTTTTTGTAATACTTAATCTGGAATCCGTCGGGTCCTGGGCTTTTCCCCCCTGATGTCTCTTGAAGGGCTTTATTTATTTCTTCTTGTGTAATTGGATCTTCTAGGCGCTCAGCACTATCAGGTGTTATCTTTGGTAAGTTAGTTTGCTCTAGGTTAATGATGGCGAACCTTGGCACCCCAGATGTTTTGGAACTACATTTCCCATGATGCTCAACTACACTGTAGAGTGCATGAGCATCATGGGAAATGTAGTTCCAAAACATCTGGGGTGCCAAGGTTTGCCATCACTGCTCTAGGTATTCCTGTATTCTAAGTTTCCTACTCTCCTCTTCCTGTCGTGTCTCTTTCACTCTGATGTCATATAATGCGCTATAATAAGTCTTAAAGATTTCTGCGATTTCAGATGTTTTAAATTTCATCTCTCCTCTCTGGTTTTTTATTTTATCTATGTAATTTAAAAAAAATTCTCCTTTGCTTCTCTTGCTAGGTATTTCCCGGGTTTGTTTCCCCATTTGTACCTTTCCTTAGCTACATTTTTAAATGCTTTTCTGGTCTCCTGTTCCATCAGATCTCTAAGTTGACCTCACTTAATTATTATCTTTTGGTGTATTTCCCTGTCTAGCTGTTTTTTATCTCTTTGTTCCAAATCATTCAATTCCTTTAACAGGTTTTTCCTATTTAAATCTCTTTCCTTCGGGTGGAGCTGCCGAACGTGACGTCACTACGCTACAGCTGATCGGCACAGACCGCGGCTGAGTACTAGTATCGGTTTTGTTTGAGCTTGCTGCTCCGGATTTAAAAACCTGTTATGAGACCCATTTTTTACCCAGGATAAATAAAGGGTATCCTATTTGAAAGGATTACTGCACCATGAGGTTTTTATTTTCTTTCTTTCCTTTTCATCACAACTCATTGCGCTGCATGAGCTAATTGCTTCAGCTGATACCTGGAGGGAAATTCCTTTTCCTATCTTGGAAGAAAACCCAGGAGAGGGAAGTTATTATCTGTTTCCAGTGTTTCTTGGCTGACTGATCGGTGGGATTAATATACGAGTTGAGCCCCTATAGATCTCCGTAATAGAGATCCGTTTGATCCGGTAAGCTGCCATTTCTTCTATATATTATCTGAACAATTTGGATGTGGAGGTTTTCGCCTACAAATGCATAGAAGATTGCACTACACATATACCAGCAGATGTGGTTGCTCATTTTTATATGAACTAATCTCATTGATATTTCGATTTTTTCTGTGTATATATATTTCTCTTTTTTTGCACAGGTGTCACTATTGAAATTTTTAAGCACAGGAATTTGGTGTGTGTTTTTTTATATAATATTTTTTTATATTTTATTATTTTTTGTATTTTCTATGTATGTGAACACATATGAATTATCAGCACTGTGTTTGCTTTTTTTAAGGGTAGCGGATTGTAAACGACTACCTTGTAAAACAACCCATTCAGTTTAAAATAGAAATGAAAGGCAAAGCACTTGTGTATAGATATAGATAAAAACATTATAAATTGTTTTTTCCCTTTTTTTAAAATAAGTGATCACATTCCCCCTGTTCTCAGCTACATAAGAGGAGGCTGTGTGTGTGTGTGGGGGGGGGGGGCAGAACAATTCTGATAATTGGAGGAGAACGTACTGATTTCCCAGCACAGCTGGCCACGGTGTGTTCTCCTGCTTGGTGTGGGTCAGTTTTTGATAGGAGAGCAGAGAGACTGGCAGGAACATGAGGGATTTCACACAAAGGAAGCAATACACAGTGAACAGGATACAGTACTTGTTTATACAAGTACATATCAGAAATATGAAATGTTGGAATTACATACTGTATTCTTTAAGCTTTATAAAATAACTGGAAAGTGGTTGGTTTCTATGCATAGCTGCACCAGATTTTGCACTCCCCAGTTTTAGTAAATCATCCCCAATATCTCTTTGGTTTCCTTAGGCTGAGTTCCCTGTATTCCTTTGAATCCAGATTGAAGAGACTGCATTACATAAGGGTGCGTGGGTCTGTTTTATAAGGTCTGTAAAGCCCCCTCCTCTTCCAAGGCAATTCTGACTGTAAGGTCTCATGCACACAGGGCATTAAAATACACGGCTGTTGGAGGCATTTGACTTTTTTTTGCCCCTAAAACACACCTCTATGCTAGCCTATGTGTCCTTGCATAGGTGATAGGTGTCCACAAGCGTTTAAAGTGGTTGTAAACCCACTTGTTGGACTTCTACCTATTGGTATACATGTGCATTCAGTTTTGTCCGAATTTCAGGTATTTTCGTTATTGTTTTAACAAACGAAAACGAAAGCACAGAATCTGAAAACTGAAAGATCCGACATAAACAAATGCTTTATTTTCGGTTTCGTTGCGACAACAGTTCGATATAGATAGGAGATTCAACGTTTCGCTGACAATAACAATCTGTGTCTATCGAACCTGTGGTCGAATGTGCCTAACCTTAACTCTATTAGTCCAAGATTATTCTACATTGAGAGAAAAGATTCGACATTATAGAGAGAAAAGATTTGACATAGAGAGAAAAGATCGCTGCTGGAATTGGGTGGGGGAAGTAAAATAAAAATAATGATGATGATGAATGTTATTGGCTGATTGTAACCAAAGAGGAGGAGCAGTAAAATAGCTAGAACTAACTTGACAATTCAACATGAACGACGAAGATTCGACAAAGCATCGAAAAACATACAAACGTCGAATCTGTCATTGAAGGCTTATGGTGTCTGTCGAAAGTTAGAAGATTCGAGGGTGCAGCTAAACTGTACGACGCTGCAATCGTACATTTCCGGTCAAATGCATCCGCCCATAGGCTATAGAAGAATTCTAATGTTGGTTGACTAGTAATAGTAATTAATAAATATAATTATTACTAGTCATACAACATTAGAATTCTACTATAGCTTGTAGGTGGAACATTCGACCGGAAATGTATGATTGCAGCGTCGTACAGTTTCGCTGCTCCGTCGAATCTTCTTTGAACATTCGACAGACACCATAAGCCTTCAATGACAGATTCGACCTTAATTAATTCAGATTTTCGGACGATTGCAATTTCTAACGAAAAACAAAATAAATAAAAACGAATTTCGGGAGTAACTAAATAAATGAATTTTTCGGACGAAAACGAAATTCCGAAACAAAATATTTCAGTGTGCACATTTCTACCTATTGGTAAGCCTAGAAGGCGGCTTACCTATAGGTAGTGGAAATATCTCCTAAACGTGCGCCATTTAGGAGATATTTCACTTGTAGTCCACCGTAAATCTTCACTAAGCATGCCCGGGGAAGAAACTAAACTAAGTGCCGTTTCTTCCCCAGCCTGTGCCGTGAATTGCGGCTCCCGTGCGCATGCGCGGGAGTGACGTCACGCGGCTCTGGAGAATCACAGGTGCCGGAGTCAGCGGCCCGGAAGGAAGAGGAGACAGAAGATGGACGCTGCCTACTCTGGGGACATTGCTGGATTCTTTTGCAGGTAAGTGGCACATAATGGGCTAGTATGCGATGCATACTAGCCCATTATGCTTTTCATTTGCAGGCTTTGCAGCGGGCTAAAGAGGAAGTAAAACCCATCAGGGTTTACTTCCTCTTTAAAAGTGGGGTTCTTAGAGGCAGAAAAAAAAATCACTTGTGTGTTCAGGAGAGGAGCATTTTAGGGAAAAACCACTAGACACACCTAAAGGCTTGTAAACATGTGTAACACGCCTAAATGCTATATGCATTTAGAGCTTGCGTGATCACTCAATTCAATGGCCAGAAAAAAAGTATTATTATAGCCAATAGGAGGAATGAACGTCCAAATGCTTTACGTGCCTAAACATGCCCAAATGCTTTTGTAAAATGCTGCCTTTTCCTCCTCTGGAGCAAAGGTATACAGGCGAAGGAAAAAAAATGTCCTGTGTGCATGAGGCCTAATTGGTTCCTCTTTTCTTACAGATTCCCTATACAATAGTTATCACTAAGATATGGCATAATTGTATAAGTGATAGACATGTGCATTCGTTTTCATCCGAATGCATTTTCGTCCGAATTTGGGGGATTTTCGCTTTTGTTTAACAAAAGATAATGAGAGCGCAGAATCCGAAATCCAACATAAAAAATGCTTCATTTTCGTTTCGTTGCGACAACAGTTCGATACAGATAGAAGATTCGACATGATGGTGACAATAGCGAACTGTGTCTATCGAACCTGTGGTGGAATGTGCCTAACCTAACTCTATTAGTCCAAGATTATTCGACATAGAGAGAAAAGATTTGACATAGAGAGAAAAGATTCGACGTAGAGAGAAAAGATTTGCCATTATAGAGACATGAAGATTCGGCGAAACAGCTAAAAACATACGATCGCCGCGAGTGGACATTTATGGTCAAATGCTCCGCCCATAGGCTATAGAAGAATTCTAATGTTGGTTGACTAGTAATAATAATTAATAAATATAATTATTCCTAGTCATACAACATTAGAATTCTACTAGCTTGTGGGCGGAGTATTTGTCCGGAAATGTACGATCGCGACGTCGTACAGTTTAGCTGCTTCATCGAATCTTCTTAGAACATTCGACAGACACCATAAGCCTTCAATTGACAGATTCGACCTTAATTAATTCGGATTTTCGGACTAATGCATTTTTTACCAAAACAAAATAAATAAAAACTAATTTCGGGAGTAACTAAATAAATTTATTTTTTTCGGACGAAAACAAAATATTTCAATGTGTGTGCACATGTCTAATAAGTGAGATATTGTGATGTGCAATTGCCGGTATAACACTGCTATTTGCCCTGTCCAACCAGTTCTTTAAGTGAGCATTTTATAGTTTTTTAGACAATGAATTAAATATTTACTGATACTTTTCAAGTCTCCT
Source organism: Rana muscosa (assembly GCA_029206835.1). NCBI lineage: Eukaryota > Metazoa > Chordata > Amphibia > Anura > Ranidae > Rana > Rana muscosa. Next base: position 528,993,364 of record CM055118.1, on the reverse strand, counting down.
ACATCTTTTTCTGAATCTAACTAGCAACCTTGGGTGATCAGAGCTGGTGTGTTTGGGAATGCTCAGCAGGTGTGCTAGAATGCACAGCGGGTACGTTTGGAAATAAATATCCTACAAAAAAAAGTAAGCATAAGCATCTCCCAGATCATCAGACAGGGGTAGGTTGGTACACTAAATATCTTACTGTCTTTAGAACTATAGTCCAGAGGCTTTATTTATACAATTGTATTTATACAATTTTAATTAAATTGTGGAATCAATTCTATCCATCCATGGACAAAGCAGGCTGTGTTTTCTCTATATCATTTTCCTATGAAAAAGTTGTAAGACATATAACAATAACAAAATTAATTGCCAGCTACCTTACTTGGATATTTACGCCTTATTTCTCCATATCTACAAGCTATATTGTGATATTTATATTCCTCTTAACTAGGGATGAGCTTCGAGTTCGAGTCGAACTCATGTTCGACTCGAACATCAGCTGTTCGACCGTTTGCTGAATTTCAAACATTATGGGCTGTTCGCGCCAAATTCGAGTGGCGCGTCACGGCCCATAATTCACTGCGGCATCGCAGTGCATTGCTGGCTGATGATTGGCCAAGCATGCACTATGACCAGCATGCTTTGGCTAATCACAGCGCGGTAAGAACGGAGAGCCATAATTGGCCAAAGCAATTATGTCACAGGGGGTTTAGTACACGCCCCACACTATATAAGGCTGCCTGTGTGGCAGCCTTGTGTAGTGTGTTGCAGCGGCAATGAAAAAAAAACAGAGAGAGAGAGAGACAGTGTCATTTCATTTGAGTTAGATAGAGCAGGCAGGTGAGTCAGTTAGCTGCAGTTACAGTGTGTAAAGGATATATATGCATCCCAGGTGTTGTAAATATATATATATATACACTGTATTCAGTTTAGCTAGATCCGTTCCTGTTATTCTCTTCCTAATATACTGACAGGCAGGCAGGTGATTGTGGTATCTGCAGTATTTTCAGTTAGTGTACTATGTCCTTTGCACAGTGTGCACCTAAAGCTACCTGAATACAATTGCTGGTGTTCTCATACTAATACCACAGGCAGGGAGCTGCAGTATTTTCAGTTAGTGTACTGTGTCCTTTGCACAGTGTGCACCTAAAGCTACCTGAAGACAATTGCTGGTGTTCTCATACTAATACCACAGGCAGGGAGCTGCAGTATTTTCAGTTAGTGTACTTTGTCCTCTGCACAGTGTGCACCTAAAGCTACCTGAAGACAATTGCTGGTGTTCTCATAAAAATAATACCACAGGCAGGGAGCTGCAGTATTTTCAGTTAGTGTACTGTGTCCTCTGCACAGTGTGCACCTAAAGCTACCTGAAGACAATTGCTGGTGTTCTCATACTAATACCACAGGCAGGGAGCTGCAGTATTTTCAGTTAGTGTACTGTGTCCTTTGCACAGTGTGCACCTAAAGCTACCTGAATACAATTGCTGGTGTTCTCATACTAATACCATAGGCAGGGAGCTGCAGTATTTTCAGTTAGTGTACTGTGTCCTGTGCACAGTGTGCACCTAAAGCTACCTGAATACAATTGCTGGTGTTCTCATACTAATAATACTACAGGCAGGCAGTTGATTCTGCTAGCTGCAGTACAATCAGTATATATATATGCATCCCAGCTTTGTGCAGCTACATCTCATTGCAGGCCATTAGTATGTCTGGAAGGACAACAAGGAGAGGCAGACAGTCACAAGCCAATAAAAGAGGGCAAGCAGGCTCTGTGTCTAGAGGCAACAGTGCTGGTCATGGACACGGTGCATCCTCATCAGCACGTGGCCGTGGGACACGCTTGTCCTTTTTTTCGGCAGCTGGCCGTGTTGAGCCGCAACATGCCGAAGACTTGGTAGAGTGGATGACCAAGCCGTCCTCATCCTCCTCATCCTCTCTCACCCAGGCTCAGGGTACTTTGTCTGGCAAAGCAGCTGCCAAAGCGGCCTCTTCCCTCGGCTCAATGGCATCAGTCACTCCTTCCCTAGCCCCACCATGTCTTCCTGGGGAGTCCCCCGAACTGTTTGACCACAGTGTTGGGTACTTGCTGCAGGAGGATGAGCAGCGTTTTGAAGGCTCCGATGATGGTACCCAGCTAGAGGAAGGCAGTAACATGAGCCCAGAGAGAGGGGGTGCCCAAGAAGCACAGCAATCTGGCAGTCATGTTCCCCCAGCTGCAGCATACTGCCAGGTTTGCTACAGTGATGAGGAGGGAGGGGATGATGAGGTCACGGACTCTACGTGGGTGCCTGATAGGAGAGAGGAGGAGGAGGAGGAGGCACATCTCCAATGAGGCAGGATGCCCTCCAGGGGCCAGCTTAAGGGCAGCACACCGACTGCATCACACCGCAGAACTTCGCATGTGCTGTCTCTGCACGTTATTCCAAAAGTTCTTTGGTGTGGGCCCTTTTTGAGATGAGTGCATCAGATCACACTGCTGCTATTTGCAACATATGTCTCAAGCGTATCTCGCGTGGCCAAAACATTACCCGCTTGGGCACCACATACCTAAAAGACCCACACCAAAGAACAAAGCGGACCTCTCCATGCTCCTCATCAGCTGCGATCTCCATACCTTCAGTCCTCTCTGAAGCCTGCACTGAGAGGAATGAAGGTGTAGAATTAGGTGTGTCACAGCCAAGTACTTGCGGGCAATCTGCGATCGGTACACCAACGCCAGATTGTAACAGGAAAATTTCCCTGCCCTAGCTGCTGCACCGCCAAAAGAAGTTCGCTCCCAGCCATCCACATGCCCAGCGGTTGAATGCTAGCTTGGCTAAATTGCTAGCACTTCAACTGCTGCCTTTTCAGTTGGTAGAATCTGTCCCCTTCCGTGAGTTTGTGGAATGTGCGGTTCCTCAGTGGCAGGTTCCCAAACGCCACTTTTTCTCACGGAAGGCGATTCCGGCTCTCTATCGGCATGTGGAACACAATGTCTTGGCCTCGCTGGACAGGGTGGTCAGCGGTAAGGTGCATATTACTGCTGACTCATGGTCCAGCAGGCATGGACAGGGACGTTACCTATCTTTCACGGCACTTTGGGTGACTCTGCTGGCAGCTGGGAAGGATGCAGGACAAGGTGCAGTAGTGTTGGAGGTTGTTCCGCCACCACGCCTCCAAAATGCTACTACTGGTGATTCTGACACACCTCTCTCCTCCACCCCCTCCTCTTCTTCTTCCTCCATGGCATCTTCCTGTGCTTTGTCCTCGGAACCAGCGGTGCTCCGTAGGCGTTCAAGGGGCTACCCAAGTAAGCAGGCAAAAAAATGCCATGTGGTGCTTGAGCTGGTGTGCTTGGAGGACAGGAGCCACACTGGGGCAGAGATTCTGTCAGCTCTGCAGGGGGAGGCTCAGAGGTGGTTGACGCCACGCCACATGCCAGCTTAAGCTAGGAATGGTGGTTTGCGACAATGGCACCAACCTCCTCTCTGCCCTCCGACAGGGACAACTGACCCATGTGCCCTGTTTGACTCACGTCCTTAACTTGGTGGTGCAGCGGTTCTTGGGCAGGTACCCGGGCTTACAGGAGGTCCTGAGGCAGGCCAGGAAACTCTCTGTGCATTTTCGCAGGTCATATAATGCCAGTTCTCGACTGGCTGACCTCCAAAAGGAATACAACCTGCCCAAGAACTGCCTAATCTGTGACATGCCCACCAGGTGGAACTCAACGTTGGCCATGCTGCAGCGGCTGCACACGCAGCAGAGGGCCATCAATGAGTATCTGTGCCAATATGGCACCAGGACAGGGTCAGGGGAGCTTGTTTTTTTTTTGCCATGCCAGTGGGTCATGATCAGGGATGCATGCACTGTCCTGTCACCATTTGAGGAGGCCACAAGGATGGTGAGCAGTGACAGTGCATACATCAGTGACACTGTCCCTCTTGTCCACCTGCTGGAGCACATGCTGGATGGAATAATGGACAGGGCACTTGAGGCAGAACAGAGGGAGGAAGATGATGACTTCCTTACCTCTCAAGGCCCCCTTTATCCAGACAGCGTTCCTGTTGGCCCGCCTATCGCACAGGAAGAGGACAAGGAGAATTGTGTTAGCATGGAGGTGGAGCCTAGCAGTCAGCATCAACAGCAGTCTTCAAGGGATCAATTACAGTCCCATGGACTTGTATGTGGCTGGGAGGGGGTGGCTGCGGATCATGTCGTCCTGAGTGACCCAGAGGACTCCGGACCGAAATCCTCAGCAAACCTACGCTGCATGGCCTCCCTGATCCTGCAAAGCCTGCGGAAGGATCCTTGTATTTGTGTGATCAAGGAGAGGGATTATTACTGGGTGGCAACCCTCCTTGATCCACGTTACAAGGGTAAGGTTGCGGACCTTATCTTGCCGTCGCAGAGGGAGCAGAGGATGAAACATCTTTGGGAGGCCTTGCAGAAAGGTCTGTGCAACGTGTTCCCAGAGACTGGGAGGTTACAAAATCCTGGTCCTGGACAACGTGTTGCTAAGGCTTCGGTCAGTCAAAGAAGGAGCGGTGGAGAAGGTGGCCGTCTGACCGATGCGTTCAGACAATTTTTTAGTCCGCAGCCCCAAGGTATGATCGGTTCCAGCAACCATCGCCAGCGTCTGTTTTACATGGTGCAGGAATACCTAGGGGCAAGATCAGACATGGACACCTTTCCCACCGAAAATCCTCTGTGTTACTAGGTCTTGAGGATGGCTCACTGGCCAGAGCTTGCACAGTATGCAATTGAGCTACTGGCCTGTCCAGCATTCTTTCGGAACGCACATTCAGTGCTGCTGGAAGCTTTGTAACCGATCACACCGAATCGGTCGATCGGCTGACCTTCATAAAATTGAATCAGTCTTGGATCACCAGCTACCAAGCACCTGATGCTGATGTAACCGAATATTTTTTTTTAAATGGGAGATCCCTTCAAGACTGCCTATGCTGATGCTGAGTGACTATCCTGTTATGCTGAGTGACTATCCTCTTCCTCCTCAATGTTCATGCTGATAGCTTGTAAGAACATTTTTGGTTCTGAGCACCACCACCAGTGGCTAAGGACCAATTTTTCAGCCCCTGTTTAACAGGGGCGTGTAATTCCAATTTTTGATGCAATACTTTGCAGCAGGGCTCATTCCTGCGCTCCAACTATAGTATATGTGAGGGTTTGCAGTGTTGTGGCACCAGCACCAGTGCCTAAGGCCCAATTTTTCTGCCCCTGTTTAACAGGGGCGTGTAATTACAATTTTTGATGCAATAATTTGCAGCAGGGCTCATTCATGTGCTCCAACTAGAGTTTCTATGAGGGGTTGCAGGTTTGTGGCACCAGCACCTGTGCCTAAGGCCCAATTTTTCTGCCCCTGTTCAACAGGGGAATGTAATTACAATTCTTGATCTAATATTTCACAGCAGGGCCCGTTCCTGTGCCCACCAAGAGTAGCTATGAGGCCTTACAGTGTTGTGGCAACACCAACACCTAAGGCCCAAATTTCTGCAGAGTATATAGGGCAGGCCCCTACTTTGAAACATCCAACTTACAAACGACTCCTACTTGCAAACAGAGGGAGACAACAGAAAGTGAGAGGAAATCTACCCCTAGGAAGGGAAATTCTCTCCTGTAAGAGTTAATATGGGAAAAACGTCTCCTCTCTACTTATGCTTTATCACCAATCCTTGTTTCACTAAAACCCCCAAATTTTCAAAAACCAATTGTCATTGGGACAGAAAGTGAGGTGAAATCTTCTAAACAGGTGCACAGACAAATGTTACAGGGGTGATAACCCTTCCCTATGTTTTCCAAAAAGCTTAAAAACAGATTTTTTGGCTGGAGCTACACTTTAAAAATGTACCAGTTCTAAATTACAAACAGATTCTACTTAAGAACAAACCTACAGTCCCTGTCTTGTTTGCACCGCCTGTATGCTGCTGTACAGAGTATATAGGGCCTGATGGCCCCACGCCTTTCCTTTTTTTAATTTGGGCGCGGGGTTCCCCTTAATATCCATACAAGACCCAAATGGGCTGTGGGGGGGGGGGTACCCATGCCGATTTCATCAATGATTTTCATCCATATTGCCGGGACCAGACATTACATTAAAGCCGCAAGCAGTTTTAAATGACTTTTTTTCCTTTAGAAATGTCATTTTGTGCAGGGACAGTTCTAAACACGGGAAACACGTGCCACTTCACAGGCATACTATAGACACCCCCCAGGTACGATATTTAAAGGGATATTTCACTTTTTTATTTATTTTAAGCATCATTAAAATCACTGTTCCCGAAAAAGATTCAGTTTTTAAAACTTCTTTTTGCATTGATACATGTCCCCTGGGGCAGGACCTGGGTCCCCAAACCCTTTTTAGGACAATAACTTGCATATTAGCCTTTAAAATTAGCACTTTTGATTCCGAACGTTTGAGTCCCATAGACTTTAACGGGGTTCGATAGTTCGCGCAAACTTTCGGTCCGTTCGCAGGTTCTGGTGCGAACCGAATCGGGGGGTGTTCGGCTCATCCCTACTCTTAACCTTTTCCTGTGTATTTTGCTCCTTAGGTATCTTCTACACATCCAAAGCAATAACTAATAATAATAATAATAATTAGATTTAGTATAAAACTTGACTGTGATCTCAGCTTGTTTATTGGTAACTATTAGATAGGCATGGGTCAAAGTTTTTAATAATGGATTGTGGATTTTTTTTGTGTGCACATTTACAGCATGCTCTGCAAGCAGGTGTTTATCCAAAATGCAAATGTTGCCTGAAGTGAACATGCACTGTTAAGTTTGCTACTTGTTTTGTGCTACAGTTTCTGCTACATAACAATTTTTTTTTTACTCTAAATGCTTATTACAAAAAACATACAGTGCAAGGTTGTTCTTAACCACTAAAGCCCCGGACCATATTGCTGCTTAATGACCAGGGAACTTTTTGCGATTCGGCACTGCGTCACTTTAATGCAACGTGGCTCCCAAACAAAATTGACATCCTTTTTTTCCCACAAATGGAGCTTTCTTTTGGTGGTATTTGATCACCTCTGCTTTTTTTTATTTATTTTTTTGCGCTATAAACAAAAATAGAGCGACAATTTTGAATTTTTTTTTATATTTTTTACTTTTTGCTATAATAATTATCCCCCAAAAATATATAAAATATAAATTTTTTCCACAGTTTAGTCCGATACGTATTCTTCTACATATTTTTGGTAAAAAAAAATCGCAATAAGCGTTTATGAGTGGTTTGCGCAAAAGTTATAGCTTCTACAAAATAGGGGACTGTTTTATGGCATTTTTATTAATATTTTTTTTTTTTACTAGTTATGGCGGCGATCAGCGGTTTGTATCGTGACTGCGACATTATGGCGGATACATCGGACACTTTTGACACCATTTTAGGACCATTGTCATTTTTACAGCGATCAGTGCTATAAAAATGCACTGGCAGTGAAGGGGTTAACCACTAGGTGGCGCTGCAGGGATTAAGTGTGCCCTAGTGAGTGATTCTTACTGTGAGGGGGTGTGGCTACACGTGACACATCACTGATGACCATTCCCGATCTGGGCGGCAGATTTACCTGTACGCCAATCTGCCTGCCCGTGCCATTCTGCCGACGTACATCGGCGTGCGCCGGTCGGCAAGTGGTTAATGTATGAAGCTGGAATACTGAGGTCAGATGTAATAATTCAAGAATGTCAGTGATAGGCTTGTTATTACAGGGACTTCTGACTTTCTGAACCCCTAAAAATAATGTGCTTTCTACAGAACGTCAAATGAATGTAGCTGATTACAGCAATTTTAGATGCAATTGTGCTGTCTAGTCATGAGCTGAATGTACCTGGGTTCGGTTCGGGCAGGTTCAGTGAATGTGACTAAAGTTTGGGTGCTGAATCTGAACCCCACTGAATCCAACAAGAGCTGAATATTAAAAAAAACAGCAACAAACAGTAACAACAATTTTCTAGGCTGATTTACTAGATAGTGTCAAACAAATGGCATAGATTGCATGGATGGTTGTGCGTGGGTTTCCTCTGGGTACTCCAGTTTCCCCCACACTCCAAAGACATGCTGGTAGGTTAACTGTATAAATTGCCCCTAGTATGTGTGTGTATGATTGTGAGTTAGGGACCTTAGACAGTTAGCTCCTTGAGAGTAGGGGCTGACGTGATTGTACAATATACTGTATATTTAAAGTGCTGCATAAATTAATGGCACCTGTACCTGTAAAAAATAAATAAATAAAATAAATTGCTGGCAAAATTGCAGCTTTGGTCACTTCATTCTGTCTGTAAAGAAAATGGCATGGGGATTTCTATTATCTATACCACACTTTTATCCAACATGATGGTCTGATATAGATGTTAATGGCAGACACCCACAAAAAAATGCATGGGGTTTCCCATAACTCATACAGTACCAAGCCCTTTAGGTCTGGTATGATCTGGTATTTTAAGAAAGACCTCTCGCCAATAAATATTGAGTATGGTCGATGACATCAATTGAGAGATACCACCTTTTTAATAATAACACCTGTCATCCACCAGACCTGTCATTTGGTAGGAGTAAAGCAATGAAACAGACATGTGTAAAGGAGCAGGGGGTTTTGTCCTTCAGGTGGTCAGCAGGCATAAGGTATCATGATTGATGTGAATTTACATCAACAAATTAAGTTATTGACGATGGATTTACACCATGGACTTGTCAAAAACTGTGTCTGTCTTTGTTTATAGTTTCCTTTTTTTCTGGGAATGTGTAGGGATACAATGAACTCCTTATTCTTTCACATGTGGGGACCAGTATCTGGGCACCCCTCATTGTTAAAGGTAGCTTCCAAATTCTAATAAGCCCCCCCATCCACAGATTCCCACAACCACTGGGTCAGGGCTGTGTGGAAGAGGCCCTTGTCTTCATCAGCAAGGTCCCCCTAGCAAGATACCCTCCCATGTTGAGGGCATGTGGACTGGTTTGGTTCATGATGGGGTGCCACATGCTTGCCCACCCTGCCCCCTTTCCTGCCAAGCTGCATGCTTGAATAAGGGTCTGGTGTGGATTTTTTGGGGGGAAATCATACTTTTTTATTTTTGTGTGGATTTTCCCTTAAAATACATACCAGATCTACAGTTTCTGCTATAGAATGTACAGGTGTACCACATACCATTTTTTTTTTGCAGGGGGCCCCCTAAAATTCATACTAGACCTGAAGGGCATAGTATAAATAATGGGAAGAGCCCCAAGCAGTTTTTTTTTAACTATCTCCACCCTTTGCTTACATGGCCAGGATTCCTGTCATGTCAGTGACATCACTGGTGGTAGAGGTCACCGCAGTGCCTGTTCCCACTGGCATCCTTAACAAACACTGACAGCGAGCAGCTGTTATATAAAAAAGGTCAGTAATACCGATACTATACATTATGTACTGAATGGGTAAATATTTAATCATTCATCTAAATGCCAAGGTTTGATCAGAACGTGTGTTAAGACTGAACCATAAGGTCATTGATAGTGCTGTCATGCTATTACCAATAAAATAATCATCCCCAGCAGTAAGAAACCAGAAGCGAAACATGTGATCTGAGAGTATCTCGAAAGTAAAAAAAAATACATCGCAAATCTTTGGGACATAGCCGAGATAAGGTTGTTTTATGGGTGTTGGGACTTTCCTAAACATTTTTACCAAGTTTTTTTTTTTTCAGGGAGACTCTTTGGCTTTTAGCAAACATCCCCACACTAGAACAGATGATTAATTATAGTATATATAAACCCAATTACAAAAATATGTATTAAAATGTTTAACATGTTAAAGCAATTTCAAAAGTCCTTTTCGTTATTTTTAAATTGCAGGTTTCATTAAAATAATACCTGGTGATCATGCCTCTTTGTTCATACACTTCCTATTATAGACTCAAAATGTTTTTTTACTCCCAATTAACTTTCTGCATTGTCACCCTGTTAAGCCGGCCCATCAACACTGACTCCTGCGGAGTCATTGTGTTCTCTTGCCGCGTCGGGAGAATACAGACGTTATTGCTAGCGGCTTTAGCAGCCGCTAGCAGTTATCGCATGTAAAATCTGTCAGGCTGGTTGTACCCAGAGTGATCAATCAATCAACTTGGGTACATTCACCCTGCACATACATGGTTCATGCTGAACCGGACGAGATTTGAACTGTCTATTGCCGGCTTTACACAGGCTTCCTAAGGAGATTACAGGTGTCTGTTTCAACACATTAAACAAACATGGTCCACTATCAGTGAACCCAATCAGAGAAATACCATGATATCATTACTAGGGTGCATGTAGACAGGAAGTGACTTTAAAGAGGCTGCTGGTGTTCAGCAGCACTAAGATGTAACACTGGGGGTTAAAAAGGCAAAAAACAATTGATTTCCTATAAATAAAATGGCAATTGTATATGATACACAATACTCTACTAACAAACCAAATATCATTCATTTAGGGTTAATATCTACTTAACCACTTGCTGACTGGCTCATGCCGATATACGGCGGCAAAGTGATTCGTTATCGTGAATCGCCGTATGGGCACATCTGTACCTTTTACGGGTGATAGTGGTCGTTCGCGCGCATGCTGCATGGCAGGGAACCCGATCGCCGCCGGCCACGGACGATCGCCTGCATGAGAGCAGGAACAGGGATTTGTGTGTGTAAACACTCAAATCCCTGTTCTGTCAGGAGAGAAGAGACATATCATTTTTTCCTACTTAGTAGGAACGACAATCTGTCTACTCCTCTAGTCAGTCCTATCCCCTCACAGTTAGAACACATCTAGGGAACACACATTTAACCCATTGATCACCCCCTAGTGTTAACCCTTTCCCTGCCAGTGACATTTACACAGTAATCAGTGCATGTTTATAGCTCTGATCACTGTATAAATGTCAGTGGTCCCAAAAATGTGTCAAAAGTGTCCGATCTGTCCGCCGCAATGCCACTAAAAATCGCAGATCACCACGATATTATTAAAAAAAAAATAATAAAAAAAAGCCATAAAAATGCCATAAATCTTTCCCATAGTTTGTAGACGCTATAACTTTTGCGCAAACCAATCAATATACGCTTATTGCGATTTTTTTTACCAAAAATATGTAGAATAATATATATTGGCCTAAACTGAGGAAGAAAGTTGTTTTTTAAAAACATTTTTGGGGATATTTATTATATTTATTATAGCAAAAAGTAAAAAATATTGTTTTTTTTTTCAAAATTGACGCTCTTTTTTTGTTTATAGCGCAAAAAAAATTAAAACGCAGAGGTAATCAAATACCACCAAAAGAAAGCTCTATTTGTGGGGGAAAAAAGGACGTCAGTTTTGTTTGGGTACAGCGTCGTATGACCGTGCAATTGTCAGTTAAAGCGTCGCAGCGCCGTATCGCAAAAAATGGCCTGGTCATTAAGCAGCCAAATCTTCCGGTCTGTAAGTGGTTAAAGCATTAGCTCCCATTCAGTAACACTGGAAATTCTAAAATAGTAGTAAATGTCTTAATTGATACTTAACCTCCCTGGTGGTATTCCCGAGTCAGGCTCGTGGTGAGTTTTTCCTACCAAAAGCGGTAACCCTGAGCCAGACTCGGGATCGCATCGCAGTATCCAGGCAAAGTTACTTACCTTGTCCCCTGGATCCTGCGATGTCTCCATGCCGAGTGCCGAGCTCTGTTCCCTGCGAGCGTTGCGACGCACGGGGACGGAGCACGGCGCCAAATTCAAAAAGTGAAAAACACACAATACATACAGTACACTGTAATCTTACAGATTACAGTATTGTATAAAATAGTTACGCATCCCCTTTGTCCCTAGTGGTTTGTCCAGTGCCCTGCATGCAGTTTTATATTATAAATACAGTTTTTTTCTGCCTGCAAACTTAAGAATGTCCATAGGAACCAAAAAGTGTCCCTTTAAGTCAAAAGTGGTTTTAGACCAGCTAGAAAACAGCGATAATAAATTAGAATCACTTGCAGAATTGAGCAATAGCAATTTGTGAGGAAATTCGTCATCAAACACTGAAAGTAACGACAGCGACAATTCTGCAACTGAGAAAATGTCAGTGTTTTTGATTTGATTACATTATTGAATATTTTTATTATCATTATATTATTATTTGTTATAATTATTTATAGTTATTTATTATATTATAGTTTATGATTGTGTGTTTCAAACTTTATCATACCCGGGATGTCTACTAGACTCTGGTTTGGACAGATTTAAGTGAGTTATTCCTAAGAATTACAGGCCTACAATATAAAACTGCAAATTTCCATGCAAAATAATGGTACCGCTTTCAGCACCTAAAATCTGAAATAATCATACCGCCAGGGAGGTTAAGTAAGAGGGTATTAAAAACTAGCTTATATAGGAGCTTAGAGCATCAAATACAGACTCAAGTGAAAAGGATGGCAAGTTAATAAAAAGTTAATACAGCTTAACATTTTAAAGCATTGAATGTTGGTAGAGGAAGAGAAATTGATTTACTCAAAAAGTAGAGAATCTTTACTGAAAACAACTGTGTGAATATTTACTTAAATTATCCAAACATGATCTGGTACTCAAAGTGAACAAATATCATCTTTCACATTATTGGATAATTGATGTGAATATTCATACAATTGTGCTAAAGTAGTTGAGAATCTGCTCAACTACTTTAGTAAATCAACCCAAGTATCTCATTGAAACACTCTAGGTCACATTTATGACTGTGTTGCCTCAAAGCATTCTATCAGAATCTCCTTTTATAATATGCAAAAATGATAGGAAGAAGTTGACTATTCCATAGCCTTAACACACTGATAATGTAATTCAACTAATTATAGCCAATATGTATTCATAGCTCTTTGTGTGTACGTTTAGGTGAGTATGCTCACGTACAGCTATGAAAATTCATAAATAAAATGTAGCAGCTTCATGTATTTTATATGATTGGCTATAAAGTATTATTATTAATAAGCAACTTTTGTTCAGTAGTTTTCTTGTAAAATTGGTTCTAGCTATGATGACAAATGATGACTTCATCTTTTTATGCAGCTAAGATATAAATGTATTTTTCCATCTTATTACTTGTAGGCAACTTTAAATGGAAGTGAAAGAAACTAAACCAAAATAGAGACTAATATCTTAATTTTTTTTTAGAATATAACAATTCCACTGTAACGTAGACTTTTAAAGCCAATACGTTCCTATGCTTATTATTGATTGATAAATATATGACATGAACAGTAGTTTTTAGTATTGTCAAAAGAAAAGAAGTGTCAGAATTCATTGTAATATTGTTACAAGGAACTTGTCGAGATGATCAAGGACAGCAAACTGCAGAAACAAGCTGGCATGGCTTAATCACTACACTATTACAGTCTAAAAAGGTTTATCACTGCATCCCTCTGGTGCAGGAATGAAAAATCGTCCGCTCTGGCTTTTACTCACTTGAAAGTAATGGGCTTTTTAATTGATACTTCTGGGCTCCTTTGCCGAAGGGCAAGATGAATTCACAAGAATCCATCTTGCCCTTGCTTACAGACATATGGGTATGCATATATATATATATATATATGTATATATATTTCAGTCTGGGCCATGATATTGTTTGCTTATATCAGAATAATCCTATTTACTCCATTCAGTATAACGTAAAACATCTCCTCTTGCATGACTTTGTAAGTGACTACAGTTTATTAATTTGTTCCTGTAGCACTTCCTTGGCTGGCAGACATACATTTATATTTGTATTTATTGACATTTAAGTATCAATACTAAAAAAAAAAGAATGGCCTGTGGTAAAGAACAAAATGAAAACGTGTTCTTGGAAATAATTTGTGGGATCTATACAAAATGATGGAAATGATTTATTATGTAGTATGTTAGTTGCAGGCTGCCCCTCCCTACACGACTACAAGAAGAGATGTGTAACAATAACAGGAAATGTGTTTAATCTGTTTGTCCTTTGAACAACAAGCTGAATGTATGCAAAACTGAACAAACAGTTTTCAGTGAAATAGGGACTAACAAGAATAAATTATACTTGCATTCCTTACTCCTAATTTTGATAAATTAAATGGTCTTTCTATCCAATTTATTTATTGATAATTGCCCCCTGTTTTTTTATGTCTTTGATACTTCAACTGTGACAATTTTCTGCTGGAGTTTGTGAGTGTGTTCTTTACCTGGAAAGAATTGTGTGTTCCTGTTTTTTTTTTTGTTATATTATAAAACAAATATACAGGTAAAGTGGGGCCCCCTTCATAATGGTCAGAGCAGATATGGTGATCCAGGGACTCAGGAGAAGAAATTTCACCAACAAGGGATACAATTTTTTTTTGATTTGGGTGGACTGACCAATTAAAGGCCACCTCTCCATTAGAAAGGAAAGTGAGGGGAGTGAATAGAGTAGTAAGAACTACTTTCAGTGTACATAGCCACTTCTGTGTCTCTACATTCTCACTCTGTCTTGTTGCAATTAATTTCTAGGATTTGTGACTTGCACTTAATCTATCTGGGTGTTGGTGAATTTTCCATAGGCTTATAGTATAGGACTAACCTTGGTGGCTGGGGTTAACATATATTGTAATGTGTGGGATAAATACTATCTGAATCTCCCTTCTACCCGTCGCGACCTTTGCAGCCTAATTTTTGGAGTCCTTCCACCCCCGGGGATTTACTTCACCTCCACCCACTTCCCTACCCTATCTTTCCTCAATTTCTTCCTCTTCTATGGTCATCTCCTGTAACTTTAATTCCCTATTTCTTTGGCTCTTTCCTTTTGTCATGATGCAGTAATGGTATGGTTCCCAATCGAGGACTTTGTCTTTAACTACATCAGTTCATCACAGCTTGTCCTTCTCTGGTGCAAAGATTGCAGGGATTTACCCTTTTTATTTTTATTTGGAGATAGCCACTCCCGCAGTTTTGTTAACAGAAGCTTTATGTTCGCTGCCTCCAGCGAGTGCTGTGTCTGACCTAAACTTTTGAAACCTTTGATCTCTCTACCTGATGCTAGACCAGTATATGTCTATGTCTACTTATATACCATCCACTGTACCTGAATTGTTCCTATTACATTTTATCAATAATAAACAAATTTAACAAGAGAAAAAATACTATCTGAATATGGCATTATTTAAAGTGACACTAAACTCTGTCCTAAAAAAAGAAGTATGTATTCTTAACTCAAGAAAGTCCCTTCTATGATTCTCAGCCTCCTTTTAATCTCCAAATTCTTTTTTTCCCCTTTTTTTATTGCTGCTGTAATCCAACTTCTTGTCTAAGATTGCTATATTCATTCTAAATGGTCCCACTGTATGTAGAATGGTAGCCATCCTCTTTGCTCACTTCCTAGATGGACTAAGGACTAAAGGGTTTGTAGTGCATAGAGTAGTGCACATGACTGAAACTAATATGAAATGAGGGGTAAAAGGAGAGGTTACAAAGAAGCAGAAAAAAAAACACAGTAAGAAACTTTTTCATGAAAAACAGATTACAGAGTCATTAACCAATGCATGTCTATGGATTCGTTTTAAAGAATAAGGATAGTTTCACTTTACTTTAAAAAAAAGGTTTGAATGCATAGAATTTTGTAGACAATTATTTGATAGTGTGTTGTATATGGTCACTCTACTGTAGTCCCTTGGCCTCTTTATTTGCTAGTAATAAATTGATCAAAAATGTTTTGTTTTTATGTCTTGCAGATCAGCGATCCAAGCTTTAAGTCAGGTTTTCCCACTGGCTTCCACTGAAAATATAATATTAATTACGATCTTTATTTTAAAAGGGCCTTAAATGTATGTAGCAATATGCAAAGAGTATTTGGGGCCATCAGGCAGTGCAAAGAAGTAGGAGCAGATACCAGTCCATACATATTTTCTTGCATATGTCCAGCCCAAATGATTTTTTTTTTTTTAAATAGAGTGGGGAAGGGTAGGAACCTATGCTGAGTTTTTATTGTTATTGGGGCTCCATTAGGGATATTTCATCTCGCTTCCTGTCTGGTGAAACTGTTATCAATCTGACAATAAGTGAAGTCAAATCTCTAAAAAAGCATAAGAAAGCAGTAAAAACCTGACAGGGGTTCTGATTTCTCCCCACTCCATCCAAAACTAAAACTAAATGTTTGACTTGACATACACTTTAGTGATTGGTTCATACTAGCCCAACTCAAAAGTCGCATGACTTTCAGCGCAACTTTGGAGTCCGACTTTGATGTGATTTTTTTACACTCTGTGGCATTGAAGTCAGATCAAAGTCAGATCAAAGTAGTGCAGAAACCTTTTCTAAAGTCGGACAGACTTTTGTAGTATCAGTTAAGACAGCACTCATAGGAAAACATTGAATTTCACGTCATCTGAGTTGGGGTCTCACAAGTTGGATCCTATGTCGCATTAGTGTGAACCAAGCCTAATAGTTTAAAATAAAGTTTTGCTTTATCAATACTAGGTCCCTATGGTTTTCCATTCTGAGCAATTAAAACCTTAGGGATTTACTATTCAGGGCATCTTGTATGAGCATCTTGTACACTATAAATTGTTGAGCATATCAGTCAGCATTCTTTGTATAGGCAACCTCAGCCTGAATAAGTGGTTAAGTATCATTAACACGTTAGACGTCATGGCACTAGGCTGTCATTGGAGATTTAGTTCAGAAACAGGGTGCCTTCTAGAGATTTAGGCTGTCAATCAAGTTCTATTCGACTACAGCCAGTATTTTCTGAAGAGGAAATAAATCTTAGGGATATAATTTGTTTACTGCAGCTTTCATATATAGATAACAAGAGTCTGATTTTAGTTCTAAAAAAGACTGACTCGAAGCATTCCCCTCAATCGCTTTCCTTCCAAGACAAAATCATAACATTGCATGACAGCGACTGACCTGTCTCCCAGCAATAAGAACAGACACTATCTTCAAACCAAGTTTTCATATAGACTCAAGTGAGCTATTTGACAGAAATAAGGCAAGCAAACTGTGCTATTTACTTTCAGTATAAGAAGCTCAGTAATATCATCTTTGCTGCTGCATCTTTACAAGGCTGTCTTTTATAGCCCTGAGAAAGCAAGCTAACATTCAATTGTCATAGGCTTGGTTTTCATGCTTACTGTGCATTTTCCTGAAATATACACATTGCAACAAAAAGCTACATTGTATGTGCTTTTTGTTAGTATATTAATAAATACCAGTTTTATTAATATAGTAAGGAAGAAAGCAGGCAGTTTTAGAAAGTAAATGTAAATACAGGTAGAAGATAAAACATATACTTTTATGATGTTAGGATACAAAGACATGCTGTCAAATTGGTATCTGCGTTCACCAGTGGAGGGCTGGATAATGTTGGCTAGTAGAGAGCTAGCAAGTCCTGATTTTCCACAGCTTAACCCTCCCAGAGCATAGTCCTAATTTTGACTATTACCACTTATTGTAACAGTGAGATTGTTTTACCAAAAAGGGAAAAGACCCTGGACAAACAAGTCCTTATGTGCTCAATTCTAAAATCATTTTGTACTTCAAATTGGAATTTAAATAGTTTTTTAGGGGCCTTACAAATTAAATAGGGGGCCAACCTAGTACCACATCCTTCAGTTATTTATTAATTCAAACCAAACAAAGATAAAAATGTGGACTTTAAAGGTATCATGAGAGACACTAATTATATATTAAAATAGATGCGTATTTATTGAACAAACAAAATTAAGATTAAAATTAAAAAATAAGATACAATTATATGTAAATATAATGGTGGATCTATATACTTTTTTAATTGTAAGTTTGTTTATGTAATAAATAAGTATCTATTTTAATATGCAATTTGTTTCTCTCATGATACCTATAGACCCCTTTCACAATGAGGGCGTATTGCAGGCGCTATAGCGTTAAAAATAACGCCTACAATCCGCCCTTAAACAGCTGTTACATTCACTCCAGTGTGAAAGCCCCGAGGGCTTTCACACTGGAGCGTTGCGCTAGCAGGACAGTAAAAAAAGTCCTTGGAGCGGTGCCCGTGAAGGACCGGTGTGTTTACCGCTCCTGCCCATTGAAATCAATGGGACAGCGCGGCTATACTGCCCACAATGCGCTGCTTCAGCAGTGCATTGCAGTCGGTTTTAACCCTTTCTCGGCTGCTAGCGGGGGTTAAAGGTGCCCCGCTAGTGGACAAAATGCGCCGCAAATCCACCCATAGCGTCGGCGGTAAAAATAGCAGCGTTTTACGTTTAAGTGTGAAAGGGGTCTTAAAGTCCACATTTTTATCTCTGTTTGGTTTGAATTTATAATTAACTGATAGATGTGGTACTAGGTTGGCTCCTAAAAAAACTATTTAAATTCCAATTTGAAATACAAAATGCTACCAGAATTGAGCACATTACCACTCATTTTGACTTGGTTCTTTGCAATCTTTGGTCAAAAATCTCACTGTCAGAATAAATAGTAATAGTCAAAACTAGGACATTTAGGAGGCTGTTTTTTTCCCCTAGCTTTTATCCAGATATTAATCTGATTATGCTGACTCCTTTTCTGAAGTATCAGTGAAAGCTACTGAATACTTGTTTACACAGGCCTTCTAAAAATTTTAGATAGATACTATAAGCAGGGTGTATATCCTGTGGGCTGTGTAACACTCAGGGAGAAGTGCAGACATTTGTAGAATAGTACAACCCAGGGGAACTTGGATCCTTCTCCAGCCCTCCCCTGTTGGCCCCTACCTCTTAGCTTTGGCTCTTCAGTATCTGTATGATAATAATATGATTTTTTTTATTTTTTTAACATGTGGCATGCCCTAAAATTACTTAGACAACTCTGGGCACCAGTTTAGAAAGTGCATCAAAGTGTACCAAATCCATTTTGTTTTCTAAAGCTGTCTGCAATTATCGGAAAAACAAGGAAGAATAGTAGAAATAATTAGCCACTTTACTGGCAGAACGGAGACAGGTTATACAATGTTCTGTCAAGAAGAAAGTGGTTCAGGGCACAGGGTTTTGGTGTAATCCAAGCAGAAAACATCTCCTCTGTTTCCTAACATCATGCAAAGTGATAAAATAAACACAGACTACATACGGTATCTGATTTTGTCTGGTTATTGAGGAATCAGTAACTGAGCTGGAATTTAACTGCTGTGCAAATACGCCAGCACCAGCAGCTTTTCCTTAGGCTGTGTCATTTTGTATCAAAAACACAATTTAAATAAAATATAGTAACATTATGCCTCTTCAGCCCACACTGATCTTCTGATATGCTTCTGGAAAAACGATCAAATGTACTTGCTGAAATAAGATACAAAATAAATAAAAAAAGTACCAGTTTAAAAGCATACAGTGGCACCAGCTGACTAAGCAGTCGTAAGCTGCAATGTGAGATTTACATGCCAATGCTTAGCACCAGTTAGTCAGCACCTTAGAAAACCATTCCTCATCATGCATAGCCAGCATGTAGGAGCATATAGTGACATGGCTCTGCCTAAGATGTTAGGAATTTTCTATAATTAGAGGAACACAGTCTTTAGGCTGTGTCTCTATCTTTGTCTCGTCCAGCTTATTTTTTCAGTTTATTTGCATTGATCAAATAATCAAAACACATGGGCCTTTAAATAATGCAGTGCAAAGAGCAAATCAGTTCAGTAATATATAGTAATCTGATTTTAATTTCTCTAATCATGTCAGTTTATAGAGGTCCCATAGTCTGTTACCTATACAGTAGGACGTGCCCTGCCTTCTTAAATTAAAAGTTAGTAACAGATGTTAAGCACTTTCCTTTCCTCCCACCCAATTGAATTGTACACATGTAAGGATGGGCAAATCTGCCTACATTTGATTTGTGGGGAGTTTATCAAATCCGGATTGAAATTCATGAAACCTAAATTTATCATTGAACTGAAGGCTATGGGGTGGGGGCTGGGATAGCAAATCTTGAATTCTGGCAATTGTTTAGGCTTTAGGCAAGCTATTGTTAAAAAAATATGTGGATCAGGGCACTGCCATGGGGGACATATAATAAAGCAAAAATATAAATAAAAAGGCTAAGTTTACCATTTTGGAACAAAATAATAAATGCACATATTTTTTGCAGAAACAAATCATGCATTTATTATTTTTTCCTGGAAAACAATGCACCCGTGATCAGTGGATCAGGCTTCTGCAGACAAGCCCTGCAGCTTCCTTACCTCCACACTACAAGCCATCTTCTGTGGTAGATGATGGTACTTGTAGTTCATTCATTCACAGGACACTGTGAAAGAATAATGCAGCTGCGTGCATGGAGCCCCATGCGGCCATGCTGTTTTTGAATTGGGACAGTGGGGGGGGGGGGTGGAGAAGAATCCACAGCCACTGTCACTCTAAAGGGGGGGGGGTCAGGGGTAGAAGCAGCAGGAGCTGGAACATGTTCCACCTTCAGTATGGGTGGAACATGTAACATGTTCCATAAGGTGAACTTATCCTTTAAAAATACTATACAGCAAGGGGAGGGTTCTTTTAATGTGACTTTGAGAGTGAAGCAAAAAGAAAACCACAAATCATTTTAATTACATGCATTGAAGTAGCCTTTAGGCTGGGTGTGGCTTTAATGAATCTTACAGTGATTTCCAGCTTCGACAGGGATCCCAAAAGTATGGTATATGCATACTTACGTTGGTTCAAGCTGGACCAATTTAATTACAGTATGCAATACTATCCATACCTGGAATTCAGTAATTAATTAAAGTAAAACTTTAATTAAATATTTAACTACACATATAAGTGCTAAACAAGAATTCTTGTATTACAATCTTATTTTAATTACCTTACTAGGACAATCAATAGCCAGCTATGATTTTCTGCATTTTCCAGAAAAATTCAAATCCCTATTTTTTGCTTCTATGACTACAGTTTGTGGTCAGGATTCTCTAATATCACAACTCCTCCTGGAATTAGTTCACTACAGCTCACAGCAATCTGCTTCAGCTCCAATTAGAGATGGCCTTACATGGATGAAGATTATCAAATCTTCATCACTATCCATATGTTGACTGCTCCGGGGTTTTTAATTTTGGTGTGGTACTTAAATAGAGTGTTGTAAAGACCAGGGGTTTAGGAAAAATTATAGAAATGATAATATTAAGTGAGGATCTCCCAATTAAAACTCCCAGATAGCTACCAACATTTTGACAAAATAGGACCAGTAACAATCATCTTGAAATTGTGATATGGTCCTTGCAATGTACAGTGCATCCGGAAAGTGTTCACAGTGCCTCAGTTTTTCCACATTTTGTTATGTTACAGCCTTATTCCAAAATGGATTAAATACCCCATAATGACAACATTAAAGAAGTTTGTTTGAAATCTTTGCAAATGTATTAAAAATAAAAAACAAAACAAAAAAAATTACATGTACATACGTATTCACAGCCTTTGCTCAATACTTTGTTGAAGCACCTTTGGCATCAATTACAGCCTTACATTTTTTTGAGTATGATGCTACAAGCTTGGCACACCTAATTTTGGACAGTTTCTCCCATTCTTCTTTGCAGGACCTCTCAAGCTCCATCAAGTTGGATGGGGGCATCAGTGTAGATCTCTCCAGAGATATTCAATCGGGTTCAAATCTGGGCTCTGGCTGGGCCACTTAAGGACATTCACAGAGTTGTCACCTAGCCACTCCTTTGTTATCTTGGTTGTGTGCTTAGGGTCGTTGTCCTGTTGGAAGATGAACCTTTGCCCCAGTCTGAGGTCCAGCGCGCTCTGGTATAGGCTTTCATCTAGGATGTCTCTGTACATTGCTGCATTCATATTTCCCTTGATTCTGACTAGTCTCCCAGTTCCTGAAGCTGAAAAACATTTGCACAGCATGATACTGCCACCACCATGCTTCATTGTAGGGATGGCATTGGCTAGGTGATGAGCGGTGCCTGGTTTCCTCCAGACATGACACTTGCCATTCAGGCGAAAGAGTTCAATCTTTCTTTCATAAGACCAGAGAATTTTGTTTCTCATTGTCTGAGAGTCCTTCAGGTGCCTTTTGGCAAACTCCAGGCGGGCTGTTGTGTGACTTTTACTGAGGAGTGGCTTCAGTCTGGCCACTCTACCATACAGGCTTGATTGGTGGAGTGGTGCAGAGATGGTTGTTCTTCTGGAAGGTTCTACTCTCTCCACAGAGAAACGCTAGAGCTCTGTCAGAGTGACCATCAGGTTCTTGGTCACCTCACAGACTAAGGCCCTTCTCCCCCGATTGCTCAGTTTGTTTGGGCGGCCCACTTAAGGAAGAGTCCTGATGGTTCCAAACTTCTTCCATTAACGGATGATGGAGGCCACTGTGCTCATTGGGACCTATAATGCTGCTAAAAAAAATTGTACTCTTCCCCAGATCTATACCTCAATATAATCCTGTTTTAGAGGTCTACAGACAATTCATTGGACTTCGTGGCTTGGTGTGTGCTCTGACATGCACTGTTAACTTATATAGACAGGTGCGTGCCTTTCCAAATCATGTCCAATCAACTGAATTTACCATAGGTGGACCCCAATCAAGTTGTAGAAACATCTCAAGGATTATCCGTGGAAACAGGATGCACCGGAGCTCAATTTTGAGCATCAAGGCAAAGGCTGTGAATACTTATTTACATGTATGATTTTATTTTTATTTTTTATAAATTTGCAATGATTTCAAACAAACTTTTTTCACGTTAACATTATGGGGTATTGTTTGTAGAATTTTGAGGAAAATAATGAATTTAATCTATTTTGGAATAGGACTGTAACATAACAAAATGTGGAAAAAGTGAATACTTTCTGGATTAACTGTATATAGTTGACCTGAAGATGAAAAAACAAAAACTGGAGTCTCACTATAAAGCAGAACTAAACCCACTCACCATTTTTCAAAACAGTTACATTCAGGGTATGTCACTGTTACCATTACTAGTGTGCTTATGTCCGCACTCACCTAAACTGTCAAGTCATCAAATGGCTGATGCCATCTCTGATTACAAGTGCAGCACCATGGCAGCTGCAGTTCAAACAGAGTCCAATGGAATTCCATCGGAGAAAAAAAGAACATGTTCTATATTTAAACTCCGATGGAATTCATCAGAATTACTCCAATGGGGCACACACACGGTAGGAATTTCCGATGGAAAAAATCAGACAGACTTTTTCCATCTGAAATTCCTATCGTGTGTAC
The DNA here is from genome assembly GCA_029206835.1 of Rana muscosa. Taxonomy (NCBI): domain Eukaryota; kingdom Metazoa; phylum Chordata; class Amphibia; order Anura; family Ranidae; genus Rana; species Rana muscosa. The sequence goes on along the minus strand of CM055118.1, from coordinate 528,970,250 downwards.
AAGGCATAAGATGGCAGCTTCCTTGGCTTTAAAGGATATAAGGGTTTAGTTCCCCTTTAAGGTCCAGGAACCAAGTCCTGTATCACTGATAGTGGGAATATGACACTTGTTACTTTCCATTGTAAACGGATTAACATTTTTTTTTAACAACTGACAGAGGAGGGAAAGCTATATAGATGTAATTTATAGTTATTGCACTGCATCAGTTTAATGCCTATGTATAAAATGGACAAAAGGCACAGACCATTACTTTTTAGAGCAAAAAAGACATAAGCACCCAGAGGTCAAACTAGGATTCTCCATGTGTCTTGTTTTTATTACTAAGCAATTGTTATAGCAGATGTCACAATGTAAAATGTTATTTCATCTCCCACTGAATTCTCAATAGAACATTTGTGTTCCTATCTTAGGCTGGCTCAGTCACAATAGCCTGTCAGGCTGGCACCATGATGCAGCCTGTAACATATGGTTTGAACTACCAATGCATGCTAGCTTTCACAAACCTTGTAAAAAGCTATTGCTCCTTCTATCTTCTGCTCGGTTGATTGCAGGTTAAAAAGCATTGGACAAAGACATGACACATTACAGACAGAGCACAAAACACAATACCATCAACACAGATACAGAAATGTCATATGCAGTAATAGCTGGAGATGATGGACTGGTGATTACAACACAAAACATAGAATATCTTTTTTTTTTTTTTTTTTTAACGTTACAGATCATTAGCATTCAGTGCACCAGAATCTATGAATTTAGTGCTTTGTTGTTTTTTTTTTGCTTAACTTATTGCAATAAGGTTTATTACTACTGTTTTCTAAGATCAAATACTGATGTAAAGTAATTGTTAAATAGGCATATTGCTAATGATCTTTAAATATATTCTGATAAAAAACACACACAATATATATCAAGGGTCTTACCTCCTTCCCACCCATATTTTCAAACATCTTTTCAAGTTGGACTCTTAGCTGTTGAATGTTGTTCATCAGTATACAGGCCTGAAAATTATATAATGAAAATGATGAAAATTATCGTTTCTATATAAACAATTTATCAGCATTTTGTGTTTTTTGGTAGTGTGGATAGCTGCAGATACATGAGATACCACCTTTATGTGAAGGCATTGGTGTGTGTGTTTACTAAGAGCATCAGTATTTGCTTTTAGCCTGGGTTCACACCTATGCGAATTGGATGCAGGTTTCTCTGCATCCAATTCGGATAGCAGGAGAATGTGACTGGCTCTCTATGGAGCCGGTTCACATATCTCCGCAGCAGGTCCGGTGCGAATTGCCAGAAAAACGTGTGCCTTTTTTGGTGCGTTTCAGGTCCGAATTCAGCCCATAATTCGGACTGAAATCGGACCAGAAACGGTGAAAGAGGACGCACCGGACCCCTGCTGTGCAACGGATGCGGCGATAGTGTGAACTGAGCCTAAGACACAGGCTTATGCCTAACCTTGAAGTGTATGTTATACCAACATTTCATATTTCTGATATGTGTTTGTGATACCACATACTTGTATGAAAAGTATCCTGTTCTCTTTGAATAGCTTTCTTAAAGTGAAATACCTGGTGATCCTGCTAGTCCCCCTGCATTCCTATTTCAAACTGAACATGCTAGGAATGGTAGCACATCCATCCCAATGCATTTTACTTGGGGGCACAGCCTGCCTGTTATCTAGTGGTCAGACTTCTACTGACACTCCCCTGTGTACAGCTCTTCAATATGAAGATCAGTGTCCTGCTGTTTCTCTGCCTCCTGCTGACATGCCCCTCCTGCAGTCTCCACCTACAGCTCTCTAATCCCCTTATGCAGCTGTTAACCGATCACTTTAAAAAAATATAAACCGAATGGGTTGTTTTACAACATGCTCTTTTAAAGGACAGAGCTGCATATTATTAACATGTATTTAGCATACATTTCTTGTGCATGCAAGTTAAAAAAGGTTGGACATTTAAGAGTGTAAGTTTCCATGACATATGCTTTTTGTATGTTTATTGCTCTTTCCTTCTAGTCTTGAATATGTTGCACACTGAGATGCAGTGAATTGTTGTTAACAAAACATTTTATTTTGTTTTGGATAGAGCTGGGAAGGGTCAGAGTCTCTATCAGGTTTTTATTGCCATCTGTCTCTATTAGCAAGATTTCTCCAATGTAGATACAGAAAAAAAACAAAAAAAAATTGTTAGTAGGGTCTGACACTGGGGGTATTTTATTAAAACTGGGGGTGATTTAAAAAATATGGTGCAGCACTGTATAGAAACCTTTTATCTTCCAAGTTTTTTTGTCAGAGCTTAATAAAACAAGCTGAAGTTAGAAGCTGATTGGCTACCATGCACAGCTGCACCAGGTCTTGCACTTTCCAGTTTTAGGTAATCAACCCCAATGTTTTTATTGCTGTCTGTGCTTTGACATGGTGACACAGCAATGACCTCTTCCGCCATTTATTTTGTCTCTGGAGCTAGAAATGAGGGTTAATATATCTAACCCAGATAGTAAAAAAAAAAGAAAAGAAAAAAAAAACAGAGAAGTTTTAACTCTTGACTGTAGCTTAACACTAAAATGTTGGCTGGAGTAAAACTCAACATTGTACAGTAATAATATAAATGTTGTATGTTAAAGTGGTTGTAAACCCTGATATATACCCAGTGAAATGAATAACCTCTGGTGATACACAGAGATAAAACAAATCCTCATACAAAGTCATACCTGTTTATCTGCAGTTTTCTATTCATAACATTAATTCAAAGTCTAGAATTTATAAAGCTTGTCTGAGCTGTCAGAAAATGGGGGCAGAGAGCTGGTATTATACACTGCAGAACTCAGCGAGTAAAGCTCTGAGAGCTAATTGGAGGGAACAGAGCTGAGCCTGTCAATCTTCTGGAGGTCCCTCCCCATCACCATTTTTCTCTTACGGTCAGGAAAACTTGTCATAACGGATTAATGCTAATAGCAGAGGAATGGGGAAGCAGACAGAAATTACACTTAGGGGTTTATTTACTAAAGGCAAATCCACTGTGCACTGCAAGTGCATTTGAAAGTACAGTTGCTGTAGATCCGAGGGGGAAATGCAAGGAAAATAAAACAGCATGTTTGCTTGCAGATGATTGGATGAAAGTAATCAGCAGAGCTTCCCCTCATTTCAGAACCTCCCCTCAGATCTACAGTGACTGCACGTCCAAGTGCACTTGTAGTGCACAGTGAATTTGGCTTTAGTAAATCAATCCCTCATGCCCTGTACATACGATTGGATTTCCGATGGAATAAAATCTGATGGAATTTTCCGTCGGAATTCCGATGAAGCTGACTTTCATCAGTCTTGCCTAAACACCATCAGACAAAATTCCGACCGTCCAAAACGCCGTGACGTAAAACACTCAGACGAGCCGAGAAAAATTAGGTTCAATGCTTCTGAGCATGCGTCGACTTGATTCTGAGCATGCGTGGGTTTTTTCTCCGTTGGAGTTCCACACAGACACAGTCAATCCGCCGTACATTGCGTCCCAGCAAAAAGACTCTGAGCTTGTGTCTCAGCCCTCTCCTTGGCTAGCCGTAGCGATATACGGAAGTCATCTGATTCGGACAGAATACCGGCCCCGCTCCACACAGGCAGATCGTCTATCAGCTTCTGGGACCACCAACTTTAGCGGACTTTGATCGTCGTTTGGACTTGAATATGCCTTCATACAGTAATTCCAAAAAAGTGAGTGCTTTGATGCCTTTCTAATTAAAGTGTTACAGTTTTAACTAAGTGGCGCCTGTTTCTCTGTTTTTCTTGTTAGTATGTGGTTTAGAAATGCCTTCCCCTGCCAAACTCAGCTTGCCCAACAGAGCTGCTTGTTCATTTCCAAGCTTTTTTGGCTATACAAATGAATTTCCTGTTGAAGTTGGCGACAGAGAGTATATATGTTATTGATATATATGGTTTGTTGAGTACATACATATATGCCCTCAAGCCCGGATATGGTGTAGCCAAAACATATATGACTCAAATTCTACCATATCCCAGTTACAAAGTAATAATAATTATTATTATTAATAATGTTTATATCATTATCATAATCTTTTTGTTGATGTGATCATTCAAGAGAAAGATTTGTCAGGTGTTGCTATAATTCTGGGTAAATAGTGATTTCTTCGGTCCGTTTTTTAAAACAACCAGTTGGGATGCTTACCAGACAATGGATGTCAGTTCACATTGTGGGTATGCACGATAAAAGGCATTAGATCCAAAAGATTTTGAGGTGCCTTTGGGCTCGTGTAATTTTCCTTTTTCTGAGGAGGCATCTTGTGGGAGTATGGGTTCTGTTAGTTCTGTCAGATAGTCTGGGACCAAGTTATTTAGAACTTTAAATTTAAAGCGGAGTTCCACCCAAAAATGGAACTTCGGCTTTTTTCGGAACCCTCCCCCCTCCGGTGACACATTTGGCACCTTTCAGGGGGAGGGGGTGCAGATACCTGTATAAAACAGGTATTTGCACCACTTCCGGGTATTGACTCCCGCGGGAGTCACGTCCCTTCGCGTCACCCCCGCTGTCTCCTGGCAAACACACTATTCCCAGGAGAGAGCGGGGATGACGGTGGGCAGCACTACTCGCGCATTCACTGTAGGGAACCGGGCAGTGAAGCCGCAAGGTTTCACTTCCTGATTCCCTCACCGAGGATGCATCCGAGGACCGAACGATTGCTCAGCCTCGTCTGCCGACATTGCGGGCGCGCTGGACAGGTAAGTGTCCATTTTTTAAAAGTCAGCAGCTGCAGTATTTGTAGCTGCTGGCTTTTAAAAAAAATTTGGGTTGACCTCCTCTTTAAGTAGGCCGATTGTAAATTATATGCTCCATTTAACTGAAACTCATAGTAGGGAGTGAAAAATTGGGGTGATGTGGCAGTGGCAAGTTTGGTGGGTGAGTAACCTGGCTGCTGCATTTTGTACCAGATGTGGTTCTTTCTCAGGGAGTCCGAAATAGAGGAAGTTGCAGTAGTCCAGTCTTAAAAATACAAAAGCATGGATTAATCTTGGCATATCCTCTGCTGGAATCAGATGTTTAAAGTCTTTGAATATCCCTGAGATGGTGGAAGGATAGGTGAATCCTTTTGCATAATCTATAGGACAGCATCCAGGATCACGCCCAGGCTGTGCACATGGGTCTAAGAACATAATATTTGTATTCCCAAGGTTTAAACCAGCTTGATGTGTTTTTCTGGCCACGGTAATGTTTGCCTCTGCCCTCCAATCAAAAACACTTCTGTCTTGTCTAGGTTCAGCTTAAGCCAGTTACAGTTCATCCACTCTTGAATGTCATCTTAGTCAAAGGATCACCTGTCTGGTTTGAAGAACGGGTAGAGTTGGGTTTCATCTGCCTAGCAATGGTAGCTAAGGGCATGGTGTTGGATGTTTTTTTTTTCCCAATAAGGCAAATGACAGAATAAAGCTGTGTGGAATCCTGTAATGTAATGGAAGTGAAAAGGATAAGTGGTACCTCCCTTTGTGATCTCCTTGACAAGAAGGATTTAAATGAGCTGAGTACTGTGCCCTCTAGACCACAGAGCAGCTTTAGGTGATTCAATAATGCATCAAATACATCAGGAAGATTAAGGAGGATAAGCATGGAGCATTCTCCCATGTCTCTGGCCATTAATAGGTCATTCAATAGTCGAACCAGTGCTGTTCCTGTTCTGTGTTTATTTCCAAAACCAGAAATTTTGTTATTTGGCTACCAGGCCTCCAGCATGCTATTGATTGCCCTTTCAATCACCTTTCCTAAAAATAGAAGGTTTGACACTAGTCTGTATTTGGTCTGGACAGAAGCAATGGAGTCTAAAGCAGAAGTGACCATTTTGTTGTTAACCTCTCTGGCGGTATGATTCTGTCTGATTTTAGGTGCTGAAAGTGGTACAATTATTTTGCATGGAAATTTGGCGTTTTAGATTGTAGGCCTGCAATTCTTAGGAATAACTCACTTAAATCTGTCCAAAAAAGAGTCTAGTAGACATCCCGGGTATGATAAAGTTTGAAACACAAAATCATAAATTATATTATAATAAATAACTATAAATAATTATAACAAATAATAATATAAAAATAATAAAAATTATTCAATAATGTAATCAAATCAAAAACACTGAAATTTGCTCAGTTGCAGAATTGTCGCTGTCATTAGATTTAGTGTTTGATGACGAATTTCCCCACAAATCACTATCGCTCAATTCTGCAAGTGATTCTAATTTATTATCGCTGTTTTCTAGCTGGTCTAAAACCACATTTGACATAAAGGGACACTTTTTGGTTGCTATGGACAATCTCCAAATTCCAGGCAGATTTTATTTTATTTATAATATAAAAGGGCACGCAGGGCACTGGACAGACCACTAGGGACAAAGGGGATGTGTCATTTTTTTATACAGTACTATAATCTGTAAGATTACAGTATACTGTATGTGTATTGTGTTTTAACTTTTTTGAATTTGGCGCCGATCTCCGTCCCCGTGCGCCGCAACGTCGCAGGGAATGGAGCTCGGCGGCACTGTGTGTGAATCGAGCAAGACACGGTTCGCACACACTGCCGGGAGACATCGCAGGATCCAGGGGACAAGGTAAGTAACTCTCCCTGTATCCTGCGATGCAGCCCAGGTCTGGCTCGGGGTTACCGCTTATGATATTGAAATTCCACCCCGAGCCAGACTCGGGAATACCGCCAGGGACGTTAAAGTATAAATAAAGTCAAAACTTTCTTTTATAGTTTTGGATATAGTGGAGATGGATTAGAATACCTGACAAATTTCTATTGCTACCTATGTCCCTGTTAGGGAGATTCATCCTCTCTAATTGCTGTCCTGTTTACCAACAGGGATGAGCCGAACACCCCCCTGTTCGGTTCGCACCAGAACCTGCGAACAGACAGAATGTTCGCGTGAACTTTAGAACCCTATTAAATACAATGGACTCGAACGTTCGAAATCTAAAGTGCTAATTATAAAGGCTAATATGCAATTTATTGTCCCAAAAAGTGTTTGGGGACCCGGGTCCTGCCCCAGGGGACATGTATCAATGCAAAAAAAGGTTTAAAAAATTGACATTTTTAAGGGAGCAGTGATTTTAATAATGCTTAAAATGAAAAAATAAAAGTGAAATTTTCCTTTAAATTTCGTACCTGGGGGGTGTGTATAATATGCATGTAAAGTCGCGCATGTTTCCCGTGCTTAGAACTGTCCCTGCACAAAGTGTAATTTTTGAAGGAAAAAAAGTCATTTAAAACTCACTCGCGGCTATTAATGAATTGTCGGCTTTTATCAATACATAGAAAAGTCATTGATAAAAAAAATAAAAATAAAGCGTGGGGTTCCTCCAAACTCAATTACCAGGCCCTTCAGGTCTGGAATGGATATTAAGGGGAACCCCGCCGCAAATTGAAAAAAAAATGGCGTGCGGTTCCCCCTAAATATCCATACCAGGCCCTTCAGATCTGGCATGGATTTTAAGGGGAACTCCACCCCAAATTTTAAAAAAAATGGCGTGGAGTCCCCCCAAAAATCCATACCAGACCCTTATCCGAGCATGCAACCTGCCCGGCTGCAGGGGAAGAGGGGGTGACGAGAGAGCGGCCCCCCTCCCTCCTGAACCGTACCAGATGCCAGATCTGAAGGGCCTGGTATGGATATTTAGGGGGAACCCCACGCCATTTTATTTATTTTTTGCGGCGGGGTTCCCCTTAATATCCATTCCAGACCTGAAGGGCCTGGTAATTGAATTTGGGGGAACCTCCACGCTTTTTTTTTTTATCAATGACTTTTCTATGTATTGATAAAAGCCGACAATTCATTAATAGCCACAAGTGAGTTTTAAATGACTTTTTTTCCTTAAAAAATGACACTTTGTGCAGGGACAGTTCTAAGCACGGGAAACATGCGCCACTTTACATGCATATCATACACACCCCCCAGGTACGATATTTAAAGGAATATTTCACTTTTATTGTTTCACTTTAAGCATTATTAAAATCACTGCTCCTAAAATAACGGCTGTTTTTAAAACTTTTTTTGCATTAATACATGTCCCCTGGGGCAGGACCCGGGTCCCCAAACACTTTTTAGGACAATAACTTGCATATAAGCCTTTATAATTAGCACTTTAGATTTCTCCCATAGACTTTTCGAATTTGCCGCGAACACCCCAAATTGTTCGTTGTTCGGCGAACGGGCTAACAGGCAATGTTCGAGTCGAGCATGAGTTTGACTCGAACTCGAAGCTCATCCCTATTTACCAATATCATTGAAAGTGAAAGTAAAAGAAAATCACACATTTTGGATTGTCCCTTAGAATAGTAATAGAAGGGAAATCTTCCAATGGGGACACTAGTTTTGGTGACGGGGGGGGGGGAGTGTCCAAGAGCTTGCGCTATGTAAAGACAGCAGTCTTACCAGGCTATATATCTAGATGGGAGAGCAGCACAGAGATGCACAAGATGATAAAATGATTATACAGCTGGGTTTTTAGGTTGGTTTACTTACTTTACTTGGTTTACTTATTTACTTTTGAGCCCTCGGTCACACCAGTATGACTTCAGGTACGACATACGATTTACAAATCGTACCTGAAGTAGCATCTAATGTATTTCTATGGTAGTGTCTTAATAGGTACGTTTTCAAGTAGAGCGATTTATGAAGTAGTTCATGTATTACTTTTTCAGGACTTCCGCATGATTTCACTGCCATAGACTATAATGTAAATCATGCCTGTGTCTATATCAGCACTACTAGAGTCTGAAAGAAGCAAAACATTTATCTTTGCTAGTTAAACTTTTGTATATAATAGCACTGTTTCTCCCTGTGACATGGATAGCCCCTCTCACTGAAGTAGCACTAAAGTCTATCAAATTGTTACAAATCTCACAGAAGTAGTGCTTAAGTAGTGGTTGAAGTCGGGCTTTAAATCGCACTACTTTAAATCGTACCTGGAGTGACTGCAGGCTGAAGCTCATTTCTCTAGTTGTGCACCTACATATTTAAATGAGTGAGTGAGTTGGGCCAATAGAGAGGGCTCTAAGGCTCAGTTTGGATTTAAAGCAGATTGCAATGCGTGTGTTCTTGTCTTGGGTAGTGGAATTCTGAGTAGCTGCTTGGAACTGCTACTTCTAGGATGGGTCCTGTATTTATATTATATTTGCACGTAATTTTTTGTCATTCTTTTCAGTAGGCAGGTGACACAAAGGATTTTGTGTTTTTTCCCTCTATATTTTGTGCCCAGCCTGGGCAGGGTTAGTAATTGCTTACTTAGTTGATGAGGGCAGAATGTAACTGATTTATTCATTGTGAGTAGATTTGTGTGTGCCTGTCTTCCTCTGCACCCCATATGGCTCTTTTTTTTAAACGCCAAAAGACTTTAGGATGAGAATAGTGGATTATTCCCCAAATTCAGCTAGGGATGTTTGCAGCTGTGGTGGAAACTCTGCACACACTCAGTTTTCCGTAAGTTCTATGCTGAATATTTCCTCCCAATCACATTTGAGCAGCCCATGTGACTATAAAGTCACACATGTGGGTGTATAGAAAGTGGTAAATGACAGCCCACTCCCTCTCCCCTCCTTATTGCCCACTAACCAGCTAAACACAATGGGGGCAGAATATTACATGTAGTCTCACAGAGGCTTCTCCTCCCTCTTATTCTAAGACACAGTCTTGAGGGGTGTGACACAGCCTGTGACTGGCAGAAATCTGCCCACACCATGTTATTGCCAAAAAATAATAAAGATTTAATTTCAAATATATATTTGTATGAAAAAAAACAGTTTATTGATATTATTTATGTATTTATTTGTATTCTGTATTCCAAAGGCTGTTTCTTTTTATTTTGATCATGTGACTAGCAGCAGAGGACTAGAAGCTCCTCCTGCTCGTGTTTCCCTGCAGACAGGCTGGGAAAGATTTGGCTCATATGACAGCTGTATATCGATTAGAAAAAAAGGTATTTACATTTTTTTTTTTGTATTATTAAAATAATTACCATCCAGCTAAATTGCCATCATCTATATACAGAAACAGAAGGGACAATGTAAATTAACAGTGTGTGTTTAGTATCACTGTAAGGAAATTAGTTTGTAGAGTACACCAGTGAAGTTTCCAGGGACCAGGAAATATCCTGTAGTGGTCCCTGGTTATCGTATATTTCATCGTTATATAATTTCACATCAGTCCCTGCACTCGAAGAGCTTACAATCCAATGCACACACATACATGGTCCAGTTTGAACAGGAGCCAATTAATCTCCCTAGCATGTCTTTGAAGTGAAGAAGAAAACTAAAACAAGTGCAGAGAGAACATGCAAACTCTATGCAGGTAACGTCTTGGTATTCAAGCTGAGGACTCCAGGGTTGCAAGGAAAAAGTATTATCTACAAAGCCATCAATCGTTTGTAAATATATTATAAAGCTGGCCATGCATTGCTCTATGTTTTAATGGCTAAATGAAAAAAAGAACCTGAGCCGATTTCCCCATCTACACATTCAAGGTGGACAGGGAAATTCTCCCTGCTGTGTTTTTGTATTCCACCATCCCCCGTCACCTAGAATACACTGATCAGCACTGCAGCCCATTGGCTGCATGCGCTTATTGAATGCTGGTTTTCCGGCAGGATCGTTCTAAAGACCATCTTCTGTTGAACAGAGAGGGCTACCCATGTATTAAAATTCAGACAGTTCCTGCTGAATCGGCTGAATTTTGATCTATGTATGGCTGGTTTAAGGGAAGTGCTTTGAACAATTTATAGTAGCAATCTTAGAGCTATAACTTCTCAGTGACAACATAGAGCAAGATAAATACAAGACAATTTTTTTTTTTAAAGTGGAACTACAGCTCAGACAATTTTACTTGTTTTTGGTATAGAAGTGCAAGCTAGAACCCATGTCTTTCCAACAGGGACAAAGAGACCAGCAAAAATCTTTACCACTCTATAGCCTTCACACCACAAAAAAAAAAGGAGACCCACTCAAGAAGAAATCAAGAATACCCATCTGTCTATGTGTAGGCAAATCTAAATAGTAGCAATCGGGTTAAGATGTGGTCTGAACATCTGTTTGTGAATGACAATAAAGGATAGTTTTATGTAAAGACACTGAAGCCCTAAATCCACCTTTGCTTGAAATTTTCATTTCCAAGTATACAAGAAGTATCCTTTCAGTGAATTTCATTTGACATTGCTACAAGATTAGGGTAATATAATTTACATAAGCCAGCATGTGTGTTATATTTCAAGAGCTAACTTCAAACGGTAAATTAAACACCATGAAATCTGGTATGACATAAGAATACTCTAAATTGCAGTTATATTGAATTTCTCTACTAGGTAGATGGGTATGGTATATGACTGCTAGCGTAAGACCCTACAATATAATATTTTAGTCTTTGTGAAGCAAGGCATTGTACATAAAGGAAATGCAAATAATCAGTCTACTGCAACATAAGATCACTCTGCTGACTCCAGAATATGTAAACTAAAGAAGGGACTTACAGTCATAATTAAGACCATGATAATCTAAATTGTGCAAACATATCTTATTGTGAAAGCTAAGCACTAGGCAGGGGAACAAAACACCAACGGAAACAGTTATGGTATGTGTTTAATAAAAATTAATACACTAAAAAAAAAGATGATTACCTAATTTTACACCTGCAATTGCTTGCTCTAACCCCCCCCCCCCACACTGAGTCTGTGTCGCTGTATTCACATAGTGCTGCTGGGAGGAATCTTGCAGAGATAGAAACGTCATTGCCCCCCACTATGCTAGCATCTGTGTCTTGCACAGGAAACTATAGTTCCCACGATTCAATGGGCATTGGACAGAGGCAAAGGTGGGACATGGGAAGGGCATTGGAGGGGCATAGGCGGACTGAATGTGATAAGAGTGGGTGCGGAGCCTTGGCGTGTCTTCTAAGTTGATTGACATGCTAGGGCTTTCTAAGGAAAGGAAGCAACACCCCCTAATGACGTCACGCCACTGTGCTGTAGTCTCCTCAATAATGGCAAAAGCAGGAGGAAGATGTGTTGTCTCCACAATAAAGTAAGCCAACAGGCTGGAGGGGGAGCAGGTAAATATCTCTATATACTTGCATTTACATGACAAACAAAGACAGACATATTTTACATCCTACTTAGCTTCATCACATATTGTTTTTTTGGTTTTTGACCTTAGTTCTACTTTAAGTTCAGCTTCTTGAAATTATCTATTTATCAACATTAAGACTTATAGGTGAAAGGGCAGAACTTGGGACCATTTAGGCATCCTACATACAAACTCTAAATAGTAAGGCTGCTTTCACACAGGCGCTTTGGATAGCGTAAAAAAATAGCACCTGCAAAGCGCCTCAAAAGAGCCTCTTCTTTCACTCCAATGTGTAAGCCCAAGGGCTTTCACACTGGAGCAGTGCACTGGTAGGACGGTAAAAAAACTCTTGCTAGCCGCATCTTTGTGGCACTGTAGGAGCAGTGTATACACCGCTCCTAAAGCGCCCCTGCGCATTGAAATCAATGGGCAGCGGCACCGAACCGCCAGCAAAGCGCTGCTGCAGCGGTGCTTTTAACCCTTTTTTGGCCGCTAGCGGGGTGCTTTAAACACCCGTTAGTGGCTGAAAAAGGGTTAAAACCAGCCGAATAGCGCCGCAAAACAATGGTAAAGCGCAGTTAAAAATAGCGGCGTTTTACCGCAGACGCCACCCCCTCCCCCCCGCCTCAGTGTGAAAGCAGCCTTAGTCAGCTTGAAAAAAGACACAAGTCCATCTAGTTCAAACATAATGACAAGGAACATGCTGACAGAAGGAAAGAAGGAAGGAAAGAGCAGAAATGACCTCATAAGTCTGTTGCTGCTTCTTTACTGTCCAGTCACAGACTGGAGGCAGGGAGTTGACTTAGCTATGTTGCTTATTTGCAGCAGAGAAAAGTCAGGTCACCAGGATGACAGAGCCAAGTAGTAGGGCTCAAGCTCTTTGCCCAGCTGGTCTCACACAGAGCAGTGGGAGCTATTGGCTCCTCCTGCTGTCAGTCAAATCCTGTGAGGAGGAAGCGGGGGTGGGACCAAGCCATGTTGTTTGTGTCTATTAGGCTTGTGCACAACGGAAAAATTAGTTCCGTTTCGGTTCGTTTCTTTCCGGTCCTGTTGATTCGTAATCATTCGTAATTTTGCTAGACGGGATTTTTCGTGTTCGGACTCATTCGTATTTTTGCAAGCGACATTTTTCGTTGAATTTTTTGTTGCTTTATAATTCGTACTTTCGGTAGAGTACGTTGTTTTTCGTTGATTCTGGACACAACTCCTACTTTCGTAACTTTTTTTGGGTTCGTTGATTCGTAATTTTCTGTGTCTCTCTCACGACGACGCTGCCTATTATGCCTAATGTGCTTCGAATGGATTTGTACTTTTCGAAATACATAGCGGTTATTTGTAACGATTCGAAATCTCGTATTTTACTTTCGTTTTTTACATGCGGCTATAGCCTCCGCCCCTGTACACCATTTTGAGAGGGTTCAGCACGGTGAGGGAGAAGCAGAGAGCAGAGCAGAGTGTTATTGTGCTTCGAATGGATTAGAAATCTCGTATTTTACTTTCGTTTTTTACATGCGGCTATAGCCTCCGCCCCTGTACACCATTTTGAGAGGGAGTTCAGCACGGTGAAGGAGAAGCAGAGAGCAGAGCAGAGTGAGTGTTATTGTGTTTCCAATGGATTTGTACATTCATAAGTTTTTTCATAACGAATTATGCCGAAGACATTCGGGCATTCGCTATTTTGCGGTATAATTTATTTCGGATTCGGTTTTATTCGTAATTGCTTTGTTCGGAAATTCGAATGCTTCCGAATGTCCGAAAGTTGCTAAATTCGGACGAATTTCGATTCGTTACGAAACGAATTGCACAAGCCTAGTGTCTATGGATGCACACAGCCTGGCTCAAAGGCATATCTGTACATGTGCCCCCATAGTAAAAAATATTTACACAAAGGTTGCAAGTTCGAATAAATCACCTATCAATATATAAAAAGTATTTCACTTGATCCCACATTTAGCCTAGGTTCACATTCTAACCCGACAATGCAGTTCGACTGTAGAAGCAATTTGACAGACATCTATGTGGGTTCCTGCACAGATGTCTATACAAATCGCCCCCCGAAGTCTCCAAAAGTAGTACAGGAACTACTTTTGGGAATCAGTGCACCGCTGCAAAGTCGGCGCCACACCGATTTGGGGGGTGCCATTGCCGACATGTCAAACCGCATGCCAAATCTTACCAATGGGAACCTAGGCTCAAAGGCACTTAATTTTTTTTTTTTTTTTTATTTCTAGCTGCACATTTGGGCACCAAGACATCTTAGACCCAAATGAGAGAAATATAGCCCAAAAAAAGTAAATTATCTGGAAAATAGGGTTTGACACTCAAAAACATATTAAGGCTTACATATTAGACACATCTTTACTGCCTAACAACTGCTCCCCCTTAAGCTATAAAGACAGCAGATAGGGGAGTACACATGCAGCGGCTGTAAAGCTTTACATTGCAGTGTGGCAAAAATGATACCCCATAGCACGTACCTGAATAAAGACATGCAACAACTGCTTCGCAATAGCAAGCAGTGCATGCCATTGTGGAATGGTGATCTGGGATTTTAGGGGTTACAACAGGCAACAACATAATGTCTCCTCATCACCTGTCAAACACCCTCTAAAAAGCCGTCCATTGCGGATCACTCTTTAGAGGGCTAATACTAGTGTAAACTAGCCCTTAACCACTTAACAACCACCTCCAGTAGATATACGTCAGCAGAATGGCACGGACAGGCACATCGACGTACCTGTACGTCCCCTTTAACTGCCCGACGTGGGGGTCGCGCGCACCGCCGGCAGCGCGCTCGCGACCCCGCTACATTCCCCGGGAGTCGGACAGCGGGTCCCGCGGACTTGATCGGCGCAGGAATGACCCGCGATCGTCTCACGGAGGGATGGAGCGGGGAGATGTTAGTGTAAACACAACATCTCCCCGCTCGCCTACTGACACTGTCACTGATTTCCGCTCTCACGCCCCCTAACAGTAGTAATCACTCCCTTAGGCACACTTAACCCCTTCAGCGTCCCCTGATCGCTGTAAAAATGACAATGGTCCCAAAAATTTGTCAAAAGTGTCCGATGTGTCCGCCATAATGTCGCAGTCACGAAAAAAACCGCTGATCGCCGGCATTACTAGTAAAAAAAATAAATAATTAATACAAATGCCATAAAACCCCTATTTGTAAACGCTATAACTTTTGCGCAAACCAATCAATTAACGCAAATTGCATTTTTTTTTTACCAAAAATATGTAGAAGAATACGTATCGGCCTAAACTGAGGAAAAAAAATGTTTTTTTATATATTTTTTGGGGATATTTATTATAGCAAAATGTAAAAAATATTGAATTTTTTTCAAAATTGTCGCTCTATTTTTGTTTATAGCGCAAAAAATAAAAACTGCAGAGGTGATCAAATACCACCAAAAGAAAGCTCTATTTGTGGGAAAAAAAGGATGGCGATTTTGTATGGGAGCCACGATGCACGACCGCGCAATTGTCAGTTAAACAACGCAGTGCCGAATCGCAAAAAGGGGCCTGGTCTTTATGCTGCATATTGGTCCGGGGCTTAAGTGGTTAAGCTGAATTTTGGTCCATGTGTGGACACTGTGGTTGAACAAAAGTATATCTAAATTTATTCTTGCAGCCTGCAGTGCTGATCAGTGCATTCTGACACAGGGGAGAGGATTACCCCATCTACCTCTGTTAAGGGGCGTGGCTACGAGTGACACGTCACTGATCGCTGTTCCTGATGAGAGGTAACAGACGATCAGTGACATTTCACTAGGAAGAACGGGGAGATGTTGTGTTTACATGACATCTCCCTGTTCTTCAGCTCCGTGACACGATCGCGGGACACCGGCGGACATCGAGCCCGCGGGTCCCGTGGGCACGGTCATGGAGCTTGCGGCAGGGTCACGTGCGCACTGCCTGCGGCGCGCTCGACCCCACGGCGGCAAATTTAAAGGGACGTACCCATACGCCCATTTTGCCTGCCCATGCCATTCTGTCGAGGTATATGTGTGTGTGCTGGTCCTTAAGTGGTTAAGTGCCAAATCTGGACCCTTTTGAAGTCAATAGGAGCCAAATGTAAAAAAACATATTTTTTTTTTTTTTACAAGATTCTGTCTCTCTGGGAACATTGGTTTTATTAATACTTAAAGTGAAACATTAAAAACACAAAATCTCTCTACATAACATGCCCATTGAATGCCCTGACCCTGCCTGTGAAGTGGCACATCTGTACAATGTTTACAACCTAATACATCAAAAATTACCAAATAAAAAAAGTGCAATTTACATTGCTGGTAAATAACAGCTTCAGCCATTTTACTGATGTTTGTAATTGTAAACAAATTGTCAGGGATTCTCTGCATCTATACCAGAGCCTTATCCTAGATGAGGGTCTGATACAGATAGTAATAGGGGACCCCATTATAAACAGGTCTGTAGAGGAACAATACAGAAAGGGCCACAATGTTTAAAATTGTAAGCAGGTGTCCTATACTCTAGGCCTCAATTCTCTTTCCCTGTTTTATAAAGGAAAAACAGAGTGATACTGGGTTCACATATGAGGATGCAGCAGCTCACAGAAGGAGTCCGGTGCGTCCTCGTTCACCGTTTCAGGTCTGATTTCAGCCTGAAATTTTGGCTATATTCGGACCTAAAATGGGCCAAAAGACGCACAGAGTTCCTGTGCAAATCGCACCGAAGCCGCTGCAAAGATATGTGAACCGACTCCATAGAGAGCCAGTCACAATCTCCTGCTGTGTGAATTGGATACGGAGAAACTCACATTCAGTTAGCACTAGTGTGAACCCAGCCTAAAATGTTAAAAGCATTTTTAAAGCCCTACGGGTTCCAGGAGCAGCTGATATCTGGTTTCTCCTGTAATAAAAAAAAAAAAAAATCTGACATCCCCTTTTTCACTTATAATAATCTGCATACTGTGCTTTTCTGCAAGAGCTAAATTAGCTTAAACATACATGTTGGGTTTTGCCTATCAATAATGTGATCCAGATGCAAGGAGACATGTCCAATTCCGTGAAGCTGGAAAGGCTAATTGCTGAATACATTTACATGTAGTACATTTTAATGAGTCTCTACATGTGCATTAGGAAGGCAGGGATCCATAAAACCTTAGTGTGGACTTCAAGTGGTTTGAATGGGTAAAGCCTGCATTAGGTATTAGCAATACAGGATGGCCTGCCATCCCCATGTTTTATTGTGCTCCGCCAACATGGCAAGTTTAATTCCCTCTAGAGCATTAATAAAGATTAGCTATCTGGGGGACCTGCATAATCAATCATACTAATGAGCAAATAGGAATCCTGGGGGTAGGTTAAGTGACAAGTGTTGTAATGTGCACTTACTCAAAGCTCTTTGAATTTCATGAGACAGCACGTTGGCAATTTTGCTGCCCTTAAGAGCACCCTTACTGCAAAATACTTTACACTGATTCTGTCATAGCTAAGTAAAACCATGCTCTCATGATTGCAGGCTTTTCTATTGTAAACAGAATAAAGAACGTAGTCCTAATAGAAGCTATGGCTAAAGTGCTGTCATTACAGTTATTGAAGAGGAGCAATTTACCTGCAGCTGTTGATGCAGTATGGTCTTTTTAAACAGTCACAAACACAGAAATGTTTTTTTTATTTTTCAATTACACTGTCTTATGTAGTCCATTAAATGTTATTAAAAAGTAATTTCTGCCAAAAGGCTAAATATAAACTTGATATTTTTGCATATTTTTTGTCAAAATATTTATGGACGCCTTTGTTGATGGGCTTTGACGGGCAAATGCAGTGTGCTTTTGACATCCATTTGGGATGCTTCCACGATTACTCAGTTTTAGTTTGCAGGTGGAGTTGATCTGAATTTGAATTGCAGTTGACATGAAGCTAGACTATAGATGTGGGCACTTTATACAGGTTTATTTCTATATGATATGCACATATAAAATACTAACAGTGCGTAGATAGACCCAACAATATTGAGAGAAAATTTCATTTCAATCCTATTTTCATTTTAAGCACGTCATGGCTTAGTTTATATTTGTATGCTAGAGAGTTTATTTTACAGCAAACAACCCTTGCTAATACATTTTACTCATATGCTATAGCCTGTGGGTAAATGTTTGTGAGCATTAGGAAACAAATTATTAATTTCATGAGCATAGATTTTCTTATCCACAAAGCATTGATGCATGATCCTATGCACATACTGTATAGTTTAGTAAATCAGGGCCTACAGCTAACCCAGTGCTTGATCTCAGAACATTTCTTAACTTAATTCCGTATTCTATGCATGAGATTTTCAAAGGTATTGCGTAATCATCTCTTAACAGTTCTGACATTATTAATCAGTACAATGATGTCTTTCATGGGCAAGGACAAGTTTCTGGAGATTACAAAATTGAAAAGACCTGCCACCATGGAATTCTGACTTGAGAAAGGATAAAATACTTTGACCTTGTAGTCTACCACCCAAGACGTTTTGTTACAAGCTTTTCACCTTCATTTTTATGAAAAGAAGGAATTGATCCTCCAGAAGATCAGAGCCATACCTCAAATTGATTATGATGGAGCCTTGGACAGATGTGGCACAAGAAAAACTTCTCCTCAGTATGGTTTTAAAAACCTTACTAGACCTACTGTGCAACTAAGGAGCCAACTACTACTGGGAAGATCCCTTCTCTCTGTACAGGCAAAGATAGCAGCTCCATACTACTACGCTACCCAGAGGAATGCAAGGTCTTTTGTCTGGTGCTAGGTATCCAAGCTCCACAAATCTGGGGTTGGACCGAGAATCTGGATCTACTGACTTCTCTATCACACCATCTTGGCAGAAGGTAACCCACAAAAGCCCAACATTGGGGAGAAGATCCTTAAAGCATATGTTAACCCCAAAAATATGGATCCTGCTCCTTTAAAGACTTTTTTTACAGCACAGTGCTTGTGCCGTATAATTTGGACCCCTGTAACACCTAAAAAACCTGGCTGATCCTGCCAGTTTCTCCCCTATGCAAACAGGCCATGATAATCTTGGCTGCTGAGCCCCTGACATTGTGGTCTGTTTGCGTGCCTCTGTCATCCGCAGCCTGCTCTCCTGTGTCTGTCTCATCTATCCTCCTCTCCCCCCTTCCCTCTCTGTGTGTCACCTAGTGACAGTGCCTCCCCATCCCCCTCCTGCTGCAGGAATATCCAACATATTTTAATACTATTCGTTTTGTTTCCTGATAGACTGCCCCTCTGTCTCTGTGTTTTATTAAAAAAAATCCTTCTTCACCGTATCTCACAGCGGCTCCCAGTGGTCACATGACCGGCCGTGTCTCCTCTCTCCTCATGTCAGCAGGGAAACCTCTTCCCCATCCGCTGCTTCTGTAAGACGGGCAGAGAGGCGACACAGCTGGTTACATGAGTGTCGGGAGCCGCTGTGAAATATGGTGAAGGAGGATTTTTTTAAATAAAACACAGAGACAGGGGGGCACTCTATTAGGAAACAAAACGGATAGTATTAACATGTGAAAGTGGGTTAACAACCACTTTAATGAAACTCACCAAGATCCTGGACTCAACAACGATCTATAAATGGGCACATCATTCTGAAATGTTGGTGGCTATGAGGTTGATTTACTAAAACTGCAGAGTGCAAATGCTGGTGCAGCTGTGCATGACAGCCAATCAGCATCTAACTTCAACTTTTTAAATGAAGCTTTGACAATAAAACCTGGAAGCTGATTGGTCTCTATGAAGAGCTGCACCAGATTTTGCACTCTCTAGTTCTAGTAAACTAACCCCTATGTCTTCCCAACCTTGTTTATCCCTTAATGAACTGTGCCTCCCCCTCCCCCCACAGTTTACTCAGTTCTGTGTTACATTTGACATGTCTAAACAAGCTCATGGATGTATGGAAAACTTGACATCCCACAGTGAAAAACTTTATATACTAATCCACAGTACACAATTCCTTTTCCATAGTGGATCTGATGTTTTACTACCACTGTCTCCTGCTTTGAGTCATTGCAGCAGCAATTCAATATAACACACTATCTGACCATGCTCCAATCAGCATAGATATGAGAAATGCCAATTGTTTCTTTAAACCTAACAAACTGATATTGAAAACTCTTTTAAAGAACCCTTTTTTAAAGCGGAAGTAAACCCGCTGCTGCTTTTTTTTTTTTTTTACATACATGAAAGGCAAAAGGCATAATGAGCTAGTATGCAGCTACATACTAGCTCATTATGAAATACTTACCTTAGAACGAGGCGTCTGTAACTTACCTGGTCCACGCCGAGGGAGATGTAATTTTGCCTCGGTGTGTCTTCCGGGTATCGCCGCTCCAGCACTGTGAGTGGCTGGAGTGGCGATGTCGCCACACCCGCGCATGCGCGCGGGAGACTTTTTTCCGGCGAGGTCCGGCGGCTGCCGGCCTTTAGCCGAGAATCCCCGCTGCGCATGCGCCGCTGCAGTCAGCGGCTCATTGCGAGGGGAATATCTCCTAAACCGTACAGGTTTACGAGATATTCTTTTTACCTACAGGTAAGCCTTATTATAGGCTTACCTGTAGGTAAAAGTGGTAGTACAGAGTTTACTACCACTTTAATTTTTGAAAGTGGACTTACAATACATTTTCATGGCTAATGGAAATGGATTATTGTCTCATGATTTGTAACAAATTCCATGGATTAAAAACAACCATAGTGAAATACTTTTTTCCTCAGAAGACATAGCAAAGGCCTTTTCCCACTATTATCAATCATTATGCAATATTTGCCCTGATGACTCCTGCACGGTAGCAGACAACAGGCAGAAAGACCTCTCATAATACCTGTTGGCATTGCAAGAATAACCTTCTGGCGCAATAAAACGAATAGAGACAGACATATCTGAGAAAAAGCTCCTGGAGGCAACACAAAATATGTCTAATGGAAAAAGACCAGGCCCAGTTGGCTACATTGTTAACCGCTTGCCGACTGCCGCACGCAGGTTTATGTCGACAGAATGGCACGGACAGGCAGAAGGGTGTATATATACGTCCCCTTTAAATTTCCGCCGTGTGGTCGCGCGCACGCCGGCGCGCTCGCGACCCTGTCGTGACCAGCTCCGCGAGCTCCGTGACCGCCCCCGTGGGACTGGCAGACCCAATCGCCACCGGTATCCCGCGATCGGGTCACAGAGCTGGCCCCGGAGCATGTGACTGTGACGTCATGGGAGCATGTGACTGTGACGTCATGAGAAGCCTATATAAATCGCTGTGGAGCGAACAGCCAAGCATTACAGCGGGAGGAAGCGACGTGTCAACATCGAGGAGGAGAAGAGGGATGAAGACGCCGATGGCGATGGGAAGACCGGGCCCCTCCACTAGCAAAAGAGCTGGAAGAAGATAGTGGAGGGGCCGGCAGAAGGAAGAAAGAAAGAACCGGAGAGCGAGGGAAGAAGGCGACGGAGAAGACCGGGCCCCGCTAGCAAAGGAGCTGGAAGAAGATAGCGGAGGCCCGGCAGAAGGGAGGAAGAACCGGAGAGCGCGGAGACGACACCGGAGACCCCCAAAGACGGAAGAGACCCCCGGAGTCGGAGGAAGACCCCCGGAGCTGTGTAATAAATTACTTTAAAAACCTGTGTGTTTTTTTTATTGACATTTTTTCCCACCAGGTGAATGGGTAGGGGTACAACGTACCCCATACTCATTCACATAGGGTGGGGAGCCGGGATCTGGGGGCCCCCTTATTAAAGGGGGGCTCCCGGATTCCGATAAGGCCCCCGCCCGCAGACCTCGACAACCAACGGCCAGGGTTGTCGGGAAGAGGCCCTGTCCTCATCAACATGGGGGCAGGGTGCCTTGGGGTGGGGGGGCCGCAGGTCGCCCCCCTGCCCCAAAGCACCAAACCCCCCATGTTGAGGGCATTCGGCCTGGTACGGTTCAGGAGGGAGGGGGGCGCTCTCTCGTCCCCCCCTCTTCCCCTGCGGCCTGCCAGGTTGCGTGCTCGGATAAGGGTCTGGTTTGGATTTTGGAGGGACCCCCACGCTGTTTTTTTCTGCATAGGGGTTCCCCTTAAAATCCATAACAGACCCAAGGGCCTGGTGTGCTCTTGGAGGGGAACCCATGCCGTTTTTTTTATTTAAAATTCGGCGTGGAGTTCCCCCTCAAGAGCAGCAGAGCACAAGTCGCATGCCAAAGTCGGATCATGCAAGACTGCGGTCCGACTTTGATCCGACTTCAATGATAGTCAATGAGCTGAAGTCGGATCAAAGTCGGACCAAAGTAGTACAGGGAGCATCTTCAAAGTCGGACCAATTAAGACGGCTCCCATAGGGAAACATTGATTTTCACACAACATGCGACATGAGCTCCCAATGTCGGAGCGTTTGTCGCCCCAGTGTGAACCCGGCCTAAGGCAGTTTAGAAGGACCCATGGACCTCGAGACTGGTTGTTACATACTGATGTAAAGAAATATTCAGCACAAGTTCCCCAAACATTCTGAATGGATCATTTTCTTGCCTAAATTGTATCACAATGTTCATTGATAATGAAAGGAAGAAAGCTTGCACACTTTTAAACTAGAGCAGAGTTCTTAATGAAGGGTTTGTCAATCTTACTTTGTAATGTATGCATCAATTTGCCCTCACAAGTAGAGATGGGTGAACTGTTCAGGCCGAGCAGTGGTTCGGCCCCAAACAGCACCCATACAGGTGTCTGCTGAAAAAACAGAATTTTCGGGGGCGCACAGTGAATAGCTGCCAGGCTGAGCGACGCGCTGTCGTCACCTCGTGCTCCATATGGTCCCACTAGGACGGGTATCTGCTGTATGTGCACTGGCCGGCACACCAGATTTAAAGGCCTATTTTTACCAACATAACTGTAAGTGCAATATGTTATACTTTTAATAAAGTTTTTAAACGTTAATGTGGAGCGTTTATATTTTCTTCCATACAGGATCTACCTGCTGATGGAGTTATTGTCTAACAAACGTATCTGCATCCGCTGATTGGTGGGGAGAGTGGACTGATTCCATGCGATTTTTGATCCTCTGTTATGGGGGATCAACACTAGCTGGTAAGAGGCAACTTTTACTGAATGGTGGTGGACCTACACGCTTTCATTTTGGATGTGTCATTCACTATATGGACAATTTTATTAAATTTTTTCTCACAGAACACTGGTGTTTTGATTACAAATCTGGGTTATAGACACTCAATTGTTTTTGGATATTGGTCTGTTTGCTCACTTATGGACTCTATTAGAATTTTTTTTTTTTCATAATTAATTTTTTTTCGTTAATAATTTTTTTCCTTAATGTTATGTCCGCACATATTTATAATTCATCAAATTTGTGTTAATTATTATCACAAGTCATCTAAAGTCAATCAAATTCTGGGTTGACTCACAGGTGTTTACTTTCAATCACTATTGAATGGTTACGGGACAGCACGATTGTTTTTTCATTCCACATTTTCTCCTTGTATTTTTGTTTACATGCCAATCGCAGCTCCCTTTTTATAACCGTGATGCTATTCACGGTTATTTAGTAATTTTAGTCTTTAGCGCAGTTTTTCTCTTTTTTACATAATAGCTGCCGGTTGTTGTGGATTGGACCAGGAAGCCGTCCGCCGCGTCCTTAAAAACAGATGAGTCATCAGCTATCAGCAGGCTTCCCCTCTGACAGCTGAATAATAATAAAAAAAAATAGCAAGATTTGAAAAAAAAAATAGGGTGGGGTCCTTGTATGGATTTTAAAGGGACACCCACGCCAACATTTAAAAAAAAAAGTGGTGTGGGGTCTCCGCAAAACCAATACCAGACCCTTATCCGAGCATGAAGCCTGGCAGGCCAGGAAAGGGGGGCGAGGGCGAGTGAGCCCCCACCCCAAAGCACCTTGTCCTCATGTTGATGGGGACAAGGGCCTCTTCCCCACAACATTGGGCGGTGTTTGTGGAGGTCTGCAGGCAAGGGGCTTATCAGAATCTGGAAGCCCCCTTTAAAAAGGGGGCCCCCAGATCCTACCTTCCCCTATGTGAATGAGTAGGCGACGTCACCTGGGGGCACCACCCCCCAGGCTTCATGCTCAGATAAGGGTCTGGTATAGATTTTTGGGAGGACCCTATGCCATTTCATTTTTTATTTTGGCGTGGGGTTCCCCTCAAAATGAATTGGGGGGACCCCCATGCTGTTTATTTTCACATGTTTCTATTGACATGGTTAAATGTCATTTTTTTTTCCTTTATATATGTCAGTTTTGCTGTAGCAGGTTCTATACACGGTACAGATGACCCACTTTATAGGCAGGAATTTTTTATTTTTATTGTTTTGCTTTAGGCATCATTAAAATCGCTGCTCCTTTAAAAATTATATCGCCTTTAAGTTTTTTTGCATTGATACATGTCCCCCAGGGCAGTACCAAGGCCCCCATTCCCTTTTTATGGGCAATAACTTGCATATACTGTAAGCCAATAAAATGGGGACTTTTGATTTTTCCGGTTCGGGTCCCATAGCCTTTAATAGGATTTGCGGTTTGGGTCCAAACTTTTTCCATGTTAAAAAGAAATAACTGAGGTAACTGATAGCCAGGAATTTTTCTGAGAAAAACATATTCTGATGATAACTTAAAGTTTATGATGTTGAAAAAAAAAAATAGACATACATACATACTGACACTTAAAAAGATGGTTTGGAGGATAAACTTTTCAACCTACATCTTTATGGCTTGAGCAGAGATTGCGATTTGTATCTTTACATCATTTTTTTTTTTACAGCAATTGCTTTTTTTGTATCTTATGATGAGTGTGATTTGTACTACATTATATTTGCAGATGCTTTGGAGCACCTTGATTTTGCTGGAGAAAGTAACATTTTGCATTTGAGGATGTGGATATATAAATTGACTTTACAATACTTTGTTTAAACTGGTTACATAGTAATGATAACACGATTCTAATCAGGAACATCTGTTTTCTTACGACATAGCTGTTAAAAAGCTAAGTATACACCTTATAAGTAATTTGGACACTGTTTTTGAAGCTACAAGAACTCCTAACATGCCAATATTTGACTGGGCAGATGTTTCTTGTGTCCTCCCACAGGACTATATAGGAAATCTATAATGCTCAAACACAGAACAATGTGTGTGCTTCCAATATTTCTGTTATCTGTTACAAGCATTACTTATGATAGTACTATTCTGTGGTTTTTATACCTCCACCCTGCCTGAAGAAACACAAAATGTGCAGTAAGGACAGGGTTACTGGGGGTCTTGTTCATTTGAATCTAAGCTATGGTTAAAGAGGAACTGCGGTCTGCTCACATAATTTGTAATAAAAACATCTTTGCCATTCTGAAGCTTTCCTCGAACCACTTTGCATATTATTTTATATATACTGTGACTCTGTACTTCCCAAATATGCTGCAGAAATCTCCCTCCACTGAGTCTCTGCAACCATTTTAACTGTGGGCAGCTGAAGCTGCTGCCTGTTTACTTCCTGGATTTACACAGACACACATAGGCACACTGCCAGCTCTGCAGCTCTCATTGGCCCTCTTATGACTCATCCCCCCTCTCATTCTGGCAAACTCTAACAAGAGTGAGAGAGGGAGCTGTGCACAATGTCATAAGCCTAGGCTTTTTACCAGACAAGAAACAGGAAGTGGGCTGTATAAGGTATTTACTGGGAGAAAAAAAAATGTTTTACTATCCAAAGTTAAAACAACAAGGGCAGAAGATTTAATAGATGGAAAGATGAAAAAATGACTGAAGGTCCGCCTTAAAAGTTTTTTTTTGTGAATAAAAACAGAGCCTATTACTTACCACATTTTCTTTTCCACAGTATAAGCTGAAATCATTGGATATAACTGCAGCATATTGAAGAAGCACTTTGTTGATGGTCTAAAATGAAAGGATACATAATTACCAAGAAAATGAACAATCTGGACTGTTATTTGCAAAACATCTACTAAACCCACAGTGTACTGTACTTTTAATAGTAAAACAAGAACTAAGTTAAGATTATGAAAGCTATTATTAGGTGATACAATTTAAATAAGGCAAAGTTAAAAACGACCTAGCACAACCCTAAAATATAATTAGGTTTTGTGCTGTTGCAATCAAATTGAATCACATGCCAATTCTCAGTGTTGTATATCTTGGGACTCTAGTGGTGAGATAGCCCCACTGGTGTTTCCAGTTCTACCCAGTTGCCACACTTAAAGGGCAAGATAGGAAAAACAGAGTATTCCTTGGGAATCAGATGTCTGTCCTCGTACCAGACAAAGCAGGCCTTCCGTGTGTGATGGTAGATCTTTCAGGAGGTATATTTTTTGCTCTGAGCAAGCTGAAGATGACGGAATCAGATATACCCCAATCCTTCAGAACCTGGGTTTTAACAGCCATGTTCTTAAAGTCAGCAACTGACAAGCTGGCTGAAATAGTAAGTCTTGAGACAATATATATGGCCTGTTTGGAAGAGCCAAAGGCTCATCAGCCAAGAGACAAAGTACGTTTTAATACCAAATCCTTCTGCACCAATTCAGTAGTATGGGAACCACAGGAACATTTTCCACCTCAATCCTGCACAGCCACTGAAATAGAATCATTTGTGAAATGGCATAGATCATCTTGAATGGAGTCGAATGAATTACTAGCATATTTACTGTGAAGGCTAGAGGATCCCTCGTCCTGGCTAAAAATCTGTGCAGTTTGTTGTTAAAGTGGTCGTAAAGGCAGAAGGTGGGACCCTTGACTCTGTGTGGGAGCTAGAGCTCTCCAATAAGCAGGGAGCCTAAGCGTTGGTGATTGGGACCTCTTCAGAGATATAACTGCTACCACACAGAAAGCAAGACAGACTTTTTCTATTTGGGCTGTAGCTGTTTTCTAAAGAGAATGAACTGTTTGTTTTAATGCCTTTGGAATGTATTTAGTAGATTTAAACTAAAACGTTTAGTTGATCTTTAAAAATATATTTTACCCAAATTTGACTATTGCAGTATACTGGGGGAATCAGCACAAACAGTCAATTAAGTGAACTGTAGTGTAAGAACAGTGTTGACAGGTTGGTGGGGAGAGCACAGTGACAGAGAGATGAGCTAATCAGTGTGCTGCTTTTCCTTTCATTGTCCAGTCACAGGGCTGGGGGGGGGGGGGGCTCTAAGTGATGGTAAAACTGCAGCAAAGAAAGATTAGGTACCCTCCCCTGCTATACATGAAAGGTCTTTGGGGCAGACCTCTGAAAATCAAAGGACGAGATGGACAGACATACAAATCCTTTCGCAGGTAAAATAGCTCCCATATATGCATTTAAAGCATTATTAAAGGCAATTTTGTATTAAACTATTCAACATGTTATACTCACCCGCTCTGTGTAATGGTATTGCACAGAGCAGCCCCGAAGAACCTCCTCTTCTGAGGTTCCCTGCTGCCGCTCTTGGCTCCACCTCTTCTGTGTCTGCCCTCATAACAAGCTATGGGGGCAAATGTGTGGGCTCACTCCCAAGATGGGCTCTGTGTGTTCATAGACAAACACAGCGTGGCTTGGCCTTGCCCTCTTCTCCCTCCTCACAGGATTTGGTTGACAGCAGCATGAGCCAATGGCTTACACTGCTGCCTCTGTGTCTGTGAGGAGAGAGTCAGAGCAGTGAAACTCGTGGGCACAGTGCTGGATCAAGAGAGGAGCCAGTTAAGTATTTGGGTGGGGGACTAGAGGAGCTGATACTGGAAAGTTGTTTACCATAGCATATAAAATGCATTAAGATATAAAAAAAAAAAAAAAAAAGCATAAGCCTTTAGAACCACTGTAACCTTAACAGCATTAAGCTTTTTGCCGGTGCCTGATATCATAGTCTGATATCAGGCTGACTAATATCAGCAATTTTTACAGCATGATGATAGTTTATTACTTCTCATGCATTGGGGTACTAACAGAAAATCTATTAAGTTCCACCTTCTGAATTATTTCAACTTACCAGATGACCCTGCAATACCAACACCAATACCAACAGTTATGTTGCTGCTTCAATTCTGAAACATATGGTGGCAGTGTTAGCAGTCAGATAATATATGGGTGATGTAAACATTTTCCTACATTCTTCCCAGACTGGCACAATATAACCACAAACACTCAGCTCTAATGAATGCACATACACATATGAACCAGCTCACTGAAATTTACCTTTGCAAATCTCCTCATTAAATGAGAGAGCGCTTCTGGATTAGGGCACTCCAATTTCTTGATAATCTCAAAGCTCTGATTTAATTGTGTGAAGACATCAACCACTGAGCAGGAAAACAAGGCATGTTCTGATGTTGCCTGGAACTAAGGAAGAAAAGACATGACTCAGAAGCACTGCTGCTCACAATATCACTCACAGATTTATGAAACAGGACAGGTCTGTTTATTAGACTTTATACATCCAACAAAATGTAACTATTCACACAGAAAGAAATTAGGATTAAAGTGGAAATTAACTAAAAAAAATGAAGGTTTTATATGTTATAGGGAACATCTAGAAATGTTAATTGCATCTAAGCAATATGCTGAAAAAAATACCTGGAATTCCTCTTTAAAAACATTATTGCACTTAGTATTGCACCTAGTTTTTGAGGGTTGAAACTTTCTAGACACTTATGTGACAACATCTTTATAGCTTTATCTGCAGTGTTAATCTAATCTAAAGCATTGCTGTCTATGCCTGCTGGTCTCAATAGATTTGCTCATTGCTGTGCTGCTTACTTTCTCCTTGCTGAATGCTCTGATATAAGGAAGCAACAGCCATCTCTATACAGAGACACAATACAGTACAAGTCTTGGTAAGTCATGAAAAGTTTTGCAAGGCATAACTCTGCTACGTGGAAGCAAAACCCTGCCTCTATGAAAGCAACCACCTATACACAGGGACACAATGCAGAGAAAGGCATATGGTAAGTCCTTAATGAAGAAAGATCAGCTGCAGAAGACCAGAAGCAATACTAGTAACTAGTTCTTCACCTTTTGCCTGCCTTTTTTTTAGCCACAGCTTCCAAAGTTCAGTTCCAATTTAGGATATTAAAAGTGTATGTAAACCATAAATCTATTTTTGTATGCTTGGTATCATGCCATACTGTAGATGGTTTTCTTAAACAAATCATTTTTGTGAATTTGTTGCAATGTTTTTGTACTTGCAGATCTTACCAGTAACAACACCTTTTGTTGCAGGATGACTATGCTAAACCACTGCCTAGCAATTAGTAGTAGAATTGGCAGCCCACTATGCAAGCTTCTTCAGTTCCTCTCCTGACAGACCTAATAGGCAACCCAACATGCAATGGATGGAGCAAACACGGCAGACGGACAACCTTTCTGCCAAGTGCCATAAAAATGAAAAATAGATTTGGGGTTTTTATACACTTTAAACTGAGCTTTTATGGACTCAACCAAGAACACAGATTTATGTGTCACTTCTATTAAATGTAACGTGACAAGCAATTACATTCAACTTACTCCATCTTTTTTATCCCTTCCGAGAGCGCCATGAAGAAATTCTGTCGACACATCTTCATTTTCATCCAGCCACTGAATAACAAAAGGCTCAAACCATCTAAAACATTGAGAATGTTCTGAATGAGATATAACCTCTCATAGAGGTACTACCACTGTCCCATTAACTAACTTTCCAAGTAATATACACATAAAAAAAACTCTATTACAGGGTGGGAAGGGAATTTTTTTAAAAGGTAGAGAAAGAGTAATTTCTATACAAATTAACCAGCACTGCAGTAATCTTTTTTCTGTATTCAATAATCTAATTTGTAATAGGAAATTATAATATTGGTTGCTTTTGGCACCAATAAATTGTGAACTACTAAGAATGACAAAATGTTTCTAGTTTAAGTCTAAAGGATTGGATATTCAAAAGGACACTGACCGCACAATGTGTACGCATATCTGCAACATACATGCTTGATGACACAGAGACAGATTAGGTTGGAAAAGAGAAAAGCCTTCTTCCAATATGAAGAACATAACCAGTGCCAGTCATAGTTTACTGTGAGCACACCTAAATAGTAACCTTACATTGGCTAAAAAGCTTGTCTTTACCATGATTACTGGACAGTAGGGATGAGCTCGGTGTTCGAGTCGAACATACGTTCGACTCGAACATCGGCTGTTCGATCGTTCGACGAAGATCGAACGATTTGGGCCGTTCGCGCCTAATTCGAGTGACGCGAACGGCCCACAATGCACTACGCCATCGCAGTGTCATCCAGGCGCTGTGATTGGCCAAGCATGCACTGTGACCCCGCATGCTTGGCCAATCACAGCGCCGGCAGCGAGGAGAGCAATGATTGGCCACAGGCAGGATGCCTGTGGCCAATTATTGCTGAGGGTGTTTAGTACATGCCCCACACTATAAAAGGCCGCCAGCACGGCGGCCTAGTGTAGTGTGTTCCGGAGCAGGGAAAGAGAAGCATAGGCAGGGACAGTGACATTTTTTTTCTTGCTTAACCTGGATTCCTTTAGTTTAGGGAAAGAGAAGGATAGGTAGGGAGAGTGTCAGTGTGTTTTACTGTGCGAATCCTTGTTTCTAGGGACAGGGAAGGACAGTGAGGGAAATTCTCCTTGTGCTATACTGTGCTAAAGCATTGATCATCAACCATCTTTAAAAAATCTTTTTTTCTAGGGACAGAAAACTATAGGTAGGGAGAGTGTCAGTGTGTTTTACTGTGATAATCCTTGTTTCTATGGACAGGGAAGGACAGTGAGGGAAATTCTCCTTGTGCTATACTGTGCTAAAGCATTGATCATCAACCATCTTTAAAAAATCATTTTTTCTAGGGACAGAAAACTATAGGTAGGGAGAGTGTCAGTGTGTTTTACTGTGATAATCCTTGTTTCTAGGGACAGGGAAGGACAGTGAGGGAAATTCTCCTTGTGCTATAGTGTGCTAAAGCATTGATCATCAACCATCTTTAAAAAAACATTTTTTCTAGGGACAGAAAACTATAGGTAGGGAGAGTGTCAGTGTGTTTTACTGTGCTAATCCTTGTTTCTAGGGACAGGGAAGGACAGTGAGGGAAATTCTCCTTGTGCTATAGTGTGCTAAAGCATTGATCATCAACCATCTTTAAAAAAACATTTTTTCTAGGGACAGAAAACTATAGGTAGGGAGAGTGTCAGTGTGTTTTACTGTGCTAATCCTTGTTTCTAGGGACAGGGAAGGACAGTGAGGGAAATTCTCATTGTGCTATAGTGTGCTAAAGCATTGATCATCAACCATCTTTAAAAAAACATTTTTTCTAGGGACAGAAAACTATAGGTAGGGAGAGTGTTAGTTTCTTTCACTGTGCTAATCCTTGTTTCTAGGGACAGGGAAGGACAGTGAGGGAAATTCTCCTTGTGCTATACTGTGCTAAAGCATTGATCATCAACCATCTTTAAAAAAACATTTTTTCTAGGGACAGAAAACTATAGGTAGGGAGAGTGTCAGTTTCTTTCACTGTGCTAATCCTTGTTTCTAGGGACAGGGAAGGACAGTGAGGGAAATTCTCCTTGTGCTATACTGTGCTAAAGCATTGATCATCAACCATCTTTAAAAAAACATTTTTTCTAGGGACAGAAAACTATAGGTAGGGAGAGTGTCAGTTTCTTTCACTGTGCTAATCCTTGTTTCTAGGGACAGGGAAGGACAGTGAGGGAAATTCTCCTTGTGCTATACTGTGCTAAAGCATTGATCATCAACCATCTTTAAAAAAACATTTTTTCTAGGGACAGAAAACTATAGGTAGGGAGAGTGTCAGTTTCTTTCACTGTGCTAATCCTTGTTTCTAGGGACAGGGAAGGACAGTGAGGGAAATTCTCCTTGTGCTATACTGTGCTAAAGCATTGATCATCAACCATCTTTAAAAAAAAAAAATTTCTAGGGACAGAAAACTATAGGTAGGGAGAGTGTCAGTTTCTTTCACTGTGCTAATCCTTGTTTCTAGGGACAGGGAAGGACAGTGAGGGAAATTCTCCTTGTGCTATACTGTGCTAAAGCATTGATCATCAACCATCTTTAAAAAAACATTTTTTCTAGGGACAGAAAACTATAGGTAGGGAGAGTGTCAGTTTCTTTCACTGTGCTAATCCTTGTTTCTAGGGACAGGGAAGGACAGTGAGGGAAATTCTCCTTGTGCTATACTGTGCTAAAGCATTGATCATCAACCATCTTTAAAAAAAGATTTTTTCTAGGGACAGAAAACTATAGGTAGGGAGAGTGTCAGTTTCTTTCACTGTGCTAATCCTTGTTTCTAGGGACAGGGAAGGACAGTGAGGGAAATTCTCCTTGTGCTATACTGTGCTAAAGCATTGATCATCAACCATCTTTAAAAAAACATTTTTTCTAGGGACAGAAAACTATAGGTAGGGAGAGTGTCAGTTTCTTTCACTGTGCTAATCCTTGTTTCTAGGGACAGGGAAGGACAGTGAGGGAAATTCTCCTTATGCTATACTGTGCTAAAGCATTGATCATCAACCATCTTTAAAAAAACATTTTTCTAGGGACAGAAAACTATAGGTAGGGAGAGTGTCAGTTTCTTTCACTGTGCTAATCCTTGTTTCTAGGGACAGGGAAGGACAGTGAGGGAAATTCTCCTTGTGCTATACTGTGCTAAAGCATTGATCATCAACCATCTTTAAAAAAACATTTTTTCTAGGGACAGAAAACTATAGGTAGGGAGAGTGTCAGTTTCTTTCACTGTGCTAATCCTTGTTTCTAGGGACAGGGAAGGACAGTGAGGGAAATTCTCCTTGTGCTATACTGTGCTAAAGCATTGATCATCAACCATCTTTAAAAAAACATTTTTTCTAGGGACAGAAAACTATAGGTAGGGAGAGTGTCCGTTTCTTTCACTGTGCTAATCCTTGTTTCTAGGGACAGGGAAGGACAGTGAGGGAAATTCTCCTTGTGCTATACTGTGCTAAACCATTGATCATCAACCATCTTTAAAAAAAACATTTTTTCTAGGGACAGAAAACTATAGGTAGGGAGAGTGTCAGTTTCTTTCACTGTGCTAATCCTTGTTTCTAGGGACAGGGAAGGACAGTGAGGGAAATTCTCCTTGTGCTATACTGTGCTAAAGCATTGATCATCAACCATCTTTAAAAAAACATTTTTTCTAGGGACAGAAAACTATAGGTAGGGAGAGTGTCAGTTTCTTTCACTGTGCTAATCCTTGTTTCTAGGGACAGGGAAGGACAGTGAGGGAAATTTTCCTTGTGCTATACTGTGCTAAAGCATTGATCATCAACCATCTTTAAAAAAACATTTTTTCTAGGGACAGAAAACTATAGGTAGGGAGAGTGTCAGTTTCTTTCACTGTGCTAATCCTTGTTTCTAGGGACAGGGAAGGACAGTGAGGGAAATTCTCCTTGTGCTATACTGTGCTAAAGCATTGATCATCAACCATCTTTAAAAAAACATTTTTTCTAGGGACAGAAAACTATAGGTAGGGAGAGTGTCAGTTTCTTTCACTGTGCTAATCCTTGTTTCTAGGGACAGGGAAGGACAGTGAGGGAAATTCTCCTTGTGCTATACTGTGCTAAAGCATTGATCATCAACCATCTTTAAAAAAACATTTTTTCTAGGGACAGAAAACTATAGGTAGGGAGAGTGTCAGTTTCTTTCACTGTGCTAATCCTTGTTTCTAGGGACAGGGAAGGACAGTGAGGGAAATTCTACTTGTGCTATACTGTGCTAAAGCATTGATCATCAACCATCTTTAAAAAAACATTTTTTCTAGGGACAGAAAACTATAGGTAGGGAGAGTGTCAGTTTCTTTCACTGTGCTAATCCTTGTTTCTAGGGACAGGGAAGGACAGTGAGGGAAATTCTCCTTGTGCTATACTGTGCTAAAGCATTGATCATCAACCATCTTTGAAATCCTTGTTTTTTGGACAGTCAGGGAAATTGTCGTTGTGCTATTCTGTGCGAAAGCAATCATCCTCAAC
This sequence comes from Rana muscosa, assembly GCA_029206835.1. NCBI lineage: Eukaryota > Metazoa > Chordata > Amphibia > Anura > Ranidae > Rana > Rana muscosa. Next base: position 528,936,206 of record CM055118.1, on the reverse strand, counting down.
CATATTTAGAAATCCTTAAGTAAAGGGACAGAGAAGGACACCTGAAGGTAGCCCTTATTGCTTTTTTCTCATCTCCCTGCAGGCCATCTATTAGAATGTCTGGAAGGCAAACAAGGAGAGGCAGACAGTCAGGAGGCAATAAAAGAGGGCAAGCAGGCTCTGTGTCTGGGGGCAACAGTGCTGGTCGTGGACGCGGTGCATTGTCATCAGCACATGGCCATGGGACACGCTTGTCCTTCTTTTCGGCAGCTGGACATGTTGAGCCACATCATGCCGAAGACTTGGTAGAGTGGATGACCAAGCCCTCCTCCTCCTCCTCATCTTCTCTCACCCAGGCTCAGGGTACTGGCAAAGCAGCTGCCAAAGCGTCCTCTTCCCTGGTATCAATGTCAGACTCATCATCAGTCACTCCTTCCCTAGACCCACCATGTCCTCCTCCTGAGGAGTCCCCCGAACTGTTTGAGCACAGTGTTGGGTACATGCTCCAGGAGGATGCCCAGCGTTTCGAAGGGTCTGATGATGAAACCCAGCTACAGGAAGGCAGTAGCGTGAGAGCAGACAGAGGGGATGCTCAAGAAGGACACCAATCTGGCAGTCATGTTCCAGCAGCTGCAGCATACTGCCAGATTGGCTCCAGTGATGAGGAGGGAGGGGATGATGAGGTCACTGACTCCACGTGGGTGCCTAATAGGAGAGAGGAGGAGGAGGAGGATGAGGAGGAGGCACATCTCCAACGAGGCAGGATGCCCTTTGGTGGCCAGCGTAAGGGCAGTACACCGACGGAATCACACCGCAGAGCTCCGCCTGTGCAGGGCGCTGCCTCTGCCCGTCATTCAAAAAGTTCTTTGGTGTGGGCCTTTTTTGAGGCTAGTGCATCAGATCGCACAGCTGCTGTTTGCAACATATGTCTCAAGCGTATATCGCGTGGCCAAAACATCAGCCGCTTGGGTACCACATGCCTGACCAGACATATGTTGACCTGCCATGCAGCTCGTTGGCAAGCCTACCTCAAAGACCCACACCAAAGAACAAAGCGGACCTCTCCTTGCACCGCATCAGCTGGGATCTCCAACCCCACTATAACTTCAGTCCTCTCTGAAACATGCACTGAGAGGAATGAAGGTGTAGAATTAGGTGTGTCACAGCCAAGTACTTGCGGCCACTCTGCTAGCAGTACACCGACGTCCGATTCTAGCAGGCAAATTTCCCTGCCCCAGCTGCTGGACCGTCGAAAGAAGTTCACTCCCAGCCATCCACATGCCCAGCGGTTGAATGCTAGCTTGGCTAAATTGCTAGTGCTTCAACTGCTGCCTTTTCAGTTGGTAGACTCGGCCCCCTTCCGTGAGTTTGTGCAATGTGCGGTTCCTCAGTGGCAGGTTCCCAAACGCCACTTTTTCTCACGGAAGGCTATTCCGGCTCTCTACCGGCATGTGGAAGGCAATGTCTTGGCCTCGCTGGACAGGGCGGTCAGCGGTAAGGTGCATATTACCGCTGACTCATGGTCCAGCAGGCATGGACAGGGACGTTACCTTTCTTTCACGGCCCATTGGGTCACTCTTTTGGCAGCTGGGAAGGATGCAGGACAAGGTGCAGTAGTGTTGGAGGTTGTTCCACCGCCACGCCTCCAAAATGTTACTACTGGTTGTGACACACCTCTCTCCTCCACCCCCTCCTCTTCTTCTTCCTCCATGGCCTCTTCCTGTGCTTTGTCCTCTGAACCAGCGGTGCTCCGTAGCCGTTCAAGGGGCTACGCAAGTAAAAAGATTCCATGCCGTGCTTGCGCTGGTGTGTTTGGGGGACAGAAGCCACACTCGGGCAGAGGTCCTGTCTGCTCTGCAGGGCCAGGCCGAGAGGTGGTTGACGCCACGCCAGCTTAAGCCAGGAATGGTGGTTTGCGACAATGGCACCAACCTCCTCTCCGCCCTCCGACAGGGACAACTGACCCATGTGCCCTGTGTGGCTCACGTCCTTAACCTGGTGGTGCAGCGGTTCTTGGGCAGGTACCCGGGCTTACAGGATGTCCTGAGGCAGGCCAGGAAAGTCTGTGTGCATTTCCGCAGATCTTATAATGCCAGTGCTCGCCTGGCTGAGCTGCAAAAGGAGTTGAACCTGCCCAAGAACCGCCTTATATGTGACATGCCCACCAGGTGGAACTCAACGTTGGCCATGCTGCAGCGGCTGCACACGCAGCAGAGGGCCATCAATGAGTACCTGTGCGACTACGGCACCAGGACAGGGTCAGGGGAGCTTGGTTTTTTTCTCCACGCCAGTGGGGCATGATCAGGGATGCATGCACTGTCCTGGCACCATTTGAGGAGGCCACGAGGATGGTGAGCAGTGACAGTGCATGCATCAGTGACACTGTACCTCTTGTCCACCTGTTGGAGCACACGCTGCGTGGAATAATGGACAGGGCACTTGAGGCATTACAGAGGCAGGAAGAGGAGGACTTCCTTGCCTCTCAAGGCCCCCTTTACCCAGACAGTGTTCCTTCTGTCCCACCCATCGCACAGGAAGAGGAGGAGGAGGAGGAGGAGGAGGAGGATTGTGTCAGCATGGAGGTGGAGGCTGGCACTCAGCATCATCAGCAGCAGTCTTTTAGGGATGATTTACAGTCCCAAGAAACCAGTGGACTTGTACGTGGCTGGGAGGAGGTGGCTGCGGATCATGTCGTCCTTAGTGACCCAGAGGACTCCGGAGCGAATGCCTCAGCAAACCTACGCTGCATGGCCTCCCTGATCCTGCAAAGTCTGCGGAAGGATCCTCGTATTCTTCGGATCAAGGAGAGGGACCATTACTGGCTGGCCACTCTCCTTGATCCACGGTACAAGGGTAAGGTTGCGGACCTTATGTTACCGTCGCAGAGGGAGCAGAGGATGAGACAACTCCGGGAGGCCTTGCAGAAAGGTCTGTGCAACGCGTTCCCAGAGACTGGGAGGTTACAAACTCCTGGTCCTGGACAACGAGTTGCTGAGGCTTCGGCCAGTCAAAGAAGGAGCGGTGGGGAATTTAGCCGTCTGACCGATGCGTTCAGACAATTCTTTAGTCCGCAGCCCCAAAGTATGATCGGTTCCAGCAACCATCGCCAGCGTCTGATAAACATGGTGCAGGAATATCTAGGGGCAAGGTCAGACTTGGACACCTTCCCCACCGAAAATCCTCTGGCTTACTGGGTCTTGAGGATGGATCACTGGCCAGAGCTTGCACAGTATGCAATTGAGCTACTGGCCTGTCCTGCATCCAGCGTTCTTTCGGAACGCACATTCAGTGCTGCTGGAGGATTTGTCACGGATCACAGGGTGCGCCTGTCCACCGACTCGGTTGATCGACTGACTTTCATCAAGATGAACCAGTCTTGGATCACCACCAGCTACCACACACCTGATGCTGATATAACAGACTAATTGATTTTAACATGTCACATCCCTTCAAGACTGATGCTGATGCTGAGTGCCTGTGCTGTTATGTTGACTGGCTATCCTCCTCCTCTGAGTCCTCAATGATACGATTGATGATGATAGCTTGGAAGATCATTTTTGTTTATGGGTGCCGCCACCAGTGGCTAAGGCCCAATTTTTCAGCCCCTGTTTAACAGGGGCGTGTAATTACAATTTTTGAAGCAATAATTTGCCATAGGGCTCATTGCTGTGCTCCAAGTACAGTATCTGTGAGGGGTTGGAGTGTTGTGCCACCAGTGCCTAAGGCCCAATTTTTCAGCCCCTGTTTAACAGGGGCGTGTCATTACAATTTTTGAAGCAATACTTTGCAACAGGGCTCATTGCTGTGCTCCAAGTACAGTATCTGTGAGGGGTTGGAGTGTTGTGCCACCAGTGCCTAAGGCCCAATTTTTCAGCCCCTGTTTAACAGGGGCGTGTCATTACAATTTTTGAAGCAATACTTTGCAACAGGGCTCATTGCTGTGCTCCAAGTACAGTATCTGTGAGGGGTTGTAGTGTTGTGCCACCAGTGCCTAAGGCCCAATTTTTCAGCCCCTGTTCAACAGGGGCATGTAATTACAATTCTTGATCTAATAATTCACAGCAGGGCCCATTGCTGCACCCACCAAGAGTAACTCTGAGGGCTTACAGTGTTGTGGCAACGCCACCACCACCACCACCACGAAAGGCCCAATTTTTCAGCCCCTGTTCAAAAGGGGCATGTAATTACAATTCTTGATCTAATAATTCACAGCAGGGCCCATTCCTGCACCCACCAAGAGTAACTCTGAGGGCTTACAGTGTTGTGGCAACACCACCACCACCACCACCACCACGAAAGGCCCAATTTTTCAGCCCCTGTTCAACAGGGGCATGCAATTACAATTCTTGATCTAATAATTCACAGCAGGGCCCATTGCTGCACCCACCAAGAGTAACTGTCAGGGCTTACAGTGTTGTGGCACCAGCACCACCATCAAAGGCCCAATTTTTACTACCACTGTTCAACAATTATATGTAATTAAAATTCCTGATATAATAGTTGACAGCAGGGCGTTCCAGCACCAACCAAGAGTAACTGTGAGTGCTTACAGTGTTGTGCCAACACCAACAACTAAGGGGCCTATTTCTGCAGAGTATATACGGCAGGTCCCTACTTTCAAACATCCAACTTACAAACGACTCCTACTTGCAAACGCAAGAAGACAACAGGAAGTGAGAGGAAATCTACCCCTTGGAAGGAAAATTCTCTCCTGTAAGAATTAATATGGGAGAAAGGTGTCTCCTCTGTACTGATGCTTTATCACCAATCCTTGTTTCAAGAAAAACACCACATTTCAAAAACAGTTGTCATTGGGATGGAAAGTGAGGTGAAATGTTCTGAACAGGGGCACAGACAGCAAAACAAATGTTACAGGGGTGATAACCCTTACCTATGTTTTCCAAAAAGTTTAAAAATAGATTTTTGGGCTGGAGCTACACTTAAACAATGTACCTGTTCAAAATTACAAACAGATTCTACATAAGAACAAACCTACAGTCCCTGTCTTGTATGCACCGCCTGTATACGGCTGTTCAGAGTATATAGGGCCTTTTTTATTTTATGTGCGGGGTTCCCCTTAATATCCATACAAGACCCAAAGGGGCTGGTAATGGGCTGGGGTAGGGGGGGGGGGTCATGGGGTAGCTATGCCATTTTTCTTAAAGATTTTCATCCATATTACCGGGACCAGACATTACATTAAAGCCGCAAGCAGTTTTAAATGGCTTTTTTTTCCTTTAGAAGTGTAATTTTGTGCAGGGACAGTTCTAAACACGGGAAACACGTGGCACTTCACAGGCATACTTTAGACACCCCCCAGGTACGATATTTAAAGGAATATTTGACTTTTTTTTTTTCACTTTATGCATCATTAAAATGACTGCTCCCGAAAAACGACCGTTTTTAAAACTTCTTTTTGCATTGATACATGTCCCCTGGTGCAGAACCCGGGTTCCCAAACCCTTTTTAGGACAATAACATGCATAATAGTCGTTATAATTAGCACTTTAGAATTCGAACGTTCGCATCCATTGTATTTAATAGGGTTCTAATGTTCGTACGAACTTTCGGTCCGTTCGTGGGTTCTGGTACGAACCGAACCCGGGGGTGTTCGGCTCATCACTACTGGACAGGTATTAAATTAACTAAAAAATCCACTTGAGATCTTGAAGGAACTTTAACCGATTGCAAACTGTTATTAAAGTAGAACTCATGTTTGAAAAATTGGGTGCGAGGGTGTATTGGGCATCATGATTGATGTGGCTCTACATTGCTGGAACATATGATTAATGGTAGATTTACATCATAATTACATAGTTGGCGAGGTCGAAAAAAGACAAGTCTTTAAATAGGGCATTTCTTTTTTAATTGAAGGACTTGTCAAATAGGGTGTGTGTATGTATATTTGCCAATGATTTGTATTTATTTTTTGTAAATGAGTAGGGGTACTATGTACCCCTTACCAATTTACGAAGTGGGGGCTAGTATCTGGGGGTTGCCCTATTTTTTAAAAGAGGCTTCCAGATTGCAATAAGTTCCCTGCCTGCAAACACCCACAACCACAGGGCCAGGGTTGTGGGGAAGAGGCCCTTGTCCTCATCAACATGGAAACAAGCTTGAGAGCACATGGCCTGGTATGGTTAAGGTTTCCTGGTCACTCGCTTTTTTGCATGAGGCTCCCCCTCAAAGGGTTTGAAATGAAATTTGGGGGGCACCTCACTTTTTTTATTTTGTTCATGGGGTCCCTAAAGAGCTGGTATGACAGTTGAATGTGCCAGGCAGGGATGAGTCATTGGTTGTTAGGAAGCTGGCGGGTTCTAGCTCCCTAAGAACTAGGAGAAAGCTGTCACATTTAGTAGTGACAATAATACCAATAAATGCTTTACACTGCTGAAGGTTCATTCGGCCGAACCCATTTGTTCTGCCGTTTACACAAGATTCTCCATAGACTTCACACAGTGCAGAAGTCTCCCACACATTATTTCCCCTGCTGGTAGAATGTTCTTAGTCTATAGGCTATTTTCTCTATTGGCAAATGTTAACTCCCATGGTTTAATGTTCTTAAAGATATTTTTCTCCTAGGAATCCAATGTTAGGGAATGTTACATTTGCCTGGCAAAACGAAAACGATTACACATTTACGGGTATTTTTTGCTACACTTGCACAAATGTTATGATATTTGCATTGGGATGTTTAATAAATAGAACCCAAAGTGTAGATTCCTACAAATGGCTATTCTTCTCTGATTCTCAATAAATTAGAAGGTTAACTTTCATGAGGGGAAACATTTGTAAAACATAGAAGTCCTCTTAAACTGACTGCAAAATATTGGAGCAATGTACAAAAACCTGAGAAAATTATTAATAATGATAATTTACACTTCCTAATTTGTTACTGTAGGAAACACCTTCACATCCCTCCTTTATTGTTTACACAAGAGATATCTCTGATATTATTCTAAAGAAGAAAATACTTTAATTTCATAGGACAAACAGTGTTTTTCGGCAGCAAACCCTAGCACCTAATGAAACATCATGTTCAATTAGTCTGTCTTTTCTAAATTGGAGGAAACTAATTGATTGATCAGGGATAATGGCAGAAAAATACAAGTAAATATTCAAATTAAACAAGGGTCACAGCTTATGCAAGCTAACTTGAAAGAAAACAAGTGTAAAACAAAGCACAGTGAACTATCCTGGCCTAAACAAACATTATTAGCTCATTTAATGGCATTCAAACGTTATAAACTCCCTGATATTAAGGCGGCTGAATCAGACAATATTGGACCAGTTTTTGAAGTCCTAACCCACAAATCCCAATTATAAATAAACAGCTATAATTTATATCCTCTTATCCCTTTATCTGTCTCCAGCTGAATTAATTTCATTTAGAAAATAGAGAAATCAGACTCACAGAGAATATTCCGGGACGGTATCCTTGAATGCTGAAAGTTCTCGCACATATTCATTATAAAACCATTTTACTTTGAAGTGCAAATTCATATAATCTGTACTCTTGCATAGACGGTGCTTTTCATGTTCTGTAATAGAATGATTTAAACACTTCATTGTAGTTCCAGGGTAACCATACATCATAACAATTTCATTGTTGGGATTATAGTGTAAATGAATACAAGGCCCGCCACTGAAAGCCATCATCAGCACAGTGTATGAAAACACATCTATAAACTTGATTAACTAAAATACCGTTAACGGCTCAGTGTTAAAAGACCAGCAAATTTAACAGGTGAAACGTCATGCTAGCTTTCATTGATGTTATGGGGCATCACCAGAGGAATTTCAGCCAAAGGCACATTTATTGAACAGTTTACAGAGCAGCATTCTGTTCATCAAAGTATATTGTCACAATCTAAGCAAAAGGAGCGTGCCCACGGGTCCCGCAAACTCGATGTTCGCCGGTGACCCGCGATTGCGGTGAGGAGAGGTAGAACGGGGAGATGCCTATGTAAGCAAGGCATTTCCCTGTTCTGCCTAGCAACATGACAGGGATCTACTGCTCCCTGTCATCGGGAGCAGTGATCTCTGTCATGTTGTAGTGAGTTTGAAATAAACAGTATTCAGCGCAGACTAATATAACACACATAAAACCACAAAATTGCAAGCTGACACTTAGGTTAATTCAAATAATACCTCACATCAGGGCTTGACAAATTTGCTTGGAATCTAGGAGCCAGCTAAAAAAGTTAGGAGCCAGGAACGCGCCCCGTCCCGCCAAGCTCGCGCGCAGAAGCGAACGCATATGTGAGTAGCGCCCGCATATGAAAGCGGTGTTCAAACCACACATGTGAGGTATCGCCGCGATTGGTAGAGCAAGAGCAATAATTCTAGCCATAGACCTCCTCTGTAACTCAAAACATGCAACCTGTAGAATTTTTTAAACGTCGCCTATGGAGATTTTAAAGGGTAAAAGTTTGTCGCCATTCCACGAGCGGACGCAATTTTAAAGCATGACATGTTGGGTATCAATTTACTCGGCGTAACATTATCTTTCACAATATAAAAAAAAAATGGGCTAACTTTACTGTTGTCTTATTTTTTTATTAAAAACGTGTATTTTTTCCCAAAAAAGTGCGCTTGTAAGACCGCTGCGCAAATACGGTGTGACAGAAAGTATTGCCATTTTATTCTCTAGGGTGTTAGAATAAAAAATATATATAATGTTTGGGGGTTCTAATTAGAGGGAAGGAGATGGCAGTGAAAACAGACAGAGGAAGCTTCATTAGCATTGCTGGTTGTTTTGTCATACCAACGACCACCACAAGATGGCGCCAGATCACAGAAGGCCACAAAACCGCGGCCTCAATTACCGGCCGGCGCAGCCCGACGCGATTGGTGTGTCTTAAAGAAGTTTAACAAAAAAAAACAAACTCAAGCCCTGTACACACGATCGGATTTCCTATGGTTTTTAAACCGATGGATTTTTCCATCGGAAAACCGATGAAGCTGACTTCCATCAGTCTTACCCACACACCATCAGTCAAAAAACCGACCGTTCCAAACGCGGTGACGTAAAACACTTCGATGAGCCGAGAAAAATGAAGTTCAATGCTTCTGAGCATGCGTCGACTTGATTCTGAGCATGCGTGGGTTTTTTAACCGATGGACTTGACCATAGACGATCGGAATTTACCATCGGTTTTTGATCCATCGGAAAATTTTAAAACAAGTTCTATTTTTTAAAACCGATGGAAAAAAGACAGATGGGTCCCATACATGATCGGTTTGTCTGATGAAAACAATCCATCGGACGGTTTTCATCGGTAAAACCGATTGTGTGTACAGGGCATAAGAATTCTGTGAACTATTTAAATGTGTTCCCCTAATGTAATCATTTTTTGCAGGTCAGACATGGCAATGTAACTCAAGGATAGTCATCCCCGCCGTCCCATCCATGGATACCATTTTCAAACGTCAATGTACTGCTCCGATGACTTTCACCTTAACCATTTGGCGCAAGTGCCTTAAGAACCACCATCTTGCTTCACCTTGCCCTCCCCTTGTGAACGTGCTGTTTAACCCAAACTTACCTGACAGTTTGTCCCTGAGCAGGGTTTTCCCGTTGCTTGATGCCCCGCTTTTTCAACTCCCGAATTTGGTTCACCCTATCACACGACAATTACTTACTTTTGATACCCTGCGTAAGAAATTCAATATACCCACCCAACTTTTCCATTTTTATCTACAGGTTAGACATTTCTTCCACTCCAAGTCTCCATCCTTGACTCTTGACAAACCAACTACCTTTGAGTACTTATGCACACAGGGTCCACACCAACTACATTTAATCTCTTCCATTCATCGTATTCTACATGAGTCTACCCCTCTAACCGAGATGACGCACCACTACATGAAGAGATGGTCTCTTTTATTAGGCAGACCTATTGCGGTCCAGGTGTGGGATAGGATATGGTCCTCTACATCAGTGTTTCTCAACTCCAGTCCTCAAGGCGCACCAACAGGTCATGTTTTCAGGATTTCCCTCAGATGAAACGGCTGTGGTAACTACTAAGGCAGTGAAACTGATTACATCACCTGTGCAAAATAATGGAGAGCCTGAAAACATGACCTGTTGGGGCGCCTTGAGGACTGGAGTTGAGAAACCCTGCTCTACATTCAAATCCTCCAAATGTGTGACCCAAAGGGAAACGTCCATTAAGATTCTCATGTTTTGGTATAAAACACCTGATGCGATCCACAAATATGACCCCTCAGTCTCGTCGCGCTGTTGGCGATGCGGGACTGATACAGGCTCCCTATTTCATATCTTTTGGCAGTGTTCTATGATCCAACCCTTTTGGTATGATGTGAGGCTGCTGCTACAGAGGGTGGTGGGTGTGTCCCTTCCGCTCGATCGCTTAAATTACTTATTGGGTCTCCCCTTTCCGGGCATACCCAAAAAGGTAAATCGGCTTGTCTCCTATATTTTGTTAGCTGCAAAAAGGCTGGTTCCATTATGTTGGCTGTCTGGTGCACCTCCTCCTTGGCCCAGGTTTCTACATCTGGTGTCTGAGATTCGGAGGATGGAATACTTGACGGCCTCTGTACATGATATAATCCCCCAATTTGATAAAGTATGGGAACCCTGGGATAGATCGGAATATGGAACCCTTGCGCCACTTACCGCACCTTGAAATGTATTAACATTGTATTTTTTCTGATCTGCCTTCTCTTTCCAATCATGTCCCCTTCCCCTCCTCCCTGTTTCTATGTTTGCCACTTGGTGCCTTCCTGAGTTTTTTACTGCCTATTGTATACCCTACATGAGCAACCCTGTCTTTTATGGCTACGATTGCACTTTGGTTATTGATCCCTACTGTAAACCTACAAGTTGTTTACTTTATATATCTTTGATATGCTGTACCGAGCACCCCTGTGCTCTGTACATATGGACATCGCTTAACTGTTTCTCCTATTTTTTTTTTTTCTCTTCTTCTTTTTTGTGTGTTTTCTTCCCTGTTCTCACTATGTTTTCGATATCTGTGTATTGTGCATTATGTAACAATATTTTGTATGCTCTTTTAAAACTCAATAAAAATTACAATTATAAAAGAAAAAGGATAGTCATCCCACAAGTATAGTTTTATTATAGCCTAATGCTCTGCTTTCTTCTTTGTATTTGGTGAACGACTGAATGAAAGAATGCATTGCACCTATTCACAGAGGTGTTTTCATGCTAAATATAGGCAGCCTGATAGAACGTGTGATAAATCAATGCAGTATGACAACTACCTGTGAAGACTAAAATATAATTGCTGCTATAAAACAGAGGGGACGTCACAGAAAATATTTTCCTGTTTATTGTTTGAATTGGAAATAAGAGGGAAGGTAATGAACTTACAAGAAAAGTGAGACTAATGATCTAGGTTAATTTACATTTACTTACCAGGCCCTTTTATATACCTCTTGTGAACGCCTCTATGGTTTGATTATAGAGGCCTTTGTTAGCTTTTTACTTGCTACGATAAGCAAAAGCAACTTGATTTCAGGTGCATTTCACATTTGAGATCAATCTGAGGCTCTTTCCTGACCATTTTCTACAGTTTTTCAACAGGTGCATTTAACCTGCAATTGACCTCCTAAGTTGCATCAAACTGCTATGGACTGCTTTTGCATTCCCATTGACTTGTATAAGGAGAGAGAAGGTTATGGTGTAAATGAAAGCCCCAAAAAGCACTTAAGATATATAGTTTGCATAGCAGGACATTCTTTTGTGGATCATATAGGGTCTCATTTGTTAAACATAAAACAAAGTACAATGAACAGAAATAAACAAGGTTCTCTTCAATCACTGTGACACAAAAAAAAAGTCTAACTAAACCGCTGTGAGTGTAGGCAGGGACAGGCCCCAGGTTCATGCCCATGATTAAGCTCCAAGGGTCGGAGGGAAATGTGTTGGGGGCGTGGCCTGGCTGGAGTCCAGGCTGAGGCTGCCATTCATCTCACTTCATGCACATGGGTCTGCTTCATGATCTGCTTTATGGATCTTTTCCTTTGACATTTCTTCAATCATCCAATTGTTTGCAGGGCAGTTTTAAAAAATCAAACTTCTCCTGCTATGATTGGATGTTGAATATGAGTGCAGGTTCACATTATTGAACTTCACTTTGATCCTTTTCAACCCAAGTGTTAAAGGGCATTTGCATGAGCTGCTAAAGTGTTTACACCACAAGAACACCTTAACCCAACTCATAGCTTTATAAACCACTTTGTTAATGAAAACATAATAATGTCATAAAACACAGGATGGTAGGAGATTTGGGCATGACATCAAAGACTACTATTTAGCTACTCAATCAGCCCATCACAAGCACTGATTTCTTGTTCCCACCTAATCCTTATGGGTTGCTATAGAGGCCTCCTCAGTGCACACCTCCAGTTTACATGCTCTCTTGATGGCAGATGCTTGGAAACTACTCACACTGACATCCATGCCCTTAACGACATAAGTCTCCCTACTAGCATTAAGAACACTTTTTCCCCAACCAGATCAGGGACACAAGCCTATCCCTCCTCGATTTTCCATTGAAACTTTGGAACTCTTCATTCCCTTTGTGTCTGTAAAATGTGGGTGGAAGACCTCTTTAATGGTAATGTCCTCAAGACCACAAACGCTTTGGTGACAGAGTATGATAGCCCTAAATCTTCACTTATCACCCATACCTGCTTTTTGAGCTTTATTTCTAAGCACCCTCTTCCCTCTATTTCCAATAATAAGAAAGCTCATGGCTTTTTACACTTCTCTTCCTAAAACACAAAAAGGCATATCCTTGTTTTATAGTATACTTCAACAAAAGGGACAGTTCACCAAAACTCACCGTGGAAGTCTGATCCTAATCGCTCCTTTACCCCCTCACAATGGTTTATGGCTTTTCAATTCAATTATATTGCATCACACTGCATTATTTATTGGTAACTGACCCAGAAAGTAGTAACATGATGGTACTGGACCCCATATTAACTCTATTGTTTAATACGGTTACTATCTGTGACATTTCAATGCAATTATGTGTCCTGCGAGGCACAGTATCTTAATTCAGAAAGTCCAATTTAACACTGTCTGTTTTTTTCCCTGTATTTATCTGTACTGTTAACTTACCGTATATACTAGAGTATAACCCGAGTTTTTCATCACATTTTTTTGTGCTGAAAATGCCCCCCTCGGCTTATACTAGAGTCTGTGTCCATCTTCATCTTTGTGCGCCTGATTCCGGCCAAACTTGGCACACATGTAGCCCCACTTTTCATTCTTCATCTACAAGTGTGCAAAGTTTGTTGTCCAGGGGAACTGCAGCCGGGGAGCACCGATTTTTCAAAGCCGGGCACCCCTTCTATAGACTCCCATGTTAAACGTCAGTCTAGTCACACAGCGCCGGAGATCAGGTAGGGAGATTGGGCACAGTGAGGCATGGGCACAGTGAGGCATGGGCACAGTAAGGCATGCAGATGGACACCCTAGGCTTATACTCAAGTCAATACGTTTCCCAGTTTTTTGTGGTAAAATTAGGTGCCTTGGCTTATATTCGGGCCGGCTTATACTCGAGTATATACGGTAATAAAAATGTATTTTAAAAAAACATAATTATGCTATAAAATACTATTGTAAACAGGTGTGCCCCGCAGGATTTTTAAGTAGAGTTGTGACAGGAAGTAGAAAAGATGCCCCAAGTCTTTTTCAGGTGCGGAAAAAAATTACTGAGCAGGAAACTGTTACAAACTATTAAACAGAGCTTTGCACATCCCTTTCTCTAATGTTGGCATTTTGCAAATAGACAAGGTCATCAATTCTGAAAGTTCACAACACAGGCAGTGGGATTTAAGATGAGAACTTAATCATGACAGGCTACCAACCCTCCAATTTTAAACAACCAGGTGTTTTTAGGGGAACAGCTACAGTGGATATAAAAAGTCTACACACCCCAATGTCAGGCTTCTGACAAGGATGAGACAAAGATAAATCATTTCAGAACTTTTTCCACCTTTAATGTGACCTATAAACTGTAGAAACTCAGTTGAACAACAGACTGAAATCTTTTAGGTAGAGGGAAGTAGGCTTGTGCAATTCGTTTCGTAACAAATCGAAATTTGTCCGAATTTAGCAACTTTCGGACATTCGGAAGCATTCGAATTTCCGAACAAAGCAATTACGAATAAAACCGAATCCGAAATAAATTATATCGCAAATAGCAAATGCCCGAATGTCTTCGGCATAATTCGTTATGAAAAAAGTTACGAATGTACGAATCCATTCGAAGCACAATAACACTCTGCTCTGCTCTCTGCTTCTCCCTCACCATGCTGAACTCCCTCTCAAAATGGTGTACAGGGGCGGAGGCTATAGCTGCATGTAAAAAAACGAAAGTAAAATACAAGATTTTGAATCCATTCAAAGCACAATAACACTCTGCTCTGCTCTCTGCTTCTCCCTCACCGTGCTGAACTCCCTCTCAAAATGGTGTACAGGGGCGGAGGCTATAGCCGCATGTAAAAAACGAAAGTAAAATACGAGATTTCGAATCGTTACAAATAACTGCAATGTTTTTAGAAAAGTACAAATCCATTCGAAGCACATTAGGCATAATAGGCAGCGTCGTTGTGAGAGAGACACGGAAAATTACGAATCAACGAACCCAAAAAAAGTTACGAAAGTAGGAGTTGCGTCCAGAATCAACAAAAAACAATGTACTCTACCGAAAGTACGAATTATAAATCAACTAAAAATAAGGCTTACATGAATACGAATCATTCCGATTCAACAAAAAATGTCACTTGCGAAAATACAAATTAGTCCGAACACGAAAAATCCCGTCTAGCAAAATTACGAACGATTACGAATCAACAGGACCGAAAAGAAACAAACCGAAACTAAACAAATTTTTCCGTTGTGCACAAGTCTAGAGGGAAGTAAAAATAAAAAAATAAAAAAATATGGTTGCATAGGTGTGCACACCCTTAAACTAATACTTTGTTGAAGCACCTTTTGATTTTATTACAGCACTCCGACTTTTTGAGTGTGAGACTATCAGCATGGCACATCTTGACTTGGTAATATTTTCATACTCTTCTTTGCAAAAACACTCCAAATCTGTCAGATTGCGAGGGCATCTCCTGTGCACAGCCCTCTTCAGATCACCCCACAGATTTTCAATCGGATTCAGGTCTGGGCTCTGGCTGGGCCATTCCAAACTTTAATCTTCTGGTGAAGCCATTCCTTTGTTGATTTGGATGTATGCTTTGGGTCGTTGTCATGCTGAAAGATGATGTTCCTCTTCATGTTCAGCTTTCTAGCAGAAGCCTGAAGGTTTTGTGCCAATATTGACTGGTATTTGGAACTGTTCATAATTCCCTCTACCTTGACTAAGGCCCCTTTTCCAGCTGAAGAAAAACAGCCCCAAAGCATGATGCTGCCACCACCATGCTTCACTGTGGGTATGATGTTCTTCTGGTGATGCGCGTGTTGTTTTTGCACCAAACATATCTTTTGGAATTATGGCCAAAAAGTTCAACCTTGGTTTCATCAGACCATAACACATTTTCTCATATGCTTTTGGGAGACTTCAGTTGTGTTTTTGCAAAATTTATCCGGCTTGGATGTTTTTCTTCAAAAACTAAGGATTCCATCTTGCCACTCTACCCCATAGCCCAGACATATGAAGAATATGGGAGATTGTTGTCACATGTACTACACAGCCAGTACTTGCCATATATTCCTGCATCTCCTTTATTGTTGCTGTAGGCCTCTTGGCAGCCTCCCTGGACAGTTTTCTTGTCATCTTTTCATCAATTTTGGAAGGATGTCCAGTTTTTGTTAATGTCACTGTTGTGCCATATTTTCTCCACTTGATGATGACTGTCTTCACTGTGTTCCATGGTATATCTAATGCCTTATAAATTATTGTGTACCCTTCTCCTGACTGATTCCTTTAACAATGAGATCCCTCTGATGCTTTGAAATCTCTCTGTGGACCATGGCTTTTGCTGACTAAGAAAATGTCAGGAAAGACCTACTAGAACAGCTGAACTTTATTTGGGGTTAATCAGAGGCATTTTAAATGATGACAGGTGTGTACTGACTCCTATTTAACATGAGTTTGAATGTGATTGCTTAATTCTGAACACAGCTACATCCCCAGTTATAAGAGGGTGTGCACACTTATGCAACCACATTATTTTAGTCTTTTCGTTTTACTTCACCATCCTAAAACATTTCAGTTTGTTTTTCAATTGAGTTGTACAGTTTATAGGTCACATTAAAGGTGGAAAAAGTTCTGAAATTATTTATCTTTCTCTAATTTTTTTACATCACAGAAACCTGACATTTTAACAGGAGCGTGTAGACTTTTTTTTATATCCACTGTATACCAAGTGCATTGAGCTGTGTTAAGCTGGACATGCAATAGTACATTTTCAAAAGGATGCTCTTACAAACATTCGTGCAAAAAATATTTGTAAATTCAAAGGACGAATGTCATTCAAAAGTACTTAAAATATTTCTTTCTTTAACATTTAATTTTGGAATTTAAGCAATTTCCTAAACAAAAATCACATTCACTGTTAGAATTGCATTCATTTAAGAAGAATTTTGATTCTGCTACTTTGATTTTTTTTTCATTGCTGTGGGCCAGGTTTACTTTAGCCCTTCTCGCCATAACCTGTATAGTTCTAATGTCTTGTTGGGTCCCAAACCCTACTCCATAGAAGCTGGGGTTTCCATATAATGCACTGATAATGGCCAAACAACCTGAAACAGCTGTATGCTGTTTAGAATAAATGGTGTGTTAATGTTTTAATATTAGGCTATATTTGCACTATATACCAATAGTTTTGGAAGTGCATCTGGTCAATGGGACTTAAAGCAATGTTATTTACAGCTCTGCCCAATGTATTGAAATGAGGAATAATCTTCTTATTTTTGGAGTATGTGATGGACGCTTTAACCATACATGTTTAACAATGTTGTTAAAACACCCCCTGCTGAGTCATGATTTCTAGATAATACAGAAACAAAATCATATACAATAAAAATTTACTGTGATCTATTTACGATTATTGTAAATCTATTTCTTAATTGATGTATTGCTGCAATACAGCATTGACTTTAAGAAAGCATTGACATTACAGCAGAAATTAATACCAAAGATTTGCATGTTATTGATTTGCAGTCTTTGACACACAGCTATAAATAAAGAGAAAAAAATCATGTGTTGAATGAAGCTCATGTATGTAAAAGGTCAGACCTGTTAGGCTACCATCAAAAATTGGATTATGACATGCACAATGAGTGTGGAATTCTCTCCAGGACTAAGCACAGGAAAAAATACTTTACAAGAAAGCATATATTGCCATCTTAGCTTGTGCATTTTCCTACCGATCCTGCCAGATTTAATCCCAGCTCTCTATTGATTTCTGCAAAGGAATTACTTCTCAGATGGTCATATCACTTTTCATCCATGGAGATCTCCATTTATTTCACTCCTCATCTGTGACTCCAATCATTTTGCTATGACTAGCAAAATCCTTTCCCCTCCTGTATCAAAGCTTAGGTCTTTTATTTTCTATTGTGCTGTGTATCTACTAGTGCAGAACGTAAACTGGAACACTGTAATTCATAGATTTGTCATAGGTTTTAACTTGCTGCTTTTGTACGTCATTTTATATTTAGGCTATTTTTTGGCTTGGATTTTTTTTATGGACTGTAACAAACTTTTTTTCAAATTTATTTTTAGTCATTCCCCTTCTTGAATGGCATCAGCTATTTAACAAAAGCCCATATTTTCAGACAATTATAACCCTTTATAGTAGAAAATAAAAAAAATACTTTTCGATCCGTTGCCTGCATATGCACAATATTTCAAATACAAATTCTCTAGCCAGCCTCTCCTTCGTATTACAGCACTGCGTCCTTTCACAGCGTCAGAAGATTATGGTGTCATCCAGGGTTCTCACCCATGCAGGTTGAAGGGCTCTGCAAAGGTAACCCTTTTGTGTGCCTTAACCTTATTTTTAATAAATGTGGTCAAGGAAGCTTTAAAATAGAAGACTTTGGCAACTGGATGCATCCTTATAGCTCTGAACATTTAAAAATAATGCCCACGCTCTATATACAACATGTGGCCAAACATTTGTGGACATCTCCTTTCAAAATCATGAATGTGGAGTTGGCCCATGCTTTGCAGCTTCAACAGCCTCCACTTTTCTGGGTAGGCTTTCTACAGAAATTTTGAGTGTGTCTTTTGTAATTCATGCCAATTAAGTCAACTGAACATTCAAGGTTCAGGCACTGATGATGGACAAGTAATCTGAGCATGCAATCAGCATTTTCATTAATTTCAAAGGTGTTAAATAGGGTTGGCTATACAGGCCAGCGGCTGCTGGTGCTCGTTAATTCGGGGGGATGCCAACCGCCACCCCCCAGCAGGAGACAAGTCGGTCCACCCCCCTCCCCGGGGAAATTACTGTGGGGAATGCGCCCCCCCGCGAGACAGACAGCCTCCTTACCTCCTTACTCCCCTCTCTCCCCTGTCCGAGCCGGGGAGAGCAGATGCGGGTGAGCCAATTCAGGGGAGGCTGGTGGGACGGCGGGTATTCTCCCCTGGCCATGCACTCCGCTCTCCTCCTCCTCCCTCCTCCTACATGTCCAATAGGATAGCCTGGCGTTTTGGCAAACCGGGAAACGGGTTTAATAACCGGATTCCTGATTGGCCGGGAGGAGGATTAGTGTAAAAATAGTGAATATTCATTTGTTGTTGTCCCACAACTGGGTGAGCCCACCCATTTTTTGAAGCCAATTAGAGCCTCTGGCTCTAATCACATGCTTCAAAAAAAAAACACCCCCCATTGGAATCCATAGTCCGGCATCCCTGTATGTAGATCAGGGGGCCGGACACATAGATTGGGGGCCACGCCTGTGTGCCCTCTATAGATGGGCTGCTACCGATACAGGCCACTGTATTTTCTACACACCAAACTCGCCAAACCATTTCTTTATGGAACTGGTTATCTGTACATGGGCTCAGTCATGCTAGAACAGAAAAGACCTTTCTCAAACTCTTGCCACAAGGTTAAAGGTGCACAAGTATCTATGTCTTTGTTTTCTGTAGAAATAATAGCATGCCTCACAGAAAAAACTTGAACTTAATAATTTGGAACATCTCCACATACATCTGGCCATATAGATGGAATAATAGCAAAGGAACTAAGTTTTAAGGAATTCTGAGGTAAATTTGATGGCTGTCATTGCTGATCATCGGAAGATTTTAGTAGCCTGACTGTCACTGATTTTAATGCTTTTGGTGAACGACATGGAATAATCATGCAGCAAGAAAATTTTAGGGAATTCAGACATTCTAATATGAATGCTTTTTCTAGGTCAGTGACTGAAAATACAGAAGTTATTGCATCAGAATGACAGGAAGGAATCTGTCATATGTAGAAGGTGAGGTCAGTAATGGCAGCGTACACATTCTCTCAGTAAAACTTTCTACATTATAGGAATCTTATAGGCACTAGTCTGAGGTGACAGCTTCAGAACGTACCACTAGTGCCAGGTATATAAAACCTCCTAAAGAATGAACCCCATACTGCAGGATCAACATGACAAGGCCTGGGTTTCAATGGTGTTTAGCCCTGATAATCTTGCAACAGAGGTAAGCACTCATTAATTATGCATTATTATGAAGTATACTACTGACAGTGAAAGTGATGCTTTTTAAAATCATTAAAAGAGCATGTTTTCATTGATGATGTTTCTGCAAGCTGGGCTTTTCAATGATCTCGTTCAAAAATCCATCACCAATCTAAACACTGGCACACTACAAAGAGTTTCAAAGACCTCTAGAAGGGCGAAATGTCACCCGCTGAAATACAATGAAGTTAGTATTCTCTGAGTGTCTCGATCCTTTTTTGCATTTCTATGCAAACGTCAATGCTTAGTTCATCATTAGATTTCTTATTACATCTGATAAAAGTGCATATATAAATGTACAATGGAATTACAGAATTACAGCTCTGCGATTGACAATCCCCAAGTCACTGCTTCAGTTGTAATGCACAGGAGATTTTATCAAAAGCCTTCAAAACAGAAAGTCTAACTAATGTTACAAGGTGATATCTGTAAAAAATGTGTGGAGTTCATCAGAGGTTGTGTAACCTTGTAAGAGGATGAAGAACAAACACATAACAAGTTGGTAAAGATGCAGTCTTGCAGAATGTCATTCACTGGAGAATTACTTTGTTAATGGCAGAGGGGGCTCAAAAGCTATATGCAAGTTTCATTTGATTTGTACAGTTTCCATACTTCTGATTTCTGAGGTTGTCGTTGAAAGTGAGAATACTTTCACACATGACCATTGCTCATTGCACATTTACTAACATTTCTAAATGGTCACCAATAAATACTAGTGGCTGTTTCTGCAACAGTTACAGTATGTATAGTGTTCATATCTAACAATTTTCATTCTTAACTTAATGATTGTAGATTGCCATTTACCAACTAAACGTGCTATAGGCATCTGTGAGAATCGATTGTTTTTGTTTGTTTTTTTGCTTTTGTGCCAAGATTAGCCTTCTCAGAAAGTGGGCAAGAAGCATTTGTATACTTTACAAATAATCATACGCTTATTGCTTGCTGTGGTATGGTAGTTCCCTGCAATGGAGTAATAGATCACATTCATATTTAAAGGTATAGGTAATCGACCTGAAGAAATCTCAGCTACTCTAAACTATCTTTTTTGAAATTGTCTTTATTATTATGCTTGGCTAAAGCTTTGGGCAGTCTCCACCTGTGACCCTGATTGGACAGTCTCCTCCTGGTAAGGTTACTAGCATTATGTCCATGGCTGCCAGCAGACACCCCTAGGCCAAATGTTAGTAGACTGGTGACACGTTAAAATCTACTGTAATGGAAAAACATGACAGGGCACCCCAACATGAGAGACAGCAGTTCTTTTTAGAAAATAGCTAGCTTTGCTAACCTTATCAACTCTGACAATAATAATTTCAAGGCTTCAACCTTTAATAAGATAAATATGGGGCTGACATTACCTCCTTTTGAAGATGTAATTTGCTGACCCTCTGGCTGTAATACTTTTACAGCCACTGACCCAGAAGTATGCAGATAAGAAGACAACGTAAGGTCAGGAATCATTATGTGCATAGCTGTCTCAGGCCACTGACTCAAAATATTGAAGTAGCAGAATTAGCAAGACAGTCAGGCAACTATCATTTTCAAAAAGGAGATAGCAATAATAGCAGCTTCTGTTTCTCTGATGAAAGATATCAGTTGTTGTATAGCGAGCGCCCCTCATATGTCTGTTAACCATGAGAAGTGGGAAATTGAAACCTCTTACTATAGTATACATTATTCTATTAAATCCAGTTGTTGATTTTCACATGCATGCTTCAACCTCGGTCAGAATAAAGGGAATCTTTGGTCATATTAATTGTTTTTGTTAGTTAATGTGATCAGCTTACTGTAAATACCTTTTGAAATGTGTTAATGTCCTTAAAGACTTGACAATGTTCCTAGTCTTTGATAATATATGGGGGCATTTATGTATATGTTTGCATATACAATCTGTGCTTCCTGCATAGAACATTGTGCTTTCTATTCTGGTCAATACACATTTTGGATGGACTAGTCTGTTATGTCAGCACCATAAGGGACAATGCAATGCACAGTGCAATAGCACAAGGACAAATACAAATGTTTTCCTAAAATTTACAACTATACTGTATCTATCCTGAAATGTTTAAGATGAATGAGGTCCTAAAAAGTATGTGTAGCCAGGTGCATGGCTAAGAATGAGCGTGAGAGATACACTGTGCTGCAACTGTTCTCTATGCTTTCACTAAACTGTTCATGCTGGACCTAGCAACATTGCCTGTTTCCAGCCAGTAGGGGGAGCAGACAAGCCTAAAGAATTCAAGCCACCTCTATGCTGGCCACAATGGAATGTGGAAATTGAAGTTCAGGAAGGGTAAGCCATACTATGGATTCTTATGAACCATTGGATTACAGTTCCCAAAGGGAGACAGCAATAGGTGGAGAAAAGAGCTGTATTTCTCAGGCTGCAGATTAAATAGCTTCCTTTGCATGAGGGAGACCAGAGAGTGCACATCGCTGCCCACTGTATACCATCACTGCTGCATTTCGGGTGCCTGAGAAAGATCTGGAGTGTTGAGTTTGGGAGTGCCAACGGCCAGAGTCACCTGGGTGTAGAGCAGTGGTCAGATGGTGAGTTGCAATTATGCTGGGACTGGTCAGCTGCTTCTGTGGTAATTTACTATCAGCTGTTTGAGTTACTGAGCCCTTTAGGAACTGACCATACAGCCATCTAGTAGCCCTATTGCTGCCTGCAGGCTTAACTGGGAATATTCTCAAGTGAACCTACTGTACAATTGGGCCCCAACGCTAGCCGACTGAAGAGTTAGGAATACTTATTGCCCCCTTACAGCTGCTACACAAAGACTTTTACTTCTTGCCTATACTAAGAGGTACCTCCCAGGGGACATTGCACCATATCCTAGCCATCCTTCTAGAGTGTACTTCATTCCAGTCTAGTGGTACATAACTCTATTCAAAGTTACCTTGGAATAGTGATTATACTGTCTAGCAGACTGTGTCAGAACTCAATGTATTGGTACGGGTTAGAGTAAATGGTGGTTTGAGCATAAATGAGCATACAGAAGGTAGCTTCTGTATTCTCATTTATGCTCAAACCACCATTTACTCTATCCCATACCAATTCATTGAATTAATCTACCACTAAACAGTTTAAATGTATCCACACTTGTGTTCCTATGAGTGTTTGCAGTAACAATCATTCAACCAGGTGTGCCAGAGGGGCTGAGGTTGTTCTTGGAGTCAAGGTGCAAAACAGAGATTCCTATTTACCAAGCGATCCCTTTGGGGGTAGGGCTACATATGTGTAAATAATGTTTTAATATTATTTAAGTTATTGTTGTTTAAATTAGATTGACAGTGCTCTAGCAACTCATTTTTGTTTTAGAAGAATTTTTATGGCTTCCAAACGTAAACATGTTAGCGGACTGCAATCACTACATAATATGTGCAAGGGCTCAATATGCCAGTAGAAGGTCTACACGGTTGTTTAGGTAGAGAGAATAACAAACAGACACAAATCATTGCTAATTATCTACTGAAAAAAGGAAAACCTTTGCCATAGAGCTCTGTTAATTTACAAGTGACTCTTCCATCTCTCCTCTCTCAAGAGACGACAAGAAGAAAAGCTTAAAAAAAGGCCAGAGCAAATGATATGGTACTTATGTGCGTTGCCTGTTTTTTGTGTATTCCCATTAAGTGCTGATTGTGAAAAAAGCATTCTTCATATGCTGGACTGTAAGTGGGAAATCACAGCATGAGATAATGGTGGACTCTGCGAATTCCTCAGATCTCATCAATTTACAATTAATTGGCAAACTGACATAACGCATAATTTTGCATTACAATGCAGAATTTCTTGTAATTTCTCATACACATGGTCATCAGGAATGTGCACTTTCATCAAGCAAATGTAATATTCTCAAGTGAATAACAATGTTTGCCAGGCTACTTATAATTACACAAAGTGTAGAGAACGCAAAAAAAGTTCTCAGCCCAACTTATGTTCTATACAGACATAACCACATGTTCTAAATACTATTATTTTGCATACTTCTTCCCTTCAATCCGAGGGAAGATGATACACATACATTTTTAATTTCTATGAAGGTAAAACTATTGTATCGTATTGTAATTTGATAAAACTGTGCAAACGTTTGCAGATTATGCAATTTGTATAGGTATTAGCTAGCCTATATATACTGCGTGTGTACTGTATATGTTATATGTATGTGGGATATATATATATATATATATTTACTTACAATATAATATATATTGACTAATATAGGGCTTATAGGGCAAATTTAAAAAGCAGTAGGATGGCCTTACCGCAGCCATACTGCTGCTTAATAAAATTAAAAAAAAAAACATATTATTTCAGCAGATCTTATTTTTTTTCTACAAACCAGAAGATTTGCCACAACATTTACACCTAATCGAGGTCAAGATCGAGCACGTGGATGATTTTTAGTAGCTTAAAATTTTCACTTAGTGATCCTTTGAATACCTTTGAATACCCCACCTCCTGTCCTGTCCTAGAAGGGTACTCACTCCCTTCATTGTATCTATGCAGGGAACCATAGTTTGTGGTTTCTGTTCAGCTCACATGAAGTGACAAATTCATTTTGGGATTGGATTTACAAAAGGCAGCAGGGACGTGCAGTCATCGGAGGCAGGTGAGGCAGGGCCTCACCTGCCATGAAAATAAAAAAAAACTAAAAATCAAGGGACGTAGCTCGGCAGCCTGGGGACACCAAAGTCCTACCCCACCACTGGTAAAAGTTTGGGGCTCCTACGATCTATGGTTCCAGAGATATGGGGCTCCTTACGCAGCATGAGAGAAGCTAAATACAGAGCGGACACTTTAAATGCAAGCTGACACACTCTTCAGCAGACTGAGAGGATGAGCTCACAGTGCCTCTCACTTCTTGTTAGAAGCACTGAGCTCAATGAACAGCTTGGAGTCTTGGACCAATGGTAAAGTACCATTGATCCCAGCTGTCCAAAAAAAAAATGCTGTAGTGGAGGCACGCCTCTGACTGCAGTGTCATAGAAGGGGCATGTGTCTAAAAGACAAATGCTCCCTTCCAGCCCAGCCCTCTTAACTAGAAGGAAAAAAACATAGATTTATGGGTATAAGGCAGGGATATGCAATTAGCGGACCTCCAGCTGTTGCCAAACTACAAGTTCCATGAGGCATAGCGAGACTCTGACAGCAGCAAGCATGACACCCAGAGGCAGAGGCATGATGGGACATGTAGTTTGGCAACAGCTGGAGGTCCGCTAATTGCATATCCATGGTATAAGGTTTACCCAAAATCCCATGTTTTTTCTCTCGCAGTTAAGGGAGAAACTGATTTTGTTGAAAAGGTACTGTTATATTCAAGCTAAATCATATATTTATATGCTATATAACATAATAATTTATTATTTATCTACTTATAACTTTGAACTTTAGTAATTTGTCCGTTAAGCCACCTGCTTGAGTACAGATTTTGAAAATATAGTAAATTACCTTAAGACCCCTTTCACACTGGGTTGCTTTGCAGGTGCTATAACGGTAAAAATAGTGCCTGCAAAGCGACCTGAAACAGCCGCTGCTGTCTCTCCAGTGTGAAAACCCCGAGGGCTTTCACACTGGAGCGGTGCGCTAGCATGACGGTAAAAAAAGTCCTGCTAGCAGCATCTTTGGAGCGGAAAAAGGAGCGGTGTGTATACCGCTCCTCCACCGCTCCTGCCCATTAAAATCAATGGGGCACTGCGGCTATACTGCCGGCAAAGCGCCTCTACAGAGGCACTTTGCAGTGGTTTTAACCCTTTCTCGGCCGCTAGCGGCCAAATGGCGCCACAAAATTGCCGGTAAAGCGCCGCAAAAATAGCGGCGCTTTACCGCCGATGCCACCCCCGCCCCTGTGTGAAAGGGGCTTAAAAACAATATATAATAAATATTTGTATATTACTTATGGTAATATACCCCTTGCCACCCAGGCCAATTTTGACACTTCTCTCCTACATGTAAAAATCATATTTTTTTTTTGCTAGAAAATTACTCAGAACCCCCAAACATTATATATATTGTTTTAGCAGACACCCTAGGGAATACAATTGTGGTCTTTTCAACTTTATATGTCTCACGGTATTTGCGCAGCAATTTTTTTAAACACTTTTTTTGGGGGGGAAAACTGTTTTTTAATAAAAAAACAAAAAAAACACTAACGTTAGCCTGATTTTTTTGTATATTGTGAAAGATGATGTTACGCCGAGTAAAAAGATACCTAACATGCCACACTTTAAAATTGAGCACACTTGTGGAATGGCACCAAACTTCAGTACTTATAAATCCATTGGTGACGCTTTAATTTTTTTTACAGGTTACATGTTTAGAGTTACAGAGGAGGTCTAGTGCTAGAATCATTGCTCTTGCTCTAACGATCGTGACGTATGTAACCTGTGTGTATCTGGCTCTGATACTGGCCAGTGCCTCACCAGCCACTCACCTCACTTCATGTCCCTGAAAGGCAGATATACTGTACACTTTGCAAGTGAAGATGCACTGTGCGAGAGAATTTTCCCCAGAGCTTAGTAAATGTGCTGAAATTTACTTTGCAAAGCAAAGCGGCCCATGATGTCACCGCGGGGCTCCCTCCCCCCCTGTCGCCGGGCCAGTAGGAGAGAGGAGTGGGGCTTCGCAGCATGCGCAGTAGCGGCGGCAGCACCCGACAGCTGATGGAAACATCAGCTGTGGTCCCGACATCGCTGGACTCCGGGACAGGTAAGTGTCCTATTGTTAAAAGCCAGCAGCTGCAGTATGTGTAGCTGCTGGCTTTTAATTTTTTTTTTTTTGGGTGGACCTCCACTTTAAGCTCTGGGTGACAGCACACCTACTGCTTTTTTGCTCCCCCGCTGTAATGCTAAACTGTCACGTCACAAAGTCCACATTCAGCCTATGGGATTCTCATAAGTTCCAGGCTGGATGATGTCTGGCATTATCTAGCAACTTTGTCTGCAGATGAGGGGTAGTCCTTATCATGGTGTCGACACCACCAGTCAGCGTTACATATGGTGTTCTACATGCTAATGCAGCCCACCAAGTAATACCCATTGTATATTAACAAACAAAAAACAAAAAAAAGCGCCTTTACACTTCATATGCTCCTGTATATGTGCTGTTACAGTGTTGGCACTGGAAACATGCAGGTACTTTCTCGAAGCAAGTCATCACCATTCAGCCACCCACAGGTATTTTCTGGACTTGCTAAATGTGTTCTTAGACTGAACAAAATGAAGACGAATGCAACCACAACTAAAGATTATATAATGCCGTTTTTTTTTTTTTTCCTTGCACATGATTGGGTATTCTTTTAAAAGTGAAATTTCAGCACATTCATGCCAAATGTTTGTTGGTGTTAAATAAGAGGTAGACAGTACCTGGCCGCTCACAGCATTGGCCATAGCGATCACATGATTTCAATGTAAAGAAAACAGTCATAAATGGCTTCCATTCAAGACTGTTTTGCTTACTATTGTGATGCTGTGATTGGCCCACAGCTATCACATGGTACCTGAGCCAATCACAGCACCATTTACCATGTGATCACAGATCACAATAGTAAACAAACTATTATGAATGAAATATATTCATGACAGCTAAAACTGTCTTATAACAGTGATCATCACTATTATAAGCAGTAATAGTGTTTAACCACTTCCGGACCGCCACACGACTATATACGTCGGCACTTTGAAGAGGGATATCTCGGTTATGGCAGCAGCAGCACCATTATCGGCGGCGGGAGAGGGCCCCCCTCCCACCGCTCTCCCGCGCCCTCCGGAGCCGATCGGGTCCTTTCTCCTGCTGGGTATGCATACGAGTGAGGGCAAGATGGTCCCCACCCGTCTCCATACCATAGCAGGGCGGAAGCGACGTCAAAACGTCACTTCCGCCCATAGCTCTTAAAGGGACATTTTTTTTTGTCATTTTTTCAAATGACAACATATTTTTTTTTAATTACATTTTAGCCTAAATATGAGATCTGAGGTCCTTTTGACCCCAGATCTCATATTTAAGAGGACCTGTCATGCTTTTTTCTATTACAAGGGATGTTTACATTCCTTGTAATAGGAATAAAAGTTACCCATTTTTAAAAAAAATATATAATAAAGTATAATAAATAAGAATTTGTTTTTTTTTAAAAGCAAAAGTGCCCCGTCCCGACGAGCTCACGTGCAAAAGCGAAAGCATACGTGAGCAGCGCCCGCATATGAAAGCTCAAAACATGCAACCTGTAGAATTTTTTAAATGTTGCCTATGGAGATTTTTAAGGGTAAAAGTTTGACGCCATTCCACGAGCGGTCGCAATTTTGAAGTGTGACATGTTGGGTATCAATTTACTCGGCGTAACATTATCTTTCACAATTTAAAAACAAATTGGGATAACTTTACTGTTGTCTTATTTTTTAATTAAAAAAGTTTTTTTCCCCCAAAAAAAGTGCACTTGTAAGACCGCTGCGCAAATACGGTGTGACAAAAACTATTGCAATGACTGCCATATTATTCTCTAGGGTGTTAGAAAAAAAAATGTTTGGGGGTTCTAAGTAATTTTCTACCAAAAAAAATGTTCTTAACTTGTAAACACCAAGTCTGAAAAAAGAGGCTCGGTCCTTAAGTGGTTAAAAACATTCCTGACCACCCCCCAGAGTAGTACAGTGTCACTATGGTGACATGGAATTACTCTGATGACAGGATGTATAAAAAATTGTAAAAAAAGAAAAGTTAAGAAAATTGAATAAATAATTATTGAATTCATTCATTTATTTTTACATACTGTCACTAGTTCGTATCCCTGGTCACCACCACACCACCACACCAGTCAAATGATGACTCTGTACTGCACTGTTAACAGTATGTAATAAAAAATGTAATTTCTTAATTTTCCAAAAGATTGTGACACAAAATTACAACTCCAAAAACCTGCCTCTTGCCTCTTGCCCCATGCCTCTTACTAAATACCTTGGTCTGACTACTTTCCTAAAAGGGTTCATTTTGTGGATTGTTGTACTGTCCTGGCATTTTAGGGCCTCAAGAAATGGGATAGGACATCAGTACATCAGGACTGATCAATTTTCAAATATACATTATATACCATAGTTTGAAGACCGAATAACTTTCACACAAACTAAATAATATACAGTCATTCTGGGTATTTTTACAAAGAAATGTAGCAGAATACACTTTAGCCTAAATCTATGAAACAAGATTATATGTTTGCAAAATTTGATAACAGAAACTAAGTAAAGCATGTTTTTTTTTCCAGTATTTTTTTGTTTATAGCAAAAAAAAACACCCAGTGGTGATTAACCTGCCTGGCGGTATGATTCTGTCAGATTTTAGGTGCTGAAAGCGGTACCATTATTCTGCATGGAAATTTGGTGTTTTATATTGTAGGCCTGTAATTCTTAGGAATAACTCACTTAAATCTGTCCAAACAAGAGTCTAGTAGACATCCCGGGTATGATAAAGTAAAAAAAAAAAAAAAAAATCATAAATTATAATATAATAAATAACTATAAAATAATTATAACAAATAATAATATAATAATAATAAAAGTGTTTTTCAGTGTTTGATGACGAATTTCCCCACAAACCGCTATCGCTCAATTCTGCGAGCGATTCTAATTTATTATCGCTGTTTTCTAGCTGGTCTAAAACCACTTTTGACATTAAGGGACACTTTTTGGTTGCCATGGACAATCTCCAAATTCCAGGCAGAAAGAACAGTTTTTATTATATAAGAGTGCATGCAGGACACTGGACAGACCACTAGGGACAAAGGGGATGTGTAATTATTTTATACAGTACTGTAATCTGTAAGATTACAGGGTACTGTATGTATACTGTGTTTTAACTTTTTTGAATTTGGCGCCGATCTCCGTCCCCGTGCGTCGTAATGTCGATCGAGCGAGGAGACAGCTTGCACACACAGCGGGGAGGCATCGCAGGATCCAGGGGAGAAGGTAAGTAACTCTGCCTGGATTACTGCAATGCAATCCCGAGTCTGGCTCGGGGTTACCGCTTTTGGTGCTGAAAGTTAACCCCGAGCCAGACTCGGGAATACCGCCAGGGGGGGTTAAATGAAAACAAAAGAAAGCTCTATTTTGTGAAAAAAATAATAAACATTTCATTTGCATACAGTGTTGCATGACCAAGCAATTGCCAGTTAAAGTAGAACAGTGTTGAATAGAAAAAAATTCCCTGCTTATGAATGGGCTGAAACCTTCCAGTGGTCAAGTAGTTAAATGAGATGCTTTTCCCCAAATAAAATTTAAATTTGAATTTCAAGTTCTTGTTCCCTTTATTTTATAACAATTACAGCATGGCAACAATGACACAACTAAATTACAATAATAAGACATATGGTCAAGCTTTGAATCTGGCAAACCTTGCATTTCTATTCTAGAAACTTTCTAAAGGCTCTTAGATGATTATACATTTGCAAACAAATAATGTAAATAAAAATGGAGCAAATATCTTGCTGACAACAGTTTGTAGACAATGAAATTAATTTTTGTATTTGCTGGTAATTGTCTCTGCTATAGATTGTAAAACAAGTGTCCCAGACTATACGAGAAAAATAAATCATATTTGCTAAAATCATCATTGGGTGAAAAAAATAAACTTGTATACACATCTCTGCTTCCTCCCTGCAAATATTGACATACTGGTGTCAAATTTTGGCAACAAACATGTACAATCAATAAACCTATTAAAAAAAAAATCTGTTTATCAGGCTCTTGTTTTATGAGAATAAAACTAAATGTAGAAAATTCTAACCTGATATGCTGTGGTATTTGTGGCATTATATTACGTATAGCAGATTGTCTAGTTTAGCAATTACTGACATTATAACATTTTCTAACATAAAAAGACAAAGCCAACTGCGGTACAGAAATGTATGATGTGTCTGAATGAGACATGGTTTCAGAAACGTGATGCTAAAAGTAGCTGTGTGTCACTGATCTCTTAAATGTACAGGGAGTGAAATCACTTTTCCTGGACCAGAGTGCATTTTCTGCTTTCATACTGCTTCCTAAGGGGCTTATCCCAAATCTCAGACAGGGAGATCAAATAATTCACATGGTCTTCACGTGGATCGTAGTCACTTAGTAAGAGACACTCTACAATTTGAAGGAATTTCAAAATGACCTTCACTTGCACTCTTGAAAGCAGAGTTCTAGTACAAAGTGAGAATGAAGAAAGGTAGAGTAAGTTATCGGAAAAACCCTTCTTTCAGTGAATATGCTCTCACTCAGTGCATTGCCTTAGGGTTTTTTATTAGGAGTCCTCCAACAAGCACCAACATGGAAAATTCTGTATATTTCCCATGACTGCTGAGCAATTCCTGGCATTCGCTATGTACTAAGTTAAAATTGGTCCAAATCATTTGGTGGAGGGGGGATTAGGGTGTGGGCTTGTTTTTCAGGGGTTGGTGAAGGGAACTCTTAAGGTGTCAGCATGCCAAGACATTTTGGACAATTTCATGCTCCCAACTTTGTGGGAACAGTTTGGGGTTGGCGCCTTCATGTTCCAACATGACTGCACAGCAGTGCACAAAGCAAGGTCCAAAAAGACATGGAGGAACAAGTTTGGGGTGGAGAAACTTGACTGGCCTGCACAGAGTCCTGACCTCAACCCAATAGAACACGTTTGGGATAAATTAGAGTGGAGACTGCGAGCAAGGCCTTCTCGACCAACATCAGTGGCTGACCTCACAAATGTGCTTCTAGAAGAATGGTCGGACATTCACATAAGCACACTCCTAAACCTTGTGGGTGGCCTTCCCAGAAGAGTTGAAGCTGTTATAGCTGCAAAGGGGTGGCCAACTCAATATTGAACCCTATGGACTAAGACTGGAATGCCATTAAAGTTCATGTGCGTGTAAAAGCAGTGGTCACAATACATTTGACAATATAGTATATGTGTAGCGGACCCCCAAAATTGGGGTTGCTATGCTTTAAATTTAAGGGTAGCCTAAGGGTAGCCTGAGCAATAGTTTAGCTCAGGTTCTCCAATTCTGTTTAGTTTGGACTCTGCTCTGCTGTAATGTTGCCTGGAGTATAGTTCCCCTTGTCCTGTGGGTGGCGCTGTTGCCCAGGTCTTGAGGAGAACCACAGGTGGCATTGCGGTGTGATTGGGTGTCCTCTCTCGGCTGCCGTGCGGTGGGCGGGTTCTGCCTGCTGTGCATGCCGGGAGAGGGTACATAAAGGGCAGACGCCATGATCTGGTGTGGTGTGCCGGGGGATTCCAAGGAGGACCCCTGGTGGCGAAGTCGTGCCCTTTGGCCCTGCTGGCCAGGGCGTGCGTGAACTGGTCGAGGAGTCTCGGGCACCTTTAGCCCGAGGCTACAGAGTTCCAGGTAGGCCCAGTACCTTCAACTGGGTCTACAAAACCAACCACTGGAGTCCCAGGGAACCCGAGGGAGGGTGGCCCGCTCTGAAACAGAGGAAACCGGGGGAGGACCTGTCCAATGGATCAGTGAAGGAAGTCACGGTCTCGGGGAAGGATTCGTGAGTTGCAAGATAGCTCCTGTAGCGTGCCTCATTGGCACCTATGGTCTCTATAATCTACAGGCGTTAGGAAGTTCTAAATTATATATATATATATATATATATATATATATATATATATGTAATGTAGTACACATTACACACTGTTAGGCACAATATTAACCCTTTGATTGCCCCTAGATGTTAACCCTTTCCCAGCCAGTGTCATTAATACAGTGACAGTGTACAGTATTTGCATTGATCACTGTAGTAGTGTCACTATTGATGTCAATGTCAGTTAGTAAGTTAGTGTACCTCCCAACCAGTGTCAGCTAGCGCCAGACTGCCCGCTATACTATAACAGTCCCACTATAAGTCGCTGATCACCGCCATTACAGTATAGTGTCATAGCTGCATAAATTCCAGTATATATACCATAGTTTGTAGATGCTATAACTTTCCCACAAACAAATTAATATACACTTTAGGATTTTTTTTTTTTATTGTTTTTTATTGGATCTGATTTATAACAGGACGTAGAAAGGATATATATATTTAAAATTTTAGGGGTTTCTTCATTTATATAACAAAAAATAAAAACCCAGTGGTGATCACTAACCACCAAAAGAAAGCTCTATTCGTGTTGAAAAAAAATAATGTAATTTACATACAGTGTTGCATGACTGCGCAATTGCCAGTTAACCTAGCACAGTGCTGACTAGTAAATAATGCTTTGGTCATGAAGAGGGTGAAACCTTCCAGAGCTCAAGTGGTTAAAAACAGTAAATTAAACACAGCCAAGAACCACTGCTTGATCATAAATAATACATTTTTTCTATTGTTATATATTGTGGTATGTTATGAATGTATTGATTGCATCATATGGACTGGTAAGGCTGTAGATAGATCTGTTGTATGAAGTGTGTGAGTTCTATTTTTAGCAAAAATCTAATTCGATTTTACAGCTTTAACTTGAAAACTTGCTTGTGATTTGTCCTAAAAGGTGCTTCGAAATCTTTATGCTTGTTTTTCAAACAACTGTTTCGAATCTAGCTTTGCAAGACATAGAGGCAAATCTGGTAAACAGCGGCAAACCTTAATTACACTTCAGGTAGTTTATATTCTTCACATGTCTTTTGTCTGATTTCAGTATCAGCAGCACAGCTAAAAATCTGCATTAAATAGTATTAACAACAAAAGGAAAAAAAGATTATGCCTAGGAGAATTTTTAAAGAATATAGTACTTCAGAACAACCGTAATGACAAGCAGTCATACTGTAGGAAAGCCATAGAGCATTGTGACAGAGCATATGCCTAAGCCGCTAAGTTGTTCTCGGCATTATTTATTATGCTTTTCAAATACAATCTCAGTGGGAGTTTACCAAGGTATTTTTAAATGCAATCCCTTGACAATGCTGTGCATCACCTTATACCGATTTAGACTTAAAGCCCAACTCCAGCTTAATCAATATACCTTTAATGTGATTTTCCATACTTTCTTGTGACAGCACACCCACTGCTTTTTTTGCTCCCCCACTATAATGCTAAACTGTCACGTCACAAAGTCCACATTCATTCTATGGGATTTTCATAAGTTCCAGGCTGAATGATGTCTGGCGTTATCCAGCAATTTTGTCTGCAGATGAGGGGTAGTCCTTATCATGGTGTCGACACCACCAGTCAGCGTTACATATGGTGTTCTACATGCTAATGCAGCCCACCCAGTAATACCCACTGTATATTAACCACTTAACGACCGCCCACTGTAATTATACGTCGGCAGAATGGCACCGACAGGCAGAATCACGTATATGTACGTGATCGCCTTTGTATAGTTGGGGGGTCCGATCGGACCCCCCTTCTGTACAGTGAGCGGTGGTTAAGTGTTCGTGAGCGAATCAGCATGAGGGGACGGCCGTTCGATTCCGGCCACCCCCTCTCGATCGCTCCCGGCGAATGAGAGAGCTTCCCCTGCCTGTAATGTAAACACAGGCAGGAGGAAGTGATGTCATCTCTCCTCGTGTCGGTCTTTTCGATCCGGCGCGAGGAGTGAAGACATCTCACAGTAAGTGCACCAACAGCCCACTGACACCAGTACACGTAGGCACACAAATCACCCCCCAGTCACCCCCATATCACCCCCCAGATCACCCCCAGTCACAGTGCACCGTTTGCAGTGATCATTTTTTTTACTGATCACTGCAATCAGTGTCATTTGTGACTGTAAAAAGTTGCAGGGCAGTTAGGATTAGGCCCCTTTAGATCCAAGGTAGCCCCCTAACCCCCCTAATAAAGGTTTAACCCCTTGATCGCCCCCCAGGTAACCCTTTCACCCCCTAACGCCAGCGTCACTAAGCAATCGTTTTTCCGATCGCTTTTTTCTTGTCGCTGGTGTCCTAGATAGCCAGTTAATTATTTTTAGGTTCGCCGCAGGTTTTTATTAGCGTCAGGTACCCCCATATATTATTTTAACCCCCTGATTGCCCCTAGAGTTAACCCTTTCACCAGTGATCACCGTATAAGCGTCACTGGTGACACTGGTTACCCAGTGAGTTATTTCGTTATTTAGGTAACCCGTCAGGTTTTTATATAGCGTCGGGTACCCCCATATTTAACCTAATAAAGGTTTTAACCCCCTGATTGCCCCTAGTTAACCCTTTCACCAGTGATCACCATATAAAGGTTACAGGTGACGCTGGTTGGTTAGTTTGCTTTTTATAGCATCAGGGCACCCGCCGTATATAACCCAATAAAGGTTTAACCCCCTGATCGCCCGGCGGGTGATATCAATTAGGTTTTAGCGCCAGAGAGGGTCTGCGTCGCCCCAGGCAGCTTTAGGTTAGTGCCAGTAACGCTAACACCCACGCGCAAAGCATACACCTCCCTTAGTGGTATAGTATCTGATCAGATCTATACTAGCGTCCCCAGCGGTTTAGGGTTCCCAAAAACGCAGTGTTAGCGGGATCAGCCCAGATACCTGCTAGTACCTGCGTTTAGCCCCTCCGCCCAGCCCAGCCCACCCAAGTGCAGTATCGATCGATCACTGTCACTTACCAAACACAACACACATAACTGCAGCGTTCGCAGAGACAGTCCTGATCCCTGCGATCGCTAACAGTTTTTTTGGTAGCGTTTGATACATTTGGTGACAGTCAGGTGCTTTTTTTACCTGTGAATCTTACTAGTGTACCCCTAAATTTAGAGCCCAAAATGGCAAGTCGAAGGTACACTAGTAAAGAGGCCTACGAGATTCAGAGCATGACAGATAGTGAAGAGGAGGTCACGTATCTGTCAGATTCAGGCTCAGAATATCTTCCCGTAGAAGACAGTAATGTCAGCGGCCCCACGTCAGATAGCTCTGACGACGAAGTTGAGGTCCCTGCTAAGGTCAGGCGTACCCGATCCCAATCTTCTGAGGTTGTTGAGGAGCAAGAACCGCAGGGCTCTCGTATCATGGAGCAGAGTAGTACAAGCGCCGCTATTCCTTCTGGTGAATTGGCAAGCACCAGCGGCCTAGTACAGCCTGGGCGTACATCCAGCACTGTAGTATCACGTGGTGACGTGGCGAGTCCCATAAGTGCAGTTCAAGCTGGCGAGGTGGCAAGCACAAGTAGTGTCCCGCTGCCACCAAGAAGACAAAGGCAGGCCCGTCGTGCCCATAGTGCCCTTCCTGCAGAATTCGCCTATCCTGATTGGGTCCCCACCACTTCTGCAGAACCCGTACTTCCCCCATTCACTGCCCAACCCGGTATTCAGGTGGAAACAGCTGATTTTATGCCAATCGATTATTATTCGCTGTTTTTCACGGAAGATCTCTATAGATCTATTGTGGACCAGAGTAATTTGTATGCTGGTCAATTCATCGCCGCTAACCCCCAGTTGCCTAAAATTGCCAAAGATTGGAAACCAATTACGGTTTCCAAATTTAAGACCTTTCTGGGCCTTTCCCTCAACATGGGCACACATAAATTCCCGTCATTGCGTGCTTATTGGTCCACGCACCCAATTGACCACATGCCCGTGTTCTCTGCCTCCATGCCCAGGACACGATACAAGCAGATTTTGCGGTTCATGCACTTCAACGACAATGAACTTTGTCGTCCACGTGGGGACCCTGAGTACGACCGGCTCTATAAAATTTGGCCCCTCATAAACCACATTCCCGATCAAGTTGTCTGCGTTGATGAGTCCCTGATTAAATTTTCTGGCCACTTGGCTTTCAAGCAGTACCTTCCCAGCAAGCGTGCCAGATACGGGGTCAAGCTCTATAAGTTCTGTGACAGGGCAACAGGCTATGTATGGAGCTTTATGGTTTATGAGGGAAAAGATAGTCAGGTTGAGCCGGTCAACTGCCCAGATTACATAGGGAGCGCTGGCAAGATAGTGTGGAAATTGGTGTCACCCTTATTCAGAAAGGGGTACCACTTGTATGTGGACAATTATTACACGAGCGTGCCACTGTTTAGTCACTTGTTTGATCATCAGATTGGAGCATGTGGCACCGTGCAACCTAATCGCCGGGGCTTTCCCCAGCGGCTTGTAGATGCCCATCTTAGGCTGGGGGAGAGAGCCTGCGTGAAGTGTAATAACTTGCTCGCTATGAAGTGGAGGGACAATAATAGGATTTTTTGTACTCACCGTAAAATCCTTTTCTCTGACATCCATGGACTGACACGGTGTCTCTTTACACTTTACACGTGGGTTATGTCCCTGCTTGCAGGAGAAGATCTAGGCAGAATGTGAAATGGTATACATACATTCTAAAAGCCAGAGCTGAACAGCCCCACCCAGGGGGCCGTCCCTCCAGACATAACCCTCCCACTACAGTCAGCAGACTTCAGTTCGTAACAAAGCAGTACAAACTTAAAAGGAAGGGTGGGTGCCGTGTCAGTCCATGGATGTCAGAGAAAAGGATTTTACGGTGAGTACAAAAAATCCTATTTTCTCTTACCATCCATGGACTCACACGGTGTCTCTTTACACTTTACACGTGGGATGTCCCAAAGCAGTGTCAAGAGGGATGGGAGCAGTATAAATGGAAAAACCAAAACTTCACTCCAATAAGGCAGAGCTCCTCAACGGAGGAGTCGCAACTTTAAACAGCGGCCTGCAGCACCCTGCGGCCGAAGGAAGCATCCGAAGATGCAGCCACATTAACCTTATAAAACTTAAAAGGCATGAACAGACGACCAGGTCGCCACCTTGCACACTTGTGCAACCGACGCTTGATGTCGGGAAACCCAGGAAGCACCAATTGTCCTGGTGGAATGCGCCGTAACCGGAAAGGGAGGCGCCCGCCCTTTGAGAGCATAGGCTTGAATGACGGTTTGTCTGATTCCCCTAAAAATGATGGCAGACGAAACCGCTTGGCCCTGTTATGGACCAGAGACAGTCACAAATAGTGAGTCGGACTTCCGAATAGAAGCAGTAGCAGACAGGTACACCCGTAAGGCTCGTACCACCTCCAATATGTGCAGCGCAAACTCTCTGGGAATGCGATGGGTGAGGACACAAGGACGGGAGGGCAATGTCCTCATGTAGGTGAAAGGTCGACACCACCTTTGGCAAAAAAGGAAGGTCACGGATGCAACACCGCCTTATCCTTATGGATGACTAAATATGGCGACTTGCAGGACAAAGCCGCCAACTCAGACACTCGTCAAACAGAAGTGATTGCCACTAAAAAGGCCACCTTCTGAGACAAGACAAGAGGGGAATATCCCGGATATTCCCAAAAGGAGGTTCCTGGAGGACCGAGAGCACCAAATTCAGATCCCACGGTGGGAGAGGAGGCTTGACAGGAGGGAGCACATGGCAAACCCCCAACACAAGGTGCTAACCAAGAAAATTACCCGCTAGAGGTCGCTGAAAGAAGACGGCCAAGGCCGAAATCTGATCCTTGATGGTACTCAAAGCAAGCTTTTGGGTCACTCCACACTGCAGAGGACGCAGGATTCTGGGGACGGAATACGTCCGAGGACGCCAGTCCAGCGCTTCGCACATGGCGATATAAGCTTTCCAGGTACGGTGATAGATCTGCCTGGAGGAAGACTTCCGTGTCCTTAACATGGTCAAAATGACCGAGTCCGAGAGACCTCGGTCCCTCAGCACCTGGCTTTTAACAGCCCTGCCGTTAAAGCCAGAGACTGTAAGCCGGATGAAACATAGGACCTTGAGACTGAAGGTCCTCCCTCATCGGCAACCGCCAGGGAACGTCCGCGACGAGACGTACCAGATCAGCGTACCAGTGACGCTGAGGCCAATCCGGAACAATTAGTATCGCTGGAGTTTATATCAGGCGATAAGGACCCTATGGGGCCACCAACGCATCCGAGGCATCGCCCAAGGATCCCTGGATCTGGCCACAACCTCGACCCTTGCGATTGAGTCGAGAGGCCATCAGGTCCACATCCGGCGTGCCCCACCGTCGGTAAAGGAGTTGAAATATGCAAGGACCACTCTTCTTGGTCCGGTGTCTGGCGATTGGCGACTCAGATAGTCCGCCTGCCCATTGTCTATGCCCAGAATGTAAAATGGCCTACAGAGCCGGCACGTTTCTTCCGGCCCACTTCAGGATACGGACTACCTCGGAAGCCGCAGCTGAGCTCCGAGTTCCCCCTTGATGGTTTACATACGCCACCGCCGTGGCGGTGTCTGACTGGCTCCTGATGGAGCGACCCCGTACTCTCTCTGACCTGAGGAGAGACACAGTCCGATGGCCCGTATTACCAGAACAGTGATTGGTAAACGGGCTCGTCCGGAGTCCAAGGCCTGAGCCGACAGGATTCCCCAGACTCCACCCCAGCCCGTCAGGCTGGTGTCCATCATGAGTGCCGTCCATTGGATGGAAGGGGAACGACTTTCCGGACCGAAGAGCCGAGGATCTCAACCACCATGTCAGGGGCGCCCTGACCAGGTGAATCACCTGGATCTGAAGATCCAAGGACAACGGGGATTTGTCCCAGGTGGACAAGATCTCCTTCTGCAATGCCCTGGTGTGTGATTGGGCATACGGAACGGCCGCGAAGGAGGCCACCACGAGTCTCGGGACTCTCATGCAAAAAACGGATTGACAACCATTTTTGGGATGTCAGCACCCGCACCGCAGACTGAAGTGTCAGCAACTTCTCCAGAGGTAGGATACCTTTGCCTCCAAGGAGTCCAGAATCAGAACTAGATACTCCAGACACTGAGTCGGGACCAGGACTGACTCCTGAATGTTCAGGAACCACCCGAGTCCCTGAGGGTCTAATTGACGATAGTCACCTTTCCTCTAAGTCTGATCCACTTTCTGCTCTTAGCAGAAGATCATCCAGATAGCCCACGACAGCAATACCTCGCTGTAACAGAAGGCTAGAACCGGAGCAAGCACCTTGGTGAACACCCTTGGTGCCGAGGCTAGGCCGAAAGGAAGAGCCACAATCGATAGTGGACTTCGCTGATCGCAAAGCGCAGAAACTTCTGGTGACTTGCGCAGATCGGAACATGCAAGTAGGCGTCCTTGAAGTCCAAGGACGCCAGAAGAAAATCCCTTTGGTGGAGTGTAGCGATCACCGTGCGAATAGATTCCATGCGGAATTTCTGCACCTTCTCGAAGACATTCAGGGCCTTGAGGTCCAGGATAGGTCGAACCACATCCTATTTTTGGGACGACAAACAGATTCGAGTAGAATCCCTGAAAACTCTCCTGTGACGGAACCGGCACAATCACTCCGGACCTGATCAAATCCTGTACAGCCCCCAAGAGGGCTGCCCGACAGGTAGGAAGGAGAGGAAGATTTGAGGGAAAGAATCTGTCTGGGGGCCAGGATCGGAATACTATCCTGAGGTGACCTCCTCGCACACCCACCAGTCGGAGATTCGGGAGGACCACCGATTCGTGACCTGCGAAGTCGTCCCCCCACCCCAGAGTCGGGCGGAGGCAAGACTTCACGTGGAGGCGGGCTTGGGAGCCGCATGTTCGGCTTACGCACCCAGGGGCACTTGTGCCCACCAGCCGCACTGCCGTCAGTCTGAGAGGGCCTACCCGTGGACTCTGACTGACGAAAAAAAACCTTTTGCTGGAAAGGAAGGCCCCTGTTTGCGGCGGGCCTCCTCACCCTTGCTAGTCTAAGGAAGAAGAGTGCTTTTACCTCCCATGACATCCATGACAATGTCATCCAGAGCAGCACCGAAAGGTCTACCACCTTTAAATGGTAGATCCGTCAGGAGCTTCCTAAGGCTAGGTCAGCAGACCAGCACTTCAACCAGATAAGACGACGCAATACCACCGCCGAGACAGAGGCCCTGGATATTAAAGGGGTCGCGTCCAACGTGGCGTCGCACACATAAACCAGGCCCTGAACCAGTTGGTGGGCCAAAGCAACTGTGTCTGGAGGAAGATTATGCTCCTGTACAGCTAGGTGCAACATTTTTGCCCAACCTGTAAGTGTTTAAGACACAAGGGTCGCCGCTACCACAGGCCGTAGGGCGGATCCCAACAAGGCAAACATGGCCCTGCTCACCACTTCTGACCTCCTGTCAGTGGGGTCCTCAAATGCAGGAGTCCCCTCCATCGGGAGAGTGATGGCCTTGTTCAACCGGGCGACTGGAGGGTCGACCCTGGGGGAGAAGCCCACTTTTTAATTAGGGCATCTTCAAGGGGTATCTGATAGACAAACGCCGCGGGACCATAAAAAAATTCTTCTGCGGCTTTTCCCAGACCTTATCAATGAGCTGGTCAAAGAAAGTACATATGGAAAAACCTCTTTAGAAGGCCTGGCCTTAAAAGAACCAAAGGAGACTGTATCCGCCTGAGGTTCTGCATCCGCAGC
Source organism: Rana muscosa (assembly GCA_029206835.1). Lineage (NCBI taxonomy): Eukaryota > Metazoa > Chordata > Amphibia > Anura > Ranidae > Rana > Rana muscosa. The sequence goes on along the minus strand of CM055118.1, from coordinate 528,895,229 downwards.
ATTTTAGCTTGAGAGTGTCCCTCACCGCAGTCATGAGTACACTAACAAGCACCCTGTCATTTACTGACTCAGAACTGGAGTTTTCCTCATAAGGAATGTCCTGTTCAAAACCATCCAATACATTCAGAACTAGGGTCCTGAGCGGTAGTGGCTAGGCCCATATCTGAATCAGCGCACTGCCCTCATGAAGTAAAGTGGGGAGAGGGCGCTTTTTTGCTCCCTTGCGCTTGCACACAGCTCCCATCCTGGTCAGAAATTATTCCAGGACTGCCCACAACTGGTCCCTAGGGACCGCAGGTGCTGAAGCACTGCCTGTTGTCCACTGACATTTAGGGGAAGCTGGTGACAGAGACTCCATATTGCCCCCCTCTGAGACTCCTCAGATAAAAAGTCCACCCACAGGCTGTGCTGACTGAGGAGGGGGCGCCCAGGGGACTCACCAAACCAGACCAGGGACCGCTCAGTTCCGCTGTCTGTACCGCGCTGTGTCAGCGCTGGTGAGCTGTGAGGAGATTCGCACTGTTACAGCAGTGCTAGAGGCCAAAACTAGTGCTGAAGAGCGCACGGGCTACAAGAAAATGGCCGCCGCACTTCACTGAGGCGATCCGCGGCAAGATGGCCACCATGAGTCAGCAAAAGTGAAAAAACCAGCACACACACAGCGCCACTCGGCGCTCAGGCCCCAAAACACACAAAAAAAGGCCCCAAGCATATCTGCAGACCAGCATTAGCCCCTCCAAGAACAGTGTGACCCCCAGGCACCCCCAGGCACCCCACACAGCACAGCACCAGCAATGGTGACAGAGAGTGACAATGAAATACAGGGGGAGACAGGGAAAATCCCCCACAGAGAAACACACAGCCTTTTGTACTCACCTGCAGGCAGGCAGGAGAGACTACTTACCCGTCCCCTGAGGGACCCACTGGTGTGTTTCTGACAGGACTATCACAGTGCAGTACTGAGTAGCTGTCGGCCCGGTCCACCGCAAAAGATACAGTCAGTCAGGAACTGTTCAGTCTTGAGAGGACCGTGGGAGCATGAAAGCAAACCCGGCCACCCCTGGAGTCATGGGGCCTGTCGTGAACTGAGTCTCACGCACACAAGGCGAGGATCAGCACGCTCGATGGTAGGACAGGGAAGACTACGAGGATATCTTGTACCCAACCTGTTGCCCAGCCGACAGTTGATAGAAAATTCTCAAAAATAAAATAAAAAAGAATTCCAGAAAAGGAATAAAAATAGGTCAGGAGACGGGCTCCTGAGAGAGCCACGTCTTCTCCTTCTGCTAGGCAGAAAAAAACTGAAGTCTGCTGACTGTAGTGGGAGGGTTATGTCCGGAGGGACGGCCCCCTGGGTGGGGCTGTTCAGCTCTGGCTTTTAGAATGTATGTATAACATTTCACATTCTGCCTAGGTCTTCTCCTGCAAGCAGGGACATAACCCACGTGTAAAGTGTAAAGAGACACCGTGTCAGTCCATGGATGGTAAGAGAAAAGAATGTTTTCCTTCTTACCTCCCTTCATGCAGACACGACAGTCCAAATTCGTACGGCAACTGGTGTTGTAGAGAAACCACTCTGTGTCCACGAATATAACAAAAATATGGGAGGGGTGGACCTCAACGACCAGTTGATGGCGCCGTATCTAATTGACCGTAAGGCGAGACGCTGGTACAAAAAAGTGCGATTTTGCTCCTAATGCCACGTATATACGGTCGAAATTCCGACGGAGGCTTGCCCGTGGAAAAGTCTGACCGTGTGTACGCGGCATAACTTTTTTGCAGGAGGATGCCCCCATGCTTCGGCATATATATATTTTAGGCACAGGTTGCGTTAAAAAAAATGTTTTATTTTTTACTAGGTTTTGTTTTGGTATTTGCTTTGCAGGTATGGTATGGTCTTACTGTTGTACTGTAATGTTACTTTGTTTTAATGTTAACCATCATTTGCTTAGCAGGTACGCCATTCAGTTGCATCGCGGATTTATGTATCTTGACAGCAACAGCGTTTGCTCCCACGATACATAAAGCCGTGACTCCAACGCTGTAGGAGGTGATTTCACCACCACAGTTAAAAAAAGAGCATATATGCCGAAGCATGGGGGCAGCAGGGGCGGAGGAGCGATTTTGCTCCTAATGCCGCGTATATACGGTCGAAATTCCGACGGAGGCTTGCCCGTGGAAAAGCCTGACTGTGTGTACGCGGCATAACCTTTTATGCCGCGTACATACGGTCGAAATTTCGACAAAGGCTTGCCCGTGGAAAAGTCCGACCGTGTGTACGCGGCATAACTTTTTTGCGGGAGGATACCCCCATGCTTCGGCATATATATATTTTAGGCACAGGTTGCGTTAAAAAAATGTTTTATTTTTTACTAGGTTTTGTTTTGGTATTTGCTTTGCAGGTATGGTATGGTAAGGTCTTACTGTTGTACTGTAATGTTACTTTGTTTTAATGTTAACCATCATTTGCTTAGCAGGTACGCCATTCAGTTGCATCGCGGATTTATTTATCTTGACAGCAACAGCGTTTGCTCCCACGATACATAAAGCCGTGACTCCAACGCTGTAGGAGGTGATTTCACCACCACAGTTAAAAAAAGAGCATATATGCCGAAGCATGGGGGCAGCAGGGGCGGAGGAGCGATTTTGCTCCTAATGCCGCATATATACGGTCGAAATTCCGACGGAGGCTTGCCCGTGGAAAAGTTTGACCGTGTGTACGCGGCATAACCTTTTATGCCGCGTACATACGGTCGAAATTCCGACGAAGGCTTGCCCGTGGAAAAGTCCGACCGTGTGTACGCGGCATAACTTTTTTGCGGGAGGATGCCCCCATGCTTCGGCATATATGCCCATCATTAGAAATGGGTGGATGAAGGGAGGTATTCTAATGGTGGGCATACCCACCGATCAATCTCTTTTTTTCATTCAGCCAACAGGCTGCATGAAAAAAAAGATTACAATACATGTCCAACAAGGACCAGCAACTTACTGGTATGTTGCTGGACTTTGAATGGTTATACCAGATTGATGCCTGCGGGTATCATTCTTTTCAGCCAGCGGCCGGCTTTCATGTAAAAGCAATCCTAGTGGCTAATTAGCCTCTGGACTGCTTTTACAAGCAGTGGGAGGGAATGCCCCCCCCGGATATAAACAGCGCCATTGGGAAATTGGGAAAGATTTTTATCACACCGATCTTGGTGTGGTCAGATGCTTTGAGGGCAGAGGAAAGATCTAGGGTCTAACCCCCATTTTTTTCAAAAAAAGAGTACCTGTCACTACTTATTGCTATCATAGGGGAAATTTACATTCCCTGAGATAACAATAAAAATGATAAAAAAAAAAAATATGGAAGGAACAATTTAAAAATAAAATAAAAAAGCAAAATAAATAATAAAAAAAGAAAAAAAGCACCGCTGTACCCCCCTGCTCTTGCGCAAAGGCGAACGCAAGCGTCGGTCTAGCGTCATATGTAAATAGCAATTGCATCATGCATGTGAGGTATCACCGCGAAGGTCAGATCGAGGGCAGTAATTTTAGCAGTAGACCTCCTCTGTAAATCTAACGTGGTAACCTGTAAAGGCTTTTAAATGCTTTTAAAAATGAATGTAGTTTCTCGCCGCTGCGCGTTTGTTCGCAATTTTAAAGCATGTTGTGTTTGGTATCCATGTACTCGGCCTAAGATCATCTTTTTTATTTCATCAAACATTTGGGCAATATAGTGTTTTTTAGTGCATTAAAAATAGAAAAGTGTGTTTTTCCCCCAAAAAATGCGTTTGAAAAAATCGCTGCGCAAATACTGTGTGGAAAAAAAAATGCAACACCCACTATTTTAATCTGTAGGGCCTTTGCTTTAAAAATATATATAATGTTTGGGGGTTCAACATAATTTTCATGTAAACAAAAAGTGTCAGAAAGGGCTTTGTCTTCAAGTGGTTAGAAGAGTGGATGATGTGTGACATAAGCTTCCTAATGTTGTGCATAAAATGCCAGGACAGTTCAAAACCCCCCCAAATGACCCCATTTTGGAAAGTAGACACCTCAAGCTATTTGCTGAGAGGCATGTTGAGCCCATTGAATATTTTTTTTTTTGTCCCAAGTGATTGAATAATGACAAAAAGAAAAAAAAAAGAAAAAATTACAAAAAGTTGTCACTAAATTATATATTGCTCAAACATGCCATGGTTATATGTGGAATTGCACCCCAAAATACATTCTGTTGCTTCTCCTGAGTACGGGGATACCACATGTGTGAGACATTTTGGGAGCCTAGCCGCGTACAGGACCCCGAAAACCAAGCACCGCCTTCAGGATTTCTATGGGTGTAAATTTTTGATTTCACTGCTCACTGTCTATCACAGTTTCGGAGGCCATGGAATGCCCAGATGGCACAAAACACCCCCAAATGACCCCATTTTGGAAAGTAGACACCCCAAGCTATTTGCTGAGAGGTATGTTGAGTATTTTGCAGATCTCGCTTTTTGTCACAAAGTTTTAAAAATTGAAAAAAGAAAAAAAAAATATGTCTTTCTTCATTTTCAAAAATAAATGAGAGCTGTAAAATACTCACCATGTCTCTCGGCAAATAGCTTGGGGTGTCCACTTTCCAAAATGGGGTCATTTGTGGGGGTTTTGGGCTATCTTGGCATTTTATGGCCTTCAAAACTGTGATAGGTAGTGAGGAGTGAAATCAAAATTTGTGCCCTTAGAAATCCTGAAGGCGGTGCTTGGTTTTCGGGGGCCCGTAAGCGGCTAGGCTCCCAAAAAGTCCCACACATGTGATAGCCCCGTACTCAGGAGAAGCAACCAAATGTATTTTGGGGTGCAATTCCGCATATAACCATGGCATGTTTGAGCAATATACAGGTCCTTCTCAAAAAATTAGCATATTGTGATAAAGTTCATTATTTTCTGTAATGTACTGATAAACATTAGACTTTCATATATTTTAGATTCATTACACACAACTGAAGTAGTTCAAGCCTTTTCTTGTTTTAATATTGATGATTTTGGCATACAGCTCATGAAAACTCAAAAATCCTATCTCAAAAAATTAGCATATTTCATCCGACCAATAAAAGAAAAGTGTTTTTAATACAAAAAAAGTCAACCTTCAAATAATTATGTTCAGTTATGCACTCAATACTTGGTCGGGAATCCTTTTGCAGAAATGACTGCTTCAATGCGGCGTGGCATGGAGGCAACCAGCCTGTGGCACTGCTGAGGTGTTATGGAGGCCCAGGATGCTTCGATAGCGGCCTTAAGCTCATCCAGAGTGTTGGGTCTTGCGTCTCTCAACTTTCTCTTCCCAATATCCCACAGATTCTCTATGGGGTTCAGGTCAGGAGAGTTGGCAGGCCAATTGAGCACAGTAATACCATGGTCAGTAAACCATTTACCAGTGGTTTTGGCACTGTGAGCAGGTGCCAGGTCGTGCTGAAAAATGAAATCTTCATCTCCATAAAGCTTTTCAGCAGATGGAAGCATGAAGTGCTCCAAAATCTCCTGATAGCTAGCTGCATTGACCCTGCCCTTGATAAAACACAGTGGACCAACACCAGCAGCTGACATGGCACCCCAGACCATCACTGACTGTGGGTACTTGACACTGGACTTCAGGCATTTTGGCATTTCCCTCTCCCCAGTCTTCCTCCAGACTCTGGCACCTTGATTTCTAAATGTACTTTGGACCACTGAGCAACAGTCCAGTGCTGCTTCTCTGTAGCCCAGGTCAGGCGCTTCTGCCGCTGTTTCTGGTTCAAAAGTGGCTTGACCTGGGGAATGCGGCACCTGTAGCCCATTTCCTGCACACGCCTGTTCACAGTGGCTCTGGATGTTTCTACTCCAGACTCAGTCCACTGCTTCCGCAGGTCCTCCAAGGTCTGGAATCGGTCCTTCTCCACAATCTTCTTCAGGGTCCGGTCACCTCTTCTCATTGTGCAGCGTTTTCTGCCACACTTTTTCCTTCCCACAGACTTCCCACTGAGGTGCCTTGATACAGCACTCTGGGAACAGCCTATTCGTTCAGAAATTTCTTTCTGTGTCTTACCCTCTTGCTTGAGGGTGTCAATGATGGCCTTCTGGACAGCAGTCAGGTCGGCAGTCTTACCCATGATTGCGGTTTTGAGTAATGAACCAGGCTGGGAGTTTTTAAAAGCCTCAGGAATCTTTTGCAGGTGTTTAGAGTTAATTAGTTGATTCAGATGATTAGGTTAATAGCTCGTTTAGAGAACCTTTTCATGATATGCTAATTTTTTGAGATAGGAATTTTGGGTTGTCATGAGCTGTATGCCAAAATCATCAATATTAAAACAAGAAAAGGCTTGAACTACTTCAAGTTGTGTTTAACGAATCTAAAATATATGAAAGTCTAATGTTTATCAGTACATTACAGAAAATAATGAACTTTATCACAATATGCTAATTTTTTGAGAAGGACCTGTATCATTTAGTGACAACTTTTTGTACATTTTTTTTTTGTCATTATTCAATCACTTGGGACAAAAAAAAAAAATCAATGGGTTCAACATGCCTCTCAGCAATTTCCTTGGGGTGTCTACTTTCCAAAATGGGGTCATTTTGGGGGGTTTTGTGCTATCTTGGCATTTTATGGCCTTCAAAACTGTGATAGGTAGTGAGGAGTGAAATCAAAAATTTATGCCCTTAGAAACCTTGAAGGCTGTGCTTGGTTTTTGGGGTCCCGTACGCGGCTAGGCTCACAAAAAGTCCCACACATGTGGTATCCCCGTACTCAGGAGAAGCAGCAGAATGTATTTTGGGGTGTAATTTCACATATGCCCATGGCATGTGTGAGCAATATATCATTTAGTGACAACTTTGTGCAAAAAAAACAAAGTTTGTCATATTCCCGCAACTTGTGGCAAAATATAAAATATTCCATGGACTGAACATGCCTCTCAGTAAATAGCTTGGGGTGTCTACTTTCCAAAATGGGGTCATTTGGGGGGATTTTGTGCTATTTTGGCATTTTATGGCCTTCGAAACTGTGATAGGTAGTGAGGAGTGAAATCAAAAATTTGCGCCCTTAGAAATCCTGAAGGCGGTGCTTGGTTTTTGGGGCCCCGTACCCGGCTAGGCTCCCAAAAAGTCCCACACATGTGGTATCCCCGTACTCAGGAGAAGCAGCAGAATGTATTTTGGGGTGCAATTCCACATATAACCATGGCATGTGTGAGCAATATATCATTTAGTGACAACTTTTTGTACATTTTTTCTTTTTTTTTTCTTTTTGTCATTATTCAATCATTTGGGACAAAAAAAAAAATATTCAATGGGCTTAACATGCCTCTCAGCAAATAGCTTGGGGTGTCTACTTTCCAAAATGGGGTCATTTGGGGGGGTTTGTGCCATCTTGGCATTTTATGGCCTTCAAAACTGTGATAGGTAGTGATAGGTAGTGAGGAGTGAAATCAAAAATTTATGCCCTTAGAAATCCTGAAGGCGGTGCTTGGTTTTTGGGGTCCCGTACGCGGCTAGGCTCCCAAAAAGTCCCACACATGTGGTATCCCCATACTCAGGAGAAGGAGCAGAATGTATTTTGGGGTGTAATTTCACATATGCCCATGGCATGTGTGAGCAATATATCATTTAGTGACAACTTTGTGCAAAAAAAATAAAGTTTGTCATATTCCCGCAACTTGTGGCAAAATATAAAATATTCCATGGACTAATCATGCCTCTCAGTAAATAGCTTGGGGTGTCTACTTTCCAAAATGGGGTCATTTGGGGGGGTTTTGTGCTATTTTGGCATTTTATGGCCTTCGAAACTGTGATAGGTAGTGAGGAGTGAAATCAAAAATTTGCGCCCTTAGAAATCCTGAAGGCGGTGCTTGGTTTTTGGGCCCCGTACCCGGCTAGGCTCCCAAAAAGTCCCACACATGTGGTATCCCCGTACTCAGGAGAAGCAGCAGAATGTATTTTGGGGTGCAATTACACATATAACCATGGCATGTGTGAGCAATATATCATTTAGTGACAACTTTTTGTACATTTTTTCTTTTTTTTTTCTTTTTGTCATTATTCAATCATTTGGGACAAAAAAATTTTTTAATGGGCTCAACATGCCTCTCAGCAAATAGCTTGGGGTGTCTACTTTCCAAAATGGGGTCATTTGGGTGGGTTTTGTGCCATCTTGGCATTTTATGGCCTTCAAAACTGTGATAGGTAGTGATAGGTAGTGAGGAGTGAAATCAAAAATTTATGCCCTTAGAAACCTTGAAGGCTGTGCTTGGTTTTTGGGGTCCCGTACGTGGCTAGGCTCCCAAAAAGTCCCACACATGTGGTATCCCCGTACTCAGGAGAAGCAGAAGAATGTATTTTGGGGTGTAATTTCACATATGCCCATGGCATGTGTGAGCAATATATCATTTAGTGACAACTTTGTGCAAAAAAAACAAAGTTTGTCATATTCCCGCAACTTGTGGCAAAATATAAAATATTCCATGGACTGAACATGCCTCTCAGTAAATAGCTTGGGGTGTCTACTTTCCAAAATGGGGTCATTTGGGGGGATTTTGTGCTATTTTGGCATTTTATGGCCTTCGAAACTGTGATAGGTAGTGAGGAGTGAAATCAAAAATTTGCGCCCTTAGAAATCCTGAAGGCGGTGCTTGGTTTTTGGGGCCCCGTACCCGGCTAGGCTCCCAAAAAGTCCCACACATGTGGTATCCCCATACTCAGGAGAAGCAGCAGAATGTATTTTGGGGTGTAATTTGACATATGCCCATGGCATGTGGGAGCAATATATCATTTAGTGACAACTTTGTGCAAAAAAAATAAAGTTTGTCATATTCCCGCAACTTGTGGCAAAATATAAAATATTCCATGGACTAATCATGCCTCTCAGTAAATAGCTTGGGGTGTCTACTTTCCAAAATGGGGTCATTTGGGGGGGTTTTGTGCTATTTTGGCATTTTATGGCCTTCGAAACTGTGATAGGTAGTGAGGAGTGAAATCAAAAATTTGCGCCCTTAGAAATCCTGAAGGCGGTGCTTGGTTTCCGGGGTCCCGTACGTGGCTAGGCTCCTAAAAAGTCCCACACATGTGGTATGCCTGTACTCAGGAGAAGCAGCAGAATGTATTTTGGGGTGCAATTCCACATATAACCATGGCATGTGTGAGCAATATATCATTTAGTGACAACTTTTTGTAATTTTTTTTTTTGTCAATATTCAATCACTTGGGACAAAAAAAAAATATTCAATGGGCTCAACATGCCTCTCAGCAATTTCCCTGGGGTGTCTACTTTCCAAAATGGGGTCATTTGAGGGGGTTTTGTACTGCCCTGCCATTTTAGCACCTCAAGAAATGAGATAGGCAGTCATAAATTAAAAGCTGTGTAAATTCCAGAAAATGTACCCTAGTTTGTAGACGCTATAACTTTTGCGCAAACCAATAAATATACGCTTATTGACATTTTTTTTACTAAAGACATGTGGCTGAATACATTTTGGCCTAAATGTATGACTACAATTGAGTTTATTCGATTTTTCTTATAACAAAAAGTAGAAAATATCATTTTTTTTCAACATTTTCGGTCTTTTTCCGTTTATATCGCAAAAAGAAATCGCAGAGGCAATCAAATACCATTAAAAGAAAGCTCTATTTGTGGGAAGAAAAGGACGCAAATTTCGTTTCAGTACAACATTGCATGTCCGCACAATTTACAGTTAAAGCAGCGCAGTGCAAAATTCTGAATTCACCTCTGGTCCTTTAGCTACCAAATGGTTCGGGGCTTAAGTGGTTAACAAACAAACAAAAAACAAACAAAAAAGCGCCTTTACTCTTCATATGCTCCTGTATATGTGCTGTTACATTGTTGGCACTGGAAACATGCAGGTACTTTCTCCCAGCTAAACTCCCTTGTGAGTACTAGCTAGGGCAACTTCTGCTTTTCTCTTTGCTCAGTTCAAATTTGTGACATGTTTACTTCACTGCATAGTTTACACAAATATGAACTGGTGGCTAGTGATTACTATCATTTAGTGGAGGGGAATGGGAGTGGTAGTGCCCCAAATACCCCTTAAACATACAGCTGAGCAGAACTGATCCATGTACTAGAAAAAAAACGCAGGTATCGCATTTTACGCAATCAGAAATATGGCCAACAATAGCGGAATTGACAAAAGTAGGTGGCCAATTCGAAGTAGAGTATTGGCAGGCAATACAACTCCGACACTACCTGGGGACACTAGGGCCAATAAGTAACTTTAAACGGGAACTAACTAGGTTTGAAGTATATTGTGAGGAGAAGGAACCCATCAACCGAATAATATCAAAGATATATACGATGCTAACGACCCCATCAGAGAATTTTGAAATGACAGCAATTAGAAAGTGGGAGAGAGACCTTGGTAGGACTTTCACACCAGCTCAACACCAGAAGATAATATACCTTGCGTTAGACTCATCAATAAGCACGAAAATGCAAGAATCAAATTATAAATTATTGACGAGGTGGTACTATACTCCTTCAAAACTAGGTAGGTTCTATCCCGATATTTCTGATAAGTGCTGGAGATGTAATAGGGAGCGGGGAACCTTGTTCCATATATATTGGACATGTCCTTGAATTAGACAATATTGGACAGAGGTACGAAGGATTGCTCAAATAATTGAGCCTTATTTTGTACCGGACGACCCGGGCTTTTTTCTACTGCACGAAATGCAAATACCCACACAAACCTATAAAAACTCAGTATTATGTCACCTAGTTAATGAGGCCAAGGCATGCATTGCGAGAGGCTGGAAAAGTTCCAACCTTCCTACAATTGCAGAATGGCTTAATAGGGTCAGGAAAGTGGGAACTATAGAGGAATTGGTGTTTTCGGCCCAAGACAGAAAAGAGCAACATATTAAGATCTGGGCACCCTGGAATAAATGTATGCAGACAGAAGAAGGGAAAAGACTAATGGGGAGGTGAGCCCGCCCGGTCAAAGAAGTAATTAAGAGGTTGCGGTTTACTTAGAGGTGGAGAGGGAAGGTGGGGGAGAGAAATTCCTTCTTTTTTTTTTTTTTTTCTCCTCGTTGTTTGGGTTTGCTTTGGGAGGGAGGTAGGGGGGAATAAATAAAAAGGAAAGGGAGAATAAGTAAGGTTGTGAAAATTAAAGATATCAAAGATAACTTAGTATAGAAAGGGACTCTGTGTGCCTCTCCGGCTAAGGAGAGACATATAGAGGACATAAGGGCAGGGAACCCATTGACATGGAGGTCTCGAGGTGAGACTGATGTTTAAATAAATAAGATTGAAGTAAAGGATTGGGATGAGAAATATATTATGAATAGATGTGCAATGGAAAAGGTATAAATAATGCATTGGATGTATCCCTTTTTGAAGTATAAATAAAGAATATTTAAAAAAAAAAAGAAAAAAAAAACTGATCCCAAGATGCAGTGCAAACTATTAGTTTTCTTCTTTCTTTTATTTGGGGTTGACTAAAGCCCCGTACACACGGTCTGACTTTTTGCCAACAAACTTCAAAATTAGCATGTTTTCCCAAAAATCCAACCGTGTGTACGCTCCATCGGACAAACTTTTTCGGTTTTAATCGGCCAAAAGTTCGCTCTGCAAACGGACAAACTTTTCGGCAACAAAAGTCCGATGGTGCAAAGTCCGACCGTGTGTACAGAAATCCATCAGACTTTTGTCCGAAGTACAAATACGCATGCCCAGAACCAATGTTAAAATCAACCAACAATAGCAGAAGTTGACCAAAGGGTGGCGGTAAAGAGCAGAAAAGAGCAGAAAACCATGTGATGTTGGGAAAGTTTTGGGAAAGTTTGCAGAAAAGTCCTGCTGTGTGTATGCTATGGGTGTGCCCGGCCAACTCCCTTCAGACAAAAATCCATGGAAAAGTTTGTTTGAAGTCCGACCGTGTGTAGGCTTTAGAAAGATTTTTTTTTTTTGCTAGGCTTCTAAAGTGACCCCCACTGGGGAGATTTTACCTGTGCTTGTGCTGCCTAAATAGAAAATGTGTGTGTGTGTGTGGGGGGGGGGGGTTCACTGGAACAGGAAATCTATTGCTAGACCTTCCCTTTGCTACTAAAAATTGGGTTTTGTCTGTGTCTCTGTTGGATAAATTTCCATTCACTTCCTGTCTTGACAGGTAGTTGGCTAAATCTCCTATTAAGGTCAAAAATGCAATAAACACCTGATAAAGGATTTAACTACCTCTGCCCTGTATAAAATAAAATAAAAGATTTGGTTGGGACTAGGCTTAAAGTGATCGTAAAGTCTAATAAAAAATAAATAACAATCATGTTATACTTACCTCCTCTGTGCAGTTTGTTTTGCACAGAGTGACCCCGATCCTCCTCTTTTGGGGTCCTTCTTTGCTGCTCCTGCCCCTCCCTTCTATCGAGTTCCCCCACAGCAAGCAGCTTCCTATGGGGGCACTGGAGCCGAGTGACAGCTGTGAGTGTCCATTCAGACACGGAGCTCCAACCTGGCCCGCCCCCTTTCTCCCCTGATTGACTGTCCGGGATGGCTTAGACATTCGTGGACATCGCTGGAGAGAGATGGGGCTCAGGTAAGTAATTAGGGGGGTGCTGGGGAGGCTGCTATACGCAGAAGTTTTTTTTTATCTTAATGCGGAATGCATTAAGATAACATTTCTTCTGCCTTTACAACTCCTTTAACCACTTAACGACTGCCCACTGTAAATATACGTCGGTAGAATGTCACGGACAGGCACAATCACGTACCTGTACATGACTGCCTTCGTATCGGTGGGGGGTCCAATCGGACCCCCCTCCGGTACAGTGGGCAGCCGGGAGCGATCCGTGATGAGGGGGCCGCCATTCGATTCTGGCCACCCCCTCACGATCGCTCCCGGCGAATCAAATGCTTCCTCTACCTGTGTAATGTTTACACAGGCAGGAGGAAGTGATGTCATCCCTCATGCGGCGCTCACATATACCGAGCGCCGCATGAGAGAAGACACAAAGGTTAGTGCACATAACAGCACACTGACACCACACACATAGGTACATAAATCGCCCCCCAGGCCCCCCCAGACACCCCCAGATCACCCCCCAGCCCCCAGTCACAGTGTCACTGATTGCAGTGACCATTTATTTACTGATCACTGCAATCAGTGACATTTGTGACTGTAAAAGTGTCACTACAGTTAGTTTTTGGTCCAGTGTAGCCCCCTAACCCCCCCTAATAAAGGTTTAACCCCTTGATCGCCCCCCAGGTAACCCTTTCATCCCCTAGCACCGCCGCCACTAAGCGATCATTTTTCTGATCGCTGTTTTAGTGTTGGTAATGCCGATAGGTAGCCAGTTATTTTTTTTAGGTTCGCCGCAGGTTTTTATAGCGTAGGGTACCCTCATATATTACCTAATAAAGGTTTAACCCCTTGATCGCCCCCCCCAGGTAACCCTTTCACCCCCTAGCACCGCTGTCACTAAGCGATCGTTTTTCTGATCGCTGTTTTCGTGTCGGTGATGCCGATAGGTAGCCAGTTATTTTTTTTAGGTTTGCCACAGGTTTTTATAGCGTCGGGTACCCCATATATTACCTAAAGGTTTAACCCCTTGATCGCCCCCCCAGGTAACCCTTTCACCCCATTTTGCCAGTGTCACTAAGCGATCGTTTTTTTGATCGCTGTCTTAGTGTCGGTGATGCCGATAGGTAGCCAGTTATTTTTTTTAGGTTTGCCGCAGGTTTTTATAGCGTCGGGTACCCCCACATATTACCCAATAAAGGTTTAACCCCTTGATTGCCCCCCCAGGTAACCCTTTCACCCCCTTTTGCCAGTGTCACTAAGCGATCGTTTTTCTGATTGCTGTCTTAGTGTCGGTGATGCCGATAGGTAGCCAGTTATTTTTTTTAGGTTCGCCACAGGTTTTTGTAGCGTTGGGTACCCCCATATATTACCTAATAAAGGTTTAACCCCCTGATTGCCCCTAGTTAACCCTTTCACCAGTGATCACCATATAAGTGTTACGGGTGACGCTGGTTAGTTAGTTTGCTTTTTATAGTGTCAGGGCACCCGCCGTATATAACCCAATAAAGGTTTAACCCCCTGATCACCCGGCGGGTGATATCAATTAGGTTTTAGCATCAGAGAGGGTCTGCGTCACACCCCAGGCAGCGTCAGGTTAGTGCCAGTAACGCTAACGCCCACGCGTGAAGCATACACCTCCCTTAGTGGTAAAGTATCTGAACAGATCAATATCTGATCTGATCAGATCTATACTAACGTCCCCAGCAATTTAGGGTTCCCAAAAACGCAGTGTTAGCGGGATCAGCCCAGATACCTGCTAGCACCTGCGTTTTGCCCCTCCGTCCAGCCCAGGCCACCCAAGTGCAGTATCAATCGATCACTGTCACTTACAAAACACAACACACATAACTGCAGCGTTCGCAGAGACAGGCCTGATCCCTGCGACTCCAGTGCTGTAGGAGGTGATTTCACCACCACAGTTAAAAAAAAAAGCATATATGCCGAAGCATTGGGGCAGCAGGGGCGGAGGAGCGATTTTGCTCCTAATGCCGCGTACACACGGTCGAAACTCCGACGGAGGCATGCCCGTGGAAAAGTCCGACCATGTGTGTGCGCCATAACTTTTGCGGGAGGATGCCTCCATGCTTCGGCATATATAAATGGTGCATGTATGCCCATCATTAGAACTGGGTGGATGAAGGGCGGTATTCTAATGGTGGGCATACCCACCGATCAATCTCTTTTTTCGTTCAGCCAACAGGCTGCATGAAAAAAAAGATTACAATACATGTCCAACAAGGACCAGCATGTTGCTGGACTTTGAATGGTTATATCAGATTGATGCCTGCGGGTTTAGGTATCATCTTGGTATCATTATTTTTAGCCAGCGGCCGGCTTTCATGTAAAAGCAATCCTAGTGGCTAATTAGCCTCTGGACTGCTTTTACAAGCAGTGGGAGGGAATGTCCCCCCCCCGGATATAAAAAGCGCCATTGGGAAATTGGGAAAGCATTTTATCACACCGATCTTGGTGTGGTCAGATGCTTTGAGGGCAGAGGAAAGATCTAGGGTCTAATAGACCCCAGTTTTTTCAAAAAAAGAGTACCTGTCACTACCTATTGCTATCATAGGGGATATTTACATTCCCTGAGATAACAATAAAAATGCTAAAAAAAAAAAATATATGGAAGGAACAGTTTAAAAAAAAAAAAAAAAAGCAAAATTAATAATAAAAAAAAAAAAAAAAAAAAGCACCCCTGTCCTGCCCTGCTCTTGCGCAATGGCGAACGCAAGCGTCGGTCTGGTGTCATATGTAAACAGCAATTGCACCATGCATGTGAGGTATCACCGCGAAGGTCAGATCGAGGGCAGTAATTTTAGCAGTAGACCTCCTCTGTAAATCTAACGTGGTAACCTGTAAAGGCTTTTAAATGCTTTTAAAAATGTATGTAGTTTGTCGCCAATGCGCGTTTGTGTGAAATTTTAAAGCATGTCGTGTTTGGTATCTCTGTACTCGGCCTAAGATCATCTTTTTTATTTCATCAAACATTTAGGCAATATAGTGTGTTTTAGTGCATTAAAATTTAAAAAAAGTGTATTTCTTCCCTAAAAAATGCATTTGAAAAATCGCTGCGCAAATACTGTGTGGAAAAAAAAAATGCAACACCCACCATTTTAATCTGTAGGGCCTTTGCTTTAAAAAAATATATAATGTTTGGGGGTTCAACATAATTTTCTTGCAAAAAAAAAATATGTTTTCATGTAAACAAAAAGTGTCAGAAAGGGCTTTGTCTATAAGTGGTTAGAAGAGTGGATGTAAGCTTCCTAATGTTGTGTATAAAATGCCAGAACAGTTCAAAACCCCCCCAAATGACCCCATTTTGGAAAGTAGACACCCCAAGCTATATAATGAGAGGCATGTCGAGTCCATTGAATATTTTATATGTTGACACAAGTTGCGGAAAAAAGACAATTTATTTTATTTTATTTATTTTTTTGCACAAAGTTGTCACTAAATGATATATTGCTCAAACATGCCATGGACATATGTGGAATTACACCCCAAAATACATTCTGTTGCTTCTCCTGAGTACGGGGATACCACATGTGTGAGACTTTTTGGGAGCCTAGCCGCATACGGGACCCCAAAAACCAAGCACCGCCTTCAGGCTTTCTAAGGGTGTACATTTTTGATTTCACTGCTCACTGCCTATCACAGTTTCGGAGGCCATGGAATGCCCAGATGGCACAAAACCCCCCCAAATGACCCCATTTTGAAAAGTAGACACCCCAAGCTATTTGCTGAGAGGTATTGTGAGTATTTTGCAGATCTCGCTTTTTGTCACAAAGTTTTGAAAATTGAAAAAAAAAAAAAAAATTATTTTCTTTCTTCATTTTCAAAAACAAATGAGAGCTGTAAAATACTCACCATGCCTCTCAGAAAATAGCTTGGGGTGTCTACTTTCCAAAATGGGGTCATTTGGGGGGGTTTTGTGCTATTTTGGCATTTTATGGCCTTCGAAACTGTGATAGGTAGTAAGGAGTGAAATCAAAAATTTGTGCCCTTAGAAATCCTGAAGGCGGTGCTTGGTTTTCGGGGTCCCGTACGTGGCTAGGCTCCTAAAAAGTCCCACACGTGGTATCCCCGTACTCAGGAGAAGCAGCAAAATGTATTTTGGGGTGGAATTTCACATATAACCATGGCATGTGTGAGTAATATATCATTTAGTGACAACTTTTTGTAATTTTTTATTTATTTTTGTCATTATTCAATCACTTGGGACAAAAAAAAAAATATTCAATGGGCTCAACATGCCTCTCAGCAATTTCCTTGGGGTGTCTACTTTCAAAAATGGGGTCATTTGGGGGGGTTTTGTGCTATTTTGGCATTTTATGGCCTTCGAAACTGTGATAGGTAGTGAGGAGTGAAATCAAAAATTTGTACCCTTAGAAATCCTGAAGGCGGTGCTTGGTTTTCAGGGGCCCGTACGCAGCTAGGCTCCCAAAAAGTCCCACACATGTGGTATCCCCATACTCAGGAGAAGCAGCAAAATGTATTTTGGGGTGCAATTCCACATATAACCATGGCATGTGTGAGCAATATATCATTTAGTGACAACTTTTTGTAATTTTTTTTTTGTCATTATTCAATCACTTGGGACAAAAAAAAAATATTCAATGGGCTCAACATGCCTCTCAGAAATTTCCTTGGGATGTCTACTTTCCAAAATGGGGTCATTTGGGGGGGTTTCGTAGTGCCCTGCCATTTTAGCACCTCAAGAAATGAGATAGGCAGTCATAAATTAAAAGCTGTGTAAATTCCAGAAAATGTACCCTAGTTTGTAGACGCTATAACTTTTGCGCAAACCGATAAATATACGCTTATTGACATTTTTTTTACTAAAGACATGTGGCTGAATACATTTTCGCCTAAATGTATGACTAAAATTGAGTTTATTCGATTTTTCTTATAACAAAAAGTAGAAATTATCTTTTTTTTTCAAAATTTTCTGTATTTTTCAGTTTATATCGCAAAAAATAAAAATCGCAGAGGCAATCAAATACCATTAAAAGAAAGCTCTATTTGTGGGAAGAAAAGGACGCAAATTTCGTTTCGGTACAACATAGCATGTCCGCACAATTTCCAGTTAAAGCAGCGCAGTGCAAAATTCTGAAAACACCTCTGGTTCTTTAGCTACAAAATGGTCCGGGGCTTAAGTGGTTAACCACTTCAATACAGGGCACATTCACCCCTCTTCCTGCCCAAGCCATTTTTCAGCTTTCAGCGCTGTCACATTTTGAATGACAATTGCGCGGTCATGTAACACTGTACCCAAATGAAATGTTTATAATTTTTTCCCCACAAATAGAGCTTTCTTTTGGTGATATTTACTTTTTGCTATAATAAATATATATATATTTTTTTTTTTAAAACACATTTTTTCCTCAGGTTAGTCTGATACGTATTCTTCTACAAATTTTTGGTAAAAAAAAAATCGCAATAAGTGTTTATTGATTGGTTTGCGCAAAAGTTATAGTATCTACAAAAAAGGAGATAGATTTATAGCATTTTTATTATTATTTTTTACTAGTAATGGTGACGATCTGCGATTTTTATCGTGACTGCGATATTGCGGCAGACACATCGGACATTTTTGACACATTTTTGGGACCATTCACATTTATACAGTGATCCGTGTTATAAAAATGCATTGATTGCTGTATAAATATGACTGGCAGGGAAGGGGTTAACACTAGGGGCGATCAAGGGGTTAATGTGTTCCCTAGGGAGTGATTCTTACTGTGGGGGTTAGGGGACTGACTGGAGGAGGTGACCGATCGGTGTCCCTATGTACAAGGGACACACCATCGGTCTCCTCTCCCTGACAGGACGTGGATCTGCCACGGTCCTGCTCAGTTACTGGGCAATCGTGGGTGCCCGGCGGACATCGCGGCCACCGGGCATGCGCATCGGGTTCCCAGTAATGTAGCGGGCGTGCGCGCGCGCCCCCTAGTGGCTCGGGAAGGCGCAACGTTATATGACGTCTGCCCAAAACGAGAGGCTCATCGTCTCGCCGTCATATGACGGTGGGCGGTGGACTAGTGGTTAAAGCAAAATTTTGACCTGGGCATTCTTCAAACGAAATAGGCCTCATCTTAGACTTATTATTGGAGCTCTCACATTAAAAAAATTTAATCTTTGAGGATTTTTCACCAGAATGTATGCATTAAAGGAAAATTATAGTCAAAGCTCTTTTGGCTATGCTTCTCCTGGGGTTTACAGGAGTGCAGTATGTTCTGCACTCTTGTGACCTATTTTCAGTTGACTGGTGGCTGACGTCAATGAGCCGATCCAGGCTCTGTAAAGATCCCAGCCATAAAGTCAGGATCCATCCAGAAGCCTGGTCCGGCAGCTTTGCTCAGCCTCTCAGCGAGCTGCTGAGAGGCTGAGCCAACTGATCCTGTCCCCTCCACAGCCCAGAGCTCCAGTGAGTGCCGGAAGGACAGAGCAGAGAGCCGGTTACTGACAGTCACCAGCTCTCTGCTCACAGAACAATTACAAATGAGCGATCAGTGGTCTTTGCTTCATTTTCAGTCTTAGAGGTCACATACTTTTAACACTTCTTGCTTTGGCATATATTTTAGATGGAATTTTGTTTTCAAAGACTTCATTCAATTTGACTTGAAGATCAAACTGCAGATCAACACACCCTGTGCTGCATCCACTTTCTTTTATTGCACATTGGGAAAATGGCCCATAAATATGTATTTTATACACCCATGCACTTTTGTCCATGTTAATGTGAGCAGCAAATTGCATGTCAACATGTCTGCTGTGAATGAGCCCTGAAAACAATAGAGCTGTACAAGTGATCATAACAAGTGATTCTTTTATTCAGGAAAAGCATATAAGTAATTACTGTATATACTCGAGTATAAGCCGACCTGAATATAAGCCGAGGCACCTAATTTTACCACAAAAAAATGGGAAAACGTATTGGCTCGAGTATAAGCCTAGGGTGTCCATCTGCATCCCTCACTGTGCCTCACTTTGCCTCACTGTATCCATGTGCATGCCTCACTGTGTCCATGCCTCACTGTGCCCATGCCTCACTGTGCCCATGCCTCACTGTGTCCATGACTAGACTGATGTTTAAGATGGGAGTCTATAGAAGGGGTGTCCAGTTTGAAAAATCGGTGCTCCCCGGCCGTAGGTCACTCAGGCAAAAAACTTTGCACACTTATAGAGGAGAAATGGGGCTATATGTGTGTCAAGTTTCGGATCCAGGGGACCTACGACCTACCAGTACCGGGTCCCCAAAGTCACCAGAAAAATTACCATTTAACATGGAGTCTATGGAAGGGGTGCCCAGCTTTGAAAAATCAGGGCTCCCCGGCCGTAGGTCTCCCAGACAACAAACTTTGCACACTTGTATAGAAAGAGTGGGGCTACATGTGTGCCAAGTTTGGCCGGTACCAGGTCCCCAAAGTCCGGGAGATCAGGCGCAAAAAGGTGACTCGAGTATAAGCCGAGGGGGGGTACTTTCAGCACAAAAAAATTTGCTGAAAAACTCGGCTTATACTCGAGTATATACGGTAATATGAATATGAAGTTTTCTTTCAGTGGGCTCACTGCTATTGCAATGACAGAGTAGCTGGTTTAGACAAGAGTACTACACGTCTGTCATATTTAATGCCTATCTTAAAGCCCAAGGCTTTCTGGCATGCAACTTCATCCGGCATCCTATATTTAGCAGATTAGATTGATTTTTGTTATTCTCTTAGAATTCAGTGGGAGATGTATGTTGTACTGCAATCTCCCTTGAGGTGCTGTTTGATCTTGTGTGAAAATAACAACTTGTCATCATTAGGATCACAGGAAAAAGTGATATTTAAGCTACATGTATTGCACCAAAAAAGTCCTTCTACACCATCCAATAAATGTAATGATTCTTGTAATCTGAACACATAATAAAAATATACGGCGGTGCAGCAAAGTGTTAACAGCTTCTGGCAATTACAGCTTGAGCAATGTTTATGATCTCGGCAGCTATAGGTTACTGTGCAATGACCTTGTGTAGTTATAGATTCTATCCAATCACGTGAAAGCATAAAGCAGGCTACCACAACAGAGACAAGCATGAAGGATACAACATAATTGCTATACCCAATGGATCTTACTATACCACAAAGACAATCAATCTTGCTTGTTAACGGGTAGGCAATTAGAATGTTTGTAATTCAGACTGGCTTCTTAAAGGAAGTCAAACGGATGATGGACATTTTTTCTCAAATTTCACAGATGTTAGTCAACTGCTATGAAGCAGGTCAGTGCACAGGCTAAATACATGTATGTCTGCAAAATTATAGCTTTTAATATAATGTATTGTGTCCTGAACTTGTAAGAGCTTATTTCTCTGAACCTCTTCAGCAGTTCACTCAGACAAAGACATAATGGTAATAAGTTATTGATTTACAGAATCTATATAGTTGTTAAGCTGACAGTTGGATGTCATGAAGCTAGAATGAAATCTCACAACGTATATATGTCAAAAACAAGAAGGAAATTAAAACATTACTCCATTTGGGGAAGCGTTTTGAATTTATTGCGCATTTCTCCTTAAAGTGATGCATCGGCCATTTTAAAAGTCCTGTGTAAGAGCAGATTCAATACAGTAAAACGTACGTGTATAAGGAGCTTAGAGAGAGAGAATATCAAATAATGATCAAAGAAGTCAGCAGCTGCTGAGGACTGAAGAGCAATTCTAGTAAATGGCTAGATAGTGAAAATTATGTCAACAGTGCTTTCCTTCAAGAATTCAAAGGAACATAAACTTTACTTATAAAAATAAGGTCAAATAACATAAAGATAGACCCCAAAGGACAGCATGGCACATGCATCAGAAGTATGCCAGATAAAAGCTGTCAAACATTTTGGGAGAGAGATGTTCCCCTTTCTCCCCTTGTCTTGAGAAAGAGGGACGTCTCTCTTCCAAGACACATCAATGGAGTCCGTATGGTCATACTATAGTCACATGCGCATTGCTGCTCTTTGATGCCTAACTTGCTGTTCTCTGGAGAGCAGCAATAATAGGACTTTAGACAAACATGCATCCAACCACTGGGTATGTGATATAGCTTTACTTGTTTAAAACCTGGATATTATGCTGGGGTTAGGGGCGTTATTTCAGTGAGTCAATGGACTCTTTTTATAGGATACTGCTGGCTTGTTTTGAATGATTCTGGCATCTCTTGTGAAACTATACACCCCATAGGAAATGTGAGCCCTTTAAAAACTTTAATAAAACATTTTAATAGGAGTAATATGCTATAACATACTATATTCTGAGTCAGGCCTCGTACACACGACCGATTTTCTCGTCGTAAACAGTCAAGAAAAGTGCCGCGAGAGTTTTTTTGTCTAGAAAAACGTTCGTGTGTATGGTTTTACGACGAGAAACTTGACGAGAATCTCGACGAGAAAATAGAGAACCTGCTCTCTATTTTCTCGTCAGGAGTCCAGATTTCCTCGTCGTGTTTCTCGTCGGCCTGTTTTGTGACGAGAAAATGGTTCGTGTGTATGCTTTTACGACTCTTCCAAAAGTGCGCATGCTCACAAGCAACTATGAGACGGGAGCGCATCTTCTGGTAAAACAAGCCTTCATAATGGAGAGAGCACATTCGTCACGCTCATAAATATTTCATCGTTTAAATGTTCTGCATTGAATTCTTCGTTAGAATGTTACATTAATCAAAACGAGAGACCTTCTTTTGCTGCTGATATTCACACAGAGTTATGCCTTATTTTTAACCTTTTTCATGCTGCTCTTTATAAGATTTATGTGTATTATATCGTGCAAGTTTTTAGGAATAATTTAAATGGTTAGATTTTTCAAAATGATGTTAATTATAATTTCTCAATGTTTTGATAGCGATCTCCCATTTAATTTTCTAATCTATATTTTTAAAATTTCACACCATGTTTTTGAGCTAATCAGATTTAGTTATTCTTTTGGGGGGGTGATATCTGTGCCTTTTATTGTCAGTCAAATGTATCTGCTTACTCCAAAGCTTGTTTTTTTTTATTTAAAAATACACATAGTCAAGTATGAACTTAAACAAAAAACACATTTATTCATGTTTATAAATTAAATAAAGAGAAGGCAGCGCTGGAGAAGCTGCTGCCATTTGTGCATCCCAGGGACCCCAGAGCACACAGCAACCCTGTGTGGACACTAAAATTGGGAGCTTGAGAAGGCCCACATTTCAGAACACAATCTGATGCTGGCCTCCCAGAGGTCAGGAACAGCAGCAGGTGAGATATATGTCCCAAGTGTGTGGTACTACAACAGGCTGCCTTCTGTCCGACCAGTGCGACCACAATGAAGCAAGGCCATCACTTCCTCTTCTTCCTGGCAACCTTCCCTGCAGCCTTTACTGAAGCCTTCCTTCTTCGTTTAGCTGGAGGCTGGCCCACTGGAGGGGTACTCCTGTCAGGAGGAGGAGGTGGAGGTGTAGCAGAAGGGGGTGGGGCAGAAGGAGAAGGTGGAGGTGTAGCAGAAGGGGGTGGGGCAGAAGGTGGAGGTGTAGCAGAAGGGGGTGGGGCAGAAGGTGGAGGTGTAGCAGAAGGGGGTGGGGCAGAAGAAGAAGGTGGAGGTGTAGCAGAAGGGGGTGGGGCAGAAGGTGGAGGGGTAGCAGAAGGGGGTGGGGCAGAAGAGGAAGGTGGAGGTGGAGGTTGAGGTTGGGTCAGTTGGGCCACCTCACATATGGCGGTATTGGGGGTAATTTGCTCCATCACCCCCTTGTTGAGCAAGGTGATGAGCAGGGGTTCGCATAGGAGGCGTTGCTCCATGCTCATCACCTTGAACTTAGCCTCCACTAGGCCGGCAATGGCCTCTTCAGGGGATGTGGGCTCCTTGAGGGTGGCATGGGCCTCTTTAATAAGGGCCATTGCTGCCTCACTGGTGGTCCTGTCCCTCCTGCCTCTTTTGTGAAGCCTGATGGGAGGCACCTGGGATCTGGTGCTTCTCCTTTGCCCTGCCACCTCCTGTCTGCCACTGGGCCCTGCCACCTCCTGTCTGCCACTGGGCCCTGCCACCTCCTGGCTGCCACTGGGCCCTGCCACCTCCTGGCTGCCACTGGGCCCTGCCACCTCCTGGCTGCCACTGGGCCCTGCCACCTCCTGGCTGCCACTGGGCCCTGCCACCTCCTGGCTGCCACTGGGCCCTTCCTCCTCCTGCCTGACAGTTTCCAGACCCTCCTCCTGGCTGATTTCATCCTGTGTATGAAAAAGAAACATAGTTTAATATGTTGGTTTAATCTTTGCATCAAACTTTGTAATCCTGATGGAAGCAATTAGAATGTAAATGCATAAATCCTTGCTTTAAATTTACCACTACATCAGCTTGACTATTTACCACACAATTAAGTGCAGAATAATGTCTACAGATCATGATTTCACTTGTTGAATACAAAATAATGTATGTTTCTCATCCTGACATATTTGGGAAACATTAATTTTATCCCACTACATTTTCAGTTAATACTATACCTGGCTCCAGATGGCCAAATCAGGATCATCCAGGATGGCTGCCTCCTCTTGCTCCAGAGAAGGCTCAGGTTGGCTGCAGGGAAGTCTGGGGGGAAGAGTGGAGAGTGATGGCCTTGGCTCAATGTGGTCATCCAGGAAGGACATCCTGCTGTAGTACCACAAAACCGGGACATAAACATCATCTGCTGCTGCTCCTGACCTCTGAGAAGCCAGCACCTTAGAGCGTTCAGTCCTGTAGGTACCTCTCAAGCTCCCAATTTTAGTGTCCACTTGTTTTGCTGTGGCTGTGGGCACCTTGGTATGCACAAATGGGAGCAGCTTCTCCAGCGCTGCTTTTCTCACCCCTTTTTTTTTATGGATGGGGTTTTTGGTCTCCCACAGAGCCGGCAGCTCCCTTACCCGGTCAATAAATTCCGCCAGGAACTCTTTGTCGCTAATAAATACATTCATATTGTATCTGCAAGTAAAATAAATTATATTTAAATAATGTGAGGCAAACAGTCTAACCTCCTTCACATCCTAGTCACCATATATATCCTCCAACAATCTCAAGACAGTATAGGCCAACAATTTTAACAAGTCTCACAAAATCACATACCTTCGTTCGCACGTCCGTCACTTGAACTCCTCTCTCCGCACACCGAACGTACTATAGTCACATGTGTGTTTGCTATATACACACCACGCATGCGTCCAAATTCGAACACGTCGCTCCACACACGTCGCCCGCCCATGACGTTCTAACTAACATCTTTTCCCCGCCCCTTCTCTTTCGGCGCGCAGACAGATATGGCGGAGTTACAGCAGGTGTCTGATAATTCCGCAACTAGCGAGGAGACAAGCCCGGAGACCGAGGACACGTCACGATCAAGGAGGAGATTCAAGGCATCGAATATGTCTTTGGCGGAGATGGCGGAGATGGTGGACATCTTGGTCAAGGCTGATTATGATGCCAAGCATGGGCCGTATAGCAAACCAAATAGAAGGAAGGCCAAAATCCTCACTAAAGTTGTGAAGAGTCTGAGGGCGAAGTTCGGGGTGAAACGCTCAAATGAGCAGCTCAGAAAGAGGTGGTCAGACCTCAAACTGAGGGAGCCAGACCAGTTGAGGAGCATAAAGAGGATGCTCGCTAAAAGTAAGTAAAATGACGACCTTTCTGCTATTAATCTTTTTAGAAACGGACTTTTTTTTTTTTTAAAGCATATTGGACTCCCTTCCAAAATGTATTATTTTGAACTAGGTTGGGCACAGTAATCGTTCGTTACGTTACCGACACTTCGTTCGGCCACTATCCGTGGTTTTGGCTTATTTAAGACCCCCAAAAGTAATTAGACATCTGCCATTTTTGATCAAGTATTGTGGATAATTTTTAAGTCTAGATGATGTGTTTGTAAGGAGAATGAAATGCAAACTTTAATCAGTGTAAAGGAGAGGACACTCAGCAGCTGCTTCCACATCTGTACTTTGTAGCACTATAGTGTGGGCCACCAGACCCGCCTTTTTTGGGTGTCCCACACAGGTGCATCAGAGTTTATTTGTGGTGCCTCCATGTCCAAAAAATTACATCCAAATGTGAATAATAAACATATTTGGGGTCATAAAGAATGCATTTTTCTTTAAATTCCGCACAAACACACACTTGTACCCCACTTCCAAACAATTTAGCCTGTTTTAAGTTTAAAAATGAGATTTTTACAGTGTGATAAATAGACCTTTGGTTTTATTCTCATAGGGGAGAGAAGACTGGGAGGAGGACACTCCAGGGAGCACATGCACCCCACAACTTCCAAGCAACCCCAAACTCCCAAAGATCCACAACCGAAAGATGTGCAGGAAGTTGAGGTGGAGGAAGGAGAAGTGCAGGAAGGAGAGGTGGATGACGTTGTGGATCTGGTCACCACAACAGGTCAGTATCTGACACCACAGCTTAAGGTAAGCGAGGTAGGCCTGCAGAGTTTTATTAATTTTTTTTATGGTTTTTAGGGGATGGAAATGTTGTGAAGGATAGCACACCGTTCTCTGCTGACAGTGCCCTCCGCCTCATCCAGCAAGTGATGGAATGTAGCACGGAACTGGACCTAATTAAACAAAGAATCCATGTGATGGAACAAACATTTAAAGACATTCTCGATGTTTTGGGGAGAATTCAATAAGCCATCCAAACACATTTGTTTTTACATGTTTGTTTTTATATTTTTACTAATTTTTTGAGTAACAAAGCAGCCAAAAATTGAATATGCACACAGTGTGTGAACATGTGCTATCTGCCATCAGGGGATATCCATGTACGTCTTTTGTGGGTGCAACCCCTTCCTCGTATCAAAAGTCGGTGAACTGAGGAAGGGGATGCACCCCCAAAACACATCCATTGATCACCCCTGATGGCAGATAGCACATGTTGACAATAGGGATCAGGATTGTAAACTTCCTATTTGCAAAAAAGTAAAAATGTGTGCATATTGAATTTTTGGCTGGGCAAGGGGTGGCAGGACCCCATATTAGGACGGGCACATAGAGACATAGTTTGTGTAACTGAATGTCTCAGATTGCTCAGAGGTATCCAATGTTGTCATTTTAGAAATGCAAGTGGTATTTTTGTATTTTCATAAGCCAAAATTTGACGGGTTGTGGTCAGGCCAACCCCAAAGTAAAACAAAAAAAAATGTGCAGAGAGTAAAATATTTGACCACAAACAACGTGTAGCTTCTTTTTATAATACACTCTAAGCTTATTTGGTTATTTTGTAAGGTAACATAGTGAAATTGGTTGTTATTTACTAAAGTAAAATACACTTGCCACTACAAATGCACAAAGACAAACTAGGAGACAGGAAAGAACAAATAATTAAAGGTTTAAACAAGATTTTTATTGGGATACTTAGACATAGGCTGGCATAGGAATTGCCCCCCTACCCGTGAAATACTCCATGTATTTGTCCCGAACCACACGGGCATTTTGGGGGGGCAAGCCAAGACGGGCAGATTCCAGGCCCGGAAGGGGATTTGCAGGGGAAAGTCCAGCCTCTGGCAAAACTGAGGCCATATATGAATTCGCTTTGCGGCAAAGAAAATTGTGTAGCACACAGCAGCATAACACTACATAGTTTATTTTGTAGTCCGCCAAGTGGATGGAAGTCATAAAAAGGCGGAACCGGCTGGCCATTATGCCGAAGGCATTTTCAACGACTCTTCGGGCCCTGGCCAGCCGGTAATTGAACACACTCTTCTCTGGGGTCAGGGTCCTCTGTGGAAATGGCCTCATAAGATGCCGTCCGAGTCCGAAGGCTTCATCAGCCAAGAAAACAAAGGGGAGTCCTTCAATATTCCCTGCATCCGGTGGCAATGCAAGGTCGTCACTCTGGAGACGGAGGGCAAACTCCGTCTGGATGAAGGATCCCCCATCGGACATCCGGCCATTCTTCCCTACATCAACATAGAGGAATTCATACCGTGCTGACACCACCGCCATCAGCACAATGCTATGAAACCCCTTGTAGTTGTAGTAGTAGGATCCAGAACGGGGTGGCGGCACGATGCGGACGTGCTTCCCGTCTATGGCACCACCGCAGTTGGGGAAGTCCCACCGCGTGGCAAACTCCGATGCCACAGTCTGCCATTCCTGTGGCGTTGAAGGAAGCTGTGGAGTGAAACAAGATGAAATAATATTAGAAAAACAAAGGCATACATTACAAGCAAATTCAAGACCAAAAAATTAGAGACCAACATCAATCTAATTATACGTTTATTAAGGTGTGTAAAAAAAGTATAATGGAAGGCTCATTTATCATATTCATCACCCCCTCTGATGGGCCATTACTAAATTATTTTGGGGGGGGGAGATGTGTTTGGCCACAGGATAGCATTGCAGTGGCGGTGCGTCCAGAGTGGGCGCTGGAGCACTGTCCCCTCTCTCCTGTGCCCATCACTCAGAACAATACATAGGTTCATGCGTTGCATGAACCTATGTATTGTCTATGCCGCACACTATTCAGGTGGATGGCCTCTTGTAAAGCGACCGACATATGATTAATTGCGTCATTTAGGGGGTTAAAATTGCAGAGCAGAAACAGGTATTAAAAAAGTCTTGCAAATTACAACCTGAGGGATGTAATTGGCTTCCTCAAAGAAAAATCGGGGACGCAAGGAGGGGGCATTCCTTGTGTAAACACTGACAGGCAGCTCTGGCAATCATGTTCACCAAGTCTGTTTAATGGTAACATGATTGGCTGATGCAACATGAAGGGAAGGAGAAGACATCAAGGACAGAAGAAGGATGGCGCTGACCACAAGAAGGTAAGTGCAGGGCTGGGGGGAAACTGGCTGCAATAGAGGGGACTAAATGGCTGCATTGGAGGGGACAACTGGGGGCGTTTATTAGGCAACAGAGCAAAAAAGGAGGAAGTTTATTTCCGAAATTGGGGTTGTAACCCCCCAACATTTGGAGCAACAGGCGCCCCTGCTGGAAAAGTTAGTGAGGGGAAATATTTAGGGAGGATAAAAAAGGGGCATTTAAAAACTTCCAGCATGCATGGGGACAAAGGGGACATTCTCAGCATATTACAATCATGGTAATTAGGAAAGGATGAAAGAAATACAATACATTAGCATACATGTAATACATAAAATGTGATGTGAAGGGAGAAAACTTACCCTAATATAGTCCTCCTGCAGGACTTGTATAATAGCAGAACAGGTGTCTGGGATTATGAGGCCCAGAGCCTGGGGGGAGATGCCTGTGGTGAACTTCAAGTCCTGAAGACTTCTCCCTGTCGCCAGGTAACGCAACGTGGCGATGAGCCTCTGCTCAGCACTGATGGCTTCCCGCATAACGGTGTCCTTCCTGGTAATATAGGGGGACACCAAAGCCAACAGTTCCTGAAAAACGGGGTCAGACATCCTCAGAAAATTCCTGTAGTCCTCAGAATTATTCTCGACGATCTCCCGCAGCAGAGGCATGTGGCAGAATTGGTCCCGCTGGAGCAACCAATTCTTGGTCCATGAACTCCTCCTCACACCATTCATGGACTGGTCTTGGTCCAAAACAAGCAGACCAACACCAAGCGCACGCACAGCACGAACTCGACGACGAGAACGTCCAGGCGACATGGCTAGGAAACGGTCGTCTAATCAGAACGTACAGAACAGAACGCACTTTAGAACAGCAAGGCCTATGAATAACGAACTGAAATTCAGAAACGAACAGGCAAGAACGCACTGTAAAACAGATACGACCTGCCTAGACGCCCTGAAAGTCAAGATACGAACCCACAAGCACAAACTGAACGGCAGAAAACGATCTGAAAAGTACGAAGACTGAAAAGCGCGAATCGTCTCTTCCCAAACTTTTACTTCACACGCGGTAACACGAGATCAGCAAAAGCAGCCCAAGGGGTGGCGCCAAGAAAAAAGATCTTCCCCTTTATAGTGCCGTCGTACGTGCTGGACGTGAGCGCAGAGAACCACGAGGAAATTGGGAAATGACAGTGTGTACGCATAGAAAGCTTGACGAGAAAATCGACAAGCTTAACAAGAATCTCGTCGAAAAAAACGACGTGTTTTTTACGACGAGAAAATCGGTCGTGTGTACGAGGCCTCATAGCTGTTTTTTGTTTCCTCCCCCCATCTTCTTCATCTTTTTGGATATTTATTTTTTTGGAGGGGGGAGAGCACCTGGTTGTGACAGGTACCCACTTCCACTTCTGATCAGATCATCTAGGAAGCCCCTCTCCTCCTGGTTGCAGCCTTTTAGGACATGTCACAGGGATTATACATACAGCACAGCACAGCCCGTGTATGCACAGTGGGAACAGTTAGCATAGCAACCCAAAGACTGGCGAAGAACCAGTCCAGGTGAGGACAGTGATTTGTCCCACCTTGGAAATCATCTTTTTGAATTATTGCTATCTGGCAGGAGGTTTAGAAACATAAAGGTGAGGACAAATCGATTCAGGGAAAGTTTCTTTACAAGAGCTATTAAAGGAGAATTAAATAAATTCAACTAGTCACAGTAAGTTAGCTTTGTTGCAGCGGCAGGTTTTCAACTTTTTTTTTATAGGAGGGGGGTGTGCTCATATGTGCGTGTGATGTTGTTGTTTTTATGTTTATATATGTGAGGAGTTTTTCTATAGAATTCCATTGTAATTTATGTTTTATTAAAAGTCAGAAGCTACAGAATTTGTAGCAACTGACTTTTAATTTTGTTTTGGAGAGGGGGGGGGGCACTGAAGAACCGCTTTAAAATGGTGGTAAACCCTTTACAACCACTTTTACCTACAGGTAAGCCTAGATTAGGGCTTACCTGTAGGTGCTCAAAATATCTCCTAAACCTCCACGGTTTAGGAGATATTTACAATAATGACTGGCGCCGATGTCGACGGCGTATGCGCTGTAGACAACGGCGCAGGCGCACTTTAGAAACGGCGATCGTGCCATTCCTAAAGGAGGCTGTGCCGTGACTGGCGGCTCCTGCATGCATGAGAGGGAGTGACGTCATCGCGGCTCCGGCCAATCACAGCACCGGAGCCGCGATACCCGGAAGTAACCCCCGGAAGAGATGCCGGCCGCCCAAGCGGTGTACAAGGACGGCTGCGGGGGCTTCAATCTGAGGTGAGTATTACATAATGCTATAATGCTATGCATACTAGCTCATTATGCCTTTGACATGCAGGTGATGTTTTTTTATTTATTTTTTAAAGTGGGTTTACAACCACTTTAAGCAGACTTTTACTTTAAAAGTTTAAAATGACTGAGGGGTTAGTTTCAATACGATATAGTCCCTGCTGACAGCTTTGTCTGACAAATAACAGAATGGTGGAATTTGCAAAGCTTAGGATTTGGAATTAAAAGAAAATAGCCTTAGTATACAAAGTCAAGTGTAGAAAGCATGCGGCTATGTGTTCCTGTCTCTTTGGTTTCAAATCGAGTTGAATAAAAATATTGCCAAACACTTGCAGGGTTCATTGAACTCTATGTGGAACATGCATGTAGGATATGTAGGTGCTGCACTTCAGCTCCATTGGCAAATAATTAGGACCATACATATAAGAGATGATAAAAACGTGACATCGATACCAATCAGGTCACCCATGTACACAAAGCCTAAAGCAGCCCAGCTCACGCTTGAGTATTTGACCGAATATTCACAGCTAGCCATTTTGAATATATGCAGATGTGTTGTTATTTTGAAGAAAATACATGTCTTTTCTTTACAAATGGTTCGATAAATGTTACTTTTACACAGGTGAAAACTATGCACAACACTTCTTAGGACGATGCAAGATTTCCTTCTGTCTAAGAGGTGTTCTCATAAAGGTGCTAAAACGGGTAAAGAGGATAAAAAAGGTGCTAAAACGGGTAAAGAGGATAGGTTCTCATCATAATTGTTAGCCATAACTTCCTAGTGGAAGCTTGAAGAAGGGATGGAAGATCGTTTTATAAAATGTTTCATAGAGCTTGCAGAATTGGAGTTTGTGAGTCTTGGTGAAGAACTTGCTTAGGTAGCAAAATTAGAGCAAACGCCCTGAAAATATAGATTTTTACTGCTTTAGTAGTACCATTAACGTATAGAATCTCCAGACGTTCAATGCCGTACAACATTTACTGCCTTTCAGTTGGAAGGAAAAATACTACCATTTCTAGCATGACAAAAAGACGTATCTACCCTATTTATTTTAACCACTTAACAACCACCTGCCGACAAATAACGTCGACAAGGTGGTTGCTTAACTCTGGGAGGACGTTATATAACGTCCTCCCAGAATCGCGCTCCCGCGCGCCCCCTGGGGCGCGCACACGGGAAACTCCGTGACCGCCGGGTCCAGAGGACCCGGCGGATCACGAATCGCGGTAAATCGCCGCTGATAGCGGCCGTTTACCACGTGATCGCTCCGTCGAATGACGGAGCAATCACTTGTAAACAGACCGGCGTCATTTGATGACGCCGGTTCCTCCCTCCCCTCTCTGTACCGATCGGTACAGTGTGAGAGGGGAGGGGGAGGGAGTGGATGGCAGCAGCAGCTCTGTGGGCTGGATCTGTGACAATTGCAGTCACAGATCCAGCCATCCATCCATCCCTGCTCAGCCATCCCTGTGCAATACTCTGCAATACACCCTGCCAATACTCTGCAATACACCCTGCCAATACTCTGCAAAATACCCTGCGCAATACTCGGCAAAATACTCTGCAATACCCTGGTGCAATACTCTGCAATACCCTGGTGCAATACTCTGCAATACCATGGTGCAATACTCTGCAATACCCTGGTGCAATACTCTGCAATACCCTGGTGCAATACTCTGCAATACCCTGCAAAATACTCTGCAATACCCTGCGCAATACTCTGCAATACCCTGCGCAATACTCTGCAATACCCTGCGCAATACTCTGCAATACCCTGCAATACCCTGTGCAATACCCCCTGTGCAATACCCCGTGCAATACCCTGCCATAGTCCACAATACCCTGCCATAGTCCGCAATACTCCGCAATGCCCGGCAATACTCTGCAATGCCCGGCAATACTCCGCAATGCCCAGCAATACTCTGCAATAACCACTTCCCGCCCGCCGGCCATCATATGACATCCTTGACTTTGTGCAGGAATATCTGAATGATGGGAGCAGCTACAGGCATCATTCAGATATCAGCTTTTTCAGCCGGCGATTCCCTACACCATAAGAACAATCATAGTGGCTGTTCTGCCGCTTGATCATTCTTACGGGAGGCGAGAGGGGATGTCCCCCCCCCGCCACCCTCCGGTGCTTCTACCGACTCACCGCTATGATCAAAGCCAGGATTTTTTTATTTTTATTTTTTAATTTTTTTTTCAGGCTTCCCACCCTAGAGGTGAGATGTGGGGTCTTATTGACCCCATATCTCACTGTAAAGAGGACCTGTCATGCCATATTCCTATTACAAGGGATGTTTACGTTCCTTGTAATAGGTATAAAAGTGATCAAAAAAAATTTGGGGGCGGAAAAACATGTCAAACTAAAATAAATAAAGTAAAATGAACAATAAAAAAAAATATATTTTTTTTTAAAGCGCCCCTGTCCCCGTGAGCTCGCATACAGAAGCGAACGCATACGTAAGTCCCGCCCACATATGAAAACGGTTTTCAAACCACACATGTGAGGTATCTCTGCGAACGTTAGAGCGAGAGCAATCATTTTGGCCCTAGACCTCCTCTGTAACTCAAAACATGTAACCAGTAAAAATATTTAAAGCGTCGCCTATGGGGATTTTTTAAGTAGCGAAGTTTGGCGCCATTCCACGAGTGTGTGCAATTTTTAAGGGTGACATGTTAGGTATCTATTTACTCGGCGTAACTTCATCTTTCACATTATTCAAAAACATTGGGCTAACTTTACTGTTCTTTTTTTTTTAAGCACAAAACATTTTTTTTCCGTAAAAAACGCGTTAAAAAAATTGCTGCGCAAATATCGTGCGAGATAAAAAGTTGCAACAACCACCATTATATTCTCTAAGGTCTTTGCTAAAAAAAAATATATAATGTTTTGGGGTTCTATGTAATTTTCTAGCAAACAAATGATGATTTTTACATGTAGGAGAGAAATGTCAGAATTGGCCTGGGTGCTCCAGAACGCCTGAAGGTGCTCCCTGCATGTTGGGCCTCTCTATGTGGCCACGCTGTGTAAAAGTCTCACACATGTGGTATCGCCATACTCGGGAGTAATAGCAGAATGTATTTTGGGGTGTAATTTGTGGAATGCATATGCTGTGTGTGAGAAATAACCTGCTAATATGACAATTTTGTGAAAAAAAAAAATCTTGATTTTGCAAAGAATTGTGGGAAAAAATGACAACTTCAAAAAACTCACAATGCCTCTTTCTGAATACCTTGGAATGTCTTCTTTCCAAAAAAGGGTCATTTGGGGGGTATTTGTACTTTTCTGGCATGTTAGGGTCTCAAGAAATGAGATCGGCCGTCAGTACTTCAGGTGTGATCAATTTTCAGATATTGGCACCATAGCTTGTGGACTCTATAACTTTCACAAAGACCAAATAATATCCACCAATTTGTACTTATTTTTACCAAAGATATGTAGCAGTATAAATTTTGGCCAAAATTTATGAAGAAAAAATAGTAATTTGCAAAATTTTATAACAGAAACGAAAAAAAAATCTTTTTTTTTACAAAATTTTCAGTCTTTTTCCTCTTATAGCGCAAAAAATAAAAAACCCAACAGTGATTAAATACCACCAAAAGAAAGCTCTATTTGTGTGAAAAAAAGGACAAAAAATTCATGTGGGTACAGTGTTGTATGACTGAGTAATTGTCATTCAAATTGTGAGAGCACCGAAAGCTGAAAATTGGTCTGGTTATTAAGGGGGTTTAAGTGCCCAGTGGTCAAGTGGTTAATAGGGGAAATGCTATTGCCAAGGTCTAGTTCTACAGTATTTCTTGTCTACAACATGATATATGGAATTAATGTGGGCACAATGTTAGAAATTATTTACTTTAAACCGGAGTACTGGAAATAACGTTGATAGTATGTTCCACACATAAGTGTGTCAGTAGAATTATTATTGTATGATGACAAGCAGAGTACAAAGATTACCTTCTAATGCATACTTCATATCCTGAGCAAACAGGTTCCACGTCACATCTGCACTGAGCTTGCCCATGTTAAGTTCCTGGGGGAACCTGCAAGAGACAGATTCTCATTAGCCTTTTCAGACAGGGATTAGATACAAACAATGGAAAAGCATGAAGATGATTTATTAACTACTAGCTTGCAACAGTTCCCAAAAAGGTAACTGCTGGACATTTCTGGAGTTCATGACATGTCTGTGTGACTACATGTAAAATGATCTATCTATCTATCTATTATTTGGCTGATGGACATTTGTGAATGTGAGTCACAAGATGATAAAGCTTTTGGATATTTTAGACAATGCCAACACAGGTTTCAGCTGATATGACATCAGTATAAGAGCAATGTGTACAGCAAGTATCAAGCCTCTTAAGACAACCTTGAATTCCAGCTTGAAGGTAGTAAACATAGATTATTAAAAAATATCAGTTGTCACTTTAAACATGCTACTTACAAGTTTTAGGTCTCATGTGTACAAGATGTAAAAAACACCACTTATACAAACGTTTGACTTTTTTCAGTCTCCAAATGCACCTCTATGTTAGCCTGTGTCCATACACACATAGGTGTTTACAGGCATAATAGAAGGGGAGCATTTAGAGGCTTGGAAGAAGAAGAAGAAAAAAAAACATCCCTTCCTTGCATTTAGGAGAGGAGTGTTTGAGCAGAGAAAAGGCTTGACATGCCCAAATGCTTGTAAACCAATGTAAACTTAAATAAATGTGCCTAAATGCTAGACACATTTAGCCTTTGAGCATTCATTCATTCATGGCTAGAAAAAAAAATAAAAAATTCTGGCCTATGGGGCAAATTAATGCCCAAACACAAGTTAAATTGCATAGGTTCGTTTTTTTTTTTTTTAATAACAAACATGTCATACTTACCTCCACTGTGCAGTTCGTTTTTCACAAAGTGGCCCCAAACATCCTCTTCTGGGGTCCCTCGCCGGCTGTCTCGGCTCCTCCCCACTTCTGATAACCCCCTCTGGGAAGCGCTCTCCCAATGGGGTTACCTTGCGGGCGTGCTCCAGAGTGCTGCATTTGGCGTCCATATCCGAGAACAGCCGAGAAGCCCGGGCCGAGAAGCCAGCGCATTCACGACGCTGGACTTTCGAGGGCTCAGGTAAGTAAACGGGGGCTGGGGGGCTTGTAAGCATCGGATGTTTTTTCATGAAAAAACGGGAAGCTTTACAACCCCTTTAAGTAGCAATAAAGCCTTCTGAAAGTGTGCCAATAGCTTGTTTAAATTGACAGCACTCCATTTAAAGTGTAATTTAAAGCAGTATTAAGGAAGAAGTAAACTTCCTTTACTGAATTTACCTAAAGGTAAGCCTATAATAAAGCTTCCCTATAGGTAGTGTAATGATCTCCTAAAAGTGCACCATTTAGGAGATATTTAAATTACATTCAGCCAGTGACATCACTGGTGCATGCACTCTGAAGGAACGGCCACCTGTGCCTTTCCTTCAGAGCCCTGTGCCATGAACGGCAGCTCCCGATCCAGCCAGTCACAGAGCCAGAGCCCGCGAACCCGTAAGCAAGATGGGTGAAGATGGGAGCCCTTGCAGCGCTGACATTGCAGTGCTGGAACAGCTTCATTTTAAGGTAAGTTTCACATAATGTGCTAGTATGTGATGTATACTAGCACATTATGACTTTACCTTGCAGGAAAAAAAAGACACCCAGCGGTATACAACCGCTTTAAACCCCAACAAAAATTAATATATTTCAGCTTACCAATTCTTAGATGTGATGGCTTAATTAGTCTGCATCTATCTGTTATTTTTCAACTAACAGACCAAGCTGTCCAAAGGTTAGAGGTTTGAGACAAACCATTTAACACTGACAAAAGGAAAACAATGTTGCTATAAATAGTGTTAGTCAAGTCGTCTAAATATGCTAGTGCATCTAAAGCCTCGTACACACGGTCGGACTTCCTTCGGACTTTTCCGTGGTTTTATGTCCGAACGGAGTTGGTCGGGAACACCCATAGCATACACACCACAGGAGTTTTCTGCAAACTTCCCCAAAACTTTTTCCAACATCACGTGTTTTTTCTGCTCTTTTCTGCTCTTTACCACCACCCCTTGGTCAACTACTGCTATTGTTGGTTGATTTTAACATTATTTGTTTTGTCCATCGGACACAAGTCCGATGGTTTTCTGTACACACGGTCGGACTTTGCTCCATCGGACTTTTGTTGGCCAAAAGTTTGTCTGTTTGCAGACCGAACTTTTGTCCGATGAAAACCAAAAAAGTTTGTCCGATGGAGCGTACACACGGTCGGATTTTTTGGCAAACTTGCTCAAAATGAAGTTTGTTGGCAAAAAGTCAGACCGTGTGTACGGGGCTTAACACTACCCTCTCCACAGACTAAAAATGCTGCTGTCCAAGGGTGTCCCCATTGCTCCTCCAGCAGAGTGGAGACACCCTAAGACAGGAAGTGTGTTACTGGCTGGATCACCAGGTAAAAAAAAGAAAAAAGTCTAAAAAAAAATTAAAGGAATGCAAGCACCATATTTAAAGATTTGGTTAGCTGCCACAAACTCATTTTTGTTTAGGTCATTTATGCTGGATGGACTTATTGCTATAATGTGCGGTAAATATGGTAATGGTAGAAATAGACATGTGCATGATGAAAAACTTAGTTTTGTTTCATTTAGATTTGTTAATCTAGTTATTTTGTTTTGTTAAATTTGATTGATTCATTCAATTCGTATTCGGGATTCGTATTCGTAATTCATTTAAAGTCTTTTTAAAATTTTCTTTGAATTTACAGATTTTTTAGATTCAAAACATTTGCATCGATACATTTTAAATCGGCCGAAAAAAAACTAGATTTTTTTTTTTTTTATTCGAATGTGACAAAGTGAACAAACAAAAGAAAAATCTTTATCAAATTAAAACAATGACTCTTTAAATCACCTTTGGTTTAACCACTTGCCGCCCGCAATATAGCAGAATGACGGCGGAAAAGTGGTTGTGATATCATGTTCATATGACGTGATCAAGATAACACAGCCGGTGCAAGCCCGCGGGGGCATGCAGCGTGACGATCGGAGGTGCTGTGTGTCAGTTTGACACACAGCAACTCTGATCGTTGTATGACGCCTCTGACAGAGGCTTATTACCATGTGATCAGCTGTGACCAATCACAGCTGATCATCATGTGAACCAGGAAGTGCCAGTAAATGTCTTTCCTCGGTTCACACTGACAGGGAGAGCCGATTGACCAATCACAGCTGATCATCGTGTAAACCAGGAAGTGCCGGTAAATGTTTTTCCTCGGTTCACACTGACAGGGAGAGACGATTGGCGGCTCTCCCTGTCAGGGGGGGGGAGCTCTGTGCTGATAATCAGCGCATTGATTATCAGCACAGCCCCCATCAAAAGGTGCCAATCAGTGCCCAACACCTGCCAGCCTGTCCCCTAATAAATGCATGTCAGTGCCCACATCAGTGCCCACAACAGTGCCAATCAGTGCCCAAAAAAGTGCCAATAAGTGCCCTATCAGTAATGCCTGTCAGTGCCCCATCAAAGTGCCAATCAGTGTCACTCATTAATGCCTGTCAGTAGCTCCTCATCAATGCTGCCTATCCAGTGCCACCTATCAGTGCCCATCAGTGTGGCCTATCAGTGCCACCAATCAGTGCCGTCAGTGCCGCCAATCAGTGCCGCCTATCAGTGCCCATCCGTTTTTTTCTTTAAATTTACGTTTTTTTTTCGTTTATAGCGCAAAAACTAAAAACCGCGGAGGTGATCAAATGCCACCAAAAGAAAGCTCTATTTGTGGGAAGAAAATTATAAAAATTTTGTTTGGGTACAGTGTAGCATGACCGCGCAATTGTCATTCAAAGTGTGACAGCGCTGAAAGCCAAAAATTGTCCTGGGCAGTAAAGGGGGAAGTGCCTGGTATGGAAGTGGTTAACTAAAACAGCATTATTTCAAAATGGTACTCTAATAACACACACAGTCTTTGGTTTCAGAAACATGTTTACAGTTCAAATTCGACTGGAATTCAATGTAAAATTTGATTCAAATTTCAATTCGAATTTTGGAAATTCGGACGAATTTCGTTTTTTAATTAGGAGCATTCGGTAAACTTTGTTTATACTGTAATTCGGGTATTCAGATATATCCGAATAATGAAAAAATTGTCTGAATATTTATTCGGAACAAAGCGAACCACACATGTCTAGGTAGAAACACTGGCATCAATCTGTCTTTTTGACATGGAAACTTCTACACCTCTGGAAACATTTTATCCGTGTGCCTCTAATTTTAGTTAGGGTAGAATGCCCCTGACTTACTGAAGTAACACAAATGTCAATTCATTTCCAACTCTTAACTAGCATCTTTTTTCTAACTTGCAAAGCCAATAACCCTTTATGATCGACACATGAAAAATACTAACATGACACACACCAAAATAAAACATGAAATATTTTATCCATCTACAATATACTGTAATTGTAAGAGTATAAGCCGACCCAAGTATAAGCCGAGGACCTAATTTTACCACAAAAAAATGGGAAAACGTAATGACTCGAGTATAAGCCAAGGGTGGGAAATGCAGCAGCTACTGTAAGCCGAAAAGAGGGTCAACATGTAAAAATGTATTCTCTGCCACTCTCCCTTACAGACTTACCACTCCAAGATCGACTGCCAGTCTTTGTCTGTGCTGAATGATGTCCAATTTCTTTAAGTGCAAATTTGTTCTGGGCCTGACCCCTGGGAAGTGTCACCGCAGAGCACTGCACTCACAGCACAATGATGCAGAGACGAGTGCTGATTCTATTGAGGACAATCCAGCATCAGAGGAGAGGTGAAAATGAAAAATACCCGATCTGTGTACCCAAGTCCATAACATATTCAGATGGCCGCCATCCGAATATGTTATGGACTCGGGTACACAGATCGGATTCTGCAATGGGCATGGTGAGGTCAGGCGGCAATGGACTCAGGTACGCTGACTCGAGTATAAGCCGAGGGGGTCACTTTCAGCCCAAAAAAAGGGCTGAAAAACTCGGCTTATACTCGAGTATATACGGTACTTTTTTAAGTGTGTTAAATATATACAATTGGTTATACTTTATAATTCACTATCATTTTTCTAAATGTTGTTTGATAGCCATGGATGACACAGACAGCTAATATTTAGGACATTCATATGTGAGTGTGCAGAGGGAGCAGTTACTATTATTATACATGAATCACTTGTGGCACAGTGATTTATGTCTTGTGGGCAAAACAATTTGACATACAGATACAATTGCTATAGCATACTGCCTAGAAATATAAGAATTTTATAACGGCAGCATCTAAAAACACATCATTTTTCATAGCATCCTTAGATGTATATTTAAATAATATCTTTGTTTGACTTTGCATTAGCTTCTTATAGATTCCTGCACAGTAGGATTCAGACTGGGAGAAGAAGCTAAAACACTGTACAAAAGATGCTGGCTGGGTAACAGGAGGGGAGAGCACAGAGTTGACCTCATCATTTTTCTACCCCTCCTTCACTATCCCATCACAGGCTATGTAGTCCATGAATGAGCTGTCTTGCTTAAACTGCAGCAGAGAAAAAGGAGGTCAGATCCTGGCAGTGCCATCTGAAAGGGATAGTCAGTAGAGAACACTAGCTGAATTAAATGACCAGCTTGTAAGACAGATCAGATTTTATACTTGAACTATATTGTGAATTTGGGCATTTGCCTTCACTTCCACGTAAAGTAATTCTGAATACAGCTGTACTTTAACCACTTAAGCCCCGGACCAATACGCAGCATAAATACCAGGCCCCTTTTTGCGATTCGGCACTGCGTCGCTTTAACTGACAATTGCGTGGTCGTACGATGTGGCTCCCAAACAAAATTGACGTCCTTTTTTCCCCATAAATATAACTTTCTTTTGGTGGTATTTGATCACCTCTGCGTTTTTTTTTTTTGCGCTATAAACAAATATAGAGCGCCAATTTTGAAAAAAATTCAATATTTTTTACTTTTTGCTATAATAAATATCCCCCAAAAATATATTAAAACTTTTTTTCCCTCAGTTTAGGCCAATATGTATTATACTACATATTTTTGGTTAAAAAAAATCGCAATTGCCGTTTATTGATTGGTTTGCGCAAAAGTTATAGCGTTTACAAAATAGGGGATAGTTTTATGGCATTTTTATTAATAATTATTTTTTTACTAGTAATGGCGGCGATCATCGTGACTGCGACATTATGGCGGACACATCGGACACTTTTGACACATTTTTGGGACCATTGTCATTTTCACAGCGATCAGTGCTATAAAAATGCACTGGGTACTGTGAAAATGACACTGGCAGTGAAGGGGTTAACCTCTAGGTGGCGCTGTAGGGGTTAAATGTTCCCTACATTGTGATTCTTACTGAGGGGGGGGTCGGGCTATGTGTCACAGGACACCGATCTCCGCTCCGTGTACACGGAGCGGAGATCGGTGTCATTCTCACTAGGCAGAGCAGGGAAATGCTTGTTTACACAAGCATCTCCCTGCTCCATACCTCCGTGAGACGATCGCGGGGATCCCCGCAGCGATCGAGTCCGTGAGACCCACGGCCCGACTCACGCATGACCCCCACGTCGGGCAGTTAAAGGGGACGTACAGGTACGTGATTGTGCCTGTACGAGCCATTCTGCCGACGTATATATACAGTGTGCGGTCGTTAAGGCAGTGGCGGAACTACCGCCATAGCGACACACGCGGCCGCTATGGGGCCCGCAACCGAGAGGGGCCCGTGGGGAGGAGGAGGAATGCATACTGCCGGGGGGCGAGCACCGCCCGCACGGTCCCCCAGCCAGGGGAAGTGAGGAGAGGAAGAGGCGCGCTGTGCGTACAAGCAGAGAGCTGTAATAGCTTTCATTTGCTTTCGGTGCGGTCTGAGCCAGCGGGTGCCCTGTAATTGGCTGAACGGACCATGTGCGGGGCGGGCCGAGCGGCAGACATGGGGGTCTGTGAATGGCCCTGCGGAGCTGGTCACGTGTGGAGGCGGGGGCGGGGCTGGACTGTGGATTTGATAATCGCGCCTGCTTGCTCCCCGAGACGGAGTCCTGCCTCACAATGTGTTTATCCTGAGGTCTCATCTGCTCTGTCAGCTTACCCCCATCCTCTGTGTCACCCCCCTCCTCCTCTGTGTCACCCCCCTCCTCCTCTGTCACCCCCCCTCCTCCTCTGTGTCACCCCCCTCCTCCTCTGTCACCCCCCTCCTCCTCTGTCACCCCCCTCCTCCTCTGTGTCACCCCCCCTCCTCCTCTGTGTCACCCCCCTCCTCCTCTGTGTCACCCCCCTCCTCCTCTGTGTCACCCCCCTCCTCCTCTGTCACCCCCCCTCCTCCTCTGTCACCCCCCCTCCTCTGTGTCACCCCCCCTCCTCCTCTGTGTCACCCCCCTCCTCCTCTGTCACCCCCCCTCCTCCTCTGTGTCACCCCCCTCCTCCTCTGTGTCACCCCCCTCCTCCTCTGTCACCCCCCCTCCTCCTCTGTGTCACCCCCCTCCTCCTCTGTCACCCCCCCTCCTCCTCTGTGTCACCCCCCCTCCTCCTCTGTGTCACCCCCCTCCTCCTCTGTGTCACCCCCCTCCTCCTCTGTGTCACCCCCCATCCTCCTCTGTGTCACCCCCCATCCTCTGTGTCACTCCCCCTCCTCCTCTGTGTCACCCTCCCATCCTCCTCTGTGTCACCCCCCCATCCTCTGTGTCACCCCCCTCCTCCTCTGTGTCACCCTCCCATCCTCCTCTGTGTCACCCCCCTCCTCCTCTGTGTCACCCCCCCATCCTCTGTGTCACCCCCCCATCCTCTGTGTCACCCCCCTCCTCCTCTGTGTCACCCTCCCATCCTCCTCTGTGTCACCCCCCCATCCTCTGTGTCACCCCCTATCCTCCTCTGTGTCACCCATCCTCCTCTGTGTCACCCACCCTCCTCTGTGTCACCCCCCTCCTCCTCTGTGTCACCCACCCTCCTCCTCTGTGTCACCCCCCCTCCTCCTCTGTGTCACCCACCCTCCTCCTCTGTGTCACCCCCCTCCTCCTCTGTGTCACCCCCCCTCCTCTGTGTCACCCTCCCATCCTCTGTATCACCCACCCTCCTCCTCTGTGTCACCCCCCTCCTCCTCTGTGTCACCCACCCTCCTCCTCTGTGTCACCCCCCCTCCTCCTCTGTGTCACCCCCCTCCTCCTCTGTGTCACCCCCCCTCCTCCTCTGTGTCACCCCCCCCTCCTCCTCTGTCACCCCCCTCCTCCTCTGTCACCCCCCTCCTCCTCTGTGTCACCCCCCTCCTCCTCTGTGTCACCCCTCCTCCTCCTCTGTGTCACCCCTCCTCCTCCTCTGTGTCACCCCCCCTCCTCCTCTGTGTCACCCCCCCTCCTCCTCTGTGTCACCCTCCCATCCTCCTCTGTGTCACCCCCCTCCTCCTCTGTGTCACCCCCCCTCCTCTGTGTAAGCCCCCCTTTCCCTCTGTCTCTCTCTCTCAGCCTCTCGCTCACTCCCTTTCTCGCACCCACCACTCTTTCTCTAATCCCTACCTCGCTCACCCCCACTCTCTCTCATCCCCACCCCTCTCACCCCCACTATCTCACCCACCCTCTCTCTCTCTCACCCCCCTCACCGCCGCCTCTCTCTCCTGCCTCCTCCCCCCTTTCTTTCACCCCCTCACCTCCTCCTCTCTCTCACCTCCTCCTCTCTCTCACCTCCTCCTCTCTCTCACCTCCTCCTCTCACCTTCCTCCCCCCACCTCTTTCCCTCCTCAGGGGGTGGGGGCCCAATGAGGATGGCTGTATGGGGCCCCAATAATTGCAAACAGCAGCCCTGTGAGTGAGCGCACCAGTTCGGATGTGTCCCGAATCCTGTGTCTTGCCGACACACTTCTCCCCAAGGCTCCCCACCAATGGAAGGAAGGAAAACAGCACTACAGTAGAGGAGCTCCACCCCCAAGCTCCAGCTCCCACACTTCCTGGCTTGAAGCGAGTCTCGGTAAGGCAGTCTAATGGGGGTCTTTCGGGGCAGGGGACACTGATGGGGGGGTTCCCTGATCTATTTGAGGGGGGACCGATATAAGGGAAGGGAGTCGGTAGGGAGGGAGGTGGACGGTGTCAGTAGGGCAGTGGATGGTACCAGTAGCTACCATCCACGCTAACCGTGACACAATATTGCTCTCCTCCAGGTCTTTAAAATCCTTTAGTGTATACCACAAAAAATTTGCCATGCGCTGCTTAAGTGTTCGGGTTTGGCTTGAGGAAAAGGTGGCAACCCTACCTGCGTTCCCGGGGCTCACTGTCACATAGCCCCACCTCTTGGCCCGGCGCCTTTGATAGGCAGAACGCCGGTCCAATGCGGGACATGTGACGTCATCAAAGGCGCCGGGCCAAGAGGTGGGGCTATGTGAAGGTAAACCCCGGGAACGCAGGACATTCAAATGAAAGCTATTACAGCTCTCTGCTTGTACGCACAGCGCGCCTCCTCCTCTCCTCACTT
The DNA here is from genome assembly GCA_029206835.1 of Rana muscosa. NCBI lineage: Eukaryota > Metazoa > Chordata > Amphibia > Anura > Ranidae > Rana > Rana muscosa. The sequence continues at coordinate 528,851,092 of CM055118.1, read as the reverse complement.
CCCCTGGTTGGGGAACCGTGCGGGCGGTGCTCGCCCCCCCACTCTGAGGCAGCCCCATGCTCGCCAATAGCCATTTGAGGGCTGCAGTATGCATTCCTCATCCTCCCCGGTAGTTCCGCCACTGGCTCGCCTCTTCCACTGCACAGGTGAGGCTGTATTGGGCACGGGTCATGCTGCATTGGGGACAGGTGAGGATGCATTGGGCACGGGTCATGCTGCATTGGGCACGGGTCACGCTGCATTGGGCACGGGTTACGCTGCATTGGGCACAGGTGAGGCTGCATTGGGCACGGGTGAGGCTGCATTGGGCACGGGTCATGCTGCATTGGGCACGGGTCACGCTGCATTGGGCACAGGTGAGGCTGCATTGGGCACAGGTGAGGCTGTATTGGGCATGGGCAGGCTACGCTGCATTGGGCACAGGTGAGGCTGCGTTGGGCACAGGCCACACTGCATTGGGCACAGGTGAGGCTGCATTGGGCACTGGACACGCTGCATTGGGCACTGGACACGCTGCATTGGGCACTAGACACGCTGCATTGGGCACAGGTGAGGCAGTATTGGGCATGGGCAGACCACGCTGCATTGGGCACAGATGAGGATTATTGAAGCGCTAACACCAGGTGTTTGGAGTATCTTTATCTGTTGATTAAACTTTCTGGAATACATATATTGCTATTGTGGTGTAGGATCTGGGTTCTTTCTTTCTTTCTTTCATCTCAGACTCGAACCACACGCCCTTTAAACCCCGCCCACTATTTAATTTAAGTCCGCCATTTTTTTTGGGGGGGGAGCCATACAACATTTTGCTATGGGGCCCTGTGATTTCTAGTTACGCCCCTGCGTTAAGGGGTTAAATTACTCCATCCATAAAGGGTATCAAATAGAAGAATTGATAGGTTATCACCTAGCACCACATCCCCAACTTACAAAAAAAAAATAGGTACAAACAAGTGAGTCTTTTAGGCCAATTTCGCTCTGCTGCATTGTAGTCTGACTGCAGCGTGGGTGTATCTGCATTTTTCATGCATTTTAGCCCCATGCCATAGCTGACTGTTTGTGGCCAGGACCCAGCTTTTTTGTGTTAAGGGGATTAGTGCTCCTTCTTGCTCTGCTTATATTGTACCTGTCATCGGGTACGCATGCTTGCACTCAGTGGTGGCTGGTGGTATATTATTTTTGGGGGCAAACAATGCACCCGCACCACTCCTCCCCGGTGGTAGGTCAGTCGGTTGGGTCACCTGCACCCCCACCACATCTATGACGTGGGCAGCGCTTCCCTCCAGGCGCAGCTTCCCCTTCGTCTCCCCCTCTGCATCACTTCGGCCATGCTTCTCCTCCCTCCTCCTCCTAGGCCAATGGAATCGCTTCTCTTTTTGGCCAATTGGGAAACCCGCTTCCTGATTGGCCGGGAGGAGAATCAGTGTGACAATAGCGAATATTCATTCGCTATTGTCACACAACTGGGTGCTCTGCACCCCATGCCCACCAGTTTTTGAAGCCTATTAGAACCTCTGGCTCATATCACGTGCTTCAAAAAAACAAACAAACATTGGAATCTATGCGTCCAGCGTTCCGCATGTAGATTAGGGAGCTAGACGCAAGGATAGGGGGGCGGCACCACTGTGCCCTGCATTACGGGCCGCCACTGCTTGCACTACATTACCAACATTGAAGCAACACAGTTACAAATGTTATTTCTCTTATCTTATCTTCTGATTTTCTAATAAGGCTTTCTACAAAATTTTGGAGCAAAAACAGGTCAGACATTGATGTTGGAAGAGAAAACTTGCCTCACAACGAGCATTCCAACTCATCCTAAAAGTGTTCAGTAGCCTTGAAGTCAAGGCTTTCTGCAGGCAACTCCTGTTCCTCAATAACAAACTCATTAAACCATATTCCTGGACCTAGCTTTGTGAACAAAGACACAATCTTGCTGGAACACAAAACAGCCTTTTTGAGGCCTCGTACACACGACCGAGTTTCTTGGCAAGAACCAGCAAGAAACTTGCTGGCAGAGATGTCTTGCCGAGAAATTTGTTCGTGTGTATGGTTTCTCGTCAAGAAAACCGACAAGTAATCTCGACAAGAAAATAGAGAACCTGCTCTCTATTTTCTCGTCGAGATTCTCGTCAGCCTGTTTCTCGACGAGAAAAGTGAGTGTGTGTACACTTACCTGTCCTCCGGAAAGCCCGCGCATGTTCGAAATGAATTTGACGCATGCGCGGTAGCTTCCTAGGCATAGGTAGGGTATACCAAGATGGCGGCGACGGCATCGAATGTGACGAGCGCATGCTCGTCGTAGTCGATGACGTCACCGCGTACGCTCCATTCAAAGGTTCTTTGAATCGAGCGGCTGTACACTCGGCCGGGAAAAGTTTCTTGTCCAAGGATCTCGTCGAAAAAAACGACATGTTTTTTTCGACGAGAAACTCGGCCGTGTGTACGAGGCTTTAGGCTCTTTTCACAAGGTTAGAATCTCACAATTGTCCAAAATGTCCCTGTATGCTGTAACATTATTCTTGACTATATACACCTGAACTCATTAATTTGGAGCAGTGTGTCCACATACTTTTGGCCATGTAGTCTTCATATGCTATAAGGAAAAAAAAGTGTCTTCCTAGGTCTATTGGAAATAACATTTACAGATGAGGTTTGATGGTTTTGGAATCTAGTTACCTAGTTACCAATAAACAACTGAGTCAAAGCTATTTTTTCCGGTTAACATCATACATACAACTCATCCCTATATTAAAGAATAAAAAAAGAATCCCACTTGGGTGATCAATGTACATTGCAAGGATTTTATCAAATTTCGTTGCAGATTCCTGCCTGTTTCTGCTCTGAAGAAAAATCTGTCTATTTTATTATGACATTGAGCAGAGTGAATCTGAATAAGAGTGATTTTTTTCATTACTAAACAGCTGATGCTGTCAGGGAACCATCCGCAGAAGGACTGACAGTTCTCTCCATGCTCAGCAGAATCTCGGAACAACAAACACTGTGCGCATGCGCGTGCGCCGGAACGCAATTGCGCATGCGCATGCGCCGGAACGCAACGTGAGTGACACTTGGCGCCCAGTGGCCTATTTAAAGCTTGCTGCAGCAGTCAACAACTGCTGCATGATCTTTCAGCCTTCCTGAGATTGTTTCCTGAGTTCCTGTTTGCTGTTTACTACTACCGACCCGGCTTGCCTGACCAACCTTCTCTGTGTGTGATCCCGGCTTGACCCTTGGCTTGTTCCTGTACCCTGCTCCTGTTCTGCTGATCCTGTGTATGACCCCGGCTTGTCCCTTGACCTGTTCCAGTGGTTCCACCTCTGCCTGCTAACCTGTGTATGACTTCTGGCTTGGCTCCTGACACCGCCTATGGTTCTGCCTGCTGTACAGCCTCGTCTGGTACTTCCGAGATACCCCCGCCTGGCAGTCTACCCTGCTCACCAGCGGATCTCCAGCATCATCCTGGCTTGTCGCTGCTGGCAACCCCTGCCTCTTTGGGTATAGCACTCCCTGTGCCATCTTCAGAGGGCGCTCTGCACTTAGTCGCAAGGCAAGCCCTCCCAGCACTTCGGTCTCTGGTAAGGTACGTGACAGTATCATGCAGCCAGAAGTGTCGGAGACCGACGGAGGTGCTTCCCCACTCAAGACTTTGTGCCAGCAAGTCGCAACCCTTACCCAAGCAGTGACAAGTCTACAGGAACAACATTCCCAGTTGGGAGATCGCCATCCGAACCAGATGATGTCTCCTGTCGTGGGAACTTCTACTCCGCCTGCTGCCGTCACTACATCCGCTTCTATGATGTTTCCTCCGCCTGAACCACGAGTACCCACTCCTGAACGTTTCTCAGGTGACCGAAGGAAGTTCAGAGCATTCAAGGTTTTCTGTTTACTTTACCTGGCCCTTCAGCCAAGAACTTTTTCTCTAGAGACTGTCAAAGTGGGTTTCGTTATTTCCCTGCTGTCCAAAGAACCTCAGTCTTGGGCTCACCAGTTACTGGAACAAAAGAATCCTGCTCTTGACTCAATGGACTTGTTCTTTGAGGCCATGGCTAAATTGTATGATGACCCACAACGCCCGGCCACTGCCGAAGCTGCCCTCCATGCCCTACGACAAGGGCAGCGCCCTGTAGAAGACTATACTGTGGACTTTCGCAATTTGGCTATGGACACAGGATGAAATGAGGCCGCCTTTAGATATCAGTTCCAACTTGGCCTGTCTGAACCTATCAAGGATGAGTTAGCATGAGTAGGGGCCCCAACCACTTTAGAAGGGCTCATTCAGCTAGCCATCCAACTCGATAGACGCCTGCGAGAGCGGCAGTCTGAACGTGCACGAGCCTGCCGGCCTACCTGATTGTTGCCCACAGTTCCAGACGCTCCTGCACCCTCCTCTCCGTTCACGTCCAACAGAGGGCCTATGCAGATTGGTGTGGTCCGCTCTGCCCTGACCCCTAATGAGAGACTTTATCGCCGGCAAGCGAACCTTTGTTTCTACTGTGGAGAAGCCGGTCACTTCCTTTACAACTGTCCAAAGAGGCCCAGTAGATCTTCTCTCCGCAACCCTTTGCTCCTCCAAGTCCCGAAACCTTCCGCAGCTCACCTTGTTCTCCATGTCGCAGTTGGAAAAGGGGGAGGTCAGATTCCCAGCAATAGTTGACTCCGGGGCCTGCAGTTGCTTTTTGGACTTTTCCCTTGCTAAGGACTTTCGGATTCCTCTACGGAATAAGGAACAGAAGCTTAAGATTCACTTGGCTGATGGATCCACACCTTGTTTTGGGCCAGTTACCCAAGAGACTTTACCCATACCTACCATGATTGGCTCAGGCCACCAAGAATTCCTTTGTTTTGACATTCTCTGTTCACCAATGTTTCCTGTAATTCTGGGGCTCCCCTGGTTGCGGGCACATAACCCACAAATAGACTGGAACACGGGGAGTATCTCCTTCAAATCTGATTACTGCCGTCAGCATTGCATAGTGCCTGAACCTATAACACCTTCCAGTTGCCTCACCGTTCAGCCGGTTTCCACTACCAACCAAGACGTCCCTCCGGTCTACCATGACTTCCTAGATGTCTTCGATAAAAAGAAAGCTGACACATTACCACCCCATCGTCCGTACGACTGCCCTATCAAGTTATTACCTGGTGCAGAGATCCCCTTTGGACGAATATTCCCACTTTCAGAGACTGAGCTTGAGACCCTGCATCAATACATTGATGAGAACCTAGAAAAGAAGATTATCCGCCCTTCATCCTCTCCTGCCGGTGCTGGGATCTTTTTTGTGGAGAAAAAGGATCATACCCTCAGGCCCTGTGTGGATTACAGGGAACTCAATAAAATCACCATTAAGAACCGATACCCTCTCCCTCTCGTTCCTGAACTCTTCCAGAGGTTCCGCACTGCACGAGTCTTTACTAAATTGGACTTACGAGGCACCTACAATCTTGTGCGCATTCGGGAGGGAGATGAATGGAAGACCGCTTTTAGAACCCGCTTCGGTCACTTTGAGTATCTTGTTATGCCTTTTGGACTGTGCAACGCTCCGGTGACCTTCCAACATTTCGTGAATAACATCTTTAGAGAGTTCCTGGATCACATCTTAATCGTGTACTTGGATGACATCCTCATCTTCTCTGCCACCTTGGAACTACATAGAACTCATGTCCGAAAGGTACTATCCACACTAAGAGCACACAGGCTCTACGCAAAGGCAGAAAAATGTGAGTTTGAAAGGTCATCCATACAATTCTTGGGCCTAATCATTTCCACATCTGGAATTGCCATGGACCCTCAGAAAGTATCTGCTATTCAGGAACGGTCAGCTCCTACCGATAAGAAAGGCATCCAAAGATTCATCGGGTTCGCTATTTTTTATCGGAGATTCATTAAAGACTTTTTTGGCATTATTGCCCCCATTACCCAGCAGACCTGCCAGCATATCCATTTCCAATGGTCCCAAGAGGCCCAAGAAGCTTTCAATAAACTAAAGACTCTATTCACCTCAGCCCCCATTCTACAGCACCCAGATTCAGCTCTGCCTTATGTCCTGGAGGTCGATGCATCGGAAATTGCCGTAGGGGCCGTCTTGTCTCAACGCCAAGGTCCTAAAGCATTGTTACACCCAGTTGCTTTTTTTCTCCCGAAAATTGAGCCAGCCGGAAAGGAATTACGATGTGGGGGCCGGGAGTTACTGGCAATTAAAGCCGCTTTAGAAGAATGGCGATATCTCCTTGAAGGTGCAGCTCATCCTATCATGGTATTCACAGACCATAAGAACCTCGAATACCTCAGATCTGCCCAACGACTGCGACCACGGCAAGCCAAATGGGCCTTATTCTTCTCGAGGTTCAACTTCCATCTCACCTACCGCCCAGGGTCCAAGAATGGGAAGGCAGATGCTCTCTCACGCATGTTCCCAGAGACCCCGGAGACTGTCTTTCCTAGCACCATCTTGTCCCCTAAGAACTTCCTGTTGATTCAGCCTGATCTGAAGTCGACCCTTGAACAAGCCTCTGCTCAATGTCCTGAATCTGAGAGCTCCGCATTCAGAAGACAGGAAGGACTCCTCTGGCACGGAAACAAGATTTTTGTCCCTGAGGGAGCCAGATTTCAGCTCCTTAAGACCTTTCACGAACACCAGCTTACAGGTCATTTCGGGGTCCATAAGACGTCTGAGCTGCTTCAGCAATCCTACTGGTGGCCTAATCTGAGGCAAGATTGCAAAGACTTTGTAAGTTCCTCTATAACCTGTGCCAGAAGTAAAGGAAGCTGCACGCAAGCTTGGGGTCTACTAAGACCACTACCTGTCCCAGACCATCCGTGGAAGATGCTGTCCATGGAATTTATAGTGGAGTTGCCCCCCTCGGAAGGCTTTACCACTATCCTGGTGGTGGTCGATCGTCTAACGAAGATGGCCCACTTTCTGCCTCTATTAGGTATCCCCTCAGCCATGTATACAGCACACACCTTTATCAAAGAAATTGTAAGATTGCATGGTCTGCCCAACAGTTTTGTCTCCGACAGAGGAGTGCAATTTACCTCAAGGTTCTGGAGGGCTCTCTGTAAAGCTTTGAACATTGAAATCTGCTTATCGTCTACTTACCATCCACAGAGTAATGGCCAAACGGAGAGAACAAACCAGACACTAGAGCAGTATCTCCGCTGCTTCTCCACCGTTTCCCAAGATAACTGGGTGTCCTTGCTCCCATGTGCCGAATTTGCGTACAGCAATTCGGTACACTCCACCACCAATCAGTCCCCGTTTTGGGCGAACTATGGGTTCCACCCGTCCTTCTTGCCCAATGCTATTCCGGAAGCAGCAGTACCTGCCGTACAAGACAGATTAACCTTTATTCAGAAAAATGTACAAGTTCTTCAAGAAACCATGCAGAGATCACAAGAAGACTATAAGAAATATTATGACAGGAAGAAGAAAAATAATCCAATTCTGAAAGTAGGAGATAAAGTATGGCTCTCTACATTGAACCTCAAATTGTCCTGCCCTTCCCGGAAGCTGGGCCCAAGGTTCATTGGTCCCTTTGCAATCAAGAAAGAGGTTAATCCTGTGGCCTTCGAATTGTCCCTTCCTGAATCTTACAAGATTCACCCAGTCTTCCACGTCTCACTTCTCAAACCAGCTATCACTGGCCCCTTTTCTGGAAGAGAAGACCCACCTCCACCTCCAATCACAGTAGATGAAGAAACGGAATTTGAGGTGGAAGCCATTTTGGATGGTCGAAAGAGAGGTAGACAGATCCAATACTTAGTAAAGTGGAAGGGTTACTCACTCGAGGAAAGCTCTTGGGAACCTGCAAAAGATGTTCACGCCCCTAAATTGTTGCGTGAGTTCTTCAGAAAATATCCAGAGAAGCAAGCACGTCTGGGCATCCGGAGGCCGGAGGTAGGGGCACTGTCAGGGAACCATCCGCAGAAGGACTGACAGTTCTCTCCATGCTCAGCAGAATCTCGGAACAACAAACACTGTGCGCATGCGCGCGTGCCAGAACGCAATGCGCATGCGCCGATGCGCAATGCGCATGCGCGTGCGCCGGAATGCAACGTGAGTGACACTTGGCGCCCAGTGGCCTATTTAAAGCTTGCTGCAGCAGTCAACAACTGCTGCATGATCTTTCAGCCTTCCTGAGATTGTTTCCTGAGTTCCTGTTTGCTGTTTACTACTACCGACCCGGATTGCCTGACCAACCTTCTCTGTGTGTGATCCCGGCTTGACCCTTGGCTTGTTCCTGTACCCTGCTCCTGTTCTGCTGATCCTGTGTATGACCCCGGCTTGTCCCTTGACCTGTTCCAGTGGTTCCACCTCTGCCTGCTAACCTGTGTATGACTTCTGGCTTGGCTCCTGACTCCGCCTACGGTTCTGCCTGCTGTACAGCCTCGTCTGGTACTTCCGAGATACCCCCGCCTGGCAGTCTACCCTGCTCACCAGCGGATCTCCAGCATCATCCTGGCTTGTCGCAGCTGGCAACCCCTGCCTCTTTGGGTATAGCACTCCCTGTGCCACCTTCAGGGGGCGCTCTGCACTTAGTCGCAAGGGAATCCCTCCCAGCACTTCGGTCTCTGGTAAGGTACGTGACAGATGCACTTGGAGTTTTTTAATAAGGAAAGTTGCAAGGCCTGCATTTCTTTGGAAATAATAAACCCTTTGGGGGTATCTCACTAAACATAAAAATTTGGTTGCAGAGGAGGCCTAAATCTGACTTGTATCTTAGTGCAGATGTCTGGGAAAATCAGAGAGCCAATCACAAAAGCAGGAAATTACATTTCTGGGAAAGTGTGTTGCCATATTGCATTGAATTTTACACAACACTACAGAGCTGCAGATTGGAAACTGAATTTTTAACCGCTTGCAAAATGTATCACTCAGTTATACGGCGGCAAGGCGGCTCTGTTGCGCTGGATCACGAACCTAGTACGTGATTCAGCACTTCCGGGGTGGGGGTGCCCTGGTGCACTGGTGATCATACACAGTGGGAGTTGATCGACAGGTACCACAGACTCAATGTCCGCCAGCACCTGGCGATCATCCATTACAGAGGCAGCACAGCGATCTGCCTATTTAACCACTTCAATACCAGGCACTTATACACCTTCCTGCCCAAGCCAATTTTCAACTTTCAGCGCTGTCGCAATTTGAATGACAATTGCGCGGTCATGCTACACTGTACCCAAACAAATTTTTAATAATTTTGTTCCCACAAATAGAGCTTTAGTTTGGTGGTATTTGATCACCTCTGCGATTTTTATTTTTTTGCGCAACAAATAAAAAAAGAGCGAAAATTTTGAAAAGTTTTTCTTTGTTTCTGTTAATTTTTTTGTAAATAAGTACCTTTTCTTCTTCAATGATGGGCACTGATATGGCTGCACTGAAGGGCACTGATAAGGCGGCAATGATGGGCACCAATGAGGTGGCACCAATGAGTTGGCACTGATGGGCACTGATAGGCTGCACTGATGGGCACTGATAGGCGGCACTGATATGTGGCACTGGTATGCGGCACTGATGGGCACTCATAGGCGGCACTAATGGGCACTCATAGGCGACACTGATGGGCACTTATAGGTGGCAATGATGGGTACTTATGGGTGGCACGGACGGGCACTGATAGGTGGGCACTGATGGGCACAGATGGGCACGGGTGGGCCCTGATGGACACTGGTAGGTGGCACTGATGACACTGGTGGGTGGCATTGCTGGGCATCACAAATTTTGTTTGTGCCATGATGGTGCCAATCAGTGCCCATTTGTGGGCACTGATTGCCATATGTTATGCATATATTTGTACATATGGATGGCCATGGGGGACTTACCTGGCCATCCACATGTTAGGTGCTTCCCTGGTGGTCCTGGGCAGCATCCTGGTGGTCCAGTGTGGGCATCTGAGGGGGGGCTGCGCTGATAAACAATCAGCACGAACCCCCCTTGTCAGAAGAGCCTCTGATCCTGTCAGACGCGAGTGAGGAAAAGCCGATCAACGGCTCTTCCTGTTTACATCGTGATCAGCCGTGATTGGACACGACTGATCACGTGGTAAAGAGCCTCCGCCAGAGGCTCTTTACCGAGATTAGTGTTGCGGTGTGTCAGACTGACACACCGCACCACCGATCGCCGCGATGTGCACCCCCACGGGCGTTCAGCGGCTGTTATCCTGCTGGACGTCATATGACGCCCAGTCAGGATAACTGAACCACTTCCCGGATGTCATTGACCGGGCTGGAAGTGGTTAAACAAGGCAGATTGCCATTCTGTCAGTAGTGAAGGCATTGATCCCGTGTTTCTGCAAAGCAGGAACATGGATCAATGGCTTACCTAGTAAAAGCACCTCCACAGATTAGTTAAACACAAGCTAGGCACACATTTAACCCTTTGATCGCCCCTGATGTCAATAACCTCCCCAGCCAGTTTCATTAGTAAAGTGACAGTGCATATTTTTTAGCACTGATCAATGTATTAGTGTCACTGGTCCCAAAAAAAGTGTCAAAAGTTTCAGTCACAGTCCCGCTATAAGTCACTGATCGCTATCATTACTAGTAAAAAGTAAATAAATAAGAAAATAAATATAAATATCCCATAGCTTGTAGACGCAATAACTTTTGCACAAACCAATCAATATACGCTTATTGTTGTTTTTTTTTTACTAGAAAATATGTAGCAGAATACATATTGGCCTAAATTGATGAAGAAATTCGATTTTTTATTGGATGTGTTTCATAGCAGAAAGTAAATAATATATATATTTTTTTTAAATTACAGTCTTTTTTTGTTTATAGCGCAACAAATAAATATTGCAGAGGTGATCAAATACCACCAAGCGAAAGCTCTATTTGTGGGAAAAAAAGGACATAAATTGTATTTGGGTACAGTGCCTCATGACCGCGCAATTGTCAGTTAAAATAACACAGTACCGTATTGCAAAAATTGGCCTGGTCATGAAGGGGGGTAAATCTTTCGGAGGTCAAGGGGTTAATAACATTCAATTACAATATGTCTTGTGTAGTAGTTTTTTTTATTTGATATTTTTTCCCATAAAAGGGGAGTTACTCTTTAATCAACATCTATACGTTGAGGGGGATAAGGAGATAATGAAGTCAATTAAATGGAAATGGAACAACATAAATCAAACATAATAAATAAATGTGGGGAAGCAGTGCAGTGTAGAGCTAGTTAATTAATGTAGTGAGAGCCTACAGGCTTAGCAGAAGACTTGCTCACAGCTGGAAATGTTTGCTATCAATACAAAATTATTTTCTCAGCATGGACAAAGTAGCGTTCAAGAATAAAACTTCTGAAACCATAATAAAGACATCCGCCAACTTTCATCATATTGCTAGATGGTTTAAAAGATAACTGCCAGTCTGGCATTTTGGGTCAATAACCACTCTCCGATAAAAGTAACAAGTTCATTTCAATATCTGTTTATTAGGCAGATCGCTGAAACTGCAGAATATTGAAAAGCTATTAAAAATAACATCTTTATTCCTTCTGCAACGTGATGTGAAAGAAACATTTTTTTATTTGTCAAGTCGGTGGTAAATCAGGAGATCAAGTAAAGTCTCTTTGTTATAAAAATAGTACCATTAGAATAATTACTGGGATAGGGGAGAATGAGAAAAGCTCGCTCTTGCCTGCAGTAGGCTTACAGTGCCTTGCCTTGGGGTGGCATTCACCCCCCTTGGCTTTTTACCTACAGTAGGTGCTGCCGACATTGTATATTAATCGTGATCCCATCGCGGAGATTCTCGGCGAAAGGGTGCTGATATCTCGGCGACAGGGTGCCGACATTTTGCGCTATCTGCAATAGTGAGAAGGCGACGCGACACTGAATTGAACGGGATCCGACGTGGAATCCCGCCAATACAGGCTCTGTGTTTGGTATGAATCCTGAGCGGGAACTCCACGCCAAATTCTAAATAAAAAACCGGCATGGGTTCCCCCTTTAGGAGCATACCAGGCCCTTCGGTCTGGTATGGATTTTAAAGGGAATCCCCTAAGCCGAAAAAACGGCATGGGGGTCCCCCTCAAAATCCAAACCAAACCCTTATCCGAGACCGCAACCTGGCAGGCCGCAGGAAAAGAGGGGGGACGACATAGCGCCCGCCCTCTATCCTGAACCGTACCAGGCCGCCTGGCCTCAACATGGGGGGTTTGGTGCTTTGGGGCAGGGGGGCGACCTGTGCCCCCCCACCCCAAAGCACCCCGCCCCCATGTTGATGGGGACAAGGGCCTCTTCCCGACAACCCTGGCCGTTGGTTTCGGGGTCTGCGGGCGGGGGCTTATCTGAATCCGGGAGCCCCCCTTAATAAGGGGGGCCCCCAGATCCCGACCCCCCACCTTATGTGAATAAGTATGGGGTACATCGTACCCCTACCCATTCACCTGGTGGAAAAAAATGTCAATAAAAAAACACACACAGGTTTTTAAAGTAATTTATTACACAGCTCCGGGGGTCTTCTTCCGACTCCGGGGGTGTCTTCCGACTTCGGGGGTCTTCTTCCGACTTCGGGGGTCTCTTCTTCTGCTCTCCGGTGCCTTTTTCCTTCTGCCGGGCTTTTCTGCTAACTTCTTCCAGCTCTTTTGCTAGCGGAGAGACCCCCGGAGTCGGAAGAGGACCCCCGGAGTCGGAAGAAGACCCCGGAGCTGTGTAATAAATTACTTTAAAAACCTGTGTGTGTGTTTTTTATTGGCATTTTTTTCCACCAGGTGAATGGGTAGGGGTACGATGTACCCCATACTCATTCACATAGGGTGGGGGGCCGGGATCTGGGGGCCCCCCTTATTAAAGCAGGCTCCTGGATTCCGATAAGCCCCCGCCCGCAGACCCCAACAACCAACGGCCAGGGTTGTCGGGAAGAGGCCCTTGTCCCCATCAACATGGGGGCGGGGTGCTTTGGGGTGGGGGGCACAGGTCGCCCCCCTGCCCCAAAGTACCAAACCCCCCATGTTGAGGCCAGGCGGCCTGGTACGGTTCAGGATAGAGGGGGGGCGCTATCTTGTCCCCCCCTCTTTCCCTGCGGCCTGCCAGGTTGCGGTCTCGGATAAGGGTTTGGTTTGGATTTTGAGGGGGACCCCCATGCCGTTTTTTCGGCTCAGGGGATTCCCCTTAAAATCCATACCAGACCGAAGGGCCTGGTATGCTCCTAAAGGGGGAAACCATGCCGGTTTTTTATTTAGAATTTGGCGTGGAGTTCCCGCTCAGGATTCATACCAAACACAGAGCCTGTATTGGCGGGAATCCACGTCGGATCTCCGTCCACCGGCCTCAATATCAGCAATGCGTGTCGCTCATTGCGACGGGGCTCGTAGGGTGTCAATCTCGATGCTAGAAGAGGCGAGATTGACACAAAATCGGCGGCACCTACTGTATGTTGTTACATTACAGCCTTTAGTTCAATGTTTTTTTAATCTGAATTATATGTGATGGATCAGAACACAATAGTCTAAGTTGGTGAAGTAAAATTTGAAATATATATATACATAAAACAATTTTTCAGAAATAAATAATATATAATTGGCATGTGCGTATGTATTCACCCCCTTTGTTATGAAGCCCATAAAAAGCTCTGGTGCAACCAATTACCTTCAGAAGTCACATAATTAGTGAAATGATGTCCACCTGTGTGCAATCTAAGTGTCACATGATCTGTCATTACATATACACACCTTTTTGAAAGGCCCCAGAGGCTGCAACACCTAAGCAAGAGGCACCACTAACCAAACACTGCCATGAAGACCAAGGAACTCTCCAAACAAGTAAGGGACAATGTTGTTGAGAAGTACAAGTCAGTGTTAGGTTATAAAAAAATATCCATATTTTTGATGATCCCTCGGAGCACCATCAAATCTATCATAACCAAATGGAAAGAACATGAAACAACAGCAAACCTGCCAAGAGACGGCCGTACACCAAAACTCACGGACCGGGAAAGGAGGGCATTAATCAGAGAGGCAGCACAGAGACCTAAGGTAACCCTGGAGGAGCTGCAGAGTTCCACAGCAGAGACTGGAGTATCTGGAGTACATGGGACAACATTAAGCCGTACGCTCCATAGAGTTGGACTTTATGGCAGAGTGGCCAGAAGAAAGCCATTACTTTCAGTAAAAAACAAAATGGCATGTTTTGAGTTTGTGAAAAGGCATGTGGGAGACTCCCAAAATGTATGGATGAAGGTGCTCTGGTCTGATGAGACTAAAATGTAACTTTTTGGCCATCAAAGAAAATGCTATGTCTGGCGCAAACCCAACACATCACATCACCCAAAGAAACCATCCCCACAGTGAAACACACTGGTGGCAGCATCATGCTGTGGGTATGTTTTTCAGCAGTCGGGACTGGGAAACTGGTCAGAGTTGAGGGAAAGATGGATGGTGCTAAATACAGGGATATTCTTGAGCAAAACCTGTACCACTCTGTGTGTGATTTGAGGCTAGGACGGAGGTTCACCTTCCAGCAGGACAATGACCCTAAATACACTGCTAAAGCAACACTTGAGTGGTTTAAGGGGAAACATGTAAATGTGTCGGAATGGCCTAGTCAAAGCCCAGACCTCAATCCAATAGAAAATATGAGGTCAGACTTAAAGATTGCTGTTCACAACCGCAAACCATCAAACTTGAAGGAGCCAGAGCAGTTTTGCAAGGAGGAATGGGCAAAAATCCCAGTGGTAAGATGTGGCAAGCTCATAGAGACTTATCCAAAGCGACTTGTTGCTGTGATAGCGGCTAAAGTTGGCTCTACAAAGTATCGACTTTAGGAGGGTGAATAGTTATGCACTTTTTCTGTTATTTTGTCCTATTTGTTGTTTGCTTCACAATAAAAAAAAAAAATCTTCAAAGTTGTGGACATGTTCTGTAAATTTAATTATGCAAATCCTCAAACAATCCATGTTAATTCCAACTTGTGAGGCAACAAAACATGAAAAATGCCAAAGGGGGTGAATACTTTTGCAAGGCACTGTATGATTGCATTCCCCCAGCCTACACCTCTTAGGTGCAAAAGATACTGTTGGTGTATGATGAGACTTCCCAGAAATGTATTCATATAGACTTGTAAAGTTACTAAACCAAAGATCTGTTAGGAATATTATCATTTACATATTAGGAGATAGTAAGGATGATTACAACAGTGAAACGTAACAGTTATTTATAACACCTTCATTTCTTCCCTTTGACACCCAAAAATAATCTCTAAAAGAATATGATGATTGAGAAAAGAGATAGAAATTGATTCAGACTACTAAACTCAAAAACCTTTACTATATTTGGAACTTCATGACAAGCACTTAGTAATTAAAGGGTAACTCCACTTTCATGGGGGGAAAAAAATAGTAAATAAAGAAAAAATAATATAGCGCATATGATTATGACACTAATTATTTTGTAATTGAATGTTATTAAAAATTACCTTTTCTTTGCAGCCAATGAAATTTTCAGAGAATGCATTGCAATATGGCTACCTGGAGTTTTCTGTACACAGAATGTTTTGACCACTCCCCAGAAACATAAGTTCCTGCTTGTGTGATTGGCTCACCAATTTTCCCAGAAGTCTGCCTAAGATACAAGTCAGATTTCAGGCATCCCTTGCAACAAAAATGTAATTTTTTGAGAGATACTTTCAATAGGAACCTATCTAAAGGGATGCAGGCCCAGCAGATTTCCTCATTAGTGCCCTGTAGCTCCACACCTGACAGTTAATTATGAAACCACTCCCATTAGACCCACTCAGAACAGAGGCACAGACAAACACACATGGATTACTTCAGAATAACAAAAGGTAGGAATCTGCAGCAAAGTTTGTTATAATCCTTGCAATGTAAATTGATCACCCAGAGGGAAAGTTTTTTCCTCAACAAAAGTGGAGTTATGCTTTAAAGCATGTGCCCCTTAGGTAACGGCAGTATAAATTCACTGCTTACTTAATAAAATGGGTGGATCAAAGTGTTAGAGATGAGCTTGCCACAAGTACGTAACATATCCAGTATAAGATTATTAATCTTGAAAAAAGTCAGAGGTCAAAGCCAACACGGGGCTCAGAACTCCCCCTTCATCAGGGCTAAGAAACAAAATAATATAAAATCATATACATCAGAAGATCAAAAAACTGTGAACACATACAAATATGCCGTACTGTACAATCATATTTATAACACTCTTAAAATGATATATATGTATAATTACAAAGCACTTAAAAATACATAACATCACCAAATATATCAGCTATAAAAAAATCTATTCATATTTAAAGCATATGGTAACAATTAGTGTCTAGCAGATGCAGCAATGTCAAAGGAAAAGATCCATAAGCCACATATCATGAAGCAGACCCATGTGCATGAAGTGAGATGAATGGCAGCCTCAGCATGGACTCCAGCCAGGCCACGCTCCCAACGCATTTTCACTCTGCTTCTTCGAGCTTAATCATGGTGAAGCTCCAAGGGGCGGAGAGAAACATGTTACCTGAGTAACATGCTGGACCTGTTATAAGGACTTGCCAAGAATGTTGACTATGCCAGTCCTTTCCACTCCCTGCTCTGTTCACAGAAGCTGTACTATAGCTTCCATCAATGAAAAGTACTTAATGAATAGAGGAAGCAGACCTTTCATTTGCCCTCCCGTCTTTCATTCGTAAAGCACTTTTTATTGCTGGAAGATGAAGCACAGTGCCTTGACGAGTGCCTATGACAGGTCCAGGGACTGTATTAACTCCCACAACAACAGACAATGATTACTTCTCTGGGGGAATGGAATAAAGGACTGAAGATTTCAACTAATAGAGCAGCCACCAGTGGAAAGAAACACTTCTGATTGAATTTAAGTACCTTCCCTTGTGCTAATAAAAAAAGAAAAAAGAAATGAACTAAACTTAGACTTTAAATGCTACAAGAAATGGTGCCTCTGCTGCATGGCCATGAACAGATCTGATCTATACAAACTCTTCAATCAGTCTTGACCTAGCAAAACTTATAATACTGTGCTTTAGGGGAATATTATTTACATATTGACTTGTAGACTGCAATCTGTAGACATAAAGAGCCAAACCTTCAGAAACAGACTCAACAAGTATCACTTCAACATTAAAGCAGGCTACAAGGACCATAGCATATCCTGTCACTTTGCAGTGATCTATGACAAAGATGCCAGACAATTGTGAGTGCCTTAATCAATTCTATACAATTCAAAAAGAGACATTCTGGATATGCCAACTCAACGCACTTACTCCAGATTGTCTGAATGAGACCATCAAGATCTTATGATACATTTTTTGTTACAGTAAGAGAGTTTTATTATGGGCTTACCACTTTATTTGCGCCTATAATAATTTTTAAAATATCAGTTGAGATACCTTTATTATGCATCCATTTTTATAAAAATCTCTCTTTTTTTTCCCCTGTTTCTGTTTTTCAATGAATATTTTTATTTTCATTATAGGTACCAATAATACTATTATTACTGTTATTTTCATTATTATTAATATTATTGTTGCCACTTTCATTATATCATTCAAGTTATATCCTCTTTGTTTGTACAATTTGTATCCTCAGTCCTCTGTAACACTACAACAATATTTTCTATATAATTATGGTCATACGCTATATAATCTGCTCTTTCTCATTATTATCCCAATTCACAATTTTTGATTCTGTATTTCACACTCTTTGATTAAAGTCACTTCAGGTCCCCCTTTGGCTCCCCACAACTGCCCCAATACCATAGCTAGCTTCATACTTGCAGGCATCACTGCTAAAAGCCTTTCTCATGATCCTAACACTGTCACTGTTCATCATCTTGTCCTGTTCTCTTTTCCTGATAGCAATTGGTATCTTTACCTGGTGCCATAGTCATTAGGGCAGACACCTCCTTACTCTGCCCCTCTCCCTACCTGTTACTGTTCCTGTTACCCAGCATATTTAAACACAACCACCACACATATTGACTGTTATCAGCTGGCTATGGTGTACAATTCCTCTTATACTCACCTAACACTATGCCATTTTGTGTCTACTGTTATAATGCACTTTCTTTAGGAGGTATTTACTCTCCTTTACACCACTTACTACTCCTTTGTCTGCCACCAGAAAGATGTATGTGTATTCCCAGTGCACATAACTCCAGTCTATTTCATTCCTTTTCTTTGAGACATCTACCTGCATATTTATTTTTACCAGAACTTTTGTTGCCTTGCAATAGTCCAGTATGGGTTTCTATTGCAACTTGTATCAAGGGTACAGAACAAATTCATTACAGCACTAATGAGACTATATCAAACATTGAAGTAATTGAATTTTGGATATTATATTTTTATTGTGGACTAACTACCGCTAATTGAGCTTCATGTGGATTCTGCTAGCATCATAAACATATTCTAAACCTCCAATTGACCTCACTCCTTTTTCAGGGAATATGTTATTTATTATATTGTATGGGGTTCATATTTTTTACTATTGCTGTAATTATGTTATAAGCAGGGCTTTTTTTCTCAGAGAATAGGTGCAGGAACTCTCTTGCCTCCGTGCTCTACCCACCTCCAAGCACTGTCTCTTGGTTCCATCCCCTACCCATCTCCCAGTACTACCCCAAGTATCATTTTGTGGTGCTAAATACTTTGTATGGAATTTGTACTTGTCTAGTAACAAGAAAAGCAGTAACACAGATCCCCTGGAGCCAGCAACAACAAACCCTCCCAAGCAACAATAGATCCCCCACACAACAATAGACTCCCCCAGCAACAATGGACTCCACCCCAACAATAATAGGTCCCCCAAGCAACAATAAATTCCCCCCAGAAATGATAGTTTCCCCCCACACACAATAATAATGGACCACCCACAACAAAACACTGCCCACGGCAACAAAAGATCCACCCCAGCAACATTATATCCCCCTAGCAGCAATAACAGATCTCCCAGTAGCCAGCATCAATAGACCCCCCAACAGCCAGCAACAATAGACCTCTCCCTTAATAGTAGATCCCTGCCAGCAACATAAGGCCCCCAGCACCAATAGATCCCCCACAGCAATAATAGACCCTCACACAAAAACAGATCCCCACCAGTGACAATAGATCCCGCAGCAGCCAGCTTCAATAGACCCTACAGCACACCCCTTGCTATTGCATACATTCAGTGGTGGAGGCGCCAGAAATGTTTTCTACCATGTTCCCACAAAAAAAGCCCTGGTTATAAGTCTACTACTCTATTCGGTATGCTAAACTATTGCACTTTTGGCATTTACAGTATGGCACTTGCTCACCATATAATATGATGTATACAATGTTATGAGCCTTCTGGTAGTTCATACGATTAAGAATATAATTAAGGTTTTAACTGTTTTTATCAAGTTCTAACATAGGTTTCTAATGCATCTCATTGTGGTTCTAATAAAATCCACTGCTAAAGCCCATAAACATTTTAGAAAAACCTCTGAGTGAACTTTTGTAGTATGCGCTCCTAACTAGCTACCTCAGTGTTTATAAAATGCTGAGCAGTCTATTTATCGCAAAGGGGTAGAAGAACAAGGTCCACCTACACTATACTTTCACAACCTTCATCAGCTCCTTTTAAGGAAGATAACTCCATTGTACATTCTTCAGAACCATGGCTCATTTCTATTGGTCCAACACTATCATCCACACAACTCATATATATTACATTATGTGACCTTTACATCATGCAGTAAGTAGACTTATGAAAATATTATGTTTGATCATTCAATATATGCAGTATATATTACAGGGGTTACTTCTAAATATACTGAAAGTTACTATATTTAATTTTTTTTTTTTTATAGCGGATGAGATGTTATTTTTTTTATATGCAGTTAAATATACATACATTCATGTGTTTGCATTTTTAGATACTCTGATTTATATACATTTATATTATCTAATTTCTCAGCTCTGAGAAATTAGATAATACATTCATTAAAATTGCTAAAAAATTGGATTTCTTATCATGTTTAACACTTTGTTCAGACAATTATGGGGCCATTAGAGATACCCTGTTTAAACGAGATTAAACACGGTTTTCCCTTTTGGATGCGGTACTTTTTTTTCAGCTAAATGTGGTGGTCTGCAAAGAAGACATTTGGCTATAGTGTGTAGTGTACATGATGATAGAAACATACAATAGTTAATGTTTCTGTTGGCACGAGTTACTGGAATTTAGATCTGCTTGCCAATATTTACAATAATAACAGTATGGCATCGGTATCTTAGGAAAACAGTGACTAGTTTCCTTCTCTTAATCATATTTCATACTGTGGACTGCCCTAAAGGACTACCTTGTTGCCACTGCAATATGTACAACAGGGTTTTCTAACTCATCATAAAATTTACTAACATATAGTATGTTAAAGTATGTTAATTTTATGAGCAGTGTGGCTATACAAGTAAGGCAGTAAGAGAATCAAACTAATGACAGAATCTGTTTATGGTTACTCGTGTCAAAGGCTACTTTCCAGTTTAAACTGATGGTGGCAACTAGTGGGTGCCTCCCTCCAACACGGGGACCTATACCATTAATGTTCGTTAACCATGATGACTGATAGTTTGCTTGTTGCATGTATTATGTTTACAAACAATTTTTATTGTTGTAAAAGGTCAAAAGGCAGTACAGATTTGTAACCAAAACATAGGTACAACTGATTTTTCATGCATGTACTTAATATGAGGTGAATGGTACATATAAGGAGGACCTAGCAATACAATATAAGAACAATAAAGATGTGATTTAGGTATGTATGTTTCCTGTCAGGTTATATAGTTGAAAAAAAAAAAGGAAACACAGATTCAATTAATAATGATGATCATTATTAGGTTATATCATGTGATATTTAAGGAAGTGGTATGTCCCATGGGGACCATTTTTTTTTGAAAATGTGCATAGTAGAAGCGCATGCGCAGAGGCTAGCGGGACGGTAATGCCTGACTAGAGCTCCGCTCCGTGAGGGGGACAAAGCCGCAAGATAGAAACAGCCCGACATTCCAAAATAACTGGAAAAGCTGTCTAAAGATTCACAGAGGTGAGGGGTACATTTTGGAAGGAGAATGGTTTATGGAGGAGCCCGTAATAAGACAAAAATGAACCCCATTAGCGGAGTACTAGCGATAGCGAGGAATTCCTCACAGAAAAAGGCGCTTGTCACCTCAGACACGCTTACCTCAGAGAAGAAAGGCAAGCTTACAAAGGCACAGCATATTTTCACAGGAGACTCTGACTCAGAGGCTGAAGTTTATCAGTCACAACCATTAACAAAAGAAATTCCTACACCCCCAAATATTTTAAAACAATTTGAAAAAATGCTTCACAAAGCACTGAGGCAGACATCAGAACAAATTACCAACAACTTAACTAAAGAAATCATAGAATTGGGACACCGCACTGCAGCACTAGAAATTAAAGCTGAGGAGATTGAAAATGCTACAATAGACCACCAATCTGAAATAGAGAATTTGAAGGAAGATAATATTACTCTTCAAAATAAGCTGGAGGATTTTGAGAACCGTGCAAGAAGGTCTAACCTGCGCTTTAGAGGATTACCAGAATCTATAATAGACTTGCAATCAACAATAACAGCACTATGCCAAGAATTAATGCCAAGCATACCAATAGAAAGAATGGAATTGGATAGAGTGCACAGGGCTCTGATGCCCAAAAAATCTGAAGGACCACCGCGAGATGTGATAGCAAAATTTCATTATTATAAAACTAAAGAACAGATAATGAATGCTGCAAGGGAACAAAATAATTTAGTCTTTCAAGGACACAATTACCAAATATTTGCAGACTTATCTCAATTGACAATATCTAAAAGAAGGGCAATGAAACCGCAAATACAGGAACTACAGCGTCACAATGTGAAATACCAATGGAGCTTTCCTTTTGCCCTACGTTTCACCTACCAAGGTACTAAAATCACATGTAGAACACCAGAAGAACTGCAACAAGCACTCCAGGACCTTAATTTGATTGAAAGACACACATCAACAGCATCACAGAGAAGATTAGCCTCAATCCCCTCCAAGCACAAAGCATCCCACTTAGAGTCCAAAAATGGAAGCACCCAAGTACACAAAAGAGGACGCTTCACACCCTCTTCCCAAGCCCAAGAAGACACAATGGACTGAAAGAAATATAATATGTGAAAGTGACAAATCCACCAAAGAATACCAGTAATAGAAACACCTTGATTACTCAAAGACCCCTGCTTCAACACATACAAGCCAAACCACAAGACTGAAGAACTTTGAAAACCTCATTGGAAACATTTTATAGAGACATTTCTCTTATCTCTACTTAAAAGTATTTTTTTTTTTTTTAAGTATCTTCAATTATATTTCATTTATATTTACTACGCAATACAGGTCTCAATATGAATAGAAAATTCATTAGTTATAATTTATTAGTTCTGAGTAACTACTTATTAGTTAAAGATTGAAGTGAATAGAAAAATAGTTCTTATTTAACAAACAGATTCTCTTCATCTAGATATGCATTTACACACTAAGGTAATCTTTTAGAATCAACTTAGTTAAAGTTAATAGGTTATGTCTCCTAGGTAAACTATTAAAGGTTTAAATTTTTCTCCCCATCCGTTTGATTAAGTACTCGTTTTAGACAACTTATACAAGTATAAATAGGGCTTAGAATCATACATCACTACGATGTATATATATACATTTTTTATTTTTTCATTTTATTCTGAATTTAATTATATATAGGGCGGCACCCCATAGCACGGAAACCACATGTGCCCCACCAAGCTTTCCTTGGGCACTCGCACTAATATGCGGGGATTCGACGAAAGCTCCTTGTCCCCTGAGGGGGGGCTTTACCCCCGTTCACGGGCAAACAATGAATGCATTAACATACTTAAACTGTTTATATGTTATATAATCATATCTATTTCTTATTTTTCATTTAAGTCGGATCACTCGAGATCCTCTCTTTACTTTCTTTCTCTCTTATCCGTGTGGGTTGGACCCGGAGACCGTTGCAGTAAGGCTACAGGTAAGATTAGCTTGTTGTATCACTTGCCATGGCCCCATTAAATATTATCTCATTGAACGTCCAAGGTCTTAATGTGCCACAAAAACGCACTAAAGCCTTTAGGTCATTCCAATGTAAGAAAGCTCATATTGTGTGCTTGCAAGAAACACATTTTACACCAACCCTTACTCCTAAATTTTTCAGTAACTCCTACCCACAAGTATACACAGCCTCAGCCAACACAAAACAGAGAGGTACGCTTATAGCATTTCACCGCACCACTCCATTTACGTTGCAATCTGAAATAAAAGACCCAGAAGGTCGTTATCTCATCCTAACGGGACTTATCATGGACACAGCAGTAACTATTGTCTCCTACTATGCTCCTAACCTTAAACCCTTACCATTTTTATCCCATCTTTTTCAAGTTATTAACACACATAAGATAGGAACACTTTTCGTGTGTGGGGATTCAAATACTGTCCTTCTACCATTCCTCGATAGATCACCTTATACCCCAACAAATCACCAATCCAAATAGTCACTCTCTCAGCTTCTATCTAAGTACAATTTGATTGACACTTGGAGAGAATCTAACCCAACGAAAAGGAACTACTCCTACTACTCTAATCCTCATCAAACATTCAGCAGAATAGACCATATTTTCATAACAATAGGAATGGCCCCAGAGATAACATCTTCAACCATTCTCCCCATTCCATGGTCAGACCACGATGCGGTATATACTACCATAGCCTCTATTCTGCCAAAATCGCATGATCCATCATGGTACCTTCCAGATGTGCTACTCAAACACCCTTCTTACCGCACATATATAGAACGTGAGCTAATAACTTACTTGAAGCATAACACTAGCCCAGAAATCTCTTCACTCACACTTTGGGAAGCACATAAACCAGTACTCAGGGGAATTTGTCAACAACAATTAGGGATCCTGAAAAGAGAACGTAAAACACTCGCACAAAAATTAGGAAAATAATTTAACACTGCATTTATGGCCTTTCAGAATAATCCTACCCCCACTGCAAAAACACATCTCGAGAAAACTCGCTTAGAATATGACCTCTTCCTCACAGATTCAGCAGAAAAAATGTTACGTAAAACTAATCATTCATTTTATATGAAATCTAATAAACCAGGTACACTCCTAGCGAAAGCACTAAAATCCATCAATAGATCCTATAAACCTATCAAGCTCAAAATAGCCAATAATATATACACTTGCAATCCACAAAAAATAGTCCAAAAATTCAGCACATATCTAAAAACTCAATACAAGGAAACAAATTCATTCAACACCTCTGAAGCAGATTCATTTTTCTCATGAATTAACCTCCCACAAATGACAGAATCTCAAAAAACATTGCTAGAAAAAACAGTTTCAAAGGATGAAGTCATCACAGCCATAAAGGAATTAAAAGTAAATAAAAGACCTGGGCCAGATGGTTACTCATCATTATACTACAGAACATACAGGGATATTCTTTCCCCCATGCTGGTAGAAGCTTACAATGAAATATTGAGAAACAAAACATTTAGGCAAGAATCATTGACAGCAATTATATGTATGATTCCAAAACCACACACGGATAATACACTCAGCAGTAACTACCGTCCCATTTCTATGTTAAATGTGGATATTAAAATATTGACAAAAATACTAGCAACATGTTTAAACTCAATTATAGGAACACTAGTACATCGTGATCAGGTAGGATTCATGCCCTCACGCCAAGCAGGAGATAACGTTAGAAGAGCAGTTCTCTAAGCACAAATAGCGGAAAAACGTAAAATTCCTGCCTGCTTTCTCTCTCTCGATATCAGAAGGGCCTTTGATTCAGTATCCTGGACTTACATGACCTATACATTACAAAAATGGGGTTTTGGCCCAAATTTTATGACTTGGATCAAAGCACTTTATGATAAGCCAAAAGCGTACGTAAGATATGCAGGATATAGATCGGAACCATTTGATATTGAGAGGGGTACAAGACAAGGCTGTCCACTCTCACCATTACTATTCGCTTTACTCATAGAACCACTTGCACAACTAATTAGACTAGAACCCACAATAACAGGAATAGAAGTAGGAGGTTACCAGCACAAATTATGCTTATTTGCAGATGATATCCTCCTATTTCTTTCATCCCCACAAATATCTGGTCCTAACCTAACCCCAATTCTTAATAAATTTGCCACTCTTTCAGGCCTAGTTATCAATTCCAAGAAGAGTTCAATAATGAACATATCTCTATCAAGTATTGAATTATCGGCCGCCAAAATAGGTCTCCCATATGCATGGACTGAGGGAGCAATATCATACCTAGGTATCAAACTGACAGCATCTCTCTCAGATTTATTCTCTCATAACTATCCACAGATATTGAAACATCTAACAAACTTAATGAACTCTTGGGCACACCTCCCAATATCATGGATGGGAAGAATAAATGCGGTAAAAATGACGATACTGCCAAAATTTCTATACTTATTCAGAGTCTTGCCAATCCCGATACCAGCATATTATCTAAGGATACTACAGAAAAAAGTATCAAAGTTCATTTGGGGTTCTACCAAACCGAGAATACAACAAAGCACACTTTCTTACCCAAACTACAAGGGGGCTTAGGCTGCCCCAACTTTGCAAGTTACTATAAGGCAGCACATGTCGCTAGCCTCAGTAAATACCATGCAAAAAAAGAAATCCCATTATGGGTATTAATAAAAGCTGCTGAGAGTGATCCAATTTCAGTCTCGAACTTACTTTGGATCCCCCCAAAACAACGCAAAAATATACAAAATCCTATCACCAAACATTTTATCTCCCTTTGGGATAGGTTGAAAATTAAATATCAACTACAATCTTTACATAATCCGCTACTCTCATTTTACAAAAATCCTGCATTCTATCCAGCATGGGTCTACCCCAAAACTTTTAGAGAATGGACATCTAGAGACATTCTTTATATGTATAATTTTGTGTCAATATCATCGTTTATCCCATTTCCGACCCTATGTAAAACTTACGGCTTACCACAATCAGAACTATTCAGATATCTTCAAATAAAAAACTTCTTCACACCATTTTAAAATTCTTCTACTCAAACATCCCAAATGACTAAATTTGAAACAATATGTAAGAAAGACCCACACACAAAGGGTGCTATATCTGCCTTATATTCTCAATTACTGACACAAGAAGACGGGGGCAAACCACAATACGCTCGAAATTGGGAAGGAGACTTACAAAGAGAATTAGAAAACTCAGAATGGAATCAAATATGGATAACAACTAAATCGGCCTCCCCTAATATATTAGCGGTTGAGGCTAATTATAAACTACTAACTAGATGGTACCTTGTGCCTGCAAGAATAGCGAAATATGTTCCAAATTATTCAGCACAATGTTTTCGGGGATGTACAGAGACAGGGACACAGTTTCATGTTTGGTGGTCGTGTCCAACAGCACAAAAATTCTGGAAAGAACTCTTTAAAATGGCATCAGAAATGCTTAATAAGACAATCCCATTTGACCCGGGAATAGCTCTACTTAACCTGAAACCAGAAAGCATAACACATATGCAATTTAAATTATTAGTACAACTTTTTACAACAGCTAAACAAACATTAGCAAAAGCATGGAAATCAACCCAATTAAAAATATACGAATCAAAGACCAGAATGAATAGTGCGATGACATATGCTAAAATGACTGCGATAGATATGGACACGATCCCCAAATTTGAAAAATTGTGGCAACCCTGGATCAATTACATTAGTCCATCAACCTTTGACACCAAAGTTCTCTTACCATGGTAACTGATACAAAGGATTTAAATGAATTATCTATAGTAGCGGCGGCGGCTCTGGGTCTAACCCCATGGACTTCTACACTACTCTACTCTCCTCTCCTCTCCTCTTCTATCTTTCTTTCACCACTATTTTTTCTTTATTATGTATATATTCGTTTCATTTTCCTTCCTTTTTATAAATATTTCATCGGGTATACATAAGAACATTATTTGAATTTATATTCCATATCTCCATCATAACTTAAATCTTCTAGACGTTATGAATTTATTGACAATAAGAATGTTTTAAGGAAACATATACTACTTGCAAACCTCTTAAAGGAACTAAAATATTGATACATTGCATGTTTAGTTTGTTAAGCAACCTCCTTTAAAATTAACAAAAATCTAGCTTTTGGAAAATAAAGGAATTATAACGTTTGTTAATATAAGCATAATCAAGATTGTATGTATGATACCCTCTGTATGCCTTAATAAAATATTTTGACAAGGAAAATGTGCATAGTATCGAAGCGTGTATGGTAGATACCCTCTGAGAGTTGAATTTGATCCTTTTTGAAAATGTGCATAGTATCGTAGAGTGTGTTGCATGTATTATGACTTATAGTTTACTTGTATGTTTCTGTGATTTCCATGTGCTATGATTGTTATTGCTACTGTATGTATATCATTGAACAAAGATGTTTTATTTTTATACTTTTTCTTGTGGTTTTGTTCCCTGGTGTGGTTACAGTTAGTATATATATATATATATACATATATATACATATACATAAAATACCATACCAGTCTACTTCTACACAGAAAGTCAGAATATTACTATTTGCCAGTCCATTAATTGGTTATCTAGAGACTTTCTCTTTCATGTCAGGTAGGCAATATCAGAAGATGAAGCTCTTGGAGTTTTGGAAGTTGCATGTCCTGTGAGCTTGCAGTATAACTTTGTGCTGATGAACTTAGAATTTTCAATGTTCAAAAATAATTTTACAAGCAAGCAGTTATTTGTTTCATTGACGCTTCTGCAAAACCACTGCAGCAAATAAAAAAAAATAAAAAATCTGTTTACGTATTTGTATTAGATACATTATGATCATTATTAGTATCATTATATGCTTGTTAGTGGCAGTAGCAGAAATAATAATCAGAGCAAGGCACCCCATAGCTTCCAATAAGAAAATTATATTTTCATTGCTCTAACCACACTGAATGCTGTGGGTTACTGCACTTTTTATTTATTCATTACACACTGCACAGCCCTACTTAATAAGTAAAGTGGTGTTTATATAGTGCAATAACCATTTTCATTAACAAAAAAAGAGTAGGGAGTAGGGATGAGCCGAACACCCCCCGGTTCGGTTTGCACCAGAACTTGCGAACAGGCAAAAAATTTGTTTGAACACGCGAACACCATTAAAGTCTATGGGACACGAACATGGAAAAATAAAAAGTGCTAATTTTAAAGGCTAATATGTAAGTTATTGTCATAAAAAGTGTTTGGGGACCCGGGTCCTGCCCCAGGGGACATGTATCAATGCAAAAAAAAGTTTTAAAAACTAACGTTTTTTCGGGAGCAGTGATTTTAGTAATGCTTAAAGTGAAACAATAAAAGTGAAATATTAGTTTAAATTTTGTACCTGGGGGGTGGGTATAGTATGCCTGTAAAGCAGCGCGTGTTTCCCGTGTTTAGAACTGTCCCTGCACAAAATGTCATTTCTGAAGGAAAAAAAGTCATTTAAAACCACTCGCGGCTATAGTGAATCCCCAGGTCCCCGTCAATACAGAGAAAAGTCATTGAAAAGAAACAGAAGGGGTCCCCCCAGTACATTACCAGGCCCTTTGGGTATGGTATGAATATTAAGGGGAACCCCTGCCATTTTTTTAAATGATTTTTATTTGTATTGCCGACCCGACAATTCATTAATAGATGCAGTCATTTAAATGACTTTTTTTTCCTTCAAAAATTACATTTTGCGCAGGTAACCAAAATGAAAAAAAAATGCGTGGGGGTCCCCCCCAAATTCCATATCAGGCCCTTCAGGTTTGGTATAGATATTAAGGGGAACCCCGCACCAAAAAAGAAAAATGGCGTGGGGTCCCCCCAAAAATCCATACCAGACCCTTCAGGTCTGGTATGGATTTTAAGGGGAACCCCGCACCAAAATGAAAAAAAAAATGACGTGGGGTCCCCCCAAAAATCCCGCCTACGTCACTGGCTATTCCCCGGCAAGCGGGGAAAGCTGGGGCTTACCCTATGATGTGACGGATGACCCCGTCCCCTCATACGTCATGGGGGTTTCGTGTGGAGTGGAGACTGGAGGAGACTGCAGCGCTGGACATCGGATCACCGCGGGACATAGAGAACAACGCTGGACAGACTGAATTACATCGCTGGAATGGGTTTTTTTTTTTTTTTTAATAAAGGACTGTCCCAACTGTGTCTGTGTGTTTTTTTTCAATTTTTTACACTTTCTTTGTGAAATGGTAGGGGTACAATGTACCCGTCACCAATTCACATAGGGGGTGGCCAGAATCTGGGGGTCCCCTTTGTTAAAGGGGCTTCCAGATTCCGATAAGTCCCCCGCCCGCAGATCCCCACAACCACCGGGCAAGGGTTGTGGGGATGAGGCCCTTGTCCCCATGAACATGGGGACATCCTCCCCATGTTGAGGGCATGTGGCCTGGTACGGTTCAGGGGGGGCGTTCTCTCGTCCCCCCTCTTTTCCTGTGGCCTGCCAGGTTGCGTGCTCGGATAAGGGTCTGGTATGGATTTTTGGGGGGACCCCACGCCATATTTTTTTTTCATTTTGGTGCGGGGTTCCCCTTAAAATCCATACCAGACCTGAAGTGCCTGATATGGAATTTGGGGGGACCCCCACGCATTTTTTTCTTCATTTTGGTTCCTTGCACTATGCCCACGTTCACACTGGGGCTGCGGGAGTGAAGCCTGCGAGTTCAGCTGAACTTGCACGATTTCACTCCCGCTGGCAGTCCTGATTTCAGCCACGATTTCAAAGACATCTGAAACAGATGTCAATGTAAATCGCGGCTGAAATCGCAAAAAGTAGTACAGAAACTACTTTTTGTAATCGGTGCAGCGCCGCAGATGCGGCGTCGCACCGATTAGGATTGTGCCATTGTCCGCAATTTGCGGCAAATTTCGCCGATTTGACATGCGATTTGACATGTCAAATCGCACCAGTGTGAACCAGGGCAAAATGAAGGAAAAAAAAGTCATTTAAAACTACTGCATCGAATGAAACGTCGGTTTTTTTCAATGACTTTTCTCTGTATTGACGGGGACCCGGGGATTAATTATAGCAGCGAGTGGTTTTAAATTACTTTTTTTCTTTCAGAAATTACATTTTGTGCAGGGACAATTCTAAACACGGGAAACAAGTGCTGCTTTACAGGCATACTATACACACCCCACAGGTACGAAATTTAAAGGAATATTTCACTTTTATTGTTTCACTTTAAGCATTATTAAAAACGAAAAAACTGACATTTTTAAAACTTTTTTTTGTATTGATACATGTCCCCTGGGGCAGGACCCGGGTCCCCAAACACTTTTTATGACAATAACTTGCATATAAGCCTTTAAAATTAGCACTTTAGATTTCTCCCATAGACTTTTACAGTGTGTTCCGCTGCTTTTCTAATTTGCAGCGAACACCCCAAATTGTTCGCTGTTTGGCGAATGGGCGAACAGGCAATGTTCGAGTCGAACATGAGTTTGACTCGAACTCGAAGCTCATCCCTAGTAGGGAGTAATCACAAAGGTTGCTTTACCAAGAAAGAGTCTTAGGACACAAGCATTACTTGTTCGTCTTTTGTACTAGATGAACGCAACAAAAACTTTATTTTTATTTTCTTTACACCTCTTTTACCATTCTGTAATGAGACTTATCCCCTCAAGGCCCAAATTAACTTTCAATTGAAATACATTCCAGGTTCATCAAAACAAAATATAGGTACATTTTTACGGTTCATTTTTTAAAGAAAGCGGCTAAAGCCTGAGTAGAAAAGCATCTCCTCTGCCAGCATTCTGTAGAAAAGAACCATTGTTCTTTGTATGGAAGCAACGCTGTCTCTGCAGAGGTCTGACACACCTGTGTGTCAGAACTAGAGTTCTCCTAATAGCAGAGAGCATGAGCTTTGCAGAATGCACAACTATAGGTCTGAGTCACCAGTGGGTCTGTCGGAGTTCTGAAGAGAGCCCAAGCATCCATACGGGGGGGTGAAGGTCCTTCTTTTCAACGGACAGGCTTTTTGCTCAGGTGGTGGCAGCTTTCTAAAGACTTTGCATGCCTTTTGCTTTGATGCACCTGGAATGTATTTAACTGATTCAATCTGAATGTTCAGTTGTATTTTAAAGGTTGAGTTTTATGCCCACTTCTACTGTATATTGCATTGCATCAGCAGGAGAAGTTGCGTGCATACATCTGGGAACATGAACATGAATGATGAGGTTGTATTGTTGAAGGGCAGAAACTGTGTATGTGAGAATATTTTTCGTATACAGTACTTGTATGCATCAATACCTATGACAGACATCTCCTAACAACCAAACAAAACTGAGCACTGTAAAAAATGTATAATACAGCAAGAAATAATAGAACATTGAAACTAATAATACGATTATTACATAAAATCATACTAAGCAATTTCTAATTAACAAAGGAGATCAAACAGGACTACAAACTAATGAAATAATTTTAAGCTGAAAATAACAAATGCAGTAGAAATGTCCTTAGGCAAGCTTCAGACATCAGATTTTAATGAACATTTAGCATATTAACCACTTGAGACCCACGCTATAGACAAAAGACGTCTGCACCACGGCTCTGAAGTGCCGGGTGGACGTCCCTGGACATCCTGCTGTGTTACATCCCGCCGCGCACCGCCGAGGGTGTGCGGCGGGGAACAGCTGTGCCCGCTGCGTCACGTGATGCCGATGCGCGTGTCTGGCAGCGGCGATGTCCGCCAGGTACACGCGATCGGCTGTTGCAGAGGCAGGGCGTGGATCTCTGTGTGTAAACACAGAGATCCACGTCCTGTCAGGGAGAGAGGAGACCGATGCTGTGTCCCTTGTACATAGGGACACAGCATCAGTCACCTCCCCCAGTCAGTCCCCTCCCCCACCCAATAAGAATCACTAATAGGGAACATATTTAACCCCTTGATCGCCCCCTAGTGTTAACCCCCTCCCTGTCAGTCACATTTATACAGTAATCAGTGCATTTTTATAGCACTGTTCACTGTATAAATGTGAATGGTCCCAAAATAGTGTCAAAAGTGTCCGATATGTCCGCCACAATATTGCAGGCCTGACAAAAAATGCAGATCGCCGCCATTACTAGTAAAAAAAAATATATAATAAAAATGTCATAATTCTATCCCCTATTTTGTAGGCGCTATAACATTTGCGCAAACCAATCACTATACGCTTATTGCAATTTTTTTTTACCAAAAATAAATAGAAGAATACGTATCAGCCTAAACTGAGGAAAAAAATAGTTTTTTAAAAAAATAAATTGGGATATTATTATAACAAAAAGTAAAAAAATATTGTGGTTTTTTTTCATAATTTTCTGTCTTTTTTTTGTTTATAGCGCAAAAAATTAAAACCGCAGAGGTGATCAAATACCCCCCAAAGAAAGCTCTATTTGTGGAAAAAAAATTATAAAAATATAATTTGGGTACAGCGTTGTATGATTGTGCAATTGTCATTCAAAGTGCGTCAGCGCTGAAAGCTGAAAATTGGTCTGGGTACGAAGGGGATTTAAGTGCCCAGTAAGCAAGTGATTAAAAGATTTGGTTTGTCTAAAAAAAATTACTTTATTTACTCTGTAGAAAAAGCATATATTTTTTTCCAGCTTTTAACCCCGGTCCCTAGTCTAGACATGTGCGCCATCAATAAATTTGTTTTATTTTGTTCCGTTTCGTATTAGACGAAAATTCTTATTTCGTAATTCGTGTCCAAAATTAAATTTGGATTTGTTTCGTACGAAATACAAATTTTCATTAGATTCGTTAACTTTTCGTAACAATTACGAACATTCGTTATGATGAATTTAAAAAGCAAAAAATACCTTTCTCAATATGGTCATCGACTCATTATGCTCATTATGAGGGGCTCCCACCATCCCTGTGCTGTGCTGACTTCCTAATGGGGCTGTATCCCTGCTGTGCTCATTATGAGGGGCTCCCACCATCCCTGTGCTGTGCTCATTATGAGGGGCTCCCACCATCCCTGTGCTGTGCTGACTTCCTCCTGGGGCTGTACCCCTGCTGTGCTCATTATGAGGGGCTCCCATCATCCTGTGCTGTGCTGACTTCCTGGGTTTTTAACTTCATCATAACGAATAATCGTAATTATTATGACAATAATAAAACAATATTAACGAACATTCTTATTTTGTCCAATTCTGAATCTCTCATCGACTACCAGTACCAGTCTGAGCAGTCTCCCACTCCCGAAACAAAATTTGTCCAAGAAATTTCGTATTTCGTATAAAATTTGCAAGAATAGAAATTTGTATTTTGGATGCTTCTGAATGTACGAATTTTCGGAAATTCGTACAAATTTTCGATTCGTACGAAACGAATCACACATGTCTAGTGACTATTTGCTAGGCAGATTTAGAGGATAGCTCTGTCTGAACTCATGTGAACCACTGGATGTTGGGATGCAATGGTTGGATCACTGATCTGCTATATTCAAAAAGAAAGACTTTTGTTGTGGAGATATCCATAAAAATTGCAAATTTAAATTCTTGACACCAAAACACTAACACTCCTAAACCTAAAATCTTTGTAATGACGAAATTGTCATAATAGATCTTCCACCACTTGTCCACTGTTAACTCTCACTACAGTCTGACTCTGTTACTTACCTAAAAACACCTTATATTCATTATTTCTCATTGCGTATGCAAACATGAATGGATAAATTAATATTCTCATTATTTTCTCTGCCTTGAAGGCTAGAACTTCCTACTACTGAGTCTTCATTTTAGAAACTAAGCTCTTCTTGAAGCCGGGTTCACACTGGTACGACAAACGCCCAGAAATTGGGAGCTCATGTCGCATGATGCGTGGAAATCAATGTTTCCCTATGGGAGCCGTCTTAACTGGTCCGACACAAGTCGGTCCGACTTTGAAAATGCTCCCTGTACTACTTTGGTTCGACTTTGATCCTACTTCAGCCCACTGAATATCATTGAAGTCGGATCAAAGTCGGAACGCCGTCTTGCATGCTCCGACTTTGGCATGCGACTTGTGCTCTGCTGATCTTGAGGGGGAACTCCACGCCAAATTAAAAAAAAAAACGGCATGGGTTCCCCCTCCAAGAGCATACCAGGCCCTTGGGTCTGGTATGGATTTGAAGAAGAACCACCCTACACCGAAAAAACGGCGTGGGGGTCCCCCCAAAATCCACACCAGACCCTTATCCAAGCACGCAGCCCGGCCGGTCAGGAAAGGGGGTGGGGACGAGCGAGCGCCCCCCCTCCTGAACCGTATCAGGCCGCATGCCCTCAACATGGGGGGGTGCTTTGGGGCAGGGGGCGCCCTGCGGCTCCCCACCCCAAAGCACCTTGTCCCCATGTTGATGAGGACAAGGGCCTCTTCCCAACAACCCTGGCCGTTGGTTGTCGGGGTCTGCGGGCTTATCGGAATCCGGGAGCCCCCTTTAATAAGGGGGCCCCCAGATCCCGGCCCCCCACTCTATGTGACTGAGTATGGGGTACATCATACCCCTACCCATTCACCTGGGGGGGGAAAAGTGTCAATAAAAAAAAAACACTAGACAGGTTTTTAAAGTAATTTATTAGGCAGCTCCGGGGGTCTTCTTCCGACTCCAGGGGTCTCTTCCGTCTTCTCCGCTCTCTCCGGCTTCTTCTTCCGCTCTCCGGTGCCTTCTCCGCGCTCTCCGGTTCTTCTCCCGCTCTCCGGTGCCTTCTGACTTCTGCTGGGCTCCTCCGCTATTTTCTTCCAGCTCTTTTACTAGTGTTGGCCCGGTCTTCTCCGTCGTCTTCTTCCCTCTTCTCTTTTTCCAATGTTGACTCAACGCTCTCTCCCACTATAAAGCCGTGCGCGCGGTGCGCAATGACTTATATAGGCATGTGTCGTGGTCACCGGGTGATGTCACCCGGTGACCCGGCCCCCTTATGACGCCACAGTCCAGGGGCATGATGGGACTGTGGCGTCATAAGGGGGCGGGTGTCCCCCGGTGACATCACCTGGTGACCATGTCCCATGCCACACGGCATTATAGCGGGAGAGAGCGTTGAGTCAAGACACAAGAGAAGAGGGAAGAAGTCGACGGAGAAGACCGGGCCAACGCTAGTAAAAGAGATCGAAAAACATAGCGGAGGAGCCCGGCAGAAGTCAGAAGGCACCGGAGAGCAGGAGAAGAACTGGAGAGCGCGGAGAAGGCACCGGAGAGCACGGAGAAGAGGCCAGAGAGAGCAGAGAAGACAGAAGAGACCCCCGAAGTCGGAAGAAGACCCCCCAGAGCTGCCTAATAAATTACTTTAAAAACCTGTCTAGTGTGTTTTTTTTATTGACACTTTTTTCCCCCAGGTGAATGGGTAGGGGTACGATGTACCCCATACTCATTCACATAGGGTGAGGGGCTGGGATCTGGGGGCCCCCTTATTAAAGGGGGCTCCCGGATTCCGATAAGCCCACAGACCCCGACAACCAACAGCCAGGGTTGTCGGGAAGAGACCCTTGTCCTCATCAACATGGGGACAAGGTGATTTGGGGTGGGGGGCCACAGGGCGCCCCCTACCCCAAAGCACCCACCCGCCCATGTTGAGGGTATGCGGCCTCGTACGGCTCAGGAGGGGGGCCCTTGCTCGTCTCCACCCCATTTCCTGACCAGCCGAGCTGCGTGCTCGAATAAGGGTCTGGTATGGATTTTGGGGGACCCCACTCCAGTTTTTCTGGGTAAGGGTGTTCTCCTTCAAATCCATACCAGACCCAAGGGCCTGGTATGCTCTTGGAGGGGGAACCCGTGTCGGTTTTTATTTAAAATTTGGCGTGGAGATCCCCCTCAAGATTCATACCAAACACAGTGCCTGGTATTGGCGGGGATCCAAGTCGGATCCCCGCTCATTTAAAGTCGGACATATGTCTTCTTCAAGTCGCAGGGCAAAGTCGGATCCAAAGCAGGACAAGTGTCGTGTCGCACCAGTGTGAACCCGGCCTCAGCCCTTCTTAAATACAGGTGTTACACAAATTTTTATTAGTTTAGTAGACTCTGCTGTTCTTTCCCAATCACTGCTCTGGCTACCAGTTTCTATATGATACCCGTAAGTATGAGATGGCAACTGTTTTCCCCTTCATAGAAGGATAGTGTAGCAAATATCCTGAACTGCGCTGACCAAACATGCACCTTCCAGCCCTTTTCCATCTCCTTCTCTTCTCTCTTGAATTTGCTTTACCACTTGCTGTTCTTGCTTTCATACAGTATGTAGACTTTGTGAGCTTCTGTAATTTTCCTTTTTATTCTCCATTATGGCTGTCTTTGGCTCTTTTGAGTAGCGCTGCCATTTTATGTCACATAAGTCAGTCTTATTTCTACTACATGTTTGTCTTTTTAGTATGTTCTTGTGTATCTTCCTGTGTTATTAAACTAACTGGTTTTGTCCTTGCCCTTCCACACCAAGACATGTTAGATATCTAATTACCCTGCGTAACATCATCTTTCACATTATACAAAAAAAAAATGGGCTAACTTTACTGTTTTTTTGTTTTTATAATGCATAATACAGTTTTTCCCCCCCCAAAAAAAGCATTCACAAATACCTTGCAATGACCACCATTTTATTCTCTAGGGTCTCTGATAAAAAAAAAACATATATAATGTTTGGGGGTTCTGAGTAATTTTCTAGCAAGAAAATTATGATTTTTACATGTACAAGAGAAGTGTCAGAATTGGGCAGTAGGCAATTAGTTAAATACCACCAAAAGAAAGCTCTATTTGTGTAGAAAAAATATATAAAAAGTTTGTTTGGGTACAGCGTAGCATGACCGCACAATTGTCACTCAAAGTGTGGCAGCGCTGAATGCTGAAAATTGGTTTGGGCAGGAAGGGGGTAAAAGTGCCAGTAGGCAAGTGATTAAGGTTTACTATCCACTCCTCTGTATTATCTATGTGCAGTGCCATGCTATATATACCACATCATTGCTCCAATTTAGTATCACAATATAAATGCTTACCTTTTCTCCTAATAAACTCATAATGCCTTATCTAAGGCTGGATTCACATCTATGCATTTTTAGGGCTTTTTGCATTTTGCAGATTTGCACTACAGAACGTGTTCCATAGGAAACCATGTTAAATGTTCTGTAGTGCAAATCTGCAAAATACAAAAAGCACAAAAAATGCATAGGTGTGAATCCAGACTTGTACCGCGTACACACGGTCGGAATTTCCGACAACAAATGTTCGATGTGAGCTTGTTGTCGGAAAATCCGACCGTGTGTAAGCTCCATCGGACATTTGCTGTCGAAATTTCCGACAACAACAATTTGAGAACTGGTTCTCAAATTTTCCGACAACAACTTTTGTTGAAATTCCGACCGTGTGTACACAATTCAATGCACAAAAATTCTACGCATGCTCGGAATCAATTTGACGCATGCTCGGAATCATTGAACTTTTTTTTCTCGGCTCGTCGTAGTGTTGTACGTCATCGCGTTCTTGACGTTCGCAATTTCTGACAACATTTGTGTCCCCGCGTGTATGCAAGACAAGTTTGAGCGAACATCCGTCGGAAAAAAATTCACGGTTTTGTTGTCGGAATGTTTGATTGTGTGTACACGGCATTAGAGTACTAATCCTTTAAGGAGACATTTAAAGGGAACCTATAGTGACTTAATAAGGAAATAAAAGCTGAGTTTTTTTTTTTAAGTGACATTAAAAGACGTGAGTCCTTGTTTGGGGCTTTAGAATCAATGGATACCCATTTAGTTTCATGCTTTTTCTTGTGGCTATTTATTGATTGTTCCTAACAGCTGTGCTCAAGGTGTTAGTGTAATGGAAATGTAGGTGACAAAGATATGTAAGAAATACTGACGTGACAAAAACAAAATACCAACAGATACAACACGTTTGATTTTTTTTTTTGCATTTTGTGCAAGGCCTACATGATATTAAAAATTCTCTCCAGGCAAAAAATATATCTAATATGAGTTATTTTGCAAATTTTTATTACCGTATATACTCGAGTATAAGCCGAGTTTTTCAGCACATTTTTGTGTGCTGAAAATGCCCCCCTCGGCTTATACTCGAGTCTGTGTCCATCTTCAACTTTGTGCGCCTGATCCCGGCCAGCCGTAGGTCCCCTGGACCCCAAACTTGGCACACATGTAGCCCTTCCTCTGCAAGTGTGCAAAGCTTGTTGTCCGGGGGACCTACGACCGGGGAGCACCAATTTTTCAAAGTCGAGCACCCATTCCATAGACTCCCATGTTAAACAGTAATTTCTCTGGTGATTTTGGGGACCCGGTACTGGCCGGCCCTAGGTCTCCTGGACCCCAAACTTGGCACACAGGTAGCCCCACTCTTCATCTACAAGTGTGCAAAGTTTGTTGTCCAGAGAACCTACAGCCGGGGAGCACCGATTTTTCAAAGCCGGGCACCCCTTCCATAGACTCCCATGTTAAACGTCAGTCTAGTCACACAGCGCCGGAGATCAGGTAGGGAGATTGGGCACAGTGAGGCGTGGGCACAGTGAGGCATGGGCACAGTATGGGCACAGTGAGGCATGGGCACAGTATGGGCACAGTGAGGCATGCACATGGACACAGTGAGGCACAGTGAGACATGCAGATGGACACCCTAGGCTTATACTCGAGTCAATACGTTTTCCAATTTTTTGTGGTAAAATTAGGTGCCTCGGCTTATATTCGGGTCGGCTTATACTCGAGTATATACGGTTCATGCTTATAAAGCTCATCTACTGAATATTTAAAAAAAATACAGCTCCCAGTCACAACAGCTAATGTATGCCCTGCATGTTTAGTGAGCATTGCATGGATGGCTCATAAAATGCTTTTGGGTTAGACACAGTGAATTGGGTTGTATGCAGTGAATTGTTTTTATCCGCAACACACGAAAAACAGGCTGTTTCTTGTTACAGGTACAAAGCTTTGCAGAACATGCGATTTTCTAACATCCACCGCATCAAAATCAAAGAGCAGACACGCAGAAATATCTATTCACATAGGAACATATTTATTGTTTCTAGGAACATTCCCATGCCGGAATTCAATTGCAATCACCACCCCTTCCCTAGAGTTCCTCCTCCAGATTAATGTTAGTTATAATGTGAATCTGCCACAGCTGAAAAGGCCAGAATCAATGTACACAAAGGAGAATTTCAGGCTTAGATCCTCATTTGTCGAGGACATAAATAAGCGAATGGAATAAAGTGTGACAGGTCTCCATAGGGGTTCAGTGGAGAATCAATGCTAAAGTCAGTGCTTCAAGCTGTATCAATCCAAAAAGCAAACATTTCTTATATTAAAGCTTACCAGGTGTTTAATGTGATGGCTGCATTGGTTTTCTTTTTTAGGCTTTCTTTCAATTGGTGATCTGGCCAGTAAGTCTGTTGTTTTTTAACAGAACTCGCTGTCCTGCAGATGTAACAGTTTATAGGGATAAGGAAATCATTTAACAATGATCAGCTTTTATTTATTTATGTAAACCCTTTATGCCAAAAGAAAAAATGTTTTTGTTGTAACTGATTATAAAGTGTAAGCTGGAGTTTGACTTTAGTGTATCTAGACCAGTTACTACATTTAACACTCCCCCCCCGACTGACAATGCTGGTGTCCAAAAGTGCCCCCTATGCTCATTCAGTCAGAGTGGGGGCACTCTAATACACAAGGTGTGTTACTGATCAGATCATCAGGTGAAAACAGAGGGAAAAAGGCTAAAAGAAAACTAACACAGCCATCACATCTAATGATTGGTAAGCTGCAATTATTTTTTTTAGTTTTGGGTTTAAAGTGGAGGTCCACACAAAAATGGAACCTCCGCTTTTTGGAACCCTCCCCCCTCCGGTGTCACATTTTCACATTTGGCACCTTTCGGGGGGGAGGTGGGTGCAGATACCTGTATAATACAGGAATTTGCACCCATTTCCGGGCATAGACTCTTGCAGGAGTCACGCCCCTTCCTGCCCCCCCCCCCCGCTGTCTTTTGGGAAACACACAGGTCCCAGAAGATAGCGGGGACCATTGAGGGCGCACAGCGCGCATGTGCAGTGGGGAACCAGGAAGTGAAGCCGCAACGTTTCACTTCCTGGTTCCCTCACCGAGGATGGCAGTGGGGGCAGCCGAGAGTCGAGCGATTGATCGGCATCGGCTGCCGACATCGCGGGAACCCTGGACAGGTAAGTGTCCATTTATTAAAAGTCAGCAGCTGCAGTATTTGTAGCTGCTGGCTTTTAATATTTTTTTTAGGCGGACCTCCGCTTTAAGGCTCAGTTCAGGCTATGCAGTTTGCGATTGGTGAATTCTACAGTGCATTTATTTTACTGCAATTTTGTGTTTTTCACGGCAAAAACACATTACATGCCTTTTTTTTGCAGTTTCTCCATTGAAGCCTATGGAATCAAAAAAGCAAAAAAGCACTGTTTTGTGTTTAAAAAAAAAAGTCACTGACCCTTTCCAAAAATGCAGTGACTGAAAAAAGCATAGATGTGAATGTGTCCCATAGGAAGCCATGTAAAATGGACTGTAGTGAGTTTCTGCAAAAAGCACCAAAAAAACACATAGGTGTGAACCAGGTCTAATGCGGCGTACACACGATCGTTTTTCATGCCATTTTTTAAACCAACGTTTTTCTCGTCGTTTTTTTCATGTTTCCTCTCAAGCCTGTCTTGCGTACACACGATCATTTTAAAAAACGTTCAAGCAAAGCGCAGTGATGTACAACACGTACGACGGCACTATAAAGGGGAAGTTCCGCTCGGATGGCGCCACCCTTCATGTTAGTAAAGTTTGTTGAGCGACGATTCGCGCTTTTCAGCCTCATGCTTTTCAGTCCGTTACAGCGTGACGAATGTGCTATCTCCATTACAAATGCTAGTTTTACCAGAACGTGCGCTCCCGTCTCATACTTGATTCTGAGCATGCGCGTTTTTTTTCACCTCGTCAAAGAATACACACCATCGTTTTTCACGTCGTTAAAAAAAACGACGTCGTTAAAAATGCTCTGGAGCATACACGATCGGTTTTAATGCCCATTTTTAAAAATGGAATTTTTAACGGCATGAAAAACAATTGTGTGTATGGGGCATAAGGCTCGATTCACACCTCTCTGCGCCCCCCACCCCAAAGCACCCATCCCTCCATGTTGAGGGCATGCGGCCTGGTATGATTCAGGAGGGGGGGGCGCTCGCTTGTCCCCTCACTGTCCTGACCTGCCGGCCTGCATGCTCGGATAAGGGTCTTGTATGGATTTTGGGGGACCCCCACGCCATTTTTTTTTTTTTACATTTTGGTGTGGGGGGGTCCCCTCCGAATCCATATACTAGGCCCAATTTCTCATTTTTTTTTTTAGCCGGCAATTCTTTTTTTTTACATTCAGCGGGAAGCCCGCTGACAACTGATGGCTCGGTTAAGGATGCGGCGGCCGGCTTCCCGGCCCTCTCCTTGGCAACCAGCTATATACAGTGTAAAACAAAGAAAACAAAACACAAAGCGCAAATCACGGCAAAATCGCTGTAAACATGCGGTACTTGCGTTTTGGATGCGGGTCCATTGAATTCTATTACATGCAAAACGCTGCTTTTTTTCCCAAAAGCGCAGTGGCACAAAAAAGCATTGATGTGAACATGTTCCATAGGAACCCATGTTAAAAAATTTCCCTGCATTTCTGCAAAATGCAAAATGCATCAAAAAACACATTAGTGTGAATAGAGCCGAATACCACTTTCACTATTTGGAAATGGCAATTTTTATAATTAACCACTTGCCGCCCGCCATATAGTAAAATGACGTCGGCAAAGTGGTTGTGTTATCCTGACCGGACGTCATATAACGTCCGCAGGATAACAAGCCGCTGCGGGCACCCGGGGGCACGCATCGCGGCGATCGTTGTTGCGGTGTGTCAGACTGACACAACGCAACTCCGATCTCGGTAAAGAGTCTCTGACGGAGACTCTTTACCACGTGCTTAGCCGTGTCCAATCACGGCTGATCACGATGTAAACAGGAAGAGCCGTTGATCGGCTTTTCCTTACTTGCGTCTGACAGACGCGAGTAGAGGAGAGCCGATCGGCTGCTCTCCTGACAGGGGGGTCTGTGCTGATTGTTTATCAGTGCAGCCACCGTTATCGCGGATGCCCGCCCAGGACCACTAGGGATGCCACCAGACCACCAGGGATTGTCACAAAAGGTACCCCAAAAGGTATGCCACCCTGGGCCACCAGGTATATGGCAATCAGTGCCCAGGCAGATGGCAATCAGTGCTCATCAGCAATGCCTGCCAGTGCCATCAGTGATGCCTATGTGCCGCTTATCAGTGCCCATCAGTGCCGCCCAGCAGTGCCCAGCAGTGCCGCCTATCAGTGCCCATCAGTGCCTAGCAGTGCCACCTATCAGTGCCACCCATAAGTACCCAACAGTGCAGCCTTTCAGTGCCCATCAGTGTCACCTGTCAGTGCCTATCAGTGCCCACCAGTGCCACCCATGAGTGCCCATCAGTGCCGCCAATCAATGCCCATCAGTGCTGCATATCAGTGCCATTCATCAGTGTCGCCTATCAGTGCCCATCATCAGTTCCCATCAGTGCCACCTCATCTGTGCCACCTTATCAGTGCCCATCAGTGCCACCTTATCAGTGCCCATCAGTTAAGGAGAAAACTAATGCCATACACTGTCCAATCTGATTGCACAGTGTATGGGGAAATGAATTGCTCAGAGAAATGAGTGGATGTAAATGTCATCCAATCAGATTGGACAGTGTATGGGGAAAGAATTGTCCAGAATGCACAATACACAGACATGTGTTGAGAAGATGTTTTCATGGAAGTTTTGGCTCCACCAATGATTATTGACTATCACCATAAAATGCA
The DNA here is from genome assembly GCA_029206835.1 of Rana muscosa. Taxonomy (NCBI): domain Eukaryota; kingdom Metazoa; phylum Chordata; class Amphibia; order Anura; family Ranidae; genus Rana; species Rana muscosa. The sequence goes on along the minus strand of CM055118.1, from coordinate 528,808,160 downwards.
CAATTACAAGTCCAGGAAACATCTGCACAGTTGTTGATAGGAGGAAGATCTCTAGAATGATTATTGAGTTGTTTCAAAAAGAAGTGAATGAAAGGAATAGAAGTGGAAGCAATATTCTCCATGTGATAAGTAAAAGCTCATTAACATGATCAGCATTACAATGAGCAAGTGCCCGATGTCTGTTTCATATTTAAGAAAGTGTATGCTCCCGTACGCACAACGATTCCGCGAATCCGGCGCAAGTCAACAGCATGCGCCATGTCACAATAATTATTCCTGCCCGCGCAAAAGCGCCAACATTTTCTTAAATCAGCCCCACAGACTTGTACTTACAGAGTATGAGTTACATTTCAACAGAGTTTAGAATGTAAATAATTAAATTGAATGTAAGCAGATGAATTTCAATAACAAATAGTTGCAGTGTAAGCATTTGGATTTTTCTATTAAATTGAAAAACAAAGTGCTATATTTGCTGTCACAAGCTTTTTTTAAATTTTCTGATTGTATATTTGGAGTTTCATTAAGAAAAAAATAAAATCCTGACTTTCTGAATACAAGTAAAATAGCTTTATACGTTGTGTAGCAAAACACAAGGAAAATAACTAAATATACAACTGATATACTGTGTATACTGTAATATATATATATATATATATATATACACATACACACACACACATTATAGTGAAAGAAAAACGCCCTGCCGCTGTGAAAATCTTGTAAAAGGGAAACAAGATTTGCATGTATGCAGAGTGCGGAACTCCGGAGCTTCGATTATGACTGGAGAAAATAGTTTTTACAGCTTTCTCTGGATTTTGGTATTCCAGGATTGAACTCCATAGTTTGGAGATTTCAAAGTGCTTTGGGAGGGAAGAAATCTCAAACACAGTGTCCAGGTGTTTCTGAAGACCAGCAGGGTGTGTCCCCCAGTGCTTACAGCCCTTATAATTATGGGGTATAGTTCAGAGACAGCTGTGCTCCACCCAATAGACAGGTCTGCTGTGTCGAGAGGACAAGTGCCCTCCACCCGAAAGCAAGGGGGTCTCAAGCTAGGGACAAAAGGCTTTCAAGTAGGTGCTAGGATATCCCATATTGAGAGGCAAGGGCAAATGTCCATGAAGCTGGGTACTGAGAGCCAGGAGAACCCAGGGAGCCGGGAGAGATGTGTGAGACTGAGGGACCAATGAAAAGGCCAAAGTTTGTGCCCTGAGCAGCAGCGTTGCTGAAGAGAAAGCCAGGTGGCTAGGTACTATTTTGACCATGTTTGTTTTGATAGTGAAGACTTCTGCATGGAAAACCCTAATGTAAGGACTTTGCCTTATTTTTAAATAAAAGTGGGATGGCAAGCCTTAACCACTTCAGCCCCGGAAGAATTTACCCCCTTCCTGACCAGAGCACTTTTTGCAACACGGCACTGCCTCGCTTTAACTGACAATTGCGCAGTCGTGCGACGTTGCATAAAAACAAAATTTACGTCCTTTTTTTTCCCACAAATAGAGCTTTCTTTTGGTAGTATTTGATCACCTATTTTTTGCGCTATAAACACAAAAAAACATAGATTTTTTTTAAAAAAACAATATTTTTTACTTCTTGCTATAATAGATATCCCAAAAAATACATTAAAAAACTAATTTCTTCTTCAGTTTAGGCCGATATGTATTCTTCTACATATTTTGGTAAAAAAATTGCAATACGCGTATATTGATTGGTTTGCACAAAAGTTATAGCGTCTACAAAATAGGGGATAGATTTATAGCATTTTTTAAATTATTTTTTTATTAGAAATGGCAGCGATCTGCGATTTTTATCGTGACTACGACATTATGGCGGACACATCAGACACTTTTGACGCTATTTTGGGACCATTGTTATTTATACGCCGATCAGTGCTATAAAAATGCACTGATTACTGTGTAAATGACACTTGCGGGGAAAGGGTTAAACACTAGGGGGCGATCAAGGGGTTAAGTGTGTCCTAGGGAGTGATTCTAACTGTAGGGGGATGGTCTCACTACAACATGACAGAGAGCACTGCTCCCGATGACAGGGAGCAGTAGCTCCATGTCATGTCACTAGGCAGAACAGGGAAATGCCTTGTCCCCGTTCTGCCTCTCCGTGACAGGATCGCAGGACTCCGGCGGACATCGAGCCCGCGGGACCCGCGGGCACGGTCACGGAGTACGCGGCGGGCGCTGGTCAGCAGTCGGTTATAACCACAGTTGGGACTGACATGATTCACTGTTGCTACCACTGAGCTAAACAACCCACAATATCATTATCTATCTTTCTCTATAAACACCGTTTTTAATTCTGTCCAGCCAGTCTTGTGATTGACACATTACTTGGTTTCTTGGGTCACATTCCTGCTTTTTGGAAGTATATGGTTATGGTGCATCACTGTTCATTTAAAATGAGGGTGATGGCTATGAATGAAGCTATGAACCGAGCTGCACTAGGAAATGGAGATATGCATTTCAACTGCCTATATAGCTGTTCGCCTGAAGTCCCACTTTACAGTTAATTTGTAACATGAATACTGTTAAGGATTCTTTGCTTTGCTCTAAAGAATTTAAAAGGGTCATTGTTCCTCATTTCCTGGCAGGAGACCTTCAATAAACTTTGATGTGTGTTGTAGTATCTATTAGGCCAGATTCCTATAGACTTCACAGCAAGAGAGATGATAGTTACACAGGAAAATGCCTGGGGCTCAGTATACAGTACTTCTATTTTAGTATGAATTGTGTTTGGTGGTATTTCCCAAACCTCTGAAGTTTTCTCTTGTTGTGAAACAAATAGGAAGCCAGAGAGAGCATAGTGCATGGCATTTATGTTATAGTAAAAGCTCTCTCTATGAAGCCAATGGCTACACTCCAGTTAAACACGAAAATGTTGAAATTAAAATCAACTAAGAGACAACAGCCTGCCTGCCTGCCAAGTTATTTTAACACTGCAATCCATGTTGTGCAGCTGGCTGTCCTATTAGTTGAATTCCAAAGGCTGCAGGTATTCCTAAAGTGTTACTAAACCCACAACAGTAAAATCAGTCTGTATATGCAGTTAAGCATGCTTGTCATACTCAATATGGAGCCTAAGGGGTTATCCCTCCACATTGTGTAAAAAGGCTGTTTGATCATGTCTCCTCTGAACCTCCCCTTCTTCCACTGTCCCCAATCTATCTCCTGATAAGACAGAGCCTTTGTAGTCACTCTGCACATGCTCAGTTTGGTGTGTATTGCTAGAGAGTTTTTTTTTCCTTGGGAGGGTGCATGTGATCAGCACAGGGCCAATCGGCACTGTCCAGACAGAGGGTCAGGGGTTCTGCAGGCTTACAGGACAGTCAGAGTAGAATGAAAACTTTTCCTACAAGCTTTACCCAGACACTGATAGAAGTCACAAGACTGCTATATACTGCTGATGAGAAAAGGTATTTAGCAGTTTAGATTTCCTAAAATAATTGCATTTCCATGTTCTGTGTACTGTGGTAGACCAGATATAGTGAATGCAGGGTCCTGGGTTTAGTAACACTTTAAAGTGGTAGTAAACTCAGAATCTTTCAAATCCGCTGACAGGCAGGCTTTTTATAATAGAAGAGACCCTAGAGGCCTTTTCTGTCATACATTTTCCCCCTGCCTGTCAGTGGGTAATGTGATTTGAGCCACACATGCGCAACTCAGATCACATTTGTGCCGCAGCAATCTGTGATGTCACATCGGCCCGGCCAATCAAGTGCCCGGAGATGCGAAACCCAGAACGAGGCCTGGGTGAAGATGGAAGCACCAGGGACTGGGAAGAGCCCTGGCAGTGCATCGCTGGAGGGCTCCGTTTGTAGGTAGGTTTGTTATAATATACTAGTATGCGGTGCATACTAGTATATCATGGCTTAAACCTGCAGGGGGGCACATTATTTTATATTGTCATTGAGACTTTTGGACCGCTTTAAATGCCTGTTGGGAAAATAAAATGGACTAAAAAATGTCTCCTTGAAAAAGAAGAGAGTAACAACTGTAGAAGAATGTGTAATCAGTCGAATGATCAGACAAGGAGTAACTGTAACCTGCAGTTCACTAAACTAAGTGCAAAGACTGACAATGCCTACATCAGACCTCTTTCACTTTGGGTGAGGAGTGGGGTCTACTGACATACAGTATCTCCTTGCTGTAACCCTGGAGGTGGTGACAGCAATATCTCCTTGACTGACAACACCAATAGGGTTGGGAATACAGGCATGAAGATGTCACTGACCTGTGGAACTAGGAGACACAGATAGGAGAGCCGGCAACCATGGCCGCAGATTCAGCAGCATAGCGTTATGGTTGATGGCCCTCTACAGGAAATGAGGATTCCATGCCTACACTGACAGGATAAACCTGTTATTAATCACAAAGAAAGATAAACCTACATATGGTGTTGTAACAGTTTAGAAAGGAGAACTCACATATGCAATGCTTTTTCATTTTCAGTGGAGTTTCACTTTAAAGACATTGACTGAACTCACTTCCTATACATATTTTTCCTGCATTTTCTTTTAATGTTTGTAATTGTTCTATTTTGCCTCTCATGGGAGAAGAAATAAGTAGCACACTATTCAGTCTAAGGTCTTTCTACTAATTAAGAAGTGCAATACCTTGTTCTCTTAAATTGCCCATTCATCTCTATCTTTAGGTTTGTCTAGTTTGTACCTGCAGAGAAGTGTAAGCAGTATATTAAGGTATCGGATAGGAGACAATGATTCATCCTTGGTTAGTTTATATGGATATTCAATTTTCTTTATCTATGTGAGCTCAGCAGAATGTAACATACACAATACTGACCAGGGGGAATCTTGGCAATTTAATTTAGTGCACCATTCTCAATAATGCATCTGTTATATTTCCATGCCGGAGCTAATTTTAACTATGGCGTGCATCTTATCACTATTATAGCCCTTATATTCTAAATGACCAGGTAATGCTTATTTAGTAGTATAAACAACAAGTGATACATAATGGCTGTATCAAAACTGCTTGAAGCATAAGCGATAATGAGATCTATTTGCTAAGCAGTTCTCTTCCATGTACATTTTCCAGTGCAATATGAATCTCCTTAAAGCGGAGTTCTAGCCTGGGTGAAAAAAAAAATTAAAAGCCAGCATCTACAAATATTGTTATAAGGACACTTACCTGTCCAGGGAGCCAATGATGTTGGCCCCCAAAGCTGACCCATCCATTGGCTCCGGGTGCAGGCACCTGTATCCTTACTAAGGGGAACAGGAAGTTTCACAGCCTGTTTCCTACTGTGCATGCACGAGTTGTGCTGCGCTTTCTGAATGGTCCCGCTGCCTTCTGGGGCCTGTGTGTCTCCCAGAAGGCAGCAGGAGGGGAGGAGGGGGGCACGGAAGTTTCGTAGATCGCTGCACACCGATCTTACACGGAAATATCTGATTTTGACAGGCAGGAGGGTGCGAACGAGCGAATCTTCCACTTTTGGGTGGAACTTTGCTTTAAAGAGAAAGGATTGGTTATACTGTATTTATATGTGTGTGTATATGTATAGTATATACTGTATGTATAGTATAGTTTCATATCTCTTCTTAGTGCCTTTAAATATGCCCTAATATGACACTAAATTGGAACCCATTTAGAGGAACTTGCTCTGAACACATTTAAACAGATTTCTGTATTTTTAATATACAATTTTTCATAATTATTTAGGTTGAAGTAACAATAAACAAAGTAATTTGACATGGCAGTAATGGTCTCAGTTTTATTTCAGACGTGTGCCATATGTATTCTTTTACTTAAATAATGAGCAAAATGTTTGATGTATAATGCTGCGATAGCAAAGTAAAGAAAAATTATTACATTCAAAATGTCTGTTTAGCAAAATGCAAGATCCCTTAAAACACTGCAGTGTATTAGGATAATTACTGGCAATTTCCCTTTGGGAAAACAATATATAGAACAGACCCTGGTGGCCTGCATTGCCAGTCCAAAGGTGTATCTTTTTTCCCTTTCACCTGGACATTGCTATGTTCCCTTGAATCTGCTTCCAAACTTATGAATAAATAATATGGTATTATCGTACAATTAGTTTGACATCTAAATATAAATATTCTATTATAAAAAAAATACTTTCATAAGTAACCCCTTCATGAAGAAGGTAAAACAAATCCTTCAACTTTGACATGTATTAGTAAAACTATACATAGCATTACAACTATTTTGTGTATGCAGGTGACTTATACCTCATTTTGTTCAGGATAAATTGGCTTTCATTTGGTGGTAAACGGTAATGGATATCTCCTGATATTTCTTATTTCTATTATCAAAGACAACTGACACAAAATAGTATTTTTTTTTATATTTAGCTGCATATTTCTTGCTATGATTAAGCTCTAAGAATAGTGTGAAACGCATCAGCTGTTCAGTTTTGCTGTTTGCTGTTTTGCTGTGGCTTGTAGTGCAGTTCTATTTTAAAAAAGGGTAATGTTTGTTCAGAGTGCGGCTGTCCAGAAATATACTTTCTTATTCCTGCCTTGTTGAATGCATTGCCTGTACTTGTGGCTTCTGTGAGGTGGATTATCATCAAGGTTTCCTGCCTGAAGCGACTTCTCTCCTTTTCCCTTCCAGGTCGTGGGCAGCTTTGGCGGCTTCCTCCTGAGTCTCCTCCTCGGCAGATTCCCCCCTTCTTCTGCTCCCGGCAAAGACGGTTGCTTCTCCTCTCGGCTAATCGGGTCTCAGGACCCTCTTCCTGATTGGCGGGGAGGAGAAGCAGGAAGACAATAGCGAATACCCTTTTTTAAGCCAGTTAGAGCCTCAGGCTATAATCATGTGCTTCACAAAAAAAACCTAATTGAAATCCATGTGTCCGGTACCCTGCATGTAGATTAGGGGCCGGGCGCATGGATTAGGAGAGTGGCACCCCTGTGCCCCTAATGGAGTGGCAGCCACTGCTTATATTCAGAATTATATAAGTATAAACGGTGTTGCGCAAACTCACTTATATATAGTGCATAACGTAAATCTCAAATAACATCAATGTAAACATATATCAAGCAATACATCAACTATAAAGTGCATATATCAGGCAATTCATAACTATCAAGTGCATAATAATAGTGCAGTCCATAGACAAATAAATATGTGATGATAAATGTGTATTAGTTAATTTTCCAATGGTGACATCCACTTTCTTGTAAAGAAAGACAACTGTGTGCGTAAACTGCATATTTAAGTGGTGTACTTCCACCTCCTTGTGACACCAATGTGCTCACAGAACTCTCACCTCCTTGTGTAATCAATTGCGCCTTTTGATTACACTGAAAACCTTTTTGAGTGATGATCCACCAATCTAAGCCTGGTCCTGTATCTGTCAGATATGCCCAGGTGATGTGTTGTAATGGTCCCTTTAAGGCACCTACCGCCACGCGCATCCATATGTTAGGGTGAGACAAAATAGTCTCCCATAATGTAGTGCTTAAAATCAGTGAATTTATTTAAAAGTAGTAACTCTTACATCAATTATGAGTAAAATACACCTTGGTAAATCAAGAATATCTCCAGCATGAGGGTCTCCCAAATCACTCCCAGTTCGGGATGCCCTACCGGATGCGCGCCGGGACCCTTCGGGGTGAGACCGCGCTATATTAAGATACATCTCAACTCAACTCAACTTCATCAGTGGAACCGGATTGGCTGTATTAGCTGTCATTTATCTAGTGGAGACCAGAAATAGTTTGGCGGCCATCTTGTTGTAGTCACCATTGATGATCAGAGGCGGACATTTTTTATATGATTCAGGTCAATGAGAATAAACTATAGAGGTCACAGAGACACATTCTGAAGTGGCCTATATTGCTGCAGCTGGATAAACATTTGTGTTCTAAATAGGGTAAACAATAAGATACCATATTTAATCCATCTCATAATTTAAGGATGAACTCTTCTGCCCAAAGCAGACACCCATCCTAAATATTATTATACTACACTAAAGAGAGATCCTGGCCTCTACAGGCAACACAATTACTTGATTGAGATTGTTTCCAACATGAAAGGCTTGATTTCTAGGACATAGCTATTTACCAGGAGCTCAACTTCATGATCCTTTCCACATCACACACCCTTTATGCAATGTATTTGAAGCACAATTAATTTGCAATCGCTATTTCAGAAAATGAGCCAAGAAGCCAGCAGGTTAGCATCTATAATAGATGGAAGAATGACTTCAAAACAGCATAACAGTGGAACGCAAATAGTGGCAGCATCACGATCACGCAGTAATGATTACCTGAGTTTGCAAACAGACATGATTACTGAATGCAGCTTGAGGAAGCACAAGAGCATCCAGCAGGGAAAAAGAGCTAGTTGCATATTTCTCACTTTCAGCGCTCATTAGGATGAAGAATGACAGTGTCAGGAAATCTGACATCCTTCTTTTATCTCTCCTCTTTCACCATCTTACTCTGAAGTAGTAAAAGGTTTTGGGTTATTTAGAATATTTGACTAACAATCAGCGTACTGGTTTAGGGCTGCTTCTGATTGCTCAACCGTACTACCTGTGATTTTCCACTTAATTAATAAAGGCATAGTCAGAAACGCTGATATCACAACTGTAACTAATCCACAGCATGCGTTCTGAACTTGCTAGTGTATCTGAATTCTTAGCTTCCCTTTAAGCTCTTCTAGAAAATGTTACATCGCTGCTTATAAGGAACAGCTATACAAAACTCAGTTTGCAAAGCAGCCTGAAGAGTTTCTGCAGGCAGTTTTCAGTTATTTATATAGGTCATGCTGAATGCATATCCTACAAAGCAAGCCTAATTGTAATAATCACTAATCAGAATAGTACATGATAAATATAAAAATTATTTTTGCCATACCCCGAAATCTCTCAATACGGAACTGGGCTAAGATAATAAATGCCCCTACACTTTTAGTACGCATCATGTGAAGACAAAATAGGATACACACTGGGGATGTCTTACTAAAGGCAGATGTTGCCTTTGTAAGTGTAGTTGCTCCAGAGCTTGGTAAATGAGGGGAAGCTCTGCTGACTTCCATCATACAATCAAGTGCAATCAAAAAATGTTTTTTAATTCCCTTGCATGTGAATGTATATTCTTTGCATAGTGAAGCTTCGCCTCATTTACTAAGCTCTGGAGCCACTGCACTTGCAAAGTGCACAGTCTATTTGCCTTTAGTAAATCTACCCCATTTTGTATGTCCCAGTGCCCGCAATAAGCCAGGGAGTTATGGAGCTTGTCACTGTTCAATACCAATAAATTACAAAGCAGAACATGATGAGTGCCTTCCATTTCTTAGGAGAAGTCCCAGCACCCACCAGACCCACATCCACTATAAATGGGCCTATAAGTCCCACAGTGTCCTTGTGCAGCAGTACAGCCTGTACAAATGATACACCCACCCTCTATGAACAACTTAAGGCTGAAAAACAGCATTACTGTTGGCATTGCACAGTTGTACATGCACCTTTGCTCTACTGAAATAGCTTACTGTGATTTCATTAGACATGTGCACGCTGAAATATTTTGTTTCGGAATTTTGGTTTCGTCCGAAAAATACATGTATTTAGTTACTCCCGAAATTAGTTTTTATTTATTTTGTTTCATTAAAAAATGCATTCATCCGAAAATCCAAATGAATTAAGGTTGAATCTGTCATTGAAGGCTTATGGTGTCTGTTGGATGTTCTAATGCCCTGTACACACGATCGGAATTTCCGATGAAACAAGTCCGATGGACTTGTTTCATCGGAAATTCCGATCGTGTATGGGCCCCATCTGACTTTTTTCCACCGGTGTAAAAAAATAGAACATGTTTTACATTTTTCTTATGGAAAAAAAAACAATAGGAGATTCCGATCGTCGGTGTGGAACTCCATCGGAGAAAAATCCACGCATGCTCAGACTAAATTAGGAGACGGGTGCGCTCATTATGGTAAAACTAGCGTTCGTAATGGAGAGAGCACATTCGTCATGCTGCAAATTAATGCATCGTTAAATGTAGCTCATTCTTTTCTTCTTTCTAATGCTAGAACAAATGTTATTTTTCGCTGCGGATATTCACACCGAGTTCTGACAAACTTATTTCTCTGTTATCTTGTGATCTCATGAATCTTCGTATTTTATTTTAAAGCCAGGTCTCCAAAATATCTTAATATTTATTTTAAGAGTGAATCGGCTAACGCCAAACTTTTACTAACATGCGGTAACATGAAATCAACAAAAGCAGGCCAAAGGGTGGCGCCGTTGGATTTGAACTTCCCCTTTATACGTCGTACGTGTTGTACGTCACCGCGTTTTGGACGGTTGGAATTTGGTCTGATGGTGTGTATGCAAGACAGCTTTAATCGGAATTCCGACGAAAAATTCCATCGGATTTTAGCCCATCGGAATTCCGATTGTGTGTACAGGGTATAAGAGGATTAGACGAAGCAGCTAAACTGTACAACGCCGCGATCATACATTTCCGGTCAAATGCTCCTCCCGCAAGCTATAGTAGAATTCTAATGTTTGACTAATAATAATTATAATTAATAATTATTATTACTAGTCAAATAACATTAGAAGTCTTCTATAGCCTATGGGCGGAGCATTTGACCGTAAATGTCCACTCATGGTAATCGTAGGTTTTTATCTGCTTCGCCGAATCTTCATGTCTCTATAATGTCAAATCTTTTCTCTTTATGTAGAATAATCTTGGACTAATAGAGTTAGGTTAGGCACATTTAACCGCAGGTTCGATAGACACAGATCGCTATAATCACCGTCATGTCGAATCTTCTATCTATATCGAACTGTAGTCGCAACGATACGAAAATAAAGCATTGTTATATTTTGGATCTTTCCGATTTTGGATTCTGCACATTCATTATCGTTTGTTAAAACAAAACGAAAATCCCTGAAATTCGGACGAAAATACATTCAGAGATTTCATTGCACATTGTGAGCTTTGACACAGTGTGCATTAGAAACTGAAGTAAGTCAGACAATGCCCACCTCATTTCCTGGCTGAAGGACATCTACTAACAACAGTTTTTCTTTCCTCTCCAGCCTGACTATCCCTGACTCGTTCATTTTATTCATTTGATTTCAGTTCTTACAAGCATAAAGGTTTAGCATCACATGTGGACATTAACTGCCTAGGAATTCAAACCAGACTGAAACCCTTCCAACACTGCATTTTGGTAACTGCATAAATCCTGCCAAGACCAAGCCCACTGCTTGCATCTGGGCTGTGGGCTCTTGGGAAGAATACTGGAAGGGTGTTGTGATGTTTTCAGGAAGCTGTGTACAGCAGCCTGCCAGTCCCCTCCACCCAACCAACCATATCCTGCCTGCAATGCATAGAGATGCTATCACTGGATCTAAAATAAGTTATGTCATAAAAAAACTGATTTATTTCAAATATACCTTTACATTTTGATGAAAGGGGAAAGAAAAAACCAGGGAAGGCAAAATATAAGCAGATTAAACCTCAGTTTTAAATAATTTTCAGATTTTGTCACTAATAGACAGATATTATTTTCTATGCAAATTTTGAAATCCTATATGGTTACAGTACGGAGTGGATTTTTCTTCGCCAGACAGCATTGTTTTCCAGCTAGCATACTAAAGACACTTGATTGGCATTAAATGATCACATGCCATTTGGTGTTATAGTTTTCTTTTAACACATGTCCATATTTGTGTTGCAAGACCAGCAGGGAGAAGACATAGGTCTTGAAAGCTTGGTGTCATTTTTTTCAATGACAATATGCGGCAAAGCTGTTTTTACTCAGGATATAGCATCATGATTAACAGAATGTTTACTATTACATGACCAGTCTATTTGAATAATGGAAATCTATCTCTGTGAAAGACAAAATTAGACCAGTCTTGTTAAGTAGCTCAATATTTTCACTCACTTCCCAGAGACAACATAATCACCAGGACAGAAAGTGAAGAACAATGGGTCACCAGTAGGCATGAGCTCAGACATGTTTGGATACTAGTCCGAACCTGTCTGAGCTATTCTGCCAGGAAGCTGTCACTGTGGATGGCCAATCATAAGTGGCTGAGCATGCTCCTCCCCACAGCTACACATATACAAATAGGGGTATGTATACGCGTGGCTGCGGGGCAGGGAATGCCTCTGTTGCTTATTATTGGTGGTCTGCAGTGAGAGCTTTCTGGTGGGATAGCTCAGGTTGGTTTGGACTAGTATCTGAACATGCCTGAGATCATCCCTGATCAGGGCCAAAGATGGGTCTATCCAAAATAAAAAAGAAATAAAAAGTTTGTCTAAAGCAGGGGTCTCAAACTAGCGGCAGCCCTCCAGCTGTTGTGAAACTACAAGTCCCATCATGGCTCTGCCTGTGGGAGTCATGCTTGTAACTGTCAGCCTTGCAATGCCTCATGGGTCTTGTAGTTTCGCAACAGCTGGAGGGCTGCCAGTTTGAGACCCCTGGTCTAAAGAAACACTTGTAATGCTGCATACACACGGTCAAAATTTCCGTCAAAAAAAGTGTGATGGGAGCTTTTGGTCGGATATTCCGACCGTGTGTATGCTCCATCCAACTTTTTATGTCTGAATTTCCACCAGCAAAAGATTGAGAGCTGGTTCTCTATTTTTCCGACGGAAATTCCTCTCGTCTGTATGCAATTCCAACGCGCAAAAAACTATGCATGCTCAGAATCAAGCAGAAGAGCCAAACTGCCTATTGAACTTCATTGATCTCGGCTCATTGTACGTGTTGTACGGCACCATGTTCTTGACCATCGGAATTTCAGACAAGATTTGTGTGACCGTGTGAATGCAACACAAGTTTGAGCCAACATTCCGTTGGAAAAAAAAACACAGTTTACTTGTCGGAAATTCTGCTCGTGTGTACAGGGCATTAGTGATAAAATGAGCCACAGTAACATGTTAGCTTTTTAGGAGAGTTATATTTTCACAAAGGCAACAATAGGTGGTAGTTGCCTTAAAATATGTCATCCAAGGTTACTTATTTAGTCTAAGCAGTAGCACAAGAGTATGGATTAGCCAATGAAAATATGTAATTCCTTGATATAATCAAAGTGAATAGTCTGAAGCATAGATGAAAAGAACATCCATCATGTTCTGCTAGACTGAACACTGAACACGTATGTCTGCTCTTCTGAGGCCAGTGTGTACTAGGAGCCATAATAGAAGTTAGCTGGCCATGATAAATCAATAGTCACTATTACAGCATCCTACCTTTTCCATTACAATATATGATACCTAGGGGGATATTCTTCTAGCTAACAGCATCAGTAACATTGCTGGGTATAAGGAAATAAAGCAAAATCAAATAAAAGATATGACCCACAATTCTTCTATCTTACAATAATTAGAGTGGAACAAGGATTTTACTTTATATTTCAGTTTTGATTCTGGAGATACACCATAGTCTATAGAAGGATGACATTTTTTTCAGACTAGAGGTTGTCCAGGCTAATGTGAAGCAGGTATGCTGAAATGAGATCTGGCACATATGGTCACATCTAAAAACAGACCTATGTTTTTTTATTACCGTATTTATCGGCGTATAACACGCGCCGGCGTATAACACGCACCCCAAGTTTAGGAGGGAATTTTAGGGGAAAAAACTTTTAGGAGGGAAGTTTAAGGAAAAAAAACTTACATTTAAATGCAGCCTTACCAGTGTCCATTGCAGCCTTGTCAGTGCAGCCTTGCCCCAGTGTCCATTGCAGCGTTGTCAGTGCAGCCTTTCCCCAGTGTCCATTGCAGCCTTTCCCCAGTGTCCAGTGCAGCCTTTCCCCAGTGTCCAGTGCAGCCTTGCCCCAGTGTCCAGTGCAGCCTTGCCCCAGTGTCCAATGCAGCCTTGCCCCAGTGTCCAGTGCAGCCTTGCCCCAGTGTCCAGTGCAGCCTTGTCAGTGCAGCCTTGCTAGCAGTGTCCAGTGCAGCCTTGCTAGCAGTGTCCAGTGCAGCCTTGCCCCAGTGTCCAGTGCAGCCTTGCCCCAGTGTCCAGTGCAGCCTTGCCCCAGTGTCCAGTGCAGCCTTGCCCCAGTTTTCATCGCAGCCTTGTCCGAAATTCAAAATTGGCGCCGCCGAGATCGCCGCAGGGCAGAGCGGGGCGAACGCCGCCGAGAACGCAGGGACTGGGCAGAGCCGAGATACACATAGCCGAGTGTACTCGGCTCTAGTCGGCTCTTCTCGGCTCCGCTCACAGTCACGCCGAGTCCCGCCCTATGATGGACATAACACAGGTCCAATGGCGGGACTGGGCGTGACTGTGAGCGGAGCCGAAAAAAGCCGAGTACACTCGGCTATGTGTATCTCGGTGGCGATCACTGCGCTCCGCTCAGTCAGCGGAGATCGCCAGGATATGTGAGTATCGGCGTATAACACGCACCCACGATTTTCCCCTGATTTTAAGGGGAAAAAAGTGCGTGTTATACGCCGATAAATACGGTAATTTCCCTTTGGGATTAATAAAGTATTCTGAATCTGAATTCCTATGAGCCATCCAATTACAGAGCAGGATTTGACTTACTTGGCTAAAAGCTATCATTCCTTTGAGATTAAATGAAAAGTATGGCCAAAGAAGTATGGATCTGTCCAGATGGCTCTGACTGACAGCTGGCTCAGTCCCTCAGCACGCTGCTGAGAGCCTAAGCCAGCCACTCCCATCCCCCCTAAACCCCGGTGCTCCAGTGAGCACTGGAGGGGCAAATCAGAGATCCAGGAACTGACAGTCACTGCTCTTTGCTCATTGAAGACCAAGAACTTTTTGATCATGTGTTAGAGCCAGTGGATTGATGATGCAGCCACATAGGTGAGTATGTAGGTTTGTTTTTTTCATTAATCTCACACTTCTCTTTTTAATAATGTCTCTTTTAACTCTGAATGATTATTTCTATGCCCTTAGAATGCAATCTCAGGTAAACAGAAACCAGGAACAAAAGTGAGGAGAAGTCTCATACAGCAATAACTCCAGGGCTTTTTTTCACCGGGAATGCGGGGGAACGCAGTTCCGGCATCTCCTGGACTGACTGTATGTAATGGCAAGGGGTGCTGGGGTGTGCTGCAGGGTATTGATGCTCACTGCTGGGGGTCTATTGTTGCTGAGGAGGTCTATTGTTACTGGTGGGGGACCTATTGTTAGTGGGGTCGGGTCTTATGTTGCTGGGGGGTCAGTTGTTGCTGAAAGAGATCTACTTTTGGGGGAGGGGTCTATTGTTGATGGCTACCATAGAGTCTATTAATGCTGGCTGTGCGGAGATCTGTTCATGCTGCTGGGAGTCTATTGTTGCTGGGGGGGGACATTTTGTTATGGGTGGTCCATTGTTATGGGGATCTATTGTTGCTGTCTGTGGGGGTTCTATTTTACTGCTTTTCTTGATATCATGACCAAATTCCATACAAATTACTTAGCACCACAAAATGATAAAATGGGGCGGTACTGGGAGGTGGGTAGGGGCGGAGAAAAGGGGTGACTCGGAAAGGGGGAGTTCCTGCACCCATTGTCTGAATGTAACTTTTATTCCATCCAATACTAAAATGTGGTTGAAGCTCTACTTTAATTGCTGTTTCCTTAGAAATAATCTGGCTCTCAAAATGCTGTCTTGACATTTGTGATTCTTATGCCGCATACACACGATCGCATTTCTCGTCTGAAAAAGCCAGATGTGAGCTTTTGAACGGAAATTCCGACCGTGAGTATGCTCCATCTGACTTTTTCTGTCGGAATTCCCGCCAACAAAAGATTGAGAGCAGGTTCTCTATTTTTCCAACGGAAAAAATTCCGATTGTCTGTAGCAATTCCGACACGCAAAATTCAGACGCATGCTCGTAAACAATTCGAAGCATGCTCGGAAGCATTGAACTTAATTTTCTCGGCTCCTCGTAGTGTTGTACGTCACCGCATTCAGAGAACTTGTGTGTGACTGTGTGTATGTAAGCTAAACTTGAGCGTAATTCCGTCGGAAAAAACATCCAAGGTTTTTCCGACCGGAAATCCGATTGTGTGTACGCGGCATTAAAAGCAAATAGATATATCTAACATAGCCCTAAAGTAACAGCATAAAAATATGCATCAGTCTTTTTACAGCAGTTCTTAAAATTCTTGGGTGTAAACACAAGTTGGTACCCTGTAGATTTGTAGCGGTATATGGATTATGAATGTATTCAGTTTTTAGTACTCACTGGTTTAAAACGGGTGTGTAGGAAGTCTTATCCTCATCAATGATAGTGACCATAAGAGTAATGAGGTTTCCCCAAAAATCCAAGTTTTTAATTGTTGGACCTTGTTCTTCTCTTGGAATGTCTTGCTTCTTACCCTATAAAATATTATAAATGAACATATTAATATTGAATCACATAATACTTTTTGAAAGTGATTGCATAGGGTTAAAACACAGTATTGTACTTCCTGCACTGAAGTGCCTGGATAGCATGAACATTCTCTCAACTTGGTTTCTGCTGAATTGCAGCATGTACTCACAAATGTATTGATCCTATACATTAATGATCCTCTATGGGAATACAAAAACATTTTGCTTTGATGTAAAGTTTGCATTCATTCTCCCATGATCAACAGAGAGCGTAGCTTTCAATTACTATGCCGAAGAAATAGATTACCACTTTTACAATCTAGCAATTAAATGTCTTGCTTGTTGATTAAATGGACAATAATTTGATAATAGTATGTGAAATGTCAATGCGACCCTGCCTTTTTACAAATTTTGAAATAAAGTGTTGGCAGAAACCACAGGTTGGATCCCAGTTTATGTTCCCTAACCTAAAGTAGGTAGTGAGTGAATTTTAAAACAATAATAAACTATCCAATTCCCTCTTTTGTTATGCGCATTTTAGATACACGTCAACACAAAATAAAGTAGAAACACTTCACTACTTAACCCCCTCCCCCCCAACTCACAAAATTTTATGGAGAAGCAGAAAACAAGGAGCCATTTTACACAGATTGCAAAAGTACATATTCTAAGATGGAATTTTAAGGATTACCATACTTTAAAGGCTTATGCCTCGTACACACGACCAGTTTTCCCGGCAGGAAAACTGCCATGAGAGCGTTTTTCCCTGAAAACCGGACGTGTGTATGCTCCATTGCAGTTTTCCCGACATGAAAACTGCCGCGAATCGCGGCGGGAAAAAAAGAGAGCTGGTTCTCTATTTTCCCGCTGGGATTCCTGGCGGACTTTTTCTCGTCGTGAAAACCGGTCGTGTGTATGTTTTTCCGAGGGCAAAAAAAACGTGCATGCTCAGAATCAAGTATGAGACAGGAGTTCTGGTAAAACTAGTGTTCGTAATGGAGATAGCACATTCGTCAGCATTCTGAACAGCAGAAAATGATCTGAAAGCACGAAGACTGAAAAGCGCGAATCATCTCTCACCAAGCTTTTACTAACACGCGATAACACGAGATCAGCAAAAGCAGCCCAAAGGGTGGCGCCGTTGGAATGGAACTTCCCCTTTATAGTGCATGTTGTACGTCACTGCGCTTTGGACCGGCGGGATTTTGTATGACAGTCTGTACGCAAGACAAGCTTGGCAGGAAACCAGTCAAGCTTGGCAGGAATCCTGTCGGGAAGACCAACATTTTTTTTCCTGCCAGGAAAACCGGTCATGTGTACAGGGCTTAATTTTATCTTTCTGACATATAACTATATAACACTTTCAATTTACACAGCGCATTACATGTATTGTACATTCACATCCATCCCTGCCCTCAAGGAGCTTACAATGTAAGATCCTTAACTCACATTCATACATACACATACTAGGGCCAATTTAGACAGGATCCAATTAATCTACCATCATGTCTTTGGAGTGTGGGAGGAAACCAGAAGACCCAGAGGAAACCCACACAGGTATAGGGAAAACATGCAAACTGCAGGCAGGAGGTGGCAACGGAGGGGAGGGCAGACGGATAAGCGTAAGTTCCACTTTCTGGGATGTCAAGTGGTAAAGAGAACAATAGTCAGATATACTAACTTGGCTGTTTAAAATTCTATAGTCCATTTTCTTTAGATACTAGATTGAGCCTGTTCCTGCCAGCATGCTACGGAGAAGGATCATTGCTCTCTATGTGCAAGCAGTGGTTTCTTTGTAAAATAACATGTCCCCAGCTAAGTAAATCAGACCTGTAGGCTGAGCTCACACTACAACAGACAGCTGCTGTAGCCCTTTACCGCTATGGCAGCTGTCCATTGACAGCTGTGGTAGGGGGCAGTGTGGTGCGTGATTCAGTGCATCACGCGGCTCGTTTTTATTTGTACAAAATTTATGTGAAGTATACAAAATATGCAATTCATTAATGACAATGTACAGCAGCGCAATTTGCTGCTGTACAGTGCCAAGAGATGCGCCATTGTGCACCGTGATAAAATGCAGCATGTCTCTGGGATGCGTTGCAGTGTGAATGGGACACGTAGGAAACAACGGTTTCCTATGTGTCCTTGCAGTGACAGACGTTTTATAATGCAGTGAAATGTCTGTCACCAAACATAGTGTGTGAATTATCCCATCGCTCTGCAATCAGCAAAGCTCACGTTCCCTACCAATGGGAGAACTCTAGGTCTCAAAAAGGAGAATGTTTGACCTCTGGAGAGAAACCACTGCTTCCATAAAGAAAGAAAGTGTTTTTTCTGTGAAGCATGGTGCCAAAGTTGTGACTGCTTGAAAAAAAATAATGAAATAAAAGCAGCAAGGGCGAAGGATCAGTTAATTATAAAGAATTTAGTGGCAACCAAAGTATCACTCACATGTATAATTGCCTGTGTCCGGCTTAGATGCAAGTGGAGGATGTAGCAAGAACAACCAGGGACTCCATGTAGAAAACACTGGGTGGTGGAAACAGTAAACCTTGGTTATAATGGTGCCTAGACCAACTATGAAGCAATGTGGACCGGTGGCGTCTACAGGCGTAAACACTGCACCTCTCAGACAGATATTAAAAATCACAGGAGGGGGGACATGTTTCCAGGGCAACACCCTCTTTCTCAAGCATGAGCCCATTGAGGAATGGACAACACTATATCTCTAAAGGTATGCTGTAGTATCTGGCACCAAACTTTCAGTAGCAGATCAGTTAAGTCCTATAAGTTGAAAGTTGAGTCCTCCATGGATCGAACTTGTTTTTCCAGTACATCCCACAGATCACAGATGCCTGATTGGATTTAGATCTGGAGAATTTGGAGGCCAAGTCAAAATCTCAAACTCTTTGTTGTGTTCCTCAAATCATTCTTCAACCATTTTTGAGGTGTGGCAGGGCACATTATTCTGCTTTAATAGGCCACTGCCATCAGAGAATACTGTTTCTATTAAGGGGTGTACTTGGTCAACAACAATGTTTAGGTAGGTGGTACATGTCAAAGTAACATCCACATAACTGGGAGGACCCAAAGTTTCCCAGCAGAACATTTCCCAAAGCATCGCACTGCCTCTGCCTGCTTGCCATCTTCTCATACTGCATCCTGGTGCCATCTCTTCCCAAGGTAAGTGACGCACATGCACCCAGCCATTCACACAATGTAAAAAAAACATGTTTTTTTAGACCAGGCCAACTTTTTCCATTGCTCTGTTGTCCAGGTCTGATGCTCCTATGGCCATTATAGGTGCTTTGGATGTGGATATAGGTCAGCATGGTCACAGCTGTGCAACCCCACACCACAAACTGTAATGTCCAATTTTTCTGCTTTCAACACATCAACTTCAGGAACAACATGTTTACTTGCTGCCTAATATATCCCACCATTTTTCAGATGCCATTGTAACAACATAATCAATGTTATTCACTTAAAGAGGAAGTAAACCCACTTAAAAAACAAACAAAAAAAAAAACACCACCTGCAAGACAAAGGCATAATGAGCTAGTATGCATAGCATACTAGCTCATTATGTAATACTCACCTGAGATCGAAGCCCCCGCAGCTGTCCTCGTACACCGCTCGGCGGCCAACATCTCTCCCGGTAGTTACTTCCGGGTATCGCGGCTCCGGCGCTGTGATTGGCCGGAGTCGCAATGATGTCGGGAGCCGCCAGTCACGGCACGACCTCCTTTAGGAACGGCACGATCGCCGTTGCTAAAGTGCGCCTGCGCCCATCATTTTTGTAATTATCTCCTAAACCGTGAAGGTTTAGGAGATATTTCAAGCACCTGTAGGTAAGCCTTAATCTAGGCTTACCTGTAGGTAAAAGTGGTTGTAAAGGGTTTACAACCACTTTAGCCTGCTAGCCAGAACAATTGCACTTACGATTACTAGAAACTGCAAAGCATTACTCAAATACATGCTGTTATGTAATACCACAACACAAATGCCCTAAATTAATTAATTTAACAAGCTCTATTGTTAGGATGATTGCACATTTTTATATACATTTTGGAAACAATTTTTTCTACCTTCTTATTTATAAAATCCTCTCCTTACAATGTGGATGCAAAACAATTTCCGCCAATATTATAGGAATTCATGAATTTATCCTTTAAGCAAAATTGATAGGAGATGCTTGTGGACAAAAACAACCCAGCTAATAAAACAGACTGAGCCCATGAAACAAGGTGACTGACAGCTTTCCTCTGCTTCCGCAAACCAAGACCTGACAGGGAGACAAGATTATTCCAGCACCAGGGTGATCTTTGAGATCAGCATTGTGAGACTGATAGAGCTTTCATTACTATGCATGTTAAATAGCAGACAAGATTTATTTTTAGTACGCTTACTGCAAGGTTGTTTCCACTATTTCTATCAAGATGGATTTTATTGTATCGTACCTGCCATTCACTTCACTGCAGAGATTTTGGGAGGTCAGGCTAGAGCACTTTGCTTGCTATCTCTCTGATGATAATCAATCTTCTTTCACTGCTGTCTTATTAACAAAATAGCAGGATGTTTTAGACAGGTGCAAACAGCCAAGTGTTGCTGCTAATTTCCTATTCTATTATGGAAACTGTTAAATTAACATTAGAAAATAATAGCCAGATAGATAGCTTTACTGACATACAGATGGATAAACAAACTGGCTCAGGTCCAACCTAGATTGGACTGAAACACAATCATGCAATCTGTTGCAGTCGGAGTAAAAGCTTGACTCTACCAATCTCTTTTTACTCTCCTCCACAAGGAAGATATATGGGTAGATAAAATCATATCTCAGGTTTCCAAGATAGGAATTCCAAAGTGACCTCAAATATAACCTATATGAGTATGCCTAAAAAAAAATAAAAAAAAAAAAAAATCTCAAATCAAATAGATGGGATTTCTCAAAAATTTTTCAACCCCAATAGATAATAAAAATCTCAAGGCTGAGCACAGGATGAAAAGTTTTTTTTTTTTTTTTGTTTCATACATTTTTATTGAGTGAACATAAACATAGCATATAACATTCCATAACATACAACATAACATATGTATAACTAGGCTTGTGCAATTCGTTTCGTAACGAATCGAAATTCGTCCGAATTTAGCAACTTTCGGACATTCGGAAGCATTCGAATTTCCGAACAAAGCAATTATGAATAAAACCGAATCCGAAATAAATTACACCGCAAATTAGCGAATGCCTGAATGTCTTTGGCATAATTCGTTATGAAAAAAGTTATGAATGTACGAATCCATACGAAGCACAATAACACTCACTCTGCTCTCTGTTTCTCCCTCACCGTGCTGAACTCCCTCTCAAAATGGTGTACAGGGGCGGAGGCTATAGCCGCATGTAAAAAAAAACGAAAGTAAAATACGAGATTTTGAATCGTTACAAATAACCGCTATGTATTTAGAAAAGTACAAATCCATTCGAAGCACATTAGGCATAATAGGCAGCGTTGTTGTGAGAGAGACACGGAAAATTACGAATCAACGAACCCAAAAAAAGTTACAAAAGTTGGAGTTGTGTCCAGAATCAACGAAAAACAACGTACCCTACCGAAAGTACGAATTATAAATCAACTAAAAATTCAACGAAAAATGACGCTTGCGAAAATACGAATTAGTCCGAACACGAAAAATCCCATCTAGCAAAATTACGAATGATTACGAATCAACAGAACCAAAAAGAAACGAACCGAAACTAAATGAATTTTTCCGTTGTGCACAAGAAACGAACCAAAACTAAACAAATTTTTCCGTTGTGCACAAGTCTATGTATAACATACATAAAAATTCTTAAGAAGGGGTTACTTTCAGGGAAATGGAAAGGAATTTCAAATTTTGACTTTTCCTCTAAACGTCATGCATGGCCCTACCTTCTCTCTTGGTCCTTCAAGTGTTACTAAACTAAATTAAATAACAAACATGTTATACTTACCAGCTCTGTGCAGTGGTATTGCTCAGAGCCACCCTGATCCTCCTCCTCTGGGGTCCCTGGCGGCAATTTGGCTCCTCCTCTTCTTCTGCGGGACTACCATTGCCAGCCGCTGGCTATGAGAGGAGGTAGTCCCCGCGCTTCTGAGCTGTGTGTCTATGGAGTCGCACTCCATAGACTTAAACAGCGGGACTTAGGCCTGCTCCCCACTTCCTTTGATTGACAGCAGCAGGAGCCAATGGCTCCCGCTGCTGCTTGAATGCAGTGTAAAGAGGAAGTAAGGGGAGAAAAGATGCAGCCATGCACAGCGCTGATCTCTTCTCCTATCTCTTCCCCTTCACACAGGGAAGGGATGGCACAGGGACACTGAAAACGTTTTTTACCTTAATGCAAGAAATGCATTAAGGGTAAAAACGTTGTTAGGTTTAGTAACACTTTAAAGCAGAACTTTATTCATAACAACTTGAATAAAAAAATGATTTTTAGCAAGAAACATACATTCCACATTAATAATTATGCAACAAAAATTAGCGTGTGCTGTAAATTGCTTCCAGCATTGCCCCTGTTACTTCTTGCTGGAGGCCGCCACCATTTTGCTGAAGACCAGAGCCCCTGAACAGCAGTGGAACTTTAGACTGTCAGCAGATCAGCCTCTACATATATGGCACAGTGCCTAAAAAAAGAGAGCAACTGAGCATGTGCAGAGTAGGGTGAGACAGTGTATTACTGAATTTTAAAGGCACTTATTTTTAATATTTTCAATATCTATACTTGCAAAAGGGGCCAGTCAGAAGTACTCTAGCATAATTTATATTTCTTACTAAAATTCCACTTTAAGGGCATTTACCACATTATAAAATCAATAACAAGGCATGGGATGTTGGAGGGGGGAAAGACCAAACTATACAGGAGAAGTTGAAACTTGCATAAAAAACACAACCTCTATCTCTGGACCTACTTATCACTTTAATGTGCAGTGTTCACTAAAGACAACATCTGGTTATACACATTTTCATTATATGCTCACTTTACATTTCCCAATTTTATGTCAGTATTACTCTAAGGCCCTGTTTGTGGCAGTTTTACTTTAAGCTGTGATGCTACACAACAATTATGATGTTACATTCATTCATTCCCATAGCGCCAGTAAAGCGTAAGGCTTCAATTTATTACCTTCATTTGACATTTCTCAAGAAAGACTCATGTTACTTATAGTAATCAAATTCCTGTGTTTATTTTAAAAAGTGCTCTGGAAAATGACAGTGGTAATTTGATTGCTAAAGGCAACACGAGCAGTTCTTCTTTCAATTGTTCTTTAACCACTTGACCTCTGAAAGGTTTTTACCCCCTTCATGACCAGGGCATTTTTTGCTATTCAGCACTGTGCTACTTTAACTGGTAATTGCACGTTTATGCAACACTGTATGCAAATGAAATTTATATATATATATATATTCAGTGGCGACTGGTGCTCAAAATTTTTGGGGGGGCGCAAACAAACTGAAAAAAAAACATCAATTGCCACCACTGTGCCCATTAAATGCAGCCACTGTGCCCAAACGCCACCAGTTTGTCCCCTCAAATGCAGCCAGTTTGTCCCCAAATGCAGCCAGTTTGTCCCCATATACAGCCAGTTTGTCCCCATATACAGGCAGTTTGTCCCCATATACAGGCAGTTTGTTCCCATATACAGGCAGTTTGTTCCCATATACAGGCAGTTTGTTCCCATATACAGGCAGTTTGTCCCCATATACAGCCAGTGTGTCCTCATATACAGCCAGTTTGTTCCCATATACAGCCAGCGTGTCCCCATATACAGCCAGTGTGTTCCCCATATACAGCCGGTGTGTCCCCATATACAGCCAGTGTGTCCCCCATATACAGCCAGTGTGTCCCCCATATACAGCCAGTGTGTCCCCATATACAGCCAGTGTGTCCCCCATATACAGGCAGTTTGTCCCCATATACAGCCAGTTTGTTCCCATATACAGCCAGTGTGTCCCCATATACAGCCAGTGTGTGTCCCATATACAGCCAGTGTGTCCCCATATACAGTCAGTTTGTTCCCATATACAGCCAGTGTGTCCCCCATATACAGCCAGTGTGTCCCCCATATACAGCCAGTTTGTTCCCATATACAGCCAGTGTGTCCCCGTATACAGCCAGTGTGTCCCCGTATACAGCCAGTGTGTCCTCATATACAGCCAGTGTGTCCTCATATACAGCCAGTGTGTCCTCATATAAAGCCAGTGTGTCCCCCATATACAGCCAGTGTGTCCCCATATACAGCCAGTTTGTCCCCATATACAGCCAGTGTGTCCCCATATACAGCCAGTGTGTCCCCATATACAGCCAGTGTGTCCCCCATATACAGCCAGTGTGTCCCCCATATACAGCCAGTGTGTCCCCATATACAGCCAGTGTGTCCTCATATACAGCCAGTGTGTCCCCCATATACAGCCAGTGTGTCCCCATATATAGCCAGTGTGTCCCCCAAATGCAGCCAGTGTGTCCCCATATACAGCCAGTGTGTCCCCCAAATGCAGCCAGTGTGTCCCCATATACAGCCAGTTTGTTCCCAAATACAGCCGGCCCCCAGCCCTGCACTTACCTTCCTCGGTCCACGCCATCCTCGATGTCTTCTCCCGCCCTCGATGTCGCTTCAGCCAATCAGGTTACCGGTAACCAGATCCGGTGAACCTGATTGGCTGAAACCCCCACAGTCTTCTCCAAGGAACGCACCCCTGTGCGTACCTAGGAGGAGTTTTTGGAAGCCGATTACAGCGTGAGAGCTGTATTCGGAAAGCCTATCAGAGCCGCTGGCTCTGATAGACACTTCCAGAACACACCCACCGCCGGCCACCGCTCTAATTCATATGGCCGGCGCTCACCAGGAGGCCATATGAATAGTGGGCAGCGCGGCAGCAGTGACAATACATAGATTCATGCAATGCATGAATCTGTGTATTGTCTTTCAGTGGCGATGCGGGAGCGAGAGGGGGCGGCGCTCCGGCAC
The DNA here is from genome assembly GCA_029206835.1 of Rana muscosa. Taxonomy (NCBI): domain Eukaryota; kingdom Metazoa; phylum Chordata; class Amphibia; order Anura; family Ranidae; genus Rana; species Rana muscosa. Next base: position 528,782,859 of record CM055118.1, on the reverse strand, counting down.
CCTCTATGGACGCACCGCCACTGTATATATATATTTTTTCAAACAAATAGAGCTTTCTTTTGGTGGTATTTGATCACCTCTAGGTATTTCACTTTTTTACAATATAAATAGAAAATAAGACCCAAAAGTTCAGACACCATCAGTATTGAAAGACGGCTGAGCCTGCCCAATAATATGTTGGGTGGTCTTAAGGTGGTTAAGACATTTTGATAAATGACCCATAGGTATCCTTGCATTATACAAATAACCAACAACAGTTTGGGCACTTCAATGCAACAAAACACTATGTATGCTGGGAAAATATAAAAAATACAGTCAGGTCCATAAATATTGGGACATCGACACAATTCTAATCTTTTTGGCTCTATACACCACCACAATTGATTTGAAATGAAACAAACAAGATGTGCTTTAACTTCAGACTTTCAGCTTTAATTTGAGGGTATTTACATCCAAATCAGGTGAACGGTGTAGGAATTACAACAGTTTGTATATGTGCCTCCCATTTTTTAGGGGCCAAAAGTAATGGGACAGATTAACAATCATAAATCAAACTTTCACTTTTTAATACTTGGTTGCAAATCCTTTGCAGTCAATTACAGCCTGAAGTCTGGAACGCATAGACATCACCAGAAGCTGGGTTTCATACCTGGTGGTGATGCTCTGCCAGGCCTCTACTGCAACTGTCTTAAGTTCCTGCTTGTTCTTGGGGCATTTTCCCTTCAGTTTTGTCTTCAGCAAGTGAAATGCATGCTCAATCGGATTCAGGTCAGGTGATTGACTTGGCCATTGCATAACATTCCACTTCTTTCCCTTAAAAAACTCTTTGGTTGCTTTCGCAGTATAATTCGGGTCATTGTCCATCTGCACTGTGAGTTCTGAAGTATTTGGCTGAATATGAGCAGATAAAATTACCTGAAACACTTCAGAATTCATCCTGCTGCTTTTGTCAGCAGTCACATCATCAATAAATACAAGAGAACCAGTTTCATTGGCAGCCATACATGCCCACGCCATGACACTACCACCACCATGCTTCACTGATGAGGTTGTATGCTTTGGATCATGAGCAATTCCTTCCCTTTTCCATACTCTTCTCTTCCCATCACTCTGGTACAAGTTGATATTGGTCTCATCTGTCCATAGGATGTTGTTCCAGAACTGTGAAGATGTTGTTTGGCAAACTCTAATCTGGCCTTCCAGTTTTTGAGGCTCACCAATGGTTTACATCTTGTGGTGAACCCTCTGTATTCACTCTGGTGAAGTCTTCTCTGGATTGTTGACTTTGACACACATACACCTACCTCCTGGAGAGTGTTCTTGATCTGGCCAACTGTTGTGAAGGGCGTTTTTTTCACCAGGGAAAGAAATCTTCGGTCATCCACCACAGTTGTTTTCCGCGGTCTCCAGGTCTTTTGGTGTTGCTGAGCTTACCGGTGAGTTCTTTCTTTTTAAGGATGTTCCAAACAGTTGATTTTCACACCTAATGTTTTTACTATCTCTCTGATGGGTTTGTTTTGTTTTTTCAGCCTAATGATGGCTTGCTTCAATGATAGTGACAGCTCTTTGGATCTCATATTGAGAGTTGACAGCAACAGATTGCAAATGCAAATAGCACACTTGAAATCAACTCTGGACCTTTTATCTGCTCCTTGTAAATGGGATAATGAGGGAATAATACACACCTGGCCATGGAACACCTGAGCAGCCAATTGTCCCATTACTTTTGGTCCCTTAAAAAGTGGGAGGCACATATTCAAACTGTTGTAATTCCTACGCCGTTCACCTGATTTGGATGTAAATACCCTCAAATTAAAGCTGGAAGTCTACAGTTAAAGCACATCTTATTAGTTTCATCAAATCCATTGTGGTGGTGTATAGAGCCAAAAAGATTAGAATTGTGTCGATGTCCCAATATTTTTGGACCTGACTGTATATGGGGCAGATAACCTTATTTTGCATGTTCTTTACTGATGATTAGGGATGAGGTTCACATTGGACACTAACATGGGTTCAAATTACAAGCTTTTGGCCTAAATGAACAACTTATAGTGTACCACATAACCCTTGCCCCTGGTCAGCTGGGTCACAAGGGCCAATAATTTGAACAAATGGATAACCCAGCTCCCTTTCTTTAAAATGGTGGGTTGAAGGCAGCCATATTGTCAGTGTGTGTTTATGTGTTTACTATTTATTTATTTATTTTCATTTTGACATTGGTGCATTTACTCCATGGCAATGATTGGCTTCAAAATTCATCCCTTATAGAATTAATGGGGTTCTCTGCAAAGCTCATAAACATAAAACTTCAAGCAAGATTTGGAAAACTGTTTGCTAACCAAACTTAAGCAGGTTTGCTCATCTCTACTGATAAAGAAAAGCAAAGGCAATAATACAATGGGGTTGTATTATTAAAGGCAAATAAGCTATTCACTTTGCAACTAAAGTTGCACTTTTCAAGGGGATTTGCCCAAAGTTTAGAAAATGTGAACTCAAATCCAATGTAAATACAGTAAGTAGTGAAAGGTTTTCATATTCTGTACAAAAAGGAATAGTTCAAGTCACAGAATGTTCAATAAATACACCAAGCAAGAACACGCTCATCAGGGCTTAAGTGAACCAGAGGAAAACCCAGGGAATGTGGAGATATGACCTCCAACCTACTAACCCTTGCAAGCTCCCTAAAAGTATCCATAGGGAACACATGCAAATTCTGACACACAAGCACACTCTCTTGTGTTACTAATTGTTCACAAACTACTAAAATCCTATGTATGGATAAGTCCTTATAGTAAACCTACCTTAAAGTGGTTGTAAATCCGTACAGACCACTTTCACCTACAGGTAAGCCTAGATTAGGGCTTACCTGTAGGTGCTGGAAATATCTCCTAACCCTTCAAGGTTTAGGAGATATTTACAGTGTCCCTGAACTATGCCATCTTCTGCGCATGCACACTCTTGAAAGGGCACGCTGTGCCGTTTCAAGCTGGGATCATGCCGTGACTGGCGGCTCCCGACTCCGGCCAGTCATAGAGTCAGAGTTCGCGAGCCTGGAAGGAAGAGGGGTGAAGAATGGACGCTCGCTGCCAGTGAGGAAATCGGGGACATCGCAGGCTTCGGTGTCAGGTAAGTGACACATAATGGGCTACTATGTGATGCATAGTAGCCCATTATGCTTTAACTTTGCAGGGAAACAAAGAGGAAGTAAAACCCATCAGGGTTTACTTCCTCTTTAAGAGAATATGGAAACTGCCAATCCTGACCTGTCTTTCTCAAAATGCTATTTATGCCAATCCAATGGCCTCAGTAGTCCAAGTCATTAATTAAAAAAAAAGTATGCAGACTTATGACTTTCTAATATGCATGGTTGTTCTGGGTTAGTGCTTCTAGAAATATTGTTGCCAGAAACAGCAAAGCAGTTAGCATTTTAAGAAAAAAGTTAATAAAAGCTACGTTTCCATTAGTTCATGCTTTCTGTATTCCCTTACACAATCAAACATTGCTAATCCATAGAATAACACTAAAGCAGCTGGAGGAAGCAATCAAAACATGCAGAGAATACAAACATATAATAGTGCCCCAGGTGTAAAAATAATACATGAATGTGACCCTTTTTTGGGGGGGAAATATTGAAAAGATTACAGACATATAGTAACCACCCATGATATGCCTTGCTTGAAATAGTGGTAAACTCAGGCAATAGCTACAGCCATTATTTAATATTTTCATTGGCAGTGAAATTCTCTGCATAGAAACAAATGACATATGGCAAAGAGCTGATACATTTGCCATGAGCAAAATTAAATCTGTTGTTTCAATGCTCAATTAAGACACATTCCAACTAGATTTATCCCTGTTTAGACTAGGAATGAAAAATCTGGTATTTATTTTAAAAGAATATCTAAAACCAATTTTTTTGGATCAGATGATCAATGGAATAGAATGTACATGTGGCTAAAGTTGGCCTTGGATGGAGAAACTATAATACATTATGAAGAATTTCGATTCAACGTCCTGTAATGCTTTAATCCTAATGCATATGGAGAAAAACCCAACAGAGTCATATAAGAGACCAGTGCAGTATTTGCAGGTGACCTGGCAGGAAGAAAAATGTTGTCCCGTCTGTATTTTTCTCGGCTACAAAGAGGTAATTTGAAGTGGTATTTAACTGTTTGTAGAGGGTTGTCATTTGCCACCCTTTCTAGAACAAATATCAGCTTATTTTAATATCCTGCTAACATAATTTGCAACAAGTCCTAGTTTTGCCAGTTGGGCAAGTACAATATCGACCAGATTGTAACTCCACAAAAGTATCTTCCCTATAATACCTTGATATAGTAATAATCCTGTCCTTTATTCACATGAAGTAACAGGAACATTTTGGGAATGTTGGCTTGTGATGCATGTTGTTTTATAAGAATAAAGTATAGGATTATTAATAAACTCAGGTGTTCTGGTAAAGATTCTAATTTTCTTATATTTGCTTGGTGGCGCCATCCACCAAATCACTACAGTGGCCTGCACCCAAGAATACATAAAGTGAAATTGTCTTTTCTTTCCATATCTATTATTTTAGGGGCACCATACCTTAACCACTTTAAGACCGGGCCTTTTTTTCCTACTTGTTTACAAGTTGAAAATCTTTTTTTTTTTGCAAGAAAACTACTTAGAACCACCAAACATTATATATTTTCTAACACCCTAGAGAATAATGGCGGATGTTGCAATACTTTTTGTCACACTGTATTTGCGCAGCGGTCTTACAACCGCACTTTTTTGGGAAAAAAATACACTTTTTTGAATGAACAAAATAAAACAACAGTAAAGTTAACTCAATTTTTTTTTTATATTGCGAAAGATGATGTTATTCCGAGTAAATTGATACCCAACATGTCACGCTTCAAAGTTCTGCCCGCTTGTGGAATGGCGACAAACTTTTACCCTTAAAGATCTCCATATGCAACGTTTAAAAAATTCTACAGGTTGCATGTTTTGAGTTACAGAGAAGGTCTAGGGCTAGAATTATTGCTCTCGCTCTACCGATCGCGGCGATACCTCACATGTGTGGTTTGAACACCGTTTTCATATGCGGCCGCTACTCACGTATACGTTTGCTTCTGCACGCGAGCTCGGGGGGGGAAGGGCGCGTTTAAATTTTTTCTTTTTTTCTTATTTATTTTACCTTTTTTTTTACACTGTTAAAAAAAAATTGTGTCACTTTTATTTCTATTACAAGGAATGTAAATATCCCTTGTAATAGAAAAAACATGACAGGACCTCTTAAATAGACCTCAGATCTCATATTTACACTAAAATGCAATACAAAAATAAAAATAAAATAAATGTTTGAAAATAAATAAAAAATAAATGTCTCTTTAAGAGCTATGGGCGGAAGTGACGTTTTGAAGTCGCTTCTGCCCTGCAATGGTATGGAGATGGGTGGGGGCTATCTGCCCCTCACCCAGCTCCATACCACAGATGGGAGCAGACGCGATCGCCTCCGCCACTGTCAGCAGCGGAGTGTGCCAGAGCACGGCGAGAGGTGGGGGGCCCCTCTCCTGCTGCCGATAATAGTGATGTTGCAGCGAATCCACCGCAGAGACCACTTTTATCTGAAAGCAGACCACCCGCTGAAGAAGAGAATACCGGGGTTATGGCAGCTAGCTGCTGCCATAACAACGATATCCCTCTTCAAACAGCCGACGTATAATGACAGCGGGCGGTCCGTAAGTGGTTAATGACGTATCGTATAGAACAGTAGTTCTCATCCTCAGTCCTCAATTATCCCCAACCGGCCATGTTTTGGGAACTTCCTTTAAATAAAATAAAATAGCTCTTATCAATACCATGCCATTGATATTGATTTAAAGCAGCTGTGCAAAGTAAAGGAAAGCCTGAAAACATGGTCCGTTGGGGGTACTTGAGGACTGAGGTTGAGAACCACTCATATAGAACATCTCCTGCCTACGCAGGGTGGGGGCCATAAAAATGGGACTTTACCTGTGCCACCAAGAGATTATATACATCAACGTATACAGCAGGGATATGCAATTAGTGGACCTCCAGATGTTGCAAAACTACAAGTCCCATCATGCCTCTGCCTCTGGTTGTCATGCTTGTGGCTGTCTGAGTCCTGCCATGTCTCATGGGACTTGTAGTTCTGCAACAGCTGGAGGTCCGCTAATTGCAGATCCCTGGTATACAGCCTTTTATTTTAATTATTTTCAATGTTCTGGTTCAAATAAGATGCTGTCTTCTGGTTTAATGGGAGAATCATGGTTCAACCCCGAAGTTAATGTGCTTTTATTTGATGACATGTTCGATGTGCTAAGGTAGGCAGTGATGCTTTATGATGTTTTAAAGGGTGGCTGCAGTATTTTTTTTTTCCCCCTGGGTTGCATTGTGGTTGCATCCTTTTGAAGGGAATGTATAGTAGCTTTTCTATAAACTATATTGATCTGGGAATTTGTTGCAGTATATAAAATGTTTATTTGTAAATTTAAGGTTGTGTGCAAATGATTGAAAAAAATAATAACAAACAAGTTAAAAAAGACTATATATTGTACAGTACTTGACAACAATGAATAAAATTAGTGCAAATCAAAGTAAATATTGAGTCCTAAAGACTTCTAACATGTTCCAACGTGTGTCCAAACTTTTGAAACAAAGGACCAGTTTACTGTCCTTCAAACTTTAGGGCGGGGGGGCGGCGGACTAGGGCAATTGGGAGTAGAAAATGCATTGCCATAGATGTAAACAATGCCATAGGCATTGTGGTCAGTGGGAGTAAAAAAAAAAAAAACATTTGGTGACAGTGGGAGAATTACTTCCCAATTTCTGATATCAGTGGGAGAAATAGTACCCCACAGCTGGTGTCAGTGGAAGGAATAGTGCACCAAGGGCCGGATAAAGGCAAGCAAGGGGCCACATCTGGCCCACGGGCCGCAGTTTGGAGGCCACTTCCCTAAAGCATAGAGAACAAATCTATTCCGACACCATTTGAAAATGATTTTCTTCAGTTATGCATCTTTTTATGACTTTAAAAGTTTTTAATTAAGTGTTTACACAAGTTACCCATTAACCTGATAATTAGAAATGTGCTTATACAATTACATTTTCCCCTTGCTAAGCATATATATGTATATATATATATATATATATATATATATATATATATATATATATATTGCCTAAGTAAAAACACCAACCATAACAGTTTAATTAAAGCAGCACAACAGATAGATTTGTAACATCTTAACCTTAAATGTCAGTGGTGTCATTTGACTTTTTGACACGAATACTGTGCACACATGGCTCAAAATTTTCCACATTTCACTGATTTGTTTTATTTAATTATCATGTTTTCACATGTTTACTGTTCCATGTTTTGTTGATTTTATTTCATATACAGATTTGCAGATTCTTCTTCTAGTGCCTGTCATTATCTCAGGAAGGGTCCGAACCCTTGCCTATCACCTACTGAGATATAAACAATTAGCAACAGACTGTTATTTTCAACCAGTCTAAAAAAAATCGTCAGGCTTCAGAAAAGAAAAGCACAATTACCACAGCTTAAATATTTAACAAATCTAGCTGTCTCGTGTATATATTCAAATGTATAAAATCATAGGCCATACAAAGAAAGAAGGTTTACAAAACCAAAGTTAATTTATATTAAAGAACAATAATGGACACATGACCCATGAATTTTCTTCACAGTTAATGCGTGAAATCAGGTAGTATCTAAAGCCTTGTACACACGATCGGATTTTCATCGGACAAAGCGTAGGACTTTTGTCCGGAGGGCATTGGCCGTGAACTTGTCTTGCATACAAACGGCAAAGAATTGGCGGCCAACAAACAAGAAACTACGTGTTTTTTCAGCTCATTAGCGCCTCCCTTTGGGCAACTTCTGCTAATGTAGTTTTATGGTGAGCATTGCTTGTGAGCATGCGTGTTTGTACTTTGGCGTTTTGTCCGACGGACTTGTGTGCACATGATCGGATAATCTGACAACACACAATTGTTGGCGGACAATTTTAAAGCATGCTATCCCACATTTGTCAGCAGAAAATTCGACAACAATTGTCCGATGGAGCATACAAACGGTTGGATTTTCCGACAACAGCCTGTTCCCACACAATTCCCGTCGGATAATCCGATCGTGTGTACGAGGCTTAACAGTGAATATCTCTGGAGCTGGGATAAAGGTAAATATAATACCACCAGGCAGGCTGCACTCATCAGGGTAAGGGGTTTAGCTGAAGGACAACTGTTCTTTTAGCGCAGTTATTTTTTAAGCTAATTTTATGTACATGTACATTATACATTATTGATGTATCTTATGCTTTTCTGCAACCACACCTAATTCCTAAGTTTGGCCATTTTTTTCTTGTTTCAAAAACTGTAAGAAATAGTTAGAACAAGCAGGAAAAAAATCCTTTTAGTAGGGTTAGTGACAATTTGAAGTGATGTTTGCCTGACACACAGCCGTTCTGATCAACTCTGCCTATCACTTTTTCAGGCGGACCAGATCAGAAAATCCATTCATCCCTAAGGACAGGCGGGCCTGGGGACTTGTGCCTGTCTGTGGGTGTCTTGTGCCTGTCTGTGGGTCCGATCATGTCTGCTAAAAAATAATGTAAGGGGACCGACTGTCTTCTTCCATTTAGGCGGAGTGGATCGCAGGGTAGTTGGATGGAAATGGACAGCAGAATCTGTTTACTCCCGGTCACCCATAGAGCAGATTGGGTTCTCTCCGTGTCCGCTATGCAAAAACTGAGAACACAGACATTTCATCCACCCGCTCTGCTCCGATTAGCAGGGGATCTGTGAGGTTATCTCCTGCTGATCTGAATGGAATCCATCCGGTGTGAAAGGGCCTTTCTCAACAAAAAATGCATTGAATGTCTAGGTTATCATTCTGCAGCCATTTTTCAGTATGGCCACGGAAAGACCGAATGTGAATGGTCTTCTTATTATGTTTGGCAGGGCAATACAGTGCTTTATGTGGTGGCTAACTCTGTATCCTGGCCTTGGCCAACAAGGCCCAGGCCTAGGGCAGCACAGAAAGGGTCCCCACCGGCTTGTGCTACACTGTTAGTGTAACGCAAGCTGATTCTAATTTTGACTGTCCTATCATCCTGGACCACAAACCTTCCTCACTGTGCTATATGTTTTCTGCTGCACCATTGGCATGGTTATATCTTCTTAGTCCTCTCCATAAAATTATCAGAAATTTGTGCTTAAAGTAGAACTACAGGCAACATTTTGGATAGAGTAAGGGAGGGTTATAGCCCCTGTCAGTTTATGTTTTACCATCCCTGTCCCATTGCAGAGATATCCCTTCACTTCCTGCCCCATAGCCAAACAGGAAGTGAGAGGAAATCTATGCAAATTAAGGGAATCCATTACCCACCCCCAGGCCCTAAGAACGAGTGTACCCACTCGAAAATTTCAGGGCAGGTCTTAAACAGCAAGGGGTGTCGCCTTGACAGGAAGGAGTGGGTCATAAGAGTGGGTGCATGAGTTTAGTCAGGCCTAGGGCAGCACAAAACCCAAATACACTACTGGTGGTGGCACTATACAAACTCTTGGCTGAGACAGAAGAATGCTATAAGCTGCACAAAGTTTGATGTCATCTATACAAATAAGACAAAATAAAAATTCAGGTGCCAATAACTGCCAGATGATGTTTGCTTGCAAGCCCATTTTTTATGGAAAGGTCTATACAAGCAACTCCAGTCAACCTGGATTCACTGGAAATTTCTCAGCAATTTATAAAGATGTGAAGACAAGGCCAAAGAAAAGCAAAATGAATAGGAAACATAGTGAAAAATCTGTTATCTTTTGTCCAAAATGTAGTAAAAACATGGTGAATAAGAAAATAACTTCTGTCCTTTCAAGGCACACACAAGTGGGTGCAAAACTTGCAATATTTCCATTAGAATTTCATTAGATTCCCACATAAAATGAAAATATTTGCAACCTACTGTACATACAGGTACACATATTGGGGTTGATTTACTAAAGGCAAATAGCCTGCTCACTTTGCAAGAAAATTTACCCCAGAGCTTGGTGAATGAGGTAAAGCTCTGCTGACTTCAATCATTCAGTCATGTGTAAGCAAAAAATGTGTTTTTCCTGCACATGACTGGGTATTTTATAAAGTGAAATTTCACCACAATCAGTAAGTGCTAATGCTTTTCAAGGACCATTATCCTAGTGGAAAGCAGGTTGTGATGTCCCATAAATAATGTGGCCATCAGTGATTAATTTGTCACCTCTACTGACGAGGTCGCCTGCTCATACTGCATGTATTGACAATTTAAGATTTGCTAATGACTCACAAAGTCATTTCTGAGTCATGATGATAGCAAACACAAGCCTGATCAGACAGGTGTGAACAATTTAATTGAATCCCTGGAATTATTTTGACCGAAAGTGTATATGAACCACTGTCAGCAGTTATAGACCCTGATTTTGATTAATTTGCCCTGTCTTCACTCTGTTTTAAAAAAAAAAACATAACGAAAGAGTCTTTTTTCAAATTAAATTGTGGATGCAATTACACTCTCATTTAGTAGGAAAGTGGAGATCAAGCTTCTACCTGGTGAAATGTTATAGAATGGTGGTCATCTGTGATCTGACATTTTCAATGTGCAACTTATTACTTTCCTATTGAGTACATAAAGTGTGGTTGCGTTCTCTTTGGTCAGTGCACAGTGTTTTAGAGGTGAGGGATTTCCACATACTGTAGGCTATTCCTGGAATGATTTTGGCTAATGCCGCGTACACGCGGTCGGAATTTCCGACAACAAATGTTCGATGGGAGCTTTTTGTCGGAAATTCCGACCGTGTGTAGGCTCCATCGGACATTTGCTGTCGGAATTTCCGACAACAAAAATTTGAGAGCTGGTTCTCAAATTTTCCGACAACAAAATCCGTTCTCGTAAATTACGATCGTGTATGGACAATTCCGACACACAAAATTCCACGCATGCTCTGAATCAACTACGAGACAGAAGCGTTCGGTCTGGTAAAACTAGCGTTTGTAATGGAGATAAGCACATTCGTCACGCTGTAACAGACTGAAGAGCACGAGGCTGAAAAGCGTGAATCGTCTCTCACCAAACTTCTACTAACATGACTGGTATTGAACTTCCCTTTAACAGTGCCGTCGTACGTCTTGTACGTCATCGCGTTCTTGGCGTTCGGAATTTCCGACAACATTTGTGCGACCGTGTGTATGCAAGACAAGTTTGAGCCAACATCCGTCGGAAAAAAATCCACGGGTTTGTTGTCAGAATTTTTGATCGTCTGTACGCGGCATAAGAGTATACAGTATATAGACCACTCTATCAACCAAAGCTTTGTGGAGTCTCAAAAAACATGAATGAACTATTCATGACTATTATCATTGGAGGATGATTTTGAATCTTCTCATATATATGCAATTATTTGATCCCACATTTTTAGTGCCAGTTCACACCACATGCAGTCCAGTGCGTTATTTTTCTGCATCAAAAACGCATGGAAAGTAGGTTATATGGTGTTCAATGGCATAGTTCACATCAGTGGTGTGAACTGACCCTTAATGTTTACGTCTGGTGGATTTTCATATGAATTGTAATAAAAAATAAAATAAAAACTCATTGATTTTGTGTATATGGATTCTATGTCAATTTAGGTTGAAAAGTCCCTTCCTTCACTGGTTGTATGGTGCTATATGTGGACCACTGTCAGCTGTTGCTATAGACCATGATTTTGATTAATATGCCCTGTCTTCACGCTGTGTTTAAAAATATAACATATTTAAATAGTATTCTTCTTGTAGTAAATAGTATTCTTCTTGTTATAAAATTGTGAATGCAATTATACTTTCTTTTAGTAGGAAAGCAGAAAGTCGCACACCGAAAGTATCAAATCACATTCAGGTTTGATCACAGATATCAAACCCATGTTGGGTGGATCATTAGAGGGGGGTGGCCATCTGTGATCTGGCATCATCAGTGTGCAACATCCTTCCTTTCTATTAAGTTCATAGAGCATGGTTCGACTCCCTTTAGTCGGCACGCAGAGCTCTAGAGGATTTTCTTGAGACGTGACATCTCTGTACACTTTGAATTTAGAGCTGTGTAGGACTAAAAATGTGTTTATAAAAATGACACAATTTTAAGTATATGTAAACCCAACCTATACAATCCTATATAAGCTTTAAATAAGAAAAAAATATATATAGTCGCGCTAACTTATGACTGTGAACATAAGCCCACCACTGAATAATTGAAAAAATCCAAATACCAACAGTGATAAATCATATAGATGCTCAATGAAGAACCATGAAAGATCAGTGAAATATAAATAATGTTAAGGTGAGTGAACTATGATTAAACAGTTAATAAGATGATAGTCCACAACTGCTATATGGGACTCTCAAAGTTCATGTCTGAAAGTCTATGATAAACAAAACACCCGTGAATAAGTGTCCAAAAAAGCCAACGACAGAAAATCTTCTTATAATCTGTGACTTTCACCACCACCAGTAAGAATTCCTGCTTACCAAAAAGCGATGGTCCCCTATGACAGAGGACCTAAAACAACCTCAAATGATACTCAGTGGAACCTCCGGATTTCAGCAAATGGTGAACTTCAATGGTTTAGTAGCCCGACAGCTCATACAGCATCATGCGAATGTTCAACATCAACATGGAAAGAAGGGAGGACACCGGATAGTGTAAAATCCTTGGTGTACATTTATTAAAAGAATATTGGAAACATACTCACAAAAGTAGTTAAAAAGTGTGCCCCGAGACGACGTGAATTTTCACGAAACGCGTAGGGCAGGATACGAGCTTTGTGCTGACGTCACCCTCCACTGCTCGGCTTCCACGGACGTATTTGTGTGCCAGCGCCTCTGACCGGTCGGCGCTGACACACTTTAAGGCTGTCTTTTTAACTACTTTTGTGAGTATGTTTCCAATATTCTTTTAATAAATGTACACCAAGGATTTTACACTATCCGGTGTCCTCCCTTCTTTCCATGTTGATGTTGAACATTCGCATGATGCTGTATGAGCTGTCAGGCTACTAAACCATTGAAGTTCACCATTTGCTGAAATCCGGAGGTTCCACTGAGTATCATTTGAGGCTGTTTTAGGTCCTCTGTCATAGGGGACCATCGCTTTTTGGTAAGCAGGAATTCTTACTGGTGGTGGTGAAAGTCACGGATTATAAGAAGATTTTCTGTTGTTGGCTTTTTTGGACACTTATTCACGGGTGTTTTGTTTATCATGGACTTTCAGACATGAACTTTGAGAGTCCCATATAGCAGTTGTGGACTATCATCTTATTAACTGTTTAATCATAGTTCACTCACCTTAACATTATTTATATTTCACTGATCTTTCATGGTTCTTCATTGAGCATCTATATGATTTATCACTGTTGGTATTTGGATTTTTTCAATTATTCAGTGGTGGGCTTATGTTCACAGTCATAAGTTAGCGCGACTATATATATTTTTTTCTTATTTACATGCACTGATGATTGTTTTCAGAATAGTTGCTGCTTTCCTTTATTTCTTTTTTTCTAGGTAAACTTTAATCATTTACCAGGTTTTACACTATAGCACAGTTTCTTTTTACTTTTTTCTATATAAGCTTTAACATGCTAATATACAGGCATTTAAAAAATATGTGATCCTGCCATAAAGGTACTTTTTCAGGTACTTCTTACTACAGAGTGACAATACTCTGCTCCTGTTTTCCAACTGTACTCATGCTTGTCTCTCTGTCACACAGGTTTCTTTAGAGGATTACAAGAGGTTGTTTCAGCACGCAGAATGCAGGCATGGTCCACTGATGTCACTATCAGGAAAGAAATCTCATGCAGCCGTATAGACAGGGAGTGCCTAAGAAGAGGCTGGAGGAGATCAGCAGCACTGAGATGAAACAAAGGATGAAAAAATACAATCAACTTTTTTTTTAAAGGGTAGCTCCACTTTTGAGGGGGAGGGGAAACAAAAAAAAAATATAGCATATACAATTGCTACACAATTATTTTGTAATTGCATACTATTATAAATTACCTTTCCTTTTTAATCTGCAGCACTGATTGCAATATGGCAACCTGGAGGCATTTCAAGTGGTGTACAGAACACCCCCCAAATATGAAATTTCCTGATTGGCTTACTGATTTTCCCAGAGGTCTGCACTAAGATATAATTCAGATTTTGGGCATCCTCTGCAACAAAAATAACATTTTTGGTGAGATACTCCCACAGGGAAATCATCTTTTAACCACTTCTCCATCGGGCCTATTCTGGCACTTCTCTCCTTCATGTAAAAATCATAATTTTTTTGCTATAAAATGAATTCAGAACCCCCAAACATTATATATTTTTTTTAGCAGACACCCTAGGGAATAAAATGGCGGTCATTGTAACTTTTTATCTTGCACGGTATTTGCGCAATAATTTTTCAAACGCCTTTTTTTGGGAAAAAAAACGGTTTCACAAATCAAAAAATAACAAAACAGTAAAGTTAGCCCAATTTTTTTGTATAATGTGAAAGATGCTGTTATGCCAAGTAAATAGATACCCAACATGTCACGCTTTGAAATTGCGCACACTCATGGAATGGCGCAAACTTCGGTACTTAAAAATCTCCATAGGCGACGCTTTACATTTTTTTACAGGTTACTATTTTCGAGTTACAGAGGAGGTCTAGTGCTAGAATTGTTGGTCGCACTCTACCGCACGCGGCGATACCTCACATGTGGGGTTTGAATGGCGTTTACATATGTGGGCGGGACTTGCATGTGTGTTTGCTTCTGAGCGCGAGCTACTGGGGACAGGGGCGTTTAATTTTTATTTTTTTTTACTATTTTCTTTTTATTTTGACACTTTTTTACATACCGTATATACTCGAGTATAAGCCGACTCAATTATAAGCCAAGGTACCTAATGTTGCCACAAAAAACTGGGAAAACTTACTGACTCGAGTATAAGCCGAGGGTCAACAATGCCTCACTGTTCCCATCCTTACTGTTCCCATCCTTACTGTTCCTATCCTCACTGTTCCCTATCCTCACTGTTCCCATCCTTACTGTTCCTATCCTCACTGTTCCCTATCCTCACTGTTCCTATCCTCACTGTTCCTATCCTCACTGTTCCCTAGCTCACTGTTCTCTAGCTCACTGTTTCCTATCCTCACTGTCTCCTATAAATTTTACATTGTAAATAGTACCTGTAAAGAAATTGCGGCTGCGGCGTCCATCGTTCAAATTCCACGGTCTCTTCCTGTTCCTTCCGTGATAGGCGATTCTCAGCAGACACTCTCCGCCTATCACGAACATTCTCTCATCCTCAGTTTCCCAGCAGACACTGTGTTGGGTGTTCCACCAATCACAGACGTCTGCTGGGAAACCGTTCGTGATAGGCGGAGAGTGTCTGATGAGAATCGCCTATCACGGAAGGAACAGGAAGAGACCGCGGGATTTAAACGATGGACGCCGCAGCCGCAACTTCTTTACAGGTACTATTTCCAATGTAAAAATTTCGCTCACTCGAGTATAAGCCGAGGGGGGGGGGGGGGGACTTTCAGCCCAAAAAAAAGGGCTGAAAATCTCGGCTTATACTCGAGTATATACGGTATTTTTTTTTGATCACTTTTATTCCTATTACAAGGAATGTAAACATCCCTTGTAATAGGAATGTGTGTGACAGGTCCTCTTTATGGAGAGATGCGAGGTCAATAAGACCCCATATCTCTCCTCCAGGCTGAAAAGCATGAGATCGGTGAAAAAAAATTCACCGATCTCATGCTGACAGCCACAATTGCGGCTATGTTTACTTCCGGGTACCGGGCGTGACGTCATAACGTCGCGCCCAGGACTCCAACAGTCAAAGAGAAATTTCTATGCTTGTCATCCGGCGCCGGCCGATTCGTTCTCCGGGCCCCCGATGGCACGGGAGAGCCCGGAGAAGCAGCGGATGGTGGCGGGAGGGGGGGTTGTCCCCTCCCGCTGCCTATAAGAACGATCAAGCCCACCTATCTACCTCCGCCCACTCCTCAAAATCATCAGCAAACAGGGCCTGTGCTACCACTCATATGCTGACGACACCCAACTCTACTTTCGTATCACCGGGAAAAAAGACCAATATCACGGATTGGAAACCTGTCTCACATTGATCGATGAATGGATGACTGAGAATTCCCTCAAACTCAACGGATCCAAAACAGAACTCCTTCTCCTCCACGCAAACCGAAAGACAAAAACGAAGACTTCTTGGACACTCCCCACTATCCTTGGACAGACCGTTACTCCGAGCACCAAAGTCAAAAGTCTCGGAGTCATCTTTGACTCGGAGATGTCGATGGACGCACAAATTGGATCAGTAGTCAGCGGAGCTCACCATCTCCTCCGTCTACTACGTAGACTCATCCCCTTCATCCCAAAAGAGGATACAGCAGTAGTAGTTGGAACAATTATCAACTCTCGACTCGATTACGCAAACGCCCTCTACCTCGGACTACCCAAATACCAGATTTCGCGCCTACAAGTCATCCAGAACACGGCTGCCAGGCTGGTAACGGGAAAAAAACCTTGGGAATCCATCACCCCATCACTAAGGACCCTTCATTGGCTAACCGTAAAGGATCGGATCACATTCAAGACCCTCTGTCTCACCCACAAGTGCACACAGGGAAACGCTCCACAATATCTATGCGAGAAGATAAAACACTACACCCCCAATCGCAATCTCCGATCAACCAACCAAAACCTCCTTCACATCCCCAAGTCCCGCTACAAATCAAAGGGAGAACGAAGATTTGCAGTCCAAGGACCACGGCTATGGAACGCTCTACCCACCAACATCCGCATGGAAGAAAACCACCGGGCCTTCAGGAAAAAACTTAAGACCCACCTATTCTGAAGGGTCAGGATGTCACTGGATGCAAAGCGCCTTGAGGCGATTTAGTTCGCATTTGTAGCGCTATACAAGTTATTCACTCACTCACTCACTCAAGCGGTGGAACTAGGGTCGCCACCTCATCCCTTTAAACCCAAACACATATTAATTACACAGGTTCTGAGGCTGATTTAATGCAGATAAGGTGCTAAGTGAATTTAATTACCACCTTAATCAGCCACAGAACCTGTGTAATTAATATGTGTTCGGGTTTAAAGGGATGAGGTGGGAACCCTAGGCGGAACCGCCGCTATGATCATTCTTATGGTGCGCAGAATTGCCGGCCCGACAGAATGATATCTGAATGATGCCTGTAGCTGCAGGCATCATTCAGATATCCCACCTCAAAGTCAAGGACGTCATATGACGTCCTTGGTGGAGAAGTGGTTAACCACTTCAGCCCCGGAAGATTTGGCTGCCCAATGACCGGGCCATTTTTTGTGATACGGCACTGCGTCGCTTTAACTGACAATTGCGAGGTCGTGCGACGTTGTATGCATAAAATGCATGAAGATAAAAAAAAAACTTCTGCCTTTACAACCATTTTAAGCAATTTGTACTGGGGTGGTAGGGGCTGTTAGTAAAGTGGACACTCCAGTTTTTTAGAAGGTCCACTTTGAGACTACACCCAAAGCCTGTTTCATGTTAATATTTTTATCTACTATGGTTAATTGCATTATATTTGTACCTAATTAGGCTATGTATCAAGTGAAATAAAAAACATCAACATAAATACAGAGCAATTCATAACACCCCATATTCCAAAGACAAAACTTAGCGTAGTTTCTATATTTTATTTATACTAGCCGGTTACATTTTCTATGCTTTGTCAAACACAAATTGCTGACAACTGAGAAAAATGTACATGTTCACTACACTGAGGATACATTTGGTTTTAGAATTTTAATGAGGGAACTGGTAGACAGAGTTAATTGTTTCAGTCAGCTAAACAAGGACAAAACATCAAGGCGGAGAAGTGATGCAGGAGGATAAAAGGTTGAAGCTTTCTACTTTTAAGTTCAGCAATTGTGTTCAGGTGAACTATCAGCAGTTGGCAAGAAGTGAACCATGAACAGAAGGCATTTAAAGCATATGCACACCGTGAAGTGGGACAACTCTGCTAACAACCTCAGGGCTATGTCTGGGTGCAGAGCCTTGAGAAATGAGGTGTGACATGATGGTGCTGTCACAAAGCTGACAGATGTAAACAAATAGCATTGAATGTAATCCATTCAGTGCTTCAACTCTACTCTTTACATACATCAATATAAATATCACAGACGATGCCAGCAGCATACTAGTAATAAGCAGTTGTTATTGTACCCCCTCTTCCTCTAAAGACCTTAAAGCTGAACTTCAGGAATTCAGCCACATTGAAAAATGTACAGGCATACTATTGCCGCGTACACACGATCATTTTTAATGTCATTTAAAAAAAAAACATTTTTCTCGACGTGATTTTTCTTGTTTCCTCTCAAGCCTGTCTTGCATACTCACGTACATTAAAAAAAAACACTCGAGCAAAGCGCAGTGATGTAGAACACGTACGAAAGCACTATAAAGGGGAAGTTCCGTTCGAATGGCGCCACCCTTCATGTTAGTAAAGTTTGTTGAGCGACGATTCGCGCTTTTCAGCCTTGTGCTTTTCAGTCCGTTACAGCGTGACGAATGTGCTATCTCCATTATGAACGTTAGTTTTACCAGAACGAGCGCTCCCGTCTCATACTTGTGTAGCGCTACCCCCAGTTAAGAGAGCCGCTGATATTGATTTGGGCCCTGCAGTGCACCGCTGTCAACCCCCGGCAATCGGCTCTAACCTCCCGTGGCACAGCTGGTGATAGAGAGATAGGACCGCGTGATCGCAACTGTTGGTGACGCAGTCCTATAACAAACATACACAGAATATACTTTAAAACTCCTATTAAAGTAAGCGGAACTGACACCAAATGTACTTTACCCAGATATTTTACTGAGGCTAATGGGCAAGTAATAAACAACAGTATAACAAGTTGCAGATCCCTGCAATAAACAGTAATAAAGATAAACAGAGTAATCAGAATAATAAAGTATTGCTATGTAACTCTAGCGCTGCCCTTTTACAGCTACTTCCCCTCATGGGTAGACTAACACCCAGCAATGTCTACCTATGCAGTCAGGCCTGACTGATCTAAATGGAAGTTCAGTGAAACAATATTCGCTAGCAATCTCTCGGTGGTGCACTTGAAGAACAACTTTGTAATCCCAACAAATAGTAAAGATAAAGTATCTGTCTTTAAACAGCTCTCACCACCTGGACAAGTCCAAGTCCCTTTCCTCCATCGATTCGTCTAGGAACAGGAATCCACCGACATCCAAGTCTTCAATCCTTCTGGTGTACTGCAGCAAGGAGGATTAGATGTCTCTAAGGCTCTGCTAGGCTGGCAGAGGGCTCTTTGGAAAGGAGCACACGGCCCGGGCTTCAGGCCTTGTGCACACAGCAGTTCAGCACAGACATCCTCTTGCTAGGAGAGGGGTGTCCAAAGAGAGCGACCAAAACTCCGCCTCCCCTTTATAAAGTCTGCCCCAGCAGTCTCTGTTCTGGAGCAATGCACCCTGGGTGCTGCAAGATGTACTGGGAGATGTAGTCTCTTTCTCTCCTCTGCTTTCACTTCCAGTAATGTCTCTTTACTTCCTCCCGACTCACCTCTCACCTGGAACTTCTTATCTCTCTGCATTAAAGGGGAATACCCCGCTACACACTCCCCCCACTTGAACTCTTTGGTCCCCAAAGATAAACTTCAACAAATACTGTTTACCATTTTGGACAATGTCGAGCATGATGTTGGCATAGGGAATTCCCACCAAAACTTTGGGATGGAACTCTCTTACCCACAGGTCACACTACCATGAGTGGCCTGCCTAACTGTGCCAGAGAGTGAGCTGGGGTTGCCCTCCACCAAATGGACGGTGGAAGGATCAGGTTGTTCAACACTTCTCCTAGCCGTTACAACAGAGTCCTCTGAGCTCGTCCCCATTTGGGGGTAAGTTCGTTTCTTGGGAGGCCTGATGACTCTGCGAGCCCTCTGCTCTCTTGGTGCTTTTGACTCTGGCACCACAGGCTCTTCTTCAGGAGTAAGTTCAGGTAACATTGCTGGTTCTGGAACCTCTGATTCAGAAGTCGACTGACGTATGGAATCTCTAGAGTCCTCCTCTGCGCAAGTGTCAGGAACATCTTCCCAGTAATCAGCTGAGGGACTGAAGGGTATGAATTCAGTAGCCTCCGGATTCAGCGTTGCATCTGGGGTATCCCCTCCATTTGGGAGATCTATGGCGGACGTTCCCAGAGTCGAGGGAGGCCACAGCCAGTCCAGTTCTCCACCTTCTTCTGTACTCAATTGGGAGGCCTCCCCATCTTTGGCTCGAGAGGTCTGGGACCGAGTGTTCGGCCTAGGAATATCCAGGATAGAGGCCGGTTCAGGGGAGTCTCTCACGGGAGGTATTCTGACTGCCTCAGCAAGTGGGAGCAGGTGGTTCCGATGCCACGTCTTCAGTGGACCCACCTTTCCTTCTGGCTTTAGTTTGTAGACAGGCAAACCGGGCAACTTCCTACAGACAACATAGGGCTCAGATCTCCACCTGTCGGCAAGCTTGTGTTTTCCAGGGACCCCCAGATTGCGTAGCAGTACTCGGTCCCCGGGCTGCAGATCTTGCACTCGAACCTTCAGATCAAAATTTCTCTTGTTGCGGGCCCCCCTTTGATCCGAAGCCGCCTGGGCTTGTTCATAGGCCACCTGCAAGCTACGTCTAAGTCTGTCCACGTATCCCTTGTGGGATGTAGCTGAGGTATTGTCTATAAAAGTGCCAAAGGCCAGGTCCACAGGTAGCCTTGCTTCTCTCCCAAACATAAGTCGATAAGGGGAGTAGCCAGTGGCGTCACTTGTGGTACAGTTATAGGTATGTACTAGGGCTGATATGTGCTGACTCCAGTGTTGCTTCTTCTCTGTTTCTAAGGTTCCCAACATGTTGAGCAGGGTCCGGTTAAATCTCTCCGGCTGAGCATCTCCTTGTGGGTGGTAAGGCGTGGTTCTGGTCTTCTTTATTCCTAATGAATCCAAAAGTCTTCGGATCAACCGACTCTCAAAGTCCCTTCCTTGATCTGAGTGGAGTCTCTGTGGTAGTCCGTAATGGACAAAATACTTCTCCATAAGTATCTTGGCCACGGTGGATGCCTTCTGGTCTTTGGTTGGGAAAGCTTGAGCATAGCGGGTGAAATGGTCGGTTATTACCAGAACATTCCCCAATCCACTCAGGTCGGGTTTGAGGCAGAGAAAGTCAATGCATACCAGATCCATTGGGCCTTGACTCTGTAAGTGGCCCATTGGGGCAGCTTGATGGGGTAGGGTCTTTCTCTGAATGCATCGTGCACAGGAATGGCAATACTCCTCTACTTCTGCCCTCATGCAGGGCCAATAGAATCGATTTCTGACAAGCTGGAAGGTCCGTTCTGCCCCTAGGTGACCATGATGGTCATGCAGGGCAATTAGTACAGTCTCTCGGTGCTTCTCTGGAAGAAATAACTGCCACTTATCTTCTGAGTCATCAGAGGG
Organism: Rana muscosa; assembly: GCA_029206835.1. Lineage (NCBI taxonomy): Eukaryota > Metazoa > Chordata > Amphibia > Anura > Ranidae > Rana > Rana muscosa. The sequence continues at coordinate 528,761,298 of CM055118.1, read as the reverse complement.
GCCCCTTCGGTAGACCACTCCCTGATGTACCTGTAGCCTGTCCAATTCCTTCCTCAACAGGCGAGCCTCCTTTGAGGGGTGATGTAGGAATTTGTTGGGATCCTGATTCTCCAGGGCTTCGAGGACCAATCTCCCCATGGGGTCTTCCAATTGGTCACACCTCAACTCCTTCTTGGACAGTCTCGGTAGGTTGTCTTCCTCCAGTTGAGTTACCCCACAATAGTGTTTGGGGACTCCTACCATGGTAACCCCTATTTCTTCTGCTCTGGAGCCTCCTCTGGCTTGGAATTCAGCCCCTTGACAAAGGGCCCGCACCCCGTCCGGTGCCACTTGGGTCCAATCTTCCCAGTCATTTGTCGTGGCATGAGACCTCCGGGACAGGGCATCTGCATCCCTATTTCCGGCTCCTGGTCTGTACTTCAGACTGAAGTTGAATCCAGACAATGCGGCCAACCACCTGTGTCCGGTGGCATCTAGTTTCGCGGTGGTGAAGAGGTAGGTCAGGGGGTTGTTGTCTGTCTTCACAGTAAACTCTGCCCCATACAAGTAGTCTTTTAGCTTGTCTACTACCGCCCATTTGAGGGCCAGGAATTCCAGCTTATGAGTGGGGTAATTCTTTTCTGAGGGGGTCAGGCTCCTGCTCACATAGGCCACTGGTCGCAGTTGTCCTTCATGTTCTTGGTAGAGTACACCACCTAGACCCTCATGGCTGGCATCCACATGTAATTCATAAGGTCTGGTAGGGTCGGCGTAGGCCAGGACTGGGGCAGTGGTTAAGCTCCTCTTCAGAGCATGAAAGGCCTCTTCACACCTTGGGTTCCACTGATCTTGAACTGACTCACCAGGCCTCCTGGGCCCTGAGTCATCCTCTTCCCCTTCTGCCTTTAGCAATTCATTCAACGGGCGGGCAATCCGAGCAAACCCCTCCACAAACCTCCTATAATAGGAGCAGAACCCCAGGAAGGATCTGAGCTCTGTTACTGTGGTGGGTCGTGGCCAGGAAGTGACTGCTTCCAACTTCTCAGGATCTGTGGCCACCCCTTCTTCAGACACTATGTGCCCCAGATAGTTCACAGAAGACTGGTAGAACCGACACTTCTCGGGGGAAAGCTTAAGTCCCTCTTCGCTGAGTCTTCTCAATACTTTCTCCAATCTGGCTTCATGTTCTTCCAAGGTTCTTCCAAAGACAATGACATCGTCCAAGTACACAAGGACTTCTATAAGATTCATGTCTCCAACAGTCTTCTCCATAAGGCGTTGAAAGGTAGCAGGAGCTCCAGACAGACCCTGAGGCATCCTATTGAATTCGAAGAATCCCACCGGGGTTATGAAGGCTGTCTTCTCCCTGTCTTCTGGGTGCATAGGGATTTGATAGTACCCACTCTTGAGGTCCATCACACTGAACCATTTGGCTCCAGACAAACTTTGTAGGGCATCTTCTATCCTTGGCGTGGTGTATTGGTCAGGGATGGTTCTCCTGTTGAGAGTCCTGTAATCGATACAAAGCCTCAACGACCCATTCTTCTTTCTGACCACCACGATTGGGGAGGCATAGGGACTTCTAGACTCCCGGATCACACCAGTCTTCTTTAGTTCTACAAGTTGTTCCCTCAGATCCTCCAGATCTGCCAGGGGGACCCGCCTGACCCTCTCTCGGAAGGGCTTATCTTCTTGGAGGCGGATCCGATGGGTGGCACTTCTTGCACACCCCACATCAAATTCATCTTCGGAAAAGATCTTCTCCCACCTGGTCAGCTGGGCCTTGGCTCTTTCTTTCCAAGCCCTGGGTAGGTTCGGGTTTTCCACGGACAGTTTCTCCCAAACATCTCCTCCGTCACCCGTCCCCTTGACTTCGGACCAAGTGACCGGGGCAGCAGGGCTCACCTGACCAAGCAACACTCTGGCAGGGATCTCCATGGGTCCTCCCGTAGTGTTCCTAACACTCACCAGAACTCTGCCATGGGCCTTCTTCAGGGCCTTGAACGGAATCACTTCTGGTATCACTTCCAGGCCTGAGGACTCTTCCCTTGGGTCTGATTCCAGCATGACAAAGGGGCCAGGTTGTTCCCACGAAAGCTTCACAGTGGCCCTAAGACAGGTTACTTCTCTGGGCTGTAGCACTACTCCTTCTCTGCCAAGTCTCCACACCTTCCCTATCCCCTCTCCCGGGGTCTTCTGCTCTAAGACCAGTCGTTGGTAGGCCGTCTTTAGCATGGGATGGATTTTGGTGGCTGAATGGTTTCTCTCTTTCACTAGAGGGGTCAGGAGTCTCCTGACTAGATCCGTGTTTGTCCCAATGATCAGGGAAATCTTGCTGGCTCCAGGCGGCCGGGGACACACAACTGCCAGGGTGTCAAACACTTCAGCCTTCCCAGCCACGGATGGGTCGAAAGTCATCTTTATGGGCAGGTACCCATCATAAGGGAAACTCTGGGTTCCAAGTCCCCATATCTCCAGCTCTTCTATCTTCTGGATAGGCAGATGACTCAAGTGCCTATCATAGAAGTCCCGGTATAGTAAAGTCACCTGTGCTCCGGTGTCCAAAAGAGCTTTAGTATAGACTCCTTCCACTTGAATGGGCACAGTAGGAGACGGGCCCACCAGTTCCTTTGGGTATGGCCGGACTGGGGTCACCTCTTTTTTTTGGCTTTCGACCCTTGCTCTGCTCCTTTTGGACTTTAATTTTTCCTGAGCCTGGCATGCATTGACTTTCTCCCTCTCAATGGGGGCACAAACCCGCTGAGGGATGTTATTGTTCCTTTTAGGTGGATGTTCCTTCTTTGGGGTGCTGTACTTCCACTGAGGGGTCTTGCCCCCTCCCTCTGGGGTACATCTTGGTGGGGGTGTACTATACCTCCTCCTAGGAGTTTTGTCTCCTCCATTCTTGGCCTTTTTTTTTAGTTTGGAGCGCACTGAAGAAGATGGGCACCCGGTTGACTCCTTCACCGGGGCCCTTTGGCGTTTCCCGCCGGCTTGCAATTATCTGTTCTCTTCTTCTTTGGGCTGGAGCATACGTTAGCAAAGTGGCCACTCCCTCCGCAGTTATAGCAAATCACCTCTTCTCGGTCCTGTAGGGAGGCCGGTGCTGAGGTGTTCGGGAACAACTCCTTTCTTGGGCTTGGTTTCTCTCGTCTTCTCTGATCTTTCTCCATCAAAGAGGTCAGCATCTCCAACACTTGGGCCATTTGCGATTTCAGAGTGTCAACCTCTGCATCTCTTTCTGGGCTCTTGACCGAATGGACCAACACTGGTACAGGTGTGACATTCGCCTTGGCCACCTGCTGATCTTCCTCCAGCGCCTCTTCGTCCCTAATAATTTTTATTAGATCAGAGTAGGTTAGTGACATTCCTCCTCCTGAGGTTTTCAGGTGCAGCCAGACCGGGTCTGAGCGCCGCGCTCCCCTCATGATCTGCTTCATCTGCATCTTTGGGCAGCATTCCCTTCTTCAGTACAATCTTGCATAACTGCCTGTTCAGCCTTCTAACATATTCTGACAGTTTCTCATTCGGCTGCTGGAGAGTGTGTTCAATTTGATAAATCATCTCTGACACCTTCTCCAGCTGACCAAACTCTTCCTGCAGCATGGCCAGGCAATCTTGAGCTGTACAGTTTTCATTTCCAAACCGGAAGCTCTTCACCGCTTCTGCCGCGGCACCTTTCAGACTTTCTAAGACTCGCTGTCTCTTCTGTGCCTCAGGCACCTCCCATGCTTCTACTGCCTGCAATGCCTGTTCCACCCAAGTGTCAAAATCTTCCTCCCCCGCAGGGACGGGGAGCTTCCCTGAGAAGGTGCTAAGCTTCCGGTAACCGGCCTCCACATGCACCGTACTGCTTTTCTGGCACTTAATTACAAGGTCTCCTAGAGCATTCAACAATTCAGGCCCTATAGCGGCCAGCGGTGATCCCGGGCTTAATAGTTCCTTAAGCTTTTCTGCTTTAGGGGATAGTGGTGGAGATAATTGTGGGAGTGATGGCTTTGGTGTCTGAAACCATTCTTCCTTCACTGGCAGCGTATGTATCAAGTGATAGATCTGATTATCTATGGCTTGTATACTCTGACTTTTAAAATGCTCTGGGATTTCGTTTTTCCATTCTACCAGTGCGTATGTAAACGAGATCACTGGATCTGGCCTAAAATCCATCACCCATGCTTTGTGGCTCGGAGACAGTAACAATACGAGCTGTTTTATCTCCTCTTCCTTCCATCTTTCCCCCGGGAGTACAATGACTACCGCCGCGGTTGGATCGGCGCCAATCGCTGCGCACCACTGTGACATTGCCAGCGGGTCCATGCTGGTACTTCTGACCGGCTTGATTGCAGCGTGCAACGTACAAGGATCCCGGACTCGAGCCCCCACGTGTAGCGCTACCCCCAGTTAAGAGAGCCGCTGATATTGATTTGGGCCCTGCAGTGCACCGCTGTCAACCCCCGGCAATCGGCTCTAACCTCCCGTGGCACAGCTGGTGATAGAGAGATAGGACCGCGTGATCGCAACTGTTGGTGACGCAGTCCTATAACAAACATACACAGAATATACTTTAAAACTCCTATTAAAGTAAGCGGAACTGACACCAAATGTACTTTACCCAGATATTTTACTGAGGCTAATGGGCAAGTAATAAACAACAGTATAACAAGTTGCAGATCCCTGCAATAAACAGTAATAAAGATAAACAGAGTAATCAGAATAATAAAGTATTGCTATGCAACTCTAGCGCTGCCCTTTTACAGCTACTTCCCCTCATGGGTAGACTAACACCCAGCAATGTCTACCTATGCAGTCAGGCCTGACTGATCTAAATGGAAGTTCAGTGAAACGATATTCGCTAGCAATCTCTCGGTGGTGCACTTGAAGAACAACTTTGTAATCCCAACGAATAGTAAAGATAAAGTATCTGTCTTTAAACAGCTCTCACCACCTGGACAAGTCCAAGTCCCTTTCCTCCATCGATTCGTCTAGGAACAGGAATCCACCGACATCCAAGTCTTCAATCCTTCTGGTGTACTGCAGCAAGGAGGATTAGATGTCTCTAAGGCTCTGCTAGGCTGGCAGAGGGCTCTTTGGAAAGGAGCACACGGCCCGGGCTTCAGGCCTTGTGCACACAGCAGTTCAGCACAGACATCCTCTTGCTAGGAGAGGGGTGTCCAAAGAGAGCGACCAAAACTCCGCCTCCCCTTTATAAAGTCTGCCCCAGCAGTCTCTGTTCTGGAGCAATGCACCCTGGGTGCTGCAAGATGTACTGGGAGATGTAGTCTCTTTCTCTCCTCTGCTTTCACTTCCAGTAATGTCTCTTTACTTCCTCCCGACTCACCTCTCACCTGGAACTTCTTATCTCTCTGCATTAAAGGGGAATACCCCGCTACACTTGATTCTGAGCATGCACCTTTTTTTTGTTCCCCTTGTAAAAGCATACACACTACCCTTTTTCACGTCGTTGAAAAAAAAAAGCGTGAAAAACGACGTGAAAAAATAGAGCGGGTTCTCATTTTTTTTAGGCCATTTTTCACGTCGTTAAAAATGCTCTGGAGCCTACACACAATCGTTTTTAATGCCCAATTTAAAAAATGGCATTTTTAACATCGTGAAAAGCGGTCGTGTGTATGCGGCATATAAGTTAGTTCCAACGAGGTTCAGGATGCCACCTCATGAACTTATTTCCTCAATTTACATATGCTGTCACTATTCTTCCAGTGGTCTGTCAGAATAGCCAACTCATCAGATTAGGTAACGGAAGTGACGTTCCATCACCTGCGTATGTGTTCCACCGCTGCCAGGTTTGCTAATCTGACAGAAAACCTACAGTCAGAAGGTGGCAGCAGACAGATAGCTGACACCCAGCTACGTCTTGAATTTCAGAGTAATTTTAGCAACAAACGGAGAGTATATAAATAAATATAGTATATTGACATCTGTGATGCTCTTTGGATGTTGAAAGCCTAAAGGTTCAGCACAGAGCAGTGCGGGGTGTACCAACATCGCCTCCGCCACCTTCCTACTGCTGGCGTCCAGCTTCTTTTTTTTTATTTTTTTCATAAATCTTTTTATTTAATTTCTTAAACAAACAAAACATAACATAACACATCATACACAATAAATCTAACATATATTAGTAAAATAACACGATCATCACCTTGAATAGCAAAAACAAGAAATAAAGAAAAAAAAATATGATTATCACTATTATTTCCAATCATATTCTAAACACGAAAAAATCCCATATAGGGAGCATCCCTTCTATAAATTGTTACCTCCCTCTATGTTAGATGCCGTATATGGCTTATCCAGCCACTTTGCCCAAACCTTATCATACTTACTAGGGCAACCCCTATTCCTATAAGTATCTTTATACAATAGAAGATTATTATTAATCAATTGTTTCCAGTATATCAGCGAAGGAGGATGATGTTTCTTCCAATATATTGCAATAGATTTTCTTGCGTAGAATAATGTTGTATTAATAAATATTCGTTCGGTCTCTATAGGAATAATATCCTCTACTAAGCCCAGCAAACAGACTGATATTGAAAACGGTAAAGGAGCAGAAGTGATAGAATTTAATAGATCCACTACCTCCATCCAAAATGTAACTATACAGTGTATATGGACAGGTCCAGAAGATGTGTGTGAAATCCCCTCGAGCTGCTCCGCACCTCAAGCACTTAGAGGAACAAGCAGGATTTATCTTTTGAAGTCTATATGGCGTGATATATGCTCTGTGTATGAGTTTAAATTGGATAACACGATCCCTCAAGGAGACCAGAGATCTCAAAGGAAAATCCCACACACAGCTCCAATCCTCCATACTCAAATCTGGTATATCTCGAATCCACCTAGCTCAAAGACTCTCTAATGGCAGGATAGAAGTTAAATTAAGATGAGAATAGAGTCTTGAGGTAGGCTTATCCAGACACTCAGACCTAAGTACTAACTCCAAAGTAGATTGTATCATCATTAAGCTATCTTGTGGAAACTGTGCATGAAAAGTATGTGAAAGCTGGTAGTATCTAAATAGATAAGAGCTAGGAAGAGTAAAAATTGAGGTGAATGTAGAGAAGGTAGATAGCCTCTGATCAGTAACCACTTGAGCAAGTAATTTTATATTGTATTTGGTCCATGCTATAGGGTCTGGTGTTTTAAAGAATTGAGAGAGGGCAGGGTTTAGCCATAGAGGGGCATTTGGAGAGATCGCTCCCTTTGGATAACCCTCACATCTTAGGCCGGCCTCCCAAGCTCGAATAGTATTAAGCATAGGAATAGTCACCTGATGAAGTGCCCTACGGCCCCTAAATAACAGTATCTTGAGAGCTTCTACGGAACCTACTACTGCTGCTTCCAGCTGGGTACAAGGGTTGTATAAATCTGGATTTAACCACCATGCGGCTGTAACCAACTGAGTGGCTAAAAAATATTTATATAGGTCTGGAAAAGCTAATCCTCCCTCTTCACAAGGGCGCATCAAGGTACTTAATTTATACCTAGGGGTTTTTTTCCCCCATAGAAAAGATGAAAACAAATGATTTAGTCTTTTGAAAAAAGATACAGGGAGCCATTGAGGAGAATGTCTAAATAAGTACATGAATTTAGGTATAATTGTCATTTTTAAAAGATTAATGCGTCCCAATAGAGACAATGGTAGAGACTTCCATACTTTTAATTTAGACTCAGTATCTCCCAAAATTGGAGTCAAATTCAGAGACATAAATTCAGAAGACCGACGTGAAATTACCACTCCTAAATACTTAAAATTATCTACCCACTGTAATGGAGTTTCCTTCATAGCCATACTACGAGCCTCCATATCTATTGGGAACAACAATGACTTAGTCCAGTTTACCTTCAGCCCTGTAACCGTTGAAAAAGAATCCAATATATCTAAAGCTCCTTGTAACGAGGGGCCAGCATCATTTAAGAATAATAAGAGGTCGTCTGCATACAGAGCTACCCTCTCCTCCAGCCAACCGATCCGCAATCCCCTAATATTGGGGGAAGTACGTAGAGCCTCTGCCACCGGCTCCATAGCAATCACAAAAAGGGCTGGGGAGAGAGGGCAGCCCTGACGAGTTCCCCTAAATAGTGAAAAGGAAGCCGACAACCCTCCTCCCATCTTTACTGCAGCTCTGGGATTCCTATATAAGACCTGTAACCATTTTATGAATACCGTTGGGAAGCCCATTCTGCAGAGTACTTCCCACAGGAAGGGCCTCTCCAAGGTATCAAAGGCCTTCTCAATGTCCAGAGAGGCAATAACCCTAGATCCTATATTAAGATGTGAAGCATAAATATTGGTATATAATCTCCTCAAGTTCACATCAGTAGATCTGCCTGGCATAAAGCCCGTCTGATCTGAATCAATGATATTAGACATCAAGCTTCTTTTTAAAATGTAACATCCAAACAGTATCACAGATGTCAATATACTATATTTATTTATATACACTCAGTTTATTGCTAAAATTACTCTGAAATTCAAGACGTAGCTGGATGTAGTAAGATGTCTGCTGCCGCCTGTTAGCGGTGGAATGCACATGCGCAGCTGACAAAACGTCACATTCATTACCTAATCTGATGGGTTCGCTATTCTGAACATTGGCACTCTGATGTTGGACCTTCTGGGCTCAGATCCTAAAGCTGCAAAGTTGTATGGAGTTGCTGTGCCCACCCTTCCCTCCTCCTGCCCAATCACAGAGCACTTTGTATTATGTGAACTCATTCACAAAATACAAAGGCTTCTGTGAATGGGCAGTAGACGAGAGGGGCAGGCAGAAATTCTGTGTGTGAGAAGACAGCATGATAGCTGCACTCCCAGAGATCCATAAAACTGTCAGGTGTAAATTAAAGAGATAAGTCCACAAGGTGACTTGCACCTAGTTGGACTTAACTTACAGTATATAGATAACATTTGGAACTTGCGCTCAGCCACTTTTGAAGCGAGACTGCTGCACTAAACTGATTCCTGAATGCAGGACCTACATAAACTTAGCTTAAAAAAGAGCGTGCTGTCTCTTTAACTATCATGTATTAAAGCATATAAGTGATTATCGTTCAGATAACACACAGTATCCAAACTATCTCATATCATATGCAAAAAAAATAATATGCAATAAAGATCAATTAACAATTTGTGTACCCAAAAGCTTGAATTTTAAAAAGTAAAGTTCCAACTCTGGGGGAGACACCAGTGGTGCTCTCCAACCTTTGAGATGGTGCGTTTGGTCAGACAAAGTTGGTTACTACAGCTGGAGACCTTGAAGAGAGTCACAGACTGGGAATATGGTCCCAGACAGTTTGGGTTCAGAGAAAGTAAGTAGAATAATGTCTTCAGAAGATTGAAGCCATCCGGTGGCAGAAGAGGAAGGAGTACTGTGACAGACAGCTACAAATTGAAGCTCTTATGCAACTGAGAACAAATAGAATGTGATCACTTATAAAAAAGGAGAAAAAAGGTGTATGCCAGAGTCTGTTGATGGAGTCCAGACCGTTTACTACCTTCTCATGGTGGGGATACCACAGCAAGTGGTGATTTATATGGTTGCTGAAACAAGACAGTGAGAGTATTGGTTCTCTAAAGTGGAATATGCTAAAGTGCTGATAATCTCCATGTGTGAGATCATATTGGTCTGAGCACATCTGTGACATCTAAGCATGGAAGCACTTTTTATGGTTCTAAGCATAGAGCACTTTTTTGTCCTAAACACCTGGATGGACATTTTTAGAATATTTTTTATTTAAACATTAACTTATTTTTATTCCCTTATTTATGAATGTATCTTTGCACTTTGTACTTTTTACCTTGGTTTGGTACATTTGAAATTCAAACTTTTGGGTACCTGAATTGTTAATTGACTTTTTTGCATATTGTTATTTTGCACATGATAAGAGATAATTTGGACACTATGGGGTTTATTTACTAAAGCTAAAGAGGGCAAAATTAGTCACAATTCTGCAGAGAAACCAATCAGCTTCTAACCTCAGCTTGTTTAATTAAGATTTTGCAATAAAACCTGGAGGCTGATTGGTTTTTCTGCAGAATAAAGACAAATTTGTTACCCTCTCTCTCTCTAGCATTAGTTATCTGAACGTTAATCACTTATAGGCTGTAATACATGATAGTTAAAGAGACAGCACACTCGTTTTTAAGCTTAAAGTGTTTGTTACCCCAAAACTTTATATTCCTGATATGTGCCTGCTGTACCTGTTCCTGTTCTCTTTTTATTGCTTCCAGTACTTGAAATCCCTGGTGTTCCTGCCAGTCACTCTGCTTTCATATTAAAAACTGACCACACCAAGCAGGAGAACACATCGTGGTCAGTTCTCTAGCTGTGCTGGGAACTCAGTATGCTCTCCTCCAATGATCAGACTTGTCCTGACACGCCCCCCCCTGCACAGCCATTCACTGGGAAGCTCAGTGTGCTTCTGCTTCTCCTCCCCCAGCTCGTATGCAGCTGAGAACAGAGGGAATAAAAAAATGAAAAAAAATAATAATAAATTATAATGGGTTTATATATCTATACAAAATGTTTTGCCTTTCATTTCTATTTTAAACTGAATGGGTTGTTTTACAAGGTGACCGTTTACAATCACTTTAAAGTATAATAGTACGCCTGTACATTTTTTAAAGTGGCTGAATTCCTGGAGTTCATCTTTAACATATTGGTACCTTTATAATCCACTCCATCAATTGTTTTAAATGCACTTTTTTTCCTGAAATGTCCAGTGCACACAGAATAATCAGGGCTGTTACCAATAAAAAAAAACCTGACTCAAAAACGAAACCCTTAATTCCATCTCTTACTGTCCTCCGTGCCTGCTGACATATAGAGACAGCAGAGACACAAAAAATTCTGATGTGTCTTGAAAGTGTGGGTTCTGATTGACAGATTTGTTTAAAGCCCAACTCTGAGAAAAGGAAAAAAAAACTCCCTTGCAGTGGGACTGCAGCTGCCCTGCAAGTGTTAAGAAGGTTTCTGTCTAGGATAAGCACTTTTACTTACCTGATCCTCTGTTCCGCCAGAAGACCATGCTCCCTCATGCTCTGGAGGTGGACTGTTCTTCAGGGCTATGACACATGCATCGGTCTTGATTAGGTCAGAGGACATTATACTGCCAAAATGAAGGTTAGAAGAAGCAGGCTCCTCTGGTCTAGGCCTTTGCCTCCCAGGATTTGCCTGTAAGTTTGTGAGTCCAGAGATCCAGTCCTTGTCTTCTAAGCCTACTGTCTGAGGAGGGCATAGCTCCAGAAATGTCTACTCCTTGTTTCTCAGGCATACAGTCTAGGAAATGGCACTGACGTTGAAGAAGAGTTCTGCTTATGCCTTGAACACACGATCGGAATTTCCGATGAAAAAAGTCTGACGGAATTTCTTTGTCAGATATTCAGACCGTGTATCTGACTTTTTTCCATCGGAGTTTAGAAAGAGAACATGTTCTATTTTTTTCCGATGGAAAAAATTCCTATCAGAAATTCCGTTCGTCTGAGTGGAACTCCGACGGAGAGAAAACCACGCATGCTCTGAGTCAAGTCGACGCATGATCGGAAGCATTGAACTTAATTTTTCTCGGCTCGTCGTAGTGTTGTACGTCACCGCGTTCTTGACGGTCGGAATTTGGTGTGACAGTGTGTATGCAACACAGCTTGAACGGAATTCCGTCGGAAAAATCCGTCAGAGTTTATCCCGATGGAAAATCCGATCCTGTGTACAAGGCATAAGTCAATTGTCAGCCTAGGCTTAAAGATCCACAGCTACAAATTGAAATTCACAGCTCAAAGGTGCCTGTAAAAGGCACAGTAGATACTAAAGGTAGTGGTCCTTTTTGCCTACCCAACCTTTATTAGCCTGTGGCAGAAGTAAAAAATTCAAGATACCAATAAGTGGAGGAATTTGTAATGCTTTTTTTTTTTTTGGTATCCTGCACCCCTGACCCTGTTTTCCCTAGACAAATAGCCAATCAAAATAACAAAAACTGCTGTCAGTGGGTGTTTCAGTGCAGCTATAAAGCAAAATACCAGTAGGAAGGCACATAACATTCTTCAGCAATTAATTAGCTCCTTCAATGGTCTTTGCTCCATACTGTATCTGCGTTGCCCTCTTTGTGTGTTAGCTACACAGTTGGTAGAATGTTTGACTAATAAAATAAGAGCAATCATGCTTGATTCAGCTTGAAGCAAACATTTATGTTTCTTCTCACATGCACTGTAGCTGTGTGGGAGCTCAACTACTGAACAAGGGCTCTCCAGGAGTGGAAACATGATTTTGTTAACGGTATAAGAAGTGAATAAGAAGTAAAAAATAAGGCAAGCACTCATCTTGACATGCAGATGCATATTCTTACATATAACTATATTTTAGTTACTTTAGAGAGCCAGTGGGTGGCATTTCTGCTTTCAGTAAAAGGTGCTTGAAATCTGTATAAGCAACAATCTTGAAAATTATGTTTCCAAAATTGCTGCAAAGAAATCTACAGTGCTTTAATCACAATGACTGGAGTATGTGAAAAGTTTCAGCTTGACAGCTTAAAATTAATTTATTTCAGTTATTCTATATGCAGTTTGCTCATATTCGCCTTATATGCAATAGAATAGCCTATTTTCTGCAAGAAGAATCCTGTCTCCTCATCTTGTCCAGAACCCACCTCCTCCCCAAATGAATCTTCTAAATGTTTGTATATCAGTTGTAATCTCAGCACCCCTATTATGGAATATGAGATGTTGCAGCCTACATGTACCACCTACTTACACTGTGGCAGTAATATGATTTAGCCGTGTTGGGTCTCCATCCGTCCATGAGCTATAGACACCTGCCTTCTGAGATAGCATGTATATAATCAGAATATTGCTCTTTACAAAATGACTGCCCAGAGCGGTATATATCTGCTTAGCAGTTAAAAATGTATTGTAAAAACGTTTTCTTTTTAGTTTTGTATAACGTAGGACAGTGTTAGAATTTCTGTTGGGTTTTTATGGCTTTTTGAGCATCTCTCCTTCCTATCCTAACTCCTCAGTACAGACAACCCCCCCCCCCCTCAGTACAAAAATCCCCACTCAGTACAGCGCCCCCTCCCAGCCTAATCCTTCAATACAGACCCTGCTCCTATTCTTATCGATCAATACAGACCCCGCTCCTATTCTTATCGATCAATACAATCCCTTAAGCAGTGTCCACCCTTCCCAGTACTGACTTCCCTCAGTACAGATCCTCCAGAACAGACTACCCCAAAATAGACACCCCCAATACCCTTTCTGTACAGACACCCCCCCCCTCCAATACAAACGTTTTCCACAGTATAGATCTCTTTAGTAAAGACCCCCCCCAGTACAAACAACCCCAAGACAGACCCCCTTAGTACAGAAATCCCCCAGAACAGACCCCACCCAGTACAGACCCCTGTCAGTACAGACTCTCCCTCAGTACTGGCTCCCCCATACAGACACCCCTCAGTACAGACCACCCCCCCCCCAGTAAGACATTCCCCAGTACAGACATCCTTCAGTACAGACCTCCTCAGTACCAACACCTCAGTAAGGACACCATTAAGGACAGAACCATTCAGCACAGACATCCCCTAAAAACAGACTACCCTTTAGTGCAGATTTTACAAGACCCAGGCAGTTCAGAGTGAGGGAGATCTTCCCCTTGGCTGTGCCATGTAAACGAAAAAAAAAAAAAGGAGCCTCCCTATCCTGGAACTATGGCTTTTAGACAGGCAGAATAGGTACTGCAGTGCACACTAGCACTAAAGCACTACCTCTGCCTGTTTGAGAGCAGCAGTTGCACTGTGCAACAACAACATAAAATGTCGGATGACCTACACCCCCCAGAGTGCTGATACCAGGTGTAAACCACACTCCCCCAAGTATGCCACTGCTTGTAGAAGCGATAACTGTCAAAGGCCTGATTCACACCTATGCACCTTTGTGCATTTTGCAGATTTGCACTACAGAACGTGTTCCATAGGAAACCATGTTAAATGGACTGTAGTGCAAATCAGCAAAGTGAAAAAAGCACTAAAAATGCATAGGTGTGAATCAGGCCTAATAGGGGACTTTATCTCATTTACAAGAGATTTATTCACACTTCCTGTCGTGTCATCAAAGCACAAAGTGAGGGTAAATCTCAAGGGGTTAAGGCAAAATGAAAAAAAAAAGATTAAGGTCTTAACAATTTCCTACTCTACTTAAGAAAGAAGTTTGGATTTCAGATACACTTTAATCAACATATTCCCCCTAGTGTCTGATATCGTGCATCAGAGTAAGAATATTTTTAACCTAATGGCATTGGCTACCATGCATTATAGGTTGCTTAGATATATGGACCAGAGATGTATTCTTTTGTGGGCTTTATTTAGTTCTGCTTATACACACTAAGCCCTACTATTGGTTCTATACTCGAAACTTTAGATAATGCTAATCTGGCATAGCATCATTAGAGATGTACAGTACATGAAAATACTTGCAGGCAAAAAACTGTATCAAAATCCTATACAGCTGCAATTGTATATGTGATGGACTGAATGATCTTAGAGAGGAACTGCAGTCTGCTCACATAATTTGTAATTAAAACATCTTTGCTATTCTGAAGCTTCCCTCCAACCACTTTGCATTGTATTTTATATATACTGTGATTCTGTACTTGTCAAATATGCTGCAGAAATCTCCCTCCACTGAGTCTGGCTGCATCCATTTTAAATGTGGGCAGCTGAAACTACTGTTCACTTCCTGGATTTACACCGACACACAGAGGCACACCTCCAGTCCTGCAGCTCTCATTGGCCCTCTTATGACTCACCCCCCCTCCCTTCCTGGCAAACTCTCACAAAAGTGTGAGAGAGAGCTGTGAATTATGTCATAAGCCTGGCTTTTTACCAGACAAGAAACAGGAAGTGGGCTAAATAAGGTATTTACTGGCAGGAAAAAAAAATGTTTTACTATCCAAAGTTAAAACAACAAGAGCAAAATATTTAATAGATGGAAAGTTGAAAAAATGACTGAAGGTCCACTTTAAGGTGAATGTATGACTTTAAGAATGTTTTTTTAAAGCACACAAGCATATACAAAGAGGTAAATTTAAGAAAGCCATACTGATCTGCCCATGAGAACCTCTAAGCCGTTATTTTTATAAAATATGAACTCCAACAACACTCTATTTATAAAGTCACAGGTCTTAAAAAGCACAAAGATCAGGTGACCCTGTATACTATGTACATAGGGAAATTAACTGATAATAGTGAATTGTTAATATCAACAATTCCGATTTTTAAAAAGTGTGGTTTAATAAATACCTTCACAAAAAAACTTCTGTTTTTAGCCTTATTGTTCAAGGAGTATGCCTAGATACTGTATGTTTGTGCTGACTGCTGCAAAATATTTGTGTTGTTCAGAGTACTACATTGCATCTTTCCTGTACCAGTTAGAATTTTATCTAAATGGTTGCCATTCTTTATTGTGTTACATTTTCAAAACGTGACTTGAAATTGCTAGATATTGCTAGATTGCTAATATATTTTGTGTAAACCACTTAACTTTCCGTTTGAGCATAATGAAATCACGTGATTCAATACATTTGTATTTTATTTAATCTGTCAAATATTTGTGAATAGCTGAATTTTAAACAACAACCCTCTCATCAGCTGCCAAACAGGATCAATACAGCTACAGGAAAATTTGATTTGCTGCAACATTCTATATTGTCTCCCGCTGCCACCCTGAATGCAATATTTAATTCCTTCACTGTAATTGCTTCTCCATGAGAGAATGGATATATTCTGATTCACTTCACAGCCCATCTCACCAAATAATTATTAAAACATTGAAAATTACACAACATTGAATATCCTACTTTCCATAAAATGTGAATTCCAGCATGTTTTATAAAGGCCATTGTCCATTTATTGTACCTATACATCAAAATGTAAAAGGTTTAAAGTGAACCCTCCAATAAATGATCAATACAGGCACTTGTTTTTTCCGATTGTGTTCAAGTGAGTCTTATTTTTTTGATGACCTGGATACAATAAAAATGCATGGGAATATTTTTGTAACTTAAATAAATAAATAAATACATTTGCATATAACATAATTACGAAAGCCATTTTTGTAATTTAATATCATTAAAAATAGCATTCAATTTCAAACTGAATTCACCAATACCTTTTTAAAAAATTTCATAAAATCCAGTGCAAATAGCGACTTGGAGTCATTCTGTATATCACTGGTGCATTGAACGCCTCTGAAAATGTAATTTTTTGCTTGTGTGATTGACTCGCTGATTTTATTCAATGTTTTAAAAAAAAAAATCTTTTTTTTTTATTCTGTTTTACATTTTTTTTTTTTTTACATATTTCATCAGAGTAGTTCAGTGTAACCATAGTGACACTGTACTACTCTGAGGGGGCTGAGTCAAGTATCAGCTAAGACATCAGTCTTAGTAAGGAGGATTTAATCCTTTAGTTTTCAAAAAATTATGATATTTTAGTGGAGATACCACACTCTTAAGCTGACCAGAAACAAAGGGTAGTGAAACATCTTTTTATCCTTGTACACATGACTAGGACTTGCTAAAGTCCCTCAATCAATACCTTAGTTGCTGGGCAAATAAAGCTAAGGTCATTGCCTCCTAAAGTCTAACTCCATTTTTGTTAACCGCTTGCCACCTGGCCACAGTACATTTACTGAGGCAGAGTGGCACAGGCAGGCTGGATCACGTACATGTATGTGATTCAGCCAAGGGGCACACTTTGAGTGGTCAGGGGATCATGTGATCTCTATAAAATCACATGATTACAATGTCAACAAAGCTGGTAAGAATGAATTTCATTCATAACAGCTGTGATCCCTATAGTGATGCTGTGACTGCCCCACAGCTATCACATGGTACCTGGGCCATTCACAGCACCCTGTACCATGTGATAGCTGTGGGCCAATCAGAGCACACAATTGTAAATCACAGCTATTATGAAGGTAACCTATTCATGACAGTGCAAAACATTGCTGTTAGAGTGATCATCACTGTCAAAGTTGCTTGCCAGCATTGAGGATGGTGTGTATGTGTCACCTTTGAAATGGAGAGTGCACTCCTCGCTGCCTTCCACAGACTGGGGAATACGAAGCACTGGAACATGAAAAAGTGTAGGCCTAACGCATTATTCTCAAAAAATTATTTATTAATATACAAAGGTAGCTAATATACTCACAAAAAAGACTTGAATAAAAGCATGTCCACATGAGTTCATAAAACCGTCCACATCAGAGGCTCTGAAGAAGAGGAACTACTCGAAACGAATTAGCATATGCCTCTACAGGGACAGTCCCATGTGATGTGGACAGTTTTATGGACTCATGTGGAGGTATAATTAGACATGCAACCTATCTACCTTCATATATTATTGTAGCACCCTCTACCTCAGGTAGGATGTGCTAGAGGTAGTTGTTTTGTTTTTACAGCCAGTGCATGTAAATTTAGGCAGGCCTAGCTGTGATATAGGCCTGTTTGATTTGATCTGGGGGCTGGGAGTTGTTTTGAGAGTAGCAGCAGGTGACTGAAATGCACTTCATCTCTCTGGCACCTCCTCTGTTTCTGGAAGGTTTTGGAAAAGATGCAGGGCAGTGGGTTGGAGTGGTATGGAGTGTATCTAGGAGCCATGCCTAATCCCCACCTAGGATTGGCAGGGGGCAGGCCACCTATATATACTCATGGTCAGCCTGCTGTGGGGGTTGTTGTCGGGTGGAAGAACTAGTGATGGAGTGTTAGGCTGTCATGGCCCTGTAGAAGCCCCCTTTCTTGGGGGGGGGGTGACTCTGGGTCTGGAGCTCGGGAGCTGGGAAGGAACCCCTTCATATAAAAGCTATCTCGGGGTGTCCTGAACAGCCGGGCAAGTCACTGGGAGGCATCCATTCCGGGGTTAGTGAGTGACAGGCACAGTATGGAGATCTGAAAGAGACATGCCAGGATTGAATGTGAAGCCAGAGGGAGAGACTGATGTCGCTGGGGTTTGAGTCAAGTTGCTGCAGCCAGAAGGGGTGGGCAGGACTTACTGGGACCAGTAGTCCACCAAGATTCAGTTAGCACAAAAGTACTTCTTTTATCGCTATTGGTTGCTACACCAAAGGGGCCTGCAGACCTCTGCCAGCAAATGGTGGCTATTGAACAGTTGGGACATATTCAGAGTGAGGCCTAACCATGTGCTAACTGTGACAGGAATCTAGGATTGCACAGTAGAGAAAGTGGAGTTGACTCAAGTGATGTGCTGGAGAAAGTAAGGAGCTTTAGAGACAGATCCAAAATCGTTTGTTCAAATTACAAGATCAATTATCCGGGCATCCCATGTCCCTTTTTCCAAGCCAAGTTAAATCCCCTAAAATAAAAACAACAAAAACAAGCTGAAGGACTGTTCATTGTCTGGCGATGTGTGACTGGAAGTGAATGCCTGGCTAAGCAGGGTGATGGGTGGAACTACTATACTTAGCGACCCCACGGGGGCACCGCTACATTAATAAAGCCTTTGTTTGAGGATAATGCGCTAGGCCTACTCGCCTTCTGTCTTGTTCATGTTCCAGAGTATTTTCTATGTTGTGATGCAGTGCATTTCTGCAGGTGCTTAATAGGGATGAGCCTGATGTTCGAGTCGAACGTAAGTTCGACTCGAACATAGGGTGTTCGCCTGTTCGCTGAATAGCGAACAATTTGGGTTGTTCGCGGCAAATTCGAAAGCCGCGGAACACCCTTTAAAAGTCTATTGGAGAAATCAAAAGATCAAATTTTAAAGGTTAATATGCAAGTTATTGTCATAAAAAGTGTTTGGGGAACTGGGTCCTGCCCCAAGAGACATGTATCAATGCAAAAAAAAGTTTAAAAAATGTCCGTTTTTTCGGGAGCAGTGATTTTAATAATGTTTAAAGTAAAACAATAAAAGTGAAATATTCCTTTAACCCGCCTAGCGGTATTCCCGAGTCAGGCTCGGGGTGAGATTTCAGTACCTAAAGCGGTAACCCCGAGCCAGACTGTCCCCACTGTACCTAAAGCGGTAATCCCGAGCCAGACTGTCCCCACTGTGTGAGCGAGCCGTCATCTCGCTTGATCCACACTGCCGAGTGCCGCCGACGTTGCGGCGCATGGGGGTGGAGTTCGCCGCCAAATTCAAAAAGTGAAACACACAATACACATACAGTATACTGTAATCTTACAGATTACAGTACTGTATCAAATAATAACACACCCCCATTGTCCCTAGGGGTCTGCCCAGTGTCCTGCATGCACTTTTATATAATAAAAACTGTTCTTTCTGCCTGGAAACTGGAGATTGTCCATAGCAACCAAAAAGTGTCCCTTTACATCAAAAGTGGTTTTAGACCAGCTAGAAAACAGCGATAATAAATTATAATCACTTGCAGAATTTAGCGATAGCAATTTGTGGGGAAATTCGTCATCAAACACTGAAAAACACTTTTATTATTATTATATTATTATTGGTTATAATTATTTTATAGTTATTTATTATTTTATAATTTATGATTTTGTTTTTTGAACTTTATCATACCCTGGATGTCTACTAGACTCTGGTTTGGACAGATTTAAATGAGTAATTCCTAAGAATTACAGGCCTACAATATAAAATGCCAAATTTCCATGCAGAATAATGATATCGCTTTCAGCACCTAAAATCTGACAGAATCATACCGCCAGGGAGTTTAAATTTCGTACCTGGGGGGTGTCTATATTATGCCTGTAAAGTGGGTCTGGTATGAATATTAAGAAGAACCTGGTATGGAAGGGCCTGGTATGGAATTTGGGGGGACACCCACACAATTTTTTTTTCCTTTTGGTTCGGGGTTCCCCTTAATATTCATACCAGACCCCAAAGGGCCTGGTAATGGACTGGGGGGAACCCATGAGGTTTTTTTCAATGAATTTTATCTGTATTGCCGGGACCCGACAATTAATTATAGCTGCGAGTAGTTTTAAGTGACTTTTTTTCCTTTAGAAATTACATTTTGTGCAGGGACTGTTCTAAACACGGGAAACATGCGCTACTTTACAGGCATACTATAGACACCCCCAAGTACGAAATTTAAAGGAACATTTTACTTTTATTGTTTCACTTGAAGCATTATTAAGATCACTGCTCCCGAAAAAAAGGTTGTTTTTAAAACTTTTTTTTTGCATTGATACATGTCCCAAACACTTGTTATGAGAATAACTTGCATATTAACCTTTAAAATTAGCACTTTCGTTCGTGTCCCATAGACTTTAACGGTGTTCGCGTGTTCAAACAAATTTTTTGCCTGTTCGCATGTCCTGCTGTGAACCGAACCGTGGGGTGTTCGGCTCATCCTTAGTGCTTAACTAAACCACCAGTTCATTTTCACAGATCCTATGTACTTGTGTAAAGTACAGGTAATTATGAATACTTAATTCAGCACTAACCCATCCAACTAACTGGCTGAAATGTTAAAAACCTAACTCCAGACAATTTTTGGCCCCTAATTGGGGTCAGCAGGAAAGTAATAGGAAAACTGTCTGATGATTACAAAGACAGCAACTTAAAAAAAAAAAAAAGACTGAAGAGAATGTAGAGTGGATGTAGAGTGGAGCAAGGCCACAACCTCTGTGAGGTTTTAACTACATCTCCCACCCTGTTCACTTGGGTGATTGAGCCCTGGTTCACACTGGTGCGTTTTGACATGCGATTTGACATGTCAAATCGGTGGCATTTGCCAGCAATTGCTGACAATGGCACCGTCCTAATCGGTGCAACGCCACATCTGCGGCGCTGCACCGATTTCAAAAATTTGTTTCTGTACTACTTTTTGCGATTTCGGGCAGCGATTTACATTGACATCTGTGCAGAAAGCTGCACAGATGCCTCTGTAATCGCGGCCGAAATCGGGACTGACAAGCGGGAGTGAAATTGTGCGAGTTCCCACAGCCCAGTGTGAACCTGGGCTGAAGAGGAGCGTCCGGTATCCAGAAAAATGTCTCACTTGATGATTTATTATCATTTATTGACGAGAAAAGATCTATATTATCCTCTTTATGAATATTTATCAATATTTTATTATTTATGTTTTATGTGTAAATAATTTGGTGATATGGAATAGGTTTAGACATTTCTTATAAACTGTTGCATTCATATTTCCCTAATGATTTATCATCTATGTGTTAGGTGTATATATTTTTGTGATATACAATTGGACTAGATGTTTCTTACTATCCATTATACTCATATATCGCTTTTATTATTTATTATTGATGTCTTTTCACTTACTTTTTATCTGTATAGATAATTTTTATGTAATTTCTCATTTATTGATACGAAAAAGTCATAGTGTATATGGCTTTATTTTACATGTCTCCTGCAATATTTTTAGAGACCATATGAAGATTTCACTTTATCCAGTATCTTCAATCGCAAAAGTGTTCCCTGCAGTAACAGCCCCGATGTTGTTGTCCGGGAATCTTATTGGACTCTCAGTCTGCTCAGAGGAGTCACAAACATCTATAAAAGCTTGTCAGAGGTTCTCTTTTCATTCAAAATAAGAAAAATACAGTAAATACGTTTTGGCTAGAGGTTGGATTTAAAAAAATAAAATTTCCTAGTATTCCCTTCTGAAATGCAAGTGAGTATTGTTTGAGTACTTTATTTCTGAAAAAACAATTAATAAGATTAATTTTTTTGTCATTTAGAATTACTCACTAAACACAGTTCTTTTGTTGTGATTAAAATTGTTGTAATTTGCTTAACTAATTTATTAATTTGTAATTTAAACTAGAAAGAGCTCACTGCCCTGGGAGATTTCACTAAACAAAATTTAAAGCTGAAATCTGGGGATTCCCCAAACTCCTAAACTAAACAAGCATTTAACCCTTGTAGTGCAGGAGAGCTGCAAGGGTGGATTTTTTCTATTTTGCGGAGGTCAGCTTTAAAAGTAGGATACATATTGGATTCTGTAAAATGGTTCTACTAAGAAATATTAGCCACAATGGCCACATAATATAAACATGATAACTAAAAAAAGTATAACCCTTCCTTTACATGAAAGCAGAGTTAACTTTATACTATACACTATATTACCAAAAGTATTGGGACACCTGCCTTTACACGCACATGAACTTTAATGGCATTCCAGTCTTCATCCGTAGGGTTCAATATTGAGTTGGCCCACCCTTGGCAGCTATAACAGCTTCAATTCTTCTGGGAAGGCTATCCACAAGAGAATGTTTGACCATTCTTCCAGAAGCGCATTTGTGAGGTCAGGCACTGATTTTGAACAAGAAGGCCTGGCTCATAGTCTCCGCTCTAATTCATCCCAAAGGTGTTCTATCGGGTTGAGGTCAGGACTCTGTGCAGACCAGTCACGTTTCTCCACCCCAAACTAGCTCATCCATGTCTTTATGGACCTTGCTTTATGCACTGGTCCAAATCATTTGGTCTAGGGGGGATTATGGTATGGGGTTGTTTTTCAGGGGTTGGGCTTGGCCCATTAGTTCCAGTGAAGGGTACTCTTAACCTCCCTGGCGGTATGATTATGTCAGATTTTTGAATCTCAAAGCGGTACATTATTTTGCATAGAAATTTGTCATTTTATATGGCAGGCCTGTGATTATTAGGAATAACTTATTTAAATCTGTCCAAACAAGAGTCTAGTAGACATCCCGGGTATGATAAAGTTTAAAACATGAAAACATAAATTATAATATAATAAATAATTATACATAATTATAAAAAATAATAATATAATAATAATAAAATAAATTTCCCCACGATTCACTATTGCTCAATTCCGCAAGTGTTCTAATTTACTATCACTGTTTTCTACTTGGTCTAAAACCACTTTTGACGTAAAGGGACACATTTTGTTTGCCATGAACAATCTCAAGTTTCCAGGCAGAAAGAACAGTATATATAATATAAAAGTGCATGCAGGCCACTGGACAAAGCACTAGGGACAAAAAGGAGGTGAAATGATTTGATACAGTAATGTAATCTGTAAGATTACAATGTACTGTATGTGTTATTTTTTTTGTACTTTTTAAATTTTCCGCCGGGCTCTGCCCCCATGCGTTGCGACCCTCGCAGGGAACAGAGCCCAGAACACAGAGCATCGGGCGGAGGACACAGCGGTGGGACATCGCAGGATCCTAGTGACAAGGCAAGTATGCTGTACCAGGATTCTGCAATGCAATCCCGAGTGTGGCTCGGGGTTATCGCTTATGGTACTGAAATTTAACCCCGAGCCACAATCGTAATACCGCCAGTAGTGTTAAGGCATCAGCATACCAAGACAACCCCTCCCACTCCCGGCATGCCTACATTTTGGTAGCAAGCAATAGTGGGAGTGGATCAAAGGAACTACCAAAATGTACTCCAAGAAAATATTTTCTATGGCGCATAGAAAAAAATCCAATTTTCTTACCGCACATTACACGGGATGAGTATTCCGGTACATAAGGATGTCCAAAAACAGTCCAACTGAGTGATGGGTAACAAAACAAACAAAAGGCCAACTGTTTGCATTGTATGCAGCAAGTAAGTTTGGCCTCTTTTTAACCATTTCCCTTAAAATCACACCCTTTTCCCCACCTGAATATCACTATGTCCATTATTGCCACAGTGAACTATTTGCACCTTTGCTTCTCTCTTACATGTGTGTAATAATGCCACAAGTCTTCCAGAATCTTAGCAATCCTCCTGGTAAATTTACGAACATAGCAGTACAATCCACATATCTACATGACAGAAACACAAACACTAGACTAATTCATTATATCAGTATTTTTTTTTAAAGGGTATATACCTTGCCATTGTTGGTCTGTAAAGGAAACAACTCCTCTTTTCATTTATCTGCACAAATAATCTGCATGGTTAGTAATGTTAGCTGCTTAAACTACACATGCTGTTGACCTACATAACCCTACCTAAAACATAACCATGGAGATAAACTAGAGCGGATTATTTCAATAACTACACATTACAGAGTATATGAACATGTAATTTAAAATAAAAGACTAATACTAAATCATGTTTTTGTAGGACATAAGACTACAAAATGGCATGCGTTTTAAAAAAAAAAAAACAGTTTGGATGCATGAATGAAAACATTGAAAGTTTATGCACATTTAATAATATGGAACTAGAGGCATACATTTTTTTTCTTGATTAGGGAAGGCTTAGTACCGCAAGTTTTTTTTTTTGCTGTCTGTGTCTGGTTGGGAAGGGAAAGTGAAGAGAATGCCAGAGCTGTCACACATCTAGGAGAAAGGCAATCTCCCAATATGAACATTTGTTCCGGTGACAACTGTCAGTGAGAAAATACCTCTCTCTTCCTATTGTTGCTCCAGGACAAGTTGAACTCTTCCCCATTTGGTTCATATACATCAATAAAAACATACTTTCTAACTCTTTACCACTCTATCCAAAACTATAATTTAATGCTGTGGCTTGAGGTTCACTTTACACAGCATAATGTAAAAAAATAAAATTGTTAGAAATTCAGTGCAACCCAAAATCACTTTTAAGGATAATAATTCATCCTATTACTTATTGGTTTCTGTACTTATATTCCCTGGTCTCTAAGGACTACAATTTAGGGAGCTGCATGTTTGGACATCATATCTATGTATGTCTGCACACTGGGCTTCTATTGTGGTGTTAAAAATACAGCTTGGTGCATTTTTGGTCATTAAAAAAATATGCACAGGAAACACGCCTCCCAGTTCAAATGCATTAAAAATGCAGCAAGAATGCATCATTAATGCACCCGTGGTACATTTTTGATGTGTTTTTTGAGTCACATGACCTATGAAAAACACACCATAAGCACAGTAAATCATGGTAAAATCGGTCCAAAATCATGGTAAATTCATGAAAAAATGTAAAAGTGAATTTGTAGTAAAATTGCGGCAAAACGCAGTGCTTTTTTGGTCCCATTATCTGCACCCTTTCTCATAACACCATTTTCGGCCACCGAAATTTCAGTGCATCTCTAAAGTAAACATTTTAGTTCATGTTGTAGGTAGGTTTCCTGATCTATAATCCAGACGGATTATCATTTATCACATTTCATCAAATAGGAACTACTCAATAAATGTATACAATGAGAGATCTTGATTAATGGATTAGATATATTTGGGTTTAATAGGAGGCTCTGGTCATCACCATTTAAATAATGTTTCCCTCCTTGCCTAATATATGTAACTGATTCTTTTGAAGAGGGGAGGTAGGCAATTGATAGAGAGAATTGTACAAATGTACTAACTGTGTAACCTGTTCCTATAAAATTCTGCACAAGCCTGCATTGCTTATATGTCTCTGTACTACTTTTATACTTCTGACATTGACAAAGAATTTTTGAATTTAGTTTGTGGAGTCTAGCAGGCTTGAGGTAAACTTTTATCTAAAAAAGCCTATTCTTATGCCGCGTACACACGATTGTTTTTTTTGATGAAAAAAGACCAATGGACTTTTTTCATCGGACAAACCGATCGTGTGTGGGCCCCATATGTCTTTTTTCCATCGGTATAAAAAAATAGAACATGTTTTAAATTTTACCGATGGAAAAAAAAACTATAGCATATTCCGATCGTCTGTGGAGAACTCCATCGGAGAAAAAACCCACGCATGTTTAGAATCAAGTCGTCGCATGCTCAGAAGCAGCAAACTTAATTTTTCTCGGCTCTCTGGAGTGTTTTACGTCACGGCGTTTGGGACGGTCAAATTTTTGACTGATGGTGTGTAGGCAAGACTGATGGAAGTCAGCTTCATCGGATTTCCGATGGAAAAATCCATCAGATTTTATTCCATCGGAAATCTGATCGTGTGTACAGGGCATAAGTCTACCCAGTCTTCTACAGTTAGATGTTCTACAGATAGAGTTAAGCTTGCCATTGATGGTTTGAATCCCGGCCGGTTCAGCAGGGACCGGCCAAGTTTCAAACCATTTATGGGCAGGCTGATTGTATCCAAGTCGAGCCATCATTCAACTTGGGTACAATCAGCATGTTGGATTTTTATATGCAATTATTGCTGGCAGCTATAGCAGCTAGCAATAATCACTGTGTTCTCCCAGCAGTCAATGCTCCCCATCCCTCCCTCCCCCAGAAGAATACAATAGCTCTTCATAAGGGATTTCCCCATCAACACTGACTGTGTTGATTGAAGAATCAAGCAATGTTCTTACCTGCAACCCGTGGTTGATGGAAAGAAAATCAAATCATCTATGGCCTGCCTTAGACCTACCTGCCCTGGCCCCTGAAACATTTAACCATATAACAGGCCTAATCATAGAAATCAATCTCTATGATTAGGTCCACTCCAGGGTGAAATGCTTCCAAGAAGGGAGATTACAAGTTTGTGCATGTTTTCCAGAACGATAAAGCTGTATTGAAATGCCAAGCTCATTGGTATGTGGCTGGTCTTTTGTTGTGAAGTATTGTTTTCCCTGTTACCTGCAATTGCTTTTCAAAGTATGACTGCAGCTTATTGCCCTGTACAGACAATAGGATTTTCCATCAAAAAAAGTTGGATGTGAGCTTTTGGTCGGATATTCCGACCATGTGTATGCTCCATCCAACATTTTCTGTCAGAGTTTCGGCCAGCAAAAGATTGAGAGCTGGTTCTCTATTTTTCCGACAGAAAAAGTTCTTGTCGGAAATTCCGCTCGTCTGTATGCAATTCCGACGCGCAAAAAAACACACATGCGCAGAATCAAGCAGAAGAGCCAAACTGCCTATTGAACTTCATTGATCTAGGCTCGTCGTACGTCTTGTACGTCACCGCGTTCTTGACAAGATTTGTGTGACCGTGTGTACGCAACACAAGTTTGAGCCAACATTCCGTCAGAAAAAATCCATGGTTTTCTTGTTGGAATTTCCGATCGTGTGTACGGGGCATTTGAGTATGGCTGTAACATTTTTAAAAACAAAAAAAAATCTACTCGTAAAGTCATACAATACAAAATTGTTGCCTTAACAAATGTAGAGTATTACAATTAAGATGAAAAAGCAGGTTTGAATTGCCCGCAGTTTATTTACTCCCCATTATTTAGAGCAGAGCAGAATCTCCTATTGCAGTCTGTTTATATTGGCTTTCCCTGCCTGGAGAAACAGCAAAATAAGCCGTAATTCACTGTACCCTAATTAAAATGTTCCCGCATTGATGAAGAGTAGTAATTTATACCATGCAACTAGTTCAGAATGAACAGTCTTTCTTGAATACATTATTGCTGGAGATATACGGTTACAGTGTAGTTAATTTTTTTGGTGTACCTGCAAAAGGAGTTAGTTGATTTCATGACTTTTAGAAAATTCTATGTTTTTGTAGCTGTGAGGCTCAAATGGGTTTGCAACCATCAAAGGCAAGTCCAGTGTCAATGGGATGTATGGTACAGGCAACTAGGGATGAGCTTCGAGTTCGAGTCGAACTCATGTTCGACTCGAACATTGCCTGTTCGCCCGTTCTCCGAACAGCGAACAAATTGGGGTGTTCGCAGAAAATTCGAAAAGTCTATGGGAGAAATCTAAAGTGCTAATTATAAAGGCTTATATGCAAGTTATTGTCCTAAAAAGAGTTTGGGGACCCGGGTCCTGCCCCAGGGGACATGTATCAATGCAAATTTTTTTTTTCAAAACTGCCGTTTTTTCGGGAGCAGTGATTTTAATAATGCTTAAAGTGAAACAATAAAAGTGAAATATTCCTTTAAATTTCGTACCTGGGGGGTGTGTATGATATGCATGTAAAGTGGCGCATGTTTCCCGTGTTTAGAACTGTCCCTGCAAAAAATGTCATTTTTTAAAGGAAAAAAAGTCATTTAAAACTCACTCGCGGCTAATAATGAATTGTCGGCTTTTATCAATACATACAAAAGTCATTGATAAAAAAAAAAAAGCGTGGGGGTCCCCCAGAATTCAATTACCAGGCCCTTCAGGTCTGGAATGGATATTAAGGGGAACCCCGCCGCAAATTTTAAAAAAAATAGCGTGGGGTTCCCCCAAATATCCATACCAGGCCCTTCAGATCTGGCATGGATTTTAAGGGGAACTCCACCCCAAATTTAAAAAAAAATGTCCCCCCAAAAATCCATACCAGACCCTTATCCGAGCACGCAACCTGGCCGGCCACAGGGGAAAAGGGGGGGACGAGAGCGGCCCCCCCTCCCTCCTGAACCGTACCAGGCCACATGCCCTCAACATGGGGAGGATGTCCCCATGTTGATGGGGACAAGGGCCTCATCCCCACAACCCTTTCCCGGTGGTTGTGGGGGTCTGCGGGCGGGGGGCTTATCGGAATCTGGAAGACCCCTTTAACAAAGGGGACCCCCAGATCCCGGCCACCCCTATGTGAATTGGTAAGGGGTACATTGTACCCCTACCATTTCACGAAGAAAGCGTAATTTTTTTTTAAAAAAAACACACAAACACCTTGAAAAAGTCCTTTATTAAAAAATAAAAATAATTTAAAAAAAACATTCCAGCGGTGAAATCCAGTGTCCCGCGGCGATCCCGATGTCCAGCGCTGTCTGTCATTGGTTTTGCCTGAGCGGACCTGATGGGGAACTTCCTCCTCAGTGTTTTAAATGTATAGACCCGCCCCTTCTAAAGTTCCCCATCAGGTCCGCTCAGCGGACCAGATGCGGAACATGACAAGGGGCGGGTCTATACATGTATTACCACAGTGAGAGAAGTTCCCCATCAGGTCCGCCCCCTCGGTATGTCAGACCCGCCTATGTCATTGGCCTGAGCGGGGAACTTCCTTCACTGTGTAATTTAAATTTACACAGTGAAGGAAGTTTCCCGCTCAGGCCAATGATGTAGGCGGGGTCCGACATACCGAGGGGGCGGACATGATGGGGAACTTCTCTCACTGTGGTAATACATGTATAGACCCGCCCCTTGTCATGTTCCGCATCTGGTCCGCTTAACGGACCTGATGGGGAACTTTAGAAGGGGCGGGTCTATACATTTAAAACACTGAGGAGGAAGTTCCCCATCAGGTCCGCTCAGGCAAAACCAATGACGGACAGCGCTGGACATCGGGATTGCCGCGGGACACTGGATTTCACCGCTGGAATGTTTTTTTTTTTTTTTTAATAAAGGACTTTTTCAAGGTGTTTGTGTGTTTTTTTTTACATTTTTTTACGCTTTCTTCGTGAAATGGTAGGGGTACAATGTACCCCTTACCAATTCACATAGGGGGGGGCGGGATCTGGGGGTCCCCTTTGTTAAAGGGGTCTTCCAGATTCCGATAAGCCCCCCGCCCGCAGACCCCCACAACCACCGGGCAAGGGTTGTGGGGATGTCCGCTCTCGTCCCCCCCTTTTCCCCTGCGGCCGGCCAGGTTGCGTGCTCGGATAAGGGTCTGGTATGGATTTTTGGGGGGACTCCACGCCATTTTTTTTTAAATTTGGGGTGGAGTTCCCCTTAAAATCCATGCCAGATCTGAAGGGCCTGGTATGGATATTTGGGGGAACCCCACGCTATTTTTTTTTAAATTTGCGGCGGGGTTCCCCTTAATATCCATTCCAGACCTGAAGGGCCTGGCAATTGAATTCTGCGGGACCCCCACGCTTTTTTTTTTGTTTATCAATGACTTTTGTATGTATTGATAAAAGCCGACAATTCATTATTAGCCGCGAGTGAGTTTTAAATTACTTTTTTCCTTCAAAAATGACACTTTGTGCAGGGACAGTTCTAAGCACGGGAAACATGCGCCACTTTACATGCATATCATACACACCCCCCAGGTACGAAATTTAAAGGAATATTTCACTTTTAATTTTAAGCATTATTAAAATCACTGCTCCCGAAAAAACGGCCGTTTTTAAAACTTCTTTTTGCATTGATACATGTCTCCTGGGGGCAGGACCCGGGTCCCTAAACACTTTTTAGGACAATAACTTGCATATAAGCCTTTATAATTAGCACTTTAGATTTCGAACGTTCGAGTCCATTGTATTTAATTTTTGTCTGTTCGCAGGTTCTGGTGCGAACCGAACAGGGGGGTGTTCGGCTCATCCCTGCAGGCAACAAGTGAAATGTCAAATACAGTAAACACTGCAAGTGTGCTATGACAGCAAGTTGTATGTAACCTCGTATAGCTAAATTCCAAGAATGCAGCTTGGTGTCATACAACTCCCCTCTTTCTGTGAGAGACTAGAGTTGAGCGGACACCTGGATGTTTGGGTTCGACGGGTTCGGCCGAACTTCGGAAAAAAGTTCAAGTTCGGGACCGAACTTAACCCGAACTTGACCCCGAACCCCATTGAAGTCAATGGGGACCCAAACTTTTGAGGACTAAAATGGCTCTAAAAAAGTAATGGAAAGGGCTAGAGGGCTGCAAATGCCAGCAAAATGTTGTTAAGAGCATGGCAAGTGCTATGCAAACAAATGTGGATAGGAAAATAACTTAACCACTTAAGCCCCAGACCATTTGGTAGCTAAAGGACCAGAGGTGAATTCAGAATTTTGTACTGCGCTGCTTTAACTGTAAATTGTGCGGACATGCAATGTTGTACCCAAACAAAATTTGCGTCCTTTTCTTCCCACAAATCGAGCTTTCTTTTAATGATATTTGATTGCCTCTGCGATTTTTATTTTTTGCGATATAAATGGAAAAAGACCGAAAATTTTGAAAAAAGATGATATTTTCTACTTTTTGTTATAAGGAAAATTGAATAAACTCAATTTTAGTCATACATTTAGGCCAAAATGTATTCAGCCACATGTCTTTAGTAAAAAAAATGTCAATAAGCGTATATTTATTGGTTTGCGCAAAAGTTATAGCGTTTACAAACTAGGGTACATTTTCTGGAATTTACACAGCTTTAAATTTATGACTGCCTATCTCATTTCTTGAGGTGCTAAAATGGCAGGGCAGTACAAAACCCCCCCAAATGACCCCATTTTAGAAAGTAGACACCCAAAGGAAATTGCTGAGAGGCATGTTGAGCCCATTGAATATTTTTTTTTTTGTCCCAAGTGATTGAATAATGACAAAAAAAATAAAAAATTACAAAAAGTTGTCACTAAATGATATATTGCTCACACATGCCATGGTTATATGTGGAATTGCACCCCAAAATACATTCTGCTGCTTCTCCTGAGTACGGGGATACCACATGTGTAGGACTTTTTAGGAGCCTAGCCACGTACGGGACCCCGGAAACCAAGCACCGCCTTCAGGATTTCTAAGGGCGCAAATTTTTGATTTCACTCCTCACTACCTATCACAGTTTTGAAGGCCATAAAATGCCAAAATAGCACAAACCCCCCCCAAATGACCCCATTTTAGAAAGTAGACACCCCAAGGAAATTGCTGAGAGGCCTGTTGAGCCCATTGAATATTTTTTTTTTGTCCCAAGTGATTGAATAATGACAAAAAAAATTACAAAAAGTTGTCACTAAATGATATATTGCTCACACATGCCATAGTTATATGTGAAATTGCACCCCAAAATAAATTTTGCTGCTTCTCCTGAGTACGGGGATACCACATGTGTGGGACTTTTTTGGAGCCTAGCCGCGTACGGGACCCCGAAAACCAATCACCGCCTTCAGGATTTCTAGGCACAAATTTTTGATTTGACTCCTCACTACCTATCACAGTTTCGAAGGCCATAAAATGCCAAAATAGCACATAACCCCCCCAAATGACCCCATTTTGGAAAGTAGACACCCCAAGCTATTTTCTGAGAGGCATGGTGAGTATTTTACAGCTCTCATTTGTTTTTGAAAATGAAGAAAGTTTTTTTTTTTTTTTTTCAATTTTCAAAACTTTGTGACAAAAAGCGAGATCTGCAAAATACTCACAATACCTCTCAGCAAATAGCTTGGGGTGTCTACTTTCCAAAATGGGGTCATTTGGGGGGGTTTTGTGCCATCTGGGCATTCCATGGCCTCCGAAACTGTGATAGGCAGTGAGAAGTGAAATCAAAAATTTACACCCTTAGAAAGCCTGAAGGCGGTGATTGGTTTTTGGGGTCCCGTACACGGCTAGGCTCCCAAAAAGTCTCACACATGTGGTATCCCCGTACTCAGGAGAAGCAACAGAATGTATTTTGGGGTGTAATTCCACATACGCCCATGGCATGTTTGAGCAATATATCATTTAGTGACAACTTTGTGCAAAAAAAAAAAATTGTCTTTTTTCCGCAACTTGTGTCAACATATAAAATATTCCATGGACTCGACATGCCTCTCAGTATATAGCTTGGGGTGTCTACTTTCCAAAATGGGGTCATTTGGGGGGGTTTTGAACTGTTCTGGCATTTTATACACAACATTAGGAAGCTTACATCCACTCTTCTAACCACTTGAAGACAAAGCCCTTTTTGACACTTTTTGTTTACATGAAAACATATTTTTTTTGCAAGAAAATTATGTTGAACCCCCAAACATTATATATATTTTTAAAGCAAAGGCCCTACAGAATAAAATGGTGGGTGTTGCATTTTTTTTTCTACACAGTATTTGCGCAGCGATTTTTCAAACGCATTTTTTGGGGAAAAAATACACATTTTTTTTAATTTTAATGCACTAAAACACACTATATTGCCCAAATGTTTGATGAAATAAAAAAGATGATCTTAGGCCGAGTACATAGATACCAAACACGACATGCTTTAAAATTTCGCACAAACGCGCATTGGCGACAAACTACATACATTTTTAAAAGCATTTAAAAGCCTTTACAGGTTACCCCGTTAGATTTACAGAGGAGGTCTACTGCAAAAATTACTGCCCTCGATCTGACCTTTGCGGTGATACCTCACATGCATGGTGCAATTGCTGTTTACATATGACGCCAGACCGACGCTTGCGTTCGCCATTGGGCAAGAGCAGGGCAGGACAGGGGTGCTTTTTTTTTTTTTTTTTTTTTTTTATTATTAATTTTGCTTTTTTATTTTATTTTTAAATTGTTCCTTCCATATTTTTTTTTTATCATTTTTATTGTTATCTCAGGGAATGTAAATATCCCCTATGATAGCAATAGGTAGTGACAGGTACTCTTTTTTTGAAAAAACTGGGGTCTAGACCCTAGATCTTTCCTCTGCCCTCAAAGCATCTGACCACACCAAGATCGGTGTGATAAAATGCTTTCCCAATTTCCCAATGGCGCTTTTTATATCCGGGGGGGGACATTCCCTCCCACTGCTTGTAAAAGCAGTCCAGAGGCTAATTAGCCACTAGGATTGCTTTTACATGAAAGCCGGACGCTGGCTGAAAAGAATGATACCAAGATGATACCTAAACCCGCAGGCATCAATCTGGTATAACCAATCAAAGTCCAGCAACATACCAGTACGTTGCTGGTCCTTGTTGGACATGTATTGTAATATTTTTTTTTCATGCAGCCAGGTGGCTGAACGAAAAAAGAGATTGATCGGTGGGTATGCCCACCATTAGAATACCGCCCTTCATCCACCCACTTCTAATGATGGGCATACATGCACCATTTATATATGCCGAAGCATGGGGGCATCCTCCCGCAAAAAAGTTATGCCGCACACACATGGTCGGACTTTTCCACGGGCAAGCCTCCGTCGTAATTTCGATCGTATGTACGCGGCATTAGGAGCAAAATCACTCCTCCGCCCCTGCTACCCCAATGCTTCGGCATATTTGCTTTTTTTTAACTGTGGTGGTTAAATCACCTCCTACAGCACTGGAGTCGCAGGGATCAGGCCTGTCTCTGCGAACGCTGCAGTTATGTTTGTTGTGTTTTGTAAGTGACAGTGATCGATCGATACTGCACTTGGGTGGCCTGGGCTGGACGGAGGGGCAAAACGCAGGTGCTAGCAGGTATCTGGGCTGATCCCGCTAACACTGCGTTTTTGGGAACCCTAAACTGCTGGGGACGCTAGTATAGATCTGATCAGATCAGATATTGATCTGTTCAGATACTATACCACTAAGGGAGGTGTATGCTTCACGCGTGGGTGTTAGCGTTACTGGCACTAACCTGACGCTGCCTGGGGTGTGACGCAGACCCTCTCTGACGCTAAAACCTAATTGATATCACCTGCCGGGCGATCAGGGGGTTAAATCTTTATTGGGTTATATACGGCGGGTGCCCTGACACTATAAAAAGCAAACTAACTAACCAGCGTCACCCGTAACACTTATATGATGATCACTGGTGAAAGGGTTAACTAGGGGCAATTAGGGGGTTAAAACCTTTATTAGATAATATATGGGGGTACCTGACGCTATAAAAACCTGCGGCGAACCTAAAAAAAATTACTGGCTACCGATCTGCATCACTGACGCTAAGACAGCGATCAGAAAAATGATCGCTTAGCGACAGTGGTGATAGGGGGTGAAAGGGTTACCTGGGGGGCGATCAAGGGGGTTAAACCTTTATTAGATAATTTATGGGGGTACCTGACGCTATAAAAACCTGCGGCGAACCTAAAAAAAATTACTGGCTACCGATCTGCATCACCGACGCTAAGACAGCGATCAGAAAAATTATCGCTTAGCAACAGTGGTGATAGGGGGTGAAAGGGTTACCTGGGGGGCGATCAAGGGGGTTAAACCTTTATTAGATAATTTATGGGGGTACCTGATGCTATAAAAACCTGCGGCGAACCTAAAAAAAATTACTGGCTACCGATCTGCATCACCGACGCTAAGACAGCGATCAGAAAAATTATCGCTTAGTGACAGTGGTGATAGGGGGTGAAAGGGTTACCTGTGGGGCGATCAAGGGGGTTAAACCTTTATTAGATAATTTATGGGGGTACCTGACGCTATAAAAACCTGCGGCGAACCTAAAAAAAAATACTGGCTACCGATCTGCATCACCGACGCTAAGACATCGACCAGAAAAATGATCGCTTAGCGACAGTGGTGATAGGGGGTGAAAGGGTTACCTGGGGGGCGATCAAGGGGGTTAAACCTTTATTAGATCATTTATGGGGGTACCTGAAGCTATAAAAACCTGCGGCGAACCTAAAAAAAATTACTGGCTACCGATCTGCATCACCGACGCTAAGACATCGATCAGAAAAATGATCGCTTAGCGACAGTGGTGATAGGGGGTGAAAGGGTTACCTGGGGGGCGATCAAGGGGGTTAAACCTTTATTAGATAATTTATGGGGGTACCTGACGCTATAAAAACCTGCGGCGAACCTAAAAAAAAAAATACTGGCTACTGATCTGCATCACCGACGCTAAGACAGCGATCAGAAAAATTATCGCTTAGCGACAGTGGTGATAGGGGGTGAAAGGGTTACCTGGGGGGCAATCAAGGTGGTTAAACCTTTATTAGATAATTTATGGGGGTACCTGATGCTATAAAAACCTGCGGCGAACCTAAAAAAAATTACTGGCTACCGATCTGCATCACCGACGCTAAGACAGCGATCAGAAAAATTATCGCTTAGCGACAGTGGTGATAGGGGGTGAAAGGGTTACCTGGGGGGCAATCAAGGGGGTTAAACCTTTATTAGATAATTTATGGGGGTACCTGACGCTATAAAAACCTGCAGCGAGCCTAAAAAAAATACTGGCTACCGATCTGCATCACCGACGCTAAGACATCGATCAGAAAAATGATCGCTTAGTGACAGTGGTGATAGGGGGTGAAAGGGTTACCTGGGGGGCGATCAAGGGGGTTAAACCTTTATTAGATAATTTATGGGGGTATCTGACGCTATAAAAACCTGCGGCGAACCTAAAAAAAATTACTGGCTACCGATCTGCATCACCGACGCTAAGACATCAATCAGAAAAATGATCGCTTAGCGACAGTGGTGATAGGGGGTGAAAGGGTTACCTGGGGGGCGATCAAGGGGGTTAAACCTTTATTAGATCATTTATGGGGGTACCTGAAGCTATAAAAACCTGCGGCGAACCTAAAAAAAATTACTGGCTACCGATCTGCATCACCGACGCTAAGACATCGATCAGAAAAATGATCGCTTAGCGACAGTCGTGATAGGGGGTGAAAGGGTTACCTGGGGGGCGATCAAGGGGGTTAAACCTTTATTAGATAATTTATGGGGGTACCTGACGCTATAAAAACCTGCGGCGAACCTAAAAAAAAAAATACTGGCTACTGATCTGCATCACCGACGCTAAGACAGCGATCAGAAAAATTATCGCTTAGCGACAGTGGTGATAGGGGGTGAAAGGGTTACCTGGGGGGCGATCAAGGGGGTTAAACCTTTATTAGATAATTTATGGGGGTACCTGATGCTATAAAAACCTGCGGCGAACCTAAAAAAAATTACTGGCTACCGATCTGCATCACCGACGCTAAGACAGCGATCAGAAAAATTATCGCTTAGCGACAGTGGTGATAGGGGGTGAAAGGGTTACCTGGGGGGCGATCAAGGGGGTTAAACCTTTATTAGATAATTTATGGGGGTACCTGACGCTATAAAAACCTGCGGCGAACCTAAAAAAAAATACTGGCTACCGATCTGAATCACCGACGCTAAGACATCGATCAGAAAAATGATCGCTTAGCGACAGTGGTGATAGGGGTTGAAAGGGTTACCTGGGGGGCGATCAAGGGGTTTAAACCTTTATTAGATAATTTATGGGGGTACCTGACGTTATAAAAACCTGCGGCTAACCTAAAAAAAATTACTGGCTACCGATCTGCATCACCGACGCTAAGACATCGATCAGAAAAATGATCGCTTAGCGACGGCGGTGCTAGGGGGTGAAAGGGTTATCTGGGGGGTGATCAAGGGGTTAAACCTTTATTAGGGGGGGTTAGGGGGCTACACTGGACCTAAAACTAAATGTAGTGACACTTTTACAGTCACAAATGTCACTGATTGCAGTGATCAGTAAATAAATGGTCACTGCAATCAGTGACACTGTGACTGGGGGCTGGGGGGTGATCTGGGCGGGCCTGGGGGGGCGATTTATGTGCCTATGTGTGCTGGTGTTAGTGTAGTGTTTGTGCACTAACCTGTGTGTCTTCTCTTGTACGGCGCTCGGTATATGTGAGTGCCGCACAGGAGATGACATCACTTCCTCCTGCTTTCTCTGTCTGTGTGTACATTCCACAGACAGAGGGGGCATTTCTATTCGCCGGGAGCGATCGCGGGGGGGTGGCCGGAATCGAACGGCCGTCCCCTCATGTCAGATCGCTCCCCAACGAATTCCGACCGCTCACTGTACAGAAGGGGGTTCCGATCGGACCCCCCAACTGTACAAAGGCAATCACGTATGCTCTACGTGATTGTGCCTGTCGGTGCCATTGTGCCGACGTATATATACAGTGAGCGGTCGTTAAGTGGTTAAAATAACATAAAAAATAAATAAATAAATAATATGCTGGAGGCCCCCTTCTCAGCAGAAGAGGTACAGGAAGTCATTAAGAACCTCATAAACTCAACGGCACGATGCCACACATATGGTGGGAATGCCCCAGAATACGCCCTTTCTGGAAAAAAATATTAAATTTAATGGATAAGCTAGTGGGAAAATAAAATACTTTGAAATTAAAAAATAAAAAATTATAATCTTGACCTAGGAGGACGAGGTTCATATGGAGTAGGAGGTTGAGGTGGCGGTGGATGTGGCTGTGTAGGTGGAAGCGGCTGTGGAGGAGGACGAGGTAGCCAACACTGGTTCAAAAATACAACAATGGCTGGGTAAGGCCGGTGATGTGTCGAATTCTGTCCCCCGTCGGATAGTGTCTGCCCTGTACTACGCTTGCTCAGTACGTAGGACAAGGGGATTTCGAAAATCTCCGAAGACGAATGGCGCCTGCGCGGTGAGTCCAGGCTCAAGCCACACCATCTGAGGTTCAAGCCGAGCCAAGCGAGGCCGTGCCCGAAGTGTGGCGAGCGAAGCGAGCCCGTGAGGTGCCCTGTTACTATGTGCTACCGTATGTCCACTTGGATGGTGGGGCTTGAACCTGCACTCACGGCGCAGGCGCCGTTCATCTTCGGAGATTGCCAGACAGTTTTTGTCAGAACACCGGTATACATGTCTATTCTGCACAAGGTATGGACAAGTCCTGTGGGATCCATGCCTGGTTCATTTGAATGAACGTGAGCTTGTCCACATTGGCTCTGGACAGGCGGTTGCGCTTGTCTGTGATAACGCCCCCTGCCGTGCTAAATACACGTTCAGATAATACACTGGCTGCAGGGCAGGCCAGCACCTCCAAGGTGTAAAGGGCAAGCTCAGGCCATGTGCCCAATTTGGAGACCCAGAAGTTGAAGGGGGCAGACCCGTCATTCAGTACGTGTAGGCGTGTGCACACATATTGCTCCACCATGTTGATGAAATGCTGTCTCCTGCTAAGACGTTCCATCTCAGCTGGTGGTGCTGGTTGTTGTGGTGTGCTGACAAAGCTTTTCCACATTTTGGCCATGCTAACCCTGCCTTCTGAGGTGCTGGCGGTGCCCCGGCTGCGTTGGCGACCTCTTCCTCCTCCTCTGCCTTCGCCTTGTGCTTCCACCGTACCCCCGCTGTCAGGTGGGAATGCCACCAGCAGCGCGTCTACCAGTGTGCGCTTGTACTCGCGCATCTTATGATCACGCTCCAGTGAGGGAAGTAAGGACGGTACGTTGTCCTTGTAACGGGGATCCAACAGGGTGGCCACCCAGTAATCAGCACCAGTTAGAATGTTGGCAACTCGGCGGTCGTTGCGGAGACACTGCAGCATGTAATCGCTCATGTGTGCCAGGCTACCCAGAGGCAATGAAAAGCTGTCCTCTGTGGGAGGTGTATTGTCTGTGTCCTCTGTATCCCCCCAGCCACGCACCAGTGATGGCCATGAGCTGGTCTGGGTGCCACCCTGCTGTGAACATGATTCCTCCTCCTCCACCTCCTCCTCCTCATCCTCCACCTCATCATCCTCCAGAACTGTGCCCTTGCTGACGGACAATTGTGTACCTGGCGTTTGTTGGTACAGGAACCCACCCTCGTAGCCACTTGTGAATGACTGCCCTGAAAGCCTTGGAAATGATCCCGGTTCCTCCTCCTCCTCCTGTGCCACATCCTCTTCCATCATCGCCTGAAGCGTTTTTTCAAGGAGGCATAGAACTGGGATAGTAACGCTGAGAACGGCGTCATCGGCACAGGCCATGTTGGTGGAGTAAAAATATAAGTAAAAAATGCAGCGCTAGAAAGTGAACATGGGACTAAGGAATTGACTCCAGTCCAAATGTGGCTTAGACAGGATGCTCTAGCCACCACAGTCTAAGTCCACAGTGTAAATAAATATAAAAAATTCAATAAAGAAAAAAACACAACCACACCAAAATATACTAATAAATAAAATTAGTGAATGTAAAATGACACTAATTAGAAATTGAACAGCATATATAGTACAGAAGTGCACCAACAAAGAAAGAATTAATAAAAAATATGTATATGTGAATATACTGATGAATGAGAGTCCAGAGCCAAAGGTGGTGATACAGGAAAAAAGCTTCTTCCAGATGAGAACTGTGCCTAATTGCAAAAAGTGACACCCAAGTGACTGGTGATCCTGCTTACCAGATGGCAGTGACTGTAACCACAGTCTCACCCAGCTCAGGGGATAGGGCCTCCCCACAGCCTAGCAGTATCCTGATTAGTGCCTCATCAGCCGATGTAAACTCAGAATGAGAAAAGAGAAAGAACCTCCATGGTGTAGTATATCAAATGAAATTTAATCAAAAGTAAGGATTGCACTTACAAAATCCAATAGATCAATCAGCGGTAAACAGCTTATAGACATAAGCGGCAATGCAGCGGTAAAACAAACGGCGTCTATTCAAATCTTCCCGGGTTCCTGTGTTCCGTGAGTCTTCCTCGTTTGTGAGGAAGACTCACGGAACACAGGAACCCGGGAAGATTTGAATAGACGCCGTTTGTTTTACCGCTGCATTGCCGCTTATGTCTATAAGCTGTTTACCGCTGATTGATCTATTGGATTTTGTAAGTGCAATCCTTACTTTTGATTAAATTTCATTTGATATACTACACCATGGAGGTTCTTTCTCTTTTCTCATTCTGAGTTTACATCGGCTGATGAGGCACTAATCAGGATACTGCTAGGCTGTGGGGAGGCCCTATCCCCTGAGCGGGGTGAGACTGTTGTTACAGTCACTGCCATCTGGTAAGCAGGATCACCAGTCACTTGGGTGTCACTTTTTGCAATTAGGCACAGTTCTCATCTGGAAGAAGCTTTTTTCCTGTATCACCACCTTTGGCTCTGGACTCTCATTCATCAGTATATTCACATATACATATTTTTTATTAATTCTTTCTTTGTTGGTGCACTTCTGTACTATATATGCTGTTCAATTTCTAATTAGTGTCATTTTACATTCACTAATTTTATTCATTAGTATATTTTGGTGTGGTTGTGTTTTTTTCTTTATTGAATTTTTTATATTTATTTACACTGTGGACTTAGACAGTGGTGGCTAGAGCATCCTGTCTAAGCCACATTTGGACTGGAGTCAATTCCTTAGTCCCATGTTCACTTTCTAGCGCTGCATTTTTTACTTATATTTTTTCTGTTTTTTAGTCTTTTATTGTATAGGACTATTTATGCTAGCTGCTTTTAGTTTATTTCATTACCACTGTCATTCATTATCACTAGCGCAACGTTAGCCCTTTGGGCTTCCTTTTTTCTTTATTTAATGTTGGTGGAGTACTTGAAACAGCGCAACAAGGCACACAGGTCTCGCATGGAGGCCCAGTTATTGGTGGTGAAGTGGTGCTGTTCCGCAGAGTGACTCACGCGTGCGTGCTGCAGCTGAAACTCCACTATCGCCTGCTGCTGCTCGCACAGTCTGGCCAGCATGTGCAAGGTGGAGTTCCACCTTGTGGGCATGTCACATATGAGGCGGTGAGCGGGAAGGCCGAAGTTACGCTGCAGCGCTGACGGGCGAGCAGCAGCAGGGTGAGAATGCCGAAAGTGCGCACAGACAGCCTGCACTTTCTGCAGCAGCTCTGGCATATCGGGAAATTTTTTCAGGAACCTCTGGACCACCAAGTTCAGCACATGCACCAGGCAAGAGATGTGCGCCAAACCGGCTAGGCCCAGAGCTGCTACGAGATTTCGCCCATTATTGCACACCACCAGGCCGGGCTTGAGGCTCACTGCCACCAACCACTCATCGGTCTGTTGTTCCATGTCCTTCCACAACTCCTGCGCAGTGTGGGGTCTTTCCCCCAATCAGGAAAGTTTTAAAACTGCCTGCTGTCGTTTACCCCTGGCTGTGCTGAATTTGGTGGTGAAGGTGTTACGCTGACCGGATGAGGAGGCGGTAGAGGATGAGGAAGTGGAGTAGGAGGAGTTAGCAACAGGAGGCAAACTGAAGGGCCCTGCAATCCTCGGTGGTGGAAGGACATGCGCCAAACTGCTATCTGCCTCAGGCCCAGCCGCCACTGCATTTACCCACTGTGCTGTTAGGGAGATATAACGTTTATGCCTCGCTTCAGGCTCTGATTGCACAGCGTGCAAACCACTCGTTTCTTGTCATCAGCACACTGTCTGAAGAACTGCCACGCTAGGGAACTCCTTGGACCTGGCTTTGGTGTGCTCAGTCCCTTGCTGCGTTGGGAAGTAGCAGACTTACTGTCTAAGGGACGGACGCTCCGCTTTTGCACCCTGCTCCCTCTTCTGCTGTGCTGGTGGCTCTGTGCGACCACCGCCTCTTCCTCCGAACCACACTGGTCACCTGCATGACGTTGATTCCATGTGGGGTCGAGGACCTCACCGTCCTCCACATCATCTTCCACCCAGTCTTCACCCCTGCCCTCCTTGTCGGTCTGCACAATTGCGAAAGCAGCAGCAGTTGGCACCTGTGTTTCGTCATCATCCGAGACGTGCTGCGATGGTCCTCCCATGTACTCATCATGAAACATAAGTGGTTGGGCATCGGTGCACACAATCTCTTCCACTTCTGGGGCAGGGCTAGGTGGATGGCCCTGGGAAACCCAGCTAACAGAGTCATCAAAAAGCAGAAGAGACTGCTGCATGATTTGGGGCTCAGACTGCTTGGCTGATTTGCAAGGGGGTGAGGTGAAAGACTAATGGACATTGGCTGCACGTGGCAACTCTGATCTTTCATCAGGAGACTGGGTGGGAGACAATGTGAAGGAAGCGGAGGCACTGTCAGCAACCCAATCTACTATCGCCTGTACTTCTCCTGGCCTCAACATTCGTATTAGGCCCGACCAAATACCGCTGCAGGCTCTGTCGCCTACTCGCACCTGAGAAAGGTGTTTCACTTGTGCGTGTAGCTGTCACAGATCGACCACGTGCTCTCCCTGCAACAGGAGCTCCACCAGCAGCACCACAACCGGGGCCACGTCCCTTCTTAGACGTTCTCCTCATTTTTTCCAAATTTACGATCTTGCCCTAAATGGGTGTTTTTGCAATAGCAGAATACACCCACAGTATGTAAACGGTGTATCTCACACCTACAGAAATGCAGAAAATGCTATTAAAAAATGTTTTTGCCCTAAAAAAAAATGTTTTGAATAGCACAATAGAAGAAAAATATATAAATTGTGTATCTCACACCTGCAGATATGCAGAAAACACTGCAAAATTATTTTTTTTGCACTAAATGTGGGTTTTTGAAATAGCAGAATACACCCAGAGTATGTAAACGGTGTATCTCACACCTACAGAAATGCAGAAAATGCTATTCAAAAAAATGTTTTTGCCCTACATTTTTATTTATTTAAATAGCACAATAGAAGTAAAATATATAAATTGTGTATCTTACACCTGCACGTATGCAGAAAACACCGCAATTTTTTTTTTGCACTAAATGTGAGTTTTTGCAATAGAAGAATACACCCAGAGTATGTAAACGGTGTATCTCAAAACCTACAGAAATGCAGAAAATGCTATTCAAAAAAAATGTTTTTGCCCTAAAAAAAAATTATTTGAATAGCACAATAGAAGAAAAATATATAAATTGTGTATCTCACCCCTGCAGATATGCAGAAAACACTGCAAAATATTTTTTTTGCACTAAATGTGTGTTTTTGCAATAGCAGTATACACCCAGAGTATGTAAACGGTGTATCTCAAAACCTACAGAAATGCAGAAAATGCTATTCCAAAAAAATGTTTTTGCCCTAAAAAAAATTTATTTGAATAGCACAATAGAAGAAAAATATATAAATTGTGTATCTCACCCCTGCAGATATGCAGAAAACACTGCAAAATATTTTTTTTTGCACTAAATGTGTGTTTTTGCAATAGCAGTATACACCCAGAGTATGTAAACGGTGTATCTCACACCTACAGAAATGCAGAAAATGCTATTAAAAAAAAATGTTTTTGCCCTAAAAATTTTTTTTTCGAATACCACATTTCGTTGCCCTAAATGGGTGTTTTTGGAAGAGCAGAATACACCCACAGTATGTACAGGGTGTATCTCACAGTAACATATGCAGTGCTGGTGCACTGAGCTTGCAGATAAAAGTTATATTTCCTCTAGCACTGGGCTCATGGCAGTGTAAAAAGACTGTGCACTGCAACCCAACTAGGTAAATCTATGAAGATCGCAGAGTTATTAGAATAGATTTCTGAATCTGGACTCCTAGATAATTCTCTCTCCCTAAAAGCAGCAACAGGAACCTTGCCCTACACTGTCTATCTTTTTTCTCAGTGCAGTGTAAAAAGCTTGTGCACTGCACCCACACAACTAAATCTATGTAGATCGCTGACTAATTAGAATATATTTCAGAATCAGGACTTACTCCTATCATGTAATTCTCTCCCTCACAGCAACAGCAGCCTGGAACCTTTCCCTACACTGTGTTAAGCAGAGTGACGTGCTGTGCTGTGTGCCTCTAGCTTATATAGAGGCTGGGTCACATGC
The DNA here is from genome assembly GCA_029206835.1 of Rana muscosa. Taxonomy (NCBI): domain Eukaryota; kingdom Metazoa; phylum Chordata; class Amphibia; order Anura; family Ranidae; genus Rana; species Rana muscosa. The sequence continues at coordinate 528,717,493 of CM055118.1, read as the reverse complement.
TGCACTGGCCAATCACAGCCATGCCATTAGTAGGCATGGCTGTGATGGCTTCTAAGGGCACACCAGTTAAACAAAAGTTGATTGGCTGCCCTGCAGCTTTTAAAAATGCGCCATTACATCGCCAAACACCGGACCCGAACCCGAACATACAGTCAATTGTTCGGGTCTGGGACCCAAAAACCCAAAAGTCCGGTACGAACCCGAACTTTACAGTTCGGGTTCGCTCAACCCTATGAGAGACACTAAGGGGTTGATTTACCAAAGGCAAATAGACTGTTGCTCCAGAGGTTAGTAAATGAGGGGGAGCTCTACTGACTTCCATCATCCAATCATATGCAAGAAAAAATGCAGTTTTTTATTTTCCTTGCACATGATTGGGTATTCTTTGAAAAGTGAAGCTTTACATCATTTACTAAGCTCTGGAGCAACTGCTCTTTCAGAGAGTAATTGCATTTTACAAAGTGCTTAGTCTATTTGCCTTTAGTAAATCAACCCCTATGAGCGTAGAAAACCCCGGCCTGCACACATGGCTCAACCATTTGCTTTCTCATAAAACAAGATTATCAGAACCAAGGTGGTTTTAGGCACTGGGGTGGTCTGCTACACTAAGCATGCCAGGTTGAGCAGGTATAATGTGTAAGTAATTTGTTACTAATGATTGGATCTTACCTATAAGGCTAGAAGAATACATAGCATGCACTTTTATAGTGTGGTATTTACACCCCCCAGCTACTTAAAAGGATAAGTATATCCAGCAGCATGTATTTTCAACTGTTTGTTCCATTTTCTTTCTGAACCATCCTTTTAACACATAAACATAGCATTTAAAGGTATTCATGCATTACATTATGCTCAGGAATATATGAATGTGCTTTAACCTGGTATAAATATCTAAAATCAGATTTCAATGTCTTATTCAAAACTAATTATCAGTAACCCCAGGGATGCTATATGCAGAACCAATTTCATTTTCTAATTTATGTTTTAGGTATTAGAGAAAGGGTCCACTGTTATACACTGGCTTTGATTAACCCACTATTACACATGCCATTACATGCCTCATCATAATTCATTGTGCTCTAGGTCCAGTTTTATAGGCAGCTCTTAGGAATAGGTTCAGAGGATTTTATTGTTTTAATTAACATGTTCCTGGATTAATGAATCGTAACCAGATGCAAGCAATGACATTTGAGGGGTTATTTCAAGGAATAACAAAATATCCAAAATATTACGTGCTTACGGAGGTGCTTTTCCAGTAAAGCTCATTTGAATGTGGGTTTATTTTTATTTTTTTCAGAGAGCTATTTGATATTGGATGAAACAGATATTTACATATTTTGTAGAGATTTTGCTTTGTAGCTATTTGAAAGAAGGATGTCCTGGTCAAAATAACACATATATAAAGAACACCAAGCCATACACACCTACAAGCAGTTCAGAAAGTCAAAGAGGGACATAACATTTTACAAATATGTAAATCTTTTGCAATAAGAGCAAACACAATCATACAGCAAGCTATAATATGCAAACTGATGACTGTACATATGTAGACAAGGACTCACCCAAGCTCTACCACACAATTGTAAAGTAATGAGCTGAATATCGGTGCTCAGGCTTGTTGTGTCCCATGAACATCAAAATAGAAAGAAATGCTGGCAACACGATTGCTTCTTCTTACAAACTTTATTAGCCACTAACAGCAGTGCTACATCTATAAGGCTAACGTGTTTCGGCCGGAGCCTTCCTCATGCTAAGAGAAAGGCTCTGGCCGAAATGCGTTAGCATTATAGATGAATCACTGCTGTTAGTGCCTAGTAAATATTTGTAAATAGAAGCAATCGTGTTGCCGGAATTTCTTGCTATGATGACTGTACGTGTAGCCTACTTCCCTATGCAGGAACATTGTCATAGCCCAATAGTATGTTGAAATAACTAAGAGTGACACATGGATGTCGATTTAAAACTGGAGCATGCAAAACCTGGTGCAGCTGTACATGGTGCATCAGCTTCTAACTCCAGCGTATTCAATTACGCTTTGACAAAAAAAAAAGAAGAAAAGTAAGCTGATTGTTTTTTTTTAGCAGAGCTGCACCAGATTTTGCACTCTTCAGTGTTAGTTAATCAACCCCACAATCTTCCCACTACACTTAGGGCAAAAAAGCTGCTGTATACACTGGACACATTTGCCCATTGTGGCTTTGCTTCCCATTTCCTTGATCCTACCACTACTACAGCGTTATTGATGGTCATTTTTCAAATTAATCTAAAATGATTTGGTAATTTTTCTATGAGAAGATTATGGATGCATGCCCAGATTTGATCCATCCTAAAGTTTGTAATATCTTGCATTCTCACCTCTAATTAAAAGGGTTGTAAAGGTTCGTGTTTTTTCACCTTAGTGCATCCTATGCATTAAAGTGAAAAAACACCTGGCAATCATGGGCCACCCAGCCCCCCCATTTTACCTGAGCCAGTTCATCTGCTCTGCACGTCCCCGGCGTCCTCTTCTCCACGGAGTCTCGGCGTTGATTGGATAGAATAATAGCAGCGCAGTCATTGGCTCCCGCTGCTGTCAATCAAATCCAATGACGCGGCCGCTGGGGGGCATACACTCGGCGGCTATGGACGCCGAGTGTATGACACAGAAGCGCACCCGCAAGGCAACCCCCTCAGGAGAGAGCTTCCCAGAGGGGGTTAGCTATTGCGGAAGGGAGCTGCGAGAGCCGCCGTGGGACCCCAGAAGAGGAGGTTCGGAGCCACTCTGTGAAAAACGAACTGAAAAATGGAGGTAAGTACGACATGTTTGTTATTAAAAAAAAAAAAAAAATGAACCTTTACAACCACTTTAAGTTTATCATTTAGAATTTTTATCAGCAAAATGCAATTGCATACCTGTAATGAAACACAGAACCGAAAATGTCTTATTTTTTTGAAAAATATAAACTATTTTATAACTTTTTTTTGTTTGTCAAAAATGCTTCTATTACAAATAAACAATAAATACAAAGCAATCCAATTCTTCTGTGTGTGCAGTACATGTTATACTATCTAATAAAAAAACGTGAACATTAGTTCTACACTTTGTTGACTGTTTTTAAAGAATGAAAATCTAAAGGGTGCCTTCTGTTCTTGAAGGTGAGGAAGTGTCCCTCCTTCGAGTTCATTTACCCTAGGTTCACATCTCTGTGTATTTGCGACCCACGTTTGCGTGGACATGACAGCCCATTCATTTGAATGGGCTGCCGTGCCTGCGTGTCCCACAGAACAAGGGTGCATGCACCTTTATCAAACGTGGCCCACAGGGAAAACGCATAGTAATTTTGACCATGTGATTTCCCTGCAGTTCCTGCACCCACAAACACACCACATTTTTACACGCATGGGGATGCCATTCAGAATGAATGGCAGCCCCGAGAGTTTTCACACAGCAGCGTGTTTTCACTGCATGTGGTTGAGGGTGCGGGAATTGCTGTGATTCCCGCAGACACATGCATAGATGTAAATCAAGCCTTAGGTGATTGTGTGTGTGTAATCTCAACTAGACTCTGGGGTACCAGACTTGCACTCACTGCATGCACAATACAAAGGGTAAATATAAAATAACGATATGCAAAATATCATATTGCCCGATTAATTAGAAATCAATACATGTTTACAAATATCTTATAGTTTAATCCTGAGCATAATACATTGGAAAAAGACAGAAAAATACTGTAAATTTCATTTGAACTAGCCTCAGATTATTAGCAGGAATTCAGTACCTATAGAGAGATTACATACTATAAAGCGCTTTTGCTGCACCCCAGGAGTGCAATGCAAGATGGCAAAACTCAATTGATTACCGAGACACTTGCATTTCATTTTGGGATAGAAATGTTATTCTGGAAAACTAAAAGAAACCTAAAAGACACTTGGAAACATTCATTCTTCACTGCCAGGTTCCCTTACTACGAATGGAGGTGGCAGCCCCGGAGAGCTGATGGAAACATCGGCTGGGGTGCCGACATCGCTGGATTCCAGAACAGGCAAGGGAGGGGGGCAAGGCACTTTGGAGATTGCATCCATGCTCTGCAAAGGGTACCTGCTACCTATTAGGGATGAGCCGAACACCCCCGGTTCAGTTCGCACAAGAACCTGCGAACGGACCGAAAGTTCGTGCAAAATTTAGAACCCTATTAAATACAATGGACTCGAATGTTCGAAATCATTCACAGGAAGAATCCGAGTGTAGGACGAGGAAGAAGATCCACCACGGAGGATGAAAAGGCAGATTAGGGACTTCTGGTAAGTAAAATGTATTTATTTTTTTATTTTATTTATTTGTAGATTTTTGTCGAATTTTTCTTTTCAGGGTGGAACTCCACTTTAAAACTGCTTGCGGCTTTAATGTAATGTCTGGTCCCGGCAATATGGATGAAAATCATTGAGAAAAATGGCATGGGTACATAGGTACCCCCCCCCCCAGCCCACTACCAGCCCCTTTGGGTCTTGTATGGATATTAAGGGAAACCCTGCACCCAAATTAAAAAAAGGCCCTATATACTGTATACATCAGTATACAGGCGGTGCAAACAAGACCGGGACTGTAGGTTTGTTCTTAAGTAGAATCTGTTTGTAATTTGGAACAGGTACATTTTTTAAGTGTAGCTCCAGCCAAAAAATCTATTTTTAAGCTTTTTGGAAAACATAGGGAAGGGTTATCACCCCTGTAACATTTGTTTTGCTGTCTGTGCACTGTGCACCTGTTCAGAACATTTCACCTCACTTTCCGTCCCAATGACAAATGTTTTTTGAAAATTTTGGGTTTTTATTGAAACAAGGATTGGTGATAAAGCATCAGTAGAGAGGAGACACCTTTTTCCCATATTAACTCTTACAGGAGAGAATTTCCCTTCCTAGGGGTAGATTTCCTCTCACTTCCTGTTGTTTCCTTCCGTTTGCAAGTAGGAGTCGTTTGTAAGTTGGATGTTTGAAAGTAGGGGCCTGCCGTATATACTCTGCAGAAATTTGGCCCTTAGGTGTTGGTGTTGCCACAACACTAAGTCCTCACAGTTACTCTTGGTGGGCGCTGGAACGCCCTGCTCTGAACTATTATATCAAGAATTGTAAGTACATGCCATTGTTGAACAGTGGTAGGAAAAATTGGGCCTTTGGTGGTGGTGCTGGTGCCACAACACTGTAAGTCCTCACAGTTACTCTTGGTGGGCGCAGGAATGGACCCAGCTGTGAAATATTAGATCAAGAATTGTATTTACATGCCCCTGTTGAACAGGGCCAGAAAAATTGGGCCTTTGGTGGTGGTGGTGGTGGTGGTGTTTCCACAACACTGTAAGCCCTCGCAGTTACTCTTGGTGGGCGCAGGAATGGGCCCTGCTGTGAATTATTAGATCAAGAATTGTAATTACATGCCCCTGTTAAACAGGGGCATAAAAATTGGGCTTTAGACACTGGTGCCACAACACTGCAACCCCTCACAGATACTGTACTTGGAGCGCAGCAATGAGCACTGCTGCAAAGTATTGCATCAAAAATTGTAATTACACGCCCCTGTTAAACAGGGGCAGAAAAATTGGGCCTTAGGCACTGGTGCTGGTGCCACAATACTGCAACCCCTCACAGATCCTGTAGTTGGAGCGCAGGAATGAGCCCTGTCGCAAAGTATTGCATTCAAAATTGTAATTACACGCCCCTGTTAAACAGGGGCTAAAAAATTGGGCCTTAGCCACTGGTGGCGGTGCCCAGAAACAAAAATGTTCTTACATGCTATCATCATGATCATTGAGGAGGAAGAGGATAGTCACTCAGCATAACAGGATAGTCACTCTGCATCAGCATAGGCAGTCTTGAAGGGATATGACATTTCAAAGAAAATTATGCTGTTACATCAGCATCAGGTGCTTGGTAGCTGGTGGTGATCCAAGACTGATTCATTTTTATGAAGGTCAGTCGATCGACCGAGTCGGTGGACAGGTGCACCCTGTGATCGTTTACAAAGCCTCCGGGAGCAGACCCAGTAACCCAGAGGATTTTCAGTAGGAAAGGTGTCCAAGTCTGATCTTGCCCCTAGGTATTCCTGCACCATGTAAACCAGACACTGGCGATGGTTGCTGGAACCGATCGGTCAGACGGCCACCTTCTCCACCGCTCCTTCTTTGACTGACCGAAGCCTCAGCAATACGTTGTCCAGGACCAGGAATTTGTAACCTCCCAGTCTCTGGGAACGCGTTGCACAGACCTTTCTGCAAGGCCTCCTGAAGATGCTCCATCCCCTGTTCCCTCTGCGACGGCAAGATAAGGTCCGCAACCTTACCCTTGTAACGTGGATCAAGGAGGGTTGCCAGCCAGTAATGATGCCTCTGCTTGATCGCACGAATATGAGGATCCCTCTGCAGGCTTTGCAGGATCAGGGAAGCCATGCAGCGTAGGTTTGCTGAGGCATTTGGTCCGGAGTCCTCTGGGTCACTCAGGACGACATGATCCGCAGCCACCTCCTTCCAGCCACGTACAAGTCCATGGGTATCTTGGGACTGTAATTGATCCCTTGAAGACTGCTGCTGATGCTGAGTGCTAGGCTCCACCTCCATGCTGACACAATTATCCTCCTCCTCCTCCTCTTCATGTGTGATAGCCGGGCCAGCAGGAACACTGTCTGGATAAAGGGGGCCTTGAGAGGTAAGGAAGTCCTCCTCTTCCTGCCTCTGTTCTGCCTCAAGTGCCCTGTCCATTATTCCACGCAGCGTGTGCTCCAACAGGTGGACAAGAGGGACAGTGTCACTGATGCATGCACTGTCACTGCTCACCATCCTCGTGGTCTCCTCAAATGGTGCCAGGACAGTGCATGCATCCCTGATCATGGCCCACTTGCGTGGGGAAAAAATTCAAGCTCCCCTGACCCTGTCCTGGTGCCATATTGCAACAGATACTTATTGATGGCCCTCTGCTGCGTGTGCAGCCGCTGCAGCATGGTCAACGTAGAATTCCACCTGGTGGGCATGTCACAGATTAGGCAGTTCTTGGGCAGGTTGTAATCCTTTTGCAGGTCAGCCAGCCGAGCACTGGCATTATATGACCAGCAGAAATGCCTACAGAGTTTCCTGGCCTGCTTCAGGACCTCCTGTAAGCCCGGGTACCTGCCCAAGAACCGTTGCACCACCAAGTTAAGGACATGAGCCAAACAGGGCACATGGGTCAGTTGTCCCTGTCGGAGGGCGGAGAGGAGGTTGGTGCCATTGTCGCAAACCACCATTCCAGGCTTAAGCTAGCGTGGTATTAACCACCTCTAAGCCTGCTCCTGCAGAGCTGACAGAATCTCTGCCCCAGTGTGGCTTCTGTCCCCCAGCTTAAGCACTGCATGGCATCTTTTTGCCTGCATACTTGCGTAGCCCTTTGAATCCCTACGGAGTACCGCTGGTTCCAAGGACAAAGCACAGGTAGAGGCCATGGAGGAAGAAGAAGAGGAGGGGGTGGAGGAGAGAGGTGTGTCAGAATCACCAGTAGTAACATTTTGGAGGCGTGGTGGCGGAACAACCTCCAACACTACTGCACCTTGTCCTGCATCCTTCCCAGCTGCCAGCAGAGTCACCCAATGTGCCGTGAAAGATAGGTAATGTCCCTATCTGCTGGACCATGAGTCAGCGGTAATATGCACCTTACCGCTGACCGCCCTGTCCAGTGAGGCCAAGACATTGCCTTCCACATGCCGGTAGAGAGCCAGAATCGCCTTCCGTGAGAAAAAGTGGCGTTTGGGAACCTGCCACTGAGGAACCGCACATTCCACAAACTCATGGAAGGTTGCAGAGTCTACCAACTGAAAAGGCAGCAGTTGAAGTGCTAGCAATTTAGCCAAGCTAGCATTCAACTGCGGGCATGTGGATGGCTGGGAGTGAACTTCTTTTGGCGGTGCAGCAGCTGGGGCAGGGAAATTTGCCTGGTACAATCGGACGTCGGTGTACCAATAGCAGATTGCCCGCAAGTACTTGGCTGTGACACACCTAATTCTACAACTTCATTCCTCTCAGTGCAGGTTTCAGAGAGGACTGAAGGTATAGTGGGGTTGGAGATCCCAGCTGATGAGGAGCAAGGAGAGGTCCGCTTTGTTCCATGGTGTGGGTATTTTAGGTACGCTTGCCAACAAACTGCATGGCAGGTTGACGTATGTCTGATCAAGCACGTGGTGCCCAAGCGGTTGGTGTTTTTGCCACGCGAGATATGCTTCAGACATATGTTGCAAATGGCAACGGTGCGATCTGCTGCACACGTCTGAAAAAAGAACCACACCAAAGAACTTTTGGAATAACGCGCAGAGACAGCAGCGCCCTGCACATGCGGAGCTCTGTGGTGTGATGCATCCTGCCTCGCTGTCAGTGACCTCATCATCCCCTCCCTCCTCATCACTGGAGCAAATCTGGCAGTATGCTGCAGCTGGGGGAACATGACTGCCAGATAGCTGTCCTTGTTGGGCACCCCCTCTCTATGGGCTCCCGTTACTACCCCCTCTCTCTGGGCTCATGTTACTGCCTTCCTCTAGCTGGGTTCCATCATTGGAGCCTTCAAAATGCTGGGCATCCTCCTGGAGCATGTACCCAACACTGTGGTCAAACAGTTTGGGGGACTCCTCAGGAGGACATGGTGGGGCTAGGGAAGGAGTGACTGATGCCATTGAGCAGAGGGAAGAGGCCGCTTTGGCAGCTGCTTTGCCAGACAAAGTACCCTGAGCCTGGGTGAGAGAGGATGAGGAGGATGAGGACGGCTTGGTAATCCCCTCTACCAAGTCTTGGGCATGTTGCGGCTCCACATGGCCAGCTGCTGAAAAGAAGGACAAGCGTGTCCCACAGCCATGTGCTGATGAAGATGCACCGTGTCCACGACCAGCACTGTTGCCTCTAGATACAGAGCCTGCTTGCCCTCTTTTATTGCCTCGTGACTGTCTGTGTCTCCTTGTTTGCCTTCCAGACATACTAATGGCCTGCAGTGAGATGTAGCTGCACAAAGGTGGGATGTATACACATATATATATATATATATATATATATATATCTGTACTTATTATAATGAAGCTATCAGAATCAACTGCCTGCTGTGGTATTAGTATGAGAAAAGCAGCAATTGTCTTCAGTTAGTTTTAGGTGAACACTGTGCAGAGGACACAGTACACTAACTGAAAATACTTGCAGCTCTCTGCCTGTGGTTTTATTATGAGAACACCACAAATTCTATTCAGGTTCCTTTAAGTGAACGCTGTGCAAAGGACAGAAGTACTGCAGTACACTAAATGAAATTAATGCAGCTCCCTGCCTGTGGTTTTATTATGAGAACACCACTAATTGTATTCAGGTAAGCTTTAGGTGAACGCTATGCAAAGCACACAGTACACTAAGTGCAGCTAGCACAATCACCTGCCTGCCTGTCACAGTATAGAGAATAACAGGAACAGATCTAGCTAAACTGAATACAGTGTATAAATATATATACAACACCTAGGATGCATATATATCCTCTACACACTGTAACTGCAGCTAACTGACTCGCCTGCCTGCTCTATCTAACTCAATATAAATGACACTGTCTCTCTCTCTCTCTGTAAGCTCTCTCTTTAACCAACACCGCAACCCACTACACAAGGCCGCCACGGAGGCAGCCTTATATAGGGTGGGGCATGTACTAAACCCCCTGAGACATAATTGGCCAAAGCCACCCTGGCTTTGGCCAATTATGGCTCTTCGTTTTTTGCGAGCTCTGATTGGCCAAAGCATGCGGGTCATAGTGCATGCTTGGCCAATCATCAGCCAGAAATGCACTACGATGCCGCAGTGAATTATGGGCCTTGACCCGCCACTCGAATTTGGCGCGAACGGCCCATAATGTTCGCAATTCGGCGAACATCCGAACAGCCGATGTTCGAGGCGAACATGGGTTCGACTCGAACACGAAGCTCATCCCTACTACCTATATACAGTATAAGGTTAGTTCATGCGGTGTGCTTCGTAATCATAAGCACAGATATCCTTTAGCTAGGGGACATATCCCATCTCTGTTACATAACCTGACTTTTGTTTAAACATATTTTGTTAGAAGAAGATCAATTTTCAATATCTGTACCTGTGCATAGCAGACCATGTTTTTTCCCCACTGTTTTGATGCACTAAGTGCAATGCATTCTGCATGCCACCAGATTTTGATAGGCAGATTTTTGTAGTATGGGCTTTGTCTGGTGCTAACATTATGTGAAAGAAACTGAAATCATTGGGTTCTTTTCACTGTGTAAACTTAATTACACAAGTTATAATTTAAATGGTTTAAAAACATTTAATCAAACATACCATAAAGTAGAAATCAAATTAAAACTTGTTTTGAAATCTGCCTATATCATTTAAATATTTTATTTACTCAGATCCTATTAGAAAAAGAAATCAGAGGATTAAAATGTCAGATGGCGTTCATTTTTAGTTTTGCATAGAGAAATGCTTAAATGCAGAAATGTGCTGTAAAAATCAAGCCTTCGATTTCCTACCACTGTGTAACACTGAGAGGGCTACTTCACAAAAATATAATGGGGAACATTCGGAATGCACAGTATTTGGTATGTGCACAAGAAAACATTAAATAGCAAGATCTGTTAGTGAAGATGTAGTCAGTAAGATTTGCTCAATTCAAAGACTGATGAGAGTGCACAATTTAATGTAGCTCATCATGCATAATACATGCATAGCCCTCACTATGCACCGATGATCACTAAGTCACCAGCTACAGCATGCATGGGGAAGTACTTGAAAAAGTGTCAATGAATCGACCTGGGAAGGAGCACAATGTCGCTGGCCATTAATTCAAAGCTAAGGAATTACCCATAATCTTCATGACCTCATTTCATTGTCTATACTCAAGCATTTTACACGTAAGTCATTTCAACAGGCAACATAGACCCCCTTTATTCTCTGACACTGACAATTTGTTCAATTAACATATTTTAATGAACTTCACAATCTGTGGTTTTATATCAATATTATGTCTGGAGAACTAAGCGGTGTTGACATGCTCCAATTCATTTATTAGTTCCCTAGCAACAAGCAATGCTTTCTTATAGGTACCGTTTATTTTACCATTGTTCCTTTTAGAGTTGTGGAAATAAGGAAGAGAATGATTTCTGGAATTCAATCTTTCATATTGAATAGCTTGCCTCACACACTAGTCATTATAAATGGAAGATGCTCTGATTTCATTTAGCTAAGAAGCCATTCCATTTATGTGTATGATTTGATGTATTGGCACTATGGACCGAGAACTCTCCATATATTGCTAATGCAAAATTGCTGGTGGCTTTCTGTCCCAGCAAAGTGTCTGAAAAACTTGTGATAGACTATCGAGGAGGAGTCTTCATTATAAATCAAGTCTCTCATACTTTGTGGTTTCAAAAAAGTGCTGTAGGTGTCTTACATGGTGAACGTTGTATACAAGCAAATGTGTATATTGCTGAAAGTATTTAAAGAAACAACAATTATTTGGTGAGGATAAGAATCATGCAGAAAAGGGGGGGGGGGGGGGACCATTTACAAATCATATTTTCTTAGCTAGAAAGAGAAAAAAAAGTGCTATTTAGGAAAATAAAATAAATAAAAAAATCAACCAGTAATTCTCCTCTATGACATAATTACAATTCAACAACATTGTATAAAATATAATTGTGCTAATGAATAGCATAAAACAAACAATGTTATAAACACAAGTCCATAAATCAATCCACCAGTGGTTAAGTAGTGAATCTTGAATGTTGCTAATAGATTCCACCATCCACCACCTCACGCAACAGTGCCGCCACAAACAGTAGAATTTGCGACATACCAGCTCTAGATGATTCCTCATTACAAGGGATCATTCAACGCCTTTGGCTTAAACCCAGCCTGGGCATTTCTATTGATTGTATGTTTCCATGTCCTCGTCACGTCACTTATTGGATTGAATAAACGGTACACCAAAAGATAAAAGGCTCCACATATTGTAAATCTTTAAACCATTTATTGAAGTAAAAAATACTGCACTTACATCAAGGTAAAATTGTATACACCTAAACTTTGGGGTGCCGGCTGGCGCACAACCAAACAACCCGTCCATCCTGGACACAAGGGTAATGGTGACGTCAGCGCGTTGCTCCACCCTACGCTTGTCGTCACAGATGACGTTGTCCAATAAACGGTTTAAAGATTTACACTATGTGGAGCCTTTTATCTTTTGGGTATACCATTTATCCAATCCAATAAGTGACACCACGCGCACAGGAGAACCGTGCAACCAGGAGAAAGGCTCGGGCTGGGTTTAAGCCAAAGGCGTTGAATGATCCCTTGTAATGAGGGATTATCTGGAGCTGGTAAGCAGCTAATTCTACTGTTGGTGGCAATGTTGCATGAGGTGGTGAATGGTGGAATCTATTAGCAACATCCAAGATCACTACCTAACCACTGGTGGATTGATTTATGGACTTGTGTTTATAACATCGTTTGTGTTATGTTATTCATTGGTGCGATTCTATTGTATACAATATTTCCTTAGCTAACTGCAGTAGGCAAACCTGAATGGTTTCAATGTGTTGCTGTACTTATTATCATAACTTTCTGTTTTGCCAGCAAAACACAGTTCTGTTTAATAGAGATCCTCTGCCAAAGTATGCTTGGAAACCAACATTGTGTTGATCTCCTTGTTCCCCTGCAACTCTCACTGATACAATCTTGTGACCTCTACTTCACTGCAGGACACAATGTGTTAAGGTGCCTTTGAAATGTACATTGGGGTACCATTTAAAATGAATGGAACTGTAACACACTACAACATATACATTGCAGCAAGGTGCCATAAAATTGCAAAAAATAAGTGTGAAGCCAGTCTTAGTTTTGTTTGTCTTGTTCTGTTTATGCGTTTTTAAGTCTTTTTGTTTTTTGCCTCAGCCTAACATATAGTCCAACATTGTTTTGCTCAGTTTGCAAATGGCCCCTGAAGTAAAACTGAAAAAAGTATTAGCATGTATCTTTAAATATCTACCTCAAAATGTTAGAGGTGTACCCACAATAATATCTTTTCCCTGAGGTATGTGCTTTTGTTTCCACCTCCTTCCACTATTCTAGACTCTATGGGAATCTCCATTGAAGTAAATGAGCAATTTTCTGTCTGCTTTGGTAGCAGGGGGCTAAGTAATACTAAGACCCTTTTACACTGGGGCGGTTTTCAGGCGATGTTGGGGTTGAAAATAGCCTCTGCTAAGCGCCTGAAAACTGTCTCTCATTCATTGCAGTGTGACTTTTCACACTGGGGCGGTGCACTTGCGGCACATTCTGAAAAGTCCTGCAAGCAGCATCTTTGGGGCAGATTTGGAGCACTGTATTTATGCTCCCAAAATGCCATGCCCATTGGAATGAATTGGCAGCGCTTTTAAACCCCTTTCTTGGGGTTAAAAGCGCCCCACTAGAGGCCGAAAAGCACCACTTAAACATTGCTAAAGCACCGCTGAAACGAGGCGGCGCTTGTTTTTTTTTATAAATTCTTTCTTTTTTATAATTTTCACATTCACATTATAATTTTCCACACTTTTATACCATCTCATTTTACAAATCTGAATATTATCATCTTATATTCTCTTAACTCCTACTCGGTTCATTACTTCAATGTGAATTGTCTTTCCCTTCTTTACCTCCAACTCCCTTCTCCCTACCACCTCCCTCCCAAGGAAAAAATAAATAAAAAACAGAAAAAAAAGGAAACACAAATAGATCAAACTCTCTCCTCCTCCTATCCCCATCCCCCCCCCCCCACAGTCTAGCTCAACTTTCCTTTCTTATCCCCTCCATGTACTTCATGTAGGGCGCCCATGTCGCCCGGTACCTCTCATCTTGATCTTTCATTGTCATAGTAAGATTCTCCATTAGTTGGATTTCTGCGACTCTGGCAAGCCATTGTGTACTAGATGGGGAACTCTCCGTTTTCCACAGGACAGGGATACACGCCCTAGCGGCTATGAGAAGGTGTCTAAGCAGTGAGTTTTTATATTTTTCCCTTGATATATGGATATCGAGTAGTATCATGGCTTCCAGTCTGTCTTCTAAAGACACTCCTGTTATTGTTTTAGTAGTTTCTCTCACCATTCTCCAGAATTCCTTAATTTTCTCACACTCCCAAAAGATATATATTAACTTACCCTCTGCTGCCTTTCACCTCCAACAAACATCTGTCGTCTGGGGGTAAATTTGATGTAGTACAGATGGTGTCCTGTACCATCTAGTTAAAAATGTATACCCTCCCTCTTGGTATCTGCTCGCTACTGAGGCCTTGTGGTTAAATACCAGAATCCTATCTCTCTGCTCTTGAGAGAATGTTATCTCCAAGTCTCTCTCCCATGCCTGTAGGAATGTAAGTTCTTGTGGTGTTTCTGAGTTAGTTAATATCCCATAGAATTATGATAACGAGTGTCTGAGAGGATTTCCCTTAAGGCACATCTGCTCAAATTTTGACAATGATCTAACTTCTGTATATACCTTTGCTCATATGAACGCTTCTAACTGCAACATTCAAAGAAAATCTAGTTCTGGTACTACCTCTCTTTCCATCTCTCTCCTTGTCATCAATCGGTTTTCTCTCGCAAAATGAACCACTCTACTGATACCTCTTTTCCGTATAGCCATACATTTTCGATCTATCAGCCCTGGCTGAAATGCCATGGTATCCAGAATCGGGGTCATCGGGCTCGGATATATTGACATTGTCGTTTTTTTAAAAATCTTTTTGGTTATTCGTATAGTCGGGCCTATCGTCGGATGTTTCTTTATCTCTGGCGACATTTCCATTTCTGGAATGCAAACAAGGCCTTCCAGTGGTACATCCACTGTCACCTGTTCCATCTTTATCCATGGTTTCTTATTGAGCCCACACCACTCCATTACTCTGACTAAATGGGACGCTTCCTGATATTTCACTGGGTCCGGGAACCCAATCCCTCCTTCTCCTTTGGGTAATGACAAGATAGTTCTTCGTACTCTTACCGGTTTCCCCGCCCATGTGAATTTCAAAAACCTTGATCTTAGATCTCTTAGATAACTTGGGGGGATTTTAATTGGTAAGGTCTGTATTAAATAGAGAAGTCTTGGTAACACATTCATCTTTATTATATTTGTCCGCCTGAACCATGTAAAAATTTCTTTATCCCATCTCAATATATCCAATTTGATCCGTCTCATCAGTGGTACATAGTTAAGTTCAAATAATTTGTTTAGATCCCTCGATATTTTAGTACCTAGATAACTAATGTATGAATCTGACCATCTGAATTTAAATTGCGTAGCTATCTGGTACATTAGAGATGCGTTTATTTCTATTTCCATCGCCTCTGATTTCCGGTAATTGACCTTAAATTTGGATAGTCTTCCATAGTCCCTTAGTTCTGATAGTAGGGAAGGCAAAGCTACTATCGGGGATGTTATAAAAAAAATTAAATCATCGGCATAGGCCGCTAATTTCTGTTCTTCACCTTCCGTTACTATCCCCCTTAATATTCCGGTTTGCCCGAATCTTCCTTAAAAAAGGTTCTATTGTCAAAATGAAAATAATAGGCGACAGTGGACAGCCCTGTCTTGTCCCATTTCGAATAAGAAATGGCTCCGAGATTGTGTCTGCTATGTTAACCCTCGTGCTCGGTATTGAATATAAATTAGAAAACCAATGCATCATCCCTTCTCCCAAGCCTATATGCTGTAGAGTAGCTTTTAAAAATATCCAGTCTACCCTAGCAAAGGCTTTTTCTGTATCAGCAGATACCAATACCATTGGCTTCCGCAGTTTATGTGCTAAGTAAATCGTGCTCAACACCCATTGCGTATTCTCTCTTCCCTCCCTCCCCGGGGTAAATCCCACCTGGTCTGGATGTATCAGACCCGGGATATGATCTATTAGTCTTGTGGCGATGATCTTCGTAAAAACTTTAAGATCCACGTTCAGCAATGATATAGGGCGGTAGCTGTCGCATTGTGACGGGTCTTTCCCCTCCTTTGGGATGACCGTTATATGTGCTAACAATGTCTCCTTCGGTATTTCCTTTCTCTCGCGCAGTGAGTTGTATGCTGCTATGAATCTCGGAGCCAGTTCTTCTGCAAACATTCTAAAGTATGACAGAGAATACCCGTCTGGGCCCGGCGCTTTCCCTAGTTTCAAAAGTTTTATTGCTCTCATAAACTCTTTCTTTGTGATTGGTACATCTATCTCTCTAATTACTTCCTCCGTCAATTTTGGCATCCCTGTTTCTCTTATGTATTCCCTGGCCCTCTCCCATTTCTTTTGGGCATTTTCTGGGGTAGGTTTCTCTTCTAATTGATATAAGCCCTCATAATACTCTTTAAAACATTGCGCGATTCTTTGTGGGGTACTAACCATCTCATCTTTTTGCGTTTTAATTTGTGTAATATGATTACGTGTACTATTTTCTCTGAGAGCGATTGCTAACATCCTTCCTGGCTTATTCCCAAATTCGTAAAATGTTCTCCCCCTCTTGTTAATTTAGCTTTGGCTTTATCAATTAGCAGTAAATTCAACTTCTCCCGTGTAACATCTAATTCTTGTTCTACTAATTGTGCCTGGGATTTTTTATGTACTGTTTCCAGTTCCCTTATCCACTTAAGCATCAGGTCTATCTGTTCATTAAGCTTCCGCTTCATATGTACTCCCATGGAGATAAAATTACCTCTCATGACGCACTTATGCGTTTCCCAGAGACAAAAGGGTGTTATTTCTCCTGTGTCATTTAATATGAAAAAGGACTCTAATTCTGATCTTAGTTTCCCCTCATATTCACTGTCTTTTATCAGAGTCTCGTTAATCTTCCAGTGCCATGCTTTGATATCCGCCTCCCCCAGTTTTATTGTACAGCTTGTCGGAGCATGATCTGAGATGGTAAATGACCCAATAGAGGCATCTACAAGGGATGTTACTATGTTTTGAGATATTAAAACATTGTCTTGCTCAGTTTGTAAATGGCCCCTGAAGTAAAACTGAAAAAAGTATTAGCATGTATCTTTAAATATCTACCTCTATAGGTTAGAGGTGTACCCACAATAGTATATTTTCCCCGAGGTATGTGCTTTTGTTTCCACCTCCTTCCACTATTCTAGACTCTATGGGAATCTCCATTGAAGTAAATGAGCAATTTTCTGTCTGCTTTGTTAGCAGGGGGCTAAGTAATACTAAGACCCTTTCACACTGGGGTGGTTTTCAGGCGATGTTGGGGTTGAAAATAGCCTCTGCTAAGCGGCTGAAAACTGTCTCTCATTCATTGCAGTGTGACTTTTCACAGTGGGGCGGTGCACTTGCGGCACATTCTGAAAAGTCCTGCAAGCAGCATCTTTGGGGCAGGTTTGGAGCACTGTATTTATGTTCCCAAAATGCCCTGCCCATTTGAATGAATTGGCAGCGCTTTTAAACCCCTTTCTTGGGGTTAAAAGTGCCCCACTTGAGGCCGAAAAGCACCACTTAAACATCGCTAAAGCACCGCTAAAACGAGCCGGTGCTCGCATTGTGAAAGGGGTCTTATTGAAAACTTTAATTGCAGATGCAGCTCCATGACATGTATGGTGCTTGGTGATTAGCCCAGGGCTATCATATGGGGATGAAGAGTCATTCAGCATTGAGTAGTAATCTAATTTGAGCTAACACAGAACAAATTTTCCTTGCTTCCTGGGGTTAAACAGAAAGGTGGGGAGTAAAATGAAGGTAATTATATGGTGCTAGGAAAGGGAGCCTAAAAGTGATAGTGAAGCCTGTTTTTTTTAATTAAATTAACAAACATACTTACTTGTTCTGTGCAATGGTTTTGCATAGAGCAGCCCCGATTATCCCCTTCCCCTATCGAGTGCCCCCCATATCAAACTGCCTGCTATGGGGGCATTCCTGCATGATAGCTCCCGAGCCCTGCTCTGTGTGTCCATAAAACACACAGTGCGGGACTCGGCCCCGCCCCTCGCTTGCTCGTCACTGGTTTTGATTGACAGCAAATAGCTCCTGCTGCTGTATCTGAGCCAATGAGAAATGAGAGAGCATCGGCTCCTATGCACTTTCTCAGATATGTATTTTTTTTACCTTACTGCATAAAATATAGTAAGGTAAAAAAAAAAATCTGCCTTTACAACCACTTTAAATCAAACCTGTTGATTTGCTTGCTTGTGCATAGCACAGGTTCACTCCAAAAGTATGTTTTCTTTCTTTATGTAGGGAAAATATGAACTTAGCACAATCACAATCTGCTACAGAGCCAGCAGGTGGAGCTATAATCTCCTTTTCACATCATTAGCATGATTGTTTTCAGCTGTACACACAGGTTGGACTTGATGGACTTGTGTCTTTTTTCAACCTTACCAACTATGTAACTATAGATAGGCACCTGAACGACCACAACATACAGGAATGAAGGGAGGGTGTGGCTGGTATGTCCTCAATAGATATGGCAACATACAGGGATATACAATGTAATATTGACATAAAAATGCACACGCACAGGCTGGACTTGATATACTTGTGTCTTTTTTCAACCTTACCAACTATGTAACTATGTAACCAACTATGTATACTGAAAGAAGCTTGGCAATTACAAAAATCGAACAAGTCATAACAGCAGTGATCAAAAGGTGAAGTCCCACATTTCAAGCAGAAAAAAGGGAGCTGTAAATCACTGTGCTCTGTTTTGCTGATAAATCACTGGGCTCTTAACAATATATAAAACATTTGTTTTAAGGGGTTGTAAACTCTCTAAAAAACAAATAAACTGCAAGACAAAGATATAATAATGAGCTAGTATACATCGTACTAGCTCATTATGAAATACTCACCTTAGATCAAAGCTGTTGCAGCGGTCTCCGTACACCGCTGTGACCAGCGACATGTCTCCCGGAGTTATTTCCGGGTTGACGGGCTCCAGCGCTGTGATTGTCACATGCACGCGGGAGCCGCCGGTCACGGCACAGCTCCTGAAGAAACGGCACGAGCGGGCCGTTTCTTCAGTGCGCATGTGCCGATGACGTTGGCACATGCGAATACAGTGAATATCTCGTAAACGGTACAAGTTTAGGAGATATTCACGGAACCTACAGGTAAGCCTTATTATAGGCTCACCTCTGGTAAAAGTGGTAGTACAGGGTTTACAACCACTTTAAAGTGGGGTTTCTCAACTGTTTTTTTTTTTTTAAACTCTGGGTTTCTGGAGGAGGTCTTCAGAGGTTCTGTCATGAATCACTATTGCAGCATATACATCTATCCACCCAACTGTGCCTTTAATTTCCTTGATGTGAGATAATAGGGTTGATTTGCTAAAACTGGAGAGTGCAAAATCTGGTGCAGCTCTGCATAGAAACCAATCAGCTTCCAAGTCTTTTTGTCAAAGCCTAATTGAACAAGCTGGAGTTGGAAGCTGATTGGCTACCATGCACAGCTGCACCAGATTTTGCGCTCTCCAGTTTTAATAAATCAACCCCAATGAGTACTGACTTGCGCCTTCATATCATCCAGATGGGACTCCTAGATCTGACCTGTCATCAAGCAAGTTGTACAGGTTAAGAGAAGCAGCTGAGCAAGCGGTGAGGGACAGCAAGACTACTCTAGGTAAGTACAATGGGGAAATGTTTTAAAGAATGACTAAGCACCTCTTCGACCAATGAAAAGGCAAGGCCTGACATGCTAGTTTCTACTTTGACATTTTATGTGGATAATTTCACCTGTTTAGGTAGATGCAGCAGCAAACATGTTTAGTTGTGATTTTCATTCCTAATGCCGCGTACACACGATCGATTTTTTCGACGGTGAAAACACCGTCGAGAAAATCGACGTGAAAAACGAGGAACAGCTTGTTCCCCCCACACACGGCCGTTTTAAATGTCATTTTTTTTTGTCGAAAAAAACGACCGTGTGTGGACTCCGTGGCAGTGTTTCCCTATGGGAAAAATGTTGTTTTTCTCGACGAGAAAAACGGCCGTGTGTACGCGGCATAACACTTACCTAGCTCTAATAATGATGCTGCAATGCTTTACATGAAATACTTTAGTATGATGTGCTAATGGTACATAAACAGATTTTGCAAGCTGGTGTTACCAGTTTGTATTGAAATTAAATCTTTGACTTGTTCATATGTAAGAGTTTGTGCTGTAAAGGTGAATACATTAATTAGGACCCAAGGCTCTTGTTCCTACCAGGTAGAAACTGAAAACAGGGGAACTGTTCCATGTTATGCAATTCCTATCAAAGCAAATTAATGGCATAATCATTTATTACATCATGTATGCTATTATGTGCGTTATATTTTCTTGCGTGAGCTGCAGCTTTCATATTCAAGTAGTTATAACAGAAGTATGTTATCCTTAGCAAATAAATTAACTATATTAACCACTTGCTGACTGCCTCCTGTACATTTACGTCGGCAGAATGGCACGGACAGGCACATCAACGTACCTGTATGTCCCCTTTAAGTGCCTGTCCGTGTGGTCGTGCGCGCGCTGCCGGCGGCGCACTCGCGACCCTGCCGCCATCCCCGTGAGTCGGACTGCGGGTCCCGCAGACTCGATCGCCGCGGGAATCCCCACGATCGTCTCACGGAGGTATAGAGCGGGGAGATGCTTGTGTAAACATCGGCTCCGTGTACTCGGAGCGGAGATCAGTGTCATGTGACACACAGCCCATCCCCATACAGTTAGAAACACTATGCAGGGAACACTTAACCCCTTCAGCGCCACCTAGTGGTTAACCCCTTCACTGCCAGTGTCATTTTCACAGTAATCAGTGTATTTTATAGCACTGATCGCTGTGAAAATGACAATAGTCCCAAAAATGTGTCAAAAGTATTCGATGTGTCCGCCATAATGTCGCAGTCATGAAAAAATCACTGATCGCCGCCATTACTAATAAAAAAAAAAAAAATGGCATAAAACTATCCCCTATTTTGTAAACGTCATAACTTTTGCGCAAATCAATCAATAAACGCTGATTGCGATTTTTTTTACCAAAAATATGTAGAAGAATACATATCGGCCTAAACTGAGGAAAAAATATATATATATTTTTTGGGGAAATTTATTATAGCAAAAAGTAAAAAATATTGAATTTTTTTCAAAATTGTCGCCATATTTTTTTTTTGCGCAAAAAATATATACCAGAAAAGGTGATCAAATACCACTAAAAGAAAGCTCTATTTGTGGGGAAAAAAGTGAGTCAATTTTGTTTCGGAGCCACGTCGCACGACCGCGCAATTGTCAGTTAAATCAACTCAGTGCCGAATCGCAAAAAGTGGCCTGGTCTTTAACCAGCCAAAATGGTCCGGGGCTTAAGTGGTTAAACTGTTAAAGATGCATGAGAAATAAATTACCAACATTTGGCACCTATATGTCACTTATGGGTCATACAGCACAATGGAGGCATGATGGTATACATTTCATTGTTATTTCTACAAATAGTTGTTGTTGTAGATACAGCTCACTGATCACATCAATGTACTGTGAGCTTTACATTAGGAAATTATTTCAGGTGTCCCCTGAGATCTCGGCCTTTATTCAAAGGTTTCTCCAGGGTAAAAAGGTTGAAAGAGGCTTGTTCATAGTCTTATAAACCTAAATAAATAAAAACTATTGATCCAAAACCATTATAGTTTTCCTTTAAGCTATTTTGTTCTGCTTTTTATGGCTACTATGTTCAGATTGGCACAGGTTATTCTACTGCACATATACTCTCAGTCAATTTGCTGATGGCATTTTTATATGTATGGCTAGCTATATAATCCACAACAAAGCAAACATTACAACCAATGTCACATTCACATTCTGTATTTGCACAATCCAGACTAGCTAGTTCTCAAATCTTACCTGGTCCAATAGCTGCGAGTAAAGCTCATGGCAGTTTACAAAAATATACTTGTAGGTGGAATCTAAACAAGCTCGCACACAGTCCTTCACCACAGTGCTAGCTCTTGGAGGACTCTGAAGTTCAAGAACCTGTCAGAAAAAAAAAAAATCAGCATAAAGGCTTTGCATTGAAATGCTTCCATTATGGCATAGCAAAAATCATTCCATATAGATGAATTGTTACACCCACACAACAAAAGTATGAGCAGTAACATGCTGATTCATTTTATTATTTTGATTTATAAGATCCATCCTACAACATGTTTCTATTCAATTCGAAGGTTAGGCTAATACACTCAATCGGCCTACATGAAAGTTAACCTTAAAATGCATTTAATTGAAAAAACAATTGTGCATTTCTCTCAAAACTAATATCTCAGTAGTGGTTGGGTATTGTAAAATGAATTCACTGCTTCATATATTTTTTAAATACAATAGTGGCAAGATTTTATATCATTGAATGTGTCCCCTTCTACAAGACTTGTTTGTTCATTTTCGTGCAGCTGAACAAAATTATTTGTGCATTCTACAATATGGAGGATTCAGGAGAGAGAGGACATATCATTATTTGGCACTATAAAGGCCACAGAAGTTAGAAAGAAATATCAATTCTGGTGGACATATCTCACCACTGGCCCACCAAGGAATTTAAAGTGAGCAGTATGTGATTGGCTTTGGGTGGAACCGGAGAGCGGGAGAAGAAGAAGGCGACGGAGAAGACCGGGCCTCCGCTAGCAAAAGAGCTAAAAAGAAGTTAGCGGAGGTCCGGCGGAAGAAAGAAAGAACCGGAGAGAAGAAGAGGGGAGAAGGCGACGGAGAAGACCGGGCCCCGCTAGCAAAAGAGTTGGAAGAAGATAGCGGTGGCCCGGCAGAAGAAAGAACCGGAGAGCGTGGCGACGACACCGGAGACCCCCGAAGTCGGAAGAAGACCTCCGGAGCGGTGCAATAAAATACTTTTAAAAACTGTGTTGTGTTTTTATTGCCATTTTTTTCCACCAGGTGAATGGGTAGGGGTACGATGTACCCCATACTCATTCACATAGGGTGGGGGGGCCGGGATCTGGGGGCCCCCTTATTAAAGGGGGCTCCCGGATTCCGATAAGCCCCCCGCCCGCAGACCCCGACAACCAACGGCCAGGGTTGTCGGGAAGAGGCTCTGTCCTCATCAACATGGGGGCAGGGTGCTCTGGGGTGGGGGGGCCGCAGGTCGCCCCCCTGCCCCAGAGCACCAAACCCCCCATGTTGAGGGCATGTGGCCTGGTACGGTTCAGGAGGGAGGGGGGGCGCTCTCGTCCCCCCCTCTTCCCCTGCGGCCTGCCAGGTTGCGTGCTCGGATAAGGGTCTGGTTTGGATCTTGAGGGGGACCCCCACGCCGTTTTTTCGGCATAGGGTTCCCCTTCAAATCCAGACCAGACCCAAGGGCCTGGTATGCTCCTGGAGGGGGAACCCACGCCGTTTTTTTCTTTAAAAATTGGCGTGGAGTTCCCGCTCAGGATTCATACCAAACGCAGTGCCTGGTATTGGCGGGAATCCACGTCGGATCCCCGCTGAATACAGTGTCGCGTCTCCTCGCTATTGCAGCGAGCGCGACACGTGTCGCCACCCTGCTGCCGAGATCTCGGCACTCCTGTCGCCGAAAATCTCGGTGATGGGAGCGCGATAGAAATACAATATCAGCGGCACCTACTGTATTACACTTTTGAAGGCCCTGAAACACCAGGACAATTGAAACGCCCCCACAATGACCCCATTTTGGAAAGAAAACACCCCAATACAATATCTAGGAGGCATAATGAGTCTTTTGAACATGTCATTTTTGTCCACAAGTTTTAGGAATATGTGGAAAGAAAATGAAAACACATTTTTTAACACAAAGTTGTCAATTTATAAGATATTTCTAACACATAGCATGTACATACCAAAAATTACTAAAATTACTAAATTACACCACCAAACATTCTGCTACTCCTCCAGAGTATGGCAATACCCCATGTGTGAGACTTTTACATAGCCTGGCCACATACAATGGCCCAACATGCTGGGAGAACCATCAGGTGTTCTAGGAGCATAACTTACACATCTAATTTCCTGACTACCTAATTTTGTGAGGCACTGTAGGGCACTGATGGCATTACAGGGCACTGATGAGCACTGTAGTGGCACTGAAGGGCACTGATGTGGCATGGATGAGCACTGTGGTGGCACTGATGTGGCATGGATGAGCCCTGTGATGGCACTGATGAGCACTGTGATGGCACTGATGAGCACTGTGATGGCACTAAAGTGGCACAGATAAGCACTGTGATGGCACTAAAGTGGCACAGATAAGCACTGTGATGGCACTGATGTGGCACAGATGAGCACATTGATGACACTAAAGTAGTACTAATGGGCACTGCGATGGCAGTGGTGTGGCACTGATGGGCACTGATGTGGCATGGATGTGGCATGGATGAGCACTGATGAGCACCAATGTGGCATGGATAAAGCACGGATGAGCACTGATGTGGCACGGATGAGCATTGATGTCTCACATATCATATGATTATTAGGGATGAGCTTCGAGTTCAAGTCGAACCCATGTTCGACTCGAACATCGCCTGTTCGGTTGTTCGTCGAATTGTGAACATTATGGGCTGTTCGCGCCAAATTCGAGTGGCGCGTCACGGCCCATAATTCACTGCGGCAATTCACTGGGTGGCTTTGGCCAATTATGGCTATGGGGGTTTAGTACACATCCCACACTATAAAAGGCCGCCTCCGTGGCGGCCTTGTGTAGTGTGTTGCGATGTTGGTTAAAGAGAGAGCTTACAGAGAGAGAGAGAGAGAGAGACGGTGTCATTAATATTGAGTTAGATAGAGCAGGCAGGCGAGTCAGTTTACTGCAATTACAGTGTGTAGAGGATATATATGCATCCTAGGTGTTGTATATATATATTTATACACTGTATTCAGTTTAGCTAGATCCGTTCCTGTTATTCTCTATACAGGCAGGCAGGTGATTGTGCTAGCTGCAGTCACTGTTTCACTTAGTGTACTGTGTGCTTTGCATAGCGTTCACCTAAAGCTTACCTGAATACAGTTAGTGACTAATAGTGGTGTTCTCATAATAAAACCACAGGCAGAGAGCTGCAAGTATTTTCAGTTAGTGTATTGTGGCCTCTGAACAGTTTTCACCTAAAACTAACTGGAGACAATTGCTGCTTTCCCATACTAATACCACAGCAGGCAGTTGATTCTGATAGCTGCATTATCAGTACAGATATATATACATCCCACCTTAGTGCAGCTACATCTCACTGCAGGCCATTAGTATGTCTGGAAGGCAAACAAGGAGAGACAGACAGTCACGAGGTAATAAAAGAGGGCAAGCAAGCTCTGTGTCTAGAGGCAACAGTGCTGGTCGTGAACACGGTGCATCCTCATCAGCACGTGGCCGTGGGACACGCTTGTCCTTCTTTTCGGCAGCTGGCCATGTTGAGCCGCAACATGCCCAAGACTTGGTAGAGTGGATGACCAAGGCGTCCTCCTCCTCCTAATCCTCTCTTACCCAGGCTCAGGGTACTTTGTCTGGCAAAGCAGCTGCCAAAGCGGCCTCTTCCCTCGGCTCAATGGCATCAGTCACTCCTTCCCTAGCCCCACCATGTCCTCCTGAGGAGTCCCCCGAACTGTGTGACCACAGTGTTGGGTACATGCTCCAGGAGGATGCCCAGCGTCTTGAAGGCTCCGCTGATGGAACCCAGCTAGATGAAGGCAGTAACATGAGCCCAGAGAGAGGAGGTGCCCAACAAGGACAGCTATCTGGCAGTCATGTTCCCCCAGCTGCAGCATACTGACAGATTTTCTCCAGTGATGAGGAGGGAGGGGAGGATGAGGTCACTGACTCCACATGGGTGCCTGATAGGAGAGAGGAGGAGGAGGAGGAGGCACACCTCCAACGAGGCAGGATGCCCTCCAGGGGCCAGCTTAAAGGCTGCACACCGACTGCATCACACCGCAGAGCTCCGCATGTGCAGGGTGCTGCTGTCTCTGCGCGTTATTCCAAAAGTTCTTTGGTGTGGGCCTTTTTTCATACTTGTGCAGCAGATCGCACTGTTGCCATTTGCAACATATGTCTCAGGCGTATCTCGCGTGGCCAAAACATCAGCCACTTGGGCACCACTTGCTTGACCAGACATAAGTCGACCTGCCATGCAGTTCGTTGGCAAGCCTACCTAAAAGACCCACACCAAAGAACAAAGCGGATCTCTCCTTGCTCCTCATCAGCTGGGATCTCCAACCCCACTATACCTTCAGTCCTCTCTGAAACCTGCACTGAGAGGAATGAAGGTGTAGAATTAGGTGTGTCACAGCCAAGTACTTGCAGGCAATCTGCTATTGGTACACCGACGTCAGATTGTTCCAGGCAAATTTCCCTGCCCCAGCTGCTGCACCGCCAAAATAAGTTCGCTCCCAGCCATCCACATGCCCAGCGGTTGAATGCTAGCTTGGCTAAATTGCTAGCACTTCATCAACTACTGCCTTTTCAGTTGGTAGACTCTGCCCCCTTCCGTGAGTTTGAGGAATGTGCGGTTCCTCAGTGGCAGGTTCCTAAACGCCACTTTTTCTCACGGAAGGCGATTCCGGCTCTCTACCGGCATGTGGAAGGCAATGTCTTGGCCTCGCTGGACAGGACGGTCAGCGGTCAGCGGTAAGGTGCATATTACCGCTGACTCATGGTCCAGCAGGCATTGACAGGGACGTTACCTATCTTTCACGGCGCATTGGGTGAATCTGCTGGCAGCTGGGAAGGATGCAGGACAAGGTGCAGTAGTGTTGGAGGTTGTTCCGCCACCACGCCTCCAAAATGCTACTACTGGTGATTCTGACACACCTCTCTCCTCCGTCCCCTCCTCTTCTTCTTCAAAAAGATACCATGCGGTGCTTGAGCTGGTGTGCTTGGGGGACAGGAGCCACACTGGGGCAGAGATTCTGTCAGCTCTGCAGGGGCAGGCTTAGAGGTGGTTGACACCACGCCAGCTTAAGCCAGGAAAGGTGGTTTGCAACAATGGCACCAACCTCCTCTCCACCCTCTGACAGGGACAACTGACCCATGTGCCCTGTTTGGCTCACGTCATTAACTTGGTGGTGCAGCGGTTCTTGGGCGGGTACCCGGGCTTACAGGAGGTCCTGAAGCAGGCAAGGAAACTCTGTGGGCATTTCCGCCGGTCATATAATGCCAGTGCTCGGCTGGCTGACCTGCAAAAGGAATCCAACCTGCCCAAGAACTGCCTAATCTGTGACATGCCCACCAGGTGGAACTCTACGTTGGCCATGCTGCAGCGACTGCACACACAGCAGAGGGCCATCAATGAGTATCTGTTGCAATATGGCACCAGGACAGGGTCAGGGGAGCTTGGATTTTTTTCCCCACGCCAGTGGGCCATGATCAGGGATGCATGCACTGTCCTGGCACCATTTGAGGAGGCCACGAGGATGGTGAGCAGTGACAGTGCATGCATCAGTGACACTCTCCATTCTTGTCCACCTGTTGGAGCACACGCTGCATGGAATAATGGACAGGGCACTTGAGGCAGAACAGAGGAAGGAGAAGGAGAACTCCCTTACTTCTCAAGGCCCCCTTTATCCAGACATTGTTCCTGCTGGCCCGGCTATCACACAGGAAGAGGTGGAGGAGGAGGAGGAGGAGGATAATTGTGTCAGCATGGAGGTGGAGCCTAGCACTCAGTATCAGCAGCAGTCTTCAAGGGATTAATTACAGTCCCAAGACACCCATGGACTTGTACGTGGCTGGGAGGAGGTGGCTGCAGATCATGTCGTCCTGAGTGACCCAGAGGACTCCAGACCAAATGCTCTCCTTGATCCACGTTACAAGGGTAAGGTTGCGGACCTTATCTTGCCATCGCAGAGGGAGCAGAGGATGAAGCATCGTCGGGAGGTCTTGCAGAAAGGTCTGTGCAATGCGTTCCCAGAGACTAGGAGGTTACAAACTCCTGGTCCTGGACAACGTGTTGCTGAGGCTTCGGTCAGTCAAAGAAGGAGCGGTGGAGAAGGTGGCCGTCTGATCGATGCGTTCAGACAATTTTTTAGTCCGCAGCCCCAAGGTATGATCGGTTCCAGCAACCATCGCCAGCGTCTGGTTTACATGGTGCAGGAATACCTAGGGGCAAGATCAGACTTGGACACCTTTCCCACCGAAAATCCTCTGGGTTACTGGGTCTTGAGGATGGATCACTGGCCAGAGCTTGCACAGTATGCAGTTGAGCTACTGGCCTGTCCTGCATCCAGCGTTCTTTCGGAACGCACATTTAGTGCTGCTGGAGGCTTTGTAACCGATCACAGGGTGCGCCTGTCCACCGACTCGGTCGATCGACTGACCTTCATAAAAATGAATCAGTCTTGGATCACCACCAGCTACCAAGCACCTGATGCTGATGTAACCGAATAATTGTTTTTGAAATGTCATATCCCTTCAAGACTGCCTATGCTGATGCTTAGTGACTATCCTGTTATGCTGAGTGACTATCCTCTTCCTCCTCAATGATCATGTTGATAGCTTTTAAGAACATTTTTGGTTCTGGGCACCGCCACCAGTGGCTAAGGCCCAATTTTTCAGCCCCTGTTTAACAAGGGCGTGTAATTACAATTTTTGATGCAATACTTTGTAGCAGGGCTCATTGCTGCGCTCCAACTACAGTATCTGTGAGGGGTTGCAGTGTTGTGGCACCAGTGCCTAAGGCCCAATTTGTATGCCCCTGTTTAAAAGGGGCATGTAATTACAATTCTTGATCGAATAATTCACAGCAGGGACCATTCCTGCGCCCACCAAGAGTAACTGTGAGGGCTTACAGTGTTGTGGCAACACCACCACCACCACCAAAGGCCCAATTGTTCTGCCCCTGTTCAACAGGGGCATGTAATTACAATTCTTGATCTAATATTTCACAGCTGGGCCCATTCCTGCCCCCACCAAGAGTAACTGTGAGGACTTACAGTGTTGTGGCACCAGCACCACCACCAAAGGCCCAATTTTTCCTACCACTGTTCAACAATGGCATGTAATTACAATTATTGATATAATAGTTCACAGCAGGGCGTTCCAGCGCCCACCAAGAGTAACTGTGAGGGCTTACAGTGTTGTGGCAACACCAACACCTAAGGGCCAAATTTCTGCAGAGTATATACGGCAGGCCCCTACTTTCAAACATCCAACTTACAAATGACTCCTACTTGCAAACGGAAGGAGACAACAGGAAGTGAGAGGAAATCTACCCCCAGGAAGGGAAATTCTCTCCTGTAAGAGTTAATATGGGAAAAAAGTGTCTCCTCTCCACTGATGCTTTATCACCAATCCTTGTTTCAATAAAAAAAACACATTTTCAAAAAACATTTGTCATTGGGACAGAAAGTGAGGTGAAATGTTCTGAACAGGTGCACAGACAGCAAAACAAATGTTACAGGGGTGATAACCCTTCCCTATGTTTTCCAAAAAGCTTAAAAATCGTTTTTTTTGGCTGGAGCTACATATAAAAAATGTAACTGTTCCAAATTATAAACATATTCTACTTAAGAACAAACCTACAGTCCCTGTCTTGTTTGCACTGCCTGTATACTGCTGTTCAGAGTATATAGGGCCTTCTTTTAATTTGGGTGCGGGGTTCCCCTTAATATCCATACAACACCCAAAGGGGCTGGTAGTGGGCTTGGGGGGGGGGTGGGGGTACCCATGCCATTTTTATCAATGATTTTCATCTATATTGCCGGGACCAGACATTACATTAAAGTCGCAAGCAGATTTAAATGACTTTTTTTCCTTTAGAAATTGTGCAGAGACAGTTGTAAACACGGGAAACACGTGCCACTTGACAGGCATACTTTAGACACCCCCCAGGTACGATATTTAAAGGAATATTTCACCTTTTTTTTTCACTTTAAGCATCATTAAAATCACTGCTCTCGAAAAAACGCCAGTTTTTAAAACTTGTCCCTGGGGCAGGACCCAGGTCCCCAAACACTTTTTAGGACAATAACTTGCATAATAGCCTTGATAATTAGCACTTTTGATTTTGAACGTTCGCGTCCATTGTATTTAATAGGGTTCTAAAGTTTGCGCAAACTTTCGGTCCGTTCGCAGGTTCTGGTGCGAACCGAACCTGGGGGTGTTCGGCTCATCCCTAATGATTATCTCACATCTAATGAGCTGTATGCTACTTTAAGGATCATTATAATTTCTTTCATATTTACACTTTCATTCAGGCTGAATAGTATAGTTCTCACTATACTTCCGACATGCTGTGGCTATGAGGGCAGAGTCTCTCACACACAGAAATTGCAGTGTTGTGTTTGTTGCCCATTCACATAATGCCTTGTAATGGCTCACATAATTCTATTGGATCTTGGTTATTGGCAATAACCAACATTTTTGAAGCTGTTGATTAGACCTTGGCAGCAATATTTTAGTTCAAGTATTTTTGTTTTGGATGTCCTGCACATACAGTTTGTTTCATATTACACTGCATCATTTCAATACAGGCAGAGCTTGGGGCTCCAATTTGGCCTTTATACAATATAGTCTTCTTCTGGTTGAATCACTTTTGTTGATTTGTTATGGGTTTCTGGGCATGTTATGTTCATGTTTCAGGTGACATACAAATTCCCTGACATTCCGCTGTAGAATTTCATAACACAGCTCAGAATTTATAGATCTTTCGAAGGTTGTAAGCCACCCAGGCCTAAGGCTGCAAAGCAATCAAACAAAATGATGCTCCCTTTATCATGCTTCACAGATAGAATGATGTTTTTCTGTTGATGCCCAGTGTTTTGATGTCTCCAAGAATTCAGGATTTGTCTCATCTGTCCATAGAATATTGTTCCAGTAATGCTGTTGTCTATTGAAAACCTAAGAGGAGAGAAATTTTTTTTTTCTTTCGGAAAACAATGGTAGGCTTTGTAGTAAGTGATTTCCCAATGTTGACTTGCCAACTCTTGATATGAAGTGCAAAGGAGGCTTGCTTATTCTTAGCTGTGACTCTTTGTTTCTTTATAAAGAACTGCGTTTACTGTGTCCTTGCAAAGATCTTTGTAGGATGCTCAATCAGGGGCAATGGTGCTGAAATTTCTTCCACTATTTTGTCAATTATCTGCTTGGCTCTTGATAATGGAGACCCAAGTCTATAGATTCACTTTGAAAACGTCTTAATGTGCTTAAACAACTTTTGTTGAGGTCATCTAAACAATTGGACCATATGACTATATGGCAATATCAGATGGTGTGTGTTGTTAGTTAGAATTGTAGCTACGTTGGATGCCACAGTTACAATTCAGTTATACTTTTGTAGCAATACCCCCGCAGGGCCCGCTGGTTTAAGATTGGGCCTGCCGTTATCTTACTGTTCACCACGTCCGTCTTAGGGGTCTTCCTTGAAGAGTTGTTCACAAATGTCTGCACCAAACACACTGGGGGTTATTTACGAAAGGCAAATCCACTTTGCACTACAAGTGCAAACTACAAGTGCAAAGTGCACTTGAAATTGCACTGAAAGTGCACTTGGAAGTGCAATCGCTGTAAATCTGAGGGGAAAATCTGAAATGAGGGGAAGCTCTGCTGATTTTATCATCCAATCATGTGCTAGCTAAAATGCTGTTTTTATTTTCCTTGCATGTCCTCCTCAGGTCTACAGCGACTGAACTTCCAAGTGCACTTTCAGTGCAATTTCAAGTGCACTTTGCACTTGTAGTTTGCACTTGTAGTGCAAAGTGGATTTGCCTTTCGTAAATAACTCTCTTAGTCTCTTTTTCTCAAGGGTTTTATTAACCACTTCCCGCCCAGTCAATAGCGAATTGACGTCCGGGAAGTGGTTGCAATATCGATACTGGACGTCATATGACGTCCTGCAGGATATTGCCTTGCGTGCGCCCGCGGGGGCGCGCAGCGTGGTGATCGGGGACGGCATGTGTCCCTCGGACACAGCGCTTCCCCGATCACGGTAAACAGCCAATTTCATTGGCTGTTTACCATGTGATCGGCTGTGTCAAAGTCACAGCCGATCACCTGTCAAAACAAACACGGCGGCGCGCTCCGTGCGCGCCGCCACAGGCTTGCAGAGCGGGGATCGGGGAAGGCGAGTGTCCCTTGGACACAGCGCGTCCCCGAACAGAGTAAACAGCCAATGAATTGGCTGTTTACCACGTGACCGGCTGTGTCCAATCACAGCCGGTCACAAATGTAAACAAACTCCACAGGAGTTACTACCTGATCCCTGCTCTCTCCTCACACACCGATCTGTGAGGAGAGAGAAGAGATCAGTAAGTTAGCTCAGTGTAGTTTGTCTACATAAATTTACAGTGCACAACACGCCCCCCCCCATAAAGAGGACCTGTCACACAGCCCAGCACATCAATCAGCCCAGCCAATCAGCCCATCTGTCAATCAGCCCATCTGTCAATCAGCCCATCTGTCAATCAGCCCATCGGTCAATCAATCAGCCCATCTGTCAATCAATCAGCCCATCTGTCAATCAATCACCCCACCTGTCAATCAATCACCCCATCTGTCAATCAATCAACCCATCTGTCAATCAATCAATCAGCCCATCTGTCAATCATCTGTCACAGGCCCACCTCCATCGGTACCGCCATTGGCACCGCCACACAGGCTACCAGTACCGCCATCGGTACCAGTACCACCACCAGTACCGCCACCAGGCCCAGCATCTATACTGCCACACAGGCCCGCTACCAGTATCACCACTAGTGCCGCCATCGGTACCACCACCAGTACCACCACCCGTACCACCGTCGGTAGTGCCACCACCACCTGTACCACCACCTGTACCGCCATCGGTACCATCACCACCCGTACCACCACCACCTGTACCGCCATCGGTACCACCACCACCTGTACCGACATCGGTACCACCACCACCCATACCGCCATCGCTACCACCACCACCCGTACCGCCACCTGTACCGCCATCGGTACCGCCGCCACCACCACCACCCGTACCGCCATCGGTACCACCACCACCTGTACCGCCATTGGTACCACCACCACCCATACCGCCATCGGTACCACCACACAGGCCCACCACTAATACCTCCATCGGTACTACCACACAGACCGCCACCACTACCACCAGCAGTACCATTACACAGGCCCACCAATAAGCACTGCCATAATGTCCCAAAGGGTTTACACACCTGAGGAGGCATATGCCATTCTTGCCATGTCGGATGATGAGAGCAGCGGGGAGCTCCCATTATCCGATTCTGGTTCGGAATACGAGCCAGTGGAGGATAGTGGCTCAGAGTCCGAGTCCCCGGAGGAAACCGTCCCTCCCAAAAGAATGCGATCGGCACCAAGATCAGCACCAAGATCAGCACCAAGATCAGGAGAACTGCCCACCACCAGCAGCGCCATACCCCAGGAAGAGGAGCCCAGTACAAGCAATGGAAATGCACACCCAACCCGAAGAATCCAGCCCCAATCCTACCTTCCCGATGCCCTGGCAAACCCCTTATGGTTGCCTGCCAACTCAGGATCCGCTATCATCCCCCCTTTCACCGCACAGCCAGGTGTGCAGCCCGACACTACAAATTTTTCTAAATTTAATTATTTTTGTTTATTTTTCCCACAAGATTTGCTGCAGAATATAGTGGATCAAACGAATCTGTATGCATCCCAATTTATTGCTGCCAACCCCGATTCTTCCTACGCCCGCATGTTCCAGTGGCAGCGTCTAACATTGGAGGAATTTAAATTATTTTTGGGCCTTATGTTCAATATGGGGCTTACAAAAAAGAACGAAGTCCATTCATATTGGTCCAAACGCCCCATCCAACACATGCCCATATATTCCGCTGTCATGTCCAGGAAAAGATACGACATGATTATGCGCTTTCTCCACTTCAATGACAATTCACAGTGCCCTCCCCGAGATCATCCCAACTACGACAAATTGTACAAGATATGCCCCCTAATCAATGCCTTTTCCCAGCGATTTGAAGAAGTTTTCATCCCAGACCAAAAAATTTGTGTGGACGAGTCCCTCGTACATTTCACCGGCCGACTGCAGTTCAAGCAGTACATACCAAGCAAGAGAGCCAGGTATGGGTTAAAATTAAATAAATTATGTGATCGAGCCACTGGATACGTCTGCAAATTCAGGATCTACGAAGGCAAAGACTCCCAGCTCCAGCCCCGTGATTGCCCCACATATATTGGAACCAGTGGGAAAATTGTCTGGGAGTTGGCATACCCCCTGTTCGGAAAAGGTTACCATTTATATGTTGATAATTATTATACCAGCCTGCCCCTTTTTCGCCACCTTTACAGTAAACAAACCCCGGCCTGCGGTACCTTAAAAAAAAACCGGAAGGGATTCCCACAAAATTTATTGACAAAAAAATTGCGACCTGGAGAATCGGCATCCATGAGGAACGAGGAGGTGTTGGCCATGAAGTGGAGGGACAAGAAAGATGTCCACATCCTCTCTACGATCCACAATGACACCATGGTGGAGATCCCAAGAAGACGCGGCTCCATTGTAAAGCCTGAATGTGTCCACGACTACAATTTGTACATGGGGGGGTGGATTTAAACGACCAGATGCTACAGCCCTACTTATCAACCAGAAAGTCCCATTATTGGCACAAAAAAGTTGCGTTTCACCTGTTTCACATGGCCCTTTTTAATTCGTTTGTCTGCTACCAAAAAGCAACTCAAAATCACTGACTCCACTACCTCCAATATATCGAAGATATCATCGATGCCCTCATTTACCAACAAGATCCCGCCCCAGGAAGCATTCGCTCTGATAGTGTGAGTCGGCTTCACGAGCGACACTATCCCTTTAGCATCCCCCCACAGAATCTGGAAGAAGACGCCAAAATAAATGCCGTGTATGCAGCAGAGGAGGAGTAAGAAGAGACACCAGCTATTATTGTCCCGATTGTCCCTCCCAACCTGGCCTGTGCATCGGAAATTGCTTCAAAAATTATCATACATCCATTAGTTCCCCTTATTATTAACAGACTGCCACTTCCCTATTTGCCTGCTACCATGTTACTAACTACCTTCCATGTTAATTAACTGACCCTGGCCTGTTTACCGACGATGCCTCTGCCTGCCAATTTAAACCACGTTTCTGACTTCCACGTGTACCGACCTTGGCCTGTTAATCGACCATGTTTTTGCCTGCCACTTGGACTGATCTTTTGGCCATCTACTTTTAGTACACAGGGGTCTCACATATGTGAGGGGCTTCAGAATAGCGTTCTGAGTAGAGAAAACCAGTTTTTCGTTTTCTGTGCTCCAAGAACAGGGTCTGGTTGCCCGGAGGCTTCAAAGCGATTTGGGTGGGAGAAGCCTCTACCCCTGTCCCCCTGGCCCTAAGCTTGATGGTCCTTCCTGCTGCCTGGACCAATAATTTGGCTGTGCTGACCATATTACTGCCTGTAATGACCCATGACATTATGGACAATGTTTCTTCCTGCTGCTTGGACCAATACTTTGGCTGTGTTGACCATATATCTGCCTGCTGCCTCTACTGACTTTGGACAGCATTTCTGCCGGGACACCTCTGCCTGCTACCTGGACCTGTGCTTTGGCTGTGCTCTGGCTGTGCTGACAGTATCTCTGCCTGTGCGAACTATGGACAGTATTCCTGCCTGCTGCCTGGATGATTGCTTTTGCAGTCGCTGATCTCATCCCTGCCTGCTGCCTGGACCGATGCTCTCCTCTGTGGACCACTGCACTTCTAAAACCACAGGTAATCTTTTGTTATTTGGTATGTACCTGCTATGTGTTAGATATATGAAGGGCCTTCAAAAATGTGATCGGTAGTCAGAAAATGATATGTGCAATTAATGCTGCTAGAATGCCTGGAGGTGCTACTTGGATGTTGGGCCTCTGTATGTGGCCAGGCTGTGTAAAAGTCTCAAACATGTGGTATCGCCATACTCAGGAGGAGTAGCAGAATGCATTTTGGGGTGTAATTTTTGCTATGTACATATTATGTGTTAGAAATATCTTATAAATTGACAACTTTGTGTAAAAAAAATGCATTTTAATTTTTTCTCCACATTTTCCAAAACCTTCTGGAAAAAAATGAACCGTTCAAAAGACTCATAATGCCTCATAGATTATACGTTGGGGTGTGTGCTTTCAAAAATGGGGTCATTTTGTGGAAAATTCTATTGTCCTGGTGCTCCAGGGCCTTCAAAATTGTAATAGGTGGTTGAGAAAGGATATGTGCGATTTATGCTTGTAGAACGCCTGAAAGTGCTACTTCAATGTTGGGCCTCTGTATATGGCCAGGCTGTGTAAAAGTCTCACACATGTGGTATCGCTATACTCAGGAGGAGTAGCAGAATGCATTTTGGGGTGTTATTTTTGCTATGTATATGCTATGCGTTAGAAATATCTTATAAATGGACAACTTTGTGTAAAAAAAATGCATTTTCATTTTTTCTCCACATTTTCCAAAACCTTCTGGAAAAAAATGAACCGTTCAAAAGACTCATAATGCTTCATAGATTATACGTTGGGGTGTGTGCTTTCCAAAATGGGGTCATTTTGTGGAAAATTCTATTGTCCTGGTGCTCCAGGGCCTTCAAAATTGTAATAGGTGGTTGAGAAAGGATATGTGCGATTTATGCTTGTAGAACGCCTGAAAGTGCTACTTCAATGTTGGGCCTCTGTATATGGCCAGGCTGTGTAAAAGTCTCACACATGTGGTATCGCTATACTCAGGAGGAGTAGCAGAATGCATTTTGGGGTGTCATTTTTGCTATGTATATGCTATGCGTTAGAAATATCTTATAAATGGACAACTTTGTGTAAAAAAAATGCATTTTCATTTTTTCTCCACATTTTCCAAAACCTTCTGGAAAAAAATGAACCGTTCAAAAGACTCATAATGCTTCATAGATTATACGTTGGGGTGTGTGCTTTCCAAAATGGGGTCATTTTGTGGAAAATTCCATTGTCCTGGTGCTCCAGGGTCTTCAAAAGTGTAATAGGTGGTTGAGAAAGGATATGTGCGATTTATGCTTGTAGAACGCCTGAAAGTGCTACTTCAATGTTGGGCCTCTGTATATGGCCAGGCTGTGTAAAAGTCTCACACATGTGGTATCGCTATACTCAGGAGGAGTAGCAGAATGCATTTTGGGGTGTCATTTTTGCTATGTATATGCTATGCGTTAGAAATATCTTATAAATGGACAACTTTGTGTAAAAAAAATGCATTTTCATTTTTTCTCCACATTTTCCAAAACCTTCTGGAAAAAAATGAACCGTTCAAAAGACTCATAATGCTTCATAGATTATACGTTGGGGTGTGTGCTTTCCAAAATGGGGTCATTTTGTGGAAAATTCCATTGTCCTGGTGCTCCAGGGCCTTCAAAAGTGTAATAGGTGGTTGAGAAAGGATATGTGCGATTTATGCTTGTAGAACGCCTGAAAGTGCTACTTCAATGTTGGGCCTCTGTATGTGGCCAGGCTGTGTAAAAGTCTCACACATGTGGTATCGCTACACTCAGGAGGAGTAGCAGAATGTATTTTGGGGTGTAGTTGCAATTATGCATATGCTGTGTGAGAGAAAAAAAACTGTTAATATGACCAGTTTGTGTAAAAAAAAAAAAAAATTAAATTTTCCCAAGAATTGTGGGAAAAAAATACAACTTCAAAAAACTCACCACGCCTCTTAGTAAATACCTTGGACTGTCTACTTTCCAAAAAGGGGTAATTTTGAGGTATTTGTACTTTCCTCGCTTGTTAGTGTCTCAAGAAATGAGATATCCCTTCAGTACATCAGGCGTGATCAGATGTGATAAATTTTCAGTGATTGCCACCATAGTTTGTAGACTCTATAACTTTCACAAAGACCAAATAATATACACTAATTTGGGTTCATTTTACCAAAGATATGTAGCAGTATACATTTTGGCACAAATTTATGAAGAAAAATTACTTATTTGCAAAATTTTACAATAGAAACTAAAAAAAAGTGTTTTTTTTTTAAAAAAATTGCTGTTTTTTTGCTTATATCGCAAAAGATAAAAAACCCAGTGGCGATTAAATACCACCAAAAGAAAGCTCTATTTGTGAGAAGAAAATGATAAAAATTTTGTTTGGATACAGTGTAGCATGACTAAGTAATTGTCATTCAAAGTGTGAGAGTACTGAAAGCTGAAAATTGGTCTGGGCGGGAAGGTGCATAAGTGCATGGTATTGAAGTGGTTAAAGAACTTCCGGACAGAGGGATGGAGGGTTAGGGGAGATTCAGGTACCTTGCTTGCGGATCACGGGTATTCTCCTAATCCAGAGGACAAACAACTTCCACACTGGATATAGCCACCACCGGATAGGCCTCTCTCACTGACCTAGCAGCCGATGCGAGCTCGTTCAAAAGTCTCTGCCACAGACTTGGGTAACCACACACTTGGTAAAGTTCTGAACACATAGCACACAGTACCAGGATCTTTCAGCCAGGCCAGCAGCACTGTGAGGTAGATTTTTATCTGGATGCATCCCCCAATTGAGTCCTTAATTGCTCGGTCCCTTCCCGCAGGCAAGACGACACAGGACCATCCCTGGATCAGTAGGCCCCAGAAACTCCTGGGCCTACTCTCAGTAATGGAGCCTCGGGGATCTGTAGGCCCCGAGGCAGAAAACTGCTAACACATCCCTGAGGCCAGGAGGGCCGTTAGGTCAGGATCGGAAGACCCCACCAAAATGGTGTCTGCTCCTTAAGTACCCTCTCCCAGAATGCACAGCGGGGTGATCAATCCCACTGAGCTGCTCCTGGGCAAGAGGTACCCAATACATTCAGCCTGCTGCATTTCCAACCTTGACCTGTGGTGACAGCAACACCCACAGTCAGGTGGAAAATGTGCAACCCAGCTCAACTGGAACAGAGACCCATAATTTGGTACAATTATTCTGAGCTAAACTACAGCTCAGACAACTAAATTTACACTAGCGCCTACCCAATAGGAGCAGGGCGCTACACTTTGTTAGCCCTCCCACAACTAATATCATACTATTATTCTTATACCATTAAATATTAGATATTCAAACGGTTTCTTTTTTCAAAACAGCTTGTCCGTTTGTAATAAGTAATAATCAGAATTTGAAACAGTCATGGGGGGGGGGGATTTACTAAAACTGGAGCTTGCAAGATCTGGTGCTACGCATAGAAACCAATCAGCTTCCAGATTTTATTGTCAAAGCTTAATTGAACAAGGTGAGGTTAAAATCGGATTGGCTACCATGCACAGTTGCACCTATTTCTGAGTTTTCCAGTTTTAGTTAATCTCCCTCAAAGTCTTCTACCTATCAGATATTGTTTAACATAAAACAAGCCAAACCCAGATTTATTAGGCTAATTTAATTGTATGAGAACTAAAGAACAAAGGCTTTAAACAATTTCACATCACTACAAATATTTAGAGGTATATATTAATAAAAGCAGTGAATGTGACATTTACCATTGTGACAGCAGGAAGGTAAAGTCACCTGGTTGCATCCAGGGGGGTAGATATATTTCGCCCAGATTCAGGCTTTACGCCGATTTATACAGCTAGGTGGAGAGTTGTATAAGCCCAGCTGAGACTAGTGGGCTCATTGATGACTCATACCTCTAGGGAGAGGGCTGGGCGTCGTGCAGACAGGGAGTTGATGAGACCAGCTGAAGCCTGTCAGTTCGTTTAAGGCCTCTATAAAAACTCCCAGCTTCATTAGATGTTAGCTCATGCCTGGAAGCAGACCTGTGTGGACTGTCTAGGGAGAGTGAACCCCTGTGCGGTGAGAGAAAGCCTGTGTGGCTATATTTTGCTTGGACATTTAAAACCAGGGACTAGGACAGCACTAGGCTGATCCCAGTCGTTAGTTAGGAAACCTGCATGTTTAGTCAGAGGTCAAACTGACCAGGATTTATTTTGTTTGTTTCTTTTTGGCTTTGCTGTGTTTTTGTCACTGTACATAGAGAAATAAACCGCACCTTTTGATTTTGAAAACCACAACCTCCGTCTGCTGGCCCTGTTTTTGTGTGGGGAGCCCAACCAGGGGGTCACACACACCCGCTACCGAGTTAACCCCCTCACAGTTGGTGGAGAACCAGTGGCAGTTTTTTTTTAAGCCAGCATGGAGGAGATACTGAAACAGCTGGCTCTAGCAAATGCCAATCAACAGCAGACAAATGCAGGTTTGCAAAGGAGCCTTGCAGCCCAGCAGCAAGCTCATCAACAAGCCCAGCAGCAATCTGAGGCCCGCTTCATAGACCTGTTACAGAAGCAAGAGCAGAGACTACAACAAATGGAAGCAGTAATGCAGCAACGTCCGCAGACCAGTGAGGAAAGCCGTCCCACTAATACCGCGTCCTTTGGGGTGAGTCGTTTATTGACAAAAATGACTGGAGAGGATGATCCAGAGGTATTTTTGACCACATTTGAAAGGACTGCTGAAAGAGAAAAGTGGCCTGAGGAGCAGTGGGCTGGACTGGTGGCTCCTCTGTTAACTGGTGAATCGCAGAAGGCTTACTATGACCTAGAGCCTGACCAAGCAAAAGACTATGTGATGCTAAAAGCTGAAATATTGGCAAGGCTGGGTGTCACCCTGGCTGTCCGGGCTCAGCGTGTGCATAACTGGACTTTCCAGCTTGGAAAACCCCCCAGGTCTCAAATGTATGATCTCATTCACCTGAGCAGGAAGTGGCTACAGCCAGAGACTTTGTCCGCACCGGAGATTGTGGAACGTGTTGTGATGGATCGTTTCTTGAGAGCTCTTCCTACCGCCATTCAAAAGTGGGTAAGCCATGGAGACCCAGAAACGGCCGGTAAACTTGTGGATCGTGTAGAGAGATACTTGGCTACAGAGAACCTGACAGCCTCTTCCAGAGACTCTCGGACTTTCCACCCTAAGACCAGACCATCCCCAGGGGCGGATAAGAGGATTCCAAGGGGTGAGGGTGGAGAGAGTGAGAGGGTGGGAGCTCTACCCCAAGTTTGGCGAGAACAGCCTGGGAAATCAGCGGCTCAAGAGGCCGCAAGAAGGATCGTTTGCTACCGCTGCCGGCAAGCGGGACATATTGCAGCAAATTGCCCGGTTGTGGAGGAACCCATGCAATGTGACTTTCTGATGGACAGACGTCAGTCGCTGTGTGCGACAGTCGCATGCACTGCCATTCGGGGAACTGAGAAACATTTATGCAAAATGTGTATTAATGGTAGAAATGTTGTGGTATTGCTGGATTCAGGTAGCCTTGTGACCCTGATAAAGGCTGAATTAGTTAAAACAGAGGTCTCTGGGAATAGCAAGGTAGCTGTTATTTGTGTGCATGGGAGACACCCAAGAGGGCTGTTGGATATTGCCAAGGAAACTTGGGAAAGTGAGAGTTCTCCCCACAGGAGTGTGATTGAGCATGTCGCCCTGATGCAAGATCGAATTGCACAGGTAATGCCCATCGTGAAGGAACATTTGGCCCAAGCGCAGTTGGCACAGCAGAGAGTGTACAACCGTGGAGCAAAGACCCGTACCTTTTCCCCGGGGGATAGGATATTGGTACTTGTCCCTACGGTTGAAAGTAAATTCCTTGCCAAATGGCAAGGCCCCTACGAGATAATGGAAAAAGTGAGCGAAGTGAATTACAAGGTCAGACAACCAGGAAGGCGAAAGCCCGAACAGATATATCACGTTAATCTGTTGAAAGCCTGGAGGGATAGAGAGTCCCTAGTCGCAGAAACTTGGTCACCAGCTCAAACTGGTTGCGTGATTCCGGAGGTTGGAATAGCAGCCACCTTGTCACAACCCCAACAACAGGAGGTTAAGGAGTTTGTGCTTCGCAACAAGGAGGTGTTCTCTGAGCTGCCGGGACAAACATCTGGGGTAGAGCATGATATTATTACCCCGCCCGGTGAAAGGGTGAAGTTAAAACCCTATCGGATCCCAGAGGCCCGACGGGAGGCAATACGGGAGGAAGTACAGAAAATGCTGAACTTAGGGGTGATAGAGGAGTCCCAAAGTGATTGGTCTAGTCCCATTGTGTTGGTGCCTAAACCGGATGGGAGCTGGCGATTTTGTAACGATTTTCGTCAGTTGAACAAAGTTACAAAATTTGACACCTACCCCATGCCACGTATAGATGAGTTGATCGACCGGCTGGGAACAGCCCGATACATGACGACTCTTGACCTCACAAAAGGGTATTGGCAAATTCCCCTGGCCAAGTCGGCCAAAGAGAAAACCGCATTTGTAACCCCAGACGGGGCGTTCCAATATAAGAGAATGCCGTTCGGGTTACAGAATGCGCCGGCCACATTCCAGCGGAAAATGGACCAGATACTGAGGCCCCA
The DNA here is from genome assembly GCA_029206835.1 of Rana muscosa. Classification (NCBI taxonomy): domain Eukaryota; kingdom Metazoa; phylum Chordata; class Amphibia; order Anura; family Ranidae; genus Rana; species Rana muscosa. The sequence continues at coordinate 528,675,242 of CM055118.1, read as the reverse complement.
TCGGAAGTATGCTGCGGCTTACCTGGATGACGTAATTGTCCATAGCACAGATTGGGCCTCACATCTGCCAAAAGTGCAAGCAGTCCTAGACTCTATCCGGGAAGCGGGGTTTACGGCTAACCCCAAGAAGTGTACCATTGGGCAGGAGGAGGCCAAATATCTTGGGTACACCATTGGCAGGGGAGTGATAAAACCCCAACTCAACAAAGTCGAGGCCATCCAGAGTTGGCCACGTCCCAACAGCAAGAAGCAGGTACGGGCCTTTCTGGGAATCGCGGGTTATTATCGGCGCTTCATTCCCCACTTTGCTTCTAAGGCTGTGCCCCTAACCAACCTGACGAAAGGGAAAGGGTCGGTCATGATTAAATGGACCCCCGAGGCTGAGGCAGCATTCCAATTCTTGAAACAAGCCTTATGTAGCCAGCCAGTGTTGTACTCACCCGACTTCTCTAAAGACTTTGTCGTACAAAGTGATGCGTCAGATGTGGGGTTAGGAGCAGTATTGTCCCAGGTCTGGAACGGGGAAGAGCACCCAGTCATTTACCTCAGCAGGAAGTTGAAGTCCCATGAGGTAAATTACGCCACGGTTGAAAAGGAGTGTTTAGCGGTGAAGTGGGCTCTAGATTCCCTTCGGTACTATCTGCTAGGTAGGCACTTTGACATGGTTACGGATCACGCTCCGTTAAAGTGGATGGCTCAAAACAAGGAGACAAATAGAAGAGTGAATAGGTGGTTCCTGGCCCTCCAGGAATTCAACTTCACAGTAAAGCATCGCCCTGGCGTTCAAATGGGGAATGTGGATGCTTTGTCTCGAGTACATGAATGCCTGATTGCTGGTGTTCCAACCCCGAGGTTAAAACAAGAGGGGGGGGTATGTGACAGCAGGAAGGTAAAGTCACCTGGTTGCATCCAGGGGGGTAGATATATTTCGCCCAGATTCAGGCTTTACGCCGATTTATACAGCTAGGTGGAGAGTTGTATAAGCCCAGCTGAGACTAGTGGGCTCATTGATGACTCATACCTCTAGGGAGAGGGCTGGGCGTCGTGCAGACAGGGAGTTGATGAGACCAGCTGAAGCCTGTCAGTTCGTTTAAGGCCTCTATAAAAACTCCCAGCTTCATTAGATGTTAGCTCATGCCTGGAAGCAGACCTGTGTGGACTGTCTAGGGAGAGTGAACCCCTGTGCGGTGAGAGAAAGCCTGTGTGGCTATATTTTGCTTGGACATTTAAAACCAGGGACTAGGACAGCACTAGGCTGATCCCAGTCGTTAGTTAGGAAACCTGCATGTTTAGTCAGAGGTCAAACTGACCAGGATTTATTTTGTTTGTTTCTTTTTGGCTTTGCTGTGTTTTTGTCACTGTACATAGAGAAATAAACCGCACCTTTTGATTTTGAAAACCACAACCTCCGTCTGCTGGCCCTGTTTTTGTGTGGGGAGCCCAACCAGGGGGTCACACACACCCGCTACCGAGTTAACCCCCTCACACCATATATTCACTATATAGTTACATAGGTAGTCTGGTTGTCTATCCAGTTCAGCCAATAGAAAAAAAAATACACACAAATAGAAAATCTCTGTGTACACACTCCTATACCCACAGTTGATACAGAGAAAGGAAAATAAAAATACAATTTACTCCAGCAGGGGGGTATAGGTGTTAATCACCTATACATATTAGTATCCAGTTATTTTTAAAAGTTTTTTTAAAACAATCTATTAGGTTTGCCAGAACCAACGCTTGAGGGAGTCTATTCCACATTTCCATAGATCTTACTGTGGAAAGGCCTTTCCGTATTTGGAAGTTAAATACATTTTCTGCCAGATGTAAAGAGTGCCCACTTGTCCTTTGTGATGACCGTAAAGTGAATAACTCTACACCAAGTTCACTATATGGACCACTTATGTATGAATACTACACCTGTATCTTCCTGCTGAATGTGTTTTAAATAGCAGTAAGCCCTGGTACACACTGGTGCATTTTGACATGCGATTTGACATGTCAAATCCGCAGCATTTTCCGGCAATTGCCGGCAACGACATCGTCCTAATCGGTGCGATGCTGCGGCACTGCACCGATTGCAAAAAGTACCATATATACTCGAGTATAAGCCGACCTGAATATAAGCCGAGGCCCCTAATTTACCACAAAAAAATGGGAAAACGTATTGACTCGAGTAAAAGCCGAGGGTGAGAAATGCAGCAGCTACTCTAAGTGGAAAAGAGGGTCAACAATGCCCATCTGCAGCTGCATACCTCACTGTGTCTATTGCATACCTCCCTGTGTCCTGTGCATGCCTACCTGTGCAGATCTGCCTACCTCACTGTGTCCTGTGTACCTCCCTGTGTCCATTGCAGCCTACCTGTGTCCTGTGCATGCCTCCGTGTGCCGATCTGCAGCCTCCGTGTGCTGATCTGCATCCAACAATCAGCATGTCATAAAAACATATGGCGGCCATTCCAGTATTCAAAAGCAGCGCCTCCTTCTCGTCTGTGATAGGCGGAACACTCAATTTCCCAGCATTCAGTGTTCCACCTATCACGGACATCCGCTCATCCTCATAACACGGACGAGGATGAGAGGATGTCCGTGATAGGCTGAACACTGATTGCTGGGAAATTGAGTGTTCCGCCTATCACAGACGAGGAGGAGCGGCTTTTGAACACTGGAATGGCGGCCGTCTGTCTGCATGACACGCTGATCAGGTAGGCAGATGGCGGTGACTCGAGTATAAGCCGAGGGGGCACTTTCAGCCTAAAAAAGGGCTGAAAATCTCGGCTTATACTCGAGTATATACGGTAGTTTCTGTAGTACTTTTTGCGATTTCGGGCAGTGATTTATAAACCTACACAGATGTCTCTGAAATCACGGCCGAAATCGGGAGTGACAAGCGGGAGTGAAATTGTGAAAGTTCAGCTAAACTGGCACGGCTTCATTCCCGCAGCCCAGTCTGAACCTGGGCTAAATGCCACATTCACTGCTTCATACATATGCCTCTTAACCGATTGAGGACCGCCGCATGCCGATGTACGTCAGCAGAATGGCACGGCTGGGCACATGGGCGTACAGGTACGTCCCCTTTAAGAGCCCAGTTGTGGGTCGCGAGTGCGCCGCCGGCAGCGCGCTCACGACCCGGTCCTCTTCTCCGTGACCATCCCCGCGGGAACAGCGGACCGGATCGCCGCTGGTGTCCCGCGATCGGGTCACAGAGAGGAAGAACGGGGAGAGGCAAGTGTAAACAAACCTCTCCCCGTGCTTCCTAGTGAGCCTGTCACTGATTGTCTATTTCCTGTAATAGGGAACAACGATCAGTGACATCATACTCTAAGCCACGCCCCCCCCCCCCCACAGTAAGAAACACAAATCAGGGCACACTTAACCCCTACAAGGCCCCCTCCTGGTTAATCCCTTCACTGCTAGTGTCATTTTTACAGTAACCAGTGCATTTTTATAGCACTGGTCGCTGTAAAAATGACAATGGTTCCAAAATAGTGTCAAAATTGTCCGATGTGTCCGCCATAATGTTGCAGTCACGGTCGCCGCCATTACTAGTAAAAAAAAAGTCATTAATAAAAATGCCATAAAACTACCCCTTATTTTGTAAACGCTATAACTTTTGCGCAAATCAATCAATAAATGCTTATTGCGATTTTTTTTACCAAAAATATGTAGAAGAATGCGTATCGGCCTAAACTGAGGGGAAAAAAAACATTTTTTAATATATTTTTTGGGGATATTTATTATTATAGCAAAAACTAAAAAATATTGAATTTTTTTCAAAATTGTCGCTCTATTTTTGTTTATTGCGCAAAAAATAAAAACCGCAGAGGTGATTAAATACTACCTAAAGAAAGCTCTATTTGTGGGAAAAAAAGGACGCCAATTTTGTTTGGGAGCCACGTCGCACGACCGTGCAATTGTCAGTTAAAGCAACGCAGTGCCGAATCGCAAAAAGTGGCCAGGTCTTTAAGCTGCATATTGGTCCGGGGCTTAAGTGGTTAAAGAAGATCTATAGACAAAACTTTTTTTCTTCATTTTGGATAGAGTAGGGGAGGGTAATAAGCCATTTCAGATTTTCATTTTGCCTTCTGTGTCCAATTGGGTGAGATTTACCTTCACTTTCTGTCCATACCCAAAATAGGAAGTGATAGGAAATCCCTGAAAATTAAGGGAATCCCTTGCCCCCCCCCCCCTGCCTTGGGGTCTCCATTGGAAGATTTCCCCTCTATTACTTTTCTGGGCACAATCTGCAATTTAGGATTTTCTTTTACTTTGACTTGTAATAATAATGGTAAACAGGACAAATAGATAGGGTGAATCTCCCTAATGGCCATAAACAGCAATAAAAACCTAATAGTGTTATAATCCCTATTTAGTGATACTTTAAAGTAGGTAGTAATGTGTGTACAATGAAATCTCTAGGTGATACTACTCACTTGAAATATATACTTCACATTATATATCTACACATAGGTGTGCGCAACCTATTCCATTAGGGTGTGTACCCCAAAGCTCAAACACACATGCTTTTCTCTGCATCCTCAGCTGCCAGGGACAGGGAATGAATGGGAAGTGCTCTGAGCTGATCGGCTTCCTGTTCATTCACAAACTGAAGCATAATAAACACAGAGGTCAATAAACACAGAGGTCAATGTTCATACTGTTCATTAGGAAGTATTCCATATATACCGGTATATATAAATGTATTACCAAAAAAGAGGTTTAAAAAGGTTGCCAAAAAAACTTTCATAGATGCAATTAAAACATCATTAAGACCAAGAAGCTAGAATTTATATATTTTAAATTACACATTTATTATCTAAAAATACGAAAGTCAATGCAAATATTACAATAAATAACACATCGTCTAGCATAGACGTGCACAACTCTTGGTGGCACATATCTTTTAAAAGCAACAAAACTCAGAATTGGCAGACACTGAAGAGATATTATCCTTTTTCAAAGTCGTTTTTTGAAATGAATAAAATTAGCTTGCTCGAAAAACTTTAGCAGAATAGGAAACTGACAAATATGTATTTAGAAATATCTTGAAATAAATGCTTTAGCTTCACCAATTGAAAATATTTAATGTTATTTTCTGAATATCATTTGTAGGGATGTTCGAACATGCGAACACCGTTAAAGTCTATGGGACAAGAACATGAAAAATCAAAAGTGCTAATTTTAAAGGTTAATATGCAAGTTATTGTCATAAAAAGTGTTTGGGGACCCGGGTCCTGCCCCAGGAGACATGTATCAATGCAAAAAAAAGTTTTAAAAACTGGCGTTTTTTCAGGAGCAGTGATTTTAATAATGCTTAAAGTGAAACAATAAAATTTCATACCTGGGGGGTGTCTAAAGTAAGCATGTAAAGTAGCGCATGTTTCCCGTGTTTACAACTGTCTCTGCACAAAGTGTCATTTCTGAAGGAAAAAAAGTCATTTAAAACTACTCCGGCTATTCACGAATTGACGGTCCCGGCAATACAGAGAAAAGTCATTGAAAAAAATGACAGGGGTCCCCCCCCCCAGTCCATTACCAGGCCCTTTGGGTCTGGTATGAATATTAAGGGGAACCCCTGCCATTTTTTTCAATTACTTTTATCTGTATTATAGCGCAAGTAGTTTTAAATTACTTTTTTACTTCAAAAATGAAATTTTGTGCAGGGGGGAACCAAATTTTTTAAAAAAATTAAAATTTCACAAAAAAGGTAACAAAACAGACAGACAGCTTGGGAAAAGTCCTTTAATAAAAAATAAAAAAAATAATTCCAGCGATGTACATCCTTCCATGACCCGGACCCGCGCTACCCACCGCTACGAACGATATAGCCTCCTCCATAGAAGGCTCCTGGGCGAATGACGCATGAGCCATGTGACATTTCTTTTATACCGAGGGCGGGGCCACCCGTTATGTGACGAGTGACCCCGCCCCGTTCTGACGTAACGGGTTTCCGGCGGCTTCCCCGTGGTGTCACGGGTGACCCTGCCCCCTCTGGGGTTTCCCTTGACGCAACAGAGGGGGCGGGGTCACCCGTGACACCATGGGGAAGCCGCCGGAAACCCCCATTACATCAGAACAGGGCGGGGTCACTCGTTACATCACGGGTGGCCCCGCCCTGGGGTATTAAAGAAATGTCACACAGCTCATGTGTCATTCGCCTGGGAGCCTTCTATGGAGGAGGCTGTATCGTTCGTAGCGGCGGGTAGTGGCGGGTTGCGTGGGTTCCGGGTCGAGGAAGGATGTACAACGCTGGTATTTATTATTTTTTTATTTTTTATTAAAAGGACTTTTCCCAAGCTGTCTGTGTTTTTTTACCTTTTTGTGACACTTTTTTTGGCCTGGTAATGGACTGGGGGGGGTGGACCCCTGTGATTTTTTTCAATGACTTTTCTCTGTATTGCCGGGACTGACAATTCATGAATAGCCGGAGTAGTTTTAAATGACTTTTTTTCCTTCAGAAATTACACTTTGTGCAGAGACAGTTGTAAACACGGGAAACATGCGCTACTTTACATGCATACTTTAGACACCCCCCAGGTACAAAATCTAAAGGAATATTTCACTTTTATTGATTCACTTTAAACATTATTAAAATCACTGCTCCCGAAAAAACTGCAGTTTTTAAAACTTTTTTTTGCATTGATACATGTCCCCTGGGGCAGGACCCGGGTCCCCAAACACTTTTTATGAAAATAACTTGCATATTAACCTTTAAAATTAACACTTTTGATTTCTCCCATAGACTTTTAAAGGGTGTTCTGCGGCTTTTCGAATTTGTCGCGAACACCCCAAACAGCCAATGTTCGATTCGAACATAAAGCTCATCCCTAATCATTTGGTGACCACTGTCATCAAGATAGGAACCCGAAAGATAATCTCCCCGATCGAGACACATTTTTTTATGTTTTGTTCAGTCATATTTATGTTCTTTTCTCCTCGTATTTTTTCTTGAATTTAAAATTGAAATACGTAGTTTATGAAAAATGAACCTGTATTTATCTTGACTTGAAACCAGCCATACTTGAACACTAGGAATTGATTTACTAAACACAGACTGTTCACCTACAAAGTGAATATTCAATTTATAATTATAAAGTTAATGTTCATTGAGCTGATAACACATTATTTTACAGTACAAGCAGCTAGAGAGGTGAGTGATGGCTTGTTTTGAAACTGTTTTACTGTTTAGGAATGTACAGTATGTAAATACTTTATAGTTGAAGTTTGGTGATTGTTTTTTTTTCATGCCTACAGCTTCAAGTACATAACTTACCAGTAATGAAGTGTACACCACATCTTGCCGATTGCTCTTTAGCCTAGCTATCTGTTTTCGGTAATGCCTGGTCCTGTTTACAGTGCTGAATTTCTGATGTTGAAAATACCCGTTTGAACAAGCCTCCTCTCTCTCCCCTTTGGATAAATTGGATGATGGACTATTTACTCCGCATTTTTTAGGCAATATTTGCCTAAAGCTTCTGAGGAAGCGCTTTTGCGAGCAACATGTAGAGCGGCACAATACTACACTTTCCCTCACCAAACCTGATTGGATACTGGCTACTGTCCCACTTGGATGCCTTACGCTTACCAGGTACAGGTCTTGGTGGTTTTGATGGTGTTACCTACAGTATATACCCTCTAGGCATTTTCCGTACTGTGTGATTTTTTTAACATGTCTATATTTTAATCAATTTTCTGTAATCAAGGTTAAAAAGTTTTATTCAACTTTGTGTACGTTGTGCTTATAAAGTCCATGACATTGCCCAAACCTATACACTCTATCTATCGAAGGATGTGGCACCTTCCCTACTAATCTGTGTACCCCCAGTTCCATCCTGTGGTGATACATCCTAATTAAAGTGGTTGTAAACCCTGGAAATGATTTTTTTTTTAAATCCAACCTGCAAGACAAAGGCATAATGAGCTAGTATGACTAGCATACTAGCTCATTATGCATCACTTACCTTAGATCAGGGCCCCTGAAGCCATCCTCTTCTCCCTCTCCAGCCACAGCCATCGCTGCGGCGATAGCCGGAAGGTTACTTCCGGCCATCGCCGCTCCAGCCAATCACAGCGCCGCTCCGGTGCTGTGAATCGCCGGAGCGGCGAAGACGTCATTCCGCGCATGCGCGCGGGAGCCGTCAAATCCGGCTAAGCCGGATTTGTGAATGGGATTAACCCTGTGAATGCGCCGTTGTCTATGGCGTGCATGCGCCGTAGACACAGATGCATGTAATTTTTTGCAAATATCTCCTAAACCGTGTAGGTTTAGGAGATATTTCTTGCACCTACAGGTAAGCCTTAATCTAGGCTTACTTGTAGGTGCAAGTTGCATAAGTGGGTTTAAAACCAATTTAATCCTGATATTGTATTAGTTAATTCCCTTGGGTCTAGTGTTAAAGTACATTGAAGAAGTCCCGACAGCCGCCCACAACTTTCTTTCTACTCCTTGATTCGAACAACTCCTTGCATTGTTTTCATAGAAGGGAACAGGATCCTTCTCCCCCCCATTCACAGAACATTCTGCATTCAGTGAGAAAAATACAAAGACTTTTCTGAGAAGAGTGTTGTAAGAAAAGAAATGGCTGCACATCCAGGAATTCCGATTGCCTTTTATTGTTCAAAGTGGTAACACCAAAGACACCAACACAAGGTCACGTAGACGCGAAGAAAAGAAGAGGGTGGGCTGCCATCAGTACTGCAATATTAGACATGAAGCAATTACCCACAGAGCTGTAAAGAGCACCTGTCATCACTGGAGGCAATATTTCTACACTAAGGAACAATCAGAATGTGAGATACACTTAATTACAGGTAAGATATAAGACTGAAGTTGTAGCCAAAATATTAACTAAACTTCAGCTATAATGTCTATAGTCTGTGCACTTGAGGGTAAACAGTCTGAAACTGTATTTGGGACAGAAATAAACAGCATCAGCAAAATAAGCAATACATTTTTGGAAAAAATAGTATGACATGTGTGAGGGGGTTAACTCGGTAGCGGGTGTGTGTGACCCCCTGGTTGGGCTCCCCACACAAAAACAGGGCCAGCAGACGGAGGTTGTGGTTTTCAAAATCAAAAGGTGCGGTTTATTTCTCTATGTACAGTGACAAAAACACAGCAAAGCCAAAAAGAAACAAACAAAATAAATCCTGGTCAGTTTGACCTCTGACTAAACATGCAGGTTTCCTAAACTAACAACTGGGATCAGCCTAGTGCTGTCCTAGTCCCTAAGTCCCTGGTTTAGTAAAAGTCCAAACAAATAGCCACACAGGCTTTGCCTCACCGCACAGGGGTTCACTCTCCCTAGACAGTCCACACAGGTCTGGTTCCAGGCATGAGCTAACATCTAATGAAGCTGGGAGTTTCTTATAGAGGCCTAAATGAGCTGACAAGGTTCAGCTGGTCTCATCAACTCCCTGTCTGCACGACGCCCAGCCCTCTCCCTAGAGGTATGAGTCATCCATGAGCACACTAGCCTTATACAACTCTCCACCTAGTTGTACAAATCGGCGTAAAGCCTGAATCTGGGCGAAATATATCTACCCCCCTGGATGCAACCAGGTGACTTTACCTTCCTGCTGTCACATACCCCCCCCTCTTGTTTTAACCTCGGGGTTGGAACACCAGCAATCAGGCATTCATGTACTCGAGACAAAGCATCCACATTCCCCATTTGAACGCCAGGGCGATGCTTTACTGTGAAGTTGAATTCCTGGAGGGCCAGGAACCACCTATTCACTCTTCTATTTGTTTCCTTGTTTTGAGCCATCCACTTTAACGGAGCGTGATCCGTAACCATGTCAAAGTGCCTACCTAGCAGATAGTACCGAAGGGAATCTAGAGCCCACTTCACCGCTAAACACTCCTTTTCAACCGTGGCGTAATTTACCTCATGGGACTTCAACTTCCTGCTGAGGTAAATGACTGGGTGCTCTTCCCCGTTCCAGACCTGGGACAATACTGCTCCTAACCCCACATCTGACGCATCACTTTGTACGACAAAGTCTTTAGAGAAGTCGGGTGAGTACAACACTGGCTGGCTACATAAGGCTTGTTTCAAGAATTGGAATGCTGCCTCAGCCTCGGGGGTCCATTTAATCATGACCGACCCTTTCCCTTTCGTCAGGTTGGTTAGGGGCACAGCCTTAGAAGCAAAGTGGGGAATGAAGCGCCGATAATAACCCGCGATTCCCAGAAAGGCTCGTACCTGCTTCTTGCTGTTGGGACGTGGCCAACTCTGGATGGCCTCGACTTTGTTGAGTTGGGGTTTTATTACTCCCCTGCCAATGGTGTACCCAAGATATTTGGCCTCCTCCTGCCCAATGGTACACTTCTTGGGGTTAGCCGTAAACCCCGCTTCCCGAACAGAGTCCAGGACTGCTTGCACTTTTGGCAGATGTGAGGCCCAATCTGTGCTATGGACAATTACGTCATCCAGGTAAGCCGCAGCATACTTCCGATGGGGCCTCAGCATCTGGTCCATTTTCCGCTGGAATGTGGCCGGCGCATTCTGTAACCCGAACGGCATTCTCTTATATTGGAACGCCCCGTCTGGGGTTACAAATGCGGTTTTCTCTTTGGCCGACTTGGCCAGGGGAATTTGCCAATACCCTTTTGTGAGGTCAAGAGTCGTCATGTATCGGGCTGTTCCCAGCCGGTCGATCAACTCATCTATACGTGGCATGGGGTAGGTGTCAAATTTTGTAACTTTGTTCAACTGACGAAAATCGTTACAAAATCGCCAGCTCCCATCCGGTTTAGGCACCAACACAATGGGACTAGACCAATCACTTTGGGACTCCTCTATCACCCCTAAGTTCAGCATTTTCTGTACTTCCTCCCGTATTGCCTCCCGTCGGGCCTCTGGGATCCGATAGGGTTTTAACTTCACCCTTTCACCGGGCGGGGTAATAATATCATGCTCTACCCCAGATGTTTGTCCCGGCAGCTCAGAGAACACCTCCTTGTTGCGAAGCACAAACTCCTTAACCTCCTGTTGTTGGGGTTGTGACAAGGTGGCTGCTATTCCAACCTCCGGAATCACGCAACCAGTTTGAGCTGGTGACCAAGTTTCTGCGACTAGGGACTCTCTATCCCTCCAGGCTTTCAACAGATTAACGTGATATATCTGTTCGGGCTTTCGCCTTCCTGGTTGTCTGACCTTGTAATTCACTTCGCTCACTTTTTCCATTATCTCGTAGGGGCCTTGCCATTTGGCAAGGAATTTACTTTCAACCGTAGGGACAAGTACCAATATCCTATCCCCCGGGGAAAAGGTACGGGTCTTTGCTCCACGGTTGTACACTCTCTGCTGTGCCAACTGCGCTTGGGCCAAATGTTCCTTCACGATGGGCATTACCTGTGCAATTCGATCTTGCATCAGGGCGACATGCTCAATCACACTCCTGTGGGGAGAACTCTCACTTTCCCAAGTTTCCTTGGCAATATCCAACAGCCCTCTTGGGTGTCTCCCATACAGTAACTCAAAGGGGGAGAATCCCGTAGAGGATTGGGGCACCTCCCTAATAGCAAACATCAAATAAGGAAGTAGACAGTCCCAATCCTTTCCATCTCTATCCACCACTTTCTTCAACATTTGTTTTAGGGTTTTGTTGAATCTTTCAACCAGCCCATCGGTTTGGGGGTGATACACAGATGTACGCAATTGCGTCACTTTGAACAATTTACACAGCTCTTTCATAACCCGGGACATAAAGGGTGTACCTTGGTCCGTAAGCAGTTCTTTACAAATACCCACCCGGCTAAAAACAAGAGATAGCTCTTTGGCTATGGTTTTGGCCGAGGTATTTCTGAGAGGGATCGCTTCTGGATAACGGGTGGCATAGTCCATTATAACCAATATGTACTGGTGCCCCCTAGCGGACTTGATTATAGGACCTACCAAATCCATTGCGATTCTCTCAAACGGGACCTCAATGATGGGTAGAGGGACCAGCGGGCTACGGAAATGTGGCATCGGGGCCGACCTCTGACACACAGGGCAGGAGGAACAATAATTTTCTATGTCCTTCATCACCCCAGGCCAATAGAATCTCTGTAATACCCTCTCTCGGGTTTTCTCTGTCCCCAGATGACCTCCAAGAATGTGCCCATGGGCCAACTCCAACACCAACTTCCTGTAAGGTTTGGGCACCACCAGCTGCTCAACGGTTTCTTCTGCCCTTTTTGCCACCCGATACAGTAGGTCCTTCTCTACGCTGAAGTATGGGTAAGTGCAGGTATTATCTGGGTTCACTAACTCGCCATCTATTTCCACTATGTTTTCCCGTGCCTTTATTAGGGCGGGGTCTTTTAACTGTTCTGTGGCAAAATTTTCCCTGTGAACCTCCAGATCAGAAAACTCCACAGACGGTAGGTTTTCGTCTGAGGAGGTGGGCTCCTCTCCAGTTTCTTGAGTCTCCCCTGCCAATACTGACAAGGGAAATTCTGGAGAGTCCTCACCACTCTCAGAGGAGTTCTGGCTATCACATTCCTGGTACATAGGGGCACCAGTGGGGGGCTCAGGATCATCCCACAGTTCCCAGAACTTCGGAAAATCCCTTCCCACAATGGCGTCATGCGGTAACTGAGATACTAAGCCCACTGGATGAGAGAGGGTACCTTTGGGGGTCTCGAAACACACTGTAGTCACTGGATACTCTCGGGTGTCCCCATGCACACAAATAACAGCTACCTTGCTATTCCCAGAGACCTCTGTTTTAACTAACTCAGCCTTTATCAGGGTCACAAGGCTACCTGAATCCAACAATACCACAACATTTCTACCATTAACACACATTTTGCATAAATGTTTCTCAGTTCCTCGAATGGCAGTGCATGCGACTGTCGCACACAGCGACTGACGTCTGCCCGTCAGAAAGTCACACTGCCCGCGTTCTCCACCAACTGTGAGGGGGTTAACTCGGTAGCGGGTGTGTGTGACCCCCTGGTTGGGCTCCCCACACAAAAACAGGGCCAGCAGACGGAGGTTGTGGTTTTCAAAATCAAAAGGTGCGGTTTATTTCTCTATGTACAGTGACAAAAACACAGCAAAGCCAAAAAGAAACAAACAAAATAAATCCTGGTCAGTTTGACCTCTGACTAAACATGCAGGTTTCCTAAACTAACAACTGGGATCAGCCTAGTGCTGTCCTAGTCCCTAAGTCCCTGGTTTAGTAAAAGTCCAAACAAATAGCCACACAGGCTTTGCCTCACCGCACAGGGGTTCACTCTCCCTAGACAGTCCACACAGGTCTGGTTCCAGGCATGAGCTAACATCTAATGAAGCTGGGAGTTTCTTATAGAGGCCTAAATGAGCTGACAAGGTTCAGCTGGTCTCATCAACTCCCTGTCTGCACGACGCCCAGCCCTCTCCCTAGAGGTATGAGTCATCCATGAGCACACTAGCCTTATACAACTCTCCACCTAGTTGTACAAATCGGCGTAAAGCCTGAATCTGGGCGAAATATATCTACCCCCCTGGATGCAACCAGGTGAATTTACCTTCCTGCTGTCACACATGTTAGAATCACAATTCATCTGGCAGTACCACAAACAGTAGATTTCAATTACCAGGGGATCATAAAACATGCATAACAAGAAATCTAATGAGACACGCAACAGAAAATGTGCTTTATAAAGACAATGGCTATTGACTGTACCTTCATTCGGAAAAAGGTGATGCTTGTTAACAGGTCCACTGTAGACTTTAGGTCTTGGAGCCTTTCAGGGTTAGAAGCTGGAAAGTTATCCTGTTGGTAAAATAATACAAACTTACTTTATTTATTTTTTTATAATTAAGCTACAATTATTACAGGGCAGCCTAGGCTACATTTTAAATCCATGATTATCAGGGGAAACCAGTAACACATGTTTTTGCCTATAGTTTACTTTAACCTACCTAGCGGTAATTCCGAGTGTAGCTCGGGGTAAATTTTCATTATCAAAAGCGGTAACCCTGAGCCACACTTGGGATTGCCTCGCAGGATCCAGGCAAAGTTACTTACCTTGTCCCCAGGATCCTGTGATGTCTCACCTGCTGTGTGTTCAAGCTCTGTCCTCCACCGGATCTATCACAGTGCCGGGCTCTGTTCCCTGGGAGCGTCTCGACGCACGGGGATGGAGCCTGGCGCCAACTTCAAAACGTGAAAAACACATAATACACACGGTACCTTGTAATCTTACAGATTACATTACTGTATGAAGTCATTTCACATTACTTTTGTCCCTAATGCTTTGTGCAGTCCCCTGCATGCAGTTTTATATTATAAATACTGTTCTTTCTGCCTGGAAACTTGAGAATGTCCATAGCAACCAAAAAGTGTCTCTTTACATCAAAAGCGGTTTTAGACCAGTTAGAAAACTGCGATAGCAAGTTAGAATCATTTGCAGAATTGAGCGATAGTGATTTGTGGGGAAATTCATCATCAAACACTTAAAGTGACAACAGAGACAATTCTGCAGCTGAGCAAATTTCAGTGTTTTTGATTTGATTACATTATTGAATAAATGTTATTATTATTATATTATTACCGTATATACTCGAGTATAAGCCAACCCGAATATAAGCTGAGGCACCTAATTTTACCACAAAAAAATCAAAAACGTATTGACTCGAGTATAAGCCTAGGGTGTCCATCTGCATGCCTCACTGTGCCTCACTTTGCCTCAATGTGTCCATGCCTCACTGTGTCCATGTGCATGCCTCACTGTGTCCATGACTAGACTGAAGTTTAACATGGGAGTCTATGGAAGGGGTGCCTGGCTTTGAAAAATCGGTGCTCCCCGGTCGTAGGTCCCCCAGACAAAAAAACTTTGCATACTTTTAGAGGATACATGGGGCTACATGTGTGCCAAGTTTGGGGTCAAGGAGATCAGGCGCAAAAAGGTGACTCGAGTATAAGCCGAGGGGGGCATTTTCAGCACAAAAAATGTGCTCAAAAACTCGGCTTATACTCGAGTATATCCGGTATTTGTTATAATTATTTATAGTTATTTATTATATTAGAATTTATGAATTTAGAATTTATGATTTTGTGTTTCAAACTTTATCATACCCGGGATGTCTACTAGACTCTTGTTTGGACAGATTTAAGTGAGTTATTCCTAAGAATTGCAGGCCTACAATATAAAACGCCAAATTTCCATGCAAAACAATGTACCGCTTTCAGCATCAAAAATCTGACATAATCATACCACCAGGGAGGTTAACCATTAAAGATACAAAAATATCCACAGCATTAAGTATGAATACAGTGTATTGCTAAAACAACACTTTTAGAAGGCATATTCTCCTAAAATAAAATCACGTGCATGATTTTCAAGGAGAATATACAAATGAAAACACCCAGATAAAAACAGTAAAAGTGTACTGTTCATAGCTGTGCTAGATATCTTGGAAATGATCAGATTTCATGAATAATGATGAGCTGAACCTGGGTTTGTTTCGAGGCAGGTTAATCATTACGGACGTTCAGGTGTCAGATCCGAACTCCAAAGAAATTGTAATTGGATTGTTGAAAATCAGTTCTGGACATTTTTTAGGCTAATCGATAAGAGATTGTCAAACAAATTAAATATGAAAAATTCAAGAACTCTTAATTAACAATTTAAAAGTGTCAGCTATAGAAAATGCTGTTTGCAATGCTAGCTTCAGGTTTATCTAGCTAAGGGTCTGATATAGATAAAAAATGGTGGCCCCCACAAATTTTTTTATGGGGGTTCCCCCCATAATGAATTCCAGGCCCTTCAGGTCTTTAAGAAATGTAAGGGGGACAACAGAAAAAAAAAAAACAAAGAAATAAAACGGCATGGGATCTCTCCCAAATTCGATACCAGACACTTTGGGTCTCGTATGGATTTTAAGGGGGAACTCAATGCAAAAATCAAGAATATATGAATGGGGTCCCCCCAAAAATCCACACCAGATACCTTCTCTGGAGCATGCAGCCTGACAGCTCAGGAAAGGGGATGAGCATGCACCCCCCTCCTCCTGAACCATACCAGGTTACATGCCCTCAACTGGGGTAGTGCACAGGGGTCCCCCTAGCAGAGCACAGTTTACATGTTAATCAGGACAAGGTATTTTTCCCTACAACCATGGTCTAGTGGTTGTAGGGGTTAATGTTAAAGATTTATATACCAAAAAAGGGGCACCCAGATATCACCCTCCCCCAATATGAATGAGTAAGTGGTACTTAGTGACCCTACTCATTCCCCTAAAAAATGATGAGAGATGCGAGCTATTTAAAAATATAGGAGCTCATGGGATGTCATCAAACCCTTTAAGAACCCATATTTGGACATTGACATCACAGGGATCTCTGGTTAGTAAATGAATATGGCCGTGTGATGTCACTGGCTGACGACTTCTTCCTTAACAACCTTGACAGCAGAAGAGAGAAGCTATCATTTATAGTAGCGGAAGAAAAACACACTACTATACATTATGTTCTGCTCCTGCCAAATGGACTAAAGGTCCAGTGTTCATACATACACCCAACAAGCAAAGTTCTGCCTAAATTGGCCCGCCTTTGCATGGAGTTCCAATCAGTGGTGACTGCTCAGCCTGTACATCTGAATGACATGAATTTCAAATGCTAAATGAATCCAGCAACAATTCATGCTGAGAGCTGGTGGGAACTGTAAACCCTGTTGTGGGACCGGTCTCTACTAGCAGCAAGCCAAATCTTTGTTTCATTCCAGGTGTGTATGGACTGTTTTGTTTGCTTCATGCTGAAGAAAAGCAACTTGGTTTTGCTGTTTGGGCAAAAAAAAATACTGTTTGCTTACTGTTGCTGGCTTTTTTAAAGCAAATAGTATTTTTATTTTTGCTCAAACAGCAAAACCAAGTTGCTTTTCTTCAGCATAAGGCAAACACAACAGTCCATACACACCTGGAACGAAACAAAGATTTGGCTTACCGCCAGTGGAGACTGGTCCCACAACAGGGTTTACGGTGCAGGACTTTCGAGGGGTCAGGTAAGTAAACGGGGGGCTGCTAATCCAGAGATGTTTTTTCACCTTAATGCATAGAATTCATTAAGGTGAAAAAACGTTTGCCTTTATAACCCCTTTAAGGCAGAACTTTGCTTGTTGGGTGTATGTCTGAACACTGGATCTTCAGATTATTTGGCAGGAGCAAAGCATAATGGATAGTAGTGGGTATTTCTTCCGCTACTATAAATGATAGCTTCTTTCTTCTGCTGTCAAAGTTGTTAAGGAAGAAGTCGGCAGCCAGTGACATCACCCGTCCATATTAATTTACTAGCAAGAGATCCCTGTGACGTCAATGTCCAAATATGGAATCATTAAAGGTTTGATAACATCACCAGCCGACTTTTTAAAAGCAAACAGTATTTTTTTTTTTGCTTAAACAGCAAAACCAAGTTGCTTTTTTTCAGCATAAAGCAAACAAAACAATCCATGCACACCTGGAACGAAACAAAGATTTGGCTTACCGCCAGTAGAGACCGGTCCCACAACAGGGTTTACGGTTCCCACCAGCTCTCAGGGTCCCGAAAAGGTCACAGAAAAAAGCAGAGTCTAAGCAAATGGCAGCTTACAGCACAATATGTCAGGCTTCACAAAACACCTTACAGACCCTTGCTGTCTGCATTCTGCTCTGTTCAGGCTTATCTCACATAATACACTACAACCAATCAGCAATCAGATTTTTGGGGGTTTGAAGTGGACCTCACATGAAAAAGCGGCAGTTTAACAGCATAATCCATACTGCTTACTCAGCTTTGCAAAGCAAATTAAATGTGTTATATACGTGTGCCAAGGGCCTGTCCCTTTATATTGCACGTTGGTGTTTTCGATTAAACAATGAAAATGCTAACAACCTAGACATGCTGGTCTCTCATCTCAATTCCTGGCTGAAATTTCATCTATGTGGGTCTGAAGTCTTACAAAACTGATAAGCAAGTAACAGCAATACTATCTACATACAAAAGAGTAAAGGGGTCAGCAGTGTGTGGCTTCACTACTTTTGTATGCAGGTGGTGTAGGGAAGTGATAGAACCAAGAGGTTTCCAGTACCAGAGGGCCAGAGGGAGAGAGAGGCAGGATCAGGGCTATTTACATGACTTCAAACAGCGAGCTATCTCTATAACCCTGGTGCTAAACAAGTGGCCTATTGGTTCTCTGTGTGTGGCCACTGAAACCAATACTGGGGGTTATTATCGCAGCCACTGACACCAGTGCTGGGGGTTTTGATAGCAGTCACTGACACTAATGATGAAGCCTTGTTAATTCCATCCCTCTCTTCAGTGTGCATTGCAAAAAAATGCAGGATTAAAATTAGTGGGCGTTGAGGTGAATTACAGCCTGTTCATTTTAAATTGGTTGCCTAGCACTTCTCAACACATGAAAGTGCACTGCTATTGTGTGACCCTATGGAAATGATGGGGCCACATTTGAGGCCCTCTCTGATTTACAAGTTTACCACCAGTGCTCTGTGCAGTCTGAGGAGAATTTAATATGGCAGCTCACATGAGAAGAACAGAGGTAAGACTAGGCTGTGGCAGTAATCAATAATAAAAGTAAAATTGGATATTATTTCTAGACTGCAGGGTCCAATTTAAAGTATCCAGAACAATTAAAACTACATTTGGTTACTTTTAGTTATGGTAGATGTAACAAAAACTCAGAATCTGTATTGTAGTTATTATGGTAAAATTCTAAATGTTTTGTTGCACTAAAATGCAGTTCAAACTCTAGCCCATGCCTTATGGTTTTATCATAGTGGATCTGTGGCACACATAAAGGAAAGTTGTGTAGTAACACTGGAACAATCTTTCTCTATGTAAATCTAATCATTTCTGAACAAACATGAAAACTATCATGAAAAAAAGAAAAAAAAAACTGGGACTGATTTAGTAAAATTAGAGTGCAAAATCTGGTGCAGCTGTGTATGGTAGCCAATCAGCTTCTAACTTCAGTTTGTTCAATTTACCTTTGGCAAAAAAAACTGAAAGCTGATTGGTTTCTATGCAGAGCTGCAGCAGATTTTGCACTCTCCAGTTCTAGTAAATCTCCCCCACTGTTTCTATATCGGTGTCTCCCCTGTTATATTTAAACTTTTTAGGACTGATCTTGATACAGAAAAACATTTCTGTGTTCTAATGGTCACTACAAGGCTAAAATAATCAATCAAAATGAAATGTGTAATAACAAGGAAATAACCTGATAAAACTGCCCACTTCATCATTTGACAGTTATTATTTTACACAAAAGGATCATGAGATGTTCATCCATCCAAAAATAATACAATGTTAAAAAAGCAAAATGGACTTTGACATGTTGAATAGTCAGATTATAGCACATTATTAGAATAAATGTCATCTATAATTAATGCTTGGAGTGCATCAATAACTTGTTACACTTACCCTGTATTTAGAAAGATCTATTCTGAGGGAGTTGTGCAACTGATCCAATAGTTTTATAAATTTTTCTCTCTGTGTAAGCAAATGAACAGTCAGGTAAATAACAAACCATAGGAAAAAACAACAAACACAATATTTCAATAAATGTTCTGGCCATTCAACTAAACATTCACCTAGAAAACAATAACAAGCAGAACTAAAGATGAAATATGTGACATTACATAAAGTGGTTGGACCTCTATGCAGCAAACAGGCAGGGCTGGTGCAAGGAGTTTTGACATCCTAGGCGAAACCTCATTTTGCCGCCCCCCCTTAGCTCCACCCCTGACCCCACCCCCTTTGCCCTGCCCATGTATACCCCACCTTTTTAATGAAGCCCCCATCAAATGCAGCCCACCAGCGCCCATCAAATGCAACCTCCCGAGCGCCCATCAATAAATGTTTGCTGGCTTCCATTCATTCGGGAGTTGGGAAACAGACACAGTCCTCCGCCGCTGCTGCGCCTCTGACACTATGTACAAACGGAGCAGCGACTGCCTGCTGATGTGGAGACTTAGTTGCTTGCTGCAGAGAGAAGAGAGTAGGAACACTTGTGGCCGGGCGCCCTAGGCAGCAGTGCGCCCTAGGCAGCTGCCTCGTTAACCTAGTGGTAGCACTGGCCCTGCAAACAGGCACAATTGTCATCTCAATCTTGCTGATTGGTTCCCTTATGTCCACGTATTGCTGTACAACACATGCCTCGTCATCTCCTCTGTTGGGTCATACATGTGGGAGTGCTAATGTGAAACACTGCATGAGTGAGCTCTCTGTGAATGTTCCGTCTTCACAGAGAATGAAAAAAAAAGCCTCTGGTACCGACGAAGGCTCTCTGCAAGCTCCGCCGCCTGACATTTCACAAATACCTAAGGGGTTGAGTCCCCCGATGATGTCATCGGTGACCCCGTCCCCTGGTGACATCATCCGCCCAGCATGCAAAAACAAAACAAAATTTGTAACATAACGAATCTGAAATGAAACAAAGCAAATTTTTCTGTACTGCTTATGCCTAGAAGAGGTACAGAAAGCACAAATTTGCAGAATGAATTAAGCAGGAACAGGGAGATCCTTGCACAGTTACTGTTTCCTCTCCAGCATGGATAACAGTGAGCAGCAGAGTGGTGACATGACCAAATATCCCTCCAAATCTTGTGTGACTAGCAAACAGAGGGAGCAGTGCCTTAGATGCAGTGCCGGGGCAAGGTCATCCAGTGCCCAGGGTGAAGATGGCAAACTGCGCCCCCCCCCCTTTACCTGGGAGGAGGGGGCAGAGCCAATAGTGAAATGTATGCCGCATTTGTGCTATGTACTGAAATAGTACCAAGTGCTGTGGTAAACTGCAGCAAACTGAAGAGTTTAAAACTGAAACACAAATATGGGGCTAACAGTGGTGGAGAAAAAAATGTGTCCTGTGTCAGCAGTGTTGCTAAGAGAATAAACGGTGCAGCATCACTAGTGTCAATCTAAGAAGGGGAGTCAGTGTGATGAAGTAGGGATGGAGAGGAGGGCTCTGAGGGGTGCATGGAACTAGAGGGGTCTAGAGGGGCTTTGAGTGAGGAAGCTGTGCTGAAAGGGGCCATACAGATGTGTGGCTATTATTGCTGCCGCTTAGAAATGTAATATGTTGCAGATCACTTTTCAGAGGGTGTTTGACAGGCGGTGAGGAGGCAATATGTCAAACGATCTCTGAAAAGCAATCCAATGTGAATCAGTTTTCAAAGGGCCATTGCAATTGAAAACTAGCCCTAAAGCTCTAATTCAGCAAGGGATCTGCTCATGGATCCACTGCATATTGAATTGGGCTCTGCTCTGTGTGACAGGATCCTTAGGGCTCTCCACACCTGACTGCCTGAACAAAAAACATATAGCTGCTACCAGCTGGTCACATGCCACAGCCACCATACCCTTTCATTCCTAAGCCTATTTCTGAAATTTGTTGCTTACAAGTTAAAATCTGTATTTTTTGCTAGAAAATTACTTAGAACCCCAAAACATTATATATATATATATATATATATATATATTAGCAGAGACCCCAGAGAATAAAATGATGGTTGTTGCAAAATTTTATGTCACACAGTATTTGCACAGCGGTTTTAAACGCAACAGTCACTTCCACATATGTGAGCAAGCCCTCAAAGAAAAATATCCCAGTTGGTCTTCAATATTGGAAAATACCATGATGCCTAGGTGAGGATTGAACCATTAGGAGAGAGGCTCGGTTCACATTGGTGCGATGCAGGAAACCCTGCAAATCCACTGCGGGTTCCTGCATCGCACCTGACTTGCAGGAAGTTCACACTGCCCTATGCGAACCGCTTGGAGTGTCAATACAAAGGTAATGACACCCCCAGATCGGTTTGCATATTGAAGTGTGAACTGTCAATTCGTAAAGGAAGCAGATCGCATGGGTGTGAACACCCATGCGATCGGATTCTGGTGCGGATCAAAAAAAGGGTTCTGCACGACTTTGGTCCAAATGCGATGCAAATTCAGCCATACTATCTGTATGGCTGAAATCGCATCGCACAGACGTTGCATGTGATTTGCTCTGCTCCTCAATGTAGGTACGTCTAATCTACAAGCATGGAGCACTAGCCCTGGTTTTAAGAGGTGATCCTTCTCTTGACCTACAGTAGTCTTTAACTGTAGCCAAACAAACAAATTCAGTAAAGTGTTAATCTCCTCACCTGATTAGTAAATGTTTCCTACACAGTCTCAGGCTCAGCCTTTTACTGCTCAGCTGACATGTCCAGCAACTAGCTGGAGAAAGATACAACAAGCAGTACACAGATAACTGAAGATAGCAGTGCTCAAGCAGCCTGTTACAAAGGGAGATCGAGATACCGATGTCAGTCCGGCAATAAATAAGGCTGACCCTGTGCAGAGAACTTCTGTTCTTATGTGAGGATAGAAAATTCAACACTTTATTTCCACAGATTTGTTTTTGGCTACTGTAGGAAAGGAGAAGGGAGCTGCTGGAGCTCCAAGTGCGCCCCCTGCCTCTACACGGAGACACTGCACCCAGGGCAGGTGCCCCTTCTGCCCATGCTTTTCACCGGCTCTGCTTAGATGGTCTCACATTACAGATATACAGCTATGACGCTCATGACACAGGGAGTGTACTGCTATTTTCAGGACATAATGTAATTTTTCAGAGTGCTGCTTCAGCACAATTAGCATTTCTAGATGTTCCCCATAGGATTGCAAGCATTTATTTTTGCATTCAGGTCCACATAAAAAGCTCAGTTCTGGGTGCAACTTAAAAAATACTCTTACAATATGGTCCTGAAAGGTTTAAATGCGGTTTTATGTTTAGGCGTGTCGGAATAAGGAGAAAAAGTTACCTTATTCTAAGCCACTCACAGCAGCTATTGCACACTCGCCTTCTTCATGTACAAATGCAAGGTTCATAGTCCTGCATTGTACATGATGATGCAGAGGGAAAGAATGGAGCTTTGGGGACAAATGGGGAGCATGGGGGGAACTAGGGGTTAGGTTTAAGTAATACTGCCTCTCATTCTACCCCCTAAACCTAATAAGTATTTAACCCTTGTAGTGTGGGGGCAGTGTTGGGCTTCAAGTACTGATCTTATGTCCTAGTTTCTGATATTTAGATGTTGGGAGCTTGTGACAGCACCCAAAAACAATATTTAAGGATGCTAGGGAAGTAAATAGGTAGCAGTATCATGGCTGTAAGAAATAGGACTGGTATAATATATAAACTCATGCAAAGCTAGTACATATTTGTCTCATCACTCACCCCAAAATTTGTTGCAGCAAATCTGTCTGATGCAGAAACATTAGTTGATACGGTTGTATGTGCATAGAATGCATTTATGTTTGCCAACAAGGTACTCATGACGGCAGGGACACCCGGGCACATGTATTTGGAAGACAGGCAAGAAAAGTGCCTAGAAAAGATACAGAGCATTAAACAGTTCCTTAAAATATAAATAAAAGAAAAGTCCATTAAAAATCATCCACAAGCCTACTTTAGTATGATATACCTATTCGAATATCAGGCAAGGTATCCAGGTGTTGACATCTATGTATGTGCTTTTCCTAATAGAGTTGTCACAGCTGTAAGCCATTTTTATAACAGTTAAATAACAAAGTGCCTTCTTTGAGGATGGAGATGAGAGTTGCATTATATGTTCTGTGCACTCATCTGCCTTTTAGAGATGCCCATAAGCACTCCAATTCCTTCTTGTCTTTTCTCATGTTTTCAATGAGAAAGAAACAAATGCGAAAAGGTTCTAGTCAACCAG
The DNA here is from genome assembly GCA_029206835.1 of Rana muscosa. Classification (NCBI taxonomy): domain Eukaryota; kingdom Metazoa; phylum Chordata; class Amphibia; order Anura; family Ranidae; genus Rana; species Rana muscosa. The sequence goes on along the minus strand of CM055118.1, from coordinate 528,651,543 downwards.
GTAAATAAAGCTGAATATAACTTTAATTCTATAATATATTATTTTGCAACTTTTTTTTTTATTTGATCTACAGCAAACAATGCTAAGGGAAAAGTGTTCTTCTATAGAATGCTTCTGTGAGTAAACTGAATACTGCCTTTAATAAATGTCAAAAAGCTGACAATGAGGAAGGAAAAGAAGTCTCAGGAGCCACACATCACACACAAACCTCATGTAAATCTTCTACACACAGTGGTCAGAATGGCTCCAGCATCCATTATGTACTGTGCACCAGTAACAGTGACATGACACCCCCACTGGTTTCCCTTGGGAAGTCACCCTTGTAGCCTTACCGTTTTCCTTCAATATCTTCTTCTATGCCTTTTTTTCTCCTTTTAAGAGATGTACCCAGCCAATGTTCTCTTATTAATATTACTTGATACTTTTCATGCCTTAACTATGTTAAACAACTTTGATTAAGGGTCCTTTCACACGGGGCGGATCCGTGCAGTTCCCCCCGTGAAGCTCCGCTTGCTCAGCGGGGATCGCTCCGTTGATCCCCGCTGAGCCGACGGATGACTGGGCGGTCCCCGCACACTGTGCAGGGACCGCCCTGTCAGAGCGCCGCTCTCCCCTATGGGGGATCGGATGATGACGGACCGTAGAGTCCGTTGTCATCCGATCCGCTCCGCCAACGGAAGGAAAAATAGGGTTTTCCTCCGTCACACTTTGGCGGAGCGAAGCGGATGTCAGCGGACATGTCTCCGCTGACATCCGTGCCTCCATAGGGGTACAAGGAGGATCCGTTTCAGGTCCGCCTAAAAAACTGACAGGCGGACCTGAACGGACCTCCGTGTGAAAGAGCCCTTACAATTTCTACTGTGATACATAATTCTTCAGTTATATCATTGATTGAGATACACTTTGTAAGCTCTTCTCCAAAAAATGTATATAAATGTAGTGCTACCTCCAACTAAGAAGGCCGCTGATTTTAGTTTGGGCCCTGAATACAGCTCCGCCAACCCCCGGCAATATGCTCTACCCCCTACTGGCACAGCTAGTACTGACAGTAAATTGTATGTCTTATACTGTATGAATAACGGAGCCTTGAAACCATACTGAATTTAAATAAATGTAAGATTTTACTTAAGCTCTTGGTAAAGGAAAATAAGGTAACATCAATAACAGTTTACAGAATAATCATTTGTAATGTAAATTCAGCCACACTAACACACTATAGGGTTAACACATAACAAGTGCGCCACGCGGGCGACCGTTAGCTAAGTGCCCTGTGGCGCAGTAACCAAACCACCCTAGAAACCCCACCAGGCCTGGTTTTAGTATCTACAACTTAGTTCTTTTTTCTTCACCGGCAGGTCTTTAACGGTGGTGCACATTAATAGAGTACAAACTTTGTAATCCAATGGGATAGGTAAAGATGGAGTAGAACTTGACTATGTGAACGGTAGATTTAGTTCTAACAAGGGGAATCTTCAATAAGAGCACTAAGAACAACTCATAGGCCACGGCAGTCTATAGGCCTAGATGCAGTAACAGTATATCGGTTGGGCATATGCCCTCTCACCCGCCCGGACTACGGTCCCAGTCCAGGAAATTCCACCTGCTGTGTCCTCACACACACACTCCGTCTCTTCAGCGATCGGGTCCCCGATCCAACAAGGCTGTAGTCGAGCAAAGTCAGATGCCACCCAGGCTCGCAGAGGGGTGGAAGGCTCTTTGGTGCTGCGCAAGGCATCAGGCTTCAGGCCCTGCACTCCGACACGTCCGCACAGGAGGATCAGTCTCTGAAGTCTCGTGTCCCAAAGAGGCCGAGCCCAGCCTCGCCTCCTCCTTTTATAACCCCTCCCATGAGTCTCTGCGGCGGAACATTGCCGAATGGGGTTCTGGGTAATGTAGTCTCTTTTGCATTAAAGGGGAACACCCCGCTACACACTCCCCCCACTTGAACTCTTTGGTCCCCAAAGATAAACCTTAACAAAGACTATGCACAACTCTAGACAATTCTACAAACGATGTTGGCATAGGGAATTCCCACCAAAACTGAGGGGTAGAATTCCCTTGCCCACAGGTCACATTATCATGGGTGGCCTGCCTAGCTGTGCCAGAGAGTGGGCTGGGGTTGCCCTCCACTAAATGGACAGTGGAGGGATCCGGATTTTCAGCATTCCTCCTAGCAGTAACTACAGAATCCTCTGAGCTATTCCCCATTTGTGGTAGGTCAGCTTCTAAGGAGGCCGGATGACTCTTCGAGCCCTTTGCTCTCTTGGGATTTCTGGCTCTGGTGCCACAGGCTCCTCTTCCTCTGAGTAACCATCATGGTCATCTTCCCAGTAATCTGCTGAAGGACTAGAGGGGATGAACTCTGTGGCTTCTGGGTTCAGTGTTTCATCTGTGGTGTCCTCAGTGGTTGGAAGGTCTATGGTAGAAGTTCCTGGAGTTGGGGAAGGCCACAGCCAATTAAGTTCTCCATCCTCATTTTCACTAAGTTGAGAGGCCTCTCCATCTTCATCTCGGGAAGCCTGCGACCGAGTGTTCGGCCTAGGAGTATCCAGGATAGAGGCCGGTTCAGGGGAGTCTCCCACGGGAGGTATTCTAACTGCCTCAGCAAGAGGGAGCAGGTGGTTTCGATGCCACGTCTTCAGAGGGCCCACCTTTCCTTCCGGCTTCAACTTGTAGACAGGCAGGCCCGGCAACTTCCTACAGATGACATAAGGTTCAGATCTCCATCTATCTGCAAGTTTGTGCTTCCCAGGGACCCCCAGATTGCGTAACAGTACTCGATCCCCGGGCTGTAGGTCTTGTACCCGGACCTTCAAGTCGAAGTTTCTTTTGTTTCGAGCTCCCCTTTGATCTGGGGCCGCTTGAGCTTGTTCATAGGCTACTTTCAGGCTGTGTCTGAGCCTGTCCACATATCCTTTGTGGGATGTGGCTGAGGAATGGTCCAGAGAGGTGCCAAAGGCCAAGTCCACAGGTAGTCTCGCTTCTCTCCCAAACATGAGTCGATATGGGGAGTAGCCTGTAGCATCACTGATGGTGCAGTTGTAAGCATGTACTAGAGCTGCTATATGTTTGCTCCAATGTTGCTTTTTCTCACTTTCCAGAGTCCCCAACATGTTGAGCAAGGTTTGGTTAAACCTTTCCGGCTGAGCATCTCCTTGTGGGTGGTAAGGTGTAGTTCGAGTCTTCTTGATTCCCAACAAATCCAGGAGTTTCCGGATCAGTTTACTCTCAAAGTCCCTTCCTTGATCTGAATGAAGTCGCTGTGGCAGCCCATAATGGACAAAGTACTTCTCCATAAGCACCTTGGCTACGGTGGAGGCCTTCTGATCTTTGGTTGGGAAAGCTTGGGCATACCGGGTGAAATGGTCGGTTATCACCAGAACATTTCCTAGTCCACTCAGGTCAGGTTCAAGGCAGAGAAAGTCAATGCATACCAGATCCATTGGGCCTTGACTTTGTAGATGGTCCATTGGGGCAGCTTGATGGGGTAAAGTCTTCCTCTAGATGCATCGTGCACATGAGTGGCAGTACTCTTCTACCTCTGCCCTCATGCAGGGCCAATAGAACTGACTTCTGACAAGTTGAAAGGTCCTTTCAGCCCCTAGATGGCCATGATTGTCATGCAGGGCAATCAGAACAGTCTCTCGATGTTTCTCTGGCAGGAACAGTTGCCACTTATCTTCTGAGTCATCAGAGGGGCCCCTTCGGTAGACCACTCCCTGATGTACTTGCAACCTGTCCCATTCTTTCCTCAACAGGTGAGCCTCCTTTGAGGGATGACACAGGAGTTTGTTTGGATCCTGATTCTCCAGGGCCTCCAAGACCAATCTCCCCATGGGGTCTTCCAATTGGTCACTCCTCAAATCCTTCTTGGACAATCTCGGCAGGTTGTCTTCGTCCAATTGAGTCACTCCACAGTAGTGTTTTGGGACTCCCACCATGGTAACTCCTATTTCTTCTGCTCTGGAGCCTCCTCTGGCCTGGAATTCAGCTCCTTGACAAAGGGCCCGCACCCCGTCCGGTGCCACTTGGGTCCAATCTTCTATATCACTGGTGGGGGCATGAGATCTCCTGGACAGAGCGTCTGCGTCCCTATTCCCAGCCCCTGGCCTATACTTTAGGCTGAAGTTGAATCCAGACAGTGCGGCCAGCCACCTGTGTCCAGTGGCGTCCAGCTTGGCAGTGGTGAAAAGGTAGGTAAGGGGGTTGTTGTCGGTCTTCACAGTGAACTCTGCCCCATACAGGTAGTCTTTGAGCTTGTCTACTACCGCCCACTTGAGGGCCAGGAACTCCAGCTTGTGAGTTGGGTAGTTCTTCTCAGAGGGGGTCAGGCTCCTGCTCACATAGGCAACAGGCCGTTGTTGCCCTTCGTGTTCTTGATAAAGTACTCCTCCCAGACCGTCATGACTAGCATCTACGTGTGATTCATAGGGCTTGGTTGGGTCTGCGTAGGCCAAGACTGGGGCAGTGGTTAGGCTCTCCTTTAATGCCTGGAAGGCCTCTTCACACTTCTGGTTCCACTGATTTCTGACTGACTCTCCCGGCTTCCTGGGCCCTGAGTCGTCCTCTTCCCCCTCAGTCTTGAGCAGTTCATTCAATGGTCTAGCAATTCGGGTGAATCCCTCCACAAACCTCCTATAGTAGGAGCAGAAACCCAAGAAGGATCTGAGTTATGTTACTGTGGTGGGTCGTGGCCAGGAGGTAACTGCCTCCAGTTTCTCGGGGTCTCTGGCCACCCCTTCTTCGGACCCTATGTGCCCCAGATAGTTCACAGAAGACTGGTAGAACCGACACTTTTCAGGCGAAAGTTTGAGTCCCTCCTCACTGAGTCTCCTCAATACTTTTTCCAGCCTCTCCTCATGTTCCTCCAGGGTTCTTCCAAAGACTATGACATCGTCCAGGTACACAAGGACTTCAATAAGGTTCATGTCTCCTACAGTCTTCTCCATAAGACGCTGGAAAGTAGCTGGGGCTCCAGACAGACCTTGAGGCATCCGGTCGAATTCAAAGAACCCTACTGGGGTTATGAAAGCTGTCTTCTCCTTGTCTTCTGGGTGCATGGGGATCTGATAGTACCCACTCTTGAGATCCATAACACTGAACCACTTGGCTCCAGACAAACTCTGTAGGGCATCCTCTATCCTTGGAGTAGTATACTGGTCGGGTATGGTTCTCCTGTTGAGAGTCCTGTAGTCGATACAGAGCCTCAATGACCCATTCTTCTTCCTGACCACCACTATCGGGGATGCATAGGGGCTTCTAGATTCCCATATCACTCCAGTCCTTTTGAGTTCTGAGAGTTGTTCCCTTAGATCCTCCAGATCTGCTAGGGGGACCCACCTGACTCTCTCTCTGAAGGGCTTATCTTCCTGGAGGCGGATCCGATGGGTGGCACTCCTTGCACACCCCACATCGAACTCATCTTTAGAGAAGATCTTCTCCCATCTGTTCAGCTGGGCCTTGGCTCTCTCTTTCCAAGCCCTGGGCAGATTCAGGTTTTCCATGGATATCTTCTCCCAAGCATCTCCTCCTTCGCCCACCTCTGACAGGTTGACAGGGGCAGCAGGGCTCACCTGGCCTAGCAGCATCCTGGCTGGGACCTCCATGGGGCCATCCGTATTGTTCCTAACACTCACTGGGACTCTACAATGGGCCTTCTTTAGGGCCTTCAGCGAAATCACTTCTGGTATCACTTCCAGACCGTGGGACCCTTCTCTTGGATCAGATTCCAACAACACAAAGGGTCCAGGCTGCTCCCAAGTAAGCTTCACAGTGGCTCTGAGACAGGTTACTTCACCGGGCTGCAGCACTATCCCTCCTCTTCCAAGTCTCCACACCTTCCCTATCCCCTCTCCTGGGGTCTTCTGCTCTAAGACCAGCCTTTGGTAAGCTGTCTTCAGCATGGGGTGGATCTTGGTGACCGCTGCCCCTTTCTCTTTCACTAGAGGGGTCAGAAGTCTTCGGACCAGGTCCGTGTTTGTCCCTATTATCAGGGAGCTCTTGTTGGCTCCTGGTGGCCGAGGGCACACAACTGCCAGAGTGTCAAACACTTTGGCTTTTCCAGCCACAGATGGGTCAAAGGTCATCCTGACAGGCAGATAGCCATCGTAGGGGAAGTTCTGGGTTCCAATCCCACATATCTCTAGTCCCTCTATTTTCCGGATGGGTAGGTGACTCAAGTACTTATCGTAAAAGTCTCTGTATAGCAGGGTTACTTGCGCCCCAGTATCCAAGATTGCTCTGGTGTAGACTCCCTCCACTTGAATGGACACTATAGGAGATGGGCCTACCAGCTTCTCCGGGTAAGGCCCGGCAGGGGTCGCTTCCTTCAGACTTTTTTTCTTTGAACCTCCTCTCGTCCAATCCCCTTTGGACTTCAGTCTTTCTTGAGCCTGGTATGCATTGACTCCCCCCCTTTACTGGGTGTAAGGACCCGCTGAGGGATACTATTGTTTTTCTTAGGTGTGCACCCCCTCTGGGGAGTGCTGTGCCTCTTCTGAGGGGTCTTACCCCCTTTCTCTGGGGTGTATCTCTGTTTAGGAATGTTGTGTTTCCCCCGAGGCGTTTTATCTCCTGTTATTTTCTGCTTTGCTTTCAGTTTGGAGCTCACTGAAGGTGATGGGCACCCGGTTGACTCCTTCACCGGGGCCCTCTGAAGTTTCCCGCCGGCTTGCAGTTGTCTATTTTTTTCTTTTTGGGACTGGAGCATGTAGCCGCAATATGTCCAATTCCTCCACAGTTAAAGCAGACGATATCTCCCCATTCTTGTAAAGATGCGGGTGCTGAGGCAACTGGGAATAATTCCTTCCTTGGTACTTCTCTCTTGGGACCCTCTGTGTTTTTTCCATCAGAGAGGTCAACATCTCTAACACCTTGGACATTTGAGCTTTCAGGGTGTCTATCTCCGAATCTCTTTCAGGGGTCATTACTGGATTGACTAGCACCTGTGCGGGTACAACACTTGTCCTAATCAACTGCTGGTCCTGTTGCAGTGCCTCCTCATCTCTGATGATTTTTATCAAGTCAGCATAAGTCAGCAATGTTCCTCCTCCTGAGGTTTTCAGGTGCAACCAGACTGGATCCGAGCGCAGCGCTCCCTTTAAGACTTGCTTCATTCTTGCCGAATCTGTGTCTTGGGGCCTCATCCCCTTCTTCAACACAATCTTACACAACAACCTGTTCAGTCTTCTAACATACTCGGAAAGTTTCTCCTCCGGTTGTTGGAAAGTGTGTTCAAACTGGTAGACCATCTCAGTCACCTTTTCCAATTGACCAAACTCTTCTTGCAGCATGGCTAGACAGTCTTGAGCCATGCAATCTGCGTTCCCAAACCGAAAGCTTTTCACTGCTTCTGCTGCTGCGCCTTTAAGGCTTTCCATCACTCATTGCCTCTTCTGCGCTTCAGGCACCTCCCATGCCTCTACTGCCTGCAATGCCTGCTCCACCCAGGTGTCAAAGTCTTCTTCCCCTGCGGGGACAGGGAGCTTCCCTGAGAATGTCTTTAGTCTCCGGTAGCTAGTCTCTACATGCACCGTGTTTGCCTTCTGACACTTGGTTAGCAGATCCCCTATCGCACCTATCAGTTCTGGTGATATAACAGTGGCAGGTGCAGGCGCCACCGGGGGCGTCGCCCTGTCCCTTTCTCCCGGTGGGGTACGGGCCGCAGCCTGCGGTGATCCCGTTGGTGATGGTTCCTTTCTTTCTGTTACTGCGTGCGCCAACCTATAAGTTCTGTTGTCTGGCGTCCGCACACACTTGCGCTTACAGGCCTCTGGCATCCCGTTCCAGTACTCCACTAATGCATACTGATATGAGGTGTCTGGGTCTGACTTTATCTCCGTCACCCACGGTGTGTGATTTGGGGACACTGACTTCATCAATTCCTCTACCGTTTCAGTCGACCATGTCTCCCCAGGGAGGCTGATGACTATCGACTGGTTTGGCTCTGCGTTAGAGGCTTTGCACCATTCTTCTACCACTCGTGGATCCATGGGGTCCATGCCGGCACCTCTGGTGTTCACTTGCTGCATCAGGATCCCGGACGAGAACCCCACGTGTAGCGCTACCTCCAACTAAGAAGGCCGCTGATTTTAGTTTGGGCCCTGAATACAGCTCCGCCAACCCCCAGCAATATGCTCTACCCCCTACTGGCACAGCTAGTACTGACAGTAAATTGTATGTCTTATACTGTATGAATAACGGAGCCTTGAAACCATACTGAATTTAAATAAATGTAAGATTTTACTTAAGCTCTTGGTAAAGGAAAAGAAGGTAACATCAAATAACAGTTTACAGAATAATCATTTGTAATGTAAATTCAGCCACACTAACACACTATAGGGTTAACACATAACAAGTGCGCCACGCGGGCGACCGTTAGCTAAGTGCCCTGTGGCGCAGTAACCAAACCACCCTAGAAACCCCACCAGGCCTGGTTTTAGTATCTACAACTTAGTTCTTTTTTCTTCACCGGCAGGTCTTTAACGGTGGTGCACATTAATAGAGTACAAACTTTGTAATCCAATGGGGTAGGTAAAGATGGAGTAGAACTTGACTATGCGAACGGTAGATTTAGTTCTAACAAGGGGAATCTTCAATAAGAGCACAAAGAACAACTCATAGGCCACGGCAGTCTATAGGCCTAGATGCAGTAACAGTATATCGGTTGGGCATATGCCCTCTCACCCGCCCGGACTACGGTCCCAGTCCGGGAACTTCCACCTGCTGTGTCCTCACACACACACTCCGTCTCTTCAGCGATCGGGTCCCCGATCCAACAAGGCTGTAGTCGAGCAAAGTCAGATGCCACCCAGGCTCGCAGAGGGGTGGAAGTCTCTTTGGTGCTGCGCAAGGCCTCAGGCTTCAGGCCCTGCACTCCGACACGTCCGCACAGGAGGATCAGTCTCTGAAGTCTCGTGTCCCAAAGAGGCCGAGCCCAGCCTCGCCTCCTCCTTTTATAACCCCTCCCATGAGTCTCTGCGGCGGAACATTGCCGAATGGGGTTCTGGGTAATGTAGTCTCTTTTGCATTAAAGGGGAACACCCCGCTACATAAACAATATTGAATATAAAAAACCTCATGTAAAGGGTGGAAGCAGCCTCAGCCCAGGCTCCGTACAGGCCACACCCCTGGCATGTTTTGCCCTGCCCATGTGGGGTCACAAAAAGCTGACCATGTCACAAGTCTTTCCTTTTTTTGATTAAAATCATGTATGTCTTACAACAAATGATGAACAAATGCCTATCCTCCATAGCTGTAAGTTAATATTTTTGTTGGGTATTTATTAGGATATAGCTTACTGCCTGCCAATTTCTCAGAGCCCTCCCTCTGTTTCTCTATCTGAGCATGGCTGATGGGTATGTGGGAGACGGGGTGGGCATCTAGATGGCAGATGAGATGAAGTTCAATAATGAAAAATGTAAAATAAACCTCTCCAGGGACCCCATCAACATTGCATTCATTACCCTCTAAGAACTCTGGGACTCCTTATTCCCTGCATCGCTCTTAAATAATGGGAGGCAGCAGTAATACATTGGATGGATTACCTTTTCCAATCGAATCAACTAAAACCCATGGAATCCCTATTGAGTACAATGTTCCCCGATCCGCCTCCTGCACATATATAAGTATAATAGAAAAAAACAGACAGCGCAAAACCAATCCTACCACAATGCAGCTGAACACTGAAGGTCAATATATAAAATCCTTAAATGAATCCTTAAATGAAACATGGTTTCTGAACTTTATGGACTTTTTGTGTTACATGTGATTTTAGCGCTGCACTGCTTTTTATACACATATATAAGTATATCTACTTTAGCTTCTTTATCCAAGCATCCCCCCTCCTTTCATGATGATACCTGAAAACATTTGTAATTTTCCATTCTCCCCGACCTCCACCCACAAAGGTATCCCTATTCTACAACTCTTTAAAAAATAAGATGACATTCTCTAAGACATACCCTATGATAAAATGGGAAGAGAATCTCCACACATCCTTCTCTGAGACACAATGGACAACAGTCATTCACTGTAATTACTAAATGTCTCCCTGTGTAGCCAACTGGGAACAAACACAAAAGCTGCTCACCCATTGGTACCTGAAACCATATCAATTATCAAAATTTTCCAAATCCCTCTCTCCCCTTTGCTGGAGGGGGTGCGAACAAGTGGGTAAACATATTTACATATTCTGTACCCTTTAAAAATCTTACCAGCTTTTGGAGAAAATGTTTCACTATCCTTTCAGAGTCCACAGGTGTACTGACCAAACCTGACCTTGCTCTACACTTGGGTATAGATAACTTACATCACAATATCAGAACAGTCGCCTTACACATCCTAGTGGCAGCCAAAACAGTACTAGACAGGCACCGTACTAAAAATATTGCACCCAATCTCTCTGAAGTTGTAGATCTGATTAATATGCAATTTTCCTATGAAAGAAGGTACTCCACACAAAAAATCCACTATTTGACAAACTATGTAAACCATGGGAGGACAGCAAATACTATATTGATGTATTTTGATATTAGGTTGCTTTAGTATAATGATATATTCTTCTGACTGATAGGATATATTGTACTGTTTTATGCTCTATGCCATATAATTGATATAATTATTGTGCTTGTGTACTCCTGTGTACTAGCCTTTTCCTTTGGAAGTATGTTTTACCCTTCATTCTTCTATGTGTAAAACTTTGTAAACTTCAATAAAAAACATTGACTCATAAAAATGTAAAATAATGCACTTAAGAGCTAAAAATATGAATCACCAATTGTCAGGAAGGATGTCATTGAAGTGGAGAGAGTCCAGGGAAAGGCAACAAAGTTAATTGGGCCTGGAGAACCTCAGTTATGAGGATCAACTGCAAACAATAAACATATTCTCCCTGGAGAAAAAGTACTTGAGAGGGGATATGATTGCAACTTACAAATTTTTAAATGGTGACTATTTAATCTAAGGTCTCTAAAGAAGACATACGGCCACACAATGAGAATGGATCAGAAGCAATAAAATCTTAAACCGCCTAAAGGTTTTTTTTACTGTTAGAGCGGTAAGGATGTGAAACTCCCTTTCACAGTTGGTGGTATCAGCAGGGAGTGTCAACAATTTAAAAAAAACTTTTAGATGTGTTTCTTAGCAAACACAATGTAAAGGGATATGGAAAGTAGTAGTGACATGAACACACAGGTCAAACTGGATGGACCAGTGTCTAAAAATTCAAACTTATGAACTATGAAACTATGTATGTAATGAGAAAAGTGTCATTGTCTCTCCAGATAATTAAACTAGGGATTTCTTCTCAACAAGAACAGTTAGCAATAAACGCTGACATTGGTTCCAGCCTTCCTTTATTTACTAAAGAATCTTTTTTTATGCTACTGCATTCCTGTTAGATAGAAATTGTCTCACTTCTTGGCCTCCAGACAATGTAGTCACTAGTACAGAAAGTGAGGGAAGCTTCCCTCAATGGGAAGAAGAACAGCCATAGCAAGTCGATTGCCCCCAGACAATTATGCTAAGTGGGTAGGCCTGCCATAATCTCACCATCAGTTCCAGTCTTGTAATAAGACAAAAACTGATTAAAAAAAACAGTGATCCAGCCATCAAATTTAGCATAAGATCACATTTATGGGAACATTTGAACAGTGTATTGAATGTTCCTTGTTGCCATGGTTAATAAGGAAGCAACATTTAAAAGTTTCGGAAGTTAGAGAAGTATGAGTTGTTTGCAGATCGAAATGGAAAAGCAATTGTGTAGCAGTTATAGATGCTATATTTTTTGTGGAGATACCCTTTGGGTAGATTGCTACATAAGTGGTGACTACAGAATGAGAAGACCTTGACTGTCTAGTATTCTACCTGCAACAACTACCGTAAATAGCCCTTTGATTGTCTAGTATTCTGTCTACAACTGAATAGATCTAAGTGTAAAGGCAAAGAGTCTGCATTCACTGCACAAAAGTTATGAGCTTCTTTTGTATATACTGGTCTTTTTTTTTAAGTTTGTACTTTATGCCAGCTCTTTGCTTGTTATTAATGCAGCTCATATACTTACGTCATAGCTTGATAAATAGACTCTATTCCATAGCGCATTGCAAATTCATCCACTATTTCTTGTGCAGAGTCGTCAAAGTAAACCTTCCAGGCTTCATCTCCTTTTACTTCAGGGATCTTGACAATACCATTATTCTGAACTTCTGTCAAGTAGTGGAATAAGTTCTGTGGATAGAGTATGTCGTATATTGTTAGGGACACATAGACTCAGGATCGGGCCAACTTGGTACATGATATGTCTGAAACATTTATTTCACTGCACAGAGCCGAAGTAAATAGAGAGGGATATGCTACCTGAGCAAAAACATAATTTACTGCATCAATAGAAAAGCTACATGCACCTAGGTAAATGTGATACGTTCTATGGAATCTGATACTTTAGAAGAAATCTGCTGGCTCACAGATTCAAAGATAAAACTCTACTAGTCAACCTGCTGGGACCAGACAGTCTTACTGTAGTTAACTCAATCAAATCTTGCATTTCTCTGAATCAGAAATGAAATAAAGTGTTTGTAAAGCCTGGGTTTTCTTTTAATTAAAAGAACATACAGGTTTATACTTACCTACATTGTGCAAGGGTTTTGCACAGAAAGGCCCACACCTTCTCTTCTGGGGTCCCCAACCGGCACTCCAGGTGCCTCATCTTCTTTGTGAGGTCCCATAGAAAGCCTCTTGCTATGTAAGCACACCTACGGGCTCCATCCCGAGCTGGGCTATGTGTGTCCATTTACACACACAGCACGGCCTCGGCCCCACCCCTAGCTCCCTCCTTAGATTTGATTGTCTCTTGCTGATGCTTCTGAATCTCTGTGAGGACAGGAAGAGGGGGGAGGGAAGACTGCAGCCAGGCACAGTGCTGGATCGCTGACAGGCTCAGGTAAGTGTTTAAAGGGGGAGGGGAGGGAAATAGTTATTGGGGTGTTTTTTTTTACCTTATTCAGGGAATGCATCATGGTTAAAAAAAAAAAAACACCAAGGATTTAGAACCACTTTAAAAGAAGATTTTTATTTTTAATTTTTTTATAACTCTACACAGAAAAGAGCAAAGATGTTCAGAAGCTTAAATCGTATTCAACAGTTTAGCATAGCCAAACTAATTAATAATACTTTTTCATTGATTGATACATTTTCTACCCATTAAATAACTAAAATTTGTCTTATATCGCAATAAATATGTTTGAGCAAACCATGTGACGATAATACTTAAAGAATAACTCCACTTTTGTTGAAAAAAAAATTCATTTTGGTGATCAATGTGCATTGCAGGGATTTTAACAGACTTTGTAGCAAATTCCTACCTTTTGTTGTTCTGACATTTGATCTGTGTTTGTTTCAATTTATCCTTTGGATACTAATTCTGAATAGGAAGCACTAGTTCATTATGATCAACTCTAAGGCCTCGTACACACGGCCGAGATTCTCGTCGAAAAAAACATGTCGTTTTTTGCGACGAGATTCTTGGACAAGAAACTTGTCCCGGCCGAGTGTACAGACGCTCGATTCAAAGAACCCGCGGTTCTTTGAATGGAGCGTACGCGGTGACGTCATCGACTACGACGAGCATGCGCTCGTCACATTCGATGCCGTCGCCGCCATCTTGGTATACCCTACGTATGCCTAGGAAGCTACCGCGCATGCATCAAATTCATTTCGAACATGCGCGGGCTTCCGGGAGGACAGGTAAGTGTACACACACTCACTTTTCTCGTCGAGAAACATGCCGACGAGAATCTCGACGAGAAAATAGAGAGCAGGATCTCTATTTTCTCGTCGAGATACTTGTCGCTTTTCTTGACGAGAAACCATACACACGAACGAATTCGTGTGTACGAGGCTTCACTCTGGGTTCACACTAGTGCGACACGACATCCGTCCTACTTTGGATCCGACTTTGCCCTGCGACATGAAGCCGACATATGTCCGAATTTCAATGAACGGGGATCCGACTTGGATCGCCGCCAATATCAGGCACTGTGTTTGGTATGAATCTTGAGGGGGAACTCCAGGCCAAATTTTAAACAAAAAAAAAACCGGCGTGGGTTCCCCCTCCAGAGGCATACCAGGCCCTTGGGTCTGGTCTGGATTTGAACGGGCGCCCCTACGCCGAAAAAACGGCGTGGGGGTCCCCCCAAAATCCAAACCAGACCCTTATCCGAGCACACAACCTGGCAGGCCGCAGGGGAAGAGGGGGGGACGAGAGAGCGGCCCCCCCTCCTGAACCGTACCAGGCCGCATGCCCTCAACATGGGGGGTTTGGTGCTCTGGGGCAGGGGGGCGACCTGCGGCCCCCCCACCCCAGAGCACCCTGCCCCCATGTTGATGAGGACAGGGCATCTTCCCGACAACCCTGGCCGTTGGTTGTCGGGGTCTGCGGGCGGGGGGCTTATCGGAATCCGGGAGCCCCCTTCAATAAGGGGGCCCCCAGATACCGGCCCCCCCACCCTATGTGAATGAGTATGGGGTACATCGTACCCCTACCCATTCACCTGGTGGAAAAAATTGCAATAAAAAAACACTACACAGGTTTTTAAATTAATTTATTACACAGCTCCGGGGGTCTTCTTCCGACTCCGGCGCTCTTCTTCCAACTTCCGGGGTCTTTTCCGACTTCGGGGGTCTCCGGTGTCGTCTCCGCGCTCTCCGGTTCTTTCTTCCGCCGGGCCTCCGCTAACTTCTTTTTAGCTCTTTCGCTAGTGGAGGGGCGCGGTCTTCCCGTCGCCGTCGGCGTCTTCTTCCCTCTTCTCCTCCTCGATGTTGACGCGTCGCTTCCTCCCGCTGTAATACTGGCTCTCCGCTCCGCTCCGCATTAATATAGGCTTCTCATGACGTCACAGTCACATGTTCCGGGGCACATGGCCCCGGAGCATGTGACTGTGACGTCATGGGAACATGTGACTGTGACGTCATGAGAAGCCTATATTAATGCGGAGCGGAGCGGAGAGCCAGTGTTACAGCGGGAAGAAGCGACGCGTCAACATCGAGGAGGAGAAGAGGGAAGAAGAAGCCAACGGCGACGGGAAGACCGTGCCCCTCCACTAGCGAAAGAGCTACCAAGAAGTTAGTGGAGGGGCCGGCAGAAGGACAACGGAGAGCCGGACGAGACAACGGGAAGACCGGGCCTCTGTTAGCAAGAGCTAAAAAGAAGTTAGCGGAGGCCCGGCGGAAGAAAGAACCGGAGAGCGCGGAGACGACACCGGAGACCCCCGAAGTCGGAAGAAGACCCCCGGAAGTCGGAAGAAGAGCGCCGGAGTCGGAAGAAGACCCCCGGAGCTGTGCAATAAATTACTTTAAAAACCTGTGTAGTGTTTTTTTATTGCAATTTTTTGTCCACCAGGTGAATGGGTAGGGGTACGATGTACCCCATACTCATTCACATAGGGTGGGGGGCCGGGATCCGGGGGCCCCCTTATTGAAGGGGGCTCCCGGATTCCGATAAGCCCCCTGCCCGCAGACCCTGACAACCAACGGCCAGGGTTGTCGGGAAGAGGCCCTGTCCTCATCAACATGGGGGCAGGGTGCTTTGGGGTGGGGGGGCCGCAGGTCGCCCCCCTGCCCAAGAGCACCAAACCCCCCATGTTGAGGGCATGCGGCCTGGTATGGTTTAGGAGGGAGGGGGGGCCGCTCTCTCGTCCCCCCCCCTCTTCCCCTGTGGCCTGCCAGGTTGTGTGCTCGGATAAGGGTCTGGTTTGGATTTTGGGGGGACCCCCACGCCGTTTTTTCGGCGTAGGGGCGCCCCTTCAAATCCAGACCAGACCCAAGGACCTGGTATGCCCCTGGAGGGGGAACCCATGCCGGTTTTTTATTTAAAATTTCGCCTGGAGTTCCCCCTCAAGAGCAGTACAGCACAAGTCGCATGCCAAAGTCGGATCATACAAGACTGCGGTCCGACTTTGATCCGACTTCAATGATAGTCAATGGGCTGAAGTCGGATCAAAGTCGGACCAAAGTAGTACAGGGAGCATTCTCAAAGTCGGACTGACGTGTGTCGGACCAGTTAAGACGGCTCCCATAGGGAAACATTGATTTTCACACGTCATGCGACATGAGCTCCCAATGTCGGAGCGTTTGTCGCCCCAGTGTGAACCAGGCCTTAGGGGGAATTTACTAAAACTTGAGCACTCAGAATCAGGTGCAGCTTTACATGGTAGCCAATCAGCTTCTAATTTCAGCTTGTTCAATTAAGCTTTAACAATAAAATCTGGAAGCTGATTGGTTTCTTTGCTGAGCTCACCAGATATTGCTCCAGTTTTAATAAATCCCTTCTCAGTGTTCTAATGAGAAAGGCTGCAAGCTCTGCATCCCTTTCAAAGTATTTAACCCCTGTGCAGTATCTCACCAAAGCTGAAATTCCTATTGCGATTTGCCGGTGTCTAAAATTGCGAGTATCTAAAATTTGACTTGTACCTTAGTCAGAGGTGGCTCTAGGCTTTGTGAGGCCTTAGGCAAATCTTGGTCATGAGGCCCCACTCACATTCACAATGGGAAAAGACTGTGCAACATGATACAAGAGATGGTCTTACGGTAATGACAAGCAAAATGTCACCTGGCTAACAGGGTAACACCACATTGCTGCAGCAGCCACCAAAAACTAGAGCCACAGACAGAGTGCAGACAGGTGATCCTTCTATACACTCCTCCATCCCCTACAAGCAGGAGAAGCCGACACATTCACTTTGAGCGCCCTGCAGTGTATTCTGGGAGGTGTAGTCTCTGCAGAGCACAGGCACCGGCGGGGCAAGTCTAGTGTGTGGTGTGGTGAACTACAACTCCTGCCATGCAATGTGGGGCAGGCTTTGGGAGAAGGCTAGGATGGCAGTAAAGCCTGCTGTTGGCTGCAGCTGATGAGATGTTCTCCGTTTGAGGGAGGTGTTACAGCTGGCTGAAACCTCCATGAAGCTACCCAAGTGTGTGTTGGTCTGCTCACTCCGCCAGCCTGGGGACACCCAGGGGCATCTTTAATATTGATTGGACCCTGGGCAAACATTTTCCTCCCCCCCCCTCCACCCCTACCAATTTCCCTCTCCACGCCAACATCCCAAAAAACAAACATGCACATAGACTTATCTAAAAAAAAAAAAAAAATGGTTCACACTCACTGATTGCTCCAGGCTCACTGATTGGTTGCTAGAGGTTACTGAACAATATTACCGCTCAATATTTGGTTGCTAGAGGTTACTGCACATCATTACCCCTCACCCATTGGTTGCTAGAGTTTACTGCACATCATTACATTTACCCATTGGTTGATAGAGGTTACTATACGTCATTACCGCTCACTGATTGGTTGCAAGAGGTTACTGCACATTATTACAGCTCACTGATTGGTTGCTATAGGTTACTGCTTATCATTATCCATTATCACTCACTGATTTGTTGCTAGAGGTTACTACAAATTTATACTGCTCACTGATTGGTTGCTATGGGTTACTGCTCATCATTATCACTCACTGATTGTTTGCTAGAGGTTACAGCACATCATTACCGCTCACTGCGTGGCAGGGCAGTATTGTGGTGTGTGATACAAATGTTGGGTTAAAGTTGGTTGGATGACAGGATGTAGTTTGGGGTGATGTGACAGCATTGGGGTGAGAGGCTGAGATCATATCTCCCCTAAAATGATAGGGAGTAGGGTGATAGGATGCTAGAGGTGGGGTACAGGAGGGATGAGGATAATAATGACAGGAGGCAGGGTGGTAGGATGCAGAGAAGGTGTACAGGGGGATGATGATGACAGGGGGTGGAGTGGTAGGAGGCCAGAGGTGGGGTAGAGAGGAATGATGGGGATGTTGATGACAATGGGCGGAGTGGTAGAATGTCAGCAAAGGGGGATGATGATGACAGTGGGTGGGGTGGTAGGAAGCTGTCAGTGGGGATGATGATGATAATAATAATGATGGGGGTAGGGTGGTTGGATGCTAGAGGTGGGCTACAGGGGGATGTTGATGACCGGAGGCAGGGTCATAGGATGTCAGAGGTGGGGGTATAGGGATGATGATGATAGTGGGTGAGGTGGTAGAAAGCTGGCAGAGGAGTACAGGGGGATGAAGATTACAGGGGGTGGGATGGTAAGAAACTGGCAATGGGGCACAGATGGGATGATGATGGTGGGGGTGGGGCGGTAGGAAGCTGGCAGTGGGGTAGTGGGGGATGAATATGACAGGGGGTGGGTGGTAGGAGGCTGGCAGGGCGGTGCAGCGGGGGATGAAGATGACAGGGGGTGGGTGGTAGGAGGCTGGCAGAGAAGTGCAGGGGGATGAAGATGACAGGGGGTGGGTGGAAGGAGCTGGCAGAGCGGCGCAGGGGGGATGAAGATGACAGGGGGTGGGATGGTAAGAAACTGTCAATGGGGCAAAGATGGGATGATGATGGTGGGGGTGGGGCAGTAGGAAGCTGGCAGTGGGGGATGAATATGACAGGGGGTGGGATGGTAGCAGGCTGGCAGGGCGGTGCAGGGGGGATGAGGATGACAGGGGGTGGGTGGTAGGAGGCTGGCAGAGAAGTGCATGGGGATGAAGATGACAGGGGGGTGGGTGGGTGGAAGGAGCTGACAGAGCAGTGTAGGGGGATGAAGATGACAGGGGGTGGGTGGTAGGAGGCTGGCAGAGAAGTGCATGGGGATGAAGATGACAGGGGGTGGGTGGAAGGAGCTGACAGAGCAGTGCAGGGGGATGAAGATAACAGGGGGTGGGTGGTAGGAGGCTGGCAGAGCGGTGCAGGGGGGATGAAGATGACAGGAGGTGGGTGGTAGGAGGCTGGCAGAGCAGTGCAGGGGGAATGAAGATGACAGGGGGTGGGTGGTGGGAGGCTGGCAGAGCGGTGTAGGGGAATGAAGATGACAGGGGGTGGGGTGGTAGGAGGCTGGCAGAGCGGTGCAGGGGGGGATGAAAATTACAGGGGGTGGGGTGGTAGGTGGCTGCCAGAGTGGTGCAGGGGGGATGAAGATGACAGGGGGTGGGTGGAAGGAGCTGGAGGTGCAGGGGGATGAAGATGACAGGGGGTATGAAGATGACAGGGGGTGGGTGGAAGGAGCTGGCGGTGCAGGGGGATGAAGATGACAGGGGGTGGGTGGTAGGAGGCTGGCAGAGAGGTGCAGGGGGTTGAAGATGACAGGTGGTGTGTGGAAGGAGCTGGCGGTACAGGGGGGATGAAGATGACAGGGGGTGGGTGGTAGGAGGCTGGCAGAGCGGTGCAGGGGGATGAAGATGACAGGGGGTGGGTGGTAGGAGGCTGGCAGAGAGGTGCAGGGGGATGAAGATGACAGGGGGTGGGTGGAAGGAGCTAGCGGTACAGGGGGTGGGTGGTAGGAGGCTGGCAGAGCAGTGCAGGGGGATGAAGATGACAGGGGGTGGGTGGAAGGAGCTGGTGGTACAGGGGGGATGAAGATTACAGGGGGTGGGGGGTAGGAGGCTGGCAGAGAGGTGCAGGGGGATGAAGATGACAGGGAGTTTGTGGAAGGAGCTGGCGGTACAGGGGGGTGAAGATGACAGGGGGTGGGTGGTAGGAGGCTGGCAGAGCGGTGCAGGGGGATGAAGATGACAGGGGGTGGGTGGAAGGAGCTTGTTGTACAGGGGGAATGAAGAGGACAGGGGGTGGGTGGTAGGAGGCTGGCAGAGCGGTGCAGGGGGAATGAAGATGACAGGGGGTGGGTGGTAGGAGGCTGGCAGAGCGGTGCAGGGGGATGAAGATGACGGGGTGGGTGGTAGGAGGCTGGCAGAGCGGTGCAGAGGGATAAAGATGACAGGGGGTGGGTGGTAGGAGGCTGGCAGAGAGGTGCAGGGGGATGAAGATGACAGGGGGTGGGTGGTAGGAGGCTGGCAGAGAGGTGCAGGGGGATGAAGATGACAGGGGGTGGGTGGTAGGAGGCTGGCAGAGCGGTGCAGGGGGATGAAGATGACAGGGGGTGGGTGGTAGGAGGCTGGCAGAGCGGTGCAGGGGGAATGAAGATGACAGGGGGTGGGTGGTAGGAGGCTGGCAGAGCGGTGCAGGGGGAATGAAGATGACAGGGGGTGGGTGGTAGGAGGCTGGCAGAGCGGTGCAGGGGGATGAAGATGACAGGGGGTGGGTGGTAGGAGGTTGGCAGAGCGGTGCAGGGGGATGAAGATGACAGGGGGTGGGTGGTAGGAGGCTGGCAGAGCGGTGCAGGGGGATGAAGATGACAGGGGGTGGGTGGTAGGAGGCTGGCAGAGAGGTGCAGGGGGATGAAGATGACAGGGGTGGGTGGTAGGAGGCTGGAAGAGAGGTGCAGGGGGATGAAGATGACAGGGGGTGGGTAGTAGGAGGCTGGCAGAGAGATGCAGGGGGATGAAGATGACAGGGGGTGAGGTAGTAGGATACTAGGCACAGGGGTTTATGATGAGGATAGAGATGATGAGAGGGGGTAAGTTGGTAGGAAGCTGACAGTGAGAAGTATGGTGACAGGAAGTAGGGTGGTGGTATGCCAGGAACAAGGGATGATGAGGAGAATTATTATGGCAGGGGGTCAGTAGGTGGCATCATATGCCGGGGGATGGCATAATACCAGGGCTGTGTCTGTGTGTAAGGTCGCTCGGGAGGTAACATTACTACACTACAGGATGCTGTCAGTGTCGTGCAGGAGTCACCATTAGAAGGTACCTGTAGGCTCCTCGATGACTGTCAGGCGCCAGCTCTGACAACGTCCATCAGAGGAGAGGAGAGAGCAGAGAAAGCACAACCGCTACGCTACAGCCATTATCCACGCTGACTGCACATGGCAGGAGACTTGCAGAGCGCGGCAGAAGGGGGGGCGGGGGAGGGGAGTACGTGCAGCCGTCCACTGACCATGAGACTTTCAGGCAGTGCTCAATCAAGTGGTCAGTCAGTCAGTTCCGCCCCTGGCCAGGAAAAAAAAGTTCCGGGCAGCGCAGGCTTTTGTCCCGCGTAACTTTAGAGATGGGGACACTAACGGGGGGGGGGGGGGGTAATTCCCACACAGGTTAGGCAGATTGCGAGGCTCCTAGAAGCGCGGGGCCTTAGGCAATTGCCTAATTGGCCTAATTAGAGGGCCGCCTCTGACCTTAGTGCAGAATTTTGAGCCAATCACACGATCAGGAAATTACATTTCTGGGGTGGTTCTTGCCTCCAGGTTGCCATTCTGAACTGAATTTTATAGAAAATTGCAACTTCAAATTGAAACGGAAAGGTTTTTTTTAAACATTCAGTTTCAACATGGCTTGTATAGCAATTGTATATACGTTATTTTTTTCCCACAAAAGTGGAGTTAACCTTTAAATTATTAGCAAGAACAGGTATAACAAAATGTAAAGTACTCTGGTGCTCATGGAAAAGAACAGACATAAAAATAAAAATCAACTACTACCAGTGATGTTGTAATATTTTAACCACTTAAGCCCTGGACCATTTGGTAGCTAAAGAACCAGAGGTGAATTCAAAATTTTGCACTGCGCTGCTTTAACTGTAAATTGTGCGGACATGCAATGTTGTACCCAAACGAAATTTGCGTCCTTTTCTTCCCACAAATAGAGCTTTCTTTTAATGGTATTTGATTGCCTCTGCGATTTTTATTTTTTGCGATATAAACGGAAAAAGACCGAAAATTTTGAAAAAAAATGATATTTTCTACTTTTTGTTATAAGAAAAGTCGAATAAACTCAATTTTAGTCATACATTTAGGCCAAAATGTATTCAGCCCCATGTCTTTAGTAAAAAAAATGTCAATAAGCGTATATTTATCGGTTTGCGCAAAAGTTATAGCGTTTACAAACTAGGGTACATTTTCTGGAATTTACACAGCTTTTAATTTATGACTGCCTATCTCATTTCTTGAGGTGCTAAAATGACAGGGCAGTACAAAACCCCCCCAAATGACCCCATTTTAGAAAGTAGACACCCCAAGGAAATTGCTGAGAGGCATGTTGAGCCCATTGAATATTTTTTTTTTGTCCCAAGTGATTGAATAATGACAAAAAAAAATAAATAAAAAAAAATTACAAAAAGTTGTCACTAAATGATATATTGCTCACACATGCCATGGTTATATGTGGAATTGCACCCCAAAATACATTCTGCTGCTTCTCCTAAATACGGGGATACCACATGTGTGGGACTTTTTAGGAGCCTAGCCACGTACGGGACCCCGGAAACCAAGCACCGCCTTCAGGATTTCTAAGGGCGCAAATTTTTGATTTCACTCCTCACTACCTATCACAGTTTTGAAGGCCATAAAATGCCAAAATAGCACAAACCCCCCCCCCCAAATGACCCCATTTTAGAAAGTAGACACCCCAAGGAAATTGCTGAGAGGCCTGTTGAGCCCATTGAATATTTTTTTTTTGTCCCAAGTGATTGAATAATGACAAAAAAAAAAAAAATTACAAAAAGTTGTCACTAAATGATATATTGCTCACACATGCCATGGTTAGATGTGGAATTGCACCCCAAAATACATTCTGCTGCTTCTCCTGAGTACGGGGATACCACACGTGTGGGACTTTTTAGGAGCCTAGCCACGTACGGGACCCCGGAAACCAAGCACCGCCTCCAGGATTTCTAAGGGCGCAAATTTTTGATTTCACTCCTCACTACCTATCACAGTTTTGAAGGCCATAAAATGCCAAAATAGCACAAAACCCCCCCAAATGACACCATTTTGGAAAGTAGACACCCCAAGCTGTTTGCTGAGAGGCATGGTGAGTATTTTACAGCTCTCATTTGTTTTTGAAAATGAAGAGAGAACATTATTTTTATTTTTTTTATTTTTTTTCAATTTTCAAAACTTTGTGACAAAAAGCGAGATCTGCAAAATACTCACAATACCTCTCAGCAAATAGCTTGGGGTGTCTACTTTCCAAAATGGGGTAATTTGGGGGGGTTTTGTGCCATCTGGGCATTCCATGGCCTCCGAAACTGTGATAGGCAGTGAGAAGTGAAATCAAAAATTGACACCCTTAGAAAGCCTGAAGGCGGTGCTTGGTTTTTGGGGTCCCGTACGCGGCTAGGCATGTTTGAGCAATATATCATTTAGTGACAACTTTGTGCAAAAAAAAAAAAAATTGTATTTTTTCCGCAACTTGTGTCAACATATAAAATATTCCATGGACTCGACATGCCTCTCAGTATATAGCTTGGGGTGTCTACTTTCCAAAATGGGGTCATTTGGGGGGGTTTTGAACTGTTCTGGCATTTTATACACAACATTAGGAAGCTTACATCCACTCTTCTAACCACTTGAAGACAAAGCCCTTTTTGACACTTTTTGTTTACATGAAAACATTTTTTTTTTTTGCAAGAAAATTATGTTGAACCCCCAAACATTATATATATTTTTAAAGCAAAGGCCCTACAGAATAAAATGGTGGGTGTTGCATTTTTTTTTCTACACAGTATTTGCGCAGCGATTTTTCAAACGCATTTTTTTGGGAAAAAATACACTTTTTTTAATTTTAATGCACTAAAACACACTATATTGCCCAAATGTTTGATGAAATAAAAAAGATGATCTTAGGCCGAGTACATAGATACCAAACACGACATGCTTTAAAATTTCGCACAAACGCGCATTGGCGACAAACTACATACATTTTTAAAAGCCTTTAAAAGCATTTACAGGTTACCCCGTTAGATTTACAGAGGAGGTCTACTGCTAAAATTACTGCCCTCGATCTGACCTTCGCGGTGATACCTCAAATGCATGGTGCAATTGCTGTTTACATATGACGCCACACCGACGCTTGCGTTCGCCATTGGGCAAGAGCAGGGCAGGACAGGGGTGCTTTTTTTTTTTTTTTTTTATTATTAATTTTGTGTTTTTATTTTATTTTTAAACTGTTGCTTCCATATTTATTTATTTTTATCACTTTTATTGTTATCTCAGGGAATGTAAATATCCCCTATGATAGCAATAGGTAATGACAGGTACTCTTTTTTGAAAAAACTGGGGTCTATTGGACCCTAGATCTTTCCTCTGCCCTCAAAGCATCTGACCACACCAAGATCGGTGTGATAAAATGCTTTCCCAATTTCCCAATGGCGCTTTTTATATCCGGGGGGGGACATTCCCTCCCACTGCTTGTAAAAGCAGTCCAGAGGCTAATTAGCCACTAGGATTTCTTTTACATGAAAGCCGGCCGCTGGCTGAAAAGAATGATACCAAGATGATACCTAAACCCACAGGCATCATTCTGGTATAAACATTCAAAGTCCAGCAACATACCAGTACGTTGCTGGTCCTTGTTGGACATGTATTGTAATCTTTTTTTTCATGCAGCCTGTTGGCTGAACGAAAAAAAAAGATTGATCGGTGGGTATGCCCACCATTAGAATACCGCCCTTCATCCACCCACTTCTAATGATGGGCATACATGCACCATTTATATATGCCGAAGCATGGGGGCATCTTCTCGCAAAAGTTATGCCGCGTACACATGGTCAGACTTTTCCACGGGCAAGCCTCCGTCGGAATTTCGACCGTATGTACGCGGCATTAGGAGCAAAATGGCTCCTCCGCTCCTGCTGCCCAAATGCTTCAGCATATATGCTTTTTTTTTTTAACTGTGGTGGTGAAATTACCTCCTACAGCACTGGAGTCGCAGGGATCAGGCCTGTCTCTACGAACGCTGCAGTTATGTGTGTTGTGTTTTGCAAGTGACAGTGATCGATCGATACTGCACTTCGGTGGCCTGGGCTGGACGGAGAGGCAAAACGCAGGTGCTAGCAGGTATCTGGGCTGATACCACTAACAGTGCGTCTTTGGGAACCCTAAACTGCTGGGGACGCTAGTATAGATCTGATCAGGTCAGATATTGAGCTGATCAGATACTATACCACTAAGGGGGGTGTATGCTTCACGTGTGGGTGTTAGCGCTACTGGCACTAACCTGACGCTGCCTGGGGTGTGACGCAGACCCTCTCTGACGCTAAAACCTAACTGATATCACCCGCCGGGCGATCAGGGGGTTAAACCTTTATTGGGTTATATACGGCGGGTGCCCTGACACTATAAAAAGCAAACTAACTAACCAGCGTCACCCGTAACACTTATATGATGATCACTGGTGAAAGGGTTAACTAGGGGCAATTAGGGGGTTAAAACCTTTATTAGGTAATATATGGGGGTACCTGACGCTATATAAAAACCTGACGGCGAACCTAAAAAAAAATTACTGGCTACCTATCGGCATCACCGACACTAAGACAACGATCATAAAAACGATTGCTTAGCGACAGTGGTGATAGGGGGTAGGGATGAGCTCGGTGTTCGAGTCGAACATACGTTCGACTCGAACATCGGCTGTTCGATCGTTCGTCAAAGATCGAACGATTTGGGCCGTTCGCGCCTAATTCGAGTGACGCGAACGGCCCACAATGCACTACGCCATCGCAGTGTCATCCAGGCGCTGTGATTGGCCAAGCATGCACTGTGACCCCGCATGCTTGGCCAATCACAGCGCCGGCAGCGAGGAGAGCAATGATTGGCCACAGGCAGGATGCCTGTGGCCAATTATTGCTGAGGGTGTTTAATACACGCCCCACACTATAAAAGGCCGCCAGCACGGCGGCCTAGTGTAGTGTGTTCCGGAGCAGGGAAAGAGAAGCATAGGCAGGGACAGTGACATTTTTTTTTCTTGCTTAACCTGGATTCCTTTAGTTTAGGGAAAGAGAAGGATAGGTAGGGAGAGTGTCAGTGTGTTTTACTGTGCTAATCCTTGTTTCTAGGGACAGGGAAGGACAGTGAGGGAAATTCTCCTTGTGCTATACTGTGCTAAAGCATTGATCATCAACCATCTTTAAAAAAACATTTTTTCTAGGGACAGAAAACTATAGGTAGGGAGAGTGTCAGTTTCTTTCACTGTGCTAATCCTTGTTTCTAGGGACAGGGAAGGACAGTGAGGGAAATTCTCCTTGTGCTATACTGTGCTAAAGCATTGATCATCAGCCATCTTTAAAAAAACATTTTTTCTAGGGACAGAAAACTATAGGTAGGGAGAGTGTCAGTGTGTTTTACTGTGCTAATCCTTGTTTCTAGGGACAGGGAAGGACAGTGAGGGAAATTCTCCTTGTGCTATACTGTGCTAAAACATTGATCATCAACCATCTTTAAAAAAACATTTTTTCTAGGGACAGAAAACTATAGGTAGGGAGAGTGTCAGTGTGTTTTACTGTGCTAATCCTTGTTTCTAGGGACAGGGAAGGACAGTGAGGGAAATTCTCCTTGTGCTATAGTGTGCTAAAGCATTGATCATCAACCATCTTTAAAAAAACATTTTTTCTAGGGACAGAAAACTATAGGTAGGGAGAGTGTCAGTTTCTTTCACTGTGCTAATCCTTGTTTCTAGGGACAGGGAAGGACAGTGAGGGAAATTCTCCTTGTGCTATAGTGTGCTAAAGCATTGATCATCAACCATCTTTAAAAAAACATTTTTTCTAGGGACAGAAAACTATAGGTAGGGAGAGTGTCAGTTTCTTTCACTGTGCTAATCCTTGTTTCTAGGGACAGGGAAGGACAGTGAGGGAAATTCTCCTTGTGCTATACTGTGCTAAAGCATTGATCATCAACCATCTTTAAAAAAACATTTTTTCTAGGGACAGAAAACTATAGGTAGGGAGAGTGTCAGTTTCTTTCACTGTGCTAATCCTTGTTTCTAGGGACAGGGAAGGACAGTGAGGGAAATTCTCCTTGTGCTATACTGTGCTAAAGCATTGATCATCAACCATCTTTAAAAAAACATTTTTTCTAGGGACAGAAAACTATAGGTAGGGAGAGTGTCAGTGTGTTTTACTGTGCTAATCCTTGTTTCTAGGGACAGGGAAGGACAGTGAGGGAAATTCTCCTTGTGCTATACTGTGCTAAAGCATTGATCATCAACCATCTTTAAAAAAACATTTTTTCTAGGGACAGAAAACTATAGGTAGGGAGAGTGTCAGTGTGTTTTACTGTGCTAATCCTTGTTTCTAGGGACAGGGAAGGACAGTGAGGGAAATTCTCCTTGTGCTATAGTGTGCTAAAGCATTGATCATCAACCATCTTTAAAAAAACTTTTTTTCTAGGGACAGAAAACTATAGGTAGGGAGAGTGTCAGTTTCTTTCACTGTGTTAATCCTTGTTTCTAGGGACAGGGAAGGACAGTGAGGGAAATTCTCCTTGTGCTATACTGTGCTAAAGCATTGATCATCAACCATCTTTAAAAAAACATTTTTTCTAGGGACAGAAAACTATAGGTAGGGAGAGTGTCAGTGTGTTTTACTGTGCTAATCCTTGTTTCTAGGGACAGGGAAGGACAGTGAGGGAAATTCTCCTTGTGCTATACTGTGCTAAAGCATTGATCATCAACCATCTTTAAAAAAACATTTTTTCTAGGGACAGAAAACTATAGGTAGGGAGAGTGTCAGTGTGTTTTACTGTGCTAATCCTTGTTTCTAGGGACAGGGAAGGACAGTGAGGGAAATTCTCCTTGTGCTATACTGTGCTAAAGCATTCCTCATCAACCATCTTTGAAATCCTTGTTTTTTGGGCAGTCAGGGAAATTGTCGTTGTGCTATTCTGTGCGAAAGCAATCATCCTCAACCATATTTTGAAATCCTTAAGTAAAGGGACAGAGAAGGACACCTGAAGGTAGCCCTTATTGCTTTTTTCCCATCTCCCTGCAGGCCATCTATTAGAATGTCTGGAAGGCAAACAAGGAGAGGCAGACAGTCAGGAGGCAATAAAAGAGGGCAAGCAGGCTCTGTGTCTGGGGGCAACAGTGCTGGTCGTGGACGCGGTGCATTGCCATCAGCACATGGCCATGGGACACGCTTGTCCTTCTTTTCGGCAGCTGGACATGTTGAGCCACATCATGCCGAAGACTTGGTAGAGTGGATGACCAAGCCCTCCTCCTCCTCCTCATCCTCTCTCACCCAGGCTCAGGGTACTGGCAAAGCAGCTGCCAAAGCGTCCTCTTCCCTGGTATCAATGTCAGACTCATCATCAGTCACTCCTTCCCTAGACCCACCATGTCCTCCTCCTGAGGAGTCCCCCGAACTGTTTGAGCACAGTGTTGGGTACATGCTCCAGGAGGATGCCCAGCGTTTCGAAGGGTCTGATGATGAAACCCAGCTACAGGAAGGCAGTAGCGTGAGAGCAGACAGAGGGGATGCTCAAGAAGGACACCAATCTGGCAGTCATGTTCCAGCAGCTGCAGCATACTGCCAGATTGGCTCCAGTGATGAGGAGGGAGGGGATGATGAGGTCACTGACTCCACGTGGGTGCCTAATAGGAGAGAGGAGGAGGAGGAGGATGAGGAGGAGGCACATCTCCAACGAGGCAGGATGCCTTTTGGTGGCCAGCGTAAGGGCAGTACACCGACGGAATCACACCGCAGAGCTCCGCCTGTGCAGGGCGCTGCCTCTGCCCGTCATTCAAAAAGTTCTTTGGTGTGGGCCTTTTTTGAGGCTAGTGCATCAGATCGCACAGCTGCTGTTTGCAACATATGTCTCAAGCGTATATCGCGTGGCCAAAACATCAGCCGCTTGGGTACCACATGCCTGACCAGACATATGTTGACCTGCCATGCAGCTCGTTGGCAAGCCTACCTCAAAGACCCACACCAAAGAACAAAGCGGACCTCTCCTTGCACCTCATCAGCTGGGATCTCCAACCCCACTATAACTTCAGTCCTCTCTGAAACATGCACTGAGAGGAATGAAGGTGTAGAATTAGGTGTGTCACAGCCAAGTACTTGCGGCCACTCTGCTAGCAGTACACCGACGTCCGATTCTAGCAGGCAAATTTCCCTGCCCCAGCTGCTGGACCGTCGAAAGAAGTTCACTCCCAGCCATCCACATGCCCAGCGGTTGAATGCTAGCTTGGCTAAATTGCTAGCGCTTCAACTGCTGCCTTTTCAGTTGGTAGACTCGGCCCCCTTCCGTGAGTTTGTGCAATGTGCGGTTCCTCAGTGGCAGGTTCCCAAACGCCACTTTTTCTCACGGAAGGCTATTCCGGCTCTCTACCGGCATTGGAAAGGCAATGTCTTGGCCTGGCTGGACAGGGCGGTCAGCGGTAAGGTGCATATTACCGCTGACTCATGGTCCAGCAGGCATGGACAGGGACGTTACCTTTCTTTCACGGCCCATTGGGTCACTCTTTTGGCAGCTGGGAAGGATGCAGGACAAGGTGCAGTAGTGTTGGAGGTTGTTCCACCGCCACGCCTCCAAAATGCTACTACTGGTTGTGACACACCTCTCTCCTCCACCCCCTCCTCTTCTTCTTCCTCCATGGCCTCTTCCTGTGCTTTGTCCTCTGAACCAGCGGTGCTCCGTAGCCGTTCAAGTACGCAGGCAAAAAGATGCCATGCCGTGCTTGCGCTGGTGTGTTTGGGGGACAGAAGCCACACTGGGGCAGAGGTCCTGTCTGCTCTGCAGGGCCAGGCCGAGAGGTGGTTGACGCCACGCCAGCTTAAGCCAGGAATGGTGGTTTGCGACAATGGCACCAACCTCCTCTCCGCCCTCCGACAGGGACAACTGACCCATGTGCCCTGTGTGGCTCACGTCCTTAACCTGGTGGTGCAGCGGTTCTTGGGCAGGTACCCGGGCTTACAGGATGTCCTGAGGCAGGCCAGGAAAGTCTGTGTGCATTTCCGCAGATCTTATAATGCCAGTGCTCGCCTGGCTGAGCTGCAAAAGGAGTTGAACCTGCCCAAGAACCGCCTTATATGTGACATGCCCACCAGGTGGAACTCAACGTTGGCCATGCTGCAGCGGCTGCACACGCAGCAGAGGGCCATCAATGAGTACCTGTGCGACTACGGCACCAGGACAGGGTCAGGGGAGCTTGGTTTTTTTCTCCACGCCAGTGGGGCATGATCAGGGATGCATGCACTGTCCTGGCACCCTTTGAGGAGGCCACGAGGATGGTGAGCAGTGACAGTGCATGCATCAGTGACACTGTACCTCTTGTCCACCTGTTGGAGCACACGCTGCGTGGAATAATGGACAGGGCACTTGAGGCAGAACAGAGGCAGGAAGAGGAGGACTTCCTTGCCTCTCAAGGCCCCCTTTACCCAGACAGTGTTCCTTCTGTCCCACCCATCGCGCAGGAAGAGGAGGAGGAGGAGGAGGAGGAGGATTGTGTCAGCATGGAGGTGGAGGCTGGCACTCAGCATCATCAGCAGCAGTCTTTTAGGGATGATTTACAGTCCCAAGAAACCAGTGGACTTGTACGTGGCTGGGAGGAGGTGGCTGCGGATCATGTCGTCCTTAGTGACCCAGAGGACTCCGGACCGAATGCCTCAGCAAACCTACGCTGCATGGCCTCCCTGATCCTGCAAAGTCTGCGGAAGGATCCTCGTATTCTTCGGATCAAGGAGAGGGACCATTACTGGCTGGCCACTCTCATTGATCCACGGTACAAGGGTAAGGTTGCGGACCTTATGTTACCGTCGCAGAGGGAGCAGAGGATGAGACAACTCCGGGAGGCCTTGCAGAAAGGTCTGTGCAACGCGTTCCCAGAGACTGGGAGGTTACAAACTCCTGGTCCTGGACAACGAGTTGCTGAGGCTTCGGCCAGTCAAAGAAGGAGCGGTGGGGAAGGTGGCCGTCTGACCGATGCGTTCAGACAATTCTTTAGTCCGCAGCCCCAAAGTATGATCGGTTCCAGCAACCATCGCCAGCGTCTGATAAACATGGTGCAGGAATATCTAGGGGCAAGGTCAGACTTGGACACCTTCCCCACCGAAAATCCTCTGGCTTACTGGGTCTTGAGGATGGATCACTGGCCAGAGCTTGCACAGTATGCAATTGAGCTACTGGCCTGTCCTGCATCCAGCGTTCTTTCGGAACGCACATTCAGTGCTGCTGGAGGATTTGTCACGGATCACAGGGTGCGCCTGTCCACCGACTCGGTTGATCGACTGACTTTCATCAAGATGAACCAGTCTTGGATCACCACCAGCTACCACACACCTGATGCTGATATAACAGACTAATTGATTTTAACATGTCACATCCCTTCAAGACTGATGCTGATGCTGAGTGCCTGTGCTGTTATGTTGACTGGCTATCCTCCTCCTCCGAGTCCTCAATGATACGATTGATGATGATAGCTTGGAAGATCATTTTTGTTTATGGGTGCCGCCACCAGTGGCTAAGGCCCAATTTTTCAGCCCCTGTTTAACAGGGGCGTGTAATTACAATTTTTGAAGCAATACTTTGCAACAGGGCTCATTGCTGTGCTCCTAGTACAGTATCTGTGAGGGGTTGGAGTGTTGTGCCACCAGTGCCTAAGGCCCAATTTTTCAGCCCCTGTTTAACAGGGGCGTGTCATTACAATTTTTGAAGCAATACTTTGCAACAGGGCTCATTGCTGTGCTCCAAGTACAGTATCTGTGAGGGGTTGTAGTGTTGTGCCACCAGTGCCTAAGGCCCAATTTTTCAGCCCCTGTTCAACAGGGGCATGTAATTACAATTCTTGATCTAATAATTCACAGCAGGGCCCATTGCTGCACCCACCAAGAGTAACTCTGAGGGCTTACAGTGTTGTGGCAACGCCACCACCACCACCACCATGAAAGGCCCAATTTTTCAGCCCCTGTTCAAAAGGGGCATGTAATTACAATTCTTGATCTAATAATTCACAGCAGGGCCCATTCCTGCACCCACCAAGAGTAACTCTGAGGGCTTACAGTGTTGTGGCAACACCACCACCACCACCACCACCACGAAAGGCCCAATTTTTCAGCCCCTGTTCAACAGGGGCATGCAATTACAATTCTTGATCTAATAATTCACAGCAGGGCCCATTGCTGCACCCACCAAGAGTAACTGTCAGGGCTTACAGTGTTGTGGCACCAGCACCACCATCAAAGGTCCAATTTTTACTACCACTGTTCAACAATTATATGTAATTACAATTCCTGATATAATAGTTGACAGCAGGGCGTTCCAGCACCAACCAAGAGTAACTGTGAGTGCTTACAGTGTTGTGCCAACACCAACAACTAAGGGGCCTATTTCTGCAGAGTATATACGGCAGGTCCCTACTTTCAAACATCCAACTTACAAACAACTCCTACTTGCAAACGCAAGAAGACAACAGGAAGTGAGAGGAAATCTCCCCCTAGGAAGGAAAATTCTCTCCTGTAAGAATTAATATGGGAGAAAGGTGTCTCCTCTGTACTGATGCTTTATCACCAATCCTTGTTTCAAGAAAAACACCACATTTCAAAAACAGTTGTCATTGGGACGGAAAGTGAGGTGAAATGTTCTGAACAGGGGCACAGACAGCAAAAAAAATGTTACAGGGGTGATAACCCTTACCTATGTTTTCCAAAAAGTTTAAAAATAGATTTTTGGGCTGGAGCTACACTTAAACAATGTACCTGTTCAAAATTACAAACAGATTCTACATAAGAACAAACCTACAGTCCCTGTCTTGTATGCACCGCCTGTATACGGCTGTTCAGAGTATATAGGGCCTTTTTTATTTTATGTGCGGGGTTCCCCTTAATATCCATACAAGACCCAAAGGGGCTGGTAATGGGCTGGGGTAGGGGGGGGGGGGGTCATGGGGTAGCTATGCCATTTTTCTTAAAGATTTTCATCCATATTACCGGGACCAGACATTACATTAAAGCCGCAAGCAGTTTTAAATGGCTTTTTTTTCCTTTAGAAGTGTCATTTTGTGCAGGGACAGTTCTAAACACGGGAAACACGTGGCACTTCACAGGCATACTTTAGACACCCCCCAGGTACGATATTTAAAGGAATATTTGACTTTTTTTTTCACTTTATGCATCATTAACCACTTAACGACCGCTCACTGTATATATACGTCGGCACAATGGCACCGACAGGCACAATCACGTAGAGTGTACGTGATTGCCTTTGTACAGTTGGGGGGTCCGATCGGACCCCCCTTCTGTACAGTGAGCGGTCGGAATTCGTCTGGGAGCGTTCCGAGATGGGGTGGGCGGCCGTTCGATTCCGACCACCCCCCCGCGATCGCTCCCGGCGAATAGAAATGCCCCCTCTGTCTGTGTACTGTTTACACAGATAGAGAAAGCAGGAGGAAGTGATGTCATCTCCTGTGTGGCGCTCACATATACCGAGCGTCGTACAAGAGAAGACACACAGGTCAGTGCACTAACACTACACTAACACCAGCACACATAGGCACATAAATCGCCCCCCCAGGCCCCCCAGATCACCCCCCAGCCCCCCCAGATCACCCCCCAGCCCCCAGTCACAGTGTCACTGATTGCAGTGACCATTTATTTACTGATCACTGCAATCAGTGACATTTGTGACTGTAAAAGTGTCACTACATTTAGTTTTAGGTCCAGTGTAGCCCCCTAACCCCCCCTAATAAAGATTTAACCCCTTGATCACCCCCCAGATAACCCTTTCACCCCCTAGCACCGCCGTCGCTTGGCGATCATTTTTCTGATCGCTGTCTTGGCGTCGGTGATGCAGATCGGTACCCAGTAATTTTTTTTAGGTTCGCCGCAGGTTTTTATAGCGTCGGGTACCCCCATAAATTATTTAATAAAGGTTTAACCCCCTTGATCGCCCCCCAGGTAACCCTTTCACCCCCTATCACCACTGTCACTAAGCGATCGTTTTTCTGATCGATGTCTTAGCGTCGGTGATGCTGATCGGTAGCCAGTATTTTTTTTTAGGTTCGCCGCAGGTTTTTATAGCGTCGGGTACCCCCATAAATTATCTAATAAAGGTTTAACCCCCTTGATCGCCCCCCAGGTAACCCTTTCACCCCCTATCACCACTGTCACTAAGCAATTGTTTTTTCTGATCGCTGTCTTGGCGTCGGTGATGCAGATCGGTACCCAGTAATTTTTTTAGGTTCGCCGCAGGTTTTTATAGCGTCGGGTACCCCCATAAATTATCTAATAAAGGTTTAACCCCCTTGATCGCCCCCCAGGTAACCCTTTCACCCCCTATCACCACTGTCACTAAGCGATCGTTTTTCTGATCGATGTCTTAGCGTCGGTGATGCTGATCGGTAGCCAGTATTTTTTTTTTAGGTTCGCCGCAGGTTTTTATAGCGTCGGGTACCCCCATAAATTATCTAATAAAGGTTTAACCCCCTTGATCGCCCCCCAGGTAACCCTTTCACCCCCTATCACCACTGTCGCTAAGCGATCATTTTTCTGATCGATGTCTTAGCGTCGGTGATGCAGATCGGTAGCCAGTAATTTTTTTTAGGTTCGCCGCAGGTTTTTATAGCGTCAGGTACCCCCATATATTATCTAATAAAGGTTTTAACCCCCTAATTGCCCCTAGTTAACCCTTTCACCAGTAATCATCATATAAGTGTTATGGGTGACGCTGGTTAGTTAGTTTGCTTTTTATAGTGTCAGGGCACCCGCCGTATATAACCCAATAAAGGTTTAACCCCCTGATCGCCCGGCGGGTGATATCAATTAGGTTTTAGCGTCAGAGAGGGTCTGCGTCACACCCCAGGCAGCGTCTGGTTAGTGCCAGTAACGCTAACACCCACGCGTGAAGCATACACCTCCCTTAGTGGTATAGTATCTGAACAGATCAATATCTGATCTGATCAGATCTATACTAGCGTCCCCAGCAGTTTAGGGTTCCCAAAAACGCAGTGTTAGCGGGATCAGCCCAGATACCTGCTAGCACCTGCGTTTTGCCCCTCCGTCCAGCCCAGGCCACCCAAGTGCAGTATCGATCGATCACTGTCACTTACAAAACACAACACACATAACTGCAGCGTTCGCAGAGACAGGCCTGATCCCTGCGACTCCAGTGCTGTAGGAGGTGATTTCACCACCACAGTTAAAAAAAAAAAGAAGCAAATATGCCGAAGCATTGGGGCAGCAGGGGCGGAGGAGCGATTTTGCTCCTAATGCCGCGTACATACGGTCGAAATTCCGACGGAGGCTTGCCCGTGGAAAAGTCCGACCATGTGTGTGCGGCATAACTTTTTTGCGGGAGGATGCCCCCATGCTTCGGCATATATAAATGGTGCATGTATGCCCATCATTAGAAGTGGGTGGATGAAGGGCGGTATTCTAATGGTGGGCATACCCACCGATCAATCTCTTTTTTCGTTCAGCCACCTGGCTGCATGAAAAAAAAAGATTACAATACATGTCCAACAAGGACCAGCAACGTACTGGTATGTTGCTGGACTTTGAATGGTTATACCAGATTGATGCCTGCGGGTTTAGGTATCATCTTGGTATCATTCTTTTCAGCCAGCGGCCGGCTTTAATGTAAAAGCAACCCTAGTGGCTAATTAGCCTCTGGACTGCTTTTACAAGCAGTGGGAGGGAATGCCCCCCCCGGATATAAAAAGCGCCATTGGGAAATTGGGAAAGCATTTTATCACACCGATCTTGGTGTGGTCAGATGCTTTGAGGGCAGAGGAAAGATCTAGGGTCTAGACCCCAGTTTTTTCAAAAAAAGAGTACCTGTCACTACCTATTACTATCATAGGGGATATTTACATTCCCTGAGATAACAATAAAAATGATAAAAAAAAAAAAAAAAAAACATGGAAGGAACAATTTAAAAATAAAATAAAAAAGCAAAATTAATAATAAAAAAAAAAAAAAAAAGCACCCCTGTCCTGCCCTGCTCTTGCCCAATGGCGAACGCAAGCGTCGGTCTGGCGTCATATGTAAACAGCAATTGCACCATGCATGTGAGGTATCACCGCGAAGGTCAGATCGAGGGCATTAATTTTAGCAGTAGACCTCCTCTGTAAATCTAACGGGGTAACCTGTAAAGGCTTTTAAAGGCTTTTAAAAATGTATGTAGTTTGTCGCCAATGCGCGTTTGTGCGAAATTTTAAAGCATGTCGTGTTTGGTATCTATGTACTCGGCCTAAGATCATCTTTTTTATTTCATCAAACATTTGGGCAATATAGTGTGTTTTAGTGCATTAAAATAAAAAAAGTGTATTTTTTCCCCAAAAAATGCGTTTGAAAAATCGCTGCGCAAATACTGTGTAGAAAAAAAAAATGCAACACCCACCATTTTATTCTGTAGGGCCTTTGCTTTAAAAATATATATAATGTTTGGGGGTTCAACATAATTTTCCTGCAAAAAAAAAAATGTTTTCATGTAAACAAAAAGTGTCAGAAAGGGCTTTGTCTTCAAGTGGTTAGAAGAGTGGATGTAAGCTTCCTAATGTTGTGTATAAAATGCCAGAACAGTTCAAAACCCCCCCAAATGACCCCATTTTGGAAAGTAGACACCCCAAGCTATATACTGAGAGGCATGTCGAGTCCATGGAATATTTTATATGTTGACACAAGTTGCGGAAAAAAGACATTTTTTTTTTTTTTTTTGCACAAAGTTGTCACTAAATGATATATTGCTCAAACATGCCATGGGCATATGTGGAATTACACCCCAAAATACATTCTGTTGCTTCCCCTGAGTACGGGGATACCACATGTGTGAGACTTTTTGGGAGCCTAGCCGCGTACGGGACCCCAAAAACCAATCACCGCCTTCAGGCTTTCTAAGGGTGTAAATTTTTGATTTCACTTCTCACTGCCTATCACAGTTTCGGAGGCCATGGAATGCCCAGATGGCACAAAACCCCCCCAAATGACCCCATTTTGGAAAGTAGACACCCCAAGCTATTTGCTGAGAGGTATTGTGAGTATTTTGCAGATCTCGCTTTTTGTCACAAAGTTTTGAAAATTGAAAAAAAAAAAAAGAAAAAAAAAAAATTCTTTCTTCATTTTCAAAAACAAATGAGAGCTGTAAAATACTCACCATGCCTCTCAGCAAACAGCTTGGGGTGTCTACTTTCCAAAATGGGGTCATTTGGGGGGGTTTTGTGCTATTTTGGCATTTTATGGCCTTCGAAACTGTGATAGGTAGTGAGGAGTGAAATCAAAAATTTGTGCCTAGAAATCCTGAAGGCGGTGATTGGTTTTCGGGGTCCCGTACGCGGCTAGGCTCCTAAAAAGTCCCACACATGTGGTATCCCCGTACTCAGGAGAAGCAGCAAAATGTATTTTGGGGTGCAATTCCACATCTAACCATGGCATGTGTGAGCAATATATCATTTAGTGACAACTTTTTGTAATTTTTTATTTTTTTTGTCATTATTCAATCACTTGGGACAAAAAAAAATATTCAATGGGCTCAACAGGCCTCTCAGCAATTTCCTTGGGGTGTCTACTTTCTAAAATGGGGTCATTTGGGGGGGTTTTGTGCTATTTTGGCATTTTATGGCCTTCAAAACTGTGATAGGTAGTGAGGAGTGAAATCAAAAATTTGCGCCCTTACAAATCCTGAAGGCGGTGCTTGGTTTCCGGGGTCCCGTACGTGGCTAGGCTCCTAAAAAGTCCCACACATGTGGTATTCCCGTACTCAGGAGAAGCAGCAGAATGTATTTTGGGGTGCAATTCCACATATAACCATGGCATGTGTGAGCAATATATCATTTAGTGACAACTTTTTGTATTTTTTTTTTTTTTTTGTCATTATTCAATCACTTGGGACAAAAAAAAAAAAAATATTCAATGGGCTCAACATGCCTCTCAGCAATTTCCTTGGGGTGTCTACTTTCCAAAATGGGGTCATTTGGGAGGGTTTTGTACTGCCCTGCCATTTTAGCACCTCAAGAAATGAGATAGGCAGTCATAAATTTAAAGCTGTGTAAATTCCAGAAAATGTACCCTAGTTTGTAAACGCTATAACTTTTGCGCAAACCGATAAATATACACTTATTGACGTTTTTTTTACTAAAGACATGTGGCTGAATAAATTTTGGCCTAAATGTATGACTAAAATTGAGTTTATTCGATTTTTCTTATAACAAAAAGTAGAAAATATCATTTTTTTTCCAAATTTTCGGTCTTTTTCCGTTTATATCGCAAAAAATAAAAATCGCAGAGGCAATCAAATACCATTAAAAGAAAGCTCTATTTGTGGGAAGAAAAGGACGCAAATTTTGTTTGGGTACAACATTGCATGTCCGCACAATTTACAGTTAAAGCAGCGCAGTGCAAAATTCTGAATTCACCTCTGGTCCTCTAGCTACCAAATGGTCCGGGGCTTAAGTGGTTAAAATGACTGCTCCCGAAAAACGACCGTTTTTAAAACTTCTTTTTGCATTGATACATGTCCCCTGGTGCAGAACCCGGGTTCCCAAACCCTTTTTAGGACAATAACATGCATAATAGTCGTTATAATTAGCACTTTAGAATTCGAACGTTCGCATCCATTGTATTTAATAGGGTTCTAATGTTCGTACAAACTTTCGGTCCGTTCGCGGGTTCTGGTGCGAACCGAACCCGGGGGTGTTCGGCTCATCACTAATAGGGGGTGAAAGGGTTACCT
Organism: Rana muscosa; assembly: GCA_029206835.1. NCBI lineage: Eukaryota > Metazoa > Chordata > Amphibia > Anura > Ranidae > Rana > Rana muscosa. The sequence goes on along the minus strand of CM055118.1, from coordinate 528,613,184 downwards.
GGGGGACGATCAGGGGGTTAAACCTTTATTAGATAATATATGGGGGTACCTGACGCTATAAAAACCTGCGGCGAACCTAAAAAAAATTACTGGCTACCGATCAGCATCACCGACGCTAAGACATCGATCAGAAAAATGATCGCATAGTGACGGCGGTGCTAGGGGGTGAAAGGGTTACCTGGGGGGTGATCAAGGGGGTTACACCTTTATTAGGTAATATATGGGGGTACCCGACGCTATAAAAACCTGCGGCGAACCTAAAAAAATTACTGGCTACCGATCAGCATCGCCGACGCTAAGACATCGATCAGAAAAATTATCGCTTAGTGACAGTGGTGATAGGGGGTGAAAGGGTTACCTGGGGGGGGCGATCAAGGGGGTTAAACCTTTATTAGGTAATATATGGGGGTACCCGACGCTATAAAAACCTGCGGCGAACCTAAAAAAAATTACTGGCTACCGATCAGCATCACCGACGCTAAGACTTCGATCAGAAAAATGATCGCATAGCCACGGCAATGCTAGGGGGTGAAAGGGTTACCTGGGGGGTGATCAAGGGGGTTAACCCTTTATTAGGTAATATATGGGGGTACCCGACGCTATAAAAACCTGCGGCGAACCTAAAAAAAATCACTGGCTACCGATCAGCATCACCGACGCTAAGACATCGATCAGAAAAATGATTGCTTAGTGACAGTGGTGATAGGGGGTGAAAGGGTTATCTGGGGGGTGATCAGGGGGTTAAAACTTTATTAGGGGGGGTTAGGGGGCTACACTGGACCTAAAACTAAATGTAGTGACACTTTTACAGTCACAAATGTCACTGATTGCAGTGATCACTAAATAAATGGTCACTGCAATCAGTGACACTGTGACTGGGGGCTGGGGGGGGGCTGGGGGGTGATCTGGGGGTGTCTGGGGGGGCGATTTATGTGCCTATGTGTCCTGGTGTCAGTGTGCTGTTTTGTGTACTAACCTGCATCTTCTCCTGTACGGCGCTCGGTATATGTGAGCGCCCCAGGAGAGATGACATCACTTCCTCCTTCCTGGCAGGCAGGGGAAGCTCTCTCATTCACCGGGAGCGATCGAGAGGGGGTGGCCGGAATCGAACGGCCGTCCCCTCATGCCGGATCGCTCCCGAAGGTAAAATGACCACCCACTGTAAAGAAGGGGGGTCCAATCGGACCCCCTAACTATACAAAGGCAATCACGTATATGTACGTGATTCTGCCTGTCGGTGCCATTCTGCTGACGTATATTTACAGTGGGCGGTCGTTAAGTGGTTAATGTACCGTAAGACTGTAAAACTAGAATCTTGCATATCCTTCACATTATTTGAAATTCTATGGCTTGTCTCTGGTCTTTCACATTCCTAATCACACTAAGACTTCGACTTTAACTTGCATCACTAAATAGAAGGAAGACCAGTCTGTCATGTTGGGTGAAAAGGGACAAAATATACCAAATTTCTATCTAAATGGTTTCTGGTTCCAGCTCAATTTTTCTGTTATGTCCCAAAATTACTAACCTTCTTGCTTCTGTGAATGTAGTGAGATTGATCCATACATACAAACCATTCATGGGGGTCCTATCAGACTTATATTAGATGATCGACATATTATTAGGACGCATTTACTTGGTCATGTCCAGCATGCAGTGCTCACATATTACACAGCACTATACAGAGTACATGAATCCAGTCATATTGTTTTGATATATTATTAAATAAAAATCATAACAGCTTAACAAACACACAGTTTATTATAACTGTACCTGAACAGACTACCAGAAAAGTATGACAAACATATGCCCTCAATTTTATGCAACAGAAACCACAGTTGGACCGAATAATGCTTAATGAAAATCCATTAGTAACACTAATGAATGTGGTTTTATAATAGATGATTAGGGTACCTTTAATAGAATGTTATTGGTGTCAATATACTTGTTTGCCACAACATATAACCCTAAAATGAAAAAAAAAAAGGCTTCCGTTTCTTTAAGGCATGATCTATAGCACAGTGCTTGTGCTATGTATTTTTTCCCTTTCTATGTTGCAAAATACCTGGTTAATTCTGCCTGTTCCTGTGTCCCCCTTAGTGTGCTGACCACTAGGGATGAGCTTCGTGTTCGAGTCGAACATACTTTCGACTCGAACATCGGCTGTTCGATCGTTCGACGAAGATCGAACGATTTGGGCCGTTCGCGCCAAATTCGAGTGACGCGAACGGCCCACAATGCACTACGCCATCGCAGTGTCATCCAGGCGCTGTGATTGGCCAAGCATGCACTGTGACCCCGCATGCTTGGCCAATCACAGCGCCGGCAGCGAGGAGAGCAATGATTGGCCACAGGCAGGATGCCTGTGGCCAATTATTGCTGAGGGGGTTTAGTACACGCCCCACACTATAAAAGGCCGCCAGCGCGGCGGCCTTGTGTAGTGTGTTCCGGAGCAGGGAAAGAGAAGCATAGGCAGGGACAGTGTCATTTTTTTTCCTTTGCTAATCCTGGATTCCTTGTGTTTAGGGACAAATAAGGATAGGTAGGGAGAGTGTCAGTGTGTTATTCTGTGCTAAACCTTGTTTGTAGGGACAGAGAGGTACAGTGAGGGAAAGTGTCAGTGTGCTATTCTGTTCTAAACCAATCTTGCTGAACCATATTTTCAATCCTTGAGTTTAGGGACAGAGAGGTACAGTGAGGGAAAGTGTCAGTGTGCTATTCTGTGCTAAATCTTGTTTGTAGGGACAGAGTAGGACAGTGAGGGAAAGTGTCAGTGTGCTATTCTGTTCTAAACCAATCTTGCTGAACCATATTTTCAATCCTTGAGTTTAGGGACAGAGAGGTACAGTGAGGGAAAGTGTCAGTGTGCTATTCTGTGCTAAATCTTGTTTGTAGGGACAGAGTAGGACAGTGAGGGAAAGTGTCAGTGTGCTATTCTGTTCTAAACCAATTTTGCTGAACCATATTTGAAATCCTTGAGTTTAGGGACAGAGAGGTACAGTGAGTGAAACTGACAGTGTGCTATTCTGTTCTAAACAAATTTTGCCGTTCCATATTTGAAATCCTTGAGTTTAGGGACAGAGAAGGACACTCGTGGAAACTATCAGTGTGCTATTCTGTGCTAAATCTTGTTTGTAGGGAGGGACAGAGTAGGACAGTGAGGGAAAGTGTCAGTGTGCTATTCTGTTCTAAACCAATTTTGCTGAACCATATTTGAAATCCTTGAGTTTAGGGACTGAGAGGTACAGTGAGTGAAACTGTCAGTGTGCTATTCTGTTCTAAACCAATTTTGCTGTTCCATATTTGAAATCCTTGAGTTTAGGGACAGAGAAGGACACTCGTGGAAACTATCAGTGTGCTATTCTGTGCTAAATCTTGTTTGTAGGGAGGGACAGAGTAGGACAGTGAGGGAAAGTGTCAGTGTGCTATTCTGTTCTAAACCAATTTTGCTGTTCCATATTTGAAATCCTTGAGTTTAGGGACAGAGAAGGACACTCGTGGAAACTATCAGTGTGCTATTCTGTGCTAAATCTTGTTTGTAGGGAGGGACAGAGTAGGACAGTGAGGGAAAGTGTCAGTGTGCTATTCTGTTCTAAAGCAATTTTGCTGAACCATATTTGAAATCCTTGAGTTTAGGGACAGAGAGGTACAGTGAGTGAAACTGACAGTGTGCTATTCTGTTCTAAACCAATTTTGCTGAACCATATTTGAAATCCTTGAGTTTAGGGACAGAGAAGGACACTCGTGGAAACTATCAGTGTGCTATTCTGTGCTAAATCTTGTTTGTAGGGACAGAGAAGGACAGTGAGGGAAACTGTCAGTGTGCTGTTCTGTGCTAAACCAATCTTGCTGAAGCATATTGCAAATCCTTGTGTTTAGGGACAGAGAAGGATAGGCAGGGGACAGTGTCAGTGTCATTGTTGCTAAGCCTCCTGCACAGTATACACCTGAAGGTAGCCCTTATTGCTCTTTTTCCCACGTGTCTGGGGGCAACAGTGCTGGTCGTGGACGCGGTGCATTGTCATCAGCACATGGCCATGGGACACGCTTGTCCTTCTTTTTGGCAGCTGGACATGTTGAGCCACATCATGCCGAAGACTTGGTAGAGTGGATGACCAAGCCCACCTCATCCTCCTCATCCTCTCTCACCCAGGCTCAGGGTACTGGCAAAGCAGCTGCCAAATCCTTCATTAGTCAATCCTTCCCTAGACCCACCATGTCCTCCTCCTGAGGAGTCCCCCGAACTGTTTGAGCACAGTGTTGGGTACATGCTCCAGGAGGATGCTCAGCGTTTCAAAGGATCTGATGATGATACCCAGCTAGAGGAAGGCAGTAGCGTGAGAGCAGAGAGAGGGGATGCTCAAGAAGGACACCAATCTGGCAGTCATGCTCCAGCAGCTGCAGCATACTGCCAGATTGGCTCCAGTGATGAGGAGGGAGGGGATGATGAGGTCACTGACTCCACGTGGGTGCCTAATAGGAGAGAGGAGGAGGAGGAGGATGAGGAGGAGGCACATCTCCAATGAGGCAGGATGCCCTTGAGTGGCCAGCGTATGGGCAGCACACCGACGGAATCACACTGCAGAGCTCCGCCTGTGCAGGGCGCTGCCTCTGCCCGTCATTCAAAAAGTTCTTTGGTGTGGGCCTTTTTTGAGGCGAGTGCATCAGATCGCACAGCTGCTGTTTGCAACATATGTCTCAAGCGTATATCGCGTGGCCAAAACATCAGCCGCTTGGGCACCACATGCTTGATCAGACATATGTTGACCTGCCATGCAGCTCGTTGGCAAGCCTACCTTAAAGACCCACACCAAAGAACAAAGCTGACCTCTTCTTGCACCGCATCAGCTGGGATCTCCAACCCCAGTATACCTTCAGTCCTCTCTGAAACCTGCTCTGAGAGGAATGAAGGTGTAGCATTAGGTGTGTCACAGCCAAGTACTTGCGGGCACTCTGCTAGCAGTACACCAACGTCCGATTCTAGCAGGCAAATTTCCCTGCCCCAGCTGCTGGACCGTCGAAAGAAGTTCACTCCCAGCCATCCACATGCCCAGCGGTTGAATGCTAGCTTGGCTAAATTGCTAGCGCTTCAACTGCTGCCTTTTCAGTTGGTAGACTCGGCCCCCTTCCGTGAGTTTGTGCAATGTGCGGTTCCTCAGTGGCAGGTTCCCAAACGCCACTTTTTCGCACAGAAGGCTATTCCGGCTCTCTACAGGCATGTGGAAGGCAATGTCTTGGCCTCGCTGGACAGGGCAGTCAGCGGTAAGGTGCATATTACCGCTGACTCATGGTCCAGCAGGCATGGACAGGGACGTTACCTTTCTATCACAGCCCATTGGGTCACTCTTTTGGCAGCTGGGAAGGATGCAGGACAAGGTGCAGTAGTGTTGGAGGTTGTTCCGCCGCCATGCCTCCAAAATGCTACTACTGGTTGTGACACACCTCTCTCCTCCACCCCCTCCTCTTCTTCTTCCTCCATGGCCTCTTCCTGTGGTTTGTCCTCGGAACCAGCGGTGCTCCGTAGGCGTTCAAGGGGCTACGCAAGTACGCAGGCAAAAAGATGCCATGCCGTGCTTGCGCTGGTGTGTTTGGGGGACAGAAGCCACACTGGGGCAGAGGTCCTGTCTGCTCTGCAGGGGCAGGCCGAGAGATGGTTGACGCCACGCCAGCTTAAGCCAGGAATGGTGGTTTGCGACAATGGCACCAACCTCCTCTCCGCCCTCCGACAGGGACAACTGACCCATGTGCCCTATATGGCTCACGTCCTTAACCTGGTGGTGCAGCGGTTCTTGGGCAGGTACCCGGGCTTACAGGATGTCCTGAGGCAGGCCAGGAAAGTCTGTGTGCATTTCCGCAGATCTTATAATGCCAGTGCTCGCCTGGCTGAGCTGCAAAAGGAGTTGAACCTGCCCAAGAACCGCCTTATATGTGACATGCCCACCAGGTGGAACTCAACGTTGGCCATGCTGCAGCGGCTGCACACGCAGCAGAGGGCCATCAATGAGTACCTGTGTGACTACGGCACCAGGACAGGGTCAGGGGAGCTCGGGTTTTTTTCACCACGCCAGTGGGGCATGATCAGGGATGCATGCACTGTCCTGGCACCATTTGAGGAGGCCACGAGGATGGTGAGCAGTGACAGTGCATGCATCAGTGACACTGTACCTCTTGTCCACCTGTTGGAGAACACGCTGCGTGGAATAATGGACAGGGCACTTGAGGCAGAACAGAGGCAGGAAGAGGAGGACTTCCTTGCCTCTCAAGGCCCCCTTTACCCAGACAGTGTTCCTTCTGTCCCACCCATCGCACAGGAAGAGGAGGAGGAGGAGGAGGAGGATTGTGTCAGCATGGAGGTGGAGGCTGGCACTCAGCATCATCAGCATCAGTCTTTTAGGGATGATTTACAGTCCCAAGAAACCAGTGGACTTGTACGTGGCTGGGAGGAGGTGGCTGCGGATCATGTCGTCCTTAGTGACCCAGAGGACTCCGGACTGAATGCCTCAGCTAACCTACGCTGCATGGCCTCCCTGATCCTGCAAAGTCTGCGGAAGGATCCTCGTATTCTTCGGATCAAGGAGAGGGACCATTACTGGCTGGCCACTCTCCTTGATCCACGGTACAAGGGTAAGGTTGCGGACCTTATCTTACCGTCGCAGAGGGAGCAGAGGATGAGACAACTCCGGGAGGCCTTGCAGAAAGGTCTGTGCAACGCGTTCCCAGAGACTGGGAGGTTACAAACTCCTGGTCCTGGACAACGAGTTGCTGAGGCTTCGGGCAGTCAAAGAAGGAGCGGTGGGGAAGGTGGCCGTCTGACCGATGCGTTCAGACAATTCTTTAGTCCGCAGCCCCAAAGTATGATCGGTTCCAGCAACCATCACCAGCGTCTGATATACATGGTCCAGGAATACCTAGGGGCAAGGTCAGACTTGGACACCTTCCCCACCGAAAATCCTCTGGCTTACTGGGTCTTGAGGATGGATCACTGGCCAGAGCTTGCACAGTATGCAATTGAGCTACTGGCCTGTCCTGCATCCAGCGTTCTTTCAGAACGCACATTCAGTGCTGCTGGAGGATTTGTCACGGATCACAGGGTGCGCCTGTCCACCGACTCGGTTGATCGACTGACTTTCATCAAGATGAACCAGTCTTGGATCACCACCAGCTACCACACACCTGATGCTGATATAACAGACTAATTGATTTTAAAATGTCACATCCCTTCAAGACTGATGCTGATGCTGAGTGTCTGTGCTGTTATGTTGACTGGCTATCCTCCTCCTCCTCCTCAATGATACGATTAATAATGATAGCTTGGAAGATCATTTTGGTTTATGGGTGACGCCACCAGTGGCTAAGGCCCAATTTTTCAGCCCCTGTTTAACAGGGGCGTGTAATTAAAATTTTGGATGCAATACTTTGCAACAGGCCTCATTGCTGTGCTACAAGTACAGTATCTGTGAGGGGTTGCAGTGTTGTGCCACCAGTGCCTAAGGCCCAATTTTTCAGCCCCTGTTCAACAGGGGCATGCAATTATAATTATTGATCTAATAATTCACAGCAGGGCCCATTGCTGCTCCCACCAAGAGTAACTGTCAGGCCTTACAGTGTTGTGGCACCAGCACCACCATCACCACCACCACCACCACCAAAGGCCTAATTTTTCAGCCCCTGTTCAACAGGGGCATGCAATTATAATTATTGATCTAATAATTCACAGCAGGGCCCATTGCTGTGCCCACCAAGAGTAACTGTCAGGCCTTACAGTGTTGTGGCACCAGCACCACCATCACCACCACCACCACCACCAAAGGCCTAATTTTTCAGCCCCTGTTCAACAGGGGCATGCAATTATAATTATTGATCTAATAATTCACAGCAGGGCCCATTGCTGCGCCCACCAAGAGTAACTGTCAGGCCTTACAGTGTTGTGGCACCAGCACCACCATCACCACCACCACCACCGCCAAAGGCCCAATTTTTCAGCCCCTGTTCAACAGGGGCATGCAATTATAATTATTGATCGAATAATTCACAGCAGGGCCCATTGCTGCGCCCACCAAGAGTAACTGTCAGGCCTTACAGTGTTGTGGCACCAGCACCACCATCACCACCACCACCACCGCCAAAGGCCCAATTTTTCAGCCCCTGTTCAACAGGGGCATGCAATTATAATTATTGATCGAATAATTCACAGCAGGGCCCATTGCTGCGCCCACCAAGAGTAACTGTCAGGCCTTACAGTGTTGTGGCACCAGCACCACCATCAAAGGCCCAATTTTTACTACCACTGATCAACAATTATATGTTATTACAATTCCTGATATAATAGTTGACAGCAGGGCGTTCCAGCACCCACCAAGAGTAACTGTGAGTGCTTACAGTGTTGTGCCAACACCAACACCTAAGGGGCCAATTTCTGCAGAGTATATACGGCAGGTCCCTACTTTCAAACATCAAACTTACAAACGACTACTACTTGCAAACGGAAGAAGACAACAGGAAGTGAGAGGAAATCTACCCCTTGGAAGGAAAATTCTCTCCTGAAAGGATTAATATGGGAGAAAGGTGTCTCCTCTCTACTGATGCTTTATCACCAATCCTTGTTTCAATAAAAACACCACATTTCAAAAACAGTTGTCATTGGGACGCAAAGTGAGGTGAAATGTTCTGAACAGGGGCACAGACAGCAAAAAAAATGTGACAGGGGTGATAACCGTTCCCTATGTTTTCCAAAAAGCTAAAAAAAAGGAATTTGGCATGGAGCTACACTTAAACAATGCAGCTGTTCAAAATTACAAACAGATTCTACATAAGAACAAACCTACAGTCCCTGTCTTGTATGCACCGCCTGTATATGGCTGTTCAGAGTATATAGGGCCTTTTTTATTTTGTGTGCGGGGTTCCCCTTAATATCCATACAAGACCCAAAGGGGCTGGTAATGGGCTGGGGTAGGGGGGGGGGGGTTGATGGGGTAGCTATGCCATTTTTCCTAAAGATTTTCATCCATATTACCGGGACCAGATATTGCATTAAAGCCGCAAGCAGTTTTAAATGGCTTTTTTTCCTTTAGAAATGTTATTTTGTGCAGGGACAGTTCTAAACACGGGAAACACGTGGCACTTCACAGGCATACTTTAGACACCCCCCAGGTACAATATTTAAAGGAATATTTGACTTTTTTTTTTTCACTTTATGCATCATTAAAATGACTGCTCCCGGAAAACGTCCGTTTTTAAAACTTCTTTTTGCATTGATACATGTCCCCTGGTGCAGAACCCGGGTTCCCAAACTCTGTTTCGGACAATAACATGGATAATAGTCATTATAATTAGCACTTTAGAATCCGAACGTTCGCATCCATTGTATTTAATAGGGTTCTAATGTTCATGCGAACTTTCGGTCCGTTCGCGGGTTCTGGTGCGAACCGAACCCGGGGGTGTTCGGCTCATCACTACTGACCACATTAATCATGGCTGCTGATCCATGATACCGTGGTCAGTTTACGTGCCTCCATCATTCAGTCTCTGCGTCTCCCCCTGTCCCCCTCCCTCCTTGTCTGTCAGTTCTGAAGCCTGTGCGTGAGAGTTGATCCCCCCCTCCCTCCTTGCCTGTCAGTTCTGAAGCCTGTGTGTGGGAGTCAATCTCCTCCCTGCCCCTCCCCTCCTGCTGCTCTTCCCTGTGGCTTGAAAATAACATATATAAATAACTGCCATCCCCTCTGTTTTATCAAGATATAAAGTGCAGTGTGTCAGTTTTTTAAGAATTCTAATCCTAAATACCTTTTCTCACAGCACCGATGTGCGGTCACATGACCTCCCTCTGCTGGCCGGCTGATATCAGAAGGGAATCTCAGCCCCTCCCTCCACATTCCCGCATTTGGGGAAGTAGAGAGGAGGAGTACATGTGACAACACAGAGGTGCTGTGAGAAAATGTATTTAGGATTTGAATTTAAAAGAAACACAGTACTTTGCATCTTGATAAAACAGAGAGGATAGCAGTTATTGAATATGCTGACTTTCCAACCACTTTAAGATGGAACTAATGGCAATCCTATGTCACAATGAAGACAATAATACAACAGACTGTGCGAAAAAAGTCTTATCTTATGAAGGTAATACAAAAAAAGACAATCACAGAAAATTGTCTTACAATCATTCCAACAACCCTCTGTACTCCTTTCCTTGGGAAGTTGAGGACATCCAACTTCCTTTCTCCAAGCTTTCTAGCCCGCCATCCCCATCTGCGCAGAACACAATCTTCTATTAAAATCTGCGTCCTCCTTTCCATTTTTTGAAGAAGTTTGCTTTAATAAATTCAGTGCATGCATAATCCAGCACAAAGGAATTACTATATTGTAACAGAACTGGTATCCCCCTTTAAAATCCTGTTTTGTGAGAGCTTGTCTCTCTTTGATTTTCTTTCTAGTTTCTATTGGGACTGGGAGATTTTACGGTTCTGTTTCTGGAAACTATCCAAAAACTTTTATATATACTCTACTATGTTGTCATGAATGATATGAAAGTTGGATCAAATGTGATTTCTTATACTTCTTATATTTCTATTGACTTTATTATAACAACGTGTCTCTGTACAGTTGCCTTTTCTGGTCTCTGTACTGAAATGCTGCTCAATGTAGTTATGCTCCATCGTCCTAATTCACTGCACACAACTTGTAAAGGGCTCATTCCTCATTTGTATGAAAATGGAGCAAATGCCAGATGAGGTGACTGATATTATAATACTATTACAATATCTAAGAAAATAACTTTGTGCTACTGTACTCATACTCATAATTACTGACAACCGTCTCACTGCTTTAATTTCAAAGTCTAAAAAAAGATTAAACGTGTGATCGTGGTGTGGTTTTTATGAAAGGTGGTTTCCTGTGAAACTGAATAAGATGGGAGGGGGAAGTATCCAGATGACATCAATTCCCCATGTATCTGGAAAGCAGTGACCTGCCTTGGATGCCTGTGACCAGGAAGTGCGGGGAATTTCATGTTTTATATATTTCTGCAATAGACTTTTCTGCATGATCTTGCACATTTTAACTATTGTAATGGGTTGACTTGTGACTGTACAGACTCCAGTCCACTTTAAGAATTTGGTTGCTACTTATAAATGGGTGACTCACACTGTTTTGTACCCCTCCCCTTGAAACAGCAAACTGATATGGATAAGAATACAGACAGACACAAACACTGGCCATCTTGTTACTATCTTATATGCCTGAAGTGTTGAGCTGTGGGGAGGGCACTCTATTTCTTCAAAGCTGAACACCAGTAATTTAACAAAATCAACATCCTCTTCCCCAGCCCCCACTGCAAGGATAAATGCTCATTTAGGCCAGCCATACATGGAGCAAATTTTTCAGATTTTATCTTTTCCTGTGTCTCCGTCAGGGAGTTTCACCCTCTCAATTTCTCCTGTTTACCATTGTCATTGAAAGTGAAAGTAAAAGAAAATCCAAAATGTTGGGTTGTCCACAGAAAAGTAAGAGAGGGGAAACCTTCCAATGGGGACACTAGTTCTGGTGACCTGGGGGTCACCAAGGAATTCCCTTAATTTGCAGGAATTTTCTCTCTCTTCCTGTTTTGACTATGGGGCAGGAGGTCAAGGGAAATTACCCCAAAGGGCTACAGATGACAAAAAATTTAATTACATGGGTTATGACCCTTCCTTATTCTACTAAGTGAAAAAAAAACGTTGTGTCTATAGATCTACTTTAAAGTGATATTAAAGTCTTTTTTTTTTAAATGCAATAAGATAAAAAACGATCTGCCTTTCAGAACAACTTTAAGCTTTCACAAAAAAAATTGAATACAGCCAATTGGTTTCTTAGCACCAGATTTTGCACTCTCCTGTTTTATTAAATAAACCCCATATTGTACATGGAAGAGGCAAGCATGTGACCAATGCTTAAAGCACCTTAGAGAGAAAACCTGCTGGAGCCAGGCAAGAATTACACATTATTTCTGTATCTCCAGACTAAATGGGCATTTAACCCTGACAGTGAATTTTGTCTAATTCCCGGAGTTAAATTTTTGTATTATATTCGCAACATGCGCTGTGTGGATTGGTCAGATGCAGGATGGATCTATATGAAAAAGATTGCTCATCTACTTCAAATATTTAATTAAACCACTGATTGAGGATTAGCTGCTTACATCAATCCACCATTCTCTTTTACATCAGCACGTCTGGTACATACCAAAGATGCCAAGGAGGGTTTGAAACTTACCTCGTGCAAACATGTGTACTGTATATGGTATGGAGGCACATTCTCTTCTCCCTTGATTTCAACATGGATCTTCAATCTGATTGCACCTGACACTGCAGATTTATCTGTCCTTTTCTCTAAAAAAAGAACGTAAAAATGGTAAGAAATAATTATTTTTAACCTATCAGTAGCAATTTTCACAGATATTCAGGGTTTTCTAAAATTCTATCCACCATGATTCAATATTCTATGACAAAAACAGAAATTTCCAAGAGGATCAATACTTTATGGGGCATATTTATGAAGTAGTCAATCTGACATTCACCAAACATTGATGGCAGATAAATCTTCTAGGCGCAATATATATATATATATATATATATATATATTGTAAGCTCCATGAGCAGGGCCTTCCTACTCCTTCTGTATTAAGCTGTATTGTAATTGTACTGTCCCCCTTTACATTGTAAAGCGCTGCATAAACTGTGGGAACTATATAAATCCTGTATGTATAATATATATATATATATATATATATATATATATATATATATATATATTTATGGTCGTGGGCCTCTGACCGAGAGAGATGTGGATCACATAAACACGCGACAAGACTTACAACATAAATAGACCTGAAGTATGCCTCGGTGGTCTGGTCGGTATGCCAAGAAAAGGGGGCATACCCAAGGTAAGTAATGGGTAGTTAATGAAGAAGGATAAGCGGAGAAGTGCCCTGAAAAAGGGAAGGGTGGGAGGGTATCGAATGCGATCGAATGCGCAGACTCACGAACATGAGGTGAGCTGGGAACAGTCGGCCCAGTGATGTGTAGTATCACGCACTGAATCGACAAAGAGCATGGGTGAGTGGGCTGCTTAAATACCCTCCGGGTTCCTACCATAAATTCAGGCCAGCATATGGGCCTTCTTATTTATGGTCATGGTCCTCTGATCAAGAGATGTGGAGCACATAAACACGCAACAAGACTTACAACATAAATAGACCTGAAGTGTGCCTTGGTGGTCTGGTCGGTATGCTAAGAAAAGGGGGCAAAAGACACAGATAGGGGAATAACTCTTAATTGATTCTTGTGGTTTATTGAGCCAGCTTGATGAAGGCTTGTGCCATTTCTTTCTGAGGATTTGGGATGTATGTGGCAAAACAAGCGGACTTCCATCGGCCTAGTTTCTTGATTACGTGGTGTTGTACTCCCTGTTGGGAGGCAGCTGAGGCTGCTCTTATTCGGAAGGAATGTCCAGAGAACTGACTAGGGTTTGAAGACCATATTGCTTAGGAGGATCCTGACATGCTTGACAAACTGGCTGCCACTCAGGGGGCTAGTTATAAAGAGTAGGAACAAGCTACCATCAGATTGGCTGGGTAGATGGGACAGTAATCGGTCGAGCACCGTCACTGGGCATCAGGTGTTGTTTGTCTAAATCAGGTTGATGTCAACCCTGGGGCCGGTTTGTTGCGTTTGCAGACTGTGAGAGTGTAGTGGTTCGAAAGCGAGTCGGGTGGCGTTGGAGCAGTGTCTGACTGCCAGAGCCACTGACGGTAAGTTCACTAGGTCGTAGGGAACCGTAGAAGGCCTGGTAGATGGCTGTCTGAATGACTAGGCTGGGCAAAGCCCCAAACGGAGAACGAGTAAGGATTTGAGACATGTCCCTAAAGAGGGCACTCTTGAAAGGTAGGCGTTTGCCACTGACTACGGGTTGGTGCTTCTGTATGCCCCATAGGAGGGACTTGACTGCATGGGCCGAGAATACTGACGGTTTACTGGGGTCCTGCAAGGACAGGAAATGCTGGACGCCATCTAGGCATAGCATGATAGCATTGTGAGAAAGGGCCAGCTGCGCGTGGCAATACGATATGAAGGCTAGGACGTGTCTAACATCGCCTATCGCTGCTCCGGGGCAAGAGGCCAAAAATTTGCGGTTAGTGTTTCAAGCAGTGCCTTCAGTGTGTATGGTGCCAAGGAGTGGTTAATAAGCTGGGTTGCATTGGCGAGACATGACTTCAGTCCATTGTCAGCAATGACCAGGGTGGGACAGGAATAGATGTTGGGTCGGCTCCAGGCTCTTGCTGGGAAAAAACAAAGTAAGGTTGAAACGGGACAGCGCATCAGGTGCGATTTTGCATTTGTCTGGAATATGTCTACAGAAGATATTAAACTGGTGACAGCTGTGCTAGCCTGCGCAGGAAGGACATGATGGGGAGTGACTTGGATCTACCTTTATTGATGATGTCGGCTGTAGCCTGATTGTCCGTGGTGAAGAACACTGTCTGTCCTGTTCAAGTGTGGCCGCCACGATGGGATACAGCTCGAAAGAGTGATGAAGACTGGGCAAAGCAGAAATTTAAGAGAATTTTTGGGGCCAAGGTTCGGCGAACCTGTGACGGGCGAAAAATGGCCGCAAAGCCCGTGGAGGCTGCAGCATCAGTGACCACCCGTGGTAGTTCGACTGACACTGCCGGGATGAACATTAAAATGCCGTTCTGGCAGATGAGGAACTTGTCCCACAGCTAAGTCTGCTACTGCTGCTTGGACTAGTTTGAGAACTTGGTCTGGATCTTGCACTGGTGTGAGAAATTCAAGACAATACACATGTACACGTGCACTCGCTGAACAATGTGCACTCGCTGACCAACATGCGCTCGCAACGTGCACTCGCAGACCAACGTGCACTCGCTGACCAACGTCCACTCGCTGACCAACGTGCACTCGCTGGTGCTGGATGGAAACCTGAACTAACCTCAGGGAAAAAAGACAGAAAAAAGATGAGTGGCCTGCGTGCCACTGAAGATGAATGGCCAACTGGGTGCCACTGCGTGTTTGTGTGGCTGATTGTTTGTCACTGAGGTGTGTTTGCAAGTTTAGTTTGTATGCATGTTTGCACGTAGGTGCATGCCGAAAAGTGTTTTATACTACTGGAGACAATATTGTGTGGTTGCAAGGGTGTCAGTGAGTGTCAGGTTGCTGGGACGATATTGCGTGGTTGCAGGGGCCTCGATGAGTATGAAGGTTTGTTTTGAGACGGCATTGCGTGGTTGCAAGGGTCTCAGTCTGGTTCGCTGAGACGATATTGCGTGGTCGCAAGGGTCTCAGACTGGTTTGCTGAGACGATATTGCGTGGTTGCAAAGGTCTCTATGATTATGAGGTTTGTTTTGAGATGGCATTGCGTGGTTGCAAGGGTCTCAGTCAGGTTTGCTGAGACGATATTGTGTGGTTGCAAGAGCCTCGATGAGTATGAGGTTGTTTGAGACAATATTGCGTGGTTGCAAGGGTCTCGATGAGTATGAGGTTGTTTTGAGGCTATATTGCGTGGTTGCAAGGGTCTCGATGAGTTATGAGGGTTTTTTGTTTTGTTTTTTGATGATATTGCCTGGTTGCGAGGGTTTCAACGAGTGAGGGGTTTCTAAGACAATATTGCGTTTTGCAAGGGTCTCAAATGAGTGTCAAGCTGCTGAGACCATTTTGTATAGCTGCAAGGGTCTGAACTGGTGTCAGGTTGCTGAGACAAGATTGCGTGGTCGCTAAGCTCTAGACGAGTGTGAGGTTGCTGAGACGATATTGCGTTCTGCAAGGGTCTCAAATGAGTGTCAAGCTGCTGAGACAATATTGCATGACTGTAAGGGACACTCAATGGGTGTCGGGTTTGCAGAGACGATATTGCGTTTGCAAGAGTCTCAGTGCGTGTGAGGCTGCTAAGACGATTTGTCTGGCTGCAAGGGTCTCAATAAATGTCAGGTTGCTGGGGGCGAGACTGCGTGGTCACAAAAGGTCTTAATGAGTGGGAGGTTGCTCGAGACAGTATTGTATGGTTGCAAGAGTCTCGATGAGTGTGGGGCTGCTGAGACGGTATTGCATTTGCAATGGTCTCAAAAAGGGTGTCAGGCTGCTGAGACGATTTTGCGTGGTTGCAAGCTTCTCAACCGGTGTCAGGTTGCTGGGCCGAGATTGCATGGTGACCATTTATTCCTACTTCTTTTTTTTTTTTTTTTGACAGGTGAGAAGCTGCTGAGACGGTATTGCATTTGCAAGGGTCTCAACAAGGGTGTCAGGCTGCTGAGACGATTTGCATGGTTGCAAGCTCTCAACAGGTGTCAGGTTGCTGGGCCGAGATTGTGTGGTGATCAAGGGGGTATTTATTAATTTTTTTTTTTTCTTTGACAAGTGAGAGGTTGCTGAGATGATGTTGCGTTTTTGCAAGGGTCTCAACAAGGGTGTCAGGTTGCTGATACGATTTGCATGGTTGCAAGGCTCTCAACAGGTGTCAGGTTGCTGGGCCGAGATTGCATGGTGACCAAGGGGGTATTTATTTATTCCTACTTCTTTTTTTTTTTTTTGACAGGTGAGAAGCTGCGGAGACGGTATTGCATTTGCAAGGGTCTCAACAAGGGTGTCAGGCTGCTGAGACGATTTGCATGGTTGCAAGCTCTCAACAGGTGTCAGATTGCTGGGCCGAAATTGCGTGGTGGCAAAAAGGGGGTATTTATTTATTTATTTTAGACAAAGGAGAGGTAGCTGAGACGAAATTGGGTTTTGCAGGGGTCTCAACAAGGGTGTCAGGCTGCTGAGACGATTTGCATGTTGCATGGTTGCAAGCTCTCAACAGGTTTCAGGTGCTGGGCCGAGATTGCGTGGTGACCAAGGGGGTATTTATTAATTAATTAATTAATTAATTTATTTATTTATTTTCTTTGACAAGTGAGAGGTTGCTGAGACGATGTTGTGTTTTTGCAAGGGTCTCAACAAGGGTGTTAGGCTGCTGATATGATTTGCATGGTTGCAAGGCTCTCAACAGGTGTCAGATTGCTGGGCCGAAATTGCATGGTGGCAAAAAGGGGTTATTTATTTATTTATTTATTTATTTTCGACAAAGGAAAGGTAGCTGAGACGAAATTGGGTTTTGCAAGGGTCTCGACAAGAGTGACAGGCTGCTGAGATGGTTTTGCATGGCTGCAAGGGTCTCAACGAAATGAGAGTTGGGTTACTGAGAAAAGGATAGAAACACTTGGTTTGTTTGGCGACTTACTGTACCCTTAGGCGAGCAGTATAAGAGATAAGGACGACGTCCGTTTGATTCGTACGTTCCGTAGGGGGAACTAACGAACGATATGGGAGACAACAAATGGTAATGAATTGATAGGATATAAAGAATATGGTAATGAATCGAACTTGCGACAGTGGGCCATGCGAGTGAGTTTGTGGCGGGAGTGCAACATATCAGGAAGGTGTGGCATGATGCCGTGCACAAGGCAAAACCACAAGGTTTGGTGTAGAAAATTATGACACGAGAAGTGCGTACGAATGATTCGTAAGTTCCACTGCGGGAACCAAACATGGTACGGGCGACACCGCGAGTGGCCACAAATTTTTACATGGCAAAACACAGTAACAAATCCTACCAGTGAACGTGCGACTGGTTCGCATTGGACTGGAGTGGGTGTGCAACACATCCAAAGAGTGTGGTGTGACGCCATGCATGACGCACAGAAAATAACTTTGGTTTGGTAAATAAACGAGAGAAGCACCGTCTACAAACGATTTGTAAGTTCTGCTGCGGAAATTAAAACACACGGCATGGTGGATACAACAAATAGCAATGGTGGAAAGTATGCAACGTGTCTGATATGAATTGGTTGTAAAGAGAAATGACTCTTGATACGAACCGGTTGTAAAAATGTATGAAATTAATCTAATACGAATCGGTAGTAAGGAGTATTAAACAAATCTGATACGAATTGGTTGTAGAGTGTATGCCACCCCTTGCTCTGAAACCAAACACCTACCAACCACCCATCCCCCCAGGCTAATCCAGTGCAGACAGGCACCAGGTGGGTCTAATTACCACCTCAATCAGCCACAGAACTCGTACAAACAATACATGCTAATCTCCAAATAGATGACACGGCAACCCCATGAACAGTGAATCTTATAACCAGTGAAGCCTATGGCAAATGATATCGGACAACAACCAACAACCGACAGCGGCTCGGAGGCTTGGATTTACAAATGAATCATATTTTTGGCAAAAGGAACTTACGAATGTACAACGCCTGTGCCGAACGATGTTGGGACATGAGTGACAACAACTCAGAGGCAGGTTTTTACAAAAAGAGATGCAGGACAGGAAGCATAACGAATCGCAAGATTGCACATGATAAGAAAAGGTTTGAATATTACCTGTGACAGTAAGCGGGAACCGCCAACGAAGACCACGAATGAAGAAGCCGCAATGCACTTGCGATCGAAAGAATTTCTCCCCAGGAAGGCCAATGTCCACACCACTTTAACTCCAATGCTGAATTTATTTTATAAGCAAAGTTCAAGTTCAGCAGACAGGAAAGGTAGGTCCAAGCACAAACTGGTACAATAGTCGCCACTCGATCCCGAATGGGTTTAGCTCACCCGGATAGTTCCCTGTAAGAGCGGATCCTAGTAGCCGGAGTGATGCTCAAACTTTCCCTAGTTTTCCTAGAGTTACGATCGGGAGATCCTCTGCCACAGAATCTCTAAGGCCTCGTACACACGGCCGAGATTCTCGTTGAAAAAAACATGTATTTTTTTTGACGAGATTCTTGGACAAGAAACTTGTCCCGGCCGAGTGTACACACGCTCGTTTCAAAGAACCCGCGGTTCTTTGAATGGAGCGTACGCGGTGATGTCATCGACTACGACGAGCATGCGCTCATCACATTCGATGCCGTCGCCGCCATCTTGGTATACCCTACGTATGCCTAGGAAGCTACCGCGCATGCGTCAAATTCATTTCGAACATGCGCGGGCTTCCCGGCGGACAGGTAAGTGTACACACACTCACTTTTCTCGTCGAGAAACAGGCTGACGAGAATCTCGACGAGAAAATAGAGAGCAGGTTCTCTATTTTCTCGTCGAGGTTACTTGTCGGTTTTCTCGACGAGAAACCCGATAGCCGCGTACACACGACCGATTTACTCGGCAAGACATCTCTGCCAGCAAGTTTCTTGCTGGTTCTTGCCGAGAAAATCGGTCGTGTGTACGAGGCCTAAGTCCCAAACTTCTCAACACTTGCAACACAAAGACAGGTGCCAGCGACAGCACGTTGCAAGGCCTTTGGCGGATCTTTGAATACCTCCAGAAGGTAACCAGGCCCCTCTTTCACCATGAGACTCTCACCGGTCCATCAGATAAGGTCCTCCCCCGGTCTCCTCTTCTTAGAGCGGGACCACCCTCTCCAGGGCACTCTAGGATTCCTCTTTTGGAGATAGGCCTCAGCTAAAGGTGCTGGTCCTATAGTAGAGTTGCAGCCCGAGGCTAAAGGTGCCTGAGACTGATACACACGCACACCCCTGGCCTGGAGGGCCGGGTGGTGCGAGAGAAGAGCCCCAAAAGATGGCGTCCGCCCCTTATGTATCCTCTTATAGCATGCACAGCAGGCTAACCACGCCCACCGCACCACTGCCAAGAGAGGACACCCTAAGGCATAGCAATGTCACCCACGGTTCAACCCTGACCTGATATGGCAGTGCCACCTACAGGCCACAGGGAACAGTACATCAGGTTGCATTACATAGGCAGAAGCGGGTACTAACAATCAAAGTGGTCTGAGCCTGGCTATAGGCTCAGACTAACCCCCTAAATTTAAGTACATAACACCCCTGAAAAGTAAAGGGGCGCTACATATAGTTTCAGGAGACAAGTGTATTTCAAATATTCAGCCTATTCCCATCAACTGTGAAAGCACTAAAGGATTTCTTTAACATCTCTATCAAAGATTTGCATATTAAACATTTGCTTATAAACTGGTGTCAAACAGTGAACAAATACCACAAAATCATTGAATGTAATTTATAAATGCATGTTTACTCTGTATGAGTCCTGGTAAAAATAAAAGCAATATAAAACACATGTGAAATGCAATTACAATAAAGCATTTTTTTTATTTTTACTGGGCTCTTTTAAATACCAAATGCAATGTATTGACTTGATTAACTTTTTCAGTGACCTTTTCATACTATTTGCCTACAGATACAGTGACCAATGGCCTTCTATTTTATTTGATACTACAAGAAATGTTGAACCTTCTCACAATACCACAAGTAAAAGCAAATAATTGATAAACACGTTTGAAGAGTTCTAAAAAAATCTAACATGCTGTACTAATATCTCAGAAAAAAAAATGATTTAGGTTTAGGGTTGAGCGAACCCGAACTGTAAAGTTCGGGTCCGTACCGAACTTTAGCTTTTTCCCGAACCCGGACTTTGCGCGAAAGTCCGGGTTCGGGTTCGGCAATCTAATGGCGCAGTTAGAAATGCTTCAGGGGCCAGCCAATCACCTTTTGATTAGCTGGTGTGCCCTTAGAAGCCATCATAGCCATGCCTACTAATGGCATGGCTGTGATTGGTCAGTGCAACATGTGACCCAGCTTCTATATAAGCTAGAGGCACACAGCACACACGTCACTCTGCTTCAGAATAGATAGGGAGAGGATCTTGTCTGCTGCTGTTGCTTTTAGGGAGAGATTGAAAAATACATGAGTTAGTCCTGATTCTGGAATCTGAGGGAAAAGATAGAGAGACAGTGTAGTGTAGGGCCAGGTTCCTGTTGGTGCTTTCAGGGAGAGAGATTTATTATAGAGGAATAGGAGTCCAGATTCAGAGATATAACTCAGCGATCTGCATAGGTTTACCTGTTTGTGTTGCAGTGCAGTCTTTTTACGCTGCCATGAGCCCAGTGTCAGAGAAAATCTACCTTTTATCTGCAAGCTCAGTGCACCAGCACTGCATATATTACGTTGAGAGATACACCGTTTCCATACTGTGGGTGTATTCTGCTCTTGGAAAAAGATCCATTTAGGGCAAAAAAAAAAGGCACTTTATTGTGCTCTTTTCCAAAAGACCCATTAAGGGCAAAAAAAATAAAAAAATTGCATTTTATTTTGCTTGTGCAAAAAAAGACCCGTTTAGGGCAAAAAAAATAAAGAAAAAATTTGCACTTTAATGTACGCTTGCAAAAAGACCCATTTAGGGCCACAAAATATATTTTGCAGTGTGTTATACATATGTGGAGGCGTGTGAAATAAACCATTTCTATATATTTGTCTTCTACTGTGCTATACTAAAAAAACAACTTTTTTTTTTAAATAGCATTTTCGGCAGTTCTGTAGCTGTGCGATTCAACGGTTACGTACTGTGGGTGTGTTGTGGTCTTCCAAAAAATGCCATTTAGGGCCACAAAAAATATTTTGCAGTGTGTTATACATATGTGGAGGTGTGTGAAATAAACAATTTCTATATAGTTTTCTTCTACTGTGCTATACTAAAAAAACAAATTTTTTTTTGAATAGCATTTTCTGCAGTTCTGTAGTTGTGCGATTCAGCGGTTACGTACTGTGGGTGTGTTCTGCTCTTCCAAAAACACCCATTTAGGGCAAGATCCTAAATTTGGAAAATATGAGGAGAAGGTCAAAGGGACGTGGTGGCCCCGGTCGTGGTGCTGCTGGTGGAGCTCCTGTTGCAGGGAGAGGACGTGGTGGATCTGTGCCAGATACACGCACAAGTGAAACACCTTCCTCAGGTAAGAGTAGGCGACCGAGCCTGCGGCGATATTTTGTCACGCCTAATGAGGCTGTACGAATGTTTAGGCCAGGACAAGTACAGGCGATAGTAGATTGGGTTGCTGACAGTGCCTCGGGTTCCTTCACATTGTCTCCCACCCACTCTTCTGATGAAAGATCAGAGTTGGCACCTGAAACCCATGTCCATCAGTCTTTCACCTCACCCCCTTGCAAATCAGCCAAGCAGTCTGAGCCCCAAATCATGCAGCAGTCTCTTCTGCTTTTCGATGACTCTGTTAGCAGGGTTTCCCAGGGCCATCCACCTAGCCCTGCCCCAGAAGTGGAAGAGATTGAGTGCACCGATGCCCAACCACTTATGTTTCATGATGAGTACATGGGAGGACCATCGCAGCACGTCTCGGATGATGACGAAACACAGGTGCCAACTGCTGCTGCTTTCGCAATTGTGCAGACAGACAAGGAGGGCAGGGGTGAAGACTGGGTGGAAGATGATGTGGAGGACGATGAGGTCCTCGACCCCACATGGAATCAACGTTATGCAGGTGACCAGTGTAGTTTGGAGGAAGAGGCGGTGGTCGCACAGAGCCACCAGCACAGCAGAAGAGGGAGCAGGGTGCAAAAGCGGAGCGTCTGTCCCCTAGACAGTATGTCTGCTACTGCCCAATGCAGCAAGGGACCGAGCACACCAAAGCCAGGTCCAAGGAGTTCCCTAGCGTGGCAGTTCTTCACAAAATGTGCTGATGACAAGACACAAGTGGTTTGCACGCTGTGCAATCAGAGCCTGAAGCGAGGCATAAACGTTCTCAACCTGAGCACAACCTGCATGACCAGGCATCTAAGTGCAAAGCACGAACTGCAGTGGAGTAGACACCTCAAAAACCAAGAAAGGTCTCTGGCTCCTCCTGCTTCCTCTTCTGCTGCAGTCTCGGTCTCTTCATCCACCTCTGTAGTGACAGTGGCACCTGCCACCCCGCAAACAGAGGATCTGCCAGCAACACTACCACCTGGGTCACCAACCATCTCCACAATGTCCCATGGAAGCGTTCAGCTCTCTATCTCCCAAACATTGGAGCGGAAGAGGAAGTACCCCCCTAGCCACCCGCGATCCCTGGCCCTGAATGCCAGCATTTCAAAACTCCTGGCCTTTGAAATGCTGTCATTCCGTCTGGTGGAGACGCAGAGTTTTAAAAGCCTGATGGCACTGGCTGTCCCACAGTACGTCGTGCCCAGCCGCCACTACTTTTCCAGGCGAGCCATCCCTTCCCTGCACAACCAAGTGGGGGACAAAATCAGGTATGCACTGCGCATCGCCATCTGTGGCAAGGTCCACCTAACTACGGATGCGTGGACCAGTAAGCACGGTCAGGGACGTTATATCTCCCTAACAGCACACTGGGTAAATGCAGTGGCGGCTGGGCCTGAGGCAAATAGCAGTTTGGCGCATGTCCTTCCACCACCGAGGATTGCAGGGCGCTTCAGTTTGCCTCCTGTTGCTAACTCCTCCTACTCCGCTTCCTCATCCTCTACCGCCTCCTCATCTGGTCAGCGTAACACCTTCACCACCAACTTCAGCACAGCCAGGGGTAAACGACAGCAGGCAGTTTTAAAACTTTCCTGTTTGGGGGAAAAACCCCACACCACGCAGGAGTTGTGGAGGGACATGGAACAACAGACCAATGAGTGGTTGCTGTCAGTGAGCCTCAAGCCCGGCCTGGTGGTGTGCGATAATGGGCGAAATCTCGTAGCAGCTCTGGGCCTAGCCGGTTTGACACACATCCCTTGCCTGGCGCATGTGCTGAACTTGGTGGTCCAGAGGTTCCTTAAAAATTACCCCAATATGCCAGAGCTGCTGCAGAAAGTGCGGGCTGTGTGTGCGCACATTCGGCGTTCTCACCCTGCTGCTGCTCGCCTGTCAGCACTGCAGCGTAACTTCGGCCTTCCCGCTCACCGCCTCATATGTGACGTGCCCACAAGGTGGAACTCCACCTTGCACATGCTGGCCAGACTGTGCGAGCAGCAGCAGGCGATAGTGGAGTTTCAGCTGCAGCAATCACGCTTGAGTCACTCTGCGGAACAGCACCACTTCACCACCAATAACTGGGCCTCCATGCGAGACCTGTGTGCCTTGTTGCGCTGTTTCGAGTACTCCACCAACATGTCCAGTGCCAATGACGCCGTTCTCAGCGTTACTATCCCAGTTCTATGCCTCCTTGAAAAAACGCTTCGGGCGATGATGGAAGAGGATGTGGCACAGGAGGATGAGGAGGAGGAGGAGGAAACGGGATCATTTCAAAGGCTTTCAGGGCAGTCTTTCACAAGTGGCTACAAGGGTGGGTTCCTGCACCAACAAACGCCAGGTACACAATTGTCCGGCAGAAAGGGCACAGTTCTGGAGGATGACGAGGTGGAGGAGGAGATGGAGGAGGAGGAGGAGGAGGAGGAGCCATTTTCACAGCAGGGTGGCACCCAGACCAGCTCGTGGCCATCACTGGTGCGTGGCTGGGGGGATACAGAGGACACAGACGATACACCTCCCACAGAGGACAGCTTTTCTTTGCCTCTGGGCAGCCTGGCACACATGAGCGATTACATGCTGCAGTGTTTCCGCAATGACCGCCGAGTTGCCCACATTTTAACTGGTGCTGATTACTGGGTGGCCACCCTGCTGGATCCCAGTTACAAGGACAACGTACTGTCCTTAATTCCCTCACTGGAGCGGGATCGTAAGATGCGCGAGTACAAGCGCACGCTGGTAGACGCGCTGCTGGTGGCATTCCCACCTGACAGCGGGCGTACGGTGGAAGCACAAGGCGAAGGCAGAGGAGGAGGAAGAGGTCGCTAACGCAGCCAGGGCACCGGCAGCACCTCAGAAGGCAGGGTTAGCATGGCTGAAATGTGGAAAAGCTTTGTCAGAATGCCACAACCAGCACCACCAGCTGAGATGGAACGTCTTAGCAGGAGGCAGCATTTCACCAACATGGTTGAGCAGTATGTGTCCACAGGCCTACACGTACTGGATGACGGGTCTGCCCCCTTTAACTTCTGGGTCTCCAAATTGGGCACATGGCCTGAGCTTGCCCTTTATGCCTTGGAGTTGCTGGCCTGCCCTGCAGCCAGTGTATTATCTGAACGTGTATTTAGCACGGCAGGGGGCGTTATCACAGACAAGCGCAGCCGCCTGTCCAGAGCCAATGTGGACAAGCTCACGTTCATTAAAATGAACCAGGCATGGATCCCACAGGACTTGTCCGTACCTTCTGCAGAATGGACATGTATACCGGTGTTGTGACAAAAACTGTCCGGCCATCGGATTGTGTCCGGCCCATACTGTGAAGGCGCAGCGCTTGCGCAGTACAGAGGACAAGGAGATTCACTAAATCTCCGAAGATGAACGGCGCCTGCGCCGTGAGTGCAGGTTCAAGCCCCTCCATCCAAGTGGACATACGGTAGCACATAGTAACAGGGCCCCTCACGGGCTCGGTTCGATCGCCACGCTTCGGGCACGGCCTCACTTGGCTCGGCTTGAACCACGGATGGTGTGGCCTTCACCTGAACTCACCACGCAGGGGCCGTTCGTCTTGGGAGATTTTCTAAATCCCCTTGTCCTACGTACTGAGCAAGCGCAGTACAGGGTGGACACTATTTGACGGGGGACAGAATTCGACACATCACCGGCCTTACCCAGCCATTGTTGTATTTTTGAACCAGTGTTGGCTACCTTGTCCTCCTCCACCGCCGTTTCCACCTACACAGCCACATCCACCGCCACCTCAACCTCCTACTCCATATGGACCTCATCCTCCTAGGTCAAGATTATAATTTTTATTTTATTTTTTTGTATCGCACAGATCCTTTCCCCCTTACCTGCCTTTATGTTGTTGGCTCCTCGCAGGAGGGAGAAAGGCACACCACACTACCAGCCCGTACCCTCCTATATAAAGAGGTTGAGCGGTGTACTTGACGGGCCGTGTCCACAGCCGGAGTCAAAACTCCTTCAGAGGATGATTCTCACCTCTACTGTAGGTAGAGGCAAGTCCGTTAATTCCCAGTAAAGTCAATGTCCACACCAGCTGAAATTACAACTCTTATTCTCTCATGGCAAAATAAACTCTACTCGGATAGAAAAGGTTAGAGCAAAGAAATAGGACAGCTTAAGGTGTGGAGGAGGTCCAGGCACAAACGTAGCACATTCACTTCACTGCTTAGGTTTCTCAAACAGTTTTAGGTGCACGGTCTCTGCCACAGACCTTGAGGTTGGTCTCTGCCACAGACAGGGTGTACAAGGCCCCTGCCACGGACCTGGAGAACTTTGGTCTCTGCCACAGACCAGGGTGTATAAGGCCCCTGCCACGGGCCGGGTGAATAAGGCCTCTGATACAGTCAAGATGACCTTGAGCTTCTCCTTCTACGAACCTAGCCCATATCAAGGGGAAGACATCTCTCCAGGGAGTCAACAGACCCTTCCTTCACCGTGACTCCCGCATCGGTCCATCAGAATGATCCTCCCTTCCCTGGAACATGGTCCCCTACACGAGGCGGCACCCTAAGACTCCTTGACCCTTAGCGGACTCCAGACGAAGGCTCTGGACTCCAGGCTTTACTCCCGCACCTAGGCCTCCATACCCAGGGCAGCAGGAACTCCAGGATAGTACCTCACCCCGGGCTAAAGGTACCCGAGATGGAACAGGAACACATGCACCCAGGCTGAAGGCACCTGGGCGTGGACCCCACTGGACATCAGCCCCCAGGCCAAAGGTCTGCCCCTTTTATATGCTCTCCCGGCATGCACAGCAGGTTCCCTGCCCCGCTGTACTATTGCCAAGAGGGGACACAAAAGGCACAGCACTGTATCGGCGGTTCAACCCTAGCCTACCATGGCAGCGCCACCTGTAGGCTGCAGGGAACTGCACACCAATGCTTTCCCCCGAGGACAAAATGGTCCATGAATCCTACAGAATTAGGGTGTTTGAGCCTATTTACCACTCAAACACTTCCCTTACATTTAGCACCCCACTACATTTTTATTTAAAGTATTTTATTTTCCCACTAGCTTATCCATTAAATTGAATAATTTATTCCAGAAAGGGCGTATTCTGGGGCATTCCCACCATATGTGTGGCATTGTGCCGTTGAGTTTCTGAGGTTCTTAACGACTTCCCGTACCTCTTCTGCTGAAAAGGGGGCCTCCAGCATATTTTTTTATTTTTTTATTTTTTTAATGTTATTTTAAGTTATTTCCCTATCCACATTTGTTTGCAGAGCACTTGCCATGCTCTTAACAACATTTTGCTGCCATTTGCAGCCCTCTAGCCCTTTCCATTACTTTTTTAGAGCCTTTTTAGTCCTTAGAAGTCCGGGTCCCCATTGACTTCAATGGGGTTCGGGTTCGGGTTCGGGTTCGGGTTAAAGTTCGGTCCCGAACCCAAACTTTTTTCTGAAGTTCGGCCGAACCCGTCGAACCCGAACATCCAGGTGTCCGCTCAACTCTATTTAGGTTCTTTTAGTTGAACAGTGCACAGTGCAGAGAATATATGCAAACTGTAGTAGCCTATACCCAATTAGAATATTATACTATTACAGTAAACCGTTAAAATCCTATTAATTGGTTGGAAGTATTATGAAAATAAAAATAATGGTGAGGACAGAGAAATGCTGATTTATCCTATAAATATATTGAGAGGCCTTTAGTGTCACTACCCTCCTATCCACCCAATCTAATTTTCCCAGGAGCATTTGCACTGTCTGCACCACCCATACTTACACCTGCCCATTTTATATTTCACACACATATCTCACACATCAGCTCTCTTTTAAATGACAGTTTTCCAAAGGTTTCCTCCCCATAGAATAATAACAGTGAAATCACCTGGAATGGTATAAAGTTCACCCAACTATATCTACAATTAGGGTGGTAAGGAACCCATCATAAGAACATTAGAACTGACTAACTCATTACGTAAAGCCCAACTCTACCTTTATGTTTTTCTATATATTGTCATTTTTTTCCAGCCCTGAGTAGAAATGTACTGATTAAAATGCACTGCTTTCATTCACCTTTAGTACTGCTCTTTCCATCCTCTTCTGCCAGTGGTCACAACCTCATTTCTGGATTGAATGATGGCCAGTATCTTCTGACCCTTCCTGTGAGCTCAGTCTGTTATTGATACACTCTCAGGGCTCAGCATAATCATACAGCCTGGGCTTACAGTCTACTGGTGCATAAAATGGCCCTTACATGGCATAATATTGTGACATGTGAGGGAGCCATACCACTTTTAATCATGCCCCACAGCTCAACACTAGAAAGGAAGAAGAATGAAAGTACTTGTCATGTCACTGCTTGGAAGATACTCAAAAAGTATGGTATGTATTAATTCCTGAAATGTTAGGTTCAGAGAAGAGGACTGGAAGGATTTTAAGGAAGCTGGAGTTGATCTTTAAAGCCCAGAAGAAATAAATTGGGCCTGCACTGCAAATGTTAATGGCTTGTTTTGAGGAGAGGAGAAACAGTTTTATGTGCCTGATCCTCCACTCCCCCAGGATCTGATGGTGGACTGTCCTTTGGAGTCATTATGTCCAGCGCTGTACATATAGACATATTGGCGCTTAGACAACAAGCCTGGTGCCGGCCCACAGGGTCAATAAAAACATATGGGATATCAGCAATAGGATGGGGAAATAAAAACATACGGGTCATTAAAAAGGCACGGGATAAGTTTATGATGAGTCCATAGTGTCCATACACATAAAACCTTGAAGGCAGCTCAGTGTGAAGCAAGAAGCAGCTCTGGAACAACTGAGGAAGAAGCACAAGTGCCACTCTAAGTGTAGTATGTCAGGAAATTTAATACACATATGATATCTGGTACTCACAAGGGTAAACATCAACAGGCACTGTGCACAAAAAGTGCAAGAGCATCCATGAAACTGGTCATCAAGAAGGCTGTGGTGATGTAGCACTCGAGAGGACCGCGCCAGTGGGTGCCAACATTCCCTGGAGGCCTGGAACACACAGGGAGCTGGTAATGACGTCACTTCTGGGTTGCGATATGGAACCTGTGTGTTCCAGGACTCCAGGAAGCATCGTCACCCACCGGCACGGTCCTCCCGAGTGCTACACCACCACAGCCTTCTTGATGACCAGTCCCATGGATGCTCTTGCACTTATTGTGCACAATGCCTGTTGATGTTTACCCTTGTGAGTACCAGATATCACATGTGTATTAAATTTCTGACATACTACACTTAGAGTGGCGCTTGTGCTTCTTCTTCAGTTACGTCCAGTGCTGGGCTATGGATACTGCTCTGGTCTTGATGACATCAGAACCCTAGACCGCGGGGGTACAAAAGCTAATGGGACTAGTCTAGCTGTAGGGAGTAAATATATTTGCTTGTGTTTCCCTAAAGATATAGGAGTATTTAACCCTTGTAGTATGGGCACAGCCCTACTGCAAGGAGAAATTATTAATTTGCCTTGGGCTTTAACACAAGCTCTCAAATTAAATAATCCTATACTGAGCAAATGCTAAATTCCTGGTTTAGATACTTTGAGGTAATGACTTTGGACAAACCTGCAGATCAGAAAAGTAAATTTAAAGTCAGAAGTAATAATCTGTATATATTTTTAAGCAAGTATTTAAGCCATTAAATCACTATCCAAAAAATAATATTTTCAGGGGAGGTGAGCAGAGGCAGTCTCCATTCTCATTAAAAGTTTCCTAAATGCTACTCAAAACTTTCAACTCTGCTCCAAATATTTAATTAAATATTATAATTTCTGTGTCAACTAATTTTAATTAAAATAAAATGCAAATACAAGTAAACACAATGCATCAAAATTAAAACAGCACCAATCCTGTCCATCCAGTTTAGTGTCAACTATACAAGATTAGTGAAAACCTGTAAATAATGAAACTTGTGGACGAGCAGTGTCAACTTCAAATCAGTCACAGACTTGAAATACACTTGTCTCCTGAAGCATACGTTTATGTAAATGAAGCAGCTTTGTCTCAAATCACACAATGTTCAAAGTCTGAGCAGGCAGGTAACGTACTGCAAACATGAGATGTCAGATTTGGTGTATGATGGTTATAAAGCAATTAACTCTGAATAAGTGACAGGTCAGATACAGAGAAGGTGAAAATTAAAATATGCAGATGAGAAATGAGACATCTCTAAAGTTTAGCATCATATTTTATTACAATATTTTCAGAGGTGACTATGTGAAAGAAATAAATGAAGCACTACGCCTACAATAAAAGTATGTGTAGAGTAAACTTGGTCTAAGTATTACTGCAGAATTTTAACAAAAATGGTTCTCGTTATCAAATATAATATGACAAATTAACCTAAACATGGAATACCAGCTAAAAGAAAACTTTAGATTGAGTTATAAATCTGCTTTACCACCAACACATGCAAAGCTGTAATTGTAAGTGAAGTCTGACTTATCACAGCCCACTGTTCACTGTCAAGTGGGTGTACCTCGCAAGTTATATAGCACTTGACTCCTATAATTTTACACCTCTGTATCTTTACAAATCGCCCACTCTTCTCCCATTTGCTATAATCATCATTTCACAAAAATAAAAATGATGGTGTAAACACAGGATAAAAGCAACAAAAGTTTTCAAATGCTCAAAGTACAGTAGATCTAATCTTTAATATGCAATTTGAATATGCAGATTTCAAATATATTAAAGGATAAAGCTGGCCATGGTCAAATTTTGATCCATCTATGGTTGTTCCTGTCAGAGAGAAGTTGATTTAATGATCAGCTTCTCTTGAAAGGGGAAGTTGGAAAATTCTTGTTTAACCTCCCTGGCTGTATGATTATGTCAGATTTTTGCGAATCAAAGCGGTACATTGTTTTGCATAGAAATTTGGCGTTTTATATTGTAGGCCTGTAATTCTTAGTAATAATTAAATATGTCCAAACAAGAGTCTAGTAGATATCCCGGGTATGATGAAGTTTGAAACACTAAATCATAAATTATAATATAATAAACAACTATAAATAATTATAAAAAATAATAATATAATATTAATAAAATACATTTCCCCACTATTCACTATTGCTCAATTCTGCAAGTGTTCTAATTTACTATCACTGTTTTCTAGCGGGTCTAAAACCACTTTTGACATAAAGGGACACTTTTTGGTTGCTATGGACAATCTCAAGTTTCCAGGCAGAAAGAACAGTATATATAATATAAAACTGCATGCAGGACACTGGACAAAGCACTAGGGACAAAAGGGATGTGAAATGATTTGATACAGTACACTGTAATCTTACAGATTACATTACTGTATGTGTTATGTTTTGTGTACTTTTTGAATTTCCGCCCCCGTGCGTCGCGACGCTCGCAGAAAACGGAGCCTGGCACACAGAGGCATCGGGCGTAGGACACAGCCCGCAGACACAGTGGGGGGACATCACAGGATCCTAGGGACAAGGTAAGTATTCTGCACCAGGATCCTGCAATGCCATCCCGAGTGTGGCTCGGGGTTACCGCTAATGGTAATGAAATTTAACCCCGAGCCACACTCTGGAAAACCGCCAGGGAGGTTAATCAGCTCTTCAGCATTGATCAGTGTATTCTGACAGCAGAGGAGTCCCGCTGTCAGAATTTAAAAGTGCAGTGAGGAGGATCCCTCATCCACCTCAATTCGATTGTGTGGATGGGAGAATCCATTTAGTTTTTTTTTTTTTTTTTTGATTAGCCAGCTGGCTGATTAAAAGAAAAAAAAACAATCCATCTATGGCCAGCTTCCACCCAAAAATGAAACTTCTGCTTTAAGTGATGGTGACCCCTGACATGCCACATTTGGAATATAATTTTTTTTTGGGGGGAGCAGGGGGGGGGAGCGGATACCCTATTTTTAGAGGCATTCAGCTCCCACTTCCTCCCGGGGCTCCGCGGCGCCGGAAGGTCACCTTTCCCCCCTCCCTCCCTGCAATCTTCTTGGACATGTCACAGGACCCAGAAGATTGCCCGGCCATTCACAACGCGCAGCACGGCTCGCGCATGCGCTGCCAGGCGTCCACAGTTTACAATACCGGTGCCGCAGAGAGAAGGGGGGGGAGGAGCAGGGCTTCGTTCGCCTGCATCGCTGGACCTTGGGACAGGTGAGTGTCTGATTATTAAAAGTCAGCAGCTACACTTTTTGTAGCTGCTTACTTTTAAATGGGTGGAACTTCGCTTTAAGTACTCCTTTTGCAAACTATTAATAAATGCATCCATATTTATAAATTAAAAAGTACATTTATTATTTGTTTGCAGTGGAACCTTCAAAGCCTTGCAACTACGATCAGTGGATCATGAGTGCAATATTTTGGCTCCTTGCATACTAATCCTCCAGCTGCAGGACCCTCAATTACAGAGCTAAAAAAGGATCATGTGACCGCACGTGTGCTCCAGTTAGAATAATGACTGTCATGGTGTCAGATGGAACTTGTAGATGTTTTATTCACAGATTACTGTGAACGAAGGACACACCTGTGCAGATGAAGCCACGCACAGCCATGCTAAATCCAAATAATATTAGGAACTGTCAGCAGTGACACATACCCCGGGGGCTGCAGACTCTGCATGGTCAGAAAGGTTGATTTCTCTTTTAAAATAATGGCAATCCTCTCTCTTTCTACTTCCATCTATCTTTTACTCCTAAAAAACATTAAAAACAATTTACCGTATATACTCGAGTATAAGCCGAGTTTTTCAGCCCTTTTTTTAGGGCTGAAAATACCCCTCTCAGCTTATACTCGAGTCAGTGTACCTTGGGCGTCCATTTTTTAAAATTGGCGGCTTCCTCCTGGTCCTGTGCGGTTCCATGATAGGCGATTGACACTGTGTTCAGTGTTCCGCCTATAACGGCCATCTTCTCATCCTCGGACTTTCCCAGCAGACACTGTGTTTAGTGATCCGCCAATCACGGACCTTCTCTAGTTCGAGGATGAAAGAACGTCCGTGATTGGCGGATCACTAAACACAGTGTCTGCTGGGAAAGTCAGAGGATGAGAAGATGGCCGTGATAGGCGGAACACTGAACACAGTGTCAATCGCCTATCACGGAACCACACGGGACCAGGAGGAAGCCACAAATTTTAAAAAATGGACGCCCGCAGCGCAACCTGTCAAGAATTTCAGGTACGCTGTGATGGGCACAGTGAGGAGATGGGCACAGTGAGGAGATGGGCACAGTGAGGATATGGGCACAGTGATGATGGGCACAGTGAGGACATGGGCACAGTGAGGAGATGGGAACAGTGAGGAGATGAGCACAGTGTGGATATGGGCACAGTGAGGAGATGGGAACAGTGAGGAGATGGGAACAGTGAGGATATGGGCACAGTGAGGTAATGGGCACAGTGAGGTTGGGCACAGTGAGGCGTGCAAATAGGCACAGTGAGGCAGGCAAATGGGCACAGTGAAGCTGCAAATGGGCATTGTTGACCCTCTTTTCTGCTTACAGTAGCTGCTGCATTCTTACCCTAGGCTTATACTTGAGTCAATAAGTTTTCCCAGTTTTTTGTGGTAAAATTAGGTGCCTCGGCTTATACTCGGGTCAGCTTATACTCGAGTATATACGGTATATGA
Source organism: Rana muscosa (assembly GCA_029206835.1). Taxonomy (NCBI): domain Eukaryota; kingdom Metazoa; phylum Chordata; class Amphibia; order Anura; family Ranidae; genus Rana; species Rana muscosa. The sequence continues at coordinate 528,579,796 of CM055118.1, read as the reverse complement.
ACTATTAATTATCCTTGCTGCTTAAAATCCCCTTGGAGAATCCTTCCTTTTTATTAATACAATTTCGGGGTGTGCAGCCCTCCAACTCTCATTTATGTTATATCTTTTACTCCTATATCCTTGGAACACAGATGACATATATTCACGTGAAAAATAATACCTTCCAATACACTACTGTCATGGAGGTCCTGCCAGAAGCAGGCGTCCTGGTCTTCCTGATTCTCGGTTGCGCATGCTCCGCCCTGCAGGTGGCGCCAGAGGGGCTATTTAAACCTGTCAATCACAGACAGTCCCTGCTGTCTGCTCTACAGCGTTGAGTACCTGAAAACCTGATCTGAAGACTTACTTGTGTTTGACCCGGCCTGCCTGTGACTTCTCCAGTTTTCTGCCTGCATCCGACCCCTGGCTTGTTGTGACCTCTCCTCTGTCTGATCCCTCTGTACCTTGCTGCCAGCCAGTTAACCGACCCGGCTTGTCTGACCAAGCTCACTGTTCCTAGTTCCGGTCCAGTCTGCTAAGCTGATCCAGTCTGCTGAGTTCCTGTGTTCCTGGTTCCAGTCCAGTCTGCTAAGCTGATCCAGTCTGCTGAGTTCCTGTGTTCCTAGTTCCGGTCCAGTCTGCTAAGCTGATCCAGTTTGCTGAGTTCCTGTGTTCCTGGTTCCGGTCCCGTCTGCTGAACGATTCCAGTTTGCTGAGTGTTCCTGATTCCAGTTCGACCTGCTGTGTTCCAGTGTGCCTACCAAGTCTGCATACCTACCTTCACCTTGGTTGATCCTGCCAGGCACTCGTACTCCTCCTACCTCCACGCCTGCTGTTACCTTACCAGGGGCCGCTGGTGGGAGCCGTAAGGGAGGCCTTCCTCTGCAAGTCCGGGCTCATCACCGCTAGGTACGTGACAGTAGCAGACAGCCATGTCTGAGCCCGAGCAGGGAGCCTCACCTATGGAGGAACTATGTCGGCACCTGGCAGGATTGGCTGAAGCGGTCAAGAACCTCCAGCAAGGCTACACCCATCTGGAAGAACAAGTGCAGGTCCTCTCCAACCCCTCTGGAGCCCAAGGGGGATCCCATACCTCTACCTCCACTGCTGGGGCAGGATCCTCACCCACAGTTGTCATGCTTCCTCCGGAGCCCAGGGTCCCTACACCCGAAAGATTCTCCGGGGATCGAAGCAAGTTTAGGGCTTTTCGTAATTCCTGCGAACTCTACTTCGCTCTGCAGCCTCGCACCTTTTCCTTGGAAGCCACCAAGGTGGGCTTTGTGATGTCCCTGCTTTCCGGAGACCCTCAGAGCTGGGCCCACCGTCTCTTGGAACGGAAAGGCATGGCGTTAAACAACCTTACTGCCTTCTTCGACGCCATGGCTCAGCTATATGAAGATTCCCAGCTCTCAGTAACCGCAGAGACCGCCTTGCGCACCCTTCAGCAGGGGCGCAGAGCAGCAGAGGACTACGTAGCGGAATTTAGACAGTGGAGCGCAGATACCAGTTGGAATGACGCCGCCCTCCGCCATCAGTTCCGCATAGGTCTGTCCGACCCTCTGAAGGACGAGCTCGCTAGGGTTGGCATACCACCAACCCTGAATTCACTAATTGACTTAACAATCCAGATCGACCGACGTCTCAGGGAACGAAGGGCTGAGAGGTCCACTGGCTTCTCCCGCCCGACCTGGATGCTTCCCCGGGCTCCCAGCCATCTGCACCCAGCACCTGTTGCACCTCCAGCCGCTACATCTGACATACCCGAGCCCATGCAGCTCGGAGTGCTTCGTCCTTCCCTCTCCCAACAGGAACGCCAACGTCGCCAAGTGAACAATCTGTGCCTGTACTGCGGGGAACCCGGACACTTCGTTATAAATTGTCCCCTGAAACTTCGTAAGTGTCTTTCAGTATCTTCTGACACTACCAACCCACAGGCCAAGTCCACATCTCACCTTGCTCTCTCTGTCTCGTTACAGCTCCCAGGAAGGACTCTGCAAGTGCCCGCTATTATTGATTCCGGGGCTTGCAGCTGCTTTATGGACTCAGCCTTTGCCATCAAGCACCAGATCCCTCTTGTCACCAAGACCCATGGACTATGTGTGCATTTGGCTGATGGGTCCATCATTAAGTCTGGACCAGTGGTCCAAGAGACCGCCCCTTTACCCGCTACCATCTCCACCATCTCCGGAACCCACCAAGAATACTTACGCCTGGACATTATCTCTTCCCCATTGTTTCCTGTGATCCTTGGTATACCTTGGCTACAGGTCCACAACCCTACCATCAACTGGGCCACGGGGTTGGTGACCTTTTCTTCTCCTTACTGCCAGCAATCCTGCGGGACACTCAAAACCCCTGGGCCGGCCACCCTCTTATGTATCAATACGGAGGCTGGAATACGGTAATCCATCCCTGAGGTCTACCATGACTTTCTTGATGTGTTTAGCAAACAAGGGGCAGAGACTCTACCACCTCATCGGGCCTATGATTGCCCCATTGACCTACTTCCCGGAGCGGCAATTCCGTTTGGCAGGATCTTCCCGTTAACAGAGGTAGAACAGGGGGCACTAAAAGACTATATCGATGAAAACCTACAGAAAGGGTTCATTCGTCCGTCTACATCTCCAGCCGGTGCAGGCATCTTTTTCGTAGAGAAGAAGGATCATACCCTTCGACCCTGTGTGGACTATCGTGAATTAAATAAAATCACAGTAAAAAAACGCTACCCTCTCCCCTTGGTACCGGAACTATTTCAGAGACTGGGAACAGCTATCATTTTTACCAAACTTGATCTCCGCGGAGCCTACAATCTGGTCCGCATCAAGGAGGGGGATGAGTGGAAGACCGCTTTCCGCACCCGATTCGGACATTTCGAGTACCGGGTAATGCCCTTCGGGTTGTGCAACGCCCCTGCCACTTTCCAGTATTTCATTAACGATGTGCTCCGGGACTTCCTAGATCTCTTTGTCATTGTCTACCTAGACGATATACTCATTTTTTCTTCCTCCCTTGATTCCCACCGCAGGCACGTCAGAAGTGTGTTGGCTCGGCTTCGCCAGCACGGCCTGTATGCGAAGGCCGAGAAGTGTGAGTTTGAGCTGGAAAGTATATCGTTCTTGGGACTAATTATCTCCAGCGAGGGCATCAAGATGGACCCTCAAAAGATTGCTGCAATCCTGGACTGGCCAGTCCCGGCGGACAAGAAGGGGATCCAACGTTTCGTTGGATTCGCCAACTTCTACCGCAAATTCATCAGAGGGTTCTCAGCCATCATCGCACCCATCACCCAGCTGACCAAACAAGGGATCCGTTTCCATTGGTCCCCTGAGGCCCAAAAGGCCTTTGAGGCCCTGAAGGGTCTCTTTACCTCTGCCTCTATCTTGAAGCACCCAGATTCCTCATTACCGTTCGTCCTGGAGGTAGACGCCTCGGAAATTGCGGTAGGAGCAATACTGTCCCAAAGACAGGGGACCAGAGCCTTGCTCCACCCAGTAGCTTTTTTCTCTCGCAAGTTATCTGGGGCAGAGAGGAACTACGACGTGGGGGATCGGGAATTGCTGGCGATCAAGTCCGCATTAGAGGAGTGGCGTTATCTGTTGGAGGGGGCTGCCCACCCGATTCTGATATTCACCGACCACAAGAACCTGGAGTACCTGAAGGCAGCGAAAAGGCTAAAACCACGACAAGCCAGGTGGGCGCTCTTCTTCTCCCGGTTCTCCTTCCATGTCACTTACCGTCCCGGTTCCAAGAACATTAAGCCCGATGCCCTCTCTCGGATGTTCCATAAGTCTAAGGAAACCTCTCCTCCAGACACCATTTTTGCTCCTGGAAACTTCCTTCTGCTTCAGGAAGACCTACTCTCCCGGATCAAGCAAGCCTCCACTGGGCGGAGACCCCCCTCCGAACCGGAATTGCAGGCCAAAGATGGGCTGTTTTGGTACCAGAACAGGATCTACGTACCTGAAGAGCTGAGAATAACCGTACTGGAACTCTGCCACGACCATGCCCTTGCCGGGCACTTTGGCGTTGCCAAGACCACCGACTTGGTACAGCGTACCTTTTGGTGGCCTCGGCTCCGCGAGAACTGTAGGAAGTTTGTGGAGTCCTGCATAGTTTGTACCCGAAACAAGGGTTACAAATCCAAGGCCTGGGGACTACTGAGACCCCTACCCGTCCCAGACAGACCCTGGAAAATGCTGTCCATCGACTTTATCGTCGAGTTGCCTCCGGCTGAGAGTCACACCACTATCTTCGTGATAGTAGACCGTCTATCCAAGATGGCACATTTCATTCCCATGAAGGGGACTCCCTCAGCTCCCGAAACTGCACAGGTGTTCATCAGAGAGGTCGTCAGACTCCACGGGGTACCAGCCAATATTGTCTCCGACCGAGGGGTACAATTTACCTCCCGGTTTTGGAGATCCCTCTGCAAGGCTCTGGAGATAGAATTGTCACTTTCCTCTGCTTACCATCCCCAGACCAATGGACAGACTGAGAGGACTAACCAGACCCTTGAGCAGTACCTGCACTGCTTCTCTTCATTCGCTCAGAATGACTGGGTTTCCCTGCTCCCATTGGCCGAGTTTGCCTATAACAACTCTACGCATTCCGCTACCAAGCAGTCCCCATTCTTTGCAAACTACGGTTTCCATCCTACATTCCTGCCCAATTCCCTTCCTGAATGTATGGTGCCCGCAGTCCAGGAAAAGTTGAACTTCTTTTCATCCAACAACCAACTTCTGCAGGAAACCATGACCAAGACTCAGGAACACAACAAAACAATTTTTGACAGGAAGAGACGGGGTGAATTAATGCTGGCACCTGGCGACCAAGTATGGTTATCCACTTTAAACTTGAGGATGGCATGTCCCTCTAAGAAACTGGGTTTCAAATTCTTAGGGCCGTTTCCAGTCAAAAGGAAAATCAATGAAGTGGCTTATGAACTGGAGCTCCCTGACTCCCTCAAGATCCATCCGGTCTTCCATGTATCTCTGCTGAAGCCTTCGGTTCCCAACCCATTTCCAGGCCGAAGTCCGGCTCTCCCTGATCCTGTCATTGTAGACGGGGAGGAGGAATTCGAAGTGGAAGCCATTATGGATTTTAGAAGAAGGAATAACCAGAACCAATTCCTGATTAAGTGGAAGGGCTATGGACCCGAAGAAAACTCTTGGGAGCCTGAGGAGAACATCCATGCTAGAAGCCTGGTGCAGTCCTTCAAGAGATCTCACCCTGAGAAGTTTGCCCGGATGGGCATCCGGAGGCTGCCCCTTGGGGGGGCAATGTCATGGAGGTCCTGCCAGAAGCAGGCGTCCTGGTCTTCCTGATTCTCGGTTGCGCATGCTCCGCCCTGCAGGTGGCGCCAGAGGGGCTATTTAAACCTGTCAATCGCAGACAGTCCCTGCTGTCTGCTCTACAGCGTTGAGTACCTGAAAACCTGATCTGAAGACTTACCTGTGTTTGACCCGGTCTGCCTGTGACTTCTCCAGTTTTCTGCCTGCATCCGACCCCTGGCTTGTTGTGACCTCTCCTCTGTCTGATCCCTCTGTACCTTGCTGCCAGCCAGTTAACCGACCCGGCTTGTCTGACCAAGCTCACTGTTCCTAGTTCCGGTCCAGTCTGCTAAGCTGATCCAGTCTGCTGAGTTCCTGTGTTCCTGGTTCCAGTCCAGTCTGCTAAGCTGATCCAGTCTGCTGAGTTCCTGTGTTCCTAGTTCCGGTCCAGTCTGCTAAGCTGATCCAGTTTGCTGAGTTCCTGTGTTCCTGGTTCCGGTCCCGTCTGCTGAACGATTCCAGTTTGCTGAGTGTTCCTGATTCCAGTTCGACCTGCTGTGTTCCAGTGTGCCTACCAAGTCTGCATACCTACCTTCACCTTGGTTGATCCTGCCAGGCACTCGTACCCCTCCTACCTCCGCGCCTGCTGTTACCTTACCAGGGGCCGCTGGTGGGAGCCGTAAGGGAGGCCTTCCTCTGCAAGTCCGGGCTCATCACCGCTAGGTACGTGACAACTACCTTGAGTTTTTTTCCACCTATGTCACATTATTTTTTATTTCTATAATACTGCTTTATTGAACACTCGTAAATCTATATGAATCTTTGTCACTTATGTGCTTATATTTCCAGCTAATAAGTGAAAGAGCTGGGAACACACCGCTCAGAGCCACCTGTGAGGATCTGATAAGCTGCTGAAGAGATCCAGGTGCCTGCCTGGTCCACAGCCAGCAAAATTCAATGGAAACAAAAAAGAATGGCAGCACATCCGGAAGTAAACTCAAAAGAATTTATTGAAAGTCCATAAAATCAAGCATACATGACAAACATCAATCCAAAAAAGGTGACATCACTTCTGGTCGGCGTTAGTTATGTTCTGCCTACTGTAAGTGGTTACTGTATTGTCTATCTCTGATCTGGAGTGCAAGCGTAATTGCCGTGCGCTCCAGTGACATCACTTCCAGTCGGCGTTAGTTGTGTTCCGCCTACCGGAAGTTGTCATTGTTTTGTTTATTTCCGTTTTTCAGAGGACACGGCCGTGCTGCACAGGCGCGGCCGTGTCTTCCATTTGCATGGGATTAGCAACAGCTGCTGTAGGTTCTGTGCCGTCCTATCATCGGGCTGGCACGGCATTGTAATGTATATTTATATGGGCGTTCTTGCATCGTTAGGCCATGCCTCTGATGATATCCTATGGGAGGAAACATGTCAGGCTGGCCTATGCAAGCACGCTGAGAGCCCCGGAATTCATTGCACATCATGATGTCTGGTTTTATACTACTGCCTGTAAGTAGACTACAATAAAATATTGTGTTTTACATCTTACGGGCTTCACTATTATTGCTTTTTCCTTCATTTGGGTCACATCTTGTTGGCGAATGCATATCTTATTCCTCTCTGCTTGGGAGTTTTGATGATTATATGAGATCGGTGAATTTGGAGTCCTTGTGATCGATCTACAGTGCTTGGAGAGTGACACCTTGGTCCCTGTTGGTCCCCTGTGATGTATGATTAAACGCCTAAATTTTCATATCCTTCTGGTAAGCACATTGGATTCACTTGGGTGTGATGTGCTTTCCCATGCACATTGAAGCTGGTGAAGGGTTCTTCATTATATCTATCTCTTCATTAACAAAACTGTTCTGTGAGTAATGACTATTTAAAGCGCTGCACTTTGGACTTTTATTTTTTATTGTTTGATGAATCAACGAACTGTGCTGGCGGCTTTTTCCTTCTAATTATTTCTTGTTAGCGCAGATACCCATTCACCCTGTTTTACAATCCAAAAAAGGTGCTCAGTGGACGCATTTCACACAGACGTGTTTACTCATCACAGGTATAATACTATAGAAATATATTTCTATCTAGTAAGACGTTCAAGATTTGTTATGATAAATAAACTAGTATCTACAGGCAAGCTTATGATCTGGCTAACCTGTAGGTACTGTGAATATCCTCTTAAACTGGTGCTGTTTATAAGATCATTACAGAAGCTCCAGCCAGTGACATCAAAGCAGAGGGTGCTGTGCTACTATCGTGACTCCCATGCACATGCGTGGGACTGACATCATCCATTCAGCCAAGCCATTCAAACAGTTGGAGAGCGCAAATTCAGAAGGAAGACCGGTTGAAGATGGAAGAGCCAGCAGCAGTGACAGCGCACCACTAAAGGGCTCAACTGCCAAGGTAACTTTGTCATAATGTGCTAGTATCTATATATAGTGGAACCTTGGATTACGAGCATAATCCGTTCCAGGAGAATGCTTGTAATCCAAAGCACTCGCATATCAAAGCGAGTTTTCCCATGGAAGTCAATGGAAACAAAGATAATTTGTTCCGCATTGACTTCTATGGCATGCAATACCGCATGTGGCCAGAGAGGGGGGAGCACCGGAGAGCCTCAGAAATACTCGAGGACAGCTTGGCTGATCTCGAAAACCCTTGGAAAGATTCGGAAACACTCGGGAACGGAGTATTTCCTAGTAATTCCGAGTATTTCCGAATGTCTCGGAACGGTTTTGAAGCCTTCCGAGTGTCACCGGCGCCCCCACACCTCTGGCCAAATGCGGTCCTGCACATCCCATTAGCTTGAATTCTGATTGTTTTGCGAGACAACACTCGCAAACCAAGTCAGAATTTTAAAAAAAGTTGCTCGTTATTCAAAACGCTCGTTAACCGCGTTACACATAAACCAAGGTTCCACTGTATTACAGAATCTACAACTGATCTGTTTGTTGATGTCTGCACTGTTTACTGTACCTCTTGAAAAAATGTAAATAAAAAAAAAGAGATTCAACATAAAATAATGGTAATCCTGCTGTGAAAGACCTTTTCAGGCACTTCTTGTCATAGTATAACAACATTTCTAATGACCATTACTTACCCTCACTTTTTAAAGTGGGTGTAAATTTCTGACATGAACACTGAACAAAGCATATCCTTCCATAATGTGTAGCATATCCTTCCATAGTGTGTATCTGTCTAAGTCTATAGCACTTAGTGTGATTTCTGCCTGATCTCTCATTCCTCTGCCATCTGCATGAGTCGCTTCTCACAGTTTATGTCAATGACAGGAAATCAGGGGAGACAGCCCCTAGCCCTCTCCAGCACAAAGCAGGTGAGTGACAGCCCCTGATAGGCATGTTTCCCCAATGAGACTGTGTAAAGGTGTGTACATTCCTTCCACTCAGGTCTCAGATTACACTCAGCTCCCTGCTCTATGCTGTGCAGTGTGTGACATCAGATCAGTATACATAATACTTTATTAATACCAACAGTGAAATTATTATTCCCATCCCCCTAACTTCTGGAGCTCAGCAATGCTATGTAAAATGTGTAGTTTAAAAGACTATAGAGAATAGAGGGCTGCAGATAAATAGGTACGGCTTATATAGGAGGATTTTGTTTCATATCTGTGTATCACCTGCACTTCAGTGGATTAATGTAAGGTTTACAACCACTTTATAAATATGTATAAATGATATACAGTTTGCAAATACAATTTCCGTGTTTGCAGATGATACCAAGCCATGCAGTGGAATAACGTCCTAACAGGATGTCTCCAACTTACAAGCCGACCTCAATGCACTGTTTTATTGGGCAATTATGTGGCAAATGAGGTGTAATGTTGATGCACTTTGGAGCTAAAAACATGCATGCATCATACATTCTGGGAGAACATCTGGGGGAGTCAATGCTAGAAAAAGATCTGGATGTTTTATTGGATCATAAACTTAATAAAAGCATGCAATACCAAGATGCAGTTTCTAGCAAAATCTGTTCCTGTATTAAAAGGGGTATGGACTGCAGAGAGAGAGATATAATTTTGCCCCTGTACAAATCATTAGTAAGACCTCATCTGGAATATGCAGCTCAGTTTTGGGCCCCAGTTCACAAAAAACATGTTGGGAAACTGGAGAAAGTGTAAAGAAAGAGAACAAAACCAAAAAGGGGCGTGCAAGCAGGGCTGCTGTTAAAAATCATGGGGCCCCGTACAGCCTACCTGACAGGGCAAACATAATAGAGAATCTGTGAATTAGCCCTTTTATAAATAGTTTTTAAAAATGTTTAAACTTTTTTTTATATAATTTTTTAAAGAATGTTAAAATGTATTAAAATGTATTTTATTTTACAATTTGTTATTTTTTTAAGAGACAGGTAAGCCAGCAGTGCCGTGGGGGGGGGGGGCAGCACAGGGACAGAAGGCACAGAGGGGGATCAGAAGCAGGCAGAACAGGAAGGGGGATCGGTGCGGGGGAAGTAATTCTGTAATTGCCCCTCCATCCGACCACAATCATTCCCTCTGCTGTCCGGGCCCCCCTGTTTGCCCGGGCCCCCTACAGGAGGGCTGGTGGCCCCCCCCCTATCAGCGGCCCTGCGTGCAAGAGCTCAGCTACTGTATGAGGAAAGATTAACTGAACTGAATTCTCTCTTAAGAAGAGCCGTTTGAGGGGGGGAATATGATCACCATGTATAAATACATAAGTGGTCCATATAGTTAACTTGGTGTAGAGTTATTTACTTTCAGGTTATTACAGAGGACAATGGGGCACTCTTTACATCTGAAGAAAAAGAGATTTAACCTTCACATACCGAAAGACTTCTTCACAGTAAGAGCTGCGGAAATGTGAAATAGGCTCCCTCAAGAACTAGTTCTAGTCAACTTATGCAGCGTACACACGGTCGGAATTTCCAAAGGAAAAAAGACAGACAGAATTTTTTCAGCGGATATTCCAACCGTGTGTGTGCCCCATCTGACTTTTTCCGTCAGAAATTCCGTTCATCTGTATGGAACTCCGACGGAGAAAAAAACGCGCATGCTCAGAATCAAGTCGACACATGCTCGGAAGCATTGAACTTTGTTTTTCTCGGCTCGTCATAGTGTTCTACGTCACCGCGTTCTTGACGGTCGGAATTTGGTGTGACAGTGTGTATGCAAGACAGCTTGAACGGAATTCCGTCAGAAAAATCCGTTGGAGTTTATCCCGACGGAAAATCTGACCGTGTGTACAAGACATTAGTAGAATGTTAAAAAAAAGAGCTGGATGCATTCCTAAATGAACAAAACATAACTGGACATTAACATTTATAGGAAATAACACCAGGGATTAATGATCCTGAGAATGTCTGATTGCATCCTGATTCCTGGGTATTAGGAAGAAATGTATTTGTCCCTCATTGGATCAAAGTGGACCATAAGGGTTTTTACCTTCATCTGGATGAACTGTGGGTATAGGATTCTATATATGGAGGTTTTCTATTTCTATGTATTTATTCTGGGTTTTTGTTTTTTGTTTGTTTTATTTGAACTAGTTAGACTTGTGTCTTTTTTCAGCCAACTAACTATGTACCTATATAAATGCTCTCTTGCATTGTCACCCTGCCATACATGCCCCTGGTGGAGGCATAAAGAATGATTCACACTTGATTTGCTGCAGTGCATTTAATGTATGTATGTTACTTTGAACATTATCATGTGCTGGGCAGGCCACTCATTAATGAATTAATAATGAATGGGTCGCTAATGCTCCATAATGGATCAAAAACACACATGATGCTTTTTAGCAGAGCAGCACATCACAACATATGCTATCTACGTTATGGTGTGCTGTGGTGCATCCTGCATTGCACCCTTTGGTACACTGTGTTGGGATACCATTCACTAGGAATAACACTGCACATAGAGTAGGTGCATTGCCATACATTTTAACATGATTTGCCGCAATGTACATTTGTGAATTGACCCCCAATTAACCATGCCTATGCTCATAGGGCAGGCATGGTCTGCTATTGCCACTATCAGAAGGTCGACCCTGAGCAAAAACGTGCATCTCCTGATAACTCATAAGATAACTCAAAAGATAACTCCACTGATGCTTTTTCACCAAGGCTTGTTTCCACAACAACCCAAAATGTTCTAAATCAAATTGTCATTGGGACAGAAAGTGAGGTGAAACCTTCTGAACAGGGACACAGACAGCAAAACAAACATTACAGGGGTGTTAATCCTTCCCTATGCTATCCAAAAAGCTTAAAAAAAAAAATTTTGGGCTAAAGCTACACTTAAAAAATGTACCTGTTCCGACTTACAAACAGATTCAACTTAAAAACAAACCTACAGACCCTAACTTGTTTGTAACCTGGGGACCCCCTGTACTATATGTCTGTCTGTGCTACCATTTTCTTCCTTCTCACTCCTGTGTTTCCACTCACTCCCACTCAGTGCCTGTGCACTCCCTTTCCACATCCGTGTTCCACACACTCATGGTTCCCTCACACATCTGTATGCCTATCCATACCTGTTTTATCTGTTTTGTTTTTCTTCTTATAATCGTTTTACTCTTTCCACACTGTGATGTTTCCCCTAACCCTGTACCTACATTCACCCCATTTGCACCATATTTCTGCCTTCACATTCTTGAATTTTGCTGAACTATTTTGTTTCACTAACTTCCCATGCCTGTGTTCCCCTTCCTACCTCTGAATACCTGTGTTCTCCTCAATCCCTCTTCCATGTATGTGTCATCATGACTCCCTTCCCACACCTGTGTTCTCCTTACTCTCAAACTCAACACTGTGTCCTTCTCACTCCTAACCCAATGCCTGCATTCTCATCATTAGTGATGAGCCGAACACCCCCGGGTTCGGTTCGCACCAGAACCCGCAAACGGACCGAAAGTTCGCACGAACATTAGAACCCTATTAAATACAATGAATGCAAACGTTCGGATTCTAAAGTGCTAATTATAACGACTATTATCCATGTTATTGTCCGAAACAGAGTTTGGGAACCCGGGTTCTGCACCAGGGGACATGTATCAATGCAAAAAGAAGTTTTAAAAACGGACGTTTTCCGGGAGCAGTCATTTTAATGATGCATAAAGTGAAAAATAAAAAGTCAAATATTCCTTTAAATATTGTACCTGGGGGGTGTCTGAAGTATGCCTGTGAAGTGCCACGTGTTTCCCGTGTTTAGAACTGTCCCTGCACAAAATAACATTTCTAAAGGAAAAAAAGCCATTTAAAACTGCTTGCGGCTTTAATGCAATGTCTGGTCCCGGTAATATGGATGAAAATCTTTAGGAAAAATGGCATAGCTACCCCATCAACCCCCCCCCCCCTACCCCAGCCCATTACCAGCCCCTTTGGGTCTTGTATGGATATTAAGGGGAACCCCGCACACAAAATAAAAAAGGCCCTATATACTCTGAACAGCCGTATACAGGCGGTGCATACAAGACAGGGACTGTAGGTTTGTTTTTATGTAGAATCTGTTTGTAATTTTGAACAGCTGCATTGTTTAAGTGTAGCTCCATGCCAAATTCCTTTTTTTTAGCTTTTTGGAAAACATAGGGAACGGTTATCACCCCTGTCACATTTTTTTGCTGTCTGTGCCCCTGTTCAGAACATTTCACCTCACTTTGCGTCCCAATGACAACTGTTTTTGAAATGTGGTGTTTTTATTGAAACAAGGATTGGTGATAAAGCATCAGTAGAGAGGAGACACCTTTCTCCCATATTAATTCTTACAGGAGAGAATTTTCCTTCCAAGGGGTAGATTTCGTCTCACTTCCTGTTGTCTTCTTCCGTTTGCAAGTAGTAGTCGTTTGTAAGTTTGATGTTTGAAAGTAGGGACCTGCCGTATATACTCTGCAGAAATTGGCCCCTTAGGTGTTGGTGTTGGCACAACACTGTAAGCACTCACAGTTACTCTTGGTGGGTGCTGGAACGCCCTGCTGTCAACTATTATATCAGGAATTGTAATAACATATAATTGTTGATCAGTGGTAGTAAAAATTGGGCCTTTGATGGTGGTGCTGGTGCCACAACACTGTAAGGCCTGACAGTTACTCTTGGTGGGCGCAGCAATGAGCCCTGCTGTGAATTATTCGATCAATAATTATAATTGCATGCCCCTGTTGAACAGGGGCTGAAAAATTGGGCCTTTGGCGGTGGTGGTGGTGGTGATGGTGGTGCTGGTGCCACAACACTGTAAGGCCTGACAGTTACTCTTGGTGGGCGCAGCAATGGGCCCTGCTGTGAATTATTCGATCAATAATTATAATTGCATGACCCTGTTGAACAGGGGCTGAAAAATTGGGCCTTTGGTGGTGGTGGTGGTGGTGATGGTGGTGCTGGTGCCACAACACTGTAAGGCCTGACAGTTACTCTTGGTGGGCGCAGCAATGGGCCCTGCTGTGAATTATTAGATCAATAATTATAATTGCATGCCCCTGTTGAACAGGGGCTGAAAAATTGGGCCTTTGGTGCTGGTGGTGGTGGTGATGGTGGTGCTGGTGCCACAACACTGTAAGGCCTGACAGTTACTCTTGGTGGGCGCAGCAATGGGCCCTGCTGTGAATTATTAGATCAATAATTATAATTGCATGCCCCTGTTGAACAGGGGCTGAAAAATTGGGCCTTAGGCACTGGTGGCACAACACTGCAACCCCTCACAGATACTGTACTTGGAGCACAGCAATGAGGCCTGTTGCAAAGTATTGCATCCAAAATTTTAATTAAACGCCCCTGTTAAACAGGGGCTGAAAAATTGGGCCTTAGCCACTGGTGGCATCACCCATAAACCAAAATGATCTTCCAAGCTATCATCATTAATCGTATCATTGAGGAGGAGGAGGAGGATAGCCAGTCAACATAACAGCACAGGCACTCAGCATCAGCATTAGTCTTGAAGGGATGTGACATTTTAAAATCAATTAGTCTGTTATATCAGCATCTGGTGTGTGGTAGCTGGTGGTGATCCAAGACTGGTTCATCTTGATGAAAGTCAGTCGATCAACCGAGTCGGTGGACAGGCGCACCCTGTGATCCGTGACAAATCCTCCAGCAGCACTGAATGTGCGTTCTGAAAGAACGCTGGATGCAGGACAGGCCAGTAGCTCAATTGCATACTGTGCAAGCTCTGGCCAGTGATCCATCCTCAAGACCCAGTAAGCCAGAGGATTTTCGGTGGGGAAGGTGTCCAAGTCTGACCTTGCCCCTAGGTATTCCTGGACCATGTATATCAGACGCTGGCGATGGTTGCTGGAACCGATCATACTTTGGGGCTGCGGACTAAAGAATTGTCTGAACGCATCGGTCAGACGGCCACCTTCCCCACCCCTCCTTCTTTGACTGCCCGAAGCCTCAGCAACTCGTTGTCCAGGACCAGGAGTTTGTAACCTCCCAGTCTCTGGGAACGCGTTGCACAGACCTTTCTGCAAGGCCTCCTGGAGTTGTCTCATTCTCTGCTCCCTCTGCGACGGTACGATAAGGTCCGCAACCTTACCCTTGTACCGTGGATCAAGGAGAGTGGCCAGCCAGTAATGGTCCCTCTCCTTGATCCGAAGAATACGAGGATCCTTCCGCAGACTTTGCAGGATCAGGGAGGCCATGCAGCGTAGGTTAGCTGAGGCATTCAGTCCGGAGTCCTCTGGGTCACTAAGGACGACATGATCCGCAGCCACCTCCTCCCAGCCACGTACAAGTCCACTGGTTTCTTGGGACTGTAAATCATCCCTAAAAGACTGCTGCTGATGATGCTGAGTGCCAGCCTCCACCTCCATGCTGACACAATCCTCCTCCTCCTCCTCCTCTTCCTGTGCGATGGGTGGGACAGAAGGAACACTGTCTGGGTAAAGGGGGCCTTGAGAGGCAAGGAAGTCCTCCTCTTCCTGCCTCTGTTCTGCCTCAAGTGCCCTGTCCATTATTCCATGAAGCGTGTGCTCCAACAGGTGGACAAGAGGTACAGTGTCACTGATGCATGCACTGTCACTGCTCACCATCCTCGTGGCCTCCTCAAATGGTGCCAGGACAGTGCATGCATCCCTGATCATGCCCCACTGGCGTGGTGAAAAAAACCCGAGCTCCCCTGACCCTGTCCTGGTGCCGTAGTCGCACAGGTACTCATTGATGGCCCTCTGCTGCGTGTGCAGCCGCTGCAGCATGGCCAACGTTGAGTTCCACCTGGTGGGCATGTCACATATAAGGCGGTTCTTGGGCAGGTTCAACTCCTTTTGCAGCTCAGCCAGGCGAGCACTGGCATTACAAGATATGCGGAAATGCACACAGACTTTCCTGGCCTGCCTCAGGACATCCTGTAAGCCCGGGTACCTGCCCAAGAACCGCTGCACCACCAGGTTAAGGACGTGAGCCATACAGGGCACATGGGTCAGTTGTCCCTGTCGGAGGGCGGAGAGGAGGTTGGTGCCATTGTCGCAAACCACCATTCCTGGCTTAAGCTGGCGTGGCGTCAACCACCTCTCGGCCTGCCCCTGCAGAGCAGACAGGACCTCTGCCCCAGTGTGGCTCCTGTCCCCCAAACACACCAGCGCAAGCACGGCATGGCATCTTTTTGCCTGCGTACTTGCGTAGCCCCTTGAACGCCTACGGAGCACCGCTGGTTCCGAGGACAAACCACAGGAAGAGGCCATGGAGGAAGAAGAAGAGGAGGGGGTGGAGGAGAGAGGTGTGTCACAACCAGTAGTAGCATTTTGGAGGCGTGGCAGTGGAACAACCTCCAACACTACTGCACCTTGTCCTGCATCCTTCCCAGCTGCCAAAAGAGTGACCCAATGGGCCGTGAAAGAAAGGTAACGTCCCTGTCCATGCCTGCTGGACCATGAGTCAGCGGTAATATGCACCTTACCGCTGACCGCCCTGTCCAGCGAGGCCAAGACATTGCCTTCCACATGCCTGTAGAGAGCCGGAATCGCCTTCCGTGCGAAAAAGTGGCGTTTGGGAACCTGCCACTGAGGAACCGCACATTGCACAAACTCACGGAAGGGGGCCGAGTCTACCAACTGAAAAGGCAGCAGTTGAAGCGCTAGCAATTTAGCCAAGCTAGCATTCAACCGCTGGGCATGTGGATGGCTGGGAGTGAACTTCTTTCGACGGTCCAGCAGCTGGGGCAGGGAAATTTGCCTGCTAGAATCGGACGTTGGTGTACTGCTAGCAGAGTGCCCGCAAGTACTTGCCTGTGAAACACCTAATTCTACACCTTCATTCCTCTCAGAGCAGGTTTCAGAGAGGAGTGAAGGTATAGTGGGGTTGGAGATCCCAGCTGATGCGGTGCAAGAAGAGGTCAGCTTTGTTCTTTGGTGTGGGTCTTTAAGGTAGGCTTGCCAACGAGCTGCATGGCAGGTCAACATATGTCTGATCAAGCATGTGGTGCCCAAGCGGCTGATGTTTTGGCCACGCGATATACGCTTGAGACATATGTTGCAAACAGCAGCTGTGCGATCTGATGCACTCGCCTCAAAAAAGGCCCACACTAAAGAACTTTTTGAATGACGGGCAGAGGCAGCGCCCTGCACAGGCGGAGCTCTGCGGTGTGATTCCGTCGGTGTGCTGCCCATACGCTGGCCACTCAAGGGCATCCTGCCTCGTTGGAGATGTGCCTCCTCCTCATCCTACTCCTCCTCCTCCTCTCTCCTATTAGGCACCCACGTGGAGTCAGTGACCTCATCATCCCCTCCCTCCTCATCACTGGAGCCAATCTGGCAGTATGCTGCAGCTGCTGGAGCATGACTGCCAGATTGGTGTCCTTCTTGAGCATCCCCTCTCTCTGCTCTCATGCTGCTGCCTTCCTCTAGCTGGGTATCATCATCAGATCCTTCCAAACGCTGGGCATCCTCCTGGAGCATGTACCCAACACTGTGCTCAAACAGTTCGGGGGACTCCTCAGGAGGAGGACATGGTGGGTCTAGGGAAGGATTGACTAATGAAGATAATGATACCAGAGAAGAGGACGCTTTGGCAGCTGCTTTACCAGTACCCTGAGCCTGGGTGAGAGAGGAAGAGGAGGATGAGGTGGGCTTGGTCATCCACTCTACCAAGTCTTCGGCATGATGTGGCTCAACATGTCCAGCTGCCGAAAAGAAGGACAAGCGTGTCCCATGGCCATGTGCTGATGACAATGCACCGCGTCCACGACCAGCACTGTTGCCCCCAGACACAGAGCCTGCTTGCCCTCTTTTTTTGCCTCCTGACTGTCTGCCTCTCCTTGTTTGCCTTCCAGACATTTTAATGGATGGCCTGCAGGGAGATGGGAAAAAGAGCAATAAGGGCTACCTTCAGGTGTATACTGTGTAGGAGGCTTAGCAACAATGACACTGACACTGTCCCCTGCCTATCCTTCTCTGTCCCTAAACACAAGGATTGAAAATATGGAACAGCAAAATTGGTTTAGAACAGAATAGCACACTGACACTTTCCCTCACTGTCCTACTCTGTCCCTCCCTACAAACAAGATTTAGCACAGAATAGCACACTGATAATTTCCACGAGTGTCCTTCTCTGTCCCTAAACTCAAGGATTGAAAATATGGAACAGCAAAATTGGTTTAGAACAGAATAGCACACTGTCAGTTTCACTCACTGTACCTCTCTGTCCCTCAACTCAAGGATTGAAAATATGGTTCAGCAAAATAGTTTTAGAACAGAATAGCACACTGACACTTTCCCTCACTGTCCTACTCTGTCCCTCCCTACAAACAAGATTTAGCACAGAATAGCACACTGATAATTTCCACGAGTGTCCTTCTCTGTCCCTAAACTCAAGGATTGAAAATATGGAACAGCAAAATTGGTTTAGAACAGAATAGCACACTGAGGCCTCGTACACACGGCCGAGATTCTCGTTGAAAAAAACATGTCGTTTTTTTCGACGAGATTCTTGGACAAGAAACTTGTCCCGGCCGAGTGTACACACGCTCGTTTCAAAGAACCGGCGGTTCTTTGAATGGAGCGTACGCGGTGACGTCATCGACTACGACGAGCATGCGCTCGTCACATTCGATGCCGTCGCCGCCATCTTGGTATACCCTACGTATGCCTATGAAGCTACCGCGCATGCGTCAAATTCATTTCGAACATGCGCGGGCTTCCGGGAGGACAGGTAAGTGTACACACACTCACTTTTCTCGTCGAGAAACATGCCGAGGAGAATCTCGACGAGAAAATAGAGAGCAGGTTCTCTATTTTCTCGTCGAGGTTTCTTGCTGGTTTTCTCGACGAGAAACCCGATAGCCGCGGACACACGACCGATTTACTCGACAAGACATCTCTGCCAGCAAGTTTCTTGCTGGTTCTTGCCGAGAAAATCGGTCGTGTGTACGAGGCCTCACACTTTCCCTCACTGTCCTACTCTGTCCCTCCCTACAAACAAGATTTAGCACAGAATAGCACACTGCTAATTTCCACGAGTATCCTTCTCTGTCCCTAAACTCAAGGATTTCAAATATGGAACAGCAAAATTGGTTTAGAACAGAATAGCACACTGTCAGTTTCACTCACTGTACCTCTCTGTCCCTAAACTCAAGGATTGAAAATATGGTTCAGCAAAATTGGTTTAGAACAGAATAGCACACTGACACTTTCCCTCACTGTCCTACTCTGTCCCTCCCTACAAACAAGATTTAGCACAGAATAGCACACTGATAGTTTCCACGAGTGTCCTTCTCTGTCCCTAAACTCAAGGATTGAAAATATGGAACAGCAAAATTGGTTTAGAACAGAATAGCACACTGACACTTTCCCTCACTGTCCTACTCTGTCCCTCCCTACAAACAAGATTTAGCACAGAATAGCACACTGATAATTTCCATGAGCGTCCTTCTCTGTCCCTAAACTCAAGGATTTGAAATATGGAACAGCAAAATTGGTTTAGAACAGAATAGCACACTGACACTTTCCCTCACTGTCCTACTCTGTCCCTTCCTACAAACAAGATTTAGCACAGAATAGCACACTGATAATTTCCACGAGTGTCCTTCTCTGTCCCTAAACTCAAGGATTTGAAATATGGAACAGCAAAATTGGTTTAGAACAGAATAGCACACTGACACTTTCCCTCACTGTCCTACTCTGTCCCTCCCTACAAACAAGATTTAGCACAGAATAGCACACTGATAATTTCCACGAGTATCCTTCTCTGTCCCTAAACTCAAGGATTGAAAATATGGAACAGCAAAATTGGTTTAGAACAGAATAGCACACTGTCAGTTTCACTCACTGTACCTCTCTGTCCCTAAACTCAAGGATTGAAAATATGGTTCAGCAAAATTGGTTTAGAACAGAATAGCACACTGACACTTTCCCTCACTGTCCTACTCTGTCCCTCCCTACAAACAAGATTTAGCACAGAATAGCACACTGATAATTTCCACGAGTGTCCTTCTCTGTCCCTAAACTCAAGGATTTCAAATATGGAACAGCAAAATTGGTTTAGAACAGAATAGCACACTGACACTTTCCCTCACTGTCCTACTCTGTCCCTCCCTACAAACAAGATTTAGCACAGAATAGCACACTGATAATTTCCACGAGTGTCCTTCTCTGTCCCTAAACTCAAGGATTGAAAATATGGAACAGCAAAATTGGTTTAGAACAGAATAGCACACTGACACTTTCCCTCACTGTCCTACTCTGTCCCTCCCTACAAACAAGATTTAGCACAGAATAGCACACTGATAATTTCCACGAGTGTCCTTCTCTGTCCCTAAACTCAAGGATTGAAAATATGGAACAGCAAAATTGGTTTAGAACAGAATAGCACACTGACACTTTCCCTCACTGTCCTACTCTGTCCCTCCCTACAAACAAGATTTAGCACAGAATAGCACACTGATAATTTCCACGAGTGTCCTTCTCTGTCCCTAAACTCAAGGATTTGAAATATGGAACAGCAAAATTGGTTTAGAACAGAATAGCACACTGACACTTTCCCTCACTGTCCTACTCTGTCCCTCCCTACAAACAAGATTTAGCACAGAATAGCACACTGATAATTTCCACGAGTGTCCTTCTCTGTCCCTAAACTCAAGGATTTGAAATATGGAACAGCAAAATTGGTTTAGAACAGAATAGCACACTGACACTTTCCCTCACTGTCCTACTCTGTCCCTCCCTACAAACAAGATTTAGCACAGAATAGCACACTGATAATTTCCACGAGTGTCCTTCTCTGTCCCTAAACTCAAGGATTGAAAATATGGAACAGCAAAATTGGTTTAGAACAGAATAGCACACTGAAACTTTCCCTCACTGTCCTACTCTGTCCCTCCCTACAAACAAGATTTAGCACAGAATAGCACCCTGATAATTTCCACGAGTGTCCTTCTCTGTCCCTAAACTCAAGGATTGAAAATATGGAACAGCAAAATTGGTTTAGAACAGAATAGCACACTGTCAGTTTCACTCACTGTACCTCTCTGTCCCTAAACTCAAGGATTGAAAATATGGTTCAGCAAAATTGGTTTAGAACAGAATAGCACACTGACACTTTCCCTCACTGTCCTACTCTGTCCCTCCCTACAAACAAGATTTAGCACAGAATAGCACACTGATAATTTCCACGAGTGTCCTTCTCTGTCCCTAAACTCAAGGATTTGAAATATGGAACAGCAAAATTGGTTTAGAACAGAATAGCACACTGACACTTTCCCTCACTGTCCTACTCTGTCCCTCCCTACAAACAAGATTTAGCACAGAATAGCACACTGATAATTTCCACGAGTGTCCTTCTCTGTCCCTAAACTCAAGGATTTGAAATATGGAACAGCAAAATTGGTTTAGAACAGAATAGCACACTGTCAGTTTCACTCACTGTACCTCTCTGTCCCTAAACTCAAGGATTGAAAATATGGTTCAGCAAAATTGGTTTAGAACAGAATAGCACACTGACACTTTCCCTCACTGTCCTACTCTGTCCCTCCCTACAAACAAGATTTAGCACAGAATAGCACACTGATAATTTCCACGAGTGTCCTTCTCTGTCCCTAAACTCAAGGATTTGAAATATGGAACAGCAAAATTGGTTTAGAACAGAATAGCACACTGACACTTTCCCTCACTGTCCTACTCTGTCCCTCCCTACAAACAAGATTTAGCACAGAATAGCACACTGATAATTTCCACGAGTGTCCTTCTCTGTCCCTAAACTCAAGGATTGAAAATATAGAACACCAAATTGGTTTAGAACAGAATAGCACACTGACACTTTCCCTCACTGTCCTACTCTGTCCCTCCCTACAAACAAGATTTAGCACAGAATAGCACACTGACACTTTCCCTCACTGTACCTCTCTGTCCCTACAAACAAGGATTAGCACAGAATAGCACACTGACACTTTCCCTCACTGTACCTCTCTGTCCCTACAAACAAGGATTAGCACAGAATAGCACACTGACACTTTCCCTCACTGTACCTCTCTGTCCCTACAAACAAGGTTTAGCACAGAATAACACACTGTCACTGACACTCTCCCTACCTATCCTTATTTGTCCCTAAACATAAGGAATCCAGGATTAGTAAAGGAAAAAAAATGACACTGTCCCTGCCTATGCTTCTCTTTCCCTGCTCCGGAACACACTACACAAGGCCGCCGCGCTGGTGGCCTTTTATAGTGTGGGGCGTGTACTAAACCCCCTCAGCAATAATTGGCCACAGGCATCCTGCCTGTGGCCAATCATTGCTCTCCTCGCTGCCGGCGCTGTGATTGGCCAAGCATGCGGGGTCACAGTGCATGCTTGGCCAATCACAGCGCCTGGATGACACTGCGATGGTGTAGTGCATTGTGGGCCGTTCGCGTCACTCGAATTTGGCGCGAACGGCCCAAATCGTTCGATCTTCGTTGAACGATCGAACAGCCGATGTTCGAGTCGAACGTATGTTCGACTCGAACACGAAGCTCATCCCTACTCATCATTCAATCTCAACCCATTCTTGTATCTTTGTGATCTTTTTCTTTCACTAACTTCCCATGCCAGTGGTTCCCTTCCTATCTCCCCACACCTGTGTTCTCCTCACTCCCTCTTCCATGCATGTGTTATTATGACTTCCTTCTCACACCTGTGTTCTCCTTAGTCTGAGGCCGGGTTCACACTTGTCCGACAAAGTCGGATCAAAGTCGGACCGCAGTCTTGCATGATCTGACTTTGGCATGCGACTTGTGCTCTGCTGATCTTGAGGGGGAACTCCACGCCAAATTTTAAATAAAAAAAACGGCATGGGTTCCCCTCCAGGAGCATACCAGGCCCTTCTGTCTGGTATGGATTTTAAGGGGAACCCCCTAAGCCGAAAAAACGGTGTGGGGGTCCCTCCAAAATCCAAACCAGACCCTTATCCGAGCACTCAAACTGGCAGGCCGCAGGAAAAGAGGGGGGGACGAGAGAGGCCCCCCTCCCTCCTGAACCGTACCAGGCCGCATGCCCTCAACATGCCGGACCCCCGAAGTCGGAAGAAGACCCCCAGAGCTGTGTAATAAATTCCTTTAAAAACCTGTGTAGTGTTTTTTTATTGACATTTTTTTCCACCAGGTGAATGGGTAGGGGTACGATGTACCCCATACTCATTCACATAGGGTGGGGGGGCTGGGATATGGGGGCCCCCTTATTAAAGGGGCTCCCGGATTTCCGATAAGCCCCCGCCCACAGACCCCGACAACCAACGGCCAGGGTTGTCGGGAAGAGGCCCTGTCCTCATCAACATGGGGGCCGGGTGCTTTGGGGTGGCGGGGCCGCAGGTCGCCCCCCTGCCCCAAAGCACCAAACCCCCCCATGTTGAGGGCATGCGGCCTAGTACGGTTCAGGAGAGAGGGGGGCCGCTCTCTCGCCACCCCCACTTCTCCTGCAGCCTGCCAGGTTGCGTGCTCAGATAAGGGTCTGGTTTGGATTTTGGGGGGACCCCCACGCTGTTTTTTTGGCTTAGGGGGTTCCCCTTAAAATCCATACCAGACCGAAGGGCCTGGTATGCTCCTGGAGGGGGAACCCATGACGGTTTTTTATTTAAAATTTGGCGTGGGGTTCCCCCTCAAGATTCATACCAAACACAGTGCCTGGTATTGGCGGGGATCCAAGTCGGATCCCCGTTCATTGAAAGTCGGACATATGTCGGCTTCATGTCGCAGGGCAAAGTCCGATCCAAAGTAGGATGGCTGTCATGTCGCACAAGTGTGAACCCAGCCTCAAACTCATTGCTGTGTTTTTCTCACTCCTAACCCAACACCTGTGTTCTCCTCACTCCCAACCCAAAACCTGTATTCTCCTAATTTCTCACCCAACACCAACACCTGCGTCCTCCTCACTCCCTC
Organism: Rana muscosa; assembly: GCA_029206835.1. NCBI lineage: Eukaryota > Metazoa > Chordata > Amphibia > Anura > Ranidae > Rana > Rana muscosa. The sequence continues at coordinate 528,556,240 of CM055118.1, read as the reverse complement.
TTCCATGCATGCGTTATCATGACTTTCTTCTCAAACCTGTGTTCTCCTTACTCCCAAACACTAGGCTTGTGCACAACGGAAAAATTAGTTCCGTTTCGGTTCGTTTCTTTCCGGTCCTGTTGATTCGTAATCATTCGTAATTTTGCTAGACGGGATTTTTCGTGTTCGGACTCATTCGTATTTTTGCAAGCGACATTTTTCGTTGAATTTTTTGTTGCTTTATAATTCGTACTTTCGGTAGAGTACGTTGTTTTTCGTTGATTCTGGACACAACTCCTACTTTCGTAACTTTTTTTGGGTTCGTTGATTCGTAATTTTCCGTGTCTCTCTCACAATGACGCTGCCTATTATGCCTAATGTGCTTCGAATGGATTTGTACTTTTCTAAATACATAGCGGTTATTTGTAACGATTCGAAATCTCGTATTTTACTTTCGTTTTTTACATGCGGCTATAGGCTCCGTCCCTGTACACCATTTTGAGAGGGTTCAGCACGGTGAGGGAGAAGCAGAGAGCAGAGCAGAGTGAGTGTTATTGTGCTTCGAATGGATTCGAAATCTCGTATTTTACTTTCGTTTTTTCATGCGGCTATAACCTCCGCCCCCTGTACACCATTTTGAGAGGGAGTTCAGCATGGTGAGGGAGAAGCAGAGAGCAGAGTGAGTGTTATTGTGCTTCGAATGGATTCGTACATTCGTAACTTTTTTCATAACGAATTATGCCGAAGACCTTCGGGCATTCGCTATTTTGCGGTATAATTTATTTCGGATTCGGTCTTATTCGTAATTGCTCTGTTCGGAAATTCGAATGCTTCCGAATGTCCGAAAGTTGCTAAATTCGGACGAATTTCGATTCGTTACGAAACGAATTGCACAAGCCTACCAAACACAATGCTGTGTTCTTCTCACTCATAAGCCAATAGCTGTGATCTCCTTATTCTCCACCCAAAACCGGTGTTCTACTCACTCTTAACCCAACACATGTGTTCTCCTCACTCCCAACCCAAAACCTGTATACTACAAATTTTTCACCCAACACCTGTGTCCTCCTAATTTCCAACCCAAAAACAGTATTCTCCTTACTCCTAAACCAACACCTGTGTTCTCCTCCCACCCAATCTCTACCTATCTTATCCTTCCTCCCAACCCTCACATCTTTGTTCTCCTCACTTCTAGCCCAACACCAGAGTTTTACTTACTCCCAACCAAAAAAAACTGTGTTCTCCTGACTCCCAGCCCAACACCTGTGTTCTCACTTCCAACCCAAAACCTGCATTCTCCTCTTTCGTTACCAAAAACCTGTGTTCTTGTTCTCCTCACTCATAACCCCCACAACTGTGTTCTCTGCACTTCCAACACCTACCTATGTTTTCCTCAGTCACTTCCCACATCTTTGTTCTCCTCCCTCCCCACACCAATATTCCCCCCATTACACACATGCACCTGTGTACTATGCCTGTCTTTTCCTCATTTTTTTACACCCACCTTTCCCTCACTCCTACTCTTTACCTGTGTTCTCCTCAGTCCCTCTCCATGCTATTTCCTCACTCACTCCCCACATCTATGTTCTTCTCACTTCCTCTTTATGCCAATGTTCTCTTCCATCACAACCCTCAACTGTGTTTTCCTTACTCCCTTCCCACATCTCTGTTGTGTGCGTTACTCCCCAAATCTCTGTTTTCTTCACTCCTATGTATTTTTAACTCCCCCCACACATCTTTGTTGTTCTCACTCTCTCTGTGCACTTGTATTCACGTCCTTCCCTCTCCATTAGTGATGAGCCGAACACCCCCGTGTTCGGTTCGCACCACAACCCGCGAACGGACCGAAAGTTCGCACGAACGTTAGAACCCTATTAAATACAATGGATGCGAACAATCGAAATCTAAAGTGCTAATTATAACGACTATTATGCATGTTATTGTCCTAAAAAGGGTTTGGGAACCCGGGTTCTGCACCAGGGGACATGTATCAATGCAAAAAGAAGTTTTAAAAACGGCCGTTTTTCGGGAGCAGTCATTTTAATGATGCATAAAGTGAAAAAAAAAAAGTCAAATATTCCTTTAAATATCGTACCTGGGGGGTGTCTAAAGTATGCCTGTGAAGTGCCACGTGTTTCACGTTTTTAGAACTGTCCCTGCACAAAATTACATTTCTAAAGGAAAAAAAGCCATTTAAAACTGCTTGCGGCTTTAATGTAATGTCTGGTCCTGGTAATATGGATGAAAATCTTTAAGAAAAATGGCATAGCTACCCCATCACCCCCCCCCCCCTACCCCAGCCCATTACCAGCCCCTTTGGGTCTTGTATGGATATTAAGGGGAACCCCGCACACAAAATAAAAAAGGCCCTATATACTCTGAACAGCCGTATACAGGCTGTGCATACAAGACAGGGACTGTAGGTTTGTTCTTATGTAGAATCTGTTTGTAATTTTGAACAGGTACATTGTTTAAGTGTAGCTCCAGCCAAAAAATCTATTTTTAAGCTTTTTGGAAAACATAGGGAACGGTTATCACCCCTGTAACATTTGTTTTGCTGTCTGTGCAGTGTGCACCTGTTCAGAACAGTTCACCTCACTTTCCGTCCTAATGACAAATCTTTTTTGAAATTTTGGTTTTTTTATTGAAACAAGAATTGGTGATAAAGCATCAGTGGAGAGGAGATACTTTTTTCCCATATTAACTCTTACAGGAGAGAATTTGCCTTCCTAGGGGTAGATTTCCTCTCACTTCCTGTTGTATCCTTCCGTTTGCAAGGAGGAGTCGTTTGTAAGTTGGATTTTTGAAAGTAGGGGCCTGCCGTATATACTCAGCTGAAATTTGCCCCTTACATGTTGGTGTTGCCACAACACTGTGAGCCCTCACAGTTACTCTTGGTGGGCGCATGAATGGGCCCTGCTGTGAATTATTAGATCAAGAATTGTAATTGCATGCCCCTGTTGAACAGGGGCTGAAAAATTGGGCCTTTGGTGGTGGTGGTGGTGTTGACACAACACTGTAAGGCCTCACAGTTACTCTTGGTGGGCGCAGGAATGGGCCCTGCTGTGAATTATTAGATCAAGAATTGTAATTACATGCCCCTGTTAAACAGGGGCAGAAAAATTGGGCCTTAGCCACTGGTGGCGGCACCCAGAAACAAAAATGTTCTTCCAAGCTATCATCATCAATCGGATCATTGAGGAGGAGGAGGATAGTCAGTCAACATAACAGGACAGTCTCTCAGCATCAGCATCAGTCTTGAAGGGATGTGACATTTAAAAATAAATTAGTCTGTTATATCAGCTTCAGGTGTTTGGTAGCTGGTGGTGATCCAAGACTGGTTCATCTTTATGAAGGTCAGTCGATCAACCGAGTCGGTGGACAGGCGCACCCTGTGATCCGTGACAAATCCTCCAGCAGCACTGAATGTGCGTTCTGAAAGAACGCTGGATGCAGGACAGGCCAGTAGCTCAATTGCATACTGTGCAAGCTCTGGCCAGTGATCCATCCTCAAGACCCAGTAAGCCAGAGGATTTTCGGTGGGGAAGGTGTCCAAGTCTGACCTTGCCCCTAGGTATTCCTGCACCATGTATATCAGACGCTGGCGATGGTTGCTGGAACCAATCATACCTTGGGGCTGCGGACTAAAGAATTGTCTGAACGCATCGGTCAGACGGCCACCTTCCCCACCGCTCCTTCTTTGACTGACCGAAGCCTCAGCAACTCGTTGTCCAGGACCAGGAGTTTGTAACCTCCCAGTCTCTGGGAACGGGTTGCACAGACCTTTCTGCAAGGCCTCCCGGAGTTGTCTCATCCTCTGCTCCCTCTGCGACGGTAAGATAAGGTCCGCAACCTTACCCTTGTACCGTGGATCAAGGAGAGTGGCCAGCCAGTAATGGTCCCTCTCCTTGATCCGAAGAATACGAGGATCCTTCCGCAGACTTTGCAGGATCAGGGAGGCCATGCAGCGTAGGTTAGCTGAGGCATTCGGTCCGGAGTCCTCTGGGTCACTAAGGACGACATGATCCGCAGCCACCTCCTCCCAGCCACGTACAAGTCCACTGGTTTCTTGGGACTGTAAATCATCCCTAAAAGACTGCTGCTGATGATGATGATGCTGAGTGCCAGGCTCCACCTCCATGCTGACACAATCCTCCTCCTCCTCCTCCTCCTCCTCTTCCTGTGCGATGGGTGGGACAGAAGGAACACTGTTTGGGTAAAGGGGGCCTTGAGAGGCAAGGAATTCCTCCTCTTCCTGCCTCTGTTCTGCCTCAAGTGCCCTGTCCATTATTCCACGCAGCGTATGTTCCAACAGGTGGACAAGAGGTACAGTGTCACTGATGCATGCACTGTCACTGCTCACCATCCTCGTGGCCTCCTCAAATGGTGCCAGGACAGTGCATGCATCCCTGATCATGCCCCACTGACGTGGTAAAAAAAAACCGAGCTCCCCTGACCCTGTTCTGGTGCCGTAGTCGCACAGGTACTCATTGATGGCCCTTTGCAGCCGCTGCAGCATGGCCAACGTTGAGTTCCACCTGGTGGGCATGTAACATATAAGGCGGTTCTTGGGCAGGTTCAACTCCTTTTGCAGCTCAGCCAGGCGAGCAATGGCATTATAAGATCTGCATACAGACTTTCCTGGCCTGCCTCAGGACATCCTGTAAGCCCGGGTACCTGCCCAAGAACCGCTGCACCACCAGGTTAAGGACGTGAGCCACACAGGGCACATGGGTCAGTTGTCCCTGTCGGAGGGCGGAGAGGAGGTTGGTGCCATTGTCGCAAACCACCATTCCTGGCTTAAGCTGGCTGGCGTCAACCAGCTCTCGGCCTGCCCCTGCAGAGCAGACAGAACCTCTGCCCCAGTGTGGCTCCTGTCCCCCAAACACACCAGCGCAAACACGGCATGGCATCTTTTTGCCTGCATACTTGCGTAGCCCCTTGAACGCCTACGGAGCACCGCTGGTTCCGAGGACAAAGCACAGGAAGAGGCCATGGAGGAAGAAGAAGAGGAGGGAGTGGAGGAGAGAGGTGTGTCACAACCAGTAGTAGCATTTTGGAGGCGTGGCGGTGGAACAACCTCCAACACTACTGCACCTTGTCCTGCATCCTTCCCAGATGCCAAAAGAGTGACCCAATGGGCCGTGAAAGAAAGGTAACGTCCCTGTCCATGCCTGCTGGACCATGAGTCAGCGGTAATATGCACCTTACCGCTGACCGCCCTGTCCAGCGAGGCCAAGACATTGCCTTCCACATGCCGGTAGAGAGCCGGAATCGCCTTCCGTGAGAAAAAGTGGCGTTTGGGAACCTGCCACTGAGGAACCGCACATTGCACAAACTCACGGAAGGGGGCCGAGTCTACCAACTGAAAAGGCAGCAGTTGAAGCGCTAGCAATTTAGCCAAGCTAGCATTCAACCGCTGGGCATGTGGATGGCTGGGAGTGAACTTCTTTCGACGGTCCAGCAGCTGGGGCAGGGAAATTTGCCTGCTAGAATCGGACGTCGGTGTACTGCTAGCAGAGTGCCCGCAAGTACTTGGCTGTGACACACCTAATTCTACACCTTCATTCCTCTCAGTGCAGGTTTCAGAGAGGACTGAAGGTATAGTGGGGTTGGAGATCCCAGCTGATGCGGTGCAAGGAGAGGTCTGCTTTGTTCTTTGGTGTGGGTCTTTAAGGTAGGCTTGCCAACGAGCTGCATGGCAGGTCAACATATGTCTGGTCAAGCATGTGGTGCCCAAGCGGGTGATGTTTTGGCCACGCGATATACACTTGAGACATATGTTGCAAACAGCAGCTGTGCGATCTGATGCACTCGACTCAAAAAAGGCCCACACCAAAGAACTTTTTGAATAACGGGCAGAGGCAGCGCCCTGCACAGGCGGAGCTCTGCGGTGTGATTCCGTTGGTGTGCTGCCCTTATGCTGGCCCCCCGAGGGAATCCTGCCTCATTGGAGATGTGCCTCCTCCTCATCCTCCTCCTCCTCCTCCTCCTCTCTCCTATTAGGCACCCACGTGGAGTCAGTGACCTCATCATCCCCTCCCTCCTCATCACTGGAGCCAATCTGGCAGTATGCTGCAGCTGCTGGAACATGACTGCCAGATTGGTGTCCTTCTTGAGCATCCCCTCTCTCTGCTCTCACGCTACTGCCTTCCTCTAGCTGGGTATTATCATCAGACCCTTCGAAACGCTGGGCATCCTCCTGGAGCATGTACCCAACACTGTGCTCAAACAGTTCGGGGGACTCCTCAGGAGGACATGGTTGGTCTAGGGAAGGAGTGACTGATGATGACATTGATACCAGGGAAGAGGACGCTTTGGCAGCTGCTTTGCCAGTACCCTGAGCCTGGGTGAGAGAGGATGAGGAGGATGAGGAGGGCTTGGTCATCCACTCTACCAAGTCTTCGGCATGATGCGGCTCAACACGTCCAGTTGCCGAAAAGAAGGACAAGCGTGTCCCATGGCCACGTGCTGATGGCGATGCAGCGCGTCCACGACCAGCACTGTTGTCTCTAGACACAGAGCCTGCTTGCCCTCTTTTATTGGCTCCTGACTGTCTGCCTCTCCTTGTTTGCCTTCCAGACATTCTAATGGCCTGCAGGGAGATGGGAAAACCAGCAATAAGGCCTAGCTTCAGGAGTATATTTTGCAGGAATCACACTACGCCTGCTGTAAGTGCTGCAAATGCCTGTTGGTGTAACACACCAGGAAAACACAGCAATACGGGCTAACTTCAGGTGTATAATGTGCAGGAGGCACACTCCGCCCGCTGTAAGTGCTGCAAATGCCTGTTGGTGTAACACACCAGGAAAACACAGCAATACGGGCTAACTTCAGGTGTATAATGTGCAGGAGGCACACTCCGCCCGCTGTAAGTGCTGCAAATGCCTGTTGGTGTAACACACCAGGAAAACACAGCAATACGGGCTAACTTCAGGTGTATAATGTGCAGGAGGCACACTCCGCCCACTGTAAGTGCTGCAAATGCCTGTTGGTGTAACACACCAGGAAAACACAGCAATACGGGCTAACTTCAGGTGTATAATGTGCAGGAGGCACACTCCGCCCGCTGTAAGTGCTGCAAATGCCTGTTGGTGTAACACACCAGGAAAACACAGCAATACGGGCTAACTTCAGGTGTATAATGTGCAGGAGGCTTAGCAACAATGACACTGACACTGTCCCCTGCCTATCCTTCTCTCTCCCTGCACACAAGGTTTATCAAAGAATATGACACTGACACTCTCCCTGCCTATCCTTCTCTCTCCCTGCACACAAGGTTTAGGAAAGAATATGACACTGACACTGTCCCCTGCCTATCCTTCTTTCTCCCTGCACACAAGGTTTAGCAAAGAATATGACACTGACACTCTCCCTGCCTATCCTTCTCTCTCCCTGCACACAAGGTTTAGCAAAGAATATGACACTGTCCCCTGCCTATCCTTCTCTCTCCCTGCACACAAGGTTTAGCAAAGAATATGACACTGACACTCTCCCTGCCTATCCTTCTCTCTCCCTGCACACAAGAATAGCACAAAGAATATCAACACTGTCCCTGCCTATCCTTCTCTTTCCCTGCGCCGGAACACACTACACAAGGCCGCCGCGCTCGCGGCCTTTTATAGTGTGGGGCGTGTGCTAAATCCCCTGAGCTATAATTGGCCACAGGCAACCTGCCTGTGGCCAATTATGGCTCTCCTAGCTGCCGGCGCTGTGATTGGCCAAGCATGCGGGGTCACAGTGCATGCTTGGCCAATCACAGCGCCGGGATTGCACTGCGATGGCGCAGTGTATTGTGGGCCGTTCGCGTCACTCGAATTTGGCGCAAACGGCCCAAATCGTTCGATGTTCACCGAACGGTCGAACAGCCGATGTTCGAGTCGAACGTATGTTCAACTCGAACACCGAGCTCATCCCTACTCTCCATATCTGGGTTCTGCACACTCCATCCTTACTCCTGAGAGGTGAGCTTACTTCCGCCACCGCGGCCCGGGAGGAACCTTCTAAAAAGAGGGTTTCCGCTCCCCCCCCCAAAAAAAATGACATGCCAAATGTGGCATGTCTGGGGGTCACCTTTCTTCAAAGTGGAAGTTCCATTTTTGGGTGGAACTCCACTTTAATGCCCTATTCTACTTCCAACCAAATCCACTGTCCTTTTCACTCCCTTTCCATGTCTATGTTGCTTTGCTCTCTTCCCACATTTGTCCCCTCTTGGCCCCCTCCCTATACCTATGTTTTCTTTACTTCCATTGCCCTTCATCTATGCCCCATGTATGCATTCTTACCTGCCACCCACCAATGATGAAAAATCAAAATTTTATATATTACGCATATTTATAATTACCTGTATATGGGTACACTGGTTGTGAGCTCAAGTCTGAAATATCCAGCACTTTGTGTCTTAATGGAATTTTATAGTAATTAAATAAAACAAGATATTTTAGAAATTAAATATCTTAATTTTTTAACACAATTATAATTCTTCACAACTGTTTAGAGAGTACAGAAAGCAATGTTCTTTAAATGTAATGCTTTAGTAAATATTTCCATTAATTGCTGAATACATTGCAGAATTTTGATGGTGTATTACATTTAATAAATATAATGTATACCAGTCATCTAGGTAATTAAGAAAGTTATATTATGCTAATTTTATTTTTGTTTTCTAACCCTTATTCACAGTAATGAAATCAATAAAAATTTACTTTTTTCACCTAGATATATTACACTCATTTTATTGTTGTTTTAAAAGCCTTATTCATAATAATGAAATCTATAAAGAAATAAACATTTTATCTAATGGAATATTTAAATACATAACTGAGGCTCCATCAGATGGCTATTATTATTTTTTGGCACAGAGGGGTGCAAATAAAATTAGTGAATTAGTAGTATTAAACCCAAAGACCAAAAATGTATGTATTGCAGCTGGCCAATCCTTGATTGTGGTGGCTGCATTCGTTTTTTTTTTTTTTTTTAAGATATTCTATTTATTATTTTATTCTGGCTAATAACACACTTACTAGAGAGTGGCAGATTCTACTTTATAGAGGGACAATGGAGACCTCTTTGGACAGCAGCATTTTCAGTCTGTCAGTCTAAATGCGCCAACAGATTTAGATGGACTTGACTAACAAATTGAGGCTGAGCTTTAGCTAACACTTTTTAAGCAGTTTCATAGTTGGTAAAATTGAATAAAGACACTGGTCCATACAGTCCAACCTGTGTAATTGGTGTATGTGTGTCAATGTCGATAATCATTTCCCATATCCCTGTATATTGTGTTTACTAAGAAGGACGTCCAAGAGTCTTTTAAAACAATCAATACTTCCTGCTGTCACCACCGATTGTGGAAGAGAGTTCCACATTCCTACAGCCCTGACAGTAAACAACTCCATATGCAGCTTAAGGTTGCATGAATTTTCCTCCAATCTCATTGAGTGGCCCCCAGTTACAACAACAGTTATTTTTTTCTCCTTTTGGGATAAAAGTTTTACATAACGTAATAAAAGCTATTGGAAGCACCCGTCAATGGTAAGTGGTTTGTCTCAACTCTCTAACTGCCACTTTTGCTAGTGTAGCGGGGTCTTCAATTTAGTGGGGTACACTTGGGGAGTAGTGTGACCCAAGTGTGTAATTATGTTAGGGTTCAGACCCCTTTTTCTTATTCGTGGAGGATTGGGTGGTGTAATATTCTCTTCGACCAGTAGGTGTCAGTGTACCTACTGGCTCGGGGTAGAATCACTACCGCAGTGCTACCCTTCTTTGTCTCTTCCTGGAGATGGTACGGCTGGGGCGGGGAACCCGCCGTGGTGTCGACGGGAGGAGATAAAAGGGGGAGACGCCCTCGCCACGAGGTCTTCTTCAGGGATCATCTCTTCACGCACCCAGGCACCTTCAGCCTGGGTGCGGGCGGTTCAAGGTTCCGGCCCAGGCGCCCTAGGCCTGGCCGGGACGAAGATGGAGTCCATCCCAGGCACCTTCAGTCTGGGATGAGGTACTATTGAGGAGGCCTGGGACCCGGTGACTCCGACTGGGTCCCACGAGGGTGGAGTTGCTCCAGGGCGCCCCTCGCGAGGGGACCCGCATCTGAGGTGAGGAGGCTGGGGAGGTCACTCGTTCGAAGACCCGGTGTAGTGTCAACCCGGTGACGGATGGGCCTACGGTAACTCCCTTGGAGGACATCTTCCCCTGATAGAGGCCCGCAGCGCAACGGAGGTATTCATGTCGAGACCCCTACAGCCCCTTGGTCACAGTATAGAGGGTGTAGGGACCCAGATCAGTATAGTGCCTCGACCTGCTCATTTCACCGTATCATGCCATCGCATTGCCTTGTAACTGAAGATACGAAATAAACCTAACCGTTGGACTGTGATTGGTGTATGGACTCTGTTAATGGGAGCAAAGGGAGGTTTCTGCACGACAGACTCGGTACATGTTCAGGACACCGGCCCGAGGAAACATTAGGTATTGGCCTTCACCTCGCCTGCAAGTAGTGGGGAGGACATGGGCCGTAGCGCACCCTCACCTCTGTCGCGTGACATACCCCTAGGCTAAAGAGGACGGGGTGAGGGGGTGGCCGCTACACATGGGGGCTCGTCCGGGATATCGTGTGTCTTGGCGATAGAACTGAGAGCGTCTGTGTTTGAACTTTGCTGCCCGGAGGAGTTCCGAGCGGGTCGGCCATGTGATTGGCCAGAGTGCATCCCTGCTCGGAGTTGTGGACATGACCCTAAGTCGGGAAAGGCCCACGCAGAGGAGCGTAGAAAGGGAAAGGTCCAGCCGTGTGAAGTACTACATGTGGGGACTGTTAATGCACTGCGCCACGAGGCACCCCATGACTGTACAATTCGTGGGCGGAGGCTGGCGGAAGCCCGCGAAAACGTACAAGTTGTGGGAGGAGTCTGGCCACGTGTGGAGATACACGTGGAGACTCCGGCGCGTGGTCAGCGCGTGATGGAACAGCAAGTGGTCGGGATGGCCTCAAGCTCCCTGTGGATACCGGTACCTTACCCCACGAAGATGACTGCATTTGCTGCTCCCCTGACAGACACGGGGATAAGACTTAGGCCCCGAGGACAGTTGGCTCTGTATTCATGCAGAGACACGGAGGCTCTCGGTGTGATCTGTCCCGGATACTCGGGACTGGTGGTCCAATTAAAGCCATTCGGGCGATGTGAGGCCTGCAAGGAATTCCTTTTTGAGGTTGAACCATACACGGAAAGGCCCCGGGCCCTACGCCTCAACTGCATCACAGGAACCGCCACTCCGGAGGGAGAGATCCAGGCCTCTGCGGAGGTCCCCGTACGCGCTGACCAGGGCGAAGTGACTGCCCAACCAGAGATTGAGAGAGAAAAATCCGAAGACACTGCTTCGGTCACCACAGACTCCCTGCTACCACCCCCGAAGAGGAAGATAGGCCTGGTGCAGGCCTCCTGTGGTCGTGGTCGAGCTTCACCCCGCCGCTTGCCTGGCCTGGATGGCGCCGGTAGAGAAGAGAGTCCCGGACATCCCAGTTCTTCAGTAGGTCCAGGTGAGCTAGGGGTTGGGACTGCGGTGTTGGTTGGAGGTGTCGGGGGTTCACAGTCGGTGGAGCCCGAAAGGGAGGGTAGCCTTCCGTCTACTAGAGACTACCTTCCCGCCGAGATGTATGACACCTCCGACTTAGAGTCGTTGTCAGACTGTGGGGATGACGGGGAAATAGACGAGTTGTTTCAATGGAAGGGCTGGGACAGACGCCCGCTACCTGTGCTGAGTAAACCACAGGATTCCCCCATGTCCATAGAAGATAATACGCTCCGGGCGCAGACCCCGGAGTTTCAGAGGAAATCTAACCCTTCGACCTTTCCTCACTCAACTACATCATCCGCTTTGATGGTGAGGACGCAGCGCGCTTCGTTGCGGGCACCAAAGACCAAGCAACCTGAGATGGTGAAGGTACCTCGGCACCCGGAGGCCATCGTACAGCCAGGAGAAGGTGAGCGAGATGTGATGCCGCCTCTAGCCAGATTGCAGAGACTTTTCTCCCAGAGAGTCGCCCGTGAATATGGGTGGGAGTACCCCTACTTGCCCCGGGACTTATTGTATGAAGTTGAGGTCCTGCGACCAAGGTGGTATGACGAGTTTGTATGGGAAAAGCTTAAAGTACCCCATGCCAGGCGATACCTGTCATGTTCACCGCCTGTGTCTAAAAAGTTCAAGGACTGCAGAGCTGATTGGAGACTTGGGCGCCATATTCATGCTGATAAGGTGCTCATCTGTAGGAAAGAAGGAGAGGATGTCGAGTACTCAGTGGAAGTGTTTGATGGGCACCTGAAGCCTCTGTTTCTGCCGGATCCAAGGTTCTACTTATAGGAGGAGTGAGCTCCTATCTTGTTGCTGTTGAAACTTTCTGGATGAGACATTCCCAGACGCCTAGAACTGTGCCCTACTTTTGTTTTGATTTGGGCTTTTCTTTTACTCACTGGAGACTTGGGAGCTGTTGTTTTTTTTTCTCCCTTTTCTTCATGTGCCAAAGGCAGAGACTTTTGGGGTAGAGTCAGAGTAGGAAAGCAGGAAGAATGAAGATCTCACCAAGTGTCATTACCGCGGCTCTGTCACCAGGTGGCAGTGTTGCGCAACGAATGTTTGAAAATTTTACATATGCATTACTTACTTATTGGAGTGAGCGGGTCTCTCGGCTGACAGACCCACTCATGCCAAGTTAATACACAGTGTTAGGATGTGTTTTCTCTTTTGTTGTTTCCCTTCTGCAGGAGAATTCATCGGTCAAGACTACTGAGAGTGGGGTGGTTCTTAGACAGCGATGGGAGGGATTGTACATGTGCACAGAACAAATGTTTATCGTTTTATATTTCCCCTTTTCCTTTTGAGCAGGTCTTGGCACATTTAGTATCCAGAAATTGAGGGATAGCCTCTGGGGCCCACTTCATGTCACCACTCTTCGGGAGACATGGGTGTGCACCTGACGCTGGGGACCAGCGTCAAACCACAGGGGGGAGTGTGTAGCGGGGTCGTCAATTTAGTGGGTTACACTTGGGGAGTAGTGTGACCCAAGTGTGTAATTATGTTAGGGTTCAGACCCCTTTTTCTTACTCGTGGAGGATTGGGTGGTGTAATATTCTCTTCGACCAGTAGGTGTCAGTGTACCTACTGGCTCGGGGTAGAATCACTACCGCAGTGCTACCCTTCTTTGTCCCTTCCTGGAGATGGTACGGCCGGGGCGGGGAACCTGCCGTGGTGTCGACGGGAGGAGATAAAAGGGGGAGACGCCCTCGCCACGAGGTCTTCTTCGGGGATCATCTCTTCACGCACCCAGGCACCTTCAGCCTGGGTGCGGGCGGTTCAAGGTTCCAGCCCAGGCGCCCTAGGCCTGGCCGGGACGAAGATGGAGTCCATCCCAGGCACCTTCAGCCTGGGATGAGGTACTATTGCGGAGGCCTGGGACCCGGTGACTCCGACTGGATCCCGCGAGGGTGGAGTTGCTCCAGGGCGCCCCTCGCGAGGGGACCCGCATCTGAGGTGAGGAGGCTGGGGAGGTCACTCGTTCGAAGACCCGGTGTAGTGTCAACCCGGTGACGGATGGGCCTACGGTAACTCCCTTGGAGGACATCTTCCCCTGATAGAGGCCCGCAGCGCAACAGAGGTATTCATGTCGAGACCCCTACAGCCCCTTGGTCACAGTATAGAGGGTGTAGGGACCCAGATCAGTATAGTGCCTCGACCTGCTCATTTCACCGTATCATGCCATCGCATTGCCTTGTAACTGAAGATACGAAATAAACCTAACCGTTGGACTGTGATTGGTGTATGGACTCTGTTAATGGGAGCAAAGGGAGGTTTCTGCACGACAGACTCGGTACATGTTCAGGGCACCGGCCCGAGGAAACATTAGGTATTGGCCTTCACCTCGCCTGCAAGTAGTGGGGAGGACATGGGCCGTAGCGCACCCTCACCTCTGTCGCGTGACATACCCCTAGGCTAAAGAGGACGGGGTGAGGGGGTGGCCGCTACACTAGACAAAAAAAATGCAGAAGACAGCTCTATACGTAGGAAAAAAACGACATCAATTTTATTTGGGTACAGTGTCGCACAGCCGCGCAATTGTCAGTTAAAGCGATGCAGTGCCGTATCGCAAAAAATAGCCCTGTCAGGAAGGGGGTAAAACGTTCCAGTGGTGAAGTGGTTACAGGAAGCTAAAAATAATAGACTCATTGGCCAGAACACCCGGGGAAAATAAAGGAAAAATAATCTTAAAAAAGGAAACTAATGCAGCCACCACACTTAAAGCGGAGTTCCACCCATATAAAATTCAGAAGCTACAAAAGGTATAGCTGCTGATTTTTAATAATCGAACACTCACCACTCAGAGCACCACTCATGCACTTCCAGGCCCACTATCCATTGATGTAAATTGGAATGGTCCTTTTAATGCATCCAATGCCTGATCCTACTAGCTGGGGCTGTCTGATCATGGATGCAAACAGCAGCACGAATAGGTCTATAGGTCACCTTAAAGGGGTTGCCAAGGTTCGTTTTTTATTTTCTAAATAGGTTCCTTTAAGCTAGTGCATTGTTGGTTCACTTACCTTTTCCTTAGATTTCCCTTCTAAATATTTTTTTTCTTTGTTTTCTTTGTCTGAATTTCCCACTTCCTGTTCCTCCTCAGTAAGCTGTTCAGTAAGCTGTTCTGGCTTACTAAACACCGCTCGGATGATGGTGTGAAGTTTAGTGAGGAGAAACAGGAAGTGAGAAATTCAGACAAAGAAAAAAAACATTTAGAAGGCAAATCAAAGGAAAAGGTAAGTGAACCAACAATGCACTAGCTTAAAGGAACCTATTTAGAAAATAAAAAACAAACCTTTACAACCCCTTTAAAGTGTAAGTAAACCTTCTATCGTTTTCACCCAAGGAAACTGCCATCTTGGCCTCTGTTTAACCTACAACTGCCATGATGCTACACATGTGATCAGTTATGACAGCAGCCATTGGATGGTTTGACAGTTTGGTTGAGAGAACAACCAATGGGAGTGGTACATTTCTGGCACGGTGCCGGAAATTAAACTGTTTTATGGATGGGTTTACTTCCGCTTTAAGTTTAAACACCCATTAACATTAAGATGAGGACACATCTGTATAGAGTGACCATCGATAGGTACAAGCTAGCTTTGTCAAAAGAAGCATAAGGTATGCACATTTACACACATGCTTATTCAATGAATCAAAGTGAAGGGTACAAGTGCAGTAACTAATAGTACCCATTACTCTTTTGCAGATCTGAATGTACAATTCATGTATGTGTTACTGTACTGCACAATTTCTGTTAAAGCGGTATTAAACCCTGAACAAAAAATTTAATTTATTGAAGCTTACCAATCATTAGATGTGGTGGCTCCATCAGTTTTCTTTTTTAGGCTTTTTCCTTCTGTTTTCATCTGGTGATCTGGCCAGAAACACACCTCCTATGTTAGGGTGCCCTCACACTGGATGAAGGCACAACAGAGAATCCTATGTACAGCAACATTGTCAGTCTGAGGGGTGAGGAGTGCTAGATGTACTAGCAGATTTAGATACACTAACAACCTGAAGCTGAACTTCAGCTAACACTTTATAAGCAAGTACTGTGAAAAGTTGTTGTTTTTTTCCTTTTGGGATAAAGAAGGAAAAGAGATTTCATCTCCAAATACGGAAAGGTTTCTTCACAGTAAAAGCTGTGAAAATGTGGACTAGTCTCCCTCAAGAGCTGCTTCTGTCCAGCTCAGTAAATTGCTTTAAAAAATACCTGGATTCTTTCCTAAGGGTTGGTTCACACCTATGCGTGTGGCTGTGGGTATAGAAATTGCGTCTGTTCCCGCAACCACCTGCATCCAAATCGTGCATCAAAAAGACCAGGCAATTTCCCTGCGGCCGCATTTTTTTTTTTTTGAGGAAACGCAGGCACGGCAACCTGCACAAACGTGGCCCACAGGAGTGTGAACCTTGGGTAAATGTACATAATATAACATAATATAACTGGATACTAACATTTATAGGTAAAGTTGATCCTGGGAATATCCGATTGCCTTTTGGGGGATCAGGAAGGAATATTTTTCTCCTGCTGGAACAAATTGGATCATGTTTTGCTGTTTTCTTTGCCTTCCTCTGTATCAACTGTGGGTATAGGATTGTATTTTTTTTTTCCCTTTTATTGGTTGAACTAGATGGACTTGTGTCTTTTTTCAACCTGATTAACTATGTACCTATGTAACTATGTATATAAATAAATAAAAGCTGATCATTGTAATCACCCCTTTCAGTGGTAAGTGATTTGTCTCAACCCTCTAATCGCTACATCTTGTTTTGTTGTAAAACAACTGACTTAGACCCCATTCACACAGGGGCAACACGACTTCCAGCACGACTTTGGGAGGCAACTTGGACACGACTTGAGCATGAATCACAGCGCGACTTGGGGCGACCTAAGCGCGAGTTGTGGTGATTTACAACATGACTGAAGTTGCCTCCAGGACAGGAGGCTTTCCAGTGGCCAATCAAACAAGAATCAGCTCTGTGGAAGGGAGGGGTTTGCCTGAGAAATGGATGTTCTCTTCCTGGAAAGTTGATTCTGTTAAGACAGGGGATCCGACTTATGAGGCAACTTCCATTGAAATCAATAGGTACAAGTCACCTAGAAGTCGGATTGAAGTAGTACAGGAACCTTTTTTGAAGTCGGAGTGACTGCAGTAATGTGCATTAAGACGGCTCCATTCACTTACATTGATTTTCTCATGCAGCGCGACTTGAGGCGACTTGGGGCGACTTGAAGTCAGATCCAAAGTCGTCCCTGCGTGAATGGGCTCTAACTGGCAAGATCACCAGATGACAATAAAAGGAAGAAAGCCTGAAATGGAAATCAAATGCAGCTATCACATATAAGAATTGGTAAGCTGCAATATAATAAATGTTTGCTTTTGGATTTAATACCACTTTAAACTTTTACCCCACAGGGCTTGCATTTCTTATAAATACACAAAATGTTCTGATGTATTTATGAGGGAGCCATCTTTAACAGTGGTGAGACAGTAATGACAGTTTTCAAAGTGGTGTTCACATGTTATATCTTTAAACAACACATTCACTCAGGTAGTGTGATAAATTGCACACAAAAACATATCCTTACCAAACCCTTCTGTTACATAATTTATCTGTATAACTTCTGCAGCTTCCATGACCTACATAATTTTTTTTCTCTCTCGAACCTAATTCCATTAAATTAATATTTCATGGCCATACCTGGGATGGTAGCTAGACTATTTCTTCAAGATGCAGAGTCTCTGTTAAAAATGGAAGTTAATTCAATGTGCCAAATGCTAAATCTTCTGGAAGACGTGTGTAATATGAAGGTGAGCAGATGTATGTCTCCCCACGCTTGCAAACAGCAAAATGTTATAAAAGAGTAAATGTCTAGCATATTATTAATCATTCAAGAATTAGGAACTCTGCACCACTTCCATACCAAAATATTTCATAAAATTGTCAGTTTCTTGCAAACTCTATTTCTCCTGCATGGCCATTATTTGTATGACAGATAGGGCGTACAGTAGGTAGTTAATCTGAATATACATTTATTTCATAATATTTTTTTTATTTTTATTTTCGCACAAGGGTAAAATGGAAAATAATCACATTTGATGCTTTAGAACCACACCTTAAATGGGCTGTAAAATCCATAGGGGCGTTTGCAGCACATTTGTGGTGTGTTTCAATAAAAGTGAATAGAAGCGGTTGAAAAGAAACAAGACCTGCTGAACGCTGCAAGCAATGTTTTTTTTTTTTTGCCCCACCACAATGCGAGGCAATGCTAACACTGCAGTGTTTACACCTCCACCTTTTTTTTCCTTTTTTATTATTATTATTATTATTATTATTATAATATATTTTTAAATGTTTTCTTTTTTCATTTTCTTTTTTATATATTTTTTATCTTTATTTTTATTTATTTTATTATTTTTAGTTTTGATTCCACTTCTATCTTAATTTATTTATTTCTATTTTCATATTTATCTTAATTTTTTTTATACCTTTTTATATATATTTTTGTTATTTTATTATATATTTGTTATATATTTTTTGAATCATACTACTGCCCCCCTCCTTCCTATTGACTACATAGCAGCACAGGGTGTAGTGGTTAGCACTTTCACCTAGCAGCAAAAGGGTCACTGGTTCAAATCCCGACCATGACACCACATGCCTGGAGTTTGCATGTTCTCCCTGTGCCTACGTGGGTTTCCTCTGGGTACTCCGATTTCCTCCCACACTCTAAAGACATGCTGGTAAGTTAATTGGCTCCCGTCTAAATTGGCCCTAGTTGGGACCCTTCGGGGTAAGACCGCTGGATACCCCTTCCCATTGACGTCAGAGCTGACGAGAACGTGACTCTCAGAGCCTGGACATAAAGTTTAAAGAAGCAATACATTTGGCAGCAGCACTGAGTATGATAATGATTGTTTGGTTGTCCCTTTACTATTTGTCTGCAGCACCAGGGCAGCTAGTGACTGGGGATATATATATATATATATATATATATATATATACACTGTGTATATAGGAATATACAGTGTAGCGGGAATGTACTTTCCCGGGTGTAATTCAAACCTGGCAGAGACATCAGTGATGTGTAGTTCCCTGCGGCCCAGCGGGTGGCGCTGTCGCCCTGGGCTGGGGTTGAACCATTGCTGTGTGCCGTGCCTCCTTTTTGTCCTCCTTCGGCAGCAGTATGGTGGGGCGGGGAACCCGCCGTGCTTGCTGGGAGAGGGTATAAAGGGGCGGCCATCTTTGTCACGGGGTGGAGTCCCAGGCACCTTCAGCCTGAGGGCGGTGGTTCGTGTCGGTCCTCTAGGTGGCCTAGGCCTAGAGGGCGTCCGGAGGTCGTGTTCCATCCCAGGCACCTTTAGCCTGGGATGAGGTACTCGAATGGAGGTCTGGAGCTCAGTGCCCAACACTGAGTTCCGCGAGGGATGGAGGTCCTAGGGAACCCAGGGATTGGGTACCCGAATCCGGAAGGCGTAATGGACCGGGGGGAGCCACTCACTTGAAGACCGGGTGCAGCAGATTGCCAGTGACAGGTGAGCCTCCCATCGGAGACCGCCTGGAAGGAAACCCCCCCCCGCTCGGAGACCTCAGCCCACTTTCATGGAGGAAAGTGGAGAGTTCCTTGTGTCTGGGCCTACTCGCATCCACACCTCCTTGTTTGTTCTGTTCTTTGAGGGAGTCTAACTGATTGTGCTGTTCACTCGAGAAGAATAAAGGAGTGTTGGACTTTAATGGTGTGGGACTCTTTTCTGGTGGACATTGTTCAAGGTAACTCCAGGTGCACAACACTGACCCGAAGGTAGAGAAAGAACTTTGCTTACACTGCACGAACACATGTGGTGAAGGCTTGGCGTGGTGACCCCACTCTCTCCCCTCTAAGGTACCCCTAGACAAGAGAAAGACGAGCTGATGCAAAGAGGGGAGTGAGGAGGCCGCTACAAGTGGGGGCTCGGGTCCGGTATAGTGTTCGTGTACTACGGAATTGAACGTGTCTGCCCGGAGGAGTTGCGAGTAGGCAGGCCTTCATTGGCCGAAGTGCATCCCTGCTTGAAGTCGTGGACATGACCCAGTGAAGGGAAAGGCCCACGCAGAAGAGAGCGAGGAAAGGGGGGAGCTCAGCCGTGTGAAGGACTACACGTGGGGGCTTCTATTTGCACTGCGCCACCAGGCACACCCCCACCGCTTAGTTCGTGGGAGTGACTCAGAAGAAAAAAAGAAGAAAAGTCAGCGAACTGGAGCAAAGGGGAGGAGTCCAATACGTGTGAAGGACTACATGTGGGACGTTGGCGCAAAAACTTTGCAGTGTGCGATGGATCAGCAAGAGGTCCCCATGTTCGGACATACATTGTGGATCCCGGTTCACCCTTCTACCATGACACTGACTGCTGCTGCTCCGGTAACAGATACGGGGATCCGGCTAAAGCCAAGGGGACGATTCGCCCTGTATTCGTGCATGGACGTTGAGGCCCTGGGTGTGATTTGTCCCGGCTGTTTGGGACTGGTGTGCCAACTGAAGCCATTCGGGCGATGTGAGGCCTGTGGGGAGTTTCTTTTTGAAGTGGATGCAGCGGTTGAGAAGCCGAGAACCATTTACCCTGGCCGTGCTGCAGGCAACACCACTCAAAGAGGAGGAATCACTGCTTTGACAGCCATCCCTGCGCACACTGCAGCGACCGCGGAGGAGGTCGTGAAAAATCAATGGGAGAAATCCGAGGATGCTGACTCAGTCACCACTGTCTCGCAGTGTCCACCACCGAAGAGAAAGACCGGTATGGTAGCCCCGACCAGCAGTTGTGGTGGACCATCTCGCCCGCTTACGCCTGGCCCGGATTGATCTGTCGGCAAGAGTTCCGGACGTCCCGCTTCAAGTAAAGGCCGAGGTAAGCCAGGCAGAGAGATTTGGTGTGTGGGAAGAGGTGAAAACTCAGTCTCCACTACAGGGTACCTGCCCGCGGAGGAGTGTGACACCTCTGACCTGGAGTCGCTCTCGGACATGGGAGACGATGTTGCTATAGACAAGTTGTTTGTAGAAAAAGGCTGGGATAAAGTACCTCTCGCTTCATCCCGCAGAACCAGGGATCCACCCATGTCTACAGGGGATAGTACACCCCGGGTGGAGGCACCAGCGCCTGTAGAGGGGTCCCGTCCCCAGCCTGCCTCTACATCCCCGGTATCACCTACACTGAAGACTGGAGAAAAGAGACTGCTGTTGCGAGCACCTATGCCCAGATCAGATGTGATCAAGGTCCCTCGCCACCCGGACTCAATAGTTTTGCCTGGTGAAGGGGACAGAGCTACTATGCCTCCTTTGGCCAGACTACAACGCCTATTTGGCCAGAAGGTTGCTGCAGAGTACGGATGGGAGTATCCATACTTGTCCAAGGAGCTGCTCTATGAGGTGGAAGTGTGCCTGGGAGCGCTGGTACAATGACTTTGTGTGGACTCACCTTCAGATTCCACACCCCCGCAGGTACCTGGCATGCTCTCCCAAGGCCTCTCAGCGTTTTAAGGACTGCAAGGCAGAGTGGATGTTGGGACGGCACATACATGCAGACAAAGTGTTGATCCGGCGCAAGGAAGGAGAAGATGTAGAATATCATCTGGAGATCATTGGACTCTGGGGTAGATAGGGCTCAAGAGAAGAGGAAAGTTCCACGAGTGCAGTTACCGTGATGCTGTCACCAGGTGGCAGTGTTGCGCAATGTTAACACTTTTCAGACACTCACTCCATGGAGAAAAGGGATTTCTTTACGAAGAAGTTTCTTTCCTCTTACACGAATATATGTGTCAGGGTTTATGTGTGTTAACCACTTAAGCCCCGGACCATTTGGTAGCTAAAGGACCAGAGGTGAATTCTGAATTTTGTACTGCGCTGCTTTAACTGTAAATTGTGCGGACATGCAATGTTGTACCCAAACGAAATTTGCGTCCTTTTCTTCCCACAAATAGAGCTTTCTTTTAATGGTATTTGATTGCCTCTGCGATTTTTATTTTTTGCGATATAAACGGAAAAAGACCGAAAATGTTGAAAAAAAATGATATTTCCTACTTTTTGTTATAAGAAAAATCAAATAAACTAGGCCAAAATGTATTCAGCCACATGTCTTTAGTAAAAAAATGTCAATAAGCGTATATTTATTGGTTTGAGCAAAAGTTATAGCGTTTACAAACTAGGGTACATTTTCTGGAATTTACACAGCTTTAAATTTATGACTGCCTATCTCATTTCTTGAGGTGCTAAAATGGCAGGGCAGTACAAAACCCCCCCAAATGACCCAGGATTTCTAAGGGCGCAAATTTTTGATTTCACTCCTCACTACCCATCACAGTTTTGAAGGCCATAAAATGCCAAAATAGCACAAAACCCCCCCAAATGACCCCATTTTAGAAAGTAGACACCCCAAGGAAATTGCTGAGAGGCCTGTTGAGCCCATTGAATATTTTTTTTTGTCCCAAGTGATTGAATAATGACAAAAAAAATAAAAAATAAATTACAAAAAGTTGTCACTAAATGATATATTGCTCACACATGCCATGGTTATATGTGGAATTGCACCCCAAAATAAATTTTGCTGCTTCTCCTGAGTACGGGGATACCACATGTGTGGGACTTTTTAGGAGCCTAGCCGCGTACGGGACCCCGAAAACCAATCACCGCCTTCAGGATTTCTAGGCACAAATTTTTGATTTGACTCCTCACTACCTATCACAGTTTCGAAGGCCATAAAATGCCAAAATAGCACAAAACCCCCCCAAATGACCCCATTTTGGAAAGTAGACACCCCAAGCTGTTTTCTGAGAGGCATGGTGAGTATTTTACAGCTCTCATTTGTTTTTGAAAATGAAGAAAGAACTTTTTTTTTTTTTTTCTTTTTTTTTTCAATTTTCAAAACTTTGTGACAAAAAGCGAGATCTGCAAAATACTCACAATACCTCTCAGCAAATAGCTTGGAGTGTCTACTTTCCAAAATGGGGTCATTTGGGGGGGTTTTGTGCCATCTGGGCATTCCATGGCCTCCGAAACTGTGATAGGCAGTGAGAAGTGAAATCAAAAATTTACACCCTTAGAAAGCCTGAAGGCGGCGATTGGTTTTTGGGGTCCCGTACGCGGCTAGGCTCCCAAAAAGTCTCACACATGTGGTATCCCCATACTCAGGAGAAGCAACAGAATGTATTTTGGGGTGTAATTCCACATATGCCCATGGCATGTTTGAGCAATATATCATTTAGTGACAACTTTGTGCAAAAAAAAAAAAAAATTGTCTTTTTCCGCAACTTGTGTCAACATATAAAATATTCCATGGACTCGACATGCCTCTCAGTATATAGCTTGGGGTGTCTACTTTCCAAAATGGGGTAATTTGGGGGGGTTTTGAACTGTTCTGGCATTTTATACACAACATTAGGAAGCTTACATCCACTCTTCTAACCACTTGAAGACAAAGCCCTTTTTGACAATTTTTGTTTACATGAAAACATATTTTTTTTTGCAAGAAAATTATGTTGAACCCCCAAACATTGTATATATTTTTAAAGCAAAGGCCCTACAGAATAAAATGGTGGGTGTTGCATTTTTTTTTCTACACAGTATTTGCGCAGCGATTTTTCAAACGCATTTTTTGGGGAAAAAATACACTTTTTTTAATTTTAATGCACTAAAACACACTATATTGCCCAAATGTTTGATGAAATAAAAAAGATGATCTTAGGCCGAGTACATAGATACCAAACACGACATGCTTTAAAATTTCGCACAAACGCGCATTGGCGACAAACTACATACATTTTTAAAAGCCTTTAAAAGCCTTTACAGGTTACCCCGTTAGATTTACAGAGGATGTCTACTGCTAAAATTACTGCACTCGATCTGACCTTTGCGGTGATACCTCACATGCATGGTGCAATTGCTGTTTACATATGACGCCAGACCGACGCTTGCGTTTGCCATTGGGCAAGAGCAGGGCAGTACAGGGGTGCTTTTTTTTTTTTTTTTTTTTTTTTATTATTAATTTTGCTTTTTTATTTTATTTTTAAATTGTTCCTTCCATATTTATTATTTTTTATCATTTTTATTGTTATCTCAGGGAATGTAAATATCCCCTATGATAGCAATAGGTAGTGACAGGTACTCTTTTTTTGAAAAAACTGGGGTCTAGACCCTAGATCTTTCCTCTGCCCTCAAAGCATCTGACCACACCAAGATCGGTGTGATAAAATGCTTTCCCAATTTTCCAATGGCGCTTTTTATATCCGGGGGGGGACATTCCCTCCCACTGCTTGTAAAAGCAGTCCAGAGGCTAATTAGCCACTATGATTGCTTTTACATGAAATCCGGCCGCTGGCTGAAAAGAATGATACCAAGATGATACCTAAACCCGCAGGCATCAATCTGGTATAACCAATCAAAGTCCAGCAACATACCAGTACGTTGCTGGTCCTTGTTGGACATGTATTGTAATCTTTTTTTTTCATGCAGCCAGGTGGCTGAATGAAAAAAGAGATTGATCGGTGGGTATGCCCACCATTAGAATACCGCCCTTCATCCACCCACTTCTAATGATGGGCATACATGCACCATTTATATATGCCAAAGCATGGGGGCATCCTCCCGCAAAAAAAGTTATGCCGCACACACATGGTCGGACTTTTCCACGGGCAAGCCTCCGTCGGAATTACGATCGTATGTACGCGGCATTAGGAGCAAAATCACTCCTCCGCCCCTGCTGCCCCAATGCTTTGGCATATTTGCTTTTTTTTTTTAACTGTGGTGGTGAAATCACCTCCTACAGCACTGGAGTCGCAGGGATCAGGCCTGTCTCTGCGAACGCTGCAGTTATGTTTGTTGTGTTTTGTAAGTGACAGTGATCGATCGATACTGCACTTGGGTGGCCTGGGCTGGACGGAGGGGCAAAATGCAGGTGCTAGCAGGTATCTGGGCTGATCCCGCTAACACTGCGTTTTTGGGAACCCTAAACTGCTGGGGACGCTAGTATAGATCTGATCAGATCAGATATTGATCTGTTCAGATACTATACCACTAAGGGAGGTGTATGCTTCACGCGTGGATGTTAGCGTTACTGGCACTAACCTGACGCTGCCTGGGGTGTGACGCAGACCCTCTCTGACGCTAAAACCTAATTGATATCACCCGCCGGGCGATCAGGGGGTTAAACCTTTATTGGGTTATATACGGCGGGTGCCCTGACACTATAAAAAGCAAACTAACTAACCAGCGTCACCCGTAACACTTATATGATGATCACTGGTGAAAGGGTTAACTAGGGGCAATTAGGGGGTTAAAACCTTTATTAGATAATATATGGGGGTACCTGACGCTATAAAAACCTGCGGCAAACCTAAAAAAAATTACTGGCTACCGATCTGCATCACCGACGCTAAGACAGCGATCAGAAAAATGATCGCTTAGCGACAGTGGTGATAGGGGGTGAAAGGGTTACCTGGGGGGCGATCAAGGGGGTTAAACTTTTATTAGATAATTTATGGGGGTACCTGACGCTATAAAAACCTGCGGCGAACCTAAAAAAAAAATACTGGCTACTGATCTGCATCACCGACGCTAAGACATCGATCAGAAAAATTATCGCTTACGACAGTGGTGATAGGGGGTGAAAGGGTTACCTGGGGGGCGATCAAGGGGGTTAAACCTTTATTAGATAATTTATGGGGGTACCTGATGCTATAAAAACCTGCGGCGAACCTAAAAAAAAATACTGGCTACCGATCTGCATCACCGACGCTAAGACATCGATCAGAAAAAATATCGCTTAGCGACAGTGGTGATAGGGGGTGAAAGGGTTACCTGGGGGGCGATCAAGGGGGTTAAACCTTTATTAGGGGGGGTTAGGGGGCTACACTGGACCTAAAACTAAATGTAGTGACACTTTTACAGTCACAAATGTCACTGATTGCAGTGATCAGTAAATAAATGGTCACTGCAATCAGTGACACAGTGACTGGGGGCTGGGGGGTGATCTGGGGGGGCCTGGGGGGGCGATTTATGTGCCTATGTGTGCTGGTGTTAGTGTAGTGTTTGTGTACTAACCTGTGTGTCTTCTCTTGTACAGCGCTCGGTATATGTGAGCGCCGCACAGGAGATGACATCACTTCCTCCTGCATTCTCTGTCTGTGTGTACATTCGACAGACAGAGGGGACATTTCTATTCGCTGGGAGCGATCGCGGGGGGTGGTCGGAATCGAACGGCCGTCCCCTCATGTCGGATCGCTCCCCAACGAATTCCGACCGCTCACTGTACAGAAGGGGGGTCCGATCGGACCCCCCAACTGTACAAAGGCAATCACGTATGCTCTACGTGATTGTGCCTGTCGGTGCCATTGTGCCGACGTATATATACAGTGAGCGGTCGTTAAGTGGTTAATTTTCATTCTTTTCCCTCTGCAGGAGAGCATCCCATCAAGACCACTGAGCATGGGGTGGGTCTTAGTTAGGATGGGTGGGGAAAAGTACATGTGAATATGTGATTTTAAAAGTTGTGTTAAATGTTGTTGTTTCCCTTTACCTTTTAAAGGGCCCAGACACAATTGCTTCAGTTGACCAAGTTTTTTTTTTTTCAAAAGTTTTATATTTTTGTACAATTGTTAGTCGGTCTCTGGATTGGATTATACCAGCACTTGAGGGTATGATTTGTTCCAGACACTGGGGACCAGTGTCAAATTACCAGGGGGAGAGTGTAGTGGGTATGTACTTTCCCGGGTGTAATTCAAACCTGGCAGAGACATCAGTGATGTGTAGTTCCCTGCGGCCCAGCGGGTGGCGCTGTCACCCTGGGCTGGGGTTGAACCATTGCTGTGTGCCGTGCCTCCTTTTTGTCCTCCTTCGGCAGCGGTATGGTGGGGCGGGGAAACCGCCGTGCTTTCTGGGAGAGGGTATAAAGGGGCCAGCCATCTTTGTCACGGGGTGGTGGTTCGTGTCAGTCCTCTAGGCGGCCTAGGCCTAGAGGGCGTCCGGAGGTCGTGTTCCATCCCAGGCACCTTTAGCCTGGGATGAGGTACTCGAATGGAGGTCTGGAGCTCAGTGCCCAACACTGAGTTCCGCGAGGGACGGAGGTCCTAGGGAACCCAGGGATTGGGTACCCAAATCCGGAAGGCGTAATAGACCGGGGGGAGCCAGTCACTTGAAGACTGGGTGCAGCAGATTGCCAGTGACAGATGAGCCTCCCATCGGAGACCGCCTGGAAGGAAACCCCCCCCTGCTCGGAGACCTCAGCCCACTTTCATGGAGGAAAGTGGAGAGTTCATTGTGTCTGGGCCTACTCGCATCCACATCTCCTTGTTTGTTCTGTTCTTTGAGGGAGTCTAACTGATTGTGCTGTTCACTCGAGAAGAATAAAGGAGTGTTGGACTTTAATGGTGTGGGACTCTTTTCTGGTGGACATTGTTCAAGGTAACTCCAGGTGCACAACACTGACCCGAAGGTAGAGAAAGAACTTTGCTTACACTGCACGGACACATGTGGTGAAGGCTTGGCATGGTGACCCCGCTCTCCCCTCTAAGGTACCACTAGACAAGAGAAAGACGGGCTGATGCAAAGAGGGGAGTGAGGAGGCCGCTACATCAGTATAGTATAGGAATGGAGCAGTTTCTTCTTACAGCTTACTACAGTGGCAAAACATAACACAAATACAAGAGAATAACAAAACACAATGGGGTGCATTATTATTAGACTATGCACTTTGCAAGTGCAGTTGCTCCAGAGCTTAATACATGAGGGAAAGATCTGCTGACTTCCATCATTCAATCATGTGCAAGCAAGAATGCTGTTCTTTTTATTTTCCTTGCATGTGATTGGGTACTCTTTGCAAAGTGAATCTTCACCTCATTTACTAAGCTCTGGAGCAACTGCTATTGTCATTTTGCCTTTAGTAAATCCACCTCCAAATCTTCCAGGTTTTAGGCCCGATTTCCACTGGTGCGACATACGTTCTGACATTGGGAGCTCATGACGCATGACGTGTACAAATCAATGGTTCCCTATGAGAGCCGTCTTAACTGGTCCAACACAAGTCGGTCCGACTTTAGAAAAGTTTCCTGCACTACTTTGGTCCGATTTTGGTCCGTTTTCAGCCCATTCAATATCATTGAAGTTGAATCAAAGTCGGGTCCTCATCCTAACCGACTTGTGACATCTGACATGGTGATAACAGCAGCAGGAAAAGGAATTTATTTCACGCTGGAATTGCTTTGATTAGTCAAAAGACAAGTCAGACTATCTCAAAGTCGGAGCAAAATCGTATCCTGTTTATTCAAGTCAGATGGAAGTAGGACCAAAGTAGGACCGATGTCGCAAGGCAAAGTAGGATGACAGTCGTGTGAACCCGCCATATTGTCAAACCTTTATTCAACAACAACAAGTTAGAAGCTGATTGGTTACTATGCACAGCTGCACCAGATTCTGTGTACACCAGTTTTAGTAAATCTCCCCCATAGTTTTGCAGTAAGGAAACACTAGAACTTTTCATATACAGTATAATCCAACAATAAACAGCACCAAAGTAAAATCCATCCCACCCAAAAGAAACACACAGCGATCTTCAGGAAAAAATGCTTTGCCACAGGGATTACAGGGATCCGCACATGAATCTAAGGATTACCGATCCACAGAAAGATGCATTCAGAACTTCACAATTTACATTTGTCATGAAATGCTGGTTCGTCCACTATAAACAATTTGTTTAACCAGAGGAAAGGAAAAACGTACCGCTCAAAAGCTTGAGAATTCACCAAATAGCTGCTTCCGCCCGGTCACTCACACAGGTGCTGGCTCTGCACTGATGCATGGGAGAAAAAGAAACCCTGGACTGCCGCACTCTGTATAGACAGTTATTTATTCCAAAATTTCAGGTAAAAAATCCAAATTCAAAATAAATCCATAAATCCAAAACAACAAATGCAGATGGTGTGCATGCAGGGAAGGGTGGCTAACGCGTTTCACGTCACGAATTGACGCTTACTCATAGCTATGAGTAAGCGTCAATTCGTGACGTGAAACGCGTTAGCCACCCTTCCCTGCATGCACACCATCTGCATTTGTTGTTTTGGATTTATGGATTTATTTTGAATTTGGATTTTTTACCTGAAATTTTGGAATAAATAACTGTCTATACAGAGTGCGGCAGTCCAGGGTTTCTTTTTCTCCCAATTTGTTTAACCACTTGAGCTCCAGAAGATTTACCCTCCTTAATGACCAGGCCATTTGTTTGTGTAGCACACGGACACTTTTCCCTACCTTTGGCTCACTTGCAGGAAAAAAGGCACACCGTACTAAATGCATGTACCCTCCTGGTTGAGGAGGTTGAGCGGTGTTATGTATTTGGGTCCCACAGCTAGGTTCTTCCATCAGTTGGTTCTCGTCTCCTAGGATATAGGGACAAGTCTCTGTTTTCCCCCCAAGTAATTCCAATGTCCACACCACTCTAAACTCCAACGTTGAGTTTATTTTCTCAATGTTCAGCAGATAGGAAAGGGTGGATAAGAGACAGGACAGCAAGGCTTTGGGAGGTTAGTCCAGGCACAAATGGATATCACAATCGCTACTCTATCCCAGAGTAGGTTTAGCTCCCCCGGATAGTCTCCTGCGAAGTGGATCCTAGCAGCCGGAGTGATGCTCGGACGTTTGATCAGGTTCTTTTCCTAGATGCGATCGGGAGACTCTCTGCCACAGAAACTATCAGACCCTGAACATCTTAGCTTTGGTACATAAGGACAGGTGCCAGAAGCAGCACATTATTAGGCCCTTGGTTGGTAGATGAATCCCTCCAGAAACTTACCGGGCCCCTTCCTTCACCGTGAACTCTCACCGGTCCGTCAGAAAGGTCCTCCACCAGCCTCCTCTTCTTAGAAGCGGGCTTCCTCGCGAGGGTCACCCTGGGATTCCTCTTTTAGAAGTGGGCTCCAGCTAAAGGTGCTGGGCCCAGTGTTGAAGATGCAGCCCCAGGGCTAAAGGTGCCTGGGACTGATGCACACGTGGCCCCATGGCCTGGAGGGCCATGCGCCACGCACTTGGACTCCGACTCCTCTCCTCCTCCGAAGACCCCTCCCAGGCGGTGTCTGCCCCTTATGTATCCTCTCCCAGCATACACAGCAGGCCAAACACGCCCACTGTACCGCTGTCGAGAGAGAACACCCCAAGGCACAGCACTAATACCAGTGGTTCAACCCTGACCCATTATGGCAGTGCCACCTACAGGCCACAGGGAACTGCACACCAGTATACCACCTGGAAATAAAATAGCACAACCTATAAATTGAGAATGGTCTGAGCCCAACTACTATCTCAGACCAGCCCCTAAATTTGGGTATATAGCACCCCTAAATGGGGTGGGCACTACATTTGCTATACGGCACAGCACATAATGGAAGGGCTAACCTTCATGTTATGGTTAATAGAAGGAATGATCTAACATCCAAATGATGAATCTAGAATATATTCCTAAATTAGTAGGCAACACTCAACCAGTGCTAAATGTAACCTTCAGGAGCTGAAAACTTTTCTTCAAGATATCTATCTTGCAGGAAAGTTTCCAAAACCACTTTTCTTTAGGTGTCCAAAACAACTGTAATATCCAGTATCATACTACAATCTACATGGGAAGCTTTTCCAAATATGGCACCATGTCAAGACATTTTGTTGCATATGCTGAAAGTTACCTAGGTTGTACCAAACGTCCATTTCACCACTGAGGGTTCTCACATCAACAATTGTCTGCCCAAGGAAGTCATCTGATTCTTTCTTAAAGTGTTGCTTCACTCTGGACTTTATATCATCATCTTCATCCCATACTCTCACCTTTATTCTGTCTGTGGAGTTGTGGCATTCACTAGCAATAAAAAAACAAAAAAAAAAACAAATAAAAGGTATACCATTTAAAAATCTTTTTTTTTTTTCACAACTATAAATGATAAACAAGATTTCATTTTTTTTCTTTTTTTATATAAACAATCTATTCATATCTGACATCTTAGTTGAGAACAATATCAGGTGTATTTTACACTTCAGTATTCCATATGCAGAAACTATATGAGATATGTATACATAAAATAAAATAAATGTTATCCTTTATCTTTTCAATTCAACATTAGCTAATTTGACAATATTACAGAGATCGGAAAAGCACCATGTGTTGTATAGCACGAATAAGAAAATTTAGATGAGTTTATGTGCTCATATTGGCTGAAGGTCATCTCCTACAACATCTATACGAGGATCTAGTTAGTCTTCATCTGAATCTCCCACTGGGTTCCTTGATATTAGGAATTCTATCTCATCAGAGTCTCTGTCTCCACCCACCAACCATGAGGATTACAAATGTCTCACTTTACCATTATATTCTCTGCATATTTATATAATATAAAGGTTCTGGCAGAAGGCTTAAATCTCTTTAGCTTTCATTGATATTGTGATACTCTAGCTTGAATCCAAATGGCAGCAGCAGAGCTCACTGGTGTCAAAAGAGTGCATGGTTTATCAAACTGTTTTCTGTGCCATATTGATTACTGTCCTTAAGATCCCTTTCACACTGAAGCACTGCTAAAACAGCGCTAAAGCACCGGTCGTTTTTTGCACTGCTTTAGCAACGTTTTAGCTGTGCTTTTCGGGTGCTAGCAGGGCAGTTTTTTTAAGGTCACGTGAAAACGTGACCTTAAAAAAATGAACCCGTTTTGCTGCGCTTTCAAAACACTTTTAGGGACAGTTCACACCAGACGCCGTTCCGTTCCGTGTGCTTTTTTTCTGCACAAAATGCATGCACAGTGTTTTTTATGTATTCCAATGGCTCTTGTTGGCGCTAGTTCACACCATGCAGTCAGTTTCCGGTCAGTTTCTGCACCGGAAACTGACTGCATGGTGTGAACTAGAGCCAACAAGAACCATTGGAATACATGGAAAACACTGTGCATGCATTTTTAGTGCAGAAAAATGCGCACAAACTGCGTCTGGAGTGAACTGGCCCTTAAGGCGCTTTGGAAGCCATGCCCAATCTATTTAAATGGGCAGGGGCATTTTGGGCGTGCTATTTTTAGCGCTCCCAAACTGCCCCAAAGATACTGCTTGCAGGATTTTTTCTAATGTCCCACAAGCGCACTGCCCGAGTGTGAAAGCACACATTGCAATGAATGGGAGGCAGTTTTCAGGCGCTTTTCAGAAGCTATTTCTAGCACTAAAACGCCTGAAAACTGCCTCAGTGTGAAAGGGGTCTTAAGGAAAGGGCTAAATTGGGTGAATTGAAGATAGAGAAATTTGTATGTCATGCCAAATTGGAAATGGCAGCTTTTTCCCCCTCAAACAGATTTAGTTTGTGCTTTTTTGTTTCTAATATGTTCTAAAATCTCTAACTTCAATGACAAGGAGAGGATTTTAGAGAATGAAGATATTAACCTGTATGGCTGGTGTTTTAGGCTAGTATCTCTTCGGAAGAGGAGGGGAAAGCAGTTTGATTGATTTTTTTGTATACTAGCAGAAAAAATCAATAATGAATAGCATTTGTGCTGCAAAATTGTAGGAACAGAGCTGAACACTTCAGGACCTTGGACACTGCTTAGCTAACACGTTAGGGGTTGACTTGCTAAAGGAGGTAAATAGATGTTTCAGTTTGCAAAGGGATTTTCCCCAGAGCTTAGTGAACGAGGTAAAGCTCTGCTGAAGTCCATCATCCAATCATGTGCAAGCAACAATACATTTTCATATTTTTCCTGCACGTGATTGGGTATTCCTTGTAAAGTGAACCATCACCACAATCACTAAGCTCCGATGCAAATTCTTTTGCAAAGTGCAACTTCCCTTGCAAAGTGAACTGATTGTTTCTTTTCTTTTATAAAGGTTTGTATTGAGTGTAAATACAATAAAGATATAGTCAATATGCATGTTATGCAGAGTGTATGTGAGCATGTGTGCTACAGAGAAAGACACTTTTAATATAAACTGAAATACATATACAGGAGAAAAACA
This sequence comes from Rana muscosa, assembly GCA_029206835.1. NCBI lineage: Eukaryota > Metazoa > Chordata > Amphibia > Anura > Ranidae > Rana > Rana muscosa. Next base: position 528,523,707 of record CM055118.1, on the reverse strand, counting down.
TATTCCAGATGTAACCGTTAACTGATTTCAGGGGAAGAAGACTCAGGGGCGGGTTGGAAGAAAGGATTAGGGCTCATTTAAACTAGCTTCAACTTCAACACACATTAAAGCGCCTACCACTTCAACATTGTTTTTATATGTGTTTTTGATGCTTCTGTGATGCTTTGGTGAAGCTTTTTTGAAGCTTGGCAGATGCCCTATGTGTGTGCTGATATCTCATACCTGCAATACCTCTAAAACAAAGTGACGCTAACAGAGAATTAAGGTCTTTCAAAAGCTGCAGGTGCTTCAAGCGAGTTTTGTAATAGACTTCTATGGAGGCTTTGAAGATGCTTTGAAGCACCACTAAAGCGGCATGGGATATCATTTTTTAAGCAAAGCAAGCGCAAGGTGTAAACAGGACTGTAAGCTAACCATTTAATGTAGCTTTGATTGGTGTTCAGAGAGCTTAAGGGCTCATTTACACTTGCTTCAAAACATGGCTCCGGACACTCTTTTTTTAAAGCTCTCTGAATGCCAGTCAAAGCTCCTGTGACTAAAGAAAATGGTTAGCTTACATTCCTGTTTACACCTTTCATTTGTTTTCCTTCGCTTCAAAAATCATACCCCATATCGCTTTAGTGGTGCGTCAAAGAGTCTTCAAAGCCTCCATAGAAGTCTATGACAATTCTTGCTAGAAGCACCTGAAGCTTTTGAAAGGCTTTAATTCAGCTTTAGCTTTGCTTTGTTTTGGGGGAAATTGCAGGTATGAAATATCCACACACACAGGGCATCTGCCAAGCTTCATTAAAGCTTCAAAAAAAGCATCACAGAAGCATCATCGAAGCACCACTGAAGCATCAAAAACATATCAAAAAAGCATGTTGAAGCGGTAGGAGCTTTAATGTGTGTTGAAGTTGAAACAAGTGTAAACAAGCCCTTAAAAAAGCGTGTCTGAAGCCATGTTTTGAAGCAAGTGTAAACAAGCCCTTAGGGTGTCAGATCAGCCAGAGGGTAAGCTGTTGTGAGAAGGCTACCTACGACACCAATTAGAAAAAGCTGATGAAAGTGGAAGGTGGTATTGTCTGTTATGGAGATGATCTGAGTAGTATTATATTGAGAGGAGGGAGTAGGAGAAGGAACTACGAGGAATGAGGAAGTGGAAAGGAAATGTTCCGGTTTAGGTTTAGAGAATCATAAAGCTGAGAGTTAGTATTGAAGGGGGGAGGAAAAAGGGGGCTAGAAGGAAATTATAAGACAAAGAGAAAAGGTGGGAGGGAAGTAGCGTGAAGTGTAGGGAGGTACGATCAGGTGCATCTATGTGGCAGGTTATCTTACATATTAAAGGGAGAGTAGAGAGCTGTCAAGTTTGGAGTCAAGATTATCCTCCAAACAAGCAGACCATGTTTTCAAAAAATTTGAGTGAGCATAATTTAATATGGATGTGGGTTTTTATATAAACCATGGTGAACAGAATATTTTTATTTTGTAAATCAATCCCATTATTTGTATAACTGTACAACATGTGTTAGTGTGGTACCCCACCAGTGTGAGGGGCTCCAGTGTATTTGCTTGTTTGGGAGGAAACTGGCTATTCAGTTTCCTCATTATTTACTAAAGTCCACTTTGGGACCTGGAGCCCAGGGATTTCTTAGAGATTTCTTAGAGATCTGGTTGGGATGAAATCCCCAGTCCTGGATCCGGGTATTGAGACTCACCGGCACACTGATTGTTCAGGTGTGTGTGGGCCTGATAGTAGAGTCAGGACCAGGGTACTGGGCTTCACCCTCCCGAGGAGACCAGGCTTGCAAGGGAGAAGCCAGAGTGTGCAGGTGTGCACTGGAGAAGCCAGAAAGTGCAGGTGTGCACTGGAGAAGCCAGAGAGTGCAGGTGTGCACTGGAGAAGCCAGAGAGTGCAGGTGTGCACTGGAGAAGCCAGAGAGTGCAGGTGTGCACAGTGAAAGTCAGAGACCCAAGTCTGAGGGTCAAGCGGTGAGGGGCTGCTATCTGTATGGATGGTTTTGGCAAAGGGGAGTAGTTTGTAGGAGACAGACGAGAGCCTGAAGTGATAGGCCTGAGCAGCACTGCTGTACATATATGCCATGAGGCTGAAGTTATTATTTGGTACTGATGGTGAAAACCCCCTGCGAGGGAAAACCTGTGATTTTTTGTTTTCTTGAACTTTTCTTAATAAAAGTGGGCCAACAAGCCCTGAAATTGAATTTCTGGAGTGAATTGTTCTCGCTAGCGGGTGCTACACTTGAGCTAAACAACTCCCAAATATCACAAACATCATACATGACAGCATACTGTAGTAACATCACCTCTTCAAAAAACACAAACTGATGCAAACAGATTGCAAAGTAGGGAACAAAGACAATGTACTGCAGCACTTGAGATTGTGTAACAGAGATATTTGTTAACCTTTATGGCCCATGAAAACTGGGCTTAAAAAATTTAAATTCTTTTGGCAGAAAAAACAACTTACACAGAGTGTTTTTTTTTTTGTGGTTTTTTACAGGTATCTACAAGCATTTAGCATTTTATTCTGCCAGAAAACTTATCTAAAAATGAAAACCAGAAGGTTTTTTTTTTCCTGCCTCTAAACCCTGAGCTTAAAATATGCCTCTAAATGTCCTAATGTGCATGGACACATAGGATACATTGAGCTGCTTCTACAGGCAAAACACAAAACTTCTCTAGGTGCAGCGATTTTTAAGCCCAATGTGCATGGACCCTTAGTAAGATAACACCTATATTCTTCCTGCACATAGAGTCTTTTAGAGAAGTTATGGCTCACACAAAGGGGGTAAATTTACTAAAAGCGAATAGGCTGTGGACTCTGTATTTGCACTAATTTTCCCCAGAGCTTAATAAATGTGGTAAAGGTCTGTTGATTTCCATTATCAAATCGTGTGCAAGCAAAATGCTGTTTTTTTTTTTTTATCTTCCTTGCACCTGATTAAGTATTCTTTACAAAGTAAAGCTTTGCCACATTTGCTAAGGAAAAAAAGTGCACAGTCTTTTTGCCTTTAGCAGATCTGTGCCATGACGTCCCCAGAATTCAACTGTTTTCCACCCACTGATTTACATTTTTTCAAGCTTCATTCATATCAGTAAAAAAGCACCTTGTAGTCTTTTAGATCTATGCATACACACAGGCATACTGTTCACATGGGTCCGATAATACTTAACATTTAATAAATTAAGTGTCCTGAGTTAACTTTGAGTTGTATTTTTTCTGGTATTACCTTCTGACCTTTCATTGTAATGCCTTTATTGAACAGTAAAATGTGACATAAAGAAAAAATAAATCAATCTGTATCCATTAAATGCACAATACAGATTACAAGGACACAGTGCCACTTCAACATAAATCTAGCTGCATTTGCATTTAATAATATATATTGTAATACATTGAAATGGTGTTTTCAATGCTGACAGGAATACAAGACAGCAGATGGATAGCTTAAACCAAAGCTGATTTATAAGCTCCTGAGATGCATCTGAAAGCTTTTTTACCCATTCACTGCTGATGTAACCGGCAAAGTAGAATAGAATACACAAGCTTTTACCACACTGGGGAATTTATTTGTTCTGTCGATTTCTGTGCGCACTTAAGAGACATGAAACATCCGCACTGCTCGTTTAGTTTGTGGCTTACATTTTTCAGATGTGTTTAATAAGGCAGTGCAAAGCAAGTTGACTTTGTGCAAAGGCCGTAACTCACAGCAACCAAACATTTTTCCATTTACTGTAAGACGATCAGTGATAGAGTAATTCTGATAGGCTTTCATTGTTTACTGCATTTTAATTACAGGTATGAAATATGCAATACATAATATGCCTATTTATGTACCAATCTGTTGTAAACATCTCTACAGCCTTTGTTACTTTAAACTGTTGGAAATGAATCCTATATTTTCTAAACCTCAGTTCACCCCATCAGTCTCCTCACACATCACTAATTTATTAACAGACATATCAATAATTGTCACAACACTTCCTGAAACTCAATCTATCCAAAACTGAGCTCATAATATTTCCTCCCCAACGTGCCCCTTCCCCAGGGTGTTAGAGGTAAACTCTGAACTTGCCTTTCGGACCCATATTGAATTGCTGTCCAAATCTTGCTGCCTCAACCGCTACAACATCTCCAAAATAAGCCCCTTCCTAGCCAATGACACCACAAAGCTTCTAATTCACTCCCTGGTAATTAGACATGTGCACACTGAAAGATTTTGTTTCGTTTTCGTCCGAAAAATACATTTATTTATTTACTCCCGAAATTTGTTTTTATTTATTTCGTTTTTCGTTAGAAATTGCATTCGTCCGAAAATCTGAATTAATTAAGGTTGAATCTGTCATTGAAGGCTTATGGTGTCTGTCGAATGTTCAAAGAAGATTCGACGGAGCAGCGAAACTGTACGACGCTGCAATCATACATTTCCGGTCAAATGTTCCGCCTACAAGCTATAGTAGAATTCTAATGTTGTATGACTAGTAATAATTATATTTACTATTACTAGTCAACCAACATAAGAATTCTTCTATAGCCTATGGGCGGATGGATTTGACCGGAAATGTACGATTGCAGCGTTGTACAGTTTAGCTGCACCGTCTAATCTTCTAACTTTCGACAGACACCATAAGCCTTCAATGACAGATTCGACGTTTGTATGTTTTTCGATGCTTTGTCGAATCTTCGTCGTTCATGTTGAATTGCCAAGTTAGTTCTAGCTATTTTACTGCTCCTCCTCTTTGCTTACAATCAGCCAATAACATTCATCATCATCATTATTTTTATTTTACTTCCCCCACCCAATTCCAGCAGCGATCTTTTCTCTCTATGTTGAATCTTTTCTCTCTATGTTGAATCTTTTCTCTCTATAATGTTGAATCTTTTCTCTCTATGTCGAATCTTTTCTCTCTAAGTCGAATGATCTTGGACTAATAGAGTTAAGGTTAGGCACATTCGACCACAGGTTCGATAGACACAGATTGTTATTGTCAGTGTCACGTCGAATCTCCTATCTATATCGAACTGTTGTTGCAACAAAATCGAAAATAAAGCATTTGTTTATGTCGGATCTCTCGGGTTTCGGATTCTGTGCTTTCGTTTTCGTTTGTTAAAACGATAACGAAAATACCTGAAATTCGGACGAAAATGCATTCGGACGAAAACGAATGCACATGTCTACTGGTCATCTCATGCCTTAACTACTGCAATTTCCTTTACTTTAGGATTACCTTTACATAGGCTATCCTCCCTTCAGTCCATCATTAATGGTGCTGCCAGACTCACCCACTTTTTTTTTTTAAAGGTAAATTTTAATAGTTTTTTTTTCAAAACAAGACAAAAGACTCATCCACCTTACCATTCATCACACCAAGTAGAAGTTGTAGCCATGAACTTTTGTAAAAGTATATAGAAAATTACACCACAAAAATAATCATTTATTATATATCAAATTTAAAATCGCATATAACACCATGTCCACAAATTATTTTATCCAACAATCTACATGTGGACTCAAGGCGTTTCAAGTGATCTTTCTCAGGAGCATGTGCTACAACTTCTTCTTGGCATGATGTATGTAAAATATAGGACGTAGTCATATAGAACACAGAACCTCTACCAAAAACACTTTTTCTCCACCTTACCAACCATTCAGTGTCTTCTACCCTTCTCTGCCTATCCCTCCATTAGCTTCCGTTCACTTCCGTTAACTTTTCCTACTAACAAGCTGGTGATTGGTTGCTCTGACCACCTAGCAACCAATTACCAGCTTGTTAATAGGAAAACTTAACTTTAGCAGCTCCCACTTCCCTGCCCAGTGCTATGCTCCGCTGTAAGTCTCTCTGCATCCTAAATCAGTGAAAGTGTCATTCATTAGTTAAAAAATTTTTAATGCTATATTTAATATAACATTAAAATATTTACTTAACAAGGCAGTAATGATGTGTACAGTGTCTATAGTAGCCAATCATATGTTATCCTTATTTTATTTATCACAGTCAGATCAATGAAATCATGTTAATATTGTAAAAGTTGTTGTTAAAAAAAAAAAAAAAAAAAAATTTAACTTAATTCTGCATAAAAAACATTTAACTGTTTCATGAGATACAGTGCCTTGAAAAAGTATTCATACCCCTTAAAATTTTCCACATTTCCATAAATATGTGAAAAGTGTGGCGTGCATTTGTATTCAGCCCCATGAGTCAATACATTGTAGAACCACCTTGCAATTACTGCAATTACAGCTGCAAGTCTTTTTAGGGATATATCTACCAGCTTTGCACATCTAGAGAGTGACATTTTTGATGCTGCCACGACCATGTTTCACGGTGGGGATGGTGTGTTCGGGGTGATGTGCAGTTAGTTTTCCGCCACATATAGCGGTTTGCTTTTAGGCAAAAAAGTTCAATGTTGATCTCATCTGACCAGCGCACCTTCTTCCACGTTTGCTGTGTCCCTCACATGGCTTCTCGCAAACTGTAAACGGGACTTCCTATGGCTTTCTTTCAACAATGGCTTTCTTCTTGCCACTCTTCCATAAAGGCCAGAGTGCACGACTAATGCCACGTACACACGATCATTATTCACGGCGGTTAAAAAACCGCCGTGAATAATGACAGGAAAAACGAGGGAACCGCTTGGTTCCCTACACACGGTCGTTTTTCCCGTCATTTTTTCTCTTGACGAGAAAAACGACCGTCTGTGGGCTCCGCGGCAGTGTCTCCCTATGGGAAAACTGCCGCGGAAAAAAATGCTGGAAAAAACGATGAGAAAATTTAGAACATCAACGAGAAAAACGACATAAAGCCCACAGACGATCGTTTTTCTCGGCGAAAAAAAAAATGCAGTTTTTCTCGTTGAGAAAAGCGGTTGTGTGTACGCGGCATCATAGTTGTCCTATGGACAGATTCTCCCATCTGAGCTGTGGATCTCAGCAGCTCCAGAATTACCATGGGCCCCTTTGCTGCTTCTCTGATTAATGCTCTCCTTGCCTGGCCATGTATTGGTAGATTCGCGGTTGTGCCATACTCTTTCCATTTCTGATGATGGATTGAACAGTGCTCAGTGAGATGTTCCAACTTGGAATTTTTTTATAACTTAAATCTTTAAACTTCTCCACAACTTTATCCCTAACCTGTCTGGTTCTCTAACAAACCTCTGAGGGCTTCACAGACAGCTGTATTTATACTGAGATTAAATTTCACACAGGTGGACTCTATTTACTAATTAGGTGACTTTTGAAGGCAATTGGTTGCACTAGATTTTAGTTAGGGATATCAGAGTAAAGGGGGCTGAATACAAATGCACACCACACTTATCAGATATTTATTTGTAAAAAAAAAATTAAAACCATTTATCATTTTCCTTTCACTTAACAATTATGTGCCACTTTGTGTTGGTCTAATCACATAAAATCCCAATAAAATACATTTACATTTTTGGTTGTAACATGACAAAATGTGGAAAATTTCAAGGGGTATGAATACTTTTTCAAGGCACTGTAATTTACGAGGGTGTGTTAAGGGGCGGAATTAGGGGCGGGGCAGGGTAGGGATCTCAGAAGCTCAGGACATATTTTGAGCCCTGCTGTACTGCCCACTTTTATTTTCTAAAGTGCTGTGCATACTGTTTCTGCTTTATAAAACCTGTGTAATAATAATAATAATATTTTACCAGTGTTGCTTTGTAGAGAATTTTTTTTGTTATTTAGCCATTAAAATAAAATATTGTGGTGGTGGATAGGTTACATAAACCACATAAAAACAACTGTGTAGAAGTCATATTCTATTACCTGCAGCTTCTTGTATTTCACCTAGTCTAACTAGTGTAAAGCCCCTGGGGTCTAGCACAAAATTTGATCAGATGTAAGCAAAGGGCTAAACACAGCAGATAGACAATGCTTTCTGATACAGCATAATCACAGGAGAACATAACAGTGATGTAACCTTACAAAGCTCCTAGATTAGAAAAGAATTGTGGCATTCAGGTCATGTTGGTGTGATAATAATAACAAAGAAAGGGAAAGATCCAAGCTGTGCACTAAACTGTGTAACATAACGGGATCACAGCATGCCCCTGGAGTTTCTGGGTCAGGGTGCAATTGCAGTGCAATGATTTTGCAATCCAACAAATTTTTATGCAGCATTTGCCTTTTAAAAAATATTTCAAGGATTCTGATTATAATCAACTGTGCCATCTGAGTTTCTTTTCTCAGTTTGTATTTATATATATATATATATATATATATATATATATATATATATATATATACAGATATATATATATATATATATATATATATACACAGTATATAAACACCTCTGAGAAGCAAGTGTAAAGAAGCCCAGGCAGTAAATGACTAATCTAGTAACAATCTTAATAAATCATAGTTACATAGTTGGTAAGGTTGAATAAGGACATCAGTCCATTCAGTTCAACCTGTGTAGGTATGTGTGTGTAGAAAAATCATTTCCCATATCCCCGCATATTGTTTTCGCCAAGATGCCCATCCAAGAGCCTTTTAAAACTATCCATACTGCCTGCCAACACCACCGATTGGACTGCCTGTTTGATCTACATGCTGGCGTGAAAGAATTTGGAGGTGCCAACTAATCTGGGTAATTAAGGTTTATAACTTTTTTAACATGTTCATTTTAGGCTTTCCATCCGTAACTAGTAACCATGGAATGGTGCCATTTCACATAAAAGGGACTCGTGATTGGCTGTGTGTTAGCACCAAACCATGCAAGTCCTCACCCTACTTCTTCTTGGATAGGACAGCTACCCACCTGATATAGATGGAACTTTCCGCTATATTGTGTCAAACTCCTGGCCGTAGGCCTACTCACAACATCCCCAGCCATAGGCTTGATTATTCAAGAATAAAGGAATGTCCACACATGAAATATATTTCCACACTTTACTATAACTATAATAATTCTTTGGTGTGGAACGCAATACACAGCAGCAGACATTCTGTAGTTGTCATATAGGTGTAAAACGCCTGCACAACATTTTGTAAGCCATCTTTCCCTTGTATCTCCTCTCTCCCTGGAAACACCACAAAGTTGGGACTGCTTATCCCATGTATATAAGTCAACAGCATTCAGCTTCCCTCACTGAGTATAATCAAGGTGCCCTCATCAGTATACTAGTCTCTCTCAATGTCTCTTCAATAGCTCTGCCCAGCTGGGCACACTCCCAGATAACACACTCATACCCAGGTGTACAACTGACTTCAGAGGACTCTGCATCCTGTTTATGGCCCACTGAAAAACCATAAAAGAGTCAGGGCGACTACAGCTTTTGCTACTGAGTGTTGAACCACCTCGCCAGGAGTTTCAGCTATATTAAGGGCCTTTGGGCAGTAGCCCACTACATCTGGCTCTGGGGCACGCTAACTGTACCTTCTAATACACATGATACATTTTGCAATTTGCATATTCAAACAATGCAAATGCGTAATAGTTACTTCTGGAGAGATCCAATAATAACCTCATAATTTAGTATAGGATTATTGTTTCTGCTTATTCTTTACAGAAACAATCTATTAAAATATAATAAAATATTCTTTTTAATTTCAGGAAGCATAAGATAGCCATGCATGACCAATTATGATGTAAAAGTAGCCATGACAATATTATCATGGTTCACTCTGTTAAAACCTCTGTCAACCAAGTCTGACCACCTTTTAAACATCTACTTTAAGCATACATAATTAGTCACCTAATAGCAAACCACAGGATAAATTGCTAGATTTTGATCCCAGCTCTTGGAAAAAATTGCCATACTGATATGTTTACTCAATTATAAACCGCTTTTTAATCATGGGCTGCTATATTTACCTTGGGGTTAATCAAATTTTTTTGAATATTCGGTTTTTAGAACTCTAATTTACACTGTGTTGTTTGCTAGCTTGCTTAGCTTCCAGCAAATGAACTTTCACATATGTTTACCAGGCATGTGTTAATGCTCTCATCACAAAGCTCCATTAATCTGACCAGTTAATCATGCATGTTTTTTCTATCAGATTTTTTTACTTTGTGACTTTTTTAAGTTAATCTATAAATTTACAGTCTTTAATGAGTTAGCCCGTATATTCAAATGCACTTTGTAAACTAAATGGAATTTTATGGACCAAATAAACAGTCTCTTTCTTAAAAGTTTTTTTTTATCACAAAAATGAGTATGATTCACCATAACTTATCACTGTACTATGTTCACCATCAACAAAACATGAAGTTAAAGGATAACTTTTATTGCCTTGAATTTTTAGGTATGGTGTAGTCACAATGTCTGGAAAACGTTATTTTAATTTAGCTAACCACTAGAAGATATTACTTAAAGTGGTTGTGAATCCTTATATATACCCAGTGAAATGACTGGCCTCAGGTGATACACTGAGATTAAACCAATCCTCCTACATAGGTTGTATCTGTTTATTTGCAGTCTTTTATTATCTACATCTGTTCAAAGTGCTGAATTGATAATGGTTGTCTGAGAGTTCAGAAAAAAAGGGGACAGAGAGCTGAAATTACACACTGCAGAGCTCAGCGAGGAGAGCTCTGAGAGCTGATTGGAGGGAAGAGACACACACCTCCAAACAGAATGCAAGAACAGAGCTGAGGCTGTCATTCAGCTGGAGGTCCCTTCCCTGTCACAATTTTTCAGGAAAACTTGTCAGAAGTGTTGTATGCTGATAGCAGAGGAATGAAGCAGCAGAGAGAAATTACACTTAGTGCTCTAGATTGAGACAAGAATATTGCTTGAATATAGAAGTATGAGGCATTTTACAAAGTGCACACCATATAGTGTAATAGTAGTACCCACACTGAAAGATTGCCCGTGGTCTGATATCTGCATCTTTAACATTGAGATATTAATCCTGAATTTATAGCTACCTAAAAGAGACAGGCTATCTCAGCGGGAGTGAGGAATAAAGTACATATTCCTGTTAATCAGTAGAAAAAGTCAGACAGCGCAAAACCCAATCCTAGCGAGGTGCAGCTGAACACTGAAGGTCAATATAAAACAAATTCTTATGTAAAACGTATATAAAAAGCAGTGCAGCGCTCGAAATAATCTAAAGTCATATATCTCGCTGAGGAAGTCCTTACCCACGGACGATACGCGTGCGAGGGGCCATGTGACTTCAGGACAGCCATCTACCTGGTTTCATTTACATGTTACATGACTGGTATCTAAGCACAGAGACTCTGTGCCGCGCTTGTGAGTAACCTTTTTATCTAATAAATCAGTGTCTTTTAAATACACGGAGAGCACTATGTATTTCTTCTGTATAAACGCAAGTCTAAGAATTTGTTTTGGGGTTGCTGAATGAATGAGGATTCTGATTGAAGGACCATATATGAAGACAGCCCTCTCATATTTACCATTACCCTTGTTAAGGGACTGCACGTATGACCTTTCTGGTAAAACAGAGGTCCATGCATTGAGGTAAGCGGCCTGTATTTCTGGTGGCGGAAAAGCACGGAAGTGGTTGCACAAGTGATTGTTTTCAAGCACCCTGTTTCACTGCCAAAGGATCTCTCTGTCTCCCTGTCAGTGTGCCAGCTGTTGACACTCTCTGGTTCCTGAAATTTACACTCTTGGACTCTTTGTGATATATATGACTTTAGATTATTTTGAGTGCTGCACTGCTTTTTATATACATATTCCTGTTAATCCCTTACTCCCTAGACAAAATGAGCAATCAACCATTCTTATGTTTTCATTTTTTGGGCTGACTAGAGTTCAGCTTTGATACTCACCTCTCCAGCTGCCTGTGTCTTGGATGGTTGCTATATTGTAGACAAAATTTCCCTTGAAGAATCTTCCAAATCTAACAGATCTGGTCCCCCAACCTGTGCTGTTGTGCCTCCCACCGACTCCTAAGTCACAACATGACACATTATTAATGTGGGTGCTACAGAAAAGAACCACAACACATTGTGGGGGAAAAGAGATCTGGCACCCTCTGAAGAGATTCAAATTATCCAGGAGATGGTTTCTCACTAATACAGCATCAGTTGGTGGTGCAGGCAGTAGGATGAGTATGCAGCATCTTCATTGCATGGGGTACATTTTTCAGACTTTCTAGTTTTGGAGCAGAGTCACTTTAAGTAAAAAAAATAAAAAGGAAAAATAAATGTTTGCTTTGTAGACAGGTAAAAAAATTGCTTATTGCCTGTGTCTTTTCTGTAGGGAACTACCGCTCAAAATCCACAATCCTCCCATCTCTGTGGTTTCAGGTGCTAGCCAATGAATTTCAGTAATGCTTCCCGAATAAAGCAGCTTCTACAAAGCTTTATTATTCCAGGATTGTATCACAGATCACCATGATTAAGCCCTTATTGGGTGAACCATGTTGGAGTGAAGCTTGGTCTGGGTGGACTCTTCTGTTATCTAGTTCTGGAATAATAACAATTATTGTGTGTTACTCAGGGTGTGGTTGCCAACAAATTATATCTGAAAAAACACAATTGCTCTTTATAGGACTTTAAAGGCAACTTCTAAAAATAAGATTTAAATAATAACATTTATTTTCTTGATTTAAAAGGTTTGACACCACATTTTACATTGTATAAAATATTGTACAAAATTGGGTTACAACATCAAGAAGTGTGATCCAAATGGTATACCCCACAGCTGATGATTTGGCTTGCAGTCATGGGTTACTAGTTGGCCCACTCAGCTTGCGTTTCAAAATATTTAGAAACACTTATCTTCTTCAGGGATAAGATACCACTAAATTATATTTTACTATCCACATATTACAATGGATACATAATAGTTCAACCATCATGATACAAAATAAAAAGAAAACTTACATAATTTATCGCACCAGTCTTATATGGAAAAAGGAAAGTCTAGATCAGGGTTTAGTATTTCAACTATTGGCCTGGGTATGTCCCCTTCATAAACATAGGACCATTGTTATGGCAAGGAAATTGAATGGTAGACATTAGAATTTATTATCATTGTATATGCATTAACAGCCTGCAATATGAGTGGTGATCTCTGCATGCACTTATGGGGGTACCGTTGACCTGGAAACCTATTTACATGGATTTGGACTTTCTTTTTTCCATATATAACTGGTGTGACAAATTAAGTACATTTTCTTTTTGTTTTGCATCATGATGGTTAAACTATTATGTATAAATTGTAATATGTCCCAAAGTTGAGTGTGCCAACCAGTAATCCAATAACTGCAAGTAAAATCATCATCTGTAGGGAAAACCATTTGGATCACAATTCTTCATGTTGTAACCCAATTTTGTACAATATTTTATACTATGTAATATGTGATGTCATATATGTGGTTCAAACCTTTTAAATCAAGAAAAATAAATGTTATTATTTAAATCTTATTTTTTTGGTTAAAAGTTGTTTTCAAAGTCTTGTGGTTGTCCTGGAAGAATAAAGCTTTGATGTGGATGATGTCATTGGAGTCAAGTGTCTTCTCTGTAAGCAGATTTGCAAATGTTCATGCATTCTGGTGACTAGGTTGAGCCTCTGACTCTATTACAGTTTTTATAATTTTGCAAATTATCGGAAAGTATAAGCCTTGCTGCTAAATAATAAAATATGAGGACAGAGTCTGAGTCAAAAGCAATTTGGCAAATGTGGTGATCTACATTAGAACATAGGGTAAACCAGTGTGACTTGCACCTAATTAACTAACTACTGCTCTATATTTACCAATCTATAATGAAACATGTACCCTTTTCTTGGTTGATGTAACCTTTCTGCATAAGAAAAGATAAGTGTAACCTTTCATCTACTAAATCAGTGCACAGGACAAGTATTTCTCTATCAGCTATTCACCACTACTGTTGTACAGTAAAACAGCATTGATTAACCCAAAGATCTACAACACTAATAAATTACCGTTCAATATAATTCACTGCCCAATGACACTGTATTGGATTACCGGTGTAATTGATTCTTAAAGGCTGTCATGCTCTCTTATTAGTAAGCAGATAGAGAACCTCTAAGGACTGCCTTCATTATGAGCTTAGATACTTACAAATGAAAGATTTCATTCCACACTGGATTTAGGTTTCCAAATATGGTTTTCGTTCTTCTCTTGGTTTTCCCAATTTGGACAGTCACATAAGGGTCACTGGAGCCTGTTTTGTCTTTTGCTTGTAAACCCTGAGCACAAGCCACTGCAAAATTAATCAAATTATTTAAATTGTAGTATATAAATTGTGTCCTATGTAATCAGATCTAAATGTGGGAACACATTAAGGATAAGAAATCATGAATGAAAAAAATGTGCAACATTACAGACAAAATGTTTGTGTAAACTTTAGAACCCTATTAAATACAATGGACTCGAACGTTCGAAATCTAAAGTGTTAATTATAAAGGCTAATATGCAAGTTATTGTCCTAAAAAGTGTTTGGGGACCTGGGTCCTGCCCCAGGGGACATGTATCAATGCAAAAAGAAGTTTTAAAAACGGCCGTTTTTTCGGGAGCAGTGATTTTAATAATGCTTAAAATGAAAAAATAAAAGTGAAATATTCCTTTAAATTTCGTACCTGGGGGGTGTGTATGATATGCATGTGAAGTGGCGCATGTTTCCCGTGCTTAGAACTGTCCCTGCAAAAAATGTCATTTTTGAAAGAAAAAAAGTCATTTAAAACTGACTCGCGGCTAATAATGAATTGTCGGCTCCCGGCAATACATACAAAAGTCATTGATAAAAAAAAAAAAAAAAGCGTGGGGGTTCCCCAGAATTCAATTACCAGGCCCTTCAGGTCTGGAATGGATATTAAGGGGAACCCCGCCGCATATTTAAAAAAAATTGACGTGGGGTTCCCCCAAATATCCATTCCAGGCCCTTCAGATCTGGCATGGATTTTAAGGGGAACTCCACCCCAAATTAAAAAAAAAAATGGCGTGGAGTCCCCCTAAAAATCCATACCAGACCCCTTATCCGAGCACGCAACCTGGCCAGCCGCAGGGGAAAAGGGGGGGACGAGAGAGCGCCCCCCCTCCCTCCTGAACCGTACCAAGCCACATGCCCTCAACATGGGGAGGATGTCCCCATGTTGATGGGGACAAGGGCCTCATCCCCACAACCCTTGCCCGGTGGTTGTGGGGGTCTGCGGGCGGGGGGCTTATCGGAATCTGGAAGACCCCTTTAACAAAGGGGACCCCCAGATCCCGGCCCCCCCCCTATGTGAATTGGTAAGGGGTACATTGTACCCCTACCATTTCACGAAGAAAGCATAAAAAATGTTTAAAAAAACACACAAACACCTTGAAAAAGTCCTTTATTTAAAAAAAAAACATTCCAGCGGTGAAATCCAGTGTCCCGCGGTGATCCCGATGTCCAGCGCTGTCCTTCATTGGTTGTGCCTGAGCGGACCTGATGGGGAACTTCCTCTCAGTATTTTAAATGTATAGACCCGCCCCTTCTAAAGTTCCCCATCAGGTCCGCTCAGCGGACGAGATGCGGAACATGAGAAGGGGCGGGTCTATACATGTATTACCAAAGTGAGAGCAGTCCCCCATCAGGTCCGCCCCCTCGGTATGTCGGACCCGCCTACGTCATTGGCTTGAGCGGGGAACTTCCTTCACTATGTAAATTTAAATTACACAGTGAAGGAAGTTCCCCGCTCAAGCCAATGACGTAGGCGGGTCCGACATACCGAGGGGGCGGACCTGATGGGGAACTGCTCTCACTTTAGTAATACATGTATAGACCCGCCCGTGTCATGTTCCGCATCTGGTCTGCTGAGCGGACCTGATGGGGAACTTTAGAAGGGGCGGGTCTATACATTTAAAATACTGAGAGGAGTTCCCCATCAGGTCCGCTCAGGCACAACCAATGAAGGACAGCGCTGGACATCGGGATCGCCGCGGGACACTGGATTTCACCGCTGGAATGTTTTTTTTTTTTTTTTTTTTAAATAAAGGACTTTTTCAAGGTGTTTGTGTGTTTTTTTAAACATTTTTTTACGCTTTCTTCGTAAAATGGTAGGGGTACAATGTACCCCTTACCAATTCACATAGGGGGGCGGTATCTGGGGGTCCCCTTTGTTAAAGGGGTCTTCCAGATTCCGATAAGCCCCCCGCCCGCAGACCCCCACAACCACCAGGCAAGGGTTGTGGGGATGAGGCCCTTGTCACCATCAACATGGGGACATCCTCCCCATGTTGAGGGCATGTGGCCTGGTACGGTTCAGGAGGGAGGGGGGGCCGCTCTCTCGTCCCCCCCTTTTCCCCTGCGGCCGGCCAGGTTGCGTGCTCGGATAAGGGTCTGGTATGGATTTAAAATTAAAATCCATGCCAGATCTGAAGGGCCTGGAATGGATATTTGGGGGAACCCCACGTCATTTTTTTTTTAATTTGCGGCGGGTTCCCCTTAATATCCATTCCAGACCTGAAGGGCCTGGTAACTGAATTCTGGGGAACCCCCACGCTTTTTTTTTTTTTTATCAATGACTTTTGTATGTATTGCCGGGAGCCGACAATTCATTAATAGCCGCGAGTCAGTTTTAAATGCATTTTTTTCTTTCAAAAATGACATTTTTTGCAGGGACAGTTCTAAGCACGGGAAACATGCGCCACTTCACATGCATATCATACACACCGTAAAGAAAAGCAAGGGAGAGGCGCCTCTGAGTGCAGACGTTTTAAAACAATTTAATAAAAGATAGTGCTACAAGCAACTCACATTTGTATGGTTAAAAACGTGCATTGTACGAAATCCAGTTAGAAGAGGAAGATGTCATCAGGTCTGTCACGGAGTATCTCCTCCTGCTGGGGCGCTGTGCTGCTGATAGTCAGTTCACTGACTAGAGCTTGACAAAGGAGCGCGACTGCCACACTACACGCAGTACGCCGGCTCGGGAAACGCGTCGCACGCCAGTGACGTCATCGGCCCTCGCCTGCTATTCAATCAACATCTCCAAGGCCCTGCACTGCTTTTCTTCACCGCTGACGGCTGTATCCATACCATCTACAGCAGTGAACTGACTATCAGCAGCACAGCACCCCAGCAGGAGGAGATACTCCGTGACAGACCTGATGACATCTTCCTCTTCTAACTGGATTTCGTACAATGCACGTTTTTAACCATACAAATGTGAGTTGCTTGTAGCACTATCTTTTATTAAATTGTTTTAAAACGTCTGCACTCAGAGGCGCCTCTCCCTTGCTTTTCTTTACAGTACCCTGGAACATAGTTTCTGTTTCACCTTGAATGGCAGCCCTGAGCTTGCACATGTGACTTCTCCTATTATTATTACTATTCTTCCAGCCTCCGCTTCATCCCTCTCCCCCCGGAGCCTGGACCCCATGTTCACTGACTGTACATCTTTTTGTACATGCGCCATTTGATTATATACCTTTGAGATATTAGTGACTTTGGACTCATGCGCATTTTTTACTTGTGTTATATATATCATACACACCCCCCAGGTACGAAATTTAAAGGAATATTTCACTTTTATTTTTTCATTTTAAGCATTATTAAAATCACTGCTCCCGAAAAAACGGCCGTTTTTAAAACTTCTTTTTGCATTGATACATGTCCCCTGGGGCAGGACCCCGGTCCCCAAACACTTTTTAGGACAATAACTTGCATATAAGCCTTTATAATTAACACTTTAGATTTCTCCCATAGATTTTTCGAATTTGCCGCGAACACCCCAATTTGTTCGCTGTTCGGCGAACGGGCGAACAGGCAATGTTTGAGTCGAACATGAGTTCGACTCGAACTCGAAGCTCATCCCTAACCCTGGATTCAGCCAGTGACATCACCGGCGCATGCGTTTCGAAGGTACTGCATAGCGTGCCAGACCTTCAAAGCTTCATGCCGGAAATCGAGTGATGTCACACACACCGCCGGAGCCTGCGAGCCCAAAAGAAAGACCAGGGGAAGATGTTAGCCCTCTTAGTGGTGACAGCGTGCCTCTGGAGGGCTTCATTCTAAGGCACAGTAAGTATTACATAATGTGCTAGTATGCAATGCATACTAGCACATTATGCAATTGCCTTACAGGTGTTTAACTACCATTTTAACAGTAAAGGAAGCTGTTATATTACCCTCTGTTTGATCTGAAGTTGCCATGGTGCTGCATACAATCAATTATGACACCAGCCATTTCATTGGCTTGACAGATCGGTTAAGAGCACAAACAACTGTGACAGTAATCATTCACAGTATGCTTTGAATATATTTGTTTTGGGACACCGTTACATTGATAGGTTTAGTTTCACTTTAATAAAAAGTGTCAACAGCTTCTATTGTGCTATCATCCAGTTCTCCCCTCCCCCACTGAAGTTAGCAGGTCGGGGCAGAAAGTTTGTAATATGCTTGCTTTATTTAAAGTGGAGTTTTCCCCAATAGTGGAACTCTCACTTATATGCTTTCTCCCCCCTCCAGTGCCACATTTGGCACCTTTCAGGGGGAGGGGGGAACAGGGGACCTGTTTTTGACAGGTCCCCTTCCCCACGTCTTGAGACGGGCCGTGGCCTGATCTCCCAGAAGTTTGCCCCCTCCTCCTTCCCCCTGCCACCAAGCCAATAAGAAAGTGCAGTGCACTTTGCGCATGCGCATTAGGGAACAAGGAGTGAAGCCGAAAGTCTTCACTGCCTGGTTCACTTACTAGGAATGGCGGCGGCAGCACCCGGGAGACGGGAGCTGAACCAAAGATTGGCTGGGATGCTGACATTGCGGGCTCCCTGGACAGGTAAGTGCTCTAATATTAAAGTAAAAAAGTATTTGTAGCTGCTGACTTTAAATTTTTTTCACACAGGCTGGACCTCCGTTTTAAATACTGTGTGCCCCAAAATATCCTGCGTGTCCAATGTCCCTCAAATGTTTGCAAAAAACTTGAACCCAATGAAAGGCTGGATATCATGCTCGCCTTCCAAACTGTAAAACCATCAAATAGCTGGTGTCATAACTAATCACATGTTCAGCACCATGGCAGTTGCAAATCAAACAGAAGCTAAAATGGAAGCTTCCATGGCAGAAAAGGATATGGGGGGGTTCAGTTCCACTTTACCAGAAAGAAAAGCACACAATTGGCTCAGATTTAATTTTTTTTATAATTTTCATATTATTTGAAATATATATATGATTATGCTGTATGTCTTTGGCTAACAGCCCTCATCAGGTTTGGGTGGACTTATCCTGACTAGGGTTGAGCGGACCCGAACTGTAAAGTTCGGGTCCGTACCGAACTTTTGGGTTTTGTGGTCCCGGACCCGAACCCGAACAATTGACTGTATGTTCGGGTTTGGGTCCGGTGTTCGGCAATATGCATGTAAAGTCGCGCTTGTTTCCCGTGCTTAGAACTGTCCCTGCTCAAAGTGTAATTTCTGAAGGAAAAAAAGTCATTTAAAACTCACTCGCGGTTATAATGAATTGTCGGCTCCCGGCAATACATAGAAAAGTCATTGATAAAAAAAAAAAAAGCGTGGGGGTTCCCCCAAATTCAATTACCAGGCCCTTCAGGTCTGGTATGGATATTAAGGGGAACCCTGCCGCACATAAATAAAAAAATGCGTGCGGTTCCCCCAAATATCCATACCAGGCCCTTCAGGTCTGGTATGAATTTTAAGGGGAACTCCACCCTAATTTTTTTTTTTAAATGGCGTGGAGTACCTCTAAAAATCCAGACCAGACCCTTTATCCTAGCATGCAACCTGGCAGGCCGCAGGAAAAGAGAGGGGGATGAGAGAGCGCCCCCCTCCTTAACCGTACCAGGCCACATGCCCTCAACATGGGGAGGATTTCCCCATGTTGATGGGGACAAGGGCCTCATCCCCACAACCCTTGCCCGGTGGTTGTGGGGGTCTGCGGGCAGGGGGCTTATCGGAATCTGGAAGACCCCTTCAACAAAGGGGACCCCCAGATCCTTGCCCCCCTATGTGAATTGGTAATGAGGTATATTGTACCCCTACCATTTCACAAAGAAAGTGTAAAAAATTGTAAAAAAAATACACAGACACCATTGGGAAAGTCCTTTATTAAAAAAAAAACAACAAAAAAAAAAACATTCCAGCGATGAAATCCAGTGTCCCGCGGCGATCCCGATGTCCAGCGCTGTCCAGACGAAATGTCATTGGCTGAGCCTGTGCGGACCTGATGGGGAACTTCCTCGGGAGTGGATTAAATTAATAGACCCACCCCTGCTAAAGTTCCCCATCAGGTCCGCTCAGCCAATGACGTAGTGTAAGGCTGGGGACCTGTTGCGGAACGTGAGAAGGGGCGTGTCTATTCATGTATTATACTGTGGAGGAAGTTCCCCATCAGGTCCGCTCATCCAATGACGTAGGCGGGGTCTGACATACGAGGGGGCGGACCTGATGGGGAACTTCCTCCACAGTTTAATATATGAATATACCCGCCCCTTCTCACGTTCCGCATCAGGTCCTCAGCCTTACACCTACGTCATTGGCTGAGCGGACCTGATGAGGAACTTCAGAAGGGGCGGGTCTATTAATTTATTACTAATAAATTAATACACCTGACCCTCCTAAAGTTCCCCATCGGGTCCGCTCAGCCAATGACATAGGTGTAAGGCTGAGGACCTGATGCGGAACGTGAGAAGGGGCGGGTCTATTCATGTATTACACTGTGGAGGAAGTTCCCCATTAGGTCCGCCCCCGCCTACGTCATTGGATGAGCGGACCTGATGGGGAACTTCCTCCAGTATAATAAATGAATAGACCCGCCCCTTCTCACGTTTCGCATCAGGTCCTCAGCCTTACACTACGTCATTGGCTGAGCGGACCTGATGGGGAACTTTAGAAGGGGTGGGTCTATTCATTTAATACACTGCCGAAGTTCCCCATCAGGTCCGCTCAGGCTCAGCCAATGACATTTCGTCTGGACAGCGCTGGACATCCGGATTGCCGCGGGACACTGGATTTCATCGCTGGAATATTTTTTTTTTAGTTTTTTTTAATAAAGGATTTTCCCAATGGTGTCTGTGTATTTTATTTTTTTATTTTTTACACTTTCTTTGTGAAATGGTAAGGGTACAATGTACCCCATTATGAATTCACATAGGGGGGCGGGATCAGGGGGTCCCCTTTGTTAAAGGGGTCTTCCAGATTCCGATAAGCCCCCCGCCCGCAGACCCCCACAACTACCGGGCAAGGGTTGTGGGGAAGAGACCCTTGTCCCCATCAACATGGGGACATCCTCCCCATGTTGAGGGCATGTGGCCTGGTACGGTTCAGGAGGGGGGGCGCTCTCTCGTCCCCCCCTCTTTTCCTGCGGCCTGCCAGGTTGCGTGCTCGGATAAGGGTCTGGTGTGGATTTTTAGGGGGACTCCACGCCATTTTTTTTTTATTTGTGCTGGAGTTCCCCTTAAAATCCATACCAGACCTGAAGGGCCTGGTATGGATATTTGGGGGAACCGCACACATTTTTTTTTTATTTGCGGCAGGGTTCCCCTTAATATCCATACCAGACCTGAAGGGCCTGGTAATTGAATTTGGGGGAACCCCCACGCTTTTTTAAATTTTTTATCAATGACTTTTCTATGTATTGCCGGGAGCCGACAATTCATTATAGCCGCGAGTGAGTTTTAAATGACTTTTTTTCCTTCAGAAATTACACTTTGTGCAGGGACAGTTCTAAGCACGGGAAACAAGCGCAAATAGTCCTCAGAAGTTCGGGTCCCCATTGACTTCAATGGGGTTCGGGTTCGGGGTCAAGTTCGGTCCCGAACTCAAACTTTTTTCCGAAGTTCGGCCGAACCCGTCGAACCCGAACATCCAGTTGTCCGCTGAACTCTAATCCTGACTAAAATACAATGATTTTCTAAACATCTAAAACATTTTAAATCAGTTTTCCATAATGATCGCATATTAATGCAAGCACTCATTAGCCAATATAACTATATACAATAAAAGGTTGATGTTATTATACCTTTATAAGTTTGAAAGTTGTCTCAAAGCTGTTGAGATGCTAAAATTGTCCGGGATTGGTCTAATATTTAAATGTTTTATTAAATGCTTACTTTAAAAAGCAATATTCTTAAAATGCTGGTTATGAAGAAAATGTTTACTTAAAAAGAAGAATTGCTGTCTGACCTGTGATGTTGATTTTAGCTGACCACTTGGACGTTCCATCCAAAACACTTTGTTTGGCTGACTTTGTATGATGCAGAAAGTCCTCTTTGGATATTTGGAAAAGCTCTCGAATAACCTCAAAAACTTCTGGATGGTTTCTTTCTCGGATTTTCATTCTTTCTTTCATTGCCATAATGATATGTTGTGTTTTGTCCTCTGCACCATGTTTGGAACTTTTTTCTGCAGCTCCTTAAGAGAAAAACATAAAATTTATCTTTACATTTGTAATAATTAATTGAATCTAAGATACATTTACAAACGCACCAAAATCTGTTTCTGTATCGTTTTTTATCATAAGTTCATATACTGTATATATAAATAGTTATAGTGTTGTTGAGGGATAGTTGTTCACAAATTTTTGAACTTTGTGAGTGTAGCGGGGTATACCCCTTTAATACAGAAAGACTACATTTCCCAGTACATCCTGCAGCACCCAGGGTGCATTGCCACGGAGCAGGGGCTGCTGGGGCAGACTTTATAAAGGGGAGGCGGAGTTGATTCTCTCTCTTTGGACACCCCCTCTTCTAGCAAGAGGGTCTCTGTGCTGAACTGCTGTGTGCACAAGGCCTGAAGCCTGGGCCGTGTGCTCTGTTCCAAAGAGCCCTCCGCCAGCCTAGCTGAACCTGAGAGACATCTTCTCCTCCTTGCTGCAGTACACCAGAAGGACTGAAGGCCTGGATGTCGGTGGATTCCTGTTCCTAGACGAATCGGCGGAGGAAACAGATTTGGACTGTCGGGGTGGTGAGAGAGCACTTGCTCATAGACAGATACTTTATCTTCACTATTCATTTGGATTATAAGTTTGTTCATCAAGTGCACCACCGAAAGATTGCATGCAAAGATTTGTGTTCCCTGAACTTCCTTTTAGATCAGTCAGGCCTGACTGTTAGGTAGATACTATTGAGAGTTAGTCTGCCCATGAGGGGAAGTGATTGAAAAGAGGCAGCGCTAGAGCCGCATCACATTACTTGAGCTATCTGATTGTTTGTTCATTTAAATACTGTTTATTTCTAAGATCTATACTTTGTTATACTGTTATTTTATTACTTGCCCATTAGCCTTAGTAAAACATCTGGGTCAAGTACATTTGGTGTCAGCTTCAGTTACTTTAATAGTAGTTTTAAAAGTATATTGCTGTGCATGCTTGCTATAAGACTGTGTCACCAAGAGTTGCGGTCACACGGTCTTATCCCACTACTACTATCTGTGCCACGGGAGGTTAGAGCCGATTGCTAGGGGTTGACAGCGGTCCACTACAGGGCCCAAATCAATATCAGCAGCCTTCTTAACTGAGGGTACCGCTATATGAGGTTTCAGTAAAATGACTCAAATGACAGCTTCTGATATTTAATAATCTCTCCAGTGCTGCTATTTATTCATTCTCAGTTTCACACAACTGCTAACACAACTATAAAGCCAAACAAAATTGTTAAAGCCCAACTCCAGCTCAATTATTTTTATTTTGCCTTGGATACCACAGGGAAGAATTTAAAGCTTCTGCCGGGTTTTTATTGTGGCCCGTGGAGAAGCATGTAATGCCGCGTACACACGATCGGACATTCCGACAACAAAACCGTGGATTTTTTTCCGACGGATGTTCGCTCAAATTTGTCTTGCATACACACGGTCACATAAATGTTGTTGGAAATTCCGAACGGCAAGAACGCGGTGACGTACAACACTACGACGAGCCGAGAAAAATGAAGTTCAATGATTCCAAGCTTGCGTCAAATTGATTCCGAGCATGCGTGGTTTTTTGCATACACACGATCAGAATTTCCGACAAGAACTTTTGTTGTCGGAAAAATTGAGAACCAGCTCTCAAACATTTGTTGTCATAAATTCCAACAGCAAATGTCCGATGGAGCCTACACATGGTCGGAATATCCGACCAAAAGCTCACATCGAACATTTGTTGTCGGAAATGTGTATACACGGCATTAGCCTCTATGCATGTACATGTTTACAAGATGAAAGAGGTACCATCATTCTGAATTGGATATTAGGAAAGAGTAACTAGGGGTGACCCCTACAAAACCCCCAGTAGGAAGAGCAATGTACTATCTTGGTACCCAATTGCTTAACAAAAATATATACATTTTATTTGTACAAAACTGTTGTAAACTGGCAACAAAAGTGAGTACACCCCTAAGTGAAAATGTCCAAATTGGGCCCAAAGTGTTAATATTTTGTGTGGCCGCCATTATTTTCCAGCACTGCCTTAACCCTCTTGGGCATGGAGTTTACCAGAGCTTCACAGGTTGCCACTGGAGTCCTCTTCCTCTCCTCCATGATGACATCACGGAGCTGGTGGATGTTAGAGACCTTGCACTCCTCCACCTTCCATTTGAGGATGTCCCACAGATGCTCAATAGGGTTTAGGTCTGAAGACATGCTTGGCTAGTCCATCACCTTTACCCTCAGCTATTTTAGCAAGGCAGTGGTTGTCTTGGAGGTGTATTTGGGGTTGTTATGTTGGAATACTGCCCTGGGGCCCAGTCTCCGAAGGGAGGGGATCATGCTCTGCTTCAGTATGTCACAGTACATGTTGGCATTCGTGGTTCCCTCAATGAACTGTAGCCCCCCAGTGCAGCCCCAGACCATGACACTCCCACTGTCATGCTTAACTGTAGGCAAGACACACTTGTCTTTTATACTCCTACCCCGGTTGCCGTTACACATGCTTGACACCATCTGAACCAAGTAAGTTTATCTTGTCTCATCAGACCACAGGACATGGTTCCAATAATCCATGTCCTTAGTTTGCTTGTCTTCAGCAAACTCTTTGCAGGCTTTCTTGTGCATCATCTTTAGAAGAGGCTTCCTTCTGGGATGACAGCCATGCAGACCAATTTGATGCAGTGTGCGGCGTATGGTCTGAGCACTGACAGGCTGACCCCCCACCCCTTTAACCTCTGCAGCAATGCTGGCAGCACTCATACATCGATTTCCCAAAGACAACCTCTGGATATGACGCTGAGCATGTGCACCCAACTTCTTTGGTCGACCATGGCAAGGCCTGTTCTGAGTGGAACCTGTCCTGTTAAACCACGGTATGGTTTTGGCAATCTTCTTATAGCCTAGGCCATCTTTATGTAGAGAAACAATTTTTTTTTCAGATCCTCAGAGAGTTCTTTACCATGAGGTGCCATGTTAAACTTCCAGTGACCAGTATGAGAGAGTGAGAGCACTAACACCAAGTTTAACACTCCTGCTCCCCATTCACACCTGAGACCTTGCAAAACAAATGAGCCACATGACATCAGGGAGGGAAAATAGCTAATTGGGCCCAATTTGGACATTTTTACTTAGGGGTGTACACACTTTTGTTGTCAGCGGTTTAGACATTAATGGCTGTGTGTTGAGTTATTTTGAGGGACAGCAAATTTACACTGTTATACAAGCTGTGCACTCACTATTCACATCGTAGCAAAGTGTAATTTCTTTAGTGTTGTCTCATGAAAATATATAATAAAATATTTACAAAAATGTGAGGGGGTACTCACTTTGTGAGATACCGTATAGTACCATCTACAACAAAGCAAACAATTCATTATACCAAAATATCAATAAATTGTAATGAGGGGAAACTAGCCACTTATTGCTTACCCAAGAGGGATAGCCTCTCTTTTCTTGTCAGGACTAATGGTGATGAGAAATATTGGTGATGAAGATGGCCCACAGCATTTTAGTAGAATGCAGAAGGATTACAAACTTTGTTTTTATTGTTGTCTGTACCTTCCTATTCTTGTGACATTTCTTTTTTTTTTTATAAATTCTTTTTATTAGA
This sequence comes from Rana muscosa, assembly GCA_029206835.1. Lineage (NCBI taxonomy): Eukaryota > Metazoa > Chordata > Amphibia > Anura > Ranidae > Rana > Rana muscosa. The sequence continues at coordinate 528,497,805 of CM055118.1, read as the reverse complement.
TTTTCTTACAGTACAGTACAGTACAACATTAAAACACATACTCGAGTAGGCAACATACCCTCTCGACCGCGGCTATGCAAGGCCCACTCTACCAGAACTAACATAGTTCATCTATAACTATAACCCCCTTCCCCCCCCCCATCCCGACCAAGGCCGCCGTTATATATATAACACATAAGACATTCTTGCATCAATCCTAACATCACAGTCCGTCCTCCTATTATTATATCCACTATCCTCCTAAAGAGCCTATATTCACCAGGAAAACCATGTGGAACACATGTCAGCTATACAGTAGTAAATTTATAATCATGCTATCTTTGACCGACCGTCAATTCCATTGATCAGATCAGCCTACTGTTGCAGAAGAGTCCAGCCATGCCTGCCAGACCTTGTCAAACTTTTTCCCACATCCACGTGCCCTGTACGTAGCCTTATATAGATATATAACTGAGTTAACCAGACCTTTCCAGAATGAGAGTGTGGGGGCACTAGCGTTCTTCCACTTTAATAAAATAGCCTTTCTGCCATAAAACATCCCAATAATTAGCAATGTGCGGTGTGCCAATGATGGAACCACCCCCTCCACCAAACCCAGGAGGCAAACCCTGGGCGCCAGGGGGACCGGAGCTCCAAGCACCTCCGACATGCACTCCACCACCCCAGACCAAAAGGTCTGAATCCGTGGGCACGTCCAGAAAACATGTTCCGAATCTGCCGGGGAGTATGTGCACCTCCAACATTGACCACTGGTGGTAGGATATATACGAGAAAGCCTAGCAGGAGTGAAATATATACGGTGCAGAAATTTGAACTGTATTAGACGATCTCTAGCAGAAACCAAATGCCTAAATGGGCGATCCCACATATCCTCCCAATTCTCCCCCTGTATCTCTGGAATTTCCCTTTCCCACCTCTCTCTACACCTAGTTACCCCCAACGGTATTTTTTTAAATAGGGATTTGTAAACAGTGGACAGAGGTTTGGCTAGGTCTTTGTCTTTCAAAAGGGTCTCCAGTGGGGATGGAAGGGACTCGACTCTTTGGCCACTGAACTGCGCCTGAAAAGCGTGGCGCAGCTGCAGTTAGCGAAAGAAGAAGGAATTTGGCAAATCATGCCTTGCTTTTAATTGATCAAAAGAAATAAGCTCACCTTCCCTAGTAATATCCTCTAACACTTTAATCCCCCCACAAGCCCAAATCATTGGATCCGGGAGGGAGCAAAAATCTGATAAGTTTGGGTTCAACCAGAGAGGGGCCGAAGGCGAAACTCCCAGATAGGAAGGTAACATCAGAGCAGTAGTGACCTCCCAGGCCCTAATGGTGGCCTTCATAGAGACTGTTAAAGGGAGACTGGACCTGGGACCCCTAAATAAGGCCAATCGTAAGCTCTCATATGATCCCAAATGAGCCGCTTCCAGGACCGTGGCCGAATCGCCGTCATCAGCCAGCAGCCAGCGCCTAGCAAACACCATCTGGCCAGCCAGATAATACTTTTGCCAGTCCGGAAGCGCCAACCCCCCCTGCCCCAGGGGCTCCTGCAGGACCGAAATACTAATACGAGGGGATTGTGGAGACCAAAGAAAAGCCCCCACTATACTATTCAATGTTTTAAAGAAATCTTTGGGAATCCACACTGGAGAGTGACGCAGGAAGTATAGGAGTACTGGTAGGAATTTCATTTTGAGAAGACTTATTCTCCCTATCAGGGAGAGAGGCAGTTTCCGCCAGACCTGAGTTTTTTGTCTGAGGCCAGACACCAGCGGGAGAAGGTTCAAAGCCATATAATCTCCAATATGGGCAGTTATTCTGACACCCAGGTAGGTAATAGTAGAGACCCACTGCAACGGTAAGTCGTTATCTCTAAGCATCTGTGCTTCAGGGCCCAGCGGCAAAATAGATGACTTGCTCCAGTTCACCCGCAACCCCGAAAAGGAGGCAAATAAATCTAAGATCTGCAAAACAGCCCTGAGGGAGGGCCCAGGGTCCCTAAGGAATAGGAGCAAGTCATCAGCATATAGTGCTACACATTCTGTAATTGAGCCAACTCGGATACCCCCCACCCCACTGGAGCGCCTAAGTGCTCTAGCAATTGGTTCCATCATTAATGCAAAAAGAAAGGGGGAGAGTGGACACCCCTGCCTAGTACCCCTACCTAACGGAAAAAATTCAGAGATTGTTGTACCGAGCCGAATCGCTGTTCGAGGATTAGTATACAATAGAGTGATCCATCGACGGAAACCGGGTCCAAAGCCCATTCCCTTCAACACCCCATGCATGTAGCACCAGTCAACCGAGTCAAATGCTTTCTCTATATCTATCGAGACAATTACCTTGGCCAGGGAGTCAGTGGTACCTAGCTGAATATGCGTGAACAACCTCCTCAAGTTAGTGTCCGTCGACATGCCGGGTATGAAGCCCGTCTGGTCAATGTCCACCAGGGACGAAATTACCCTGGCCAACCTTGACGCCAGCACTTTAGCAAGGATCTTCAGATCTACATTTAGCAACGCAATCGGTCGATATGATGAGCATTGTAGTGGGTCCCTCCCCGGCTTCAAGAGGAGCACCATGTAGGCCTCCATCATTGACGCCGGCAAGGCCCCCCGCTCCCAGCAGTGACGAAAGAGCACATTTAGGCTTGTGGCCAATCGGGACCTAAACGCTCTGTAGAAATCCGCCGGAAATCCATCCGGACCCGGCGCCTTCTGTGGGGGAAAAGCGAGCATAGCTGCTTCAATTTCCAATACAGAAATAGGTTCATCTAACATAATAGCATCAGTATCTGACAATCTCGGTATGGAGAGGCTCAGCAACAATTCATTCAGTTCCGAGGGATCGTAAGAAGGGATAGGCGAGTACAGGGACGAGTAAAATTGAACAAATTCCCTTAATATGTCCGTGGGATCCGTAATCAAGGTCCCCCCTTTATTCCGTATCACCGGTATACTAACTGGTATTTTTTGGTCAGTGGCAAGGTTAGCTAACAACTTGCCATTTTTGTCACCCTCAGCGAACACCGTTTCTACCCTCTGACGCACCTCAGTGTGCGCCAGATCCGTGAAATGTAATGCTACTAAGCGTCTAGCTTCCAGTAAGGATACATAATTGGCCTCTGAGGGAGAGTCTGCATTTACTTTAGCACTCTCTCGCTCATGAGCCATGAGAAGCTCACTCTCCTGGATATGATCCTTCCTGACTGACTTTATTGCGGAAATACACTCCCCTCTTGCCACTGCTTTGAAAGCATCCCATACCACCGAGGGATCAGCCGATCCCTCGTTTGCCTCCCAGTAGGCGTCTGTGGATTGTTGAATCTGAGCCAGCACTTGATCCTCTAACAACCAACCTGGTGACAATCTCCACCCCCCTACCCTTTTCTTCACATGAAAGGCCATAGTGACCATAAGTGGGTTATGATCCGAAGTTCCCCCAGGTAAGTAGTTCACCTCAGATACATACTGCAGAATGGAAGCATTGCCAAACGCCAAATCAATCCTAGCGGAAGATTTGTGAGTGTAAGACAGATGCGAGTAGGATACCGTATCCGGATGCTTCCACCTCCACAGTTCAGTCAGACCCGCCATCGACATCCAGGAGCAGAGATCCGCCGAGGCCGGTCTCCCAGCATTGGAGGAGTCCAGCACCGGGTCTAAGATGGCATTATAATCCCCCATGAAAAGTATCGGCAGATGGAGATACGGGGCCAATGTTACCAACAAATCACATAGTAAATTAACCTTGAAAGGAGGGGGCAAATATACATTCACCAGTAGGATTTTATGAGAGAATATTTCCAAGAGGACTGCCACATATCGACCTCCCGAGTCAGTAAACACTTGATGTATTGTGCATGGAATTGCCTTACTAATTAGCAAGGAAACCCCTCTAGAGTATGTGGAATAGGTAGCGTGAACCGCCCTTTGAATCCAGGGCTTGCGTAACGACAAAATCGTACTGCCCTCCAAGTGAGTTTCCTGTAAGAGGACAACATGTGGTTTGACCCGTTTGAGGTATTGGAAAACTGCAGCCCTCTTAAATTTATTATTTAGACCCCTGACATTCCAGGAAAGTATTTTAAGTTTACTATCCATTATGAAAATCAAAGAGATATGATAACCACATGAAAACAGTTAGCGGAGGGAAAACAGTTGCAATTATCATATAGGAGGACATACACATTTCATCCAGTAGTTGTGCAAATCCGGGAGAAGCTCCATGGCCTTGGTCAGAAAAACAAAAAAACACCCCTGCTGTCATACCACAAACTACTAATCTACCAAAAAAATACAAAATCAACATGAAATCCAAAACCTGAACAAAAACAAAAATCTTCCGGTATGCAGCTTTAGTCCCAAAACAAACAAACCTGTAGGAGTTCAACCTGAAGCGTTGACAGTTCGGCATTTGAAGCTGGAAAAATAAAAAAATCCGTGCCAGTCGCACCAGACTCCTACGGCTGTCCATGATATAGAAGTAGCAGCTGACCGTGCACAAAGAACCCCTTGTGGGTACAACCTGAACCGTGGGAATGTACCATTGTGTAGTCGTTACCACAAAAGTACAATGCAGCTGCCACATTTGTGCATCTCTGAAAAAGAGCACTCACAGAGGAATAGGGAGATGGTGGCCCCACAATAAAGCAGATCCAAGGGCTCCGGATTTCAGCCATAATACTGGGGTCCCAGGGGAAAAAAAATAGCAAAAGAAAACATCTTGCCCCCTGACTCTGATCCTGAGAGTATAGCAATGCCTGATGCCCCAAAAAGAGAAGGGGAAAATAGAGTAAGTCTACAGGAGTAGACAGGCAGTTCCCTTGCAAAAAACAACAGACCAGAAAATAAAAATAGAAAAATCATAACAGTAACAAGGTGGACAGGTAAACCTCGTACGGCATCACGGATTCTGGTCCAACCAGTCGCAGGCATCCTGTGGAGTTTCAAAGAACTTTACTGAACCCTTGTGCTGCACTCGGAGACGGCTGGGGTACAACATACTGTATTTCAGATCTTTCTCTCTGAGCCTTCTTTTCACATCTGTAAAGGAGCGACGCCTCCTCTGAGTCTCCGCCGAGAAATCCGGAAAAAGCATGATGCGTGCGTTGTCATATTTCAGCTCCTTATGTTTTCTTGCCTCCGCCAGTAACATGTCACGGTCCCTATAGTTTAGGAACCGGACCAGAAAAGGACGAGGTGGGGCACCCGATGGCCGAGCTCCAGTGGGGACCCTGTGTGCCCTCTCAGCAACATATGTGGGGGGGAGATCCCCTAAAGCCAGCAGTGATTTGAAGAACTGCTCGGCAAAAGTAGTAGTGGCTACCCCCTCAGCCCCTTCAGGTAACCCCACAACTCTTATGTTGTTTCTTCTCTGGCGGTCCTCGGCGTCATCTGCTCTGTGCTGCAAGAACCGGACCATATCTTTCAGCTCCCCGAGTTGAAAACCCTGAGTATGGGCAGCGTCCTCCACTCCAGAGATGCGATCCTCCGCTGTGGATAGCCTGCCTCTGATCTTGTCCAGATCATGCCGGATAAGGTTACACTCCGAGGCCAAACAGTCAATACGTGTCATAAGCTCCGTTTTAGAAGCCGCAATAGCTTCCAGGATTGGACCTGTTATGGCTGCCGTATCCACCTCTATTTCTTGCGGCAAGGGAGATGGTGCCTCCTGTACCTGCGACGCCATACTCACTGGCTGCGTCATCCTGGAGATCTGTGGTTTGGCGCGCTGTGTCGAGTTAACAGGAACCAAGATGGCGTGGGCGGAGCCAAGCGCCATATTGCTCTGAGAGCGCAACTGCCTCTGTTCTAAAGGTGGCTGATTAAGGTGCTTCTGCTGCTTCTTCGAAGCCGAGGATGGCATCGTTAGGTGCCGCGGCAGTTCCCCTTTCACCGGAGCAGTGCAGCACCGAGTACCGGATATTTAGTCAGCTGCAATCAGGATATAGAGCCGGATGAAAGCCGGAGCTCCGGGCAGACACGTCCTGCCGCAATCACATCCGGTCACGCCCCTTGTGACATTTCTTACCCTGGAGTAATAGGGACTAAGAGTGAGAGAAAATCTCCCAAATGGGGTAACAAGCAGAGATAACGACCTAAGAAACAAATGTATCCACTCTATTCAAAACTGATTACTTTTTTGCCTAGGCTTTAGTCTCATCTAGGTTATTTTTCATTATCTAAAATGTTACTAAAATATATATATAGGTTTTGGAAGTCACAGGGAGTTGCCTTTTACATAAGTCCTCCCAAGATTTTGACAATGAGCAAGAACCAAACCATTTTCTCATTATTAAAAAAAAAAAAAAAAAAGAGAGTATTTTTTACTGCATATGAATCCATTGTAATCGAGCCATAAAAACTGAGGCCTGCTGAATCATCCATACTAATTTGGAAATATTTGCTGTTGAAAACTAGGCATCTTCACACGCTTGGCCAGTTCCCTAATGCTCCATATGAAGCTGCATCTAAAACATGACACTGAACATTCAGGGTGAGAACCATTAAATACTCACGCCTGTTAAACAGCCGTCCTTCAGAATTAATCCAATATCCACAGTTATCAATATGTGTCAGAAGGATGTTGGCGTGGATTGATTATATTTTCTATGCATCAGTATACAGCTAAAACCTCTACATACAACAGAAACATAATCAGCAACAGAACTGATTTGTTATTATATTTTTGACTACTTGGATCATATATGCTGTCGTCATTTTATTTGTCAAACTTCTATTACATGTAAATGTAGCCAAATTTATAAGAGGATATGTTTTCAATTTTTTCTTTCTTCTTTTTTTATATGAACTCTATATATACATGTATTGAAATGTAACCACTTCAGCCCCAAAGGATTTGTCTGTCAAATGACCAGGCCACTTTTTGCGATTCGGCACTGCGTCACTTTAACTGACAATTGCGCGGTCGTGCGACGTGGCTCCCAAACAAAATTGACATCCTTTTTTTCCCACAAATAGAGCTTTCTTTCGGTGGTATTTGATCACCTCTGCTGTTTTAATTTTTTGCGCTAGAAACAAAAATAGAGCGACAATTTTGAAAAAAAAAGCAATATTTTTTACTTTTTTGCTAAAATAAATATCCCCAAAAAATATATATAAAAAAAGTTTTTTTTCCTCAGTTTAGGCTGATACGTATTGTTCTACATATTTTTGGTAAAAAAAATTGCAATAAGCGTATATTGATTGGTTTGCGCAAAAGTTATAGCGTCTACAAAATAGGGGATAGTTTTATGGCCTTTTTATTAATATTTTTTTTTTACTAGTAATGGCGGCGATCAGCGATTTTTATCGTGACTGCGACATTATGGCGGACACATCGGACACTTTAGATGCTATTTTGGGACCATTCACATTTATATAGCGATCAGTGCGATAAAAATGCACTGATTACCGTGTAAATGTGACTGGCAGGGAAGGAGTTAACCACTAGGGGGCTAGGAAGGGGTTAAGTGTGTCCTAGGGAGTGATTCTAACTGTGTGGGGGCAGGGCTTACTGTGGCACGACACTGATCACTGCTTCCGATGAGAGGGAGCAGACGATCAGTGTCCTGTCACTAGGCAGATCAGGGAGATGCCTTGTTTACAAAGGCCGTTCTGCCGTTCCGTGACCCGATTGCGGGACACCGGCAGACATCGAGTCCACGGGTCCCATGGGAACGGTCACGGAGACCGCGGCGGGCACGCGCGGCAGATTCAAAGCAATGTATATATACGTTGCTTTGCCTGCCCGTGCTATTCTGCCGACGTATAAGTGCTTAAGGCAGTCGGCAAGCGGTTAAAAAAGTTCAATAGGTGGTCAGATATTTTCCAAAAGCAGGATATGGAAATTTGGCAGGGTATTCTGTTGAGGTAAATTATATTGTGTGAAATTACTAGCTTCACCCACTGTCTACATTAACCACTTCAGCCCCGGAAGGATTTACCCACTTCCTAACCAGGCCATTTTTTGCTTACGGCACTGCGTCACTTTAACTCACAATTCCGCGGTTGTGCGACCCTTCACCCAAACAAAATTGTCCTTCTTTTCTCCACAAATAGAGCTTTCTTTTGGTGGTATTTGATCACCTCTACGGGTTTTTTTTGTTTTTTTTTTAGCTATAAACAAAAAAAGAGTGTCAATTTTGAAAAAAAAAAAAATATATTTTTTACTTTCTGCTATAAAACATTTCCAAAAAAAAAGTAAAAAAACAAATGTATTCATCAGTATTCTGCTACATATTTTTTGTAAAAAAAAAATCGCAAAAAGCGTATATTGATTGGTTTGCTCAAAAGTTATTGCGTCTAGAAAATAGAGGATAGGTTTATGACATTTTTATTATTTATTTTTTACAAGTAATGGCAGCGATCAGTGATTTTTAGCGGGACTGCGACATTGTGGTGGACAGATCAGACACCTAACTGACATTTTTGTAAATTTTTTGGGAACCAGTGACATTATTACAGTAATGAGTGCTAAAAATATGCACTGTTATTGTACTAATGACACTGGCAGGGAAGGGGTTAACATCAGGGGCGATCAAGGGGTTAACTGTGTCCCCTCACTGTGTGTTCTAACTGTATGGGGAATGGGCTCACTGGGACAACACACAGATTCGTCTTTTTGCATAGCAGAAAGACAGGATCTGTGTGATCACTCCTGTCAGAACTGAGATTTGCCTTGTTTACACAGGCAGATCCCCGTTCTGCCACTGCAGGGAATGATCACAGGCAGGTCCGGTGGACATCGAGTTCCCCGGACCTGCTTATTGGCTCCCCTGCTGGCCATTGGGAGCGTGTGCGCGCCCACAAAAGAGAGTTCCCGAGCTGACGTACAGCTACGACGATTTGCGGGAACGAGCCAACCTGCCACAGTATAATCACAGCGGCTGGTCAGCAAGAGGTTAAATTGGTTGTCATGAGGTTTTGGTAAGTGTAATGGAACATTAGTTTTATTATCAAACAATGCATTTTCTTCTATTGGGTACCAGACCGATCAAAATATTCTTACATAATAGCTATTTTTGGTTTGACTTTTATTGCATATTGATAGAAAAGTTTAATCTCCAAACACATCAGTTTTGGAGGATGGTAACCATGTTGGCACAAGAAAGTATATAATTTACAGTTCTCTACCTTGTCTTTTCTATTTGCTACAGCAACATCTATGTCATATATATAATGCATTTATCTGTGTGCTTTAACCACTTATGCTCCCTACGAACAGAGGATATAGAGGATAGCACTACTGTAATGTTGACTAGTTCACATCTTGTTCTGCAAAGATACTGTAGTAAGCCTTTTGCACAGTTTCACCTATAGCAGGCACCTTTCCATGGAGGTTAGTATTGCTACTGCTAAATGCATGCCTCCAGAAAGTAAGGTGCAGTGTTATATTTACTGAACGGGGACGCTTCCCAGCAACCCCAGGGGTAGAGAGTTCATGTACCGTGTCAGATGGCCTCAACATATTGAAAGGGTATAAGGCAAGTAACTGTGCAGGAAATACAAGGACTAGTGTCTGGCTGGATACCAAGCATGCAATGGTCAGAGCTGGCTAGCAGCAGGCAGTGGCAGAGTCCATTAACCTAGTAAGGATCAGGGAAGGCAGCAAACAGTGGAATAAACAGAGTCCAGGCAACAATAGCAATACAAGATAAGACAAGGCACAGGTACAGGAGTCAGGAAGCTGAATGCTATTACAAGTCCAAAGCCTTGGGCTTGTGATAAAGTGTTACTAAACCCAGGACCCTGCATTCACTATATCGGGTCTCCCACAGTACACAGAGCATGGAAATGCAATTATTTTAGTAAATACTGCTGAATACATTTTCTCATCAGCAGTATATAGCAATCTTGTGGCTTCTATCAGTTCCTGGTAAAGCTTGTAGAGGGAGTTTTCATAATGCACTGAGCTGTCCTATCAGGATCCAGGACCCCAGACCTTCTGTCTGGACAGTGCAGATTGGCCTTGTGCTAATCACATGCACTTTCCCAAGAAACAACAAAAAAAAAAAAAAACCTCTCTAGCAATGCACACCAAACTGAGCATGTGCAGAATGACTCCAAAGGCTCTATATTATCCGACATGTTCTGGAGTCAGTGGAAGAAGAGGAATCTCTGCATACAGGATCAAACAGCTTTTTTGCACAATGCAGAGAATTTTCCCCTTTTGTTCCACAGTGAGTATAACAACATGCATGCTTTACTGCATATACAGACTGATTTTACTTGTGGGTTTAGTAACACTTTAAATCATCACAGTGTCACCAGCCAATCAGGGGAGAAGAGGCTAGGCAAACGGAATCCACACACTACCTAAAAATTAGAATGTCATTAAGTGATTCATCCAGTCAAAAGAAGTGAAGGAGGCATTACCCAACAACCGACACTCAAGGAGGGAGACAAAGGAGCAGCTGTGGGAACAGTAGAGGTGGATTCAGGGAAATGGAGAGTGCAGCGGATGCTTTTAACCATTACAAGTATTTCTTAAACAAACTTCTATTAGTTTAATATTGTCCTTTGACTAATGTGGCTATTTGACTAGACAAACTACAGATGAATGATGAGGTTTGTCAGTGGTAATCTCTGTGGCTGTTATTTTACCAATGCCCACTGTTCCATATAACAGATCTTGTGATATAGCAACAACATGGTTAATGTAATGCCACGTACACACGATCGGAAATTCCGACAAGAAAAGTCAGATGTGAGTTTTTGGTCAGAAATTCTGACCGTGTGTAGGCTCCATCTGACTTTTTCTGTCTGAATTTCTGCCAGCAAAAATTTGAGAGCTGGTTCTCAAATTTTCCGACGGAAAACATTCCGATCGTCTGTAGCAATTCCGACGCGCAAAATTCCAACGCATGCTCGGAAGCATTGAACTTAATTTTCTCGGCTCGTCGTAGTGTTGTACGTCACCACGTTCTTGACAGTCGAAAGTTCTGAGAACTTTTGTGTGACCGTGTGTATGCAAGCCAAGCTTGAGCAGAATTCCGTCGGAAAAACCATCCAAGGTTTTTCCGACAGAGAATCCAAACGTGTGTACGCGGCATTACTCTACGGAGTTGCAACAACCCATTATGAACTCTTTTTAGTACAGTTAGACCAGAACAAGATGGGATCATATTGGTTGCTAAGAGTAATACATTTTACAATCTTTAATCGAATAAGCCTGTAAGTTTTTCCATTATAGATGCTCAATCAGTAGCTTAAAGTATTTCTACTGTGGTCTCTACAGTTTATCTAGTGGTTTAAAAATATGAATATTTGATAGCAAATAAATTGAAGAGGAAAAAAATTAAATGACAACTAGAATTATCTCTGTGCAGTTCATTTTATTTAACTAGCTTGAACATTATTGTTTATCAGAGTTTGCTTTCAGAACTGCAAATAAGGTAAATAGTGTTTAAAGCTGAACTTCAGGACTTCAGCCACTTTCTAAAATATGCTGGATTACTATAGGTTAAGTTCAATGAGGTGCATGCCACCTCATGGATTTTTCACTTTTATTTATTTCCTTAGCATCAGGGGGGCAGCTATTTTCTAGCACAATTACTGCTCTGTCTGTCCCTCCTTCCTGCTATCCATTCACAGAAAGTGTTGTACTTTGTGAATGGGTTCACATAACACAAAGCTCTCTGTGATTGGGCAAGAGAAGAGTAGGGGAAGGCAGAGCACCAGCACACAACTCTGCAGCTGCAGTAGCTAAGACCCTAAGGGACCCATGGTGGTCAGTAAAACTGCAAATTGAAAATTAATGAGGCTCACATAATTTGTAATAAAAACATTCTAAAGCTTCCCTCCAACCACTTTGCATATTATTTTATATATACTGTGATTCTGTACTTGCCAAATATGCTGCAGATATCTCCCTCCACTGAGTCAGGCTGTATCCATTTTAACTGTGGGCAGCTGAAGCTGCTGCCTGTTCACTTCTTGAATTTACACAGACACACACCTCCAGCTCTGCAGCTCTCATTGGTCCTCTTAGGTCTCATTCCCACTCCCTTCCTGGCAAACTCTCACCAGAGTGAAGCCTCGTACACATGGCCGAGATTCTCGTCGAAAAAAACATGTCGTTTTTTTCGACGAGATTCTTGGACAAGAAACTTGTCCCAGCCGAGTGTACACACGCTCCTTTCAAAGAACCCGCGGTTCTTTGAATGGAGCGAACGCGGTGACATCATCGAATACGACGAGCATGCGCTCGTCACATTCAATGCCGTCCCCGCCATCTTGGTTCACCCTACCTATGCCTAGGAAGCTACCGCGCATGCGTCAAAGTCATTTCGAGCATGCGCGGGCTTCCCGGCGAAAAGGTAAGTGTACACACACACAATTTTCTCGTCGAGAAACAGGCTGACGAGAATCTCGACGAGAAAATAGAGAGCAGGTTCTCTATTTTCTTGTCGAGATTCTTGTCGCTTTTCTTGACGAGAAACCATACACACAAACAAATTTCTCGGCAAAAAATCTCTGCCAGCAAGTTTCTTGCTTGTTTTTGCAGAGAAACTTGTTCGTGTGTACGAGGCTTGAGAGAGAGAACTGTCTATGAAGTCATAAGCCTAGGCTTTTTACCAGACAAGAAACAGGAAGTGGGCTGTATAAGGTAATTACTGGCAGAAGAAAAATAAGTTACTATCCAACGTTAAAACAACAAGGGCAGAAAATTAAATAGATGGAAAGATGAAAAAATGTTCACTTTAAAGAGAGAACTAAAAACATTTTCATGTGACTTTAAATAAGGTACAATATTTGCATTCCCATGAAAAATGTATTTAGTTCTTTGTAAATGCAAATAAGGGATGGAGGGCATGACATTATAAGGCACCAGCACACATTATTATTTATATGATTGCAAATTAAAGAGAAATATCCACAGGGTGGACAACCCATATTAAGCTAGCACATTTTGAAAAGTGTCTGAATTCCTGGAAATCTGCTTTAAAGTGGACCCATCAATAACTTTACAAGTCTAAACAAAGAGAAATGTCCTGTGCTGCTCCAGGTGAACTGTCTAGATTGCCTTCACTGGAAACGAATCCCAAGGGGGCTAACACAGCCCATCTGTAGATACACATGAAGAAAGGAATCCAGAATTCGCTGCACTCTATGATTTCTATATTGAATATTTCACATCACAGACAGTATGAGGACAAGAAATGTTAACTCGTTTTGCGATATAAACGGTGCTTACTCAAGTAAGCACAGTTTATAACACAAAATGCATTCATATTTATTGTCCCCATACTGTCTGTGATGTGCATGTGAAATATTCAATAACGACATTGAGGAGTGCAGTGAATTCTGGATTCCTTTCTTCATATATAACTTTACAACCCTTTATTTTTTTACCATTTTACAACTTTACAAGCCTGCGGGAATAAATTCCAGACGTGTCACAATACAGAGCAATAGTATGTTCTATCAAAAAAACTCCAGCCTCTGTGGTACAGTGACCTAGACTGAAAGGTAAAATCTGTAAAATCTGGAAAAAGCCTACTGCAGCCAAAAGGCTGAGGTTCCTCAGTCATAAATATTCTTAACCTCCTTGCTAGGGGTGAAATTTCAGTATCATTAGCAGTAACCCCGAGCCACACTCAGGATTGCATCGCTTGATCCTGGAAGAGGTTACTTACCTTGTCCCCGGGATCCCGCAATGTACTCCCACTGTGTGCGGCAGCCAGATCTTCCGCCCGATGCACTGTGTGTTCCGGCTTCCCTTCCCTGCGAGCGTTGTGACGCAGGGGGTGGAACCGGCGGCAAATTCAAAAAGTATAAAACGCAACACACACATAATATTGTAATCTTATTGGATTACATTACTAAATAAAATAAATTGACCTTAGTTTGCCCCCCGGTGCTTTGTCCAGTGCCCTTGCCTGCAGGTTTACTGTACTTTCTGCCTGGAAACTGCAGAGCGACCATGGCATCAAAAAAGCGCGCCTCTACCTCAAAAGCGGTTTATGACCTGCTGGAAAACAGCAATAGCAATACAGAATCGCTTGCAAAATTGAGTGATAGCGATTCGTGGGGAAATTCATCATCAGACACGGAAAGCGATTTCAGCAATGAAAATTGGTGCTCTATTGACTGGGAACTCCACGCCAATTTTTAAAGAAAAAAACGGCATGGGTTCCCCCTCCAGGGGCATACCAGGCCCTTGGGTCTGGTCTGGATTTGAAGGGGAAACCCTACACCGAAAAAATGGCGTGGGGGTCCCCCTCAAAATCCAAGCCAGACCCTTATCCGAGCACGCAACCTGGCAGGCCGCAGGGGAAGAGGGGGGGGAGAGCGCCCCCCCTCCCTCCTGAACCGTACTAGGCCGCATGCCCTCAACAATAAGTTCCACCTTCTCCAGTCCAAGACTATCTAGCCTGAAAGGAGAAATCTGAGAAAGGTCTACAATAAGAAGATGGGAGCAGTTCCTCAGTATCCTTCCACCAATTAGCACTCTGCTTCATTATAAAGTCACAAGATGCAATGTACCATCATGGGGTTAATAACCGTGTGTGTGAACTCAGCCAGGACCAGAACAGACACTGGAATACATACAGTATGACTATCACTGCTGAGCCAGCATCCCACTCCAGGAAGTAGATGCTGACCCTTTGACCCAGTGTGAGGTCTGAACAAAGATCTGGAGAGAAAAACAGAATGTCAGAGGGCATACTGTGATCTCTGCAAGAGGTTACACATTCCTATGTTACATCTGAACATTGCTCAGCATACATGTACTTCTTTACAACAACAAAAAAAAAATACTGTATATATATATATCTTTAGATTCCTAAACAAAAGATGGGAAGTGGAAGATCCAACCAGCACACCATCTTTCCAAAGAAAGATTATTTAAAAAAACATGAACCATAACTCTGGCAAAGTGTGATTGTATATGTACTGAGAAAACATGTCTGCCATTATCTTGCAGGAGAACTAGTGATCAACTGATTAGTGATCAGCTGGCCAGGGGGTCTCAACAGGGGGGACATATTGCCTTTGAGCATAAAATCGCTTACTACTCTAAATGTAAGTGTCCAGATCAAGCAAAATCATTTCATATCTAGGGGCACTTTTAGATGGACAGATTGCCCTCCTCCAACTCACAGTTGTCTTATTTTTCTGCACGCTGTGCTTCTAGCTGCCTACATAGTGCATTAGCCAAGAAATGAAAGCCAAGTTTCTTTTTTTATGAGATGTAACATCATTACGGCCAACAATAATCTCTCTGGAGCTCATTACTTTAATATTATTGTCAGCCTTTGCCAAAGCACAGTATAAATCCAGCAGTCTAGTCCTTTCCAAGATTTTCCCAATACTTTTAGATCCTCTTAGTGTATGAGTTATTGGAATGAGACATGGATTATTCCAATCACCATTTCATTATGTGGGTTTCCTTGGCCAGCAGATAAGACATAAATGTACATAGATCACCTAGAAGGCAGGGAATAGCAATCATTCTGAGCAATGTAATGTGACTTAGAGGGAAATTATTATTAAATATGCTGTCAACATTGTGAAAGCTCGTTTTCATTACAGTAATCAAATACCTGATTCTAATTTCTCCTTAAAGTAATTTCCTATATTTCATTGTCTGTCAAGCATCAACTGGAAGAAACCAGTAACAAAAGAAATAGGAAGGCTGCTTTACTGACTGATCCTTATGAACATGATAGTAGCCTGACAATCATATTGATTGAATGGCTTCAATACCTTTCAAGTCACCAACCTGAACAAAGCATGTAGAACATAAGTTCTGATTTTACTCTGATATAACTTTTGATGCTTGTTCTAGATGAGTGACTTAGAAAGAATTGGAGCTGGAGATGGCCCGGTAAAAAAACATTTTTGAAAGAACTACGCAGTATCTATATATTTTTTACTCCGTACAGGTTTTCTTTATTGTTAATTGTTTGTTGCGGAATGTGTTAACCCTTTGAGGACCAAGGGACGTATTTGTCCCATGTTTTTAATTGCCTGTATCATCTGATTAAGAACTTAAAGGAGTAGTAAAGTTACATGTTTTTTCACCTTAATGCATCCTATGCATTAAGGTGAAAAAACATTCGACAATACCGCCCCCCCCCCCCGAGCCCCCGTTTTTCTTACCTGGCCCCTCGAAAGTCCCATGCTCGTCCCCGTCATCCTCTTCGTTTTTCTGCCTGGCCGCCGATTGGCTACACTGGATAGATTGAAAGCAGCGCAGCCATTGGCTGGCGCTGCTGTCAATCACATCCAATGACGCGGCACGCCGGGGGGCGGGGCCGAGTGATACAGTCGGCGGCTATGGCCGCCGCTGTATCACGGGAGCGCGCCCGCAATCACTCCACACCATGCGAGCTCACTCGCATTAAGGTGTGGACTCCTTGCGGGGAGGAGCCAAGACAGCCGCCGAGGGACCCCAGAAGACCAGGATCGGGGCCACTGTGTGCAAAACGAGCTGCACAGTGGAGGTAAGTATAACATGTTTGTTATTTTTAAGCAAAAAAAAAAAAAGGTATAGTGCTCCTTTAAAATACATTTTTTTTTGGTTTGAGTCAAAATATTAGTTCTTATCAACAAATGGATCTAGCTTTTTGCTTATTTCATGAAATGGCCTAGTTACAGCAACTGAAGTGTACGAACTTAAAAAAACTTAAAAATAAAAAATTGCTTCTTTTGGGGTTCCATAGGAAGTGACCTAAATAGTCACATTTGTTCTGTGTCATAATTCCTCCCCCAAAAATGACACAAGTGTGGAAATGGTTTTATTTATTGTTCAAATACATTCTTAAAGGAAAAAATATATAATTATTTTATATTGATGACGGTAATCTTATGGTCCTCAAAGGGTTTTAATGAGAAGTTGTAGCTTCACTGTGCATACTCTGGACTTTTCATGTGTATATATTACATGAAAGAGTGGCATTGAAAGATAAATCTGCCTTAAGTCTATGTCCAATTCTTGGTGTGCTGTTTTTAGAAGGTCTGCACGGTATGCAGGCATCCCGATTTGCTGTGCAGCTTCAACATATATTTGTGAAAGTGATGCAAAGTGATTGGGAATGTTCTGCATGCACAGTAAGTTGCTCCCTCCAGTGTGTACCCATGTTGTTTGTACATTGATCAAGTTTTCACATTGGTTTTAAAGGCTAAGTCATTAAAAATAAAAACACAACAAATTAGCACAAGGGATATACCTCACATTCAATGGGATGTGCCCCTGTGCACATGCTTTGGCTCAGCCTCAGGCATTGGACAGAGGAGGATTTCACCTAAAAGAGGCATCAGCACAAGAAACATATACTGCTGACAGTAAGTTATGTCCCTTGTGCTGAATTTTTTGGCTGCACTTATGCCCTGTGCACACGATCGGAATTTCCGATGGGATAAAATCCGATGGAATTTTTTGTCGGAATTTCATTCAAGCTGTCTTGCATACACACTGTCAGACCAAATTCTGACCGTCCAAAACGCGGTGACGTAAAACACTACGACGAGCCGAGAAAAATTAAGTTCAATGCTTCCGAGCATGCGTCGACTTGCTTCTGAGCATGCGTGTTTTTTTCTCCGTCGGCGTTCCACACAGACAATCAGAATTACCATTGAAAAAAAATAAAACATGTTCATTTCTAAACTCCGAAGGAAAAAAGTCCGATGGGGCCCACACACGGTCGGAATATCTGATGAAAAAATTCCGTCAGACTTTTTTCATCGGAAATTCCGATCGTGTGTACAAGGCATTAGGCCAGGGGTCTCAAACTCAAATTGCCTGAGGGCCACATGACAAGTTTTCATATCCCATGGGGGCCGCATGCAAACTTTTAAAACAATAAACTATACCAGCAATAATATACTATACTATACCCAGCACTGATGTCAGCAAACGCATTATTAACCCCCATCACTGGTGTCAGCAAACACATTATTAACCCCCATCACTGGTGTCAGCAAACGCATTATTAACCCCCATCACTGGTGTCAGCAAACGCATTATTAACCCCCATCACTGGTGTCAGCAAACGCATTATTAACCCCCATCACTGGTGTCAGCAAACGCATTATTAACCCCCATCACAGGTGTCAGCAAACGCATTATTAACCCCCATCACTGGTGTTAGCAAACGCATTATTAACTCCCATCACTGGTGTCAGCAAACGTATTATTAACCCCCATCACTGGTGTCAGCAAACGCATTATTAACCCCCATCACTGGTGTCAGCAAACGCATTATTAACCCCCATCACTGGTGTCAGCAAATGCATTATTAACCCCCATCACTGGTGTCAGCAAACGCATTATTAACCCCCATCACTGGTGTCAGCAAACACATTATTAACTCCCATCACTAGTGTCAGCAAACACATTATTAACCCCCAGCATTATCCCCCTACACTGCACAAATACCCCCCACACTCCATAATTACCCCCAACACTGCACAAATCCCCCCACACTCCATAAAATACCCTCCACACTGCACAAATCCCCCCACACTGCACAAATCCCCCCACACTGCACAATTACCTCCCACACTCCATAAAATGCCCCCACACTGCACAAATAGCCCCACACTACACAATTACCTCCCACACTCCATAAAATACCCCCAACACTGCACAAATAGCCCCACACTACACAATTACCCCCCCACACTACACAATTACCCCCACACTCCACAAAATACCCCCCACACTGCATAAAATACCCCCCACACTGCATAAAATACCCCCCACACTCCATAAAATACCCCCCACACTGCACAAATAGCCCCACACTGCACAAATAGCCCCCCACACTCCAAAAAATACCCCCCACATGGCACAAATAGCCCCACACTGCACAAGTACCCCCACACTGCACAAATCCTCCCACACTCCAAAAATACCCCCCACTTTCCATAACATACCCCCACACTGCACAAATCCCCCCACACTCCATAAAATACCCCCACACTCCATAAAATACTCCCACACTGCACAAATCCCCCCACACTCAATAAAATACCCCCACACTCCATAAAATACCCCCCACACTCCATAAAATACCCCCCACACTGCACAAATCCCCCCGCACTCCATAAAATACCCCCACACTGCACAAATCCCCCCACACTCCATAAAATACCCCCCACACTGCACAAATAGCCCCACACTACACAATTACCCCCCCTCCACACTCCATAAAATACCCCATTCACCCCACTAAGGACTTTGTCTCACTCACCTCTCCTGGCAGTCAGGATCGTCTGGCTCCCGAGTCCTCTCCTCCTGGCTTCCACAGAGGCCTAGTGACAGGGCACCCAGAGAACACAATCTCCCGCTCTGAGCAGCAGGACCCTGGATCGGGGCTCTGATCGTCAGTGCTTAGGTGGGCGGGGCGATGGGCGGATCCTTCCTCCGCTCTGTTCTCTCTCTGGGCTGCGGCAGTGTGCAGCGGAGAGGACAGAGGTGATAGAGAGGTAAAGCTCTTCGGCGCCTCCCTCTCTGCGGTGCCTGTGCAAAAAGATGTCCTGGATCGGCGCTGCGGGCCATTTTTTAACCAGTCTGCGGGCCGCAAATGGCCCACGGGCCGGTACTTTGAGACCCCTGCATTAGGCTTTAAAACATGGGTGCTCAACCTGTGGCCCTCCAGCTGTTGCGGAACTACAAGTCCTATAAGACATTGCAAAGCTGATACAGCATGACTCCCAAAGGCAGAGGCATGATGGGACCTGTAGTTTGGCAACAGCTGGAGCGCCACAGGTTGAGCACCTATGCTTTAAACTGAATATACTGCAACTGAATGCCTAACACTAAACAGTGGTCTATGTTAAGTATGCATCCTGTATTAAATGATTATTAGTAAATTAAAGATGTTGTATTAATTGGGAAAATAGTAAAGTGATAAAAATAATAAAAGCAGATGTGGAAAGATGTAAAACCGGCAGTTTATAAAGTTAAAAAATAGAACAAAAATATTATATTGACACAAAACCTTTATAGTTTCCCATAATTTTATAAATATATTTAAGACATTTGCCTCTAACCTTCTTTCATAGCCACTCATTCCCTTGCAGCTGAAATGTTATCACTTTGGCAGCATTTGTATTTGTGTTTGTCACTTCTAGGAAGCACAAACCATTTGGTACCATTTTAACCTGTGCTATGAAACCTGTATTTTTCATTTAAATGGCCCCAATTTGTACAAGACCAATTTGACTTCAGTTTGTGAAGCTTCTTGCAAATATATCAGCAGCAGTTATGTCCACTGTAAAAGCTGGGTTTTATTCCAGTGCTACTTTAACACTGAATACATGGTGATTTACCAGGCACTCTTAAAAAGGGTATCACAGGTAGCACCAGATAGCAGAGGCTGTATATTACTGGCATCTATATTAGGCTCGCTGCAGGAGAGACATTTTGTATTCTTGGCAAGCGGAATGGCTTTGAATGAAAATAAAGATTAGAGAGGAAAATATCGTATGGTCTATACATAGTGACGGATTTTTACACATAGCAAACTGTTGAATAAAAAATAACTTCTAATAAAGTTTTCTTATAAAAAGGAAACGCTCCAATTCTATCTAAAAATGTGGAATCTTTTCTAACTATTGAAAATTATTGGGTAGCTTTTCTCCAACCTGCTGAAAATCTACTTTTTTTTAAAAAAAGTTTTAGGTGACCCTTAGGAGCAGGATATAGCAGATATAACCTACAACATGGTGGACTATGCTAAATCTATGCACCAGTAGACAAGAAAGAGAGCTAAAAGATGTAGAGACCCCAACCAGTCAATCTTTAAGAGATTCTGCTGGGGGAGGGGCAGCCAGATATGAAATACAGACACTTCCTGTCCTAACCAAATTTTGGGCCATGATAAGCAAAAGCTAGGATCTCCCATTCCTACCTTCTGCAGAGTCCTATTGACCAGTGATACTCCCATCTTAATAATTGGCCAAAAGACATACATGTGGGAGGGGGGAGTTGTGGCAAGATCTAACACCCAGAAATGTCAGATATGTATGAACAAGTGCGTCTAGATGCCTAAAATTATTATTATCAGCTTTAAATACTTCCTATACTCTGCCCCCATCCACAGGGTGTCACTCGAGCATGTCAAGAAATGGTCAGAAACTTCTGGTACTCCTATTTTTCAAGAGCTGTTCTTACTAGGGCTTGATAACCAGGAGTTAGTTGCAGCAGCTGAATCTAGGCAATGACATTGGCCATGGAGGAGACATAGATGGCTACAAGGAGTCTGGGATAAGCTGGATACTCATACGCACTGGTGGGAGAATTCAGCATGCCCACACAACAGCAGAGGTATAAGCTCTTAGAAGGGCCAAGACTCAGAGTCTACCTGTCTTCATTAGAGCTCCTAAAGGTGGGGATGGATTTGGCTGCAGACAACACCCAAGTCGAGGCCCTCTGACTCACCTGAGGAAGCAACTACTGGGAACTAAAATTAAGTGTGCAGGAGAGAGTCCTTTGCAGTGATGGAGAGTCACCCCTCAGTAAGTAACACAGTCTAAGCAGATAGGAGTGCACAGAATACACTGGAAGCAGGTTGCATGCCAGGGTTTGTAGGAACTATACCTTGCAGATCAGAGAGGTTGGAGGCTATCTCCATCTGTGTAGCTGTTTCTGTGTGATGTCCGTAATATATTATATATGCATGTGTTGATATAGAAAATTTTATGGGATTTTTACAAACACTATCAATTTTGTTTTATATGTACTTATGGTCTATAGAAACAATCAATTATTCTATTTTCAATGTAACTATTGTTTATCTGTACCGAATTAAAATATTTATATTTACAATTTTATTGATGGCTGTTTTTCCCTTGACTGTGTGCTCCATACAAAGTCCCAAATTCTCCCTTAGTTATTTCCTTTCCCCTCTTCCCTTTATATAATATTTATTTTCCAGGGTTTGTAGGAAAGCAAAGCAGGAAGCGAACAAGAGTGTGTTCGCAACAAGTGGCTAGTTGAAGCACTCAGTGAATTACATGGGGATTGAAGAGCAGGTTACTGGCAGGACATAGATGATGATAGCTAGAAGCACACAGCAACTGCAGTACCAAGGCACAGGAATCACAAGCCCATAGGTAACAAGGTCTAAAGAGATAGGGGTGCATGGAAACACAGAGAGGCACAGATAAGGAAGCAAGCTGGAAGTGTACAAGTGCTGGAAACAAGAGGATGGGTGGAACACACAGGGAATCACACTCATAATGAGGAGCAGGTGGCTGATTGGAGTATATAGGGAGACATGGTGATGATGGGGTATACAAGGATCACAGACTTGGGTGCAGGGCTGGAGTACACAAGTATCATAGAGCTGGAAACAGACGGGAGTACACAAGGATCTCAGGGCTGAATGCAGCCTGGAGTATACAAGTATCACAGGACAGAAGACTCAATGATGGAGCATGGACCAGGTGAGTGGGACACACCAGTACTGTAATGTTAGGGCCAATGGCAGGTGTAGAAGGGTAGGAAGAATGGAAAAGTTCTTTACACTGAAGCCCTGTACACACGATCGGTTTTACCGATGAACAGTCCGATGGACTTTTTTCATCGGACAAACCGATCGTGTATGGGACCCATCTGTCTTTTTTCCATCGGTTTTAAAAAATAGAACATGTTTTAAATTTTTCCGATGGATCAAATAACGATAGCAAATTCCGATCGTCTATGGGCAAGTCCATCGGATAAAAAACCCACGCATGCTCAGAATCAAGTCAACGCATGCTCAGAAGCATTAAACTTCATTTTTCTCGGCTCATCGGAGTGTTTTACGTCACCGCGTTTGGAACGGTCGGTTTTTTGACTGATGGTGTGTAGGCAAGACTGATGGAAGTCAGCTTCATCGGATTTCCGATGGACAAAACCATCGGATTAGAATCCATAGGATATCCGATCGTGTGTATGGAGGAAGTTTCCAAATTTACATTTGGACGACAGACACCTGCAGAATAGGGATGAGCTCGGTGTTCGAGTCGAACATACGTTCGACTCGAACATCGGCTGTTCGATCGTTCGACGAAGATCGAACGATTTGGGCCGTTCGCGCCTAATTCGAGTGACGCGAATGGCCCACAATGCACTACGCCATCGCAGTGTCATCCAGGCGCTGTGATTGGCCAAGCATGCACTGTGACCCCGCATGCTTGGCCAATCACAGCACTGGCAGCGAGGAGAGCAATGATTGGCCACAGGCAGGATGCCTGTGGCCAATTATTGCTGAGGGTGTTTAGTACACGCCCCACACTATAAAAGGCCGCCAGCACGGCGGCCTAGTGTAGTGTGTTCCGGAGCAGGGAAAGAGAAGCATAGGCAGGGACAGTGACATTTTTTTTTCTTGCTTAACCTGGATTCCTTTAGTTTAGGGAAAGAGAAGGATAGGTAGGGAGAGTGTCAGTGTGTTTTACTGTGCGAATCCTTGTTTCTAGGGACAGGGAAGGACAGTGAGGGAAATTCTCCTTGTGCTATAGTGTGCTAAAGCATTGATCATCAACCATCTTTAAAAAATCATTTTTTCTAGGGACAGAAAACTATAGGTAGGGAGAGTGTCAGTGTGTTTTACTGTGATAATCCTGGTTTCTAGGGACAGGGAAGGACAGTGAGGGAAATTCTCCTTTTGCTATAGTGTGCTAAAGCATTGATCATCAACCATCTTTAAAAAAACATTTTTTCTAGGGACAGAAAACTATAGGTAGGAAGAGTGTCAGTTTCTTTCACTGTGATAATCCTTGTTTCTAGGGACAGGGAAGGACAGTGAGGGAAATTCTACTTGTGCTATAGTGTGCTAAAGCATTGATCATCAATCAGCTTTAAAAAAACATTTTTTCTAGGGACAGAAAACTATAGGTAGGAAGAGTGTCAGTTTCTTTCACTGTGATAATCCTTGTTTCTAGGGACAGGGAAGGACAGTGAGGGAAATTCTCCTTGTGCTATAGTGTGCTAAAGCATTGATCATCAACCGTCTTTAAAAAAACATTTTTTCTAGGGACAGAAAACTATAGGTAGGAAGAGTGTCAGTTTCTTTCACTGTGATAATCCTTGTTTCTAGGGACAGGGAAGGACAGTGAGGGAAATTCTACTTGTGCTATAGTGTGCTAAAGCATTGATCATCAATCAGCTTTAAAAAAACATTTTTTCTAGGGACAGAAAACTATAGGTAGGAAGAGTGTCAGTTTCTTTCACTGTGATAATCCTTGTTTCTAGGGACAGGGAAGGACAGTGAGGGAAATTCTCCTTGTGCTATAGTGTGCTAAAGCATTGATCATCAACCGTCTTTAAAAAAACATTTTTTCTAGGGACAGAAAACTATAGGTAGGAAGAGTGTCAGTTTCTTTCACTGTGATAATCCTTGTTTCTAGGGACAGGGAAGGACAGTGAGGGAAATTCTACTTGTGCTATAGTGTGCTAAAGCATTGATCATCAATCAGCTTTAAAAAAACATTTTTTCTAGGGACAGAAAACTATAGGTAGGAAGAGTGTCAGTTTCTTTCACTGTGATAATCCTTGTTTCTAGGGACAGGGAAGGACAGTGAGGGAAATTCTCCTTGTGCTATAGTGTGCTAAAGCATTGATCATCAACCGTCTTTAAAAAAACATTTTTTCTAGGGACAGAAAACTATAGGTAGGAAGAGTGTCAGTTTATTTCACTGTGATAATCCTTGTTTCTAGGGACAGGGAAGGACAGTGAGGGAAATTCTACTTGTGCTATAGTGTGCTAAAGCATTGATCATCAATCAGCTTTAAAAAAACATTTTTTCTAGGGACAGAAAACTATAGGTAGGAAGAGTGTCAGTTTCTTTCACTGTGATAATCCTTGTTTCTAGGGACAGGGAAGGACAGTGAGGGAAATTCTACTTGTGCTATAGTGTGCTAAAGCATTGATCATCAACCGTCTTTAAAAAAACATTTTTTCTAGGGACAGAAAACTATAGGTAGGAAGAGTGTCAGTTTCTTTCACTGTGATAATCCTTGTTTCTAGGGACAGGGAAGGACAGTGAGGGAAATTCTCCTTGTGCTATAGTGTGCTAAAGCATTGATCATCAACCATCTTTAAAAAATCATTTTTTCTAGGGACAGAAAACTATAGGTAGGAAGAGTGTCAGTTTCTTTCACTGTGATAATCCTTGTTTCTAGGGACAGGGAAGGACAGTGAGGGAAATTCTACTTGTGCTATAGTGTGCTAAAGCATTGATCATCAATCAGCTTTAAAAAAACATTTTTTCTAGGGACAGAAAACTATAGGTAGGAAGAGTGTCAGTTTCTTTCACTGTGATAATCCTTATTTCTAGGGACAGGGAAGGACAGTGAGGGAAATTCTCCTTGTGCTATAGTGTGCTAAAGCATTGATCATCAACCGTCTTTAAAAAAACATTTTTTCTAGGGACAGAAAACTATAGGTAGGAAGAGTGTCAGTTTCTTTCACTGTGATAATCCTTGTTTCTAGGGACAGGGAAGGACAGTGAGGGAAATTCTCCTTGTGCTATAGTGTGCTAAAGCATTGATCATCAACCGTCTTTAAAAAAACATTTTTTCTAGGGACAGAAAACTATAGGTAGTGTGACAGCAGGAAGGTAAAGTCACCTGGTTGCATCCAGGGGGGTAGATATATTTCGCCCAGATTCAGGCTTTACGCCGACTTATACAACTAGGTGGAGAGTTGTATAAGCCCAGCTGAGGCTAGTAGGCTCATGGATGACTCATACCTCTAGGGAGAGTGCTGGGCGTCGTGCAGACAGGGAGTTGATGAGACCAGCTGAAGCTTGTCAGCTCATTTAGGCCTCTATAAGAACTCCCAGCTTCATTAGGGGTTAGCTCATGCCTGGAACCAGACCTGTGTGGACTGTCTAGGGAGAGTGAACCCCTGTGCGGTGAGACAAAGCCTGTGTGGCTATTTGCTTGGACATTTAAAACCAGGGACTTAAGGACTAGGACAGCACTAGGCTGATCCCAGTTGTTAGTTAGGAAACCTGTATGTTTAGTCAGAGGTCAAGTTGACCAGGATTTATTTTATTTATGTTTCTTTTGCTTTGCTGTGTTTTGTCACTGTAAATAGAAAATAAACCGCACCTTTTTGATTTTGAAAACCACAACCTCCGTTTGCTGGGCCTGTTTTTGTGTGGGGAGCCCATCCCGGGGGTCACACACACCCGCTGCCGAGCTAACCCCCTCACAGTAGGAAGAGTGTCAGTTTCTTTCACTGTGATAATCCTTGTTTCTAGGGACAGGGAAGGACAGTGAGGGAAATTCTACTTGTGCTATAGTGTGCTAAAGCATTGATCATCAACCGTCTTTAAAAAAACATTTTTTCTAGGGACAGAAAACTATAGGTAGGAAGAGTGTCCGTTTCTTTCACTGTGATAATCCTTGTTTCTAGGGACAGGGAAGGACAGTGAGGGAAATTCTCCTTGTGCTATAGTGTGCTAAAGCATTGATCATCAACCGTCTTTAAAAAAAAAAAAATTCTAGGGACAGAAAACTATAGGTAGGAAGAGTGTCAGTTTCTTTCACTGTGATAATCCTTGTTTCTAGGGACAGGGAAGGACAGTGAGGGAAATTCTCCTTGTGCTATACTGTGCTAAAGCATTCCTCATCAACCATCTTTGAAATCCTTGTTTTTTGGACAGTCAGGGAAATTGTCGTTGTGCTATTCTGTGCGAAAGCAATCATCCTCAACCATATTTAGAAATCCTTAAGTAAAGGGACAGAGAAGGACACCTGAAGGTAGCCCTTATTGCTTTTTTCCCATCTCCCTGCAGGCCATCTATTAGAATGTCTGGAAGGCAAACAAGGAGAGGCAGACAGTCAGGAGGCAATAAAAGAGGGCAAGCAGGCTCTGTGTCTGGGGGCAACAGTGCTGGTCGTGGACGCGGTGCATTGTCATCAGCACATGGCCATGGGACACGCTTGTCCTTCTTTTCGGCAGCTGGACATGTTGAGCCACATCATGCCGAAGACTTGGTAGAGTGGATGACCAAGCCCTCCTCCTCCTCCTCATCCTCTCTCACCCAGGCTCAGGGTACTGGCAAAGCAGCTGCCAAAGCGTCCTCTTCCCTGGTATCAATGTCAGACTCATCATCAGTCACTCCTTCCCTAGACCCACCATGTCCTCCTCCTGAGGAGTCCCCCGAACTGTTTGAGCACAGTGTTGGGTACATGCTCCAGGAGGATGCCCAGCGTTTCGAAGGGTCTGATGATGAAACCCAGCTACAGGAAGGCAGTAGCGTGAGAGCAGACAGAGGGGATGCTCAAGAAGGACACCAATCTGGCAGTCATGTTCCAGCAGCTGCAGCATACTGCCAGATTGGCTCCAGTGATGAGGAGGGAGGGGATGATGAGGTCACTGACTCCACGTGGGTGCCTAATAGGAGAGAGGAGGAGGAGGAGGATGAGGAGGAGGCACATCTCCAACGAGGCAGGATGCCCTTTGGTGGCCAGCGTAAGGGCAGTACACCGACGGAATCACACCGCAGAGCTCCGCCTGTGCAGGGCGCTGCCTCTGCCCGTCATTCAAAAAGTTCTTTGGTGTGGGCCTTTTTTGAGGCTAGTGCATCAGATCGCACAGCTGCTGTTTGCAACATATGTCTCAAGCGTATATCGCGTGGCCAAAACATCAGCCGCTTGGGTACCACATGCTTGACCAGACATATGTTGACCTGCCATGCAGCTCGTTGGCAAGCCTACCTCAAAGACCCACACCAAAGAACAAAGCGGACCTCTCCTTGCACCGCATCAGCTGGGATCTCCAACCCCACTATAACTTCAGTCCTGTCTGAAACATGCACTGAGAGGAATGAAGGTGTAGAATTAGGTGTGTCACAGCCAAGTAGTTGCGGCCACTCTGCTAGCAGTACACCGACGTCCGATTCTAGCAGGCAAATTTCCCTGCCCCAGCTGCTGGACCGTCGAAAGAAGTTCACTCCCAGCCATCCACATGCCCAGCGGTTGAATGCTAGCTTGGCTAAATTGCTAGCGCTTCAACTGCTGCCTTTTCAGTTGGTAGACTCGGCCCCCTTCCGTGAGTTTGTGCAATGTGCGGTTCCTCAGTGGTAGGTTCCCAAACGCCACTTTTTCTCACGGAAGGCTATTCCGGCTCTCTACCGGCATGTGGAAGGCAATGTCTTGGCCTCGCTGGACAGGGCGGTCAGCGGTAAGGTGCATATTACCGCTGACTCATGGTCCAGCAGGCATGGACAGGGACGTTACCTTTCTTTCTCTTATCATCCATGGACTGACACGGTGTCTCTTTACACTTTACACGTGGGTTATGTCCCTGCTTGCAGGAGAAGACCTAGGCAGAATGTGAGATGTTATACATACATTCTAAAAGCCAGAGCTGAACAGCCCCACCCAGGGGGCGGTCCCTCCGGGCATAACCCTCCCACTACAGTCAGCAGACTTCAGTTTTTTTCTGCCTAGCAGAAGGAGAAGACGTGGCTCTCTCAGGAGCCAGTCTCCTGACCTATTTTATTCCTTTTTGGAATTCTTTTTTATTTTATTTTTTATTTTATTTTTGAGAATCTTCTATCAACTGTCGGCTGGGCAACAGGTTGGGTACAAGATATCCTCGTAGTCTTCCCTGTCCGACCATCGAGCGTGCTGATCCTCGCCTTCTGTGCGTGAGACTCAGTTCACGACAGGCCCCATGACTCCAGGGGTGGCCGGGTTTGCTTTCATGCTCCCACGGTCCTCTCAAGACTGAACAGCTCCTGACTGACTGTATCTTTTGCGGTGGACCGGGCCGACAGCTACTCAGTACTGCACTGTGATAGTCCTGTCAGAAACACCAGTGTGTCCCTCAGGGGACGGGTAAGTAGTCTCTCCTGCCTGCAGGTGAGTACAAAAGGCTGTGTGTTTCTCTGTGGGGGATTTTCCCTGTCTCCCCCTGTATTTTATTGTCACTCTCTGTCACCATTACTGGCGCTGACTGTGTGGGGTGCTTGGGGGTCACACTGTTCTTGGGGGGCTCATGCTGGTCTGCAATGTATGCCTTGGGGCTTTTTTGTGTTTTTTTTTGTTTGGGGCCTGAGCGCCGAGTGGCGCTGTGCGTGTGTGCTGTTTCATTTTAACTGCGTCATGGCGGCCATCTTGCCGCGGATCGCCTCAGTGAAGTGCGGCGGCCATTTTCTTGTAGCCCGCGCGCTTTTCAGCACTAGTTTGGCCTCTAGCGCTGCTATAGCAGCGCGGATCTCCTCACAGTCTCCTCACAGCTTACCAGCGCTGACACAGCGCGGTACAGACAGCGGATCTAAGCAGTCCCTGGTCCGGTTTGGTGAGTCCCCTGGGCGCCCCCTCCTCAGTCAGCACAGCCTGTGGGTGGACTTTTTATCTGAGAGAGTCTCAGAGAGGGACAATATGGAGTCTGTGTCACCAGCTTCCCCTAAAAATGTCAGTGGCAACAGGCAGTGCTTCAGCACTGTGGTCCCTATGGACCTGTTGTGGGCAGCCCTGGAATCAATTTCTGACCAGGATGGGAGCTGTGTGCAAGCGCAAGGTGCAAAAAGGCGCCCTCTCCCCACTTTATCTACTCGAGGGCAGTGCGCTGATTCAGATATGGGCCTAGCCACTATCGCTCAGGACCCTAGTTCTGAATGTATGGATGGTTTTGAACAGGACATTCCTTATGAGGGAAACTCCAGTTCTGAGTCAGTAAATGACAGGGCGCTTGTTAGTGTGCTCATGACTGCGGTGAGGGACACTCTCAAGCTCAAATGCTGCGGATGCAGAACCTCAGGCGGATACTGTCTCCTTTGGTTCTTTTAAGGCCAGGCCTTCTAAAGGGTTTTTTTCCATTGTACTTTCTTTGACCAGCTCATTGATAAGGTCTGGGAAAAGCCGCAGAAGAATTTTTTTATGGTCCCGCGGCGTTTGTCTATCAGATACCCCTTGAAGATGCCCTACTTAAAAAGTGGGCTTCTCCCCCAGTGGTCGACCCTCCAGTCGCCCGGTTGAACAAGGCCATCACTCTCCCGATGGAGGGGACTCCTGCATTTGAGGACCCCACTGACAGGAGGTCAGAAGTGGTGAGCAGAACCATGTTTGCCTTGTTGGGATCCGCCCTACGACCTGTGGTAGCGGCGACCCTTGTGTCTAAAACACTTACAGGTTGGGCAAAAATGTTGCACCTAGCTGTACAGGAGCATATTCTTCCTCCAGACACAGTTGCTCTGGCCCACCAACTGGTTCAGGGCCTGGTTTCTGTGTGCGACGCCACGCTGAACGCGGCCCCTTTAATATCCAGGGCCTCTGTCTCGGCGGTGGTATTGCGTCATCTTATCTGGTTGAAATGCTGGTCTGCTGACCTAGCCTTAGGAAGCTCCTGACGGATCTACTATTTTAAAGGCGGTAGACCTTTCGGTGCTGCTCTGGATGACATTGTCATGGATGTCACGGGAGGTAAACGCACTCTTCTTCCTTAGACTAGCAAGGGTGAGGAGGCCCGCCGCAAACAGGGGCCTTCCTTTCCAGCAAAACTGTTTTTTTTTTCCGTCAGTCAGAGTCCACAGGTAGGCCCTCTCAGACTGACGGCAGTGCGGCTGGTGGGCACAAGTGCCTCTGGGTGCGTAAGCCAAACAAGCGGCTCCCAAGCCCGCCTCCGCGTGAAGTCTTGCCTCCGCCCGACTCTGGGGTGGGGGGACGACTTCGCAGGTTCACGGATCGGTGGACCTCCCGAATCTCCGACTGGTGGGTGTGCGAGGTGGTCACCTCAGGTTATAGGATAGTATTCCGATCCTGGCCCCCACACAGATTCTTTCCCTTGAATCTTCCTCTCCTTCCTACCTGTCGGGCAGCCCTCTTGGGGGCTGTACAGGATTTGATCAGGTCCGGAGTGATTGTGCCGGTTCCGTCACAGGAGAGTTTTCAGGGATTCTGCTCGAATCTGTTTGTCGTCCCAAAAATAGGACGTGGTTCGACCTATCCTGAACCTCAAGGCCCTGAATGCCTTCGAGAAGGTGCAGAAATTCCACATGGGATCCATTCGCACGGTGATCGCTACACTCCACCAAAGGGATTTTCTTCTGGCGTCCTTGGACTTCAAGGACGCCTACTTGCAATCTGCGCAAGTCACCAGAAGTTTCTGCGCCTTGCGATCAGCGAAGTCCACTCTCGATTGTGGCTCTTCCTTTCGGCCTTGCCTCGGCACCAAGGGTGTTCACCAAGGTGCTTGCTCCGGTTCTAGCCTTCTGTTACAGCGAGGTATTGCTGTCGTGGGCTATCTGGACGGTCTTCTGCTATGAGCAGAAAGTGGCTCAGACTTAGAGGAAAGGTGACTATCGTCAATTAGACCCTCAGGGACTTCGGGTGGTTCCTGAACATTCAGGAGTCAGTCCTGGTCCCGACTCAGTGTCTGGAGTCTCTAGTTCTGGTCTGGACTCCTTGGAGGCAAAGGTATCCTACCTCTGGAGAAGTTGCTGACACTTCAGTCTGCGGTGCGGGTGCTGACATCCCGAACATGGTTGTCAATCCGTTGTTTGCATGAGAGTCCCGGGACTCCTGGTGGCCTCCTTCGCGGCCATTCCGTATGCCCAATCACACACCAGGGCATTGCAGAAGGAGATCTTGTCCACCTGGGACAAATCCCCGTTGTCCTTGGATCTTCGGATCCAGGTGATTCACCTGGTCAGGGCGTCCCTGACAGGGTGGTTGGGACCCTTGGCTCTTCGGTCCGGAAAGTCGTTCCCCTCCCATCCAATGGACGGTACTCACGACGGACGCCAGCCTGACGGGCTGGGGTGGAGTCTGGGGAGTCCTGTCGGCTCAAGGCCTTGGACTCCGGACGAGCCCGTTTACCAATCACTGTTCTGGAAATGCGGGCCATCAGACTGTGTCTCTCCTCAGGTCGGAGAGAGTACGGGGTCGCTCCATCAGGAGCCAGTCAGACACCGCCACGGCGGTGGCGTATGTAAACCATCAAGGGGGAACTCGGAGCTCAGCTGCGGCTTCCGAGGTAATCCGTATCCTGAAGTGGGCCGGAAGAAACGTGCCGGCTCTGTAGGGGCGGACTATCTGAGTTGCCAATCGCCAGACGCCGGACCAGGAAGAGTGGTCCTTGCATATTTCAACTCCTTTGCCGACGGGGGGGCACGTCGGATGTGGACCTGATGGCCTCTCGACTCAGTCGCAAGGGTCGAGGTTGTGACCAGATCCAGGGATCCTTGGGCGATGACTCGGATGCGTTGGTGGCCCCATAGGGTCCTTATCGCCTGATATAAACTCCGGTGATCCTAATTGTTCCGGATTGGCCTCAGCGTCACTGGTACGCTGATCTGGTACGTCTCGTTGCGGACGTTCCCTGGCGGTTGCTGATGAGGGAGGACCTTCAGTCTCAAGGTCCTATGTTTCATCCGGCTTACAGTCTCTGGCTTTAACGGCAGAGCTGTTAAAAGCCAGGTGTTGAGGGACCGAGGTCTCTCGGACTCTGTCATTTTGACCATGTTAAGGACACGGAAGTCTTCCTCCAGGCAGATCTATCACCGTGCCTGGAAAGTTTATATCGCCATATGCAAAGCGCTGGACTGGCGTCCTCGGACGTATTCCGTCCCCTGAATCCTGCGTCCTCTGCAGTGTGGAGTGACCCAAAAGCTTGCTTTGAGTAGCATCAAGGATCAGATTTCGGCCTTGGCCGTCTTCTTTCAGCGACCTCTAGCGGGTCATTTCTTGGTTAGCACCTTGGGTTGGGGGTTCGCCATGTGCTCCCTCCTGTCAAGCCTTCTCTCCCACCGTGGGATCTGAATTTGGTGCTCTAGGTCCTCCAGGAACCTCCTTTTTGGGAATATCCGGGATATTCCTCTCTTGTCTTGTCTCAGAAGGTGGCCTTTTAGTGGCAATCACTTCTGTTTGACGAGTGTCTGAGTTGGCGGCTTTGTCCTGCAAGTCGCCATATTTAGTCATCCATAAGGATAAGGCGGTGTTGCATCCGCGACCTTCCCTTTTGCCAAAGGTGGTGTCTACCTTTCACCTACATGAGGACATTGTCCTCCCGTCCTTGTGTCCTCACCCATCGCATCCCAGAGAGTTTGCGCTGCACATATTGGATGTGGTACGAGCCTTACGGGTGTACCTGTCTGCTACTGCTTCTATTCGGAAGTCCGACTCACTGTTTGTGACTGCCCCTGGTCCATAACAGGGCCAAGCGGTTTCGTCTGCCATCATTTTTAGGGGAATCAGACAAACCGTCATTCAAGCCTATGCTCTCAAAGGGCGGGCGCCTCCCTTTCCGGTTACGGCGCATTCCACCAGGGCAATTGGTGCTTCCTG
This sequence comes from Rana muscosa, assembly GCA_029206835.1. NCBI lineage: Eukaryota > Metazoa > Chordata > Amphibia > Anura > Ranidae > Rana > Rana muscosa. The sequence goes on along the minus strand of CM055118.1, from coordinate 528,464,569 downwards.
GGTTTTCCGACATCAAGCGTCGGTTGCACAAGTGTACAAGGCGGCGACCTGGTCGTCTGTTCATACCTTTTACGTTTTTTATAAGGTTGATGTGGCTGCATCTTCGGATGCTTCCTTCGGCCGCAGGGTGCTGCAGGCCGCTGTTTAAAGTTGCGACTCCTCCGTTGAGGAGATCTGCCTTCTTGGAGTGAAAGTTTTTGGTTTTTCCATTTATACTGCTCCCATCCCTCTTGACACTGCTTTGGGACATCCCACGTGTAAAGTGTAAAGAGACACCGTGTCAGCCCATGGATGATAAGAGAAAATAGGATTTTTTGTACTCACCGTAAAATCCTTTTCTCTGACATCCATGGACTGACACGGCACCCACCCTTCCTTTTTAAGTTTGTACTGCTTTGTTACGAACTGAAGTCTGCTGACTGTAGTGGGAGGGTTATGCCCGGAGGGACCGCCCCCTGGGTGGGGCTGTTCAGCTCTGGCTTTTAGAATGTATGTATAACATCTCACATTCTGCCTAGGTCTTCTCCTGCAAGCAGGGACATAACCCACGTGTAAAGTGTAAAGAGACACCGTGTCAGTCCATGGATGTCAGAGAAAAGGATTTTACGGTGAGTACAAAAAATCCTATTTTCACGGCCCATTGGGTCACTCTTTTGGCAGCTGGGAAGGATGCAGGACAAGGTGCAGTAGTGTTGGAGGTTGTTCCACCGCCACGCCTCCAAAATGCTACTACTGGTTGTGACACACCTCTCTCCTCCACCCCCTCCTCTTCTTCTTCCTCCATGGCCTCTTCCTGTGGTTTGTCCTCTGAACCAGCGGTGCTCCGTAGCCGTTCAAGGGGCTACGCAAGTACGCAGGCAAAAAGATGCCATGCCGTGCTTGCGCTGGTGTGTTTGGGGGACAGAAGCCACACTGGGGCAGAGGTCCTGTCTGCTCTGCAGGGCCAGGTCGAGAGGTGGTTGACGCCACGCCAGCTTAAGCCAGGAATGGTGGTTTGCGACAATGGCACCAACCTCCTCTCCGCCCTCCGACAGGGACAACTGACCCATGTGCCCTGTGTGGCTCACGTCCTTAACCTGGTGGTGCAGCGGTTCTTGGGCAGGTACCCGGGCTTACAGGATGTCCTGAGGCAGGCCAAGAAAGTCTGTGTGCATTTCCGCAGATCTTATAATGCCAGTGCTCGCCTGGCTGAGCTGCAAAAGGAGTTGAACCTGCCCAAGAACTGCCTTATATGTGACATGCCCACCAGGTGGAACTCAACGTTGGCCATGCTGCAGCGGCTGCACATGCAGCAGAGGGCCATCAATGAGTACCTGTGCGACTACGGCACCAGGACAGGGTCAGGGGAGCTTGGTTTTTTTTCTCCACGCCAGTGGGGCATGATCAGGGATGCATGCACTGTCCTGGCACCATTTGAGGAGGCCACGAGGATGGTGAGCAGTGACAGTGCATGCATCAGTGACACTGTACCTCTTGTCCACCTGTTGGAGCACACGCTGCGTGGAATAATGGACAGGGCACTTGAGGCAGAACAGAGGCAGGAAGAGGAGGACTTCCTTGCCTCTCAAGGCCCCCTTTACCCAGACAGTGTTCCTTCTGTCCCACCCATCGCACAGGAAGAGGAGGAGGAGGAGGAGGAGGAGGAGGAGGATTGTGTCAGCATGGAGGTGGAGGCTGGCACTCAGCATCATCAGCAGCAGTCTTTTAGGGATGATTTACAGTCCCAAGAAACCAGTGGACTTGTACGTGGCTGGGAGGAGGTGGCTGCGGATCATGTCGTCCTTAGTGACCCAGAGGACTCCGGACCGAATGCCTCAGCAAACCTACGCTGCATGGCCTCCCTGATCCTGCAAAGTCTGCGGAAGGATCCTCGTATTCTTCGGATCAAGGAGAGGGACCATTACTGGCTGGCCACTCTCCTTGATCCACGGTACAAGGGTAAGGTTGCGGACCTTATGTTACCGTCGCAGAGGGAGCAGAGGATGAGACAACTCCGGGAGGCCTTGCAGAAAGGTCTGTGCAACGCGTTCCCAGAGACTGGGAGGTTACAAACTCCTGGTCCTGGACAACGAGTTGCTGAGGCTTCGGCCAGTCAAAGAAGGAGCGGTGGGGAAGGTGGCCGTCTGACCGATGCGTTCAGACAATTCTTTAGTCCGCAGCCCCAAAGTATGATCGGTTCCAGCAACCATCGCCAGCGTCTGATAAACATGGTGCAGGAATATCTAGGGGCAAGGTCAGACTTGGACACCTTCCCCACCGAAAATCCTCTGGCTTACTGGGTCTTGAGGATGGATCACTGGCCAGAGCTTGCACAGTATGCAATTGAGCTACTGGCCTGTCCTGCATCCAGCGTTCTTTCGGAATGCACATTTAGTGCTGCTGAAGGTTTTGTCACGGATCACAGGGTGCGCCTGTCCACCGACTCGGTTGATCGACTGACTTTCATCAAGATGAACCAGTCTTGGATCACCACCAGCTACCACACACCTGATGCTGATATAACAGACTAATTGATTTTAACATGTCACATCCCTTCAAGACTGATGCTGATGCTGAGTGCCTGTGCTGTTATGTTGACTGGCTATCCTCCTCCTCCGAGTCCTCAATGATACGATTGATGATGATAGCTTGGAAGATCATTTTTGTTTATGGGTGCCGCCACCAGTGGCTAAGGCCCAATTTTTCAGCCCCTGTTTTACAGGGGCGTGTAATTACAATTTTTTTAGCAATAATTTGCCATAGGGCTCATTGCTGTGCTCCAAGTACAGTATCTGTGAGGGGTTGGAGTGTTGTGCCACCAGTGCCTAAGGCCCAATTTTTCAGCCCCTGTTTAACAGGGGCGTGTCATTACAATTTTTGAAGCAATACTTTGCAACAGGGCTCATTGCTGTGCTCCAAGTACAGTATCTGTGAGGGGTTGTAGTGTTGTGCCACCAGTGCCTAAGGCCCAATTTTTCAGCCCCTGTTCAACAGGGGCATGTAATTACAATTCTTGATCTAATAATTCACAGCAGGGCCCATTGCTGCACCCACCAAGAGTAACTCTGAGGGCTTACAGTGTTGTGGCAACGCCACCACCACCACGAAAGGCCCAATTTTTCAGCCCCTGTTCAACAGGGGCATGCAATTACAATTCTTGATCTAATAATTCACAGCAGGGCCCATTGCTGCACCCACCAAGAGTAACTGTCAGGGCTTACAGTGTTGTGGCACCAGCATCAAAGGCCCAATTTTTACTACCACTGTTCAACAATTATATGTAATTAAAATTCCTGATATAATAGTTGACAGCAGGGCACTCCAGCACCAACCAAGAGTAACTGTGAGTGCTTACAGTGTTGTGCCAACACCAACAACTAAGGGGCCTATTTCTGCAGAGTATATACGGCAGGTCCCTACTTTCAAACATCCAACTTACAAACGACTCCTACTTGCAAACGCAAGAAGACAACAGGAAGTGAGAGGAAATCTACCCCTTGGAAGGAAAATTCTCTCCTGTAAGAATTAATATGGGAGAAAGGTGTCTCCTCTGTACTGATGCTTTATCAGCAATCCTTGTTTCAAGAAAAACACCACATTTCAAAAACAGTTGTCATTGGGACGGAAAGTGAGGTGAAATGTTCTGAACAGGGGCACAGACAGCAAAACAAATGTTACAGGGGTGATAACCCTTACCTATGTTTTCCAAAAAGTTTAAAAATAGATTTTTGGGCTGGAGCTACACTTAAACAATGTACCTGTTCAAAATTACAAACAGATTCTACATAAGAACAAACCTACAGTCCCTGTCTTGTATGCACCGCCTGTATACGGCTGTTCAGAGTATATAGGGCCTTTTTTATTTTATGTGCGGGGTTCCCCTTAATATCCATACAAGACCCAAAGGGGCTGGTAATGGGCTGGGGTAGGGGGGGGGGGGGTCATGGGGTAGCTATGCCATTTTTCTTAAAGATTTTCATCCATATTACCGGGACCAGACATTACATTAAAGCCGCAAGCAGTTTTAAATGGCTTTTTTTTCCTTTAGAAGTGTCATTTTGTGCAGGGACAGTTCTAAACACGGGAAACACGTGGCACTTCACAGGCATACTTTAGACACCCCCCAGGTACGATATTTAAAGGAATATTTGACTTTTTTTTTTCACTTTATGCATCATTAAAATGACTGCTCCAGAAAAACGACCGTTTTTAAAACTTCTTTTTGCATTGATACATGTCCCCTGGTGCAGAACCCGGGTTCCCAAACCCTTTTTAGGACAATAACATGCATAATAGTCGTTATAATTAGCACTTTAGAATTCGAACGTTCGCATCCATTGTATTTAATAGGGTTCTAATGTTCGTACGAACTTTCGGTCCGTTCGCGGGTTCTGGTGCGAACCGAACCCGGGGGTGTTCGGCTCATCACTACTGCAGAAGCTGCATCAGTCATGTAAGAAAGGAACAAAGGTTGCACACCATAACAGGTGAACCTTAGAAGAGAATCCTAGGTCAAACATAAAATCAAGCAATTGAAAGCCTGTTTTATAGAAAGTCTTAAGATCCACATCAGATTTTAGCTTAAAATGATTGCTAAGGCCTGCTCATGGTGTATGCTCTAGGAGGACAGTACTGTCATCCTGCATATACACAGACTAAGCTAAACAGATCCACCCATATTCAAGGATTGTAATAAGGGTAGTACCCACAAAAAGTATTGATACACTTCAATATACGGGTATTAAAGCTCACATTTAAAACAAAGAAATACAAAGGTAAAGATAATCCTTTTTTATCCTTCAATAGTCATGGATAGATTAAAAGTTTCTGTCAAGTGTCTATTGCTGTTTGGGACCCCTTGAAAAGATTTTACCCTACTTCCTTTGTGTGAAATCAGGATAAGAAATGAGACAGCTGGTTGTCACTGGGACAGAAAGACACAGACAGTAATAATACCCTAACAGAAATGCTATAATTTCCCCATTTTACAGAAAAAAAAAAATTGTATTAACAATGGTGGGATTTTGCCCATGATGAAGAGCTTGGTGTCCCTCGGCACTGGGCATCGGTGCTTTGCCACACTTGCTGCCCTGGGCTATGGGGATACCATCTTGTATGCCTTATGGGTCAGGCTGGTTAGCTCTGGTTAGCTCTGATAAGGGGGGAAGGGGTCACGTTGTTTATTTTTTCATTAAAAAATAATATTAAAAATGTCAACCCTAAAGCCCCGTGCACACGGTCAGACTTCCATCGGACTTTTCCGTGGTTTTTTGTCCGAACGGAGTTGGTCGGGAACACCCATAGCATACACACGTTTGGACTTTTCTGCAAACTTTCCCAAAACTTTTTGCAACATCACGTGGTTTTTCTGCTCTTTTCTGCTCTTTACCGCCACCCTTTGGTCAACTGCTGCTATTGTTGGTTGATTTTAACATTAGTTAGTTAGTAAGCTAAAGTCCGATGGTTTTCTGTACACACGGTCGGACTTTGCTCCATCTGACTTTTGTTGGGCAAAAGTTTGTCCATTTGCAGACCCAACTTTTGTCCGATGAAAACAAGAAAAAAGCAAAAAAAGTTTGTCCGATGGAGCATACACACGGTCAGATTGTTGGTCCAACTTGCTCAAAATGAAGTTTGTTGGCCAAAAGTCCGACCGTGTGTATGGGGCTTAAAAGTGTAGAACAACTCAACCAGGCACATTTTATGTCCAAACATTTTTTTCTTGTTTAATATTTTTATTAGATTTTACAAGTAAATAGCAAATATACTGAACATTACATTCTGATCAAGAATAGAATTGTAAATAAATACAGTAATCACTAAAAATACATATTGAAAGAAAGGCAGTAGAGGATAAACCTCAGTAACAATTATATCAATACAAATAGAGGTATAAAAGATTAGAGCAATGAAGATAAGCAATATTCAGGATAGAATATCACGTCTCCAGACCAACCACTCACCCCCGAAGGGAGCAAGCTGTGAGCAGATGGGGGCTCGATTAAGTATGAGAGAATATGTTGGGCTATCCAGAAGGATACACCAGATGAACGTTGTCATACCTCAATTGTTTAGTGAAGACTTTCCTAACAAATCTTTAAGACACAAAGATATTAGTGATTGATAAAGTGAAACTTTAAAGCTATATATATAAGTCATGTAATGAACATCACATGTGTAAAAAATCTGTATTACACAAGTAACAAAACTAACCAGAACAGAAAGACAGAAGAAGTAAGAGAGAAGAAGAAGAAATATGGGAGAAAAGTAAAATTTATAGAAAAGAAGGTATGGGTATAGGAAAATAGAGAAAAAGGTGAAGGTTGTCTCCCCGGGTGGCGGTCCAGTCAGATCAAGGCCCCGTTTAAATATTATATTAATAGATAAATATTAAAGTATTTCAAAGAGGCATCAACAATAGTTGATCAAAATCTGGGGGTAAGAAGTGTTTAATCCATGGTTTCCATATTTTATTATATGTTGCAATGTTGTCATCTTCAATAGCAGACATTTTGGAAAAGATAAGGGCTCTGTTAATTCTATGTTTAGTTTCAGCCACAACCAAAGTTTGGGTCTTCCAGGCCTTGGCTATAGATTGTTTAGCCGCCGTGGTGAGATGTAGTAGTAATTTGAATTGTGACTTATTCAAATTAGGAGGTTTGAGGTTGAGGAGAGCCAGTGCCGGGTCTGGCGGGATTGGTATTTCCAAGGCCGTAGAGGCCATGTGAAATATTTTACTCCAGAAGGATTGAACGATTGGACATTGCCACCAAATATGGAACTGCGTGCCCGGTTCAGAACAGCCTCTGAAACATAGATTTGGGTACGAGGGGGCAAATTTGGCAATCCTGGCCGGAACCAGGTACCATCGAGAAAGGACCTTATAATTTGTTTCCAACGCAAAACAGTTTGGCGAGGAATGCTTAGTAGCTGACCATATAATATCCCAGTCACTTTTACTGAATGTTCTATCCATGTCGTGTGCCCATTTAGTCGTATAGGATGGTAAAGTATCGTCGGATGTGGAATTGATGCGTTTATACAAAAGTGATATTAATCCTCTAGTATGGGGATCACTGTTACAGATACGTTCAAATTGAGTCATTTGGGTGAGAGGGGATCCCGTATCAACGAGGGGTGTATAAAAGTTCTTAATTTGTAGATAGCGGAAGAGCTCCTTCATGGGGAGTTTGTATAAATCACATAATGTTGGGAACGTAAGAATATCATTGGAGGAAACTAGATTATGGAATTGAAGTAGGTTTCTTCTGGACCAAGCTGCAAATGATAGGGGAAATTTCCAGGCGGGGTAAAATGAGGGATTTCGAAGAAAAGAGAGTAGAGGGTTATGAGTGGATTGTAGGCTTTTTGTGGATCTATATTTGTCCCAGATAGCTATAGAATGTTTGGTTACAGGGTTAGATAAGTTTAGTCTATCTTTAGGAGCTAACCAGAGCAAATTATTCACAGAAATGGGGTCAATATCCACTGATTCAATCGCTACCCATAGAGGGGATTCTATTGTAGAATGGTATTTGGGGAGTTGTGCTAGCTGAGCAGCAAAATAGTATGAGGAAAAGTTAGGAATTCCCAGACCACCTTTCAATTTATCAAGATAAAGAGTCGATCTAGGTATACAGGGCTTTGTAGAGCCCCATATAAAAGCCATCACTCTCTTTTGAGTGAGCCTCAAGAAGTAAGGAGGTATATGTATGGGGAGAACTCGGAATAGGTAAAGGAACTTTGGTAAGATTGACATCTTAGTAGCATTAATCCTCCCAATCCAAGATAAAGGAAGAGAAGACCATTGTTTCATCAGATTAGTAGTTGACTTCAATAAGGGTAAGTAGTTAGCTGAAAATAAGTCGGATATAGAAGAAGTGAGTTGGACTCCAAGATATGAAATATGATGCAATTCCCAATTGAAAGGTAAAGACGTTTGAGCTTGTTGTAACTCAGATGGCGAAAGGGAAATATTAAGGGCATTAGATTTGGCATGATTAACACACAAACCAGAAATCTTTGCAAACTTGTCTAAAGTATTTACTAGATTTGGGGCTGAGACGTGGGGATGGGATAAAAAAATCAGGATGTCATCTGCAAAAAGACTCAATTTGTGGTGATGTCCACCTAATTCTACACCTTTGATATTAGGATTATTTCTAATAATACATGCTAAGGGTTCAATAAGTAGGGCAAAAAGCAAAGGGGATAGGGGGCAACCCTGTCTAGTACCACTCCTAATATCCATCATAGCTGATTTGTAGCCCATATATTTAATATAAGCTTTCGGAGTGCTGTATAGTGAGGAGACCCAAGTTAAGAAATTTTCCCCAAAACCCAATTTTTGAAGAGTATATTGTAGATATGGCCAGCTAATTGAGTCGAACGCCTTCCTAATATCTAATGATATAAGGCAAGTTGGGATACGTCTTTTTTTGGCGGCATGAATTAATAAAAGTGCTCTTCTGACATTATCCCCTGCTTGACGCAAGGGCATGAAGCCAGTTTGGTCACGATGGATAAGTTTACCTATAATGCTATTCAATCTAGTTGCCAAGATCTTAGCTAGTAACTTAATGTCTAGATTTAAAAGAGATATGGGGCGGTAATTAGACCAAGAGGTAGTGTCAGATTTAGGTTTGGGAATCATTGCTATGATGGAAGTTAGTGTTTCGGTTTTAAACGAATGACCAGCTAACAAAGAATTGAAGGCTCTAGTCAATAGAGGCGTTAAAATCGAGTCGTCAAATTGTTTGTAGTATAGTGCAGAAAACCCATCGGGGCCCGGTCTCTTGTGAGGCTTCAATTCTTTAATAGCAACTTTAACTTCCAAGGCCGTTATGGGACTCTCCAAATATTCACACTGTTCCGGTGTCATTGTGGGAAGTGTAACATCTGAGAACAAAGTGTCTGCTTTGTTTTTATCAAAGATTAAGCCAGGGTCATAGAGCTTAGCTAATTTAGATTGAAAGATGTCCAAGATCTTTAATGGGTTACTAGTGTATGCATCTCTGGAGGTTCTAAGTCGGAATGCAGCTTGTGAACGATCAATAGACTTGAGACTGCGGGCCATTGGGGTATCGGGCTTATTGGCTTTGCGGTATAGGGTATGTTGCCGCTTGCGTAAGAGTTTGTCTGCCGAATCTGTCAGAAAAAGATCCAACTCAAGCCGGGCCCTTTCCAATTTAGTGTTAGTGTTTGCATTCGGGGTAGCTTGATGAGCCAAATGACAAGCGTTAAAATTTGCTTCAAGTTTGGTGAACAGAATCTTGCGGACTCTTTTAATAGATCTCGCCTTTTGTATCAAGCTGCCCCGAATAACAGCTTTATGGGCTTCCCACAATGTAAGGGCAGAGACATCAGTAGTGTCATTAAATGAGATATAATCATTAAGAGCCAGTTCAATATCTGAACGGTGTGAGGGGTGAGTTAGGATGGAGTCGTTAATACACCAAGTGGTGTCATGTGACCTAGGTATAGGAGAGGTAATTGTAGCAGTGACCGCACAATGGTCTGTCCAAGGAAATGGGATTATATTAGAGGATATTACTTCAGGGAGCATACTAGAGGGGAGGAAAATATGGTCTATTCGTGAAAAGGATTTGTGTGGGTAAGAATAATGTGTAAAATTTCTGGAAGTTGGGTTAAGTTCCCGCCAGGTATCAACAAAATTAAAAGAAGTAAGTAGGGATTGGAAGGACCGTTTATGGGTAGGAGAGTTAGGAGATGACGGGGATTTATCCAAGAAAGGATAAATGGTAGTATTGGAGTCGCCACATAATATTATTGTTCCAAATTTATGTGATTCGATTAGTTGGAAAAGATGTGATAGAAAAGCTTCAGGACGTTTATTTGGGGCGTAATACGAAACTAATGTGACTTCAGTATCAGCAATAAAGCCCGTTAATAAAACATATCTACCCTCAGGGTCACATATTTGTGTATTAAGGGTAAATGGTGTAGAACGGTGGAATCCAATCAAGGACCCACGTTGCTTAGTTGTAGCTGAAGCTGCGTAGAATTGAGGGTAGGAGGAGGAAAGAAATTTAGGGGAGGCGTTATTGATAAAGTGCGTTTCTTGAAGGAAAATGATGTGAGCTTTTCTAGCTGAAAAGGAACGTAGAGCTTTAGTTCTTTTTTGTGGAACGTTGAAGCCTTGTACATTTAAGGATAAAATGTTTATGGGGGCCATGACATAGTAAGGGTAAGTTTTATATAAGGGTTAATGAAACCCATATTATGAGTTCGAACCGCCACCAAGGGAGACAGAAGAGAAGAAGAAAGGAAAGACAGAAAAGAAAGAGTAAAGAAGAAACCAAATAAAAAGGAAGCCCTAAAGACTGCAATTAGTGTCATAAAATAATGATGTACTAGTAGGGCGCAGGAACATCTCGGAGAGATAACAAAAAATCTCCGAGGGGTTCCATGGTCACCGACCGACTCCTGCATAATAGTAGCAGGAGTCAGGGGGTACGTAGGGGGCCGCAAGAAGTTCCGGAGGGAAAAACAACGCCGGAGAACACTTAAGTATTATAATATAAAACATAAATAATTCTCTATCAAGAAGACTGGAGATGCACTAAACAAAAAAAGAGAGAGAAAGGAAGCATACCAACTTTGGGAAGTATGTTGAGTCAATTTCTAGATGAATGCGTCCATAAGGAGGCTGGAAAATATCAATCTTAACACTTGTGAAGCAAACCGTCAACGCAAGCGAAATAATTAATAAACAAGCTCGCAAATATAGAGGAAAGGGAAGGGAGAAAAAAAAAAATGGAAATGTAATATAGACCTTCTGGCTGACTAAAACAATAAATAATTACCCAAATTTATATTTCATAGGTACAATATAATATGCATTTAAATTACTAAGTAGACCTATTTGTCAGAAAGGGGACAGACACACAAAAAAAAAAAAAAAAACCCCTTAAAAACACTTGTCTCAAAAATGTAAATGTAATATAGACCTTCTTGCTGACTGAAACAATAAATAATTACCCAAATATATATTTTCATAGGTACAATATAATATGCATTTAAATTACTAAGTAGACATATTTGTCAGGAAGGGGACAAACACAAAAAAAAAAAAAAAAACCCTTAAAAACACTTGACTCAAAAATGTAAATGAAATATAAATCTTCTGGCTGATTAAAACCCTAAATAGAAACCTAGATTCATATTTCATAAGTACAAATTAATATGCATATATTATGTGCATATAGATTAAAGAAATAGACATATTTGTCAGAAACAAAACACCACTAAAGAAAAAAAAAAAAAAAATGATGGAGAACAGGATTCTAGTTCATCAAGCATAGATAGTGCAATGCTTTTCAGAATAAAGCAATGGGGCTAATACCCTACAAAAGAGGAGAAACATGGATAAGATTAATGACAAGTGAACAATCAGTCCATTGAGTCGACGTTTATCGGTGCCTGACTATCAAAACCTCCTCTTTTATGAAGATTCTGTCTAGTATAGCCAGAGGGGTTTGGGTCCAGGTCAGTTTCATTTGGAGGTGATCTAGAAGCCGCACGTCTACGAGGTTGCTCCTTAGAATTGGCGTGATCCATCAGGCCTAGATCAATTAAGGCTGACCGAAGTTCATCGGACGTGCGACAGGTATATCTGGTTTCCAAGTATGTAAAGCGGAGAGAGAATGGAAACCCCCAGTGGTATATGATTTGGTGCTTTTGAAGTACTTGCAGCAGTGGTTTCATAGAACGCCTCTTAGTAACAGTTAGAGGGGAGAGGTCTGTAAAGAGCTGATAGGTATTGCCCTGGAACTCAAGAGTGTTTTTACCTCTAGCAGCAGCAAGTATTTGCTCCTTTGTTTTATAGTAATGAAATTTAACTATAATATCTCTAGGGGGTCCATTGGGTTTGCGTTGAGTTAGGGCCCTGTGGACTCTGTCCATTTCCAATCTCTCAGGTGAAATACCTGGTAACAGTTCCTGAAATAGTGCACATATAGTTCCCTGTAAGTCTAGGATTGATTCAGGGAGACCTCTGATTCTTAGGTTGGAGCGACGGTCCCTATTCTCCTGGTCTTCCAAACGGTTTTGTAATAAAGAGTTCTCATCCTTAAGCTGTTCAATAGTAGCATCATAATGCTGTGTGGTAGTTTCTATATCATCTACCCGCATTTCCAGTTCAGCTGTTCTATGCCCCAGCTCCCTAATCTCCCTTGTCAGCTTTTCTGTTATCTGGTCAGAAGTTTGTTTCAATGCTTTTTGAAGCATTTTCTCAAATTGTCTAAACATGCTAGACTGAATAACATTTTCAGGTGTTTCATAGTCAGAATCAATCTCACCAGCTGTGTCCAGAGTTTTGACATTGTGTGACAGGGATTTAGGAACCCGCTGTGTGCGAGTCTGTGAGGTACCAGGCGCCGCCATCTTGGATGTCTGCCGGGCCGGTGTATCCTTAGAGATACCAATCTTATACTTTGTTTTTGGCCCCCTCGTGACCATCCTCAATAAGCCAAAGTGTACCTGGTATGAATTTGCGGGAGCTGGTGCCGTTTGCGGTGAAAACAGCAGTCGGTTCTCCGGTTTGTTTAACCCGGGAGCGGAGCTCTAAGGGGATGCGACTTCTCCCTCAGGCATCCGCGCATGCGCCCCGTCCAAACATTTTTGATGAGATGTCAGCTAAATTTGCACTAAAGTTACCATTTAACCTAGGGTGAATTTTACAGTAAAGTATTTCTATTGAAGAGTGTTGCCAAATGACAGGGAACATAATTTCCATTGTGTGAATATTGGGTGACTGTCCTCAAATTTGAATTTTTATATAGGGTAAATGTTGCTCAATTATTTCAGATGAAGTTTGAGAAATTGCCCATTGAGTGTATTTGTGGAGCTGGAGCGAATGAGACAGACTTTAAATGGACTGATTCCATGGTTACAGATAGCAATACATAAAAGGTCCCTGGTGGGTAATAACCTTATATCTCATTATAGCTTCATTATAGTTTCCTTTAGTTAATGACATATTAAACTGTGGTAGCACTGACACATATGGTATTGCCTGAAAACTACATGTTATATGCTGAAAGTCTTCAAAAACTAACCATTTACTGTAAAGCAATTCAGCCGTGTAATTCTGTAATATAATATGGAAGCTTCAAAAGCAAGCATTATTCCACAAAAACAGTGCAAATTATCCCAAACAATGTGCATGTGGCTACACATAAGATTTAACAACTTAGTTTGGCACTATTAAGTTATATGAGTTATAAGTCAGACCATAGAGAAAGATAATAACTCAAAGTAACAGCACTTCTCATTGCTTTATTGATGCTCTAAAAGTACATTTGTAAATAACACAGACTGATACAAGAGAAATTCATCTCTGGTCTGCTTAATGGAAAATCAGGCATGTAGAACACTATTTTCAAGCAATTACTATCACTCACTGGATAGATTATGGCACATAACATATGTTTGGGAAATTAATGAGGAGGTAATGATTACTATACCCCCATTACAACACATGCAACAAACTTATCAGTCCCTTGCAACTCAATCTTCACTCATAAGCAGGAAAACATGTTTAGGCTATACAGCCAGTTTTATAACAGTCACAAGGTATTCTGGGAAATAACGTACTAACCTGAGCAATACTTCTAATGCTTCAGAGGCACTATTATTCTTTTCAGACTGCTTTATCTTTCAGATACTATACAGTCTATCATTTTGAATAAAATTCTTGCATTTATGGAATTTAGATCGATGGTATGACATATGCTATATTTTAGAAAGTTGAGGAACCTTGGTTCATTTTATATACCCAATCATGTGCAGGGGAATTACAAAGGGCGGGGGGGTCCTTCCACAGGATTGGATGATTAAATGGAACACAGCTTCGGTAGGCCAAGTGATTGACTTATTCTTCACCTTTAGTAAATCATTCCCTTACACTTTGCACTTTATCGATACAGAGATTCAGGATAGTTTTTCCGGATTAGCCTAGGGACTAGAAAAGTGCAGAAGCTCATTCTGACTCCCCTGATCTGCACACCTGTTCTAGATTTCATGATAGTTTTTCCAGATTAGACTAGGGACTAGAAAAGTGCAGAAGCTCATTCTAACTCCCCTGATCTGCATACCTGTTCTAGATTTGTAGTTAGCATATTAGGAAGGAGGTCAGCAATGGTAACATCCATATTTCATGACCGGTTGTCTAAACTGTTAAGCAACGCTTTACACAATTACTGGTGGAGAAACATTAAAAATCACTTTAGAATTTTTGCATTGCAGGGTGCTGGGATTTAGGATAATGGTCCTAGTCCCATATATACTGTACCTACCAAACAATTTTTAGAATTGCCTTATTGGTTTCACGTATAGTAAAATACGATTTGGATTTCATTTTGATTTGAGCATTCACATAATTTTGATAAATATTTTTAAATCTAAGCATGATTTATGCATAGTGTCATAACAGTTTATGTCATAATTCTGTAAAATGTACACATTTTCTGAGCACAATAAACAGAGTTTTAAAAAAGTAAACTGGTGTGTTTGCTTTTATAAAAAAGCTAAAATGGACATTTAGATTTAGTTCTTTATACCAGAAAATGGAATAAAAAGATAGATTTAAAAAAATAAAACCAGGAAAAAACCCAGCTCTCTAAATAACAAACAAAAAAAAAAAACACAACAAAGCTCATTTATTGTAAAAATAAATAAATATCAAATGCAAATAATAAAAAAAAACTCCTTTGGATAATTGACATGTAATACATATCTGGTGCTTCACCAGCTAAACAGCCCTATTCTCTCCACTACATTTCTACTCAGGCTAAATTGTTTAGAAGACAATCAATGGTGATCACTAGGGATGAGCTTCGAATTCGAGTCAAACTCATGTTCGACTCCAACATCGGCTGTTCGACCGTTCGTCGAATTTCGAACATTATGGGCCGTTCGCGCCAAATTCGTGTGGCGCTTCACGGCCCATAAATCACAGCGGCATCGCAGTGCATTGCTGTCTGATGATTGGCCAAGCATGCACTACCGTGTTTCCCCGAAAATAAGACCTACTCCGAAAATAAGACCTAGCGTTATTTTCCAGGAGGGCTGCAATATAAGCCCTACCCTAAAAATAAGCCCTAGTTTAAAATGCTTGTAAAATCCTATAATCCACTCTATTACAGTAGTATACAATGTACAATGTGTGTGTTTTCTGTAATATAATTGCGGGGAAGAGAGCTCCGGCGGGTCACTGAGCGGTGCTATAACGAAGGTTTTTGGCACAATTATATTACAGAAACACACACATTGTACATTATATACTACTGTAATAGTGTGGATTATAGGATTTTTACAAGCATTTTAAAGCAGTTTTCACTGGGGATTCCTGTCAGAAGGGAGAGAGAGGGGCAGAGACGACAGCACATTACATGTTAAGACCTACCCCGAAAATAAGCCCTACTGTGTCATTTGTTGGCAAAATTAATATAAGACCCGTTTTTTTTTCCGGGGAAACACAGTATAACCCGCATGCTTTGGCCAATCACAGCGCGGTAAGAACGGAGAACCATAATTGGCCAAAGCCAGGGTGGCTTTGGCCAATTATGTCTCAGGGGGCTTAGTACACGCCCCACACTATATAAGGCCGCCTGCGTGGCAGCCTTGTGTAGTGTGTTGCAGTGGTGAAAGAAAGACAGAGAGAGAGAGAGATAGTGTCATCTCATTTCAGTTAGATAGAGCAGGCAGGCGAGTCAGTTAGCTGCAGTTACAGTGTGTAGAGGATATATGCATCCTAGGTGTTGTATATATATATATATATATATATATATATATATATATATATATATATACACACAAACACACTGTATTTAGTTTAGCTAGATCTGTTTCCGTTCCTGTTATTCTATTCATAATATACTGACAAGCAGGCAGGTGATTGTGCTAGCTGCAGTATTTTAATTGAGTGTACTGTGTCCTTTGCACAGTGTGCACCTAAAGCTACCTGAATACAATTGCTGGTGTTCTCATACTAATACAGGCAGGGAGCTGCAGTATTTTCATTTAGTGTACTGCATCCTTTGCACAGTGTGCACCTAAAGATACCTGAATACAATTGCTGGTGTTCTCATACTAATACAGGCAGGGAGCTGCAGTATTTTCATTTTAGTGTACTGTGTCCTTTGCACAGTGTGCACCTAAAACTACCTGAATACAATTGCTGGTGTTCTCATACTAATACAGGGAGGGAGCTGCAGTATTTTCATTTAGTGTACTGTGTCCTTTGCACAGTGTGCACCTAAAGCTACATTAATACAATTGCTGGTGTTCTCTTACTAATAATACTACAGGCAGGCAGTTGATTCTGCTAGCTGCAGTGTAATCAGTATATATATATACGTCCCAGCTTTGTGCAGCTACATCTCCCTGCAGGCCATTAGTATGTCTGTAAGGACAACAAGGAGAGGCAGACAGTCATGAGCCAATAAAAAGAGGGCAAGCAGGCTCTGTGTCTAGGGGCAACAATGCTGGTCGTGGACACGGTGCATCCTCATCAGCACGTGGCCGTGGGACACGCTTATCCTTTTTTCAGCAGCTGGCCGCATTGAGCCGCAACATGCCGAAGACTTGGTAGAGTGGATGACCAAGCCGTCCTCATCCTCCTCATCCTCTCTCACCCAGGCTCAGGGTGGCAAAGCAGCTGCCAAAGCGGCCTCTTCCCTTGGCTCAATGGCATCAGTCACTCCTTCCCTAGCCCCAATATGTCCTCCTGAGGAGTCCCCTGAACTGTTTGACCACAGTGTTGGGTACATGCTGCAGGAGGATGCGCAGCGTTTTGAAGGCTCCGATGGTGGTACTCAGCTAGAGGAAGGCAGTAACGTGAGCCCAGAGAGAGGGGGTGCCCAATAAGGACAGAAATCTAGCAATCATGTTCCCCCAGCTGCAGCATACTGCCAGGTTTGCTACAGTGATGAGGAGGGAGGGGATGATGAGGTCACGGACTCTACGTGGGTGCCTGATAGGAGAAAGGAGGAGGAGGAGGCACATCTCCAACAAGGCAGGATGCCCTCCAGGGGCCAGCTTAAAGGCAGCACACCGACTGCATCACACCGCAGAGCTCCACATGTGCAGGGCGCTGCTGTCTCTGTGCGTTATTCCAAAAGTTCTTTGGTGTGGGCCTTTTTTGAGACGAGTGCATCAGATCGCACCACTGCTATTTGTAACATATGTCTCAAGCGTATCTCGCGTGGCAAAAACATCACCCGCTTGGGCAACACATGCTTGACCAGACTCATGTCGACCTGCCATGCAGTTCGTTGGCAAGCATACCTAAAAGACCCACACCAAAGAACAAAGCGGACCTCTCCTTGCTCCTCATCAGCTGGGATCTCCAACCCCACTATACCTTCAGTCCTCTCTGAAACCTGCACTGAGAGGAATGAAGGTGTAGAATTAGGTGTGTCACAGCCAAGTACTTGCGGGCAATCTGCTATCGGTACACCAACGCCAGATTGTACCAGGCAAATTTCCCTGCCCCAGCTGCTGCACCGCCGAAAGAAGTTCACTCCCAGCCATCCACATGCCTAGCGGTTAAATGCTAGCTTGGCTAAATTGCTAGCAATATCAACTGCTGCCTTTTCAGTTGGTAGACTCTGCCCCCTTCCGTGAATTTGTGGAATGTGCAGTTCCTCAGTGGCAGGTTCCCAAACGCCACTTTTTCTCACGGAAGGCGATTCCAGCTCTCTACCGGCATGTAGAAGGCAATGTCTTGGCCTCGCTGGACAGGGCGGTCAGCTGTAAGGTGCATATTACTGCTGACTCATGGTCCAGCAGGCATGGACAGGGACATTACCTATCTTTCACGGCACATTGGGTGACTCTGCTGGCAGCTGGGAAGGATGCAGGACAAGGTGCAGTAGTGTTGGAGGTTGTTCCGCCACCACACCTCCAAATGCTACTACTGGTGATTCTGACACACCTCTCTCCTCCACCCCCTCCTATTCTTCTTCCTCCATGGCCTCTTCCTGTGCTTTGTCCTCGGAACCAGTGGTGCTCCTTAGGCATTCAAGGGGCTATGCAAGTATGCAGGCAAAAAGATGCCATGCATTGCTTGAGCTGGTGTGCTTGGGGGACAGGAGCCACACTGGGGCAGAGATTCTGTCAGCTCTGCAGGGGCAGGCTCAGAGGTGGTTGACGCCATGCCAGCTTAAGCCAGGAATGGTAGTTTGCGACAATGGCACCAACCTCCTCTCTGCCCTCCGACAGGGACAACTGACCCATGTGCCCTGTTTGGCTCATGTCCTTAACTTGGTGGTGCAGTGGTCCTTGGGCAGGTACCCAGGCTTAAAGGAGGTCCTGAGGCAGGCCAGGAAACTCTGTGTGCATTTCCGCCGGTCATTTAATTCCAGTGCTCGGCTGGCTGATCTCCAAAAGGAATACAACCTGCCCAAGAACCGCCTAATCTGTGACATGCCCACCAGGTGGAACTCAACGTTGGCCATGCTGCAGCGGCTGCACATGCAGCAAAGGGCCATTAATGAGTATCTGTGCCAATATGGCATCAGGACAGGGTCAGGGGAGCTTGGGTTTTTTTTTTGCCACGCCAGTGGGTCATGATCAGGGATGCATGCACTGTCCTGTCACCATTTGAGGAGGCCACAAGGATGGTGAGCAGTGACAGTGCATGCATCAGTGACACTGTCCCTCTTGTCCACCTGTTGGAGCACATGCTGCGTGGGATAATGGACAGGGCACTTGAGGGAGAACAGAGGGAGGAAGAGAAGGACTTCCTTACCTCTCAAGGCCCTCTTTATCCAGACAGTGTTCCTGCTTGCCCGCCTATCTCACAGGAAGAGAATGAGGAGGAGGAGGAGGATTGTGTCAGCATGGAGGGGGAGTCTAGCACTCAGCATCAACAGCAGTCTTCAAGGGATCAATTACAGTCCCAAGAAACCCATGGACTTGTACGTTGCTGGGAGGAGGTGGCTGCGGATCATGTCGTCCTGAGTGACCCAGAGGACTCCGGACCGAATGCCTCAGCAAACCTACGCTGCATGGCCTCCCTGATCCTGCAAAGCCTGCGGAAGGATCCTTGTATTCGTGTGATCAAGGATCATTACTGGCTGGCAACCCTCCTTGATCCACCTTACAAGGGTAAGGTTGCGGACCTTATCTTGCCATCGCAAAGGGAGCAGAGGATGAAACATCTTCGGGAGGCCTTGCAGAAAGGTCTGTGCAACGCGTTCCCAGAGACTGGGAGGTTACAAACTCCTGGTCCTGGACAACGAGTTGCTGAGGCTTCGGTCAGTAGCAGGAGCGGTGGAGAAGGTGGCCGTCTGACTGATGCGTTCAGACAATTTTTTAGTCCGCAGCCCCAAGGTATAATCAGTTCGAGCAACCATCGCCAGCGTCTGTTTTACATGGTGCAGGAATACCTAGGGGTAAGATCAGACTTGGACACCTTTCCCACCGAAAATCCTCTGGGTTACTGGGTCTTGAAGATGGATCACTGGCCAGAGCTTGCACAGTATGCAATTGAGCTACTGGCCTGTCCTGCATCCAGCGTTCTTTCGGAACGCACATTTAGTGCTGCTGGAGGCTTTGTAACCGATCACAGGGTGTGCCTGTCCACCGAATCGGTCAATCGGCTGACCTTCATAAAAATTAATCAGTCTTGGATCACCAGCTACCAAGCACCTGATGCTGATGTAACCGAATATTTTTTTTTGAATGGGAGATCCCCTTCAAGACTGCCTATGCTGATGCTAAGTGACTATAATGTTATGCTGAGTGACTATCCTCTTCCTCCTCAATGTTCATGCTGATAGCTTGTAAGAACATTTTTGGTTCTGGGCACCGCCACCAGTGGCTTAGGCCCAATTTTCCAGCCCCTGTTTAACAGGGGCATGTAATTAAAATTTTTGATGCTATACTTTGCAGCAGGGCTCATTTCTGCGCTCCAACTATAGTATCTGTGAGGGGTTGCAGTGTTGTGGCACCAGTGCCTAAGGCCCAATTTTTCTGCCCCTGTTTAACAGGGGCATGTAATTACAATTTTTGATGCAATAATTTGCAGCAGGGCTCATTCTTGCGCTCCAAATAAAGTTTCTGTGAGGGGTTGCAGTGTTGTGGCACCAGTGCCTAAGGCCCAATTTTTCTGCCCCTGTTCAACAGGGGCGTGTAATTACAATTTTTGATGCAATAATTTGCAGCAGGGCTCATTCATGCGCTCCAACTAGAGTTTCTGTGAGGGGTTGCAGGTTTGTGGCACCAGCACCTGTGCCTAAGGCCCAATTTTTCTGCCCCTGTTCAACAGGGGCATGTAATTACAATTCTTGATCTAATATTTCACAGCAGGGCGTTCGAGCGCACACCAAGAGTAACTGTGAGGGCTTACAGTGTTGTGGCAACACCAACACCTAAGGCCCAAATTTCTGCAGAGTATATATGGCAGGCCCCGACCTTCAAACATCCAACTTACAAACGACTCATACTTGCAAACGGAGGGAGACAACAGGAAGTGAGAGGAAATCTACCCCTAGGAAGGGAAATTCTCTCCTGTAAGAGTTAATATGGGAAAAATGTGTCTCCTCTCCACTGATGCTTTATCACCAATCCTTGTTTCACTAAAAAACCCAATATTCAAAAACCAATTGTCATTGGGACAGAAAGTGAGGTGAAATCTTCTGAAGAGGTGCACAGACAGCAAAACAAATGTTATAGGGGTGATAACCCTTCCCTATGTTTTCCAAAAAGCTTAAAAATTGATTTTTTGACTGGAGCTACACTTTAAAAATGTACCAGTTCTAAATTACAAACAGATTCTACTTAAGAACTAACCTACAGTCCCTGTCTTGTTTGCACCGCCTGTATACTGCTGTACAGAGTATATAGGGCCTGAGGGCCCCACGCCTTTCCTTTTTTTAATTTGGGTGCAGGATTCTCCTTAATACCCGAACAAGACCCAAAGGGGCTGGTAATGGGCTGGGGGGGGGTAACCATGCCATTTTTCTCAATGATTTTCTTCTATATTGCCGAGACTAGACATTACATTAAAGCCGCAAGGCGTTTTAAATGACTTTTTTTCCTTTAGAAATGTGATTTTGTGCAGGGACAGTTCTAAACACGGGAAACACGTGCCACTTCACAGGCATACTATAGAAACCCCCAGGTACGATATTTAAAGGAATGTTTCACTTTTTTTTTTCACTTTAATCATCATTAAAATCACTGCTCCCGAAAAAACTGCAGTTTTTAAAACTTTTTTTTGCATTTATGCATGTCCCCTGGGGCAGGACCCGGGTCCCCAAACACTTTTTAGGACAATAACTTGAATATTAGCCTTTAAAATTATCACTTTTGATTTTGAATGTTCAAGTTCCATAGACTTTAATGGGGTTCGATAGTTTACGCAAACTTTCGGTCTGTTCGCAGCTTCTGGTGCGAACCGGGGGGTGTTCGGCTCATCCCCAGTGATTACTTATGTGTATATAGTGCATTTACTTACCAGTGGCACTTGATTATTATAGTTTATCATTCAAACTAAAACCTAAAATATATAATTTCTCTTGCTAGGCTGGATTAACAATTCTTCTTGTTTAGCAGTGCTACAATTTTTCTGAAATACAACTACTACCAGTAACTCTTGAATTCTCTTTTGTACTTTATCCTGAATATTAACATCCTCAGCCTTAGCTATGAATGACCCGCTTGGATTGCATTAGTTAAAATGTAATAAAAAGATTTGCAAAAGGCATATTTCTAGTAGGCCCCTGCAGACTATCCTGGAAAGTTTTAAAGCAGGGGTAACTGAATTTATTTTTAAGGGAAGTATCTTTATCTTTCCAGGTAAAAGCAATACCGCTACAAAAACACATAAATATGTCTATTGTATGCTGCTGGCATCTAACAGTCAGTAACTAAGTATTACTTCACCTTGGAGAAAGCATAGCCACAGATGGCTTTTCCAAAGCAAAGATGACATAAAGAAGCAGGTGTGGATGCACCACAGCCACTGTGAGCCTTATTATTTTCTTTTGGCTCAAAGTACAAATCTGGTAACATGGATTCTCGATTACGCTATTATTGCATCTCCCTGGAAAAAAATATTCTTTCTGTTAACAGAGGTGGACATGGTAGACAATCTCCGTGATTTCAACCTTATTGGCAATAAGAAGAGCAAATACGTTTATACAATGTTTGTATATGGACGGGAATCCTATACCCCAAAATAAGCATTTTTTATTGTCCCTATGTCCCCATTAATACATTCAATAATACTATCTTAAGGAAAGCTTAAAGTTCATATTTATAACTTCTTATTCTGGCATACCGTGTAGCAAAAGAGAATAAAAAGGCATCCAGCACTAATGGCCTGCCATTACTTGGCCAGGTGGTTGACTGAGACAGTGAAGCCTACTAGCAAGTCAGTCTTTCTGGTAAATATCATATTTACCAGAAAATACGTCTAGTCTTATCTGCAGCAAATCCAAGCTAATGTAAAATTTTTGGAAGAAACAATATTACACTACATTTTAGCACAAGAAACAGCCTAGAAGTATCCGGCAACTGATATACTGCAATACATTATAATGCATTATAATGCTAGACAATTTGCTAAAAAAGTTACCTACTTTGCAAGCAGTCAGCATTAAGAAGGTCTTGGCATTTTTCATGACACTTGACCCCACATTCTGTACATCTCATGCCTTGTCTTGCGATCCCCCAAAGCAAACCTTCACATTCATAGCAATATGTTGGTGTAGTCGCTGTCCATATTTCAAAGTTGTGAGGGGTGGTGGATGATATTGGGTAAATAAGGGCTTGCAAGGTCTTTTTGAAAACATGGGTTTTCTATTGAGTGAAACATCAAGCAGACTGTTATTAGTATCAAGCAGCCTTTATGTTTTCACAGACAGTTATTCTGCAGTGGTTACAGTACTATACAATCAGTTGTTGGCTGATGCATACAGAGAAGCAAAACACTTATATAAATTGCATGTTACAACTGAAAACTGGTTTCTCTTTTAATCAATATACTAAAACACCCAATTCTGGCAAACCTATAATATATGGCAATAATTTACAGAAAGTAAAATCTAACAGCAAATGTCTTTCCATTTATCCATCCATTGTTGCCGAGGATAAAAAAATGCTTTTGAAATGTTTTACAAACATAGGACAAAGAATGAATTCACTCACAGAAAGCATGTTTTAATTACTGTTCTTTCATTTAAATTTGTCAGAAATAATCTATCTTAGGCTCTTTAAAAGGAAAAGTAATTTCTGGCTTAATAATATTACATAACAGGTCTTTGTGGGAAAGCCGCACCCACTAAGTTTTTATGTTTCCTTTTGTTTTCTCTACTAGAGCCACAGGGGGACATTTATAAACAGCTTTACAACTTTTTTTCAGTTGGATTAAAAAAATCATGCTAAATTACTCAATCTTTTTATTAATGGAGAAGTATAGCCAAAGCTTTTTTGGCTATACTTCTCCTATGGATCACAAGAGTGCAGTTCGTTCTGCACTCCTGTGACTCATTTTCAGCCAACAGCAGGCCACTGACGGCTGACGTCACTCAATCAGTCCAGGCTCTGAAAAGATCCTGACTATATAGTTGGGATCCACTTAGAAGCCTGAACCGGCAGCTGGCTCTGCCTCTCAGCGAGCTGCTGAGAGCCTGAGCCAGTATACCCCCCACCCACAGCCCAATGCTCCAGTGAGCTCAGGAGGGGCAGAGCAGAGAGCCCCTGACTGACAGTCATGGCTCTCTGCTCAGAGCACAGGGGGAGAACTAAGCAACAGCAGTTTGTGATCGCTCAGTTCTCAGGGTAACGCCTGCGGGGGACAGCAGCAGCTGGAATTGCTGCTGCAGCCATCTAGGTGACCACTGAATTAGTTTACAAATAGTGACAGATTATCGCACACAGATTTATCGCACTGCTGAGACATACTCCTGAGGACTTCTTAACTTCTTGATAACTGTATATTGAATATATGTGGTGGCAAGAGAGGCAGACTTTAACACCTTCCAAACCACACATACGCGTACACAGCGGCATGAGGTTGTGTGCTGAGAGTGTGCTCACTGTGTGCTCCCAGCACACTCCTTGAGCCGTCATTGATTACTTTTGGTCAAGACTTCTGATTGGAAGCCAGTGGGGTTGGCTCCTGTTCATGTGATTACTGTGAGAAACAATCACAGTGATCTCATGATACAGAAGCTGCACCGCCTCCCAGGCATTAAAACCCACATAAAGGGTTGCAGGGAGGCAGCGTTAGGGGGTTAACACAGTGCATATATAGTCTTCTGCCTCACAACTCTATGGAAACTTCTCTGCCCTCATCAGATTGCTGCTTTCTTATACAGTACCTATAAAAATGGTCTACCACCTGTCCACCCCACACATCCACCCTGCAGTAAGGATGTTTTGTTCCTGGCCATGACCCACAGCATTCATAATGCACCCTTCCCTATGACTCCCCTTCCAAACATAATGCAACTCTCTTTGTCAACTCACCATCCACCCCCCACCCCAGAAATAGCATACTACTTTATCTGCTCTTTCCACCTTACTTATAACCCTCTTTAATGACAGTGTTCCATGTTTCTTTCAAGGCATTAGTCCCTGATTCTCCTCAGTCCCCGCAGGTATAAACCCTGCTTTCAAAATAACGCTACAACTGTCCTTAGTGTTTATGGACTTGCTGCAACTATATGCTTTCTAGTTGCAAAATTACTTTCCGCTGCAGAACATTCTACAACACATGAATAAGCACTAAAATGGTACACAGTTTCATTATGTGCTTACATTAAAGAATGCAACTATTTACTGGAAACAATGGGTGTAAAAGGTTGATAAATGCCTCTCATTGTTTAGTAGTTGCCGGCAAGCTGAATCCCATGCAGAGCACTTTATCTTCTAGAAACTCCACTTTAATATTATTTATATATTTGTATATGTTATTTATATACAAGTTTCATATAGCGCCAACAGTTTGTGTTTCACTTTACACTTTACAACATTTTACAACATAAGGGCAGACAGTACTATTACAATACAGTTTAACACAGTAGGAATCAGAGAGCCCTGCACGTTAGAGCTTACAATCTAAGAGGGAGGGTCAAGACATACAAAAGGTAATAACTGTGGGGGATGTTCTGATGGAGAAAATTAATGTACAGTTGTTAGGTGGGGGCTGGATAGGCCTCTCTGAAGAGATTTTCATGGATTGTCTAAAAGTGGACAGAGTAGAAGATAGTCAGACAGATTGGGGTAGGGCATTCAAGATGATGGGAGAGGCTCTGGAAAAGTCCTGGTGGTGGGCATGAGGGAGCTAGAGAGAAGGAGGTCTTGGGAGGAACGAAGAGAACTATTTGGTTGGTATTTTGAGGCTAGGTTAGTGATGTAGCTGAGGGCAGAGTTGTGGATGGCTTTGTAAGTTGTTCTTAGTATCTTGAATTGAATTTGTTGAGTGAGTGTGATATTGCCAGTTTAACCCAACTGGCATAATTATTGCAAAGTCAAATGGTGGTGTCATATTTCTCCAATGAAATCTCTAATATAAAATAAACAATTGATTTAGCTACAAGAAAGTGACACCTTATTTGTAGCCATGTGGGAGTAGTGGAGACAAAATCAGGCTTGTTAAGTGTTTGGGAAATATAAAAAGCTGGGGATGATTCAAACCTCCACCCCATTGGAGTTCCTCCACGGCTTATAAAAAATGTATCCTTTGCTTCCAGGTGTCTTTGTTTTGGGTCTGAGGATGTCACAGTTCTAGAACATTCTCTTGTGAGTCAAGGGTGGTGGTGGTGTGTGGATCCTTAACACAGTGTGCACAGAGCTCATGGGTTGACTGACACTAGCTATCATTCAACTCAGGAACACAGTAGGATTGGTGAGTTGTCAGTGCGCAGTGGACAATGTCAGAAAGAAGATGAGTCAAGCAATTTAATTACTTTTTCAAGCTTTTGGGGAATTTATAATGTTTTGCTCAAGCTGGAATTGGGTTTCAGTTAAGCCTAAGTAAGGCTGGATTCACACCTATGCATTTTTAGTGCATTTTACAGATTTGCACTACAGAGCGTGTTCCATAGGAAACCATGTTAAATAGACTGTAGTGCAAATCTGCAAAATGCAAAAAGCACTAAAAATGCATAGGTGTGAATCCAGCCTTAAGGGGCTTTTGATTACATCAGAACTGCTTCTATTCCAAGTCAACCTATTCAAGTCAATAGCAGCTTGAAGCAGGTTGATGGAGCTTAGAAAAAGATTGAATGTAAGAGAGAAGGAGGTCAACTGCAGTTCATATGCACCCGTCATTTTACTCTCCTTGATCTCAGAAGCATCTCCAAATGATCTTAAATGCAAATAAACACACCTGAAAGCATGCATTATCCCAATGACACAAGCCCAAAGCCCACTCACACAAAGCTATATACTGCTTGTGCTGGCAAGCCTACTTTTTTATATATATAATGTTTTATAAAACAGTACCTACCAGTTCCTCATTGTTCACAGATGTCCGGATAACCATTGCAAGAGAGATTCCAGCTTTCCTTGCAGCCAGTGTCTAGTAAGCAGAAAGACCGCACGTCACTCTCAGCATAGTGTAAACATGACATCAATTTTCAATATATGATGGCAATGTAATCAAGCAGACTGCTCATGCATTATGGCAGAGTGCATTCTAAGAGATGAGCTGCATAACAATTATTAGAATTATAACTATTAAACAAGAATTGCCAGAAATACAAATATTATGTAAAATAGTATTTAACCCTTTTTTGATAAACCAGTGAAGCCAAGGAGAAAATTATGTGCAGACTATTGACAGACATCAGTACTAGACACAGTTTTCTGCTGCCACCCTGTGATTCTCATCATCTCATTATGTATTTATTACAGGTAAGTATATAGCACCATCAATTTTTGAGGTGAACTATTCATTCACATCAGTCCCTGCTTTCAAGGAGCTTAAAATCTAAGGTCTTTATCTAACATACATAAATTTACATACTAGGGCAAGTTTAGACAGGAGCCAATGAACCTACCAGCCTGTCTTTGGAGTGTGGGAGCAAACCAACATAAGCATAGAGAGAACATGCAAAGGCTATGCACATAGTGTCTTGGTTAGGATTTGACCTAAGGCCCCAAATCCTGCAAGGCAGAAGTGCTGGCAGGGCAATGTGTGATGTATGTAAACTGGTCCTCACACAGAAATCTCACTGATAAAAAGTCTACCTCTAGAAATAGTTATTTAGTACCCATTTTTGCCCAGGACACAGACATATTACGAGTTCCTTCATATGGATGCCACATGGCTAATGCTTGCCCAATACTGTAAAAACCACATTCAAACCTGCCTGAAATTTTCCACATTTAGGCTGGGTTCACACCATCGCCACATGCGGCTCCCAGCAGGAGTCATGTGTGTCCTGGTTCACCGTTTCAGGTCCGATTTCAGCCTGAATTTTTGTCTGAATTCAGACCTGAAATGACCAAAAGACGCACAGGGCTCCTGTGCAAATTTGCAATGGTGTAAACCCAGCCTTACACTATAAAGGTAAAAGTTAATGTGCAAAAGTGTAAAAACTAGTAAACACTTAAAAAAATATATTTGGTACTCTTTTGGTACTCATTCAAAACAAATTAAATAGCAAAGAAAAAAAACCCACACCATTGAAAAAGTTCTTTATTAAAAGAAAATAAATAATAGCATCCCCTGATGTAAATCCAGTTTCAATAACATCATTTAACAATGTAGATCCACGTCAGTCAAGAAGATTGCCTGCGTGTAAATGACCCACTTTGGTCAGTGAGCCAGCACTGACCAAATAAGTTAAAAAACCCAGAAGCAAGTAGGGAACTGTCATTTAGCAGAGGCTTCATATGGTGTACCCATATTTGTGCTGAAACTGGGGAGATTGATCTGTCATTAAGAGCTCCTGGGCTCCAACAAATGATCAAGAGACAGGAGCCAGAAGCCAAGAAGTAGGTAATCTCGATAAATCAAACTGTACAAAAGGCAAGGACTATAATTGAGGCTTTAGGCAGTACAAAGGTACCTATGCAAAAATAATCCATATTATGCAGGTATTGCAGATATTGCAGTTCATCACAGCTTAAAGATATTGGTAAGTACATGTAAACAGCATCTAAATAAAAGTGTAAATCTTGATTATAGAGAACACGTCCAACTGAAGCATATGCATGGAACAGACTATTTTGTCCATCCTGCAAAAGTAGATTTACTACATTCAATCATGCTGTGTAGAAATCACTGAGATATACAATCATGATTGCAAAATGCTTTAAAGGCTCCATAAAAATTCAAAGGTATCACACAATTGGTATGAATATATTCAATATCTATCAGCAAAGATAGTTTTTTGTCTAACCTAGTAAGCACATTAGTTATAAATCCAGATAGTTGGTCAGTGGGTGATATCCCAATTGTGAGAAGTTTAGAGACACATAAATATCTCCCATGAATAACAGCAGTTCTTGCACATAAAACATACTGAAAATGGGTGTCAAACAATGTAGTGATCTGTAGGTCATTTCCAATCTGCTAGGCTGTAGTTCAATATAAACAGGAATACATAATAAATGTAATCAAGGAAGGTAAGCAGCCTTGAAAGTGCTTGTATACTTAGCCTTCCCCAGGTGGGCAGCAGAGTCATTCCAGTGTCACTGTTGTTGAAAAATGTCATTCACATAGAAGCATGCAGACAGGTTATGGGCCATAGTTGTATCTCACATAGCAAAAGTCACATATAAATTGCAAACATAAGTGTGACGGGAGGGCCCGTGGAGCCCAGAATCCCTTTGGAAAGTATGGGATACCCTTGTTTCAGCTCCCCATGCACCTCTTATATCTAAGTAACCCTGTGTCTTTTAGGGGCACAGGGTGAGCAAGAAAATAATGAACCCTGAGAATATGATTGGACTACTTCAAATGGGACAGTAATATTCATTAACAATATCTCTCAAGAAATATAAAGATTTTATCCCCTGTACACTGTGAAGGCTATGACCAGGAAGTATAACTTCTAATATGGGCATTCCAGGAAGTTCAATGTAAGAGTCATTAGATCCCCATTGTTGTTTGTGTTAATTAACTCTGCTATTGTGTGAAGGAGTTCTGTGTTGATTTGTGATAATGTTGATTGTGTCTTCTGAGCTACAAGACAGCAAGTCTGGCCTAAAGGGCATTTCTCTGAGTCATCTAGGCTGTCAAAAGGGATTAGTTAATGAGCTCATGTTAATTAGGTTTCTGGTCACAGGTGTATTTCCAGAGTAATATTAGCAACTCCTCTTTTGACTGTGTATAAAACTGGTATTGCTTTCAATGAAGACTCATTCCTGCTTGACCCTCAAGACAGAGCTTCGTCTCGTATTTGGGGGAGAATTATTCGTATGGGTTTCTTGTTCGGCTGGTTGGAGTGTTCGGTAGCTGCCTTTGTGTTCGGGTATGGAATGTCCTAAACGACTTTAACCCCTTTCATACACGGGGCATTGTTACAATAAGTCACTGAGAATTCCACATATTCACAGTCTATCATAGTGATATAAGCCCTCAATGGCTGTAGCACAACACAAAATTATAATAATAAATACATACACGTTTCCATGGACAATAAAGTCATGGTAGTCATGGTAGTTGGTTATATGTGTAGCCCCCATTGTCTTAAACAGGAGCTACTAGCAAATTTACCTGCGCTAGGTTGTAGTTAACCAGGCTGGTTTGTTGTATTCGTGATCATTTGTGTTTTTTCCTAAGCCTGGTGTTGCTGTAGTTTCTACCTTTTGTCAGTAGGTGGCACTGTTACCTTTGGCATTAGTATGATGGGCTACAGTAAAGCTAGGTTATGAATATGCATACTTCTCTCAGCCAATCTGTAGGAGTTTCATGGGCACTGTTGCATGCTGGAAGAGGGTATATATATATATTTGGGGAGGTCAAATGTTCAAGGTCCTCCCACCCAGACTTTGGTCTGGTGTGGATGTGTGAGGAACAGCTGCATTGGGTGAGGTCTGTAGCCTAAGACCTAGCCATGTGTTTGAGGCTCTGCCAAAGAGAGCCTGTTTGTTGCCTGGAGGCAGGATGTGCTGCACTCAATCTTTATATAGTTACCTCTTTCTCTAGTTCACAGGGCACTTGGAAAAAAAATTCTGCAACTGTAATAAACACGACTTTGCCAATACAATGTGCTGATTTCGATCCAAAGAGGCCCACACACAAACTAGCATTAGGAATTATTTTGAAAAAAGTGAATCTGGTTAATTTTTTTGTCAAAAATAATTATAAAAAGGAAAAAAACAAACAAACAAGGTATTGTTTACCCTCAAGATACCTATCAGAAGGTGAACTGTCATTAAAGAGGTTTGACACTTTGTCCCCCTGATAACATAGTCATTAAAGCAATAAAAGACCATTGATTTGCTAGAAAAGTAATTCTAGAATATTTTAATGCTGTGAAAGATGACCATCCCTTTGGAGTTTAGTTGGGAACTGGAGCCAATTAAGTCAAGGAGAATTTAAAGCTTTGAAAATACATTATAGTAAAAGAGCTTTGGGAAGAAGGCCAAACAGGATAACGACAATATTGTAAACAATTAGGTCCAGCCTGGCTTGCTTACTTACAGATGTTTTAGGCCCAAATTTATTTTTTATTTTTCTTTCTTTGAATACCAAAGATGCCACTGATGTCAGCCAAGTTACCAAGAATACTGACAAATTGTTTGTGGATACTGTCAAACAAGGCAACCTTGACAAAAAAGAATTGGAAGTCCTTAGAACTCTTTCCAACTGTGACTCCTGACCAAAAACTGGTTGACAAGAGTGACAACATGGTGGCAAAGGAAAGAGGTAAATATGAAGCAATGTGTGAAAAGATACAGTACCTGAAAAAACAAGGCATAGTATGTTAGGACTACCCAAAAACTGATATTAGAAAATCAAAGGAAAGTTTTAAATAAAAAAATTGCTAAACAAGATTATAAAGATACTGTTAAATGTTCTATGCCTTGCCCAAGGTAGATGCCACTAACTAATCCATCTAAGTAAACAAAAATGAAAGGGACTTTAACAAGGACCCTCTTAAATTTTAATGTCACTGGATCTACAGGCTAAAATCTATTTGGCCTAAAAGACTGTATATACAGTACCTTTACCTGTTTGGTTTTTTTTTTTTATAAATCATATATAAAAATGCCATACATTCTTTCAAAATGCCCTGAGTCCTGCTCTGCTACACTTTGAGCTCCAATTTTATTTGTTCTTCAATCTCCAATGTATAATGTTTTCACACCCTATTGTTGGTTGACCCTGTGTTGCTGTGGGAAGGGAGGCCAAATTGTATTAATATTTTTACAATCATTATTATTTTTGTATACTTTTAATTTTTATTTGGTACTTTTTTTTATTTGTGATTTTGTTTTGCCTTAATTATCAATCTTTTTTGTTAATATATCATTCTAATTATTTTTATTATATTTCTTTGATTATTGATCATTTTTTGTATTTTTTCTTTTTTGATTCCCCTTGAACCCTGCTAATGTTAAATCTTTTCATTCTGTTTTGTTTAGATGTACATACACCCACTATAGTTTTTTGAACAATATAACTTTTGTTTGAGCTCCATTGTTTGGAACACAATCCTATGGTATTGTCCTCGTGGCACAATGATGTATATTCCATGGGTATAGAAAAGAATCACCCCCCTTTAAAATAATCACATTTTGTTGCTTTGCAGCCTGAAATCAAGACAGACAGTTTTCTTTCCAGCTGTAATTACTAGTGCAACTTATAACATCCAAGTTAAAGATATAACACCAACATGTCAGATTTTATTTTTTATTCAAAAACAGAATCAATGAGTTGGAGGATCACCCCCTTATGTCAATATTTTGTTGAACCACCTTTTTGTATTAATTACAGTCTTTAATCTGTTGGGATATGTCTCTACTAACTTTTTACATCTACACTTTGCAATATTTGTCCACTCTTCTTTGCCTCTTTTCTATATCCATTGTACATGTAACTATACACAACAATGTCAGACGTCCACTGTTTTTGGATATTCAAACCCACCAGAGTCCACCAGATTGCCACCAATCACACGCCTTGACAAAGGTGTTGTTTAAATAAATAAAACACACTGCGTATGCAGCATTGTAGTGGTTACACACAGATATTCCTGTTACTGACAGGTTGCCCTTCATACTACAATGTAAATCCATTGAATAGTATCTGCATGCATTACTTCTCTATTGTGGATATGCATTGCACCATTGTTGTGGGTGACAAAGGACTATTTGAACTTCAGGCCCTAATGAGTCGCATGAAGTTCTGTCTCTTTTAATTGACTCCAGACCTGGGTAATATACATCTTTATGTTGACTTTATTGTCCATGGAAAGATGTACTAATATCATTTTGGAGTTATGCTGCAGCCAGGGAGTGCCTATATTACTGTAATAGACTGTGGGTATGTTGAATTCTTAGTGGCCTATGTTTGCAATTTATACTTGCCATTTAAATTTTGAAACACAAAAAAAACTCATAACCTGTCTGTATCCTACAGTATGTGAATTGAATTTTTCAACACTGGAGATGCTGAAAAATGACTCTGCTGTCCACCTGGAGGAGGATAATATATGACACGTATACAAGCACTTGCATGGCTGCTTACTTTGTGTAATTACAGGTTTTATGAAACCCTGTTTACAATATACTACAGCCTAGCAGACTGGAACTGACTCATGGATTACTACATTGCTTCTGATATCTATTTTCAGTCTTTTTTTATATGTAAGAAGTTCCGCGATTCAGCGGAGATATTTATATTTCTCTGAAACTTCACAGGACTGGAATATCACCCACTGACTAATTATTTGGATGTGTGCCAAGTGTTCTTACTGGGCTAAACAAAAATCTAATTTGTAAATAGATATTGATAATATTTATACCGATTCTGTGATCCCTCTGACATTTGATACAGCCTTTGAAGCTTTTTGTATTTATGATTGTACAGTATGTGTCAGTATGTGTCAATGATTTCTACACAACATGATTCTATGTAGTAAATCTACTTTTGCAA
This sequence comes from Rana muscosa, assembly GCA_029206835.1. Lineage (NCBI taxonomy): Eukaryota > Metazoa > Chordata > Amphibia > Anura > Ranidae > Rana > Rana muscosa. The sequence goes on along the minus strand of CM055118.1, from coordinate 528,431,496 downwards.
AATGAACACTTAAGTTCCATGCATATGCTTCAATTGGGCTTGTTCTGTAGAATCAAGATTTGCACATTTACTTAACAAGATTTGCACATTTACATGTACTTAACACCATCTTCAAGCTGTGATGAACAGCAATACCTGAAATACATTTTTTTGCATAATAGGTGTCTCTATACTGCATGCAGCTAGTGCCTTTCAACAGTTTAATTTATTAGGAATACTAACCAAATTATAGACCTCATTGAATCTTACTTGCTCCTGTGCTGAGACATAAAATCACTGGTGCTTTCCAGACCCCGGTTGCATGTGCCGCTTGTAGCTGCAAATACAAGTGAATGGCTGTACGTGGCCATGCCCATGTAAATTTGGGTGACAGCTTCTGCATTACCATTTACCACCACATATATATTTAGCACCCACTACCCTTTTGGTAGGTGCTAGAATATGGTTTTTGTCTCAGGTTCTAGTATAGGCAAATTTAGGCAGGCCTGTGCATTATGCTAGGCCTGTTTGTTTTGATTTGGGACTGGGAGTGTTCAGTGTAGCAGTGGGTGTGGCCACCTGTGCTCTAGTTCTGAGTCACCTCCCCTGTCTCTGGGGAGAATGTACAGAGAAGGAGGCAGGGCCTGGGATTGGAGTGGCAGTCAGCTTGTGTGGGAGCTCGGACCAATCCCCAACTAGGATTGGCAGGGGGCGGGCCTCCTATATAAGCTGAGGTAACATGCCACTGGAGGGGAGTTGTGAGAGGAAAGAATATGGAGCAGTAGTGGGTTGTGTGGAGGCCCCCTGCTGTGGCCTACCCTGTGCTGAGGAGAAAGTCCTGGGGAGGACCATCCCTCTTTAGCACCACAGAGGAGGAACATGCTGCTCACATTATAGACTGAAACAATAGTTGAGAAAATAATGGATTTAAAAAATAAAAATAGTAAACCATAAAAATAATAAAGGTGACAACCCCTTTACAAACACTTTACATCCTGGAGCCATGTCCGCAATCTATGTCCCAGGTGTAAAATTAGAAAAAAATCATGTACTCAATTTGTGTCAGGCATAAGAAGGATCTTTTATATTTAAAAAGCTCTTCTCCTGCGCTCGAGTGGTATACCTAGAGATGTAAAAAATAATCCCTAAGAAAAACTGGGGAAAACTGAATTAGGACCCAGTTCTGATGAACAGCTGGTCATCCCACCCCAACTTGATCCAAGTATGATAGCTCTGAGCAGGGATAAAAAAGTAAAAACAAAGGGTCTGAACGACCTCTGGACCACTGTCTTAGATCAGAAAGGCAGCTACAGATGTGGCATCAACACCTGTGGCACCTGTGCTTTCATGTGCCACCGGAAGAAGGAGGTGATAGGGGTGGATGGAAAGACGCATTGCATCAAGCAGTTTATCAACTGTGGTACCTATGTTGGACGCACATCACGTCCTCTGAGAGTGAGAATAGGAGAACTAAAGTAGCATCTCCAACCTAAAGGAGAATTACTCAGTTCCCTGACATTTTGCAGATGTTCACAATGGAAGTACAGAAGGCTTAAAGGGGTTGTAAAGGTTTGTTTTTTATTTTCTAAATAGGTCCCTTTAAGCTAGTGCATTGTTGGTTCACTTACCTTTTCCTTCCATTTCCCTTCTAAATGTTTTTTTTCTTTGTCTGAATTTCTCACTTCCTGTTTCTCCTCAGTAAGCTTGTCCCCATCAACATGGGGACATGGTGCTTTGAGTGGTCACAGACCCCCAAAGCATCCTCCCCATGTTGAGGGCATGTGGCCTGGTACGGTTCAGGAGGGGGGAGGCGCTCTTGTGTCCCCCACTCTTTTCCTGCAGCCTGCCAGGTTGCGTGCTCAGATAAAGGGTCTGGTATGGATTTTTGGGGGGAACTCCACGCCATTTTTTTAAAAAATTTGGCATGGAGTTCGCCTTAAAATCCATACCAGACCTGAAGGGTCTGGTGTGGATATTTGGGTGGAAACTCACATCATTTAAAAAAAAAAAATTGACGCAGGGTTCCCCTTAATATCCATACCAGACCTGAAGGGCCTGGTAATTGAATTTGGGGGGACCCCCACGCATTTTTTTTTTTTATCAATGACTTTTCTCTGTATTGCCGGGAGCCAACAATTCATTATAGCCGTGAGTGGTTTTAAATGACTTTTTTTCCTTCAGAAATTACACTTTGTGCAGGGACAGTTCTAAGAACGGGAAATAAGCGCTGCTTTACAGGCATACTATACACACCCCCTAGGTACGAAATTTAAAGGAATATTTCACTTTTATTGTTTCACTTTAAGCATTATTAAAATCACTGCTCCCGAAAAAACTTCAGTTTTTAAAACTTTTTTTGCATTGATACATGTCCCCTGGGGCAGGACCCGGGTCCCCATACACTTTTTATGACAATAACTTGCATATAAGCCTTTAAAATTAGCACTTTAGATTTCTCTAATAGACTTTTACAGGGTGTTCCTCTGCTTTTCGAATTTTCCGCAAACACCCCAAATTGTTCGCTGTTCGGCGAACGGGCGAACAGACAATGTTCGAGTCGAACATGAGTTCGACTCGAACTCGAAGCTCATCCCTACATTTTGGGTTACATGCATTCATGAGCTTAGATGAATACAGATCTAACAACGATTGTCAAGAACTATATATTCTCAAATTGGTCATTCTACCCCTAATAGCAAGAGGGAGAGAGATATATATTTTTTCCTCAACAAATATGTGTTGGTAAACAACAATGTAATCAAACAGATGGAAGCCGACACCTACGTTTTGACCAAAGAGGTTGGATATGGGTTTAAGTTCATGACCACTCACACCTGGATTCTAGAAGACATCTCTTACCCAATACTCAAAATGAGGATAATGGTCACATCACTAGAATGCATTACACAAAAGACACACACGCACACACATGTAGTAGGGTTGTGCTCTACAACAAGTGGGGATCTATGCATTGATGCATGCACATAGGCACATGCACGACTCTCCCTTAGTGCGCACCTATATGCAAATACTGTATGTGTGTATATATACATAAATACATATATGTATGTGTGTGTGTGCATATGTATGCAGACATGCATATATGTGCATGTAGGTACACACACTTGTATGGGGCGTATGCACATGCATATATGGATGGATGTGTATGCACGTCCATGTACAGTATCTCACAAAAGTGAGTACATCCCTCACATTTTTGTAAATATTTTATTTTATATTTTCATGTGACAACACTAAATAAATGACATTTTGCTACAATGTAAAGTAGTGAGTGTACAGAATGTATAACAGTCTAAACCACTGGCAACAAAGTGAGTAAACCCTTAAGTGAACATGTCCAAATTGGGCCCAATAAGCCACCCCCCCCCCCCCCGATGGCATGTGACTCGTTAGTGTTATAAGGCCTCAGGTGTGAATGGGGAGCAGGTGTGTTAAATTTGGTGTTATCGCTCTGACTCTCTCATACTGGTCACTGGAAGATCAACATGGCACCTCATGGCAAAGAACTCTCTGAAAAAAATGAATTGTTGCTCTACATGAAGATGGCCTAGGCTGTAAGAAGATTGCCAAGACCCTGAAACTCAGCTGCAGCACGGTGGAGAAGACCATACAGCGATTTAACAGGACAGGTTCCACTAAGAACAGGCCTCGCCATGGTCGACCAAATAAGGTGCGTGTACATGCTCAGCTTCATATCCAGATGTTGTCTTTGGGAAATAGACGTATGAGTGCTGCCAGCATTTCTGCAAAGGTTGAAGGGGTGGGGGGTCAGCCTGTCAGAGAGGAATCACGACGAATCACGTCGAGAAAATTGTCGGTATTTTGCATGACAGGAAAAATGGTCGTGCGTTCTCGGCATAAGAGTGGAATTTAGAGATGCCTGTTAGCACACTTCCCACACCTCAATTTTCTGAGGAGGTGGAGCCTTTGAAGGCAGGCTCTACCTGATATGTACTGGTGTATGTGTGTATAGATGTGGGTTTGTTAGGAAAGGTCAGTCATTCACAATTTTGGCTCTGAAGAGGGTTTTCTCTTGAAAACGCACACTTCCCTCACTAATGATTTAACATACAGTAGGTGCCGCCGATTTTGTGTCAATCACGCCTCTGCTAGCGGCGAGATTGACCACCCGCGATCCCGTCGCGGGAGCCAGCGCTGAGCTATGTCGCTCCTCCAGCTCGCCGCCCCCAATGGATTCCTAAAGATGCGCGGCATCTTGTGGGGGCAGCGAGGACGAGAAGCACAGCCTCCAGCTGAGATATCCAGCGCGATCCCATCGCACTGGATATACAAAATCGGAGGCACCTACTGTATCAGACCCGAAGGCGACGGTACGCATTTGCTTTTCTATGCCTATGTACACTGTGTGTATTTGAGTACAACCATTGTCGTTTTTTGTTTGGAATAAAATTTATTTTGGTAATGCGCTAGGTCGGTGCGCTCTTTTCTTGCTATTGTTTTAAAGGAAGGACCTTTTCATGGGTTAAAGATAAATAAAAAAGAAGGTGCTGCCATCTAAATGTATCTGTTTAATAAAAGTGAATAACAGCAAGTGTAAAAGATTGCACTCACAAAACTCGAAGGGATACAGGCAAATCTCAGTCACAGCTAGCCAGTGTCAGCTTTCAGAAGTCCAGAGGACGCTGGATGGGGTGTCCGTGACTCCCGCTGTGGATGGATGAAAGCTTGGCTGGTGGTCAGCTGAAAGAGCTCTGTTAGGCAGCCTGGCAGGCAGGGAAAGCTACAGACCAAGCTGGAACGCAAGCCCTCTGATCTCTTTCAGGTGTCTAATACCATTTATGGAGAAGCTCCAAATGGGATAAGCAGTGGGAGTGTTTAAGTGGCAAGGCAGTTGCTGACTACCATTAGGCTTTACTCCAGGCCTGCAGCTGCAGGCTGGGATTTCCTTCTTCCTCTGGTCACACACATGTCCTCAGCAGCCAAAGAAAGAAGCTGGGAGGAAATAACGGTTAAAGGTTAAAGGTTATTTCCTCCTCCTAGAGGCTGGCTAGCTGTGATTGAGCTGTGACTGAGATTTGCCTGTATCCTTTCGAGTTTTGAGAGTGCAATCTTTTATACTTGCTTTTATTCACTTTTTTAAAGATACACTTAGATGGAGGCACCTTCTTTTTTATTTATCTTTACAGTTTACAGAGGAACCCAATACCCTCAATAAGAATAGCTGCAGCAACCTTTAAAGTGGACAGGTCATAACATAACTTTTCTTTTCATGGGTTAGGCTGTTTTCCTCAATTGTATTTCTCCTCAGTGTATCGGTTGTGTAGACATGTCCTTTGATCACATCCTTTGATAAAGTTGATGGACAAAACATGTCAGGAAGTATGGTCAAATGCTGACCCCGGAACTGGAAGTGTACATTCCGCCATCTTGAGTATTGGAAACCTGCATCTCTGCACATATGTGAGCAGTTTTAAGGTAAAGTGTTTTTAATGGGGACTTATGCACTATGAGCTTCTTTTATGCTTTTATGTCCTATATATCATTCACTCATTGGGAGTCTGCTCAATAAGGGGACCAGAGGAGTGGCATCTAAGAGGATTATCAAATGCAATATTACCCAACCCTGTGTCTTAGGGGCAGAGTTTGGTAAGGTATTTTATGCACATAGGGGGTGTTGTATGGTGTCTTGTATTGATGGGTTCACAATTTATTTAGCGTGCATTAGTTGTGGTGATACTACACTAGTTTGACATTCTTCTTTTTGAGTGACACTGGGAAGAGAGAAGTTCTGGGGAGAGAACAATGATTTGGAATGAATTAATAAGCCTTAGAAAGTGGAGGTTTGGTAAGAAGATAAGCAGGAGGGGTGAGAAGTCACATATCACTGGTGATTTTCAGGCTTGATTGTCAAACATAGACGTGAGCACAGTATAGTAACTTTTTATGATGATTTCATAATTACTGAACTATATTAGTTTTTTACTTTTTAGGGGATGTACATGTGAGGAGATGAAGATTTCTGTGGAAGATGTGGAAACACTGAAATAAAAGCACCATTAGAAGGAAAGAGAGGACATAGAGACAGGCTTTATTAGACCTATTTTGATACATGTGGGTCAGAAAATTCAGTAAGAATCTGGAGAAGTGAGTGGCAGAAGAGTACTCACCTTTGATGCCTCGTACACACGACCGGTTTTCCCGGCAGGAAAAAAACTGACGCATTTCCCGACGGGATTCCTCTCAAGACTGCCTTGCATACACACGGTTACACAAAAGACCGCTGAACTTTTGAATGCCAAGAACGCGGTGACGTCAAAGACTACGACGAGCCGACAAAATGACGTTCTATGCTTCCGCGCATGCGTCGAATTGTTTACGAGCATGCATGTTTTTTTTCCCCTCGGGAAAGCATACAGACAACCGGTTTTCTCGGCAGGATTTTTCCCGACGGGAAAACAGAGAACAAGTTCTCTCTTTTTTTCCCGCAGTTTTCTCGTTGGGAAAACTGTGATGGAGCATACACACGGCCGGTTTTCCCGGCCAAAAGCTGTCATGACAGATTTCCAGACGGGAAAACCGGTCGTGTGTACGACATTACATTTAATATATTCCTGAAGTGCTGGATAGTTGGACTTTTATGGAACTTTGATACGCAAGGGGGCATTGGTGTTTTGTTCAGCTGCTTGGGATTGACATTGGGGGCACTCAAGTGCTGGTGGATATTTTAATTATTGAAAGATTTTCACTTTGCAATTGAATTTTCAATATGCAAAAAAATGTTTCCCTAGCTTAGTGAATTAAAGGTCTGCTTACCCATTATCTAATCATGTCATGTGCAAGGAAAATTATTCCTTTTTTTTTTTCCTATGCGTGATGGGTATTCTTTGCAAAAAAAAAAAAAATCACCACATTCACTGAGCAAAGTGAAAATTCCCTTTTAATTTATCAGCATATTTGCCTTTTGTAAATTAACACCAAAGTGTATTGGTAAAGTATTAAAACCAGTGGTCAGTGATCAGAAGGTAATCTGAAATTCTGAAATGACTTTACTTTGCTGTGTGTAATGAAACCGATTGGGAAAGGTTTCTTTTGTTGACAAAACGGACCTTTAAGGCCCCTTTCACACTGGGGCAGGGAGGTGCGCTGACGGTACAGCGGCGCTATTTTTAGCACCGCTATACCATCGTTTTGTACCGCGATATCGTCCGATAGCGGGGTGATTTTAACCCCCGCTAGCGGCCGAAAAAGGGTTAATACCGCCCGCAATGCGCCTCTGCAGAGTATTACCGCGGTCTCCCATTGCTTTCACACCACTCCTTCACCGCTGTAAAGATGCGGCTAGCAGGACTTTTGGAGCGGTCCTGCTAGCGCACCGCTTCATTGTGAAAGCCTTTGGGCTTTCACACTGAAGACTGCAGGGCACGATTTTTTCAGGCGGTATAGCAGCGCTATTATTAGCGCTAAACCGCCTGAAAAACGTGTCAGTGTGAAAGGGGCCTAATGCTAATTATTTGTGTCCCAATGTCTTCTAGATTTTTTTTCCTGTTATCTGAAGCTGAGAAATATGTCCAAACACAGTATTTAGAAAAAAAAAATTGCTCTGTTACTCTCAAGTGGCTTGGGTATTGTCCACCCGACTATCACAAGCTGGGAAATTGCTATTAATCCTCCTGGAACTGTCCAATTGGAACCTAATTTCTTGATATGGTAATATCTGCCTGTCCATGTGAGAAGGTTTCATTCTCTAAAATATATTTAATGACTACAAACAGCTGTTAAGAACATAGACTGTCAATAATCACCACTAAGGTCTTTAAGGAGAATAGCCATGCATGAATTGATTTGTGTGTCAGAATATTAAAGTGCAAATCTAGAAGAATAAGCAGAACGTGGAATTTGATGCAAATGTTTGATCCACAGTAGACGAGAACTGAACACTGACATAGCTGATACGATACTTATAATAAAATGACATTCAGTATTTTTCAATGAAATAGCTGTATTGTCAGCCTGTCATTTTGTACATTGAAAAGGAAACCATTTGGGACACTTTAGACACTACCACAAACTGAAATATCCTTTTCCAGTGAGCCAATTTATGGAGTGAAAATTATTTTGTATCTCTAAAAGTATCAGCTGAAGTGATACTGTGTCAGCTGGGGGGAGGTGAAAGCAGGCTGTTGAGCTGTGTTGAGCCATCGTTTTACCACTCCTGGGTTCCCACCTAAACAAAGCAATTCTGCTGCTCAGGGCTGAACCCATTATGTGACTGCAACAAAGTGAACATCATGCCACATTTGACATGTGGCACTGCCACCGAACGTGACCCAGTCAAGTGAATGGAGCTGCGCCTCAACAACCCTGCATTGCACATGGTTGGTACACATTGCTACAGCATTTTGAGGGTCAAAAAGGCAGTAAGAAGGCAACAAATAATCTCCCCACCACCTATCAAATGCCCTCTGAGAAACAATCCTCCATGGATCGCTTTTCAGAGGAGTGGCTAGTTTCCCACACATTTGAACAAGATTGTATTGTATTTATAAGCTTAAAGCGGACCTACAGTAATTTTTTCAGCTTTCCATCTATTAAATCTTCTGCCCTTGTTGTTTTAACTTTGGATAATTGAACATTTTTTTTCTGCCAGTAAATACCTTATACAGCCCGCTTCCTGTTTTTTGTCTGTCAAAAAGTCTAGGCTTATGACATCATGCACAGCTCGCTCTCTCTCTCACTCTCGTGAGAGTTTGTCAGAAAGGGAGGGGGGAGTCATAAGAGAGCCAATAAGAGCTGCAGAGCTGGAGGTGTGCCTCTGTGTAAATCCAGGAAGTGAACAGGCAGCAGCTTCAACTGCCCACAGTTAAAATGGCCAGAGACTCAGTGGAGGGAGATTTCTGCAGCATGTTTGGCAAGTACAGAATCACAGTATATATAAACTAATATGCAAAGTGGTTGGAGTGAAGCTTCAGAATGGCAAAGGTGTTTTTTTTACAAATTATATGAGCAGACTGCAGTTCCTCTTTAAATCATGTTCTTTCTTGCCCTTATTTTTCTAAGGTTGTAGGGATCTGCTGCTCTCTACTGTCAGTAATTGTCATGGCTGTTCTGTAAATGATGTATATACATCATTTCCTGTCTCTGTGGGGCTGGGTTAAAAAAAAAAAAACGACGGAAGAAGGGGGGAGGGAGAGAGAGATATTCAGTTCCTGTTATTTTAGCCAACCCTGTCCCTTCTGGCCTGAGATTCTAGCTAGTTTTAGCTCAGGGATCAATAACCAACATAAGCTGCAGCCTGGTTAGGCATTTGATGGCCACTTCCAGTAGTTAGAGGCCCATTTGCATGACATATTAGATGCTACTAGGGACTAAACACACAGTCATAGCATAGGCTGACTCTGAGTTCCAGTGCTACATGGTTTCTGTTGGTGAAAAGCTGTATTCCAGACTAGTTGGACAACAGCTGGAGATTCCTTTCATCACCACAGATCTTGTCTTCAGGTTTATAACACCAAGAAGAAAGCCGCATCATGATCATCCTCAGGGGCCCCTGCAACTTTGCTAGAATTTTAATTTCTATAAACTATATATACCTGGGTATATGTCTACGATTCCACCAGGACTCTTGTGGGCCCTTTGCTGATAATACCTGTTTGAACATTGGATGTATAGTATGTATTATTATTAATCTTTACTTACATAAAGCTTGTACTATTTCCATACAGGTTTGCATCTACGTACATACGCTTTTTGCTATAATAAATATCCCCAAAAAATATATTAAAAAAAACATTTTTCTTCCTCAGTTTAGGCCGATACGTATTCTTCTACATATTTTTGGTAAAAAAAAAATCGCAATAAGCGTTTATTGATTGGTTTGCGCAAAAGTTATAGCGTCTACAAAATAGGGGATAGTTTTATGGCATTTTTATTATTATTCTTTTTTTTACTAGTAATGGTGGCGATCAGCGATTTTTATCGTGACTGCGACATTATGGCGGACACATCGGACACTTTTGACACCATTTTGGGATCATTGTCATTTTTACAGCGATCAGTGCTATAAAAATGCACTGATTACTGTGAAAATGACACTGGCAGTGAAGGGGTTAACCTGTAGGGGGCGCTGAAAGGGTTAAGTGTGACCTAATGAGTGATTCTTACTGTTTGGGAGCGTGGCTTGGTGTGTGACGTCACTGATTGTCATTTCCTATGACAGGGAACAGACGATCAGTGACAGTCTCACTAGGAAGAACGGGGAAAGGTTTGTTTACACTTACCTCTCCCCGTTCTTCAGCTCTGTGACCTGATCGCGGGACACCGGCGGCGATCCGGTCTGCGGGTCTCGCGGGCTCGGTCATGGAGCTCACGACCGGGACGCGCACACAACCGCCACGCGCGCAACCCACGGCTGGGCACCGTTCCATTCTGCTGACGTATATCGGCGGTCCTTAAGTGGTTAAGCACAGAACAGGTGTGTGAAATGCATCTACGTGACTAACACCTTGTGTCCCTGGTGTATTTTGACCGTCTGCAATAAAAGGCACTTTTTGGAAACTTTGGATGTGCAGCCATTTCTTATTTTTTCTCATGTTTTTACGGTTGCAGGCCGGGGCTAGCACCCCTACCTGGTTCCAATCAAGGTATTGCATACACCTGGAGCAGCAGATTGCTTTTCTTTTGATGCAGAGTGACTCCAAAGGCTCTGTACTATTAGGAGATGGATTGGGAACAGTGGAAGAAGGGGAGGATTAGAGAAGACAGGATCAAACAGCCTTTTTACACAATGTGGAGGATTAGCATCTTAGAATCCACAGTCAGTATAACAAGCATGTTTAACTGCATATACAGACTGATTTTACTGTTGTGGGTTTAGTAACACTTTAATATACTGAATAACTGAAGCCTGAGGAAGAAGAAATGACAGACCCCACACAAATATCTCAGTGAAGGTAAGAAGGAAGGCCAGAGCAGTAAGTAATCTGAGTTAAGTGTCTTCTCATTCTGGATGATTGATTAGGTTACATCCCCTACTGACAAAGTCAGCAAATAAGATGATCGGATCAATGGAACTGACAGAATGGTCACATTTTTGCAAAGGAAAGCACCTCAGACAAAAGAACATTATTGGTTTTTTTAAAGAGAAAGCTGGCAATCTGCTCCCCATTACAAAAAGATGGTCTCAAAAACCTTTGATGTATTTCTATGCTGTGTTTTTATTTAACTTGCTTTGACTAATTGAAACTAAACTAAACTATTGAACTAAGGCCCCATTCACATCTAGCAACAGCCGAGGGTCGTCGTTTTAGGCCCATTTTTAAATGCACACTTTTTGCTGTTTTTTTGTTGCAGCACCATTTATTTGAATGCACTGCTTTCGGCTCCAAAAACATGTCAAAGTAGCCTCTGTATCTTGTTTTTGGAGCCAAACAGTCGGCTCTGATGAAGAAGCTGTGCGCTTCAAAACGCGTCAGCCGGTATTGCGCCCCATCACGTCCTTCATGATTGGTTGGAGTGTGGTTTGGATTCCACATGCTGCAGCCCTACAAGGCATCACTTGTACATTGCGAACAATTGTACTATCTTTGTGAGTACCTTTCTGTTGCTTTTATTTGAAATATAATATCTTAACGATATCACACTAGACTGGTGCGCCCTTGTTCTTTCTTCTTTCGTTAGGAATACACAGATTGATAGCAGATAGAGGCAATGGCGGTATATCTGGGCTGGCAGAGGAAGTTGTTTGTATGCATGATATGTAAACATGTGCACACTGAAATATTTTGTTTTCGTCCGAAAAATAAAATTATTTAGTTACTTACGAAATTCATTTTTATTTTTTTTGTTTCGTTAAAAAATGCATTTGTCCGAAAATCCAAATGAATTAAGGTTGAATCTGTCATTGAAGGCTTATGGTGTCTGTCGAATGTTCTAAGAAGATTCGATGAAGCAGCTAAACTGTACGATGCCGCAATCATACATTTCCGGTTGAATGCTCCGCCCACAAGCTATAGTAGAATTCTAATGTTGTATGACTAGTAATAATTATATTTATTAATTATTATTACTAGTCAGCCAACATTAGAATTCTTCTATAGCCTATGGGCGGAGCATATGTTTTTAGCTGCTTAATCGAATCTTCATGTCTCTATAATGATGAATCTTTTCTCTCTATGTCGAATAATCTCGGACTAATAGAGTTAAGGTTAGGCACATTCAACCGCACATTCGATAGACACAGATCGCTATTGTCACCGTCATGTCAATTCTCCTATCTACAGTATATCGTTGTCGCAACAAAGCGAAAATAAAGCTTTTTTTATGTCGGATCTTTCGGATTTCGGACTCTGCACATTCGTTATCGTTTGTTAAAACGAACGCAAAAATCCCTAAAATTCAGATGAAAATTCATTCGGACAAAAACAAATGCACATGTCTAATGATATGTGCTATTATGTTGTGAGGTCTAAATGATGGCTTTACACTAGTAGATTATCATATGAAAGTGAAAATTTGTATGAAAATTCTCAGTACATTTTATAGCTTGACAAATGTAGTTTGAAAATTGTTCAAAATTTTGTTCGATTTTTACATTCGATTTTGCCAGGAATGGACTTTCCCGTACGAAAACTATATATACTGTTAGAAATTAATTTGTGTGAGAAATATTTTCCATCCTGCTCCTTTAACTTTTCTCTTCACTGTGGTCAAAAGTGAATGTTGACTTTACCCCACAAACCAATATTCTTAAAACAAAAACATTTCAAATGACATTTTAATAGTGCATGTCCGGCTTTAGTGCCTCCAAAAAAGTACAGATACTTCTACAGACAATATCAATACAGTCAGTTTATACAAATACAGGATGTTCCAGAATAAACTCCACTACTGCTACCACAATTTGGCCATCAGTTCTTGCACTCATGAGACAAATTCCAAGATAATTTTGATTGTGCATCTTTATGTAATTATATCCCTAAAATGTTATATGATTATTGTATGTCATGCTACTCTATATGAACTCAAAACATCTTAAAGCGGAGTTTCAGCCACATTTTTTTTAATTGATCCTAGCATAATTCATTATTATATAAAAAATAAAAAAAACAATTATAAATTGTTACTAATGGATATTACAGAATGAGCATGTGAGTATGCTCTGCCCAGATATTCAAACTAATGAAAATGGAAGACATGTATAATAAGTGTAAACATGTGACGAAATAATACACCAAAACACCGAAACCATCCAATAAAGTGTCCCATATGTAAATCAAATAAAGTCTGTATTAGTCCATAATGGACATACTGAATCCACTGTAAGATTTGAAGGTGTTCACGTTGTGAGCATGTCGTGTTTAAAAACAACAGGGATAGGTATGAGCAGGGCCGGCCCTACCATGGGACCCGGTGGGACCATGGTCCCAGGCGGCACTTTACAAGGGGCGGCAACAGGGGCGCACTGCCTGAGGACCTGGGGTTCCCTCCATGATCCATCTAGTGTGTCACTGTCGCTGTCACTGGCCGCAGTGGCAAGACCCACTTCAAGGGTCTCACCAGCGGCCCCTGCTTGCCTGACCAAACTGGTTGCTAGCCGCGGTCCGCTTTGTGTCTAGCAACCAGTGACATCAGCAGAGAAGGAGAGAGAGGCCCACCATTCATTGCGGAGGAGGAATTAACTTCCTCCTCCTCCGCTAGCTCCACCCACCTCCTCCCTGCATGTGTTCCTCTCAGCAAATCTAATGAGCGGCAAGCGCCGAGCGGTCCGAGGATCAGAAACTGTGCAGCCTACTCCCCCCCAACCCCTCCCCCCAGGCGCTGCTATCAGAAGAGGTCAGTTGTTTCCTGCCCATTCAACCTTCTATTAGCGGGCACGGGCAGCAGAACAGCATGAGATCGGAGCAGCTGTGTGTGTGTGGAGAGAGCAGCTGCGGGCTCTTCTCCCCCCCTCCTCCTCCTCATGCTGCTGTTCCCTGCTATGTTTCTTCCCCCTTTTCCTCCTATTGGCCAGGGAAAAATTATTGTAGTCCCAATAACTGGCTGGCCCATTGCAATTCTAGGGGGGAAACTGCAGCCCCCAGCATGCAAAGCTGAAGGGGAGGGAGGGAGAGAGAGCCAGGCTATGAGTGACAGGCTGCATCTGGTGACAGGCATTGGTGACAACGACATGCTGCATTTGGTGACAGGCAATGGTGACAAGTGACACACTGCATTTGGTGACAGGCAATGGTAACAAGTGACACGCTGCATCTGGTGACAGGCATTGGTGACAAGTGACACACTGCATCTGGTGACAGGCATTGGTGACAAGTGACACACTGCATCTGGTGACAGGCATTGGTGACAAGTGACACACATTTGGTGACAGGCAATGGTGACAAGTGACACGCTGCATCTGGTGACAGGCATTGGTGACAAGTGACATAATGCATTTGGTGACAGGCAATGGTAACAAGTGACACGCTGCATCTGGTGACAGGCATTGGTGACACGCATTTGGTGACAGGTAATGGTGACAAGTGACACACTGCATTTGGTGACAGGCATTGGTGACAAGTGACACGCATTTGGTGACAGGCAATGGTGACAAGTGACACGCATTTGGTGACAGGCAATGGTGACAAGTGACACGCTGCATCTGGTGACAGGCATTGGTGACAAGTGACATAATGCATTTGGTGACAGGCAATGGTAACAAGTGACACACTGCATTTGGTGACAGGCAATGGTGACAAGTGACACGCTGCATCTGGTGACAGGCAATGGTGACAAGTGACACGCTGCATCTGGTGACAGGCATTGGTGACAAGTGACACGCTGCATCTGGTGACAGGCATTGGTGACAAGTGACACACATTTGGTGACAGGCAATGGTGACAAGTGACACGCTGCATCTGGTGACAGGCATTGGTGACAAGTGACATAATGCATTTGGTGACAGGCAATGGTAACAAGTGACACGCTGCATCTGGTGACAGGCATTGGTGACACGCATTTGGTGACAGGTAATGGTGACAAGTGACACACTGCATTTGGTGACAGGCATTGGTGACAAGTGACACGCATTTGGTGACAGGCAATGGTGACAAGTGACACACTGCATTTGGTGACAGGCAATGGTGACAAGTGACACGCTGCATCTGGTGACAGGCAATGGTGACAAGTGACACGCTGCATCTGGTGACAGGCATTGGTGACAAGTGACACGCTGCATCTGGTGACAGGCAATAATGACAAGTGACACGCTGCATCTGGTGACAGGCAATGGTGACAAGTGACACGCTGCATCTGGTGACAGGCATTGGTGACAAGTGACACGCTGCATCTGGTGACAGGCAATGGTGACAAGTGACACGCTGCATCTGGTGACAGGCATTGGTGACAAGTGACACGCTGCATCTGGTGACAGGCAATGGTGACAAGTGACACGCTGCATCTGGTGACAGGCATTGGTGACAAGTGACACGCTGCATCTGGTGACAGGCAATGGTGACAAGTGACACGCTGCATCTTGTGGCAGGCTATGGGTGGCAAGTGGCACAGCTGCAACTGGTGGCAGGCTATAGGTGGCAAGTGACACAGCTTTGGAAGGCAATTGGCACAGTGCATCTGGTGGCAGGCAACGGTGGCAAGTAACAAGCTGCATCTGGTGGAATGGTGGCAAGTGACAAGCTCAGGGCTCCCACTGATTCTGCATTATGGTGAGTTGAACTATTTCATTATATATTACAATGTAATGATAATAGAAATAATGTGATTTGATCATCCTGACACCATATCAATCATAATGTTAGGATGATTTAAGTGCTAATACATCTTTTTTTGGGAAGGAAGGGGGGTATCCCTGAATGACAGTTTGGGAATGTGGTCACCCTAGCCGCCACTGCAGCGCTGCTGTTGCATGCAGCATGTTGCATCACTGAGCTGGGATCAGAGCGTAACTGGTCGGTGGCAGTGGAGAGAAAGGGGGAGCTTTCGTGGTGCTACACAATTCCCTTTGCAGGAGGGGGCATGTCTCTTTGCAGGAGGGGGCATGTCTCTTTGCAGGAGGGGGCATGTCTCTTTGCAGGAGGGGCATGTCTCTTTGCTTTATGAAAATGTCTCTTTGCTGGATGGGCGTAGGATTTTTTTTTTGGGGGGGGCAGCATTTCATTCTTGGGCCCAGGCAGCACAATGTCTTGGGCCAGCCCTGGGTATGAGGGTATGTTCCAACGTCCACCGTGCACAGGTAGGTAATAAATACTCTTACCGTGGGTCAGATGTAAATAGGCATGGATGGGAACTCCAAGGTAGTGTCATGGATATGCACTAATGTCTGTCTGCCATCTTACCTTTCCTCCTCATGTGTTCATCTTAGAGGCCAGACCCCTTCACCTGGCTTCCTTTATAATCTCCTCCCAGCCTGACTCCACCCCAGGGCCTATCACAGAACACTATATTAACCTGTGCACTGCAAGCCTGCTTTGCTGATCAACGTGTTTGTTAAGCATTATGTGTTTGGGTTCCTGCCTGCCGTGTGCTACGTCTGTCTCTGTGTTACGATATTGGCTTGTTCCCGACTATCCCTGTCTGCTTGTTACCCTTGACCTTCGGCTTGTCCTTCGTTTATCCTTGTCTGCTTGTTGCCAAGACCTTGGCTTTTCCCCTCACTATTCTTGTATCCTGTGCCGCTGCTTCCCCTCTCTCCTCCTTACCCTTCGGGGCGTGAGCTAGGGGACTCTAGGGGCCGCGACCTGGACCCAGCCTGCAGCGTAACATCCTCACCACTAGAGGCTCTAGAGAAGACCTGCTGGGTCTTAGACTCCGCGTCCTGGGGAATCTCAGCTCTAGCTTCCTGTAGGATCCCAGTTGTGCTCCTCTGGTCCCGCTTTCCACAACCACCTAGTTTCCTATCCGCAGCAGTCAGCCATAGGGTTCACTACCTTGTGGTGCACTCCTGACCCCCCTACGGTGTGCATCTGTCATCTGGCCACAGGTGACCTGACAGGTAGATGCTCCAATATGGATATCGCGAACCTCTCCTCCAGATATCAAAACTGCGGTAGTAGGATAATTATCCAAAAAGATATGACTCTCTATGAACCTTCCGTTGGAGATATCGCTTTAAATGCAGGATGTCATAAAAGGAGAAAAATAGATGGCTCCATATGGTGTAAGTAAAACCAGGATGTGGTATAGAAAAGTATAGCCTTTATTGGCGTAACATCATAGTAAAAAATTATGGTACATGCAACATTAATGGATGCAAATACAAAGAAAAGGACCTCGAGGTAAAAATTGGAATTATTGCGTGATAGCAAGGGTGGCAGCAGACTAAAAACCCAGGGTTTTTAGTCTGCTGCCACCCTTGCTATCACGCAATAATTCCAATTTTTACCACAAGGTCCTTTTCTTTGTATTTGCATCCATTAATGTTGCATGTACCATAATTTTTTACTATGATGTTACGCCAATAAAAGCTATACTTTTCTATACCACATCCTGGTTTTACTTACACCATATGGAGCCATCTATTTTTCTCCTTTTATGACATCCTGCATTTAAAGCGATATCTCCAACGGAAGGTTCATAGAGAGTCATATCTTTTTGGATAATTATCCTACTACCGCAGTTTTGATATCTGGAGCAGAGGATCGCGATATCCATATTGGAGCATCTACCTTGGAGTTCCCGTCCATGCCTATTTACATCTGACCCACGGTAAGAGTATTTATTACCTACTTGTGCACGGTGGACGTTGGAACATACCCTCATACCTATCCCTGTTGTTTTTAAACACGACATGCTCACAACGTGAACACCTTCAAATCTTACAGTGGATTCAGTATGTCCATTATGGACTAATACAGACTTTATTTGATTTGCGTATGGGACACTTTATTGGATGGTTTAGGTGTTTTGGTGTATTATTTCGTCACATGTTTACACGTATTATACATGTTTTCCATTTTCATTAGTTTGAATATCTGGGCAGAGCATACTCAAATGCTCATTCTGTAATGTTTATTTGTTTCACAGACATTCACTTCATTTAGTTTTTAGGTCAGCGCTGCATTTGTTTTTTCCTTTTTATCTTTTCACAATATTGTTCTATTGTTTATGTCAGCAGCTTTTTTTTTTATAGGCAGCGCAATTTTTTATATATTTTTGACTAATGGATATAATTTTAACACTCACAAGTTTCTCCCTTCAGGCGAGGGGGGAAGTGACGAGGAGCGCCGCGGACCAGGAAGTGGCAGTATAGGAGGACTACATAGCAACAGGGCGATTCTGGTAAGTATAAAAATTCCTCCTAATGTTTTTTTTATAGGTTTAGAGGAGTTGGATTATGAACAAAAAATTCAGGGTGAAAATATGCTTTAGAACTAAAGGCAAAACTTTTTTTTTTCTTTTTTGGTTAGCTTTAGGGAGTGTTATAATTTTTTTTTGTTATCTGTGTCTTTTTGCATAGATTTCTCTTCATTTTGTGCCCCATAGCAAAAACAGGAGGTTAAAGGAAATCATTCCAAAGTGAATCCCTGGTCGTCACCAAGGTCACCAAAACTAGTGCTCATTGGAAGATTTCCCCTCTAGTACTGTTCTGGGGACTTTGGATAGAGAAGGTGAATTTCCTTAGGGACACAGAGAGAAATAAAAACATGACAGGTGCTCTAATCCCTCTCCACTCTATCCAAACCATTAATTATACTTTAATATACATTTCATTGAAAAAAGTGGAGGTGTTGTCTGCAGTTAGACCCCTTTCAGACTGAGGCACCGGACAACTGCCTATAAAATGCAGAGCGCTGTTGCGACCCTTTTCAATCGCTTTTCAGATGCTTTTGGAGGAGTTAATGGTGCGCTTTTTTGAAGGTCACGTGACTCGAAAAACTGCTGCAAGAACCACTTTTCGGGCGCTTCCCATTCATTTCAATTGAGAGGGGCGCTTTTGAGGTGCTTTTTTTTAACTCTCCAAACATGCTCCAAAGGTAATGCTTGCAAGAGTTTTTTTCACCTCCCCGCCAGCACACCACCCCAGTGTGAAAACATTCATTGATTTTAATGGGAAGCAGTTTTCATTAACTTTTCAGGTGCTTTTTTTAATGTAAAAGCGCTTAAAAAACTCCTCAGTGTGAAAGGGATCTTATATACATTGTAATGTAAAATAGTAAATTAATTCCAATGTCGAATTGGCTGCAATTGGGAACCCCCTCTTTTTTTCTCTAAGACCACTTTCACACTGAGGCGCTTTTCAGGTGCTTTCTCGCTAAAAACAGCGCCTAAAAAACTCACGAAAACGTATTTCCATTAAAATCAATGAATGCATTCACACTGAGGCAGTGTGCTGGCAGGGCTGTGAAAAACTCCCCTCTCCATTGAAATTAATGGAAAGCTCTTCAAAAGCGCCTGAAAAGCGCTTCAAAAGCATTTTTACTGGCAGTTTAGAAGCGCCTCAGTGTAAAAGTGGCCTAAGGACTTTAATTTCTAGTCTGTTACATTTCAGGAACACCTACGTAGCTTTATAGGTACTGTAGATAATGAAAAGTAAATTCTATTGCAGATTAGTAAATTAATTCTAATGTCTGATTAGCTGCAAATGACAAGCCTGCTTTTCTTTTCTAGGGGCTTTAATCTCTAATCATCTGTTAAGCACAATTTCCCTATTTTTATTCTGTACCATTTTCTGCCTTTAATATTTTAAATACAGAAGACAGTTTGCCTGAATCTACTTAGCTTACAAACTGATGTGTACTAGTTTATCTGTAGTTTTCCCAATTGTATACAGCTGTGAATCATCATAAAAAGTCTTTATAGATAATTTCAGGTGGATAGATTTACATATCCCAGTGGTACCCGAGTCAAATGCATCTCGTATTTATGGCACAAATTAAAGGCCAGAAAAGCAAGAAAGTAATCCCAACTGATGTATTTCAAGCGTTAACATCAGAATAGCGAGCAAAGCCTCTAGCTAGCATTGTGTAATTCTTCCTTAACCCCTTAATGCCCATGGATAAAAGAAAGCTTTACCTATAATCACAGTTTTGCATGTGTTAGTTGAACTGTACACATCTAGGCAATGATTAAGCACAAGATGTTTGTGTGAAACGCGTCTACGTGACCTGTGTTGGTGTCTTTGGTGTTATCACTTTGAACAATAAAAGGCAATCGGAATTCCTGGATGTGCAGCCATTTCTTTTCTTACATGTTTCCCACGGAGGCGGGCCGGGGCTGGCACTCTACGAGACATGGAGCAGCGGCTCCTTTTCTTTGTACACATCTAGGTGATTATATCATGACATTTTTTTCAGGACAAATTAGGCCTTCATTTGGTAATACATTTTATTGCATATCTGGTATGCATGGGGATTCCACATATGTGTGTATTATTTGTTGTTTGTAATTGTAGTAGGGCCATGGAACAATAATGCACTTTTTTTAATCCTACAAAAAACACACCAACACTAATAGTGGCACTGGGACTGAAACTGACACTAGTATAAAGGGTAATTTCACACTGAAACGCTAGGGGGCGTCGGCGGTAAAGTGCCGCTATTTTTAGTGGCGCTTTATCGTAATTTTTTCTGCGATTTTCGGCTGCTAGTGGGGCGGTTTTATCCCCCGCTAGCGGCTGAAAATGGGTTAAACCCGCCCGCAAAAACACCACTTTGCGGCGCTTTGCGGGCGGTTTGGAGGCCCTACCCCATTGATTTCAATGGGCAGGGGCGCTATAGGAGCGGTATATTCACTGCTCCTACAGTGCCTCAAAGATGCGGCTGGCAGGACTTTTTATAGCGTCCTGCCAGCGCAACGCTCCAGTGTGAAAGCCCTCAGGCTTTCACACTGGAGATAAAGGAGCAGCTCTTTCAATGCGCTTTGCAGGCGCTATTTTTAGCGCAATAGCGCCTACAAAGCGCCCCAGTGTGAAAACAGCCTAAACCTTTTCTGTATCCTGCTTAACCACTTGCTGACCACCCTATAGCACTTTTACTGCTACAGGGCAGTAGCTGTGCGCAGGATCACATATATACAGTATCTCAAAAATGTGAGTACACCCCTCACATTTGTAAATATTTTATTATATCTTCTAATGTGACAACACTGAAGAAATTATACTTTTCTACAATGTAAAGTAGTGAGTGTACAGCTTGTATAACAGTGTAAATTTGCTGTTCCCCAAAATAACTCAACACACAGCCATTAATGTCTAAACTGCTGGCAGCAAAAGTGAGTACACCCCTAATTGAAAATGGCAAAATTGGGCCCAAAGTGTCAATATTTTGTGTGGCCACCATTATTTTCCAGCACTGCCTTAACCCTCTTGGGCATGGAGTTCACCAGAGCTTCACAGGTTGCCACTGGAGTCCTCTTCCACTCCTCCATGACGACTTTACAGAGGTTGGTGGATGTTAGAGACCTTGCGCTCCTCCACCTTCCGTTTGAGGATGCCCCACGGATGCTCAATAGGGTTTAGGTCTGGAGACATGCTTGGCCAGTCCATCACCTTTACCCTCAGCTTTTTAAGCAAGGCAGTGGTCATCTTGGAGGTGTGTTTGGGGTTGTTATCATGTTTGAATACTGCCCAGAGGCCAAGTCTCCGAAGGGAGGGGATTATGCTCTGCTTCAATACAGTACATGTTGGCATTCATGGTTCCCTCAATAAATTGTAGCTCCCCAGTGTCGGTAGCACTTATGCAGCCCCAGACCATGACACTCCCACCACCATGCTTGACTGTGGGACAAGACACACTTGTCTTTGTACCCCTCACCTGGTTGCCACCACACACGCTTGACACCATCTGAGCCAAATTTCCCAAAGACAACCTCTGGATATGACGCTGAGCACGTGCACTCAACTTCTTTGGTCGACCATGGCGAGGCCTGTTCTGAGTGGAACCTGTCCTGTTAAATCGCTGTATGGTCTTGGCTACCGTGCTGCAGCTCAGTTTCAGGGTCTTGGCAATCTTCTTATAGCCTAGGCCATCTTTATGTAGAGCAGCAATTATTTTTTTTCAGATCCTCAGAGAGTTATTTGCCATGAGGTGTCATGTTGAACTTCCAGTGAACAGTATGAGAGAGTGAGAGTGATAACACCAAATTTTAAGCACATGCTTCCCATTCGCACCTGAGACTTTGTAACACTAACGAGTTACATGACACTGGTGACTGAGACCTTGTAACACTAATGAGTTACATGACACCAGTGAGGGGAAAATGGCTAATTGGGCCCAATTTGGAAATTTTCACTTAGGTGTGTACTCACTTTTGTTGCCAGCGATTTAGACATTATCCACTTGCCAACCAGGCCATTTTTGACATTTCTCTCCTACATGTAAAAATCATATTTTTTTGCTAGAAAATTACATAGAACCCCCAAACATTATATATTTTTTTAGCAGAGACCCTAGAGAATACAATAGTGGTCACTGCAACTTTTTATCTCATACGGTATTTGCACAGCAATTTTCAAACGCGTTTTTTTGGGGAAAAAAAACAGTTTTACGCTTTAAAAAAAAAACTGTAAAGTTAGCCCAATTTTTTGCATAATGTGAAAGATGAAGTTACGCAGAGTAAATGGATACCTAACATGTCACGCTTCAAAATTGCACATGTTCGTGGAATGGCGCGAAACTTTGATACTTAAAAATCCCCATAGGCGACGCTTTAAATTTGTTTACTGGTTACATGTTTTGAGTTACAGAGGAGGTCTAGGGCTAAAATTATTGCTCTTGCTCTAACGTTCGCGGCGACACCTCACATGTGTGGTTTGAACACAGTTTTTATATGTGGGCGGGACTTAGATATGCGTTTGCTTCTGCGTGCGAGCACACGGGGACAGGGGCACTTTATTTTTTTATTTTTTTGTGTTAATGTTACTTAAAAAAAAAAACTCTCGGCTTTCCAGCCAAGGAGGGGACTTTTTTTGAATGCAGAAGCCGTGTGTGACGTCATAATATCGTGCCCGGCCTCCGACGATCATAGAGACTCCGGCGACCATCTGGTCCGCCGTAAATCTCAATGGTAAACATCCAGGGCCGGGGGATCCGTTCTCCAACTCACTGATCACAGCGGTGAGTGGGGTTACCTTTTAAAGCGGTGTTCCGGCCAAATAAAATAAAAATTTAAAGCCAGCAGCTTTTAATAAATGGACACTTACCTGTCCTGGAGTCCCTTGATGTCGGTACCGCATCTGATGTTTCCATCAGCTGTCGGGTGCTGCCGCCGCCATTGCGGGTAAGGGATCCCGGCAGTGCAGCCTATCTGCTTCACACCGGGAACCCTACTGCGCATTTGCAAGGCCCCGATCCTCTCTCCTATTGACCCGGTGGCCAGGGGAGGAGGAGGGAGCCCCCGCAGTGATGTCACGGGCCGCGTCCCGGACGTGGGAAAGGATACCTGTCAAAGACAGGTGTCCTGTCTCCCCTTCACCCGAAAGGTGCCAATTGTGGCACCGGAGGGGGGGGAGGAACCAGATGAGCAGAAGTTCCACTTTAGGGTGGAACTCCGCTTTAAACAGATTATATCAGGAGACCTTAAGAATCAGGTTGCTTTGAGCTGATGATATTAACATCTGCTCTGAGTATCACAATCTAAAGCAGTCATTGCTGGTTTTGGGCATAGAGGTCCTAAATATGTATCTGGGTCCTCCAGTTCCCAGAGTAAAGGATTTAAAGACAATAATTTTTGGGGGGATAAAGTGGGGATTGATTAGTACACCTGTCAGGTTTTAATTGTTTTCTGTGCCCCCATAAGTGATTCACCCTCCCTTTATTTGTCCTGTTTACCATTATAATTTAAAGTGAAAGTAAAAGAAAATCCTATATTTTGGGTTGCCCCCAGAAAAGTAATGGAGGGATAATCTTCTGATGGGGAAACTCGTTCTATTGACCTGAGAGGGTTTTCCTTAATTTGGAGGGATTTCCATTCGCTTCCTGTGTTGGCTATGGGGTCATTACTTTATCCAAAAAGTTTATAGTTCAACTTTACATACTGCTATAGTATCAAATCTTCCAATCATTTTATATTAAGGAATATTTGTAAAAGTAAGGGAGCCATACCCGTGCTTTAACTGTGTTTACATGCATTACCATTGAACTCTATATAATACACATTTTGGTGAAAACAAATCAAAGATGCAGAAAGCAAGATTCTTTTTAATGTACCACACCTTATACTCACCAAAAACACACAGGTGTGAACAGGGCATTAGATAGCTTTTCTACTGGGTGTTTGGCTAGCCCCTAAAAGCACAGGCTCATCCTGTCTACCCATGCTAAGCAGACCTTATGTATATCAATATTGTATCAATAGTTCCTAATTAGGTCCACATTTTTCTGAAAAGAGTAGTGGAAAATGTCTCAGCTAGTTTAAAGGGGTTGTAAAGGTTTGTTTTTTATTTTCTAAATACCGGTAGGTTCCTTTAAGCTAGTGCATTGTTGGTTCACTTACCTTTTCCTTAAATTTCCCTTCTTATGCCTTGTACACACAATCGGATTTCCGATGGAATAAAATCCGATGGACCTGTTTCATCGGAAATTCCGATCCTATGTGGGCCCATCTGACTTTTTTCTATCGGAGTAAAAAAATAGAACATGTTTTAAATTTTTCCGATGGAAAAAAATCCGATTGGGAATTCCGATCGTCTGTGTGGAATCCCATCGGAGAAAAATCCACGCATGCACAGAATCAAGTCGACGCATGCTCGGAAGCATTGAACTTTATTTTTCTCGGCTCATCGTAGTGTTTTACGTCACCGCGTTTTGGACAGTCGAAATTTAGTCTGACAGTGTGTATGCAAGACTGATGGAAGTCAGCTTCATCGGAATTCCGATTGAAAATTCCATCTGATTTTTTTCCATCGGAAATCCAATCGTGTATACAAGGCATAAATGTTTTTTTTCCTTTCTTTTCTTTGTCTGAATTTCTCACTTCCTGTTCCTCCTCAGTAATCTATTCAGTAAGCTGTTCTGGCTGACTAACCACGGCTCGGATGATGGGGGAAGCTTACTGAGGAAAAACAGGAAGTGAGAAATTCAGACAAAGAAAAAAAACATTTATAAGGGAAATCGAAGGAAAAGGTAAGTGAACCAACAATGCACTAGCTTAAAGGAATCTATTTAGAAAATAGAAAACAAACCTTTACAACCCCTTTAAGCACTCTGACAAAATACAGCACTTCTGTGCAGACAATGGGGGTTATTTACTAAAGACAAATCCACTTTGCACTACAAGTGCAAACTACAAGAGCAAAGTGCACTTGAAATTGCACTGAAAGTGCACTTGGAAGTGCAGTCACTGTAGATCTGAGGGGGACATGCAAGGAAAATAAAAAACAGTATTTTAGCTTGCACATGATTGGATAATAAAATCAGCAGATCTTCTCCTCATTTCAGATCTACCCCTCAGATTTACAGAGACTGCACTTCCAAGTGCAATATCAGTGCAATTTCAAGTACACTTTGCACTTGTAGTGCAAAGTGGATTTGCCTTTTGTAAATAACCCCCAATGGGTGATTTCCAAGACAAATAGTCAATACTTATCCCAACACCAAAGGGTTAAAGGGCAACTGAGTTATCATGTAATCTGTTTTACATCACAAAAAACTTTCACTTTTCTTTTAAATAATTTTCTGTAGCTTTATAGCTGCACCATCTATAATGACCTAAATCGTAATGCATATTAGAGAGCTCGCCTTTGAGTCTTGAATATTTGCAATATACTGCATGTATACAAATATCAGTGGTCTGATGGAAATGTCCTTTTTTTTTACAATTAAACCTAAAACAGAAAACCTCTACGATTAATGGGCAGGACAAAAAACGTGAAAGGTGTGGCCTCAGGAGGAGTAACAGGCTGAGGGCGTTTACATCTCTTTCTATCTTGCGAGCTAGGGTGCGGCGTCTGTTTGTTTCCATTTGTTCTATTGCTTCATGGCTGGAGTACTTGATAGCCAGCACCCATTCAGTACTGTGAGACACCAGACTTGTTCATCATTATAACACCTTGAGCAACACTATAAGCTTTTATACGGTAACGTGACTAAAACAACAAAGTCAAGCTAAGTGAACAATTACAATCAAAAATCCATCTGTAAATGTCCCACATCTGTACAGGAGACAAAGTGTTTGACATTTATAAATTTTGCTGTGTTTCCTAGTATTCTAGACATTTCTGGAGATAGAAGCAATTGATTTGTTTTAGGCCGATCTGTTCTTTCTTTATATATCTTTACAGAAATAAACAATGGATTAACACAAAAGAGATATTGTGCATTTGTCAGCTAGATACATGCATTAGCGTTATCTAATTCTTCTATGTTGACGGATATTGCACTAGCAAGAAATCCCTGTATGAGATTTCTGGCATGATGAAGTCAAATTTTAATCTTTGATTTGAATACCTCTCATTATTTCTTTGCTGGTTTGTATCTCAAAAAGGGGGAACAAAAACCTGCAAGGTTCTCATGGGCATAAAACAATAAAACAGGACATGACAGGAAAGACAGCTTATCAGTAGACTCGTTTGATGTGTATATTTTTTAAACTTAAGACAAATACCCAACCCATGGAGCTGAGGATGTTTTGAAAGATGAACATTTAACTGATTTTACACCATATAAAGAAATATGTTTTAACTTGGTTGTTGACCCTTTGGAACTGAAATGTCTATTTAAAGTAGTTGTAAAGTCAGAAGGTTTTTTATCTTAATACATTCTATGCATTAAGATGAAAAGCCTTGTGTGTGCAGCAGCCCCCCTCAGCCCCTCTTATATTAACCTGAGGTCCCTCTAGGTCCAGCAATACCCCATAGCAAGCTGATTTCTGTGGCGACACTCATCAGGAAGAAGAGGGCAGTAGAACCAAAGAGGGACCCGAGAAGAGGAGGATCTGGGCTGCTCTGTGCAAAACCACTGCACAGGGCAGGTAAGTATAACATGTTTGTTATTTTTAATTAAAAAAAAAAACAAGACTTTACAATCACTTTAACTAAACTCCAAACTTCCTAGTTAAGCCTAGTTAAGAGTTTTGTTTTTTCGCTTTTCATAACAATTCATTACAATTAAAGGCTGTATGGGCAAGAATGCATAAGTTATTTATTTTATTTATATTCTTTGTTCCCTCTCACAACTCATGGACAGTATATTAGTTACATACAAATAAAGAGAGATCTACTTACCATTGCCTGTATTCGCAGTAGGTATATTGAGGGAAAAGTAAAAAAGAAAAAAAAATATTAGTAAAAGCATAAAAATAACAGTAAATGCAAATTAGTAATTTTCAGAATTGTCAGTGATTAATAATGCTTCCTGTGAAGAAGAATAGAAATTATTGATTGCATTACAGTTACCGTATTACAGTGAGGTACTAAAATTAATACGTTACAGAAAAAAAAACAGTATAGGCTTTAGCTAGAATGTGCTGTTATAAAATATAATTAAGATAGAGGCATACAGTATATATTGATCTTAAAATGGACCCACAGGGCAGTTTGTAATATTTCTTAGCACTTCTAAATGTTTATATGCCACCTCCCCTAAATACTGTTTTCTTAAATAAAATAACATTCCAAGCTTTGAAGATGGACACCTTCTGATGTAGGGGGACTTTCCCAGATAGCAAGAATAACTTGTGGCTGTGTTGAATTGTAAGTCTTGTTAACTTGCTGCACATTTTCACTGACAAGTTGTACACTTGCCAAACATTTGAAGCCCAAGTTCTAGTTGAAACTTTTCCAATTTGTAGCAAACCTGTATGGCAAGTCTCTAGCAAGAGCAAAGTTGCAGTGGTGAGTCTACAGCAATTGCTCTGCAAGTCACAGTGACCCCTGTGGTGGGATGACTATTGCACAACATAACTGAACCAGAAATTGCAGCAGACTCGCAGAATGTTTGCAAAGAAAGTTGATCTGGAGTCATGCAATGCGAATTTGCTGCAATTGTGCAACAAACTTGTGAAGCCTGACAAGTCTAGAAAGAGCTTAGCAAGTCATTTTCAAACTTGCAGCTCAACTGCTTGCTATCTTGCTTGATGCAGGTTTGGGTAGTTTGGGAAGACCAGCTGGTGGTTTAGTTGATTAGATTTAATTTCATGGAAGTGTGAACATTGAGGTATCCGAATGTTCAGATATTTTCCTGTCATTCAGATTCCTACAATACCTTTTTCAGCATCTATCTTGCTTTCGCCACAAATATGCTGCTTCCTCTTAATAGATATATTTCTCTCATGCCTAGTAATAATATGTAAGCCTTGACAGCCCCCACAGAATAAGCAATGACCTAGGGTAAAATCCTGTATACCTTATCTCCCTGACAAGATAATTATAGAAGTTGGCTTGTGTAAAATAGATAATACAAATAGTTTTTACTTAAACAGAGTAAAAAATTGCTCTATCCTAATCAAAAATGTCAGAGTTTGGCACAAAAACAGGAAAGCTTTTGGCCTATTTGGACATAATCGAATATAGCCTGAGAATCATAGACCATTTAGGTAATGAACAAACCTAGACAGAGAAAATAAATTCTGAGCATGTCTCTATGTGCAAGGTCCTCACAGTACTTATACTTAAGCCTAATAAGGATCCTATATAATGTAAATCCTACCACCCTATCTCTCTTATTATTAAAGATGCAAACATTTTACCCTATACCCTTTTGTCAAAAGAAATTCTCTCAATCCATACACTGCTCCTCGTAACTTCAAATTGTTAACCAATTTAGATATCTGGAGATTACAATACAACTTCCTCCTATAAAATAATATTACAATAAATCCATGTCTTCTCCTAACAATCCTTCAACACAAAGTCCTTTAATGGATGCAGCTACCCTTGGATCTCATGTGTACGGTTAATTTATTGAAATAATTTCTTCTAAAAATTCTATACATCATCACCGATGCTCTCTGTCTGATATCCATTACCTTATAAAAATAATTCTATTTGAAACAATACTTCCCCCCCCCCCAATTCTCCTACATATAGTAACAATTATTAGGGAAGACTGGTCTATCTCCCCTAACATTCCTACCTGGTTATTAATTTTCATTTCCAAACATATCTTACTGGAACACTCCTGGGAGAAAACATCTGTACAAGTTCTCTGAAAATTTTTAGTAATTGTGACAATTCCAAAGAGACTTTGGTCTATCTTACATAGTGCATATATTCAAGTACTATCAACAATCACAACTTGAAACAAATACTCTTACAACAAGGTAAAAATAAGTTGGTTGCTAGGTATTATTTAGTCCTCCTAGGTGAATGTACTATTAGATATCATAAGGCTACAAAAAGGTGGCACTTGTTTCATCGGAAATTCCGATCGTGTGTGGGCCCCATCTGACTTTTTTTCCATCAGTGTTTAGAAATAGAACATGTTTTAAATTTGTCCGATGGAAAAAAAAACGATAGAAAATTCCTATTGTCTGTGTGGAACTCCAACGGAGAAAAAACCCACGCATGCTCAAAATCAAGTCGACGCATGCTCGGAAGCATTGAACTTAATTTTTCTCGGCTCGTCTGAGTGTTTTACGTCACAGCGTTTTGGATGGTTGGAATTTAGTCTGACAGTGTGTATGCAAGACAGCTTGAACGGAATTCCGATGAAAAATTCCATCGGATTTTAGACCATCGGATACTCCGATCGTGTGTACAGGGCATTAGACTGATTATTTAAAATAAAATATAATCTAAACTTACAGCTGATAATTTGCCATGTTTCAGTCAATTAATCACCAACCATGCTAAAGACCACATTCATACAGACCAAACAAGCCAGTATCGGGAAATTAGGCCAGTTCAAGTCACTGGTACAGCTTTGGTATGGCTTGCGCAGGTTTTTGGGAATAGCACATTATTACAGTACCTACAGATTGTATAAATATTTGAATCTACCACATTCATTTCCCAGAATGCCCTGTACAGCAAACTATAGATTGAGAGAGTTAAGGCCAACAAGGGCTCTACTACTTTGCACAGGACAACAAACATTTTTTAAAAGACCTTGTCACCAGAGCAGCAGCTTTAAAAATATTTCCGTTTCCTAAGCCATAAATGTTCAAATTGTCAGAGAAATTCAACACTTCATAGAGTGTCAAATCCAGCTCTCTGCAGGTCGTTCTTCTCCTGCCAATGCTAGATCAGCATAGCACATGTGAACGCCTTCCTTCCTGACAGATTTCAGATCAGTTGTTTGGCTTGTTAAGGCACAGGGGTTGAAATACTAAAGGCAAAGGGGCTTTTTACTTTGCAAAGGAATTTTTCCTTAACTTAGTGGATGTAATGAAATTTCATTTTGCAAAGAACAACCCAATCCCATGCAATGAAAATTAAAGGAAAACTGTTTTTGCTTGCACATTATAGGATAATAGAAGTCAGCAGAGCTTCACTTCCTTCACTAAGCAAAGAGAAAATTCCTTTGCAAAGTGAACAGCCTATTTGCCTTTAGTAAAACAACCCCATAGAGTAGAAGCATATAGCAGCTGAGCAGAGAGAGCTCAGTTCATGCTTGTATTACTATACTGCCGCTGACACTGCCCAAATACATGCCTTTAGTTTGGTTGATACCATGCATGAGTGTCTCTAAAGGAATGGCTCTAAATCTGCAGGGTCCATTACTGTCCTGTCCATGACAGAAGACCTCAGAAACAGTTTGCAACCTGTCTGTCCACCACTACAAGGGAGGAAAATTGTATTAGTAATTTTAGACAGGATGCTATAAAAAATTGACATTTTTAATATAAGTGTTCAAAATGTCATAGGAAGCTTTTAATTACTAAATCTCATAAGTTGATATTTTATCTCAAAAATATCCTCTAGAAATGATTAATTTGTTAATATCATTTCCAGAAATAAGCTAGCTGTATATTAAAAGGCAATGACCTTTGCAATAATCTTTGTGAATGGAATTTTGTATAAAACATGCATGCAGTATGATACAACACACATGCAAGTACATTCAGCACATTTGTACAATATACAAGTTAAAAGCATCATTTTTGAATTGAAAAATAATGCACATTTATAAAAATGCTGCATGTGTTGTGCTTTACTGAACTGACCTTTTAGACACAAATATATATATATATATATATATATATATATACACATATAGGGTTGGGTTGTGTCTAAAAGGTCAGTTCATATACAGTATACAGTATATATATAGAGAGAGACTATTTGAACAGTTGGAAGTCATCACTATGCTTTAATAACTACTTATTGTAATGCCAGCTCAAACTATAATAATAATGTGAGTGGTAAGTGTTAGAACTAGCACTTAGCTAATCAGTCTAACTTGAAATGTGCTACGCATCTCAATATCACAATGTAATGTTTGTGCTGATGCAGCCTGAACATTGATTTGCAGAACGTTAAAAACTAACTACCGTATATTTGAAGACTTGTGTTTACATTGAATTTTGAAGCATTTTGTTTACTCTGAATTTACGAGGGGCGTACAAGTCAAACCGGGACTTTTATTTTTACAGGTACACAAAAGGATGCTAGTGTGGTGGTACTACATGCAGTAGTAAGTGGCAAGTGTGTCCTAATACTGATAGGAAGCGCACATGCAAAAATATTAGGAGTTATAAAACCGGGGACATGATGATATTGAGTATATTGAAGTGCATGTCAAGCCAAAAAAATTTTTTCTAGTTTTGGAGAGAGTGGGAAAGAATTGTTAGGTTTTTACAGAGATCTGGGGCTCCATTCGGGAGATTAAAGCTAGCTAAACATTTATTTTTTTCGCTCAGCCTCCATCACTCGGGACAAGTAATCGACAGCAGCCGCTAATTCATAAAAAAATTAACAAAATTGTCTCACAGTGACTAACATGGCAATCCTCCTTAAAATTTTATATTTGTTCAGTGCTTTACCAATCCAAGTGCCATCTCACTTCCTCCAAATACTACAACGCAGAGTGTGGCAAGATCAACTATGTATTTACACAAACTGCAAGGTGGCCTCGGTCTCCCACACTTCGCCAAAATATCACACCTCTCACAAAACACCTCTCTGGGTAGCAGTGGAATGGGTATAGTGTGATCCCCTTTCTGTGGCCAACTTACTGTGGCTTTGCCCTAGCAACCGCAAGACAGAGAGGAACCCGGTCACCTGTCACTTCCTGCTAATATGGGATAATCTTAAAACCAAATTTAGATTTCAATCTCCCCATAATCCTATTCTATCCTACTTGCGGAACCCCGCCTTTTATCCGGCGTGGACGTCTCCCCACTTCCTTTAACCGATGGTCTGCAGCCAACCTAATCCGGGCTCACAAATTCACAATTAAAACATTTCCCAATCTTTGCGAGACATACGGAATTCCCAATTCCGAAATCTTCCGCTACCTTCAACTTAAATACTTTTTCTCCTCATGCTTATGCACAGACTCCACTCTACCCGACATGACCAGCTTTGAACGTATCTGCAAAAAAGACCCTCATGCAAGGGGCCTAATCCACACACATCCCTGCACTACGTTAAAAAAATGGGAATCCGATTTGGGCCTCCAACTGGACACCACTGACTGGTCCAATATCTGGACCTCCACAAAATCGGCTTTGCAGAATGTAGTAGCCTCTGAAACGAATTTCAAACTAATGCTGCGCTGGTACCTGGTCCCCTCCCGAATTACCAAATATGTATCTACCGTCACATTCCCCTGCTTGTTTCCGAGGATGTCCAGAAGAAGGCACACACCTACATATCTGGTGGAGTTGTCCACTAGTTAAATCATAATGGACAGACATCTTCCATATCCTTTCCACCCTTATGGGTAACACCATAGCCCCCGACCCAACCATAGCCCTACTTAATAAGAAACCTCCCGATATAACCTATTTTCAGTTCAAGTTACTCTTACGCCGCGTACACACGGCCGTTTTTAATGTCATTTAAAAAAACGACGTTTTTATCAACATCATTTTTCGTGTTTCCTCTCAAGCCTGCCTTGCATACACACGTTCATGAAAAAAAACGCTTGAGCAAAGCGCGGTGACGTACAACACGTACAACGGCACTATAAAGGGGAAGTTCTATTCGGATGGCGCTTTTGCTGATCCTCGTATTAGTAAAGTTTGGTGAGAGACGATTCACGCTTTTCAGCCTCATGCTCTTCAGTCCGTTACAGCGTGACAAATGTGCTATCTCCATTACGAACGCTAGTTTTACCAGAAGGAGCGCTCCCATCTCATACTTGATTCTGAGCATGTGCATTTTTTTTGCCCTCGTAAAAGCATACACACTACCATTTTTCATGACGTTAAAAAGAACAACGTGAAAAACGACGTGAAAAAATAGAGCAGGTTCTAATTTTTTTTAGGCCATTTTTCACGTCGTTAAAAATGCTCTGGATCGTTTTTAATGACCAATTTAAAAAGTTTAACATTTAATGTCATGAAAAACGGTCGTGTGTATGCGGCATTAGGCCTCATGTACTTGAAAAACTGTTCTGAACGATGGAAACTGACAGCTGATAAAAGACAGTGAAAAACCTTCTTTAACAGCTTTTACATACTGAGTTTAGCAGCAGTTATCAGCAGTTGAGGTTAGAAGCTTTTTTGAAGATAACCTCAGGAGACCCTCCTAAATGTCCAATATACAAAAATGCAGCGCTATGCGTATAACAATATAAAACACCCAAGTGCTCGAAATTAAACTAAATCACAAATAATTAAGTATAAGTCCAAATGTATATGAAACTCCAAAGGATGTGAGAAACATAAATTCGAATCAGTTCCAGTTTGAATCAGTCCCAAATTGTAAAGGTGAATCTTCCAAAGTAAAAAAGTGACTTGTAACGTAACCACCACCACGTGAAAGGGAGGCTTACCAGATGTAATGGACCCAATGCACGTATGTGTAAGGGGTCAGACAGGCTGAATATGTATATGTCCATACATATGGAAACCAGGCCGGCACAATGCACCCTTGTATCCAAGGTTCAAACTCAGGAAAAAACACCGGAAATTCAAGCCAATAGGAGTATTGACTTGGCTCACATAAAGTTCATGTGGAAAAAGAAGGGAGAAGGCACATAGCGTAATACCGCAAAGGAATTTTAATGAATATAGGCAGATACACTTACATCCAATCCATGAATATAGCGCTTTGCAAAGACACTCAATGGCAGCAATGGAGTCTCCCGACGCGTTTCGCAAAACCTTGCATCGTCTGGGGCATAACTCCACTGTTGCCTGTATGCTATTTATAAAAAACAAGGACCTCCCCCTGATCTGCCCACTGAAACAGCACTTCCTGTAAAATCCAAAATGGCGCCGGAGCGTGCGTTCCAAGCCTCTCTATGGAACCCCTCCATAGGTGATTAATGCATATAGGAATCTGTATTGGCCAAAAGGGGAGGTAATAATGAATATGGTCAACTTGTGTAACCACTTACCTATGCATGGTGAGGGTTAAACCCTACAGTCCACGTGTATGTAAAGCCCTCATAATGTGGGGCCATGACGCTTGGGGTGCTGTCATTAGGCCAAATAATGGCCTTGTATATCTGTCCCGCCACACCACGTCACCCGGCGTGCAAACGCACACAGAGCATCACCTGGCGTGCGGACGTTACCTTCTTCCAAGCGTCGCGTAGCAGCGTCATCCAGCTCCAAATGACCGCCACGTGACTCCGCGTCACATGACCGTCACAGGAGCCTGACGTAGCAACGTCATCCAGCTCCACGTGACCGCCACGTGACATCACGCCACATGACCATCACTGAGCATCACACTGCAAGGGGACATCAGTCCCTATCAGGAGTGACATGTCGCGTCATCAATGACAGGCACAGCTTCCCCGGAAAGGGGTTGTCCCTACCTAGCTACGTTAACTGCGCTGCGCTCCAACGCCATATGTTACACAAGGCGTGGAACGCAGCCCAGAATGGAAGTAAGTTAGTTAGGAATTCACCCTTAACGGTCCGCATAGATATAATAAATCTACCATTGCGGCCAGAAAAGGGGAAACGAATGTATGCAAACCAAAGGAATGATTGCAATAGTGACTGCCGTTAATAATGATAATAAGACATACTAAAATTTTTTATTAAAATTGAATATTAGATGATCAAACAAAGGAAAAATTATTTACCTCTTGATCATCGCACTGTGTGTGAGGTAGATAACTCACATAAAATGTAAAACTCCTATGGGAGACAAACAGGGAAGCCTAAATTCTCACGAAAAGAATTCCCAATTACAGCAACAGTAAACTGTCCAATGGGCAAACCAGGGGCAGTCCCAATCTAACACATTGACAAATAGAATAATGAATAACATATATAAAACTATGCGATTATATTAAAACAAAAATAAAAAGGAAATAGTCATGGGGAATTGAATTTCTCCGTACAAATCTCCTTCAAGAAAAGGTGAAGGTAGGTCCATGGTCCAATGGAGACCGTCATTATTAAGATTGGTCGATGAAGGAATTAATATCCCACTCGACGTTTAAACCGGATGGCCTGTGCGTTTGTAATTCATATATCCAGTAGGTCTCCAACTGGGACACACCCCTGATTTTGGGGGCACCCCTCCAATGGGGAATAAAATGATCGATGATCAGAAATTGTGTGCCAGCTGGATTCCTACTGTGATATAATCTATAGTGTCTGGGCACCGTGTGGTTAACATCACCCCCTAGGATGAGTGAAACATGTTCCCCCACTCTAACCGAAAAAGGCCTGATGGTACGGCCTACATATTGTTTCCCGCAAGGGCAGGTGATAAGGTATACAATGTGTGTGGTGGAGCATGTACAAAATTGTTTGATCGGATACAATTTTCCTGTACTAGTTGACCTAAACTCTAAGGTTTTGCCCCTACCAGATGTATTATACCTACACACACTACACCTCTTGCAGGGATGGTAGCCCACCAATTGGTGAAAGAAGGAGGGACGTACTGGGGGATTGATGATATTAGGTGCTATTCTACCCCGAAGGGTAGGTGCCCCTCTAAAAATCACTTTGGCCTGATCCGGTAAAACAGAACCGAGGATGTTGTCGTTTTTCAAGATATCCCAGTGCTTTGCTATAATAGCCTTTACTTGTTTATGCTGTAAGGAAAAGGAAGTAAGCATCGCCCATTTGAAAGCATTATTGGGTTCGCCTTTCTGTTTGACCTCCAACAGAGAGCGCCTATCAGTCTCTAGTACCTGTCCAAGATCCTTATCTATACTGGCAGGATCATAACCTTTGTCAATAAAACGTTTTTTAAGGATCTCAGCCTGAGTAAGGAAGATGTTCACATCGCTACAGTTCCTTCTCAATCTGAGGAACTGACTCCGCGGGACAGATTTGAGCCACGATTGATGGTGGCAGCTATCTTGTGGAATGTACCCATTACGATCAGTTTTCTTGAAGTGTGTTTGAAAACAAAACTGACGGTCATGGATACTAATTTCTAGATCAAGAAACTGAATCATTTCATGGCTGGCAGTGTATGTAAGGGAAATCCCCCTATCATTAGCATTTAGATGGTCCATGAAGATCTTAAGCGATGTGGCACTGCCACTCCATAGGAGGAGGATGTCGTCAATGTACCTAGCCCAAAGCACCAAGTGCTGGGTGTCATAGGTATAGACGACATCCTCCTCCCATTTAGCCATGAATAAATTGGCCAGACTGGGGGCATATTTAGCCCCCATGGCCACACCTCTCAACTGGAGGTAGAAATTGTCATTAAACCAGAAATAGCTACTTCTCGTGGCGAACTCCAACAATTCCATAATGAACGCCCTTTGAAAGGGAGCTAGAGTTTCTTCCTTTTCCAAAAAATATTGTACAGCTTCTAACCCCTTGTTGTGTGGGATACATGTATAAAGTGAGGCTACATCAGCTGTCACCAGGATGTAATCCCCATCAATATTCACATCCTGTAATTTCCTAATAGTGGCCCCCGTGTCCGCAAGATATGATGGCACACGCCTGACCAAAGGTTGGAGAAAAATGGTCAATGTAGCGGCAGTCACTATTGCAATCATTCCTTTGGTTTGCATACATTCGTTTCCCCTTTTCTGGCCGCAATGGTAGATTTATTATATCTATGCGGACCGTTAAGGGTGAATTCCTAACTAACTTACTTCCATTCTGGGCTGCGTTCCACGCCTTGTGTAACATATGGCGTTGGAGCGCAGCGCAGTTAACGTAGCTAGGTAGGGACAACCCCTTTCCGGGGAAGCTGTGCCTGTCATTGATGACGCGACATGTCACTCCTGATAGGGACTGATGTCCCCTTGCAGTGTGATGCTCAGTGATGGTCATGTGGCGTGATGTCACGTGGCGGTCACGTGGAGCTGGATGACGTTGCTACGTCAGGCTCCTGTGACGGTCATGTGACGCGGAGTCACGTGGCGGTCATGTGGAGCTGGATGACGCTGCTACGCGACGCTTGGGAGAAGGTAACGTCCGCACGCCAGGTGATGCTCTGTGTGCGTTTGCACGCCGGGTGACGTGGTGCGGCGGGACAGATATACAAGGCCATTATTTGGCCTAATGACAGCACCCCAAGCGTCATGGCCCCACATTATGAGGGCTTTACATACACGTGGACTGTAGGGTTTAACCCTCACCATGCATAGGTAAGTGGTTACACAAGTTGACCATATTCATTATTACCTCCCCTTTTGGCCAATACAGATTCCTATATGCATTAATCACCTATGGAGGGGTTCCATAGAGAGGCTTGGAACGCACGCTCCGGCGCCATTTTGGATTTTACAGGAAGTGCTGTTTCAGTGGGCAGATCAGGGGGAGGTCCTTGTTTTTTATAAATAGCATACAGGCAACAGTGGAGTTATGCCCCAGACGATGCAAGGTTTTGCGAAACGCGTCGGGAGACTCCATTGCTGCCATTGAGTGTCTTTGCAAAGCGCTATATTCATGGATTGGATGTAAGTGTATCTGCCTATATTCATTAAAATTCCTTTGCGGTATTACGCTATGTGCCTTCTC
Source organism: Rana muscosa (assembly GCA_029206835.1). NCBI lineage: Eukaryota > Metazoa > Chordata > Amphibia > Anura > Ranidae > Rana > Rana muscosa. The sequence goes on along the minus strand of CM055118.1, from coordinate 528,393,597 downwards.
CCTTCTTTTTCTACATGAACTTTATGTGAGCCAAGTCAATACTCCTATTGGCTTGAATTTCCGGTGTTTTTTCCTGAGTTTGAACCTTGGATACAAGGGTGCATTGTGCCGGCCTGGTTTCCATATGTATGGACATATACATATTCAGCCTGTCTGACCCCTTACACATACGTGCATTGGGTCCATTACATCTGGTAAGCCTCCCTTTCACGTGGTGGTGGTTACGTTACAAGTCACTTTTTTACTTTGGAAGATTCACCTTTACAATTTGGGACTGATTCAAACTGGAACTGATTCGAATTTATGTTTCTCACATCCTTTGGAGTTTCATATACATTTGGACTTATACTTAATTATTTGTGATTTAGTTTAATTTCGAGCACTTGGGTGTTTTATATTGTTATACGCATAGCGCTGCATTTTTGTATATTGTTTGTTGTTGCCTTTTTCCACAGGTATTGTAGCTGCTTATATGTGTTAGCGGCGCGAATATTGTTTGTATTTTGTGTTCTATTTTGGATTTGTTATATTTGCTGCAGCTACATTCTCTGTTTCAAGTGCAACCAGTGATGGATGTATTTGATTACAGAGCCTCTCGCACTGTTAACACTGAAGGGGTGTTTTCCACCACCAACAGTGACACTGAAATAGGGGGTTTATTTACTAGATTGAAAAATGTAATGTCTTCAGAATTACACCTTCAATGGGACTTGTTTTTTTTGGAGCAATACATAGTTGATCGTATGGTCCCCAGAAGTCTCCGTTGGGAGGTCCAACCCCAACAAGGGGATCCTGAGATTGATTCCTGGTTTAACTATTTTAATGACGCAGGGATTAAGTTCCTAGGCGTCCTGATCTCAAGGAAAAAAGTGAGACTGGTTGAGTTAGATAGAGAGATTAAAGATCTCAAAGAGAAACTTTTTTCACACAAATCATCTCTTGAGTATCTCTCTCTATCGACGAGTCTACAGAATCATCTTGAGAAAGAAGATAGAGATCAGAAGTTAAAAAAAACATAAAAAATATTCAAGGGACGCTGGGGACTACAGGAACAATACTGTCTTTGGGTGGCAGAAGTTATTCTCTACATCATCTGGAGTAGAGATGGACTCTGCTCCTTCTGTAAGTAGTTCTACCCAGATCTCCACTAATGGCCCTTCATTGACTCAGTCGGTGATGGCACCCGGTGTTCCAGCCCCTTCGTTTAGTTCACAAGGGGGTTCGGTTCGTGCACCTCCATCTAGAAACCCCCATACCCCTACTCATTTAAGGGGAAGGGGGAAATCTAGAGGGACAAGAGGCACTAGGGGTTCTTCTCGAGGTCACTCGCGTCATCATAGTGGTTCACGCCATTATGGATATGAGGACTATTCATACAATGCGTCCCCAGCTCGACAGAGAGCTGCTCCATCGTCCCATTATGGTTATCCACCTTATTATGGCCCCCCCTCCATTTCTACCCATAATAGATTTGCTCCTCTAGGTGAGATACGTGATGATAGTTACCATACACGTGCCAGGTATCCTCCGGAACCCATGTACTATGATCCTGGTTATTCCAACCCACAGGGCCATGGCACACGGGATTTTCACGGGATTTCAGACACCCACAAAAGAGGTTTAGATCAAAGAGAGGGACTAGAGGGGGGAAGAGAGTTCAGGAAAGGAAAAAGAAGGAGAGTATAAAAGGCCAGGGCGTTTTTAACTTAAGCACTAAGGAATTTACCCCTGAAGAATTATCAGTTTTGGACAAAGGTCTCAAGTTTGCCCCTCCAAAGAAACTAGATAAGTTCAGTACCTTTATCGACATTCAAAAATATGTTCGAAAGGTTAATATTCAACGGTACCTCATTACCAACCCCATTATGAGTGAGGCTAGGGCAGCTACATTTGGGACGGTACATTCCGGTTTATCTAACCCGTCATTGTTCAACCCCCCCCGTCCCTGTAGCACCCTCTGTAAGTATCTTTAGAGACTTAGTATTGAAGGACCTGTCAGAAATTCCAGAGAGACTAAGTTCTCGACAAACTGTGTCTAGTGTGGGCCTCAAGTCTCTGTGTTCTAACAAGGACTTGGTAATTCGCCCCGCCGACAAAGGCGGAGGCATAGTTGTTCTGGACAAATCAGATTATGAAAAAGAGATGTTCAGAATCCTACATGAGCCCAATACCTATTTACAGTTGCCCTCCAATCCTACTTCTAGGTTCAAAACTGAACTTCAGGGCTTGGTTGACAGCGTTTTTTTTAGAAATATTTTAAACAAAAAAGAAAAGGAGTTTTTGGTTCCGGTGGTCCCTAGGATACCGACCATTTATTATTTACCGAAGGTCCACAAAGATCCAGTGCATCCACCCGGTCGTCCAATTGTGAGTGGGATTAATTCCGTCACATCCAGAATTGGCCGCTACATTGACCATTATCTCCAACCTTTGGTCAGGCGTGTGCCATCATATCTGGCGGACACGGGGGCCACTATTAGGAAATTACAGGATGTGAATATTGATGGGGATTACATCCTGGTGACAGCTGATGTAGCCTCACTTTATACATGTATCCCACACAACAAGGGGTTAGAAGCTGTACAATATTTTTTGGAAAAGGAAGAAACTCTAGCTCCCTTTCAAAGGGCGTTCATTATGGAATTGTTGGAGTTCGCCACGAGAAGTAGCTATTTCTGGTTTAATGACAATTTCTACCTCCAGTTGAGAGGTGTGGCCATGGGGGCTAAATATGCCCCCAGTCTGGCCAATTTATTCATGGCTAAATGGGAGGAGGATGTCGTCTATACCTATGACACCCAGCACTTGGTGCTTTGGGCTAGGTACATTGACGACATCCTCCTCCTATGGAGTGGCAGTGCCACAACGCTTAAGATCTTCATGGACCATCTAAATGCTAATGATAGGGGGATTTCCCTTACATACACTGCCAGCCATGAAATGATTCAGTTTCTTGATCTAGAAATTAGTATCCATGACCGTCAGTTTTGTTTTCAAACACACTTCAAGAAAACTGATCGTAATGGGTACATTCCACAAGATAGCTGCCACCATCAATCGTGGCTCAAATCTGTCCCGCGGAGTCAGTTCCTCAGATTGAGAAGGAACTGTAGCGATGTGAACATCTTCCTTACTCAGGCTGAGATCCTTAAAAAACGTTTTATTGACAAAGCTTATGATCCTGCCAGTATAGATAAGGATCTTGGACAGGTACTAGAGACTGATAGGCGCTCTCTGTTGGAGGTCAAACAGAAAGGCGAACCCAATAATGCTTTCAAATGGGCGATGCTTACTTCCTTTTCCTTACAGCATAAACAAGTAAAGGCTATTATAGCAAAGCACTGGGATATCTTGAAAAACGACAACATCCTCGGTTCTGTTTTACCGGATCAGGCCAAAGTGATTTTTAGAGGGGCACCTACCCTTCGGGGTAGAATAGCACCTAATATCATCAATCCCCCAGTACGTCCCTCCTTCTTTCACCAATTGGTGGGCTACCATCCCTGCAAGAGGTGTAGTGTGTGTAGGTATAATACATCTGGTAGGGGCAAAACCTTAGAGTTTAGGTCAACTAGTACAGGAAAATTGTATCCGATCAAACAATTTTGTACATGCTCCACCACACACATTGTATACCTTATCACCTGCCCTTGCGGGAAACAATATGTAGGCCGTACCATCAGGCCTTTTTCGGTTAGAGTGGGGGAACATGTTTCACTCATCCTAGGGGGTGATGTTAACCACACGGTGCCCAGACACTATAGATTATATCACAGTAGGAATCCAGCTGGCACACAATTTCTGATCATCGATCATTTTATTCCCCATTGGAGGGGTGCCCCCAAAATCAGGGGTGTGTCCCAGTTGGAGACCTACTGGATATATGAATTACAAACGCACAGGCCATCCGGTTTAAACGTCGAGTGGGATATTAATTCCTTCATCGACCAATCTTAATAATGACGGTCTCCATTGGACCATGGACCTACCTTCACCTTTTCTTGAAGGAGATTTGTACGGAGAAATTCAATTCCCCATGACTATTTCCTTTTTATTTTTGTTTTAATATAATCGCATAGTTTTATATATGTTATTCATTATTCTATTTGTCAATGTGTTAGATTGGGACTGCCCCTGGTTTGCCCATTGGACAGTTTACTGTTGCTGTAATTGGGAATTCTTTTCGTGAGAATTTAGGCTTCCCTGTTTGTCTCCCATAGGAGTTTTACATTTTATGTGAGTTATCTACCTCACACACAGTGCGATGATCAAGAGGTAAATAATTTTTCCTTTGTTTGATCATCTAATATTCAATTTTAATAAAAAATTTTAGTATGTCTTATTATCATTATTAACGGCAGTCACTATTGCAATCATTCCTTTGGTTTGCATACATTCGTTTCCCCTTTTCTGGCCGCAATGGTAGATTTATTATATCTATGCGGACCGTTAAGGGTGAATTCCTAACTAACTTACTTCCATTCTGGGCTGCGTTCCACGCCTTGTGTAACATATGGCGTTGGAGCGCAGCGCAGTTAACGTAGCTAGGTAGGGACAACCCCTTTCCGGGGAAGCTGTGCCTGTCATTGATGATGCGACATGTCACTCCTGATAGGGACTGATGTCCCCTTGCAGTGTGATGCTCAGTGATGGTCATGTGGCGTGATGTCACGTGGCGGTCACGTGGAGCTGGATGACGTTGCTACGTCAGGCTCCTGTGACGGTCATGTGACGCGGAGTCACGTGGCGGTCATGTGGAGCTGGATGACGCTGCTACGCGACGCTTGGGAGAAGGTAACGTCCGCACGCCAGGTGATGCTCTGTGTGCGTTTGCACGCCGGGTGACGTGGTGCGGCGGGACAGATATACAAGGCCATTATTTGGCCTAATGACAGCACCCCAAGCGTCATGGCCCCACATTATGAGGGCTTTACATACACGTGGACTGTAGGGTTTAACCCTCACCATGCATAGGTAAGTGGTTACACAAGTTGACCATATTCATTATTACCTCCCCTTTTGGCCAATACAGATTCCTATATGCATTAATCACCTATGGAGGGGTTCCATAGAGAGGCTTGGAACGCACGCTCCGGCGCCATTTTGGATTTTACAGGAAGTGCTGTTTCAGTGGGCAGATCAGGGGGAGGTCCTTGTTTTTTATAAATAGCATACAGGCAACAGTGGAGTTATGCCCCAGACGATGCAAGGTTTTGCGAAACGCGTCGGGAGACTCCATTGCTGCCATTGAGTGTCTTTGCAAAGCGCTATATTCATGGATTGGATGTAAGTGTATCTGCCTATATTCATTAAAATTCCTTTGCGGTATTACGCTATGTGCCTTCTCCCTTCTTTTTCTACATGAACTTTATGTGAGCCAAGTCAATACTCCTATTGGCTTGAATTTCCGGTGTTTTTTCCTGAGTTTGAACCTTGGATACAAGGGTGCATTGTGCCGGCCTGGTTTCCATATGTATGGACATATACATATTCAGCCTGTCTGACCCCTTACACATACGTGCATTGGGTCCATTACATCTGGTAAGCCTCCCTTTCACGTGGTGGTGGTTACGTTACAAGTCACTTTTTTACTTTGGAAGATTCACCTTTACAATTTGGGACTGATTCAAACTGGAACTGATTCGAATTTATGTTTCTCACATCCTTTGGAGTTTCATATACATTTGGACTTATACTTAATTATTTGTGATTTAGTTTAATTTCGAGCACTTGGGTGTTTTATATTGTTATACGCATAGCGCTGCATTTTTGTATATTGTTTGTTGTTGCCTTTTTCCACAGGTATTGTAGCTGCTTATATGTGTTAGCGGCGCGAATATTGTTTGTATTTTGTGTTCTATTTTGGATTTGTTATATTTGCTGCAGCTACATTCTCTGTTTCAAGTGCAACCAGTGATGGATGTATTTGATTACAGAGCCTCTCGCACTGTTAACACTGAAGGGGTGTTTTCCACCACCAACAGTGACACTGAAATAGGGGGTTTATTTACTAGATTGAAAAATGTAATGTCTTCAGAATTACACCTTCAATGGGACTTGTTTTTTTTGGAGCAATACATAGTTGATCGTATGGTCCCCAGAAGTCTCCGTTGGGAGGTCCAACCCCAACAAGGGGATCCTGAGATTGATTCCTGGTTTAACTATTTTAATGACGCAGGGATTAAGTTCCTAGGCGTCCTGATCTCAAGGAAAAAAGTGAGACTGGTTGAGTTAGATAGAGAGATTAAAGATCTCAAAGAGAAACTTTTTTCACACAAATCATCTCTTGAGTATCTCTCTCTATCGACGAGTCTACAGAATCATCTTGAGAAAGAAGATAGAGATCAGAAGTTAAAAAAAACATAAAAAATATTCAAGGGACGCTGGGGACTACAGGAACAATACTGTCTTTGGGTGGCAGAAGTTATTCTCTACATCATCTGGAGTAGAGATGGACTCTGCTCCTTCTGTAAGTAGTTCTACCCAGATCTCCACTAATGGCCCTTCATTGACTCAGTCGGTGATGGCACCCGGTGTTCCAGCCCCTTCGTTTAGTTCACAAGGGGGTTCGGTTCGTGCACCTCCATCTAGAAACCCCCATACCCCTACTCATTTAAGGGGAAGGGGGAAATCTAGAGGGACAAGAGGCACTAGGGGTTCTTCTCGAGGTCACTCGCGTCATCATAGTGGTTCACGCCATTATGGATATGAGGACTATTCATACAATGCGTCCCCAGCTCGACAGAGAGCTGCTCCATCGTCCCATTATGGTTATCCACCTTATTATGGCCCCCCCTCCATTTCTACCCATAATAGATTTGCTCCTCTAGGTGAGATACGTGATGATAGTTACCATACACGTGCCAGGTATCCTCCGGAACCCATGTACTATGATCCTGGTTATTCCAACCCACAGGGCCATGGCACACGGGATTTTCACGGGATTTCAGACACCCACAAAAGAGGTTTAGATCAAAGAGAGGGACTAGAGGGGGGAAGAGAGTTCAGGAAAGGAAAAAGAAGGAGAGTATAAAAGGCCAGGGCGTTTTTAACTTAAGCACTAAGGAATTTACCCCTGAAGAATTATCAGTTTTGGACAAAGGTCTCAAGTTTGCCCCTCCAAAGAAACTAGATAAGTTCAGTACCTTTATCGACATTCAAAAATATGTTCGAAAGGTTAATATTCAACGGTACCTCATTACCAACCCCATTATGAGTGAGGCTAGGGCAGCTACATTTGGGACGGTACATTCCGGTTTATCTAACCCGTCATTGTTCAACCCCCCCGTCCCTGTAGCACCCTCTGTAAGTATCTTTAGAGACTTAGTATTGAAGGACCTGTCAGAAATTCCAGAGAGACTAAGTTCTCGACAAACTGTGTCTAGTGTGGGCCTCAAGTCTCTGTGTTCTAACAAGGACTTGGTAATTCGCCCCGCCGACAAAGGCGGAGGCATAGTTGTTCTGGACAAATCAGATTATGAAAAAGAGATGTTCAGAATCCTACATGAGCCCAATACCTATTTACAGTTGCCCTCCAATCCTACTTCTAGGTTCAAAACTGAACTTCAGGGCTTGGTTGACAGCGTTTTTTTTAGAAATATTTTAAACAAAAAAGAAAAGGAGTTTTTGGTTCCGGTGGTCCCTAGGATACCGACCATTTATTATTTACCGAAGGTCCACAAAGATCCAGTGCATCCACCCGGTCGTCCAATTGTGAGTGGGATTAATTCCGTCACATCCAGAATTGGCCGCTACATTGACCATTATCTCCAACCTTTGGTCAGGCGTGTGCCATCATATCTGGCGGACACGGGGGCCACTATTAGGAAATTACAGGATGTGAATATTGATGGGGATTACATCCTGGTGACAGCTGATGTAGCCTCACTTTATACATGTATCCCACACAACAAGGGGTTAGAAGCTGTACAATATTTTTTGGAAAAGGAAGAAACTCTAGCTCCCTTTCAAAGGGCGTTCATTATGGAATTGTTGGAGTTCGCCACGAGAAGTAGCTATTTCTGGTTTAATGACAATTTCTACCTCCAGTTGAGAGGTGTGGCCATGGGGGCTAAATATGCCCCCAGTCTGGCCAATTTATTCATGGCTAAATGGGAGGAGGATGTCGTCTATACCTATGACACCCAGCACTTGGTGCTTTGGGCTAGGTACATTGACGACATCCTCCTCCTATGGAGTGGCAGTGCCACAACGCTTAAGATCTTCATGGACCATCTAAATGCTAATGATAGGGGGATTTCCCTTACATACACTGCCAGCCATGAAATGATTCAGTTTCTTGATCTAGAAATTAGTATCCATGACCGTCAGTTTTGTTTTCAAACACACTTCAAGAAAACTGATCGTAATGGGTACATTCCACAAGATAGCTGCCACCATCAATCGTGGCTCAAATCTGTCCCGCGGAGTCAGTTCCTCAGATTGAGAAGGAACTGTAGCGATGTGAACATCTTCCTTACTCAGGCTGAGATCCTTAAAAAACGTTTTATTGACAAAGGTTATGATCCTGCCAGTATAGATAAGGATCTTGGACAGGTACTAGAGACTGATAGGCGCTCTCTGTTGGAGGTCAAACAGAAAGGCGAACCCAATAATGCTTTCAAATGGGCGATGCTTACTTCCTTTTCCTTACAGCATAAACAAGTAAAGGCTATTATAGCAAAGCACTGGGATATCTTGAAAAACGACAACATCCTCGGTTCTGTTTTACCGGATCAGGCCAAAGTGATTTTTAGAGGGGCACCTACCCTTCGGGGTAGAATAGCACCTAATATCATCAATCCCCCAGTACGTCCCTCCTTCTTTCACCAATTGGTGGGCTACCATCCCTGCAAGAGGTGTAGTGTGTGTAGGTATAATACATCTGGTAGGGGCAAAACCTTAGAGTTTAGGTCAACTAGTACAGGAAAATTGTATCCGATCAAACAATTTTGTACATGCTCCACCACACACATTGTATACCTTATCACCTGCCCTTGCGGGAAACAATATGTAGGCCGTACCATCAGGCCTTTTTCGGTTAGAGTGGGGGAACATGTTTCACTCATCCTAGGGGGTGATGTTAACCACACGGTGCCCAGACACTATAGATTATATCACAGTAGGAATCCAGCTGGCACACAATTTCTGATCATCGATCATTTTATTCCCCATTGGAGGGGTGCCCCCAAAATCAGGGGTGTGTCCCAGTTGGAGACCTACTGGATATATGAATTACAAACGCACAGGCCATCCGGTTTAAACGTCGAGTGGGATATTAATTCCTTCATCGACCAATCTTAATAATGACGGTCTCCATTGGACCATGGACCTACCTTCACCTTTTCTTGAAGGAGATTTGTACGGAGAAATTCAATTCCCCATGACTATTTCCTTTTTATTTTTGTTTTAATATAATCGCATAGTTTTATATATGTTATTCATTATTCTATTTGTCAATGTGTTAGATTGGGACTGCCCCTGGTTTGCCCATTGGACAGTTTACTGTTGCTGTAATTGGGAATTCTTTTCGTGAGAATTTAGGCTTCCCTGTTTGTCTCCCATAGGAGTTTTACATTTTATGTGAGTTATCTACCTCACACACAGTGCGATGATCAAGAGGTAAATAATTTTTCCTTTGTTTGATCATCTAATATTCAATTTTAATAAAAAATTTTAGTATGTCTTATTATCATTATTAACGGCAGTCACTATTGCAATCATTCCTTTGGTTTGCATACATTCGTTTCCCCTTTTCTGGCCGCAATGGTAGATTTATTATATCTATGCGGACCGTTAAGGGTGAATTCCTAACTAACTTACTTCCATTCTGGGCTGCGTTCCACGCCTTGTGTAACATATGGCGTTGGAGCGCAGCGCAGTTAACGTAGCTAGGTAGGGACAACCCCTTTCCGGGGAAGCTGTGCCTGTCATTGATGACGCGACATGTCACTCCTGATAGGGACTGATGTCCCCTTGCAGTGTGATGCTCAGTGATGGTCATGTGGCGTGATGTCACGTGGCGGTCACGTGGAGCTGGATGACGTTGCTACGTCAGGCTCCTGTGACGGTCATGTGACGCGGAGTCACGTGGCGGTCATGTGGAGCTGGATGACGCTGCTACGCGACGCTTGGGAGAAGGTAACGTCCGCACGCCAGGTGATGCTCTGTGTGCGTTTGCACGCCGGGTGACGTGGTGTGGCGGGACAGATATACAAGGCCATTATTTGGCCTAATGACAGCACCCCAAGCGTCATGGCCCCACATTATGAGGGCTTTACATACACGTGGACTGTAGGGTTTAACCCTCACCATGCATAGGTAAGTGGTTACACAAGTTGACCATATTCATTATTACCTCCCCTTTTGGCCAATACAGATTCCTATATGCATTAATCACCTATGGAGGGGTTCCATAGAGAGGCTTGGAACGCACGCTCCGGCGCCATTTTGGATTTTACAGGAAGTGCTGTTTCAGTGGGCAGATCAGGGGGAGGTCCTTGTTTTTTATAAATAGCATACAGGCAACAGTGGAGTTATGCCCCAGACGATGCAAGGTTTTGCGAAACGCGTCGGGAGACTCCATTGCTGCCATTGAGTGTCTTTGCAAAGCGCTATATTCATGGATTGGATGTAAGTGTATCTGCCTATATTCATTAAAATTCCTTTGCGGTATTACGCTATGTGCCTTCTCCCTTCTTTTTCCACATGAACTTTATGTGAGCCAAGTCAATACTCCTATTGGCTTGAATTTCCGGTGTTTTTTCCTGAGTTTGAACCTTGGATACAAGGGTGCATTGTGCCGGCCTGGTTTCCATATGTATGGACATATACATATTCAGCCTGTCTGACCCCTTACACATACGTGCATTGGGTCCATTACATCTGGTAAGCCTCCCTTTCACGTGGTGGTGGTTACGTTACAAGTCACTTTTTTACTTTGGAAGATTCACCTTTACAATTTGGGACTGATTCAAACTGGAACTGATTCGAATTTATGTTTCTCACATCCTTTGGAGTTTCATATACATTTGGACTTATACTTAATTATTTGTGATTTAGTTTAATTTCGAGCACTTGGGTGTTTTATATTGTTATACGCATAGCGCTGCATTTTTGTATATTGTTTGTTGTTGCCTTTTTCCACAGGTATTGTAGCTGCTTATATGTGTTAGCGGCGCGAATATTGTTTGTATTTTGCCTCCTAAATGTCCACAATGCAGGGAAAACATGTCAATTATTAACCATTTCAGCCATTCTGTGGGAAGAGAGCAGTGTGCTTTAACTATGGAGTCTCTCTCTAGCACACTGCCAATCAGTCTCTCTCTAGCACTCTGCCAATCAGTCTCTCTCTCTGCTTTCTGCCTCTCTCTGCTGTCTGCCTCTCTCTCTCTCTCTCTGCTGTCTCTCCCCCTGCTGTCTCTCTCTCTTTCTGCCTGTCTCTCTCTCTGCCTGTCTCTCTCTCTTTCTGCCTGTCTCTCTCTCTTTCTGCCTGTCTCTCTCTCTCTTTCTGTGACTGCCTCACTGTGCCTGTCTCTCTCTCTCTGCCTGTGTGTCTCTCTCTGCCTGTGCGTGTCTCTCTCTGCCTGTGCGTGTCTCTCTCTGCCTGTGCATGTCTCTCTGCCTGTGTGTCTCTCTCTCTGCCTATGTGTCTCGCTCTCTCTCTGCTTGTGTGTCTCTCTCTGCCTGTGTCTCTCTCTCTCTCTCTGCCTGTGTCTCTGTCTGTCTCTCTGCCTGTGGGTCTCTCTCTGCCTGTGTGTGTCTCTCTCTGCCTGTGTGTGTCTCTCTCTGCCTGTGTGTGCCTCTCTCTCTCTGCCTGTGTGTGTCTCTCTCTCTCTGCCTGTCTCTCTCTTTCTGCCTGTCTCTCTCTCTTTCTGCCTGTCTCTCTTTCTGTGACTGCCTCGCTGTGCCTGTCTCTGCCTCTCTCGCTGTGCCTGTCTCTCTCTCTGCCTGTGTGTCTCTCTCTGCCTGTGTGTCTCTCTCTGCCTGTGTGTGTCTCTCTCTGCCTGTGTGTGTCTCTCTCTGCCTGTGTGTCTCTCTCTGCCTGTGTGTCTCTCTCTCTGCCTGTGTGTGTCTCTCTCTTTCTCTGCCTGTGTGTCTCTCTCTCTGCCTGTGTGTGTGTGTCTCTCTCTCTGCCTGTGTGTGTGTGTCTCTCTCTCTGCCTGTGTGTCTCTTTCTATCTATGTCTCTCTCTCTATCTGTGTGTGTGTCTCTCTCTCTTTCTATCTATGTCTCTCTCTCTATCTGTGTGTCTCTCTCTCTCTGCCTGTGTGTGTCTCTCTCTCTCTGCCTGTGTGTCTCTCTCTCTCTGCCTGTGTGTGTCTCTCTCTTTGCCTGTGTCTTTCTCTCTCTCTGCCTGTGTCTCTCTCTCTCTCTCTCTCTCTGCATGTGTGTCTCTCTCTCTCTGCCTGTGTGTGTGTCTCTCTGCCTGTGTGTGTGTGTGTCTCTCTCTCTCTCTGCCTGTGTGTCTCTCTCTCTCTCTGCCTGTGTGTGTCTCTCTCTGCCTGTGTGTGTCTCTCTCTCTCTGCCTATGTGTGTTTCTCTCTCTCTGCCTATGTGTGTCTCTCTCTCTCTGCCTGTATGTGTCTCTCTCTCTGCCTGTGTGTGTCTCTCTCTCTGCCTGTGTGTGTCTCTCTCTCTGCCTGTGTGTCTCTCTCTCTGCTTGTGTGTGTCTCTCTCTCTGCCTGTCTCTCTGCCTGTGTGTGTCTCTCTCTCTGCCTGTCTCTCTGCCTGTGTGTCTCTCTCTGCCTGTGTGTCTCTCTCTCTGCCTGTGTGTCTCTCCCTCTGCCTGTGTGTTTCTCTCTCTACCTGTGTCTCTCCCTCTCTCTGCCTGTGTCTCTCCCTCTCTCTGCCTGTGTCTCTCCCTCTCTCTGCCTGTGTCTCTCTCTCTCTCTCTGCCTGTGTGTCTCTCTCTCTCTGCCAGTCTCTTTCTCTGCCTGTCTCTCTCTCTGTCTGTCTGTCTCACCCTCTCCCCTCTCCCTTGCAGGCAACAGCATGTGGTGAAAATTGTGTTTCTCCCATATCTTACATACGAACGCTTATAAACGAAAACGTGGCTAAACTCAGGTTACAGCTTTTACATGAGATTACAAGCAGTTACAAGCATTTGGCATTTCAACTGCCACTAAACACAGCTTCTGAACGCATTTTTTGGGGTTCCAGAAAAAGCCTCTAAACTCAACTGCCTAGAAACGGCTATAAAGGGCCCTGTGTACATGTACTGGTAAGATAACATAGAGGAGAGTTCAGGAGCATTTGAAAAAAATGCCCAACTGCTCCTAAACGTCAGTTTACCCGCAGCAGTGTACATGAGGCCTTACAGATAACAACCGCTGCAAAGCAAACCATCGTGAAGGCCTGGAAAACCCCACGCCTCACAGTCCTGGAAACAAAAAAATAGAGTTACCAGAGGGTCCAAAAATTTTAACGCCTTTGGAAACCCTGGGTCGACCATTATGTACCCCCAGACTTTGACAATGCCCTACTACTACCCTGAATAACCATACCGACAACTTTGTTTACCCATATAGAGACTAGATCCCCTTTCCTCTCCTCCCAGGGAACCCCCCCTCCCTTATTTTGTTCTCTTTCTCTCTCTTTGTCTCTCATCTTCTCTTTCTGAGCTACCTTCCTCCTCTTCCTCTACTCCCCCCTTCTCACCTCCTCTCTGCTCTCCTGGATGTAAACTTCTCATCTCCAACCAACATTAATAGGCATTTTGTGGAAGCTAGACATCTCTGTCAAACCACAATCTCCCTAAGTCTAGATCCATGAATGCTTACAGGCCCATCACACAATCTAACCTATACCCGGTATGAGGACACTTAGACACCTGGTTCCTGGTAAACTTCCAGGTGACTTTATCAGGAGTCACCAATAATCAACCAAGGTTCTCAGAGACCGGAACAGTTTCTAGACCTCACCTAACCATAACCCCCTGCATGTCATTTACCTGGTCTGTGTGGTGTGGTCATATGTTGCTTTATTTGACTTAGCTGATATTTTCTGTATCTTTTGTTGCACAGAGCTGCGCCCCTATCTCTTCATTGAAATACCACTATACCATTACCCCTCATCCAGGGGAAAATGTCTTTCAGTTGTATTCTGTTAAGATTTCTTTTACCCTCAATAAAAAATGTAAGCAAGAAAAATTCACAAAATCAGCTCTTGTTGAGCGGGGACGGCCGCACACTGATCAAAATTTAGCCAGTATCTGCTGAACTGGTGGAATTTTGTTTAGTGTAGTGTATGGTCAGCTTTACCCTCACTTATTCCGCGTACACACAACCGTTTTTAATGTCATGGAAAAAAACAAAGTTTTTCTCGACGTGATTCCTCTCAAGCCTGCCTTGCATACACACTATCGTGAAAAAAAATGCTTGAGCAAAGCGCAGTGACGTACAACACGTACGACAACACGTACGACGGCACTTTAAAGGGGAAGTTCCATTCGGATGGCCCCACCCTTTGGGCTGCTTTTGCTGATTTCGTGTTAGTAAAAGTTTGGTGTTAGCCGATTCGCGCTTTTCAGTCTCTGTGCTTTTCAGTCCGTTACAGCATGATGAATGTGCTATCTCCATTACGAATGCTAGATTTACCAGAACGAGCGCTCCCGTCTCATAACTTGCTTCTGAGCATGCACTTTTTTTCCTGTCATTAAAGCATACAGACGCCCGTTTTTCACGACAAGAAAAAACGACGACGTGAAAAACGACAAGAAAAAATAGAGCATGTTCTAAATTTTTAATGCCCATTTTTCTCGTCGAGAAAAATGCTCTGGAGCCTACACACGATTGTTTGATGGCATTTTTCTCGTCATGAAAAACGGTCGTGTGTACGCAGCATTACTGTCCTGCTGAAAACAGTTTCACCATACCTGAAGAAAACCTGCAAAAGCATCATACACAGATATAAAATCTGACATGGGTTCTAGCCTTCACCTACTCTACTAAAAAACATGTTTTTCTCTCTGTGTTGCTTTTTGGAGCGTTCACCCCAAGTCCTATCTGCTAGAATATTGTCAACAGGAAAGAAATTGAGGGCAACTCTTTCTCTCCAGGTACCAATAAAAGACTCACCCCCTCTTGCTCCCGCTCTGGTGCTGACATCTTTAATGAGTATTCTTCAGGATTTGGGGTCTTCAGCCATTTTAACAGGCTGCATCAGAGTGATGCAACTCCTATGCATGCGAATATGAGCACCCAGCACAACTGTCTTCCTGGCACAACTGCCTTGAATGTATAATGAGCTGCACATATTCTCAAGGAGTTTGCAAACAGGCAGGTATGCTTCCTCTATTGCGGAACAGGCAAGGAGCCCCAACTCTCTACACTTGATTTTCATATTAACAGACTCCCAACAATCAGCTCAATGTTTCTCAATAGGTGTGTAGCGGGGTGCTGGATTTGGGGGGACAGGGGTGTTTGGGTGGTAGTTGTGCCCAAACACCCTAGTTGATAGGGTTCTTGAAACCATTTTTGTCCGTGGGTGGAGTGTTGGTGTGCAGTTCCCTGTGGCCTGCGGGTGGTGCTGCCATGGTGGGCCAGGGTTGAGCCGCTGATACAGTGCTGTGGCTTGTGTGTCCCATCTCGACAGCCATACAGTGGGTGTGGTCTACCTGCTGGGCATGCTGGGAGAGGATATAAAAGGGGCAGATGCTGCCTGTTGAGGGTTCGTTGTCGGGGGTCCTACCCCAGGGTTCTTGTTCCTGTCCGCCCTGGGCACCTTTAGCCCAGGGGCGGGTCTGCGGTTCGTTGTCAAGGGTCCCAGGCACCTTTAGCCCTGGGACTGCACCAAAGGTCTGGGCCCAGCACCTTCGGCTGGAGCCCATCGGGGATTGAGGAATCTCAGGGTGCCACCTTGTGAGGGGACCCGTATCCTAGATGAAGAGGCCGGGGGAGGAAAAGTTCCTAAGGACTGGTGCGGAATTCACAGTGAAGGAAGGGTCCCGGTAACTCTCTGGAGGGATGTTTTCTCCCTGAACAGAGACCAAGTTCATCAGGTCTGTGGCGGAGACCAAGGGTGGAGTTCGAGCATCATTTCGGCTGCTGGTCCTAAGTTGGGGAGACTGTCCGAGTGGGCTGAGTCTGCTTGAGAATTGGAGCAGTGAATTGTGTGGCGTTTGTGCCTGGACCTCATCCACATCTTGAGCTGTCCTGTTCTCCCTCCAACCTTTTCTGTCAGAGACTGTGTTTTATAAGAAATAAACCTCTACGTTGGAGTGCAGCTGGTGTGGACATTCAAGTTACTGTGGGATACAAGGACTTGTCTTTATTGAAAATAGAGGTGAGAGACATTCTCTGGTTGTCTAACTGTGGAAAACCCATCAACAACACCGCTCAACCTCTTCAAACAGGAGGGTACGGGCTTGTGGTGCGGTGTGCCTCTCTCTTCCTGCGAGGAGCCAAAGTTAATGCAGGTAAAGAAAGGGGTTTGTGCGCTACAGGTGCCTTCAAATAACTTTATCTATCTTCTAGACAATATGCAAGAGTTGCTTTTACTTCCTTTTTTTTTTTTAACAAGAGAATTGCTTTTACTTTCTAGTGTAAGATTTTATTGTTTAAGTTGATGATAGGTTCGCTTTAAAGTGTAATCTATCACACTATAAAAACACAAGATTTTGAGTACTTAGGAGGACAGATCTTAATAGCATCAACACCTTAGGGTTGCTGGGTAAAAACACAAATTAATGTTCTAGAATAAATTTAAATATGATGGCATGTATCTGACTAGTTTTCAGAGAGAGGCAGAGGTGGCAAAAAGCTAACAATAATAACAGCTGATTGTCATTTCAGACTAGAGCCTTTCAAATTTGAAGGCCTTGTTAGGAAAGCTGAACAATCACATTGACACCTGCACCTGAGAATTTGAGATTCAGGCAGTATTAGTTATCCAAATGCTCCAGCCATACTAATATAGCCAGGTCCTAGACCTCTAGGTAGACTACATTGAAGCCAAGTGATGCAGCTTCATTCTAGGAAATGCTAGTTTGTGACTTTAAAATGAAGGAGGAACAGCACATTAAAGAAAAAACAAAATCCTCCTATCCTTTACAGTCAAGGAAGCTTGCCTTAAATGTAACTAATCTGGGGAACGGTAAAAAGGGGAACTAAAGTCTGCAAAACTTTTCTCTCCTTCAATGGTCATTTGGTCCTTGCCGAACTGTCATCCTCTACCCAGCTTTTTCCAAGTGCTGATCTGTGGCTGTCTTCTTGATTGGCTGGTGCAGGATGACATCACTCCTGCCTATGCACAGGAGTTTATTCATCCCAATACACAGGATCTGTACTGGAAAGTAAACTGAGCTGCGCATGCACAGCTCAATGTACTTTCAAAAGAAGACAGCGAGTAGTCAGGTCTGTTTATTTTATTAATAGAAAAATTGAAAAAAGGCGCCAAAAAAAATCCTAAATAATTAATTATATACTAGTGCAGCTCCAAAATTAGTGAATACTAATACATGGTGAAGAAAAAGGGTAAAAGGGTGCAACAAGTGTATAATGTCCATAAACACCAATAAATAAAAAGTTCAAAAAACCAAATGCAGGGATAGCATAGTTATGCTGTATTCAAGAAGATTAAACTCCAACCACCGTGCTCATAAAGGGTGCAATATAATGAATAAGTGCTTCACCCGTCGTGACACTCAAATGTGCTCACCAGAGATATTCGGCCATAAATTACCATCAGGCATATAACAGGTACTCTTGATTCCCAATCGCTCCAATCTCCCAATTAGACTGTATTCAGTGAATCAACCAAGATAACTTCTTTATTTGCAGGGTGAATGACAATCTTCCACTCTGGAATGGGTTGAAAAGCTCCACCGCAAAAAGCCACAAGAGAAACGCATATACCGTATATACTCGAGTATAAGCCAAGTTTTTCAGCACATTTTTTTGTGCTGAAAATGCCCCCCTCGGCTTATACTAGAGTCACCTTTTTGCGCCTGATCTTCCGGATTTGGGGACCCGGTACCGGCCAGCCGTAGGTCCCCTGGACCCAAAACTTGGCACACATGTAGCCCCACTCTTCCTCTACATGTGTGCGATTTTTGTCCGGGGGACCTATGGCCGGGGAGCAACAATTTTTCAAAGCCGGGCACACCTTCCATAGACTCCCATGTTAAACAGTAATTTCTCTGGTGACTTTGGGGACCCGGTACCGGCCGGTCATAGGTCTCCTGGACCCGAAACTTGGCATACATGTAGCCCCATATCTCCTCTATAAGTGTGCAAAGTTTAATGTCTGGGGGACCTACGGCCGGGGAGCACCTGGGCACCCCTTCCATAGACTCCCATGTTAAACGTCAGTCTAGTCATGGACACAGTGAGGCATGGGCACAGTGAGGCATGGGCATGGACACAGTGAGGCATGGGCACAGTGAGGCATGGACACAGTGAGGCATGCACATGGACACAGTGAGGCAAAGTGAGGCACAATGAGGCATGCAGATGGACACCCTAGGCTTGTACTCGAGTCAATACTAGGGATGAGCTTCGAGTTCGAGTCAAACTCATGTTCGACTCGAACATTGCCTGTTCGTCCGTTCGCCGAACAGCGAACAATTTGGGGTGTTTGCGGCAAATTCGAAAAGTCTATGGGAGAAATCTAAAGTGCTAATTATAAAGGCTTATATGCAAGTTATTGTCATAAAAAGTGTCCCCAGGGGACATGTATCAATGCAAAAAAAGTTTTTTAAAACGGCCGTTTTTTCGGGAGCAGTGATTTTAATAATGCTTAAAGTGAAACAATAAAAGTGAAATATTCCTTTAAATTTCGTACCTGGGGGGTGTGTATGATATGCATGTACAGTGGCGCATGTTTCCCGTGCTTAGAACTGTCCCTGCACAAAGTGTCATTTTTGAAGGAAAAAAAGTCATTTAAAACTCACTCGCGGCTATTAATGAATTGTCGGCTTTTATCAATACATACAAAAGTCATTGATAAAAAAAAAAAAAAAACTGTGGGGGTCCCCCAGAATTCAATTACCAGGCCCTTCAGGTCTGGAATGGATATTAAGGGGAACCCCGCCGCAAATTTAAAAAAAATGACGTGGGGTTCCCCCAAATATCCATACCAGGCCCTTCAGATCTGGCATGGATTTTAAGGGGAACTCCACCCCAAATTTTTAAAAAAATGGCGTGGAGACCCCTAAAAATCCATACCAGACCCTTATCCGAGCACGCAACCTGGCCGGCCGCAGGGGAAGAGGGGGGGACGAGAGTGCGGCCCCCCCTCCCTCCTGAACCGTACCAGGCCACATGCCCTCAACATGGGGAGGATGTCCCCATGTTGATGGGGACAAGGGCCTCATCCCCACAACCCTTGCCCGGTGGTTGTGGGGGTCTGCGGGCGGGGAGCTTATCAGAATCTGGAAGACCCCTTTAACAAAGGGGACCCCCAGATCCCGGCCCCCCCCCCTATGTGAATTGGTAAGGGGTATATTGTACCCCTACCATTTCACGAAGAAAGCGTAAAAATATGTAAAAAAAAACACACAAACACCTTGAAAAAGTCCTTTATTAAAAAAAAAACAAAAAAACAAAACATTCCAGCGGAGAAATCCAGTGTCCCGCGGAAGGAAGTGAAGGAAGTTTCCCCGCTCAGGCCAATGACGTAGGCGGGGTCTGACATACCGAGGGGGCGGACCTGATGGGGAACTTCCTTCACTGCGTAATACATGTATAGAGTCTATACATGTATTACGCAGTGAAGGAAGTTCCCCATCAGGTCCGCCCCCTCGGTATGTCGGACCCCGCCTACGTCATTGGCCTGAGCGGGGAACTTCCTTCACTGTGTAAATTTAAATTACACAGTGAAGGAAGTTCCCCGCTCAGGCCAATGACGTAGGCGGGTCCGACATACCGAGGGGGCGGACCTGATGGGGAACTTCTCTCACTTTGGTAATACATGTATAGACCCGCCCCTTGTCATGTTCCGCATCTGGTCCGCTGAGCGGACCTGATGGGGAACTTTAGAAGGGGCGGGTCTATACATTTAAAACACTGAGGAGGAAGTTCCCCATCAGGTCCGCTCAGGCACAACCAATGACGGACAGCGCTGGACATCGGGATCGCCGCGGGACACTGGATTTCTCAGCTGGAATGTTTTTTTTTTTTTTTTTTAATAAAGGACTTTTCCAAGGTGTTTGTGTGTTTTTTTTTTTTTTTTTTTTTTTATGCTTTCTTCGTGAAATGGTAGGGGTATAATGTACCCCTTACCAATTCACATAGGGGGGGGCGGGATCTGGGGGTCCCCTTTGTTAAAGGGGTCTTCCAGATTCCGATAAGCCCCCCGCCCGCAGACCCCCACAACCACCGGGCAAGGGTTGTGGGGATGAGGCCCTTGTCCCCATCAACATGGGGACATCCTCCCCATGTTGAGGGCATGTGGCCTGGTACAGTTCAGGAGGGAGGGGGGGCCGCTCTCTCGTCCCCCCCTTTTCCCCTGCGGCCGGCCAGGTTGCGTGCTCGGATAAGGGTCTGGTATGGATTTATGGGGGGACTCCACGCCATTTTTTTTAATTTGGGGTGGAGTTCCCCTTAAAATCCATGCCAGATCTGAAGGGCCTGGTATGGATATTTGGGGGAACCCCACGCCATTTTTTCTTTTTAATTTGTGGCGGGGTTCCCCTTAATATCCATTCCAGACCTGAAGGGCCTGGTAATTGAATTCTGGGGGGCCCCCACGCTTTTTTTTGTTTTTTAATCAATGACTTTTCTATGTATTGATAAAAGCCGACAATTCATTAATAGCCGCGAGTGAGTTTTAAATGACTTTTTTTCCTTCAAAAATTAAATTTTTTGCAGGGACAGTTCTAAGCATGGGAAACATGCGCGACTTTACATGCATATCATACACCCCCCCCCCCCAGGTACGAAATTTAAAGGAATATTTCACTTTTATTTTTTCATTTTAAGCATTATTAAAATCACTGCTCCCGAAAAAACGGCCGTTTTTAAAACTTCTTTTTGCATTGATACATGTCCCCTGGGGCAGGACCCGGGTCCCCAAACACTTTTTAGGACAATAACTTGCATATAAGCCTTTATAATTAGCACTTTAGATTTTGAACGTTCGAGTCCATTGTATTTAATAGGGTTCTAAAGTTCACACGAACATTTTGTCTGTTCGCAGGTTCTGGTGCGAACCGAACAGGGGGTTGTTCGGCTCATCCCTGGTCAATACGTTTTCCCAGTTCTTTGTGGTAAAATTAGGTGCCTCGGCTTATATTCGGGTCGGCTTATACTCGGGTACATACGGTAGTATAATACCGTTTTATTTCAACTTTTAAATAAAACAGTATTATACTATATCCGTTTCTCTTGTGGCTTTTTGCGGTGGAGCTTTTCAACCCATTCCAGAGTGGAAGATTGTCATTCACCCTGCAAATAAAGAAGTTTTCTTGGTTGAATCACTGAATACAGTCTAATTGGGAGATTGGAGCGATTGGGAATCAAGAGTACCTGTTATATGCCTGATGGTCATTTATGGCCGAATATCTCTGGTGAGCACATTTGAGTGTCACAACGGGTGAAGCACTTATTCATTATATTGCACCCTTTATGAGCACGGTGGTTGGAGTTTAATAATCTTGAATACAGCATAACTATGCTATCCCTGCATTTGGTTTTTTTAACTTTTTATTTAGTGGTGTTTACTGTTTATTTTATTGCTGAAGAGACATTGCACACCTCTCCTGTAATAAAAAGCCTGGCTGCTAGTAATTTTCTATTTTGACACTTTAGTTCTGCTTTAAATCTATAGATTTATTTCAACTTTAATGTGGTTTTTACCTTACTCTCCCTTCCTGTAAGTATGTTCACTTGCAATACTGCTTTAGAAAATCAACCTCAATGTTTGTGAAACAACCAGAAAAAAAGACTATAAAGTAAATGATGTAAAATGGAATCATTTTTTTTTTTTTTTTTTAACAAACAGCAACATTTTGTACTGTATTCCATTTTTATATATCTCTCCCATAGCCTTAAATGACCTTTAGTATTTATTTATATGACAATGAGAAAGTCTGAATTTTACACAGAGATAACTGCTCTCCATGGAGCAATGCAATCACTGTTCACACTGCCTGTTTTCCAGAAAGTAAGTGAAAAGGGGGACATAGGAAATATAGCATGGTAAGCCCTTCTCTGCCCATTGCTCCAACATGCTTTATACCCAGACAGTTTGCATAGCATACCTCTTTTTCTGCTGAGATAAACAATATCTTTATAAGATTTTGATTCTCAGTTGAAGAAATTGCAGAACAGAGGTGGAAAGGAAAACTGTGTTCACTTGATCAGAAATTGTAAGTGAAAAAAAAAAAAAATCACCTTGTCCATTACCATTTCACTTATTTGCTGTAGCCGGTAAAGATTTCATCAACCTGACCGACTATGACATAATGCAGTAAAGGTCTGTATCAGCTGCAGGCACTTCTCGAGTCTCTTGGTGGCTTACATTATCCTCCTAACACAGCAGTTGTCCATTACTTACAGTTTTTATGGGTCTAATTTCATACAAAATAAAAAAGGTTTTATCCATAATGCTAATTTCATTTAAAAAATAGTTTTTGCTGCTAGCTATTTAACCCAATCTAAGATTTGGGATATATTGAGAGATAACGATGTTTTTGCAGCCAAGTGATCTCCCCACTATAAATAAAAAAATAGCACATTTACAAATCAAAATAAAACAAGCTGTATTACCATATTAAAATCACAGCAAGCTTCCCTGCCACATTTCATTAGTCTTATCTCAGTTCCTGATTTTGCAATGTACTAGACTGGAAGGTGTTTTGCCACCATACTATTTCCTCTACTGTTTAACTTTAAAATAGAAGTTCGGTGTGACAGGTCCAACCAGGACAGGGGCTTTTGGAGAAGACTGCAGGGTGGCCTCTTGCCTACTGACTATGGGCCCAGCAATGACTCCTTTAGATTGTGATACTCAGAGCAGATGTTAATATCATCAGCTTAAAGCAACCTGATTCTTATGGTCTCCTGATATAATCTGTTTAAGGTGTTATGTGTTAAGTGTCTTTGTCCCATTGTGTGCCTCTTTTAGGTGTGCCTTCCCAATGTTAATTGAGTCACCTATTGTTTCTGAATATACAGTAATATCCGCGCTTGAATGGACAAACCCGGCTGCTGCCCCCCTTTGTAAGTGTCCTAAATAGGAACTATTAAAGTAAGAATGTATAACCAAATAGGGGTGATGGCGCTGCCTTCTCTATAACGTGAAACAACAATCTTTATAATAGAGTGGAAGAACTTCTGAGGTGTAGTATGCTCTCCCACACTTGACACAATATGTTCTCAAATGGTGATAAGTGAATTGGTAATAAATACGTCAGGCAAAAAAGAAAAAAGAAAGAAAAGATCCAAAAACTCAAATAATGTATGTCAATGGCCTCTGAAGAGCGATCAACCTATTGATCGCCTATCACTGGCCGCACCCTAAAAAACGGGGGAATGTACCTCCTGTTATCCAATGTGGTAAATCAGTGCCTGTTGCCAGATAGTGGTAGAATCTATATGATAAACAACTAATAAGTGATGACGTCCCTGACCACTTGGTGAGTACCTCTAATCAAGAGGGTGAAGTGGTGGGCAAGAAGTGAAAAAACTGTGGTAATAAATCAATATAAATAATTCCTAGTGATCCAACTGGATAATATAAAAATATATAAATGGCCCTTACGGGCTGTGCATAAACAATAACAAAACAATTGCTAGTGTCCAAGTAGATGCAAAAGCAGATGGCTCAGGCTCTCAGCAGAGAGGATGAGACAGCTGCTGGTCCTGGCATCTGGGTGGATCCCGACATTAAAGTCGGGATCTATCCAGAATCTGGTGATGTTAGACAACAGCGGGCAATAGCTCAATATAGGTCACAGGAGTGAAGAATGAAGTGTGCTCATGTGCTCCCCAGGTGAAGTAGGGTCAAAGCTCTAGATCTCCTTTAAAGGGGATACAATCCTTTGAACAATTCACTACACTAGCAATCTGCAAACTTGCTCTTGTGCCACCATATTATTTCCTCTATTGTTCACAATTGAATGTACTTCGATCCATGGATCAATTCACTACACTGACCTTTACTCATCTCTTAGCCTGATCTCCTCCTTTAAAGTGGTTGTAAACCCTTTACAACCACTTTAACCCACATGTAAGCCTAGATTAAGGCTTACCTGTAGGTGCTTGAAATATCTCCTAAACCTCCACGGTTTAGGAGATATTTACTAAAATCACGGGTGCCGATGTCTACAGCGTATGCGCCGTAGACAAATGCGCAGGCACAATTTAGCAACGGCGATCGTGCCGTTCCTAAAGGAGGCTGTGAGTGACGTCCTCACGGCTCCAGTGCCGCGATACCCAGAAGTAACCCCCGGGAAAGATGTCGGCCGCATGAGCGATGTACGAGGACAGCTGCAGGGGCTTCGATCGGAGGTGAGTATTACATAATGAGCTAGTATGCTATGCATACTAGCTCATTATGCCTTTGTCTTGCAGGGTTTTTTTTTGTCTTTATTTCCTCTTTAATTTCACTTTAACTAGATTGTTTGGGCAAAGCAGGGCAAAACAAACTACAGTATTTCTACACTAACAAGTGCACCCACTGGGCACGCTGTATAAAGTGTATGTAGCCTCAGCTAAATACAGTATACAGATCTGTTTTCTGGTAGTGGGATGGAAATTTCACTTCCCACACTCCAAACTAAATTGAGTAGAACTGAGCGCCGCTCAGCCATTCATAGGCAGCTTTGTATTCCTTGAATGTTGGGGAGAGTCGGAGATCCTGATGTCATCCACCTGTCTCTTTGTCTCAGCCAGTACAAATTAATTACAGGATATGGCTGTATGTGGCAGTATGCAGGTGTATGCAGCTCTGAGCGTAAACACGCATATGCCCATAGACATATGCCGCTGGATTGCGTTTCTGCTAAAAGCTGTGTGTACCTTTGTACAAAATTGTACAGTCATATCCTACAATTAATGTGTGCATGTGGCTTCTAGGTGCCGAAATAGGGCCATGAGCACGAGCCCTTAGATTTCCACTAAAGTTCTACTCTATAAATGTACTCATAATGCTATCACACAGGTTTATCGAGTCAACATATTTTATCTAGTGGCCTAAGTATTTACAGAGAACATTGGTACACACAATGACAGCTTATTATAAATTAGTGTTTAATGGCACACCACTATACTCATAATGCTGTCATAATTGGCTTATGTAATAAAATAGTGCTGAGAACACTGGCATGCACTACTATGACAGCTTATCTGAAATTAGTGTTTAATGGTGTACCAGGGCCGGCCCTACCATGGGTACCCCGGTCCCAGGCGGCACTTTAAGGGGGGCGGCAAATTGCCGCCCGTCAGCCAGCGACATTCCGTGTCTCCTACTAATTTTCCTTTCCTGTGTCCCCACCATGTTTAGTGTCCGGCGCCCTGTGATTGGACGAATGGGGGTCATGTGCGGCGTGGGGCTGGCCTGTCAGCGATCGCTCTAGAAGTCCCGCCTCCGCACATGACCGCCATACGCCCAATCACAGTGCGCCGGGAAACACGAACATGGTGGCGGCAGATAAGCACTGGAAGTGTGAGCTGTCTTCCCCTCCGCCTGTTCCTCTGCTTTGTTACGGCGCGGTGGAGATGGGATCATGGAGGTGCAGGCGTGCAGCGTCTGACACCATGGAGCGGGCTGCGGGTGGATGGCACTGGCGGGAAGTTGGGACGCCGAAGCAGTTCTGCACATCCAGTGCTGAGGTCCTGAGGAGAGTCCTGGTGAAGAGCAGACAAAGGTAAGGAGGACTCAAAGGATGGATTCGCACCGAGCTGTGGGTCGGGGGTCGGGTGTGAGTAGTGCAGGAAGTAGGACTCCTACTGTAGGAGTCAGGTGGGTCTGTGTAGTAGGTCAGTGTAGGTGTAAGGTCGGTGGGTCAGTGTATGTGTCAGTCAGTGTAATAGTCAGTGTTGCTGTCAGGTCAGTGTAATGTGAGTAGTGCAGGAAGTAGGAGTGAGGTAGGTGTCAGGTAGGTCAGTGTAGGTGTCAGGTAGGTGTCAGGTAGGTCAGTGTAAGGGTCAGTGTAGGGGTCAGTGTAGGGGTCAGGGTAATGGTCATGTAGGCCAGTGTAATGTGAGTAGTGCAGGAAGTAGGAGTGAGGTAGGGGTCAGTGTAGGGGTCAGGGTAATGGTCATGTAGGTCAGGTAGGTCAGTGTTATGTGAGTAGTGCAGGAAGTAGGAGTCAGGTGGATCAGTGCATGTGTCACGTAGGTGTGTCAGGGGGTCAGTGTAGGGGTCAGATAGGTCACATGTGTTCAAAAAGTGTGCAGCGCTATGTGGTTAAAACCATGTGTGAAATAAATGTTAAACCTTGAAATGTGAAAAATTAATACATGAAAAATTAATTAAAAAGAAAACTAATGCAGAGTCCAAAAAGAACACAACATAGTCCGTGAAGAGTTAATTCCAAAAGCAAATCCGTGAAGGGTTAAGGGCTGTAGCCAATAAAGAGACTAGGGTCTAGTGGAGAATAATAAAATAAAAATAAACATTTCTTGATCAGTTTAGGTCGATATGTATTCTTCTACATATGTTTGGTAAAAAAAATGCAATGTGTATATTGATTAGTTTGCGTAAAAGTTATACCGTCTACAAAATAGAGGATAGATTTATGGCATTTTTATTATTATTATTATTTTTTTACTAGTGTAGCGGGATCTGGTGATCTGCGATTTTTAGCTAGACTGTGACATTGCGGTGGAGAGATCAGACACTTTTGACACTTTTTTGGGATCAGTGACATTTATACAGCGATCTGTGCTATAAAAATGCACTGATTACTGTGTAAATGTCACTGGCAGGAAAGGGGTTAAATGTGTTCCCTGGGAGGTATTTCTAACTGGGGGGGGTGGGACTGACTGTAGGAGGAGAGAGATCTCTGTTCCTAATCACTAGGAAGAGAAGATCTGTCTCTCCTCCCCTGTCAGAATAGGGATCTGTCTGTTTACATTAACAGATCCCCGTTCTGGCTCTCTGGAGCGATCGCGGCCACCAGCCACGCACAGGTCCTTTTATACTCCTTTACATGTATAGAGCCATGACAGGTCCACTTTAGTTATCATGATATAAAATAATGAATGTGGGGTATTTGGTGGGCGTGATTTTTTTGGGGGGGTGGGGGGGCAGCATTTAATTCTTGGTACCAGGCAGCACAATGTCTTGGGCCGGCACTGGGTGTACCACTAGTTATCACACATCACTGCATTTTGAGTGATACATGGAAAAAGCCCAACACGGTTCCAAATTATGCATCATAAATGAATTCATCATTACTTTATCCTAAGCATCACTTTTAATCATTTTTAATTTTTACACCTCTATTACAAGTATGAATTAGTCAAATACCATAATTGCAAGGATTACTGCTTACCAAATCTCTCACTATAGGCAAAGTTTTCTTCCGCCGTAAATCTGGCATACTGTCAATCCCATAAAGCCCACTTCCAGGTCTGCCAGGGAAAAAAAAGACACGTTGGTTAAAAAGTAAAATCATTTTTTATTTTGACACATTTTAATGCTTGCACTGTAATATTTAGGTGTTACTAAACCCAGGACTCTGCATTCACTATACCTGATCTCCCACAGTACACAGAATATGGAAATGCAATTATTTTAGTAAATATAAACTGCTAAATACCTTTTCTTATCAGCAGTATAAAACAGTCTTGTGACTTCAATCAGTGTCTGGTTAAAGCTTGTAGGAGGAGTTTTTATTCTACTCTGACTGTCCTATGAGGCTGCAAGACCCGTGACCCTCTGTCTGGACAGTGCTGATTGGCCCTGTGCTGATCACATGCACCCTCCCAAGAAAAAAAACAACCTCTTTAGCAATACACACCAAACTGAGCATGTGCAAAGTGACTCCAAAGGTTCTGTTCTATCAGAAAATGTATTGGGGGCAGTGGAAGAAGGGGAGGATCAGACAGCCTTTTTACACAATGCGGAGGATTAACCCCTCAGGTTCCACAGTGAGTATAACAAACATGCTTTACTGCATATACAGACTGATATTACTGTTGTTGGTTTAGTAACACTTTTACCTAAAATAACCAACCAATGAAGCGCAATAAATGAGATGCCATTGCTGACATTTTCTAAAATAGCTAATTGTCAAGCTGATTCTCGGTCTTCAATATTATATTCATAGTACATTTATTAAAACATGCCAGTTAAAGCGGTATTAAACCCAAAAGCAAACATTCATTATATTGCAGCTTACCAATTCTTAGATGGTATGGCTGTTTTAGGCTTTCTTTCTTTTCTTTACTTTTAACTAGTGCTCCTGGCAGTAAGTCTATTTTTCAACAGAACAAACTGTCCAAAAGATGTAGTAGTTAGAGTGTTGAGATAAACCATTTAACACTGATAGGGGTGCTTTCATTGATCAGCTTTTATTTATGTAAAACTTTATTCCAAAAGGAACAAAACCATTGCTGTAACTGCTTAAAAAGTGTTAGCTGAAGATCATCACCTAACAATGACTTTTAATCTATTGCTAGGAAGTTGTACATTTTTCTGATTTAAGCACAACTGTTTATGATACGTCTAAGCTTTGTGGAACTGATTTTACGAAGTCTAAAAAAAAAAAAACAATGCAGCCATCACACCCAATAATTGATAATCTGCAATATATAAAATTTTTAGTTTTGAGTTAAACTTAAATATTATGACCTAAACTGCCCGGGGCCGATTTTTTTGGGGATGTGGTTTACTACTTATCTGAGCCCAAATTTGATCCAGGGCTGCACCTGAGTGCAGCGGTGAGAGCCATGGGAGCCATTGACTCCTGCTTCTGCCAAGCAATTCAGTGACAAGGTAATGGGGGTGGGGCCAAGACACACTGTGTGTGTGTCAATAGACACGCACAGTGTGGTTGCGGATCAAGCCCGCACTAGTGTTCCCATAGCAAGCGGCTTGCTATGGGGGAACTTGGAAGGCAGGCGGAACCAGGTGCGCCTGCAGGGGACCCCAGAGAAGGAGGATCGGGGCTGCTCTGTGCATACCCACTGCACAGAGCAGATAAGTATAATAAGTTTGTTGTTAAAAAAACAAAAACAAAAAAAAACCTTTACCACAATCACTTTAATTATGGTTCAAACAATCGACTTTTCTTCAACGTTTGATATTAACCAATGTGAATATGTCTTTCCTGCACTATTTTAAAACACCAAATGAGATTTTATGAACTTTTGCTTGACTTTTGGGAAAAGTGTCCACAGTCGGCTTCTATTCATTACAATGTATTCTCTTTTCTCTTGATACTTTGCTTTAGAATATTGTTTTAATTAACTTATCTTTGTGTTCAATATTCAAGCAGTATGTTTCCTAATTCATCTTGTTGACTAATATATAAAGATAAGTGCATATGAAACACAAATTGCTGATGCTCAATTTTTATATAGCTGTTGATTCAATATTTTCAGTTTTTTAGAAATACAGTTTGGGGACAGAAATCCAGAAAATTAATCAATATAAAACAAAACTGCTGCGGGCTGTACATTCCAAAATTGCTGATCTTTTCAGTTTACTGTCCCCCCCACTGTGCTTTTTTCTTTCTTAAAACAACCTAAGAAATTCTAAAAAGACATCTAAACAACAAAAGTGAAACTGTTGATTGTAAAAACTGTGCAGCGGTCATATCATATAACAAGATTCATTGTTCCACCAGGATAGCTTCTAAAACAAAATTTACAGGAGCAGATGATGCACAACTGCCTATAGCAAATCCTCAGATTAACCACTTCAATACAGGGCACTTTCCTGCCCAGAACAATTTTCAGCTTTCAGCGCTGTCGCAATTTGAATGACAATTGCACGGTCATGCAACACTGTACCCAAACCAAATTTTTATAATTTTCTTCCCACAAATAGAGCTTTCTTTTGATGGTATTTGATCACCACTGGAGATTACATTTTTTGCTAAACAAACTAAAAAGGCCAACATTTTTGAAAAAAAATATTTTTTTCTTATTTTTTTTTATAAACTTTTGTTTTCTCCTTCACTGACGGGCACTGATGAGGCAGGACTGATGGGCACTAATGAGTTGGCACTAATAAGGTGGCACTGATGGGCACCAATAGGCAGCACTGATATGCAGCACTAATAGGTGGCACTGATGGGCACTGACAGGCGGCACTGATGGACACTAATAAATGGCACTGATGGGCAGCACTGATGATGAGGTACTGACAGCTGTTACTGATGGGCACTGATTGGCACTGTGATGGGCACTGACTGGCACTATGGTGGACACTGATTGGCACTGTTATGGGCACTGACAGGTGTTCCTGATGGGCACTGACTGGCAGCTGATGGGCACTGATTGGCATTGTTGTGGCACCTCTCTTGGGGGCTGCGCTGATAATCAATGTGCTGATTATCAGCGCAGAACCCCACTCTGATAGGGAGAACCGCTGATCTGCTCTTCCTGTCAGTGCGAACCAAGGAAAGAAGTTTACCAGCACTTCCTGGTTTATGCTGTAAACAGCTGTGGTTGGTCACAGCTGATCACGTGGTAAGGAGCCTCTGTCAGAGGCTCTTTACCACAATCGGAGATGCAGTGTATCAGAGTAACATACAACACCACTGATCGCCATGCTGCGCGCCCCCGTGTGCGCACACTGGCATGTTATTCTGCTGGACGTCATTCTGCTATAGGCCGGGCGGGAAGTGGTTAAAAAGGTAATTAAAGTGTATGTCCAGGCAAAAACGAACTAACTCTAATCCTGCTCTCTGACACATTCTAAACCTATGTAAATAATATAGTGGTCACAACAAAATAGTGAAAAGAAAACTAAAAGTGGCGCATATATATAAATGTGATATTAAACACAATCCTACAAATTGATATATGAAAAAAAAAATCAAGTGATTAAATCCTGAGAAAAAACATATATCATTGAAATAAAAATAGAAAAGAATCCCGTGTGTGAAGGTGATTTAAGTGATCCAAAAAGTTCATAAAAAGTGTCCAAAAGAAATCTTCTTCTCTTCCACCGCACCAAAAAGTGTTCAAGTGAAACCTCCCCCTTCAGATGCAACACTCACCGCAATAATATGCCTCACACTCTCGTGTTCGGCGTGTAAACCAAAACTGCACCTCTCAGGCAGTGAATCAATTCAGCTCAGTGATCTTCAAATCAGCTCCATATAAATATAGAAACAGAAAGTGCACAATAGTGTAATATTGCAAAATTCAGTTTATTAAAAAATCTCACTCCCTCAAACATTACACTCACATGGAAGCCAATAAAAACAAGCCAATTGCACATCAAATGAAGATCCAACAACGGAAACTTAAATTGCTTCAACCAATGAACAATGGTCGCGGCGGACCCGAGATCAGCAGGGAAAACAGTAAGTATACACTCGCTACTTGCCCTCCCTGTTCAGACTCGCCCCTTCCAGATGCGGCTTGATGAGATACACGTCACACGGCCCACTTCACACTCGTTTGTAGATTCAGTAATTCGCCGTGTAGCCACGCCCCGACATGTTTCGTCACTTGGGACTTATTCATGGGATTGGCTACACAGCGATAAGCCCCCTCCCTTTATACAATCTCCTCTAATTGGTCGAATCCCACCAATCTTTACTACGCAGGCGCACCACGATCGAAAAAATCGCCAGCCGGAACGAAAGTCTCATGGGCGGAACTCACCCTTCCAAGCAGCGGAACGACCTAATTTATTATGTACTTATGCCGCATGAGGTGCGGGCGGAAGTAACCTTGCTAGGAAAGAACTCTTAAGGGCGGAAATTACGCATTCAGCTAGTAAGCTGATCTGGTGTCCCCGCAACCATAATTCACTGGCTCTCATTAGTCCAAGACACAACAGCGTCACCTACATAGTAAATAATCTAAATAAATGATCCTCCATGAGTCATGTTTCATAAAATTATCATTTAAATCAAACACAATATTATTTCTAAAAACTTATTCCCATTAACCATTTATTTATAAAATTATATAAAAAAATAAGAAATTAAACAAAGCTCAATGTTATAGCTTATTTGAAGTATAAATCCACCAAATAGTAAACCTAATTTAGGGAAAAAAATCAAATTCCACTTTACTGAATGAATGGCACAAATGAAATATATATATATATATATAAAATAGAGGATGTATGTTCAATAAAAGGCCTAGTGGAACACACACTTAGCGCCAATTCAATCCCACAATATTAGCAGCAGTATATCTACATATACATAAAATATAATGATCAACTCAAGATATTTTAAATAACTAAGCAGCCGTTGAAAAAGAGACAAAATGTAGAAAGCGAGGTAAATCAATAAAACAGATAAAGACTGCAACATTAATTTACACCAAACAGCGCTAAAAAATTAAACCTAAAATAATAAATAGACTCGTGGACAAGCCACTGATAAAAGTCTCAAACGTAGTGTTATGACAGAGTCAGTCCAGAGAATAATGAGGTGAGTATCAACAATTGTCCATATGTGTGCACCTTCCACCAACACAGAAATCAATTGTAATCCACCGCGTGATGTAATAATCCCCTCTGGGGTTCAAACTCACCGGAACCACAATAAAAATGTGCCTTCAGTAATAGGGAAACATCTGCTACTCTGTCGTGGCTCGTCACTCCTTACAAAGATCCACCAATGCACTGGGCTCCACAGCAGCTCATATAATAATGGAAAATAACAGCAAACATAGCGTAATCCTGTTTATTAAACAAACTGCTTCCCATACATCAGGAGACCCCTTTAATAAACTACGTACAAAAATTAAGCAAAAAAATGAGCATATCGAGGCCTCAGAGGGCGCTATAACCGTAATCAGCCGTCTCTCAGAGCGTTCGCAAGTCCTGCAGACACTTCCTGGGTAGAGGTGAAGGGCGGTGGAACGCAACCTTGGAGCGCACTCGTCACTTCCGGGTCGTGTGTTGTCGTAGTTACGCCCTGACGCGTTTCGTCATCTGACTTCGACAGAGGGCGTAACCAAACGACGTGAACACGATCCATAAATCCCCCTGCTCATAGAGTAATCGCCAATCAGCGTCCGCGGCAACAGATGACAGGTACTAGCATCTGTCGCCTGATAGGTCGCTGATGACATACCCTCTTATACATAGAGCGCGGAGGTGAATATTAAAAACAATGTAAACATACATCATACGGTAACAATGGCTGCGGGATAACACAGTATATAAAACCATAGCTGGAAAAACAATGTTAGAATAAGCGGAACTGACAGAGAGATATGTTAATATTAATCATCTTCAGTGTATATGTACCATAGTCGCTGATAATACTATGAAGTATATATATATATACATATATATCAGAGTCACTAATACTCATACCATGAATATCAATGGCTAAAAGTGCATAGTGATATGGTAATTGCTTTATCATCAGATAATCGATGAAGAGTTATTATCTAAAATGTTACATCTATTAAACACCGCACATGCTGAATATATTAATAATGTCAGTGGGAGAGAGCGGAAAACGCATAGCCAAACAATATCACCAAAGACATACTGTCAGCAGGGCCGGCTGGGGCTAATGTAACAGATAGCAGTGAACCAATCAATAGATAATAATCAATAGATAAAAATAGATAATAGGACTATGGCCAATATCTTAAATAAAAGGCAGCCAAAAATAGCTAACCATGATAAAAATAAATTAAATCATGACAGACAATGAATAAAAAATATATATATATAAAATAATTATAAAATATTTATAAAAATATTTATAAAAATATGGGGGAACCCCACATATATAGATGTATATATATATATATATATATATATATATATATGTAAAATAAAGGTAGAAATAGGATCACAATATATAAGATAACATATAAAATAAATAAATATGTGTCTTATAAAAATGACAGTAGTGCCTATAGGTTAAATTGATATTAAATATCAAATAAAACCAGAAAATAAAATGTTGCCTACCCTAAAAAGGATAAGACTTAAAGATCACTAATAAAACAATTTATGTCTAAATCAACATTCAACCCTTTCGGAGAGAGTGTGTCAATCAAGAAGATCCACTGGGTTTCACGTTTAGAGAGTTCTCGTACAAGATTTGATCCTCTCCAAAAGGGTTTGAGATGATCAATACCCCAAAATTTTAACCCAGAGGGGTCCTGCTTGTGGTACAGCTTAAAATGTAGTGACACATTATGGTCCTTGAAGCCTAACTTAATGTTGGCTATGTGCTCTGCAATGCGGATTCGCAGAAGTCTCTTAGTACGGCCAATATAAATTAAACCACATGGGCATTGCAAGGCATATACTACATAGGCTGTATTGCAGGTAATGAATTCTTTTATCCTGAATTCTTTCTGGTTTGAGGTAGATGTAAAGCTATGTAATGCTCTTATCGGTGTTCTAACCTCTTTGCATGCACGACATCTTCTACATGAATAAAAACCATCATGATCCCAGATGGAGGGAGGTCTGGGTGGAGGATCTATGACTTTTTTAACGATTTTATCTGCATAGTTAGGAGATCTTCTATAAATGAAGCCAGGGATTGATGGTAATGAGGATTTCAATATTCTATCCATTAATAGAATATGCCAGTGGTTGATGAAGATAGTTTCCACTTCTTTATACTGGGAATGGAAGCCAGACACAAAACTCCATTCCTGTTTGTTATTATTAGGTGCCTGGATTATATCAGCCAAGAGATTTGTTCTGGGTACCAGAGAGATATCTTCAATAATTTTATCAAGTATGTGTTCCTGGTAGCCCTTTTCAATAAATTTATTCCTTATGACCAACGCCTGTGTCTTGTAGTCAGCTATTTCTGTACAATTTCTTCTTATTCTAGTCAATTGGCCCTTAGGAATATTTCTTAGCCACAACGGATGATGCCCACTTTGCATAGGGAGGTAACTGTTAGAGTCTGTAGGTTTAAAATATACTGAGGTACCAAGTTTATCACCACATCTATATATATTAACATCAAGAAAATGGATATTGTTATCACTGATTTCATACGTGAGTTTAATATTATTGGTGTTATCGTTTAGCTCTTCTAGGAATAATTGTAGAGTAGATAGAGATCCTGACCATATAAAGATGAGATCATCAATATAGCGTTTATACAGTAGTAGTGCATCTCTTTTCACAGCAAAAATGGTTTTATCCTCCCATTCCCCCATAAAGAGGTTAGCAATACTCGGGGCAAACTTCGCGCCCATTGCAACGCCTCGTTTCTGTAGGTAAAAATTACCATCATACCAGAAATAGTTATGTCCTAAGCAGAAATCGAGAGCATTCCTTAAGAAGATCTTGTGATTATGTGTTAAATCATCTCTTTGACTGAGGGCCCAGTTCAGGGCTAAAAGAGCATCGTCATGCTGAATCACTGTATATAAGGAGGAGACATCTGCGGTTATCAAATATACCTCTGTTTTTCCTGTTAGATCTATTGCTTCCAAAAGTTGTAATAGGTTTTTAGTATCGCAAAGATAAGCCTTGGTCATAACAACACTCTTTTGAAGAAACACATCTAGATATTGTCAAACACGTGATGAAACAGAGCCTATTCCATTCACTATGGGTCTCCCAGGAGGGGAATGGATGTCTTTATGGATCTTCGGTAACGTATAGATCGTCGGTATCCTACAGCTGCTTGGGACAAGGTATCTTCTTTCCTTGTCTGTCAATACCCACTTGAAATAACCAGACCGAATAAGTATTTCTAGATCAGCTTCATATTGTGGGGTGGGATCTCTTTCTAACTTTTTATATGTGTCGTCCTCAGTTAGCATTCCCAGTAATTGTTTATGATAAAACTCCTTACTCAGTATAACAATGCCTCCTCCTTTATCAGCCGGTCGTATCACCAAATCTTTTCGTTTCTCCAATAGTTCAATCCCCTGCTGTATATGGCGTGGGTTCACATCTTTCTTAGGGACAAGGTCTTCCAGATCACGGAGTATTAAACCTTTAAAAACATCCACTTGTTGATTAGCCGCATTCAAGGGATTGAATAGTGACTTATTTCGAAGACCACTATCAGTAGATACAGATGCTAAATTAGTAGTTGGTTGTGGATTCTTATTTAGGAAGTATTTCTTCATATTTAATTTCCTTACATACCTATGGACATCAATGAATACGTCAAACTTATTGACTGGTCTTTTCAGACCACATTTGAGGCCCAGATGTAAAATGTTGGTTTCTTTGTGGGTCAATTGGACGTCTGTTAAGTTGAAAATGCCACCTAATCCTTGTCTCCTCTTCTTCTTTTTCTGGAGCCTTCTCCCGGCTCTGCACCCTCTTGATCTCCTCTCCATGGGTCTTGATAGGAGGCTTGTTCTCTCTCCCACCAGGGTGGTTCCCTCCATTGGGGTCCCCTTTGGTTGTTTGTAAGTTGTGGCTGCATCGGGTTCCTCCCTCTGCGTGGGGGGTAACCTCGACCCCTTCTCTGCCAGCCTCTCCCCCTCCCTAAAAAAGGACGTGGGGATTGGTAACGTTCCCTATCTTCATATTGATGTAAGGTATCATATCTATTAGTAACTGGTACTTGGTATTGGTTATTATGATACTGTGAATTTACAGGCCCCCCCCTGGATGGTCTACCTCTTCCTTGGTAGGTACCACTCCTTATAGGAGTGGAATGTCCTACTGGAGGATATGGGGGTACAGTTGCTCTCTGTTGGATACCAGGGGGTATAGCTTGGGTGTTAGATGGTTGTGGTTGCTCTATCAGGTTGCCAACTTGTGCCACTTCCATATTCAAATCACCAGTCGTAGGACCTTTTGCTTGTTGCCATAAATAGATTGTATTTGTCTGGAAATCTCCCATGTCCCTGTGGAACTTCTTGATTTTCTTTCTCTGTGTGTCCTTATCTACCTTCTCAAGTTTCTTTTTTATTCGTATATTAAAATCAATAACTTGCTGTGAATCTTTAATGGGTTCAAGTTGTGCCTTAAGCTCGTTAATTCTTGTTTCTAAACGTGTCATTTTTGTGCGTTTTCTTTTTAAAATGAGTTCTTGGAGCTTAAGACCCATCCCATTAAAAAATTCAAGCCATTCATGCATAGATTCTGGGTCATCCAGACCGTCCTGTGGGATCACTTCCCAACGCAGGCTTCTAATAATAATTCTATCCTTTATATAATGTTCCAAAGTAAAAATATCCCACCATGTGCGAACTTGTTTTTCCAAAATGTTACCAAGAGCAGTAATAGCTCCATTAAAATTAGTTTGTGCTGTAGTGAGCTCATTGACTGCAAAAATACTATTAATATCTATATTCCTACTGCTAAGAAATTGTAGGGCATCCATGGCAGCCAAGAAAATTAAATAAAATAAAATAGAGGATGTATGTTCAATAAAAGGCCTAGTGGAACACACACTTAGCGCCAATTCAATCCCACAATATTAGCAGCAGTATATCTACATATACATAAAATATAATGATCAACTCAAGATATTTTAAATAACTAAGCAGCCGTTGAAAAAGAGACAAAATGTAGAAAGCGAGGTAAATCAATAAAACAGATAAAGACTGCAACATTAATTTACACCAAACAGCGCTAAAAAATTAAACCTAAAATAATAAATAGACTCGTGGACAAGCCACTGATAAAAGTCTCAAACGTAGTGTTATGACAGAGTCAGTCCAGAGAATAATGAGGTGAGTATCAACAATTGTCCATATGTGTGCACCTTCCACCAACACAGAAATCAATTGTAATCCACCGCGTGATGTAATAATCCCCTCTGGGGTTCAAACTCACCGGAACCACAATAAAAATGTGCCTTCAGTAATAGGGAAACATCTGCTACTCTGTCGTGGCTCGTCACTCCTTACAAAGATCCACCAATGCACTGGGCTCCACAGCAGCTCATATAATAATGGAAAATAACAGCAAACATAGCATAATCCTGTTTATTAAACAAACTGCTTCCCATACATCAGGAGACCCCTTTAATAAACTACGTACAAAAATTAAGCAAAAAAATGAGCATATCGAGGCCTCAGAGGGCGCTATCACCGTAATCAGCCGTCTCTCAGAGCGTTCGCAAGTCCTGCAGACACTTCCTGGGTAGAGGTGAAGGGCGGTGGAACGCAACCTTGGAACGCACTCATCACTTCCGGGTCGTGTGTTGTCGTAGTTACGCCCTGACGCGTTTCGTCATCTGACTTCGACAGAGGGCGTAACCAAACGACGTGAACACGATCCATAAATCCCCCTGCTCATAGAGTAATCGCCAATCAGCGTCCGCGGCAACAGATGACAGGTACTAGCATCTGTCGCCTGATAGGTCGCTGATGACATACCCTCTTATACATAGAGCGTGGAGGTGAATATTAAAAACAATGTAAACATACATCATACGGTAACAATGGCTGCGGGATAACACAGTATATAAAACCATAGCTGGAAAAACAATGTTAAAATAAGCGGAACTGACAGAGAGATATGTTAATATTAATCATCTTCAGTGTATATGTACCATAGTCGCTGATAATACTATGAAGTATATATATATATACATATATATCAGAGTCACTAATACTCATACCATGAATATCAATGGCTAAAAGTGCATAGTGATATGGTAATTGCTTTATCATCAGATAATCGATGAAGAGTTATTATCTAAAATGTTACATCTATTAAACACCGCACATGCTGAATATATTAATAATGTCAGTGGGAGAGAGCGGAAAACGCATAACCAAACAATATCACCAAAGACATACTGTCAGCAGGGCCGGCTGGGGCTAATGTAACAGATAGCAGTGAACCAATCAATAGATAATAATCAATAGATAAAAATAGATAATAGGACTATGGCCAATATCTTAAATAAAAGGCAGCCAAAAACAGCTAACCATGATAAAAATAAATTAAATCATGACAGACAATGAATAAAAAATATATATATATAAAATAATTATAAAATATTTTCAAAAATATTTATAAAAATATGGGGGAACCCCACATATATAGATGTATATATATATATATATATATATATATATGTAAAATAAAGGTAGAAATAGGATCACAATATATAAGATAACATATAAAATAAATAAATATGTGTCTTATAAAAATGACAGTAGTGCCTATAGGTTAAATTGATATTAAATATCAAATAAAACCAGAAAATAAAATGTTGCCTACCCTAAAAAGGATAAGACTTAAAGATCACTAATAAAACAATTTATGTCTAAATCAACATTCAACCCTTTCGGAGAGAGTGTGTCAATCAAGAAGATCCACTGGGTTTCACGTTTAGAGAGTTCTCGTACAAGATTTGATCCTCTCCAAAAGGGTTTGAGATGATCAATACCCCAAAATTTTAACCCAGAGGGGTCCTGCTTGTGGTACAGCTTAAAATGTAGTGACACATTATGGTCCTTGAAGCCTAACTTAATGTTGGCTATGTGCTCTGCAATGCGGATTCGCAGAAGTCTCTTAGTAAGGCCAATATAAATTAAACCACATGGGCATTGCAAGGCATATACTACATAGGCTGTATTGCAGGTAATGAATTCTTTTATCCTGAATTCTTTCTGGTTTGAGGTAGATGTAAAGCTATTTAATGCTCTTATCGGTGTTCTAACCTCTTTGCATGCACGACATCTTCTACATGAATAAAAACCATCATGATCCCAGATGGAGGGAGGTCTGGGTGGAGGATCTATGACTTTTTTAACGATTTTATCTGCATAGTTAGATAGGGAACGTTACCAATCCCCACGTCCTTTTTTAGGGAGGGGGAGAGGCTGGCAGAGAAGGGGTCGAGGTTACCCCCCACGCAGAGGGAGGAACCCGATGCAGCCACAACTTACAAACGACCAAAGGGGACCCCAATGGAGGGAACCACCCTGGTGGGAGAGAGAACAAGCCTCCTATCAAGACCCATGGAGAGGAGATCAAGAGGGTGCAGAGCCGGGAGAAGGCTCCAGAAAAAGAAGAAGAGGAGACAAGGATTAGGTGGCATTTTCAACTTAACAGACATCCAATTGACCCACAAAGAAACCAACATTTTACATCTGGGCCTCAAATGTGGTCTGAAAAGACCAGTCAATAAGTTTGACGTATTCATTGATGTCCATAGGTATGTAAGGAAATTAAATATGAAGAAATACTTCCTAAATAAGAATCCACAACCAACTACTAATTTAGCATCTGTATCTACTGATAGTGGTCTTCGAAATAAGTCACTATTCAATCCCTTGAATGCGGCTAATCAACAAGTGGATGTTTTTAAAGGTTTAATACTCCGTGATCTGGAAGACCTTGTCCCTAAGAAAGATGTGAACCCACGCCATATACAGCAGGGGATTGAACTATTGGAGAAACGAAAAGATTTGGTGATACGACCGGCTGATAAAGGAGGAGGCATTGTTATACTGAGTAAGGAGTTTTATCATAAACAATTACTGGGAATGCTAACTGAGGACGACACATATAAAAAGTTAGAAAGAGATCCCACCCCACAATATGAAGCTGATCTAGAAATACTTATTCGGTCTGGTTATTTCAAGTGGGTATTGACAGACAAGGAAAGAAGATACCTTGTCCCAAGCAGCTGTAGGATACCGACGATCTATACGTTACCGAAGATCCATAAAGACATCCATTCCCCTCCTGGGAGACCCATAGTGAATGGAATAGGCTCTGTTTCATCACGTGTTGGACAATATCTAGATGTGTTTCTTCAAAAGAGTGTTGTTATGACCAAGGCTTATCTTCGCGATACTAAAAACCTATTACAACTTTTGGAAGCAATAGATCTAACAGGAAAAACAGAGGTATATTTGATAACCGCAGATGTCTCCTCCTTATATACAGTGATTCAGCATGACGATGCTCTTTTAGCCCTGAACTGGGCCCTCAGTCAAAGAGATGATTTAACACATAATCACAAGATCTTCTTAAGGAATGCTCTCGATTTCTGCTTAGGACATAACTATTTCTGGTATGATGGTAATTTTTACCTACAGAAACGAGGCGTTGCAATGGGCGCGAAGTTTGCCCCGAGTATTGCTAACCTCTTTATGGGGGAATGGGAGGATAAAACCATTTTTGCTGTGAAAAGAGATGCACTACTACTGTATAAACGCTATATTGATGATCTCATCTTTATATGGTCAGGATCTCTATCTACTCTACAATTATTCCTAGAAGAGCTAAAAGATAACACCAATAATATTAAACTCACGTATGAAATCAGTGATAACAATATCCATTTTCTTGATGTTAATATATATAGATGTGGTGATAAACTTGGTACCTCAGTATATTTTAAACCTACAGACTCTAACAGTTACCTCCCTATGCAAAGTGGGCATCATCCGTTGTGGCTAAGAAATATTCCTAAGGGCCAATTGACTAGAATAAGAAGAAATTGTACAGAAATAGCTGACTACAAGACACAGGCGTTGGTCATAAGGAATAAATTTATTGAAAAGGGCTACCAGGAACACATACTTGATAAAATTATTGAAGATATCTCTCTGGTACCCAGAACAAATCTCTTGGCTGATATAATCCAGGCACCTAATAATAACAAACAGGAATGGAGTTTTGTGTCTGGCTTCCATTCCCAGTATAAAGAAGTGGAAACTATCTTCATCAACCACTGGCATATTCTATTAATGGATAGAATATTGAAATCCTCATTACCATCAATCCCTGGCTTCATTTATAGAAGATCTCCTAACTATGCAGATAAAATCGTTAAAAAAGTCATAGATCCTCCACCCAGACCTCCCTCCATCTGGGATCATGATGGTTTTTATTCATGTAGAAGATGTCGTGCATGCAAAGAGGTTAAAACACCGATAAGAGCATTAAATAGCTTTACATCTACCTCAAACCAGAAAGAATTCAGGATAAAAGAATTCATTACCTGCAATACAGCCTATGTAGTATATGCCTTGCAATGCCCATGTGGTTTAATTTATATTGGCCGTACTAAGAGACTTCTGCGAATCCGCATTGCAGAGCACATAGCCAACATTAAGTTAGGCTTCAAGGACCATAATGTGTCACTACATTTTAAGCTGTACCACAAGCAGGACCCCTCTGGGTTAAAATTTTGGGGTATTGATCATCTCAAACCCTTTTGGAGAGGATCAAATCTTGTACGAGAACTCTCTAAACGTGAAACCCAGTGGATCTTCTTGATTGACACACTCTCTCCGAAAGGGTTGAATGTTGATTTAGACATGAATTGTTTTATTAGTGATCTTTAAGTCTTATCCTTTTTAGGGTAGGCAACATTTTATTTTCTGGTTTTATTTGATATTTAATATCAATTTAACCTATAGGCACTACTGTCATTTTTATAAGACACATATTTATTTATTTTATATGTTATCTTATATATTGTGATCCTATTTCTACCTTTATTTTACATATATATAGATATATATATATATATATATCTATATATGTGGGGTTCCCCCATATTTTTATAAATATTTTTATAAATATTTTATAATTATTTTATATATATATATTTTTTATTCATTGTCTGTCATGATTTAATTTATTTTTATCATGGTTAGCTATTTTTGGCTGCCTTTTATTTAAGATATTGGCCATAGTCCTATTATCTATTTTTATCTATTGATTATTATCTATTGATTGGTTCACTGCTATCTGTTACATTAGCCCCAGCCGGCCCTGCTGACAGTATGTCTTTGGTGATATTGTTTGGCTATGCGTTTTCCACTCTCTCCCACTGACATTATTAATATATTCAGCATGTGCGGTGTTTAATAGATGTAACATTTTAGATAATAACTCTTCATCGATTATCTGATGATAAAGCAATTACCATATCACTATGCACTTTTAGCCATTGATATTCATGGTATGAGTATTAGTGACTCTGATATATATGTATATATATATATATACTTCATAGTATTATCAGCGACTATGGTACATATACACTGAAGATGATTAATATTAACATATCTCTCTGTCAGTTCCGCTTATTCTAACATTGTTTTTCCAGCTATGGTTTTATATACTGTGTTATCCCGCAGCCATTGTTACCGTATGATGTATGTTTACATTGTTTTTAATATTCACCTCCGCGCTCTATGTATAAGAGGGTATGTCATCAGCGACCTATCAGGCGACAGATGCTAGTACCTGTCATCTGTTGCCGCGGACGCTGATTGGCGATTACTCTATGAGCAGGGGGATTTATGGATCGTGTTCACGTCGTTTGGTTACGCCCTCTGTCGAAGTCAGATGACGAAACGCGTCAGTGCGTAACTACGACAACACACGACCCAGAAGTGACGAGTGCGCTCCAAGGTTGCGTTCCACCGCCCTTCACCTCTACCCAGGAAGTGTCTGCAGGACTTGCGAACGCTCTGAGAGACGGCTGATTACGGTGATAGCGCCCTCTGAGGCCTCGATATGCTCATTTTTTTGCTTAATTTTTGTACGTAGTTTATTAAAGGGGTCTCCTGATGTATGGGAAGCAGTTTGTTTAATAAACAGGATTACGCTATGTTTGCTGTTATTTTCCATTATTATATGAGCTGCTGTGGAGCCCAGTGCATTGGTGGATCTTTGTAAGGAGTGACGAGCCACGACAGAGTAGCAGATGTTTCCCTATTACTGAAGGCACATTTTTATTGTGGTTCCGGTGAGTTTGAACCCCAGAGGGGATTATTACATCACGCGGTGGATTACAATTGATTTCTGTGTTGGTGGAAGGTGCACACATATGGACAATTGTTGATACTCACCTCATTATTCTCTGGACTGACTCTGTCATAACACTACGTTTGAGACTTTTATCAGTGGCTTGTCCACGAGTCTATTTATTATTTTAGGTTTAATTTTTTAGCGCTGTTTGGTGTAAATTAATGTTGCAGTCTTTATCTGTTTTATTGATTTACCTCGCTTTCTATATATATATATATATGGCAAGAAATTACCGCGTATAATAATACACCCGTGCAAGAATGACCACCCCTTATATCCAAACTGTAAGGCCTCGTACACACGACCGATTTTCTCGGCAAGAACCAGCAAGAAACTTGCTGGCAGAGAGGTCTTGCCGAGTAAATCGGTCGTGTGTACGCTGCTAGCGGGTTTCTCGTCGAGAAAACCGACAAGAAAACTCGACGAGAAAATAGAGAACCTGCTCTCTATTTTCTCGTCGAGATTCTCCTCGGCGTGTTTCTCAACGAGAAAAGTGAGTGTGTGTACACTTACCTGTCCGCCCGGAAGCCCACGCATGTTCGAAATGAATTTGACGCATGCGCGGTAGCTTCCTAGGCATACGTAGGGTATACCAAGATGGCGGCGACGGCATCGAATGTGACGAGCGCATGCTCGACGTAGTCGATGACGTAGTCGATGACGTCACCGCGTACACTCCTTTCAAAGAACCGCGGGTTCTTTGAAACGAGCGTGTGTACACTCGGCCGGGACAAGTTTCTTGTCCAAGAATCTCGTCGAAAAAAACAACATGTTTTTTTCAACGAGAATCTCGGCCGTGTGTACGAGGCCTTAGATATATATGTCA
This sequence comes from Rana muscosa, assembly GCA_029206835.1. NCBI lineage: Eukaryota > Metazoa > Chordata > Amphibia > Anura > Ranidae > Rana > Rana muscosa. The sequence goes on along the minus strand of CM055118.1, from coordinate 528,348,986 downwards.
ACACATTAATGGGGAATCATATTGCACCTCTAAAACCCTATTAAAATATATATAATTTTTTTTTTAATATATAAACAATTATAAAAATTATTATATAGAATCCAAATACATTTTAGGTATACTGCGTTGGTCAAGGTGTGACTGAAATTGGCCTGCTCCACTTATTGGTGGATAGTAAAAATGCATTCCAGTCAATCCTTAGGCCAGCCCCTATAGGACCTTCAATACAAAATTAACAAATCCTTCCCTCGGATTTAAATGTGTTAAATAGCCTACAACAACTTATTAAAAATTATTTATAAAACAATTTAAATCCACCTCCACATTTAAACCTCTTGGAAAAAGACACTTAAGAAGAAAAATCCACTGGGTTTCACGTTGTGAAAGGTCTCTAACCCTATTGGAGCCCCTCCATGTTGGATATACACAGTCTATGCCACAAAATTGGGCCACAGTGGGATCCTGGTTATGTTTCTCCTTAAAGTGCACTGACACACTATGGTGTTTAAAACCATTTTTTATATTCGTTAAATGTTCGGAAATACGAACTCGTAGGAGCCTTTTGGTTCTCCCCACATAGAGTAACCCGCATGGGCACCATAGCAGATAAACCACATGTGAAGAGTTACATGAAATAAATTCATTCATTTCAAAAGGCTTGTTGTCAGTGCTCATAATTTGTCTCTTTCCTCTGTTATGCCTCTTTACTGTTCTACAGCATATGCATTTCATACAGGGAAAGAAACCCTTCAGATCAATTTTTAATGTTTGTGCTGGTGGATCTAAAATTTTCCGTACAATCCGGTCTCCAAAATTCGGAGCTCTTCTATAAATAAATTTAGGTTTTATAGGGAGAACTTGCCCCAAATGCCTGTCTCTACTTAAGATGTGCCAATGCTTATTGTAGATCATTTCAATTTCTTTATATTGAACATGAAACCCTGTTAAAAAAGCCCATTGATGTTCATTATCACCCTGATTCTCATTCTTTGTAAAACACTGATCTCTTGGACGTTCTGCCACTTGTTGTATCACATAATTTAAATTATCTTCTGGATATCCCCGTTGTATGAATTTTTCTTTTAATATGGCAACCTGAGTGGAATAGTCCGCATCATCCGTACAATTGCGTCGTACTCTTAAGAATTGACCTTTCGGTATATTCTTAATCCAGGCAGGATGATGCCCACTCCTAATTGACAGATAACTATTGCGATCTGTGGGTTTAAAAAATACTTTTGTTTTTATTCTTTTATTCTTCCTTCAGAATATTCAATAGTTACATCCAAAAAATTCACTGAGACATTACTAATTTGATACTCTAATTTGATGTTATTGGTATTAACATTTAGAGTGTATAGATATTCATTCAGAGCGTCCTCTGGTCCTTCCCAGATCATTAAGAGATCGTCTATGAATCTTCGGTAGAAAATCAACTGTGGTTTTTGGTTCCTAAAAATATGTCTATCCTCCCACTCCGACATAAATAAATTGGCTAAGCTGGGAGCAAATTTTGCTCCCATCGCCACGCCAACTAATTGAGAAAAGAAAAAGCCATTAAACCAAAAATAATTATGTGACATGCAAAATTCTAGAACATACCCCAAAAATTTATTTTGTATATATGGGATGTCCTCTCTTTTGCTCAAGGCCCAGTTTAGTGCTAGTGCCGCGTCCTCGTGCTGAATAATAGTGTAGAGTGACGCTACATCCGCTGTCACTAAGAAAACTTCTGAGCCGGGCTTAAACTTAACCTCTTCCAAAGATTGTAACAAATCAGCCGTGTCCCTAAGATATGCTTTAGTAGCTCTTACACTAGGTTGAAGAAACTTGTCAAGGTATTCCCCTAACCTTGCAGTAACCGACCCTATCCCATTAACAATGGGTCGGGCGGGCGGGGCAACTGCATTTTTGTGCACCTTTGGTAATGTGTAGATCACTGGGATTCTACACATAGACGGGGCCAAGTATCTCTTCTCTTTGGAGTTTAGGGCATATATTTGATATCCCCATTCCACCAAGGCTTCAAGTTGCATTTTATACGCCTCAGATGGATCAGAACTCAACCTCTTATAAGTTGTACGATCACTCAACAACTCAGTCAGTTGATCTTGATAAAATTCTCTATCCATTAATACTACTCCTCCGTCTTTATCCGCCGGACGTATAATGATGTTTTTATTCTTTTCTAGAGATTTTATTCCTTCCTTTATGTAGCCTGGATTCACATTTTTCTTCTGAGGAAGTTCTTCAATATCCCTAAGAACCAGTTGTTTGAAGACTTCAATGAAATGATTATTCGAGTTTTGGGGATTAAATATAGACCTATTTTATAGGCCACTATCCACTTTATCTAAAACCACTTTGCTTTTCATAGAGGATTCCACAGGGTGACTCAAGTACTTTTTCATGTTCATAGTTCTTATAAACTTGTGCGTATCAATATAAATATCAAATTTGTTCATCACTTTTCTTGGTGCACATTTTAAACCTGTATTCAAAATATTCAGTTCTTTGGGGTTCAACTGGATCTTACTTAAGTTAAAAATGCCAGTCGTTAGTTGTGCCTCATTCTTTTTTTGGGATTGTTTCCGCTTTCCTGCCCTGCATCCCCGTACTCTCTTTGGGAGGATGCAGGATCCCTGTAGACGGGGTTCGGAGGTCCTCCCCTGCCACCTTCTCCCCTGTTGGTTGGATACAGGTTCCTCTTCGGTGTTCCTCCCCTCCCACCCCTCCCACCCCTCCCCCAAGATCCTAAAAAAGACTGTTGGTAATAACCACCACACTCCTCCTCAGCCAATGGTTGAAACCTATTGTATGTGGGAATGTGTCCAGGCCCTTGTGGATAATCTGGAGGGGGGTATTGGTACCACTGATCAGGCTCCTGTTGGGGGTAATAAGGAATATTCCTCCCATAGGGTTGAGGGGGACGAGGTGATTGATAATTTGGATTCCCCTGATAATGACGTTGTGGCCCTGGTGAGCCATAGTAGGGTCCATACTGACCTCCTCTCGCAGTATTAGTTCGAATTTGATTATGTGGACCCGAATTAGTAGTCCCTTTATTCCCACTAGTTTTAGGGGGATCCTTTTTGGAAATAGGGACACTAGGTTTGGGTTCCAGATTATTAATTACAGATTCATCACCAATGACACTTATACTTTGCCAGGCATAAATATTGTTGGTTTTGAAATCGTTGGAGTCCCGATTGTACTTTTTAACTTTTCTTTTCTGAGTGTCCCGGTCGACTTTCTCTAACTTCTTTTTCATGTTAATATTAATTTCTTTGATTAAACTTGAGTCCTGTATTGGTTCTAATTTATTTTGTATTTCTTTAATCTTCTCATTCAGCAAACTTAATTTAATTTGTTTCCTTTTTAAAACAAGATCTTGTAACTCCTTGCCTACTCTATTAAAAAAAACATAGCCATTCATCCATATACTTTTTATCATTGAGCCCATCTTGAGGGGGAACCTCCCACCTCAAACTTCTAAAAATCAACCCCTCCTTATTGTAGTGCTCAAAAGTGAACACATCCCACCACGCCTTCACCTGTTTTTCAAGCAAGTTATCTAGCGTTTTTAGTGCACCTGTATAGTCCTCATCACACTCAACCATTTCTTGATTGGTGGAGAAGATACCATCAGCATTAATCTGTCTACTCGACAGAAAGTTAATGGCTTCCATAGCTGCAAGTGGTTATATAGAAAAACTGCAGACAATAGTGATCAACAAAAACCGCCCTAATGATCACCACCACTGCGCTGTCTGAGGAAGCGATTAACCAAAAAATAATAATAAATAAGTTTACCTAAACAGCAGCCACCCTAAATGATGAAATATGTAAATAAAATAGTGGTCACAACAAAATAGTGAAGTGAAAACTAAAAGTGGCGCATATATATAAATGTGATATTAAACACAATCCTACAAATTGATATATGAAAAAAAAATCAAGTGATTAAATCCTGAGAAAAAACATATATCATTGAAATAAAAATAGAAAAGAATCCCGTGTGTGAAGGTGATTTAAGTGATCCAAAAAGTTCATAAAAAGTGTCCAAAAGAAATCTTCTTCTCTTCCACAGCACCAAAAAGTGTTCAAGTGAAACCTCCCCCTTCAGATGCAACACTCAACTCTCGTGTTCGGCGTGTAAACCAAAACTGCACCTCTCAGGCAGTGAATCAATTCAGCTCAGTGATCTTCAAATCAGCTCCATATAAATATAGAAACAGAAAGTGCACAATAGTGTAATATTGCAAAATTCAGTTTATTAAAAATCTCACTCCCTCAAACATTACACTCACATGGAAGCCAATAAAAACAAGCCAATTGCACATCAAACGAAGATCCAACAACGAAAACTATTTTGTTGTGACCACTATTTTATTTACATATTTCATCATTTAGGGTGGCTGCTGTTTAGGTAAACTTCTTTATTATTATTTTTTGGTTAATCGCTTCCTCAGACAGCGCAGTGGTGGTGATCATTAGGGCGGTTTTTGTTGATCACTATTGTCTACATTCTAAACCTAATCTTTCTAGCCTTGTAAAAGCAAAATTCGCTGTACTTACCTATTCTGCAGCTGATCCAGTCCGGTTTCCATCGGCGGAAGCTGTGTGCAGGAAATGCCCGACAGCGGCTGTGAAATGGTTGGAAAGTGAAATTACCTATAGACTTACTATGGGGCTTCCATTGTCGGCTGCCTCTCCTGCACACACCTCCTGAAGCCGCCACTAATAGCTGATGCTGGCACGGGACCGGACCGGATTGGCTGCAGAGGAGGAAAGTATAGCGATTTTTGCTTTACAGGGTTAGATAGATTAGGTTTAGAATTTGACAGAGAACAGGTTTAGTGTTAGCTCATCATCTAAGATCAAGTGTCACAGTGTAAATTTTTTACTTAGTTACACAGTTAGTTTGAAAAAATACAAATTTACACTATATTGCCAAAAGTATTGGGACACCTGCCTTTACACACACACATGAACTTTAATGGCATCCCAGTCTTAGTCCATTGGGTTCAATATTGAGTTCGCCCACTCTTTGCTATGAGAATGTTTAACCATTCTTCCAGAAGCACATTTGTGAGCTCAGGCACTGATGTTGGACGAGAAGGCCTGGCTCGCAGTCTTCGTTCTAATTCACCCCAAAGGTGTTCCATTGGGTTGAGGTCAGGACTCTGTGCAGGCCAGTCCAGTTACTCTACCCCAAACTCCCTCATCCATGTCTTTATAGACCTTGCTTTGTGCACTGGTGCACAGTCATGTTGGAAGGGGCCATCCCCAAACCATTCCCACAAAGTTGGGAGCATGGAATTGTCCAAAATGTCTTGGTATGCTGACACCTTCCCTTCACTTGAAACAAGGGGCCAGGTACAATCCCTGAAAAATAACCCCACACCATAATCCCCCCTCCACCAACTTTACACTTGACACAATGAGGCAAATACTGTTTGCCTGGTCAGGCAAATACTGTTTTCCTGGCAACAACCAAACCCAGTCTCCACTGCTCCAGAGTCCAGTGGTGCGTGCTTTACACCCGACACCACTGCATTGCACTTGGTGATGAATGGCTTGGATGCAGCTACTCGGCCATGGAAACCCATTCTATAAAGCTCTCTATGCACTGTTGTTGTACTAATCTGAAGGCCACACGTTGGCAACTTCTGCGCACTGTGAGCTTCAGCATGCACTGAACCTGCTCTGTCATTTTACGTGGCCTACCACTTCATGGCTGTGTTGCTGTTGTTCCCAGTTGCTTCCACTTTGTTATAATACCACTAACAGTTGACCGTGGACTATTTAGTAGCAAGGAAATTTCACAGATGGACTTACTGCACAGGTGGCAATCACAGTAACACACTTGAATTCACTGAGCTCCTGAGAGCGACCCATTATTTCATAAATGTTTGTAGAAGCAGTCTGCATGCCTAGGTGCTTGATTTTATACACTTGTGACCATGGAGGTAATCCAATGATGTCCCAATACTTTTGGCAATATAGTGCACAACCATAAAAAAAAGAAAAAAATTCCAGAAAGTAAAATCATGTCCGACCTCCCAAAACAACTGGATACTCTCCATACCCCGGATCAACATTTTCTATAATATTATTTCTTATAAAAGTCAATAGCCAATTGTATTTTGGGTATTAAGAAACACATTCAGCTCTTTTGTAAGTGACATATGGAGCTGGCTAGAATCAACTATTGTTGAAGTCTATTAAATCTTGTCTTTTGCAAGGACTTTAAAGTGAATGACATTCCATCAAGTTTACCTTATGAACCATTTATGTTTTTATACAAGGTGATCATATGTCCCTTAATCACTGTTGTTTATAGGGAAATACATTTATTTCAGGTAATCCTTCTCGATAGTGAACGGGACCAGTGTCCCTTATTTATTTATTTAATTGCCCTTTTCGGCATTCTTTTCAGATTCAGCATCCATTTTGTAAACTGATACCCAAAACTGAAAGGCATATTCAAAAAGAGTATTATTAATAATATATCCACATTGGGTGAGTTTATTAAAGGTAAATAGATTGTGCAATTTGCAAGTGCAGTTGCTCGCATTTTCTCCAGAACTTAATAAATGTGGTAAAGCTCTGCTGATTTCCATCATCCAATCATTTCCAAGCAAACATTTTTGTTCCCTTCCACCTGATTGAGTATTCTTTACAAAGTGAAACTTTACTCAGGGAAATGAGTGCAAGTGCACTTGCAACGTGCATAGTCTATTTGCCTTTAATAAATCAACCCCAATGTATAGTAATTTTATTTCTCTATTCGAGTCAATGCTACTTTGATACAATAAAATATCTATCTCCCTAGATGCATTAAAATAATATTTTTTGGGAAAAAGAAAAGAAAATGGGACTTTCCGGAGCTTAAACATCTCAAAATAAGATACAATCACATGTGGATAACAATAACTTTTTATTACAATTTTTTTACAATATAGTAACCTAATTTTGGTGATTGAAAAAGTGCACATACAAAATATCAGCAGCTCTGTATCCACTTTCCACATAAAAATAACATGAACATAGGGTTAATGACACCTAAGTTGAAGATATTATTCTATCTCCATTGGGACAGGTATTCTGATTGATCTCTACGCGTTTCACCATTATAGCAAAAAAGATAAAAATTTGCAGTGATGTGAACACTGAAAATTCAATCCGGTCCCATAGAAGTCTATGGAGCTAAAATTCACACCGCATCAAACTCGCACAGGACCCTGTTGGCCGATTTATGTAGGATATTCTCTCTCTCTCATATATATATATATATATATACACAGTTTTTTTAATGTGCACATAGGTGTGAGAGTGGCTTAACACAGTTGGGAAGACAAGTTGCATTTTACATATCAAAAGGGCCAAAGGAGCTACTTACAGGATATTGAAAAATTTTAATTTGTCTGATCAGACTTGAAAAGAATAGTAAAGGTCCATGGGGGATGTTAATGCAATTTGGTAAGAAGGCATTCATTCTTTCACACATTCTTCATCAAGATGAAGGTACAGAGCTTGATTATAATCCACATTTTTGAATGCATGGAAGCTGTATAGGTGCATATTATAGATTGGACATATGCTGGATTGTAGTGTCTCTATGCTTGCTAGAATATGAATGATGAATGGGACTCTGAAGGTTGATGTTCATTGTAATATTTACAAATACTCTGTTGGATTTTGTCATCTGTTGCAAGTATCTTGTGGACTTAATTCTGGGCTGGGACTCAATAAATGCATCTCTCTGGATTAACCTGTTTTCTACAGGAATTATAATAATAATCATCACCCCCACTACATTTATATCACTACAGACCCTTTTAAACTGGATACAATTTTCACAGCATATATGTGAACAGCCTTCATTGGAAAATAATGCTTTTTTACATGACATGCAAATCTATCCTTTTCGGATCACATTTGATCCGCACAGAATTCGCATAAGTGTGAACCGGGATGGAAGCTGATTGGTTTCTATGCAGAGCTGCACCAGATTTTGCACTTTCTAGTTTTAGTAAATCAACCCCAATGTGTGCATGCATTTGCTTGTATAACTGAGGTGGTCATTAGACCTTGACAGGCTGACTTGACTGGGGTAAATGGAAATATCTATTTATATATTTGGACTGAGTACGAGCCATCATTTTGCATGTATAATTTCTGCCAACATAAGGTAGTTATACCTTGTAACATTAAAGAATAACATTCAAATGACCCAAAGTCACAATTACTATAATTACCTGTAATCACTTGGTTGTAGCGTTCCATAATACAAACATGAATGGAAGCATCTTTAGAGTTCTTTAATAAGGCAAAGAATAATGCACAGCAATCAGCAATCATTTTTATTGTTCTGACCTTCCTGATGACAGCTGAAATCTTATTGGTCTTTAAATATTATCATTCTATGATCTGCCTTATTTTAAATGCAACAAAAGGCTTCAAGTTTGTAACATGTGTCCTGAATATTGAAGTTATTAGAGTAACTGCCATTGTAAAGATTTTTTTCTCTTAATAAAATAAGAAATGTTAGTGGATGCAGTAAGTCTGAAGAAAGCCCAAGAAATCTTCAGAAATCCCAAGGAACACACCAGCTACAGAACTTCATTTTCCTACTTAGCATGTCATACCAAAAATGTCAATTAACATCCAGCCCCTTGCGGTAAGAGAACCATCTGGCCTAGTGAAGATTGGCAGAAATTATTTTTCTTTTATTACATAGTCAAGCCAAGAAAAAGCCGATTGGCTGATAAAACATTTTAACAAAAAGCAGTGAAGTCTACTGATATAATCAGTGAAAACCAAACTGCGAGCGATGTTATGTTGCTAGATATTTGGAAAGATATTGTGACTGTTTTTGTTCATTTTTAAACAATAAAATAAAAATTCCACCTTGTATACTAAAACAAAGCCTGCAATGAGTGGTCCCTTATTTGGAATAAACACATGAATACAAAATGACTGCTTATTATTATACAGTATATTGTGAATATGATACCTGGTAGCCACTGCTGCCATGCCAAAACCTACAATATTGTATTCGGAACACCACCATCTCTGAATCAGAGAGAAAGTGATAGGGGCAGAGGAATATGTCAGTCATTTGGATCATTGTTGTAATTAGAAAGAATAATACTGTGTTCTTTCCTGAAAGGAGGACAAAACTAGGAGGTCACCATTTAGCAGAACAATCCCCCTTATCCAGGCATAAAGAATGGTATTATTCCACTGAAACTCTGCCATTGCTGTTTTCTCCTCTGCATCATAATTAAATATGGGATTTCCCCTCTTAATTACAGTACAACTATGCCTCCTGGACTTTTCCTCTGTTACAAATATCAGACAATTGTCAAAAAACTATTTGCTAAAAATTAATATTTTTTTTTTAAATGTTACTGGCTGGAGAGGCAATTATATTGACCTGTTTTGCCCAGTCAGCAGTTCATATCTTTCTCACTAGTCATTTAACTAGTTAAAGCAGGGGTCTCAAACTGGCGGCCCTTCAGCTGTTGCAAAACTACAAGTCCCATGAGGCATTGCAAGGCTGACAGTTACAAGCATGACTCCCACAGGCAGAGGCATGATAAGATTTGTAGTTTTGCAACAGCTGGAGGGCCGCCAGTTTAAGACCCCTAAGTTAAAGTATTGCAAAAGCCCAAACTTTTTTTTTTTTTTTTCGTTTTGGATACATTAGGGAAAGGTTAACACCTCTGCTAATTTGTTTCCTTTTTTCTGTGTCCCATTGGAGAGATTTTTACCTCTCCCTGCCTCGAGACACAGCAGGACAACGTAGGGAAAATCCTCTCCTAGGGCTGGAACACTAGAACATTGTTCAGTAAGGGAGCTGTACGTGTGCGTTCTCCGCACCACATGTGGAATTGCAATGCATTAGGCATCTCATTGAATTGACTGAACCCGCATGTTCCAGTGTGAACCAGCTCTTTCAGTTTTTGAAAAGAGTGCAGCTGCACGGGGCTCCGCCCACACGGCTGCATCATTCATTCACAGAGTTCTGTGAATGAATGAACCACAAGAACCGACATCCTTTGCAGTTGTCAGCTTATAGTTCTAAAATGAACTACAATGGTGCCATTGAGTGCTGTGGTAGTTCATTGATACTTCCTGTCAGTGTGAAACTGCCTGCCTGTACAGCTCACACTGACAGTCTACAGGAGACCTGCATGGCACCAGCGATCTGCTGATTGCTGGTGCAATGCTTTCCAGGCTCCTAAAAATAAAATAGTAAATGTACATTTTTTTACAGGTAAAAAAAAAATCTGCATTTATTTTTATTTTTTTTAAAGGTAAACTTATCCTTTAAGCTGCCATGTCTTCAAGATGTTAATACGCAATTTGTGACACAATCTTTTGCACTTTTCCCTATTTAAACCCCCCACCTAGAACAATAATTAAGCTGCCAGCACTAAAACAAGAAAGGTAACATCTGGGATCCGAAGGAATTACTGCTGATTACCAATTGTACTGATGCACTTTGAATAAAGACTACATGTGAGTAGCTTTCTCTGTGCTGTGTTTAAAAAAAAAACGTGAGCTTTTACACCTTGTGCGACAGAAGGTGAGTGATGTCCAGAGTCAACAAATCAAGAGTGGACACAGTGTGATTATTGATATGTAAATCAAAATACCAGATTATGTGTGGATATTTGTGGACACTGTATGAACACTTTTTATTTAAAGGACACGTTTGTTATTCATATTTGCACATATATATATATATATATATAGATTGATATATACATATTATATACTTGTTCTGGAAATTGTATAGATAGGCAACTCCTATCCTCATATTGATAAGTGATTCCAAATTATTAATAACTACTGCAGTAGGGAACAGTTATTTGGAACCATTAATCAATATGAAGATAGGAGTTGCCTATCTATAAAATTTCCAGAACAATACTGTATATACGGTATAATAATGAAAAAACAGTTGAGTAGAGTACCATTTAGTAACACCTCAACAGAAATGTTTCTACTGTCAGTTGTGTTACCACTTTAATCCATTTATATTACAGTTCCCTTTCCTCTTGATAAATGCAACTGTAACCAATCAATCTGTTAATGAACTTGGATTCCAATTACAGCTGCTTTTTAGTAATGCTTTGGGAGTTGTAGTTCAGCAACATCTGGAGAAGTGTAGGTAAGTGACCCTTGGGTATTAGCTCTGCACATTGCTTGTCATGCTGGGCTTTGTTTGCAGTTCAGCAAAACACGCTTGCTGCTTCATTATTAAACACATAAAACTATGGCACAGACATTGTCAAGCAGATGTTAACTGATATTTTACCTGTGCTACAAGCTGCATGGTCTGTATCAAAATGGAGGATGAGGCAACAGTATATCATACAATGTACACTAGCACAAAACAAGTATTAATTTTCAAGTTCATAAGTACAAATAATAATTATGTACAAATTCATTGTTATACAATTTGTATGGCCACTGATATACAAAACAGATTTTAGGAAATTCATTGTGAACTTTATAATACTATAAAAAACATATACGAGTGTGATGTCCCTTCAAATGAATAATTATAAACACAATAAATATAATTTAAATTAATGTAAATGTTTCTAAAGTACTGTCATGCATTAGGAATATCCACACAAGTGCTTAGGATTGACCATTTGCATGTAATTATCTCATATAAAGTCACCTCCCTGAGGTAATACAGGATAGAAAGCGAGCTGGAAGTGTCTTTCAATATTATCAAAGCAAAATCCCATGGCGGTTTAGGTAGAAGATGCTCTCAGTGACGTCTGGTGGTATATTTTCTTTGGGGGGGGCGGCAAACAATCCACCAGTCGCCAACACCGTCGGCTGTTAGGTCAGGTCACAGACATCCCCCCCCCAGTTCGTCGGACACCAGCACTGCACTTACCCCATCTAGGTCGCGGGCAGCGTTTCCTTCAGGTGGCAGCTTCACCATGCGTCTCCTCCTCCTGGGCTTCGCAGCGGCTTCCCCTGTGTCTCCTCCCTCCAATCGGATCGCTTTCCCTCTTGGCCAATCGGGTGATGGGCCTCGGGACCCACTTCCTGATTGGCAGAGAAGAGACTTAGAGGACAACAGCGAATAATAATTTGCTATGGTCACACAACTGGGTGGGCTCGGGGCGCAGTGCTCTGCACCCAGAGCCCATATTTTTTTTTAAGCCTCAGGCTCTAATCACATGCTTCTAAAAATAAAAAAAACAGTTACTGTTACATCCTATGTTTGGATACTAACTTACATAACACTCTTGGGTAGCGGTGATGCCAAACAAGAGATCCCCATGGGAAGCAGCGATGGTATGGTGATGGAATGGCCATGGTTGGTATATCCGGTAGCTGGAAGTGGTGGACCAAAATCACCACTGTGTTCTGAGTCTGGATGCGCCAGGAAAAATGGCAGCTGGGCCACTAAGGGAACCAGGAAGGGGCTGCTACAGTGGAGGAGTAATGGAGCTGTGGATATTGGGCATGCAAGGTGGCATGTTGCTATGACAATGCGTTTCACATCACTGCAATTTATCAAGTCATGCACCTTTTTAGCTGGACGACGCTTGTTATGGAGAATTGTGTTGGATGGGGACTCACAAGTGATGTCATTCAACACTTTGGGTGGAAGCTCGGAAGGTGCTTGTGTATGGAGTTACATGATTTTTGAATCCACGTACAGTGGAACCTTGGATTACAAGCATAATCCGTTCCAGGAGAATGCTCGTAATCCAAAGTACTCGCATATCAAAGCGAGTTTCCTCATTGAAGTCAATGGAAATGAGAATAATTAGTTCCGCATTGACTTCAATGGTATGCAATACCGCATGCGGCCAGAGGCGGGGGGCGCAGGAGAGCCTCGGAAACGGCCGGGAAGGCCCGAGGACAGTTTGGCTGACCTCAGCAAACCTCGGAAAGACTTTGTTCATGAGCCTTTCCGAGGTTTGCCAAGGTCAGCCGAACTGTCCGGCCATTTCCGAACGTCGCCGATCGGCGCCATTCGGCTCTGGCACCCCCCCACCTCAGGCCAAATGCGGTACTGCACCCGCTTTGGCCTGAATCCTGCTCGTTTTGCGAGACAACACTCGCAAACCGAGTTAGGATTTTAGCAAATACAGTGCTCGTATTGAGAAATGCTCGTTAACCGCGTTATTCGCAATCCGAGGTTCCACTGTATCTTGTAAGTGTAATCTTATTATTTTAATAAATGGTTTCCCTAAAATACTACACTGTGCTGGCCCTCTATTGAGTGAACCAACTTAAGAACGAAGAGAGTGTTATCTCCTGGAACAGGATTTATGTAGCTGCTAAGTAGCAAGGTGTTCTTTGATCTCTGTGTGAGATCTAACAGTCTAGTAAGGAGCTTATTAACTCTTTGTGGTGGAGCGGTGGAGAGTTATCTGCTCAAGAATTTCACACAGAAGTAAAAGAGTGTGGAGGATTGTATATTTGCAATTTATTTGGACCATTCCTTTCTTATTTATAATGTACTTAAATCATATATAAAATTGATGTATTTGTATATGCTTCGTACACTATTGGTTTAGTACAGTACTTTAGAAGTATTTACATGAACTTATATGTTTTTTATAGTTTTATCACATTCAATACCCAGATAGGTGGTGGGTTTCAGCAATCTCCTAACTTTATATATTTATTTAATTAATTTTATTTATTTATTTTGAATGAACAGATTGGTTAGAAATATTTAATCTATATTTAATCTATATTATTCATAAGTGCACAATTATTTTTTAGGTTTATAACTTTATAGTATTGCAATGCTACTTTTTGTTTACTAAGATGGAGACAAAAGCCATGATTAACTGACAGCAGCTTATAGCAAGCAATGATTTTTTTTTTCAAATTTTAGGCTAGCCATAGATGTTCAGAAGTCTAAACTAGGAACAATGGGTAATAAAGCTGGCTGCTTCATGATGGGGCATATTTTTATCAGGCAAAGATGTTCCTGTCATAAAGGATGTCTCTCGCTTCTTGCTGGGCACTCTATGAACCACATGTAGACTCCCTTCCACAAACTTTGGGATCATAAGATTAATTCCGAAGCTGCTGCAAGCACTTATGTGCATCTTATTATGGACACCATCTCGTTCCCCCCCCCCTCTCTCTCTCTCTCGAGTGTGGTGTGCTGTGTGCCTTGGTCGTCCGCAGGTAACGTCCCCACAGCTTCCGGCAGGGACGTTTTCTCAGCCTTCCTCAACTTTCAGCTCTCAGCATCATATGATCAATTTTGAAGCTGATATACACGCATTCTGCATTTGCTGCTGAAGAAGTGGAGCTTCATCCACGAAACATGTCAAGCCTTTTAAATGCAGTCTTTTATACATGCGTATATACCCAGATCATATATATGAACTTCATGGAATATGCAAAATTATGAACCTACCTATTGTTGTTAATTTTATGCACATCAGCTTTATATTTTCAATGTACCATGTTCTTTTATGTGTACCTCCATGAATAAATTCATGTGCCATCGTGCACTAATTTACCATCTGTGTGTTACACGTCTCATTTAAAGTCCCAACCCCTCTTTTTTCTCAGGTAATCACTGTTGTTGTGCTATAGCATTAAAAATGCTGGGATGAACTAATCCAAGAGCAAAATATAGTTAAGGTATGAAATTTGGTGTCGCCTTCCATTTATAAACATATGAAAAAGTCACAAAATATATAAATCAAACACATAATTGGTATGATGCTTCAAGCGGCATGCAAAACTGTGGCATGATAATACCTGGGGCTGTCGATAGTGGGGTACAGAGAACCATAGTGTACTGGGCATGGACCCCACTGGATCAGCAGGGTGGCCCAAGTTTAGCTTGAAAGCAAGATTAGTCCTGCACAGTGTAGAGCGCAGGGGTCAGGCACCCTGCCCTGCAACTGTCACAGGATCACAAGGGAATGTTGCAAATCCACCCAACTCACTGTCAATAGACAACCAGTGAATTAATGTGGGATGTGCAGCATTCATTTGTGATCCTTGCCTTTTTTTAACACACTGCTGGGCTTATACATGATACATGTGTTGGTACGATATGGTGGCCTACATTCGCAATAACACCTCAATGCACCTTGTAACTTGTGTATGTTGTCCTCCCAAAGAGTGAGGTGTGTGCAATATTTGTTGGCAGCTCAGCACACGTCCATTGTAAGATGTGTAATGCCCTGTACACACGATCGGATTTCCGATGGAATAAAATCCGATGGATTTTTCCATCGGAAATCCGATGAAGCTGACTTCCATCAGTCTTGCCTACACACCATCAGTCAAAAATCCGATCGTCCCAAACGCTGTGACGTAAAACACTCAGAAGAGCCGAGAAAAATGAAGTTCAATGCTTCTGAGCATGCGTTGACTTGATTCTGAGCATGCGTGGGGTTTTTTTTCGATGGAGTTCCCCACAGACAATCGGAATTTACTATTGTTTTTTTTTTCCATCGGTATAATTTAAAACATGTTCTATTTTTTATACCGTTCAGAAAAAACGATCGTGTGTACGCGGCATAAGGGTGCCATTCAAAGTAATGCGCCAACACATGTAACGTACGTTGCTGCAATGCCATACTGCATCGGATAAACACATGCAACATGGAGGGTGGGGGGGGTGTCAGCTAGGCTGTAGAGGGCCCCATGATTGCTAATGGCAGCCCTGATAATAACAACTTAAAGGCTAGATTAACATGCACTTTTTTTCTAATATTTTAATCTTCTAAAGAACATCCAACACATCCAGTAGCAAATACAACAGACAGCTTTTATTTTTTAGCATTTTGAAATCAAGCTACACTCAAAGAATCAAAGAATGTCGAAAGAAGAAAACAATTTAATTCTTAAACTTCTTTTTTTTTTCCAATGCAGACAAGTACACCTGGACTTGCACTGATGCATGATCAAAACTGCCTTTGATGTTGACGGAAAAAAAAAGACTATTCGGAAAAAAATATATACAGTATACATTAACTTTTTTTTCAGATGTCTGAGTTCTCGTGCTTCGTTTTGCACAGTTTCATCCTGTAATACATGGATACAGGGGCAATAATTTATGTGTTTTTGTTTTATAATATTGTGCATATTTGTTTTGCTTTGGATGTGCATTGGTGAAGCATGTATTGAAGAATGGAATGCAGTGTTTACATTTTAAATAGGATCTTAAAAAGCAGTTTATTTTTTGCTATGTATCATATAAATAATAATGTGGGGGTGTGGCCTGGACAGGACCCGAGATTGCTGCCTGAACAGAGCTCTCCTGCTGATCGAGGACTATTCCGCTTCTTCCCGGGATCATATACTGCAAAAAAAGCTATGGGTAAGCCCAACAGAAGTGCATCCACCCCCCGCACGGGGAAAGAGATGGACACACAGCTCAGCCACAACATACCGGACATCTTCCGGACACGAAACTCAGGCAAGTCCGCGGCTTCACAGGCCTCTGCCCCACACTCCCCGAGCAGCGTCTCTGACATGCAGGCAGACGATGAGGACACAGGCACTGCACGGCCACTTCCTCCTGTGAGCCTCCCTGACCTACAGGCTGTAGCCCTAGACATCAAAAGTTCATTAGCAGCAGCAATTACGGACCTTAAATCCGAAGTGCAGGCAATAGCCCACCGAATCGATAATGTGGAACAGGTCTCACAGCTACACGCAGCAGCCATTAAACAAGTGCAGCGCACTTATGATACACAACTGCCACATTTATTAGAACTGCATCGCCATGTGGAAGACCTTGATAACCGGGGTCACAGGCACAATATACGCTTACGGGGAGTCCCGGAGGTGATTGAACCGGCAGCCAAACCACAGGCTGTATGCTCAATCTTCAACGACCTTCTAGGCCGCCCAGCAGACTCCCCCATTTAAATGGAAAGAGCCCACCATGCACTGAGACCCCCGCCTAGAGACTCAGAACCCCCAAGGGATGTTATATGTTGCGTTGTGAACTTCCCACTTAAAGAGGAGGCTCTCAGAAAGGCGAGGGATAGAGAGCGCATTTTGTACAATGGTGCTGACATCAAACTATTTCAAGACCTCTCCCAAATCACTCTACAGAACAGACGTGCATTACGCCCACTACTGGATGCTCTACGCTCCTGCAATATCCAGTATAGATGGAAGTTTCCATTTGGTCTGTCAGCATCCGCCAGGGGTCGCTCTGCGCTGCTACGCACGCCAGAGGATCTACAATCTTTTTGCGACCAACTGGATTTGCCTCAAATGGAATTGCCGGACTGGTATGCTTTCTATTTTCCAAACGAACCCTGGTGTCAAGTAACAGCTCATCCATCACCAAAAGCCCAAAGACACCGCTCGAAGCTCCGTAGATTGGATCCTATCTCACCTGAACCTCTGGCCATGCACAGGGACCTGAACCAGCGAAGCCCTGGAATCGCAGGAACCCCGCGTAGAGATCGACCAGCATCCTAAAGTACACAGTAACATGCAAGTATCATTCTTTGGATATTAATACTGTTATCTGGACTGTTCTCCCATTGTTGTACCTGTTGTACACACCTAACATTACCTATACAACCTGATTTTCCTAGACACATTTTGGAGTTATCTACTGGGTCTGCTGGACTATATATTTTTTTTTTTTTTAATAACTTTTGTTAATAATTCATAATAATCTAACTGAAATACTCAGCACTATAAAGGAATAAAACAGTCCAGGATACAACTTTGCATACATCAGTTTAATTATTGTGGGTTGGGCACTTTTAATTTGCCGCTCAATAAAATCTTTACACTTTAGGTGCCCCTACTAGGGGACCTTAACACACTTACGTCCTGAAATTCACAGAGCCCAGCAATCTCCGAAATGAGTTTTGGGCCACACACCCACTCCCGCTGGTAATGTTAAGATTATATGCTTACTTTATTTAAGGCTCAATTTGTTCTAGCAACGGCCCAGTGTAAGATTTCAGTTTTGCTCTTCTAAGAACAAACTTAGATATAATTCAACCTCATACTAGATAACTACCATCTTTTTGTTGAGGACTTGTGCGCACTGAACAGTCGACTACTTATTGAGTTAAATATGAGAGGAAAAGATGATTGGGTTTTTGTACTTTATTTAGAGAAAATTAAGTACTGTCCGTGATACTTTTTTTATTTGCACTAAAATAGAATTTTTCAGGACAAGCTTTCGGGGTATGTCCCCTTCTTCAAGGTCCAAGCAGTACTGATTCACAATTTTTTTAGCAGAATGTTGAAACAAAACAAGAAAAAAATCTCAGAGGGAAAGGAAAAAAAACACATACAAATCAATGGTAATAAAGATAGCAGCAGAGTTAGTGAGATAAGACAGAGTTAGTGAGATAAGAGAGAGGGAGAGCTATAGACTTGAGGGGGGAGATGCTAGTCACAGAGGGGGTCATAAAACCTTAGTATAATGGGTAAGGAAACCAATATCTAAATTTAGGCCATTTGTTTTTGTGTTAAAAAGAATTATCATTCTTAGTTCAAATGTTTTCCTTTCCTGGATAGTTCTGAAATTCCCTTTAAGAAATAAAACATTGAGGTCTTCTATAGTGTGGTCTGGTTGTGAGAAGTGATGTCCCACAGGTGTGCAGAAACTCTCTTCTTTATGTTCCTTGATGGCATGTCTGTGAAAATTCATGAATTTTCACAGACATACCATCAAGGAACATAAAGAAGAGAGTTTCTGCACACCTGTGGGACATCACTTCTCACAACCAGACCACACTATAGAAGACCTCAATGTTTTAGTTCTTAAAGGGAATTTCAGAACTATCCAGGAAAGGAAAACATTTGAACTAAGAATGATAATTCTTTTTAACACAAAAACGAATGGCCTAAATTTAGATATTGGTTTCCTTACCCATTATACTAAGGTTTTATGACCCCCTCTGTGACTAGCATCTCCCCCCTCAAGTCTATAGCTCTCCCTCTCTCTTATCTCACTAACTCTGTCTTATCTCACTAACTCTGCTGCTATCTTTATTACCATTGATTTGTATGTGTTTTTTTTCCTTTCCCTCTGAGATTTTTTTCTTGTTTTGTTTCAACATTCTGCTAAAAAAATTGTGAATCAGTACTGCTTGGACCTTGAAGAAGGGGACATACCCCGAAAGCTTGTCCTGAAAAATTCTATGTTAGTGCAAATAAAAAAAGTATCACGGACAGTACTTAATTTTCTCTGTCACAATTGCACTAATACGGCTACAATTACGTCATGTACTTTATTTAGGAATACTTCATACCTTACGCATGAGTAGTGGGCTGTTGCTCATAATTCTACTTTTGTAATAAGAGACTGTTAAAAATATGTCTTTACTGTTTACATAATCTAATTTAGATTATTGGTTTACTACTTTACTACTTTATTATTCTGCGGTACAGGTTCCCGGGACTTATCTCTAGATTATAGGCACATGTTAGTCCTCGGGCAGCGGGATTATGTTGGTCTCGCCCACGTTACCGACCCCAGAGCTGCAGTTTTTTTTTTTTCTCCTCTCTTCTTCTATCTCTCTTTCCTCCCCCTCTTCCTATCCTTTTCTCCCATCCCAATCTCCACTCCCCCTTGTTTGGGACGCGTGACATGTCTCTGCTCCCCATCCAATCGGCCCCCTGTAGAGGCTTAGAGTCTCTGTGGCTATCTGCCTTGCCAAACTTTATTAGCTCCACACCTCAGTGAACCATGCAGAATAACCCTAAAAAACAATCTCCTCTGTCATTGAAATGCGTATCGCTCAATGTGAAAGGGTTAAATATCCTAGAAAAACAATCACAGGTCTTGTCCGCACTCTCCAAGCATAAAGTCCAGTTCCTCTTCCTCCAAGAGACCCATTTTAGATCAGAATATGTACCCAAACTTACCAACCACCTATACCAGACAGCAGTCCATTCGACTAACGCCTCTGCAAAAACTAAGGGGGTGTCCATTCTGATTTCAAAACATGCCCAGTTCAGTATGACAGATTCCCTCATAGACCCAGAGGGTAGATTTCTATTCACAAAGGGCAAATTTGCCTCCAAACCAGTAACCCTGGCCAACATTTATTGTCCAAATGAACACCAAGTTACATTTATAAGGAAGGTATGCAACTTGCTGTCTACCTTTAAAGAGGGAATAATCATTCTAGGAGGGGACTTTAATGTACCTTTAAACCCTGACATAGACACCTCCTCGGGTACATCCACATTGACATACCGAGCCCTACGACAGATTAAGCTGCAGCTCCAGAACTTAACCCTGCTCGACACATGGTGCACACTGTTTCCATTAGAGAGAGATTACACGTTCTATTCTACCCCCTTTCAAAAATACTCTAGAATAGATTATTTCTTTCTTTCCCAGAAAGATTTAACCTATCTCACACAGGCAACGATAGAGCCAATGTTTTTATCGGATCATCATCCGATTTCTTTCACTTTGACCTTCCCTGAAACTGTGGGCAGAACAAAAACCTGGAGATTAAACCCTTCTTTGTTGAAAGACCCTGACAATATCTCTAGACTTAAGCTGCGTATTCAGCAGTACTTTGCCGAAATTGACACACCTGACGTATCCTTAACTTCGATTTGGGAGGCCCACAAATGTGTGATCCGAGGAGAGCCATTGGCTCTAGCAGCTGACACCAAAAGGAAACACCAGGAAACGGTCCAGACACTGACAGACAAAATTCATAGCCTAGAAAATCTCCACAAACACTTGCGTTCTCAAAAAGCGTTACAGGACTTACTACACGTCCGCTCTCTCTTGTTAGATGAACTGGGAAAACGTACAAAACGTCAATATGTGCTCCGTCAGAAAGTGTTCTACGAGCACGGTAATAAGAATGGAAGGCTCTTAGCAAGGACAGTGCAAGCTTCAAGAGCATCTCTCACTATTCACCACATACGTGACCGATATGGTACGTTGCACGCGACTAATGAGGGCATAGCTGAAAGTTTTGAACGTTACTATGCTGGGCTTTACAACTTACATCTAGAAACCACAAAGCCAATACCCCCGGAATCGAGGAAGGAAGATATTGCAGGTTTTTTAACCCAATTTGGCCCACGGGCCATTACTAAACAACAGGCTGAGGAGATGGAAAGCCCTCTCTCCGAACAGGAATTACAGACCGCCATGAAACAGATGAAACCGGGCAAGAGCCCAGGCCCTGATGGGCTTTCATTACAACACTACAAATGTTTCATGGATGTCTTCTAAGATGCTCTCTACCTTTTATGCACTCTCAACACCTAATACACTCACAGGACACATGTTAGATGCACATATAACGGTCCTCTCTAAAGAAGGTAAAGATGCCACGCAAGTATCAAACTATAGGCCGATTTCACTACTCAACCTAGACATAAAACTATATGCGAAGATCCTAGCCAACAGACTGCTACCTCTTCTTCCCGGTCTTATCTCTTTAGATCAGGTGGGTTTTTTCCCAGGTAGAGAGGCCAGGGACAACACCATAAGAGCACTAAATGTCCACCATTGGATGACATCATCTAAGACCCCGGGTTTTTTTCTGTCGTTGGACGCGGAGAAGGCATTCGACAGAGTGGCCTGGGACTACATGAGCGAAGTTCTGAAAGCGATAGTCCCATATCCTGGCATTATACTCCAACCCAGCCGCGTGTGTGTGGGTTAATGGCCACCTGTTGGACGCCTTCCCCATTGGCAACGGCACTCACCAGGGTTGCCCCTTGTCCCCCCTGATTTATGTCCTCACCTTAGAACCCTTCCTAAACAAATTAAGATCGAATTCCGACATCATTGGAATCCAGATAGGTGGTGGGGAGTTTAAGGTGGCCGCCTATGCGGACGACATTTTGTTATTGCTGAGGTCACCTTTTATTACTCTGCCTAATTTACTAAAAGATATAGAACACTTTGGGGTCTTGTCAAACTTTAAAGTTAATTATACAAAGTCTCACGCACTGAATGTCTCGCTCTCCTCACAGGACATAGACCGTTGCCAGGAATCCTTCCCCTTCCATTGGAAGAAAGACGCAATCACATACTTGGGCATCCAGATTACCTCTAAACTGTCAGATCTTCCACGTAGCCTTGAACAAAACAAAATCAGACCTAAAGGATTGGGCAGGCCTAAATGTCTCCCGGTTTGGACATTCAGCCTTGCTTAAAATGACTATTCTACCATGTTTTCTTTACCTAATGCAGACCATCCCAATACATCTTCCGACGGCCTTCTTTACGACATACAGACAGACCTGTTCAACATTCATTTGTAAGAACTCCCCACCACGTATCAAATACACTCGACTGACCCGCACTAAGACTAAGGGAGTAATAGGATTGCCTGATCTTTATAAATATTATTTGGCTTGCTCTCACTAGAATTGCTGACTGGCATATTCACAGTGATAAAAAGTTATGGGTATGTATAGAAAACTATTTTACACAATTCCCAGTCCATAATTTCCCCTGGCTCCCACCTAAACACTGGCCAACGAAAGCCTTGACACATCCACTTATTCACCCATCCCTGTTGGCCTTCACTAGGGCAAAGAAATGTACAGTTCTTTCCTCGGTTCCGGGCCCCTTGACCACGTTAAAGGGAAACCCTGATTTCCCACCAGGTAACGTAAATTCTTTTCTGAGTCGTGAATGGCCATACAAAGATATGAGGGCACGACACTTTTTCTTGAACGGTGACCCCTGCTCTTATGACCATCTGGGTGATGTTTCCTTAACCAAAACATTCCCATTCTGGACGTTTAGACAGATACGAAACTCCCTGTCCACACATGCACCACAATCAACATGGACAAGATCACTCACACCATTTGAATCCCTTTGTACGAGAAAAACGCCACAACGGCATTTAATATCTCTCATTTACCTGATGTTACTGGAAGAGCCTACCATCGCCAGTGACCCTGCCTGTTCCACTTGGGGTAGGGAGCTTCATATCTCCCTATCCGATGAGGAGTGGGGAACCATACATGAATACGCACATAAGGGCTCCATGAACGTAGCTATTCAAGAAAACTGTTATAAAATCAAAACACGGTGGTATAGAACTCCCTCCCTTCTCCACAAATTCTCATCATCCATACCTAATACGTGCTGGAGATGTGGTGAAGCAGAAGGCACAATGCTCCACGTTTGGTGAGAGTGTAAATCCATCCAGCCTTTCTGGAAACAGGTACACAATATCATCTCACATGTTACCACGTATACCTTGAACTATACTCAGGCGCAATATTTATTGCACCACACAACATTATCTAAAAGTGTTTACTATAAATCCCTGGCTATGCACATGGTGATTGCGGCGAGATTGTGTGTTCCAATACACTGGCGATCTAATACCCCACCATCTATTAGAGAATGGTTTGCCAAACTTTCCAAAATAGAAGAAATGGAGGAACTGATCCACATTTCCCAAGAACGGATACAAAAGTTTATGGAAACATGGGCGTGCTGGACCCACTTTAAAACGACTGATCACTTTCAAATTGCTAATTCTTAGACAAAATGATGATTCATGTAAATACATATATACTTCACGATGGCTTAACCCAAAAGGATTTGGCTGGGGGGGCGGGGGAGCAGGGACGTTGGAGCGCCTTACTCTAACTCTGTCAACTCGTATCATGTCCCCGTGTCCCTCCTTCCCTTTCTTTTCCCTCTTCCCGGCTGTCTCTCTCCCTTTTTCACCCCCTTTCTTGTGAGTTTTTTCCCCCGTTTATTTTTTTTTCTCTCTCTTTCTCCCTTTTTCCCCTCCTTCTCAGTCTTGATATCTACTTTTTTTTTTTTTCTCTCTTCTTCCCGTTTTTGCTCTCGAAAGCGGGCACCCTGATATTATTAATAGTACCAAATATTGCAGGGTTGCTGACCATGTATGTGTAGCAATGGTTAGACACGTCACCACCATGCCAAATGGGATCATGCTCTATGGATACCCCAATTAATGTGCAATCTGCTTACTGCAATGGTACATGGTTATACTTGTAGACATTTGTAATCTACGACATATCTTCTTTTTGTATGATGTTCGTGCGATCCGAACTGTAATCACTTATCTGTTTTTGATCTCAATAAAAATTTATGGAAAAAAAACAAATAAATAAATAAATAAATACAGATAATGTAATATTTGCTGCCAAGATTTAAACTGAGACTATTAGATAAAGATCCAAACTAAGACAGAGCACACAGTTGGACCCTAAGGTAAAACCACATAACATTGGTGGAGAAAAAAAATATATAAAAAATGCTGAGATGTTTTGTGCCCAATGCATATGTATCTCTATGTATTATTATGCAATCTTGTAATTATTTTATTTCTATATTATATTATATTGCAATAGTGTGTCCTGCAGCAGACCTTCCTGGAGCCGGGTAACCATTATATTCTTAATATTGTGCTGCAATATTTTTTGCCGTTGGCAACACTGACCTTCAGCTAGTCTAACCTTACAGCCTCTATTAAAGTTGATCTTCCAAGTGCTGACTGGCATCAAGCTAACAGACACCTGAAGAAAGCTACAAACATTTTAATTACCAATTTTGACAGAAGATACATTAAATTTTTTCAACACAGTATTTTCTGCCTCTGCATCTCTATGTACTAGTCTCTGTTTGGATCTTGGCAGCAAATATTACAGCACAGCTTTCCAACTTTGTATACTTTCTTAACCTTTGAAGTCTATCATTGCTTTCTTTGTATTCCGATGAGACACTCAACATGCATATCATCAGCTAAACAGTTAGTCATTGCAGGGGCCAAGTAGGGTACTTGGAAAGTATTTTTGAAAGACACAATTTTAACTGCTTACCGACCAGCACACGACAATATACGTCGACAACATGGCACGAACAGGCAGAAGGCCGTATATATACGTCCCCTTTAAGAAGCGGCATTGTGGACGCGCGTGTGCCGCGAGCCCGACTGCAGGCTCCGTGGACACGATGTCCGCAGGCATCCCCGCGATCGTCTCACGGTGAGGAAGAACGGGGAAATGCTATTGTAAACAAGCATTTCCCCAGTCTTCCTAGTGACAGGACAGTGACCACAGCTTCCTGTAATCGGAAGCGGTGATCACTGTCATGTCACACACAGCCCATCCCCACTACAGTTAGAAAGCACTCCCCAGAACACACTTAACCCCTACAGCGCCACCTAGTGGTTAACCCCTTCACTGCCAGTGTAATTTTCACAGTAATCAGTGCATTTTTATAGCACTGATCGCTGTAAAAATTACAATGGTCCCAAAAATGTGTCAAAAGTGTCCGATGTGTCCGCCATAATGTCGCAGTCACAATAAAAATCACTGATCGCCGCCATTACTAGTAAAAAAAAATAATAATAAAAATGCCATAAATCTATCCCCTATTTTGTAGTTGCTATAACTTTTGCGCAAACCAATCAATATACGCTTATTGCGATTTTTTTACCAAAAATATGTAGAAGAATATGTATCGGCCTAAACTGTGAAAAAAAAAAATATATTTTTTGGAGATATTTATTATAGCAAAAAGTAAAAAATATTGATTTTTTTTCAAAATTGTCGCTCTATTTTTGTTTATAGCGCAAAAAATAAAAAACGCAGAGATGATCAAATACCACCAAAAGAAAGCTCTATTTGTGGGGAAAAAGGACGTAAATTTTGTTTGGGAGCCACTTCGCACGACCGCGCAATTGTCAGTTAAAGCGACGCAGTGCCGAATCGCAAAAAGTGCTCTGGTCTTTGGCCAGAAAAATGGTCCGGGGCTGAAGTGATTAAAGAAGACCTTGCAGTAAAGTGCTTGGTCTGCTTACACTTTTCAGACCCCTCCTCTATAAATAATCACCTGAATATACTAGATTCAAAACAAAGCTGTAAAGAAGAAAGTTAAATTTTTACTTTCCTTACCCCCATCCTCTATGCATGGTATCTAAGTGAGGGTGATGTCACACTCCTTCCAGAGTGATGCCAGAGAATACAGAACAGCTGAAATCCTGGGAGAAGATGCTTTTGCAGTGGGCTGGAGTGTTTTCTCATTGGATTTTGCCTGTACTGCATTTGCCAGGAATCTTACCTGGAAGATGGTCCAGAGATGCTGAAGATAGAGACATTATGTAGTGGGTGAGCATTTTCACTTTTAAACCCATTATGGCCCTGCCACGTGATCCACGCCAGTGCTATATTCCAAACTGCTCGCTACTGGGCCCTAGTACAGACGGCCATTTCTAGTCAATGGCTATAAAGGGATTTTTATAACAGCTTACCTGTAAAATCCTTTTCTTGGAGTACATCACGGGACACAGAGCGACTTAGTCATTACTAATGGGTTATATAGTTTACCTTCAGGTGTTGGCACTGGCCAATTCCAAACCGGAAGTACCCTCCCCTATATAAGCCCCTCCCACCCGGGAGCACCTCAGTTTTGTAGCCAAGCAATAAGTGTCCCAAAAAGAGGGGTGGGAGCTCTGTGTCCCGTGATGTACTCCAAGAAAAGGATTTTACAGGTAAGCTGTTATAAAAATCCCTTTTTCTTTTTCGTACATCACGGGACACAGAGCGACTTAGTCATTACTAATGGGACGTCCCAAAGCAATGCCAAATGAGGGGGGGGGTACATAAGCTGGGCGCCATCAGGCATGAGGATCTTTTGCGGCCTGCAACACACTGCGCCCAAAGGCGACATCCTCCTGACTTCTAACGTCTACCTGGTAGAACCTAGTAAACGTGTGTACCGAAGACCATGTTGCGGCCTTACATACTTGAGCCAGGGAGGCCTGGTGATGCACTGCCCATGAAGTTCCAACCGCTCTTGTGGAGTGCGCCCTAACTTTGAACGGAGGCGGTCTCTTTCTCAAGCCATAGGCTTGTATTATGACCTGTCGAATCCACTTGGCTAAAGTAGATTTTGATGCTGCCTGACCCCTTCTGGGGCCTTCTGGCAGAACAAACAAAGAATCCGTTCTGCGAATCTGAGCAGTGGCTTTTAGATAAGCTTTAACTGCCCTTACCACATCCAAAGAATGTAATAACTTTTCCTCTACTGAGCCAGGTTTGGGGAAAAAAGAAGGAAGAACCACATCTTGGTTCAAATGAAACCTCGATACCACCTTAGGAAGAAAGGCTGGATGAGGACGTAATACTACTCTGTCCTTATGGACAACCAGATATGGCTCCTTACAGGACATAGCTGCTAATTCCGACACTCTTTTAGCCGAACAAATGGCTACTAAGAAAACCAATTTCCTGGTGAGAAGAACCAAGGAAATGTGTTGTAATGGTTCAAACGGTTGTTTCTGTAGAACCGACAGAACCAGGTTTAAGTCCCAAGGACATATGGGAATACTAACCGGAGGGCTAATACGCATCACTCCTTGTATAAAGGCTTTGACTAGTGAATGCGAAGCCAAGGGCCTTTGAAAAAATATTGACAAGGCCGAAATCTGACCCTTGATAGTACTCAAGGCCAGCTTCCTATCTACAGCCCACTGTAGGAAGTCCAGAATCCTCCCTATCATGTACTTACGTGGATGCCATTTCTTGGTCTCACACCACGTAATGTACGCTTTCCAGATCCTATAATAGATCTGCCTGGATACTGGTTTCCTGGCATTGATCATGGTAGATACCACAGAATTAGAGAGCCCTCTCTTTTTCAGAATGTGGGCTTCAATAGCCAGGCCGTCAAACCTAGGGCTGGTAAGGAAGGGTGGTATATCGGTCCTTGCGACAGCAGGTCCGGACGAAGTGGGAGGGTCCACGGACTCCTCACTGACATTTTTACAATCTCCGCGTACCATGCCCTTCGGGGCCACGCTGGAGCCACCAGAATCACTGGTTTCTTTTCTACCCTGATTCTGCGGAGTAATTGCGGTAACAATTGTGGCGGTGGGAATGCATATATCAGCTTGAACCGATCCCAAGGGAACACTAGGGCATCCGAGCCGCAAGCTAGGGGATCCCTTGTGCGAGACACAAACCTGTCCACCTTTGCGTTGAATCTGGATGCTAGCAGATCTACATCCGGTGTTCCCCACCGCTGGCATATTGCCTGGAAAACCTCGGGGTGAAGAGACCATTCCCCCGGGCATAATTGTTGGCGACTTAGAAAGTCCGCTCTCCAATTTTCCACTCCTGGGATGAAAACCGCGGATATGGCTGGGACATATCTTTCTGCCCACTCCAGGATGCAATTTGCTTCCTTCTGGGCTGCACGACTTTTGGTGCCACCCTGATGATTGATATATGCCACTGCCGTGGCATTGTCTGATTGAATTCTGACAGGGGACCCCTGGAGTTTGGATGTCCATGCTACTAGGGCATACCGGGCTGCTCGTATCTCTAAGAGATTGATGGGCAGGGCCTTTTCTGCTTCTGACCACCTGCCCTGGAGAGACCATTGCTCCAGCACTGCCCCCCAGCCGATGAGACTGGCATCTGTAGTGACCACCTTCCAAGAAACCGGACTGAAGGGTTTCCCTCTTTCCAGATTCTGGGGCACCAACCACCAATGGAGGCTCTTGCGAACGGAAGGGGACAGGGACATTGGTAAGTCTAAAGCCTGAACTTTTTTGTTCCAGGCTGACAGTATGGCCCTTTGCAAATTCCTTGAATGGAATTGACCGTAGGGTACCGCTTCGAATGAAGCCACCATCTTTCCCAGCAGCCTCATGCAGAGACGTATGGATGGTTTTCTTTTTGTACCCACTAAGTGGGTCAAATTTCTTAAAGACGACACCTTCTCTGGAGGTAAGAAAATCTTTCTCTGATTTGAATCCAGCCTTAGCCCTAAGTATTCCAGACTTTTGACTGGTCTTAGAGCTGACTTGTCCCGGTTGATAATCCAACCGTGATATTCCAGATACTCGATTGTCTTGTGAATAGCTACTTCCAGCTTTTCCACTGAGTGGTCTATTAGTAGCAGGTCGTCTAGATATGCCATTATCGTTACACCCTGTGTTCTTAGATTGGCCAATAATGGGGCCAGAATTTTTGTGAACACTCGTGGTGCTGTGGCCAGACCGAAAGGTAAGGCTCTGAACTGAAAATGGCGCCCTTCTACTGCAAAGCGTAGAAATTTCTGATGGGCCGGAAAGATGGGAATATGCAGATAAGCATCCCTTATGTCGATCGAGGCTAGCCATTCCTGCCCTTGTAGGGCGGTGGCCACTGATCGGATCGACTCCATCCGAAAAGTCCTGATATTTAGGAACTTGTTTAGCCCTTTTAGATTTAATATGGGCCTCACGTCCCCATTTGGTTTGGGGACTGTGAAAAGGTTCGAGTAAAACCCGAATCCGCTTTCTTCCAGGGGAACCTTCATGATTACCCCTTGGAGCAATAGTTGTTCTAGTGCCAGAAGGAGGGATCCTCTCTTTTGGGGATCTCTTGGCACGTTTGACCTCATAAATTGGGCAGGAGGAGTGCCTTTTAACTCCAGCTTGTACCCCAGACTTACTGCGGAGAGCACCCATCTGTCTCTGATGGTGTCCCGCCAGGTCTCTGTGAACAACTGAAGTCTTCCCCCCACCCGATTGAGCGGGGGCACTACTTCATGCCTTAGGGGGAGGTTTTGTACCTCTCTTGATCCAGGGCTTCTTGTTACCCTGTGATTGTCCCTGATTTCTGCCCCCTGAATTTGACCGCGGAGGCCGTCGGAACTGCTTCACAGCCGATGTGCCCGGGACTGGAGAGGTAGGCCTCTTAAAAGAAGGACTTCTACCCTTGTTCTTAACCGGTAAGAGTGAACTTTTACCGGCAGAAATTTTCTGGATATATTTGTCCAGATCTTCTCCAAATAAGCGTTCTCCATGAAATGGGAAGCTAACCAGCAGTTTTTTACAGGGAGCTTCAGCAGACCAGTTTTTGAGCCACAGAAGCCTACGCATATGTACTATAGACAGCGTAAAGCGGGAGGCCTGTTGGATTGTATCCTTTATGGCGTCCACCGCAAAACACAAGGCTCTAGGCAGGTCAGCTAGGGCATGAGCCTGCTGATCTGGTAAGTCCCTTAAGACTTGTTTCAACTGATCTTTCACTGCTTGGCAGACTCCAATCGCTGCTACCGCAGGTTGTGTCACCATACTTGCTGTAGAGAAAGCAGATTTTAGTAAAGACTCCAATTTTTTATCTATTGGGTCTTTGAACATTGGAACATTATCTACTGGACATGTCAGTGATTTGTTAACAGAAGAGATGGCTGCGTCCACTATAGGGACCCTCCATTTTCTTATGAACTTATCCTCCATGGGATAGATCACCGGAAATCTCTTGGGGGGAGCAAATATTTTATCAGGATGCTCCCAATCCTGGTAAATAAGCCCTTCTAATAAAGGGTGGATTGGGAAGGAACAGACCGCCTGGGGAGCTTTTAGCGACCCCAGCGAGGAAACCGTAGTGGATGGTGGTTCCGCCAGAGGCATTTTAAATGCTGATCGGACCATGTTAGTCAGAGACTGAACCCATAATCTTTCAGCCTGAGAAGCTGAGAAAGGTTCTTCCACTGTTGATTCCTCTATAAGTGAATCAACCTCATCCTGATCCCCTTCAGGTAGGTCGATCTCTGTGTGGGGCTGTTCCTCCACTAACAGGCACTCTGAAGGAGGAGACGGAGATCGGACGCGCTTTCCCTGAGATAGGGAAGCAGCGATCAATGCTGTTAATCTCTCTTCTAATCCTCCCAGAGTTGAGGATAAAACCTCCTCTGTTATATATACAGGAGCAGGTGGACTGGGGACAGCCGCAGCACCAGGCATTCCTGCGGGGTTTCTACGGCTACTGACCTCTGCATTCTCAGGGGAGATTGGTGCAGTGCAAGCATGCCCAATATCCTCAGAGCCCGATGGAGACCCCTTTGGCTTCCTGGAAGATCTATTTCCGGAGCGTCTGGACGACATATCCTTTAAGCACAAAGCTGAGGTATTCCCGTCGTCATACACCAATTTTTGCTGGTAATAGTCTAACACAGGTGCTGCTATATACCAGCTGGTGTCCACTAAAGTGCCTTTCTATGGGGATGCCTGCATCAACCGCCTCTGTGTGCCACTGTTTGTTGCTAGCTCTGTTTGCATGCAGCTGACACTTGTACTGTGTCTTTTAACCATGCTGGGACGCCCGCACATGCGCAGAAGCGCCGCGGCGCGCATCGAGCGTCATCCACCCGCCCCGCCCCTTTTTTTTCATAGGAGGCGCGTGCACGCGCCCGCGCGCGCGCCCGTGCGCCAATGGCGCCCTTTTCGAAAACCAACAGAGGACTAGGAGCCAGGGCCCTTTTTGCCGGAGGGCCTGTGCGGTGGATGAACGCAGCAACAGGGCAGAGGAAGTGGATTCCCTCAGAGAAACTTACCAGCTGCCTGGATCTTTTGAGTTGAGAAAACCAAAGATCCACATTACAAGAAAAATGGACTACAGCGGCCTCTAGTGGTTTAACACAGGTACCGCGGTCCCTGTTTTTTTTTTTTTTTCTTGACTACTATTAAAATTTTACATTTTCAGTAGTTATAGGCAAACACAGATATTTAGCGGGAATACCGTTAGGTAACAGACAGAAAGACAAATTAGGCTTGGGGGTCCCCCAATAGAACCAAGTTCCTGGGGGCCCCCACTTACCTGTTCCCCGCCGCAGGACTTTGTTTGGTCCACAAAAGTCCAAACTTCACCTATCACGGCAGGCATTGTAATTAAACCTTCAGGGACCGGGTTCCCAAGGATTCCACTCCCCTGGACCTGTATAGCACCCTGCACAGACAGCGTCTTGGTCGTGGGTATGACCAGAGCTCTGGATCCCAGGGTCCAGCCCTCCTAAGAGAAGCATTACAGGCAAAACCTTGCTCTTCTGCTGCAAGGCCCGGGTACCGACCGTTTAGCTATGAAGCTTTTTTGGTGGGATCCGGAACAGCTTACTAAGGCCCAAAAGAACCTGTACGCAAGCCCAGTGAAAACACATGTTACTCTTTGGCCAACACCTTAGACACTGGCAAAAAACTGAGGTGCTCCCGGGTGGGAGGGGCTTATATAGGGGAGGGTACTTCCGGTTTGGAATTGGCCAGTGCCAACACCTGAAGGTAAACTATATAACCCATTAGTAATGACTAAGTCGCTCTGTGTCCCGTGATGTACGAAAAAGAAATATAAGTTTGTAGAAAGAGCAGTCCACATATGGAGGTGTCTTTTGAACAATTTACTAGGTTATAAAAGTTTAATACAGATCAGCCTCCCAGGGGAACAAATCACATAGCTTCAAGGTTGCTAACAGTCCATAGTAGAGTTCAGAGATTATAGAAGTCATAGAGGAAGCACCATGGTTAAAGCCTTGCAACTACATCCTGAGCCACTTCTCCCAGTACTGGCTAGCATTTTCTGGCTTCCAACCAGCAATATATTTATCATTTCCTTCCCAGGGAGCCCCTCTACTAGGGCAGAGCTGCCACTAAACCCCAGTGACTCCTAAAATCATAGTTGACACTCCACCTATGCGGACATCTAGTAGCCGACTAGGACAACTACCACAGATCATATCTATGCCCAACCCTACAGATGTTAGGTAGGTTTAAGTCTTTTCCTTACACATATATTTTGGACCTACTGTCTTCAGGTGATTTTTACCAGGGAGGGATCTGAAGTTTAGGTGGATCCAGCAATGTCTGCTTTAAAATCTTGTCTTTAAAAAATACTTTTCACATACCCTCCTGTAACATGATTTCAGAATGCTAAATGGTAATGTCTGCCTGCAGTATTTGCTACTGGATATTATTTAAATCTTAGAAAAAAAGAAAAACAAGCGCTATGAATTTTCTTTTTTGAATGATTTTGTTTTTTGAATCATTGTTGTGTGGTATATATGCACAAAAAGCAAAAAGGTACTTACCTCAGACCTTTTGAGACTGCTTTATTGCAATAGAAGAACACGTTTATGCACTGGGTAGGATCTGTAAGGGCCAGTTCACACCATAGAAACGCAATCCGGATGCGTTCCAGGTGCTTTTTTGCATGTGCGTTTTTGATGCGTTCCAGTGCGTTTTTGGTACGTTTTTAATGCAGTCCAGTGCTTTTTTTCACTCCTCTTTTTTATTAACCTTAGATAAGGACAAGTGTGTTCCAGTGCGTTTTTGGTGCATTTAGATGCGTTCCGGTGCGTTTTTGATGCGTTTTACAGCGTTCCACTACAGTCCAGTGCAGGTAAAATGCAGCATGTTCTACTTTTTTTTCTGGAACTGGAACGCACTGGAACTGCAAGCACTGGTGTGAACTATGCCATTGAAAACCATATAAAAACCATATAACCTACTTTCCATGCGTTTTTGATGCAGTCCTGATTCAATAAGCTTTGAGGGGTAAGGTCGGTATAAATTTTTTTCTTTAAAGGTACATTTTGCAAATACTGACACCAGATGACCTTTAAAAGGTAGAAGAGTCCCAGACAGTATATGCAAACTTTAAATTGTAGTGCATAGTCTGCTTTAAATCAAAGCTGTCTATAGAATCTAGAGTATGGATAAGGTTTAGATTCTCTGCAACCTTGGTTTAATTGCAAACCCTGTTAGCTATTTTTGTAATCAGAATGTTTTGCATGGCATCTGAAACATGCCAGCAATCAGCCATCAGGTTTAGAAAGGCAGTTAAGGGGGCTTATGATAAACCAGCCCCCTCACTTTAAAACGGTGCAGTTAGTGCATTGGTAGGAAGCAGATAGGGAGATTTAAAAAAAGTGCACTGAGAACAGCAAGATATACTTTTAATAACAAAAGTGGGGTTTTGCATTGCCTCATAGAAACATAGAAGTACCGTATATACTCGAGTATAAGCCGACCTGAATATAAGCCGAGGCACCAAATTTTATTACAAAAAAAATGGGAAAACTTATTGACTCGAGTATAAGCCTAGGGTGTCCACCTGCATGCCTCACTGTGCCTCACTTTGCCTCACTGTGCCAATGCCTCACTGTGTCCATGCCTCACTGTGTCCATGCCTCACTGTGTCCATGACTAGACTTACGTTTAAAGTGGTTGTAAACCCAACCACACAACTTGCACCTACAGGTAAGCCTAGATTAAGGTTTACCTGTAGGTGCAAGAAATATCTCCTTAACCTACACGGTTAAGGAGATATTTGCAGAAAACCCTGCACCGATGTCTACGGCGCATTGCTGGTTTTGCAATGGAGACTGCCGGTTTTCTCAATGAAGAATGACGGCCCCGCACGCATGCGTGTGACGTCATCGCCGCTCAGGCCAATCACATCGCCGGAGCGGCGATAACAGGAAGACGGTCAGAGCGGACATGGCAGCGGAGGGGGACGAGGAGCGCTTCGGAGGCTTCAATCTGAGGTAAGTGCCACATAAGGAGCTAGTACTAGATCATTATGTCTTTTTCTTTCAGGTGTTATTTTTTTATTTTTTTGGAAAAGTGGGTTTACAACCACTTTAACATGGGAGTATATGGAAGGGGTGCCCGGCTTTGAAAAATTGGTGCTCCCCGGCCGTAGGTCCTCCAGACAGCAAACTTTGCACACTTGTAGAGGAGAACTGGTGCTACATGTGTGCCAAGGTTGGAGTCCAGGGTTGTACCGGGTCCCCAAAGTTAGCGGAGAAATTACCGTTTAACATGGGAGTCTATGGAAGGGATGCCTGGCTTTGAAAAATCGGTGCTCCCCGGCCGTAGGTCCCCCGGACAGCACACTTGTAGAGGAAGAGTGGGGCTACATGTGTGCCAAGTTTGGAGTCCATGGGACCTATGGCCGGTCGGTACCTCGTACCCAAAGTCCGGGAGATCAGGCGCAATGTGACTCGAGTATAAGCCGAGGGGGCATTTTCAGCACAAAAAAATGTGCCAAAAAACTCGGCTTATACTCGAGTATATACGGTAACTGCAGAAAAATACTGAGTGGTCCATCGAGTCTGCCCATTTTGTTTTTTGGTTTTGCCTTTTTTTTTTGTTAACTTTATTGTCTGACTATGATCTATGTTTGTCCCAAGCATTTTTGAAGCCATTTACTGTTGACTGTCTCTCTACCTCTGCTGGAAGTTCATTCCAAGCATCAACTACCCTTTCAGTAAAATAATACTTTCTAAGATTAGTTTTGATCTTTCCTCCAGTTAGTTTGAGGTCATGTCCCCGTGTTCTTGATTTTAATTTCATATTGAATAAACTGCCCTCCTGAACCTTATTCAGCCCCTTATTTAAAGGTTTCAATCATGTCTCCCCTTTACCTTCTTTCCTCAATACTGTACATATTAAGTTCCTGAAATCACTCCCAATATGTTTTATCCCCCAGACCTTTCACCATTTTTGTTACCTGACTCTGGACTCGTTCTATTTTATCAATATGTTTGTGTAAGTGAGGTCTCCAGAACTGAACACAGTATTCTAAATGAGGTCTCACATCCTATTAAAGAAAAAAAATGCTAATACAGTCGGCACCTAAACCACCCGATATTATATCAATTATATTCACCACACCCCCTTATCCCCATAGTAAAAATAAAAGTAAGGCATACACTAGATGGCCTATTTTCCCTAAAGTCGTTCTGCCACTGGACAATTTTGCACAGCTTTATCTTCCGTGGTGTCCTAATTCTTGAATGTAAACAGTGTCTCTAGTATGCTATGAACTAGTCTTGCTTATTAAAACTGACCTGTCACTAGTACATTTTTACACAGGTGACCTGTATCTTTTTTAGTATAAAGCTCTTCATTCTTGAAAGAAAACACGTCTGTGCCTTGTGTCTCTAGTACATTTCAGACAATTGTCCCCTTTCAAAAAATCCAGCCACTGGACATTTCTTACTCTGCTTTATCATCTGTGGTCTCCTAATTTTTAATGAAAGTTTTATAGAAATTGGCCGGTGGCAGCAGTAGCAAAACAGTTTAACAGCAGCAAGAACAGAGACAGAGTGAGCTTGCCAATTTCTATGAACTGTTCAAACCAGGCCCATTACCGCTTGATAAAAAAAGCATATGTCATTGCTAAAACTACCTGGAAAAAACGAACTAAAATTTATTGTAATTAAAATTAATCAGATTGAGTTGTTGATGTCTTATGTGGCCCAAGGCAATTGTGAAAGAAAAAAATCAATTCCAGTATGCAATGTCTGAGAACACTGTGCATAAAAAAAAAATGTGCTTAAGCCCAGGTTCACACTGGGCTGTGGGAGTGAAGCCGTGAGAGTTCAGCTGAACTCACACAATTTCACTCCCGCTGGCAGTCCCGGTTTCGGCCGCGATTACAGAGATATCTGTGCATGTAAATCGCAGGCCGAAATCGCAAAAAGTAGTACAGAAACCACTTTTTGAAATCGGTGCAGCGCCGCAGATTCAGCGTTGCACCGAATAGGATGGTGTAATTGCCGGAAATTGCCGGCAAATGCCACCGATTTGACATGCGATTTGACAAGTCAGAATGCATGTCAAAATGCAGCAGTGTGAACCAGGGCTTAAGCAAAGATGTTTTTTTGTTTTTCTTTACTCCTCAGCATTAGAGACATCACTTACCTATAATTAGGTATGTATGTTCCACATTGTGCAGGCAGCTGAATCCTGTAGAAATCTGCACTGCTGGACTGCACTGCACTATCCTTATCCTGGGGCTGAAAGTCCAGAAGTAAGGGGGTTAATATCTTCTCACCTTGGTCTGAGTTTCAGATGAGGACATGCCCCCTCCTCCCTCCATTGAAAAAAGTTATTTCATTGCTTTCACTGCATGTAACCAAATCTGTGAATGGGCGAGAGAATTCTGTAAAACATCAGACTCTCCAACATTCACAGATCATGTTACAGGAAGTGAAATCAATGACAGACCCTTTCCCAATGGATAAAATGGGAGATGGTGGAGGCCCTCGTGGGAAACCTTTTTCACAGTACAGTCACGGGAAAAGGGTGGGGCAGTCCAGCAGTAAAGATTTCTCCAGGATCCAGCTGCCTGCATGTCATTGGACATACTTCATTACAAGCCCCCCAGTCCCCACCCCAATCCAGTATTCGTCTTCAACAGGGATGAGCCGAACACCCACCTGTTCGGTTCGCACCAGAACCTGCGAACAGTCAGAATGTTTGTGTGAACTTTAGAACCCTATTAAATACAATGGACTCGAACGTTCAAAATCTAAAGTGCTAATTATAAAGGTTAATATGCAATTTATTGTCCTAAAAAGTGTTTGGGGACCCGGGTCCTGCCCCAGGGGACATGTATCAATGCAAAAAAAGGTTTAAAAAATAGACGTTTTTACGGGAGCGGTGATTTTAATAATGCTTAAAATTAAAAAATAAAAGTGAAATATTCCTTTAAATTTCGTACCTGGGGGGTGTGTATGATATGCATGTAAAGTGGCGCATGTTTCCCGTGCTTAGAACTGTCCCTGCACAAAGTGTCATTTTTGAAGGAAAAAAAGTCATTTAAAACTCACTCGCAGCTATTAATGAATTGTCGGCTCCCGGCAATACATAGAAAAGTCATTGATAAAAATAAAAAAAAAGCGTGGGGGTTCCCCCAAATTCAATTACCAGGCCCTTCAGGTCTGGAATGGATATTAAGGGGAACCCCGCCACAAATTTAAAAAAAATGGCGTGGGGTTCCCCCCAAATATCCATACCAGGCCCTTCAGATCTGGCATGGATTTTAAGGGGAACTCCACCCCAAATTAAAAAAAAATGGCGTGGAGTCCCCCCAAAAATCCATACCAGACCCTTATCCGAGCACGCAACCTGGCCGGCCGCAGGGGAAGAGGAGGGGACGAGAGAGCGGCCCCCCTCCCTCCTGAACCGTACCAGGCCACATGCCCTCAACATGGGGAGGATGTCCCCATGTTGATGGGGACAAGGGCCTCATCCCCACAACCCTTGCCCAGTGGTTGTGGGGGTCTGCGGGCAGGGGGCTTATCAGAATCTGGAAGACCCCTTTAACAAAGGGGACCCCCAGATCCCGGTGCCCCCCTATGTGAATTGGTAAGGGGTACATTGTACCCCTACCATTTCACGAAGAAAGTGTAAAAAAAATGTAAATAAAAACACACAAACACCTTGAAAAAGTCCTTTATTAAAAAAAAAAAAAAAACATTCCAGCGATGAAATCCAGTGTCCCGCGGCGATCCCGATGTCCAGCGCTGTCCGTCATTGGTTGTGCCTGAGCGGACCTGATGGGGAACTTCCTCTGCAGTGTTTTAAATGTCGGACATACCGAGGGGGCGGACCTGATGGGGAACTTTGTTCGCTGTGTAATACATGAATAGACCCGCTCCTTCTCGCGTTACGCATCTGGTCCGCTGAGCGGACCTGATGGGGAACTTTAGAAGGGGCGGGTCTATACATTTAAAACACTGCGGAGGAAGTTCCCCATCAGGTCCGCTCAGGCACAACCAATGACGGACAGCGCTGGACATCGGGATCGCCGCGGGACACTGGATTTCATTGCTGGAATGTTTTTTTTTTTTTTTTTTAATAAAGGACTTTTCCAAGGTGTTTGTGTGTTTTTATTTACATTTTTTGACACTTTCTTCGTGAAATGGTAGGGGTACAATGTACCCCTTACCAATTCACATAGGGGGGGCCGGGATCTGGGGGTCCCCTTTGTTAAAGGGGTCTTCCAGATTCCGATAAGCCCCCTGCCCACAGACCCCCACAACCACCGGGCAAGGGTTGTGGGGATGAGGCCCTTGTCCCCATCAACATGGGGACATCCTCCCCATGTTGAGGGCATGTGGCCTGGTATGGTTCAGGAGGGAGGGGGGCCGCTCTCTCATCCCCCCCTCTTCCCCTGCGGCCGGCCAGGTTGCGTGCTCGGATAAGGGTCTGGTATGGATTTTTGGGGGGACTCCACGCCATTTTTTTTTAAATTTGGGGTGGAGTTCCCCTTAAAATCCATGCCAGATCTGAAGGGCCTGGTATGGATATTTAGGGGGAACCGCACGCCATTTTTTTTTTAAATTTGCGGTGGGGTTCCCCTTAATATCCATTCCAGACCTGAAGGGCCTGGTAATTGAATTTGGGGGAACCCCCACGCTTTTTTTTTATTTTTATCAATGACTTTTCTATGTATTGATAAAAGCCGACAATTCATTAATAGCCGCGAGTGAGTTTTAAATGACTTTTTTTCCTTCAAAAATGACACTTTGTGCAGGGACAGTTCTAAGCACGGGAAACAAGCGTGACTTTACATGCATATCATACACACCCCCCAGGTACGGAATTTAAAGGAATATTTCACTTTTATTGTTTCACTTTAAGCATTATTAAAATCACTGCTCCTAAAAAAACGGCAGTTTTTAAAACTTTTTTTTGCATTGATACATGTCCCCTGGGGCAGGACCCAGGTCCCCAAACACTTTTTAGGACAATAACTTGCATATAAGCCTTAATAATTAGCACTTTAGATTTCTCCCATAGACTTTTCGAATTTGCTGCGAACACCCCAAATTGTTCATTGTTCGGCGAACGGGCGAACAGGCAATGTTCGAGTCGAGCATGAGTTCGACTCGAACTCGAAGCTCATCCCTAGTCTTCAATAACTAATACACTTCTCTAATAGAAGTCTTTAATTTTCTGTAGGTTCAAGAGCTGTAAATTTTAAACAGGACTGAAGACTTCCCAGCAGGTTGGCTCATCAGTAGAGGGACTTGCATGTGGACATGTGCCTTGCCACCCTCGGCTATGGGCATGTGTGTTTCTATTGGTGTAGGAAGCCGAAGACACAACTCTATTTCCTGAATGCAAGGGTGATTGCAAAGAGTGCTGGAGGAGAAGGGAGCAACCCTAAAACTGTAAACCTCTGGCAGTGGTCATTGCACCACCTTAAACATGAACATAGGCAAGGATTAAACTATAAAAAGGCTGCATACGCAGTAAGTGATTAAATCAGCTGCTGAAAAGAGATTAACAAAAAACTCATTACAGAAACTTATACATACATTTCTGACTGTTTTAAGGCCTGCCATAATATAAGTACACGAGTAGTATCAAAAAGTTTCGACATGCCAACAGATGGCAGCACACGCGCAGTCACAGGGAGCACCGACCTTCATAAGTCAGTGTGCCAAAAGACATTGTTCTGTGTACATTGGGTGCTGTGCAACGGGTGCTAGTCTGACCATCTAATGATAAGTGTATCATACAAGCTCTCATTTGCCCCTAAAGGCAGAACCACCTTTTGTCTGATATATATTCCAAGTTTGGACCCTGGCTCTGGCTATTTTGGGGCTGTGGTGCCTATCCAGGGGAAGTCCTGTGTAGACAGTAGCGTATGTTAGGATCAGTGAGACCTGTTTCTATACCCCCCAATGTGTGTCCTGAGGAAGCGACCCAGCGAAACACGTTGAGGCACAGGGGCTCACGCATGTTTTGATGCCATACTGTTGAAACATTATTTCTCTCTTTTTGGTTATATGTATGTAGCACATGTGCCTTTTCCCTGCCTTTGGCTCGCTTGCAGGTCAAGGCACACCACACTATATGCCCGTATCCTCTGTCACAGAGGTCGAGCGGTGTTAACAGATTTTTGGGTCCTGCAGCTGGGTTCTCCTTCAGTTGGTTCTCATCTCCTAGTTTGTAGGGACAAGTCTCTATTTTTCCCAAGAAAGGCCAATGTCCACACCACTTCAAACTCCAACGTTGAGTTTATTTTTATAAGCAAAGTTCAATAGACAGTAAAGATGGATGAGAGAAAGGACAGCAAGGTGTTGGGAGATAGGTCCTGGCACAATCAATATTGTAGTCGCCACTCGATCCCGAGTGGGTTTAGCTCACCCGGATAGTCCCCTGTAAGAGCGGATCCTAGCAGCCGGAGTGATGTTTGAACGTTTACTTGAGTTTTCCTAGAGATACGATCGGGAGATCCTCTGCCACAGAATCCTTAAGTCCCAAACTTCTCAGCACATGCAACACAAGGACAGGTGCCAGCAACAGCACGTTGCAAGGCCTGTAGTGAATCTTTGAATCCCTCTAGAAGGTTACTGGGCCTCTCCTTCACCGTGAACTCTCATCGGTCCCTCAGAAAGGTCCTCCCCTGGCCTCCTCTTCTTAGAGCGGGTCCCCTCGCAAGGGTACCCTGGGATTCCTCTTTCGGGGATGGGCCCCAGCTAAAGGTGCTGGGCCCAATAGTAGAGTTGCAGCCCCAGGCTAAAGGTGCCTGAGACTGATACACATGCGCACCCCTGGCCTGGAGGGCCAGGTAACGCAAACTGCTCCCCAAAAGATGGCGTCTGCCCCTTATGTATCCTCTCCCAGCATGCACAGCAGGTTAACCACGCCCACCGTACCACTGCCGAGAGAGGACACCCCAAGGAATAGCAATGCCACCCGCGGTTCAACCCTGACCCAAGATGGCAGTGCCACCTACAGGCCACAGGGAACTGTACATCGGGCTGCATTATATGGGCAGAAGCTAGTCCTAACAATCAAAGTGGTCTGAGCCTGGCTACTGGCTCAGACCAAACCCCTAAATTTAAGTAGATAGCACCCCTGAAAGTAAAGGGGCGCTACATGTAACGTCCGTCTTTTCTGGCCATTGCGTGGCCGTCAATGAACAATACCTTTTTACCATTTTATATTATTTATGTCAAAGTATTTGTGTTGAATAAAACAATTTTTTTAAGATGATATATTGTTGTTCCAATCTGCTTCCAAAGTCCGACCTAGAGGGTTCTTTTGGTAGCCAGGCACTATAGAATTTTGTATGTCCTGGGGGAAACTGAGTACCTGTAGGCCTGCTTGCTTTATGGGAAAGGCGGCTGCTATTGGTGACGAACACAGGAGCCAGCTATAGTGTCTGACTGTATGCGTTAGGGGTAAGCATGAGAGTAAAATTGATTATTTATATCATGTACTGTTTTACTAACATTCTCCTGTATTTTCCAATTGTGTTGAAATTATTTCCTCTAAAGAAAGAAGAGTACTTTTTTGTGTTTACAGTACACTTATTTTTTCATCCGCTCATTTGCAATTTGAATTTCTGATTTTGCTGACTAAAAATAAGATACAAAATTTTACTAAACATTAGCAGCCCTAGGGTTGAATACGACATAGGCAGTTGTTCATATATTACACTAGGACCCCATGGCTTTTAGCTACATTTGTTAATGAAGTTTACTAAATATTGAAATAATAGTACTAACTATGCTAATAACATATTAAGCAAATTGTGGAAATATTAAGCAAAATTAAGAAGTTAGGTGGCCCACTTACACCAGAATTTGACAAAGCAACACAAGAAAAATCCTGCACGTATCATAATACAAGTATTTTAACATGCACAGTTCAAAAGCAGAACCAAACTGTAAAAGGAGTGCAATTTGTTTTCTTGACTGATGGATTCATTCATTCTGTCTTAGTGAAATTCCAATAAATATACAGACTGCTTGACATGGGTTTAAAAAGTCAAACCGAAAAGCCCCAAGCATTAAAGGGAAAATTGCATAAAGCAACGTCCCCCCCCCCCCAAAACTACCGTGAAACCTGAAAAATTATGTGGACATCTCACAGGAAAGTATCAATGCAGGAAACTAAAATGCCTCACTTGCAAACACGTCAAGCATGGTCAGAAAAGCTTTGCAACAAAGGGCAAAACTTTTTCCATCAGTACATTCCAGAGTTCCTCCTCCCAGTTTGTAGTGTATTGCCTTACATGCCCAGGTGGTCTCCTCTATTTGGGCATAACCATCCACACATTATGTGCCAGATTCAGGGAACACAGGAGATTTGTGGAAGAGGGTAACCCTAAACACAGTGCACCCCGTCATTTTGCAGAACACCACAACAAATCATTTGGAAGCATACAGGTTTGACCCCTTTCACACTGGGTTGCTTTGCAGGCGCTATAACGCTAAAAATAGTGCCTGCAAAGCGACCTGAAAGAACCGCTGCTGTCTCTGGTGCGCTAGCAGGACGGTAAAAAAAGCTCCTCCACCGCTCCTGCCCATTGAAATCAATAATCAATGCGGCTATACCGTCGGCGAAGCGCCTCTGCAGAGGCGCTTTGCAGTGGTTTTAACCCTTTCTCGGCCGCTAGCGGGGGGTAAAAGCGCCCCGCTAGCGGCCGAATAGAGCAGTAAAATTGACGGTAAAGCACCGCTAAAAATAGCGGCGTTTTACCGCCGACGCCGCCCCCGCCCTAGTGTGAAAGGGGCCTTTGGGTTATTTAATACATTTCACAGAAAATCCCAGCTGAAGAACGTTTCAAGAGACTCTGCAAAAGAGACTGCCTGTCCCTGGGTGGCCTCAACGAGGAGATAGAGATAAACACTAACGCCATCTACTCCTCCCTAGCCCTGTACACTTACAAACTTACGCATGGCATACAAAAACTACAAAAAAAGATCCCCCTTGTTTATGACCACAGTCATTTAACGCCATCTACTTTTCTATATCCCTGTACATTTACATGTACATATTCAGATTACAAAACACATGGAACACAAAAGCATATAAACTGCATATAAAATCCCTCTCGTAACACTCCATAACCAAACACTCTGATCGTGTGCATGATTTCATTTTCTGTATGGTGCCCCTAATATACACTCCTGCGGAAACATTAAATTTCTTTGTTATATAGCCTCAGTACACAAATTCCTGTGCATCATTGCACCTACAGTATATTTTAATTGTATTTGTAATGAGATTTTAATTTAGGTCTATGTATCTCACTAACAGTTGTTACTCTGTTTTCTAATTGCAACTGTCACAAGCACAAGTGAGTCTAGGCAGTGTTCATAGCAATCCTCCTGGCCCCGCCCATATACTGTGCCCATTGTTCATAATACACAATTTAAATAATGATACAGCTCACTATATTTATCTTATAATACTCCAGGACTTCCCATTGTTTATTCGTTATTTTGCTTAAACTTTTGGCATGCTGCTCCTTGTTGTCCCACCATTGTATAAATAGCTGTGCATATGCATAGGGAGTGTTAGCTTGAGAATAAGGCTTGGGCGGCCTTGAAATGCATAGCTCCGTCCCCTGACATTCTGATGACATCACGTCTGGTCTGTTCTGAATCCCACAAGAAGCTTTCTGCCATCTTGCTGGTTACCACTTCCTCACCTAAGCTGTCATCCAGCCTGACGTCCAGACTCTCCTTGCTGAAAGTTGTAAGAAGAGGTTTGCCATCCCAGATGCATGAGCTGACAGCTCACGGATTACATACAAAAAGTGCCAATTCTTCTTCTCACGTGATTTGCTAATTTACAAGTATTTCTCAGTACAATTAATGTGATTGAAAAGTCTTTTTTTTTTTGTAAATAAAATAAGCAAACTTGTCATACTTACCTGCCCTGTGCAGTAGCTTTGTACAGAGTAGTCCGGATCCTCCTCTTCTCAGGTCCCTCTTCACTG
The DNA here is from genome assembly GCA_029206835.1 of Rana muscosa. Classification (NCBI taxonomy): domain Eukaryota; kingdom Metazoa; phylum Chordata; class Amphibia; order Anura; family Ranidae; genus Rana; species Rana muscosa. The sequence goes on along the minus strand of CM055118.1, from coordinate 528,304,679 downwards.
CTGAGTCCTGGCCCCTCTCCCCTGTTGAGTGCCCCCACAGCAAGCAGCTTGCTATGGGGGCGCCTGAGCCGAGTCACAGCTCTGTGTGTCCATTCAGACTTGGAGCCGCGGTCCTGGCCTGCACCCTCCCTCTCCTGATTGGCTAACTGAGTTTGATTGACAGCAGCAGGCGCCCCTGCTGTGTCTCAGCTAATCAGAAGGGAGAGTCTCAGGCGGCCGAGACACTCATGGACATTGCTGGACAGAGATGGGGCTCAGGTAAGTATTAGGGGGTGCTGAGGGGGGCTGCTACACACAGAAGGCTATTTATCTTAATGCATGGAATGCATAAAAAACCTTCTGACTTTACCACTCCTTTAATGCTGTGCTTAGTTTGGTGCCCCCCGGTGTGTGCTCTTAGTCCTGCAGGTGTATCCATCCACCCATTATTTCTTTTCTGGTCTGAGGTTCCCTGTTGTTGTGAGACTGTCCATCGGAAGCCCTTACTATGTGATGAGCCTGATTTTAACCACTACAAAAAATCTGTTAATATACTACACTCATATTGCACTCCTGTTTTCCTTTTCTGCCTAGAGATACTCCAATCTCTTCAGAGGTGCTGCATCTGGTGCATTGAGAGCAGCAGAAAGTTATCCTGAATGCTCTAATTGGACTCTATGAACGTTTTGTTGTTCTCCATAGATATTTATGTACACACAACACTTATTGCACCATATACACCATTACTCTTTTATTTAACACACAAAATAATTAAAGTGTCATTAAACCCAACCGCTTTAAAAATTTCTTTATTTTGCATTAATCCTGTCTTTGGCTGGTGCTAACTTGCCTGTGTCTCCGTTGAAACCTAAGATCCTAGGGATCACCCTTTGCCACCATACTGCACATTCTCTGGTGGAAGTGAACAGGCTAGCTGTTCGCTTTCTCCTGTGTCCCATTCTAGGCAGCCAACATGACTATACAGTCATATTGGTGAGTGTATATATAGTGCTGAGCGACCCTTCCCTCTTTTCTCCCTCCCTCTCTCCTCCATGCCATTGTATTGTATTCCAAGCCCCTAGTGGGTGGAACTAACACAGACTGATAGAGTAGAGGCTCCTACCCAGCAGACTGAAACAAGCAGGGAAAGATAATTTGACCACTTCTTCACAGCACAACTAAACTAAGGTATTTAGCTGTTTTTTGTTTGTTTTTTAATGAGAACCAGAAGCCACACCCCACCTAAGGACAGCTCCAGAATTTACTATTTTACAAGTTACTAAGTCCCAGTGAACAACTGCCACTATTGAGGACACCACATACCTACAGGCAAGCAACCTGCTTTGTAACTATTTCACCTTTTTCACAGACCCCCAGATCCCTGAATTCACCAAGCTGCTGAGACAATCATCTATCAAACAAATCTGAAAGCACACATTAAGTGTGGGAGGGTGGGTGGCACAACCTTCCTTTCTTGTTAATCATCCAGAAAGAACTTGCAGTAGATCAGTAGGTCCTACCTCTGCACCTCCTCCCTGCCAACTGACCCTTGACCTCCAATCACATAAGGCCTGCATTTCATTCTAACCTTTTTAACTCTCTCCTGGAGACTAGTCCTCCCCCAGTCATGCAGCCCCTCCATTCATTTCCTCTGGGCCTCTATTTAATTGATCTATGTTTCACATATTTTTTTTTAAATTAAGATTATGCAGTCTTTAGTGGGAGGAGTTGCAACCTCTCATCACATTATTCACTGTTGTGTTTCCCCCTCATCTGTGCACTGTAGTAGGTGGTGCTCAGAGCTTAGGGAAAAATGGTCTGCAGTTTTAAAGGCTCACGATCTGTTCCATTTAGAATATAAATACCTGAAACTATAGAAATTAAAAAAATACAACCACTTGCTACACAAGATGAATTCCAGGATGGAAACACTAGACAACATTTTTTTTTCAAAGGTTTTCCTAACTGGAAAACTTTTGGTGATTATGATAGACCCCTTCAAACTGAACACCAACATAATTTCAGAATTACTGTATCGCGTAGGAATCTTGAGAAATATGAAATTGACTTTCAATGACTATAATGTATTTAATTGCATAATGTTTCCGACATGCTGCATGGGTTAAACAGGGCTAAAAGTGTTTTGCTGCAGATTTTTAAACATTTTGTCATTGATGACATATCTGATCTATGAACCAACAAAAAATGGCTTCCTTAATCTTGACATCAGCTATTCTTGGAAACATCTGTCTCAAATAACAAAAACCTTTAATCTTCCTTGCTTCTGTAGCACTACCCCCCGTAGGAGCTGCTGATTATATTTTTGGGTCTACGCTCTGCCTATCAACCCCAGAAGTTGGCTCAAACCCTCCCTTGGCACAACTGGACTACAAGAGATTGTGGAACACACTGGTAATTGGGTAACTCAATATTAAACTTTGTAAATAAAGAATTTACCTGGTAATGACCACCTGTCCAACAGGGCAATAGACAACTTCACACAGTATTCTGCTCAACCAAGAATTAACTTTACTTGGTAATAAAAAAAAAAGTAACAAGTTATACAGATTACAGTTGACTCTCACAGGGCCCTGTAGGAGTCAATGGCAAAGCAGAAAATTTTGTTTGAAATAATAAAACACAGTTCCGGCAGCAGGCCTCAACACAGGCTTCCTCCTTGATCGAAGGCGTTGTCCAGAGAGAGCGAGCGTAGCCCCTCCCTTGCTTTAAGTAACCTCCCCCAGAAGGCTGTGCGAGGATGCAATGCACTTTGGGAGTAGGGATGAGCTTCGTGTTCGAGTCGAACATACGTTCGACTCGAACATCGGCTGTTCGATCGTTCGACGAAGATCGAACGATTTGGGCCGTTCGCGCCAAATTCGAGTGACGCGAACGGCCCACAATGCACTACGCCATCGCAGTGTCATCCAGGCGCTGTGATTGGCCAAGCATGCACTGTGACCCCGAATGCTTGGCCAATCACAGCGCCGGCAGCGAGGAGAGCAATGATTGGCCACAGGCAGGATGCCTGTGGCCAATTATTGCTGAGGGTGTTTAGTACACGCCCCACACTATAAAAGGCCGCCAGCACGGCGGCCTAGTGTAGTGTGTTCCGGAGCAGGGATAGAGCAGCATAGGCAGGGACAGTGACTTTTATTTCTTTCTTGCTTAACCTGGATTCCTTTAGTTTAGGGAAAGAGAAGGATAGGTAGGGAGAGTGTCAGTGTGTTTTGTGCTTGTGCTATATTGTGCTTAAAAAAAACATTTTTTCTAGGGACAGAAAACTGTAGGTAGGGAGAGTGTGTCAGTTTCTTTCACTGTCAAAGTCCTTGTTTCCAGGGACCTGGAAGGACAGTGAGTGAATTCTCCTTGTGCTAAATTGTGCTTAAAAAAAACATTTTTTCTAGGGACAGAAAACTGTAGGTAGGGAGAGTGTGTCAGTTTCTTTCACTGTCAAAGTCCTTGTTTCCAGGGACCTGGAAGGACAGTGAGTGAATTCTCCTTGTGCTAAATTGTGCTTAAAAAAAACATTTTTTCTAGGGACAGAAAACTGTAGGTAGGGAGAGTGTGTCAGTTTCTTTCACTGTCAAAGTCCTTGTTTCCAGGGACCTGGAAGGACAGTGAGTGAATTCTCCTTGTGCTAAATTGTGCTTAAAAAAAACATTTTTTCTAGGGACAGAAAACTGTAGGTAGGGAGAGTGTGTCAGTTTCTTTCACTGTCAAAGTCCTTGTTTCCAGGGACCTGGAAGGACAGTGAGTGAATTCTCCTTGTGCTAAATTGTGCTTAAAAAAAACATTTTTTCTAGGGACAGAAAACTGTAGGTAGGGAGAGTGTGTCAGTTTCTTTCACTGTCAAAGTCCTTGTTTCCAGGGACCTGGAAGGACAGTGAGTGAATTCTCCTTGTGCTAAATTGTGCTTAAAAAAACATTTTTTCTAGGGACAGAAAACTGTAGGTAGGGAGAGTGTGTCAGTTTCTTTCACTGTCAAAGTCCTTGTGTCCAGGGACCTGGAAGGACAGTGAGTGAATTCTCCTTGTGCTAAATTGTGCTTAAAAAAAACATTTTTTCTAGGGACAGAAAACTGTAGGTAGGGAGAGTGTGTCAGTTTCTTTCACTGTCAAAGTCCTTGTTTCCAGGGACCTGGAAGGACAGTGAGTGAATTCTCCTTGTGCTAAATTGTGCTTAAAAAAAACATTTTTTCTAGGGACAGAAAACTGTAGGTAGGGAGAGTGTGTCAGTTTCTTTCACTGTCAAAGTCCTTGTTTCCAGGGACCTGGAAGGACAGTGAGTGAATTCTCCTTGTGCTAAATTGTGCTTAAAAAAAACATTTTTTCTAGGGACAGAAAACTGTAGGTAGGGAGAGTGTGTCAGTTTCTTTCACTGTCAAAGTCCTTGTTTCCAGGGACCTGGAAGGACAGTGAGTGAATTCTCCTTGTGCTAAATTGTGCTTAAAAAAAACATTTTTTCTAGGGACAGAAAACTGTAGGTAGGGAGAGTGTGTCAGTTTCTTTCACTGTCAAAGTCCTTGTTTCCAGGGACCTGGAAGGACAGTGAGTGAATTCTCCTTGTGCTAAATTGTGCTTAAAAAAAACATTTTTTCTAGGGACAGAAAACTGTAGGTAGGGAGAGTGTGTCAGTTTCTTTCACTGTCAAAGTCCTTGTTTCCAGGGACCTGGAAGGACAGTGAGTGAATTCTCCTTGTGCTAAATTGTGCTTAAAAAAAATATTTTTTCTAGGGACAGAAAACTGTAGGTAGGGAGAGTGTGTCAGTTTCTTTCACTGTCAAAGTCCTTGTTTCCAGGGACATGGAAGGACAGTGAGTGAATTCTCCTTGTGCTAAATTGTGCTTAAAAAAAACATTTTTTCTAGGGACAGAAAACTGTAGGTAGGGAGAGTGTGTCAGTTTCTTTCACTGTCAAAGTCCTTGTTTCAAGGGACAGAGAAGGACACCTGAAGGTAGCCCTTATTGCTTTTTTCCCATCTCCCTGCAGGCCATCTATTAGAATGTCTGGAAGGCAAACAAGGAGAGGCAGACAGTCAGGAGGCAATAAAAGAGGGCAAGCAGGCTCTGTGTCTGGGGGCAACAGTGCTGGTCGTGGACGCGGTGCATTGTCATCAGCACATGGCCATGGGACACGCTTGTCCTTCTTTTCGGCAGCTGGACATGTTGAGCCACATCATGCCGAAGACTTGGTAGAGTGGATGACCAAGCCCTCCTCCTCCTCCTCATCCTCTCTCACCCAGGCTCAGGGTACTGGAAAAGCAGCTGCCAAAGCGTCCTCTTCCCTGGTATCAATGTCAGACTCATCATCAGTCACTCCTTCCCTAGACCCACCATGTCCTCCTCCTGAGGAGTCCCCCGAACTGTTTCAGCACAGTGTTGGGTACATGCTCCAGGAGGATGCCCAGCGTTTCAAAGGGTCTGATGATGAAACCCAGCTAGAGGAAGGCAGTAGCGTGAGAGCAGACAGAGGGGATGCTCAAGAAGGACACCAATCTGGCAGTCATGTTCCAGCAGCTGCAGCATACTGCCAGATTGGCTCCAGTGATGAGGAGGGAGGTGATGATGAGGTCACTGACTCCACGTGGGTGCCTAATAGGAGAGAGGAGGAGGAGGAGGATGAGGAGGAGGCACATCTCCAACGAGGCAGGATGCCCTTTGGTGGCCAGCGTAAGGGCAGTACACCGACGGAATCACACCGCAGAGCTCCGCCTGTGCAGGGCGCTGCCTCTGCCCATCATTCAAAAAGTTCTTTGGTGTGGGCCTTTTTTGAGGCTAGTGCATCAGATCGCACAGCTGCTGTTTGCAACATATGTCTCAAGCGTATATCGCGTGGCCAAAACATCAGCCGCTTGGGTACCACATGCCTGACCAGACATATGTTGACCTGCCATGCAGCTCGTTGGCAAGCCTACCTCAAAGACCCACACCAAAGAACAAAGCGGACCTCTCCTTGCACCGCATCAGCTGGGATCTCCAACCCCACTATAACTTCAGTCCTCTCTGAAACATGCACTGAGAGGAATGAAGGTGTAGAATTAGGTGTGTCACAGCCAAGTACTTGCGGCCACTCTGCTAGCAGTACACCGACGTCCGATTCTAGCAGGCAAATTTCCCTGCCCCAGCTGCTGGACCGTCGAAAGAAGTTCACTCCCAGCCATCCACATGCCCAGCGGTTGAATGCTAGCTTGGCTAAATTGCTAGCGCTTCAACTGCTGCCTTTTCAGTTGGTAGACTCGGCCCTCTTCCGTGAGTTTGTGCAATGTGCGGTTCCTCAGTGGCAGGTTCCCAAACGCCACTTTTTCTCATGGAAGGCTATTCCGGCTCTCTACCGGCATGTGGAAGGCAATGTCTTGGCCTCGCTGGACAGGGCGGTCAGCGGTAAGGTGCATATTACCGCTGACTCATGGTCCAGCAGGCATGGACAGGGACGTTACCTTTCTTTCACGGCCCATTGGGTCACTCTTTTGGCAGCTGGGAAGGATGCAGGACAAGGTGCAGTAGTGTTGGAGGTTGTCCCACCGCCACGCCTCCAAAATGCTACTACTGGTTGTGACACACCTCTCTCCTCCACCCCCTCCTCTTCTTCTTCCTCCATGGCCTCTTCCTGTGGTTTGTCCTATGAACCAGCGGTGCTCCGTAGCCGTTCACGGGGCTACGCAAGTACGCAGGCAAAAAGATGCCATGCCGTGCTTGCGCTGGTGTGTTTGGGGGACAGAAGCCACACTGGGGCAGAGGTCCTGTCTGCTCTGCAGGGCCAGGCCGAGAGGTGGTTGACGCCACGCCAGCTTAAGCCAGGAATGGTGGTTTGCGACAATGGCACCAAACTCCTCTCCGCCCTCCGACAGGGACAACTGACCCATGTGCCCTGTGTGGCTCACGTCCTTAACCTGGTGGTGCAGCGGTTCTTGGGCAGGTACCCGGGCTTACAGGATGTCCTGAGGCAGGCCAGGAAAGTCTGTGTGCATTTCCGCAGATCTTATAATGCCAGTGCTCGCCTGGCTGAGCTGCAAAAGGAGTTGAACCTGCCCAAGAACCGCCTTATATGTGACATGCCCACCAGGTGGAACTCAACGTTGGCCATGCTGCAGCGGCTGCACACGCAGCAGAGGGCCATCAATGAGTACCTGTGCGACTACGGCACCAGGACAGGGTCAGGGGAGCTTGGTTTTTTTTCTCCACGCCAGTGGGGCATGATCAGGGATGCATGCACTGTCCTGGCACCATTTGAGGAGGCCACGAGGATGGTGAGCAGTGACAGTGCATGCATCAGTGACACTGTACCTCTTGTCCACCTGTTGGAGCACACGCTGCGTGGAATAATGGACAGGGCACTTGAGGCAGAACAGAGGCAGGAAGAGGAGGACTTCCTTGCCTCTCAAGGCCCCCTTTACCCAGACAGTGTTCCTTCTGTCCCACCCATCGCACAGGAAGAGGAGGAGGAGGAGGAGGAGGAGGATTGTGTCAGCATGGAGGTGGAGGCTGGCACTCAGCATCATCAGCAGCAGTCTTTTAGGGATGATTTACAGTCCCAAGAAACCAGTGGACTTGTACGTGGCTGGGAGGAGGTGGCTGCGGATCATGTCGTCCTTAGTGACCCAGAGGACTCCGGACCGAATGCCTCAGCAAACCTACGCTGCATGGCCTCCCTGATCCTGCAAAGTCTGCGGAAGGATCCTCGTATTCTTCGGATCAAGGAGAGGGACCATTACTGGCTGGCCACTCTCCTTGATCCACGGTACAAGGGTAAGGTTGCGGACCTTATGTTACCGTCGCAGAGGGAGCAGAGGATGAGACAACTCCGGGAGGCCTTGCAGAAAGGTCTGTGCAACGCGTTCCCAGAGACTGGGAGGTTACAAACTCCTGGTCCTGGACAACGAGTTGCTGAGGCTTCGGCCAGTCAAAGAAGGAGCGGTGGGGAAGGTGGCCATCTGACCGATGCGTTCAGACAATTCTTTAGTCCGCAGCCCCAAAGTATGATCGGTTCCAGCAACCATCGCCAGCGTCTGATAAACATGGTGCAGGAATATCTAGGGGCAAGGTCAGACTTGGACACCTTCCCCACCGAAAATCCTCTGGCTTACTGGGTCTTGAGGATGGATCACTGGCCAGAGCTTGCACAGTATGCAATTGAGCTACTGGCCTGTCCTGCATCCAGCGTTCTTTCGGAACGCACATTCAGTGCTGCTGGAGGATTTGTCACGGATCACAGGGTGCGCCTGTCCACCGACTCGGTTGATCGACTGACTTTCATCAAGATGAACCAGTCTTGGATCACCACCAGCTACCACACACCTGATGCTGATATAACAGACTAATTGATTTTAACATGTCACATCCCTTCAAGACTGATGCTGATGCTGAGTGCCTGTGCTGTTATGTTGACTGGCTATCCTCCTCCTCCGAGTCCTCAATGATACGATTGATGATGATAGCTTGGAAGATCATTTTTGTTTATGGGTGCCGCCACCAGTGGCTAAGGCCCAATTTTTCAGCCCCTGTTTTACAGGGGCGTGTAATTACAATTTTTTTAGCAATAATTTGCCATAGGGCTCATTGCTGTGCTCCAAGTACAGTATCTGTGAGGGGTTGGAGTGTTGTGGCACCAGTGCCTAAGGCCCAATTTTTCAGCCCCTGTTTAACAGGGGCGTGTCATTACAATTTTTGAAGCAATACTTTGCAACAGGGCTCATTGCTGTGCTCCAAGTACAGTATCTGTGAGGGGTTGTAGTGTTGTGCCACCAGTGCCTAAGGCCCAATTTTTCAGCCCCTGTTCAACAGGGGCATGCAATTACAATTCTTGATCTAATAATTCACAGCAGGGTCCATTGCTGCACCCACCAAGAGTAACTCTGAGGGCTTACAGTCTTGTGGCAACGCCACCACCACCACCACCACGAAAGGCCCAATTTTTCAGCCCCTGTTCAAAAGGGGCATGTAATTACAATTCTTGATCTAATAATTCACAGCAGGGCCCATTGCTGCACCCACCAAGAGTAACTGTCAGGGCTTACAGTGTTGTGGCACCAGCACCACCATCAAAGCCCCAATTTTTACTACCACTGTTCAACAATTATATGTAATTAAAATTCCTGATATAATAGTTGACAGCAGGGCGTTCCAGCACCAACCAAGAGTAACTGAGTGCTTACAGTGTTGTGCCAACACCAACAACTAAGGGGCCTATTTCTGCAGAGTATATACGGCAGGTCCCTACTTTCAAACATCCAACTTACAAACGACTCCTACTTGCAAACGAAAGAAGACAACAGGAAGTGAGAGGAAATCTACCCCTAGAAAGGAAAATTCTCTCCTGTAAGAATAAATATGGGAGAAAGGGGTCTCATCTGTACTGATGCTTTATCAGCAATCCTTGTTTCAAGAAAAACACCACATTTCAAAAACAGTTGTCATTGGGACGGAAAGTGAGGTGAAATGTTCTGAACAGGGGCACAGACAGCAAAACAAATGTTACAGGGGTGATAACCCTTACCTATGTTTCCCAAAAAGTTTAAAAATAGATTTTTGGGCTGGAGCTACACTTCAACAATGTACCTGTTCAAAATTACAAACAGATTCTACATAAGAACAAACCTACAGTCCCTGTCTTGTATGCACAGCCTGTATACGGCTGTTCAGAGTATATAGGGCCTTTTTTATTTTATGTGCGGGGTTCCCCTTAATATCCATACAAGACCCAAAGGGGCTGGTAATGGGCTGGGGTAGGGGGGGGGGTCATGGGGTAGCTATGCCATTTTTCTTAAAGAATTTCATCCATATTACCGGGACCAGACATTACATTAAAGCCGCAAGCAGTTTTAAATGGCTTTTTTTTCATTTAGAAGTGTCATTTTGTGCAGGGACAGTTCTAAACACGGGAAACACGTGGCACTTCACAGGCATACTTTAGACACCCCCCAGGTACGATATTTAAAGGAATATTTGACTTTTTTTTTTCACTTTATGCATCATTAAAATGACTGCTCCCGAAAAACGACCGTTTTTAAAACTTCTTTTTGCATTGATACATGTCCCCTGGTGCAGAACCCGGGTTCCCAAACCCTATTTATGACAATAACATGCATAATAGTTGTTATAATTAGCACTTTAGAATTCGAACGTTCGCATCCATTGTATTTAATAGGGTTCTAATGTTCGTTCGAACTTTCGGTCCGTTCGCGGGTTCTGGTGCGAACCGAACCCGGGGGTGTTCGGCTCATCACTATTTGGGAGTACAGCTGCACTGTGGGTACCATAGTCTATTTAATATCCATGGCAATGGAGTCCCTTTCTTCCTGCACTATAAGTTCCACAATGCACCATTCCATATAGTTAAGCAACAGTTGCTGCAATATCTTAAAGAGACTCCGGAGGGAGCTGGGGTTATTCTCAAGACAACAATAGTCTTATAACACACTGCAAAGTTGCACCCCGCTACACTTCTTAAATAGCAAATCGAACGTGAAGCGCTACCTCACTTAGGATAGCCTAAATAGGTTTGTACTACTACTCCAAGTGATAACAAGTAAAGATAACAATCTGAAAATTAATAGGTGAAAATAAAAACCTGTCTGGGGTCTCCAAAATAGTCTCTATGTAATCAAAATCAATCTCACAAGGCTATAGTGTCTACAAAATTACATAAATAATTAGGAATAAGTGGTAAGCTTATTGAAACGATTCATTCATTCAATTCCATCAGTGTTTCCATCCATATGCACTGTGCTAGTGTAAAGTTCTCCAATAGTAAAAATCCAATTGTGCTAGTGACTGTAGTGCACAAATACTCTCCACCGGTCACACTATGCCCTCACCTCTTGGGGAGACCCACCAACGGGTCAAAAAACACCTTTCCCTTAGGGGTTAAAAATCCAGTGATCTGCCGTTCCACTCTCAATACAAGTGCTCCTGATCCTTTGTGTGGTGTTCCCCATAGGTAAGTATCATAAGGGTAAGGAAAAAAATGACAGTGCTTACAGTACTGTATAAAACACTATCATTTATTGAATAGCAAAGTTAAAACTCACATGTACAGATGCACTATTCCTGGTGTACACAGGGAAATCGCTTGTGTGGTAAAGGTAAAAATCTCCAGGATCACTAAAACATCCACAGATCCTCGGCCCTGTATCCCCAGTGTCTCTCTCTCTCTGCTTCCTGATCAATGACGTCACAGGCTCCACCTCAATTAGTTTTTTCACTGCACACATGACTATATCTTGATATAGTCACGTGTGCAGTGATGAAACGTGTTTAGGTGGAGCCTGTGACATCATTGCAGGTTTTTTTTTCCACCTATTGATTTTCACCGATTTTTATCTCTACTTGTTATCACTTGGAGTAGTAGTATGAGCCTATTTAGGCTATCCTAGGTGAGGTAGTGCTTCACGTTCAATTTGCGATTTATGTTTATTTATGTGGGAAAACATTCAGTGTTGAGCAGCACCTCTTTTATTTGTTTTACATTTTTTATTCACAGCAGCAGATCCACTTCTTTTAGATCTCCAGAGATAGTACAGTTGCACATGGTGTACTTGATGTGCTTCTACAAGAGTTCCATGCTTTCATATGTTTGTTTAATAAGTACAACATAGCCAACAGGTATTGCAAATTGCAAAAAAGAAGATTTCTATAAAATAGTATATGAGAGGTTAAATTACAGGTTCTTTTTGTGATTCGCAGCAAAAAAGACTATACAATACACCAAAAGGTATTCAGGAAGCAAAATCTTTGCTGTCCATTAAAGGTGAATCCACATGCTGCTAGACTGTGTCTCTTAAGTTTAAATGAAAAAATATTTTTTTATGCTTTACTATACAACTAGCCAAAGAGCTACACACGTGGCTGCCGTTCAACATATAAAACATGCAGACATGTTCATATTGCATTGCGGTAGTGCGCACGTTAGTGTGTTTGTTACAGCAATGCACGTTACATGCAGTGCCTTTCATTCTCAGAAACCTCAAATCATTTAGAAAAGCACCCAAACTCACCTTGCCTACAGATTTGCGTTGCAGCACAGTCCGAGGTGTGTTAACATGCTAGAGTGAGTTGTGTGCTGCCAGAAATGCTACATGTATTTGTAGTGTATTTTGGAGCATTCAGCAGCCTATTTAAAGGAATGGGCTGCCTTAACACAATGCACATTAATGTGAGTGCGCTAAAGCAGCGCAAGAGTTTGGGACCTAAAACTGAGAGAGGTGCATCATCTAAGTAGCTTTGAACATAGAATGATTATTAGTGGCAGACACAGTAGTTGAATCACTGCAACTGCTATCCTTTGGGATTCTTACATAATCTAGTCTCTAGAGTTTACAGAGAAAGTTTCATGTCCTCATCTGTCTTCTTGTCATTAAGAATGTTCCTGTCTGTTGTAAACGTATATCTCTGTAACAGCTGAGCAAAAAAAAAATCAATAACCAGATTTCATCTTTATCTCTACGGAATGAGAAAATATTATAGCTTTCCTCATCTTACCCTTCTCCTTCTCTCCCAATCCCATAACCCTATTTCCCTCTTCCCAATTCCTCCCCCTCTCACCACCTTTTTTTTCTTTTTAATTCCCTCACCCTTTGAGTGAGGTGGTCCTGTGTGTCACTGGAGGTCTGGTACTATATTACTCTTTTTTATACACATACACACAACTACACAGGTTGAACTAGATGGACTGTTGTCTTTATTCAACCTTATCAACTAATTAATTTAAAATAACCAAAACTAAACATAATAAACCTCTAATAACACTGCACTGTGACAATTATCCAAAACAAATATAAGTATTTGCCCGCTTTCAGATTTTTTATTTTTTTACATATTTGTCAAACTTAAATGACTTATGCCGCATACACACTATGGGAATTTCCATTGGAAAAACCTTGGATGGTTTTTCCGACGGAATTTCGCTCAAACTTGGCTTGCATACACACGGTCACACAAATCCTGTCGGAAATTCCGACCGTCAAGAACACGGTGATGTACAACACGTACATCGAGCCGAGATCAATGAAGTTCAATAGGCAGTTTGGCTCTTCTGCTTGATGCTGAGCATGCCTGTTTTTTTGTGCGTCGGAATTGCATACAGACAATCAGAATTTCCGATGGGAACTTTTTCCGTCGGAAAATTTGAGAACCAGCTCTCAAATTTTTCTTGGGGGAAATTCCGACAGAAAAATTCTGATGGAGCCTACACACGGTCGGAATTTCCAACCAAAAGCTCACATCGGACTTTTCTTGTCGGAATTTACGATAGTGTGTACGCAGCATAAAATGATCATCAAACTAATTTTATTATTACACAAAGATAACCCGAGTAAATACAAAATGCAGTTTCTTAATGATGGTTTCCTTTATTAAGGCAAAAAAGCTGTCCAAACCTGCCTGGCCTTATGTGAAAAAGTAATTGCCCCCTAAACCTAATAACTGGTTGTGCCACCCTTGTACAACAACTGCAATCAAGCATTTGCGATAACTGGCAATGAGTCCTTCACATTGCTGTGGAACAATTTTGGCCCAATCTTCTTTGCAGAATTGTTATAATTCAGCCACTTTGGAGGGTTTTCCAGCATGAACGGCCTGTGTAAGGTCATGATACAGCATCTAAATTGGATTTTAGTCCGGGCTTTGACTAGGCCACTCCAAAACCTAAACTTTGCTTTGTTTGAGCCATTTGGAGGTGGACTTGCTGTTGTGTTTTAGGTCATTGTCCTGCTGCATAACCCAAGTGCACTTGAGCTTGAGGTCACGAACTGATGACCAGACATTCTCCTTTAGTATTTTCTGGCAGAGCTCAGAATTCATGGTTCCATCAATTATGGTAAATCGTCCAGGTCCTGAAGCTGCAAAGCAGCCCCAGACCTTCCCGCTACCACCACCATGTCTGACTGTTGGTATGATGTTATAAAATGCTGTATTAGTTTTATGCCAGATGTAACGGGACGCACACCTTCCAAAAAGTTACATTTTTGTCACATCAGTCCACAGAATATTTACCTAAAAGTCTTGGGGATAATCAAGATGTTTTTTGGTAAATGTCAGATGAGCCTTTGTGTTCTTTTTGGTCAGCAGTTGCTTTGGTCTTGGAACTCTCCCATGGATGCCATTTTTGCCCAGTCTCTTTCTTATTGTTGAATCATGAATGCTGATCTTGCCTGAGGCAAGTGAGACCTGCAGTTTTTTAGATGTTGTTCTGGGTTCTTTTAAGACCTACTGGATGAGCCGTCAACATACTCTTAAGTAATTTTTGTAGGACGGACACTCCTGGGAAGGTTCACCACTGTTCCAAGATATCTCCATTTGTGGACAATGGCTCTCCCCGTGGTTCACTGGAGTTCCAAAGCCTTAGAAATGGCTTTGAAACCCTTCCTAGACCGATACATGTACATTATTTTGTTTCTAATATGTTCTTGAATTTTTTTTAGATTGTGGCATGATGTGTGGTATTGAACAGCTTTTTAAATTATTATTTAATTTATTAAGGGAAAAAATGCATCTTGGGTTATCTTTGTGTAATATTTAAATTTGTTTGATATTCTGAATCATTTAAGTGTAAGAAATATAAAAGAAAACTAAAATCAGGAAGAGGAAAATACTTTTTAACAGCACTGTAACTCAATCAATAATAAACATTGATAATAAATAGTTTAACAATTCATCAAATACAAGTGAAAACCTTCCTACTGCCTCATTTATAAATAAATGCCACTTCAAAGAAATCAAAATAATAAAAAATGTTACTATTACTTTAGCGCCATCTGAAATCTACTAATATTATTTTGATTTCTTTGAAGTGACAAAACTAAACTAACCAATAAATAAGATAAGACCTGTTGGTTACAAGAAAAAAAATCTTTGGTGTCCACTAGCAAAAAAGCATAACTAAAACTCCACCCTTGTCCCCAGCCACACGCCACCCGCTCCGAAATGTACTATTTCCAATTTTGCAAGGTAACAAGTCCCATTGAACAGCTGACACCATTGAGGACACCCCATACCACCAGTTGAACAACCTGCTTTGTAATCATTTCACCTTTTTCACATACCCCCTAATCTGCCAAGCTGCTGCAAAAATCACTTATATAACAAATCTGAAAGCACATGTTAATTAGAGGAGAGTGGGTGACACAACCTTCTTTCCTTGTTGATCCTTCAGAAAGAACTTACAGCAGCCCAGTAAGTCCTACCTCTGCTGCTCCTCTCTGCCACCTGACCCTTGACTTCCAATCAGGTAAGGCTTGCATTTTGTTCTAATATTTTAACCCTTTCTTGGGAACTAGTCCTCCCCCAGTTGTTATTCTTTTAGTAAATATGTTCTGTGGCATCATTCACAGACTGTCTATTTTTTTTAAAGTATTTATACATTCTTGCTTGTGACACCCCATAGTAGTGGGTTGTTTAGCAGTTTTCCACACAAGGGCCCATAGGAGAAGTTTTTATGTATTTTCCAAGATGGAGGCCAGTGACCCAAATGGCTATCTGTCCGGTCCTTCACTCAGTTTAGGTTCCGATTTACTTTGGCCCATAGCCATACCAGAAGTCACACAAAACATAAAAAAAGGGGGGCGTGGTCTGGTGCCGTTCCAGGATGGACGTGTAGTGTGCGAGCTCCCGTCCCGAGGTCCAGCAACTTCAGCTTATCAGCTTACCTGCTCCACCGGACATGGTGAGAACCGCTCGCAGTGCCTCGGCAACCCGTTCCCGATCCCCGCTGAACACCGACACCCCGCTGAGTCAGCAAATCCCCGAGATATTCCGGTCACGGCCTACGGCCAGGATGCAGGCCTCGCAAGCAGCATCCTCCCAAGCGCCACGCGCCCAGAGCTCCAGCCCGCAGCGACCCGAGGAGCAGAGATCCCCAGGTCTGGCAACGGGGATGACTCACCCCCCGGCAGTGAGCCTTAATGACCTGCACAGCGTCGCTACGGATATTAAAAACACCCTCATGGCGGCCATCTTGGACATGAGGTCGGACATACACGCCATGACGCTTAGGGTGGAAGAGGTGGAATACGCTCAAGCCCGCCAAGACACAGCGATTTGTCACGTTCAACAGGTAACAGAGTCGCATGCGATCCACCTCAGGGAGATCAATCGCCACATGGAAGATTTAGATAATCGCGGAAGGCGTCACAACCTTAGAGTGAGGGGTATTCCAGAAATGATCGATGCCAGCCAGCTCCCAGTGGCAGTAACTACCATCTTTAATGATCTACTTGAAAGAGCCCCTGATACCCCGATCGCGTTCGAACGGCTCCACAGGGCACTGCGCCCGCGGGGAAGGGACACAGATCCCCCACGGGATGCAGTCTGCTGCCTCACAGACTTTCCCTTGAAGGAGGAAATATTACGCAAGGCCAGACACCGCAACCAACTGTCTTTCCAGGGAACGGATATCAGAATCTACCAGGACCTATCTAACATCACCCTGCAGCGCAGACGCGAGCTACGTCCCCTCCTGGAAACACTGAGGGCCAGATCCATAATCTACCGATGGAAGTTCCCCTTCTGCCTGACAGCAACTCACCAAGGCCGCACAGCCAATCTAAAAGTCCCGGAGGATTTAGACCACTTCTGCACGGCCATGGAGATACCGTATGTGGAAGTACCAGACTGGTACAGCGACTTCCGTATACCGCCATTCAGAAGAGTCACCTCCATGGAAGGTATCGCAGAAGCAGGCAACTTTAGTATCGGCCGCCGACGCTCTCACCCACCTCCTCCCCACACTCCTTCAAAGGATCAAAGAGCCCCGCGTAATGGTAGCCCGACGGCTTCTCCAGTGCCCCGCAAAGCACGCATCGCCTAACAAGAAACATGAATACCGTCCTTCTGTTTCCACCTCACAGCTGGACTCTGGACCACTCCAATTCGCAGGTAACTTTATACAGCAATCCCTAGGGAACACTGGTAGAACGGTTGGTACCCTCTTTCCCTCTTGGACAACTCCCGAAGGTTTCCCCGGTCGCCCTAACTTCCTTATGTCGGGTCAGAGACTACCTTCTCCCGCACTGATTGTCTTTTCCTCCTTCTCCTCACACTGTATTCATTCTTGCTCATCGGCTGTACCCTTTTTCTATTGAAGCCTTCTTCCTACATTCTCCTATCTACTCCAATGCAGCTAATGACATGTCGATATATAATCCCCCGATTGCATTATGTGCTGTCTTTCTCCCCACAAGCCCTACTAGCTCCTAGCTCCTGAATTTTCTGCTTTACAGCACTGAGGGTGGTCGGGGATCCGAGGGGGACATGCACAGGTGTGTGGCCTACGTGGATGTCGGGTAGAATCCATTCTCAGGTTTGGGAATGGGCGTGCCCCCCTCGGATTTAGACAGCCTGCCCTTAACCCCTGGGTATGATTTTGTTTACTATGTTTTTGTTTACTATGTTTTGTTTGCTATGTTATCCATATTTGGATTTTTGATGTCAGCCATAACTGCAGATGCATACTTGTTCACGGTAACGCAAGCTGTACGTTCTGTTCTGTTCTGTTTTAACTAATTCACCATGTTACTGACTCTGTTCCCTGCATATTCCTCTAAACCAAAGTATATGCCCCCTATTCTCTGTCATGTGACATCTGAAATTTGAGCAATACACTTAATTTCTTATCCCCCTCTTCCACACAAACCCCCAGATTACACAATGCTAAACATCCTCCTCTAATTGCCGAATAAATGCCCTTACAACTCCACAGCCTTCATGCTTTATGAGAATAAGCCGTTACACACAGCCCTGAAGTCACCTACGAATCACCCTCTCACCATGTCCTTATAGGATGACCTGTCCATCATCTACACAACAAGATTACTCCTCTGACACCAAAATGAGCCATAGATGACGCTAACAATCAGCAGCGTCTGTTATCCTTAAGACCTCATAGAGAGACGCAGACCTCACCTCTCTCTAGTTGAACTCCACCTACCGCTCTCACACACAGCGGACTCTGGTAGACACCGCTGAACCTCACCGGTATCCCCACTCCTAATTGGTGGGCTTGCAGGTCAAGTCCCACACCCGGTATAATACCCCATCCCCCTACCTGTCCCCTCCTTCCTCCCTGGTTATCTTTCTCCTCAACGTCCTAACCTCACCTACCCCACATCTTCCCTTCTCCCCATCCGCATAACCCCCCCCTTTCTTTTCCTCCCGTCTCTGACTTCCCCATATCCTCCCGCCCCCCACTCGCTTAAACCTCTACTACCAACATGAGCCCCGATAATGTCCGAGGCGCCAACCTGTCCCTAAAGGTAGTCTCCCTTAACGCCAAAGGACTGAACATACCTGAAAAGCGAACACAACTCTTTTCCCTCATGCGCAGCATGAAAGCTGACATAATCTTCTTACAGGAAACCCACTTTTGTAAGAAATCAGTTCCCAACATGACTAATAGCCTCTTCCCCCATAGTTTCCATGCCACCTCACCTATCTCGAAATCCAAAGGAGTCTCCATAATCATTTCCAAAAACCTTCCCATCCAAATTACAGACACTCACCTTGACGAACTAGGCAGGTATATCTTCCTAAAAGGGACACTCAGGAACAAACCAATCACTTTGGCTAACATATACAGCCCCAACTCGTCCCAAGTTCCCCTTTTTAGGGCTGTAACAAGACACCTAACCAATTTCCAAGAGGGTATTCTTATACTGGGAGGGGATCTCAATGTACCCCTGAACCCCCTTTTAGACACCTCGTCTGGGAAATCCCACCTACCATACAGGGCGCTCCGACAAATCAGAAAATGTTTCCAAGAACTCTTGCTCCACGACACATGGCGCACCTTACACCCGAACGTAAAGGATTTTACATTCTTCTCCGCCCCACATAACAAATATTCACGACTAGACTACATATTTCTTACCCAACAGGATCTCCCGTCCCTGAAAGCAGCAACCGTCGAACCGATGACCTTCTCGGACCACCACCCTATCTCAATGACCCTCACTTTCCCTGAAAAAGTATACCGCTCGCAAATTTGGAGACTAGACCCTTCCATCCTGACAGACAAAACCAAAGAATTAGAGATTCAAACTTGCCTAAGCAATTATTTCACTGAGAACAACACCCCGGACATTTCTAAACGTACTCAGTGGGCGGCTCACAAATGTGTTGTCCGAGGGAAATTGATTTCCCTGGGGGCCGCAATTAGAAAGGAAAAACGGGCCAAACTGGCTGATCTCTTTTCCAAACTTAATAAACTAGAAGCACTACACAAACGAAACCTGGCCCAGCAAACCCTCGTAGAACTACTAGAGACTCGTACACTCATTCAGGAAGAATTGGGCCATCACCTCAGGAAGAAATACACTCTATCTCAGAAACTTTTTTACGAATTCGGCAACAAAAGTGGCCATCTTCTTGCTCAAGCCTTACGCAAGAAAAGGGCTGCTAATACGATACACCACATACAATCCCCCACGGGTAAGACTCTCACGAATAACAATGACATAGCCAGAGAGTTTGAGAAGTACTACTCGTCCCTATATAATCTAGATAAATCCGAACCCCCTACTACCTTATCGAATGACAGACCCAATGATATTAACTCGTTCTTAGACCAATTTGCTCCAGGAAAGCTCCCCACTGACACCACCACGATTCTGGAATCCCCGATCTCTATTCAGGAATGGAAAAAAGCTTTAAAACAACTTAAGCCTGGTAAGAGCCCGGGACCTGATGGTCTTTCCGCCGTATATTTCAAGACATTCTCAGACCTTCTTCAACAACCCTTCCTTGACGCCTTCAATACACTCTCTCCCACAAATCCTTTCAAAAGCGAAATGTTAGAAGCACATATCGTTGTTATCCCCAAAGAAGATAAGGACCCCACCCAAACGGGAAATTATAGACCAATCTCATTATTGAATGTAGATGTCAAAATCTTTTCTAAGATTTTGGCAAACAGACTCTTACCGCTTCTCCCTTCCTTAATCTCTCATGACCAGACCGGCTTTATCCCTGGACGTGAAGCCAGGGACAACACTGTTAAAGCAATAAACTTACACCACCTTATGACACAGACAACCCAAAAAGGCCTGTTTTTGTCACTCGATGCGGAGAAGGCGTTCGACAGAGTAGCTTGGGACTATATGACAGCGGTTCTGAGGGCCATAGGATTGGGCCCATATATGTTAGGCCTAATCCTGTCACTATACACGGGACCATCTGCTAAGGTACGGGTCAACAATACTCTGTCGGACGCCTTTCCCATCGGAAATGGCACAAGACAGGGCTGCCCCCTGTCCCCCATCCTCTTTGTACTCACACTTGAACCATTCCTCCGTAAACTGACATACAACCCAGATATCCAAGGTATAAGTTCCTCCAAAAGAGAATATAAATACGCTGCTTTCGCAGACGATATTTTGTTGTTCCTGTCGAACCCACTGATCTCCCTACCAAACCTTCTTTCTGAATTTAAACAATTTCAGTTCCTCTCCCACCTTAAAATTAATTTCTCGAAATCCTTTGCCCTTAATATAACATTACCTCAACACATAGTTGATCAATGTAAGGCTAACTTCCCGTTCCAATGGAAACATGATTCCATCACATACCTAGGGATACAACTCCCTTCCAAACTCTCAAACCTCTACGCTAAAAACCATGTTCCTATCCTACACAGAATATCCTCTGATCTTGAAACATGGAACAAACCGCTTTTCTCTTGGTTTGGCAGAGCGGCGATCCTCAAAATGAATGCCCTCCCGAGAATACTCTATATATTGCAGGCGATCCCTATACATATACCTCCGGCCTTTTTTAAATCTTATAGAAACATATGCACTAAATTCTTATGGGGGAACCGTAGACCCAGAATCAGCTTTACGCAGCTCACCCGACCTAAAAGACTTGGGGGCATAGGCCTCCCCAACCTTCTCAATTATTACACTGCTACACACCTTACCAGGATAGTGGACTGGAATACTCAATCTCTCCACAAAGATTGGGTTTCCCTAGAAGCATCTTTTTCTGCTCTCCCTTTGGAGTCTCTCCCATGGTTACTCTCACCCCACGTCCCCTCTGAATTACACGTACACCCACTTATAGGCCCAACCTTGCAATGCTTCAAAAAGCTTTGCTACCGATCACCCATATCTTCGATTCCCGGCCCACTGACACCTGTAAAAATGAACCCTGGGTTCCCACCAGGTATGCACGCAAAGTTTCTTACCGATAACTGGACACAGAGCCCAATTAGATCACATCAGTTCTTCCTCCGGGGCAAACTATTGTCTACATCCCAACTCTCCTCCCAACTAAACAAGCCACCCATTCCCCCTTGGACATATATTTTAATTGCTCATTTTCTAAAATCCCTTAACAAGAATATACAATGCTCCAGAGAACTCACCCCTTTCGAAAAGCTATGTATCCAAACGACACCCCAATCTCATCTAGTTTCTACCACACATGAACTCCTCTTCGCCGAGATGAAAGCTAACGAGACCTTAGCCTGTAAGAACTGGGAGTCAGACCTCTCGGTATCTCTTTCAGCGGAACAATGGGAACTAATTTTCCTCAACATACATAAAGGGTCGACGAATGTGTCGACCCAGGAAAACGGCTTTAAGATCCAATCTAGATGGTACCGCACGCCCACCCTTCTGCATAAATATAATCCCACAATCCCAGAGGTTTGCTGGAGATGTCTCCGGGAAAGGGGAACCCTTCTCCATATCTGGTGGTCCTGTCCATCTCTAAAAGACTTCTGGGAAAAGGTATGCCATATAACCTCTCGAGTCACCTCATATCATTTGGACCTTTCCCCTTCTCAATTCCTTCTACACCATTCACCCCTGTCGCACAATTCCTATCACAAATCCCTAGCAATGCACATGATCAATGCGGCAAAGCAGTGTATCCCTATACACTGGAAATCGACTCACCAACCAACCATAAAAGAATGGTTTAACAGAATATGCAAAATTGAGGAAATGGAAAATCTTATACATATTGCAAGAGAGACTCCGTCATCATTTAGTAAAAAATGGGCCTGCTGGTTACACTATAAAACGACCCCAGAATTTGCAAACTCCCTGAACCCTGACAAAGGATAAATTACTCCTCTGAGAATTGTCATTAAAAATCTACGACGTGCCAGGATCTCCCCTTAACCCTAAACCTTACAAAGACACCTCTCTCCTCCTATATCTCCCCCTATACAGATCCGCCCCTAGTTTCTCATAACACGCCCCTTGAACACCCCAAGGGGTCGGGGAAGTCAGAGACGGACCCCCTGCCAACGCCATCCCTTCCTGCCTCACTCCCCTCCCCTCGATCCCCACCCCACCCCTTCTCCTTCCACCACTTACCCCCTCCTACTTTCTCATCCACAAGCTTCTGTACAATACAACCACTAACATAGCTCCAGCCTACACTCCCGCATTCATACACTCTCAACGAAATAAACCTGTTTATAGCTCCTTCCCTCCCTTTCTGCCATATTGCACCTGTTGGCCTTTCCCTCCCACACAGACCAAAAGTCCATAACGGCATCCGTGAACCTACCTAGCTCTAACCTACCAACAAGATCTATCCCCGTCAATGGTAGTGAACTTTGACTAGACCCCACAACTACCTTGAATTAAGGTAGCCCACCCCAACACGGCCTAGTTCATGAAGGATGCACATAGCCATTTCATTTTCACTACCCGCAAGTTGAATTGTATGTGACACATGTTATTCATCCATGTTTTGTGGTTGTATTAATACCTTATTGTACTACTATTGTTCAAGATATCTGTAAATGCTTTTTACATTTCAATAAACTGTTTTTGGAAAAAAAAAAAAAAAAAAAAAAAGGGCTCACTCACGCTTCAGTTTTTACAGGTTGAATTCTTAGGGGTCGCTCCGGACAGTCAAGGTCCTTGCTACACAGGGGGCTCAGTTCACCAGGAGCATGAAACTGAAGGAACCATTTACTTTACCACTAGGTGGGTGAACCTTCCTCCATTAAACCACCACTCATTACTGACTAAAATCAGATATTTTCTCTCCCATTTTCTGCCTAATGTTATCTTAGAAAGATTAGAAGTCTTAGTCAGCACCTCTAACATTGCTATCTTTGCTGCCATGCTGATATTCCTCGCTGCACACATCAAGAAGATTTCCCCTCTTTCTTCCCATTTAAAAATGTCACTGTCTTTACGAGAATAACATAGGACCTAAATATCTCTTAGCAGCCATCTATATACTTTTTCACAGTGCAGCAGTCATCTTAATTTTAGTTCATAAAGTATTTTTTTGAAATACTCTATATGCAAAATAAAGATGTTTCACAATAACCAAAGACCACAATAAGTAAGCCCTGCAAGACAACACTCCCCATTAACCATGCCTAACAATCACCCCTACCATGAAAATGCAAGCCAATTTTGTTTTCCTAGCAGACTTTGTAAAGGTCTCCAGTCCTCTGCTGGTGTTGCTACACATGCATGCTTATTTGACAGCATGGTAAAGAATGACATGTCTATGTACAAAGTGTAGTAACCCACAGAAAACAGCTTTCATATCAGGCCCATGTCAGTCTGGCCATTATTTTAGCAGCAACACACCACCAGTGACAGACTGATTTCAACCTACATTACAGACAGTTGAGTTTCAGTAGTATTTTGGTCAATGGAATTACTTCTACTACTAATAATGATAATGAAAACTGAATTGCAGCAAATTTGCCTGCCAGAGTCACATACTTTCATGAATTAAAGATATATTCTTTGTTCCTGTCCCGGTGATGTTGAAAAACATAAAACAGCTGTATGCAAGTTTGTAATACTGCCTCTATAAAAACTATGGCTGTATCTATGCTGTACACTAGTGGTTCTGGATTTAATGATTGCTAAAAAGGCGAAAAATTTGTGCTTTGCATGACTCTGCAAACTTTCCTCTTTTTGGATCCTTTTGCATTGCCTTTCCATGGCCTTAATGGTTGTACTATTCCCATGGACTCACATGTTCTACACTATAGAGTCATATCTTGCACAGATGACGGATAAAAAACCTGAAACAGCTGCATGCAAGTAATACTGATTCTGTAAAAGAATAGCTGTATCTGTGCTACACACTGCCCACTTGCCCATATGCAGAAACTGAGATCCTTATTTTAGGATTTGTGCTGGAATGAGGACTTTTGTTATAACAAGGCAATGCTGTATCTCACAGTACTTTAGAGGTAGACTTTTTGTTTCCTTTTGAAATGCCTCACCCCAACTTTAAGAGCTTGGTTCACCTTTTTTACAAAGTAAAAACATTTAGCTTTGTAAAATGTTCATTCATTTTATTGTCTTACCTGTTGGCCATTTAGCCACCCTCAAGCCTAGCTGAACTACTCACAGTCAGCAATCCTTACATTCTGCCTTGTTGCGAGGATGTGAAAAACCATTGGACTATCACTCCCAGCATTACAGGAGTGAAAACCACGTCAAGTCCCAGCAACACGGCAGAATGAAAAGGGAATGCTGAAATGTAATTTTTCAGCCCGGCTTCTAATGGTGCCCAAATGGCCCACAGCTATGATAATACACATTTTACAAAGCTACACTTATTTGTAATACTTACTGAAGCCCCTTGATTGCTAGCTATTTCATGGAAAAGGTAAACCTAGCCTTCAATGGTTGTAATTTTCCCTTTCATATTCATCTAAAATGATGAACTATGCAGTTTCATGGGAGCTCTTCTTATAAACAGACACAATAATGCTTGAATTAGAATTTTTGTCATGTTAATGATGTAACAATGTTGTTGAACAAATGGATAGAATATGAACAAAAAGGTGCCATTACTGGTCCTAGGGCATTGTCATATACAGTAATGCTTGTATATAGAGCAAATTCTGTGTGCATCGTGTAATTACTGTGTCAATTTCTGGATTGCTTTGCCTTTCAAACTGAAATCTCCTATTCATATCTACTATTCCTATACACATTTGCTAATGCTTGTTTTGCAATGGTATAATTCATCTCATATGACAGCCCTCACAGAGATCTTCTTTCCTTCTCTATTTTTTTTTTATCAGCCTGCATAGTCCACTAAAATTATACTTTCAGCTAATTTTTCATGACACCTTATAAGTCAGTGCTTATATAAGTTCAACAGTTTATTATAACTTTCATCCAAGAGTTTCTACCATTATAGCTAATCAAAACTAATGTTTATTGTAATAATAATAATAATAATAACAACAAATTAATAGAAAATATGCCAAGACCTTCATTTAATTTCTATATCACTTAAAATATTATCTTGTAACATTAAAGGCATCATCAATCAAAAAAAATATAATAAAAATATGCATTATTAAAATATTTAAGGTCTCGGCAGAATATTCCACTAATCCTATATGTTTTTCTGTAGACTGTGTTTCAAATATTATCTTTGGCACTAATTCATTGTCAGCCTACTAAATAAAAACTGCAACCTTATCTACCTACTATATAACAAATGGTTGTATGTACAGAAAAGAGAAAAAGAAAGTAAGAGTAATGGTCATAGTTTTTCTTTTGCTTTATCTTAAAGCCTTGCTGGAAAAATAAAAAATAAATAAGCACAAGGACCATTAGTTACCATCAATGTGATTCAACTGTTTTGCTGCTGTCTCTTGGTTTAGGTGAAATCTTCCTCTTTTGATAAATCTCTCCCACCACCACCACTATAATCTTCCAGTAGAGCGGGGAGTTAATAGAACTGAGGGTGCTGTGACAGTCACTCATCAAGTGTGTCCGAATTTGCCCAGACTTTTCACCCAGGTTCTCCATTCATAGAGGCTGTAATATTACTTCTATAAATGAAACACAATCTATGAATGGAAGGGGCAGACCTTTCAATCATCCACCTGTCCTCCATTCATAGATAGAAGCTTTAGTCACCCAAATATCCAAATATCACCCAAACCGTCCTCTCCGGTCTTGATTTAAGACCTCCTACTCTCAAGCTCCCTTGTCTCCTCCCATGCTCATCTCCAGAGCCTCATAATATTTTTGTATCATTGTAAACAAATATATGTATTTCAGAATATTTGTTATTAACAGTTGATTGGTAGGGGCAGGATAGGCTTCTCTGAATAGAAAGGTTTTCAGGGATTGCTTAAACATGCACAGAATAGGAGATAGTCAGACAGATTGGTGTGGGTAATTTCATATGATGGAGAGGCTCGGAAGAAGTCCAAGAGGTGAGCATGGGAGTAGGTGACAAGGGAACTAGAGAGCAGGAGGTCTTGGGAGGAATGAAGAGAACAATTTGGTTGGTATTTTGAGACTAGGTTAGTGATAATGCTGGGAGCCAAGTTGTGGATGCAAGTTATTGTTAGTCATTTGAATTTGATTAATTGGATGAGTGGCAGTCAATGGAAAAATTGGCAGAGAGGGGTGGCAGACAATGAATGATTGGTAAGGTGAAGGAATCTGGCAGCAGCATTCATTATGTACTGAAAGGGGTATAGCCTATGTAAAGGAAAGCCAATGAGGAGGGAGTTGCAGTAATCGAGGCCAGAGATAACCAGGCAATGGATTAGGAGCTGTGTGGTGTCATTGGTTAGGAAGGGGCATATTTTGGAGATTTTATGGAGGCTGAGGCGGCAAGCTTTGGACAGTGATTGGATATGGCGCTGAAAGAAGGTTGAGAGTCCAAGATTACCTAGCACCCTAGCATGTGGGGATGGGTTGAATGTTGTGCCATTACTCTTGGAAGAGAGGTCAGGGGAAGGACAGGAAAAAATAGTAATATAAATAGAGTTTGAGAAAGTGGTATGACATCTAGACTGATATGTTGGTCAGTAAATTAGTGATGCATGAGGAGATGAATGTTGTGAGCTGAGGGTAGAGATATAGATTTGAGGGTCATCAGCATAGAAATGATATTTAAAGCCATGGGAGGCTGACCTAGGTAGGAGGTGTAGATTGAGATTAGGAGAGGTCCAAGAGGAGAACCTTGGGGTACTCCGACTGAGAAAGGAGGAGGAGAGGAGAAAGTAGAATTGTAAGTGACACTGAAGGTGTGGTGGGGTAGGTAGGATGAGAACCAACGAAGAGTACAATGACCAAAGGAGTGAAGTTTTTTGAGAAGGAAAGGGGGTGGTCAACTGTATCAAAGGCAGCCGAAAGGTCCAGATGTAGGAGTACAGAAGAGTGTCTATTGGCTTTAGCTGTTTAGTAAATCATTTGTGAGTTTTAGGAGAGCAGTTTCTGTGGAGTGTTGAAGGCGAAATCCAGACTGAAGGGAATCAAGAAGGTTATTCTTGATGAGATAGTCACTCAGTTGGTTGTAGACCAGGCGTTCAAGGAGTTTGGAGGAAAAGGGGAGCAAGGAGATGGGGGATAGGTTATTACGATTGGTGGGGTCCAAGGAAGGCTTTTTAAGTATGGGGGTAACTAATGAATGTTTTAGAGAGTCAGAGAAAGATGTCAGAAGAGAGGAAGAGATTGATGATATGAGTTAGAGAGTGTAGGATAAAGCCAGGGGGTGACCGCAGTATTTAAGAGGGAAAAAGGTTCAGGGGACAGATGGTTAGGTGGGAGTTAGAAAAAAGTCTGGCAACCTTGTCTATTATAGCAGGGTTGAATAAATTGAGGTGTTGAGTGAAACTGTGGACATTGGGTCAGAAGATACATTCTGACCCAACAGCAAAGATATGAAGATCAAAAAATTGAAAAAATACACACAGTATAGGAATTCCATTTAAACTTCATGCAGGTACCAGAGATCAGAGACACAGAAATATCAAGTGGACAAAACATGTTATCGTCGCTTAGTAGTATTTTTTTTCCCTAATATTTAATACTAGATTTCTCAACAAGCTATAATTGCATTGTGTTAAACAATCTAAGTGTTCTTTGGAGTGGAAATACATAAACATCAGTAAAGCGTAACATGAGCCATTCTGAGCCAAGCAAGAAATGTATATCCAATTGTATTGATAAGTACACATTATATTTTTGGAACCAGACAGCATTTTTTGTTCATACTTCCAGCAAGTCTCTCTGCCAGCAACAGTGAAATAATAGACAAGGCGCATAAACCATATTCAGCATTTCAGTACTAAACTCAGTCCAACAGAAGGAGCACCATTTCACATTAGTGCCATAATGGTTTATGAGCCATTACCAAAACATATTGCACAATATTGTTTTTATATCCTCTTTAAAATATGGAAATCGGAGTTTTTCATCACGGAACAGTGACACAAGGTAACTATAGCATATTTAATGTAAATGGAACAAATATATGAATTTTAACTATAGGTAAGTTAGGCATGCCATATAGAGATCGAAATGTGTCTGGTTCAGCAGGGACCGATTGAATTTGATCTATGTATGGGCAGGATGGAAGTCTCCCCGCTGTCAGAAAACAATGTGGATGGGGAAATCTGGTCTTTTTTTTTTTTGTTCAACCTGGTGGATGAATGAAAAAAAAAAAAAATTACTATGGGCTATCTAAGACCTGGTGTTAGAGTGAATGAAGGATCTATAGCCATTGGTGGGAAAAACAAGGACAGGTGGCACTAAACTGCTTGTGCCAAAAGCCATGTCTCAGTTATGCACAGTTAAGACTTACTTTCAGTCAAAAATGTTGTTGTTACTCTTGAACAATGTGGGGTAATCCTTCATCAGGTTTTATTGATGTCAATAGTCCTGCTGGGGAGATTCTCCTAGTACAAATGTTATCATTGGAGTAGAAAGTGAGGGAAAATCTCTGACAGAAGCTCAGCAAAATAAAAAAATTAATTAATTAAAACAGGCTCTAGCCTTCCCCGTGCTTTCAAAAAAATTGCTTTATTGCTGTATTGCTGTTGTTGCATGCTCACAAGCATGCTTTTTATGAATAATTAATAATCACTTTAGATAAACCACACCCACTTTAGTGAATCAAGCTCACTTTAGATAAGCCACACCCACTATTTACTGCAATTGCGTGCCCCAAATCCCTCCCCAATTAGTTCTAAATAAACCAGTAGGCAGAAAGCTGAGCAATAAAACCCTGACAGAGGTTCTAACTCTCACCTTCTCTAACCAAAAAAAGTTTGGGCTTAAGGTCCAACTAAGCACAGACTTTGATTAAATACAAAATTAAGATAGCACATTGGGATACTGTATAATTGATCCTTTCCCAGCTTGGCACAACTGCCATTTGCATAAGAAATATTTCCAGACCTGTTACTACCACTAAAGATAAAATACTTACTGAAACTCAAAAAGGAGGTATAAGATCGAGGGTGGTCTAGACATAAAGTGGCAGACTTCCCTCTTATACAGAAGGCTAACTGGTATTATCAAAGACAACATTTTTGTTAACTCATTACCTAATTTAAATAAAAAAATTAAATTTTCTATTTGCAAGATTATGGAATTCACCAAGTTTTATTCTTTCTGAACTGAAGAGAGATGTTACAGGGCCATGGTCAATGAAAAAAAGTTGGGCTTTAACCAATTAAGGACCGCCTCACGCCGATATACATCGGCAGAATGGCACGGCTGGGCACAAGCACGTACAGGTACGTCCTCTTTTAAGAAGCCCAGCCGTGGGTCGCGCTCGCGACCCGGTCCTGAGCTCCGTGACCGCTCCCACGGAACCCGCAGACCTGATCGCCGCCAGTGTCCCGCGATCGGATCACAGAGCTGAAGAACGGGGAGAGGTGTAAACAAACCTCTCCCCATGCTTCCTAGTGTGAGTGTCACTGATCATCTGTTCCCTGTCATAGGGAACGACGATCAGTGACGTCACATGCCAAGCCACGCCCCCACACAGTAGTAATCACTCCCTAGGAAACACTTAAACCCTTCAGCGCCTCCTACAGGTTAACCCCTTCACTGACAGTGTCATTTTCACAGTAATCAGTGCATTTTTATAGCACTGATCGCTGTAAAAATGACAATGGTGTCAAAAGTCTCCGATGTGTCCGCCATAATGTCGCAATCACGAAAAAAAAATGCTGATCGCCGCCATTACTAGTAAAAAAATATATATTAATAAAAATACCATAAAACTATCCCCTATTTTGTAGACGCTATAACTTTTGCGCAAACCAACCAATAAACGCTTATTGCGTTTTTTTTACCAAAAATATGCAGAAGAATACGTATTGGCCTAAACTGAGGAAAAAATATGTTTGTTTATATATTTTTGGGGTATATTTATTATAGCAAAAAGTAAAAAATATTGTTTGTTTTTTTTAATTGTCGCTCTATTTTTGTCTATAGCGCAAAAAATAAAAACCACAGAGTTGATCAAATACTACCAACATAAAGCTCTATTTGTGGGGAAAAAAGGACATCAATTTTGTTTGGGAGCCACGTCGCACGACCAAGCAATTGTCAGTTAAAGCGACGCAGTGCCGAATCGCAAAAAGGGGCCTGGTCCTTTAACTACAAAATGGTTCGGGGCTTAAGTGGTTAAAGTGTTTTTTACTTTTAGTGTATTCCCTGCATTATGGTAAAAATTGTCCCACTACCTGTTTCTTCTCCACCCCACCCCCTCAAATTACTTACCTGAGCCCTTTAATGATCCAGTGCTGTGCCCATCTGAAACAGCATTGGTCTCTACCCCTGCTGCTGTCAGTCAAATCTTGTGACAAGAGAGTGAAAGGCAGGGCTGAGCTGTGCTGTGAATGGGATGAATGCAGCCCAGATTAAATGTGCAACTGCATGTGTGCCCCCATAGCAAGTGGCCTGCTATGGGGGCACACTCAGGAGAGAAGCAGTGGACAGTGCTGACAGGGGACTCAAGAAAAGGAGGTAAGGGGCCACTCTGTGCAATGGTAAGTATAAACCTATTTTTTTTATTTTAGAAAAACAATATAGCCTTTACAACCACTTTAATATTGGACACCAGGTCAAAATTTCATGTCAAGTGGGTTCCATGGGTACAAGATTCCAGTTTTAATTTATTGACTCCTGTATTTGAGATAGGGTGTACTTGATCTCTGGATAATTCCCCTCTTTGTCGGTGTTTCCACTCCCTCCTCCATTTGTTTTTCCTTTCGTTGTTCTCTATTCTCGTCTCCCTTCTTCTGGACCCTTTTCTTTTCTACCCTCCTACTCTTTGCTAATCTAAGGAATTTGACTCACTATTTGTTCTCTGTATGTAGGCTGAACTGTACCCAGTAATTTGCTGAGGCTTGGTGATGCCCAGGTCCAACTCCTTGATTGTATGCCCCTAAGGACCAATTCACACTGGAATGCATGTGTTCAAACACGCACATTCCCGTACTATTCCAACACATTTTCCTGCATTGCTTTTGCCAGCCCATTCATCTGAATGGGCTAAAAAATGCACTGGACTGAAGAGGAGATAGCTTATGTATAGTTAAGCCAATGAGTAGGAAGTTGCAGTAGTCAAGGCAAGAGATAACCAGAGAGTGACTTACTGTAGAAGCTGTGTGGTGGTGTTTGTTAAGAAGAGGCATATTTTGAAATGTTGCAGAGGTTGAGGAGGCTAGATTTGGACAGTGATTAGATGTGGAGCCGAAGGATAGCTTAGAGTCCAGGGTTACAACTAAAACCCTGGCATGTGGTGATGGACTGACAATTGTGCCATCAACGTCTACAGAGAAGTCATGGGAAGAGGCACGTGGGGGAAGACAAGTTATGAGCTCAGCTTTGGATAGACTGAGTTTGAGGATCTGATGTAACATCCATATTGATAGGTCTGTTAGTAAATTAGTGATGCATGTGGAGACGGATGAGGTGAGCTGAGGGGTAGAAAGATGGATATGGGTGTCCTCATCATAGAAATGCTATTTGAAGCTGTGGGAGTTCATGTAGTTTCATTTCTAATCTGTGTGGTGCCAAGCGTCTAAGATTTCCAGAGACTTTAACAGGTTTATAAATTTTGCCTTTACCAATTATGTGATAATGACAATTCTGATCTCCATATGTTGATTTATTTAGACTGTCAGACCTGAAATATTTCATGGCTGCAGTTTTATTTCTAATCCACAACGCCAAGTGTCAGTGCTGGACTTTATCAGGTGTAGAAGTTTTGCCCTAACTCATTGTGGAAATGAATGGTGTATGTTGATGTCTGTCAGACGCAGACTTGATACAGCTCATGGCTGCAGTTTAGATTTCTAACCCACAGTGCTAAATGTCTAATATTTCCAGGCAGTGACTTTACCAGTTTCATATGTTTTGCTGTAATTCATGGGGGAAATAATGGTACTGTTTTATTCAGATACTCCATATGTTGGTGTCACCGTGTCAGAAGGCAGGTCGCCCGGTGGGCAGCCGCTAAAGACAAATTGCCAGCGAGCGGCTGCAACAGAATGACTAAGAAGCTGCCCGGCAGCACTATGTGTCTGCCCCGTCTACGGTTGCCCTCCCTGATGAATACCCGGAGCTACTGCACCCCTGGCCCCACCCTCTGCACACCACTGACTCTGCCTAAACATTGAATGGGCCTAGAAAATATTTGAGGGGGGGTGCTTTTTTTTTGTCTGTATACTAGGTTTGCTTATTGCTATATAAAAGCTGTTTTATTTGTGATGTTCTGGTGACTTGTATAATTACTGTATATACTCGAGTATAAGCCGAGTTTTTCAGCACATTTTTTTGCGCTGAAAATTCCCCCCTCGGCTTATACTTGAGTCACCTTTTTGCGCCTGATCTCCCGGAATTTGGGGACCCGGTACCGGCCGGCCGTAGGTCCCCTGGACATGTAGCCCCACTCTTTCTCTACAAGTGTGCAAAGTTTGTTTGCCGGGGAGCACCGATTTTTCAAAGCCAGGCACCCCTTCCATAGACTCCCATGTTAAACGGTAATTTCTCTGGTGATTTTGGGGATCCATTACCAGCCGGTCGTAGGTCCCCTGGACCCGGAACACACATGTAGCCCCATTTCTCCTCTACAAGTGTGCAAAGTTTGTTGTCTGCGGGACCTACAGCCGGGGAGCACTGATTTTTCAAAGCCGGGCACCCCTTCCATAGACTCCCATGTTAAACATCAGTCTAGTCATGGACAGAGTGAGGCATGGGCACAGTGAGGCATGGGCACAGTGAGGCATGGGCACAGTGAGGCATGGACACAGTGAGGCATGGACACAGTGAGGCATGCACATGGACACAGTGAGGCAAAGTGAGGCACAGTGAGGCATGCAGATGGACACCCTATGCTTATACTCGAGTCAATAATTTTTCCCAGTTTTTTGTGGTAAAATTAGGTGCCTCGGCTTATATTCGGGTCGGCTT
This sequence comes from Rana muscosa, assembly GCA_029206835.1. Taxonomy (NCBI): domain Eukaryota; kingdom Metazoa; phylum Chordata; class Amphibia; order Anura; family Ranidae; genus Rana; species Rana muscosa. The sequence goes on along the minus strand of CM055118.1, from coordinate 528,271,523 downwards.
ATACTCAAGTATATACTGTACAATTTTTTGAGTGGTGTTGGTGGATCACACTCATGTGCCTGCTTCTCTGTCTGTTACTTGAACGTTCAATAAAATAAATAATAAAATAAATACAAATAACTTTTATTACTCAAAGCTTTATTGTAAGCCAACTCCATGGGCATTTAAACTGCCATTTGGACAACAAGGTGTGTGGTGTGCTTTTTTCAAACAGCTAAGAAATCATTAATTAGAGAAGAGAAATGATGTGCAAAACTCTGTAACTTAATGAAAGAAAAAACTGTGAAAGATGTTGTGCTATGAGTTACTGAACTTCGCACATTTCTCTTTCCTTGATAAAGACCACATTGCCACAGCATGCACCACTAGTGGGGAAGGCAATATTTTAGAATAAGTGTGGAATGTTTCCAAGAACAAGCCAATCAGGGATTGCCAGGTTATTATGTCAGGTGATGTATCAAATCACTGGAGCTGGAGAGAGTGAGATTAGAATAAAGTGGCCTTTCTTCAACAGGTAAAAATCTTCAGCTAAAAGTTATTGCTACAAAATATTTTTTCCTCTTAAATTATTATTATTATTATTTTTATACAGGATTTATATAGCGCCAACAGTTTACGCAGTGCTTTACAACTTGAGGGTAGACAGTACTAATACATTAGGAATTAGAGGGCCCTGCTCGTTAGAGCTTAAATGGTTCTTAAAGAGGTTGTAACCCTAAAAAAAAAGAGAGATCATGTCCCATATAGCAGGTTTTGCTGTCTAATCTGTCTCTTTCTATGCTGTAAAAAACCTGGTTGGTCCTGCCTGTTCCTGTGTCCCCCTTAGTGAGCTGACCACTGTAATTATGGCTGCTGATCCATGATACCGTGGTCAGATTATGTGCCCCCATCATCCCGCTGCTATCCTCTCTCCCCCCTCTCCCCATCGCTTCCTGTCTGTCAGCTCCTGTATATTTGAGCCGATCTCTTCCCTGCCCCTCACTTACTGCCACTATTAGTAGCTTGTAGTAAAGTTAAATAATGATTACTGCCAGCCCCTTTGTTCTACTAAGTCATACTACACTGTGTACATGTTTGTATAAAATTGTGCCTGTAAAATGGGATTTTTGTACTCAGCGTAAAATCCTTTTCTGTGAGTTCATGGATGGACACAGCATCTTATTCTTGACATTAGGGTATTAGCCTTCTATCAGGAGAGGACTAGGCAGAAAAGCATGTTAAGTGTTAAACACACATCAAAACTGTACAGTACCGCCCTGGGGGCAGTTCCACTGGGTACAACCCCTCTCCCTGCATCATGCAGCTCAGTTCGTCAAAAAGCAGTACAAACATATAAAAGGAGGGGTGGGTGCTATGTCCGTCCATGAACTCCGAGAAAAGGATTTTACGGCGAGTACAAAAATCCAATTTTCTCTTTCGTTCATGGATGGACACAGCATCTTATTCTTGACATTAGGGACGTCCCCAAGCAGTGTTAAAAACGAGGGGTGGGAACAGCAAACAAACCAACTTCACCCCAAACAAACAGAGCTCCTCAACGGAGGAGTTGCAACCTTAAACAGCCGCCTGCAAAACCTTGCGGCCAAAGCAGGCATCCGCAGATGCATGCTGGTCAACCTTGTAAAACTTAGTGAAAGTGTGAACGGACGACCAGGTCGCCGCCTTACACACCTCTGAGACCGACGCTTGATGTCGGAAAGTCCAGGAGGCACCTATTGCCCTGGTCGAATGTGTTGTGACAGGAAAGGGAGGCGCCCGCCCTTTAAGGGCATAAGCCTGAATCGCAATCTGTTTGATCCACCGAGACACCGTGGCCGACGAGACCGCCAGGCCTTTCTTTGGACCAAAATTTACTAAAACTACAGCTAGGGTTGGGACTTTAAATGAGGCAATATCTAACATGTACCTCCATCCCTGAGTATGTTAAAATAGGAAACTATGTTTTGGGACTTTTAGTTGAAACGCACTGCTAACTTATGAACCAACTATAATAAATATTGTTTATTAATAGCAAATAAGGCATGACATACACATAATAAACAAGGATAAAACATGGTATTAATAGATCACATAAAATAAAGTCTAGACAATGCAAGATGGTACCTAATTGTCTCAGCATAACATACATGGTAATGTATGATAATCATAGGTCTCGCTAAATGAAATCTAGACAATACATGGTTGTAACATGTTGGCTCTAAAATAACATACGTGATAATGGGCCTTGGGCATGGAAGCCAAATTTGCAAGGATAACATATAAAAAAGGTAACAATGGTAGTTGGTCCATGAAAAGTGTTATATATCAGATAGTAAGACATGTACTGTGCCATATACTCATAAAGAGAGCTCTACGCATTTCGTGGTCTATATAACCACTCGTCAGGAGCGGATACACAGTGCAGGGGTATCTATAATAGAATGAAAAAATGCCAAGGTAAGATAATAATAGTAGAAAACATAATGCATAGAAGAAAGAGGGGGAGCAAAAAGGTCCCAAACACTCTCACCTATTGGTAGCATATTGGTGAAGCTATAAGATGGTAGCAATGGTAGAACATGGGCTATCTGAAACATCTCCCCCGGGAGCTGAAACGGTATGACCAGAGGCACGGCAATGGAAATGGTAAGGGTGTAAGGTGGAGTGACCGATCATCAGCTGAGATATGTATAGTTGGATTGTAGATCGATTTCATTGTATAGTTCGAGTCCCAGAGATATCTGTGCAAATTAATGGGTTGACAATAAATTAACAGCTGATAGATTGGGGAACAAAACCCGAGTGTTATGGGTGAAAAATAGGGTAGTTATGGATGCAAGGGTAAGTGCCATAACAAAGGAGGCCTGAATACAAGCCAGGGTATAAAACTAAATATCATTAAAGAGTGTAAGAAAAGTGAGAATACAGTTGAATTCTAGGTACCTGTCAAGTGGTATGGGGGGGATTGTCCAAGTGCACTCATATCAAGGAAGTGGAACAAAAAGTTTTATGTGATCTATTAATACCATGTTTTATCCTTGTTTATTATGTGTATGTCATGCCTTATTTGCTATTAATAAACAATATTTGCTATAGTTGGTTCATAAGTTAGCAGTGCGTTTCAACTAAAAGTCCCAAAATATAGTTTCCTATTTCTTTCTTTGGACCAGTCACTGACACAAACAGTGAGTCTAACCTCCAAAACGGAGTCGTAGCAGACAGATACCCCGCAGAGCTTGTACCAAGCTCAAGGAAAGCAAGCAACCTCTTGGAATGTGACGGCTGAGGACACAAAGATGAAGCACAATGTCCACATTTTGATAAAAAGGCCGAAACAAACTTTAGGTAGAGACAAAGGCTGCTGACGCAGCACCGCCTTATCCTTTTGGATGAGTAAGTAGGGAGACTTGCAAGACAAGGCCACCAAATTTAAAAAACCCCTGGTAGAGGTAACAGCCACCCGAAAGCTACTTACCAAGAGAGTGCCAACAGGGGAATCTCTCTATGTACTTTTAAAAAAGGTGGTTTCTGAAAACACCCAGGGTACCAGATTCAATCCCACGAAGGCAGTAGTGATTGAACCGGAGGGGCCACATGTGGAACCCCTTGGACAAACGTACCCACCAGTGAATGAGCCGCCAATGGTTGCGGAAGAAAACAGCCAAGGCTGATATCCGCCCCTCAATGGAGAAAAAAGCAAGTCTTTTAACCACTCCACGCTGTCAAAAACAGCAGAATCCTGGAAATCGAATATGTACGTGAATGCCACTCCATCTCCATACCTAGAGATGTAGGTCCTCCAAGTGCGATGATAAATTATCTGAAAAGATGACTTCCGTGCCCTCAGCATGGTGGAAGCACTGAAACCGATGGGCTACGGTCACTTCGTATCCGACAGCCATGTCGTGACGGCCAGCGACTGCAAGCAGGATGAAATATATGATCTTGCGATAAAAGGTCCTCGCATTGGCAGCCGCCAAGGAACACCCGCCACCAGTAGCACTACAGCGGCATACCAGGGACGCCGGAATCAATCTGGAGCAAGTAGACTACTCAGAATCCCCTCGGCCTCTACTCTGTGAGCAGATGAGGAAGAGTATTTTCAGGAGGAAGGCATACATGGCCGATACTGTCCGCAGAGGACTACAAAATCGAGAAGCCAGGAGATCTCCATCAGGCGATCCCCATCTCCGGTAGAGGAGTCGAAACACCTCCGGGTGTAGAGACCATAGTCCATGGTCCATCAACTGCCGACTCAGGGAGTCCGCATGCTAGAGTTCTACGCCCAGATTGTAAGCGGGCGATAGAGCCAGCTCATCTTTGCCCTGCTACCGCAGGACATGAGCGACAGCATGCAGCAGCCGAGCGACTTGTTCCCCCTCGATGGGTGACATATGCCACCGCTGTGGCGTTATCCAACTGGATCCTGACTGGACGTTCCCGCAGCCTCCGTGTCCAAGTGGAGGGGCACCGCCTGAACGCTCGAAGGAACACCCTGATTGGAAGGCGGGGTTATTCCTGCGTCCAGCGACCCTGTGTTGTCCAAAAAAAAGGAAACGACTTGCCGGACTGAAAGGCCGGAGACCTCAGCCACCGGATCTGGGATCCCTGACTTGCCGGCTCACCCGGATTTGACAATCCAGGGGCAATGGAGATGTGTCCTATGTTGACAGGATCTCCGTTTGCAAGACTCGAGTGTGGAAATAAACACACAGGACCGCCTCGAAGGTGGCTACCATGAAACCCCAGGACTCACATGTAAAAGCGCAGCGACCACCACCAGCGTGACGCCCACCACTGTACCGCAGCCTGAAGAGTCTGCAACTTGCGAAGGGAGAAAAGGATTCTCGCCTTTGAGGAGTACAGATCGAACCCAGGTATTCCAGGCGTGGATGCGGCACCAACACCGACTTCTGGAGGTTCAGCACCCAACCAAAACTCCCGAAGAGTCAGACTGGCGATCGCCACATCCACCCTGAATTCTGAGGCGGAAGTTGCTCTCAGAGGATAGCGACCAAATAGTCCATAATTGCGATCCCTCGTTGCCTCAGCAAGGCCAGGATCGGGGCGAGCACCCTGAAGAAACTCCCGGTGCCAACACCAGACCAAAAAGGGAGAGCCACCATCTAGTAGTGCTCATCCCAGACTGAAAACCGCAGACCTCTGATGCCTGACGCCTATGGGGGCTGCAATAAAATGCGTCCTTGATGTCCAAGGATGGCAGCAAAAAAATTCCCCGGATGTAGTACAGCTAACACAAAGCTGTTGGGGGTCTTGAGATCCAGGACCGGACCGCCCTCTCACTTCTCTGGGAATACAAACAGGTATTATCCCCTGTGCATGAGCCGGTCCCGGCAAACCAGAAGGGGATGAAGGTTGGAGAAAAAAAAAATTTTTGGGTGGATAAGAGAAGAAAAACTCAATTTTGTACCCAGATGAAACCACTTCACAGACCACTGGTCGGAAGAAGGGAGGTCCACCAAGCTGCCAAGTCACGAGGGCGACCCCCCACCCCATAGGCGGGTTAGGGCAAAAACCTCCACATCGCCGCAGATTTGCTCGCAGGCATGTTTTGCTTGCGAGAAACAGGGATACTCTTTTAGTCCCTTAGCGGGCGCCCTGTCGGCCTGGAAACGCTTACCTGCGGGCCCGGCGGAAGGAAAAAACTGCTTGTGAGGGGAAAAAAGGAGGGCCCTGGCCTACGGCGTGGCTCCTTACCTTTTCAGAGTTTGTGGGAGCACCGTGCTCTCACCCCAAACAACATTTTTAATAATGTCATCCAGCGAGGTTCCAAAAACCTCTAAACCCGGCATAGCAGATCCGCCAGAGCCTTCCTGGACGTCTGGTCCGCAGACCAGCATCCCAGTCAAATCATGCAGCGTAGCCCCAATGCAGATACTGATGGTACTTGACAGCCAGGAAGCTGTATCTAAGGCCGCATTGCAGACATACTTAATGCCATGCACCACCTGGTCCGCTATCATGCAGACCGGGGAAGCCAGTTGCTATCCAAATCACGGTGCAGCAAATCTTGTCCATTAAGGACGTATCAGTGACCCCAGGATCGTGGCCAACAGTGGCTGCAATGCAGACCCCCATACCCTGAACAAGGGCCGGGCCCTGGATACCAGGGGGCCCCATCAGGGGAGATGTCCTTTATCAGGAAACATTCCGCAAAGGGACAACTGACAGCTATGCGATTTCTTGAAATGCTGCGGCCGCTCCCATTTTCAGCATATAAACTTATCCAATAAGCTATGTAGGGAAAACCTCCCAGGGGTGCGGGCCAGCTTGTGGGATCCATAAGGGAACGACACCATAACAGATGTACTCACCGTAACTTCCATTTTATTGGGGAGCCCGCATGCGGTGATAAGTGCTCCAACAAGCGCAGTGTAGCGCTAAACCGGACACGGAAGCAAGCGAGAACGCAGTTCCGCACAGTCCAAAGGTCCTGGGTTGCATCCTCTGACAGGTCAGAGCAGGGGACATCTGCCACAGCAAGGCCCAAGTCTGAATTAGAACTCTATCCCGAAGATGGTGGAGAAGGGGGTGTTTTTACCCCCCTTGCGCCCACACACCGCTTCTACCCTGGTAATAAGGGACTCCAGGACCACCGACAAGGCGTCCATACGCACTCCAGGTACAGGGCACCGGTTGCCACCACAGGGATGTCAGGGAAAGAAAATGCCAGCTTCTGACGCCATGCAACCTGCACTTGCCTGACACCCATGGGGACCAAGGCAAGGCAACAAAAACAAATCCACCCCCCTAGCTGCTCAGAATGAGGGACCCCAGGGGACTCACCACTCTGATCCAGGTGCTGCCAGCGCATCCATCCGCTCTCCCAAAATGCCTCCTAACAGTCATGGCTGTGGTGTATTCTCATGCCTGAAGTGTTCTGCGCCGTTCGCGCCATTCAGAAGGGACGTTTTCACCGCTAGAGGCAACAACTGAGCCGGGACTACAAGAAAATGCCCGCCAGCGGCCCCTATATAAAGCGTGCGGACTACAAGAAAATGGCCGCCGAGCGCTTCTGAGGTAAAAAGAGAACACGCTAGGCCTCAGCGCGGAGGCCCCCCCATGGCACCAAACAACACCCCCCACGGAGAGCGGACCCTGGGCACCTCGCACAGCCCCCAGCCAGGACATGGAGCCCCCCCGGAGGACCCCTGGTCAGTACAGCAGGCCCAGCCCCACAGAGCATGAGAAGGAAGGAAAGGTCAGGGAGAGAGGAAAGGGAGGGTGGGAACCCCCTAATCGACCTCCCCGGGAATGCCCAGCCGTGCCACCCTGCCGGAGCAGGCGGACTGCTACTTACCCGTCCTGCGTGGACTAGCTGAAGGCATTCCTGACAGATCCAAGGTCCACGCGGTTACGGCATGGCTGTCGGCCCGGCACACTGTGACACAGACATATAGCCCAGTCATATGTGTGCCCTGGAGTATATAGCTCACCGGCCACTCCTGGAGCAACGGGACATGTCGTGGACGACCCAGCGTGTAGCTAAAGGTCGGCACACGCTCGATGGTCAAAACTGGGGAGACTACAAGGATCTGGGATCCAGCCTGTCACCCAGTCGGCAATTGATAGTAGATCTCAGGATCAAAAAGTAGAAAAAAATTGAAAAAATCCACTGGACTAGGGGCCCACCGGAAGCCAGGTCCTTCTTCTATGCTAGGCAGAAAAAAACTGAGCTGCATGATGCAGGGAGAGGGGTTGTACCTAGTGGGACCACCCCAGGGCTTTACTGTACAGTTTTGATGTGTGTTTAACACTTAATATGCTTTTCTGCCTAGTTCTCTCCTGATAGAAGGCTAATACCCTAATGTCAAGAATAAGATGCTGTGTCCGTCCATGAACGAAATAGAAATACCTTCTTTCAGTTTTTTTTTGGCCGGTCACGTGACATCTGGTCCTTCTCCTCCCCCGATCTAAGGGCTACAGTGGGAGGAGCTGAGCAGACAGCACAGTGGTCCCGTGACCTATCGGCTGATGTCAGAGGGGGATCTTGGCCCCTCCAGCTGTAGCCCTTAGATCGGGGGAGGAGAGAGGCTGGAGGTTACGTGACTGGCCAGAAACAAACTGAAATAAGGTAAAAAAATAAATAATAGAACATTTCATTTTTGACCACATGCAAAGCTCACTTCAGGATTATTCTGCCTGAGAAACAGCATAGGGCAAATTATATTTTTTGTAATTGTATGTGTGCTTTGTACAAAAGTAACACAATTAAAGTTGAACCTCAGTTTCTCTCATTTTGGCAAATTACCTTGCTATGCTTGATAGGGTTACCAAGATAGGTCAACTGAGCCAGTAGGTATTCCTACTGAGGTACTAAACTGCAGAATATTAAAACAGGCATGTATAGTTCAGTAACCTTTCAAGAGGTAATACATCATTCTAATACTTAAACAAACTGAGAAAGTATACACAATTATGCAAATTAGGTCCACGTTTAAAATAAACACAGGCTCATACTGTACAGAAAAAGAGGAGAGCTTACTTTTCAAAAACAATATGAGACTGTTATAATTCTCCTTTTTATGAGATGGTACTGCTTCTAAGCGGAGGTAAGATCTTATATGTTTAATGAATATGAAAAAGGATTTACCTAAGCTAAAGTTTTATAACACTTTTTGAAACACTTCTTAATTGACATTTGCTTTGACTATGAGATCAACCTAATTATGAAACCATCCTTTTAAACAATAGCATATTTGTCTTGTCAATCTTTTTTTCAATACCCATAGATTAATGGCTTGTCGTGTATTTAATTATAGTTAAAATGCTGTAATATAATTTACATGAGTTAAAGGAGAACCAGTTTAATTATTTTAAATGAATTATTTTAATAAATGGCACTTATGCATGGCACAGCATAAGTGCCACAGTGGTTGTGTTCTAGAGTTCTACAAACATGAATCATTAAATGGAATAAAGACACTACAGAAAATGGGTGTAAAGGTCAGCCCATCCAAAACTGATTATTTCTGTTTTTGGTAAAGCTAGAGCTAGTTAAATCGGCTAACTATTCCCTGCATCTCTCAGGGACTCTATTAAGGAGATTTCTGCCCCCCGAGTTCCTGGGTCTGCAAACCTGCTTTGGTGATTACAAGGTTCTACCAATCCCTCCTGTAAAATAGTTTAAAGCCACTCTGCCACAAAAATGTAACTGAATAACTGATGACCCTACAAAGAAGGCAGTAATTGCGTACCCTTCCCACTGCCTGCACGCCAAATGCTACTTTGGTGTAGAGAAATCGCTGATTGAAATCGCTTCAGAAACCAAGACTTTTGGGCATGTTGAACTCCTGTGTCCCCCCTGATTAGGGATGAGCTTCGTGTTCGAGTCGAACATACGTTCGACTCGAACATCGGCTGTTCGATCGTTCGACGAAGATCGAACGATTTGGGCCGTTCGCGCCAAATTCGAGTGACGCGAACGGCCCACAATGCACTACGCCATCGCAGTGTCATCCAGGCGCTGTGATTGGCCAAGCATGCACTGTGACCCCGCATGCTTGGCCAATCACAGCGCCGGCAGCGAGGAGAGCAATGATTGGCCACAGGCAGGATGCCTGTGGCCAATTATTGCTGAGGGGGTTTAGTACACGCCCCACACTATAAAAGGCCGCCAGCGCGGCGGCCTTGTGTAGTGTGTTCCGGAGCAGGGAAAGAGAAGCATAGGCAGGGACAGTGTCATTATTTTTCCTTTACTAATCCTGGATTCCTTGTGTTTAGGGACAAATAAGGATAGGTAGGGAGAGTGTCAGTGACAGTGTGCTATTCTGTGCTAATCCTTGTTTGTAGGGACAGAGAGGTACAGTGAGGGAAAGTGTCAGTGTGCTATTTTGTGCTAATCCTTGTTTGTAGGGACAGAGAGGTACAGTGAGGGAAAGTGTCAGTGTGTTCCATCTCTGTGCTAATCCTTGTTTGTAGGGACAGAGAGGTACAGTGAGGGAAAGTGTCAGTGTGCTATTCTGTGCTAATCCTTGTTTGTAGGGACAGAGAGGGACAGTGAGGGAAAGTGTCAGTGTGTTCCATCTCTGTGCTAATCCTTGTTTGTAGGGACAGAGAGGTACAGTGAGGGAAAGTGTCAGTGTGCTATTCTGTGCTAATCCTGGTTTGTAGGGACAGAGAGGGACAGTGAGGGAAAGTGTCAGTGTGTTCCATCTCTGTGCTAATCCTTGTTTGTAGGGACAGAGAGGTACAGTGTGGGAAAGTGTCAGTGTGCTATTCTGTGCTAATCCTTGTTTGTAGGGACAGAGAGGTACAGTGAGGGAAAGTGTCAGTGTGCTATTCTGTTCTAAACCAATCTTGCTGAACCATATTTTCAATCCTTGAGTTTAGGGACAGAGAGGTACAGTGAGGGAAAGTGTCAGTGTGCTATTCTGTTCTAAAACTATTTTGCTGAACCATATTTTCAATCCTTGAGTTGAGGGACAGAGAAGGACACTCGTAGAAATTATCAGTGTGCTATTCTGTGCTAAATCTTGTTTGTAGGGAGTAGTGATGAGCCGGACACCCCCGGGTTCGGTTCGCACCAGAACCCGCGAACGGACCGAAAGTTCGAACGAACATTAGAACCCTATTAAATACAATGGATGCGAACGTTCGAATTCTAAAGTGCTAATTATAACAACAATTATGCATGTTATTGTCATAAATAGGGTTTGGGAACCCGGGTTCTGCACCAGGGGACATGTATCAATGCAAAAATAAGTTTTAAAAACGGTCGTTTTTCGGGAGCAGTCATTTTAATGATGCATAAAGTGAAAAAAAAAAGTCAAATATTCCTTTAAATATCGTACCTGGGGGGTGTCTAAAGTATGCCTGTGAAGTGCCACGTGTTTCCCGTGTTTAGAACTGTCCCTGCACAAAATGACACTTCTAAAGGAAAAAAAAGCCATTTAAAACTGCTTGCGGCTTTAATGTAATGTCTGGTCCCGGTAATATGGATGAAATTCTTTAAGAAAAATGGCATAGCTACCCCATGACCCCCCCCCCTACCCCAGCCCATTACCAGCCCCTTTGGGTCTTGTATGGATATTTAGGGGAACCCCGCACATAAAATAAAAAAGGCCCTATATACTCTGAACAGCCGTATACAGGCGGTGCATACAAGACAGGGACTGTAGGTTTGTTCTTATGTAGAATCTATTTGTAATTTTGAACAGGTACATTGTTGAAGTGTAGCTCCAGCCCAAAAATCTATTTTTAAACTTTTTGGGAAACATAGGTAAGGGTTATCACCCCTGTAACATTTGTTTTGCTGTCTGTGCCCCTGTTCAGAACATTTCACCTCACTTTCCGTCCCAATGACAACTGTTTTTGAAATGTGGTGTTTTTCTTGAAACAAGGATTGCTGATAAAGCATCAGTACAGATGAGACCCCTTTCTCCCATATTTATTCTTACAGGAGAGAATTTTCCTTTCTAGGGGTAGATTTCCTCTCACTTCCTGTTGTCTTCTTTCGTTTGCAAGTAGGAGTCGTTTGTAAGTTGGATGTTTGAAAGTAGGGACCTGCCGTATATACTCTGCAGAAATAGGCCCCTTAGTTGTTGGTGTTGGCACAACACTGTAAGCACTCAGTTACTCTTGGTTGGTGCTGGAACGCCCTGCTGTCAACTATTATATCAGGAATTTTAATTACATATAATTGTTGAACAGTGGTAGTAAAAATTGGGGCTTTGATGGTGGTGCTGGTGCCACAACACTGTAAGCCCTGACAGTTACTCTTGGTGGGTGCAGCAATGGGCCCTGCTGTGAATTATTAGATCAAGAATTGTAATTACATGCCCCTTTTGAACAGGGGCTGAAAAATTGGGCCTTTCGTGGTGGTGGTGGTGGTGGCGTTGCCACAAGACTGTAAGCCCTCAGAGTTACTCTTGGTGGGTGCAGCAATGGACCCTGCTGTGAATTATTAGATCAAGAATTGTAATTGCATGCCCCTGTTGAACAGGGGCTGAAAAATTGGGCCTTAGGCACTGGTGGCACAACACTACAACCCCTCACAGATACTGTACTTGGAGCACAGCAATGAGCCCTGTTGCAAAGTATTGCTTCAAAAATTGTAATGACACGCCCCTGTTAAACAGGGGCTGAAAAATTGGGCCTTAGGCACTGGTGCCACAACACTCCAACCCCTCACAGATACTGTACTTGGAGCACAGAAATGAGCCCTATGGCAAATTATTGCTAAAAAAAAATGTAATTACACGCCCCTGTAAAACAGGGGCTGAAAAATTGGGCCTTAGCCACTGGTGGCGGCACCCATAAACAAAAATGATCTTCCAAGCTATCATCATCAATCGTATCATTGAGGACTCGGAGGAGGAGGATAGCCAGTCAACATAACAGCACAGGCACTCAGCATCAGCATCAGTCTTGAAGGGATGTGACATGTTAAAATCAATTAGTCTGTTATATCAGCATCAGGTGTGTGGTAGCTGGTGGTGATCCAAGACTGGTTCATCTTGATGAAAGTCAGTCGATCAACCGAGTCGGTGGACAGGCGCACCCTGTGATCCGTGACAAATCCTCCAGCAGCACTGAATGTGCGTTCCGAAAGAACGCTGGATGCAGGACAGGCCAGTAGCTCAATTGCATACTGTGCAAGCTCTGGCCAGTGATCCATCCTCAAGACCCAGTAAGCCAGAGGATTTTCGGTGGGGAAGGTGTCCAAGTCTGACCTTGCCCCTAGATATTCCTGCACCATGTTTATCAGACGCTGGCGATGGTTGCTGGAACCGATCATACTTTGGGGCTGCGGACTAAAGAATTGTCTGAACGCATCGGTCAGACGGCCACCTTCCCCACCGCTCCTTCTTTGACTGGCCGAAGCCTCAGCAACTCGTTGTCCAGGACCAGGAGTTTGTAACCTCCCAGTCTCTGGGAACGCGTTGCACAGACCTTTCTGCAAGGCCTCCCGGAGTTGTCTCATCCTCTGCTCCCTCTGCGACGGTAACATAAGGTCCGCAACCTTACCCTTGTACCGTGGATCAAGGAGAGTGGCCAGCCAGTAATGGTCCCTCTCCTTGATCCGAAGAATACGAGGATCCTTCCGCAGACTTTGCAGGATCAGGGAGGCCATGCAGCGTAGGTTTGCTGAGGCATTCGCTCCGGAGTCCTCTGGGTCACTAAGGACGACATGATCCGCAGCCACCTCCTCCCAGCCACGTACAAGTCCACTGGTTTCTTGGGACTGTAAATCATCCCTAAAAGACTGCTGCTGATGATGCTGAGTGCCAGCCTCCACCTCCATGCTGACACAATCCTCCTCCTCCTCCTCCTCCTCCTCCTCCTCCTCCTCTTCCTGTGCGATGGGTGGGACAGAAGGAACACTGTCTGGGTAAAGGGGGCCTTGAGAGGCAAGGAAGTCCTCCTCTTCCTGCCTCTGTTCTGCCTCAAGTGCCCTGTCCATTATTCCACGCAGCGTGTGCTCCAACAGGTGGACAAGAGGTACAGTGTCACTGATGCATGCACTGTCACTGCTCACCATCCTCGTGGCCTCCTCAAATGGTGCCAGGACAGTGCATGCATCCCTGATCATGCCCCACTGGCGTGGAGAAAAAAAACCAAGCTCCCCTGACCCTGTCCTGGTGCCGTAGTCGCACAGGTACTCATTGATGGCCCTCTGCTGCGTGTGCAGCCGCTGCAGCATGGCCAACGTTGAGTTCCACCTGGTGGGCATGTCACATATAAGGCGGTTCTTGGGCAGGTTCAACTCCTTTTGCAGCTCAGCCAGGCGAGCACTGGCATTATAAGATCTGCGGAAATGCACACAGACTTTCCTGGCCTGCCTCAGGACATCCTGTAAGCCCGGGTACCTGCCCAAGAACCGCTGCAAGGACGTGAGCCACACAGGGCACATGGGTCAGTTGTCCCTGTCGGAGGGCGGAGAGGAGGTTGGTGCCATTGTCGCAAACCACCATTCCTGGCTTAAGCTGGCGTGGCGTCAACCACCTCTCGGCCTGGCCCTGCAGAGCAGACAGGACCTCTGCCTCAGTGTGGCTTCTGTCCCCCAAACACACCAGCGCAAGCACGGCATGGCATCTTTTTGCCTGCGTACTTGCGTAGCCCCGTGAACGGCTACGGAGCACCGCTGGTTCATAGGACAAACCACAGGAAGAGGCCATGGAGGAAGAAGAAGAGGAGGGGGTGGAGGAGAGAGGTGTGTCACAACCAGTAGTAGCATTTTGGAGGCGTGGCGGTGGGACAACCTCCAACACTACTGCACCTTGTCCTGCATCCTTCCCAGCTGCCAAAAGAGTGACCCAATGGGCCGTGAAAGAAAGGTAACGTCCCTGTCCATGCCTGCTGGACCATGAGTCAGCGGTAATATGCACCTTACCGCTGACCGCCCTGTCCAGCGAGGCCAAGACATTGCCTTCCACATGCCGGTAGAGAGCCGGAATAGCCTTCCGTGAGAAAAAGTGGCGTTTGGGAACCTGCCACTGAGGAACCGCACATTGCACAAACTCACGGAAGGGGGCCGAGTCTACCAACTGAAAAGGCAGCAGTTGAAGCGCTAGCAATTTAGCCAAGCTAGCATTCAACCGCTGGGCATGTGGATGGCTGGGAGTGAACTTCTTTCGACGGTCCAGCAGCTGGGGCAGGGAAATTTGCCTGCTAGAATCGGACGTCGGTGTACTGCTAGCAGAGTGGCCGCAAGTACTTGGCTGTGACACACCTAATTCTACACCTTCATTCCTCTCAGTGCATGTTTCAGAGAGGACTGAAGTTATAGTGGGGTTGGAGATCCCAGCTGATGCGGTGCAAGGAGAGGTCCGCTTTGTTCTTTGGTGTGGGTCTTTGAGGTAGGCTTGCCAACGAGCTGCATGGCAGGTCAACATATGTCTGGTCAGGCATGTGGTACCCAAGCGGCTGATGTTTTGGCCACGCGATATACGCTTGAGACATATGTTGCAAACAGCAGCTGTGCGATCTGATGCACTAGCCTCAAAAAAGGCCCACACCAAAGAACTTTTTGAATGACGGGCAGAGGCAGCGCCCTGCACAGGCGGAGCTCTGCGGTGTGATTCCGTCGGTGTACTGCCCTTACGCTGGCCACCAAAGGGCATCCTGCCTCGTTGGAGATGTGCCTCCTCCTCATCCTCCTCCTCCTCCTCTCTCCTATTAGGCACCCACGTGGAGTCAGTGACCTCATCATCACCTCCCTCCTCATCACTGGAGCCAATCTGGCAGTATGCTGCAGCTGCTGGAACATGACTGCCAGATTGGTGTCCTTCTTGAGCATCCCCTCTGTCTGCTCTCACGCTACTGCCTTCCTCTAGCTGGGTTTCATCATCAGACTCTTCGAAACGCTGGGCATCCTCCTGGAGCATGTACCCAACACTGTGCTGAAACAGTTCGGGGGACTCCTCAGGAGGAGGACATGGTGGGTCTAGGGAAGGAGTGACTGATGATGAGTCTGACATTGATACCAGGGAAGAGGACGCTTTGGCAGCTGCTTTTCCAGTACCCTGAGCCTGGGTGAGAGAGGATGAGGAGGAGGAGGAGGGCTTGGTCATCCACTCTACCAAGTCTTCGGCATGATGTGGCTCAACATGTCCAGCTGCCGAAAAGAAGGACAAGCGTGTCCCATGGCCATGTGCTGATGACAATGCACCGCGTCCACGACCAGCACTGTTGCCCCCAGACACAGAGCCTGCTTGCCCTCTTTTATTGCCTCCTGACTGTCTGCCTCTCCTTGTTTGCCTTCCAGACATTCTAATAGATGGCCTGCAGGGAGATGGGAAAAAAGCAATAAGGGCTACCTTCAGGTGTCCTTCTCTGTCCCTGGAAACAAGGACTTTGACAGTGAAAGAAACTGACACACTCTCCCTACCTACAGTTTTCTGTCCCTAGAAAAAATGTTTTTTTTAAGCACAATTTAGCACAAGGAGAATTCACTCACTGTCCTTCCAGGTCCCTGGAAACAAGGACTTTGACAGTGAAAGAAACTGACACACTCTCCCTACCTACAGTTTTCTGTCCCTAGAAAAAAATGTTTTTTTTAAGCACAATTTAGCACAAGGAGAATTCACTCACTGTCCTTCCAGGTCCCTGGAAACAAGGACTTTGACAGTGAAAGAAACTGACACACTCTCCCTACCTACAGTTTTCTGTCCCTAGAAAAAATGTTTTTTTTCTAGGGACAGAAAACTGTAGGTAGGGAGAGTGTGTCAGTTTCTTTCACTGTCAACGTCCTTGTTTCCAGGGACCTGGAAGGACAGTGAGTGAATTCTCCTTGTGCTAAATTGTGCTTAAAAAAAACATTTTTTCTAGGGACAGAAAACTGTAGGTAGGGAGAGTGTGTCAGTTTCTTTCACTGTCAAAGTCCTTGTTTCCAGGGACCTGGAAGGACAGTGAGTGAATTCTCCTTGTGCTAAATTGTGCTTAAAAAAAACATTTTTTCTAGGGACAGAAAACTGTAGGTAGGGAGAGTGTGTCAGTTTCTTTCACTGTCAAAGTCCTTGTTTCCAGGGACCTGGAAGGACAGTGAGTGAATTCTCCTTGTGCTAAATTGTGCTTAAAAAAAACATTTTTTCTAGGGACAGAAAACTGTAGGTAGGGAGAGTGTGTCAGTTTCTTTCACTGTCAAAGTCCTTGTTTCCAGGGACCTGGAAGGACAGTGAGTGAATTCTCCTTGTGCTAAATTGTGCTTAAAAAAAACATTTTTTCTAGGGACAGAAAACTGTAGGTAGGGAGAGTGTGTCAGTTTCTTTCACTGTCAAAGTCCTTGTTTCCAGGGACCTGGAAGGACAGTGAGTGAATTCTCCTTGTGCTAAATTGTGCTTAAAAAAAACATTTTTTCTAGGGACAGAAAACTGTAGGTAGGGAGAGTGTGTCAGTTTCTTTCACTGTCAAAGTCCTTGTTTCCAGGGACCTGGAAGGACAGTGAGTGAATTCTCCTTGTGCTAAATTGTGCTTAAAAAAAACATTTTTTAAGCACAATTTAGCACAAGGAGAATTCACTCACTGTCCTTCCAGGTCCCTGGAAACAAGGACTTTGACAGTGAAAGAAACTGACACACTCTCCCTACCTACAGTTTTCTGTCCCTAGAAAAAATGTTTTTTTTAAGCACAATTTAGCACAAGGAGAATTCACTCACTGTCCTTCCAGGTCCCTGGAAACAAGGACTTTGACAGTGAAAGAAACTGACACACTCTCCCTACCTACAGTTTTCTGTCCCTAGAAAAATTTTTTTTTTTAAGCACAATTTAGCACAAGGAGAATTCACTCACTGTCCTTCCAGGTCCCTGGAAACAAGGACTTTGACAGTGAAAGAAACTGACACACTCTCCCTACCTACAGTTTTCTGTCCCTAGAAAAAATGTTTTTTTTAAGCACAATTTAGCACAAGGAGAATTCACTCACTGTCCTTCCAGGTCCCTGGAAACAAGGACTTTGACAGTGAAAGAAACTGACACACTCTCCCTACCTACAGTTTTCTGTCCCTAGAAAAAATGTTTTTTTTAAGCACAATTTAGCACAAGGAGAATTCACTCACTGTCCTTCCAGGTCCCTGGAAACAAGGACTTTGACAGTGAAAGAAACTGACACACTCTCCCTACCTACAGTTTTCTGTCCCTAGAAAAAATGTTTTTTTTAAGCACAATTTAGCACAAGGAGAATTCACTCACTGTCCTTCCAGGTCCCTGGAAACAAGGACTTTGACAGTGAAAGAAACTGACACACTCTCCCTACCTACAGTTTTCTGTCCCTAGAAAAAATGTTTTTTTTAAGCACAATTTAGCACAAGGAGAATTCACTCACTGTCCTTCCAGGTCCCTGGAAACAAGGACTTTGACAGTGAAAGAAACTGACACACTCTCCCTACCTACAGTTTTCTGTCCCTAGAAAAAATGTTTTTTTTAAGCACAATTTAGCACAAGGAGAATTCACTCACTGTCCTTCCAGGTCCCTGGAAACAAGGACGTTGACAGTGAAAGAAACTGACACACTCTCCCTACCTACAGTTTTCTGTCCCTAGAAAAAATGTTTTTTTTAAGCACAATTTAGCACAAGGAGAATTCACTCACTGTCCTTCCAGGTCCCTGGAAACAAGGACTTTGACAGTGAAAGAAACTGACACACTCTCCCTACCTACAGTTTTCTGTCCCTAGAAAAAATGATTTTTTTAAGCACAATTTAGCACAAGGAGAATTCACTCACTGTCCTTCCAGGTCCCTGGAAACAAGGACTTTGACAGTGAAAGAAACTGACACACTCTCCCTACCTACAGTTTTCTGTCCCTAGAAAAAATGTTTTTTTTAAGCACAATTTAGCACAAGGAGAATTCACTCACTGTCCTTCCAGGTCCCTGGAAACAAGGACTTTGACAGTGAAAGAAACTGACACACTCTCCCTACCTACAGTTTTCTGTCCCTAGAAAAAATGTTTTTTTTAAGCACAATTTAGCACAAGGAGAATTCACTCACTGTCCTTCCAGGTCCCTGGAAACAAGGACTTTGACAGTGAAAGAAACTGACACACTCTCCCTACCTACAGTTTTCTGTCCCTAGAAAAAATGTTTTTTTTAAGCACAATTTAGCACAAGGAGAATTCACTCACTGTCCTTCCAGGTTCCTGGAAACAAGGACTTTGACAGTGAAAGAAACTGACACACTCTCCCTACCTACAGTTTTCTGTCCCTAGAAAAAATGTTTTTTTTAAGCACAATATAGCACAAGCACAAAACACACTGACACTCTCCCTACCTATCCTTCTCTTTCCCTAAACTAAAGGAATCCAGGTTAAGCAAGAAAGAAATAAAAGTCACTGTCCCTGCCTATGCTGCTCTATCCCTGCTCCGGAACACACTACACTAGGCCGCCGTGCTGGCGGCCTTTTATAGTGTGGGGCGTGTACTAAACACCCTCAGCAATAATTGGCCACAGGCATCCTGCCTGTGGCCAATCATTGCTCTCCTCGCTGCCGGCGCTGTGATTGGCCAAGCATGCGGGGTCACAGTGCATGCTTGGCCAATCACAGCGCCTGGATGACACTGCGATGGCGTAGTGCATTGTGGGCCGTTCGCGTCACTCGAATTTGGCGCGAACGGCCCAAATTGTTCGATCTTCGTCGAACGATCGAACAGCCGATGTTCGAGTCGAACGTATGTTCGACTCGAACACGAAGCTCATCCCTAGTAGGGAGGGACAGAGTAGGACAGTGAGAGAAAGTGTCAGTGTGCTATTCTGTTCTAAAACTATTTTGCTGAACCATATTTTCAATCCTTGAGTTGAGGGACAGAGAGGTACAGTGAGTGAAACTGACAGTGTGCTATTCTGTTCTAAACCAATTTTGCTGTTCCATATTTTCAATCCTTGAGTTTAGGGACAGAGAAGGACACTCGTAGAAATTATCAGTGTGCTATTCTGTGCTAAATCTTGTTTGTAGGGAGGGACAGAGTAGGACAGTGAGGGAAAGTGTCAGTGTGTTATTCTGTTCTAAAACTATTTTGCTGAACCATATTTTCAATCCTTGAGTTGAGGGACAGAGAGGTACAGTGAGTGAAACTGACAGTGTGCTATTCTGTTCTAAACCAATTTTGCTGTTCCATATTTTCAATCCTTGAGTTTAGGGACAGAGAAGGACACTCGTAGAAATTATCAGTGTGCTATTCTGTGCTAAATCTTGTTTGTAGGGAGGGACAAAGTAGGACAGGGAGGGAAAGTGTCAGTGTGCTATTCTGTTCTAAAACTATTTTGCTGAACCATATTTTCAATCCTTGAGTTGAGGGACAGAGAGGTACAGTGAGTGAAACTGACAGTGTGCTATTCTGTTCTAAACCAATTTTGCTGTTCCATATTTTCAATCCTTGAGTTTAGGGACAGAGAAGGACACTCGTAGAAATTATCAGTGTGCTATTCTGTGCTAAATCTTGTTTGTAGGGAGGGACAGAGTAGGACAGTGAGGGAAAGTGTCAGTGTGCTATTCTGTTCTAAAACTATTTTGCTGAACCATATTTTCAATCCTTGAGTTGAGGGACAGAGAGGTACAGTGAGTGAAACTGACAGTGTGCTATTCTGTTCTAAACCAATTTTGCTGTTCCATATTTTCAATCCTTGAGTTTAGGGACAGAGAAGGACACTCGTAGAAATTATCAGTGTGCTATTCTGTGCTAAATCTTGTTTGTAGGGAGGGACAGAGTAGGACAGTGAGGGAAAGTGTCAGTGTGCTATTCTGTTCTAAAACTATTTTGCTGAACCATATTTTCAATCCTTGAGTTGAGGGACAGAGAGGTACAGTGAGTGAAACTGACAGTGTGCTATTCTGTTCTAAACCAATTTTGCTGTTCCATATTTTCAATCCTTGAGTTTAGGGACAGAGAAGGACACTCGTAGAAATTATCAGTGTGCTATTCTGTGCTAAATCTTGTTTGTAGGAAGGGACAGAGTAGGACAGTGAGGGAAAGTGTCAGTGTGCTATTCTGTTCTAAAACTATTTTGCTGAACCATATTTTCAATCCTTGTGTTTAGGGACAGAGAAGGATAGGCAGGGGACAGTGTCAGTGTCATTGTTGCTAAGCCTCCTGCACAGTATACACCTGAAGGTAGCCCTTATTGCTCTTTTTCCCATCTCCCTGCAGGCCATCCATTAAAATGTCTGGAAGGCAACCAAGGAGAGGCAGACAGTCAGGAGGCAAAAAAAGAGGGCAAGCAGGCTCTGTGTCTGGGGGCAACAGTGCTGGTCATGGACGCGGTGCATTGTCATCAGCACATGGCCATGGGACACGCTTGTCCTTGTTTTCGGCAGCTGGACATGTTGAGCCACATCATGCCGAAGACTTGGTAGAGTGGATGACAAAGCCCACCTCATCCTCCTCATCCTCTCTCACCCAGGCTCAGGGTACTGGCAAAGCAGCTGCCAAAGCGTCCTCTTCTCTGGTATCATTATCTTCATTAGTCAATCCTTCCCTAGACCCACCATGTCCTCCTCCTGAGGAGTCCCCCGAACTGTTTGAGCACAGTGTTGGGTACATGCTCCAGGAGGATGCCCAGCGTTTGGAAGGATCTGATGATGATACCCAGCTAGAGGAAGGCAGCAGCGTGAGAGCAGAGAGAGGGGATGCTCAAGAAGGACACCAATCTGGCAGTCATGCTCCAGCAGCTGCAGCATACTGCCAGATTGGCTCCAGTGATGAGGAGGGAGGGGATGATGAGGTCACTGACTCCACGTGGGTGCCTAATAGGAGAGAGGAGGAGGAGGAGGATGAGGAGGAGGCACATCTCCAACGAGGCAGGATGCCCTTGAGTGGCCAGCGTATGGGCAGCACACCGACGGAATCACACCGCAGAGCTCCGCCTGTGCAGGGCGCTGCCTCTGCCCGTCATTCAAAAAGTTCTTTGGTGTGGGCCTTTTTTGAGGCGAGTGCATCAGATCGCACAGCTGCTGTTTGCAACATATGTCTCAAGCGTATATCACGTGGCCAAAACATCAGCCGCTTGGGCACCACATGCTTGATCAGACATATGTTGACCTGCCATGCAGCTCGTTGGCAAGCCTACCTTAAAGACCCACACCAAAGAACAAAGCTGACCTCTTCTTGCACCGCATCAGCTGGGATCTCCAACCCCACTATACCTTCACTCCTGTCTGAAACCTGCTCTGAGAGGAATGAAGGTGTAGAATTAGGTGTGTCACAGGCAAGTACTTGCGGGCACTCTGCTTGCAGTACACCAACGTCCGATTCTAGCAGGCAAATTTCCCTGCCCCAGCTGCTGGACCGTCGAAAGAAGTTCACTCCCAGCCATCCACATGCCCAGCGGTTGAATGCTAGCTTGGCTAAATTGCTAGCACTTCAACTGCTGCCTTTTCAGTTGGTAGACTCGGCCCCCTTTCGTGAGTTTGTGCAATGTGCGGTTCCTCAGTGGCAGGTTCCCAAACGCCACTTTTTCGCACGGAAGGCGATTCCGGCTCTCTACAGGCATGTGGAAGGCAATGTCTTGGCCTCGCTGGACAAGGCGGTCAGTGGTAATGTGCATATTACCGCTGACTCATGGTCCAGCAGGCATGGACAGGGACGTTACCTTTCTTTCACGGCCCATTGGGTCACTCTTTTGGCAGCTGGGAAGGATGCAGGACAAGGTGCAGTAGTGTTGGAGGTTGTTCCACCGCCACGCCTCCAAAATGCTACTACTGGTTGTGACACACCTCTCTCCTCCACCCCCTCCTCTTCTTCTTCCTCCATGGCCTCTTCCTGTGGTTTGTCCTCAGAACCAGCGGTGCTCCGTAGGCGTTCAAGGGGCTACGCAATTACGCAGGCAAAAAGATGCCATGCCGTGCTTGCGCTGGTGTGTTTGGGGGACAGGAGCCACACTGGGGCAGAGGTCCTGTCTGCTCTGCAGGGGCAGGCCGAGAGGTGGTTGACGCCACGCCAGCTTAAGCCAGGAATGGTGGTTTGCGACAATGGCACCAACCTCCTCTCCGCCCTCCAACAGGGACAACTGACCCTTGTGCCCTGTATGGCTCACGTCCTTAACCTGGTGGTGCAGAGGTTCTTGGGCAGGTACCCGGGCTTACAGGATGTCCTGAGGCAGGCCAGGAAAGTCTGTGTGCATTTCCGCAGATCTTATAATGCCAGTGCTCGCCTGGCTGAGCTTCAAAAGGAGTTGAACCTGCCCAAGAACCGCCTTATATGTGACATGCCCACCAGGTGGAACTCAACGTTGGCCATGCTGCAGCGGCTGCACACACAGCAGAGGGCCATCAATGAGTACCTGTGCGACTACGGCACCAGGACAGGGTCAGGGGAGCTCGGTTTTTTTTCACCACGCCAGTGGGGCATGATCAGGGATGCATGCACTGTCCTGGCACCATTTGAGGAGGCCACGAGGATGGTGAGCAGTGACAGTGCATGCATCAGTGACACTGTACCTCTTGTCCACCTGTTGGAGCACACGCTGCGTGGAATAATGGACAGGGCACTTGAGGCAGAACAGAGGCAGGAAGAGGAGGACTTCCTTGCCTCTCAAGGTCCCCTTTACTCAGACAGTGTTCCTTCTGTCCCACCCATCGCACAGGAAGAGGAGGAGGAGGAGGAGGATTGTGTCAGCATGGAGGTGGAGGCTGGCACTCAGCATCATCAGCAGCAGTCTTTTAGGGATGATTTACAGTCCCAAGAAACCAGTGGACTTGTACGTGGCTGGGAGGAGGTGGCTGCGGATCATGTCGTCCTTAGTGACCCAGAGGACTCCGGACTGAATGCCTCAGCTAAGCTACGCTGCATGGCCTCCCTGATCCTGCAAAGTCTGCGGAAGGATCCTCGTATTCTTCGGATCAAGGAGAGGGACCATTACTGGCTGGCCACTCTCCTTGATCCACGGTACAAGGGTAAGGTTGCGGACCTTATCGTACCGTCGCAGAGGGAGCAGAGGATGAGACAACTCCGGGAGGCCTTGCAGAAAGGTCTGTGCAACGCGTTCCCAGAGACTGGGAGGTTACAAACTCCTGGTCCTGGACAACGAGTTGCTGAGGCTTCGGGCAGTCAAAGAAGGAGCGGTGGGGAAGGTGGCCGTCTGACCGATGCGTTCAGACAATTCTTTAGTCCGCAGCCCCAAAGTATGATCGGTTCCAGCAACCATCGCCAGCGTCTGATATACATGGTGCAGGAATACCTAGGGGCAAGGTCAGACTTGGACACCTTCCCCACCGAAAATCCTCTGGCTTACTGGGTCTTGAGGATGGATCACTGGCCAGAGCTTGCACAGTATGCAATTGAGCTACTGGCCTGTCCTGCATCCAGCGTTCTTTCAGAACGCACATTCAGTGCTGCTGGAGGATTTGTCACGGATCACAGGGTGCGCCTGTCCACCGACTCGGTTGATCGACTGACTTTCATCAAGATGAACCAGTCTTGGATCACCACCAGCTACCACACACCAGATGCTGATATAACAGACTAATTGATTTTAAAATGTCACATCCCTTCAAGACTGATGCTGATGCTGAGTGCCTGTGCTGTTATGTTGACTGGCTATCCTCCTCCTCCTCCTCAATGATACGATTAACGATGATAGCTTGGAAGATCATTTTGGTTTATGGGTGACGCCACCAGTGGCTAAGGCCCAATTTTTCAGCCCCTGTTCAACAGGGGCATGCAATTATAATTATTGATCTAATAATTCACAGCAGGGCCCATTGCTGCGCCCACCAAGAGTAACTGTCAGGCCTTACAGTGTTGTGGCACCAGCACCACCATCACCACCACCACCACCACCAAAGGCCCAATTTTTAAGCCCCTGTTCAACAGGGGCATGCAATTATAATTATTGATCTAATAATTCACAGCAGGGCCCATTGCTGTGCCCACCAAGAGTAACTGTCAGGCCTTACAGTGTTGTGGCACCAGCACCACCATCACCACCACCACCACCACCACCAAAGGCCCAATTTTTAAGCCCCTGTTCAACAGGGGCATGCAATTATAATTATTGATCTAATAATTCACAGCAGGGCCCATTGCTGCGCCCACCAAGAGTAACTGTCAGGCCTTACAGTGTTGTGGCACCAGCACCACCATCACCACCACCACCAAAGGCCCAATTTTTCAGCCCCTGTTCAACAGGGGCATGCAATTATAATTATTGATCGAATAATTCACAGCAGGGAGCATTGCTGCGCCCACCAAGAGTAACTGTCAGGCCTTACAGTGTTGTGGCACCAGCACCACCATCACCACCACCACCACCACCAAAGGCCCAATTTTTAAGCCCCTGTTCAACAGGGGCATGCAATTATAATTATTGATCTAATAATTCACAGCAGGGCCCATTGCTGCGCCCACCAAGAGTAACTGTCAGGCCTTACAGTGTTGTGGCACCAGCACCACCATCACCACCACCACCACCACCAAAGGCCCAATTTTTCAGCCCCTGTTCAACAGGGGCATGCAATTATAATTATTGATCGAATTATTCACAGCAGGGAGCATTGCTGCGCCCACCAAGAGTAACTGTCAGGCCTTACAGTGTTGTGGCACCAGCACCACCATCACCACCACCACCACCACCAAAGGCCCAATTTTTAAGCCCCTGTTAAACAGGGGCATGCAATTATAATTATTGATTGAATAATTCACAGCAGGGAGCATTGCTGCGCCCACCAAGAGTAACTGTCAGGCCTTACAGTGTTGTGGCACCAGCACCACCATCACCACCACCACCACCACCAAAGGCCCAGTTTTTAAGCCCCTGTTCAACAGGGGCATGCAATTATAATTATTGATCTAATAATTCACAGCATGGCCCATTGCTGCGCCCACCAAGAGTAACTGTCAGGCCTTACAGTGTTGTGGCACCAGCACCACCATCACCACCACCACCACCACCACCAAAGGCCCAATTTTTCAGCCCCTGTTCAACAGGGGCATGCAATTATAATTATTGATCTAATAATTCACAGCAGGGACCATTGCTGCGCCCACCAAGAGTAACTGTCAGGCCTTACAGTGTTGTGGCACCAGCACCACCATCAAAGGCCCAATTTTTACTACCACTGATCAACAATTATATGTTATTACAATTCCTGATATTATAGTTGACAGCAGGGCGTTCCAGCACCCACCAAGAATAACTGTGAGTGCTTTCAGTGTTGTGCCAACACCAACACCTAAGGGGCCAATTTCTGCAGAGTATATACGGAAGGTCCCTACTTTCAAACATCCAACTTACAAACTACTACTACTTGCAAACGGAAGAAGACAACAGGAAGTGAGAGGAAATCTACCCCTTGGAAGGAAAATTCTCTCCTGTAAGAATTAATATGGGAGAAAGGTGTCTCCTCTCTACTGATGCTTTATCACCAATCCTTGTTTCAATAAAAACACCACATTTCAAAAACAGTTGTCATTGGCACGCAAAGTGAGGTGAAATGTTCTGAACAGGGGCACAGACAGCAAAAAAAATGTGACAGGGGTGATAACCGTTCCCTATGTTTTACAAAAAGCTAAAAAAAAAGGAATTTGGCATGGAGCTCCACTTAAACAATGCAGCTGTTCAAAATTACAAACAGATTCTACATAAGAACAAACCTACAGTCCCTGTCTTGTATGCACCGCCTGTATACGGCTGTTCAGAGTATATAGGTCCTTTTTTATTTTGTGTGCGGGGTTCCCCTTAATATCCATACAAGACCCAAAGGGGCTGGTAATGGGCTGGGGTAGGGGGGGGGGGTTGATGGGGTAGCTATGCCATTTTTCCTAAAGATTTCCATCCATATTACCGGGACCAGACATTGCATTAAAGCCGCAAGCAGTTTTAAATGGCTTTCTTCCCTTTAGAAATGTTATTTTGTGCAGGGACAGTTCTAAACACGGGAAACACGTGGCACTTCACAGGCATACTTTAGACACCCCCCAGGTACAATATTTAAAGGAATATTTGACTTTTTTTTTTCACTTTATGCATCATTAAAATGACTGCTCCCGGAAAACGTCCGTTTTTAAAACTTCTTTTTGCATTGATACATGTCCCCTGGTGCAGAACCCGGGTTCCCAAACTCAGTTTCGGACAATAACATGGATAATAGTCGTTATAATTAGCACTTTAGAATCCGAACGTTCGCATCCATTGTATTTAATAGGGTTCTAATGTTCGTGCAAACTTTCGGTCCGTTCGGGGGTTCTGGTGCGAACTGAACCCGGGGGTGTTCGGCTCATCACTACCCCTGATCAGTAAAGCCAAAGTAATTCCGCTCTAGATGAGTAACTGAACTGGAGCCAAGGGTGCTGCAGAGCTCGTCTGTGAGATTTAGTAACATGCACAAATCTGGAATCTTGCTGCACTTCTTGGTATCTTTATTGAGCATTAAAATTACATTACAGGTATGACAAGAACATTAAAAAGGTGAGGCGTTCTGCGCTAAATTCAGCGCTTACTCTGAGTAAGTGCTGAATTTACCAAGAAACACATCACCTTTTAATGTTCCAGTCATACATGTGATGGAATTGTAATACTTTAATAAAGATACCAAGGAGTGCAGCAATATTCTGGATTTGTGCATGTTACAGTGTCCCCCCAGAGCTATGAAGTGATGTCCACTGAGTAGACTTGTAAGTGTTTTATTTGTTTAAAAGGAGTCAAATCTAATAGATTGCGGAGTAGTTTGACAACAATTTTGATCATTTAAACAAACTGTGTGACTGTGACTGCCGTGGATAGAAACATCTCCACCTGCTCCAATTGGTGATGGGAGAATCTGTTGGGTTAGGTTTTCTAAGAGTTCAAAAATCTTGTTGAAAATTTTGCAAACTTTTAATTAGATGTTAAAGCGGAGTTCCACTCAAAAATGGAACTTATGCTTTTCGGAACCCTCCCCCTTAATTAGTCACATTTTGGCACCATAACGGTGTTTGCTCCCACTTCCGGGCATAGATAGCCGCATTATCTGCGGGTATCTACGCCACTTCTCACAGTCTTCTGGGAGACACACAGGTCCCAGAAGACAGCAGGGACCATTCAGATCGTGCAGCGCAACTCTTGCATGCGCAGTAGGGAACCGGGAAGAAAAGCCGCAAGGCTTCACTTCCTGATTCCCTTACCGAAGATGACAGCAACAGCATCCGAGAGCCGAGCGATAGCTCGGCTTCGGGTGCCGACATCGTGGGCACCCTGGACAGGTAAGTGTCCTTATTTTAAAAGTCAGCAGCTGCAGTATTTGTAGCTGCTGACTTTTTGAAAAAAAAAATTCAGTGGGCCTCTGCTTTAAGACTAGTCAGGAAGAACAAAAAGTACAGATCGAGGCTCTACTACAACAGTTACGATACCAAAGAGGTTACAGCAGTGTAAATTTGGCCAGCAGCAGGACAGTTTTAATCAGGGATAATAGGCCAAAATGTACTAGAGACAAAAAGTACAGAAGGGTGTTTTAAAACAGTGTGAGTTAAGAGACTGCAGATAATACATTGGTGAAAAAATAGCCAACAGCAGGACAGTTTAATTTAGTATAGTATACCTAACTGGTGTATGCCTAACTTTGGTGGGGAGGATTACAATGAATTTGAGTGATTTAAAGCAGAACTATACTCACCAGGGCTGCGGTGTCCGGGAGCTCGCTGTCAGCTGCTGACATCTTCAGTTGGTCTGCTTCCAGCTACTGACCTCCATCCATTTTTATTGACCAGGGCTAGATGTCTGTCATTTTGACATTGCCAAAAGTGTACACTGAGCTGCATGAAAGGGCGGACAGGCAGGTAAGACACTTTAATGCAGAAGAGACATAGTATGTCTCTTCTGCATTAAAAATCCTGCCTGTTCCCAATTTGTTTTTCTAAATTTCCACTTTGATGCAAGGTGGTTTAGGTGTACACTATTCTTGTACTTAACTCTATTAATTACAAAGTATGCTGCAGATGAAGATGAAAGATAGTTTCAAATACAACATGGTCAGAAACAAGTAATTGCTCCACTTTAAGCACCTTAAACTTTAAAAGGGTACTATCAATATGAAATAAAAACAAAACCCACAAAATAAATGAAAAACCCAAAGTGCCACCCCTGAAACAAAAGTTGACTGTTTTCACTGTTTTAAAGGGAAGCCTTGCAGTAAAAAAATAAAATTATTTAAAGTGGTTTTAAAGACTGAAGGTTTTTTACCTCCATGTATTATATGAGGTGCGAAGCTCCCCCCTAACCCTCACCCTTACACTTACTTACCTGAGCCCAATCCCAATCCAGCGTGCACGAGAGCAGAAGCTCTCTTGGGTCTCTCCCTCCTTATTGGCAGCAGCTCAGTAGTGGGGAGGGGACTCGAGAAGAGGATCGGAGTTGCTCTGTGCAAAACCACAATCATAAGAGAAAAAAATGCAGTAAAGTTGCTTATTACCCAAAGAGCTAGCAATCACAAATATATACACAGCTTCCTAACTAGTCATTCCCAATGCAGTGTGTCATCTTTCTCAATATTAGCTTCCAATTCACTGATACTATGGCTACTCTGTGCCCTTGTTCCCACATTTTATATTGAGATAGCTGGCTTAACCCCAAACCCAAAAGTGGCCCTTCTAAGCCTACTGGTCATAGTTGAAAGGCTATGCGGTGCATTATGGCTTGAAAAGTTCTCCTTGGCGAATCTGCACATACATTTGCCTGGACTGCAAATCTCAAACAAACAGCATCCGCTCAAACCCATGGTAGCAGCAAGCCCAAGCCTCACCTCTTGCTCTAATACATGCATGATATCATTGTATATTAACAGTTGTAATATATTGAGGGAGATTTAAAAATTAATGTTCACAGAGCTTAGAAAATATGATGAAGCTGTGCACACTTCAACCAACCAATCATTTATTTTCCATGCAAATGATTGAATATTCAAAGTAAACATAGGTTCATCTTAATTACCAATATTCACTCTGCAAAGCAAACAGTCACTTTACTAGGTGACTAGGTGAACAGCCTTGTATTCCTTTAGTAATCCCACAACTGTGTGATTCAATGATCCCAACACCATTCACTTTTTTTTTTACCTCTTTTACAGGTGACTTAAAGAGGAAGTAAATCCTCCATTCAAAAAACGAAAAAAATAAAGATCCTGCAAGACAAAGGCATAATCAGCTAGTATGCAAAGCATACTAGCTGATTATGTTTTACTTACCTCCTATCGAAGCCCCCGCAGTGGTCCACATCTCCCCCTCCGGCTGCCGACATGTTGTCCCGGAGTGACTTCCTGTTATCGCCGCTCCGGCGTTGTGATTGGCCAGAGCGGCGATGACGTCACACGCATGCGCGCTCGGGCTGGCAAGATCCCATTCAGAAAACCGGCAATGATGCCAGCCCGCTAGTGCACATGCATGTGACTTCATCGGTGCTGTGTTTTTCAGCAAATATCTCCTTAACCGTGTAGGTTAAGGAGATATTTATTGCACCTACATGTAAGCTTTGATCTAGGCTTACCTGTAGTTGCAAGTTGTCTAAGTGGGTTTACAACCACTTTAAGGTAACATAGCTTCATGTCTCTACTGCTTTAAAAAAAAAAAATCAGCCCAATAGAGTATTTAATGCAATTTAATCTAAATGCAGTAGACTGAACAAACAGAATGTAATACGTATGCATAGTGATTTCCCCACACAGAATACAGAATGGAACACTTACATGATTTATGCTCTGTCTGTGCTGTTATCACAACCATTTATCCATCTGTTTTTATTTTGATTGTGGTTGTTCCAGCTATGGAATTACACTCAAGAATTATAAGGCTAATTTGGAATTTGAAAATCACTGCAATCTTCAATGGACAGACCCTCCGTTCTGTATTTAGCCATTCGTTTTGGCAGAGTTGGCTTTCCACAGTAGAAGGGGATTTTATTATGACCTAGATCAGTGCCACAAATCTGTAGCACTGACTGGAGATAACCTCCAGTATGCTGGAAATTATATGCTCATGTAAAGCAGGGGTGTTCGTCATGGTACCTACAGACAAGAGGTTGATCTCAGATGGTATTATTAGGGCTGGCCAAGCCAACATGTTTGTTATTTGGCCCACAGTATCAGCTTACATTAAATGGTTCGTAGTACATACATATATTTTTTTCCCAGCCTCCTGCAAATGCTGCTTTGTTTCTTCTATTCCTCATTCCTGCTATGCCAAGTCATCCTTTGGCTTTCTGCAGCAGCAGTCAATGTATTATTAATTCACAGTGCTACTAAGGTCCTAATTGCTTCTCAGTACACAATTGTTAGCTTTGGATACCAAATCTAGCTATGCCGGCAATCTCAACCCAATTCATTTTCTCATGACAGGTGTACATTAAGGGGCATATAAAGCAGTGAATCAGACATTCAACAAACATTCACTACAGGTGCATGTGTTTTTTAATGACAGTGACTGAGTTACCTCGAGAGAACATCTAGTTATAGTCACATCCACTGCTTTATAAATAAACTATAGGAAAGGGTAAGTGCAAGGCTTGAGCAAATGTGGAGGTCAGTACTGTTCTTCAAATGTACTTACAAGGATAGAAATATGAGAGAATTCATGGCTAACTTTTTAATATAGGAACGTAAGCCAGTTCTTACATTTCCTTCTGAAAATGCTACTTACGTGGCTGTCAAACTGAATCAATGCTTTTAGTATATTTTACACAAAAAGACACTGTTCCTCATCTACTTCTTTATAAATTTACAAGACCTGAATATGGTGCATCATGCTACAGGTTTTGAATGGAAGGGAGCTGGAATAAAGAGCATCATAACACATGCCCATTGTTACTGATAAGCTCCATGTTTAACAGTTATTGTTTTCTGTATGTAAAATAGTGGTTCTCTGCTGTAGAGGTGATGCCTTTTGATTTTGTACTCTGTAAAAAGGGACATTTAGTATGTACTTCCAGGTGAATTTTATAATGTGTTGTGATGCATTTTTTTTTGCTATAATTTTTTTTTTAAGTTATAAAAAATAAATATACAGACTTTGCACATGCGTAAAAATGTATATAGTGAGGCACAAATAATACAGTAGTTTGTGATATTATCATCATGATCATTAGCATCTTAAAGAATACGCAAATATTAGAGTAATCTAATGATTAGGTAACGCCAATACAGTATCACTAAATTTCTTCTTGACACCTATGAGAACTAGATCTGATATTATAAATATTTTGAGGGGATTCAATATGCGCAGTGCAGATGATTCAACCATACATACAACCGTTTCCAAAAGGATTCACAGTTGCCAACATCAAACAACAATTCAAATTGTGTTAGCATTTTGAAATATTATATGAAGAGGGACTGGTTAGGAGGGCTAGTTTGCTTTCAGGCTGTGGCAATTGTTCTTCTGGCTGCAATGAGGCCATGAACAATAATGGAGTATAGAGCCCAGGTGTGTGTTGTGATGCATTTTTTAATTCTTTAAATGCATTTGTTATATGTGTTTTCCAAGAGTATTAAGTTTCCTGTTTGAGGGGCATCGGTATGGTGGCTAATTTGTGGTCTGTAAATGAGTTGGGGGAATGTATATTTACAGGCTGTAAAGTGGTGACAGAAGGACCGTGGAGCAGTGACTGCATTGTCTGGTGCAGGTTAGAAACATGGATAGGTGACACAGATACAGTGTAGGAAGGTTGGGTGGCATTAAGCTTTCACTTTTGCCCACTAAAGGACACAGCTGGGATCTTTGGGTTATAGCATCACCTTTAGGAGTGGGACACTAGGTACAAAAGAGAAAATCACAGCCTAGGAGCGCCCTTACTGATGGCCAAACTCCAATCTGCTAAAAGCAGCTTAGTGCTTTGCCTAGCGTTGGGGAGTAAGGACTTAAGTTCCCTGCAAGGAATATTTGTTTATTTCTTCTTTCTTCTTTGCATTGCATGTTTTTCACCTTTTCTTTGTTTTCAGTTTTTAATCAACAGCTGACTGAATGAGGAGCTGGGTATTCTAAATGTTTGCAGTCCCCCAGCTCCACTAATGAATGCATGTAGATCCTTGCTACTGTACATGCAAGTTTGACTGTGATATTCATATTTTGGATTGGAACAGCCTATGAGATATCTCATGGAGGGGGGGAGAAACATGACTGAGTGACTGAGTGACCTGTCACCATCGGTAGATGGAGGTAGAAGGAGCTGGTCTGTCTCGGGAACCTGGGAATAGGTAGCCCTCCATCATCCTCCAGGATGCAGTAAGTATGCTCATTCTCGTGCCTTCCTTAATCTCTGTGGTGGTTAGAGATGATTGGCAGGTACCTCTTATTCCTACTTACCCATTCCATGCTTTATCTGCCCAGAGAAGTGTTTAGTTTGGTAAGCATGTGCCTCCCTGGGGTTCAGAACAACTTTCTTTCTAAGTATGCTACTAGTAGTATCCTTACAAAGTTTTTCTCGCTGGGATGAAGTGGCCCCTGGCTTAGTTTTTTTCTCAGTGGCAGCGGAAGTGTTTTTTTATATGGACAGGTTCCGGCATTGAAGTCCCACCTGGTGCTTACACTATGTATGCTGTCAGACACAGGGCGATCTCTCTCTTCCTTGAGGAGCAGATTCTGTACTCTACCTTTGCTCCTGCTGTGGTGAACAAATTGTCTCTCATAGGTGGCAGTGAATTTGCTGGGCTTTTCCCACAAATCTTAGGCAGCACCTTTATTTTGGGTTGGGCTAATGTGTCTGAGTCAGTTCAGGTGACTAGCCATTTCACTATTGTAGATGCATGGGGATGAAAAACCTTTGTATTCTTTGTGCTCTTTGTAAGATCGCCTCAGCTAGTTTCTTCTCAGACTCTGTCTGAATCAGAGTAAGTCGCTTAGGGCTTTGCCAGCATTCCTTTCACCATTGTGAATCTTGAGTTTTTAAATCAACCACTGGTGGTCGGTTTACACATTTATCAAGTTAGATGGTGCTCTTGTGGCACCAAGGGATGTTGGGATTGGTTGCAAACACTTATAGGCAGCAGTGTAATTACCATGAATTCCCAACCCTCAGTAGATATTCCTCCCAACAGTCAAGGTCCAAAGATCTCTGCAGTGTCCTTCAAAAAAAGAAAAAAAGTAGGATTTTTTCTGTACTTACTGTAAAAAGGACACAGAAACATCCCTTCTGTTTTTCATGTCTGTGACCAGTTGTTGTCTTATTACAGCTTTGTGAGTAACTGAGCTGCCTCTTGCACATGGCGGTTTGGCCTCTCTGCTGTGGGTTTGTTTTTTGTCTCTAGTGCCCTACTCCTAAAGGTGAAGCTATAACCCTATGGTCAAAATCTAAATATCTTCACTGTGTCCTTTATTGAACACAACAAAAAGGATTTTATTATTAGTGCAAAAGTTTTTTTGAAGAGATGTTGAGTCAATGGCAGAAGAGGTAGCCAAGTGAGAATGTATATCAGTGATGGGTGAGGCAGCTATGGAGTAATTTATGTCAGCAGCAGGTGAGGTGGTGGAAGAAGTATGTATGCCAACAGTGGGTGAGTTGGCTGTGGAGGGCTCTATGTTAGCAGCAGGTGACGTGGGCAGGGGCAGATGTCTATTTGTGGGAATAGGGGGCTCAAAGGAGCTGCATGTCAGAGGGGACAAGTGAACCATGGAAATACAAACATGTTTTACTCAACCAACAAAATAGAAACAACAATGTTGCTTCACTTATAGGGGTATGTTTAGCAAAATTTTTAACTAAAAATACAGGTGTCTCACCAACGTTGGGCTTGGCTTGGTAACTGCAGAAACAGGCCTTTCCACATGCATCCCAAAATGGAAACATCTTGCCCAATTTAACCATCCATTAGTGGCTTAACACCAGCTAGTTTTTTGATCAAATCCCATCCTGTGGCCATGGAGCCCAACCTCCCTTTTGGTTCCCAAAATACAGGAAATAGGATTCTTGTTAAACTCCACATATCCTGGTGCTAGTATAAGTTACATCAACTTGACAGCACAATGACATGCTTTGGGCCTTTAGTTATCAATAGCTGTAATAAAACGGATTCAGTTGTATTCAAGAAAAAAAGAATTGCTCATTACTAAGAAAACATTTTTAGTGAGAATTTTCTTGGGAAAAAAAAAATGCATGTGTGCCCTTGTAGCTATTTCTTTCTTTTTCTAAGAAAATCATGCTGTGTAGGTTCAAAGAGGCTGATTAGGTTCCAAGGAGTTTCTAGAAGAAACAATTTAACATAAAACATACTCTTTGTTTTCTGATTGGAAGTATTTTATTCTTAGTTTTCTGCATACTAACCGCATAGCCAATAGAAAACAATCTTATTTAAAAAAACAAAAAAACAATAGCATTTATCATAATATAAAACCAGCACAGTATGCCAACTGAGCTTTACTGAAAACAATTTATCCCAGAATATCGACGGATGGGAAAAAAAATGAAAGACCCCTACACTATTATTTAGAATTTAGCTTTATATAGCTTTACATAAAATGAAAAACTGTACTATTAGACAGTAAATAGACTATCGGTTGGTTGTCAGCACATGACACCTGTAGACATCAGTAACACATCAATTTATTCAGAAAACCATATTGTTACAGTCTTTTCAAGTTTCCCTATTATGAAGGAATGTGAGCATAGTTTATATTTAGGTCTGTAATATTTACACTGAAGACTCTATGCCTTACGTAATGCTTCTTCATTAAATGGTCCGCTATTTAGCAAATGCATTATATTTGTTGGAAAGGGTAATGCAAGTTCAGAGCGTATGCAGTAATGAATAATGAAAAGCATCAAATAACATAAACCATGGCATCTTAAATTTACTAAAATAATAATAATAATAAAAAATAAAAAAATAGTACTAGTGAATGTGTGTCATTTCCAGAACAGGCAAGGTTGGACAGGAGTGGTGGCAGGTGCAGTGGTGAGTATCAGTGGGGGTGCAAGTACCTTTTTTTATTTGACAGTACCCACTTTCTTAATATCCAACCCCACTCTTGCAGTCTACTGAGATAACATCACACATCTCAAGAGGCTGCAGAAGTAGTGTCCCTGCACCACTCGATATCATGCATGCACAGGGGGAGTCAGCAGTGAATCATCAGGAAATCACAGCCAACTCCCAAATCCAAGATGGTGGTGCCAGAGAGATCCACAACCCACATGAGAAATGTCAGCAGGGAAGATAGCTCTGGGTATAATGGACTGGTAAGAATGTATTTCTTAAAAGCCAGCAGCTACGATATTTTTAGCTGCTGACTTTTAATTTTCAAGCATTCGGTTGAAGTTCCTCTTTAGACAAAAAAGACACGTTTGTAACCGTGTATATATATATATATATATATATATATATATATATATATATATATATTTTTTTTTTTTTATGGATCTGAACACAGGTGCATTGCTGTCTCGGGGACAATGCACACAGCTGTGTAGAGATCCATGGAGATGCATTCAGGGACATAAAAAAAATCAATTTTACATTTGAATGCAGTCAATTATATTTATACTGTACGTGTAAATTGAAACAATGGCAGCTAGGAGAGGATGAAGAATTGTAGGCGTGTATGCACGTGCGCTAATTCATGCAGCCGTTTGTGTGTATATGGAAAGTATATACTGAGCATAACTGTCTGCTAGCAAGATCCCCTGTAAAAACATCAATAAATTATTCTGTCCACATGCAAGAGATCTAAATATTCAAAAGACATCAATGGGTTGATTTACTAGGGACAAATAGACTGTGTACTTTGCAAGTGCAGTTGTATTCTGTAAGAGCATTTTCTCAAAAGCTTAGTAAATGAGGTGAAGCTTTAGTTTGCAAAGAACACCCAGTCGCATGTAAGGAAAAAAAAAAGTGCACAGTCTCTTTGCCTTTAGGTCCCATTCACACTGATCTGCTTTTCCTCCGCTTTTGCCCTGCTTAACCCATTTGCTGCCAGAGCCGATAATGCGTTTTTGCACCTATATTAAAACAAATCATTATAGGACTGAAGATTGCATACAACCCCCAAAATATTACCGTATATATTTTCTGAAAGAAAACACCCTAGAGAATAAATAGTTCAAATTTTTTGTGTTACACAATGCTACCGCAAAGGTAGTAAAACATACACTAAAATAAATTTTAAGGCACACAAATGCAATCAATTACCCATTTTTGGGGTAAAAATTTATAGATGAGGTTGCACCGAGTAAATAGATAACCAACATGTCAAACTTTAATTTTGTGTGCGCTCGTGAAATGGTGACAAACTTTAGTACCCTATATTTTCCATAGGCTACGCTTTAAAAGCCCCCTATAGGTCATCATCACAGAGGAGGTTTGAGCTAGAATTATTGCTCTCACTCCGGCCTGTTTGACAATATGTAACCTGTGTATCAAAATCAAAGTTTTTGTGAATAAGCGCTCCCAACATGTGTGTTTATGTTTGTACAAAAACGTGTATGTGGGGGTGGGGGGGCTCAAAAATATTGGGGGGATTTTATGTGCTTGGGTGTAACTTTCATTTTTTACACTTTTAAAAAAAAAAAAATCTGATCTTTTTTTTTTCATCACATAGGGGACAATAAGTCCCCTATGAAATAATATTTTGGTGACAAGGTCTCTTTAATGAGGCATCCGTGGTCTAAAAGACCCTGGATGTCTTACATTTGCTTCAATTAACCACTTGCTGACCACAATACGTATATATACATTGCGGTTTGCCAGTGGTTTACCAGTATTATGGCTGAAGATATCAGCCATAACCCTGGTATTGTTTTTTTTTTTTTTTCAGCCAGCAGCTGGCTTTCTCTTGAAAGCATTTCGAGTGGCTCATTAGCTGCTGGAACACTTTCAGAAGCTTCTGCCACTTGCCAGTGTTTCTCAGGCTTACCGTTTTTGCCAGCTCGCTGAGAAATTATCCAATGGTGCCGCCAGGTGGTCACAGAGATGGTAAAAGACTAGATTGTCTTTGATCGCCTCTATGGCCTTGGAGGATTGGAGTGAGGTCATGGGTGGAAGTAAACTATTTTATTTTATTTCTTTAAAGCAAAAGATCAAAACATTTTTTTGGGATGTTTTGCTTTTAAAAGTAAGGAGAGATTTGGGGTCTTTATGACCCCAGATCTTTCCATAAAGGGTACCTGTCATTCTTATTTCTATTACAGGGGATGTTTACTCTTTCTATTACAAGGGATGTTTAGCGAGATCACACTGCATTTGATTGTTTCCTGGCCATGGCGACTGGGGAAAGTGAAAGGGGGACCCGGAAAATATGTTTTACACATTGCTCCTGGGTCAGCAAGAGGAATTGGAGGACAGTGGATTCATGTCAGCTCAGCTCCCTCCCCTTTACCCAGCGACATCCAATACATGGCAGGGGGCATGCGTGGGGGTGGGTGGGGGTACAGCTGTTACAGAGGGGATGTGGAGGCCTGCAGTTGCCAGATAGATTCCAACTGAGAGCCAGGCATACCCCCCCCCATCCGTCAAGTCCGTATGATGCACGGACCAGGCAGTGAATGCAAGAAAAATATTTCCCTTTAAATCCTTTGGAACTCTTCAAATCAGTGCACTCTGTGCGCAGTGCATTTTGAAAAGCCATGCATGCTGCATCTTTAGTGTCCTGTTTCAAAAGCACACAAAAATGTACCTCTCAATAAAATAAAAAATGCATCAAAAATGCACCACAGACATGCATTTTTGAAAAAAGTTTACCATGTTCTTAAGCGCACTACTGCAAAGGTACCTAAATCAATGCTACTGATATCTAAATTTTGCATATTTTCCTGAAAAAAATTAATAAATAAATAATATATATATATATATATATATATATATATATATATATATATAGAGAGAGAGAGAGAGAGAGAATGTCCCTTTCACATTCTCATGAACTAAAGGAACACACCTCCTATGTGTCTGGGTTACATAGCACCACAACACATGGTAAATCATTGTGGTTCATTGCGTTGGAAATAATGGTGCAGTTTGTGGTCCACTGTGGTGCATTGACAGTCCATACAAATTAACCCAATTTAACGCATGATTTTATCCACGCATGTTAACACACCTCATCTGTCCGCACAGGTGGGAAGGTGGCCATAAGTTTAAATAAAAAAAAATAATAAAAAAAATGAGCGGCTCACCCTCTGAAAAAAAACATGGTTGATAATATTATGTTATTATAAATTATTTAGCTAATTGCTTTTTCAAGCCTCACCAGAGATTCATGAGATCATATGATCAACTACAGAAGGCAGCTGATGGAGGATCATGTGAACTACTGTATTTCATTTACTGTACATCCCCCCAGTGTGTTAGACTGGAAGTTAATAGTGAAGGTACATATGGTTAATAAAGGACAGCAAGTTCATGGAATTTGTGCCAACAGCTACTTTAAAAAGATCATTGATTTTAAATATTTAGTTTTGTTTTTGTTAGTTTTGTTTTTTTACCAGTAAAAATAGATTTCCATTAGGTGACTGGGTTTCCATAGCAACAAAATACCCCTGTGCAGGTAAATGCTTTGCACAAATGAAAAGGCTATAATTTTAAGGTATAGCTCCCATATGTCTTTGTCTTCCCAAGACAGAGTAATTTTCTGCCCGTGGAAATATTTAACTTAGAATACTTATTTCCTTTAAATTTAGATTCCCAGTAGATCTGCATTAAGCTGGTTTACTGGAAAGGATCCAAGTAATCATTCTGGACTAAAAAAGAACTAGGAAAAGAGCATGTAAAAACAGTGTTACAGTTTTTCATTTTATCATGTTTTTATGTTTATAGTACCAAAATTGGCATAAGTTTTTTTGGTATAAATATGAACTATTATTAGTTAATAACTGTAAGAAACATTTTAGAGAACAGCATATAGCTGATTTATTTTCAAATTTTAATACACGCTAATAATTAAACCTCTGACCACTGTTATGTACTTGGGAACACTTCTGACCATGACTATAAGAAATCAATTCTGGCCAGAAGAAGGTAGAAAAGGGACTGACCTGAAAGGAATCACTAAAACACAAAAAAATAGTAAATAAAAAAGTTTTTTTTTATAGCAAAGTTATTTAGAAATATGGTAAAATTAAACTTTGCCCAATAAGAACAGACTGTCTCCTTTATTTATGGTACTTACCATACTTGAGCTTCCATGCCATCCTATTCTAATGTCTAGTTGCCAAGTGATGACACATGCAGAGAGGTTTCTAAGATCTCACCCAGAGTTTACCCATCAGTGGAAGTGATCCATTATTGAGTTGGCGTTAAACAGGAGAGTGCAGGGAGAGACCAGAAAACTGATAATCCCCTAAGAGCCGGTTCACACAGGGGCGACTCGGGAGGCGACTTCAAGTTGCCCCAAGTCGCCCCAAGTCGCGCTATTTTTAAAACGAATGGAAGTGAATGGAGCCGTCTTAATGTACACGACTGCAGTCGCTCCGAGTTCAGAAAAGGTTCCTGTACTACTTCAATCCGACTTCTAGGCGACTTGTAGGCAACTTGTACCCATTGATTTCAATGGAAGTCGCCTCAGAAGTCGGATCACTGTCTTAACAGAAGCAACTTTCCAGGAAGAGAACATACATTTCTCAGGCAAACCCCTCCCTCCCCCTCCCTCCCACAGAGCTGATTCAGGGTTGATTGGCTACTGGAATGTCTCCTGTCCTGGAGGCAACTTGTAAGTCGCCCCATGTCGCCCCATGTCGCACTGTGGTGCAGGCTCAGGTCGCTTCCAGGTATCTTCCAGGTCGCCTCCAAAGAGTCGTGTTGCCCCTGTGTGAACCGGCTCTAAGTGTTGGTTTCCCAGCAGAAGTTTTTTTTTCAATGGGACATTTTTAAGTGGATGCTGAAGATAGGTGAGGTGAGTATTTACTCTCCTCTTTAGTAAGGGAGAACTTCTTAGGATGACTTTAACTTCCTGAGAGACTTGCTTTTCCCAGCATCCCCATTTGTAGCTACATGGCATGCAGCTCCTTCACTTTTCTTAGCAACTAGGCTGCATGCTTGGTTAAGGGTGAGAATTCTGGAGATATTGCAACATTTTATTTTGTGTTTTTACATTGGGCCCCAGTAAAATATAGAATAAGGGTCTGGTGGGGGATCCCTTGTTATTTTTTTAATTGCCTCCCGTTAAAACCCATACCAGACTTCTATCTAGGATAAGGGTCTGGTATAAATTTTGTGGGAGACACCACATTCTTTTGTGCACAGTGTCATTGGTTGCTATAGTGTACAATAACAACCACTGCCTGTGTGGCCAACAGTCTCCTATCAACTAGTTGCGTCATTGGTTGCTAAGACACATATGGCCAGCCTGCATAGTGCTCTTGGTTTCTTGGACACAGGGGCAGCTGCCAGACTCCTAGCAACCAACAACAATGTGCCACTGCTTGAATCCTAGCAGCCAAAGATGCTTGCAGCTCACATAGCAGGATGTTATATAAAGGCAGTATAATTCTGCCACTAAATAAATGACTCCAGGTTGCAATAGCAGCCAGAGGCTAATGAAGTCAAACAAGCCAAATTGGGCTATTTACTTAGCACATTCGATGAACCATGAACAGTTAAAGTTTGCTCCAAACTCTGCATAGCAGCAAACTCAAACCTCACATGTAGTACAAGTTTGCTGTATATGGACCTCTGATAATTTAATAGGCTAAAACAGATTTAGCAGCTATAGCTTTAACGGCACCTGAATCTTTTTACAATTTAAATCATGTCTTTACACTTACCACTTATGGGCAGAAAATGACTAGCTCCAAGACATCAGCAATCCCTGTCCTGTTCTGCAGTCTCTGTATTTACTCTTCCAGTGGCAGACAACACTAATACTCCGTAAGTATAGAGAAAGAGGTAGGGTTGGGCTCCAGGCTGCAGGCTAAGCAGCTGCCTTCAATGGGTGACCCACTCAATAGAAGCTCGCAAACTTGAGCTGGAAGAGCACCAGTATGCAGGAAAATAATAGATGTTTGTAAAGTTCCTGTTCCCGGGATACAACAGGAGTTAGGGGGAAGCCTCTCCTACACAGTTGCCACTTGTGCCACCATTGGAAGATTTCAACTTTCCTCCTGTTCCTATGACGAGTTTAAAATGTTTAATTTCCCCATTACTTACTGACAATGGTGAATCCCCACAGCATAGACAGCAAAATAACCCTGATAGAGGTTCTAACACCTTCACACTCCGTATAATTTATTTTTTTGGCTTTTCATGAACTTTAACCACCTCAATACAGGGCACTTAACCTCCCTGGCGGTATGATTCTGTCAGATTTTAGGTGCTGAAAGCGGTACCATTATTCTGCATGGAAATTTGGCGTTTTATATTGCAGGCCTGTATTTCTTAGGAATAACTCACTTAAATCTGTCCAAACCAGAGTCTAGTAGACATCCCGGGTATGATAAAGTTCAAAAAACAAAATTATACATTATAATAAAATAAATAACTATAAAATAATTATAACAAATAATAATATAATAATAATAAAAGTGTTTTTCAGTGTTTGATGACGAATTTCCCCACAAATCGCTATCGCTTAATTCTGCGACTGATTCTAATTTATTATCGCTGTTTTTTAGCTGGTCTAAAACCACTTTTGACATAAAGGGACACTTTTTGGTTGCTATGGACAATCTCCAGTTTCCAGGCAGAAAAAAAATGTTTTTATTATATAAAAGTGCATGCAGGACACTGGGCAGACCACTAGGGACAATGGGGGTGTGTAATTATTACATACAGTACTGTAATCTGTAAGATTACAGTGTACTGTGTGTGTACTGTGTTTTAACTTTTTTGAATTTGGCGCCGATCTCCGTCCCCGTGCGTCGTAACGTCGCAGGGAACGGAGCTCGGCGGCACTCGGAAGTGTGTGAATCGAGCGAGATGACGGCTTGATCACACAGCGGAGAGGCATCGCAGGATCCAGGGGACAAGGTAAGTAACTCCTGCCTGGATCACTGCGACGCAGCCCGAGTCTGGCTCGGGGTTACCGCTTTTGGTGCTGAAATTTAACCCCGAGCCAGACTCGGGAATACCGCCAGGGAGGTTAAACCCCCTTCCTGCCCAAGCCATTTTTCAGCTTTCAGCACTGTCACACTTTGAATGACAATTGCGCGGTCATGCTACACTGTAACCATGTGACGTTTTTATCCTTTTCTTCACACAAATAGAGCTTTCTTTTGGTGGTATTTAATTGCTC
This sequence comes from Rana muscosa, assembly GCA_029206835.1. NCBI lineage: Eukaryota > Metazoa > Chordata > Amphibia > Anura > Ranidae > Rana > Rana muscosa. The sequence goes on along the minus strand of CM055118.1, from coordinate 528,228,975 downwards.
CTAGGTTGGTTTTTTTTTCCCACAGAAAAAAGACCAACAATTTTGAAAAAAAAATAATTTTCTTAGTTTGTCAGTAAATTTTGCAAATAAGTAATTTTTATCCTTCACTGATGGGCACTGATGAGGTGGCACTTATGGGCACTGATGAGGCAGCACTTATGGGCACTGATTAGGTGGCAATGATGAGGAGGCACAAATATGCCACACTTATGGGCACTGATAGGTGTCACTGATATGTGGCACTGATGAGCACTGATAGGCGGCACTGATGGGTGGACCTGGTGGGCACAGATAGGCAGCACTGGTGGGCACAGATAGGCAGCACTGGTGGGCACAGATAGGCGGCATAGATAGACAGCACTGATGGGTGGAATTGATGGGCAGCAGTGATGAGCATTGATAAGCAGCAGTGATGGGCTTTGATGGGCAGCAGTGATACAAAACAATACTCCTGCGCTCTGATGTCTTGGTGTATGCGGGGCGTGTCGATCATTCCTCAGTAAAAAGGCAACACTTTAGGAATCTTGCAGCCCTCCTCAGAACTATGGGTGTTCATACAACTGTAAAAAAACAAAAAACAGGAGAGCGCACCGACCTAGTGTATTACCAGATAAAATCTTTATTAAAATGTATACAAACAGCAATGGTCCTACTCACAAGCAGAGCGTTAAAATGAGCTTTTTCTAGTGACCAGCCTGAATCATAGGACGACTGAAGTTAAAACTCGATGACCAGGGAGATAGATGGTACCTCAAATGTGCTGGACGGCTGACGCGTTTCCGGGGCGCACCCCTTTCTTCAGAGCCTACACAGCTTGTGGTATCCTATTCTCATGGATAACCCCACACATATAGATATACACACACTCATGTCCACCAAGGAGGCCCCGACCCATCGTCCCCACCCCAATAGGCCCCGACCCTACAAACTCCACCCCCAGAGGTGTGTCTCATGATTAACCCATAGGGGTGAATCAGAAATTAAATATAATTCGACATGCTATGTGACACCAATTGTGCACTAGAGTAAAACAAATCATTTCACATCATAGATACATATAAAATAGTGGTGGAGGATAGAGGTTCAAATTCAAAGGACCAGTGTGCCACTAATGATCAAAATACTCCTAGCAAACTTGTACCCAAACCCCCACTGATCCCGCATCACAGGGTGACCAGGTAGGCTAGTAGTATACAACAGATATGTAACAAGCATCTAATTGTGCCCGAACGAACCGCTTACCGCATGCAGCAGGGGCCAACAGTAGATGCAAAGGTGTCCAATGATCTGCCAGTGGGAGAGATGCATCTAGGATTCCACTCACTGCATCCTATACCTAACCTTCTATTAAGGGAGAGAGGCACATTCGGAGCTTTGGACTAGAAGTGCGGGTGTTACAAACTTTTCCACCCGCACTTCCTGTTTGTCAGTGGTGCGGCCTGATTGGGCGAATGCCAGGCCTCGATCTGGATGCCGAGTCGGAAGTGCGGGTGTGTTTGCGTTCCACCCGCAACTTCCGGTAGCACTACAGTGAATGCGCTCGCCCCTCCTATCACTCCTAGGGGCGGAGTGCAGAGGAGGCTTGTCCAAAGCATGGAATGGGTCGCAATTGCCTAGAGGTGTGGGTGTCACTAGCGTGTCTACCCGCACTTCCGGTCGCGTCCCTGTTTGTCTATAGCACAGCCTGATAAGGCAAATACCAGGCCTCGATCTGGATGCTAAACTGGAAGTGCGGGTGTGTTTGCGTTCCACCCGCAATTTCCGGTGAAACCACAGTGTACACACCCGCTCCTCCTATCACTCTTAGAGGCGGAGTGTAAAGGAGGCCTGTCCAATGACAAGGAGAAAAAAAAAAAAAGGGGGGGGGGGAGAGAGGAGCCTCCTCCATGCACACACGCACATGCACACCCATACAAAGGATCCACAGATACGTACAGTGGGTCTAGTACATAGGAAAACTCCTACCTGGTTTCTTTGCCAAAAACATTCCCCCATCACCAAAGTGAATTTGTGGGAAACAACATTGATGGACTATCTCCATGGATAAAATAACTTAGTGGGACAAAGGTCCCATTTATCCCCACTGCCCCACAATTATTTGCCGTGAGGAAAAGGGATACACGTAAATCTCTCCCCACATGTACTTATGCAAAACACTCCCACAGATGATACATGGTGGACCCACTGTACGCTGGACCTACCAAATGAACCACGCCGTATAAATATTATTAATGGAGTTGAACAAGCAACCCTTGAACTACACTCTACCAAGAAGCACCCACATAGTGTAGGGTGCCAGTGGCGTGGACCCTAGTAGGTCCAGAAGATGTCACATGAACCTGAATAAACCAGCTGTAAATATGATGTGCATTATAGCATTGCAAAAATGATAAACAAAAAAGAAAACAAATTATTATTATTAATTATTATCAACAATAATAATCATGTTCCCAATATTAAATATAAACCCCAAAGGACCCAAAAAGCCTTAAAACTCTCTCTTCTAAATCCTAAGCCTACTAGAAATATTCTCTTTATGTACCCTGGCATGCACGACCAATCAACTTGTACTAATGGTGTGAAGTTCAATTCCCTCGTTGAGGCCCTGCGGGGCCAAAGTCCCCAAGGTGAAGATCCAGAAAGCTTCTCTCTTACATAAAATCTGATATTTCTTGCCACTATCTAAATTGCTAGGTATAGCTTCTATGCCAAAAACCTTCAGACCATCTATGCTACTGTCATGTAGTTCCTTGAAATGTCTCGGAACTGAACACTTGTCCTTTTCCGTGGTGATGCTACTCCTGTGTTCGTTCATCCTGGTTCTCATTGGTCGACATGTACGGCCAATGTACATAAGGCCACAAGGGCAGATTAGACCATAGATGATAAATGGGGTACCACAGTTAATAAACTGTCTGATCTTATGACTTCTCCCATCTACTCCAGTCACCTCTTTCTTCCTGTGGCACATATGTGTACAATTGCCGCAAATGCCACTTCCACATCTATAGGAACCTTTCTGGTCAAAGATAGTGGTCCAGGTGTTATTCAGTCCTTTGTTCTTGTTGTTCTTTTTGACCCTACTTGGGGCAATCGTATTTCGCAAATCTCTCGGTCTCCTAAATACCAAATTGGGATGGGGCGGGAGACTCAGAAAGGGATCTGATTCCAGAATTTTCCAGTTCTTCTTGAAGATCTTTTGGATCGTCGGTACTTTATTATTGTACCTCGTGCAGAACCTTGTTTGCGCTGGTTCATTTTTCTCCCGTTTCGTTTTTATTTCATCAATATCTCCATACAAGTGTAGAAATTTTTGGAAGGCTTCCTCTATATGTCCTTCCTCGTAGCCCTTCTCTTTGAATTTATTCTTCAAAATCAGACTTTGATCTTCATAGTCCTTTTTTCGAGAACAGGTGCGCCTAAGCCGACAGAACTGACCGAATGGAATATTCCGGATCCATCTTGGGTGATGGTGACTCTGAGCATGTAGGTATGAATTGCCTGCGCTAGGTTTAAAGTGCGTTCTTGAATAGATGACACCATATTCGTCGGCCCTCAATTCCAGATCCAGAAAAACTAGGAGTTCTTCGTCTACTACATGGGTGAATGAAATTCCGAAAGGGTTATTGGCACAATGTGTCAGAAATCCATCAAGTTCTTCATCACTCCCATTCCAGATAATAAGGATATCATCTATATACCGAGAGTACAAAACTAAATTTTTCCCAAAGGGGTTGTTCGCCCAAATGTATTGGAGTTCCCAATACCCCATAAAGAGATTTGCGTAGCTTGGTGCAAACCTTGCCCCCATCGCCGTACCCCTCACCTGTCTGTAGAAGCAGTCCATGAACGTAAAGTAATTATGAGTCAAGGTGAATTCAATGCACTCAAAAATAAATTGTGCCTGTTGTGGGTTAAACGTGTGGGCTTTCGCTAGATAGTATTCGGTGGCTCGAAGGCCAAATAGATGCTGGATAGATGTATATAAAGATGCTACATCCAATGATAGCCATCTATAGCCCTTCTCCCACTTATAATTAGCTAGTATCTCCAGAGCATGGCCTGAATCTTTGATGAATGATGGTAAGTTAATCACTATATTTTGTAGGAAGTGATCAATGTAGCTCCCCAGATTACTGGTTAGACTGTCAATGCCCGCAACAATGGGTCTGCCTGGAGGTTTTTCTATATCTTTGTGAATCTTGGGAATATGGTAGAAATGGGGGACGACCGGATGTTTTGAGTATAAAAATTCATACTCATTCTTTGTTAAAATCTTGCTCGATAACGCCCTATCCAGAAGTTTTTTCAAATCTCCATTGTACTCTACCGTTGGATCCCAACGTAGTCTCTCGTAGGTGTCAGTATCCCCTAACAACCTAAGGGCTTCTTCCAGGTATTGATCTCTATCCTGTATAACCAGGCCACCTCCCTTGTCTGCCTTCCTGATTATGATCTCAAGATTATTCTTCAGGCTACTCAGGGGGGCTTCGATACCAACCTCATAGCCCTTATTGTATTTGCGGCTTCTGTCACCACACATTTTTCTGAATTCACGCATGACAACTTCATAGAAGGTGGAGATGAAGTTCCCCTTACTCCAATGTGGATAAAAGCTAGATTTTGGTCTGAAGTCTGTATGTCTAGTAGCTTCCTCACTCGGCAAGGCAAACGACTCATTTAGAGGTTCCAAGCCGCCTTCTTCATATAATTCCTCTAGGATCTCCAACATGCCTGTATCCTCAGATATATCCCCAAAGGTCGAAGTTGTTGTTTCTAAGTTCTCAGTACTTTGACCATTGATTTCCTTGAGCCTGAAGTGACGCTTCACCGCGAGGTTACGTATGAATTTATTCAGGTCGATGAACAGTTCAAACAAATTCGGAGGGCTTTCCGGGGCATAATTGAGGCCCCTTCTAAGCAAATCAAGCTCTTTTTCAGAGAACACGCAATTAGAGAGGTTATATATTTTGATGGTAGAATGATTTTCTATCATCTCTGTTCTCTTCTATATATCTATATGTGTGGGGTTATCCATGAGAATAGGATACCACAAGCTGTGTAGGCTCTGAAGAAAGGGGTGCGCCCCGGAAACGCGTCAGCCGTCCAGCACATTTGAGGTACCATCTATCTCCCTGGTCATCGAGTTTTAACTTCAGTCGTCCTATGATTCAGGCTGGTCACTAGAAAAAGCTCATTTTAACGCTCTGCTTGTGAGTAGGACCATTGCTGTTTTTATACATTTTAATAAAGATTTTATCTGGTAATACACTAGGTCGGTGCGCTCTCCTGTTTTTTGTTTTTTTACAGTTGTATGAACACCCATAGTTCTGAGGAGGGCTGCAAGATTCCTAAAGTGTTGCCTTTTTACTGAGGAATGATCGACACGCCCCGCATACACCAAGACATCAGAGCGCAGGAGTATTGTTTTGTTGTACTTTTTTCTTGATTTGGGGACTCCTGCTGCTAGGTGTAGTAGTGTGCGGTGTGGCAAGCAGCAAATATTACTGAATAATGGTATTGTCCATAGAAGAAAGGCAGCTAAGAAGGGCTTCATTGGCAAAAGGCTTCCTGAATAGTGTTGATAATTACGAACAGCAACTGGAAGGACTAGACGTCATCAGCGATGAGAATACTCTACAGAGTAGAGAGGAGAAGATGGTATCAGCATTCTACAAACTAAAACATCTTTTGGAGAATGAAATGACTCAGTGGTGGGACATTGTGTTATTGCAAAAATACCTAGAGGTTAATAGGATACCTAGAGGTCTAAGGTTGAATAAGTTATGTAATTTTTTAGATGTAGATATTGGCCAAGAATGGGTTAAAGAAATGAGGCTGTTTAATAGGACTTGGTTAGTAATGATCATTAGGCAAAGAGAGCGGAATTTGTCGAATATTAAAATTGATATCACTAATATACAAGAAGAACTCTTGACCTATATGGATTTAGAAGCATTCTCAGTATGGGATAATAAGATAAACAAACAAACAACAGATTATGAGGCAGAATTGATAGTCCGCAAATCAGGTAAATTCGAGAGAGACAGGCTAGATTATACTTCTGGACGTGAGTTCAATTGGAGGAGGGACAAGAATGCATTACCCCCTGGAGAGGAAGAAGATGGGCCAATGGGGAGGGAGCGAGAGCATTCTGGGCAAGAATATAGGCCGGAAGTGAGAGAGAGGGAGTCCAGGAACCAGAATCATTATCACGATAGAACCAATGCTCACTTCAAGGAAAGAAATAAGAGTCATGAGAACGTAAATAGAAATAGGAATGGACGTTGGTATAAGAATAGGAATAGAAACAATACAAATAAAAATAAAAACAGAAATATATATAAGAACATAAACAATACAAGGAAAACTAAGGATCACTCACCCAATACACCAACTTGGTCTAGTGTACATGAGGATTTCCCTCCTCCGTTGAAGCAAAGGAGTCCCTTGTTGGAACAAAATAAGATCCCTGTACAGGCGAAAGAGGGACAAGGAACTGATGGTCTTCAGATACGGAATGATGACCCGTCCAAGAATCAAATATCGGTCAGGGAATGTTCATTACGGGTCGAAACAACGGTTCCCCTAACGGAAGAGTATTCAATTCCTGGTGGTGCAGGGAAACAACAGGAGCACGACATTAATCTAGGGCCCAAGAACACAATGCAATCAGGAGATAAAAGTATGGGAAATGGAAACGTGGAACCTAATAAAGATGACTTTTCTTTTTTTGGGAAAGGAGCTGCGGGGACAACAAAACCCGCAGCGCCGAAAACTTTAACAACCAGATCTTTAACCCCCCCGAACACCAGAAGACTAAGAAACCAACAAGGAGAGGCCAGAGAGGTGGCAAGAAATCAAAGAAGAGAACAGAGATGATAGAAAATCATTCTACCATCAAAATATATAACCTCTCTAATTGCGTGTTCTCTGAAAAAGAGCTTGATTTGCTTAGAAGGGGCCTCAATTATGCCCCGGAAAGCCCTCCGAATTTGTTTGAACTGTTCATCGACCTGAATAAATTCATACGTAACCTCACGGTGAAGCGTCACTTCAGGCTCAAGGAAATCAATGGTCAAAGTACTGAGAACTTAGAAACAACAACTTCGACCTTTGGGGATATATCTGAGGATACAGGCATGTTGGAGATCCTAGAGGAATTATATGAAGAAGGCGGCTTGGAACCTCTAAATGAGTCGTTTGCCTTGCCGAGTGAGGAAGCTACTAGACATACAGACTTCAGACCAAAATCTAGCTTTTATCCACATTGGAGTAAGGGGAACTTCATCTCCACCTTCTATGAAGTTGTCATGCGTGAATTCAGAAAAATGTGTGGTGACAGAAACCGCAAATACAATAAGGGCTATGAGGTTGGTATCGAAGCCCCCCTGAGTAGCCTGAAGAATAATCTTGAGATCATAATCAGGAAGGCAGACAAGGGAGGTGGCCTGGTTATACAGGATAGAGATCAATACCTGGAAGAAGCCCTTAGGTTGTTAGGGGATACTGACACCTACGAGAGACTACGTTGGGATCCAACGGTAGAGTACAATGGAGATTTGAAAAAACTTCTGGATAGGGCGTTATCGAGCAAGATTTTAACAAAGAATGAGTATGAATTTTTATACTCAAAACATCCGGTCGTCCCCCATTTCTACCATATTCCCAAGATTCACAAAGATATAGAAAAACCTCCAGGCAGACCCATTGTTGCGGGCATTGACAGTCTAACCAGTAATCTGGGGAGCTACATTGATCACTTCCTACAAAATATAGTGATTAACTTACCATCATTCATCAAAGATTCAGGCCATGCTCTGGAGATACTAGCTAATTATAAGTGGGAGAAGGGCTATAGATGGCTATCATTGGATGTAGCATCTTTATATACATCTATCCAGCATCTATTTGGCCTTCGAGCCACCGAATACTATCTAGCGAAAGCCCACACGTTTAACCCACAACAGGCACAATTTATTTTTGAGTGCATTGAATTCACCTTGACTCATAATTACTTTACGTTCATGGACTGCTTCTACAGACAGGTGAGGGGTACGGCGATGGGGGCAAGGTTTGCACCAAGCTACGCAAATCTCTTTATGGGGTATTGGGAACTCCAATACATTTGGGCGAACAACCCCTTTGGGAAAAATTTAGTTTTGTACTCTCGGTATATAGATGATATCCTTATTATCTGGAATGGGAGTGATGAAGAACTTGATGGATTTCTGACACATTGTGCCAATAACCCTTTCGGAATTTCATTCACCCATGTAGTAGACGAAGAACTCCTAGTTTTCCTGGATCTGGAATTGAGGGCCGACGAATATGGTGTCATCTATTCAAGAACGCACTTTAAACCTAGTGCAGGCAATTCATACCTACATGCTCAGAGTCACCATCACCCAAGATGGATCCGGAATATTCCATTCGGTCAGTTCTGTCGGCTTAGGCGCACCTGTTCTCGAAAAAAGGACTATGAAGATCAAAGTCTGATTTTGAAGAATAAATTCAAAGAGAAGGGCTACGAGGAAGGACATATAGAGGAAGCCTTCCAAAAATTTCTACACTTGTATGGAGATATTGATGAAATAAAAACGAAACGGGAGAAAAATGAACCAGCGCAAACAAGGTTCTGCACGAGGTGCAATAATAAAGTACCGACGATCCAAAAGATCTTCAAGAAGAACTGGAAAATTCTGGAATCAGATCCCTTTCTGAGTCTCCCGCCCCATCCCAATTTGGTATTTAGGAGACCGAGAGATTTGCGAAATACGATTGCCCCAAGTAGGGTCAAAAAGAACAACAAGAACAAAGGACTGAATAACACCTGGACCACTATCTTTGACCAGAAAGGTTCCTATAGATGTGGAAGTGGCATTTGCGGCAATTGTACACATATGTGCCACAGGAAGAAAGAGGTGATTGGAGTAGATGGGAGAAGTCATAAGATCAGACAGTTTATTAACTGTGGTACCCCATTTATCATCTATGGTCTAATCTGCCCTTGTGGCCTTATGTACATTGGCCGTACATGTCGACCAATGAGAACCAGGATGAACGAACACAGGAGTAGCATCACCACGGAAAAGGACAAGTGTTCAGTTCCGAGACATTTCAAGGAACTACATGACAGTAGCATAGATGGTCTGAAGGTTTTTGGCATAGAAGCTATACCTAGCAATTTAGATAGTGGCAAGAAATATCAGATTTTATGTAAGAGAGAAGCTTTCTGGATCTTCACCTTGGGGACTTTGGCCCCGCAGGGCCTCAACGAGGGAATTGAACTTCACACCATTAGTACAAGTTGATTGGTCGTGCATGCCAGGGTACATAAAGAGAATATTTCTAGTAGGCTTAGGATTTAGAAGAGAGAGTTTTAAGGCTTTTTGGGTCCTTTGGGGTTTATATTTAATATTGGGAACATGATTATTATTGTTGATAATAATTAATAATAATAATTTGTTTTCTTTTTTGTTTATCATTTTTGCAATGCTATAATGCACATCATATTTACAGCTGGTTTATTCAGGTTCATGTGACATCTTCTGGACCTACTAGGGTCCACGCCACTGGCACCCTACACTATGTGGGTGCTTCTTGGTAGAGTGTAGTTCAAGGGTTGCTTGTTCAACTCCATTAATAATATTTATACGGCGTGGTTCATTTGGTAGGTCCAGCGTACAGTGGGTCCACCATGTATCATCTGTGGGAGTGTTTTGCATAAGTACATGTGGGGAGAGATTTACGTGTATCCCTTTTCCTCACGGCAAATAATTGTGGGGCAGTGGGGATAAATGGGACCTTTGTCCCACTAAGTTATTTTATCCATGGAGATAGTCCATCAATGTTGTTTCCCACAAATTCACTTTGGTGATGGGGGAATGTTTTTGGCAAAGAAACCAGGTAGGAGTTTTCCTATGTACTAGACCCACTGTACGTATCTGTGGATCCTTTGTATGGGTGTGCATGTGCGTGTGTGCATGGAGGAGGCTCCTCTCTCCCCCCCCCTTTTTTTTTTTTTCTCCTTGTCATTGGACAGGCCTCCTTTACACTCCGCCCCTAAGAGTGATAGGAGGAGCGGGTGTGTACACTGTGGTTTCACCGGAAATTGCGGGTGGAACGCAAACACACCCGCACTTCCAGTTTAGCATCCAGATCGAGGCCTGGTATTTGCCTTATCAGGCTGTGCTATAGACAAACAGGGACGCGACCGGAAGTGCGGGTAGACACGCTAGTGACACCCACACCTCTAGGCAATTGCGACCCATTCCATGCTTTGGACAAGCCTCCTCTGCACTCCGCCCCTAGGAGTGATAGGAGGGGCGAGCGCATTCACTGTAGTGCTACCGGAAGTTGCGGGTGGAACGCAAACACACCCGCACTTCCGACTCGGCATCCAGATCGAGGCCTGGCATTCGCCCAATCAGGCCGCACCACTGACAAACAGGAAGTGCGGGTGGAAAAGTTTGTAACACCCGCACTTCTAGTCCAAAGCTCCGAATGTGCCTCTCTCCCTTAATAGAAGGTTAGGTATAGGATGCAGTGAGTGGAATCCTAGATGCATCTCTCCCACTGGCAGATCATTGGACACCTTTGCATCTACTGTTGGCCCCTGCTGCATACAGTAAGCGGTTCGTTCGGGCACAATTAGATGCTTGTTACATATCTGTTGTATACTACTAGCCTACCTGGTCACCCTGTGATGCGGGATCAGTGGGGGTTTGGGTACAAGTTTGCTAGGAGTATTTTGATCATTAGTGGCACACTGGTCCTTTGAATTTGAACCTCTATCCTCCACCACTATTTTATATGTATCTATGATGTGAAATGATTTGTTTTACTCTAGTGCACAATTGGTGTCACATAGCATGTCGAATTATATTTAATTTCTGATTCACCCCTATGGGTTAATCATGAGACACACCTCTGGGGGTGGAGTTTGTAGGGGCGGGGCCTATTGGGGTGGGGACGATGGGTCGGGGCCTCCTTGGTGGACATGAGTGTGTGTATATCTATATGTGTGGGGTTATCCATGAGAATAGGATACCACAAGCTGTGTAGGCTCTGAAGAAAGGGGTGCGCCCCGGAAACGCGTCAGCCGTCCAGCACATTTGAGGTACCATCTATCTCCCTGGTCATCGAGTTTTAACTTCAGTCGTCCTATGATTCAGGCTGGTCACTAGAAAAAGCTCATTTTAACGCTCTGCTTGTGAGTAGGACCATTGCTGTTTTTATACATTTTAATAAAGATTTTATCTGGTAATACACTAGGTCGGTGCGCTCTCCTGTTTTTTTTGTTTTTTTGTTTTTTTGTTTTTTTGGGCAGCAGTGATAGCCAGCACTGACTGGCATAACTATTGGTCAATGATTGCTGGCACTTGTGGGCACTGACATTTGGCACTTATGGGCACTGAAAGCTGGCACTTGTGGGCACTGATTGCTGGCAGGGGTGGGCAATAATTGCTGGCACTGGTTGGCACTTAATTGTAAGTAGGGCACTGATGATTAGACTTGTGCACAACGGAAAAATTCACTTAGTTTCGGTTTGTTTCTTGTGCACAACGGAAAAACTTGTTTCGGTTCGGTTCGTTTCTTTTCGGTCCTGTTGATTCGTAATCGTTCGTAATTTTGCTAGACGGGATTTTTCGTGTTCGGACTAATTCGTATTTTCGCAAGCGACATTTTTCGCTGAATCGGAATGATTCGTATTAATGTAAGCCTTATTTTTAGTTGATTTATAATTCGTACTTTCGGTAGAGTACATTGTTTTTCATTGAATCTGGACACAACTCCTACTTTCGTAACTTTTTTTGGGTTTGTTGATTCGTAATTTTCTGTGTCTCTCTCACAACGACGCTGCCTATTATGCCTAATGTGCTTCGAATGGATTTGTACTTTTCTAAATACATAGCGGTTATTTGTAATGATTCGAAATCTCGTATTTTACTTTTGTTTTTTACATGCGGCTATAGCCTCCGCCCCTGTACACCATTTTGAGAGGGAGTTTAGCACGGTGAGGGAGAAGCAGAGAGCAGAGCAGAGTGTTATTGTGCTTCGAATGGATTCGTACATTCATAACTTTTTTCATAACGAATTATGCCGAAGACATTCGGGCATTCGCTATTTGCGATATAATTTATTTCGGATTCAGTTTTATTCGTAATTGCTTTGTTCGGAAATTCGAATGCTTCCGAATGACCGAAAGTTGCTAAATTCGGACAAATTTTGATTAGTTACGAAACGAATTGCACAAGCCTACTGATGACCAGTGCCCTGATTACATACCTAGCTGTCCCCTGTGAGGAGATGCCGCTGATCGTCTCTCTTCTCCTCTCTCCTCACACTCTGTCAGTGTGAGGCGAGGAGAGCCGATTATCGGCATCTCCATGTTTACATGTAACCGGCTGTGATTGGTCACAGCCGATCACATGGTTAACCACTAGAGGCTCGCGCTATTGCCAAATGACGGCTACGGCGCAGACCTGAAAATCAAGGAGGCCGTCAATAAACGTCCTCCCCTTTCCTCGCTCCTGAGCGCGCAGCGGGGAAATTCTGTGCTGGCCGTGTCCCTTGGACACAGCCAATCACAGATCGCTGTGAATGGTCAATCACAGCGGCCAATCACAGCGGCCATTTACAGCACGATCGGCGTGGCCAATGAGAGATGATCTCAAATGTAAACATATGAGATCATCTCTCATTGAAGGCTCTGTCTCCTCACACAGGGACCGCGTGTGAGGAGGGAGAGTGATCTGTTACAGTGAGTGATTTATAGCAGCAATACAGTGCCCATACAGTGCCCTGTCGGTATCACAGTGCCTATTAGGGATCTGTGCTCACCTGTGATCATGGCCCACTGGCGTAGGAAAAAAAATCCAAGCTCCCCTGACCCTGTCCTGGTGCCATCTTGCAACAGATACTCATTGATGGCCCTCTGCTGTGTGTGCAGCCGCTGCAGCATGGCCAACGTAGAGTTCCACCTGGTGGGCATGTCACAGATTAGGCGGTTCTTGGCCACGTTGTATTCCTTTTGCAGGTCAGCCAGCCGAGCACTGGCATTATATGACCAGTTAAAATGCCCACAGAGTTTCCTGGCCTGCTTCAGAACCTCCTGTAAGCCCGGGTACCTGCCCAAGAACCGCTGCACCACCAAGTTAGGGCATGAGCCAAACAGGGCACATGGGTCAGTTGTATCTGTCAGAGGGCGGAGAGGAGGTTGGGTTGGTGCCATTGTCGCAAACCACCTTTCCTGGCTTAAGCTGACGTGGCATCAACCACCTTTGAGCCTGCCCCTGCAGAGCTGACAGAATCTCTGCCTCAGTGTGGCTCCTGTCCCCCAAGCACACCAGCTCAAGCACCGCATGGCATCTTTTTGCCTGCGTACTTGTGTAGCCCCTTGAATGCCTACGGAGCACCGCTGGTTCCGAGGACAAAAGCACAGGAAGAGGCCATGGAGGAAGAAGAAGAGGAGGGGTGGAGGAGAGAGGTGTGTCAGAATCACCAGTAGTAGCATTTTGGAGGCATGGTGGCAGAACAACCTCCAACACTACTGCACCTTGTCCTGCATCCTTCCCAGCTGCCAGCAGAGTCACCCAATCCACCGTGAAAGATAGGTAACGTCCCTGTCCATGCCTGCTGGACCATGAGTCAGTGGTAATATGCACCTTACCACTGACCGCCCTGTCCAGCGAGGCCAAGACATTGTCTTCCACATGCCGGTAGAGAGCCGGAATCGCCTTCCGTGAGAAAAAGTGGCGTTTGGGAACCTGCCACTGAGGAACCGCACATTCCACAAACTCACGGAAGGGGGCAGAGTCTACCAACTGAAAAGGCAGCAGTTGAAGTGCTAGCAATTTAGCCAAGCTAGCATTCAACTGCTGGGCATGTGGATGGCTGGGAGCGAACTTCTTTCGGCGGTGCAGCAGCTGGGGTAGGGAAATTTGCCTGGTACAATCTGACGTCGGTGTACCGATAGCAGGTTGCCCGGAAGTACTTGGCTGTGACACACCTAATTCTACACCTTCATTCCTCTCAGTGCAGGTTTCAGAGAGGACTGAAGGTATAGTGGGGTTGGAGATCCCAGCTGATGAGGAGCAAGGAGAGGTCCGCTTTGTTCTTTGGTGTGGGTCTTTTTTGTATGTTTGCCAATGGACTGCATGGCAGGTCAACATATGTCTGGTCAAGCACGTGGTGCCCAAGCGGCTCATGTTTTGGCCATGCGAGATACGCTTCAGACATATGTTGCAAATAGCAACGGTGCGATCTGCTGCACACATCTCAAAAAAGGCCCACACCAAAGAACTTTTGGAATAACGCGCAGAGACAGCAGCTCACTGAACATGCGGAACACTGCGGTGTGATGCAGTCGGTTGGCTGCCCTTAAGCTGGCCCCTGGAGGGCACCCTGCCTCGTTGGAGATGTGCCTCCTCCTCCTCCTCCTCCTCTCTCCTATCAGGCACCCACGTGGAGTCAGTGACCTCATCATCCCCTCCCTCCTCATCACTGGAGCAAATCTGGCAGTATGCTGCAGGTGGGGGAACATGACTGCCAGATTGCTGTCCTTGTTGGGCACCCCCTCTCTGTGGGCTCACGTTACTGCCTTCCTCTAGCTGGGTACCATCATCGGAGCCTTCAAAATGCTGGGCATCCTCCTGGAGCATGTACCCAACACTGTGGTCAAACAGTTCGAAGGACTCCTTAGGAGGACATGGTGGGGCTAGGGAAGGAGTGACTGATGCCATTGAGCCGAGGGAAGAGGCCGCTTTGGCAGCTGCTTTGCCAAACAAAGTACCCTAAGCCTGGGTGAGAGAGGATGAGGAGGAGGAGGACGGCTTGGTCATCCACTCTACCAAGTCTTCGGCATGTTGCGGCTCAACATGGCCAGCTGCCAAAAAGAAGGACAAGCGTGTCCCACGGCCACGTGCTGATGAGGATGCACCATATCCACGACCAGCACTGTTGCCTCTAGACACAGAGCCTGCTTTCCCTCTTTTATTGGCTCGTGACTTTCTGCCGCTCCTTGTTTGCCTTCCAGACATACTAATGGCCTGCAGTAAGATGTAGCTGCACAAAGGTGGGATGTATATATATAGATCTATAGTGATTATACTGCAGCTAGCACAATCAACTACCTGCTGTGGTATAAGAATGAGAAAAGCAGAAAATGTCTTCAGTTAGTTTTAGGTGCACACTGTGCAGAGGACACAATACACTAACTGAAAATACTTGCAGCTCCCTGCCTGTGGTATTTGTATGAGAACACCAGCAATTGTATTGAGGTAAGCTTTTGGTGCACACTGTGCAAAGGACACTAAAGTAAAATACTGCAGCTCCCTGCCTGTATTTGTATCAGAACACCAGCAATTGTATTGAGGTAAGCTTTAGGCGCACACTGTGCAAAGGACACTAAGGCAAAATACTGCAGCTACCTGCCTGTATTTGTATCAGAACACCAGCAATTGTATTGAGGTAAGCTTTTGGTGCACACTGTGCAAAGGACACTAAAGCAAAATACTGCAGCTCCCTGCCTGTATTTGTATCAGAACACCAGCATTTGTATTGAGGTAATCTTTTGGTGCACACTGTGCAAAGGACACTAAAGCAAAATACTGCAGCTACCTGCCTGTATTTGTATCAGAACACCAGCAATTGTATTGAGGTAAGCTTTTGGTGCACACTGTGCAAAGGACACTAAAGCAAAATACTGCAGCTCCCTGCCTGTATTTGTATCAGAACACCAGCAATTGTATTCAGGTAAGCTTTTAGTGCACACTGTGCAAAGGACACAGTACACTAAGTGAAACACTGCAGCTAGCACAATCACCTGCCTGCCTGTCAGTATAGAGAATAACAGGAACGGATCTAGCTAAACTGAATACAGTGTGTAAATATATATACACAACACTTAGGATGCATATATATCCTCTACACACTGTAACTGCAGCTAACTGACTCGCCTGCCTGCTCTATCTATCTCAAATCAAATTACACTCTCTCTCTCTCTCTCTGTCTGGTATAAAAAAGTCACACTTTATTTTTTTCAATTGGCCATATACAACTCCTATATCATTTAACGCAACTCCACCCAAAACCCCAAACGCTTCCTTGGCTACCAGGAGGACCTTTTTACTGCTCTTATATTTCTGAACGGCCCACCAGAAAACATCCGATCTGATGTTCTTAGTCGACTCTCCGAACGCCACTTTCCCGATAAAATCTCTCCCACAGCAACAGGCCGACGACGTCAAAAAAGATGTAAGGTGTGTACCAGTGGAGGAGTCAGAAGAGACACATCTTATTATAGTGCCCAGTGTCCTTCCCAACCAGGCCTCTGTATAGGTGACTGTTTTCGCCGTTACCATACTTCACTAAATTATTAGTGAAATATGGTAAACGTAATCCTCAGTTCCTGCCTTCACACACCTTTACACCCCTTATGCCACTGCCTGCTCTGCAACTGACCCTGGACTATTATTCAACCACGCTTCTGTCTACTGATTCTGTACATACTTCTGCCTGATCTGGAACTGACCCTGGACTGTTATTCGACCATGATTCTGCATAACGATTCTGTAATACCTCTGCCTGATCTGGAACTGACCTTGGACTGTTTGACCATGTTTTTTGCCTGCCTCATGGACTGATCTTGTACCCTGCTACTGGACTAGTGGGATTCAACACAGGGGTCTCACATATGTGAGGGGCTCCAGAATTGTTTTTCTGGATGAAGAAAACAATTTTGTTTTCTCATTCCTAGATTAGGGTCTGGAGACTCGGAGGCTTCAAAGAGATTTGGGTGGGAGAAGCCTCTACCCCTGTCCCCATTCTGTCCTGAATGAGGCCCTACTTCTGCCTGCTGCCTGTAGGACTTACTGCCATTATGTCTCTGCCTGTCACACTGACCACACCACATGTTCCTGCCTACTACCGGGACCAATATTTTTGGCACTGCTGACAATATCTCTGCCTGCACTGACCCTGGATTGTATATGGACAGTATCCCTGCCTGCTGCCTGGACAATTGTGTATGCCATTGCTGACCAAGTCCCTGCCTGCTGCCTGGACCAGTGCTATCCTCCTGTGTACAACTGTGCTACTAAAACCACAGGTAATCTTTTGTTTACGCTTTGCTCAGCATAACGTATTTTGGGGTGTAATTCTTGGTATGTGCATGCTGTGTGTCCCTGGAACACCTGACAGTGTTCCTTGCATGTTGGATCTCTGTATGTGGCCAGGCTGTGTAGAAGTCTCACACATGTGGTATCGCCATACTCAGGAGTAGCAGAATGTATTTTGGGGTGTCATTTTTGCTATGTAAATGCTATGTTTTGGAGATATCTTATAAACGGACAACTTTGTGTAAAAAAAAATGCTTTTAAATTTTTTTTCACATTTTCCAAAAACTTCTGGAAAAAAAATAACTGTTCAAAAGACTTATTATGCCTCATAGATTATACGTTGGAGTGTTAGATTTCCAAAATGGGGTAATTTTGTGGGGGTTTCCATTGTCCTGGTGCTCCAGGGCCTTCAAAAGTGTAATAGGTATGCTATGTTAGATGTGTAATTTATGCTCCTAAAACACCTGATGGTGCTCCCTGCATGTTGGGCCTCTGTATGTGGCCAGGCAGTGAAAAAGTCCCACACATGTGGTATCGTAATACTCATAAGGAGTAGCAGAATGTATTTTGGGGTGTCATTTGTGGTATGCACATGCCATGTGAGAGAAATAAGCTATTACAGTGACAATTTTGAGAAAAAATAAAAACAAAAAATTAAAATCTTAAATTTGCAAAGAATCATGGGAAAAAATTACAACTTCAAATAACTCACCATGCCTCTTACTAAATACCTTTGAATGTCTACTTTCCAAAAAGGGGTTATTTGGGGGGTATTTGTACTTTCCTGGCTTGTTAGGGTCTCAAGAAATGAGATAGGCCGCTTGTAGACTCTAAAACTTTCACACAGACCAAATCATTTCCACAAATTTGGGGATATTTTTATCAAAAATATGTAGCAGTATAAATTGTGGCCAAAATTTATGAATAAAAATCAATAATTTGCAAAATTTTATCACAGAAACTAAGAAAAATGTGTTTCTTTTTCAAAATGTTTGGTCTTTTTTCATTTATAGCGCAAAAAATAAAAAACCCAGAGGTGATCAAATACCACCAAAAGAAAGCTCTATTTGTATGAAAAAAAGGATAAAAAAATCATTTGGGTACAGTGTTGCATGACTGAGTAATTGTCATTCAAAGTGTGAGAGCACGGAAAGCTGAAAATTGGTCTGGGTAGGAGGGGGGTTTAAGTGTCCAGTAAGCAAGTGGTTAAAGAGCATCGGCCGCGGCTCTTTACACAGATCGGGTCGTGCCGTGTCCTAGCAACACAGCGGGGGTGCGCAAGAGTGGTCGTTCTAGGCTGGCCGTCATATGACGTCCACCCAGAACGACGGTGGGCGGGCAGCAAGCGGTTTAAGCAGAACTTTACCCATAGTAGTTTGATAATTAATATTCCTTAACAAAAGAACATGCTACCAAAATTTGTGTGTGCTCTAAACTGCATCCAGCATTGCTCCTGTTTCTTCTTGCTTGAGGCCGCCATTTTGTTGAAGCCCAGAGCAGTCACTTACTTTTTGTAAACTCTCCTCCTCTCCTGGGTCTCAAAAACTATATATCAGTTTCTTAAATTAAAATGTGTGCATTTCTTGCCTTGATTGTCAGGGGAAGGCTGACAGAAGCTTTACAGTGCTAAGTGTGATAGTGATAGTCTCTCAAAGAAGAGAATATCAGTAAGATAAGACACTATCCTTGTACGTTTAACTCTTTTGTGTCTTCTTGGCAGCAGAATTTGTCCTGTCACCTCCCCTGCTTTTATTTTCTCCCTTCCTAATCGGTCTTCTCTCTGCACAGTCTGTGTAATTCCTTAGGTTTCCCCCCTCCCCCTTCCCTCAGCAGCAGGGCTGTCAGAAGATCGGCCTCTAGTGACTCACTGATTTTAGGCACAGTGCCGAAAATAAAGAGCAACTGAGCATGTACAGAGCAGGATGAGACCGTGCATTACTGGATTTTGCACGGTAAGGCATTTATTTTTTAATGATTTACATAACTATACCTGTAAAAAGGACCAGCATGAAGTGATCTATCAGGACTTAATTTTCAGAATTATATTCCTCTTTAAGATAAAGAGATGCTGAGTTTACATCTGCTCTGGTGTCAACATAAAAAGATGCAGAATGGTATAACTCTAACAGAGTCAAATAAGCATTTTCATTTCGAAGCACACTAAACTGGACCATAAGGCCTTAAAGGGGTTGTAAAAGTAATTTTTTTTTTCCTAAATAGCTTCCTTTACCTTAGTGCAGTCCTCCTTCACTTACCTCATCCTTCGATTTTACTTTTAAATGTCCTAATTTCTTACGAGAAATCCTCACTTCCTGTTCTTCCTTCTGTAACTCCACACAGTAATGCAAGGTATTCTTCCTGGTGTGGAGTGTCGTGCTCGCCCCCTCCCTTGGACTACAGGAGAGTCAGGACGCTCTCTACATTGCAGATAGAGAAAGGAGCTGTGTGTTAGTGGGCATCCTAACTCTCCTGTAGTCCAAGGGAGGGGGCGAGCATGACACTCCACACCAGGAAGAAAGCCTCGCATTACTGTGTGGAGTTACAGACAGAAGAACAGGAAGTTAGGATTTCTCAGAAGAAATGAGGACATTTAAAAGCAAAATCGAAGGATGAGGTAAGTGAAGGAGGACTGCACTAGGGTAAAGGAAGCTATTTAGGGAAAAAAATTGTACCTTTACAACCCCTTTAACGCAAGTACTTAATCTTACAAACTCTTAAACTTATATCCACCTCTAGTTCCAAAATCGCATCCAACTTCTGTGTTATTCTTGTTCTTTAAGTTGTTATATTCTTTTAACAGTTTAATACTATTGTGAACAATCACTGTAATAGCATACAGGCATACCCCACTTTTAAGTACACAATGGGTTTTATTTACTAAAGCTGGAAAGCCCAAAATCAGGCTCACTTCTGCATATAAACCAATGAGCTTCTAACCCCAGCTTGTTCAATTAAGCCTGGTAATAAAACCTGGAAGCTCATTGGTTTTTATGCAGAAATTAGACAGATTTTGCGCTTTCCAGCTTTAGTAAATAAAACCCATTGTGTACTTAAAAGTGGGGTATGCCTGTATTAACCAGTGAGATTAGCTGTATGCTAGAAATATCACAATTTACCATCCTGCATGGTTTTATGAAACTGCCTTGCCTCTTGAACCTTAGGAGGCAGTGTGATCCCATAGGGGGCATCTTGAGGATGGAGTACTGTAATGCTGGACCACCCAATTGTAGAAAAAAATGCTACATTTCATATTAAAATAGAAAGACTACTGGTAAAAAATACAATGATATCAATCTAAAGCCCCGTACACACGGTCAGACTTTTTGCCAACAAACTTCATTTTGAGCAAGTTGCTCAAAAAATCCGACCGTGTGTACGCTCCATCGGAGAAACTTTTTTGGTTTTCATCGGACAAAAGTTCGGTATGCAAACGGACAAACTTTTGGCCAACAAAAGTCAGATGGAGCAAAGTCTGACCGTGTGTACAGAAAACCATCTGACTTTTGTCCGATGGACAAAACAAATAATGTTAAAATCAACCAACAATAGCAGAAGTTGACCAAAGGGTGGCGGTAAAGAGCAGAAAAGCAGAAAAACCACGTGATGTTGGAAAAAGTTTTGGGAAAGTTTGCAGAAAAGTCCTGTGGTGTGTATGCTATGGGTGTGCCCGGCCAACTCCGTTCGGACAAAAATCCACGGAAAACTCAGATGGAAGTCCGACCGTGTGTACGAGGCTTAAGTATGCAATGATGTCTCGTTGGTATATTCGTGTTTCTGTATGATGTACTAAGAAGATGTATGTATACGCATAATCAATTTGCAATGTATTGTTCACCTATACAACATTGCTTTACATTTTCTGTTATAAATGAAAATTTTCAATAAAAACATTGAACATAAATAGATGAAGAAACATGCTAGGTACCGAACCTAATAATAAAAAACATCTATTCGGGTTACATAACCAGAGACATGTGGTGCAAAAGCCTAAAAAGCAAAGGAAACAAGTCAGTAAACAGCTATAGTGTACTGAAGCTATAACCAGGCAAAGAATTATGCCACATACACACAAAAGTTTTTCTCGACGTGATTCTTTTCAAGCCTGCCTTGCCTACACACTATCATGAAAAAAAATGCTCAAGCAAAGCGCGGTGACGTACGAAATGTACTACGGCACTATAAAGGGGAAGTTTCATTCGGATGGCACCACCCTTTGGGCTGCTTTTGCTGATCCTCGTGTTAGTAAAGTTTGGTGAGAGACGATTCACGCTTTTCAGCCTCGTGCTCTTCAGTCCGTTACAGCGTGACAAATGTGCTATCTCCATTACGAACGCTATTTTTACCAGAACGAGTGCTCCCGTCTCATACTTGATTCTGAGCATGCGAGAAAAATTAGAGCATGTTCCAATTTTTTCCTGGCCATTTTTCACGTCGTGAAAAATGCTCTGATGCCCACACACGATCATTTTTAATGACCATTTAAATTTTTTAAATTTTTCTCGTCATGAAAAACGGTCGTGTGTACGCGGCATTAGAGTAATCTAATGCTAATAGTATACAAAAACAATCAAACTAATACGGTACTCGCACTGGTGAGTGAGCATTGCTTGTTTGATTTTTTTTCCTACTCTAATGCCCCATACACACGATCATTTTTCATGCCGTTAAAAATGCCATTAAAAAAAATGGCCATTAAAAATGATCGTGTGTATGCTCCAGAGCATTTTTAACGACGTGAAAAACGGGCATTAAAAATTTCGAACATGCTCTCTTTTTTCACGTCGAAAAAAAAACGGGCATTAAAAATTTCGAACATGCTCTCTTTTTTCACGTGAAAAAAAATGTGCATGCTCAGAATCAAGTATGAGACGGGAGCGCTCGTTCTGGTAAAACTAGCGTTCGTAATGGAGATAGCACATTCGTCATGCTGTAACGGACTGAAAAGCACTAGACTGAAAAGAGCGAATCGTCTCTCAACAAACTTTACTAACATGAAGGGTGGCGCCATTCGAACGGAACTTCCCCTTTATAGTGCCGTCGTACGTGGTGTACGTCACTGCGCTTTTCTTGAACATTTTTTAAAATGATGGTGTGTACGCAAGACAGGCTTGAGAGGAAACAAGAAAAAAAATGACGAGAAAATTGTCAGTTTTAAAAATGACATTAAAAATGATCGTGTGTATGGGGCATAACAGTAGATCCATCCCTTCGCTATGGCTGACCGCACAACACACATTACGTTTCGGGTTATTCTCTTGATAGACTACATAGTTTAACCTAGCAAATCTTCCAGAGAATTAATACTTCATAAGGCAAAACAGTACAAGTTCAGCATAACACGGTGGGCTGTTTTATTCACTCTCAGGGCTTTTCAGAACCCAAAGTCAAATTAATTCAAGGGACTACAGGCCTCTCTTTACCCATTACCAGTGAACTCCATTGCTTGTTATCGCTGCAACTAATATATGCTAAAGGCATAAAAGAACAAACTCGTATTATTAAACATGTATGAAGCATTACTTTGATTTTTATCTTAGTAATAAGACTTTACTGCTTAGATGTGCCATGAGCTAATGTAAAATATTTACTGTCACAAGGCCAAAGACAACACCATAAAACTGGCAAAGAATGTGATATTTCTTTAAAGACACGGAAAGATGTGATAAGCTAACTGTAATGTTTTCAAAGTGGAAAGAAAATATAAGCAGTATTAAACCCAAAACCAAAAATGTAACCTATTGCAGCTTATCAATCATTAGATGTGGTGCATCAGTTTTATTTTCTTAGGCTTTTTTCCCTGTTTTCCCCTGGTGATGTGGTGGACAATAACACACCTTCTGTATTAAAGTGCCTTCAGTCTGGAGGAATGAGCACTGGGGGAACCTTTGGATAGCAGCATTGTCAGCCTAGGGGAAGGGGAGTGTTAAATGTATTAGTAGATTTAAATACACTAACAAGTTAAAGCCAAACTCCAGCTCACACTTTAAAATCAGCTAGAGCATATTGTTTTTTTCCTTTTGGGAAAAAAAGGTTTTACATGGATAAATAAAAGCTGATCGTTATAATCACCCCTACCAGTGTTATATGGTCAATTTCATCTCTGTAATGTATTATCAACTTAAGTGAAGCACAACACTATTGATAACTACCAATATTGCAATATATGAAAATACAACTAATAAAACGTGCTTCTTTAACTACTTGCCGACCAGCCGCCGTCGTTAATGGCAGCAGGTTGGCCCCCCTGTGCGAATTGCCGTAGTTGTATGGCGGACACTTTAAGGGCTAAATGGGGGCATGCGTGCAACACCGGAGCCGATGCGCGTGGCCGGTGGCCGTGATGTCAACCGGCAACCCGCAATCTTTTCTCAGAGAGCCAGAACCAGGATCTGTCAATGTAAACAGACAGATCCCCGTCCTGCTGTTCCTAGTAAACAGGAACAGCGATCTCGCTCTACTCCCCATCAGTACACTCCCCCACAGTTAGAAACACCTCCCTAGATCACACTTAACCCCTTGATCCCCCCTAGTGTTAATATTGTGTTTTTTCCAAATTGTTGCTCTTTTTTTGTTTATAGCGCAAAAAATTAAAACCGCAGAGGTGATCAAATACCACCAAAATAAAGCTCTGTTTGTGGGGAAAAGGACGTAAATTTTGTTTGTACAGTGTCGCAACGACCGTGCAATTGTCAGTTAAAGTGACGCGGTGCCATATCGCAAAAAAATGGCCTGGTCAGGAAGTGGGTAAATCCTTCCGGGGCAGAAGTGGTTCAAATACAGAGTACATAAGTCCACATATACACTTAATGGCTTCACAATTTAAATAAAACAGTCCTGCACCCAACAGTGCTCCATGTGTGATTATACCTCCCAAATCTTCTTGTGAATAGTGCTCATCCACCAACAGGTGAAAAACCTGCTCACCTCCAACAAAATTCAAATAAGGTCATCTGTGTCATCCACTTGTTATTACTCTCCCAGGTGGTCGACCTCCAACTGGTCCCCTCAGAATCTGGACGGCAACTCCTTATCCTTCCACTTCAACTTTTCAGGGATCCACCATATGTTAAATGGGACAAAATGGCAACAACATAGTGCTCTCCATTTAAAACGCTTTATTTAATCCCTTACTAATTAAAACACATACAAACAATATAAACATGCAGTTCTATAATAACAGTGACTTGTATGCAAGAAGAAATATTTATATGCTACTGTGTTATGAGATATAGTGATGAACTGTGCTGAGGTAGTCCTCCAAAGGTTAATTTTGTGATTGCACTAAGGCACCAAAGTCGTATAAAAAATGCATACGACAAAAACCAATGCAAAGTTCCAAAAAACAAGTGAAGTTCATAAACGTTGATATCCAATAAAAGTGACTTCCAGTGCAAATGTGTAGGAATAGTGCTCAGCACCTGTGCTGCCCGTCACCTCGATAGGATAAAAGGCTTACCAGAAAGCCTGCGACTGCCTTATTCAGGGGGATCAAACAAGGCTTAGTAGAATCACCAAATCACTGGCAGGATGTGCAGATATTCCTTTCAATAGCGATCCATAGACATCAAATGGAGGTCCAGTATTGAGGACAGTATATAGCGATGGTGTATCAAAAAAAGAGAAAAGAACTCCAATAGTGCAGAGCGTCCTTCAACATTTTTTATTTTAAAAGGTTTAAGGGTAGGATCAATTCCCAGTACATAAAAAGTATAACAGCTTTTCTGGTACATGACTCCAGATGTGCTCCACACTATATATCCCGCTAGTTCCAATCGCTGTTGGCGATGCCAGAGAGATAAGGGCACCCTCCTCCACATTTATTGGAGCTGTACACTAATTACCCCCTACTGGAATATGGCCGAAAAATCGCGGGATTACTATTGTGGGGATTGTGTTGCCTACGTTGTCATAACAACGGGGCAGGACGTTCCTCCCCCGCCGCCCGTTGTCATGACAACAGCATAAACAACCTGCGCTACAAGCATTGCTCTACTGCGCACAGCGCGAGATAGAAAGGACCTCGCCACGAAGGGAAGAAAAAAAATGTTCTGGGCTTCAGATGCCCACACATAGAATGGCAACGGCCGAAGAATGACAAGCAGCAAATAAGGCGAGTTTTACATATATTTACAGATCGTTTGGCGATATATCAGTATATTTAATGGCATGTTGAGTGTATTTCAATTTAACTGGGCAAAAAAAAAAAAAAAAAATTTATGACCGGAGCTCCGCTTTAACCTTTGGAGGACTTCCTCAGCACAGTTCATCACTATATCTCATAACACAGTTGCATATAAATATTTCTTCTTGCATACAAGTCACTATTATTATAGCACTGCATGTTTATATTTATTGCATATTGTGTTATTTCACGTATAGTTTTATGTATGCACTACCTTGCGCTGCACTTTTGTTTCTATATACTATTTGGTGCCCCATATCAGGGTTATAGTGCTTAGCTGCAGGTTATCTTTCACAGATTTTTTCAATTCACAATTCCCTCGCTTAATAGCAATTACCTAGCGCAGATTTTTTTCTATTTAATTAAAACACCTACAGGAAAAGCAGTCAAATGCGCTTTAAAATCAAATCCACCAGCCAGTTTACCACTACACTTGTATTGTGGCACTGACGTGATGTCATGGGCTTGGTTCCTCCCTCCTTGATGCGTTGCAGAATCTCTACTGAGGAAGCCCAATCGGAGGGTGCAATGTGTCTAGGTAGACCACCTGGGAGAGTAATAACAGTGGATGACACTTATGAGTTTATTTGAATTGTGTTGGAGGTCAGCAGGTTTTTTTACCTGGTGGTGGATGAGCAAAATTCTCAAGAAGATTTGGGAGGAATAATTACACACAAAGCACTGTAGGACTGTTTTATTTGAAATTTGAAGCCATTCACAATGTTTATGTGGACTTATGTACACTGTATTTTAAAGAAGCACGTTTTATTTTTGATTTTTTTATATAATCAAATTTTATTAAGCTTTACAAAAAGTGCAGATTGCAAACAGTGCAACAATAATCCACAAGTAGTTATCAATTGTGTTGTGCTTCACTTGAGTTGATAATATTGTACAAAAAAAACCCTAACTACTAAATTGGAAATACTGTAATGGTACCAATGTGGTAAAAAAAGGATCACAATATTTATTAATACATGTAATTAATTTATTTATTTAACCTCCCTGGCGGTATTCCCGAGTCTGGCTCGGGGTGGAATTTCAGTACCATAAGCGGAAACCCTGAGCCAGACTTGGGCTGCATCGCAGGATACAGGGAGAGTTACTTACCTTGTCCCCTGGATCCTGCGATGTCTCCCCACTGTGTGTGCGAGCTGTCTCCTCGCTCGATTCACACACAGTGCCTCTGAGCTCCGTTCCCTGCGATGTTGCGGCACACGGGGGCGGAGATTGGCGCCAAATTCAAAAAAGTAAAAACACAATACACATACAGTATACTGTAATCTTACAGATTACAGTACTGTATAAAAAAATTACACATCCCCTTTGTCCCTAGTGGTCTGTCCAGTGCCCTGCATGCACTTTTATATTATAAATACTGTTTTTTCTGCCTGGAATTTGGAGATTGTCCATAGCAACCAAAAAGTGTCCCTTTATGTCAAAAGTGGTTTTAGCTAGAAAACAGCGATAATAAATTAGAATCACTTGCAGAATTGAGCGATAGCGATTTGTGGGGAAATTCGTCATCAAACACTGAAAGTAATGACAACGACAATTCTGCAACTGAGCAAATTTCAGTGTTTTTGATATGATTACATTATTGAATAATTTTTATTATTTTTATATTATTATTTGTTATAATTATTTATAATTATTTATTATAATATAATTTATGATTTTGTGTTTCAAACTTTATCATACCCAGGATGTCTACTAGACTCTGGTTTGGACAGATTTAAGTGAGTTATTCCTAAGAATTGCAGGCCTACAATATAAAACGCCAAATTTCCATGCAAAATAATTGTACCGCTTTCAGCATCTAAAATCAGACAGAATCATACCGCCAGGGAGGTTAATGCATATTTTGATACTTTTTTAAACCATTAGTACCATTACAATCCTTCCAATTTAGTAGGGTTTTTTTTGTGCAATCTACTTCTTAGGATGAGGTACCGGACATATTTTGTCCAATCATTGAGGGTTCTCCTATGAGACCCTCCTCCCATTATTCCTTTTTCTTGCATTGAGAATAATTTATGGTGGAAGTAGAAGTTGAAACACCTTATAGTGTTATAGCTGGCAACACAAGGTTTTATATTTACATTTTATTTTTGTGTTTTGATGCACTGATTAAAATAGTTTTGTCCTCTCTGTAACTAATGCATTTTGCTGGAGAGCATGTGCTTTTGAAAAACAACGGACTTACTGGCAGGCTCACCAGATGAAAAAAGAAGAAAAAAAGCCTAAAAAAGAAAATTAATGCAGCCACCATATCTAAGAATCGTTAAAGCGGAGGTTCACCCGATTTTTTCTTTTAAAAGCCAGCAGCTACAAATACTGCAGCTGCTAACTTTAAAAAAATGGGCACTTACCTGTCCAGCGCGCCCGCGATGTCAGCAGATGAGGCTGAGCAATCGCTCGGTCCTCGGATGCTTCCGCCGCCATCCTCGGTGAGGGAATCAGGAAGTGAAGCCTTGCAGGTTCACTGCCCGGTTCCCTACTGCGCATGTGCGAGTATCGCGGCACGCCGTCACTGGTCCCCGCTCTCTCCTGGGAACAGTGCGTTTTCCAGAAGACAGCGGGGGGTGACGCGAAGGGGCGGGACTCCCGCGGGAGTCAGAACCCGGAAGTGGTGCAAATACCTATTTTATACAGGTATCTGCACCCCCCTCCCCCCAAAAGGTGCCAAATGTGACACCGGAGGGGGGGAGGGTTCCAAAAAGCGGAGGTTCACTTTTTGTGTGAACCTCCGCTTTAAGCTGTAGTTTAACAAATGTTTGCTTTTGGGTGTAATGCTGCTTGAATTCCACATTCAATGTGATTAAAGGAAACTGTTTTTTGAGAGCCCATTGGTTAGTCCTTTACAAATACAGCCATGCTGTAGGATGACTTATTGTCCAGTCTACTATATTCACAGAAAATATATTCTGGGTCAAGAATAAATTACCATTGTTCCAGGAATTATTCAAATTAATTAAAGTAGACCTATCATTGCAATTCTCATAGCAAATTTCTGCTTTATCAAATCAAATCAAATTGTTAGGTCACCTATGCATGAGCCACCACTCGAAATAAGGATGCTCCTTATTTCTGCACTGCAGCTGGGTGCCAGGGCCTAGGAGCCTGCTGCCCCTCCATGCTGCACATGAATCCAAAGAACTGGGATGCACACCGATGACGTGTAAAGAGTTCAGTCAATTTTAATTAGTATGCAGATGGAATGTATATCATACACTGAAAAACCTCAAACCTGCGCCAGCAGTGTTTGTTCCATCTGCATGCTCATTAAAATTGAATGAACACTCTACACGTCATTGGTGTGTGGCCCAATTATTTTAAATCAATTTAAACTATTATTATTTTGAGTAATAACAAACCCTTTTTCCTGCCATGAACAATAGACTGCTATTCCCCAGCTGTCTGCCTAGAACATATGATGCCCAAGCATTGGAAGCAGAGCTTGCAAGAATATGGCTTTCTCTATGTGTGTCAATAACTACATAACTATACACATACTATGCCATGTATACATGGGTTTTGAATCTTTAACACACGCTGATATGCAGATTTACATAAGCATATCTCTTTCACATGTATACCTAAAATGCATTAAAAATACTACAGTTGTCCTTTAAATCTGTATTTCCTTGTTTTAAGCTGCAGGATAATTACGGAATCCCACAGAATGGAAAAAAAAAGCGGATTCTCCTGAATATTGGTTTAGCCCAGAAAATGTTTGCCTTTCCTATGTAGGAGAAATACACAATTTAAATATCTATTCAGTATTTATTTCTCTGTTAAACTCTATTTTTAGCACAGCTACCTGTGCTAAAAATTGTTTTAGCTTGGCCAAATAATGTGGTTTCTGCATTTACTCGAAAAATCTAATTTCTGTGTGAAAGATTGATGTAAAATAGGATTTTGGCTTGGTTGATGCTACACAATGTTAGTCCTCCTTGGTGTCCCGTGTATTAGAGTACTGACCTAGCCCTAAGCAGCACAATAATGGCATGAGATTTTACATTAAGCTGAAGGAAAGCTATAGCAACAACTCTATTTTGTTTTTATGACTTTCCCATTTTGGAGTAATATTTAGGCTGTTGGTTGAAGTCCCACAAACACTTATTGATTCTGCCAATGAATTCACTAATGAAGCTTCCTGTGATGATGTGGCAATGATGCTGCACCGCTTCTGAATTCAGAGCAGCATTGCCACCCTCATGTAGGCTTTGCCTGATTGGACTACAGTGGAATAAAAAATGTTGCAGGGTAAGTGGCTATTAGAGTGGAACTAAAGGTTCACGTTTAAAAAAATAAAAATAACAAACATGTCATACTTACCTCCACTGTGCAGTTCATTTTGCACAGAGTGGCCCCGAACATCCTCTTCTGGGGTCCCATGGTGGCTCTCGCGGTTCCTCCCCGCAATTGATAACCCCCTCTGGGAAGCTCTCTCCCGAGGGGGTTAGATTGCTGGCGAGCTCCCATGTCATACACTCGGCGTACATAGCCGCCAAGTGCATGACTTGGCCCCGCCCCCCCGTTCTTCATTGGATTTTTTTGACAGCAGCGGGAGACAATGGCTGCGCTGCTATCAATCTATCTAATGAAGAGCCTGTAAGCCATGGGGAGAACGATGTGGGATCGCGCCCACGGAAGTTCGGGGCTCAGGTAAGTAAAACGGAGGCTCGGGGGGGCCGGACAGTGCAAGGTGTTTTTCACCTTAATGCATAGGATGCATTAAGGTGAAAAAACATGAGGCTTTACAACCCCTTTAACATTGTCACTGTTGATTTACAGGTCTGTGCTTGTGCATCACATAGTAACTGGATTTGGTGTTTGTTTAGACTGTCATACAGCAGCTCTTATTTGTATATAAATTCATCATGTGAACTGTAGAGGACAGGGGTTGCAGGAGATGTAGAAACGAGTCAGAAGGCTCACAATAGATCTAGAAACATAAATCTATTTCTGATTACTCCCATCTATTGCTTTGTAGAGTTAAAATTAGCCGTATTATAAAGCAGACAGCATGTGGCCTTTAACACCACACTAAAGCATCAGGTTTTACTAAAATAATCAACAACAAATAACACGAACAAAAGGCACAACTAGTACAAAAGTTCACCATCATTTGGGCAATATGATGTCTAAATACAGCCCTGCATATTAAAAAAGGCTGAATATTTTTATGGAACAGGTGCTGCATTAGAAAACATTTAGTGACAGATCTATAAAAATTATTTGACTACAGCAGGAGTTTCCTTTACAAGACAGCTTGATTGGCATGTTTTTGTGAAGTCTAAAATTATTTTGGGAGTTAGATTTAGAGCCAGAGTTGGTTTAAGTGTGAATTTTAATTGTGATGATAAAACTTGCTTTTCTATACTTTTGATCACATTGTTTCCTATACTCACCAAACAGTATTTGTCATATATTTGTAATCTGGTAATTACCAGAATTTTGGCCACTGTAAAGCCTGGTACACACTACCTGCTGGGTTGAATGAAAAAACCTGTCAGCTCCGGTCGGAGCCTCTATACTAACGATCCAACGTTAGTACAGTGATCTCCCTGTCTAAGCTGTTATGTTATGACAGGGGTCTGGCCCCCCCACCAGAACACCACGGTCAGGGCTCTCAGCCATTCACTGATAGTGCAGGTCTGGAGCCAGTCAGCTGCTGGTTTTAAAGCATGTAAGTCCCACAGAAGCCGGCCAAATGACTGGCTTCTGTCGGACCGGCTTGCATACACACAGGCCAAATATCGGCCAGTTTTTATTAAACTGGCCGATGTTCCCTGACATTCATCCCATGTGTATGGGGTTTAAAGTGGATGTAAACCCTCACAAATACCCAGTGAAGTGAACAGCCTCCGAAGATACACAGGGATAAAAAGAAAAATCTTCCTTCATACGTTTTACAAAATCTGCTGTCTTCATCTTTATATGCTGTTTAGAAAGTTCCCATTGTGTTAGGAGATTTTCTTTTCCTGGTTAGCACTGCAGTGAAGCCTGGGCATACAGCTGATTGGAGGAAAGGCACACACTCCCTCTCCTCATAGGTAGAGACCTTCAGCTCTGTCCCTTGAATAGTTCAGGGCTCTGCTAATCTATTCATAGCATCCTCCCCAACACAAAACTCAGGCTGCTTTTATCATATTTGAGGACTCAGGAGTTATCATGCTGATAACAGAAAAACGGAGCAGGAGACAGCTATGGGACATAGTGCTTTGAAGACACATAAGAAAACACTGCAGATATATGCTCAAATTTCATGAATCAAGTTTACATCCACTTTAAAGTTAGTTTGTGTCAGGTTTATACCAGATAATGTCAATATTCTAAATGTACACACTCCTGGATTAGGCTCCGAGAAAATGGAGACATCCTGGGTCAATGTACATCTTTGACAGCATACTACTGTACAGAACAACTGTACCATCTGAAAGTTTTACTGAAGAATGATCGCATCACAATGAACAGAGTGCAACGTTTCAGAGCCTTGCAGGACCACATGCCTGATGAAGGGATCCTGCGAGGCTCCGAAATGTTGCACTCTGTCCATTGTGATGTGATCATTCTACAATAAAACTTTCAGATGGTACTTGTTGATCCGTGGTGTGCTGCCAAAGATATACATTGACCAGTTATATATACCAAATTAATTAGTTTGTATTCAGCTTCTTGTTGTCTAGTTGGTATTAAAACAAACTACATATAAAAGTCTTTGTTTGCTTCAAAACTGCTTCTCCCCCCACGTAAATGTAAATGCAAAATAAGCTTCAAGTAGGTTAATGCTGCTTAGATGGAGGTCAAATGCAGATCAGAAAGAGGTCACTTGCGAACTTGCACTTGTTAGTAAATTCTGAATCAAGAAGCCTCTTAAACAGTTTTTAAATGCCACTGAAATTGACTACTAAAAAGTTGCATTTGCTCATTGACCCAAGCCCAAATCCAGTGGACACAGGCCCTTATAATGACACATACTCAAGGCACTAGTTACATGAGGGTGTAACCCCCTCTGTGTTGTAGATTCTTCATACCTCATGCTTTAATGAAGACTTTCACACACCCTCTGTTCTGGCCATAACGTCATATTTAACACGCAATTTGAACTCTAAGCTATTGGGGCTGATTTACTAAAGGAAAATAGACTTAACTTTGCAAAAAATTGTATCCTTGGTTTAGGAAATGAGGTAAAGCTCTGCTGACTTACATCATCAGCATGCAAGCAAAAATACTGTTTTTTTTTTTCCTTCCATGTGATTTGGTATTCTTTGCAAAGTGTTTTTTCACCACATTCAGTACGCTTATGAAGATACTCTCGCAAAGTGTACAGCCTATCTGCCCTTTAATAAATCAACCCCATCCTTTCTCTTTAAAATACCTGTTGTTTTCTATGCTCACAAAAGGTGTGTAACTATTATCAGTGGATCCAGTACACAGCAAGTGGCACAGACAACTGAGCAAATACTTTACAAATTGTGACTAAAGATCACAACAATGGTCATAACCGCAAAAATACAAAACAATTTAAACTCCAAGTTATTGCGGTCGATTTCCGAAAGGAAAAAACGGCTATTTACTTTGCAAGATAATTTATTGTTAGCTTAGTGAAGAAGGTTATGCTCTGCTGACTTCTATCATGACTTCTATGCATTTTTTTTATTTTCCTTCCATATGATTGGCTATTCTTTGCAAAGTGGATTTTCACCACATCCACAAAGCTTAAGGAAAAGTCTCTTGCAAAGTGTACAGCCTATTTGCCTTTAGTAAATGCATCCCATCATTTCTTTTTAAAAGACCTGTTGCTTTCTATGAACCTGAAAAAAAAAATAAGGTGTTGTTTTCAGCGTTGATTGTTAGTTTTCACATAACAGGTAAAAAACAATCCTTTAGTAATAGTAGACAAGTAATCACTTACCCGCCAGATGTTTGTATTTCATAAAGTTTGGATGCATCCAGTGAACCACCACCAACTATTCGAGCCTTTTGTAGAGAAAAGAAAAATAAAGATAATATTTTCTTATGAATGAAGTGCTTGTTCAATGACTTAAGACTAACCATACGCAGAACACCTAACATGAAAATATGTTAAGCAGGCTCAGCTCCAGGCCAGAACATGTATTATATGTTACACGTCTTTTAATATGCTTTACAAATCGGTGAACGGTCAGTGGAGTATGTAGCTATTATCAATGCAACAAACAGCACAAACATATAAAGGACACATGGATACAAAAACGTGTCACAAGTCCAAACAAGTAATCCTTCAAGCCATTTAACCCAGATATAATCATGAGTAAAATAGGGGGCTGACTCAGCAACAGGCTTGTAAGTTGCAGCACTTTGTGAGCATTAGGAGAATCCTGTTTAACAATGCACATTCGGTGTTCTTAGGAGGCAACAAAAGAATGGATAACCAGAAGGAGCACATGCAATATTCCACAAGTAAAATGAAGGAACCAAACAGGTCAAGTCACAAACAAACATTAACAAGACATGATCCCTTAGGAAAGAGGTGATTTAAAACCTTTTCATCCATAGCTTTGCTATCTGAAAGAGAACCAGGAAGAAGGAGGATAGATGTTAGATACAAGATTGTCCAAGCAGCTCACTGGAAGCTTCATACATTGATGAGAATGAATGTACCTTTTATATAGTGCACATTAGAACATTGCAAACAGAGTTGAAAACTACAAAGATGTATACCCTTCAACGTGGTGGAGGTGTAAGGCAGAAAATCTGAAGACTGGCTATTAAATAGTTAAATAAAACATTTGAAAAACATGCTATTTTATGGGAGCTCTATAACTTCTAAAAAATGTTAATTTCTGTTTCTTACAGATTATGCTATTTTTAAAATATGTATTTGTTAAGGATTTTCAGAGATACTGCTTTCCATAGAAAACAGCTGGCCTGTGCTTGGCTGTTTCGTGATGTCACCCCCTCCCTCCCCTAGAAAAACCATCTACTCAACTGTTTTTAACAAGTAGGGGGTGAAAGAGGCTAGAAGGAAGAACGCTGTAAAACAGATGCAGGTGGACATACAGGTCCTTCTCAAAAAATTAGCATATTGTGATAAAGTTCATTATTTTCTGTAATGTACTGATAAACATTAGACTTTCATATATTTTAGATTCATTACACACAACTGAAGTAGTTCAAGCCTTTTCTTGTTTTAATATTGATGATTTTGGCATACAGCTCATGACAACCCAAAATTCCTATCTCAAAAAAATTAGCATATCATGAAAAGGTTCTCTAAACGAGCTATTAACCTAATCATCTGAATCAACTAATTAACTCTAAACACCTGCAAAAGATTCCTGAGGCTTTTAAAAACTCCCAGCCTGGTTCATTACTCAAAACCGCAATCATGGGTAAGACTGCCGACCTGACTGCTGTCCAGAAGGCCATCATTGACACCCTCAAGCAAGAGGGTAAGACACAGAAAGAAATTTCTGAACGAATAGGCTGTTCCCAGAGTGCTGTATCAAGGCACCTCAGTGGGAAGTCTGTGGGAATGAAAAAGTGTGGCAGAAAACGCTGCACAACGAGAAGAGGTGACCGGACCCTGAAGAAGATTGTGGAGAAGGACCGATTCCAGACTTTGGAGGACCTGCGGAAGCAGTGGACTGAGTCTGGAGTAGAAACATCCAGAGCCACCGTGAACAGGCGTGTGCAGGAAATGGGCTACAGGTGCCGCATTCCCCAGGTCAAGCCACTTTTGAACCAGAAACAGCGGCAGAAGAGCCTGACCTGGGCTACAGAGAAGCAGCACTGGACTGTTGCTCAGTGGTCCAAAGTACTTTTTTCGGATGAAAGCAAATTTTGCATGTCATTCGGAAATCAAGGTGCCAGAGTCTGGAGGAAGACTGGGGAGAGGGAAATGCCAAAATGCCTGAAGTCCAGTGTCAAGTACCCACAGTCAGTGATGGTCTGGGGTGTCATGTCAGCTGCTGGTGTTGGTCCACTGTGTTTTATCAAGGGCAGGGTCAATGCAGCTAGCTATCAGGAGATTTTGGAGCACTTCAGGCTTCCATCTGCTGAAAAGCTTTATGGAGATGAAGATTTCATTTTTCAGCACGACCTGGCACCTGCTCACAGTGCCAAAACCACTGGTAAATGGTTTACTGACCATGGTATTACTGTGCTCAATTGGCCTGCCAACTCTCCTGACCTGAACCCCATAGAGAATCTGTGGGATATTGGGAAGAGAAAGTTGAGAGACGCAAGACCCAACACTCTGGATGAGCTTAAGGCCGCTATCGAAGCATCCTGGGCCTCCATAACACCTCAGCAGTGCCACAGGCTGGTTGCCTCCATGCCACGCCGCATTGAAGCAGTCATTTCTGCAAAAGGATTCCCGACCAAGTATTGAGTGCATAACTGAACATAATTATTTGAAGGTTGACTTTTTTTGTATTAAAAACACTTTTCTTTTATTGGTCGGATGAAATATGCTAATTTTTTGAGATAGGATTTTTGGGTTTTCATGAGCTGTATGCCAAAATCATCAATATTAAAACAAGAAAAGGCTTGAACTACTTCAGTTGTGTGTAATGAATCTAAAATATATGAAAGTCTAATGTTTATCAGTACATTACAGAAAATAATAAACTTTATCACAATATGCTAATTTTTTGAGAAGGACCTGTAGGTTACACTAAGAGTCAAGCCAACTATTTCTATAAAAAACAATTAGATTTAGAAATAGAAATAGCAATCGAAATAGCCTTTTTGGTAAAGATTGGTAAAAAATTTCTAACTATTACCACACTAACTGATAAACAATTTTTTTTAACTTTACCAATATCTTGGAACTGCAAAAAGATGCAGTTTCCTTTCTAAACTCAAGAGAAATATGGGTTGATTTACTAAAGGAAAATAGACTGTGCACTTCACAAAATGCAGTTGCACTCTGCAAGTGCAGTTTCTCCAGAGCTCAGTAAATGGGGTAAAGCTTCACTTTGCAAAGAATACCCAATCACATGTAAGGAAAATAAAAAAATAAAAATGTTTTGCTTGCGCATGATTGGATGATGGAACTCAGCAGAACTTTTGCTCATTTACTAAGCTCTGGAGCAACTACTCTTGCAGAGTGCAACTGCACTGCTATTTGCCTTTAGTAAATCAACCCCATAATGACATATCTAAGAATTAGTGAATCCCCAAGAATACTGCACATTTTTTATTTCAATTATTTTATTTCCCTAATACATTTCATAGTCAACACAAGGAACCATGGACTTTTCAGGAGGCTGAACTGCACCTAAAAGGTGAATATTACTAGAATGTAGGTCCTGGTGGCTTTGTCAATTAGAAAAAAAAAGAAAAATTGTCAGAATTGAAAAGAGTGTTTAATTTCTGCAAAAAGATACCCACTCAGTTGAGTGCAAAAAACAAATAAACTAATGCCCAAATAAACCTCAATACAAGTGCATATAGTATTTAATAAAGTGCTTCCTTTTATTTTTCTTATCCAGAAAATATAGCAGGACAGGGTGATTTGACTGATTACTTGATGCAAGAAAAACACTTCAGGCGTTTTATAAAGGAGCCCCTGTACTGTGTGTACTATAGACCTCTGAGAATTGCATTTATCAATTACCCTATTTTTCTGCAAGAGCAATGAGCAAAATTATAATCTATTTAAGAACCATGTTCTGGTGCTCCAGGGTGTGTTTACATTCATGTGGAATAATTTATGTACCTCTAGCCAGTAAAAAATGTAAGGTTAAGGATCAGTTAGTGCTTAAAATTCTAATCTATTGTTTATGTATGATCAATAGAATGAAGGAAAGTCCAAAGAGACTCATATTAGTATGAAACTGTTTGCTTATTTCTATTTAGCAATCAATAAACTGTTATTATTTACTAAAATGCTTAAATACAAGTACTGACAACTAATGCCATTTCTGTTATACAAATGTCACCTTGACAGATTCTTTTATTACTTTACTTCCATAAAATGTATACCATCAGTGATGATTATTGCCATTTAAAAATTATGGTAATTGTCACATACTTGAATTACATCAGCAATAAAAGCTGATGCGGTCACAGATGTCCTCGTAGATGCATTCTAATTACAATCAACAAATAGAGAATGCTAGGTGTATGTAAGTGCAGGGGGAGGGGGCACAACCCATGTGTATGGTATACATAAAGACAGCATAAAAATACAATTTGAATGTTTAGATCTATTTTTTGTTACTGCTGATGTGGTGTTCATTTTACAGAAGTCTACATAATGATCTCTACTTTGGAAATAAAACCAAGTTCCTAGTCTCGGAAAATGAAGCAAAGTAAAATCTAATGTTATGCAGTAGTAGGGAACATTCACAAATGGTCAGCTAACCTATAGTAAGCCTGATACCAACTTTTAGTAGCTTGCTGTAGCCAAACCAACGCAAGATGGTTTCTTGTTGGTTACTATGCATTACTCTTTGACATATTGTCATTTAATGTTATTAAAATAACCTTTCCTTTTAAGTCTGCAGCCCTGTAGTTTTCTGTAAAAATCAATGCAACATTGCAACATTCAGGCCTTCTCTACACATTTAGTGTACAGAACATCTCCAGGAATGTAATATCTTGCTTCACTGATTTTCCCAGAAGTCTACACTAAGATATACTCTAAGTCAAATTTTAGGCATCCCGTGCAATAGGAATTTTTGGGTGAGATACTCCATAACAGTAAATTGCTTCTAAAGGGATGCAGACACTGCAACTTTCCTTGTTAGAATTCAGAAAGTGCATCAGCTGATTATATTGAACATAGACATTTCCATTCAGGAATCAATATTCCAAGGAACATACAGCTTTTTCTTAGGCACAGAAACAGGTAAGACTCTGCTACAAAGTTGGCTAAAATCCTTGCAAAGTACTGAACATTGATTGATTGAGGGGATTGTTTTTTCCTCAATAAAAGTGGAGTTTCCTTTTAAGATATAAACCAAATTACGATACTAAGAATACTATTGTACCCCTAGCATGATGGGCAAACCTTATATGTGTTCCATGATAGGGGTTTATAGGTGCTAGTACATCTGTGATTCCTGTTTGCACGTGTACACATAAAAGCCGTAAGAAAAAGGATCTATTTAACCGCTTCAGCCCCGGACCATTTAGCTGGCCAAAGACCAGGCCACTTTTTTTTGCGGTTCGGCACTGCGTCGCTTTAACTGACAATTGCGCGGTCGTGCGATGTGGCTCCCAAAAACAATTGACATCCTTTTTTCCCACAAATAGAGCTTTCTTTTGGTGGTATTTGATCAACTCTGCGGTTTTTATTTTTTGCGCTATAAACAAAAATAGAGCGACAATTTTTTTTTTTAATATTTTTTACTTTTTGATATAATAAATATCCCCAAAAAATATATATAAAAAAACATATTTTTACCTCAGTTTAGGCTGATACGTATTCTTCTACATATTTTTGGTAAAAAAAAATCGTAATAAGCGTTTATTGATTGGTTTGCGCAAAAGTTATAGCATCTACAAAATAGGGGGTAGTTTTATGGCATTTTTATTAATATTTTTTTTTTACTAGTAATGGCGGCGATCTGCCATTTTTATTGTGACTTCAACTTTATGGCGGACACATTGGACACTTTTGACACATTTCTGGGACCATTGTCATTTTTACAGCGATCGGTGCTATAAAAATGCACTGATTACTGTAAAAATGACACTGGCAGTGAAGGGGTTAACCACTAGGTGGCGCTGAAGGGGTTAAGTCAGTACTAGGGAGCGATTCTTACTGTTAGGGGGCGTGGCTACGAGTGACACGTCACTGATGACCGTTCCCGATCACGGGGAATAGCCACCAGTGACATGTCACTAGGTAGAATAGGGGAATGCCTGGTTTACAAAGGCATCCCCTTGTTCTGCCTTTGCCGACTGCAATCGCGGGCAGCCAGGAACATCGAGTTCCCGGGACCCGCGAGCACACTCACGAGGCACGCGGCGGGCACGCGCGCACGCCTGCTAGGCGGCAAATTTAAAGTGACGTACAGGTACGTTCATTTGCCTGCCCGTGCCATTGTGTCGACGTACATCTGCGTGCGGCGGGCCGGCAAGTGGTTAAATAGTCTTTTTAAAAAAAAAAAAGTTTTTAATTGTTAATTACTAAATAATACCTTTTTTTTGCTTACTTAATTTATTTACTATCACAAATGAGCTGACATCTATAAGATAATACAGTTACAGATACTTTTTATGGAGAAATCATCAGTCTCTTACACCCCTGATGATTTTTTTGCATCCACCCAGTGCAGATCAGGGACACTGAGCCCCAAGCTGATGCTTATTGGGCCACTGCTGCTAGGATTCTCAAATCTCTGGCAGCAGCTGCTTCTGCTCATCAACCTTACCCCACTGTCCATAAATACCACTTAAGCAGTTTCATTCTCAGTCTTCAGCATTCTTTCATTCAGTAATGTTTGATGTATGAATTGGCCAGTTCTCCCAGTCAAATCTGACATATTTGCTATCCAGAATCATGACACAACGTTTCTCTTTCATGTAGCACTCTCCTAGTTAGTTAGATTGCTAATAGAATTAAGGAAAATTTGGTTTCAGCTCCTCTGTAGCCAATGGGGCAGAGTTTGATTGATTTTGGCTGTTCTGGATTCAGCTGGTTGCAGGTTTAACCACTTTACTCTGCTTTCTAGTAAGTTCTAGAATGTAGTGGGTTGGAAGAGGCAGACCCTGGACCTGTATATTCATACAACCTCAGCCAATTCCTGGAAAAGGGAATGACCAGTAGGCAGCTGAACCCCCTAGAATGGGGCCTTGAACAGCAGGGTCCTTACCCTGAAGGTGGAGGGCTGTCACCCTCTGGGTCGTTAAGCTGAATCTCGCAGGAGGCCAATGAGCTCCCAGGAAGAGCTGAGGGGCCTGCTTAAAGGGATTCATCGAGGTCCCAGCTCAGGGGCTTAGGACTACTTCTATAAGTGGAGTCTCCCGAGCTGTATGTCCACCTACGTCTAGAAAGGTTCACCCTGAAGAGTTTAGTTATAACCAGAGAGTGTCCTCTGCTGTACTTTACAATTAATTTGGAGTATTTCAAAGCTCATCCTACACCCCAACCAAGTTTTACCAGCATTAGAGTTCCAAAATGACATTCACTACTTGCTTATTAAGTTGCGAGACTGTGGAGCTGCTGTGTGCCTGGCTGCCGTGCGGAGACAAAACTGCAAAACCGGCTTGGGGTGTGTGCTACATTTAGAGGATGCTAAATATTTTAATGCATGCCAAAATTCACGTTCTGCGGTAGTAGCTAATGACAGGAAACCCCACCTTGTATTGACTTATGGACATTTATGAACATTAGCATCTGCCTATGACAGCTGCTTATTAATGTTTTCTGAAATTTACTAAATCCCTCTGGTTTAGGCAATCTAGTCTGATAAATACTACAGTAAACCCCTACCCCATACAAAATACCATTTGTTTGCACCAAGCACAAAACGGTTAAAACAAGTATTTATTTAAAGGCAATGTTAAAATCAGAAACTATACTGTAAATACTAGGTAGCAGTTTTCTGGTACTTAACAATGGATCATACTGCATGTGCATGATACATGAACTATTGCAACTAATGGAGGCACAGTTCAGTGGTAGTATTAGAGATAAACTCGAGGATTAAGAAGCCCTTCACATTATATACATTATAATATTTTCCTTTCTTATTAATACAAAACCATTGCAATAATATGCAGTGATGTAAAACCCATAAAACAAAAGTTAGCAACAGTCTAAAGATTATTTTGCTAGTTTCCTATTCTACATGCTGGAAATTAAACAATGCTATCATCAATTTCAGATTGGGCTGCTACTAAAGTTGTTATTTGCACTATATTTTAAAGCACACTTTGGATACAAGTTCCTTCTTTGTAGAATTATTGGTCACATGGGTATGATAAATAATATGAGAAGGAATCCAGCTTATGCCCATCTTGTGATGCCACAACCAAAGTGGTTATGTCTAATATACAGTTTTCTTATGAGCGTGGTTGAATGAGTATACACCAAAAATTCTCCCATATTGTGTTGCTAGAAGCCTCTATTGTTAACAAAATTATATTTACATAGTTCCATAGATACATAGTTAGTCAGGTTGAAAATGACACAGTGCTATCTAGTTCAACCAACAGAAAAAAAAAATAGCAAACCTTCACATAGGGCTCGACAAATCCCAGGCGCCAGGTCGCCATGGCGAGTAGAAATTGCGTCCTGGTGCCTGGGCTTTTGTTAGTGACAGGTGCCTCAGCTGCCAATACTGTAC
This sequence comes from Rana muscosa, assembly GCA_029206835.1. NCBI lineage: Eukaryota > Metazoa > Chordata > Amphibia > Anura > Ranidae > Rana > Rana muscosa. The sequence goes on along the minus strand of CM055118.1, from coordinate 528,187,372 downwards.
ATGTGGGTTGTGGGGTGGGTTTTGGCTGGGAAGGTGGAGGCAGCACGGGCCTCGTAGGCCCCCTGAACATAACAGAGCATTGCTCGCCATCATCATAGCAATGGAGATAGAGCAGGAAGAGGGCTGTGTAGCAGCCACTGACATGGCGGGAGGAGTGAGCGGCCAGTAGAGTTCAGTCATGCTAGAGGATCCCCCGCAGGCTGTCATCCCTGCTGCTGCTGCGGCCGCCATCCCCCAAGGTTTTGCTGGAGCAGGCTTGGCTGAAGGAGGCGGCAGCCTGGCTCAGGGACATGGCACCTAAGCGCCCTGCATTAGTGGTGTAGCATGGCAGAGGGAAGGGATAGAGAGCAGGCTCTGGGAGTGGAGCCGCCGACTATGCCACCGATTAACCAGAACCAGGGAAAAGGAGAGCTCATGGCAGCAACCATCATCCCTCCTCTACAAAGGTGTGCTCCGTGTCTGCTGCAGAGAGGAGAAGCACCTGAGGTCTGATGTCTGGGGTTGATTGGGAGATTGTGATGTTGGAACATTTTCTATCTGCAGTGTCAATGCGGCTGGGGGGTGAGGAGATGATTGGATGGTGCTGGCACCTTTTCTGCCTGACGTTCTGTGCCAAGGGGGGCAGGTCCACCTGCCCCATCCCCTGGCCATGCCTGCACACCTGAGATCTCTTCTCTCTGCCATGGCATGGATCGTATTATGGGGGTTCAAGGCTAGACCAGCTCACTGGAGTTAGAGGAGCAGGACTGCAGAATGACAGGGGTCCCCAGAGCCTGTGATCTGCAGAGCGCCAGTCCGTATACCAGCAGCAATCACCATGTCCTTGACGGAATGCATGTCTGATCCGGGGCCAATGACAAGACCATGGCTACATCGGTGGTTCACCATTACTGATCACTATGGTGGGATACTACTGGATGACACCGACCCCGAGGAGCTAAGATGACTGTAGGATGACTGGTGAGCGTTCCCTGGAGGAAAGCCCAGCCTGCTCTTAACTGCAGGGGGTACAAACACCACGGATCCAATATGGCACCTGAGCAATATACACGGCACATGAAACCAGGGTCTCCAGTTATATACACAGTGTTTAACCAAAAATAAAAGGCTGTGGGCAGCCAATCAGAGTCTTAAGCCTAGTACACACTAGCAGGTTTTTTTTGTTTAATCCAGTTGACTGAATGAAAAAAACTGACAAGCTCACTGTACTAACTATCCAATGTTAGTACAGAAACCTCCCCACTTAGCTATAGTATTCTGACAGAGTGCTAGGGATGAGCTTCGTGTTCGAGTCGAACCCATGCTCGGCGGCCTTGTGCAGTGTGTTGGAGTTCTGAAACTAGAGTTTACAGAGACAGACAGTGTCATTTATATTGAGTTAAATAGAACAGGCAGGCGAGTCAGTTAGCTGTAGTTACAGTGTGTAAAGGATATATATGCATCCTAGGTGTTGTATATATATTTATACACTGTATTGAGTTTAGCTAGATCCGTTCCTGTTAGTCTCTATACTGTGACAGGCAGGCAGGTGATTGTGCTAGCTGCAGACAGTCAGTGTTTCACTTAGTGTACTGTGTGCTTTGCATAGCATTCACCTAATGCGTAACCTGAATACAGTTAGTCTCTATACAGTGACAGGCAGGCCGGTGATTGTGCTAGCTGCAGACAGTCAGTGTTTCACTTAAGTGTACTACGGTGTGCTTTGCATAGCATTCACCTAAAGCTCACCTGAATACAGTTAGTGACTATTATAGTGTTGTTCTCATAATAAAACCACAAGCAGAGAGCTGCAAGTATTTTCAGTGTACTGTGTCCTCTGCACAGTTTTCACCTAAAACTAACTGAAAACAATTGCTGCTTTTCCCATACTAACACCACAGCAGGCCATTAGTATGTCTGGAAGGCAAACAATGAGAGGCAGACAGTCACAAGGCAATACAAGAGGGCAAGCAGGCTCTGTGTCTAGAGGCAACAGTGCTGCTGGTCGTGGACACAGTGCATCCTCATCAGCACGTGGCCGTGGGAAACGCTTGTCCTTCTTTTCGGCAGCTGGCCATGTTGAGCCGCAACATGCCCAAGACTTGGTAGAGTGGATGACCAAGCTGTCCTCCTCCTCCTCATCCTCTCTCACCCAGGCTCAGGGTACTTTGTCTGGCAAAGCAGCTGCCAAAGCGGCCTCTTCCCTGGGCTCAATGGAATCAGTCACTCCTTCCCTAACCCCACCATGTCCTCCTGAGGAGTCCCCCGAACTGTTTGACCACAGTGTTGGGTACATGCTCCAGGAGGATGCCCAGCTTTTTGAAGGCTCCGATGATGGAACCCAGCTGGAGGTAGGCAGTAACGTGAGCTCAGATAGAGGGGGTAGTAACGTGAGCACCAAAGAGAGGGGGAGCCCAACAAGGTCAGCTATCTGGCAGTCATGTTCCCCCAGCTGCAGCATACTGCCAGATTGGCTCCAGTGATGAGGCGGGAGGGGATGATGAGGTCACTGACTCCACGTGGGTGCCTAAAAGGAGAGAGGAGGAGGAGGCACATCTCCAATGAGGCAAGATGCCCTCCAGGGGCCAGCTTAAGGGCAGCCAACCGACTGCATCACACCGCAGAGCTCCGCATGTGCAAAAGTTCTTTGGTGTGGGCCTTTTTTCAGATGTGTGCAGCAGATCGCACCGTTGCCATTTGCAACATATGTCTAAAGCGTATCTCGCGTGGCCAAAACATCAGCCGCTTGGGCACCACGTGCTTGACCAGACATATGTCGACCTGCCATGCAGTCCATTGGTAAGCACACCTAAAAGACCCACACCAAAGAACAAGGCAGACCTCTCCTTGCTCCTCATCAGCTGGCATCTCCAACCCCACTATACCTTCAGTCCTCTCTGAAACCTGCACTGAGAGGAATGAAGGTGTAGAATTAGGTGTGTCACAGCCAAGTACTTGCGGGCAATCTGCTATCTGTACACCAACGTCCGATTGTACCAGGCAAATTTCCCTGCCCCAGCTGCTGCACAGCCAAAAAAAGTTCGCTCCCAGCCATCCACATGCACAGCGGTTGAATGCTAGCTTGGCTAAATTGCTAGCACTTCAACTGCTGCCTTTTCAGTTGGTAGACTCTGCCCCCTTCCGTGAGTTTGTGGAATGTGCGGTTCCTCAGTGGCAGGTTCCCAAACGCCACTTTTTCTCATGGAAGGCGATTCCGGCTCTCTACCGGCATGTGGAAGGCAATGCCTCGCTGGACAGAGCAGTCAGCGGTAAGGTGCATATTACCGCTGACTCATGGTCCAGCAGGCATTGACAGGGACGTTACCTATCTTTCACGGCGTATTGGGTGACTCTGCTGGCAGCTGGGAAGGATGCAGGACAAGGTGCAGTAGTGTTGGAGGTTGTTCTGCCACCACACCTCCAACATTTTACTACTGGTGATTCTGACACACCTCTCTCCTCCACCCCCTCCTCTTCTTCTTCCTCCATGGCCTCTTCCTGTGCTGATTTGTCCTCTGAACCAGCGGTGCTCCGTAGGCGTTCAAGGGGCTACGCCAGTACGCAGGCAAAAAGATGCCATGTGGTGCTTGAGCTGGTGTGCTTGGGGGACAGGAGCCACACTGGGGCAGCGATTCTGTCAGCTCTGCAGGGGCAGGCTCAGAGGTGGTTTACGCCACGCCAGCTTAAGCCAGGAAAGGTGGTTTCCGACAATGGCACCAACCTCCTCTCCGCCCTCCGACAGGGACAACTGACCCATGTGCCCTGTTTGGCTCACGTCCTTAACTTGGTGGTGCAGCGGATCTTGGGCAGGTACCCGGGCTTACAGGAGGTCCTGAAACAGGCCAGGAAACTCTGTGGGCATTTCCGCCGGTCATATAATGCCAGTGCTCAGCTGGCTGAGCTGCAAAAGGATTACAACCTGCCCAAGAACCGCCTAATCTGTGACATGCCCACCAGGTGGAACTCTACGTTGGCCATGTTGCAGTGGCTGCACACGCAGCAGAGGGCCATCAATGAGTATCTGTTGCAATATGGCACCAGGACAGGGTCAGGGGAGCTTGGATTTTTTTCCCCACGCCAGTGGGCCATGATCAGGGATGCATGTACTGTCCTGGCACCATTTGAGGAGGCCACGAGGATGGTGAGCAGTGACAGTGCATGCATCAGTGACACTGTCCCTCTTGTCCACCTGTTGGAGCACACGCTGCGTGGAATAATGGACAGGGCACTTGAGGCAGAACAGAGGCAGGAAGAGGAGGACTTCCTTACCTCTCAAGGCCCCCTTTATCCAGACAGTGTTCCTGCTGGCCCGGCTATCACACATGAAGAGGAGGAGGAGGAGGATTGTGTCAGCATGGAGGTGGAGCCTAGCACTCAGCATCAGCAGCAGTCTTCAAGGGATCAATTACAGTTCCAAGACACCCATGGACTTGTATGTGGCTGGGAGGAGGTGGCTGCGGATCATGTCATCCCCAGTGACCCAGAGGACTCCGCACCGAATGCCTCAGCAAACCTTCGCTGCATGGCCTCCCTGATCCTGCAAAGCCTGCGTAAGGATCCTCGTATTTGTGTGATCAAGGAGAGGGATCATTACTGGCTGGCAACCCTCCTTGATCCACGTTACAAGGGTAAGGTTGCGGACCTTATCTTGCCGTCGCAGAGGGAGCAGAGGATGAGGCATCTTTGGGAGGCCTTGCAGAAAGGTCTGTGCAATGCGTTCCCAGAGACTGGGAGGTTACAAATTCCTGGTCCTGGACAACGTGTTGCTGAGGCTTCGGTCAGTCAAAGAAGGAGTGGTGGAGAAGGTGGCCATCTGACCGATGCATTCAGACAATTCTTTAGTCCGCAGCCCCAAGGTATGATCGGTTCCAGCAACCATTACCAGCGTCTGGTTTACATGGTGCAAGAATACCTAGGGGCAAGATCAGACTTGGACACCTTTCCCACCGAAAATCCTCTGGGTTACTGGGTTTTGAGGATGGATCACTGGCCAGAGCTTGCACAGTATGCAATTGAGATACTGGCCTGTCCTGCATCCAGCGTTCTTTCGGAACGCACATTCAGTGCTGCTGGAGGCTTTGTAACAAATCACAGGGTACGCCTGTCAACCGACTCGGTCGATCGACTGACCTTCATAAAAATGAATCAGTCTTGGATCACCACCAGCTACCAAGCACCTGATGCTGATGTAACAGAATAATTTTCTTTGAAATGTCAGATCCCTTCAAGACTGCCTATGCTGATGCACAGTGACTATCCTGTTATGCTGAGTGACTATCCTCTTCCTCCTCAATAATCATGCTGATAGCTTGAAAGAACAATTTTGGTTCTGGGCACCGTCACCAGTGGCTAAGGCCCAATTTTTCAGCCCCTGTTTAACAGGGGCGTGTATTTACAATTCTTGATGCAATGCTTTGCAGCAGGGCTCGTTGCTGTGCTCCAAGTACAGTATCTGTGAGGGGTTGCAGTGTTGTGGCACCACTACCAGTGCCTAAGGCCCAATTTTTCAGCCCCTGTTTAACAGGGGCATGTAATTACAATTTTTGATTAAATACTTTGCAACAGGGCTAATTGCTGCGCTCCAAGTACAGTATCTGTGAGGGGTTGCAGTGTTGTGGCACCAGCACCAGTGCCTAAGGCCCAATTTTTCAGCCCCTGTTTAACAGGGGCGTGTATGTACAATTTTTTATGCAATGCTTTGCAGCAGGGCTCATTGCTGCGCTCCAAGTACAGTATCTGTGAGGGGTTGCAGTGTTGTGGCACCAGTGCCTAAGGCCCAATTTTTCTGCCCCTGTTTAACAGGGGCATGTAATTACAATTCTTGATCTAATACTTTGCAACAGGACTCATTGCTGCACTCTAAGTACAGTATCTGTGAGGGGTTGCAGTGTTGTGACACCAGCACCAGTGCCTAAGGCCCAATTTTTCTGCCCCTGTTCAACAGGGGCATGTAATTACAATTCTTGATTTAATATTTCACAGCTGGGCCCATTCCTGCACCCACCAAGAGTAACTGAGGACTTACAGTGTTGTGGCACCAGCACCACCGCCACCACCAAAGGCCCAATTTTTCTGCCCTTGTTCAACAGGGGCATGTAATTACAATTCTTGTTCTAATATTTCACAGCTGGGCACATTCCTGCGCCCACCAAGAGTAACTGTGAGGGCTTACAGTGTTGTGGCACCAGCACCACCACCAAAGGCCCAATTTTTCCTACCACTGTTCAACAATGGCATGTAATTACAATTCTTGATATAATAGTTCACAGCAGGGCGTTCCAGCGCCCACCAAGAATAACTTTGAGGGCTTACAGTGTTGTGGCAACTTTCAAACATCCAACTTACAAACGACTCCTACTTGCAAACGGAAGGAGACAACAGGAAGTGAGAGGAAATCTACCCCTAGGAAGGTAAATTCTCTCTTGTAAGAGTTAATATGGGAAAAAGGTGGCTTCTCTCGACTGATGCTTTATCACCAATCCTTGTTTCAATAAAAAAAAACAAATTTTCAAAAAACATTTGTCATTGGGACGGAAAGTGAGGTGAAATGTTCTGAACAGGTGCACAGACAGCAAAACAAATGTTACAGGGGTGATAACCCTTCCCTATGTTTTCCAAAAAGCTTTAAAATAGATTTTTTGGGCTGGAGCTACATTTAAAAAATTTTCCTGTTCCAAATTATAAACAGATTCTACTTAAGAACAAACGTACAGTCCCTGTCTTGTTTGCACCACCTGTATACTGCTGTTTAGAGTATATAGGGCCTTTTTTTAAATTTGGGTGCAGGGTTCCCCTTAATATCCATACAAGACCCAAAGGGGCTGGTAGTGGGCTGGGGGTGGGGGGTGTACCCATGCCATTTTTCTCAATGATTTTCATCCATATTGCCGGGACCAGACATTACATTAAAGCTGCAAGCAGTTTTAAATTACTTTTTTTCCTTTAGAAATGTCATTTTGTGCAGGGACAGTTCTAAACACGGGAAACACGTGCCACTTCCCAGGTATGATATTTAAAGGAATGTTTCACTTTTTTTTCACTTTATGCATCATTACAATCACTGCTACCAAAAAAAATGCAGTTTTTAAAACCTCTTTTTGCATTGATACACGTCCCCTGGGGCAGGACCCGGGCCCCAAACCCTTTTTAGGACAATAACATGCATATTAGCCGTTATAATTAGCACTTTAGATTTTGAACGTTTGTGTCCATTGTATTTAATAGGATTCTAAAGTTCGTGCAAACTTTAGGTCCGTTCGCAGGTTCTGGTGCGAACCGAACCAGGGGGTGTTCGGCTCATCCCTACAGAGTGCTGTAGGATACCAATCAGCAGACCTTTTCGGTCATGCTCCTTTGACAGAAGCCTGACATTCAGCCAGCTTCTGGTTACATAAGAGAATGTGTTTTGTTGTTGAAAATAAAACTTTGTTAGTTAAAAAAAAAAAAAAAAATGGCTCCACACCTTTTTTAAGCTGGCTCCTAGATTGAAAGCAAATTTGTCAAGCCCTGCCCTATCCTATACCCAGAATTGATTAAGAGGAAGACAAATAGGGCAAATAATGCAAAAAATAATCAATCCCATACAGTGTTTGAAACAATTATTTTCACAGTCATCAAGTCATTATGCCACTATGTCCACTTGCAACTGCTACTATATAGCAATTCACTATGTATTACAGGTAATTATACTGGTTGTTTTTATGGATGCTTAGGAAGAACGGTCCATAAGATAATCAAGCACTTTTCATCTTCACTGGTATGGAATGAAGTCTCGCTTGTACTTGTCTTGTGATATAACACGATATCACGCAATATCACACCACAGCCATAATGGTTATATCAATTATGCAGTGTTCTTGAAAGCATTTTTAAATGACCCCACACCAACAAATCTACTAGATATGTAGCAATAAGCCTCAATGGTGATCAAAAACCAGTCCCATATGGCAGAAAATCACTATATCACTACATCCTCAGACAACCATGAATGTGAAAACTTTGGACAGGATTTATGAGCCACCTGAAGTGTCTTCCAGATTCCCAATGAATCTGCAAAATTCATTCTATGGGTGGCCCTGCTAGCATCACCTGACTTGACAAAAATCCATTTTTAAATCAATGTTTGTCAAAGAAGCAAGGTAAAAAAATATTGGCCTTCTTTAGTGGCCAAACACGCTTTGATAAATTGATTTATTTTTTTGATTGATCTCTTCCGATAGGAATATTAAATCTATAGTTAACAACCCATTCGAATGATATGCCACACAGGGGAAAGGGAATTTTTATTGATAGCTAATATATAATTATAACTTATGATCATAAGTTATTGATTACATCTCTGCTTCCACCATGTAATTTCATAATCTGATTAATCAAAATATGATTGCATTCATGAATAAAGTATCTCAGTGCTACCAATCGATGCAAAACAACCAATATTATTCCACCCTGCCCAGGGCTACTCATAAGGTGGTACCACTGGGCCATAGTACATGTTCCATACATACTGTGAGTACATCATTTTGTTCCCTGTTGCTCTCAGGCGGTAGTTCATATTTTCTTAGGCTGTGGGTGGGGGGAGCTTCTTTTCACCCAGAGGGGCCAGAGAGACTGCATATACAGGGACTTTTTTAATTTTTTGGCACACATGGGGATCTACACAACAACAAGCACTGCATTTGTCGATGATGAAATTAAAGGTCCGGCTCACAGTCCCTCCCTGCTGCTGCTGGTGGAATGATATTGTCTTGCTCACTGCCTGCCTCCTTCAGCAAGTAAGTGCTAAGGCAGAGCAGGCTCCAGCTGAGGAAATCAGCAGCAGAAGAACTCTTCATTACACACTGACACACACAGACTCAGTAGGCAGCAGTGCACACCGAGGGATCGTCTGCAGAGAAGTCTCAGAAAAGGTACAGTGCATGCACACACGCATACACATTTGCTCCATGCCATGCCCTGGCTGTTGCTTATGGTGAATAATGTTGCAGCCAAATGTGATCATTATCATCATGCATAGGCATGCGCAGAAGGTGTGCTGGGTGTGCCTAGGCACACCCTAATCACCCTTTGCACCAGAACCAATGATAAGGTAGTACGGCCTGCCCTCCTGTACCAGGCCTGTGTCCTATTGATTCAAAAGGGGAGGCAGGGGCACCTGCCGAGCAGGAGGACCGGCTATACTGCTTGTTCCTCCCACTGCAGCACTGCCGGCTTCTCCTCCTCTCCCGCCCTACTTCTGCGCTGCAGGGGGATCAGCTCTAGCATCTGCGCCTCCATCCCGTCCTCTTTCTCAGTCTTAAATGTAGGACATCAGGGTTCTGTGTAGAACCCTGATATTTCACCAAAGCCCCTGAAAAGGACAGTTAAAAAAAGTAAAAAACTAAATAAATAAAAATAAAAAAATAAAAATGTAAAAAAATTGATAAATAAATAATAATTAAAAAAAATTAAGGACTCATTCACATGTGGTTTTCTGTGAAGCATAGCATCACAGCTACAACATGTGTAGACCCCTAGCCTCTGTTACTCCGTGTTTGAGCTTTGGGGTGCACACCCTAATGCAATAAGCTGCGCACACCTATGTCACATGCTTTGAGCCACAGCACCCGTATTGTGTGATTATCATGATGATGATCTTTGAAGAACAGTGAAATGCATCCTTAGGCCCCTATCACATGGGGTGGACTCCACTTTGCTCAGCGGGGCATCTGTCTGCTGATTCCCTGCTGAGCATAGAGGGATCTGCCCGCTTTGTTTATGCAGACTGAGCCCACTCTGCTTTATGGGCTGTCAAGTGTAAAAGGACGCTGTTTGTTTATACCTGACTGCCCCCTGAGCTAATTAAATGGATCCTCTACTGTTTCTTTCTAGCAGATCAGATTGAAGGTAGGTGGGTGTAAACGGAAACAAGTCTGTTTACACCTGCCGCTCCATATGGAGATGAATGGTGGGTCCTATTGGGTCTGCCTGAAAAATTGGTGTCAGGGGCAGGGTTAAGAGCCCTGTCAGGTGGGCTGTATAAGGCCCCATGATTTATAACAGTGGCCCTGGTCCTGGCTAATCGACTCCAATCAAAATTGAGTCTAAATCAATCAGAAGGAAAGTTATGGCTATTCAGTGGTTTGCAGATTCATTCATTTTGATCAAAACACATGTGTGTATGGCCACCATTAGATACAGGCACTGTTAGGGTGTTCTGAAAGCTGTGGATGCTGGTTTTCTTCATAAAATAGCTGGCACTATAGATTTGTCCATTTGTTTTGCATGCATGGGGGAATCAAGTGACTTTTCCTATTCAGCCAGCGAGGCTGATGGAGAGCAATTTTAACGTGTATGGACAACTTTACAGTTCTCTCTTCAACAACTAGCAAAGCTTGTTAAGAAAACACTTATTTGTTAACAACATTAAAAAATTCAATAATATTAGGTTTTTTATGAGTATTTTTATGTATGTGGAAGACACAGAACAGTCAAAGCATTATAAAAGCAGGACCATGCATGGGTAGCCCTGGGAATATGATTTCTGTTTATTTCTTATGAAACTAATCTATCACTATATATCACCTTATTTGACTGCAACGCCTGAGCAAGCGACAGAGGTTATTACATTTTGCTGTATATTGCTGTCTTAGTTACTCGATATTTACACTGGGGTATTTAAAGTTACTACATGTGGTCTTTACTCAGAAGAGAAGCATTTGAATACCCAGGCTTATGGCAAGTGGTGTCATCATGGAAGGCAATTTGATATTGTCATGATGCTTCCTTCTTTATGCTGGTCTTCACATGTACTTGTGTGTGACATGATATCTGCCATGCCTAAGTATAATATTTTCCAGAGCAACTGTCGTTTGCTCTATTGGTCAATGCCCAGTGCACATTTGTATTTGCCTGGCTTCCTGTAAGGCAATGCGAAAAGCTCATAAGAAAGCAACTTATGAAAGGTTCAATGTGTAAGGTATACTCATTTACAACTGGGGGCATTAGGGCATGGGCTATGCCTAACAGACATGAAAATAGTTACATGCTCTGTGCCCTTCATACTGCGTGGTTCTGTTATAGCTCTTGCCCACAAGTCTCAGAGATTTTAATATATGAACTTCCCCCTTTTACAGCTTCAGGATGCATTGTGCAGCTATATCTACAATGAGACTAATAAAGATTGAGCATGCATGTGTCAGTTCTAACGGGCTTAGACATGTTTTTAAACTAAAATTAATCAGATTGGATTGCTGCTGCTGCATGTATGCTAAGCTAATTTTAAAAGAAAAAAATCAATTTCACAACCACATTTGAATTGATGGTAATTTGATAGATAGAGGACAGGAGGACACACTATGAGATTGGAGGAGAAACGGTTTAACCTTAAACTGTGCAGGTTTTTTTTCACTGCCACGGCAAAAAGGATGTGTAACTCTCTTCCACAATTTGTGGCGGCTGGGGGGAGTATGGATATTTTTAAGAGACTCGGGCATGTGCATCTTAAAGAACACAACATACAGGGATATGGTAAATAATTATAGACACTGACACATGTGCACCTACACAGGTTAAACTGGATGGACTATTGTCTTAATTCAACCTTACCTACTATTAGGGATGAGCCGAACACCCCACGGTTCGGTTCGCAGCAGAACATGCGAACAGGCAAAAAATTTGTCCGAACACGCGAACACGGTTAAGGTCTATGGGACACGGACATGAAAAATCAAAAGTGCTCATTTTAAAGGTTAATATGCAAGTAATTGCCATAAAAAGTGTTTAGGGACCTTGGTCCTGCCCCAGGGTACATGTATCAATGCAAAAAAAGTTTTGTTGTGTGGGGTCTGCGGGCGGGGGGCTTATCGAAATCTGGAAGCCCCCTTTAACAAAGGGGACTCCCAGATCCCGGCCCCCCCTATGTGATTGGTAACGGGGTACATTGTACCACTACCATTTCACCCAAAGTGACAAAAAAAGGTAAAAAAACACACACACAGCTTGGGACAAGTCCTTTAATAAAATAAAAATTCCAGCGCTGTAATCCTTCTACGACCCGCCGCCACGAACGATACAGCCTCCTCCATAGGAAGCGCCCGGCAGAATGATGCGCGACCCGTCTGACAGCTCTTAAATAACCGAGGGTGGGGCCACCCGTGACGTTGATGGGTGACTCCACCCCCCTCTGACACAACAGGGTTTCCGGCAGTTTCCCCGTTGTGTCACGGGTGACCCCGCCCCCTCTGACGCAACGGGGGTTTCCCCTCACACTCTAGCCGTGAGATTGGAGGAGGAGAGTGGCCGGAGGTCACGTGACCGGCCAGAAAAGATCTGAGATAAGGTATTTAGAGGCATTGTTTTACACAAAAATGTAGGATGGCCTGATAAAACAGAGGGGCTGGCAGTAATCTTAATTTAACTTTACTGCCAGCTACTAATAGCGGCAGGAGGGGAGGGGAGGATAACACACACAGGAGCTGACAGGCAGGGAGGGAAGGGGAGAGAGGAGAGCAGCAGGATCGTGGATAACCTTATCACCGTAATCATGAATCAGAAGCCATGATTATCGTGGTCAGCACACCAAGGGGACACAAACCAAGCCTGAAAATTTTTTAAAATATTTTTTTGTGTGGACTGAACCTTTAGACACTCATTTCAGCAACATGTTCATGATATCCTCTTATAGCCGCAGATTGCAGTTTCATTTGTTTTTTTTTATTTATCATTTTATTTTCTTGTTTTTGCAAAATGTTGGAGCACTTCATAGATCCGGCTGCTCCAAGCCAGCTGAAACATATCATTAATAAAATACAATGTTTACTCAAAAGAACAATGTCATTAAAAGACGATGGTTTTGTTCCATCTGACAACATTTGTGATTCCAAGCTGTGCTCTGTTATATGGATAACTGTAATGTATTTGAGATGATATACTGGATATTATATTCATACTTTCACACAAAAAGTAATATATTGTTCATCTCTATACCATGTACTGCATTGCAAACATTTACAAATTTCATATAATATATTTTAGATATTATTTTCTGTGAAGTGAAAGTGCTACAAATTCTCATTTCAGATTTTTTTTTTTTATATGCAATGTATTTAGGAAACATGTAAACCTGGCCAATAAAATACTTAGCCTTATACATTAAAGGGGTTGTAAAGGTTCACATTTTTTGTATAAAAATAACAAACATGTTATACTTACCTGCTCTGTGCAAGGGTTTTGTACAGACCAGCCCCGGTCCTCCTCTTCTGAGGTGCCCCGTTGGCCCTCCTGGCTCCTCCTCTTCATTGGGTGCCCCCACAGAGGGCCGTTTTCCATGGGGGCACCCGTGCGGGCGCGCTCCCAAGTCCTGCTTCTGCGTCCATTGACACACGCTCTTGTGTCACTGGATTTGATTGACAGAAGCGGGAGCCAATGGCTCCTGCCGCTATCAATCTATCCAATGGGGATCCAAAACAGCAGCTGGAGCTTCTGGGCTCGTGCACATCACTGGAATGGATGGGTTCAGGTAAGAAAAAGAGGGGGCTCTGGGGGGCAGCTGTAGTAAAGAAGGTTTTTCACCTTAATGCATAGAATGCATTAAGGTGAAAAACCATGAGACTTTACAACCCCTTTAAGTCCAAAGGGGGAAGTTCCGCTTTTCTTCCTCCTCCACCCTCCTATACCACATTTGAAAAAAACTTTGGGCTGGGGGAGCGGGTACCTAGTTTTGACAGGTACCCGTTCCCACTTCTGCTGGGAGCGCCCACTTCCTGCTGGCAGCCTTCTAGGACATGTCACAGGTCCCGGAAGGATGTGGGATCATTCACAAAGAGCAGCGGGCAGCCATCTGTGAAGCTGCAAGGAATCACAGCCGGCTGCCCATAGTTACCATGCTGGTGCCGGGACCCAAAGACTGGTGAAGAAACCTGTTTGGGGAAGGATGGCGCTGGATCCCTGGAATGGTAAGTTCCTGTTAATTAAAAGTCAGCATCTACAATTTTTGTAGCAGCTTATTTTTTTATTTGTTTCTAAAGAAATGACTGAAGAACCTCTTTAAAGTAAACCGGTGGCTAAGCTATGAATAATAATATTTTACACATTCTCTACAATCATTAAAGCAGCGATACACCACATGGCAAAAAAAAAATCTTCTCCCTGCAAGTTAATGTCATAATGTGCTATTATGCAGTGGAAGTCACTGGTTAATTTGATCATCCCACTGTATATAGAAACATACACACACATGGGCTGCCTGAAAAAATTTAACAAGGTGTGGGATGTCTGGTTAGACTCTGATACCACTGTGACTCAACAGCACGACCCTGACACTAATCTACCTTAATTAGTCCTATACAGGTAGAGGTTAGGTTCACATATTCTACAGATATGGCAATGTGGCTACGCTACATACTTGACAAAGTAAGTTCCCTAAGCACCTAGGGGTATTGGCACAGCAGAGATGAGTAAACCTCTAGGGTGTTGTTGACAGGGGATTTTTCCCCAACACACATACTGTTAAGTGTTAATGAGCTTCTTTTTTTTATTAACCAGCAAATTTTTGGGATGTTAAGTATTATGTTGTTTCTGTTATGCTTTATTAAGTTTTCCTTGTTGTGCTTTTTTGTTTTGTTTTGTTCTATATCTTTTTTTTTCTGTTTTTCCTTTGCCTTTAAAAAACAATAAAAATAATAATAAAAAAAAAAAGAAATACATGAAGATAAATTAATTCTACTATATCAGACTGAGAGACTCATAGCAGATGTTGATGTTATCAGCTCTGGCCACATGTCTGGGGTTGCCAGTATTATGTGCTTCGACCTTGGCTGGTTTAAGTGACTAGTTAATTAGCTCAAGTTAATTAAATCACTGTCAGCTATTAGTTGCTAGTGAGGAAGTAGTATACTGTTTGTGTTGGCTGTTCCTTAGTTATGGTAATTATATTTCTGTATACAATTTTATCTGCATACGATAATGTGATCAGGCTCACCTGGTGTGGTATATATTCTGTGTGCAATTTTTCAATAAACAGTTCCAATTGTTATACAAGCTATTTGTCGGCTATTATTATTATTATTATTATACAGGATTTATATAGCGCCAACAGTTTGCACAGCGCTTTACAACATAAGGGAAGATAGTACAGTTACAATACAATTCAATACAGGAGGGATCAAAGGCCCTGCTCGTTAGAGCTTACAGTCTAGAAGGGAGGGTTAAGTCATACAAAGGGTAGTAGCTGTGGGGGGATAATCAGATGGACACAATGAGAATACAGTTGTTAGGTGTGGGTAGGATAGGCTTCTCTGAAGAGGAGGGTTTTCAGGGATCCTCTAAAAGCTAATAGAGAAGGAGATAGACAGACAGATTGGGGTAAGGAGTTCCATAGGCTTGGAGAGGCTCTGGAAAGTCCTGGAGACGAGTATGGGAGGAGGTGATGAGAGAGCTAGAGAGCAGGAGGTCTTGAGAAGAATGAAGAGAACGATTAGGTTGGTATTTAGAGACTATGTCAGTGATGTAGCTGGGGGCAGAGTTGTGGATGGCTTTGTAGGTAGTTGTTAGTATTTTGAATTTAATTTGTTGGGCGAGCGGAAGCCAGTGGAGGGATTAACAGAGAGGAGTAGCAGAGACAGAGCGGTTGGTAAGGTGGATGAGTCTGGCAGCAGCATTCATGATGGACTGAAGGGGGATAGAGTATGCCGAGGTAAGCCAATGAGGAGGGAGTTGCAGTAATCGAGGCGAGAGATGACCAGGGAGTGAATTAAGAGCTTTGTGGTGTCATTGGTTAGAAAGGGGCGTATTTTGGAAATGTTGAGGCGGCAAGACTTGGACAGTGATTGGACGTGGGGCTTAAAGGAGAGTTCAGAGTCCAGGACTACTCCTAGGACCTTGACATGTGGGGATGGACTTATGGTTGTACCATCAATTTTGACAGAGAAATCAGGGGAAGAGGCACATTGGGGAGGAAAAATTATAAGTCCAGTTTTGGATAGATTGAGTTTGAGGAAGTGGTGTGACATCCAAACTGATATATCGGATAGTAAATTAGTGATACGTGAGGAGAATGAAGGAGCGAGTTGAGAGGCAGAGAAATAGATTTGAGTGTCGTCAGCGTAGAGATGGTATTGGAAGCCGTGGGAGGCTATAAGCTGACCCAGGGAGGAGGTGTAGATTGAAAATAGGAGGGGTCCAAGAACAGAACTTTGGGGGACCCAACAGAGAAAGGAAGAGGAGAGGAGGAAGTAGAATTGTAAGTAACGCTAAAGGTGCGGTTGGATAAGTAGGTAGAGAACCAGCGAAGAGTACAGTCATGGAGACCAAAGGTGTGGAGTTTTTTGAGGAGGGGTGGGTGGTCAACCGTATCAAAGGCAGCAGAGAGGTCCAGGAGCAGGAGTACAGAATAGTGTCCCTTCGTTTTGGCCGTTAGTATATCGTTTGTTAGTTTTAGGAGAGCAGTTACTGTGGAATTTTGGGGACGAAATCCAGACTGAAGGGGATCAAGAAGGTTTTCATCGGCAAGGTGGACGCTCAGTCGGTTGTAGACTAGACGTTCAAGGAGTTTGGATAAAAAGGGGAGCAAGGAGATGGGGCGTAGGTTGTTAAGATTGGATGGGTCCACTGTGGGCTTTTTAAGTAAGGGGATGACAAGTGCATGTTTCAAAGAGTTAGGGAAGATGCCAGAGAGAGGGAGAGATTGAACATGTGGGTTAGAGAGTGTAGAATAGTGCCGGAGGGCAGGTGGTAAGATGGACATTAGCAAGTAATTTAGCAACCTTGTCTATAGTGGTAGGGTTGAAAGAGGGAAGTAATGATTGTACCTGTGGGCATGAGGTGTATAGCATGGAGGGTATCTGAACAGTAGAGATCTCCTCGTGAATTGTATCAATCTTCTGTTTGAAGTGATTGGCGATCTCCTGGGCAGTGAGTGAGTTAGTGGGTGGAGGCAGTGGGGGACGAAGGAGAGAGATGAAGGTAGAGAAAAGTTGACAGGGACAGGATGATAAGTTTTTAATGAGGGGGATCAAATAGGTCTGCTTGGTAGTGAGGAGGCTGGAATTGTATTTGTGGAGGGAAGATTTATACTGGCCGAAATCTTTCTGGGACATCGTCTTACGCCACTGGCGCTCGAGAGCACGGCTGTGTTTTTTCAGACTTCTAGTATCATCTGTTTGCCAGGGTTGAAGGGGACGGGGCCTTATTCTGCGTGTAGTGAGGGGGGCCAGTCTGTCCAGTGATGCTAGAAGTGAAGTGTTGTAGACAGAAGTGGCTAGGTGGGTGCCGGACAGGGGTGCGATTTTGTCATAGAGGTGGTCAGTCGCAGAGTATAGAAGAGAAGGGTTGATATGGCGAAGGTTTCTACGAGTAACCGTTAGGTGTTTGGAGGGAGAGGAGGCGGAGGAGAGGGAGAGAGTGAAGTTAATAAGGTAGTCATCAGAGAGAGGGTAAGGATAGTTGGAGAGGTTGCATGGAGTGCATAGGTGGGAAAAGACAAGGTCAAGGGTATAGCCTACAGAGTGAGTAGAAGCATGTATCCATTGCTTCAGGTCAAAGGAGGAGGTTAGACTGAGAAGTTTGGAAGTTGCAGGAGTGTTAGCATTAGTAGGGATGTTGAAGTCGCCAAGAATGATTAGGTAGTCAGGCAGAGAAGTCATCAAGAAAGGATGATACTGGACCAGGGGGCCGGTAGATCACAGCTATCCTTAGAGAAACTGGGGAGAAGAGACTAATGCAGTGTGCCTCTAATGAGGAGAGTGCCAGAGAGGGAGGTGGGTGAAGTACTTGAAAGGTGCTATGTGTGGCTAAAAGAATTCCAACACCAACTCCTTTGTGTCCACTGGGTCTGGGGGAGTGAGTCCAAAGAAGACCGCCGTGGGATAGAGCAGCAGAAGATGCAGTGTCGGATTCGTGAATCCAGGTTTCAGTAATGGCGAGTAGATTAAACGAGTTAGCGATAAAGAGATCGTGGAGGGAGGTGAGTTTGTTACAGACAGAGCGAGCGTTCCAAAGGGATGCAAGAGAACGGGAGTCTGGTCTTGGGAATTAGAGAAATAGGAACTAGATTGTGTGCATTGCGGCTGCAGCCAGAGGGTGTGGGGTAATGGGTGTGTTGAGCACAGTTAGATGAAGGAGGCCCAGGGTTTGGCGATACATAGCCAGAGGATAGGAGAAGCAGAAGGGTGAGGGAGGTAATGTGGGAATGTGATTTATATGAAGGGACATTCCCCAGTGGTTTGGAGTATTGGTCGTGTAAATTTAGAGTTAGCCAGAGTTGGTGAGCGCAGTAATAAGGAGAGGACAGAAGTGAGGGTGATATATACAAGGTGTGGGGTTGAGAAGAGGGATGAAGGAAAGACAGTTTAAGGATTGAAGATGCAGCTGCCAGAAGGAGTGGTAGACAGTGCATTTTAGAAGGGGGAGGAAGAGCAGAAAGTGTGAACAAGGTTACCTGTGTTTCAAATTTCAAGGTGTTTTGTGTTCCTTCGCTTTGTGCATTCGCTCAAGTGCAGAGTCAGAAGTGCTTCCACTTATAGAAATACCCCCTCTTTAAGAAAGAACCCCATCTGCAAACGTGCCACCTCTTGGAAAACGTGTTTTTCCCAATAGATGCTTAGTTATATACTGCTAGGAATGGGGGGGTGTTCTTCTAATTACTAATTAGGGAAGTAATAAAAATGTCTGGCTATGCAGAGCAAAATTCTCACTTAAGAAACAGACTTAAAAGTGGACAGCTAATAGAGATAAGAAAAGGCCATAATTTAGAGGTAAGGCATAGGGAGGAAACAAAAAAAAAATCATGGTATGTGGACAGTCTACAGATTGGAGTTGCATCAGTGCAAACATACCAGCAATTTAGACTAGGGGAAATAAACACTTTTCAGTTTTCAATTCTGGGTGGATGGCAGACAGCTGCCAACATACCTGTGACGAGACAGAGAAGAATATCCTGCGGCTATAATATTTGGTTCCTATGTGCAGACTGAAGGAAGCTGTATATTGACAGAAGCACCAAAGCTGGGTACTGGAACGGTTCCGTCACAGTAATATAGTGTATATTTGAATTATTTCGATTTTGAATGAAAGCAATCAAGAATGGCCATAGAACAAAATAACTTGCACTACTGTCAGAAGACAGCTAATTGCTGTTCAGCATGGGTGAGTAGTAAGTAGGTGATGGTCAAATACGGGAATTTTATGGAGGGGTGATTCCACTTTCAATAAAACAGTTTTTTAGGCAAAATCACTTAAATTCTTACAGTTTAAATATGCAAAGCATTGTTTACTTATGGACAATGGCTAATAGATCCTCAATACCCATACTTCATGGATAATCTATTTTAACACCCAAAATGCAATTCCAATTCAATGCACCACAACAACCGTTATCTGAAAACCTGCTCATGTATCAGTCCAAATGATCATCTTCTGAAAGCCCATGGCTAAGATAGCATATGGCTAAGTTCCTAGTATACACATGCTTTAAGAGCAATCTAAATTTCTTACACCCACAATGCAATGCTGACTCAACACAGAAATTCCACACTCCTGACAAACCATGATCTGGATTACACTGTCTGTGTTTGGTTGAATGCAGATTTCAACAACACTGTCAGTGTGGAAAACTAGGTCACATAAATTCCTCCTTGAAAGCCTGCTTTTGAAAAATGCTTAGAAACATAGTTTATATGCATTTGTATTGTTTTCAGAATGTCTGCAGCCTTCTAGAACAGGAAGTTAATGCCTGTCATCACCTAAATTGCTGCAGGGCTGTTGCTCTTAAAATTGTAATTAACATGCTTCTTTTTTTTTTTTTCAAAATAAAGTCAGCACTATTTCTGCACACAGAGTTTGTCCTCAGGAGAAGACACATGACCTAGATCTTTACCCATTTATAACATGATTCAGTTAATTTAGAAATATTACAATAGGCAGTCAAATGTCATTGTCGAGATTTTCAGGGGGAAAAAAAAACATTGATCCTCTTGTAGATGAGAGAAGCAAATATTATATGATGTTTTTTGTTCAGATTTTCAGAAATACAGTCAACTGTCGGGTTAAAATATGTAGTGGTTAATGCTATGTCAAAGTCATAAGTCAATGACAAAAACAGCTTTTTAAATAAAGTGTTCATTTTTTGATGTAACACACAAAAAACAAAAAAATAAATAAAACACACAAATAAAAAGGAGGTTTCTCTTAGTTCCTATTCAGCTGTATGGAACAAAGCCAATGAAATCAGTCGAATAGAGGCAATTTATCACCAGACAGTGAGTTGAAAGAGTTTAAATTATATCTGGACCAATGGTATTAATGTGTGGGTGTCAATTATGATCCCCAGGTACCTTGAGTGTAAAAACATTAAACATCCATATGCCTACCCCATATATTTCAGACGCCATTTTAGAGTGGTGTGCATAACTGACATTTGCAAAGAATGGCTTTTCTCTTCATAACATTTCACAGTCATTAATCAGTGTTCTTTGCCATGTTCACACTGAAATAACCATTAGGCTGAATTTCAAGACAACACACTTTGAGGGAAAAAAATATTGTAAGTGGTTATTCATGGGATGTTAATTAAAGCTTAAATAGGAAAATACTGAAACATTTTAAAATACACTTTTTTTGGATTCTAGATCTACATCAAGGAGCATATGAAAAAAAGGAATCTAAGATAATACGTTGATAGTGGAGCTTATTAGCGCAATTTGAAACCATTTGAGAGTCACTCATTAACAACTGCAGGTTTTTATTGGATTGAATTGGAGTGTAGCTATGATAAAATGTAACCTTTTGTGAAGTAATTGTGGTACTTTAAATTATATCTGAATAACCAGCTCTTTCAGATATCAGAACGTACTGTTTATGCAACATGGATCCTGTAATTTAGGGTCAAATTTGGACCTGACCACCAACATAAGAAGGCCTACCCCCTGACATAGAAGTCACATGCCTAAATAAAATCCCAAATATAAGTCTAAGGTTATACAAGATGTCTACTGGTGTAGGCTGTACTGTATAAACTGTATGAACAGTTAAACATAGAATATGAAAACTATGCTCTCAAGCATGATGTGTGTGGTGTATAGGGATAGTAATAGATGGCCTCCACTACTGGTGCTCTTATTGGATTGGATATTCCACAGGTCATCAGGTGCTCACTACACCTTGCATCCTCCTTCAGACAGTAGGGATCCAAAATGCTGTATAACACAAAGCAAGAAGGGTGCAACACCCTAGTTCATTACCAATGCCAACGTTTATTACAAAGAAATAAGCAACTATGCACCCAAACATAAATGTTTTTAAGGTTAATAACATACAACAGAAGAAACTCCAATCCAAGCCACTGTCTGTTGCCCTAGATAGACACAAATGACACCCAAAATGTGTGTAGCAAGAGCTCTGAGGAAGAGGGGATAGCCTTGAAATTCGCCAACATCTGCTACACATTTATTTTCAAATGTTATTTGTGTCCATCTGGGGCCACAGACAGCGAGTTTGGTTGAAGTTTATTTTGTTGTGTGTTATGAGCCTTACAAACACCTATGCTTGTGAGTACATTTACCTATTTATTTTTTAATAAATGGCAGCATTGGTAATGTACTAGGCTGGTGCACCCTTCTTGCTTCTTGCTATGTGTTTTACTGAACAGTTAAGCACTGCACTGAATCATAATGACTGACAATGAAGATAACACCTTTTGATTACAGAGTACAGAACAAAAAGAAAAGATTTTGGACATAACAACTACTATAAATGGATTCTTGATATAATAGTAGGAGACATCAACTATGCTTCCTGACACTTTTAGTTTAAGCTTACATGTTTTTATAAAATGTGGCACCACCCTCAGCAGTCTGTGACCAGATGATCAGGTAAATCTTAATCTGGAAATTCCACTATTTCTCTCCACCTAGTACATTTGTATTTCAGTAAACGTATTCAGGGCTTTTTTTCAGCGGGGATGTGGGAGGACGCAGTTCCGGCACCTCCAGTACTTAATGTACTGTATGTAATGTCAAGGGGTGCTGGGGTATGCTGGAGGATCTATTAATTCTGGCTGCTGGGGGATCCATTGTTGCTGGAGGGGATCTATTTTTTCATAGTGGTCTAGTGTTGCTGGTTTGCTGGGGGGGTCTTATGTTGATGGGGGGGGTCAATTGTTGCTGGAAGGGATCTGCTGTTGAGGGAGGGGTCTATTGATGTTATCTGCTTTGAGATCTGTTGTTACTGCTCAAGGTCTTTTGTTGCTGGGGTGGTATTTTTTTTCAGGGGGGTCCATTGTTGCTGGGGGAAAACTATTGCAACTGGGGGGTCTATTGCTGCTGGCTGCAGGGGATCTATTTTAGTGCTTTTTTTGTTATCATTAACAAATTCCATACAAATTGCTTAGCACCATAAACTGATACTTGGCTCTGTATTCTCTAAAAGGGGCTGTACTGAGAGGTGGGTAGGGGGTGGAGTCAAGAAACGGTGCTCAAAGATAGGTAGGGGGGACAAGAATTGGCTTACAAAGTGGGAGTTCCTGCACCTATTCTCTGAGAAAAAAGCCCTGCACTTATTTATTATTGAAATAGCTGGGTTCTGCTGCATCGTTCTCAGTATTACTTCAAATCCTACAAACTTGGAGGGGCAAAAGATTGACTCTGAGAGTCATTACTGAATCCCAAAGAAATGTAGTAAATACACCATGAAACTGCAGGCCTAACTTGCACATAAATATGTCTGGCAGAGATGAGGAAAACTACACACATGGTTCAGAGTTTGACCAGAATCTGATTGATTCCCTGATAGCCTAAACTTCATGTATAAGTGTACATCTTGTTACAAAATGATACCAGGCACAGCCAGCATATGGCTTTCCATCACCAAAGAAAGAGGGAAATCAATTGCAATACTGATATCAATCCTGGCTTCAACTGAAAGGAGTCAAAAATGCAGCCTCCCTTCTTTAAAGATCTGCCAAATTTAAAAGGGCGACAAAAATGTATAACTCAGGAAGGTTTATTGAATTTTGTAGGCATTGTTTAAGTTTGTGGTTAGGGGGTGGTAAAAACAGTCAGCTGAGATGCCCCCAACTCTCCCCCAATTGAAAATGCAGTCATACACAGGGGTACTGCTGCCAAATGTGAACCATTCAAGTGAATGGGGCTGTGTCGCAACTGCCCCACAACCACGTGCAAAGTATGTACGTTGCAGTTGCAGCACAACGGTGCAGCCTTTTATGAATTAAAATAGGTGGCGAGGAGGCAGCATAATGTAATTTCACCTCCTGTCAAACGTTCTCTGAAAAGTGATTCACCTTCTTCAGAGGGCTATTGCAATTGTAAACAAACCCTAAGGGTGTATTTGCTACACCTGTCCTGATAAACTGGTATCTGCTCACGAAATGGCAAGCTAAATGCTAAAAGACATGAATACTGATTTCAAAAATATCCAATATCCAATCACTGAGCTAAATGAACATTCCTTTGTAAAGTGAACTTACACCACTCCTTTAATAAATCAACACCACTGTCACATCAGAGAGATGGTATCCTGTTCGGTTTCTTGTGGTAGCCAATAAAATGCCAATTTTAAATTAAATGTCTCCACCTGTGGATGGAGGAAGCAAATGATTCTGATCTGTTGTAGCCTGACCTTCACTGATAAAGAGGCAAGCAACAGGCCCTGATCTAGGAGGTGCTATCCCCCCCAGATTGTAGGTATCCCCCTACCCCTTTGAGAAAGCATCCACTGACCCATGAGCCAGCCTGATGGGGACAATTGATGTAAGGGGGCACTTTGGGGAAAGTTTATGTAAGGGGACACTCTCATAGGGACACTCAGATGGGGAGCTTGATGTAAGGGGAGGCACTGATGGGGACCCTGATGTAAAAAGGTACTCCAATGATGACTCCTGATATTGGAAGGGGACTCAGGCACAGGTTCTGTTTAGGGATGCACCGATACTGTTATTGGTATCGGTGCCAATACTAAGCATTTTTAAGGGTATCGGTACTCGTGGAAATGTACCGATACCCGGAACTGATACCTTCTAGTTAGTTTTTTTCCAGCTGTCAGTGGGATTTCCCCGCTAACAGATGAAATGTAAAGAAATGAATGTCGGTATTTATTAGTTGTTAAGGAACAGGGCCGCCGCGTCCTTAACAACCATGTCAGCTGTCCATGGGATTCCCCTCTCCGCCTCCTCCTCCACTCCCGCCAACTGTCACCAGGCATGGACTGCCCAGGGCTGCATGTCCTCTGCAGTGCTGGGTGTACTGACAGGCAGGATCGTATCTACTGAAGCAAAAAAGGCATTTTCTTTGTTGGGCGACACCGACCAGGTATGTTGTGTGACAGCAGGAAGGTAAAGTCACCTGGTTGCATCCAGGGGGGTAGATATATTTCTCCCAGATTCAGGCTTTATGCTGACTTATACAACTAGGGAGGGAGAGTTGTATAAGCCCAGCTAAGGCTAGTGGGCTCATGGATGACTCATACCTCTAGGGAGAGTGCTGGGCGTCGTGCAGACAGGGAGTTGATGAGACCAGCTGAAGCTTGTCAGCTCATTTAGGCCTCTATAAGAACTCCCAGCTTCATTAGGGGTTAGCTCATGCCTGGACCCAGACCTGTGTGGACTGTCTAGGGAGAGTGAACCCCTGTGCGGTGAGGCAAAGCCTGTGTGGCTATTTGTTTGGACTTTTACTAAACCAGGGACTTAGGGACTAGGACAGCACCAGGCTGATCCCAGTTGTTAGTTTAGGAAACCTGCATGTTTAGTCAGAGGTCAAACTGACCAGGATTTATTTTGTTTATGTTTCTTTTTGGCTTTGCTGTGTTTTTGTCACTGTACATAGAGAAATAAACCGCACCTTTTGATTTTGAAAACCACAACCTCCGTCTGCTGGCCCTGTTTTTGTGTGGGGAGCCCAACCAGGGGGTCACACACACCCGCTACTGAGTTAACCCCCTCACAGTTGGTGGAGAATGCGGGCAGTTTTTTTTAAGCCAGCATGGAGGAGATACTGAAACAGCTGGCTCTAGCAAATGCCAATCAACAGCAGACAAATGCAGGTTTGCAAAGGAGCCTTGCAGCCCAGCAGCAAGCTCATCAACAAGCCCAGCAGCAATCTGAGGCCCGCTTCATAGACCTGTTACAGAAGCAAGAGCAGAGACTACAACAAATGGAAGCAGTAATGCAGCAACGTCCGCAGACCAGTGAGGAAAGCCGTCCCACTAATACCGCGTCCTTTGGGGTGAGTCGTTTATTGACAAAAATGACTGGAGAGGATGATCCAGAGGTATTTTTGACCACATTTGAAAGGACTGCTGAAAGAGAAAAGTGGCCTGAGGAGCAGTGGGCTGGACTGGTGGCTCCTCTGTTAACTGGTGAATCGCAGAAGGCTTACTATGACCTAGAGCCTGACCAAGCAAAAGACTATGTGATGCTAAAAGCTGAAATATTGGCAAGGCTGGGTGTCACCCTGGCTGTCCGGGCTCAGCGTGTGCATAACTGGACTTTCCAGCTTGGAAAACCCCCCAGGTCTCAAATGTATGTTCTCATTCACCTGAGCAGGAAGTGGCTACAGCCAGAGACTTTGTCCGCACCAGAGATTGTGGAACGTGTTGTAATGGATCGGTTTTTGAGAGCTCTTCCTACTGCCATCCAAAAGTGGGTAAGCCATGGAGACCCAGAGACGGCCGGTGGTCTTGTGGATCGTGTAGAGAAATACTTGGCTACAGAGAACCTGACGGCCTCTTCCAGAGACTCTCGGACTTTCCACCCTAAGACCAGACCATCCCCAGGGGCGGATAAGAGGATTCCAAGGGGTGAGGGTGGAGAGAGTGAGAGGGTGGGAGCTCTACCCAAAGTTTGGCGAGAACAGCCTGGGAAGTCAGGGGCTCAAGAGGCAGCCAAAAGGATTGTTTGCTACCGCTGCCGGCAAGCGGGACATATTGCAGCAAATTGCCCGGTTGTGGAGGAACCCATGCAATGTGACTTTCTGACGGACAGACGTCAGTCGCTGTGTGCGACAGTCGCATGCACTGCCATTCGGGGAACTGAGAAACATTTATGCAAAATGTGTATTAATGGTAGAAATGTTGTGGTATTACTGGATTCAGGTAGCCTTGTGACCCTGATAAAGGCTGAATTAGTTAAAACAGAGGTCTCTGGGAATAGCAAGGTAGCTGTTATTTGTGTGCATGGGGACACCCGAGAGTATCCAGTGACTACAGTGTGTTTCGAGACCCCCAAAGGTACCCTCTCTCATCCAGTGGGGTTAGTATCTCAATTACCGCATGATGCCATTGTGGGAAGAGATTTTCCGAAGTTCTGGGAACTGTGGGATGATCCTGAGCCCCCCACTGGTGCCCCTATGTACCAGGAATGTGATAGCCAGAACTCCTCTGAGAGTGGTGAGGACTCTCCAGAATTTCCCTTGTCAGTGTTGGCAGGGGAGACTCAAGAAACTGGAGAGGAGCCCACCTCCTCAGACGAAAACCTACCGTCTGTGGAGTTTTCTGATCTGGAGGTTCACAGGGAAAATTTTGCCACAGAACAGTTAAAAGACCCCGCCCTAATAAAGGCACGGGAAAACGTAGTGGAAATAGATGGCGAGTTAGTGAACCCAGATAATACCTGCACTTACCCATACTTCAGCGTAGAGAAGGACCTACTGTATCGGGTGGCAAAAAGGGCAGAAGAAACCGTTGAGCAGCTTGTGGTGCCCAAACCTTACAGGAAGTTGGTGTTGGAGTTGGCCCATGGGCACATTCTTGGAGGTCATCTGGGGACAGAGAAAACCCGAGAGAGGGTATTACAGAGATTCTATTGGCCTGGGGTGATGAAGGACATAGAAAATTATTGTTCCTCCTGCCCTGTGTGTCAGAGGTCGGCCCCGATGCCACATTTCCGTAGCCCGCTGGTCCCTCTACCCATCATTGAGGTCCCGTTTGAGAGAATCGCAATGGATTTGGTAGGTCCTATAATCAAGTCCGCTAGGGGGCACCAGTACATATTGGTTATAATGGACTATGCCACCCGTTATCCAGAAGCGATCCCTCTCAGAAATACCTCGGCCAAAACCATAGCCAAAGAGCTATCTCTTGTTTTTAGCCGGGTGGGTATTTGTAAAGAACTGCTTACGGACCAAGGTACACCCTTTATGTCCCGGGTTATGAAAGAGCTGTGTAAATTGTTCAAAGTGACGCAATTGCGTACATCTGTGTATCACCCCCAAACCGATGGGCTGGTTGAAAGATTCAACAAAACCCTAAAACAAATGTTGAAGAAAGTGGTGGATAGAGATGGAAAGGATTGGGACTGTCTACTTCCTTATTTGATGTTTGCTATTAGGGAGGTGCCCCAATCCTCTACGGGATTCTCCCCCTTTGAGTTACTGTATGGGAGACACCCAAGAGGGCTGTTGGATATTGCCAAGGAAACTTGGGAAAGTGAGAGTTCTCCCCACAGGAGTGTGATTGAGCATGTCGCCCTGATGCAAGATCGAATTGCACAGGTAATGCCCATCGTGAAGGAACATTTGGCCCAAGCGCAGTTGGCACAGCAGAGAGTGTACAACCGTGGAGCAAAGACCCGTACCTTTTCCCCGGGGGATAGGATATTGGTACTTGTCCCTACGGTTGAAAGTAAATTCCTTGCCAAATGGCAAGGCCCCTACGAGATAATGGAAAAAGTGAGCGAAGTGAATTACAAGGTCAGACAACCAGGAAGGCGAAAGCCCGAACAGATATATCACGTTAATCTGTTGAAAGCCTGGAGGGATAGAGAGTCCCTAGTCGCAGAAACTTGGTCACCAGCTCAAACTGGTTGCGTGATTCCGGAGGTTGGAATAGCAGCCACCTTGTCACAACCCCAACAACAGGAGGTTAAAGAGTTTGTGCTTCGCAACAAGGAGGTGTTCTCTGAGCTGCCGGGACAAACATCTGGGGTAGAGCATGATATTATTACCCCGCCCGGTGAAAGGGTGAAGTTAAAACCCTATCGGATCCCAGAGGCCCGACGGGAGGCAATACGGGAGGAAGTACAGAAAATGCTGAACTTAGGGGTGATAGAGGAGTCCCAAAGTGATTGGTCTAGTCCCATTGTGTTGGTGCCTAAACCGGATGGGAGCTGGCGATTTTGTAACGATTTTCGTCAGTTGAACAAAGTTACAAAATTTGACACCTACCCCATGCCACGTATAGATGAGTTGATCGACCGGCTGGGAACAGCCCGATACATGACGACTCTTGACCTCACAAAAGGGTATTGGCAAATTCCCCTGGCCAAGTCGGCCAAAGAGAAAACCGCATTTGTAACCCCAGACGGGGCGTTCCAATATAAGAGAATGCCGTTCGGGTTACAGAATGCGCCGGCCACATTCCAGCGGAAAATGGACCAGATACTGAGGCCCCATCGGAAGTATGCTGCGGCTTACCTGGATGACGTAATTGTCCATAGCATAGATTGGGCCTCACATCTGCCAAAAGTGCAAGCAGTCCTAGACTCTATCCGGGAAGCGGGGTTTACGGCTAACCCCAAGAAGTGTACCATTGGGCAGGAGGAGGCCAAATATCTTGGGTACACCATTGGCAGGGGAGTGATAAAACCCCAACTCAACAAAGTCGAGGCCATCCAGAGTTGGCCACGTCCCAACAGCAAGAAGCAGGTACGGGCCTTTCTGGGAATCGCGGGTTATTATCGGCGCTTCATTCCCCACTTTGCTTCTAAGGCTGTGCCCCTAACCAACCTGACGAAAGGGAAAGGGTCGGTCATGATTAAATGGACCCCCGAGGCTGAGGCAGCATTCCAATTCTTGAAACAAGCCTTATGTAGCCAGCCAGTGTTGTACTCACCCGACTTCTCTAAAGACTTTGTCGTACAAAGTGATGCGTCAGATGTGGGGTTAGGAGCAGTATTGTCCCAGGTCTGGAACGGGGAAGAGCACCCAGTCATTTACCTCAGCAGGAAGTTGAAGTCCCATGAGGTAAATTACGCCACGGTTGAAAAGGAGTGTTTAGCGGTGAAGTGGGCTCTAGATTCCCTTCGGTACTATCTGCTAGGTAGGCACTTTGACATGGTTACGGATCACGCTCCGTTAAAGTGGATGGCTCAAAACAAGGAGACAAATAGAAGAGTGAATAGGTGGTTCCTGGCCCTACAGGAATTCAACTTCACAGTAAAGCATCGCCCTGGCGTTCAAATGGGGAATGTGGATGCTTTGTCTCGAATACATGAATGCCTGATTGCTGGTGTTCCAACCCCAAGGTTAAAACAAGAGGGGGGGGTATGTGACAGCAGGAAGGTAAAGTCACCTGGTTGCATCCAGGGGGGTAGATATATTTCTCCCAGATTCAGGCTTTATGCTGACTTATACAACTAGGGAGGGAGAGTTGTATAAGCCCAGCTAAGGCTAGTGGGCTCATGGATGACTCATACCTCTAGGGAGAGTGCTGGGCGTCGTGCAGACAGGGAGTTGATGAGACCAGCTGAAGCTTGTCAGCTCATTTAGGCCTCTATAAGAACTCCCAGCTTCATTAGGGGTTAGCTCATGCCTGGACCCAGACCTGTGTGGACTGTCTAGGGAGAGTGAACCCCTGTGCGGTGAGGCAAAGCCTGTGTGGCTATTTGTTTGGACTTTTACTAAACCAGGGACTTAGGGACTAGGACAGCACCAGGCTGATCCCAGTTGTTAGTTTAGGAAACCTGCATGTTTAGTCAGAGGTCAAACTGACCAGGATTTATTTTGTTTATGTTTCTTTTTGGCTTTGCTGTGTTTTTGTCACTGTACATAGAGAAATAAACCGCACCTTTTGATTTTGAAAACCACAACCTCCGTCTGCTGGCCCTGTTTTTGTGTGGGGAGCCCAACCAGGGGGTCACACACACCCGCTACTGAGTTAACCCCCTCACAGTTGCTACAGGAGGGCAAGGGGGGAGGACTCAGCAGAGGGTGAATGGATGATGATAATGAAAGCGATCCTCCAAGACACGTTCTTGCACAGCAGATCTCCCCTCCCTCCTCTCTTTAGTTGTCTCTCAGGGACTCTACTCACCCTCGTCTATAGAGAATGGATGGGGTGGACTCTGCTTCCTCCAAGTTGCTCAGCTTCACCCAACCGTAACAGCCCTCCCTGTCCTCACGTGTGTGCGTGTGTGTGGAATGCTGTGCCGGCTCCATTCTGATGATTTGTAGACATGTGCACACTGAAATATTTTGTTTCGGAATTTCGTTTTCGTTAGAAAAGTAAATTTATTTAGTTACTCCCGAAATTTGTTTTTATTTATTTCGTTTTTCGTTAGAAGTTGCATTCGTCTGAAAATCTGAATTAATTAAGGTCAAATCTGTCATTGAAGGCTTATGGTGTCTGTCGAATGTTCAAAGAAGATTCGACGGAGCAGCGAAACTGTACGACGCTGCAATCATAAATTTCTGGCCGAATGTTCCGCCTACAAGCTAGCTATAGTAGAATTATAATGTTGTATGACTAATAGTAATTATATTTATTAATTATTATTACTAGTCAACCAACATTAGAATTCTTCTATAGCCTATGGGCCGAGCATTTGACCGGAAATGTACGATTGCAGCGTCGTACAGTTTATCTGCTCCGTCGAATCTTCTTAGAACTTTCAACAGACACCATAAGCCTTCAATGACAGATTCAACGTTTGTATGTTTTTCGATGCTTTGTCGAATCTTCGTCGTTCACGTTGAATTGTCAAGTTAGTTCTAGCTATTTTACTGCTCCTCCTCTTTGGTTACAATCAGCCAATAACATTCATCATCATCATTTTTTTATTTTACTTCCCCCACCCAATTCCAGCAGCGATCTTTTCTCTCTATGTCGAATCTTTTCTCTCTATAATGTCAAATCTTTTCTCTCTATGTAGAATAATCTTGGACTAATAGAGTTAAGGCTAGGCACATTCGACCGCAGGTTCGATGGACACAGATTGTTATGGTCAGCCTCATGTCGAATCTCCTATCTATATCGAACTGTTGTTGCAACGAAAATGAAAATTAAGCATTTGTTTATGTCAGATCTTTCGGTTTTCGGATTCTGCATTTTCGTTTTCGTTTGTTAAAACGATAACGAAAATACCTGAAATTCGGACGAAAATGCATTTGGACGAAAACGAATGCACATTGGTAATGATTTGTATGTTGCTCGGGCTGCAGTGCATACTGACATCTGTCAATGTGCACTGTAATGCTTTGCAAGCTGAAGGGACAGCGGGGATGTGATCACTCAGTGCAGCCCGGAATACACAAGATTCCTCTATTCTGTGTCGGTAGATCCCTTCATAGGAATGCAGGTTACGGGAACAAGTTTGGGTTACTGGGGTGAGTCTGTAGGTAACCTAAAGGCAGTGCTGTGTGCGGTCACCTCCACCTAATGATAATCAAGTGAAGGGTTATCTGTCATCATGATCTCTGTGAAGGTCCTGAATGGGAATATGAAATAAAGATTCATCTGCACAACATTCTGATAATCCTCTGATAGCTGTGCTGGGATCTTCACTGATTATTGAGGGCTCTCTGACTATTTCCTATGTAAATATCATGTCATCATACTATGCGCCATGTCCGCAGTCTCTGACAATCTGCAACCCCCCCATCTTGACTTCACTTACCCCCTACTCACCCCCCTACTCCCCCCACCCCGCCCTCTATTGCCCTCCTACTCCTCCCCATTCTGCCCTCACTTACCACCTATTGCCCCCACCCAGCTCTCACTTACCCCCTACTCCCCCCATTCTGTCCTCACCCCCCTACTCCCCCCCCACCCAGCTCTCACTTAGCCCCTACTCCCCCCATCCTGTCCTCACCCCCCTGCTCCCCCCACCCAGCCCTCACTTACCCCCTACTGCCCCCACCAAGCCCTCATTGCACCCCCAGATCAGATAGGCTAGATCTGGCCCTGCCTGGCAACCAATTTGGCTATTATACATGACTTGTTATGTCTCTTACAGAGTAACTTTGGTTAGCCAGCAAACCAAAATCTGTTTCCTGTATTATGCAAGGGAGAGAAATAATAAAAAAAAAATGCAGTCTGCATGTTATGCAGTTCCACCAACCATCTGATGAATAGCTGGCTTCTGACCACTAGGCACCACTGGGAAGTTTCAAGACATGCATACACTTTGAAGCGTCCAGGTAGATCTAAAACAATAGCATGTGAGTTAATAGATTAGATGTCTACTTCAGCCTCGTTCACATGGGTGGCAGGGGTGTTGGGTTTGAGGGGGGCTTTAAAAACAGGTGATTGAGCTGTAGTTTGCTGCTTACCTGACTGCCAACCCAAATTGAGCTGTAGTTTGCTGCCCACCTGACCGCCAACCATACATGCTGCTGCAAAAATGTTATCCTATGTCAAATGAGGCCACACTGCAACTGCAAGCCAAACACTTGGCTCTCGGTTGCAGTAAGGTATTTACATAAAAAATCAATGTTCATTTGTCAAAAAAAAAGGGCATCTAGGAGGCAGCAGTATTGTCTCCTGAATGCCTGGCAGCCACTGTTCTACTACCCTCTGAAAAGTGACCTACCTTGTGAAAGAGACCTTAGGGCAGAAATTTGACATACAGAATATTGTCCTTTTCTTTTTATGGTGAGCGATTTGGTTTTGCTCTGATTTGTGCGGGGTGCCAGAAAGAAACCCTTTCTGCTGCTTAATTACTATTTGATAAAAGTGATAATGAATGGTAGAGCTTTAGAAAAGGACCAATTAACGGTGCTTGAAAATGCTTTCAATTAATGCTTTGTCCGAATGCAGCTTTTAAAATATTAATGTAAGTTAAGTGCTTCAAACTACATAGATCGAAACTTCTTTCTAATGAAAGTACTTAATACTAGGAAAATGAAAGCTAGACTGTTGTCTGTGGTAAGCTTAGCAGATTATCAAATAAAAGTATAAAGCTAGTAAAAAGGGATCGTTTTTATATAGTACATTGTTGAAGCTTTTGCTGTTAATGTTTATGCTATTTCGCATTCAGCATTTGTGTGAATTAATAAGTGACGAAAGCTGTTTCTCTATAAAGGAACTTTCTTTAGAACTAATATGTAAGCTTTGCATAGTTACTGATTAGATAAATCACTTCTCAACCTCTTATATGTCTTATGGTAGCCACTGAAGGGCTATCATAATCAGGCTGAAAAAGACTTGTGTGCTTGGTGATGAACCAATAAAAAAGGACCTTGTATGCACAAAGCACTTAGCTTTCAATTAGTCTTTTGCGGTGACCTTAAAGTGATTGTAAAGGTTATTATTTTTGTTAAATATTTAACGTGTTATACATACCTGATCTGTGCATTAGTATTGCATAGTAGACATGCACACTGAAATATTTTGTTTCGGAATTTCGTTTTCGTCCCAAAAATAAATTTATTTAGTTACTCCCGAAATTCGTTTTTATTTATTTCGTTTTTCGTTAGAAATTGCAATTATCCAAAAATATGAATTAATTAAGGTCGAATCTGTCATTGAAGGCTTATGGTGTCTGTCGAATGTTCAAAGAAGATTCAACGGAGCAGCGAAACTGTACAATGCCGCAATCGTACATTTCCATTCGAATGTTCCGCCTACAAGCTAACTATAGTAGAATTCTAATGTTTTATGACTAATAATAATTATATTTATTAATTATTATTACTAGTCAACCAACATTAGAATTTTTCTATAGCCTATGGGAGGAGCATTTGACCGGAAATGTACGATTGCAGCGTCGTACAGTTTAGCTACTCCGTCAAATCTTCTTAGAACTTTCGACAGACACCATAAGACTTCAATGACAGATTCAACGTTTGTATGTTTTTTGATGCTTTGTTGAATCTTCGTCGTTCATGTTGAATTGTCAAGTTAGTTCTAGCTATTTTACTGCTCCTCCTCTTTGGTTACAATCAGCCAATAACATTCATCATCATCATTATTTTTATTTTACTTCCCAACCCAATTCCAGCAGTGATCTTTTCTCTCTATGTCAAATTTTTTCTCTCTATGTCGAATCTTTTCTCTCTATGTAGAATAATCTTGGACTAATAGAGTTAAGGTTAGGCACATTCGACCACAGGTTCGATGGACACAGATTGTTATTGTCAGCGGCATGTCGAATCTTCTATCTATATCGAACTGTTGTTGCAACGAAAACGAAAATAAAGCATTTGTTTATGTCGGATCTTTCGGTTTTCGGATTCTGCGCTTTCGTTTTCGTTTGTTAAAACGATAACGAAAATACCTGAAATTCGGCCGAAAATGCATTCGGACGAAAACGAATGCACATGTCTATTGCATAGAGCGGCCCGAACCTCCTCTTTTTGGGTCCCCCGTCGACGTCCTCTTCTCAGTGGGCCTGCTCCTTTGCCAGGCTCTATTTAGTTGATTTACTAAAACTGGAGAGTGCAAAATCTGGAACAGTTCTGCATAGAAACCAATCAGCTTCCAGTTTTTTTTTTTTTTTTGTCAACCCTTAATGGAACAAGCTGAAGTTAGAAGCTATGCACAGCTGCACTAGATTTTGCACTCTACAGTTTCAGTAAATCAATCGTTATGTGTCTATTGACATAAACATGGCATGCCTCAGATGCAATGGGTTTTGCTTACTGTTGATGGGTATGGCTAAAGCGTAACTTCATTCTCTTAATCAACATTGGCTATTTTAATCCTAACGCTACTAGCATTAGTAAATGGATAGGAAAGTGTATCATATTCACTTGTTTTGCATTTCTTTGGTTATTTCCTTGTTTCCAGGCCTTGGCAAATGATGTCATACATCTCAGGAGTCTTCAGGGTGAAGGGGAGGGGTTTCTCAGCTAAGTGCACCTTTCTGCTTGCACACCTGAGCTGAAGGAAGATGTTTTCCAGGAAGTAAATGCTACATGAATAATCTGCCCTCACTCAAGTTTGGTGAGGCTGGAAATGCCAGGGGAAATGGTTATCAAAATGATTTATCAGCAAAATAAAGCATGGAGACATGGATGGATGGGTGAGTTTGCTTTAAGTATTATTAAAAATGAATTAAATATAATTTTTGGTTTGTGGTGCTCAGATCCAGTGTAGTACCACTTCAAATAGGCATGGTTAAAGCAGAAGTAAACCCATCAATTTAACCGTTTTTAAAAAAAACGTTACATTCCTGGCATGTGTCGGCAATGTGACTGTCACATTGTTTGTGCTCTCAACCGAACTGTCAAATCATCCAATGGCTGGTGTCGTAACTGATCACATGTGCAGCATCATGGGGGTTGAAGATTAAACAGATGCCAAGATGGCAGCTTCCATGGCTGAAAACAATAGGAGGGTTTACTTCCAAGTTTAACAGCAATGACTTATTACTTATTCTTAGAATAGAAGAGAAGGATCCAATAAAGGAAAATATTTTCCTATTTAGAAAAAGTATTCTTCTTTTCTATAGTAAGGTAGCAAACCTTACCCGTCATCCACTGTTATTATTTAAATGTCACTGTAGACTAACAGAGGCTGCTCGCATGTATCCAAAGTCTGTCAAAGACTGCCTTCACATTAAAAAAGATGGTCATAAACCACTAAAATTTAAAACAAGACTACCACAGACCATTAGCATGTTACAAGAGACTCTTAGAAACTGTTAGCATGTTAATGCATGTCATTGTTCACCCATTGACATACAACATGGTTGGGTTGATTTTAACCTCCTGCCACCCACATAGCACATATATGTGGTAGCAAAGAGGGTGAGCTTTAATGCCCACACGCAACACATATGTGTCCATAGGTGGCAGATTTTTCTCCGTGCATACTCCCAGCACAGTGACTGAGAAGACACCTCCTTGTCACTAGTAATGATTAGGCAATTGTGACAGCTAATCACAGTGGTCACATTATCAGGCCCCCTTGGCATAAGAGCCCTGTTAAAGGGATGTTGGGTCTGGTTGGGATGGGTTAATACAAGGACAACATCATTCATTTTGTTTTGCAGACTCCAAAACCAGGGTACTGTTTACAGGGATCCTAATATTAGTTTTTCATTACACCTATGCATCAAGGTGAAAAACCTTCTGACACCGACCGGCCCAACAGCCCCCCCACCCCCTGTTTTACTCACCTGAGCCCTTCGATCCCTCGGCAGAGACGCGCTGTACCTCTCTGCCTGGGGTTCTCAGCTCTTGATTGGATAGATTGATAGCAGCGCAGACATTGGCTCCCGCTGCTGTCAATCAAATCCAATGACGCGGGCACCGGGGGCAGGGCCGAGTCCAGCAATCTGTGTCAATAGACACAAATGCTGGACTCGGGAGTGCGCCCGCAAGGTAACCCTCCGGGAGATCGCTTCTCCCAGGGGGTTTACCAATGTGTGAAGGCGCCCTAAGAGCAACCAGGGGACCCCAGAAGACGAGGTTTGGTGCCACACTGTGCAAAACGAACTGCACAGTGGAGGTAAGGATGACATGTTTGTTATTTAAAAAAAAAACAAAAAAAAAACAAGGGTTTACAAACCCTTTAATCCTATCAAAATGTTTTTCTGGGTAAATGAAAGACTATTGTTTTCACCAATCTGGGGACCCCCAAAATTAACTTTGGCCTCTAAGGTCCCAGCAGAAAGCTTGCACACCAAGAGCTTAACAAAATGTACTATAAAGACTAAAGATAAATCATGGTAAATAACTTGTTTTATTATGAAATGTCCATGTAATTGTTTTATACTATTGTTAAGCCTATCAGTAATTAAATACACAATTTCTAATTTAATTTGGGATCTTTACCAGCCAAAATTATAATGCCTTTTATATGAGCAAAACTCCAGCACAGATTTTATGAGGGATATCACTTGTCAAACAATGAAATAAATTGTATTCTAACAGCCCCCAAGCAAGCAGTTACATACAGAGATGCTGATCCGCTGTCAACAAATGCAAGTCCCAGGTAGTGGGAATTGTGCTGACAGCAGCAATGTCACCCATCACATTTTCTGGTCACTTCCTCAGAGATATTATGTTTTATCAGCTACAGTAGAAAATTTTAGTTTTCACACTGTGTAATGGTTTAACCGTGGTATTCCATTTTAAAAATTCTAGGACGCACTGGTTAACTTCATGTACTCTATAATGCAATCATTTTTATTACTTTAGATTTATTTAAAGCTACTTTTTATTGAATTACTTTAAATGTGACTTCTAAACCCAAACCACAATACATTGTCTAAATAACAACCATGCTACAGTTTGTACCAATTCAAATATAAAATTATTAAACAGTATATTGAAATAACAAGCAAAATTATTAAAATTAGCTAAAGTCATACAGTTCAACCAGTTTACCTGGCTTTGAGTTTGTGTAATCAACTT
This sequence comes from Rana muscosa, assembly GCA_029206835.1. Taxonomy (NCBI): domain Eukaryota; kingdom Metazoa; phylum Chordata; class Amphibia; order Anura; family Ranidae; genus Rana; species Rana muscosa. The sequence continues at coordinate 528,150,110 of CM055118.1, read as the reverse complement.
TATCCAGCCATCTGATGGACAACATCTCACAAAGTCAGTAGAAGTCTATTTGCTGCAGTGTGTGTTCCAGCATTACCTGCAGGTGCATTCCAGGATCACCATCACCACATTACCAACAAACAAGAAAGGAGTAAAATGATGCAGAACAGAAATGCCTGGATAAAAGATTCAAATACTAACCAGGTAGGCCATGCTCCTTGTATGTGTAGCACCCATGTCCTAAACAGGGCTGCTAGTAAATTTAGCTGTGCTAGGTGGTAGCTAGCCTGGCTAATTTGTAGCCTATTGATAAAATAGCAGGCGCAAAAGGGTTAAAACTGCCCGCAATGCGCTGCTGAAGCAGCGTATTGTGGGAGGTATAACCGCGCTGTCCCATTGATTTCAATGGGCAGGAGCAGTGGAAGAGCAGTAAACACACCGCTCCTCCTCCGCTCCAAAGATGCGGCTAGCAGGACTATTTTTTCCGTCCTGCTAGCACAACGCTGCAGTGTGAAAGCCCTTGGTGCTTTCACACTGGAGTGAATGTGACAGCTGTGACAGGGCGGATTGCAGGCGCTATTTTTAACGCTATAGCGCCTGCAATACGCTCCATTGTGAAGGGGGTCTTAGCCTGGTGTTAACTGTAATTTCTCCCTTTTGTCAATAGGTGGCACTGTTACCTTTGGCATCAGTGTGATAGATTACAGTGGATTCAGGTTATGAGTGTATATACTTCTCCCAGACAATCAGCAAGAGTTTCTTTGACCACTGAGGATGCTGGGAGAAGGTATTTATTCCGAGAAGGTCAGGTGGGTTCTTTCCACCCAGACTGCAAACAGGGTGGGTGCTTGAGAAGCAGCAGTTGCGGTGTAGGCCTGAAGTCTGAGGCCTAACAACGTGTAAAGAGGGAGCCTGATTGATGCCAGGAGGCATGAGAGAGGAAGTTGCCAGAGGGTCAACACCTCGTGTTGCCGGTGGCAGGTTGAGAGGGATGGAGTTCTGAAGGAGTACCAGAGGAAATTCTTTATAAGCCTGGGACTATGAAGTGGCTGGGAAAGCTTCAGAAGAGAACTCATCCGCGGAACTAGAGTGGGATACTGTGAGTTAAAGCGGAGTTCCATCCAAAAATGGAACTTCCACTTTAAGGGAAGGTGACCCCCTGACATGCCACATTTTTTTTTGGGGAGGGGAGCGGAAACCCTCTTTTTTAGATGGTTCCAGCTCCCACTTCCTCCCGGGGCACCGCGGCGCCAGAAGGAAGTTCACCTCTCCCCCCTCCTTCTCAGCAATCACCTAGGACACGTCACAGGTTCCAGATGACTGCTCGGCCAGTCACAGTGCGCAGCACGGCTCACGCATGCGCAGTGTGTGCCTGTCTGTGCAGCCACAGCCATGCGCCCACAGTGACAATGCCAGCCCTGTGGAGAGGAGGGGGAGACGAGCGTGGCTTTGTCCCCCGCATTGCTGGACCCTGGGACAGGTAAGTGTTCGATTATTGAAAGTCAGCAGCTGCAGTATTTGTAGCTGCTGACTTTTAATATTTTTTTTTAGTAGGAACTTCACTTTAAGTTGTTGCTACAGGAGACAGCTGTTGCTATAGAATACAGATTGCTGAATTCAGCTTAAAGGCCCTTTTTCAGTATAGCTGTCTGCCTGGTTCTACTACTTGTCTGAGGAGTCTGCCAATTCGCTATTGCATTTGCCGCAGGGTGTCCTGTGCCCTATTCCTCTTTCCTGCATTTCCCTGCTAAGAGAAATTTTTAAAAGTAACTGGTGCCCATCTTTTCACATTGCACAACACCAACCATGTCCAGAATCCTGCACCCTGAGGAGGAATGTCAGCCCTCTTTGTCTCTGGGGGTCTTACCACCAGGCCTCTGGAGGTCAGGGAGAGCTCTACATATGCATATTGTTTTATTTTCAATTTCAACTCATGTGACTCTTTTAAAAGGAAACTTCCAGGCCAAACACAAAGCTCATAATTGTGCAGGGACACATTGGATGCCTTCAGCTGCCATTGTGCAGTTCTGGGCTTCTGAAGTGACCCTGTGCATTTAAAGAGGAATGGGCTATCTCCAGGCATACCTCCCCATAATTTATCTATTGCTATATACTGTATCCTCCAATATGGAGACTCTCATAGATTAGCATTAGAACTGAACATATTTAGGGCTTCCAAATATATTTACATATGTTGTGCAACTAAAACAGTTTTTTTGTTATTGAAAAACATATAATGTATTGATGCATAGGCTCAGGGTAATGCACAATACATAAAGTAATAGAGAAACATAAGAACAAGGCAAACTGTGACATTACAATGGATGAATGATGACCTGAATACATCAACATATACAGAGGTCCTTTCCTGAACTGACCTCTCTCTCATATCAAAGATGATACATGTGATATCTAGCAAAGGAAAGTAGTAAGGCAGTGAGGCCGATCAAGCAACACGTACAAAGAAGCAGAGCAAATCATAAACACAGTTTAAGAATAACCTGGCCCTTAAACAGTAGATCTAGCCAAATGTGGCATATGGCGAACAGGTTGCACTAACTGGTCTATGTCTCCACAATGAGTTTAAAGTACTACCTACTAGAGTCACCCACATGTATTGGGAATTTGTAGCCAACGATTCTAGATTTTGTTGTATTTAGATGGGAAGACCCTATGTATGTAGATAAGCTTCTTATAAGGTAAAGCAGAGTTTATTTCCTGGATCCAGGATCTAATTTCATGTAGGGAGGTATGGCCTGCATCCAGCCTCGTGCAATTAGCTTCCTCTCAAGGAACAGTTTCATGCAAGAACATTTTAATAAACTTATCCAAGTTGGGGTTGGACTAAAACTGTATTTAACTCAAATTGTTATGTCGTGTACACACGACCGTTTTTAATGACGAGAAAAATGTAATTTTTTTAAATGGTCATTAAAAATGATCGTGTGTGGGCTTCAGAGCATTTTTCACGACGTAAAAAACGGCCATGAAAAAATTGGAACATGCTCTAATTTTTCACGTCGTTTTTTACATCGTCATTTTTCTCGTCATGAAAAGCGGCCGTGTGTGGGCTTTAACAACGTGAAAAAAAATGCGCATGCTCAGAATCAAGTATGAGACGGGAGCGCTCGTTCTGGTAAAACTAGTGTTCGTAATGGAGATAGCACATTCGTCACGCTGTAACGAACTGAAAAGCACGAGGCTGAAAAGCGCGAATCGTCGCTCAACAAACTTTACTAACATGAAGGGTGGCGCCATCCGAATGGAACTTCCCCTTTATAGTGCCGTCGTATGTGTTGTACGTCACCGCGCTTTACTCAAGCATTTTTTCCACAATAGCGTGTAGGCAAGGCAGGCTTGAGAAGAATCACGTCAAGAAAAGTGCCGTTTTTTTCAATGACATTAAAAATGGTCGTGTGTACACGGCATGAGAGTATTTATTTTTTTTGATGTTCAGCTGGTAAGTGTTCTAAAGTATGCTGAGGCCCCCCCCCCCTCTCTGGCGCCACAGGTGCTCTAACTGCACCCCAACTGAAACAATGGATCCTAGATACCTACCACTAGGTACTTCTCCACTAGGGAGGTATGACCTGCATCCAGCCTAGTGCTATTAGCTTCCTCTCAAGGAACAGTTTCATGCAAGAACATTTTAATAAACATATCTAAGTTCGGGTTGGACTAATTTATTTAACTCAAATTGATAGAGTCGTTTTTTTTTTGATGGTAAGCTGGTAAGTGTTCTAAAGTATGCTGAGGTCCCCCTCCCTGGCGCCACAGCTGCTCTGGCTGCATCCCTAGCTGAAATCAACAAAGGTCAGTAATATACATAGCAGTGTTTGTTTACAATTTTCTAAGGTGACATTGTCTTCTTTAGAGCCCATTTAGATTGATTTCTTTCAGTGATATGTGTTTACTGCACAGCATTGTATAGACCACAGTACTGGGGGATTCATTGTAAGGCCCCTTTCACACGGGACGGATCAGTCATGATCCGCCCCGTGAACCTCCGCTTGCTCAGCCGGCGGATGAGGAGCCGGCGGATGACTGGGTGGTCCCCGCACACTGTGCGGGGACCGCCCTGTCAGATCTCCGCTCTCCCCTATGGGGGATCGGATGAACACGGACCGTCTGTCCATGTTCATCCGATCCGCTCCACAGACGGATAGAAAAATAGAAATTTTTCTATCCTGAAAAACGGAGCATAGCAGACATGGGTGAGATCGGGTGTCAGCGGACATCCGCTATCCCATAGGGATACATGTATGTCCGTTTTTCATCCGAAAACGGATGGGTGAAAAACGGACATACGGTCCGCCCATGTGAAAGGGGCCTTAGTTGCATGCCAACACATAGTACAGTAGCGGTACAGTAGCGGTCATTACACCAAAGTCCCCCACAACAAACATGTCATATGTGGCAGTGTTATGCATTAAAAAATGCAGGTAAACTTTTCTGTGCAATACGGCTGGCTACCAGCATATCTAAAATGAGCACGACATACATTACATTAATGCAATGCATAATTTTAAGTAATTTTCTGATTTTAGAATATGTAACCTTGCTATTTTAACACAAACCATCTTGTAGCCTACCACAATGTGTTTCAAAGATGACAAGGAAAAGTCAGTGCAGGCAAAGATAAACAAGTGAAGCTTTTCTGGTGTGTTATATGCTGAAACCTATGGAAGTACATTCAGAATGAATGAATGAGTAACTTGTATAGCGCTACAAATGCGAACTGAATCGCCTCAAGGCTCTTTTTGCAGCCAGTGTCTGCCTGGCTGGTGCGGTCATTTACCCCGTAGGATCTCAACGCGCTTGGGCCAATTTTGGACAAGATTCAATTAACCTACCAGCATGTATTTGGAGTGTGGGAGAAAACCGGAGTACCCGGAGAAAACCCACGCAGACACAGGGAGAACATGCAAACTCCAGGCAGATGGTGTTGTGGTCAGGATTCGAACCAGTGGCCCTTTTTCTGCTAGGTGAAAGTGCTAACCACTACACTACTGTGCTGAAGAATTTCGTAGTGTGTTAAAAATGCACATCAACATGCAATGAAGCACATATCAATGTACTTGGATGCGTGTGTTGACATGCATTATAATGTTCACTGATGTGCAATGTAAAGTGCACTGCAAGGAGCATTAAAAATGGATTGCGATGTGTTGTGACATGCATTTGGATGCATTCCTATATATTTTAGTTGAAAGCCGATCTGGAAAAAAAATGCACCAAAATGCAAAGGTGTGAATGAGAGAATTTTGAAGCATGAATGAGATGTGAACGTGTGCGAAGTGGACACACAATCTCTTGAATAGAATGTAAACCCATAACCACTTGCGGTGGCCGCTGTAGGCAAAGCGACATACCTGTACGCTGCAGCCTACTTCCAGGTTTAGGGCGCGCACGTGCATGCCTACCCCCCGCGTCTCCCGCTGTGATTGTGCACAGTGGGTGGGAGCCTGCCAGCAAGTCAGTCCCGTCGATGATTCATGGCTAGGACTTCTCATCTCTGAGAAACTGAAAGATCAGTTAGTAAAAGAAGCACACTGTACACACATTACACATAGTTAGGCACATATTAAACCCCTTGATCGCCCTAGATCATGGATATGCAATTAGCGGACCTCCAGCTGTTGCAAAACTACAATTCCCATCATGCCTCTGCCTCTGGGTGTCATTCTTGCTGCTGTCAGAGTCTCGCTATGCCTCATGGGACTTGTAGTTTGGCAACAGCTGGAGGTCCGCTAATTGCATATCCCTGCCCTAGATGTTAACCCCTTCCTAGCCAGTGGCATTAGTATAGTGACAGTGTACAATATTTGAACTGATCACTGTATCAATGTCACTGGTGATGTCAGTGGCAGTTAGTCAGTTCCCCCCCAGTGTCAGTTAGTGTTAGATTGGCTGCCACAATATATCGTAATCCCATTATAAGTCGCTGATCGCTGCCATTAGTAGTAAAAAAAAAAAAAAAAAAAATCCAGTATATATACCATAATTTGCAGGCGCTATAACTTGCACGAAAAAACAATCAATATACACTTATTGGGATTTTTTTTACCAAGAACATGTAGCAGAATTCATTTTTTAAAATTTGAAAATTTTTATTTTTTTACATTTATATCACAAAAAATATAAAACCCAATGGTGATTAAATATCACGAAAAGAAAAAATTATATACATTTTGTTTGGGTACAGTGTTGCATGACCGTGCAATCGCCAGTTAAAGTGGCGCAGTGCCGAATAGCAAAGAATGACCTGGTCATGAAGGGGTCAAATCTTCCACAACTGAAGTGGTTAATTATTATTACCTTAAAATTACACAATATCTCTCAGTCACTTCGGAAGTGGGAGACTTTGCCTACCTTCCTTTTGGGACACATAGCGTTCGTTAAAATGATGATCCTCCCAAAACTGATGTACCTTTTTGAGACTCTGCCTGCCTCCTGGTTTACTTTTGGTGCCTTTAATAAATAGACAGAACTAGTGAGGGTTTGGCCAGACAATTCGATGTTGTAGAGCTGCTCTGTCAAAATACCAGTGTGGATCTTCTAAAATCATTGGTCTTTATAAAAGGGATCTAGAGGCAGGACAAGGATAGTAGGATTTTTAAAACAGCTTACCTGTAAAATCCTTTTCTTGGAGTACATCACGGGACACAGAGCAGCATAGTCATTACTATGTGGGTTATATAGAATTACCTTCAGGTGCTGGCACTGGCAACTTCCAAAACAGGAAGTACCCTCCCCTATATAAGCCCCTCCCATCCGGGAGTACCTCAGTTTTGTAGCAAAGCAATACGTGTCCCCAAAAGAGGGGTGGGGGCTCTGTGTCCCGTGATGTACTCCAAGAAAAGGATTTTACAGGTAAGCTGTTTTAAAAATCCTACTTTCTTGTTCATACATCACGGGACACAGAGCAGCATAGTCATTACTATGTGGGACATCCCAAAGCAATGCCAAATGAGGGGGGGGGGATACACCATACATAAGCTGGGCGCCATCAGGCGTGAGGATCTTTTGCGGCCTGCAACACACTGCGCCCAAAGGCGACATCCTCCTGACTTCTAACGTCCACCTGGTAGAACCTAGTAAACGTGTGTACTGAAGACCATGTTGCGGCCTTACAAATTTGAGCCAGGGAGGCCTGGTGATGCACTGCCCATGAAGTTCCAACTGCTCTCGTGGAGTGCGCCCTAACTTTGAACGGAGGCGGTCTACTTCTCAAGCCATAGGCTTGTATTATGACCTGTCGAATCCACTTGGCTAAAGTAGATTTTGATGCTGCCTGACCCTTTCTGGGGCCTTCCGGCAGAACAAACAAAGAATCCGTTCTACGAATCTGAGCAGTGGCTTTTAGATAAGCTTTAACTGCTCTTACTACATCCAAAGAATGCAATAACTTTTCCTCTACCGAGCTTGGTTTGGGGAAAAAAGAAGGAAGAACCACATCCTGGTTCAAGTGAAACCTCGATACCACCTTAGGAAGAAAGGCTGGGTGAGGGCGTAATACTACTCTGTCCTTATGGATAACCAGATATGGCTCTTTACAGGACATGGCGGCTAATTCCGACACTCTTCTAGCCGAGCATATGGCTACTAAAAATATCAATTTTCTGGTGAGTAGAACCAAGGAAATGTGCCGCAAAGGTTCAAACGGCTGCTTCTGCAGAACCGACAGAACCAAATTTAGATCCCATGGGCATATGGGAGCTTTAATCGGTGGAATAATACGAGTCACCCCTTGCATAAAGGATTTGACAAGTGAATGCATAGCCAGGGGCCTTTGAAATAGTATTGATAAGGCCGAAACCTCTCCCTTGATAGTACTTAAGGCAAACTTCCTGTCTACAGCCCACTGCAGGAAGTCCAGAATTCTGCCAATAACATACTTACGTGGATGCCATTTTCTGGCCTCGCACCAAGTGATGTACGCCTTCCAAACTCTATAGTAGATCTGCCTGGATACAGGCTTCCTGGCATTGATTATAGTTGATACCACAGAGTTAGAGAGACCTCTCTTCTTTAGGATGTGGGATTCAATAGCCAGGCCGTTAAACTTAGAGTTAGTAAGGAAGGGTGGTATATCGGTCCTTGCGAAAGCAGGTCCGGACGACGTGGAAGGGTCCAAGGACTCCCCACAGACATTTTGATGATCTCCGCGTACCAGGCCCTTCGGGGCCACGCTGGAGCCACCAGGATCACCGGCTTCTTCTCCAACCTGACTCTGCGAAGGAGTCGAGGCAACAATTGTAGCGGAGGGAATGCATATATCAGTCTGAACTGATCCCAAGGGAACACCAGAGCATCCGAGCCGCAAGCGAGGGGATCCCTTGTCCGGGAGACAAATCTGTCCACCTTTGCGTTGAATCTGGATGCTAGCAGATCTACATCCGGTGTTCCCCACCGCTGACATATTGCTCGGAAGACCTCGGGATGAAGGGACCATTCCCCTGGGCATAACTGTTGGCGACTCAGAAAGTCCACCTTCCAATTCTCCACCCCTGGAATGAAGACAGCTGATATACATGGGACATGCTTTTCTGCCCATTCCAGGATGGGACTTACTTCCCTCTGGGCTGCACGACTCTTGGTGCCTCCCTGATGATTGATATATGCCACTGCTGTGGCATTGTCTGATTGAATTCTGACAGGGGACCCTTGGAGTCTGGATGTCCAGGCTACAAGGGCATACCGGGCTGCTCGTATCTCTAAGAGATTGATGGGCAGGGTTTTTACTACATTTGACCATCTGCCCTGGAGAGACCATTGCTCCAGTACTGCCCCCCAGCCTATAAGGCTGGCATCTGTAGTGACCACCTTCCAAGATATCGGACTGAAGGGTTTTCCCTTCTGGAGATTCTGGGGGATCAACCACCAGCAGAGACTCTTCCGAGCGGAAGGGGACAAAGCCATCGGGAAGTCTAGAGCCTGAATTTTTCCGTTCCAGGCTGACAATATGGCCCTCTGTAAATTCCTTGAGTGGAATTGGGCGTATGGCACAGCTTCGAATGATGCTACCATCTTTCCTAGCAGCCTCATGCACAGGCGTATGGACGGCTGTCTTTTTGCACAAAGCAGACGGACCAAGCCCCGCAAAGAGGATACCTTGTCTAGAGGTAAGAAAATCTTCCTCTGGTCTGAATCCAGCCGTAGCCCTAGATATACCAGGTTTTTCACTGGCTGTAGGGCTGACTTGTCCAGGTTGATGACCCAACCGTGAGATTCTAGATACTTGATTGTATCGACAATTACCACTTCTAGCTTGGCAACTGAGTGGTCCATCAACAACAGGTCGTCTAGGTATGCCATTATCGTTACACCTCGTGTTCTTAGATCGGCCAACAGTGGGGCCAGAATTTTTGTGAACACTCGTGGTGCTGTGGCCAGACCGAATGGTAAGGCTCTGAACTGAAAATGGCGCCCTTCTACTGCAAAGCGTAGAAATTTTTGATGACCTGGAAAGATGGGAACATGCAAGTAAGCATCTTTGATGTCGATCGAGGCTAACCATTCCTCCCCTTGTAGGGCAGCGGTGACCGATCGGATCGACTCCATCCGGTAAGACCGGACGTTTAGAAATTTGTTTAGACTCTTTAGGTCCAATATGGGTCTTATGTCCCCGTTTGGCTTCGGGACTGTGAAAAGGTTTGAGTAGAAACCCAACCCCCACTCTTCCATAGGAACCTCCATAATTACTCCTTGGAGCAATAGTTGTTCTAACGCCAATAGGAGAGACCCTCTTTTCAGAGGGTCTCTTGGCATGCCTGACCACATAAAATGGGAAGGAGGAGACTCTTTTAACTCCAACTTGTATCCCAGAGTTACTGCAGAGAGCACCCATCTGTCTTTGATCGTCTCCCGCCAGGTCTCTGCGAACAACTGAAGTCTTCCCCCCACCCGTTTGAGTGGGGGCAGCCCTTCATAGGCTTGACTTGGAGGCTGGTTTAGTACCCCTCCGGATCCAGGGTTTCTTATTACCCTGTGACTGTCCCTGATTTTTACCCCCTGAGTTTGACCGAGGAGGCCGTCGGAACTGCTTAGTAGCAGACGTCGCAGGGATAGGAGAGGTAGTCCTCTTAAAAGATGGACCCCTAGACCTCTTCTTACTCGGTAAGAGAGTACTTTTACCACTGGAAATCTTCTGGATATACTTATCCAGGTCCTCGCCAAAAAGGCGTTCCCCATGAAATGGGAAGCTAACTAAGAGCTTCTTACAGGGAGCTTCAGCAGACCAGTTTTTGAGCCACAGAAGCCTACGCATATGTACCAAAGACAGCGTGAGGCCTGATGGATAGAATCATTGATGGCGTCAACCGCAAAGCATAATGCTCTAGGCAGATCAGCCAGAGCCTGGGCCTGCTGGTCTGGCAAATCCCTCAGGACCATTTTCATTTGATCCTTTAAAGCTTGGCAGACCCCAATAGCTGCCACTGCTGGCTGTGTAACAGCCCCTGCTGTGGAAAAAGCAGATTTTAATAAAGATTCCAATTTTTTATCTACTGGATCTTTGAACATTTGAACATTATCTACTGGACATGTCAGTGATTTGTTCACAGAAGAGATGGCTGCATCCACTGTAGGAACATTCCATCTCTGGGTGAACTTTTCCTCCATTGGATAGATCACCGGAAATTTCTTAGGCGGAATAAATAGTTTATCAGGATGTTCCCAGTCCTGGTATATAAGTCCTTCCAATAATGGATGTATTGGAAAGGAGCAATTAACCTGGGGAGCTTTTAGCGACCCCAATGAGGAGACAGCAGTAGTTGATGGTTCAACAAGAGGCATTTTAAATGCAGATCGAACCATGTCAGTTAGGGTCTGGACCCACAATCTTTCAGTCTGTGATGCTGAAAATGGTTCATCTACTGTCGATTCCTCAAAAACAGAGTTAACCTCCTCCTGATCCCCTTCAGGTAGGTCGGTCCCTTCCTGGGACTGTTGCTCTGCCAACAGGCACTCTAATGGAGGTGATGGAGATCTGGATCGCTTTCTTTCCTGTAGAGAAGAAGCGATCAATGCTGCCAATCTCTGCTCCAATCCCTCCAGAGTTGAGGAAAAAACCTCCTCTGTTATATATGCAGGAGCAGGTGGACTGAGGACAGCCGCAGTACCTGGCACTCCCGGGGGTTCCTTATGGGTATTAACCTCTGATTTCTCAGGGGAGGAGGGTGCAGATGACTGCTCCAGATCCTCAGAGCCCGATGTAGACCCCCTACACTTCCTGAGAGGTATATCTCGGAGTTTTTTAGGCGGCATATTCCTTAGTTCAAAGCTGAGGTATTCCAGCCGCAATACACCCCTTACTGAAATAGTCTAATGCAATCTGCTGCTATGTACATCAGTGGGTGTCTACTAATGCGTCTTTCTGGGGATGCCTGTATCAACCGCCCGCTGTAAGCCCCTATACCATGCTACCAGCTCCTTTTCATGCTCTGTGTCCATAGCAAGCAGCGTGGACTGAGTCCTTTTATCTTGCTGGGACGCCCGCACATGCGCAGAAGCGCTGGGCGCACAGAGCGTGTCATCCGCCAGGCTCCGCCCACTTTTTGAAGCTAAATCTATAAAAATAAAGCGTGTGGATCCCAGGGTCCAGCCCTCCTAAGAGAGGCATTACAGGCAAAACCCTGCTCTTCTCTGCAAGGCCCGGGTACCGACCGTTTAGCTATGAAGCTTTTTTGGTCAGATCCGGAATAGCTTGCTAAGGCCCAGAGAACCTGTACACAAGCCCAGATGAATACATGTTAACCTTGGCCAACACCTTAGACACTGGCAAAAAACCGAGGTACTCCCGGATGGGAGGGGCTTATATAGGGGAGGGTACTTCCTGTTTTGGAAGTTGCCAGTGCCAGCACCTGAAGGTAATTCTATATAACCCACCTAGTAATGACTATGCTGCTCTTTGTCCCGTGATGTACGAACAAGAAAAAAGTTCACTAACTACACCTAAGTTTGACATGACACATTTTTTGTTCATGGCAGCCATACCGGAAAGCTCTTCCCTCACATGGTTAAACCTTTCAGCTATGTCAGGTGGTAGATGGAAGGAAAAGGTGCTTGCTCTCCTTTGTTGAGATACAGGGGAAATACTCCCTGCCATCTATTGCCTTTTATCATACATTCTCTTGCCATTTTAAATATACCCTTTAAATATGGAAGGTTCAGGAAGAGTAAGGCCTTGTTCACCCGAGTGGCATCCCTTGCCACTGCTCTCAAAAAGGATCCATGGGCTGTTGACAGGTGCCTGGGAGGTGATATGTTGACTCCTCACCACCTATTTTAACACTGTAATGTCCTAAACACTATGCCCCGAATAGGTCACATTAGGTGGCGGAACTGCCTGCCAAACACAACATGGGTTTTCATTTTTGCCAGAGCGTGTGTACAGCCCTGAGTGGTTGCATGTACTTCTTTAGGTAGGCAGTCAAATCTTCTGTTTTTACTGCCCCACGGTCACCCGTGTGAACAAGGTGAGGGTAAAACATGTTTTCAAGTAGGTAGATTCCCTATTCAATAATACTCCTCTCCAGTCTCCACATTGCTGCCAAACTATTTTATCACAATACCACTTGGATGACCTAAATCATACCATGTTCACTGACTATGAATTATAAATCTTGTTTTCGGGTATGTGTTGTTCACGCAACATCTAGTTAAAAAGCCACTTGAAAAAAAAAAACATGAAAGTATCTGTGGACTGCACTTGTCTCTGATGTTTCTTTTTTTGGATTCCTAAAAGATGTGAAAAAGCAGATGAAATGTAAGATTTCGAAAGGTCCCTACAAGCATGCACGGAGTTTCTCTAGTATTCCTTTTTTTTATATTATTTATATATTATTTTATTAGGTTATATAGGTTAAATGGACATGTGCACAAACTCTAATGCCTCGTACACACCATCGGTTTTCCGACAACCGGCTCGGTCACTTATTCCCTGTACACGCGGCCGGTTTTCCCGACAGGAAAACTGCCAGGAGAGCTTTGGTCAGGAAAACCGGCCGTGTGTATGCTCCCTTGAAGTGTTTCCCCATATGAAAACTGCAAGAAAAAAAAAACGCCGCAATTCGCAACGGGAAAGAATAGAACAAGTTCTAATTTTTTTCATTGCAGTTTTCCTGCTATGAAGCATACACACGGCCGGTTTTCCCGGTCAAAAGAAAACATGTCAGTTTTCCAGATGGGAAAACTGATGGTGTGTACGAGGCATAACACTGTGCCACTTTTTTCTTGCTTTTTATTAGCCAGGGTCCATACGGCTCACACTTAACCTTGACTAGGAGGCCCTGTTAAGAGCTAATGTTGAACTTCCCTGCTGTCAGACTGACCCACAGCTTCAGCCCCCAAAAATTTGTGTGTAAGCTTCAACGTTCACAAAATCTGAACATACAAGTTCAGGGTTCTGCGGTCTCCTGCCCATTTCCTGTAAAACAACACTTTGGTGTAGCGCTTGGTCACTTAAGCAATAAACACTCCATTATTGGAATCAATCTCTTGTGGCAGATGGTGTCAGGGAAGCACAAAGCATACATTAATGTCAAGTGGTGCCCGCTATCAAGGTAACGTGCTATTTTGCCAGGCTTTAAACCAAGCCAAATATCTTCACTCCCACTCCTATTCTTCTATTTGCTGCCTGTCATAGTAAAGCTTCTTAAAATGTAGGAGGCAGACCATGACATGTCAGTGAATATCTGTCGCATCACTCACTTTTTCTTACATTCATGTATGGGAGGCAATGAGAATGAAAATGCAAATACTAAGAAAGGAAGCCTTTCGGTTGCTGCTACTTTCACCTTCAGCACTGTGATCACCACACAATACATGAAGAGGGGAGCTCTGATTAATCGCTCTGCTATCACTGTAAGCCACCTGCATGTTAAGGAGCCTGACTGTAAAAGGTGATGGAAGAAAATACTGGTAAAGGAGAAAGGAATGTGTTCCATGGAGCAGGATTAAATCATGAAAATTAGATTATATATACAGTATACTGTATATTGTTAAAGGCTAACAAATTTTACAAAGTACATTTACCGCAGCAGAATTTTGTCACAAAAATCTTTTTTTCTTGCAAGCTCTTGAACTATTTAGCTATAAATATGTCAACAGCTTCTAAAAATTTTAATATTGGAACCCAGATCACTAGCCAATCATATTGGTTTTTGCACATTAAAAAATGTAAATAAAACTCAGATCACCAACTGTAAACTTGTCCCTTAACAGGACTTTTGAAAGTTCACATCTGCATTAGGGGTTCCAAAGAAGAGGTCTCCATAGTTCAGCAACTATATCTCTGTCACAAGCCAGTCCACACTGCTCACTCAGCTGTGTGTTGCTCTATGCTACCTCACAGACACATACTGGCTGTTTCCATTGCCTTTTCTGGACTCCCTTGTAAACGGGTTAAAGTGGTTGTAAACCCACTTTTTCAACTTGCACCTACAGGTAAGCCTAGATTAAGGCTTACCTGTAGGTGCAAGAAATATCTCCTAAACCTACACGGTTTAGGAGATATTTACTAAAATGACAAGCGCCGCTGTCTACGGCGCATGCACGCCGTAAACAACGGCGCATTTATGGGGTTAATCCCATTCACATACTAGGCTACTTCCCAGCAATCGCTGGGTGTAGCCGAGTGGGACGCCTCCCGCGCGCATGCGCAGAGTGACGTCTCCGCCGCTCCGGCCAATCACAGCGCCGGAGCGGCGCTGTGATTGGCTGGTGCGGCGATACCCGGAAGTAACATTCCGGCTATCGCGTCTGCAGTCTGCGCGTCTGCGTCTGCAGTGAGGGACGAGGACGGCTTCGGGGGCCCCGATCTAAGGTAAGTGGAACATAATGAGCTATTATGCTAGTCATAATAGCTCATTATGCCTTTCTCTTGCAGGTGGGCCAAAAAATAAAAAAAAATAAAAGTGGGTTTACAACCACTTTAACCTTTTTGGCACCAAAATACATGTAATCAGGGTTTGGAGGCCCTTTGCCACCTAAAGTCTCTCAGAGTCTCTGAATTCCAGGGCCCAATTAGGACTTACTGAACCAAAGAGTACTGTAAATCAGTCCTCTACTCTCTGACTGGACTACCCAGAAACTCTTCACTCTGTATAGGAGACCACTGAGTACTAAAAATATCTCCTGAACTAATATTTTTCCCCAAAAAAATGGAAAATATTTCTTCTGTCCAGGACTCATCCCTAGCTTTTGTATTTAAAAATATATACTAATGTAGTGCCCTCACCTCTCCCCTACCTGATTTTTGTGTGATTTCGGCTCCTCGCAGGGAGGGGAGAGGCACACCACACCACAAGCCCGTACCCTCCTGAGTAAGGAGGCTGAGCGGTGTTAGTTTTCGGGCCTGCCCGCGGCTGGAGCCGAATCCTCCAGAGGATGATTCCCACCCCCACCCTAGGTAGATGCAAGTCCCCATGTTTCCCCCAGTAATGCAACTGTCCACACCAACTGAAAGTCCAACTTCCATACCTACTTCACACGGATAACAAATATGCCTCTTTGACAGCAGACAGGTTGGAACAAGACACAGGACAGCTTAGGTGGGAGGAGGTCCAGGCACAAACTTGAATCAGGTTCTTTGACTGTTTAGGCTTCACAAACAGTTTTGGCGCACGGTCTCTGCCACAGACTGTGAGGTTGGTCTCTGCCACAGACCGGGTGAATAAGAAGTCACTGCCACTGACTTGGAGAACAGGTCAATGCCACTGACCAGGTGAATAGAGTCACTGCCACTGACTGGGCACGGCCCTATTAGGCCACTGTCACTGACCTGTAAGCGAATTTCCTTCTAGAGAGTACTTGGCCCATGTAAAGGAGAAGACATCCCTCCGGAGAGTTACCAGAGGTCCTCACCGTCACCACGAACTCTGCGCTGGGTCTTCGGTACAGGCAACCTCCCTGGCCTCCTCGTCCCAGATCCGGGTCCCCACGCAAGGCGGCACCCTGGGAGTCCTCGATCCCTGGCGGAACCCAGCCGAAGGTGCTGGGCTCCGGGCCTCCTAATTAGTACCTCACCCCAGACTGAATGTGTCTGGGATGAAACAGGAACCAGGCCTCCGGGCCTAGGGCACCCGGAGATGACACACAGGCACACCCAGGCCGAAGGTGCCTGGGCACGGACCCCCATGGAAGATGGCCGCCCCTTTTTATACCCTCTCCCGATAGGCACAGCAAGTTCCCCGCCACGCCGTACTGCTGCCGAGAGGGGACAAGAAAAGGCACAACCTTGTACTGTGGTTCAACCCAGACCCATGGCGACAGCGCCACCTGTAGGCCCCAGGGAACTATACACCAATACTAGCTCCCATGGCACAGAAATGGTCCATTAACCCTAACAATAATGTGTCTGAGCCTAACTACCACTCAGACACTCCCCTAAATTGAACACCTTGCTACACTAATATAGTATACTATAAAAACAGAAGCAAACCCTTGTATCCCTGTATCCTGTCCAGAACATCAGACTTCTTGCATCCCATTGAGGATCATACCCTCAATTAGCATGCTCCTTAATCCTGATGGCTCTGTGTGCCACTTCCTACTACCAACTCTCCTTAGGAGAAGGCACCATCTGTTTGTTGTCTGATTTTAGTACTGAATAGATCATCTTTACCTCACATGGCTCGGGCAACACCTCTTTCTGCTCTTCTCTATAGCGTGACACACTCTCCTTAGTGTCTGCTTCTTTCCAGTGTTGTTGTCATCCTGTTCCATCACTGGAGTACACAGGCTCTTAGGCCCAAACCTGTGGCCTAAGGGCCACATACAGCCCTTTGGAACTTGTTTTGCCCTTTGTAGAATCTAGCAATCAGTAGTGGAAATTGTCTAGCAGTGTTATGGTGCATGTCCTCTGTCTCTCTCTCTCTATCTCCTGAAGTGTGTCTTCAAACTCCAACCACTTGCTGCATATCTGCACTCTCTGATTATCTACTCTGGTATATCTATGGAACACTGAATAATATGTGTGGCCCTCTGAATCTGTCAGGGGAACAATTTGAGGCCCTACAGATTGGAGGTTGACCACCACTGCTCTAGCATCCCAAGAAATAAAGTCTGTGGACTACCCTAACTTACAGCACACAACAAAAGAATTGCACATACACAAAGCCATAGACAAAATACACAGAGTGAAGCTGGCCATGCACTAATAGATTTATTTTGTTTAGCCTGTGGGCTGAACAAATACAATCTAACATATTCCTCCATTCACACAAACAACGTGGAAGAAAGAATTTCCCCCTTCTGGGCTACTGTATTCTGATAGCCAAGATTGCAGGATGTCAGAATACCCAACTAGTGCCTGCAGTTGACTGGCTGCAGGTGTTATTTTTGCCATCACTTTTCGATCTGACTCTTTCATAAAAGTTGATCACTTAATCAACATTTGTTGAGCCAGCAGGTCCACCCACTGTTAGAATTGTAGCCAATTAAGTTTAAAGCGGATCTTCACCCCCTAAACAAAGTTCCCTCCTCTCCACCCACTGTTAGAATTTAAGCTTATACCTTAGAACTTAAAGCAGGTCTTCATCTTCTAAACAAAGTTCCCTCCTCTCTATTCCTCCTCCCCTCTGTAACACAATAGCAATGTATTTTTCATATAAAGTGTCAGGCCTCTCCATGGAGACATGCCTAATAAAGGGGTTCTGCGAGGCTCTGAAATGTTGCTATTTGCTGTAAAAATGTGTTCACTGAATAAAGCTTCGGACCCATTCCAGAGATCCATGGTGTGCTGGTGAAATTTTCACACTCTGACTATTTAGGGTTCCAGACAGTGGGCGCTTCAGCATCCACTTATATAAACAGTCATTGATACAGGAACGTGTGCATTGGAAATAGTGCATTGCCCCCCCCCCCCCATACACCTTATTCTCCTAGGCGAATGATGTGCACTGTACTCCCTGTGCCTCCTGAGATATGCATGTCACATATCCTAGATTGCATCGTCCTCCACTCACAAACGGAGGGGTGGACCTAGCGGCACATTATTGGGAGGCACAATGGCTGAACCTTGAAGAATCAGCAGCTTTTGGATGATGTCACGAAAAACAATGACACAGAACACAATCGGTGGCATAATAGAAGAGGATCTCAGCAGGGCAATGTTGGATCAGCTGGGTGTCTGTACTGTAGCTGAACTTTTCAGACACACTATCTGGTAAGCAGGGGTTTAACAAAAATGGGGGAGAGGGGGTGAAGATATGATTAAAAGTTATAGCTTAAAGGGGAACTTAACTCTCTAGATCAGCATTAACTATGTTTATTCCTTATGTTGCTAGCATTAGTAAATAGAGAGGAAGGTATCATATATTTACAGTAAAATCTTGGTTTGAGAGTAACTTTGAGAGCGTTTTGCAAGACAAGCAACATTTTTAAATAAATTTTGACTTGATATACAAGTGATGTCTTGATATACAAGTAGCGTCATGTCACAACTAGAGTTGAGCGGACACCTGGATGTTCGGGTTCGACGGGTTCGGCCGAACTTCGGAAAAAAGTTCGGGTTCGGGACCGAACTTTAACCCGAACCCGGACCCGAACCCGAACCCCATTGAAGTCAATGGGGACCCGGACTTCTAAGGACTAAAGGGATAGAGGGCTGCAAATGGCAGCAAAATGTTGTTAAGAGCATGGCAAGTGCTCTGCAAACAAATGTGGATAGGGAAATAACTTAAAATAACATAAAAAAACTAAAAAAAAATAATAATCTTGACCTAGGAGGACGAGGTCCATATGGAGTAGGAGGTTGAAGTGGCGGTGGATGTGGCTGTGTAGGTGGAAGCGGCGGTGGAGGAGGACGAGGTAGCCAACACTGATTCAAAAATACAACAATGGCTGTGTAATGCCGGTGATGTGTCGAATTCTGTCCCCCGTCAAATAGTGTCCACCCTGTACTGCGCTTGCTCAGTATGTAGGACAAGGGGATTTCGAAAATCTCCCAAGACGAACGGCGCCTGCGTGGTGAGTTCAGGTGAAGGCCACACCATCCGTGGTTCAAGACGAGCCAAGTGAGGCCGTGCCCGAAGCGTGGCAATCGAACCGAGCCCGTGAGGGGCCCTGTTACTATGTGCTACCGTATGTCCACTTGGATGGTGGGGCTTGAACCTGCACTCACAGCGCAGGCGCCGTTCATCTTCGGAGATTTTGTGAATCTCCTTGTCCTCTGTACTGCGCAAGCGCTGCGCCTTCGCAGTATGGGCCGGACACAATCCGATGGCCGGACAGTTTTTGTCACAACACCGGTATACATGTCTATTCTGCACAAGGTACGGACAAGTCCTGTGGGATCCATGCCTGGTTCATTTTAATGAACGTGAGCTTGTCCACATTGGCTCTGGACAGGCGGCTGCAAATGTCTGTGATAACGCCCCCTGCCGTGCTAAATACACGTTCAGATAATACACTGGCTGCAGGGCAGGCCAGCACCTCCAAGGCATAAAGGGCAAGCTCAGGCCATGTGCCCAATTTGGAGACCCAGAAGTTAAAGGGGGCAGACCCGTCATCCAGTACGTGTAGGCCTGTGGACACATACTGCTCAACCATGTTGGTGAAATGCTGCCTCCTGCTAAGACGTTCCATCTCAGCTGGTGGTGCTGGTTGTTGTGGCGTGCTGACAAAGCTTTTCCACATTTCGGCCATGCTAACCCTGCCTTCTGAGGTGCTGCTGGTGCCCCGGCTGCGTTGGCGACCTCTTCCTCCTCCTCTGCCTTCGCCTTGTGCTTCCACCGTACGCCCGCTGTCAGGTGGGAATGCCACCAGCAGCGCGTCTACCAGCGTGCGCTTGTACTCGCGCATCTTACGATCCCGCTCCAGTGAGGGAATTAAGGACGGTACGTTGTCCTTGTAACGGGGATCCAGCAGGGTGGCCACCCAGTAATCAGCACCAGTTAAAATGTGGGCAACTCGGCGGTCATTGCGGAAACACTGCAGCATGTAATCGCTCATGTGTGCCAGGCTGCCCAGAGGCAAAGAAAAGCTGTCCTCTGTGGGAGGTGTATCGTCTGTGTCCTCTGTATCCCCCCAGCCACGCACCAGTGATGGACACAAGCTGGTCTGTGTGCCACCCTGCTGTGAAAATGCCTCCTCCTCCTCCTCCTCCATCTCCTCCTCCACCTCGTCATCCTCCAGAACTGTTCCCTTTCCGCCGGACAATTGTGTACCTGGCGTTTGTTGGTGCAGGAACCCACCCTCGTAGCCACTTGTGAAAGACTGCCCTGAAAGCCTTTGAAATGATCCCGCTTCCTCCTTCTCCTCCTCATCCTCCTGTGCCTCATCCTCTTCCATCATCGCCCGAAGCGTTTTTTCAAGGAGGCATAGAACTGGGATAGTAACGCTAAGAACGGCGTCATTGGCACTGGACATGTTGGTGGAGTACTCAAAACAGCGCAACAAGGCACACAGGTCTCGCATGGAGGCCCAGTTATTGGTGGTGAAGTGGTGCTGTTCCGCAGAGCGACTCACGCGTGATTGCTGCAGCTGAAACTCCACTATCGCCTGCTGCTGCTTGCACAGTCTGGCCAGCATGTGCAAGGTGGAGTTCCACCTTGTGGGCACGTCACATATGAGGCGGTGAGCGGGAAGGCCGAAGTTACGCTGCAGCGCTGACAGGCGAGCAGCAGCAGGGTGAGAACGCCGAAAGTGCGCACACACAGCCCGCACTTTCTGCAGCAGCTCTGGCATATTGGGGTAATTTTTAAGGAACCTCTGGACCACCAAGTTCAGCACATGCGCCAGGCAAGGGATGTGCGTCAAACCGGCTAGGCCCAGAGCTGCTACGAGATTTCGCCCATTATCGCACACCACCAGGCCGGGCTTGAGGCTCACTGACAGCAACCACTCATTGGTCTGTTGTTCCATGTCCCTCCACAACTCCTGCGCGGTGTGGGGTTTTTCCCCCAAACAGGAAAGTTTTAAAACTGCCTGCTGTCGTTTACCCCTGGCTGTGCTGAAGTTGGTGGTGAAGGTGTTACGCTGACCGGATGAGGAGGCGGTAGAGGATGAGGAAGCGGAGTAGGAGGAGTTAGCAACAGGAGGCAAACTGAAGCGCCCTGCAATCCTCGGTGGTGGAAGGACATGCGCCAAACTGCTATCTGCCTCAGGCCCAGCCGCCACTGCATTTACCCAGTGTGCTGTTAGGGAGATATAACGTCCCAGACCGTGCTTACTGGTCCACGCATCCGTAGTTAGGTGGACCTTGCCACAGATGGCGTTGCGCAGTGCACACCTGATTTTGTCCCCCACTTGGTTGTGCAGGGAAGGGATGGCTCGCCTGGAAAAATAGTGGCGGCTGGGCACGACGTACTGTGGGACAGCCAATGCCATCAGGCTTTTAAAACTCTGCGTCTCCACCAGACGGAATGACAGCATTTCAAAGGCCAGGAGTTTTGAAATGCTGGCATTCAGGGCCAGGGATCGCGGGTGGCTAGGGGGTACTTCCTCTTCCGCTCCAATGTTTGGGAGATAGAGAGCTGAACGCTTCCATGGGACATTGTGGAGATGGTTGGTGACCCAGGTGGTAGTGTTCCTGGCAGATGCTCTGTTTGCGGGGTGGCAGGTGCCACTGTCACTACAGAGGTGGATGAAGAGGCCGAGACTGCAGCAGAAGAGGAAGCAGGAGGAGCCAGAGACCTTTCTTGGTTTTTGAGGTGTCTACTCCACTGCAGCTCGTGCTTTGAACTTAGATGCCTGGTCATGCAGGTTGTGCTCAGGTTGAGAACGTTTATGCCTCGCTTCAGGCTCTGATTGCACAGCGTGCAAACCACTCGTGTCTTGTCATCAGCACATTGTGTGAAGAACTGCCACGCTGGGGAACTCCTTTGACCTGGCTTTGGTGTGCTCGGTCCCTTGCTGCATTGGGCAGTAGCAGACATACTGTCTAGCTGACAGACGCTCCGCTTTTGCACCTTGCTCCCTCTTCTGCTGTGCTGGTGGCTCTGTGCGACCACCGCCTCTTCCTCCAAACAACACTGGTCACCTGCATAACGTTGATTCCATGTGGGGTCGAGGACCTCATCGTCCTCCACATCATCTTCCACCCAGTCTTCACCCCTGCCCTCCTTGTCTGTCTGCACAATTGCGAAAGCAGCAGCAGTTGGCACCTGTGTTTCGTCATCATCCGAGACGTACTGCGATGGTCCTCCCATGTACTCATCATGAAACATAAGTGGTTGGGCATCGGTGCACTCAATCTCTTCCACTTCTGGGGCAGGGCTAGGTGGATGGCCCTGGGAAACCCTGCTAACAGAGTCATCGAAAAGCAGAAGAGACTGCTGCATGATTTGGGGCTCAGACTGCTTGGCTGATTTGCAAGGGGGTGAGGTGAAAGACTGATGGACATGGGTTTCAGGTGCCAACTCTGTTCTTTCATCAGAAGAGTGGGTGGGAGACAATGTGAAGGAACCCGAGGCACTGTCAGCAACCCAATCTACTATCGCCTGTACTTGTCCTGGCCTAAACATTCGTACAGCCTCATTAGGTGCGACAAAATACCGCCGCAGGCTCGGTCGCCTACTCGCACCTGAGGAAGGTGTTTCACTTGTGCGTGTATCTGGCACAGATCCACCACGTCCTCTCCCTGCAACAGGAGCTCCACCAGCAGCACCACGACCGGGGCCACCACGTCCCTTTGACCTTCTCCTCATATTTTCAAAATTTAGGATCTTGCCCTAAATGGGTGTTTTTGGAAGCGCAGAACACACCCACAGTACGTAACCGCTGACTCGCACAGCTACAGAACTGCAGAAAATGCTATTAAAAAAAAAGTTGTTTTTTTAGTATAGCACAGTAGGAGAAAACTATAAAGAAATTGTTTATTTCACACACCTCAAAATATGTATAACACACTGCAACCTTTTTTTGGTGCCACTAAACGGCGTTTTTTGGAAGAGCAGAACACACCCACAGTACGTAACCGCTAAATCGCACAGCTACAGAACTGCAGAAAATGCTATTCAAAAAAAATTTTGTTTTTTTAGTATAGCACAGTAGGAGAAAACTATATAGAAATTGTTTATTTCACACACCTCAAAATATGTATAACACACTGCAACCTTTTTTTGGTGCCACTAAACGGCGTTTTTTGGAAGAGCAGAACACACCCACAGTACGTAACCGCTGACTCGCACAGCTACAGAACTGCAGAAAATGCTATTCAAAAAAAATTTTGTTTTTTTAGTATAGCACAGTAGGAGAAAACTATATAGAAATTGTTTATTTCACACACCTCAAAATATGTATAACACACTGCAACCTTTTTTTGGTGCCACTAAACTGCGTTTTTTGGAAGAGCAGAACACACCCACAGTACGTAACCGCTGAATCGCACAGCTACAGAACTGCAGAAAATGCTATTCAAAAAAAATGTTGTTTTTTTAGTATAGCACAGTAGGAGAAAACTATATAGAAATTGTTTATTTCACACACCTCAAAATATGTATAACACACTGCAACCTTTTTTTGGTGCCACTAAACGGCGTTTTTTGGAAGAGCAGAACACACCCACAGTACGTAACCGCTGAATCGCACAGCTACAGAACTGCAGAAAATGCTATTCAAAAAAAAATGTTGTTTTTTTAGTATAGCACAGTAGGAGAAAACTATATAGAAATTGTTTATTTCACACACCTCAAAATATGTATAACACACTGCAACCTTTTTTTGGTGCCACTAAACGGCGTTTTTTGGAAGAGCAGAACACACCCACAGTACGTAACCGCTGAATCGCACAGCTACAGAACTGCAGAAAATGCTATTCAAAAAAAATGTTGTTTTTTTAGTATAGCACAGTAGGAGAAAACTATATAGAAATTGTTTATTTCACACACCTCAAAATATGTATAACACACTGCAACCTTTTTTTGGTGCCACTAAACGGCGTTTTTTGGAAGAGCAGAACACACCCACAGTACGTAACCGCTGAATCGCACAGCTACAGAACTGCAGAAAATGCTATTCAAAAAAAAATTAGTTTTTTTAGTATAGCACAGTAGGAGAAAACTATATAGAAATTGTTTATTTCACACACCTCAAAATATGTATAACACACTGCAACCTTTTTTTGGTGCCACTAAACGGCGTTTTTTGGAAGAGCAGAACACACCCACAGTACGTAACCACTGAATCGCACAGCTACAGAACTGCAGAAAATGCTATTCAAAAAAAATTTTGTTTTTTTAGTATAGCAACGTAGGAGAAAACTATAAAGAAATTGTTTATTTCAAACACCTCAAAATATGTATAACACACTGCAAACTTTTTTTGGTGCCACTAAACGGCGTTTTTTGGAAGAGCAGAACACACCCACAGTACGTAACCGCTGAATCGCACAGCTACAGAACTGCAGAAAATGCTATTCAAAAAAATATTTGTTTTTTTAGTATAGCAACGTAGGAGAAAACTATAAAGAAATTGTTTATTTCAAACACCTCAAAATATGTATAACACACTGCAAACTTTTTTTGGTGCCACTAAACGGCGTTTTTTGGAAGAGCAGAACACACCCACAGTACGTAACCGCTGAATCGCACAGCTACAGAACTGCAGAAAATGCTATTCAAAAAAAAATGTTGTTTTTTTAGTATAGCACAGTAGGAGAAAACTATATAGAAATTGTTTATTTCACACACCTCAAAATATGTATAACACACTGCAAACTTTTTTTTGTGCCCCTAAACGGCGTTTTTTGCAAGCGTACATTAAAGTGCACATTTTTTATTTTTATTTTTTTGGCCCTAAACGGGTCTTTTTTTGCACGAGCAAAATAAAATGCTTTTTTTTTTTTGCCCTAAGGGTCTTTTGGAAAAGAGAACAATAAAGTGCCTTTTTTTTCCCCTAAAAGTTAGATTTTCTCTGACACTGGGCTCATGGCAGTGTAAAAAGACTGCACTGCAACACAAATAGGTAGACCTATGCAGATCGCTGATTTTAATCTCTGAATCTGGACTCCTATATAATATTCTCTCTCCCTGAAAGCACCAACACAGGAACCTGGCCCTACACTACACTATCTCTCTATCTTTTCCCTCAGATTGTAGAATCAGGACTACCTCTTCTATCTTTCTATCTCTCCCTAAAAGCAGCAGCAGCAGACTAGATCCTCTCCCTATCTATTCTGAAGCAGAGTGACGTGTGTGCTGTGTGCCTCTAGCTTATATAGAAGCTGGGTCACATGTTGCACTGACCAATCACAGCCATGCCATTAGTAGGCATGGCTATGATGGCTTCTAAGGGCACACCAGCTAATCAAAAGGTGATTGGCTGGCCCCTGAAGCATTTCTAAATGCGTTATTAGATTGCCGAACCCGAACCCGGACTTTTGGGCAAAGTCCGGGTTCGGGTTCGGGAAAAAGCTAAAGTTCGGTACGGACCCGAACTTTACAGTTCGGGTTCGCTCAACACTAGTCACAACTGAGTATAAAAGAGAAGAGAGGTGCCTCTAAGTGTAGCATTACTTTTAATGAAAGTACAACATTTAGCAACATATTGCTAAATAGGGATGAGCTTCGAGTTCGAGTCGAACTCATGTTCGACTCGAACATTGCCTGTTCGCCCGTTCGCCGAACAGCGAACAAATTGGGGTGTTCGCGGCAAATTCGAAAAGTCTATGACAATTCCAGATTCCGATAAGCCCCCCGCCCGCAGACCCCCACAACCACCGGGCAAGGGTTGTGGGGATGAGGCCCTTGTCCCCATCAACATGGGGACATCCTCCCCATGTTGAGGGCATGTGGCCTGGTTCAGGAGGGGGGGGCGCTCTCTCGTCCCCCCCTCTTTTCCTACGGCCTGCCAGGTTGCGTGCTCGGATAAGGGTCTGGTATGGATTTTTGGGGGGACTCCACGCCATTTTTTTTAAATTTGGGGTGGAGTTCCCATTAAAATCCATGCCAGATCTGAAGGGCCTCGAATGGACATTTGGGGGAACCGCACGCATTTTTTTTTTTAATTTGCGGCGGGGTTCCCCTCAATATCTATACCAGACCTGAAGGGCCTGGTAATTGAATTCTGGGGGACCCCCACGCTTTTTTTTTATGTAGCGGGCTCTTCCTCCCCTTTCCCAGTCCCCTCTATGAAAGTTCTGCTCGCTATGTCTCTGGTCTAGGGGTACGATAGGGGAGGGAGAGGGTGCGCTACGCCTGGCTTCCACCACAGATGTATAAGTGGTATCAGCAATGCCTTCCTTTACCTTCAGGCCTGTATCGTGCATCGGATCCTCCCTCCAAGAGTCTCCAAGAACCTCGTCTGCCAGAAACTTGAGCCACACACCGTTAAAGTCCAACACTCCTTTATTTAGCACATAACATGGACTCCCTTGGCTATCGAACAGAAAAGGAGGTGTGTGTACGAATAGGCCCAGACACAAGTTCGATCCTCCACTCTCCTCCAAAGAGTGGGTTATGGTCTCCGCACGAGGGAAATTCACCTTCCGGACGGTCTCCGACAAGAGGCTCACCCGTCACCGGCAGTATGCTGCACCGGGTCTTCAGATGAGGAGCTCTTCCCGGTCCATTACGCCCACCTCGGATTCAGGCATCCATCTCCGGAGTACCCTAGGATCCTTCCCTCGTGGAACTCAGTGTTGGGCACTGAGCTCCGGACCGCCGTCCGAGTACCTCACCCCAGGCTAAAGGTGCCTGAGATGGAACACGATCTCCGGTGGTCCTCTAGGCCTAGTCCGCCTAGAGGACAAACACGAACTCCGTCCGCAGGCTGAAGGTGCCAGGGACCAAGACTCCCGTGACCAAGATGGCCGGCCCTTTTATCCCCTCTCCCAGCAAGCACGGCGGGTTCCCCGCCCCACCATACCGCTGCCCAGAGAGGACAAATGTAAGCTCAGCACACAGCGGTATCCGTCCGTTGGCCCACAGTGACAGCGCCACCCAGTGGACCTCCGGAGATACACCACTGGTGTCACCGAAAAATTCAAAAACTTACGGCGGGAAAGTAAGTACCCGCTACATACTCCCCCCTGTTATTTGACACTGGTCCCCAGTGTCTGGAGTAAACCACATCCTCAACAACTGACATGGTTCAGTCCAGAAACCACTAACAATTGAAACAGAAAAACTTTTAGGAAACTTTCCTAACGAAGAAGTTGTGTCTGAGCCCCTGTAATAAAAGAGGAGTGAAAGACAACACATTCAACATGAAATCACACTTCAACATTTTACTTTTCCCCCCCATCCTAACTAAAGACCTCCTCAGAGTATGTAATCTTGCTAGGATGTCCTCCTGTAGAGGGAAAAGAGATAAAATTTAACATAAAAAACCCTGACACATGTATCCGTGTATATGAGGAAAATAAATTTCTCCTAAAAGAAATTCCTGTTTCTCCAAAGAGTGAATGCGTGAGAAGTGTTTATAACGTTGCACGACACTGCCACCTGGTGACAGCCTCGCGGTAACTGCACCTGTGGAACTTCTTCTCCTTTCTCTCTAACTGTATCTACCCCAGAGTCTGTGGTCTCCTTGCAGTAAGATAGAAACAAACAGGAACAGTTCCTTCTTTTTTTTTCTGTGGGCACACAAACACAATTTTCCCAGAAAATTCAGCAGCATGATAATATCGGAGTCTTTCTCTCCTAAAGGTAGAAACAGGGGTGTGGCAGAACCAGTGGCTTCAAGTGCTGATCCATAGTCTCTAGATGGTACTCTACATCTTCGCCTTCTTTGCGTCTGATCACTACTTTATCTGCGTGGATGTGTCTTCCCACCATCCATTCTGCCTTGCAGTCTTTGAAGCGCTGTGAAGCCTTTGGAGAACATGTTAGGTATCTGCGGGCGTGTGGAACTTTGAGGTGGGTCCACACAAAGTCATTGTACCAGTGCTCCCGGTACACTTCCACCTCATATAACAAGTCCTTCGATAAGTAAGGGTACTCCCAGCCGTACTCCGCTGCAACCTTTTGACTGAATAAACGCTGTAATCTTGCCAAAGGAGGCATAGTAGCTTTTTCCCCTTCACCAGGCAACACAACTGAATCTGGATGACGAGGTGCCTTGACCACCTCCATTCTGGGCATTGGGGGCCGCAACAACAGTCTCTTAACCCCAGCATCAGATACTGATGGTGCCGGGGATACAGGAACAAGTTGAGGAAGGGATTCTCCTTCAGGCGCTGACGCCTCCACCCTGGGTGTGCTCTCCCCTACAGACATAGGTGAATTCCCACTTCCACGGAATGAAGCAAGCGGTACCTTGTCCCAGCCCTTCTTGGCAAACAAGTCATCTATAAAGGCATCGTCTCCCGTATCTGAGAGAGATTCCAGGTCAGAGGTGTCACACTCCTCCGCGGGTATATAGCCCTGTGTGGAAACAGAACCTCCGCACTCCAGGGACTTGCTAGGCCATGCCTTCTCGACACCTCTTCCCTCACACCAAGTCTTCTCTGCCGGCTTACCTTGACCTTTTCTGGGACGTCCGGAACTCCCGTCAACGGATCCCTCTGGGTCTGGCGTAAGCGTGCGAGACGGTCCACCACCACCGCTGGTCGGGGCTACCACGCTGGTTCTTTCCTTTGGTGGCGGACGCTGTGAGACAGTGGTGACCGAGTCAGCATCCTCAGATTTCTCCCGTTGGTGTTTCACGACCTCCTCCGCGGTAGCTGCAGTCTGTGCTGGGGTGACTCTCACAGCCGTGATTCCTCCTTTCTGAGTGGCGGTACCTGAAGCCCGGCCTGGGTAGATGGTTTTCGGCCTCTCGACCTCCGGATCCACTTCAAACGTGAACTCCCCACAGGCCTCGCAACGTCTGAACGGCTTCAACAGACATACCAGTCCCGAACACCCAGAGCAAATCATGCCCAGGGCCTCAACGTCCATACATGAATATAGAGCGAATCAACCCCTCGGCTTCAGTCGGATCCCTGTATCCGTTATCGGAGCAGCAGCAGTCAATGTTGTAGTCGCCGGGTGAACCGGGATCCATGAGGCGGGTCCAAACATGGCGACCTGTTGCTGTTCCATCACACACTGCAGAGTTTTTCGCGCCAATGTCCCACGTGTAGTCCATCACACATATTGGACTCCTCCCCTTTGCTCCAGTTCGCGGGCTTTTCCACTTTCTAGGTTGAGACACGCCCACGAACTAAGCGGCGGGGGTTGTGTCTGGTGGCGCAGTGCAATTAAAAACCCCCACGTGTAGTCCGTCACACGGCTGGGTTTTCCCCCTTTCACCACTCTTCCTGCGCGGGCCTTTCCCCTTCTGAGGTCATGTCCACGACTTTCGAGCAGGGCTGCACTTTGGCCTATTCGCTTAACTCTGTCTGGCAGACACCTTCTTCCAAGTGATGCACAACACATATCCCGGACCCGAGCCCCCACGTGTAGCGGGCTCTTCCTCCCCTCTCCCAGTCCCCTCTATGAAAGTTCTGCTCGCTATGTCTCTGGTCTAGGGGTACGATAGGGGAGGGAGAGGGTGCGCTACGCCTGGCTTCCACCACAGATGTATAAGTGGTATCAGCAATGCCTTCCTTTACCTTCGGGCCTGTATTGTGCATCGGATCCTCCCTCCAAGAGTCTCCAAGAACCTTGTCTGCCAGAAACTTGAGCCACACTCCATTAAAGTCCAACACTCCTTTATTTAGCACATAACATGGACTCCCTTGGCTATAGAACAGAAAAGGAGGTGTGTGTACGAATAGGCCCAGACACAAGTTCGATCCTCCACTCTTCTCCAAAGAGTGGGTTATGGTCTCCGCACGAGGGAAATTCACCTTCCGGACGGTCTCCGACAAGAGGCTCACCCGTCACCGGCAGTATGCTGCACCGGGTCTTCAGATGAGGAGCTCTTCCCGGTCCATTACGCCCACCTCGGATTCAGGCATCCATCTCCGGAGTACCCTAGGATCCTTCCCTCGCGGAACTCAGTGTTGGGCACTGAGTTCCGGACCGCCGTCCGAGTACCTCACCCCAGGCTAAAGGTGCCTGAGATGGAACACGATCTCCGGTGGTCCTCTAGGCCTAGTCCGCCTAGAGGACAAACACGAACTCCGTCCGCAGGCTGAAGGTGCCAGGGACCAAGACTCCCGTGACCAAGATGGCCGGCCCTTTTATCCCCACTCCCAGCAAGCACGGCGGGTTCCCCGCCCCACCATACCGCTGCCTAGAGAGGACAAAAGTAAGCTCAGCACACAGCGGTATCCGTCCGTCGGCCCACAGTGACAGTGCCACCCAGTGGACCTCTGGAGATACACCACTGGTGTCACCGAAAAATTCAAAAACTTACGGCGGGAAAGTAAGTACCCGCTACATTTATTTTTATCAATGACTTTTGTACGTATTGCCGGGAGTGAGTTTTAAATGACTTTTTTCCTTCAAAAATTAAATTTTATGCAGGGACAGTTCTAAGCACGGGAAACATGCGTCACTTTACATGCATACTATACCCACACCCTAGGTAAGAAATTTAAAGGAATATTTCACTTTTATTTTTTCATTTTAAGCATTATTAAAATCACTGCTCCCCAAAAAACAGCCGTTTTTAAAACTTCTTTTTGCATTGATACATGTCCCCTGGGGCAGGACCCGGGTCCCCAAACACTTTTTAGGACAATAAATTGCATATTAGCCTTTATAATTAGCACTTTAGATTTTGAACATTCGAGTCCATTGTATTTAATAGGGTTCTAAAGTTAACGCGAACATTCTGTCTGTTCGCAGGTTCTGGTGCGAACCGAACAGGGGGGTGTTCGGCTCATCCCTGTTGCTAAACTTAGAGGCTCCTCTCTTCACTTTTATACTCTGTAGTTTCTGCTGGATTTTGCTTCTAATCCCCTTGTGGAGGCTTCCATTTGTGGATGGACATTTTATGGCTACACAACCTATTCCATTGCTATAATCTTTTTATATGGACTATAAACTGAAGGACTTATGAATAAATGGTTGTGGAACAAATCATTTGAGTTTTCATTATTTATTGTGGGGAAATTCACTCAGTGCTTTGGATTACAAGCATATTTATGTAACGAATTATGCTCGCAATCTAAGGTTTTACTGTACTTGTTTTAAACTTTTTTGGACATTTCTTCAAAGGCGTCCTGGTTTCTGACCTTGGTCAAAATTATGTCAAACATCCCAGAAGTCTTCATGGGTATTTTTTTTTCTTTGATCCTGGAAGGAGGGGAGGAGGAGCATTCTGCCCTCTGGCCTGCATGCTTGAGCTAAGGGCAGATGAATTCTAGGAAGTAAATGCTACATGAATCACCTACCCTTACTCAATATCGCTGCAGCTATAAATTCTAGGAAATATGTTTTCAAATTGATTTCTCAAAAAATAAAGCATGGAAATGTGGATAGATGGGTGAGTTTGCCTTGAATATTAAAAATAACAAACACTGACACACGCATTAGGTGGGGTGGGGTCTATCTGCAGTGGTCCTAAACCCTCTGCCCTGTCACTAGATGTGACAAGCAGGAGGCTCATTGGACTACTGCAGAGAGACTGCTTGTCCCACACACAGCCTCCCTCTTTAGCTACAGCACTTGTTTTACTTTATTTGTATTTTTATTTTATTTTAACTACAATTGAGTTTTTAGATAACCCTTTGACAACATTGTAGCATTTAATACCTTCCAAATGTGGGCCATAACAAATGTATTCAGATGCCAATCACAAAATGTATATATACATTGGAGATAGCTTCAGCCATAACCCCGGTATTTTTTTTCTTCAGCGGCGATTGTCTTTCTCATGAAAGCGATCCAAGCAGCCAATCTGCTCGCCAGTGTTTCCTAGGCTTGTCGCTTTTACAGGCGAGCCCGGGAGACAATCCAACGGTTCGTGAGGCTGGCCATAGAGGTGAACAGAGACCACCTGATCACCTCTATGATCTTGGAGGACCAAAGTGACGTCATGACATCACTTCCAGTTCGCAGAATTGAACACATACGTAAGTCGCATACACATATGTAAACGATGTTGGTACTACACATGTGAGGTATCGCTGTGAATGTTAGAGCGAGAACAATAATTCTAGCACTAGACCTCCTCTGTAACTCTAAACTGGTAACCTGTAAAAACTTTTAAAGGATCGCCTATGGAGATTTTTAAGTATCGTAGTTTATCGTGAAAAAGTATTTTAAATGAAAAAATAGTGGTGCTAGTGTCACAATATTATAGTGAACTAAATTACTTTCTATAACACCATGTGATAGTGAAAATAACAATTATAAATTAACATGAAATACAATTAGAGCCCATTCACACAGGGGCGACTTTGGATCCGACTTGAAGTCGCCCCAAGTCGCCTCAAGTCGCGCGGCATGAGAAAATCAATGTAAGTGAATGAGAGCCGTCTTAATGCACACTACCAAAGTCACTCCGACTTCAAAAAAGGTTCCTGTACTACTTCAATCCAACTTCTAGGCGACTTTTAGGCAACTTGTACCCATAGATTTCAATGGAAGTTGCCTCCAAGTCGGATCCCGTGTCTTAACTGAAGCAACTTTCCAGGAAGTAAAAATTGTTTTCCAGGCAAACCCCTCCCTCCCCCCTCCCTCCCACAGAGATGATTATTGTTTGATTGGCCACTGGAAAGTAGCCTGTCCTGGAGGCAACTTGAAGTTGCCTTGTAAGTTGCCTGGAGTCGCGATGTTATTCATACTCAAGTCGTGTCCAAGTTGCCTCCCAAAGTCGCGCTGGAAGTCGTGTTGCCCCTGTGTGAATGGGCTCTTACATTAACATAAAACCCAAATATAATGAATAAAAAAAAAAATTCAATGAAAGTCCATAAAGTGATAAGCTTCAAGTGATTAACTCGGTGACAGATCTTCTATGATTAATACTCAAATTGAACTTCCTTCCACCACACCGTTTGACAGTGATTCCGCTCCCCTTTAAGAAACGCACTCACCAAATTTAAATGGCTCACACTCTCTTGCTCAGCATCAACACTTATAAACCCACCGGGTTATCAGTATTTCCGATATCCAACCGTGCACAAGTAATCCTCTTCTGTTGTGCAATTTTTCATAAATAAAACGCTGCCATACCATGTGACATAAAAAATTGCAACGATCGCCATTTTATTCTCTATATTATCTGCTAAAGATATATGTATATAATCTTTGGGGGTTCTATGTAATTTCCTAGCAAAAAACAAAGATTTTTATTTGTAAACAAAAAGTGACAGAAAAGGCCTGGTCTTTAAGTGGGTATTTAACACCATGGATGCAATTAGCTATCTCAGATATGGAAACCAATAGCATTGGTCACACAATAACACTTTACAATAAGATGGTGTCATCTCATAGACAGGTAGACAGACAAGGTAATTCTGATAATTCTGAATACATCTGATGTGAGTTTGGAGGAGCTATACCATTATACTGTCACTGTATCCAAAGCCTTACTAAAACCTGTTTACTGCTGAGTATGTTGTTATTAAAGATCTGAAGGTCCCTGCTACAGAGATCTGTTACAAAATGCAGCAGGAATTGTAATGGGAGAGTCAGTAGCATGCATTAGCAAGTTAAAAACATGCTTCCAGCTGCATTTACAGGCAGCACAAAACAATTTATTTATTTTTTGACACTGGACAGATTACACAGAATTTGATTTCAGACAGGCTTCGGCTTTTTTTTTTTTTTTGTTACACAATTTTTGTCACTTTCTATAATAAGTGATATATTTTTGGAGGATATATACACAGTGCTGTGAAAAAGTATTGCCCCCTTCCTGATTTTTTTTTTCTTTTGCATATTTCTAACACTTAAATGATTCAGATCATCAAATACATTTTAATATTACACAAAGATAACCCGAGTAAATCCAAGATGCAGTTTTTATTATTTCATTTATTAAAGGAAAAAAAGCTCTTCAAACCTGCCTGGCCCTATGTGAAAAATTGCCCCCTCCCATGCTGAATCATGAATGAAATTTAATTAACCGCAATTAAATTTCACTTGCCACACCCAGGCCTGATTACTGCCAGACCTGTTGAATCAAGAAATTACATAAATAGAAGCTGTCTGACAAAGTGAAGCACACTAACAAATCACAAAAAGCCACACATCATGCCACAATCTAAAAAAATTCGACAACAGATTAAAAACAAAGTAATGCACATGTATCGGTCTAGGAAGGGGTTCAAAGCCATTTCTAAGGCTTTGGAACTCCAGTGTACCACGAGGAGAGCCATTATCCACAAATAGAGATAACTTGGAACAGTGGTGAACCTTCCCAGGAGTGGCCGTCCTACAAAAATTACTCCAAGAGCATGACGACGACTCATCCAGGAGGTCATACAAGAACCCAGAACAACATCTAAAGAACTGCAGGCCTATCTTGCCTCATGTAAGATCAGTGTTCATGATTCAACAATAAGAAAGAGACTGGGCAAAAATGACATCCATGGGAGAGTTCCAAGGCCAAAGCCACTGCTGACCAAAAAGAACACAAAGGCTCATCTCACATTTACCAAAAAACATCTTGCTTATCCCCAAGACTTTTAGGCAAATTTTCTGTGGACTGATGAGCCAAAATTTTTACTTTTTGGAAGGTGTGCGTCCCGTTACATCTGGCATAAAACAATACAGCATTTCATAACAAGAACATCATACCAACAGTCAGACATGGTGATGGTAGTGTGATGGTCTGGGGCTGCTTTGCAGCTTCAGGACCTGGACGACTTACCATAATTGATGGAACTATGAATTCTGAGCTCTACCAGAAAATCCTAAAGGAGAATGTCCGGCCATCAGTTTGTGACCTCAAGCTCAAGAGCACTCGTGTTATGCAGCAGGACAATGATCCGAAACACAACAGCAAGTCCACCTCCAAATGGTTCAAACAAAGCAAAATTTAGGTTTTGAAATGGCCACCTTACACAGACCGTTCATGCTGGAAAACCCTCCAATGTGGCTGAATTAAAACTATTCTGCAAAGAAGAGTGTGCCAAAATTGCTCCACAGCAATATGAAAGACTATAAATGAAACCATCATTTAAAAACTGCATTTTGTATTTACTTTGGTTATCTTTGTGTAAAAATACAATTTGTTTGATGATCTGAGTCATTTAAGTGTGACAAATATGCAAAGAAAATTTAAAATCAGGAAGGAGGGAAATACGTTTTCAAAGCACTGTATATATATATATATATATATCACCACACTATCTCACAAAAGTGATTACACCCCTCACATGTTCTGTAAATATTTTTTCATGTGACAACACAAAATTACACTTTGCTACAATGTAAAGTAGTGAGTGTACAGCTTGTATAACAGTGTAAATTTACTGTCCCCTCAAAATAACTCAACACACAGCCATTAATGTCTAAACCGCTGGCAACAAAAGTGAGTACACTCCTAAGTGAAAATGTCCAAATTGGGCCCAACGTGTCAATATTTTGTGTGGCCACCATTATTTTCCAGCACTGCCTTAACCCTCTTGGGCATGGAGTTTACCAGAGCTTAACAGGTTGCCACCAAAGTCCTGTTCCACTCCTCCATGACGACATCACGGAGCTGGTGGATGTTCGAGACCTTACGCTCTCCCACCTTCTGTTTGAGGATGCTTCACAGATGCTCAATAGGGTTTAGGTCTGGAGAAATACTTGGCCAGTCCATCATCTTTACCCTCAGCTTCTTTAGCAAGGCAGTGGTTGTTTTGGAGTTGTGTTTGGGGTCGTTATGTTGGAATACTCCCCTGCGGCCCAGTCTCTAAAGGGAGAGGATCATGCTCTACTTCAGTATGTCAAAGTACATGTTGGCATTCATGGTTCCCTCAATGAATTGTAACTCCCCAGTGCCGGCAGCACTCATGCAGCCCCAGAGCATGACATTCCCACCACCATGCTTGGCTGTAGGCAAGACACCTCTGCAGCAATGCTGGCAGCATTCATATGTCTATTTCCCAAAGACAACCTCTGGATATGATGCTGAGCATGCGCACTCAACTTCTTTGGTGGACCATGGCGAGGCCTGTTCTGAGTGGAACCTGTCCTGTTAAACCACTGTAAGGTCTTGGCCACCCTGCTGCAGCTCAGTTTCAGGGTCTTGGAAATCTTCTTATAGCCTAGGACATCTTTATGTAGAGCAACAATTCTTTTTTTCAGATCCTCAGAGAGTTCATTGCCATGAGGTGCCATGTTGAACTTCCACTGACCATTATGAGAGAGTGAGAGCGATTACCCCAAATTTAACACACCTGCTCCCCATTCACACCTGAGACCTTGTAATACTAACGCGTCACATGAAATCGGGGAGGAAAAATGGCTAGCGGGGCCCAATTTGGAAATTTTCACTTAGGGGAGTACTCACTTTTGTTGCCAGTGGTTTGGACATTAATGGCTTTTGAGGGGACAGTAAATTTACACTGTTATACAAGCTGTACACTCACTACTTTACATTGTAGCAAAGTGTAATTTCTTCAGTGTTGTCACATATATAATAAAATATGTACAAAAATTTGAGGGGTGTCCTCACTTTTGTGAGATACTGTATATATATATATATATATATATATATATATATATATATACACACACACAAGAGAAGCTACATTATACATGTGTATTTATTGACAGGTGTAATAATTAATTTGGTGATATTATTATGATATTATTATTATTATGATATTATTATATGAAATTACCATCACCCTGCTGAAATTTCAGATTGTATTTACAGTAGAATTGCATATAACACCATAAATATATATATTATAAAGTAATATTTCATGGGGAGGGAAGAGGTTTTTGAAGAACTCTGAATATTAGACATGTTTTAGAAGAGGATACACAGATCCAGACAAACCTCTGGAATGAAAAATGAACAAAGCATATTCCTCTGTAAGGGGCTTACCAGAGCACATATTATGATTTCTGTCACCTCTGTCATTCCTGTGCTATCTGCATGGGCCACTTCTGACAGTCTTTGCAATGCCAAGTAATCCCAGGAGGCAGCCCCCCCCCCAGAGCATTTAGATCTCAGATTACACTCAGCTCCCCGCTCTATGCTGTGCAGTGTGTGATGTCAGGTGCTTCCCCTGCCTTCCAAAACTAAAAAAAATGCTGTGTAATTTCTGGACCTTTGAACAGATGTAGAGGAGAGGGTGCTGCAGATAAACAGGTACAACTTGTGTAGGAGGATTTGTTTAATCTCTGTGTATCACTTGAGGCTAGTCACTTAAGTGACAGTAAGGGTTTGCAACCACTTTAAGTTAAAGAACTTAAGTAGCACAGTAACACTGATATTATAAATGGGAAGATGCACAAGATAGTTTACGAAGATCTTGAAAACATTAGACATAATAAAGATTTAATAGATGCTGTCAACAGGTCATGGACTGAAACACTCTTACTTTGTTTAGATGCAGAGAAAGCGTTTGATCACTTTTACGATCTCTACCTTACACAGTATGTAGGTGTTAAAGGCCTCTTTCTTAAAGCCATTCAAATGCTTTACTCAACTCTGATGGCAGTTATAAGACTATTCCATTCCACTTCACAAAAGAAAAAACAAACACTGTTCTCCCATTGTATCATCTCACCTACATGACCAAAGACTGTCCTGCCAAATGTGATAAGGTGTGGTTGAGTTTATTCTCTATTTCATCATTAACTGCTCCTTTTTTTTACTATAGCCCAGCCACCCTAAGATACTAAAAAAATATTTCCACGAAAGCAGAATATACAGCAAGACCAGGAAGAGTGTTTATGCAACCAAAAGGATATCTATAAACTCTATCTCTTATTAAAAACATAAATTGTAAGTGTAGCTCTCAAGGAAGGCACAAATGTACCAAAGATGGAAATGGACAATGTCAGATGGTTAGCTTAGCACACCATAAGTACAAGTGCTATCATGAACCATAGCTATATATAAAAAGGTGAGCGTGGGGTAGCCCAAAAACGAAACAGCAGCAACTGATCCAACTATGGAAATTATGCAGCTGACAAAGCCATAAGGGGTGCTCCATTCAAATTCAACTAAAAAATAAAAACAAGGCTCAAAACCTCCATAGTATAGCATGTAGTGAAAATGTGTAAATTAATTAAAGTTTAAAAATGCACTCACAAAGGTAACACTGTATGAGCAGGTGGGCATAGGACAGATGGAAACAGAAGACAGAACCCCAGCCTTGGCTACCAGCATGGGGATAGGACCGGACCTGGACACCTTTGATCGTTGAAGTCACTAATCAAAAGGACTGGTGTTGCCGATACCTGTAACCAAGAAGTCGAGCCACAAGACGAGAACCCCCTCCTCATCACTGATGGGAAGCGCAGTTGGAACACGTTTTGAGGCTTACACAATCTGGTATTGCATGCGGCGAGAGAAAGGCAGGCCCATAGTGGCTACAGGCAGTGCCCCAGACTCAGTTAAACAAAAAGTGTATAAATTAAAAACTGACAGTAGGGAGACTGTAATGCCCCGTACACACGGTGGACATGTGCGCCGTCAATAAATTTGTTTTGTTTCGTTCCGTTTCGTATTAGACGAAAATTCGTATTTCGTAATTCGTGTCCGAAATTCTATTTGGATTCGTTTCGTACGAAATACAAATTTTCATTAGATTCGTTAACTTTTCGTAACAATTACGAACATTCGTTGTCATGAATTTAAAAAGCAAAAAATACCTCTCTCAATATGGCAGTCGTCGACTCATTATGCTCATTATGAGGGGCTCCCACCATCCCTGTGCTGTCCTGTGCTGACTTCCTCCTGGGGCTGTACCCCTGCTGTGCTCATTATGAGAGGCTCTTATCATCCCTGTGCTGTGCTGACTTCATGGGTTTGTAGCAGCCCGTTAATTAGTTTTTCGTAATTTGTGTTCGAAATTCAATTTGGATTCGTACGAAATACGAAAGTTTGTTAGGTTCGTTAACTTTTCGTAACAATTACGAACATTCGTTATGAGGGGCTCCCACCATCCCTGTGCTCTGCTGACTTCCTCCTGGGGCTGTGCCCCTGCTGTGCTCATTATGAGGGGCTCCCACCATCCCTGTGCTGTGCTCATTATGAGGGGCTCCCATCATCCCTGTGCTCTGCTGACTTCCTCCTGGGGCTGTGCCCCTGCTGTGCTCATTATGAGGGGCTCCCACCATCCCTGTGCTGTGCTCATTATGAGGGGCTCCCACCATCCCTGTGCTGTGCTGACTTCCTCCTGGGGCTGTACCCCTGCTGTGCTCATTATGAGGGGCTCCCACCATCCCTGTGCTGTGCTCATTATGAGGGGCTTCCACCATCCCTGTGCTGTGCTGATTTCCTCCTGGGGCTTTACCCCTGCTGTGCTCTTTATGAGGGGCTCCCATCACCTCTGTGCTGTGCTGACTTCCTGGGTTTTTAACTTCATCATAACGAAAAATCTTAATTATTATGACAATAATAAAACTATATTAACGATCATTCTTATTTTGTTCAATTCTAAATCTCCCATCGACTACCAGTACCAGTCTAAGCAGTCTCCCACTCCCGAAAAGAAATTTGTCAACGAAATTTCGTATTTCGTATAAAATTCGTAAGACTAGAAATTCGTATTTCAGGTGCTTCCGAATGTACGAATTTTCGGAAATTCGTATGAATTTTTTATTCGTACGAAACGAATCGCACATGTGTAACACACGGTCTGACTTTTGACCGGCCAAAATCATATCAGAATTCCAGAGTAAAAGAGAACATGTTCTCTATCTAAACTCCAATGGAATTCTTTGGAAATTCCTGATGGAAAAAGTCCGATGGGGCATACACACGGTCGGAATATCCGATGAAAAAATTCCGTCTGACTTTTTCCATCGGAAATTCCGATCGTGTGTACAAGGCATAAGAGTCACATTGGGAAACGCTGATCATGTAGATCCACTTTACAGCAAAGTGTATGTATATCGATAACAACATTGAAAATGAAACTATATTATAAACTATATTATATATAAATATATATGTATATAAGAATGAAAATAATAATGGAGTAAATACTAGTTCAGAGATTTAGTATTCTCAAATCCTCATAGATGGAACATGATATCTACATGCTTTGAGTGGAACTTGTGTAAATACAAAATACTTAATAAAATGTGATTATTCAACAAACAATTTAAAAACCAATAAATATATATGGAAAAGTAAAAAAAAGAATAGTGAACAATAAGATACAAATAAACTGAATAAAAAGTGAAGAGTACTTAATGGATAATAAAGTACTAAAAAATACAGGTCCTTCCTCCATAAAACTTTTAGTAAACAATAAATTAACCACTTAAGCCCCGGACCATTTTGCTGGCCAAAGACCAGGCCACTTTTTGCGATTCGGCACTGCGTTGCTTTAACTGACAATTGCGCGGTTGTGCGACGTGGCTTGCAAACAAAATTGATGTCCTTTTTTTTCCCACAAATAGAGCTTTCTTTTGGTGGTACTTGATCACCTCTGCGGTTTTTATTTTTTGCGCTATAAACAAAAGTAGAGCGACAATTTTGATTTTTTTTTTATATTTTTTACTTTTTGATATAATAAATGTAGCGATACCTCCAACTAAGGAGGCCGCAGAATTAGATTTTGGGCCCTGAGTGCAGCTCCGCCAACCCCCGGCAATAGGCTCTATCCCCTTCTGGCACAGCTAGTACTAACAATCAATGATATGTCCTATGCAATAGAATAACTAAGCAAGGACACAGTAATGAATTGTAATAGGTAAAGTGTTTTACTCATCAATTCTCAATATGAATAAAAGGGCTAACAATAATCACAGTTCTAAACAATCACTCCTAAGGGCAGCGTCCTGCCACTCTAACACACTATATAGTAACACACGCTACAAGTGCGCCATACGGGCGACCGTTAACTAAGTGCCCTATGGCGCAGCAATCAAACACGCTAGAATCCCCACCAGGCCTGGTTCTAATATTTAGCTTAGTCCTTCTTTCTTCACCGGCAGGTCTGTAATGGTGGTGCACTTAAACAGAGTATAACTTTGTAATCCAAGGGGTATGAAAATAACTTGTAGGCCACGGCAGTCTATAGGCCTATACACAGCAACAGTATCTAAGCTGGGCTTATGCCCTCTCACCCGCCGGACTACGGATCCAGTCCGGGAAAACCTCCACCGGCCGTGTCACACACTCTCGATCTCTCCAACGATCGGGTCCCCGATCCGACAAGGCGGTAGCTCACAAAGTCAAATGCCACCCAGGCTCGCAGAGGGGAGGATGGAAGGCTCTTCGGTGCAGAGCAAGGCCTCAGGCTTCAGGCCTTGCCCCTCCGACACATCCGCACAGGAGGATCCGTCCGTGAAGTCTCGTGTCGCCAAAGAGGCCGAGCCCGGCCCCGCCTCTTCCTTTTATATCCCCTCCCATGAGTCTCTGCGGTGGAACGTCACAACAAGAATGGGGTTATGGGTAATGTAGTTTCTTCCCAATATAGGGGAACACCCCGCTACACACTCCCCCCACTTAAACTCTTTGGTCCCCAAAGATAAATTTTAGCAACAACTATATACAACATTGGACAATTCTGAAAACGATGTTGGGATAGGGGATTCCCACCATAACTGAGGGGTTGAATTCCCTTGCCCACAGGTCACATTATCTTGGGTGGCCTGACTAACTGTGCCAGAGAGTGAGCTGGGGTTGCCCTCCACCAAATGGACAGTGGAGGGATCCGGAATCTCAGCATTTCTCCTAGCAGTGACCACAGAGTCTTCCGAACTGTTCCCCATCTGGGGGTAGGTCAGCTTCTTAGGAGGTTGAATGACTCTTCGAGCTCTTTGCTCTCTTGGAATCTCTGGCTCTGGCGCCTCAGGCTCCTCTTCCTCGGAGTAACTATCATGGGCATCTTCCCAGTAATCTGTTGAAGGACTGAAAGGGATGAATTCTGTAGCCTCTGGGTTCAGCGTTTCATCTGTGGTATCTTGGGTGACTGGAAGATCTATGATAGAAGTTCCTGGAGTTGGGGAAGACCACAGCCAATCAAGCTCTCCTTCTTCATCCCCACTAAGTTGGGAGGCTTCTCCATTTCCAGCTCGGGAGGTCTGTGACCGAGTGTGCGGTCTAGGAGTATCCAAGATAGAGGCCGGTGCAGGGGAGTCTCCCACGGAAGGTATTCTAACTGCCTCCGTCAGTGGGAGCAGGTGGTTTCGATGCCATGTCTTCAGTGGGCCTACCTTTCCCTCTGGCTTCACCTTGTAGACAGGTAGGCCCGGCAACTTCTTGCAGATGACATAAGGTTCAGATCTCCATCTGTCTGCAAGCTTGTGCTTTCCGGGGACTCCCAGATTGCGCAACAGTACTCGATCCCCGGGCTGTAGGTCTTGTACCCGGACCTTCAGGTCGTAATTTTTTTTATTCCGAGCTCCCCTTTGATCTGAGGCCGCTTGAGCTTGTTCATAGGCTACTTTCAGGCTGTGTCTGAGCCTATCCACATATCCTCTGTGAGAGGTGACGGAGGAATGGTCCAGTGAGGTGCCAAAAGCCAGGTCCACCGGTAGTCTCGCTTCTCTCCCAAACATGAGTCGATATGGGGAATAGCCTGTAGCATCACTGATGGTGCAGTTGTAAGCATGTACCATGGCTGCTATGTGTTTGCTCCAATGTTGCTTTTTCTCGCTTTCCAGAGTCCCCAACATGTTGAGCAGGGTTCGGTTGAACCTTTCCGGCTGAGCATCTCCCTGAGGATGGTAAGGTGTAGTTCGAGTCTTCCTGATTCCCAACGAATCCAAGAGCTTCCGGATCAGCTTACTCTCGAAGTCCCTCCCTTGATCTGAATGGAGTCTCTGTGGCAGCCCATAATGGACAAAATACTTCTCCATAAGTACCTTGGCCACGGTGGAGGCCTTCTGATCTTTGGTGGGGAAGGCCTGGGCATACCGGGTGAAATGGTCGGTTATCACCAGAACATTTCCTAGTCCACTCAGGTCGGGTTCGAGGCAGAGAAAGTCAATGCACACCAGGTCCATAGGCCCTTGGCTCTGTAGATGGCCCATTGGGGCAGCTTGATGGGGCAAAGTCTTCCTCTGGATGCATCGCGCACATGAGTGGCAGTACTCCTCTACCTCTGCCCTCATGCAGGGCCAATAGAACCGACTTCTGACAAGTTGAAAAGTCCTTTCAGCCCCTAGGTGGCCATGATTGTCATGCAAGGCCATCAAAACAGTCTCCCGATGTTTCTCTGGGAGGAACATCTGCCACTTATCTTCTGAATCATCAGAGGGGCCCCTTCGGTAGACCACTCCCTGATGCAACTGCAACCTATCCCACTCCTTCCTCAGTAGGCGAGCTTCTTTGGAGGGTTGACGCATGAGTATGTTTGGATCCTGATTTTCCAAGGCCTCCAGGACCAATCTCCCCATGGGGTCTTCCAATTGGTCACACCTTAATTCCTTTTTGGACAATCTTGGTAGGTGGC
The DNA here is from genome assembly GCA_029206835.1 of Rana muscosa. NCBI lineage: Eukaryota > Metazoa > Chordata > Amphibia > Anura > Ranidae > Rana > Rana muscosa. The sequence goes on along the minus strand of CM055118.1, from coordinate 528,106,783 downwards.
CCTCTTCCAATTGAGCTACTCCACAGTAGTGTTTGGGGACTCCCACCGTGGTAACTCCTATTTCCTCTGCTCTGGAGCATCCTCGGGCTTGGAATGCAGCTCCTTGACAAAGGGCCTGCACCCCGTCCGGTGCCACTTGGGTCCAATCTTCTATTTCAATGGTCGGGGAATGAGATCTTCTGGACAAGGCGTCTGCGTCTCGATTCCCCACTCCTGGTCTATACTTAAGGCTGAAGTTGAATCCAGACAGTGCGGCTAGCCACCTGTGTCCAGTGGCATCCAGCTTGGCCGTGGTGAACAGGTAGGTAAGGGGGTTGTTGTCGGTCTTCACAGTGAACTCTGCTCCGTACAGGTAGTCTTTAAGCTTGTCTACTACCGCCCACTTGAGGGCCAGGAACTCCAGCTTGTGAGTGGGGTAGTTCTTCTCAGAGGGTGTCAGGCTTCTACTCACATAGGCAACAGGCCGCAATTGCCCCTCATGTTCTTGGTAAAGTACTCCTCCCAGACCGTCGTGACTAGCATCCACGTGCAGTTCATAGGGTTTGGTTGGGTCTGCATAGGCCAAGACTGGTGCAGTGGTCAGGCTCCTCTTCAATTCCTGGAAAGCCTCTTCACACCTCTGATTCCACTGATCTCTGATGGACTCTCCTGGCCTCCTGGGCCCCGATCCATCCTCCTCTCCTTCAGTCTTGAGCAACTCATTCAATGGTCTAGCAATTCGAGCAAATCCCTCCACAAACCTTCTATAGTAGGAGCAGAAGCCCAAGAAGGATCTGAGTTCTGTTACTGTGGTGGGCTGTGGCCAAGAGGTAACTGCCTCCAATTTCTCAGGGTCTGTGGCCACCCCTTCTTCAGATACTATGTGCCCCAGATAGTTCACAGAAGACTGGTAGAACCGACACTTCTCAGGCGAAAGCTTAAGTCCTTCCTCACTGAGTCTTCTCAACACTTTCTCCAGCCTCTCTTCATGTTCCTCCAAGGTTCTCCCAAAGACAATGACATCGTCTAGGTATACAAGGACTTCGATCAAGTTCATGTCCCCTACTGTCTTCTCCATGAGACGTTGGAAAGTAGCTGGGGCTCCAGACAGACCTTGGGGCATCCGGTCGAATTCGAAGAACCCCACTGGGGTTATGAAAGCTGTCTTCTCCTTGTCTGCTGGGTGCATCGGAATCTGATAGTACCCACTCTTGAGATCCATAACGCTGAACCATTTGGCTCCAGACAAGCTCTGTAGGGCATCCTCTATCCTCGGAGTGGTGTATTGGTCAGGTATGGTTCTCCTGTTGAGAGTCCTGTAGTCTATACAGAGCCTCAATGATCCATTCTTCTTTCGGACCACTACTATGGGAGAGGCATAGGGGCTTCTGGACTCCCGTATCACACCAGTCCTCTTGAGTTCTGCAAGTTGTTCCCTCAGATCCTCCAGATCTGCTAGCGGGACCCGCCTGACTCTCTCTCGGAAGGGCTTATCTTCTTGGAGGCGGATCCGATGGGTGGCACTTCTTGCACACCCCACATCAAATTCATCCCTAGAGAAGATCTTCTCCCATCTATTCAACTGGGCCTTGGCTCTCTCTTTCCAAGCCCTGGACAGATTCGGGTTTTCCATGGTCAGCTTCTCCCAAACATCCGCTTCTTCACCTGTCCTCTTCACTTCTGACAGGGTAACAGGGGCCGCCGGGCTCACCTGGCCTAGCAACATTCTGGCTGGGATGTCCATGGGGTCTTTGGTAGTATTCCTAACACTCACTGGAACTCTATAATGGGCCTTCTTCAGGACCTTCAGCGGAATCACTTCCGGTATCACCTCCAGGCCTGAGGATTCACCCCTTGGGTCTGACTCCAGCATGACAAAGGGACCAGGCTGTTCCCAAGTAAGCTTCACAGTGGCCCTGAGACAGGTTACTTCACCGGGCTGCAACACTACCCCTTCTCTTCCAAGTCTCCACAACTTCCCTATCTCCTCTCCAGGGGTCTCCCGCTCTTGGACCAGCCGTTGGTAGGCTGTCTTCAGCATGGGATGGATCTTGGTAGCTGCTTGTCTTTCTTCCGTCACTAGAGGGGTCAGGAGTCTTCGGACCAGGTCCGTGTTCGTCCCTATTATAAGGGAATTCTTGTTGGCTCCAGGCGGCCTAGGACACACAACTGCCAGGGTGTCAAACACTTCGGCCTTCCCAGCCACGGATGGGTCAAAGGTTATTTGGACAGGAAGGTAGCCATCGTAAGGGAAACTCTGGGTTCCAATTCCCCATATTTCCAGCTCCTCTATCTTCTGGATAGGCAGATGACTCAGGTGCCTGTCGTAGAAGTCCCGGTATAGTAGGGTCACTTGTGCCCCGGTGTCCAGGAGGCCCCTGGTGTAGACTCCCTCCACTTGAATGGGCACTATAGGGGATGGGCCTACCAGCTTCTCTGGATATGGTCCGGCAGGAGCTGCCTTCTTCAGACCTTTTCCCTTTGGACTCTCTCTTGTCCTATTCCCTTTGGACTTGAACCTTTCTTGAGCCTGGTATGCACTGACTTCCCTCCTTTTAATGGGTGTAGGAACCCGCTGAGGTGTACTATTATTTTTCTTGGGTGGGCACCTCCTTTGGGGGGTGCCGTGCCTCTCCTGAGGGGTCTCCCCCCTTCTTCTTGGAGTATAGCTTTGTTGAGGGGTATTACGTTTCCCCTTTGGTGTTCTATCTCTCTTTTTGTTTTTCTTTGCATTCAGCTTGGAGTTTACTGAAGATGGTGGGCACCCGGTTGACTCCTTCACCGGGGCCCTCTGAAGTTTCCCGCCTGACTTGCGGTTGTCTGGTCTCTTCTTCTTCGGACTAGAACATGTGGCTGCAATGTGGCCAACTCCCCCACAGTTGAAGCAGACTATATCTCCCCATTCTTGTAAAGGTTCGGGTGCTGAGGCAATCGGGAACAATTCCTTCCTTGGACTTTCCTTCTTCTTGGGACACTCTGTGTCTTTTGCTATCAGAGAGGTCAATATCTCTAATACCTTGGACATCTGAGTTTTTAGGGTGTCTATCTCCGCCTCTCTTTCAGGGGTCATCACTGGATTGACCAGCACCTGTGCGGGTACAACACTTGTCTTATCCTTCTGCTGGTCCTGTTGCAGCGCCTCCTCATCTCTGATAATTTTTATTAAATCAGCATAAGTCAGCAACATTCCTCCTCCCAAGGTTTTCAGGTGCAGCCAGACTGGATCGGAGCGTAGCGCTCCCTTTAAGACTTGCTTCATTCTTGCCGCATCGGCATCTTGGGGCTTCATCCCTTTCTTTAACACAATCTTGCACAGCAGCCTGTTTAGCCTTCTGACATACTCGGAAAGTTTCTCCTCCGGTTTTTGGAAAGTGTGTTCAAACTGGTAGACCGTCTCTGTCACCTTGTCTAATTGACCAAACTCTTCCTGCAGCATAGCTAGACAATCCTGCGCCGTGCACCCTGCATTCCCAAACCGGAAACTTTTCACTGCTTCTGCTGCTGCACCTTTAAGGCTTTCTAACACTCGCTGCCTCTTCTGTGCCTCCGGCACCTCCCATGCCTCCACTGCCTGTAATGCCTGTTCCACCCAAGTATCAAAATCTTCTTCCCCTGCCGGGACAGGGAGCTTCCCTGAGAATATTTTTAGTCTCCGGTAGCTAATTTCCACATGCACCGTACTTGTCTTCTGACATTTGGCTAGCAAATCCCCTATTGCATTTATCAGTTCTGGTGATATAGCAGTGGCCGATGCAGGTGCCACCGGAGGTGGCGCCCTGTCTTCTCTTTCAGGTGTAGTTCGGGCCGCAGCCTGTGGCGATCCCGTAGGGGATGGTTCCCTTTCTACAGTTATTGCGTGCGCCAGCCTAAATGTTCTGTTGTCTGGCGTCCGCAGACACTTGTGCTTACAGGCCTCTGGCATCCCGTCCCAATATTCCACTAATGCGTATTGATATGAGATGTTTGGGTCTGTCTTCATGTCTATCACCCACGGTGTGTGATCTGGGGACACTGAACTCAGCAGTTCCTCTACCGTCTCACTTGACCATTTCTCGCCAGGAAGGCTAATGGCTATCGACTGTTTTGGCTCTGTATTAGCGGCTTTGCACCACTCTTCTACCGCTCTTGGATCCATGGGGTCCATGCCGGCACTTCTGGCGTTCGCTTGCTGCATCAGGATCCCGGACGAGAACCCCCACGTGTAGCGATACCTCCAACTAAGGAGGCCGCAGAATTAGATTTTGGGCCCTGAGTGCAGCTCCGCCAACCCCCGGCAATAGGCTCTATCCCCTTCTGGCACAGCTAGTACTAACAATCAATGATATGTCCTATGCAATAGAATAACTAAGCAAGGACACAGTAATGAATTGTAATAGGTAAAGTGTTTTACTCATCAATTCTCAATATGAATAAAAGGGGGTAACAATAATCACAGTTCTAAACAATCACTCCTAAGGGCAGCGTCCTGCCACTCTAACACACTATATAGTAACACACGCTACAAGTGCGCCATACGGGCGACCGTTAACTAAGTGCCCTATGGCGCAGCAATCAAACACGCTAGAATCCCCACCAGGCCTGGTTCTAATATTTAGCTTAGTCCTTCTTTCTTCACCGGCAGGTCTGTAATGGTGGTGCACTTAAACAGAGTATAACTTTGTAATCCAAGGGGTATGAAAATAACTTGTAGGCCACGGCAGTCTATAGGCCTATACACAGCAACAGTATCTAAGCTGGGCTTATGCCCTCTCACCCGCCGGACTACGGATCCAGTCCGGGAAAACCTCCACCGGCCGTGTCACACACTCTCGATCTCTCCAACGATCGGGTCCCCGATCCGACAAGGCGGTAGCTCACAAAGTCAAATGCCACCCAGGCTCGCAGAGGGGAGGATGGAAGGCTCTTCGGTGCAGAGCAAGGCCTCAGGCTTCAGGCCTTGCCCCTCCGACACATCCGCACAGGAGGATCCGTCCGTGAAGTCTCGTGTCGCCAAAGAGGCCGAGCCCGGCCCCGCCTCTTCCTTTTATATCCCCTCCCATGAGTCTCTGCGGTGGAACGTCACAACAAGAATGGGGTTATGGGTAATGTAGTTTCTTCCCAATATAGGGGAACACCCCGCTACATAAATATCCCCAAAAAATATATAAAAAAACATATTTTTTCCTCAGTTTAGGCCAATACGTATTCTTCTACATATTTTTGGTAAAAAAAAATCTCAACAAACGTTTATTGATTGGTTTGCGCAAAAGTTATAGCGTCTACAAAATAGGGGGTAGTTTTATGGCATTTTTATTAATATTTTTTTTTTTTTTACTAGTAATGGCGGCGATGAGCGATTTTTATTGTGACTGTGACATTATGGCGGATACATCGGACCATTTTGACACCATTTTGTGACCATTGTCATTTTTACAGCGATCAGTGCTATAAAAATGCACTGATTACTGTAAAAATGATACTGGCAGTGAAGGGGCTAACCACTAGGTGGCGCTGAAGGGGTTAAGTGTGACCTAGGGAGTGCTTCTAACTGTAGGGGGGATGGGCTGTGTGTGACACGACACTGATCACCGCTTTCGATTACAGGAAGCTGTGATTACTGTCCTGTCACTAGGAAGACTGGGGAAATGCTTGTTTACAATAGTATTTCCCTGTTCTTCCTGTGAGCTTGCGGCGGCGCGCGCGCGTATACAATGCCGCTTCTTAAAGGGGACGTATATATACGTAATTTTGCCTGCCCGTGCCATGCTGCAGATGTATATCTGTGTGCGGCGGTCGGCAAGCGGTTAATGGATGATTAATACAAATTTTAGGTTAGAGAATAACTTTTTTATATTTTCGCTACATGCTACACGTTCTAAACATGAAGGTTTGTACCTTGTTTTTATCTTTTAGTTGGATTTGAATGGAGCACCCCCACCCTAGGATCTTGCTTTCAATTTGCCACCAAACTTTTCCTCATCTTTACTATCATTCATACTCATTCATCCTAAGAATGAAAGCCTCATACAAAACATCCAACACTGCCAAGCTCCTTTTATTACACTGCACAGTATATTTGAGAAATGTTGGCCATATATTATTTGCTGCTTTATATGTACAATGCATATATATGCATCCCAGTGCTTTTATGTTCTAAAATCTCTTTAGTTTAGTCCTTACTATTGTACTTTTTTTTCTAAATGATTCGATTTAGTAAAACATACCTGTAAAAAAAAAGAAACAAAAGAAGAGGCAATACCATACTTTGTTGGTCTATGAAAATGTAATCAGTGACTGTGAATTTTACTCATTTATAGCAGACTTCAGTATTTCTGCTTGTAAGACAGAAGAAACCTCAAAGGGCAAGAGGGCAATCTAACTCCTTGTTCATACATAAAAGATGAACACATCTGTCCGATGATACTACAAGGTACTAAGGAAGAAAGCAGAAAATTGTATTATGTCTTTACTGCCAGCAAATGTGAATGTGGTTATTTTTCAGTTCTGGAATAGAGATATGTATATTTTGAGCACTAAATTATTTATAAAAATATATATAATGACAATTTAAACTATGAGTTTGATTAAAATAATGAGCTGCTAAGTAAGTATATACTGCCAAATCTGAAAGTGGCCACTGATATTACAAGGAAAGGGCATGTGAGCAAGTTCTTCCTCCAGCAAGGTGAAAATGTATTACCAGATGTCTGCTCAATCACATATGATTGTTTAGTGTGAGACTATGGAAGACCTCACTTACTGTTTTGAAGGTGAAAAAAAACTGAAAGCTATTTAAGGTTAGATGATTATTGTACATATAAAAGGGAGCATGCTATTAACAGATGGTTGCTATCTTACATTAAAATAATTTGCATGGAGTAAGTGTCCTGGGGTAAACTGGCCTTTATAAAACAATGCATCAGTGGACCATTACAATTCTTTAACAACAACATAAAATTGTATTCTTCTAAATATAGAAACTGATGGAGGTGATAAAGGAGTTTAAGATCATATTCATTTGGACTGAGTTACAGTTGAACCTTATTGTCCTAATTCTTTGAAAGTTTAACCAGCTAATGTTACTGTGATTTTGGGTACATACTATGAAGGCACACAGTGCTAGAAAAGGCCTTAATATGACGCTGTCAAAACTTATAACAAGCTTCTTCACTTGCCGACCGCTTAACTGGGAAAATACTTCATTTGTTTGACGTTAAATACAGAGGTTATGACTGCAGCTTGATGCCATAACCCCAATATTTTATTTTCCCTCAGGCACCGGACTTTCAGATGAAAGTGATCCCTGCAGCGTTCATTTTTAGAAGCGGTGGGAGGGATGACACTTCCCGGTGGTTCCTGGGCTTACGTTACCATTGGCTGAGACGAGAAACCAACAGGTTGGCTTGTAATAGAGATAAGTGATTAGAAGATGGCCACCACTCATCTCTATGCCCTTGGAGGACCGGAGCGACGTCATGACGTCACTTCTGGTTCTCAGGCCATGGAGAGATCTTTTAGACCACAGATTTCTCAATAAAGAGGATCTGTCATACTGTATTTATATCACAAAGGATGTTTACATTCCTTGGGATAGTAATAAAAGTGATCAAAAATATTTTTTTAAAGAAACAGTATAAAAATAAAAAAAGTAAATGGTGTTCGCATCACACATGTGAGGTATCATCATGAACAATAATTCTACCACCTCCTCTGTAACTCTAAACTGATAACCTGTAGACATTTTTTAATCTTTGCCTAAGGAGATTTTTAAGTACCATAGTTTGGCACCTTTTCATGAGCATGCACACATTTCAAGCATCACATGTTAGGTATCTATTTACTTGGTGTAACATCATCTTTCATATTATACAAAAAAATGTGGGTATATATTATGTTATTATTTTTTTTAACTCATTAAAGTGTATTTTTTCCCCAAAAATGTGACATAAAAAATTGCCACAACCGCCATTTTATTCTCTAGGGACTCTGCTAAAAATATATATATATATATATATATATATATTGTCTGGTTGTTCTAAATAATTTTCTAGCAAAAATTACAAATTTTTACTTGCAAACAATAAAGCCCCGTACACACGATCGGTTTGACTGATGAAAACCGTCCGATGGATGGTTTTCATCAGACCAACCGATCGTGTATGGTACCCATCGGTCTTTTTTCCATCGGTTGTAAAAAATTCGAACTTGTTTTAAAATTTTCCGATGGATAAAAAACTGATCGAAAACTCCGATCGTCTATGGGCAAGTCCATCGGATAAAAAACCCACGCATGCTCAGAATCAAGTCGACGCATGCTCAGAAGCATTGAACTTCATTTTTCTCGGCTCATCGGAGTGTTTTATGTCACCGCGTTTGGAACGGTCGGTTTTTTGACTGATGGTGTGTGGGCAAGACTGATGGAAAACAGTTTCATCGGATATCCAATGAACAAATCCATCGGACGAAAATCCATAGGTTATCCGATCGTGTGTAGGCCTGGTCCTTAACCACTTAACGACCGCTCACTGTATATATACGTCGGCAGAATGGCACCGACAGGCACAATCACGTAGAGCATACGTGATTGCCTTTGTACAGTTGGGGGGTCCAATCGGACCCCCCTCCTATACAGTGAGCGGTGGCTAAGTGTCCGGGAGCGTTCCGGGATGAGGGGACAGCCATTCGTTTCTGGCCACCCCCTCGCGATCGCTCCCGGCGAATGGAAATGCCCCCTCTGTCTGTGTCAGACAGAGGGAGCAGGAGGAAGTGATGTCATCTCTGGTGCGGCGCTCACATATACCGAGCGCCGTACAAGAGAAGATATCAGGTCAGTGCACACAACACTACACTGACACCAGGACACATAGGGACATAAATCGCCCCCCCAGGCCCCCCAGATCACCCCCCAGATCACCCCCCAGCCCCCAGTCACAGTGTCACTGATTGCAGTGACCATTTATTTAGTGATCACTGCAATCAGTGACATTTGTGACTGTAAAAGTGTCACCAAAGTTTAGTCTTAGGTCCAGTGTAGCCCCCTAACCCCCCCCCTAATAAAGGTTTAACCCCCTGATCACCCCCCAGATAACCCTTTCACCGCCTATCACCACTGTCGCTTAGCGATCATTTTTCTGATCGCTGTCTTAGCGTCAGTGATGCCGATCGGCAGCCAGTAATTTTTTTTAGGTTCGCCGCAGGTTTTTATAGCGTCAGGTACCCCAATATATTATCTAATAAAGGTTTAACCCCCTTGATCGCCCCCCAGGTAACCCTTTCACCCCCTATCACCACTGTCACTAAGCAATTGTTTTTCTAAACGCTGTCTTAGTGTCTGTGATGCAGATCGGTAGCCGGTAATTTTTTTAGGTTCGCCGCAGGTTTTTATAGCGTCAGGTACCCCAATATATTATCTAATAAAGGTTTAACCCCCTTGATCGCCCCCCAGGTAACCCTTTCACCCCCTATCACCACTGTCGCTAAGCAATTGTTTTTCTAAACGCTGTCTTAGTGTCGGTGATGCAGATCGTAGCCAGTAATTTTTTTTAGGTTCGCCGCAGGTTTTTATAGCGTCAGGTACCCCAATATATTATCTAATAAAGGTTTAACCCCCTTGATCGCCCCCTAGGTAACCCTTTCACCCCCTATCACCACTGTCACTAAGCGATCGTTTTTCTAAATGCTGTCTTAGTGTCTGTGATGCAGATCGGTAGCCGGTAATTTTTTTTAGGTTCGCCGCAGGTTTTTATAGCGTCAGGTACCCCAATATATTATCTAATAAAGGTTTAACCCCCTTGATCGCCCCCCAGGTAACCCTTTCACCCCCTATCACCACTGTCGCTAAGCAATTGTTTTTCTAAACGCTGTCTTAGTGTCGGTGATGCAGATCGTAGCCAGTAATTTTTTTTAGGTTCGCCGCATGTTTTTATAGCGTCAGGTACCCCAATATATTATCTAATAAAGGTTTAACCCCCTTGATCGCCCCCCCAGGTAACCCTTTAACCCCCATCACCACTGTCGCTAAGCAATCGTTTTTCTAAACGCTGTCTTAGTGTCGGTGAAGCAGATCGGTAGCTGGTAATTTTTTTTAGGTTCGCCGCAGGTTTTTATAGCGTCAGGTACCCCCATATATTATCTAATAAAGGTTTTAACCCCCTGATTGCCCCTAGTTAACCCTTTCACCAGTGATCACCATATAAGTGTTACGGGTGACGCTGGTTAGTTAGTTTGCTTTTTATAGTGTCAGGGCACCCGCCGTGTATATAACCCAATAAAGGTTTAACCCCCTGATCGCCCGGCGGGTGATATCAATTAGGTTTTAGCGTCAGAGAGGGTCTGAGTCACACCCCAGGCAGCGTCAGGTTAGTGCCAGTAACGCTAACACCCACGCGTGAAGCATACACCCCCCTTAGTGGTATAGTATCTGAACAGATCAATATCTGATCTGATCAGATCTATACTAGCGTCCCCAGCAGTTTAGGGTTCCCAAAAACGCAGTGTTAGCGGGATCAGCCCAGATACCTGCTGGCACCTGCGTTTTGCCCCTCCGTCCAGCCCAGGCCACCCAAGTGCAGTATCGATCGATCACTGTCACTTACAAAACAAAAACACACATAACTGCAGCGTTCGCAGAGACAGGCCTGATCCCTGTGACTCCAGTGCTGTAGGAGGTGATTTCACCACCACAGTTAAAAAAAAAAGGCAAATATGCCGAAGCATTGGGGCAGCAGGGGCGGAGGAGCGATTTTGCTCCTAATGCCGCGTACATATGGTCGAAATTCCAACGGAGGCTTGCCCGTGGAAAAGTCCGACCATGTGTGTGCGGCATAACTTTTTTGCGGGAGGATGCCCCCATGCTTCGGCATATATAAATGGTGCGTGTATGCCCATCATTGGAAGTGGGTGGATGAAGGGCGGTATTCTAATGGTGGGCATACCCACCGATCAATCTCTTTTTTCGTTCAGCCAACTGGCTGCATGAAATAAAAAGATTACAATACATGTCCAACAAGGACCAGCAACGTACTGGTATGTTGCTGGACTTTGAATGTTTATACCAGAATGATGCCTGCGGGTTTAGGTATCATCTTGGTATCATTCTTTTCAGCCTGCGGCCGGCTTTCATGTAAAAGCAATCCTAGCGGCTAATTAGCCTCTGGACTGCTTTTACAAGCAGTGGGAGGGAATGCCCCCCCCGGATATAAAAAGCGCCATTGGGAAATTGGGAAAGCATTTTATCACACCGATCTTGGTGTGGTCAGATGCTTTGAGGGCAGAGGAAAAATCTAGGGTCTAGAAGACCCCAGTTTTTTCAAAAAAAGAGTACCTGTCACTACCTATTGCTATCATAGGGGATATTTACATTCCCTGAGATAACAATAAAAATGATAAAAAAAAATACTTGGAAGGAACAATTTAAAAATAAAATAAAAAAGCAAAATTAATAATAAAAAAAAAAAGAAAAAAAAAAAAAGCACCCCTGTCCTGCCCTGCTCTTGCCCAATGGCAAACGCAAACGTCGGTCTGGCGTCATATGTAAACAGCAATTGCACCATGCATGTGAGGTATCACCGCGAAGGTCAGATCGAGGGCAATCATTTTAGCAGTAGACCTCCTCTGTAAATCTACTGGGGTAACCTGTAAAGGCTTTTAAAGGCTTTTAAAAATGTATGTAGTTTGTCGCCAATGCGCGTTTGTGCGAAATTTTAAAGCATGTCGTGTTTGGTATCTATGTACTCGGCCTAAGATCATCTTTTTTATTTCATCAAACATTTGGGCAATATAGTGTGTTTTAGTGCATTAAAATTAAAAAAAGTGTATTTTTTAACCCAAAAAATGCGTTTGAAAAATCGCTGCGCAAATACTGTGCGGAAAAAAAAAATGCAACACCCACCATTTTAATCTGTAGGGCCTTTGCTTTAAAAATATATATAATGTTTGGGGGTTCAACATAATTTTCTTGCAAAAAAAAAAATGTTTTCATGTAAACAAAAAGTGTCAAAAAGGGCTTTGTCTTCAAGTGGTTAGAAGAGTGGATGTAAGCTTCCTAATGTTGTGTATAAAATGCCAGAACAGTTCAAAACCCCCCCAAATGACCCCATTTTGGAAAGTAGACACCCCAAGCTATATACTGAGAGGCATGTCGAGTCCATGGAATATTTTATATGTTGACACAAGTTGCGGAAAAAACGACAATTTTTTTTTTTTTTTTGCACAAAGTTGTCACTAAATGATATATTGCTCAAACATGCCATGGGCATATGTGGAATTACACCCCAAAATACATTCTGTTGCTTCTCCTGAGTACGGGGATACCACATGTGTGAGACTTTTTGGGAGCCTAGCCACGTACGGGACCCCAAAAACCAAGCACCGCCTTCAGGCTTTCTAAGGGTGTAAATTTTTGATTTCACTTCTCACTGCCTATCACAGTTTCGGAGGCCATGGAATGCCCAGATAGCACAAAACCCCCCCAAATGACCCCATTTTGGAAAGTAGACACCCCAAGCTATTTGCTGAGAGGTATTGTGAGTATTTTGCAGATCTCGCTTTTTGTCACAAAGTTTTGAAAATTGAAAAAAAAAATATATATATATATATATATATTTTCTTTCTTCATTTTCAAAAACAAATGAGAGCTGTAAAATACTTGCCATTCCTCTCAGCAAATAGCTTGGGGTGTCTATATTCCAAAATGGGGTCATTTGGGGGGGTTTTGTGCGATTTTGGCATTTTATGGCCTTCGATAACTGTGATAGGTAGTGAGGAGTGAAATCAAAAATTTGTGCCTAGAAATCCTGAATTCGGTGCTTGGTTTTCGGGGTCCCGTACGCGGCTAGGCTCCTAAAAAGTCCCACACATGTGGTATCCCCGTACTTAGGAGAAGCAGAAAAATTTATTTTGGGGTGTAATTCCACATATAACCATGGCATGTGTGAGCAATATATCATTTAGTGACAACTTTTTGTAATTTATTTATTTATTTATTTTTTTTGTCATTATTCAATCACTTGGGACAAAAAAAATATATTCAATGGGCTCAACAGGCCTCTCAGCAATTTCCTTGGGGTGTCTACTTTCTAAAATGGGGTCATTTGGGGGGGTTTTGTGCTATTTTGGCATTTTATGGCCTTCGAAACTGTGATAGGTAGTGAGGAGTGAAATCAAAAATTTGCGCCCTTAGAAATCCTGAAGGGGGTGCTTGGTTTCCGGGGTCCCGTACGCGGCTAGGCTCCCAAAAAGTCCCACACATGTGGTATCCCCGTACTCAGGAGAAGCAGCAAAATGTATTTTGGGGTGAAATTCCACATATAACCATGGCATGTGTGAGCAATATATCATTTAGTGACAACTTTTTTTTTTTTTTTTTTTTTTTTTGTCATTATTCAATCACTTGGGACAAAAAATAAAAAATTCAATGGGCTCAACATGCCTCTCAGCAATTTCCTTGGGGTGTCTACTTTCCAAAATGGGGTCATTTGGGGGGGGTTTGTACTGCCCTGTCATTTTAGCACCTCAAGAAATGAGATAGGCAGTCATAAATTTAAAGCTGTGTAAATTTCAGAAAATGTACCCTAGTTTGTAAACTCTATAACTTTTGCGCAAACCAATAAATATATGCTTATTGACATTTTTTTTACTAAAAACATGTGGCTGAATACATTTTGGCCTAAATGTATGACTACAATTGAGTTTATTCGATTTTTCTTATAACAAAAAGTAGAAAATATCATTTTTTTTCAAAATTTTCGGTCTTTTTCCATTTATATCGCAAAAAATAAAAATCGCAGAGGCAATCAAATACCATTAAAAGAAAGCTCTATTTGTGGGAAGAAAAGGACACAAATTTCGTTTGGGTACAACATTGCATGTCCGCACAATTTACAGTTAAAGCAGCGCAGTGCAAAATTCTGAATTCACCTCTGGTCCTCTAGCTACCAAATGGTCCGGGGCTTAAGTGGTTAAATGGTTAATGGAAAAAACAAACCCTGTGTACCCCCCCCCTTCCTTTAAAACACTGGGTTTAATATTAAAAGACATTGACACTATAAGGCATTTATTATAAAGGATTTTCCATTCCATTCGAAGCTGATACAATTCAGATTTAGCTAGGATTAAACCTGAATGTCTACTAATCATATGAGTAGTTTTCTTTATCTTTGCATTACCCTTAACATTTTTGAGCATTAGGTTATTTGCTTGATGATATTACATTTTCTAGGGCTACCAAAATGTACAAAGATAATATTAAATTTAAAGAATTCTCAAGTGCATGTGTAATTCTACCTTTGCTATATTTAGCAAGCTGTGGTTTAATTATTAAAGGATATAATCTTAGAGCAAGGCAGGATGTGTCTCCGAATATGCTTTTTTACCGAAACAAACATTGATCCTTGCCATATTATGTTGCACAGATAATGAATACACATACATATGAGAGCTGATATAAACAAAGCATGGATTCAGCCCTTTAAAATAAAATTATGTGGTTTACAATTAAAAATTATATATTAATATTTACAAATTCTAAGTAGCGCATGTACAAAATGTTGGAAGAAAATATATCCCTAGAGGGCTCTATGAGAGGTCAGAATGAAAAGAAGAAATACAGAACACTGAGTTGCTACAAACAGAGCAGGATAATTTATTTTATGCATTTGCATAGCCCAGCAAGCTGTGCAGCGCTATAGGCTAATGTTGTCCCAAGTCAGATGTGGGGATCAACCCACTTAGATATAAGCCACAATCAGTAGTATGAAACACTGGTCTCCAGAAGATTAAAATTTACCTATTACACCAGTGGTAACAAGGCAGGGAAACTCTTGGCCAACAAAATAAAAGGTCATAGAACTAAGACCCAAATCTCACATATATTACAGCCTACCACACTAGTTAAACAAACTCATCCTCAGGCGATAGCCGACGCCTTCAGCCAGTACTACGGTTCTCTCTATAATGATTCTTCCACACCGCAACCAACACAGAAAACCATAGATGCTTTTTTTAGAGAAGCTCAAATTTCCCAAACTTACACCTGAACATCTTCGAAACCTTAATTCCCCTATCACTGAACTGGAGTGAAAAGTGTTTTACAATCCCTTTTACTCAACAAAATCCCCGGGCCCAGACGGTTATACAGGGGAATATTACAAGACTTTCCAAGACATCCTTTGCCCACATTTAACCAAGGTATTTGGCTCTGCTGCTGCATCTTCCTCATTCCCCCCAGAAATGCTCAAGGCTATAATTATAGCTCTGCCAAAACCAGGGAAACCACCAGATACACCACAGAACTTTAGACCTATCTCATTATTAAACAATAATGTTAAAATGTATGCCAAATTCTTGGCTACTAGACTGGTGGACATCCTGCCTGATACTGTCGATGAAGATCAGTCTGGGTTCACCAAGGGGAGACAGACGGCTGACGCCACTAGATGCCTGATAAATATCATTCACGTAGCTAAACAGAGGGAAACGCCTTCTCTGCTCCTTTCACTGGATGCAGAGAAGGCATTTGATAGGATACACTGGCAGTTTCTGGCACAGGTACTACACAGGTTTGGATTTAGCGGTCTCATATATACAGCCATTATGGCACTATACACCCAACCGTCGGCTCAGGTTTAAATATCAGGAGCAATATCGACTCAATTTTCAATAACAAATGGGACCCGCCTGGGGTGCCCCCTATCATCGCTTATTTTTGACCTACTGATGGAGCCACTGGCCTCGTATCTGAGATCACACCCTCAAATCACAGGAGTAGAGGTGTGTTCTAGACGTCACGTCATCAGCTTATTTGCTGATGACATAATCTTAATGCTCGCAAATGCAGATGAATCTTTGGCCGCAGTAAATAAAGCACTTGAGGTGATTTAGTTCGCATTTGTAGCGCTATATAAGTTATTCACTCACTCACTCACTCACTACAAACCTTCTCTGAAATCTCATACTACAAAGAGAATGAGACAAAATCATACATTTTAAATCTAGGCATACCTGCAGAGGTCAGGAAAACCCTACAAAACAAATTCCCTTACATATGGAAAGAGGAAGGTATAAACTACCTGGGTATCACTTTGACTTCCAATCCAGATGACCTACTAGCTGCCAATTACACACCCTTCCTGAACTCCTTAAAGACCAAGCTACATAAACTTGCCCAAACTGAACTATCTTGGCTGGGCAGACTAGCAGCTTTTAAGATGCAAATACTACCTCAACTATTGTATATCTTTAGAACTCTCCCAATCCCTCTTCCCAGCGTTTACCTTAACTCCCTGCAATCAATACTTAACAGTTACCTATGGCGGGGGAAGAAAGCCAGATGTGCCTTCAGTAGACTAATTAAACATAGGACAGCGGGAGGGATAGGTCATGTACACTTGCAAGACTACTACTTTGCAACTATCCTAACACAGCTCAGACACTGGGTGGGGCCCAACTCTAAAACACTATGGAAGGAAATAGAACAAACACAAATACCAATGGGCAATTTACGTTGCTTTTTAATGACAGCCCACCATACTAAGTCATTAGACAGAAAACTAGCACCCCCTATCCTCGCTTCACTGAGAGCTTGGGCTCACCTCTGCAAATCACAACAGTGGGAGGGCAAGACAGTATCATTAAAATTACCTATAACAGCAGTCCAACATATAATCCCAGACATTAATCTTACTGTACGGAAGAAGAAGGGAATCAACTACCTAGAAGACGTACTAGACGGTTCCCAAATACAGCCATTTCACATTTTACAACAAAAACATCTATTGCCATCAACAGAACAATACAAGCACATGCAAATAGCACAATTACTAAAAAAGAATCCTCAAATTCTCACCTATCTACTGGTGAAATTAGTCCATTTCTATCAGCAAACCCTGAATCTATCCAAAGGCATATCAACTATCTATATGGGACTTCAGGAAAAAGACAAATTGGTTAAAACTCAAAACATGTTAGCATGGGAACAGGAAAATGGGGCAGAATACACAGTCCAACATTGGGAGAAATCACTTAAGCCCCGTACACATGATCGGTTTGACTGATGAAAACCGTCCGATGGATGTTTTTCATCAGACCAACCGATTGTGTATGGTACCCATCTGTCTTTTTTCCATCGGTTGTAAAAAATAGAACTTGTTTTAAAATTTTCCGATGGATAAAAAACCGATGGGAATTTCCGATCGCCTATGGGCAAGTCCATCGGTTAAAAAACCCACGCATGCTTAGAATCAAGTCGACGCATGCTCAGAAGCATTAAACTTAATTTTTCTCGGCTCATCGGAGTGTTTTACGTCACCGCGTTTGGTACGGTCGGTTTTTTGACTGATGGTGTGTGGCCAAGACTGATGAAAAACAGTTTCATCGGATTTCCGATGGACAAATCCATCGGACGAAAATCCATAGGTTATCCGATCGTGTGTACGGGGCTTCAGACTTCAATATGCTACCACTAAAAGTACTAATCTGTAGGAAATGCACCAGAAGATACTTCTTCGCTGGTACCTTACCCCACATCGTATGTCAAAGATATTCCCGGAAACTTCCCCGGGATGTTGGAGACTCTGCGGGGGGAGGGGTACATTGGTCCATATACTATGGTACTGTCCCAAGATAAAAGCTTTGTGGTCCCAAGTGGAGAGTCTTATATCTAATATCTCACCACTCAATCAACCACTGCAGCCTGATATGGCCATACTCTCCCTTGATCTAGGGTCTGTTCCTACTCCCTATATAACTGTAGTATCACATATACTGTTGGCTACCCACCTATCTATACTCAGACACTGGAAAAACATTGCTGCTCCAACAATCTCAGAAGTCATAAATACAGTTCACACACACAGCACATATGAGATACTCCACTCATCCGCTTTGGGGAAATATGAGAAAATTTCCAAACTTTGGTCTCCCTGGCACCATTGGCGGTCGGGAAACAGGGATTAATGATACTTCATTGGAATACTGATAGCTAAAATACATCATAATGATGACTGAACAGGGTAAAAGTTAGTTGTTATTGTTATGTTAATTGTTATGTTTAATAGTATGTGGCCATTCCTTGTTGTAATATCTGGACGAAACAACTCTTAAGAACAACATGTCTGATAAAATAGGATTGCAGGCATATACCATTCTCTACTTAGAGTTGATCACTGCGATCAATTAGAGAGATCGTAAGTGATTGAGCATAGCCAAGTTCCTACCAGAGGGGACACCCCATTTTCCCAGCACTGTAATGGTAAGAATTACTTGGATATGTCAATGATATAAGGTAACCTACAACAATAATGGAATGTGTTCTTTGTCTTACTTTATGTACAATGCAAAACTCAATAAAAAACTATTGAAATAAAGTATTGCCAGTAAAGATTTAAATCAGATTGTTGCTGTGGGGTAACACAAACAGATAATATTTAATAAACTTTTCAGAATGAAGCCTTTGATGCTACCACATCATCACTATGGCTTTCCAAATCAACAGGGAAACATTAATAATGTTGATTGGATTGATACACTCAAACTGGGATTACCAGATAAGGCACTCGGAAGCGGAAGTTCATAGATCTGACGGTTGAATAAATCTGACAGGTTGATCGCGCAGCAAACTAGTAAATGAATTTGAACTTTGGACTACTTTCCAGTTACTTAAAGTGGTTGTAAACCTCAGAAATGAAATATGAACAAATCATATCATTCTATAGTGTGTACTTGTCTCAAATAAGAGCAATAAGTGCTATTTCTGTCTGCTGCTTCACTCCTCTATCAGCATAAATCACTTCTGACAACTTTTTATGACACCAAGAGAAAAAAAGGTGACAGGAAAGGGAGATCCAGCTGATTAACAGATGTTCCTGTCTGCTGTGTGAAGGGGGGTTTCCCTTCCCTCCAATCACCTCTTATGCGGCGTAAACATGATCGTTTTTCATGCCATTCTTTAAAGCAACGTTTTTCTCGTCTTTTTTTTTTCATGTTTCCTCTCAAACCTGTCTTGCGTACACACAATCATTTTAAAAAACGTTCAAGCAAAGCGCAGTGACGTACAACACGTACGACGGCACTATAAAGGGGAAGTTCCATTCGGATGGCGCCACCCTTCATGTTAGTAAAGTTTGTTGAGCGACGATTTGCGCTTTTCTGCCTCGTGCTTTTCAGTCCGTTACAGCGTGACGAATGTGCTATCTCCACTACGAACGCTAGTTTTACCAGAACGAGCACTCCCGTCTCATACTTGATTCTGAGCATGCACGTTTTTTTTCACCTCATAAAAGCATACACACTATCGTTTTTCACGTCGTTAAAAAAAACGACATGAAAAACGACGTGAAAAAATAGAGCATGTTCGAAATTTTTAATGCCCGTTTTTCACGTCGTTAAAAATGCTCTGGAGCATACACACGATCGGTTTTAATGCCCATTTTTAAAAATGGCATTTTTAACGGCATGAAAAACGATCGTGTGTATGGGGCATTAGAGCTCTACTTAGTGAGCTCTGCAAAAAGTAACTTCAGTTCTCTGACACCTTTTTTTTCTGACAGCTCAGACACGCTTTATAAATTATGCACTTTGAATGGCTGTAGAGAAGAGATGGCTGCAGATAAACAGGTACAACTTATATAGGAGGATTTGTTTCATGTAAAGTGCATCACCTGAGGCCAGTCACTTCATTGGGTATATAAACTTTAAGAGTCTTTGAACTCAGTTCTCTACTCTCCTCCTTCACGGACCAAATAAGAAGCATAGTAAAACCATATATGGGCAATGAAATTATGGTGGATAGATAATCAAGCCATAATCCACATGAGTGGTGAGGGCCAGAAAGAGAAAAGTAATGACGGCAATCAGTGGGCATGTTGAAATAAAAATAGGATAAAAAGATGGACTTTATGGGCACGACAAATTGATATAAAATTACTCAAGTTTTATTAAAAATTGACAAAAAAAAGGATAACAAAACATACAAATAAAATGAATGTTATATAGAACTATTCATCAACCTAATGTTGACACACTTATACACATCACCCAATAGCCAAAATTCAATGAGAAGTTGGAATTTATACTGGGTAGAATGACATCAAGGTCAATTCTTTCAGTATATTGGATACCAGTATTGGCTGGTGGCATTGATTGGTGGTGTGTCGTCAGAAATTCATTCCTAAACCCGACATGTTGCGCGACACAAGTCGCTTCTTCAGGAGTTTTTTGAATGTATGGGTTAAAAGGTTTTTCAAGTAAAAACGGAGGTTTATAGATGGTCAGGATGGCAATAGTAGTAGTAGAATAATGCCTCTGGGTATCTTGAAAAAACTCTGCTTACCTGAATAGCATAATATATAGCTACGATGTAGAGCCCAATATCCGTGTTTAAACCCCAATTATGGAGAAAAAAATGAAAATTGATACACGGATATGGTTACTTGTAGTTTCAATTATGCTAGCAGGAATTCGATATTGTCCTAGCTTGCAGAGTTGCCCAGTCTGGACTTGTAATAGATGTTAGTGGGAGTGCCTCCGTTTAGTAGGTAGCAGCCCTTGGTAGTCAGGGATTATCTGCACGAATTCATTCATTTTATTTGTATGTTTTGTTATCCTTTCTTTTGTCAATTTTTAATAAAACTTGAGTAATTTTATATCAATTTGTCGTGCCCATAAAGTCCATCTTTTTATCCTATTTTTATTTCATCTACAATCTCGGGACGTGGCAATTTTTTATTACATTGTATCCCCAGTACCACTCTGGGTGGATATGATTTTCATGTTTCCAGTGGGCATGTTGGTCACTATCATAACTTTGATCATGATGTTATCAAGTTTTTGGCCCTGGACCATGTCCCGCTCGACTCGAGGGGGGGGCAGTGTAGACACTAGATCTATGACCTTAGGGCCACTCCTTTTCCTGGATTTAATGAAAGTCTCAGTTTTAGACCATTCCTTTGATGTTATCTTCTGAATGGATTTTTGGTTTTATATTCATTGTTCTTCCCCCCTCTTCTCCATTTTTCTTTGTCTTTTCCCTCCCCCTTTTTTTTTTTTTTCCAATTAGCTGCTTACTGTTGCCACTGTAAAATGGTGTATGTCTCTGCATCAAGGGTCACGAGCAAATTCTCGTGGCCCTTCATGTTATGGACATTTGAGCTTTAACTTTCATTTAAAGGTTAATGCATTATATAATGTGTTGTTTTATTTGTTGATACTATGTAACATTCTATATATCTGTATCAACTAGTTTTGATATGATTGATTAGGGATTGACATGGGTCTCTTTTCTTCTCCCTCCCTCGGAGCATCGGGCTATGTGAGCTGGTTCTCCAGCTGGGCCCGTTTATCTGTATCTATGCTTATCCTTTTTGACATCAGCCACCTGCCCTGTCTGTTGTGCGCCACCATCTCACTCAGGCCATGATTCCCCCTTGATTTGTGCGGTGTGACCATATGGGCGCCCAGGGTCATCTATGTCATCTATGTTCCTCCACGGATGACCCTATTCCAGCGCAGCGTTATCCTTGGTGACAGGCACGTTGTCCGCTTCGGCTGCTTTCATCATCTCCATCGGAGGATGTGTCCGCACATCCCCTGTTGGTTGGTTATTCCAATGGGGAGTGTCCGCTTGCGTCTGTCCCGCCTGTGGTGACGGTGAGCGGCTCCTCCCCATGCCCTGGTGCATTCTGGTTCCTGCAGTCCTCGGCATGTGTTGTGTCCTACGGGCTGACGTCATGCGCTCTTAGCCCGCATTGCGGTCAGTGATGTCAGACGCCGACCGCAATGGCGGACAGTATATAACCTGCTCACACGCTGTTTGCAGCAGTGTGGGCTGGTGGAGCCTAAACTGGTGTCTTGGACATCGATAGGTAAGGTTCAGCTAATTTCTGGTTTTCCTTTTTCGTTTCTTTCATACTCTTCTTGCTTATAACCTACTCCTTAGTCCGCACTACTAATGAGGGACTATACCAAATGTATATGATATTTTTTATAGGTTAGAGTGGGCTTTTGTCCCACTTTATTTTGGACTGTCGGACCTGTAATTATTAATTTTTTCCATCTTCATCATTGATTTCGCTATATATATATGGAGACTATTGTCCATGATGTTCCATTTCTTCTTTTTTACATGGAACAACTTTAAATATTTAAATATCTATTTACAATAATATTGCTTAAATGCAATACACATCCTGTAATACATCCAGTCCTTCAATTTTTCTTGATCAATTTTACTTTTTGATTTTGTGTGCTTATTTTTGGAGGATATAGGCACGCCATGCTATTCATACCTAAATAAACTAAACCTACTGTGGTTTCTTTTAGTGGCTTCCACAACATAAATCCGTCTTTCTTCAAGCAGACAGCCCCACAATATTTGCAAGTGAACATATCTTTGTTCACTTGATTATATGTAAGTTAACCTTATTTACTGCAACTATTCACTGAATTCATAGTAGACGGATTTTTCCGTCCTCTGTGGTTTGCTTATTGGCTTACCAATCTCACTGTGTTTTCATTCTTATTTCTTTCCTTTTCATCTTTTTTTTTTTTTCATTCTTGTCCTTGTCTTTGACATACAGCCGGTCCCCTACCTATTGTTCGCTGTGGTCACACAACCGCGCCTTTCTTTATATGGGTTGATCGTAGTTCTCGATCCTGTGTTTCTTGGTGGTGCTTTGCAGACAGTACGGGTGGCTTGGTAAGTAACAGAGGGAGGGATTTGACCCTGCAGTCTAATCTTGTCTGTATCTAATTTGTCTAAATATGGTTGTTTATTTATTCAAATGTATAATTTTGTACTCCTTTTCTCTCTTTTGTATAGTCATACTTGACAAACATTGATGGTCATCGCATACCCCTGAGGAAGCTTTTTTAAGCGAAACATGTTGGGTTTCTATGCGAGTTCTTGTATTCCATCCAAAACTTTATGCATTATGACCACCATTTCTGTATGACATACCATGCATTGAATATACCTAGGATCTGTTTTTTATATCTCTTGCAAAAATTTGTACTAAATAAAAAATTATATATTTTTAGAAACTCTCTCTCATTGATTTATCTATGCACCACAAAAATCCCTTTTGTCCTACCTCCCCTTTACTATAAATTGCCTGGGATGAGGTGCCTATTTTGATGAGTGTTTCACCAATGAATGGACAATCCAAATATGAACAAATTATACTTTTATTAATTTGTTACATATGAATATCAGAACCATGAAGCCAGTCCCACCACCCACTTCACTGAATTACCAGAGGAGAGGATGAGCCAAGATTCTCTCTGGCTAATTAAGAATAAAGGCAATCCTGACACTCTTCATGTGTACTGGGAGATAGAATTTACCCATCTCTGCATTCTGTGCAGAAGATCATTAAAATGATTAGTACACTCATCTGTTGCAAACTAATATTTTGCCCAATTTAAGCATGTCTAGAGACATCAGCAAATCTATAGTAATTCCTAATTTCTTTAGACAATGTGATAATTATTACATAGGTTATGTATCTCTTTCATCTGTTGTTTATACCTCTTATTTGGTACAAAATTAGCCACAGGCATTGTAAGGATTACTTTGGATTATGAAGGGTCCAACCAATTTTAGAGACATTTTGATCAGTAAATGTACAAGGTTATGCAAAAAGGCATTGCCCAGAGCAAAGCTAAAATGCAAAAGTACAATAATTCATGGCAACTTTAACCACTTGTTTACTGGGCACTTAAACCCCCCTCCTGCCCAGACCAATTTTCAGCTTTCAGAATTGATGCACTTTGAATGACAATTGCGCAGTCATACATTGCAGTACCCAAATGACATTTTTATCATTTTTCCCCAGAAATAGAGCTTTCTTTTGGTGGTATTTGATCACCTCTGCGGTTTTTATTTTTTGTTAAAACATTTTTTTTTTTTTTATGTTTTTTTTTTTTTATTATATTTTTTTATATTTTGTTATAAAATTTTGCAAACAGGTCATTTTTCTCCTTCATTGATGTACGCTGATGAGGCTGCACTGATGGGCTGCACTGATGGGGTGCACTGATGGGCTGCATTGATGGGCACCGATGGGCGGCACTGGTGGTGGGCACTTATAGGCGGCACTGGTGGGCACTGATAGGCAGCACTGAGAGGTGGTACTGATGGGTGGCACTGAAGGACATTGATAGGTGACACTGGTGGGTACTGAGAAGTGGCACTAATAGGTGGCATTGATAGGTGGCACTGATAGCTGGCACTGATGGGCACTGATAGGTGGCAGTGATGGGCACTGATGGGTGGAAGTGATGGGCACTGATGGGTGGCAATAATGGGCACCGGTAGGTTACACTGATAGGCAGCATTGCTAGGTGGCACTGATGAGGCACTGATTGGCATCACTGGTGGGCATTGATAGGTGGCACTTGTGGGAATTGATAGGTGGCACTTGTGGGCATTGATAGGTGGCACTGTGGGCACTGGCAGGTAGCAATGGCAGGTGGCACTGGCAGGCAGTATTTATGGGCACTGAGGCTGATGTGCCTCCTTCCTCTTCGAGACCGATGTCCCTTGTGCACAAGCCGGTGCTCTGCTTTTTTTTCTCCTCACGCTGTTAGCGTGAGGAGAAAATAAAATGATTACCGATCCTTTGTTTACATCACGTGATCAGCTGTCACTGTCTGACAGCTGATCACGTGGTAAGGGGCCGGGACTGGCCCCTTACATGGATCTGTGATCGCCCGAGTCTCAGTGAGGCGCATTGCGCGTGAAAAGGGGAGGACGTCTATTGAAAAGGGGAGGACGTCTATTGACGGACTCCCGGCAATTGGAGTCCGTGCTGTAGCTGTCATTCGGCTATAGCGCGGATGGGAAGTGGTTAGATTATTAAACTTTAATTGGTATGAGAAATGGACCTTGCAGATTTGTTTTTTCCTTATTGAACAAGTTTGTTCGTATTAACCTTGCAATTTTTCAGTCTAAATAGTCCTATGGTTTGTGGCAGCATAAGTAGGCTACATTGATTGAAAAGGGCAAATAAAGGAGGAATTCATAAATACACATAAGACTGAGATACCAGGTCTAATGCCGCGTACACACGGCCGTTTTTCTCGTTGAAAAAAAAGAAATTTTTCCCATTCGAGGAGAAAAACGATAGTCTGTGGGCCTTCTGTCATTTTTTTCGATGAGAAAAACGGCATTAAAAACGACGAGAAAAATTAGAACATGTTCTAATTTTTCTCGTAGTTTTTTTCGACATGTTTTCCGCGGCAGTGTTTCCCATAGGGAAACATCGGGTTCTTCTCCTCACTGCAGTGTTAATTGTTGGTTTTGCCTAGGAGGTGGTGAATATGGTGACATACTTACATTATTCTCTCTTGGCAGCTAGCACTTTCCTCTATTGTCTGAAGCTCTGGAATGTGGCTAGTCTGCTGGTTCTGCATTGTACGGGATGACATCAGAGAGCTGCAACTGACCGGGCAGGGGGCCTTATCATATGAATAGGAGGAAGCATGCAGGGACAAGGAATAAGGTAGGTATATCACCTTATTCATTATTCCTTAGGCAAAACTAGTAATTAACTGTTACAGTGAGGAGAGGCACCCACTGCAAAGGTAAATCTTTTTTCAACTTTAATTGTAACAAATGACTTTGGATAGCATGGGCAGAATCTATCAAAACACATTTTTTTATTCAGTTGTTTTTGGGATCTATAGATAAAAAGAATATGAACTTGCCTCTACCCTATAATATATACTATATGCTAGTACAATTTAGGTGTCAGTGTCAAAACAACCTTTATTTTCCTCAAATCCTTCACTATAAAATTCCATTACTCTTTCGTCCATGGACCGACACAGCTTCTCTATTGACAAAGTGGGTATTATCCGTTAATTAGGAGTGACTAGGCAGAAAAACTTGTAAAAAGTGTTGCATCACACCTTCTACAGTACCGCCCAGGGGGCGGACCCTCTGGGTATAACCTCTCAGTCTGCATCTCGCAGATCAGTTTTTTTCTGTCTAGCAAGGAGTAGGACATGGCTCCCTTCGGGCCCATTGGTCCGGGGGAAAATATATATATATATATATTTATTTTTTCATTTGTTGTTTCCTGCGATCTTCGATCAACTGCCGACTGGGTGACAGGCTGGAGCCTCAATCCTTGTAGTCTCCCCAGTTTCGGCCATCGAGCGTGTGCCGACCCTAGCTACGCGCTGGGTTTTCCACGACATGCCCGTCGCTCCACGGGTGGCCGGTGAGCCTACGCTCCAGGGCCTGCATCGGACCGCTCAGCTTCGGCTGACCTTATGGCCGAGTCGCAGCAGCCTGGCCGGTGAGCTTACGCTCCAAGGCTTGCATCGGACCGCTCAGCTTTGGCTGACCTTACGGTCGAGTCGCAGCAGCCTGTCCGGTGAGCGTCATGCTCCAGGGCATACATATGATCGTCCCTTCTGGGTCCAATCACAGCATGCCTGGCCAACAGTCACCTTCCGTGCACGGACAATTATCTGTTTGGAATGTCTTCCAGCATAATACATGCAGGATAGGTAAGTAAAACTCCCCTGCCTCGGCTGGGTGATTTAGCTGGACATTCCTGGAGAGATCAAGTAAGTGGTTGTGGCCCCTTTCTTCCCTCTCTCCCTGCCTTTCCCTCCTCCCTGGGCTTCTAGCTAAAGGTTGCTGGGTGCTGGGGGTCACCTAAGGGGTCCCACTGGAGCGGGCTGGCTGTAACTAACATTTAAAAGAAATGTCATTTCTGCGTACCTGTGTGTGTGTGTGTCCTTCCTCCTCCATGCTGTCGGCGGCCATTTTGAGGTGGTCCCTGCCAAGTTTGGCCTCTTGTGACTGCCCGGCGGCCATCTTCCTGTGGTTCGGCCACACCCACTGGCCCCTATCAGGTGATCGGCGGCCATGTTTGTCCACCCTGTATGCATAGATTGCCATTCGGCGGCCATCTTTTTGTGGGCTGCGGCTGCTTGACCTCTATCTTCGGCTCCGCGGCCATTTTCTTGGAGCCCACATTATCTTCCATACAGACGATTTTGGCAGCCATTTTGCGAGAGCCTCCGGCCTCTAGGGTGCATTACACTGGCGCAAAAATTCACACAGGAAGTGCTGATAAAAGAAGCAGACTGACACAGCAGCAGAGGACAGCATCACAGGCGCAGCATACGGCAGCATAGCAGTACCTATCCAGGGTGGTGAGTCCTCTGGGTGACCCAGCCTCTCTGCAGCACAGGAGGGTGGCCTATTGATATCTCGCCTGGAGCCCTGTGGGTGTCAGCGTGTGGTCAGCATGGCATCTAAGCCAGATGTCTTCTCCCCTGAAACACCAGATTTAGCAGCTGGTGTCCCTGAGGTGTCTATGGACGCTATGTCGGCAATCCTAGAGGCGTTTGCTGCCAGGGTGGAAGCAGCACACGGGAATACAGGGGGTAATAAACGCCCCCATCCCCTGCAATCTTCTGGGGATTTTTCTGATGCAGAACCAGGTCCAGCTACGGCTCATGGCCCAGATTCTGATGCATCAGAGACTGCAGACCGTGACGGATCGGACAGTGAGGAGGACTCCAAGTCCAGGTCAGTACGCGAGACGGCTTTGGTATCTGACCTTATTACTGCAGTGCGGGATACGCTAAAGTTGGAAAATACTGCAGAAGTAGCAGATACTCCCGTCCCCTTTGGGTTTCGTAAACCTGCCCGCACTGCTAAGGTGTTCCCTTGTGTGTCTTATTTTGACAAACTCTTATACAAGGAATGGGAGAACCCACTGAGGGTCTTTACAGCCCCAAAGAGGTTTGCAGTACGGTACCCCTTTGAGGAGAGTTTTCTGAAGATATGGACCTCTCCCCCTATAGTGGACCCTTCGGTGTCCAGACTTAATAGAGCCACCACTATTCCAGTAGAAGGGGCTCCTGTTTTCAAGGACCCTGTGGATAAGAAGGCTGAAGCACTCACTCGCTACCTATACTCAGTGGTAGGCTCGGCAGTACGCCCGGCATTGGCGGGGGCCCTAGTGTCTCAGACACTTACTGAATGGGCAAAATTGCTACTCCAGGGGTTAAAGGAGCGAGATGCTCCCCCTAATGAGATAACTTTGGCCGACCAGTTGGTCCAGGGCCTTAAGTTTGTCTGCGAGTCAGACATGGATACTATTCCCCTGCTGTCAAGAGCTTTGGTTTATGCAGTAGCAATACGCCGCCTGATCTGGCTAAAGGGCTGGTCTGCGGACCAGACTTCCAAGAAAGCCCTGTTGGATCTGCCTTTTAAGGGCGACAGACTTTTTGGGGCTTCTCTGGATGACATCATCAAGGATGCCACAGGAGGTAAAAGCACTTTGCTTCCCCAAACTAGCAAGGGTAAGGGACCACGCCAAGGGCAAGGGCCCTCCTTTACTGCACGTAAGCATTTTTTTTGCCCCCTTAAGGCGACAGGGAAAAGACCCCAGGCCGATAAAGCGCCTACCCAAGGACAGAAGCGTCCTTGGTCCCGCAGACCCAACAAGCCTGCGGACAAATCTGCGTCCACATGAAGGTCCGCCCCCACCCAGCTCTCGGGTGGGGGGACATCTTCGCAAATTCATGACTCAGTTGACTGCTCTAGTCTCCGACAGGTGGGTTTGCGAAGTAATCTCCTCAGGCTACAAGATAGAATTTCTCTCTTGTCCACCGGACAGATTCATCACCTCCAATCTCCAGCTACTACCGACCCGTCGAGAGGCCCTGTATGGGGCGGTCCAGGGTCTACTGGAACGCGGGGTAGTTATTCCAGTTCCAGAACAGGAACGGGGTCAGGGTTTTTACTCAAATCTGTTCATTGTGCCGAAGAAGGAGGGGGTTCATCCAATCTTGGATCTCAGAGCCCTCAATTGCTTTGTGAAAGTACAAAGATTTCGGATGGAGTCGGTTCGATCTGTAGTCACGGCTCTCCATTCGGGGGACTTTCTGGCCTCCTTGGACATCAAGGACGCATACCTGCATGTCCCCATATACTCCAGACACCAGAGGTTTCTGCGATTTGCTATCGGGAAGAACCACTACCAGTTTGTGGCCCTCCCGTTTGACCATGCCTCAGCACCCAGGACGTTCACCAAGGTGCTTGCTCCGATTCTGGCACTTCTAAGACAGCGGGGTATCGCTATCACAGGTTACTTGGACGACCTTCTGCTGAAGGCCCCTTCAAGCTCAGAATTAGAAGTAAGCGTGTCCATTACCTGTCAGACTCTTCGAAACTGTGGTTGGATACTAAACACGCAAAAGTCAGTATTGGTGCCCACTCAACGCCTAGTGTACCTGGGGTTGATTCTGGATTCCTCAGAGGCAAAGGTATTCCTCTCTGTGGAGAAGTTGCAGACCCTCCGGGCTGCAGTACGGTAGCTGACTTCCAGGAATTGGTCGTCACTCCGTTTTTGCATGCGAGTGTTGGGCCTCATGGTAGCCTCCTTCGAGGCAGTCCCATATGCTCAATACCACACTCGAGTGTTACAGAAGGAAGTTCTGTCCAGATGGAACAGATGCCCTTCATCTCGGGATTATCAAATCCGAGTGAGCCACCTAGTCAGGAGATCCCTGGTATGGTGGCTGACAGCACCGGCTCTAATGGCCGGGAAGTCATTTCTTCCGGTTTACTGGATAGTGATCACGACGGACGCCAGCCTTACAGGTTGGGGGGGAGTCTGGGGTGTCCAGTCGGCGCAAGGTCGCTGGACCCCAGAGGAAGCCCTCCTGCCGATCAATGCCCTGGAGATCCGGGCGATCAAGCTGTGCCTCTTCAAATGGTCTCAGAGACTGCAAGGGCGTCCAGTCAGGATCCAGTCAGACAACGCCACAGCGGTGGCATATGTCAATCATCAAGGAGGAACAAGAAGCTCAGCTGCAGCATCGGAGGTTGCTCGCATCCTGAAGTGGGCAGAGAAGAGCGTACCGGCACTATCGGCCGTGTACATTCCGGGTGTGGAAAACTGGCAGGCGGACTACCTGAGTCGCCAGATGCTGGACCAGGGAGAATGGTCCTTACACCCGGAGGTGTTCCAACTCCTCTGCCAAAGATGGGGCACACCAGACGTAGATCTTCTGGCTTCCCGACTCAATCAGAAGGTATTGAGATTCGTGGCCCGGTCAAGAGACCCATGGGCAGACGCAACGGACGCGTTGGTAGCATCGTGGGGTCAGTATCGGCTAATCTATGCCTTCCCTCCCTTAAGGCTTCTTCCTCTTCTGCTCCGCAGAGTGGAGGCAGAGGGAATTCCAATGATCCTAATCGCTCCAGATTGGCCTCAGCGTCCTTGGTACGCCGATCTAGTACGTCTGGTAGCAGACGTCCCCTGGCGCCTACCACTACGGAAGGACCTGCTATCGCAAGGTCCCATATTCCATCTTGCTTTACAGTCATTGGCTTTAACGGCATGGCTGTTGAGAACCAGGTACTGAGAGACCGGGGCCTGTCAGACTCAGTAATCTCTACTATGAGAAGTGCTCGAAAACCGTCCTCTAGGAAGGTTTATCACTGCACTTGGAGGGCCTACATCTCCATGTGTGAGGAAATGAAATGGCATCCGCGTACCTATTTGGTTTCCAGAATCCTGCTGTTTTTACAGCATGGGGTGGACCAAAGGCTTGCCCTAAGTACGATTAAAGGTCAGATATCTGCCCTGGCTGTCTTTTTTCAGCGACCCCTGGTGACTCACTCTCTCGTGAGTACATTGTGCAGGGGGTTCGACATGTGGCCCCTCCGGTCCATCCCCCGTTACCTCCGTGGGACTTGAACCTGGTCCTCTCGGTGCTTCAGAAGGCACCGTTTGAGAAGATTAGAGATATTCCCCTATTGACACTTTCTCAGAAAGTGGTCTTTTTGGTGGCTGTTACGTCAGTTAGACGAGTCTCTGAGCTGGCAGCCTTGTCCTGCAAGGCTCCCTATTTGATTTTCCACAAGGATAAGGTGGTGCTGCGGCCGCAGCCTTCCTTTCTTCCGAAAGTCGTTTCGGCTTTTCATCTCAACGAAGACATTGTACTTCCATCCTTGTGTCCTCATCCGTCGAATCCTAAGGAGTCGGCGTTGCATTCCTTGGACGTTGTCCGAGCTTTGAGAGTATACCTATCTGCTACTTCCCTGTTCCGGAAGTCAGACTCACTGTTTGTTTCGGTGGCTGGTCCCAAGAAGGGCCAAGCAGTCTCATCGGCCACCATCTCTAGGTGGATCCGACAGATAGTAATCCAGGCTTACGCCTTAAAGGGTCAGGCGCCCCCCTTTCCTGTCACGGCGCATTCGACCAGGGCAATAGGTGCCTCTTGGGCTTTCCGACATCAAGCGTCTGTTTCCCAACTATGTAAAGCGGCGACTTGGTCGTCCGCTCACACTTTCACAAGATTCTACAAAGTTGATGTAGGTGCATCTTCGGATGCCTCTTTGGGCCGCAAGGTTTTGCAAGCGGCTGTTTAGAGTTGCAACTCCTCCGTTGGAGGAGTGCTGTTTTGTGTTTTGGGGTGAAGTTTGTTTTTATGCTGTTACCACCCCTCGTTTTTTCTCTGACACTGCTTTGGGACGTCCCACTTTGTCAATAGAGAAGCTGTGTCGGTCCATGGATGAAAGAGTAAATAGGATTTTTTACTCACCGTAAAATCCTTTTCCCTGAGTTCATGGACCGACACAGCACCCACCCCTCCTTTTAAGTTTGTACTGCTTTTTGATGAACTGATCTGCGAGATGCAGACTGAGAGGTTATACCCAGAGGGTCCGCCCCCTGGGCGGTACTGTAGAAGGTGTGATGCAACACTTTTTACAAGTTTTTCTGCCTAGTCACTCCTAATTAACGGATAATACCCACTTTGTCAATAGAGAAGCTGTGTCGGTCCATGGACTCAGAGAAAAGGATTTTACGGTGAGTAAAAAATCCTATTTTTGTCACTTAAATATTAATGACTAAATGGTTTTAAACAATTTGGAGTGCACATTTTCCCCCGACCTCTTAGCATGCACTACAATTAACCAGACTCACATACTAAAAGAAGTAATAAGCTTCACAAAAATGCATCCAGATCAACAAAGTTTGAAACAAAAGATTTAACCTCGTTAAAGTCTGTTAACAATCTACGAGGAAGTGAGCTGCCATATAGATAACATGACAATATGAAAGCCAAACTTTATGACATCTAAAAGCAATACAGCCTGTAAGTATTGCCATCGGCATTAGATATAGGTGTACTGGTATCTTAAAGCACGTTTTCCCCAAAATCCACAAACTTTTTCTAATGAGTGAATCCCACCAGTGATGCTGCCTGTGCTCATATACAGACACAAACTACCTGTTTGACGACCATTCAGACTTATGACCAGCTCTTTAACCAGTCGGTAGTGATGAGCCGAACACCCCCGGGTTCGGTTCGCACCAGAACCCGCGAACGGACCGAAAGTTCGTACGAACATTAGAACCCTATTAAATACAATGGATGCGAACGTTCGAATTCTAAAGTGCTAATTATAACAACTATTATGCATGTTATTGTCCTAAAAAGGGTTTGGGAACCCGGGTTCTGCACCAGGGGACATGTATCAATGCAAAAAGAAGTTTTAAAAACGGTCGTTTTTCGGGAGCAGTCATTTTAATGATGCATAAAGTGAAAAAAAAAAGTCAAATATTCCTTTAAATATCGTACCTGGGGGGTGTCTAAAGTATGCCTGTGAAGTGCCACGTGTTTCCCGTGTTTAGAACTGTCCCTGCACAAAATGACACTTCTAAAGGAAAAAAAAGCCATTTAAAACTTCTTGCGGCTTTAATGTAATGTCTGGTCCCGGTAATATGGATGAAAATCTTTAAGAAAAATGGCATAGCTACCCCATGACCCCCCCCCCCCCTACCCCAGCCCATTACCAGCCCCTTTGGGTCTTGTATGGATATTAAGGGGAACCCCGCACATAAAATAAAAAAGGCCCTATATACTCTGAACAGCCGTATACAGGCGGTGCATACAAGACAGGGACTGTAGGTTTGTTCTTATGTAGAATGTGTTTGTAATTTTGAACAGGTACATTGTTGAACTGTAGCTCCAGCCCAAAAATCTATTTTTAAACTTTTTGGGAAACATAGGTAAGGGTTATCACCCCTGTAACATTTGTTTTGCTGTCTGTGCCCCTGTTCAGAACATTTCACCTCACTTTCCGTCCCAATGACAACTGTTTTTGAAATGTGGTGTTTTTCTTGAAACAAGGATTGCTGATAAAGCATCAGTACAGAGGAGACACCTTTCTCCCATATTTATTCTTACAGGAGAGAATTTTCCTTCCTAGGGGTAGATTTCCTCTCACTTCCTGTTGTCTTCTTTCGTTTGCAAGTAGGAGTCGTTTGTAAGTTGGATGTTTGAAAGTAGGGACCTGCCGTATATACTCTGCAGAAATAGGCCCCTTAGTTGTTGGTGTTGGCACAACACTGTAAGCACTCACAGTTACTCTTGGTTGGTGCTGGAACGCCCTGCTGTCAACTATTATATCAGGAATTTTAATTACATATAATTGTTGAACAGTGGTAGTAAAAATTGGGGCTTTGATGGTGGTGCTGGTGCCACAACACTGTAAGCCCTGACAGTTACTCTTGGTGGGTGCAGCAATGGGCCCTGCTGTGAATTATTAGATCAAGAATTGTAATTGCATGCCCCTGTTGAACAGGGGCTGAAAAATTGGGCTTTTCGTGGTGGTGGTGGTGGTGGTGTTGCCACAACACTGTAAGCCCTCAGAGTTACTCTTGGTGGGTGCAGGAATGGGCCCTGCTGTGAATTATTAGATCAAGAATTGTAATTACATGCCCCTTTTGAACAGTGGCTGAAAAATTGGGCCTTTCGTGGTGGTGGTGGCGTTGCCACAACACTGTAAGCCCTCAGACTTACTCTTGGTGGGTGCAGGAATGGGCCCTGCTGTGAATTATTACATCAAGAATTGTAATTGCATGCCCCTGTTCAACAGGGGCTGAAAAATTGGGCCTTAGGCACTGGTGGCACAACACTACAACCCCTCACAGATACTGTACTTGGAGCACAGCAATGAGCCCTGTTGCAAAGTATTGCTTCAAAAATTGTAATGACACGCCCCTGTTAAACAGGGGCTGAAAAATTGGGCCTTAGGCACTGGTTGCACAACACTACAACCCCTCACAGATACTGTACTTGGAGCACAGCAATGAGCCCTATGGCAAATTATTGCTAAAAAATTGTAAGTACACGCCCCTGTAAAACAGGGGCTGAAAAATTGGGCCTTAGCCACTGGTGGCGGCACCCATAAACAAAAATGATCTTCCAAGCTATCATCATCAATCGTATCATTGAGGACTCGGAGGAGGAGGATAGCCAGTCAACATAACAGCACAGGCACTCAGCATCAGCATCAGTCTTGAAGGGACGTGACATGTTAAAATCAATTAGTCTGTTATATCAGCATCAGGTGTGTGGTAGCTGGTGGTGATCCAAGACTGGTTCATCTTGATGAAAGTCAGTCGATCAACCGAGTCGGTGGACAGGCGCACACTGTGATCCGTGACAAATCCTCCAGCAGCACTGAATGTGCGTTCCGAAAGAACGCTGGATGCAGGACAGGCCAGTAGCTCAATTGCATACTGTGCAAGCTCTGGCCAGTGATCCATCCTCAAGACCCAGTAAGCCAGAGGATTTTCGGTGGGGAAGGTGTCCAAGTCTGACCTTGCCCCTAGATATTCCTGCACCATGTTTATCAGACGCTGGCGATGGTTGCTGGAACCAATCATACTTTGGGGCTGCGGACTAAAGAATTGTCTGAACGCATCGGTCAGACGGCCACCTTCCCCACCGCTCCTTCTTTGACTGGCCGAAGCCTCAGCAACTCGTTGTCCTGGACCAGGAGTTTGTAACCTCCCAGTCTCTGGGAACGCGTTGCACAGACCTTTCTGCAAGGCCTCCCGGAGTTGTCTCATCCTCTGCTCCCTCTGCGACGGTAACATAAGGTCCGCAACCTTACCCTTGTACCGTGGATCAAGGAGAGTGGCCAGCCAGTAATGGTCCCTCTCCTTGATCCGAAGAATACGAGGATCCTTCCGCAGACTTTGCAGGATCAGGGAGGCCATGCAGCGTAGGTTTGCTGAGGCATTCGCTCCGGAGTCCTCTGGGTCACTAAGGACGACATGATCCGCAGTCACCTCCTCCCAGCCACGTACAAGTCCACTGGTTTCTTGGGACTGTAAATCATCCCTAAAAGACTGCTGCTGATGATGCTGAGTGCCAGCCTCCACCTCCATGCTGACACAATCCTCCTCCTCCTCCTCCTCCTCCTCTTCCTCTTCCTGTGCGATGGGTGGGACAGAAGGAACACTGTCTGGGTAAAGGGGGCCTTGAGAGGCAAGGAAGTCCTCCTCTTCCTGCCTCTGTTCTGCCTCAAGTGCCCTGTCCATTATTCCACGCAGCGTGTGCTCCAACAGGTGGACAAGAGGTACAGTGTCACTGATGCATGCACTGTCACTGCTCACCATCCTCGTGGCCTCCTCAAATGGTGCCAGGACAGTGCATGCATCCCTGATCATGCCCCACTGGCGTGGAGAAAAAAAACCAAGCTCCCCTGACCCTGTCCTGGTGCCGTAGTCGCACAGGTACTCATTGATGGCCCTCTGCTGCGTGTGCAGCCGCTGCAGCATGGCCAACGTTGAGTTCCACCTGGTGGGCATGTCACATATAAGGCGGTTCTTGGGCAGGTTCAACTCCTTTTGCAGCTCAGCCAGGCGAGCACTGGCATTATAAGATCTGCGGAAATGCACACAGACTTTCCTGGCCTGCCTCAGGACATCCTGTAAGCCCGGGTACCTGCCCAAGAACCGCTGCACCACCAGGTTAAGGACGTGAGCCACACAGGGCACATGGGTCAGTTGTCCCTGTCGGAGGGCGGAGAGGAGGTTGGTGCCATTGTCGCAAACCACCATTCCTGGCTTAAGCTGGCGTGGCGTCAACCACCTCTCGGCCTGGCCCTGCAGAGCAGACAGGACCTCTGCCCCAGTGTGGCTTCTGTCCCCCAAACACACCAGCGCAAGCACGGCATGGCATCTTTTTGCCTGCGTACTTGCGTAGCCCCGTGAACGGCTACGGAGCACCGCTGGTTCATAGGACAAACCACAGGAAGAGGCCATGGAGGAAGAAGAAGAGGAGGGGGTGGAGGAGAGAGGTGTGTCACAACCAGTAGTAGCATTTTGGAGGCGTGGCGGTGGGACAACCTCCAACACTACTGCACCTTGTCCTGCATCCTTCCCAGCTGCCAAAAGAGTGACCCAATGGGCCGTGAAAGAAAGGTAACGTCCCTGTCCATGCCTGCTGGACAATGAGTTAGCGGTAATATGCACCTTACCGCTGACCGCCCTGTCCAGCGAGGCCAAGACATTGCCTTCCACATGCCGGTAGAGAGCCGGAATAGCCTTCCGTGAGAAAAAGTGGCGTTTGGGAACCTGCCACTGAGGAACCGCACATTGCACAAACTCACGGAAGGGGGCCGAGTCTACCAACTGAAAAGGCAGCAGTTGAAGCGCTAGCAATTTAGCCAAGCTAGCATTCAACCGCTGGGCATGTGGATGGCTGGGAGTGAACTTCTTTCGACGGTCCAGCAGCTGGGGCAGGGAAATTTGCCTGCTAGAATCGGACGTCGGTGTACTGCTAGCAGAGTGGCCGCAAGTACTTGGCTGTGACACACCTAATTCTACACCTTCATTCCTCTCAGTGCATGTTTCAGAGAGGACTGAAGTTATAGTGGGGTTGGAGATCCCAGCTGATGCGGTGCAAGGAGAGGTCCGCTTTGTTCTTTGGTGTGGGTCTTTGAGGTAGGCTTGCCAACGAGCTGCATGGCAGGTCAACATATGTCTGGTCAGGCATGTGGTACCCAAGCGGCTGATGTTTTGGCCACGCGATATACGCTTGAGACATATGTTGCAAACAGCAGCTGTGCGATCTGATGCACTAGCCTCAAAAAAGGCCCACACCAAGGAACTTTTTGAATGACGGGCAGAGGCAGCGCCCTGCACAGGCGGAGCTCTGCGGTGTGATTCCGTCGGTGTACTGCCCTTACGCTGGCCACCAAAGGGCATCCTGTCTCGTTGGAGATGTGCCTCCTCCTCATCCTCCTCCTCCTCTCTCCTATTAGGCACCCACGTGGAGTCAGTGACCTCATCATCCCCTCCCTCCTCATCACTGGAGCCAATCTGGCAGTATGCTGCAGCTGCTGGAACATGACTGCCAGATTGGTGTCCTTCTTGAGCATCCCCTCTGTCTGCTCTCACCCTACTGCCTTCCTGTAGCTGGGTTTCATCATCAGACCCTTCGAAACACTGGGCATCCTCCTGGAGCATGTACCCAACACTGTGCTCAAACAGTTCGGGGGACTCCTCAGGAGGAGGACATGGTGGGTCTAGGGAAGGAGTGACTGATGATGAGTCTGACATTGATACCAGGGAAGAGGACGCTTTGGCAGCTGCTTTGCCAGTACCCTGAGCCTGGGTGAGAGAGGATGAGGAGGAGGAGGAGGGCTTGGTCATCCACTCTACCAAGTCTTCGGCATGATGTGGCTCAACATGTCCAGCTGCGGAAAAGAAGGACAAGCGTGTCCCATGGCCATGTGCTGATGACAATGCACCGCGTCCACGACCAGCACTGTTGCCCCCAGACACAGAGCCTGCTTGCCCTCTTTTATTGCCTCCTGACTGTCTGCCTCTCCTTGTTTGCCTTCCAGACATTCTAATAGATGGCCTGCAGGGAGATGGGAAAAAAGCAATAAGGGCTACCTTCAGGTGTCCTTCTCTGTCCCTTGAAACAAGGACTTGCACAGTGAAAGAAACTGACACTCTCCCTACCTACAGTTTTCTGTCCCTAGAAAAAATGTTTTTTTTAAGCACAATATAGCACAAGGAGAATTCACTCACTGTCCTTCCAGGTCCCTAGAAACAAGGACTTGCACAGTGAAAGAAACTGACACTCTCCCTACCTACAGTTTTCTGTCCCTAGAAAAAATGTTTTTTTTAAGCACAATATAGCACAAGGAGAATTCACTCACTGTCCTTCCAGGTCCCTGGAAACATGGACTTGGACAGTGAAAGAAACTGACACTCTCCCTACCTACAGTTTTCTGTCCCTAGAAAAAATGTTTTTTTTAAGCACAATATAGCACAAGGAGAATTCACTCACTGTCCTTCCCGGTCCCTAGAAACAAGGACTTGCACAGTGAAAGAAACTGACACTCTCCCTACCTACAGTTTTCTGTCCCTAGAAAAAATGTTTTTTTTAAGCACAATATAGCACAAGGAGAATTCACTCACTGTCCTTCCAGGTCCCTGGAAACAAGGACTTGCACAGTGAAAGAAACTGACACTCTCCCTACCTACAGTTTTCTGTCCCTAGAAAAAATGTTTTTTTAAGCACAATATAGCACAAGGAGAATTCACTCACTGTCCTTCCAGGTCCCTGGAAACAAGGACTTGCACAGTGAAAGAAACTGACACTCTCCCTACCTACAGTTTTCTGTCCCTAGAAAAAATGTTTTTTTTAAGCACACTATAGCACAAGGAGAATTCACTCACTGTCCTTCCAGGTCCCTGGAAACAAGGACTTGCACAGTGAAATAAACTGACACTCTCCCTACCTAGAGTTTTCTGTCCCTAGAAAAAATGTTTTTTTTAAGCACACTATAGCACAAGGAGCATTCACTCACTGTCCTTCCAGGTCCCTGGAAACAAGGACTTGCACAGTGAAAGAAACTGACACTCTCCCTACCTACAGTTTTCTGTCCCTAGAAAAAATGTTTTTTTTAAGCACAATATAGCACAAGGAGAATTCACTCACTGTCCTTCCAGGTCCCTAGAAACAAGGACTTGCACAGTGAAAGAAACTGACACTCTCCCTACCTACAGTTTTCTGTCCCTAGAAAAAATGTTTTTTTTAAGCACAATATAGCACAAGGAGAATTCACTCACTGTCCTTCCAGGTCCCTGGAAACAAGGACTTGCACAGTGAAAGAAACTGACACTCTCCCTACCTACAGTTTTCTGTCCCTAGAAAAAATGTTTTTTTAAGCACAATATAGCACAAGGAGAATTCACTCACTGTCCTTCCAGGTCCCTAGAAACAAGGACTTGCACAGTGAAAGAAACTGACACTCTCCCTACCTACAGTTTTCTGTCCCTAGAAAAAATGTTTTTTTTAAGCACAATATAGCACAAGGAGAATTCACTCACTGTCCTTCCAGGTCCCTGGAAACAAGGACTTGCACAGTGAAAGAAACTGACACTCTCCCTACCTACAGTTTTCTGTCCCTAGAAAAAATGTTTTTTTTTAAGCACAATATAGCACAAGGAGAATTCACTCACTGTCCTTCCAGGTCCCTAGAAACAAGGACTTGCACAGTGAAAGAAACTGACACTCTCCCTACCTACAGTTTTCTGTCCCTAGAAAAAATGTTTTTTTTAAGCACACTATAGCACAAGGAGAATTCACTCACTGTCCTTCCCAGTCCCTAGAAACAAGGACTTGCACAGTGAAAGAAACTGACACTCTCCCTACCTACAGTTTTCTGTCCCTAGAAAAAATGTTTTTTTTATGCACAATATAGCACAAGGAGAATTCACTCACTGTCCTTCCAGGTCCCTGGAAACAAGGACTTGCACAGTGAAAGAAACTGACACTCTCCCTACCTACAGTTTTCTGTCCCTAGAAAAAATGTTTTTTTTAAGCACACTATAGCACAAGGAGAATTCACTCACTGTCCTTCCAGGTCCCTGGAAACAAGGACTTGCACAGTGAAAGAAACTGACACTCTCCCTACCTACAGTTTTCTGTCCCTAGAAAAAATGTTTTTTTTAAGCACAATATAGCACAAGGAGAATTCACTCACTGTCCTTCCAGGTCCCTAGAAACAAGGACTTGCACAGTGAAAGAAACTGACACTCTCCCTACCTACAGTTTTCTGTCCCTAGAAAAAATGTTTTTTTTAAGCACAATATAGCACAAGGAGAATTCACTCACTGTCCTTCCAGGTCCCTGGAAACAAGGACTTGCACAGTGAAAGAAACTGACACTCTCCCTACCTACAGTTTTCTGTCCCTAGAAAAAATGTTTTTTTTAAGCACAATATAGCACAAGGAGAATTCACTCACTGTCCTTCCAGGTCCCTAGAAACAAGGACTTGCACAGTGAAAGAAACTGACACTCTCCCTACCTACAGTTTTCTGTCCCTAGAAAAAATGTTTTTTTTAAGCACAATATAGCACAAGGAGAATTCACTCACTGTCCTTCCAGGTCCCTAGAAACAAGGACTTGCACAGTGAAAGAAACTGACACTCTCCCTACCTACAGTTTTCTGTCCCTAGAAAAAATGTTTTTTTTAAGCACAATATAGCACAAGGAGAATTCACTCACTGTCCTTCCAGGTCCCTAGAAACAAGGACTTGCACAGTGAAAGAAACTGACACTCTCCCTACCTACAGTTTTCTGTCCCTAGAAAAAATGCTTTTTTTAAGCACAATATAGCACAAGGAGAATTCACTCACTGTCCTTCCAGGTCCCTAGAAACAAGGACTTGCACAGTGAAAGAAACTGACACTCTCCCTACCTACAGTTTTCTGTCCCTAGAAAAAATGTTTTTTTTAAGCACACTATAGCACAAGGAGAATTCACTCACTGTCCTTCCCAGTCCCTAGAAACAAGGACTTGCACAGTGAAAGAAACTGACACTCTCCCTACCTACAGTTTTCTGTCCCTAGAAAAAATGTTTTTTTTAAGCACACTATAGCACAAGGAGAATTCACTCACTGTCCTTCCCAGTCCCTAGAAACAAGGACTTGCACAGTGAAAGAAACTGACACTCTCCCTACCTACAGTTTTCTGTCCCTAGAAAAAATGTTTTTTTTAAGCACAATATAGCACAAGGAGAATTCACTCACTGTCCTTCCAGGTCCCTGGAAACAAGGACTTGCACAGTGAAAGAAACTGACACTCTCCCTACCTACAGTTTTCTGTCCCTAGAAAAAATGTTTTTTTTAAGCACACTATAGCACAAGGAGAATTCACTCACTGTCCTTCCAGGTCCCTGGAAACAAGGACTTGCACAGTGAAAGAAACTGACACTCTCCCTACCTACAGTTTTCTGTCCCTAGAAAAAATGTTTTTTTTAAGCACAATATAGCACAAGGAGAATTCACTCACTGTCCTTCCAGGTCCCTAGAAACAAGGACTTGCACAGTGAAAGAAACTGACACTCTCCCTACCTACAGTTTTCTGTCCCTAGAAAAAATGTTTTTTTTAAGCACAATATAGCACAAGGAGAATTCACTCACTGTCCTTCCAGGTCCCTGGAAACAAGGACTTGCACAGTGAAAGAAACTGACACTCTCCCTACCTACAGTTTTCTGTCCCTAGAAAAAATGTTTTTTTTAAGCACAATATAGCACAAGGAGAATTCACTCACTGTCCTTCCAGGTCCCTAGAAACAAGGACTTGCACAGTGAAAGAAACTGACACTCTCCCTACCTACAGTTTTCTGTCCCTAGAAAAAATGTTGTTTTTTTTAAGCACAATATAGCACAAGGAGAATTCACTCACTGTCCTTCCCAGTCCCTAGAAACAAGGACTTGCACAGTGAAAGAAACTGACACTCTCCCTACCTACAGTTTTCTGTCCCTAGAAAAAATGTTTTTTTTAAGCACACTATAGCACAAGGAGCATTCACTCACTGTCCTTCCAGGTCCCTGGAAACAAGGACTTGCACAGTGAAAGAAACTGACACTCTCCCTACCTACAGTTTTCTGTCCCTAGAAAAAATGTTTTTTTTAAGCACAATATAGCACAAGGAGAATTCACTCACTGTCCTTCCAGGTCCCTAGAAACAAGGACTTGCACAGTGAAAGAAACTGACACTCTCCCTACCTACAGTTTTCTGTCCCTAGAAAAAATGTTTTTTTTAAGCCCAAATAGCACAAGGAGAATTCACTCACTGTCCTTCCAGGTCCCTGGAAACAAGGACTTGCACAGTGAAAGAAACTGACACTCTCCCTACCTACAGTTTTCTGTCCCTAGAAAAAATGTTTTTTTAAGCACAATATAGCACAAGGAGAATTCACTCACTGTCCTTCCAGGTCCCTAGAAACAAGGACTTGCACAGTGAAAGAAACTGACACTCTCCCTACCTACAGTTTTCTGTCCCTAGAAAAAATGTTTTTTTTAAGCACAATATAGCACAAGGAGAATTCACTCACTGTCCTTCCAGGTCCCTAGAAACAAGGACTTGCACAGTGAAAGAAACTGACACTCTCCCTACCTACAGTTTTCTGTCCCTAGAAAAAATGTTTTTTTTAAGCACAATATAGCACAAGGAGAATTCACTCACTGTCCTTCCAGGTCCCTAGAAACAAGGACTTGCACAGTGAAAGAAACTGACACTCTCCCTACCTACAGTTTTCTGTCCCTAGAAAAAATGTTTTTTTTTAAGCACAATATAGCACAAGGAGAATTCACTCACTGTCCTTCCAGGTCCCTGGAAACAAGGACTTGCACAGTGAAAGAAACTGACACTCTCCCTACCTACAGTTTTCTGTCCCTAGAAAAAATGTTTTTTTTTAAGCACAATATAGCACAAGGAGAATTCACTCACTGTCCTTCCAGGTCCCTAGAAACAAGGACTTGCACAGTGAAAGAAACTGACACTCTCCCTACCTACAGTTTTCTGTCCCTAGAAAAAATGTTTTTTTTAAGCACAATATAGCACAAGGAGAATTCACTCACTGTCCTTCCAGGTCCCTAGAAACAAGGACTTGCACAGTGAAAGAAACTGACACTCTCCCTTCCTACAGTTTTCTGTCCCTAGAAAAAATGTTTTTTTTAAGCACAATATAGCACAAGGAGAATTCACTCACTGTCCTTCCAGGTCCCTAGAAACAAGGACTTGCACAGTGAAAGAAACTGACACTCTCCCTACCTACAGTTTTCTGTCCCTAGAAAAAATGTTTTTTTTAAGCACAATATAGCACAAGGAGAATTCACTCACTGTCCTTCCAGGTCCCTAGAAACAAGGACTTGCACAGTGAAAGAAACTGACACTCTCCCTACCTACAGTTTTCTGTCCCTAGAAAAAATGTTTTTTTTAAGCACAATATAGCACAAGGAGAATTCACTCACTGTCCTTCCAGGTCCCTGGAAACAAGGACTTGCACAGTGAAAGAAACTGACACTCTCCCTACCTACAGTTTTCTGTCCCTAGAAAAAATGTTTTTTTTTAAGCACAATATAGCACAAGGAGAATTCACTCACTGTCCTTCCAGGTCCCTAGAAACAAGGACTTGCACAGTGAAAGAAACTGACACTCTCCCTACCTACAGTTTTCTGTCCCTAGAAAAAATGTTTTTTTTAAGCACACTATAGCACAAGCACAAAACACACTGACACTCTCCCTACCTATCCTTCTCTTTCCCTAAACTAAAGGAATCCAGGTTAAGCAAGAAAGAAATAAAAGTCACTGTCCCTGCCTATGCTGCTCTATCCCTGCTCCGGAACACACTACACTAGGCCGCCGTGCTGGCGGCCTTTTATAGTGTGGGGCGTGTACTAAACACCCTCAGCAATAATTGGCCACAGGCATCCTGCCTGTGGCCAATCATTGCTCTCCTCGCTGCCGGCGCTGTGATTGGCCAAGCATGCGGGGTCACAGTGCATGCTTGGCCAATCACAGCGCCTGGATGACACTGCGATGGCGTAGTGCATTGTGGGCCGTTCGCGTCACTCGAATTTGGCGCGAACGGCCCAAATCGTTCGATCTTCGTCGAACGATCGAACAGCCGATGTTCGAGTCGAACGTATGTTCGACTCGAACACGAAGCTCATCCCTACCAGTCGGTATTGTTTGCTGTATGAGAACGTTGGTTGTGGAAACTTTAGTACACAGTACAGAACCGTATAAATATTTATAAAAATAGTTATTTTTTTTATATAAATGGTGCAAAGGTGACATTAAAACAATATCTATAGATGGTTGACACAGACCCTCTACCAGTCCAGTATGTTTGAACTGTTTGTAAGGGGCTGCTCCTCACTTAATGACTAAGTCATAGAAATAGAACTCAGTCATTAACTGAGAGGTAGAAAGGAACAAAGAACGGAGCCCTCTAAGTGCAGTATGTAAACATTTTAATCAAAGCCTGAGGAAGGAGTACGCATACTCCGAACACGAAGCACCGCCCGCTGACCCGACCCGGAAGTGACATCGTCCGTGTACACCGCCGATCACAGTCCCAGCCATCCATAAGCACCGTGCACCAGCAGTTTGGCCAGAGGAACGACCCGATCACGGACCCGTGTCCATACCAGTGACGCCGGACCTTCCCCTCACCTGGAAGTCGGAGCGGATGAATCATAATCTCCATTGCATGCCTGATGAGTGTATTCTAATAAATCATTTTCTATTAAAATGTTTACATACTGCACTTAGAAGGTGCCATTCTTTGTTCCTTTCTATATTACAGAGTTTTTTTTTGCCTTCTTAAACTTCTGAACTGGCAGCCTGCTGTGGACAGTTATCTATTTATCCTCACACGGACTAAATCTCCAAAGAATTTATGTTATTCTCCTAATTTCAGCCCCCAATCCATTCCTATTTTTACTTTGTCATATCCAGAGTGCGCCATATTACCCAATTGTCTATATATTAACTGAGAGGTGTCTGTAATTCATAGAAGCATCTTTGAAAGACATCTAACCACCCACCTACATGAAAACACATAGTTTTGAGGATATTACCCTTTTTTTTTCTACTGTGATCAACAATAACTGATACACCTA
Source organism: Rana muscosa (assembly GCA_029206835.1). Classification (NCBI taxonomy): domain Eukaryota; kingdom Metazoa; phylum Chordata; class Amphibia; order Anura; family Ranidae; genus Rana; species Rana muscosa. Next base: position 528,062,056 of record CM055118.1, on the reverse strand, counting down.
CCAACAAGAACATCAGCATATTATAAGGTCACTGCTGCTCTGGAGCCCTTGAATTTTAAAATATATTTAACACCAAATTTTTCTTGTCTTGGATACTGTATACAGACATTTTTTTGTGTTTTTTTTTTTTTTGGTCTGTGTACTCACTACTTTGTAGGTTATATACTGTTGCCCCCATGAAGATACCCTATGGAACCAGTTTGTTATTGTTAACTTCAGCCTTGTCTTGTTTTATTTCATTGCCAGCAGCGATTCTAAGGTAAGTCCTGATTTATGGTTGCTTTGAGACAGAGAACGTCATGATCACTGAAGTGTGTATGTGGCTAGGCTCATGGGAACATGTAGCTTCATGCAGGAAAAATGTAAACCCTGGAGCAAAACTCTATTACAAAGAGTGATAGTATAAAAAGCAGTTGAAGATTTATCATATAAAGCGTATCTAAAGCCAAAACATTTTTATTCAGATTTGGATGGAGACAGCTTAATTTATTAAAGGGGTAGAGGGTGTTCACTAAACAAAGTGAATGTTCTCTTCAAAGTAGAACTTTAGTCAAAAAATTAAGTCCTGCTAGGTGACTTCAAGCTGTCCCTTTTTGCAGGTATAGCTATGTAAAACATTAAAAATAAGTGTCAATCCTTGGGACAACTCTTCTTTCAATCCTGAAGCACTGTCCTAAACTGCTATCAAATGTCCCCTAGGCAACTAGTCCCTTCATGTTCGAATGATTAGCCTAAATACTATTGTTACTACATATACTATTATTATATATATGTTGTGTCAAAATCCAGGGTGTACCCTCCCCTCCCTTGTTTTTCTTTTTTCTTCTGATTATGATATCATTCACTAAGAGATGTTTCTCTTTTTCTGTATAAGATGACTGTGACACTTCTCTGTATTGTGTCTGCTTTTTCTTGTTTTGTTGGAAAATCTCAATAAACATACAATTACAAAAAAGAAAATAAGTGTCTATACAGTTTAAATCCCAGTAATACACTGTTTTACCCTGCTCTGCACATGCTCAGTTGCTCTCGATTAAAAAAAAAAAGACGCCACTGCCCCCTATAGCTGGCCATCGCAGTAAGCAGCATTGGAAGGCTACATGAGATATAAACAGGGCCATGGATGCATCCATAGAAAAAAAAACAAGCTTACTTACTGACCAGCTCACAGACAACCAATTAAACCTGTCTAGCAGTATGCGTTAAAAACAGGGGTTTAGTCAGCACGCATTTGCAAATGCATGTGTAAGCCACAGAGCCTCGCCACGGCACCCTGGTATCTGTGGTACCTAGTGCTAACTAATGAGTGTCCCCACAGTGGAGGCACATGCATTCTGATGGATAGGTGAGGACCAGCTATAGATGGGGGAAGTGGCGTATTTTTTGTATCACTGTCGTGTGTATTGGTCAGGCAACACACTGACACCTTTGTAGCCATTGAGCTACTTGCTGGATGCTCAGTGTGCTCCTGTACCTTTAAGAAGACCTTTCAGTCCACCCACCCTCACCTATCCATCAGAATGCATGTGCCTCCACTGTGGGGACACTCATTAGTTAGCGTTAGGTACCACAGATACCAGGGTGCCGTGGCGAGTCTCTGTGGCTTACACATGCATTTGCAAATGCGCGCGGACTAAACCCCTGTTTTTAATGAATACTGTTGTCTGTGAGCTGGTCGGTAAGTAAGCTTGGTTTTTTCCCATGGATTTATCCATGGCCCTCTTTATAGCTCTCCATTTTTGGCATTGTGCTGGAAATCAGAGTCATTAGAGGCCGATCTTTTTGACAGCCTAATGAGGCCCCTTTCATATGGGCGGCTGTTCTGCTGCAGTTAAAAGCATGTTTTGTTATTATTTTGAAATTCAGAGAATCCTGGCACAGCGTTCACTTGCAGTTGTAAATTGCGATTAGCTGCGTTTATGTGCATTTACGTGCAGCTGCGTTTAGCCGCGTTTAGCTGCCTTGGAACATTCTTGCCATTTCTGTTCCACTGTTCCATTGCTTTCTGTTGTTTTTCTTTCCTTGTTGCCGCTGCTATCTGCAGGTGAAATAGTACACTGCGATTACCTGCAGATAGCTGCAGTAAATCGTTCCTGGACGCAGTCAAATTATTTTTTCTATCCGCACCAAACCCCATGTAATGAAACCGTTGCTAAACGCAGTGTGTGAATGGGGACATAGGAAAGTATTGTGTGAGTTTAGCTGCGGTAGATAACTTGATCTATCCGCAGCTAAAAGCTGAATTCTATCTGCCCGTGTGAAAGGGGCCTAAAGATTTACTGCTGCTCAGGGTCTCTGGGCTTCAGCAAAGTGGCAGCCTACAGCAAGAAGAAACAGGAACAATGCTGGAGGCAATTTACAGCACACACTAATTTTGGTATTATAATTATTAATGTGGAATGTATGTTCCTTGCTAAAGAACATTATTTTGTATCAAGTTGTAATGGGTAAAGTTCTGCTTTAAAAACGAAATGCAAAGTATATTATAGCAAGTATAAGTACTGTATATACTCGAGTATAAGCCAAGTTTTTCAGCACATTTTTTGTGCTAAAAATGCCCCCCTCGGCTTATACTCGAGTCACCTTTTTGCGCCTGATCTCCCGGACTTTAGGGACCCGGTACCAGCCAGCCGTAGGTCCTCTGGACCCCAAACTTGGCACACATGTAGCCCCACTACAAGTTTGCAAAGTTTGTTGTCCGGGGGACCTACGGCCAGGGAGCACCGATTTTTCAAAGCCGAGCACCCCTTCCATAGACTCCCATGTTAAACGGTAATTTCTCCAGTGATTTTGGGGACCCAGTACCGGCCTGTTGTAGGTCCTCTGGACCTAAAACTTGGCACACATGTAGCTTCATTTCTCATCTACAAATGTTCAAAAAATTTTGTCTGAGGGACCTACGGCCGGGGAGCACCAATTTTTCAAAGCCGGGCACCTCTTCCATAGACTCCCATGTTAAATGTCAGTCTAGTCATGGACACAGTGAGGCATGGGCACAGTGAGGCATGGGCACAGTGAGGCATGGGCACAGTGAAGCATGCACTTGGACACAGTGAGGCACAGTGAGGCATGCAGATGGACACCCTAGGCTTATACTCGAGTCAATAGGTTTTCACAGTTTTTTGTGGTAAAATTAGGTGCCTCGGCTTATATTCGGGTCGGCTTATACTCAATTATATACGATAAATACGGTAAAGCTGTTCATTTTGAATACTAAATTATGTGCAAAGGATTTTTTTTTTTATGGTAATATTGTTAGCACATGATTGGTTGATTGACATGATAACAACAATTTTTCAAAGACCGCATTTTAAGATGTCTTCTTTATAACTACAGGTTTTCAATAGAATAATCTGTCTGATATTACCTTCAAACCATTAAAAGAAAAACAAAGGTTTTATAGAAAAGCAACAAAGAAATGTTATCTTTGTTAGCAGCCAGCTACCAAATTGATAACAGATCTATTCACTACAAGCTAAAGGCATTTATTTGACAGAATGTAACTTACTAACTGTAATATGCATTTTTATTACACCATTAAAGATCACAGCTATGTATCAGTGCTACCCACTGAACTTTATGTGACCTTTAGTGAAATAACCATATTTTGATGCAGCATAAAATAAGTGAATGTGAAAAAAATAAATGTACCGGTATATATCTTTTAAAATGCATTTGCACTGTATGTCCTACTGTTTGACTTAGCGTTGTGTCTTGTGAAACTATGTTATAATTTCCTTGAACATAGATAGGTTTGGTCACTGCTAATAGGTCCTTATAAGGCACTGCAATAGGTGACTTGGAGGTAAGCGCTTTTTATGTATTTGTGAGTATTTCCAGTCTTCCAGGAAAAATGTGTGGAGTCTGCTGCTTATGTTATTGTCAAAATATTATAAACCCCAAAAATGTAAAATGTAATATATTGCGACTTGCCAGTATTAACCACTTTAACTGACAATTGCACGGTCATGCGACGTTGTACCCAAACAAAATGTATGTCCTTTTTCCCCACAAATAGAGCTTTCTTTCCATGGTATTTGATCAGCTCTGCATTTTTTATTGTTTGCGCTATAAAAAAAAAAACAATATTTTTGAATTTCTGCCATAAAACATATGCAATAAAAAAATTGAAAAAAAATCCAATTTCTTCATCAATTTAGGTCAATATGTATTCTGCTACATATTTTTGGTATACAAATCCCAATAAGCGTATATTGATTGGTTTGCACAAAAGTTATAGTGTCTACAAACTATGGGATATTTTTATTATTTGTATCTTTGATTTTTTTACTAGTAATGACGGCAAACAGCGACTTATAGCAGAATGGATACTGCGACAGACATTCTGACACTTTTTGGGAACCAGTGACACTAATACAGTGATTAGTGCTAAAAAAATGCACTCACTGTACTAACAACACTGGAAGGGGTTAACATCAGGGGCAATCAAAGGGTTGAATGTGTGCCTAGCTAGTGTTTCTGTGTACCTTGTGGGAGGTGCTTTTATTAGGAGAAGGCATGGATCCATGTTTCTGCTTTGCACAAACACAGGATCCATGCCTTCTGTACTGACAGAACAGCAATCTGCCTTGTTTACATAGGCAGACTGCCATTCTGCGTGTGTAACAAATGATTGTCAGGTGCCGGCAGACATCGAGTCCACGGTTCCCGCTGTGTACAATCACAGAGGGAGCGTGGTGCTAATGGCGCGCATACGCGCACCCTACCCAGAAGAGCTGAATCACATATATATATATGAACTGGCGCACAGCTGCCGCCCTGTAGCAGTAAAACTACTTTAGGGGACCGACAGCAAGCGGTTAAATGTGGTGGCTTTTGTTTATTTTTTTGGGCTATTTTGCATTTCTTTCACCTGGTGATCCTGCCAGTTACATTCTGCTTATCCTAGGGTGAAAATGCTTACTCACTGTCTATCAAGGATCAGCGTTGACATCCTAGAGCCGGAAGTATGTTAGGAAATAACAAAGTTATAGGTGTTCAGAGAGCTGAATTGGACTGGAAAATAAGTCTGTATTAGATAACATTGCAGGGTGCACAAGACACAGGACAACACTGAATTTCTGTCAGGATCAACAGCTACTTGTTTGCATTAACTAAACTGATATAACAAAAAGACTTTCATTGGTATTTTTGAAAGACCAAAAGGAAGCAAATAAAAGAAACTCATTCTTCGGGTTTACATACATTTTAACTATTACACTGTACTTGATGCATCCAGACCAAAAATGTTCACTATGCATAGCATTAAATATTTTCTGTATTCCTCCTAAACTTCAACAACTAATAACAAAATACATTTCAGAAATAATATTTTACATGCACATTTTTATATATGTGGGTTTGATAATTAAATAACAATAAAAGGCTCATGTTATTTAAAGTGAACATGAATTCAAAAAGGAACATATATAAATGTTAATCCTTCCCAAGAAGTACCCTGAAAGAATATTTCTTTATTTTAAATTCCTACTAAAGTGCACTTCATGAGACTAAGCACTCCTGTGCTTTGAGCCCTTTGGATGTACAGTTAGGTATAAATGGCATATATATTTGGACACAGGCACAATTTTTTTCAGGTATTTACCAAAACATATTCAAGCTATAGCTATATAATGGATATTGGCTGAAAGTGCACACTGTCAGGTTTAATTTGAGAGTATGTACATCCAAATCGGAGGAAGGGTTTAGGAATTACAGCTCTTAAGTTTAGCCCCCCCCCCTTTTTCAAGGGACCAAAAGTAATTGGACAATTGAATCAAAAGCTGTTTCATGGCCAGGTGTGGGCTACTCCATTATTTCTTCATAAATTAAGCACGTAAAAGGTCTGGAGTTGATCCTAAGTGTGGTATTTGCATTTGGAATCTATTTCTGTGAATCTACAACATGGGTTCAAATGAGCTGTCTATGCAAATGAAACAGGCCTTTGTAATGCTTCAAAAATGAAACAAATCCACCAGAGAGATAGCAATAACATTAGGAGTAGCCAAATCAATAGTTTGGTACATTCTGAGGAAAGAAGAATGCACTAGGGAGCTCAGCAACATAAAAAGGCCTGAATGGAAGACAACAGTGGTGGATAATTGCAGGATCCTCTCTATGGTAAAGACAAACCCATTCACACCATCCAGACAAATGAAGGACACTCTACAGCAGGTGGGCGTATCATTGTCAAAGTCTACAATCAAGAAAAGACTTCACAAGAGCAAATACAGAGGGTTCACCACAAGGTGAAAACTATTCATAAGCCTGAAGAATAGAAACGCCAGATTAGACTTTGCCAAAAAACATGTAAAAAATACAGACCAGTTCTGAAAAAGCATTCTTTGGACAGATGAAACTAAAATTAATCTGTACCAGATTTACAGGAAGAAAAAAGTTTGGAGAAGGCTTGGAACAGCTCATTATCCAAAGCACACAATGTCATCTGTAAAACATGGTGGAGGCAGTGTGGTGGCATGGGCATGCATGGCTTCCAGTGGCACTGGGTCATTGATATTTATTGATGTGACAGAAGACAGAAGCAGCCGGATGAATTCTGCAGTGTTTAGAGATATACAGTCAGCCCAGATTCAGCCAAATGCAGAAAAGTTGATTGGATGGCACTTCACAGTACAGATGGACAATGATCCAAAACACACTGTAAAAGCAACCCAGGAGCTTTTAAAGGAAAAGAAGTGGAATATTCTGCAATGGCCAAGTCAATCACCTGATCTCAACCCAATTGAGCATGCACTTCACTTGCTGAAGGCAAAACTAAAGGCAGAAAAACCCACAAAGACAGTTGCACTTAGCCTGACAAAGCATCAAAAAGGAGCAAACCCAGTCTTTGTCCATGGGTTCCAGAATTCAGCCAGTCATTGCCAGTAAAGGATTCTCAACAAAATATTAAAAATAAACATTTTATTTATGATTATATTAATTTGTCCAATTACATTGGAGCCCCTGAAAATGGGGGGACTGTGTATAAAAAGGATTTGCACTTGATATTTATGTTCAACCCCTTGAATTAAAGCTGAAAGTCTGCACTTCAAATTAAATTGGATTGTTTCATTTTAATTTTATTCTGGTGGCATACAGAGCCAAAAGTAGGAAAATTCTGTACAGTATATTTGGACCTAACCGTATATATGCAGTGTTATATCTAAGGCACTGTGCCTCTGCTAGCCTCAGAAGATTTGGAGTGTGATTTGGGTATGTCACTGCTGTGTTATTTATTGGAGAAAAATGCCAACCTAAAGACCTGCAGTACAAGAATCTCCATGCTTTTGCTTTATTTACTTTTTGGATTTATGCTTCCTCACTTCTTTTGCTGCTTCTTGAATATTCCTCCACCAGTCATCAGATCACCAGTCATCAGTAGGAAAGCTTTGACATAAGGAAGCAAAGGAAGCCTCTACCAAGATGGTAACCTCCACAAAGTCATAGAGCTGAACAAGGTATATTAAATCAGTAATGAGAAAATACCAGATGCAGGGAAATCAGAGGCTATACTGATGGTAAATAGTTATTTTTTCATGTACTTTTCTTATTTGGACACCTCCACGGTTCAGGTTCTCCTTAATAGACGTTTGGTGTGTTGGTGTGCATAATTATACTTTCAAAAGGAATGTATAATGCATGTGCTAAACTGTACACCAATCAGCCATAACCTTTTGACCACTCACTTAATATTAAATATGTCCCCCTTTTGCCACCAAAACAGCCCTGACACCACTAGACCTCTGAAGTTGTGCTATTGTATCTGACACCAAGCACCCAGTAGCAGATACTTTAAATCCTGTAAGTTTCGAGGTGGGGACTTATGAACCGGAATTGTTTTTACAATACATCCCAGAGGCGCTCAATTGGATTGGGACCTTTAGAAATTGGAGGCCAAGTCAACACCCCAAATTCACTGTTGTGTTACTCAAACCATTCTTGAACCATTTTTGCATCAGGTAATATTGTTTCCATGAAGGGGTGTACTTGGCAAGCAATAATGTTTAGGCAGGTTGTACATGTCAAAGTAACATCCACCTGAAGTGCAAGACCCAAGGTTTCCCAGAAGAACATTGCCCAAAGCATCACACATTTTCCACCAGCTAATTCCCATACTGCATCCTGGTGCCATCTCTGCACCGGGCCATCCACATTATGTAAAAGAAAACATGATTTATAAGACCAGGCCACCTTCTTCCATTGCTCAGTGGGCCAGTTATGATGCTCACAGGCCCATTGTAGGCACTTTTGGCTGTGGACATGGGTCAGCAGGGGCACCCTGACTGGTCTGCGGCTATTCAGCTCCATACACAACAAACTGTGATGCCCCTTTTTTCTGATTTCAACACATCAACTTCAGGCACAATAAGTTTACTTGCTGCCAAATATACCTTACTTACTCCATCTATACTTTAAAATGCCATTGTAACAAGATAATCAGTTTTATTCACTTAACCTGTTGGTAGTCATAACTAACTTTTAACATCCACTGGTTTACTATGGGCTAAGTCCAACAAGGTGCATGCCAACCCATGGACTTCTCTCTTTAATTTACATCTGACAGTTTTTTTGAGCACTGGAAGTAAAGCTATGACTATACTCCTGATGCACTGACAGGAGAGACACTGCCTTCAAATACAGCGATAACTCTGCCCACCTCTCCCCTCACAAAGTGTTCTATGTTTGGGCACAGTGGCTTCATATGTTTCTGAATCTGTAAGAGCTGAGACTAGAAGGTCAAGCATTGGGGTGCTGGAGGCGCTCAGTAAAAATAAAAATTGTAACTCAAAGAGGTAAGTCAACGAGGTGGCATGTACCTTATTGGACTTAAATAGTAATTCAGAACATACCCCCCCCCCCCCCCCCCTTCCTGACCAGGCAATTTTTTGGGATATGGCACTGCGTTACTTTAACTGTCAATTGAGCGGTCGTGCTCTTTTGTCCTTTTTTCCCACAAATAGAGCTTTATTTTGGTGATATTTAATCCCCTCTACGGTTTTTATTTTGTGTGCTGTAAAAACAAAAAAAGACCGACAATTTTGAAAAAAAAACAATATTTTTTACTTTCTGCTTTAAATAATATCCAAATAAAAAATGTAAAAAATCTAATTTATCCATCAATTTAGGCCAATATGTATTCTGCTACATATTTTTAGTAAAAAAAATCTCAAGAAGTGTATATTGATTGGTTTGTGCAAAAGTTATAGCGTCTACAAACTATGGTATAGATTAATTGACTTTTTTTTTTTCACTAGCAATGGCAGCGATTTTTAGCAGGACTGCGACATTGCGGCTGACAAATCGGACACCTAACTGACACTTTTGACACTTTTTGGGGACCAGCGACACTAATACAGTGATCAGTGCTAAAAAAAATACACTGTCATTGTACTAATGACACTAGCAGGGAAGGGATTAACATCAGGGGCAATCAGGGTTAAGTGTGTTCCCTGGGAGTGCTTTTTTACTGTTTGGGGGATGGTTTAACTGAGGGATGACAGAGATCTGTGTTCCTGCTTAGCAGAAACACAAGATCTCGGTTTTCCTTACTAGCAGAATGGCGATCTGCCTTGTTTACATGGGCAGACTGCCGTTCTGCCTCTCTTGGAATGATTGCGGGTTTCTGGTGGACACCAGGTCCCCCGGACCCACTGATTGGATCCTGCTGTGACTGGACACAGCACAACGCACCCCAGAGCCGAGGAAAAGAATCACAGGCAGGATTGGGAACGTGATTTTGCACTTAAGGGACTCCCTGCCACAGTGTATGTACGTGGGGAAGTCTTTAAGTGGTTAAAGGTGGAAGGGAGAAAGTTAAAGAAGCTTTCTCATACCATACCATACCAAGTCATATTGAATTTCAACTGCTAGGTAGACTTAAGCCCTGTACACACGATCGGATATCCTATGAATTCTAATCCGATGGATTTTTCCATCGGAAATCCGATGAAACTGTTTTCCATCAGTCTTGCCCACACACCATCAGTCAAAAAACCGACCGCACAAAAACGACGTGACGTACACCACGTACAACGGCACTATAAAGGGGAAGTTCAAATCTAATGGCGCAACCTTTTGGGCTGCTTTTGCTGATTTCATGTTACCGCGTGTTTGTAAAAGTTTGGTGAGAGCCGATTCATGCTTTTCAGTCTCCGTGCTTTTCAGTCCGTTACAGCATGACGAATGTGCTATCTCCATTACGAACGCTAGTTTTACCAGAACGAGAGCTCCCGTCTCATAATTCAGTCTGAGCATGCGTGGGTTTTTTAACCGATGGACTTGCCCATAGACGATCGGAATTTGCTATCGTTTTTTTATCCAAAAATTTAAAACATGTTCTATTTTTTCACACCGATGGAAAAAAGACCGATGGGGCCCATACACGATCGGTTTGTCCGATGAAAACAGTCCATCTGACTTTTTTCATCGGTAAAACCGATCGTGTGTACAGGGCTTTACACTTTTATTTAGTAAAGATAGTGTGCAGTAACTATAGCAAAGAAAAGTGATTATATGTTTCATGAAAGTCACAATCATGAAAAATTATTTCAGGTTAGCTGCTATGCTTTACTGAACTTTATATGTCTACATTTACCTTATTAAATAAAGGCCTTAGATTTTAATGACTCTGAAAATCAGTATTATATTATTCTCTTTTACTGTCCATAAAGTGCACTTGGCTGGAAAGTAGAAGAAAAGCATTGGAAGGGAACCCAACAGAAGGGTAAGCAGTTGTATAAGGGTTAAGAATTTTAGAAGTCTTGCAAGAGCACAAACGTCTGTGAACAGGAAATATGCAAGTTTATTTCAAGTTGCAGCTAGAAACAGACGGAAAGGTGTTTGATCTACTTTGGAGCTAAAAATAGAACCAATCTTTTCATCTAATGACAATATTTCAGACAGACCTGTGCTTCCATGCCGCAGAAGCCTAAGTAATTTACAATGTCCTTGAAATCGACTTTCACGCTCAGGTGTTTCCTTAGTTCTAGTAAATTCACTTTGCTATATAAACTGCTGAACTCTGAAGTATAATTGCTGTCTTGTCTCCTGGCTGAACAGGATGCCATGCTTTGGTTTGCAGAGCAGGTCTTGAGACTACCTATTACGCAGAAGTGCTTGCATGCACAATGAGACACAAATTTGGTTAGTGTAATGTCCCTTTCAACTGCCCGCTTCTGGAAGTCTGTGTTCTACATCAAGTTAAGTGGTCTCTTAAAATCCCATGACATCCCAAAGCAGTATGTCTCTTAAAGCTGTGCTCCAGGCAAACAGCTAATTATGCAGTGGAAATGCATAAAAGGGAGAATTTGTAGCTAGGCTTTGTATTTCTGTGCATCCAGTCCTGAAGCCTCCTACACACGGCCGAGATTCTTGTCGAAAAAAAAAAAATTTCGACGAGATTCTTGGACAAGAAACTTGTCCCGGCCGAGTGTACACACGCTCGATTCAAAGAACCCGCAGTTCTTTGAATGGAGCGTACGCGGTGACGTCATCGACTACGACGAGCATGCGCTCGTCACATTCGATGCCGTCGCCGCCATCTTGGTATACCCTACCTATGCCTAGGAAGCTACCGCGCATGCGTCGAATTCATTTCGAACATGCGCGGGCTTCTGGGAGGACAGGTAAGTGTACACACACTCACTTTTCTCGTCGAGAAACATGCCGAGGAGAATCTCGACGAGAAAATAGAGAGCAGGTTCTCTATTTTCTCGTCGAGATTACTTGTCGGTTTTCTTGACGAGAAACCATACACACGAACGAGTTTCTCGGCAAGACATCTCTGCCAGCAAGTTTCTTGCTGGTTCTTGCCGAGAAACTCGGTCGTGTGTACGAGGCCTGAGATTTAAACGGCCTTACCAAAAAGCAAGCCCTGGCCTGATTTTGCTGTGGCTCAGCACAAGAACCTTCTTCACAATCGCTGCAACATGAGTCGTGGCAATATGAACGTTTCCATTGCCGGCAATGGGGTGCAACTTGTCATGCAATTTGGAACTGCCAAATCACATGACAAGTCGCACCAGTGTGAATGGGGGCTTAATAATTTTTTTATTCAAGAAGAAACAATGAAATACAATAATTTGTCTTCTGCCATGGTCTCTTTCTTGTGTCTCAAATAATATAAGGTATAATGTAAAAAAAAAAAGAAGAGGTTCTGTATATACAGGATTCAGGGAAACCTGTTGTTCTTATAGAAACATTGAAACTGAGAGGACTTCCCTGCTAAAGTTCCAATGTTCCTGTCCATTTTACCTCTACCTTACATAGTGTTAGTCCCCTTCTCTCCTCTTACCTTCTCTCAGACTCATGTTTCACCAAGATGGGAGACCACAGTGAAGAAAAGACACTTATTTCAGGCTACCTTTTATGCCTTTATACGTTTTACATGTCTGTATCCAGAGATGGCCACCAAAATTTTGTAGGAACTGTGAGTCCAATTAGGACCTAGGACTCCTCAAGATGATGAAGAAACCTGAAGCAGGCATCAAATTTGCTCATCCAGCAGTTTCAAACTATATAGTGTAGGACGCCGCTCAGACCTACCCAGTGCTAGCAAAAAATATTGAAATGTGTGTCCTTAGCCAGTGCTGCTCTGGCCATGCCCCTGATGCATTTTGACCCGCCCACCAGGGCTTGGTCAGAGAGAGAAAGTACATAAGGGGGCATAGCCTGGAGCAGCACTGGCTGAGGACACACCTTTCAATATATTTTACTAGAAGCATGTCAGTCTGGACGGCGTCCTACACTGTACAGTTTGATACTCCTCAAGATGATGTTGGGCATTCTTGGTTGAGGGAAACCTACTTTGATGGTAGTGTCTTCCTAGCAGCAATATTAAAGAGGTGGTCACCTGACCACTTTTTTGACTTTTCCAAATAGAATGGGACATACACATAACAGGCTAAACACTCCATCCCCCACGTGACAGGAGAAGACAACATTAAAGGGGACCTGACCCTTTTGTAAACAACAACAGGATCTCCATACCAATGTTTATGGTGCTTACTCATGTATAATCCATTGGAAATCAACAAGGAACCACTGTATCCTATGACACCAGATCAGTTCATTAAGGGTTTTAACAGAACTTCCCATGGCACGGCTCTTGGTGAAAGTAGCATTTCTCTTGTTATATATTCTAAATAAATTCTGCAGTACATTTGCTCTTACAGCACATATTTTTTTTTATAATTTATTGCAGGCAGTGTTAATTATGAATACAGTTTTACCAGGATCATGTAATGTAGGCAATAGACTTGTGCACAACGGAAAAATTTGTTCCGTTTCGGTTCGTTTCTTTCCGGTCCTGTTGATTCGTAATCATTCGTAATTTTGCTAGACGTGATTTTTCGTGTTCGGACTCATTCGTATTTTTGCAAGCGACATTTTTCGTTGAATTTTTTGTTGCTTTATAATTCGTACTTTCGGTAGAGTACGTTGTTTTTCGTTGATTCTGGACACAACTCCTACTTTCGTAACTTTTTTTGGGTTTGTTGATTCGTAATTTTCCGTGTCTCTCTCACAACGACGCTGCCTATTATGCCTAATGTGCTTCGAATGGATTTGTACTTTTCTAAATACATAGCGGTTATTTGTAACGATTCGAAATCTCGTATTTTACTTTCGTTTTTTACATGCGGCTATAGGCTCCGCCCCTGTACACCATTTTGAGAGGGTTCAGCACGGTGAGGGAGAAGCAGAGAGCAGAGCAGAGTGAGTGTTATTGTGCTTCGAATGGATTCGAAATCTCGTATTTTACTTTCGTTTTTTCATGCGGCTATAGCCTCCGCCCCCTGTACACCATTTTGAGAGGGAGTTCAGCATGGTGAGGGAGAAGCAGAGAGCAGAGTGAGTGTTATTGTGCTTCGAATGGATTCGTACATTCGTAACTTTTTTCATAACGAATTATGCCGAAGACCTTCGGGCATTCGCTATTTTGCGGTATAATTTATTTCGGATTCGGTTTTATTCGTAATTGCTCTGTTCGGAAATTCGAATGCTTCCGAATGTCCGAAAGTTGCTAAATTCGGACAAATTTCGATTCGTTACGAAACGAATTGCACAAGCCTAGTAGGCAATGTAGTTGACAGATATTGTATGCTATCCATGACTTGCCATATGTTCTTTAGGGTTTTTTATAGCAAAACATGCACATAGCACATAGAATCTGATTTATTATAGTTTTAGAGGGAAAATCTGATTTATTCCCTGAGCATGCACACCCATCAAGCAACTGTATATCTATTTACTCTGTTAACATCCCCAGTATTATTTGTAATAAGTACTATTTACTCCAACTTATTCACAAGATGCTGTATGTTAATGTATTTGGCTCTGTTTCCAATACTGTATCTTTGATACCCCATCAGGTTAAGCAAAGTATAAAATACACAAAAATATATAGAAAAATATAAATGTATTAAAATATTCAAAAAAACATCATATAAAAAGATAAAAATCCATCCAATATACAATACAATTGATTTGAAGTGCAGACTTGGAACAATTTCTCTACATATGTTTTGCCAATTGATTTGGCTTCTTGAGGAGAATGAATCAGTCAAGCACTATCTACTAGAATAGAAAAACACAAAAAATACACAATTGATTATTGAACAAATACAAAATGAATCAAATACCCTGTTGGCTGGGACACGAATAGAAGACCAATAAAGAAATAGACAGTTAGTTGAACTTGAAGTTGGCAAGCACTTCAAAATATTGATGATATTCACTAAAATATGGTGAATATCATCAATATTTTGAAGTGCTTACCAATTTTTATATGATAGTTGCTGACTGGTTTCCTCCTATATTTCCCAGATTTTGGTGGCATATTCGGGAATTGGGAGATACTCCTGAAATCCTTTTTGGATTTTTTCTGTTCATGTCTGAACCCTTGATCTTGCCAACAATAATTATACAGGTCGGTTTTTGGAATTTGCCTGCTTTTGTTGGGGGTTCTTTCTAGGCGTTCCCTGTTTTTTGATTTGCCTTATTTTGACAGATCATGGTTGGATCTTCAGAATAATTAGAAAAGTACCATATATCAGTTTCATCATTTTGTCATCAATTTAAAGGTACATATAAATGTGCATTGGCAAGTTTTCTCCACCTTGGTTTTGAATCTTTCAAACAATTGACCCGATTTTTTCCTACCCCCAGACATTCCTAAACTGATCCACGATCTGGCTTAAAAATGGGCTCTATATCTATTTACTGGCCTCTGTGGTACACCAGATGATCCAATACTATACAGGGGTTTTCTGATTTCTTTGCCCTCTTCCCATCTATTGGTGATTGATTTCACCTACAGGTAATTGTCTATTTCTTTATTGGTCTTCTATTCGTGTCCCAGCCAACAGGGTATTTGATTCATTTTGTATTTGTTCAGTAATCAATTGTGTATAGTTTTGATTTGTATTTGTCTTGATTTTTGTGTTTTTCTATTCTAGTAGATAGTGTTTGACTGATTCATTCTCCTGAAGAAGCCAAATCAATTGGCAAAACATATGTAGAGAAATTGTTACAAGTCTGCACTTCAAATCAATTGTATTGTATATTGAATGGATTTTTATCTTTTTATATGATGTTTTTTGAATATTTAATACATTTATATTTTTCTATATATTTTTGTGTATTTTGCACCTTTAAAATCCCATCTTCACCTTCTATCAATTTATCTAAGGGATGTGGTGCCGATCAATGCAGTTGACGAGTTCATAATTCTTCTCTTTAAGCAAAGTATAGTCAAATGCTGAAATGTGACTAGATTTGATTTTTAGGACAGCATGATTTATGCTAAACTTACAGTACTACATGCATTTCTACTGACAATAGCACTCAGCCTGTGACTACATCCAGCCATGTTTTTTAGAGACATTGCAAGATGTTGACATTAGATCTAAACCCAATAACTAAAACCTATTATAAGATCAGTGCAAGTAAAAGATCATGCATTGCCAAGGGCAAAGATGCCAAACTGTGCCCCCCTCGAGAAATGGGGCTAATAGCAGCGTGCAAAGCCACAAAACATATATGATAGTTGCAACATGTGCTAAAATAGTGCCAATGGTTGTAGCATACTGCAAATAAAGAGTTTAATAAGCGTGTGTGCATACCGTCCCGCAGTTAAATATGGGGTTAACTGTGTCAAAGGAAGAATTGGCCCACACTAGAGTGAGGAAAAAAGCCCCTGTGTTGGTGGTGTCACTGGAAGTAAAATACAGTATGTCCCTGTGTGGTTGGTGTCACGAATGTAAAAAAATGCCCTTGTTTTGATGAAGTCACGAGAAGAAAAAAAATGTTGCTGCATCATTGTCTGTGGGAAAAAATGCTGCTGTGTATGTGTCACTAGAAGGAAAAATGCCGCTGCATCAGTGTTGGTGGGGAAAAATGACCCTGCACTGGTGTCAGTGGAAGGAATAAAAAAATGCAGCTGCATTTGTCCTGTCAGTCTGAGGACTGCTTTGGCATCTGTGTTGGTGAGATGAAGCAGGGAGTGTTTGTGGGGTGAATTTAACTAAGAGGACCTGTGTGACTCCAGGGGAGGAAGGAAGAGCAGCTGAAGGGTTGATGGCTTTCTGGCTTTTTGAAGCTTTTATGGATAGAGGGGAGCTCTGGCGCTAACTTACATTTCAGACATACTTCCAGTGGGTTGGCCACCTTGGAATGAAGGTAGCTACTCCTTCTTCCCATCAATAGTCAGATGATATGTCTCATGATAAGGGAAACTGGAAAAAGGGCAAACTGTCCTCACTATAGTGGATGCCTTACTGAGAAGGGGTATGTTCTCAACAGGCACCCTCCTCTCTCTGTTCTCTTCTGCCCACATTAGGCTGCTATTAAAGTTAAAAGAGAGTAAAAGCCCCCCTCCAGCAGCTATCATAGTCCCTGCAATGCCTGACAAGAATGACATTGGCATTTCCCCTATCAATGCTGGAGGACAGAGCACTGACAAATTCCCAAAGCACTCCCCCCCCACACACACATAACATCACTGTGCCCAGGGCAGCGGCTTTCTCTGCCCATCGTGTCCCAACTTTGCCATATCTATGCAATTTATTTTAGTTAAATTTAGCCTTTTTTAACTATTCGATATTTATTAAACTAAAACATACTGCTTCTCCCATGAAGGTGCTCGTTCATACACTTCCTGTTATAGGGTACCAAGTGTCTCCCAAATGTTCTTCTGCATAGTCACCATGTCATATGTACCTATCAACCATCATAGATTGCACAGGCATGGCCCACCATCATCACTATCAAGACCAACAAGACCAACAATGCAGAAAATGCATGCAGACAGGAAGTGGCTACAAAAGTCTGTATCAGCAGGACTGGCAGTGCTAAGATGCAAATGATGATGAAATAAAATGTGAAAATAGTAGATTATGGAAAAACAACAACATGGTGGTTGCAGATGATACATATTGCTATATGCAGACCAAGTGTAACTCGAATAGGGTTTAGATCCACTTTTTCACACTTTGGGGCCATTTTAGTAACACAGCCAATGCACAGCAATCCAAACAAGCAACCATCAATAATATTTCATCGATGCACCTGCAGTAAACTCAAAATGGTGGTGGGTAGGAGTGACTGTACTTTGCTGGCTAATTTTCTGGCTAACCTAATTATAGATAATACATTTGCAGCTACAATGAGCTATGGCAGAGGAAAATAGTGAGTGCTCCTCTGATTATCACAGGCATGACCCATGTTACTCTACCAGATGCTTCCTAACATTAGGCAAGTAATGCACAAGCCTCGTCTTCAGGGGCCAGCAGTTGGTTAGTTTTCAAATGGATCAATCAGCTTGCCTAATCCATCTGTGCTTGCAGAGACAACCCATTAAATCCTGAACTGTTGAAAGCCCTTAAGGAATGGCAGCTATCTGCTAAGTCCAAAGCCAGCCTGTTCAAAGCAACTCTTTGCAAGGCTAAAAATTCTAAATACTTGAAATCAATCAAATGAAATGTGCTCTGTGTGCGTTTTTTCATATGAACTTACAGGAAATACCCAGTAAGGTACATATGGAGGACAAAGAGGTCATTGATTTCTGTAAAAATCAAAGCCAAAAGTCCATGCTGGAAGTCTTTTGGTATATAGCACTAGCTTTTTGTCTGGCTCACCTGTACAGTTCTAGTCCAGGCAGCTAGGAACATATGTCACAACGTATGTGGAGGAAGGTAACTTTGGCAGTTAACTAGCTCACTTATTCTGATAGCCAACAAAGCATTTGCATATCAAATAGCTTTTGCGGATTACACACAGCCATTAAAATATTTCAGCGGGAGACTTTACTTACACAAACTGCTGTTTAGTTTGTGGTTTTAAATGTTATTTTAATCAAGCAAGAAATACAACCAATCAGCATATTTTATATGTTACGTGTTTTAGAATAAGTTTTCCTATTTTGCAATTACAAGATATCATTTACAGTATATTAAAGAATTTTAAAAAAATATGCCTAGTAAATTCTGTTGGTTATTATCTACATGTTTCCACAGATCTGAGATTTGCCCATTAACCCACACCTTAAACACATGAGATGTGCCATTTTTATTAATGAAGAGTTAAAATTGTTTAGCCGGATTGTGTAATCTAGCCCTGCAACAATCATTTATTACATAGGAAATTGCCATCTAAAATGTACTAACTAGTCACTCCATGAGGTGAATTTTTGAATTTTTTCCTCTCCCTGAATTTTTGAATGACGCCTGATCCATCTGTATATGCAACCATGTTATAGTAAACCTATTTTCCATTTTAACAGTTTTAAAGTTTAATTCCAGGTATGGCATTTTTTAAATAGTTATATTGGTCCAAACTGGGCCAAGTACATTTTTGAGGTGTCATACCTTTGGGATCCCCAGGGAAACCAGAAATCACTGTGGTAGGCAACACTACTACAGTGATTGCTGATAGCTTCCAGGTCCCATGCCAAGCAGCTGCTCTCCTGCTCACCGAACACAGGAGGTTGCCCCCTTGAAACATGTGCAATTCACAGAACACTTTTAATTTTCTCAAGGAATACAAAGTGTTCTCTGATTGGATGAGGTGCACACTGTGACATCACTGCCCAGCCTCGTCCCCTCATCCAAAGAGCACTTTGCATTCATGAACAACATGCAAAGTAACTACTAAATGGTACCTGTGCTGAGCTACTCAGCACATGACCTGGAAGCTTGTGGAGATCCCCACAGTAATGCTGCCTACTAAAGTGATTTCCATCTTCCACTAGGATCCTACAGGTATGGCACATACATACTTGCATTGGTCCAAGTTGGACCAATGTAACTATGTAAAAATTTACATACTTGGAATTTATCTTTTAAATAAAATGTCTAGTCCAACAGCATACATCAACTAAAGTTATTTCCTTTATTTGCGAGGAAAAGACAACTCTTTGTCCCTTCCTGAATTTAATGTAACTTTCTTACCGGGGCTTGTATTTTCCTGATAAACCCTACCCTTCCAACATTGGTTGGTATTTGAACCAAAGACACTAGTGCTCTAAGACTGAAGTTCTAAATATGAAGCCACTCCGCTACCTGTTCCTTAGCTAACCTCCTTTTCGTTCTTTTTTTTTTTTTTTCCGTGTACAATTTATTCTCTAAAGTGATTCTTAGGCCCCTTTCACAATGGGGCGGTTTGCAGGAGCTATTACGCTGAAAATAGCGCCTGCAAACCGACCTGGAACAGCGGCTGCTGTTTCTCCAGTGTGAAAGCCCGAGGGCTTTAACACTGGAGCGGTGCACTAGCAGGACCACTCCAAAAGTCCTGCCAGCCACATCTTTGGAGCGGTGAAGGAGCGGTGTGTATACCGCTCCTGCCCATTGAAAGCAACGGTACACAGCAGCTATACCGCCGGCATAGCGCCTCTGCAGAGGCGCTTTGCGGTGGTTTTTAACCCTTTTTCGTCCGCTAGCGGGGGGTAAAACCGAACCGCTAGTGGCCGAATAGTGCCTCGAAATTGGCGGTAAAGCGCCACTAAAAATAGCGGCGCTTTACCGTCGATGCACCTCCCACCCCAGTGTGAAAGTGCTAAAAAGTGCAGGTACATAGAGGTGCCTCATATACCTGCAGCAGCTATCATTCCCGTTTACTACAGTTGAATGTTCGTGGTTCTGAATGGGCAAAGATCGGATAATTCCTAGTAGTAGTTAAGCTTGTTTGCCCTCGTCGGATTCGCACACATTCTTATTCACCAAAAAGACAGGCCAAAAAAACATAACACAATAACACAATACCAATACTTTTTCAAAAAAACAACAACCCTTTCCCAATCAATGTCCATTCACATCTATGGACATGTATTGTAACGCATGTAGAAACAAATATGCATAGATGTTAATGGGCCCCTATAGTATCCTTTTAAAAATCCACTAAACTATAGTGCATGGATGTGTTTCAGTTACATAGGAATAAATGGGATTTCTACTTAAAGGGGTTGTAAATTCTGAAGTTTTTTTTTACCTTCATGCATTCTATACATTAAGATAAAAAGCCTTCTGTTTGCAGCAGCCCCCCTCAGCCCCCTAATACTTACCTGAGCCCCATCTCTGTCCAGCAATGTCCACCAGTATCTAGGCCATCTGAGACTCTCCCTCCTGATTGGCTCCTGCTGCTGTCAATCAAAGTCAGTCAGCCAATAAGGAGAGAGAGGGGGCAGGCCCCATATACGTGTCTGAATGGACGCAGGGAGCTGTGACTTGGCTCGGGTGCCCCCATAGCAAGCTGCTTGCTGTGGGGGCACTTGACAGGAGGGAGGGGCCAGGAGCACGAGAAGAGGGACCCGAGAAGAGGAGGACCTGGGCTGTTCTGTGCAAATCCCCTGCACAGGGCAGGTAAGTATAACATGTTTGTTATTTTTTTTTTTTTAAACAAGACTTTTCAAACACTTTAAAATGCAATTCAGAATATAAACAGTATGGCAATGCACTTGTTAGAATGTGTGCTACAAAAGGTGTATACTGATTACTCGTTGATCAGAGGACACACAGAACATAAATGTGTGTCAGCATGTCAGAGAGGGCCTGTCCTTGTCCCTGCTGCTGTGGCTCTCTGTGCTTCTAACAAGATCTAAGAGAAATGGTACTTTTGTACAGAGGCGCTGGACTCTTTCTATAGATGTTTTTGTAACCACAGCAAGAGAAGACTAAAGCTGGACTTACAGCAGTATCATTTATTTGTGTTTGGATTTTTTGCATTGGTTAGATTCTTTAATAGTGCAAAGGTCAAATCAGTGATTGTTTTTGACTGTAGTGATGTGGAAAAGTTAAGCAACAGAATGAAATTTGTTTCTTGAACAAACAAAATTCAGTAAATGTGACTCTTGTATGGGAAGAATTATAAATATTATAAAGGTGAAACTAAAAGGAGAGTTTAAAATATTGTCATGGCAATTAAATTAACTTTTTCAATGTTTTCATACAAAATATATCAAGTCCCTAATGGAACTATTGAATGTTACAATGAACAATTTTCCTAAAATTCAATAAATTGGAATGCAATGTTGTTTTTTCTCCAACTTTAAAGTAACATTTTGCTGCAATAGCATAAATGTGGATATGAAAACACGTAACCACCCCAAAAATAGTGTTAAATTGGATATTTTGGACATGCTATCTGTTTGATGTTTGGTTTCTTACTATGCATAGCAAGAAATCTAAACAGATTTAATTTAAAAATAACTTAAAGTCCATTTCTAGCCAAAACATTTGTATTGGCTGATCATCCCTTGGAAAAATATAAAACCCCCAAATAATAGAAAAACATTTAAAACATAAACAAATTACGGTAACATTAGCAATATTTCACTATGACCACTACAATTAAATATATTTAGTTGGGAGCTGACACTATCACAGCTATATGTAATACAGGTGGATAAAAGTGTTTTATAGCTTTCTATGTCCCTGTTTCTGTTTACTATCTTTTTCCAGGGAGCCAGACAGGCTTTTTTTTTTTATGTGGAGACCGACAGCAATAGGATGCAGTAACATGGAGAAAGATTAGAATACTCTGTTTTCTTTTTTTTTATCATTTCTTTTCCTGATATTACAAGGATAAAATGTGAGAGCAAAAAAAGCCTAACCCTTTTCCCAATCTATTCCACGTGGCTGAATTTGCTATTTGAAGGGCAGTACAGTGGTTTAGGGGTTAGCAACTCTGCCCTGCAGTGGTAGAGTCCCTGGTCTGAATCTAGGTCAGACCACTATCTGCATGGCATTTTCATGGTGGTACTCCAATCTTCTTCCATGACACTCCAAAGACATGCTGGTCCTTTCCAATTTAGCCCTAGCATGTGAATGTGATATAAGGCACTTAGACTGTTATGCCACGTACACACGATCAGAATTTTCCAACAACAAAACCGTGGGTTTTTTTCCGTCGGATTTTCGCTCAAACTTGTCTTGCATACACACGGTCACACAAATGTTGCTCGGAAATTCCAATGGTCAAGAACGCGGAGACGTACAACTACGTAGAGCCGGGAAAAATTAAGTACAATGATTCCGAGCATGCGCCAAATTGGTTCCGAGCATGCGCAGCACTTTTATGCATCGGAAATGGTTACACACGATTGGAATTTCAGACAAGAACTTTGATTGTCGGAAAAATTGAGAACCTGCTCTCAAACATTTGTTGTCGGAAATTCCGACAGCAAACGTCCGATGGAGCCTACACACGGTTGGAATATCCGACCAAAAGCTCACATCGAACATTTGTTGTTGGGAATTCCAATCGTGTGTATGCGGCATAAGCTTCTTGAGGGCAGGGATTGATGTGAATTTGCAAAATGCTACAAAGTTTTTCAGTCCTATATAAACACCTATGATAAAAATACCATCATTTGTCACAAAGTCAACTGCCTTTCCGGTGCCCTCAACCATTATGTTGCTCTGCAATCATAACTTTATGTAAACTCTTTGTCACTGCTTACATTGGGTTGATTATATTAACCCGTCATTCACATGGCAGTGCTCAGGTCTGATGATTGGCCACTCAGGTTAAGCACTAAATGTTGGGGTCAAAGTCACATAGTTATCTTGCAGTGCATCTAATGAAAACATCAGAGGAACACAATGAAGGTGAACATAATTGGCCAAGGTGATTTTTTAACGTTCGTTTTTTAGTAAGATTTGCTAAGATCTTTATAGCTATAAAAAAAGTATATATAAATACATACAAGTACAAACAATGATACGTTATAAGGAGTTCAGTACTTTTAGAAGTATAAGCATTTAAAAGCAATTCAAATGGGCCAAGTCCTCGACACAAAGAAGCAAAATATTTGCTCCTGTTCCAGGTCTTCAGTTAGTGATTATAAACCATTTTTTAAAAGCAATTCCAGTGGCAAAGCAAAGAGACAGATTTCAAGCTTGGCATGCCAGTTTTACAAATCCCCTAATCCGATGCAAATTAAAAATCCTGTAAGTGCTATTGGGACTTCTAATATGAACTCCCATCTTGACGCCACCAATAAATAGAGACTAGTCAAAGTAATTCATGTAAAACAGCTTTCTTACCACAGAATGTTATAACCTGCAGGTAGTTAGAAGATAATACAACTATACATTTCCCTTCAAATGAATATTAATTACTCTTACAACACAAAAGACTATGTCAGCTTAGTTGTACAGTAATAAGGATGTGAGCAAATATCTGTGAGATTAGGCTTATTTGCATAATACAAGGCAAAATACATAAATTTGATGTGGTATATCTACAGAAAGTAATATTGTGCCTGGAATTAAAGTAGGTTCATTCTAAGAATACAGAGACTCACGTATTAGTAACAGAAAAGACTGTCATTTTTTATTTACTGCCATCAAAAGTTTGTACTATACATAATCTGAGTTTGGCAATGTACTGTGCAATAAATGTCAAATGTAGGGCTAATTTGACATTAGGTCCAGCACTTTGTCCCCAGTGGCATGCAAAATGTTTCTAGCTTGTCAGATCAGCTTCTTGTGCATCACATAGTGTGCCACAGACAAAGAGAGATCTTTACCGAAAAAACACTGTCAAACCAATGGCAGTATACTCATTTTACCCACTTGTCCTTTTTCATAGGGCACTACTGATCTTGTTAAAGGGCAATACTAATCATAATGGCTTTGCCACCCTCACATGATATTTTACTCCCAACTACAGACATTAGATTAGCCTACGAAGTGGTTTGCAAACAATGGCACACTCTGGACCAAGTGGTTATCCTGACTAGGTCAGTCAAAAGGTGCTTACACAACCTTTTTTCTATTGCTCCAGCTGTACTGTAGAATTTGACAACTTGCAGGCCTTCAAGGAGACAACTTCCCCATTAAGGTTTATGGGGAAAGGGCTACACTTGAGTAGTACCTCAGGGCCCACAGGCTCTGAAAAGGATGGGAAAGCTACTAACAGTGAACCACAGCTCCCTGTTGACTTTACCAAATGATCTGAGGTTTGTAATTCAGGGTATAGATAGCATGGGAATAGGAAAGGTGGCTGATAGAAATCACCATTGGTAAACGCATTGTTACCTTTAAACAAAAAAGTTCTAAGGCTGAAAAGAAATTTAAAAATTCTCCTCATCAATGTGTGTTAATGTTTTATAAACCTTACATATGTACATGCAGCCATATTTGATTATTACATGTGTAGGCTTTGCGTCCTGATAAGTCTATGAGCCCTTTGAATAGTAAAAAAAAATGTCTTCCCTTAAAGCTGAACCTAAAGCTAGGTTTTTTTTTTTTTACATAGTTACTTTGGTCCATCCTAGACCAATGTTTGTATCCATATCTCATACCAGAGCAGCTTCCCTTCTGCATAGTAAGAACTGGTGGTCTCTTGCTTGGCACTTCCACCAAAAAATCTTATATTTAATTGAAAATATCCGATAATCTCTGACTGGACGAGGTGGAGAGCCCACATTTACACCTCATTTAATCAGAGAATGCCTTATATTCATTGAAAAAAATACAAGGCATTCTGTGAATAGCAGCATTCCCATTTACAATAGTTGTGTGTCCACCGTTCCGAATGAGCAAAGATCCAACACTTCCTAGTAGTGCTCAAGCTTGTCTGCCCTGGCCTGACTCATACAAACCCTTAAGTGCTTTCATTCAGAGAATGCCTAATATTCATTGAAAAAAACACAAGGCATTCTGTGAATAGCAGCAGTGCTGAGCATGTGACCCACTGTGGTTGCTATAAAGAAGGGAAGCTGCTCGGCTCAGGACCCTGAAGATGGCAGCTATCATTGTAGCAGTGCTGGCTGCAATAGCAATTGTCAAACTTCCATAGTGATCACTCAGGTATGAGATATGCATACTCACATTGGTTTAAGCTGGGCCAAAGTATCTATGCAATAAAAATCATACCTACAGTTCAGCTTTATGTGGCTGATCTTGTATCTCAAAAGCTGTTAATAGAATCCCACACATCTCTATATTTAAAGCTGTAAAATCTAGAAAAATAAGCAGGTAAAATGTGAAAGTTACTTTAAGGTTTCCACCTTAAAAAAAAACCTTAAAAAAAAACCTCTCAAAATTGTTTCTCATTGAACATTTACTGAACATTTACTGTACTCTCCCTTTAAAGAAGGCCTTGCATCTAAAATGTGTGACATCATTTTCATGTAGGGAAGCCAAAATCTTGATGAAAAGACACTTCCAGCGCTATGCTCCAGCGTCTTCTGACGGGACATGGAGTACTCACAATTCCCTGGGATTTAGCCAGAGGGAGAAGGATGTCACCCCTTACACTACAAGAGCCTGAGAAAAGGCGAATATAGTGTCTATCTTTTTGCCCCATACATGTGGACTAACACTTTTACACTTTTATACAGCATTTCAAGAAGTGGGGGTGTGAGGGGCACATTTATAATGTGGACTACGCTTGCAGTGGAAGGCCCATCTTTTTTTAAATCAAACCAGTGCGAGAATTCTGGTGGGTTACCAAACCTAAGAGTTACAGCCTAAGAATTAAGAACTCTTAATGGAAAAAAAAACTGTACATGCCAAAGCAAAAGAAAAGTTTATGAATCCGGTGAAATTATTTAACAAGTTCCAGTCCGCGCTATAGCCGAATGACGGCTACAGCGCAGACCTACATTGCCGGGAGGCCATCAATAGACGTCCTCCCATTTCCTCGCTTCCCGCACGCCCTCGCAAGCACGAATCAGGGAAAATCTGTGCTTGCCCGTGTCACAGATCGCAGTAAACATATGAGATCAACTCTCATTGACAGCCCTCCCTCCTCACACAGAGACCGCGTGTGAGGAGGAGCTTCTGTGCTGAATTGTGAATGATTCTACTGTTCCACCAACGTATACAGTGCCCAAACAATGCCCAATCAGTGCCAATCAGTGTCACAGTGCCAATTAGGATCAGTGTCACAGTCTGTGGCATCAAAAAATAACTGCCCATCTGTGCAATTTGTGCCCATCTGTGCCATCAGTGCCCACCTGTGCCATCAGTGATAAGTGCCATCAGTGATCAGTGCCCATCTGTGCCGCCTCATCAGTGCACATCTGTGCTGCCTCATTGGTGCATATCTGTGCCACCTCATCAGTGCCACCTCATCAGTGCCCATCCATGCCACCTTATCAGTGCATATCTGTGTCAATCATTGCCCACCTGTGCTGCCTCATCAGTGCACATATGTGCAATCAATCAGTGCACAGTGGAGGAGTCAGAAGAGACACATCTTATTATTGTCCCCAGTGTCCTTCCCAACCAGGCCTCTGCATAGGTGACTGTTTCCACCGTTATCATACTTAAGTAAATTAATAGTGAATTATGGTGAACGTAATCCTCAGTTCCTGACAGTTACCTTCACACCCCTTATGCCACTGCCTGCTCTGTAACTGACCCTGGTTTGTTATTCAACCAGTGTGGGAATACTAAATACTCTTACTAAATACCTTGGAATGTCTACTTTTCAAAAAGGGGTAATTTGGGGGGGCATCTGTACTTTCCTGGCTTGTTAGAGTCTCAAGAAATGAGATAGGCTGCCAGTACATCAGATGTGATAATTTTTTTATGATTTGCACCATAGCTTGCGGACTCTATAACTTTCACACAGACCACATAATATCCACTCATTTTGGTTATTTTTACCAAAGATATGTTGCAGTATAAATTGTGGCCAAAATTTATGCAAAATAATTACTAATTTGCAAATTTTAATTACAGACACAAAGAAAAATGTGTTTGTTTTTCAAAATTTTTGGTCTTTTTTCACTTATAGCAAAAAAAAAAAGACGGAGAGGTGATCAAATACCACCAAAAGAAAGCTCTATTTGTGTGAAAAAAGGGCAAAAAAAAATCATTTGGGTACAGTCTTGCATGACTGAGTAATTGTCATTCAAAATGTGAGAGTGCTGAAAGCTGAAAATTGGTCTGGGCAGGAGGGGGGTTTAAGTGCCCAGTAAGCAAGTGGTTAATGTCACATTATGGGTAAGCTCTTAGCCGCTGATAGTATTATATACAAACGTCTGGCTCTCCGTGAAAATCTGAGAGGTTTGGTAAGGAGTTCACAAGGTCATAGCTTAAAGGCTTTGGTCCGTGATGTCATTAACTTTTAACCACTCAAAGCACATCTGTGTTTGACTTATAGGAGAAAGGCTGTTAAAAGACTCTATCTGTA
Source organism: Rana muscosa (assembly GCA_029206835.1). Lineage (NCBI taxonomy): Eukaryota > Metazoa > Chordata > Amphibia > Anura > Ranidae > Rana > Rana muscosa. The sequence goes on along the minus strand of CM055118.1, from coordinate 528,034,414 downwards.
GTTTTCCTTCAGTTATTTAATGACAATTCTGTCATTTAGCATTTTTTTTAACAAAATGTTGTAACCATAGTGATAGTGACCCTTAAAATATTGCATTAATTAAAACATGTATAACAACATCGTCGTTCCGCTCAGAATAATCTGTTCTATAAAAAGGTATGTTTTGATCATTTAAAAAAAAGTTTCAAAAGTTAATAGATAGATCAAATTATAACACACTTGTCTGATTATGGTATCTTGTCTAACTAGCTCATAAGTAGCAAAATAATAAATAAAAATTGTCGGTTGGTATAAGGACCGCCATTCTGCTAATGCTGACCTTCACAGTTTTATTGGCCAATAGGAAGGTCTCAAAGATTGGAGCGATTGCTACAGCTACTACAAGGAAGGGTACTATAGGTATTTGCTAATGAGTGCCCTAAAATATGGTGTTCCAAGCCTCTTAAGACCTCATGCAGACTGGGCGCTTAGCCCTGGTACATGAGGCTCTAGGATATAGCTGTAGGTAGAGGGAACAGGTGCACAAACTGTTTGCATTGCAAGCATTTGTCTCTGGACACACAGGTGGTTGATTTACTAAAAACTAAAACTGGAGAGTGCAAAATCTGGTGCAGCTGTGCATGGTAACCAATGAGCTTCTAAATTCAGCTTGTTCAATGAAGCTTTGTCAAAAAAGCCTGGAATGTTGTTTGGTTTCTATGCAGAGCTCCATCAGATGTTGCACTCTCCAGTTTTGGTAAATCAACCCCATACTGCCATACATATAATTACCACTAGGTGTAGCCACCAGACAGAGTAGCTGTCATTCTCTCTGTTTAACAGGTTGGGGCTGAATTATGCACCTGTGCCCTCTGCCTATAGATAAACACCAGAGCCTCATGCACCAGGGCTAAAAGCCAAGTGGGCATGTAGCCTAAGCAAAAATGTAAATGTCAGTAGGGTATGATCCAAGGGTAAATCTGTTTAATGGAGCCCAAGAGAGCAGTAAAAAACAGATACGAGTTTATATTCCCTACTCACACAAACATACATACATGCTTTTTATCTAAAACTAAAAAAAAATAAAAAATAATAATAATAATAATAATAATTATAGTTTGAAATACACTTTAGTTTAAAGTGGTTGTAAACCTCTGAATTAAGAAATTAGCAAAGCATATCCTTCTATAGTGTGTACTTGCTATATGCATCACTCACTTCCGGGAGTCTATGCTGACAACACGCAAATCTGAGAGATAAGCCCTCCCCATACAGTATGTGACTGACAGACTCAGCTGTGCATGTTTCCCTATGAGATTGTGGAGAGGGGGTGTCCTTTCCCTCCATTTAGATCTCAGATTACACTCAGCTCCCTGCTCTATGCTGCACAGTGTGTGGAGTCAGATCCCCTCCCTGCGTTCTGGAGCTGATAAATATTGTCCATACTTTAAAAAGAGAGAGGGCTGCAGATAAACAGCTATGTGTATTACCTGTGGGCAGTCACTTCAGTGGGTATATGTAAAGGTTTGCAATCACTTAAAAAAACCTGCAACCTGCTGTATGACCAAACAAATCCCATCATTAATTTAGATTTGAACAGAGAGCAGTAAAACTAAGCATCCCAAAGAAAACTCTTATGTCTGTTTCTAGAACTTCTGTTTATTAGAAAATGTTCACTGCATTGAGGGTTGAATGTCCCATGAGATACTTGAACAAAGTGCTTATATTTAAAGGGATCCTGGGGGTTCAATGCTTCGTTTAATACTGAGATCATGCACGTGTTCAAAGCAAATGTAGAATTGGCCACTTGACACTCATTTAAAAAACTTAGCAGAGCATCTACCATTAAGAATGCTAAAACCCTTCCATTATATGTATTTGGCCTTTTTGTCTTGAATGTCAGTCATAAATAATGAACCACTACATGGCAGAGACAATGTCAGCTGGGGGAAAATTGTGAAGCGGCAGTGACAAACATAAGAAAACACAATAAGCTGCGTTAAGATGTTTGCTTTTGCTGTAATTAACACACTTTGCATATGAACCTACACAGAAAAGCAATATATAATTACAGTCATGTAGATTTATTGTGGTCTTCATCAATCATGCCCACACCATTGCCACAGATCCATTCTATGTCCCTCAAAGCAAACATACTAGCATGATTATTAAAGTGTATACAAAGTTTCACTTTCCTTGTCACAAAAGCTGACACAGTTATACAGTATATACTCCCTAGAGTCTATTATACCTAGGGATGGACTGATACCATTTTTTTTAACACTGAGTACGAGTACCGATACTTTTTTTTAAGTACTCGCCGATAGCAATTACCAATATCTATCACCAATATAAACTTATTGGAATTTTGTTGTACCAGTCATGTAGCAGAAAACACTTTGGCCTAAAAACCCAGTGGTGATCAAACACCACCAAAAGAAAGCTCTATTTGTGTAAAAAAATAAATTATATAAATTTATCTAAAAAAATAAAAAAACAAGTACAAAAAAAAGGAGAACTGGCCATGGGTATGTATGGACTTCTGCAGGGCACTGTATAGCCCAAAGTGAAAGGAAAGCCTTCAGTGAAGGTCTGCAGGTGAAAGCCCCTATCTGTCAGGGACAATCAAAGGCTGGCATCAGATCTGATCTGCTGCTCCAGAAAGCCCCTAGAAGAAGTGTGTTGTAAATGCACAACCTGTGATTGTTCCATGCCTCTTGCCCCTGTGCATCAGCCCAGCACTTGTCTATGGGAAAGTTTGTGTGTGCAGAGCCTGCAGGACTCGCACAGCTGCAATGAAAGGCAGTGATGGAAGGTTCTCCTGAAGAGTGCACGGAACTGTCCTAATCCCCGGTAATACAGAGCTGACTCAGGGCACGTAGGCTGCACGCGGCTGCAGGCAGTTGGGTAAGAAGGACATGTATGGAGAGCAATGACTCCCACGCCAAGAACCCAACCCAAACATGCAGTCAGCTCGCTCTGCAGCAGGGTTGTGCACCGCCCGTGTATACTTTCCACTCACCACACTGAAATGTAACCCCTGGAGCCCACAGGACTCAGGTTCTGGTATCTCCCAGGCATCTCCCACAGGGTCTTATTCAGTTCCTGCTGGTAGAATCCCAGGGGTGTGTTTACTGCTGCAAACCCCGGCTCTCACGAACACTCGGACAACTGAAATGTCATTGGTACCGATACTCGTGCAAATGGTTAGTATTGGCACCGATATCGGTATCGGTGCAACCCTAATTATACCCCTCAAAAATTGTTCTCTTGGTGTAATTGACCTTCACCTAATTGCCCTCATTGTAATATGCATACAGGCATGTTAATTCATAGGTTATGGCACTGTCCAAAACTTTTTCGGTATTGGAAAGATATATTTTGATTTTTAGCTGAACTTTGTTCAATTCTATTGACTCCTGATCCTAAACTTGTCCATTATTCTCTCTTTTTTTTCCCCCTTCTTGCCTGGAAGTTGATTTATCAACATTGGCTATCTTCTAACTTACCAACTTGTGTTCAGTGGTGCACGGCGGTAAATGCTGTGCTGGTCAAAGAGTTATTTATAAGCACAGGGGTTGTATGCATAAATGTAATAAGATCTGGTGTTTTTGGTTATCCCCCCCCCCCCATATATATAGTATCCACTAGTGTTGATGATCGCTTTGCTTCTAGCAATAGTGTTACTGCACTATGATGGGTCTATAGTGTGGAATTAAATTAAATCACTAATTGTTCTGTAATACTAAAAAATCCTCGGTAATGACTATTATATACTGGAACAAATCACTGTATAGTTAAACGTATTTATTTTAAATAATTTTATTAAAAATGTAAATTCTTTAAATTCAATAAAAAGTATTTGATTGAAAAACCCAAACCCAAACCCCAAAATGTATATGTATATATAGTGTATGTATATTGCAACTCAGAAGTCCTTAGATGTGATGCCTGCATTAGGTTTTTCAGGCTTATAAAAAAAAAATTTTTTTATAAAAAAACAAACAAAACTGTGATCTTGCCAGAAATGCTGTGGACTTGTCACTTCCTGTGATCCAAAAAGAAAGCAAAAACATCCTTATCTTTCTTATGCAAATTACTAGTCTCATCGATCTACCATTCAAGGTAGATGAGCAAAGGCAGACATGTTTAAAATCCAGCCTATGTGACACCCGTGACTACTTCCATAGATACAGTGGAGAAATGAGTGTAGCCACACATGGGTTGATTTACTAAAAATGGCAAAGGCAAAATCTGGTGCAGCTCTGTGTGCCAACCAATCAGATTTTTTATTTATTTTTTGCCAACAGTGTTTTTTTTTTGGGGATAATCAAGTAAAAATAACAGCAAAAAAAGCTTGAACAAAGAAAACAAATGCAACCAATGACTGCCAAGTAGGGATGAGCTTGGGTTCGGTCAAAATCTGGGAAATAGCTTGGCCAATGAGCTGCGGGTCAGTGATGTCATCAACATTCCCATCCTTTTGTTATGTACAGCTGTGGAGTGAGAAATTTCTCACCCACAGCTCCTTGGGTCAGTGAGGTTGTGATCATGCAACAGTTTTCCATGGGTTTGGACCTAGTTCGGATCTGAAACCGGCACATCCCTTTTGCTAAGCTACAGTATATTTAATTTCTGGTTTTGGGTTTAGATACACTTTAACACAGAACCTTTGTGGCTGACTTTGTTTGTTGAGTTTGTTGCATGGGACACAGAAGCATTTTCAGAAAGAGAGAATGGCGTGGTGACAATGGGAGGTAAGTGTAGATGATGATGTCATACTGATATCATCAAGCACACCTCTAAAATAAGGGTACTTACGTATCAAAATTGCAATGCCCAAACCCACTTAGATCACTGTCTCTGTATCAGTACTTCGAGTAAGCCTTCTAACAAGCTCCAAACATTTCGTAGGAAATTACAGCAAAACATCTCCTACACTGAAATACAGAGCAAGTCCATTATCTGTTATCTGAATTTATTTATGTAACTTACACTACTTATTGTTGTTTGAAATCAGCACACTCTTGCAAACTTCTCCACAGTTCTAGTCACTAGGCAATTTTCCAAAACACGTCTTCTATATTTGTCATTATTTGTCTATTACTAGGGCTAGTGATGAGCTGACCTCCCAGGGTTCGAATTTGGGGTAAGTTTGCAAATGTTTGGGTGCCCAGTCTGAACCCGGTTGAAGGAGATGGGAGCTGTATATTAAAAACAGTAATGGCCATTTTCTAGGCTAATAGACAACGGTTTGTTAAAAAAAAAAATTTTTTTTGATTACAGGTACTTATATAGCATTGTCAATTTATGCAGTGCTTACATATATATGTTGTACATTCACATCAGTCCCTGCCCTCAAGGAGTTTACAATCTTAGGTCCCTAACTCACGTTCTTACATACACATACTAGGAACAATTTAGACAGGAGCCAATTAACCTACCAGTGTGTCTTTGTTGTGTGGGAGGAAACTGGAATACCCAGGGAAAACCATGCAGGCACAGCGAGAACATGCAAACTCCAGGCAGGTAGTGCCATGGTTGGGATTCAAACCAATGACCCTAGTGCTGCTAGGGGGAAGTGCTAACACTTAGCCACTGTGCTGCCCAAATGGCATGGGGGCAAGGGCACTTCCCTGGGGAAACATATATATTTTTTTGTTTAATTCCATTTTTTGGGGAGCAGCAATTTTAATAATGCTTAAAAGGTAATATTAAAAATGCTATTTTTTTTTACACAAATATAGTTTTCTTTTGGTGGTATTTGATCACCACTGGGTCTTTCATTTTTTGCTATATAGATAAAAAAAAGATCGAAAATTTTGATTAAAAAAAATACATATTTTCTACTTTCTGTTATAATACATATCCAATAAAATCTAATTTCTTCATAAATGTAGACCAAAATGTATTCTGCTACATGTGTTTGGTAAAAAAAAAAGAAATACCAATAAGTGTATATTAATTAGTTTGGGTGAAAGTCATAGTGTCTACAAACTATGGTATATGTATTTGAAAATTGGTCAACCCTGATTTACTGACAGCAGATCTAATTTCTCGAGGACCATAACATGCCAGCAAAGTACAAATTCCCCCCCCCCCCCAAATGACGTCTCTTTGGAAAGTAGACAGTCTGGGGTATTTAGTAAGAGGCATAGCGAGTTTTTTTGTAATTTTTGTCACAATTTTTAAAGAAAATAAAAAAATTTAATAAAAAAATGTTTCCCCAATTTTGTTCACAGCGCACAGTGTCATCATATGACTGGTGTTGCGTTGATTAGGGATACTGACTAGTGACAGTATGAAAAAAAAAAAAAAATATATATATATATATATATATATATATATATATATATTTTTTTTTTTTCTGTATTTAACGTTTAACTCATTTTTTTAACCACTTGCCGGCCGGCTCACGCCTTTATACATTGGCAAAGTGGTTTGTTACCGCGAATCGATATATGGGTACCTTTAAGGGCGATAGCAGGTGAGTGTGCAGCGGCCGGAGGGGCACGGAGGGGCACGCATGCACCTGCTGCATGGCTGGGATCCCGACATTAACTAGCGAACAGTTTTAACCCCTTGATCACCCCTAGTGTTAACCCCTTCCCTGTCAGTGACATTTATACAGTAATCAGTGCATTTTTATAGCACTGATCGCTGTATAGATGTCAATGGTCCCAAAAATGTGTCAAAAGTGTCCGATCTGTCCGCCGCAATGTCACAGTACTGCTAAAAATAACAGATCACCGCCATTACTAGTAAAAAATAATAATAATAAAAATGCCATAAAATAGTTTGTAGACGCTATAACTTTTGCGCGAAACAAATTAATATACACTTATTGTGATTTTTTTTACCAAAAATATGTAATAGAATATATATTGGCCTAAACTGAGGAAGAAATTTGTTTTTAAAAAACATTTTGGGGATATTTATTATAGCAAAAAATAAAAAAAATTGGAGGTGATCAAATACCACCAAAAGAAAGCTCTATTTGTGGGAAAAAAAGGACGTCAATTTTGTTTGAGTACAGCATCACTTGGCCGGAGAATTGTCAGTTATAGCGGCGTAGCGCCTTATCGCAAAAAATGGCCTGGTCATTAAGCAGATCTTCCGAGTAGTTCAGTGTCATCATAATGAGTTGAGGGGAATTCTCAAACAGCAACACAAACAGAAAAAAAAATATGTTTCTTTAGTAGAGAAGGGAAAGACTATAACCCCTGTCAAATCTTGATTTCTGTCTCTGCCCCTATACCTTCTCTACTTATTCTGGAGACGATTGTCAATGGAACTGAAAGTGATGGGAAAATGGAAATCCAAATGTTTCCAGTTGTCACCACAACAGGGGGTGAGGTAAATCTTCCACTGGAGACACCTTTACAACAGACAACTTCTTCTCACTGCATAGAGATATTTTTCTCACTTTCAGTAAGGCCCCTTTCACACATGCGGACCGTATGTCCGCTTTTTCATCCATCCGTTTACGGATGAAAAAGGGACATACTGTACATTGGTCCCTATGAGATCGCGGGTGTGAACATCCGCTGACACCCAATCTCATCCGTGTCCGCAATCCTCCGATTCTGCAGACAGAGGAAAATCCTATTTTTCAATCCGTCTGCAGAGCAGATCGGATGAACACGGACAGACGGTCCATGTTCATCCGATCCCCCATAGGGGAGAGCGGAGATCTGACAGGGCGGTCCCTGCACAGTGTGCGGGGACCACCCTGTCATCCGCCGGCTCAGCGGGGATTAATGGAGCGATCCCCGCTGAGCAAGCAGAGGTTCATGGGGCGGATCATTATGGATCCATCCCGTGTGAAAGGGGCCTAAACATTTTCCAAACAGGAACTGAATTGAAATTCCTCCAATGTAACGCAGAGATGAAAAACCAATAAAAGAAACAAAGAAAAAAAGTAAGCAACATTCGGCTCTCAAAAAAAACCACATATTTTTACTGCCCTCCAACTGCTTTACCTTAATCTGCAAAGGAAGCAGATGCAGAAAATATTCCCACTGTCAATGCTCATCAGCAGTACCGCCCGATGTATGCAACCCATTCAACATTCACCTGTTAAATGTGCATTGGATGTGCATTGAGTTAGAGCAGGGGTCTCCAAACTTTCTAAACAAAGGGCCAGTTTATGGTCCTTCAGACTTTAGGGGGGGCCAGACTAGGGCCATTGGGAGTAGAAAATGTCCAGTGGGAGTAAATAATACCATATCTTTGGTGTCAGTGGGAGGACTAGTGCCCCATCGTTGGTGTCAATGGAAAGAATTGATGGTGTCAGTTGGAGGAATAGTGCCTCAATGGTGTCAGCAACAAGAATTACACCCAATTGGAGCTGGATGGAATAGTGCCCAAAGGGCCGCATTAAGGCAATTAAAGGGCCGCATCTGGCCCCAGGGCCGTAGTTTGGAGACCCCTGAGTTAGAGCATTGGCATGCCAATGCACAGCCCTGCAGAGGTGTGAATAAGCCCCAACAGTTATTTCACATAAATATGTGCTGAACCACATACTATTACTGGTAAGAATGTTATCCAGTAGGTATCACATAATGAGGTTGATTTACTAAAACTGGAGAGTGCAAAATCTAGCGCAGCTCTGCATAGTAATCGGCTTTCAGGTTTTATTATTAAAGCTTAATTGAACAAGTTGATGTTAGAAGCTGATTGGCTGCCATGCACAGCTGCACCAGATTTTGCACTCTCCAGTTTTAGTAAATCAACCTGAATGTATACATGAAACATAGTACAGTACAGAAATCAAGTAAAATGCAGAAATCGATAGCAATCACTCAGCTATCTTTTACTAATCTGATTGGTTACTGTGGTCTTGTGCATTTTATACGTTTTCAGAAATCTCTGCACTGCCTTATTAAATATGATTGTATAAACCTTGCATTTATCAAGCCACCCAGTGGTATTTTCATTGCCAGCTAACCACAATAAAGACATTTGCAATGTTGTATTTTTGGACTAAAGAAAACAGAATACAGAAATGTATTGTGGTGTAAGCAGATTCACTAACTAATCCCTTTTAATAGAAAAACTTTGGTTTGGTTCCAGCCAACTCATTAATATATTCTGCAATGCAATTAAGCAACAGTAAAAGTGTACTTGCTTAATATTAGGCCTGTCTTTTCTTTTTAGTAGAACGTCTGCATGGTGAAACTTTTCTAGAGTCACTGGGCATGATTTAGGCTAGGTTTGGACATAAGGTAATATTGTTGCACCTGAAATGCAATCTGCATTCGGATAATTTTTCATTGGTATTTGACAGGTGGTGCGGTGGTTGTATGACATCGCCTCACCACTTGTTTCAACCCTGTAAATGGCACACCACTGTACCACAAAGGGTCATCAGCATACATTTGAATGCTGTGGTGTGTCACCATTTGCTTGAATGGATGACATCCAGCATTGATACTGCGTACGGATGTGACAGGGGGATATTTTCTGCCACAAGGATGTGAACACCCCTGTCCACTGCCTTTGCAGCTTAAGGCGGGGTGTTGGGGGGGGGGTAGGTATTTGGGGAGCTGACACGCACAGAAGGTTTTTAACCTTCATGTATAGAATGCATGATGGTAAAAAAAACCTTGAGGCTTTAGAACAATTTAATTGCTTGCTTAGGTCTAGAGGACTTGTTAAAGAAAATGTATTTACCTGACCCTCCACTTCTCTGTGCTGCTATACCAGTTCACTTGTCCATATTCTCCAATGGTCTAAAGTTCTGTTGTCATGAAGAGTAATGATGATGCCAAGGAACAGTCCACTGTTGGAACATGGGGGAGCACCATCTGCCAGGGGAGCGGAGGGTCAGGTAAATTGAAATGCTTCTCCTCTCCCCAAAACTAAACACATTTTGGCCATACATCTCTTGTGGGTCACAGAAGTGCACTTATTTTTTCTCTCCTGTGACCCAGGGTCATCTGATTGCTGACTACTGCCTGCTATCAGCTGATGTGGCAGAGCTGCTCCAGGCTATGGAAGGATACCAACAATATTGTCAGTATTCACCTAGTAGCCTGAGTGACAGCTGTCTTCGTCTTGCTGAGAACCAGAGCCAGCTGCACCCCCTCCCCTCGCCTATCCTACAGGGTGCTTCGGTGAGCCCTGGAGGGGAAGAGCTGAAAGCAGTGTGTAATGCCCTGTACACACGATCGGAATTTCGATGGTCTAAAATCAGATGGATTTTTCCGTCGGAATTCCGATGAAGCTGACTTCCATCAGTCTTGCCTACACACCATCAGACAAAATTCCGACCGTCCAAAACGCCGTGACGTACAACACGTATGACGACACTATAAATGGGAAGTTCAAATCCAATGGCGCCACTCTTTGGGCTGCTTTTGCTGATTTCATGTTACCGCGTGTTAGTAAAAGCTTGGTGTTAGCTGATTTGCGCTTTTCAGTCTCCGTGCTTTTCAGTCCGTTACAGCATGACGAATGTGCTATCTCCATTACGAACGCTAGTTTTACCAGAACGAGCGCTCCCATCTTCTAATTTAGTCTGAGCATGCGTGGATTTTTCTCTGATTGAGTTCCACACAGACGATCGGAATGTTCTATTTTTTTACACCGATGGAAAAAAGTCAGATGGGGCCCACACACGATCGTTTTTTCCGATGAAAAAAGTCCATTGGATACTCCTATGGCAAGGTTACTAGACATTTCCAGGGCAGTCTCTGATTTTAGGAGGCTGTCCCCAGTAAAAAAAAATCCCCCCAGTCTTGCTCCCTGTTAAAAGAATATATTACTTCCGGTTCCGGCGCCGCATGGAGTGACTGCTTCTCTCCTCGGCTCCCGCATCACGGCAACAAAACGGCCTATAAAACCGGCCTGAGATGCCCTACGGTCACCCCTACACCTCAGGGCACTCCCTGCCTTCTATATGGACCGATTTGTGGAAAAATCCGGCGCTCGGTCGCAAACGGCCCTGACGGCGCCGACGGCCCAGCCGCAAATCGAGGCCCCGGTCTTGGCCTACACGGCTCCTTCTCCACCACCACCGCCGACGGGGATGGAGGTAAGCAGCTGCCCTAGTCCTCCTACCTCCCCTCATGCCTCAGCATCCCAACCACCCTGTGACAACACAACAGAACGCATAGCACAGGCTGTGGCTGCTCTCTTGTCCCCCATGATAGCAGCATCTGTGGAGAAGGCAGTGAATGCAGGGATGGCCCAGATCAAGTCCCAGTTAGGGGAACACAGCACCAGACTCAATGAGCTGGAGCACCGCCTATCCAGCGTGGAAGAGGAGTTATACCAGGCACAGGCCACAGAGCAAGCCCAGGATAAGACTAATCAATACATCATCCAAAAGTTGGATGATTTAGAGAACAGGGCCAGGAGGAGTAACCTGCGATTCGTAGGTATCCCGGAATCGCTGCAGGCCTCTGCCATTTCAGATTTCTGCGCTGTGCGCATTCCAGAAGCCCTAGGCCTCTCGGGCCCCTGCACAGTGGAAAGGGCATATCGCGTGGGAGCTTTCAATTCTGACCACAAAAATCCCCGGCCAATAATTGCCAAATACCTCAACTACTCTGACAAGGCCCTCATTCTACAAAAGTTCAGACAAACCCGCTCACTTCAAATTGACGGAATAAGAGTCCTCATATTTGCTGATTACTCCATAGAGGTCTCAAAAAAAAGGAAAGCTTTACAGCAAAATATGCTTGAAAATCATTTTAAGGGGTAAGTGAAAAAAGGAATCTTCTAAGGCCGCATATCAAATACTGCAACTGTGCTAAAGTCCGGAAGTTCAAATAATTCCCCTGGATCTGAATCCTGTGCAATCCAATGCAGCCAGAATCTTTCAAAATGAAATATCGATAAGTAGTTAGACCCCTTTCACACTGAGGTGCTTTGCAGGCGATATAGTGCTACAAATAGTGCCTGCAAAGCGCCCTGAAACAGCGACTTCATTCACTCCAGTGTGAAAGCCTGAGGGCTTTCACACTGGAGCGGTGCGCTGGCAGTGTGTCAGAAAAAGTCCTGCCAGCAGCTTTTTTGTAGCGCATTAGGAGCGGTGAAATCAATGAGCAGCGCCGCCGAACCACCCTTTTTCGCCACCAGCGGGGGTTAAAAGCTCCCTGCTAACGGCCAAAAAGCGATGCAAAAACTACGGCAAGGCCCGGGAGCTTTTTAGTGTGAAAGCAGCCTTATAGATCAATCAAGAATGAATCCTGTAAACAGCTATTTAAAGCAATCACAAATCATCTGGTTACCAAAACCTTCTGCATAGGCTCATTGAAATGGATGTTTACTGCACTCAGTTACTGACAGCGTTAGTGGAGTATATGTACTGAGCTTCATTTCAGTATCTCAAACAGCTCAGCTAGCCTTCAGATTTATAAGATTAATTTTCTAAAGCAGAAAATAAGCTCTAGAAAATGTATTTTTATGGCCACCTATAGAGGGATTAGCAATGGTAAAATCAAAACTTTTGCACAAAAAAATTAAATTTTATAGATTTATTTTCTCTACCCGAACCTTGTCATATCACTTAAAGATGGTTTAGAGCATTAGTGACTATAAAAGGAACCAGTGGACAATAAGTAATACAGTCTTCAGAATGAATGACAACATTTGCCCACAGGCTATGTACTGTAAGTAGGTTATTTGCAATTAGAAATCCAAAAACACAGACAGGCATAATCATTCAATCACACACAACTACAATGCTTATGTTTTAATGGCATGATCACACTTGAAGGGTAAGCATTAGTCAAGCATTAGTGTGTGTAAAGCTCAACAATGAACTTCTCTTTTTTGCTCCTATTTGATCTGTTAAAAAAAACACATTTAAACCAGAAATCTAGAGAGCTTGCAAGTTCCGGTGTTGTCAACAGTGCTATTTCAAAAAGTGTTTTCAGCCCCTTCCAGTTCACCTCTGTGGAACTATGGGGGTATTGTGAAAGCACTAACTTCCATGTGAAACGCGTCTACATAGCTTTTCCCTCCTCTGACTGATCAGTTATGGTTGTTTTTATGGACTTTGTTCTACAATAAAGGTGTTTTCTGCAAGTATTGAGTGTACAGCCATCCAATCATTCGTATTAGTCATTGGTATTTATGAGATTGTCACGTGGAACATAAAAGGACTATGGACCCACTAAAAATGCATGCAGGTGCTGCAACCTCTAAGAAAAAAATAAAAAGCAGATGTATTATTTCAGGAATCCCATCTGAACGATGAGGAAAGGCTGTGGATGCATAAATCCTGGGTTGTGATGGTGTTTCTGCGCAGAACCATAAAGCTGGTATTCTCAGGCTCGGTTCACACTGCTGCGCTGTGAATTTGTTCCGTTTATTGTCCTGTGTGAGGTGTGAATTTACTGCGATTTTACTGCGAATTTCAGGAGTTGGACATAGCTGCGATTGATGTTCTAGCCAATGAAATCATAATGTAAAAAAAAAGGTGTTAACTTCCTGTGTACTTTTTTGTGGAGAGTAGTGTGGTGGAATTTGCACATATGTGAACCATCAATGCGATTCCAGAACGATTTACATTGATGTCTATGGAGACTAAATTTGCAACGCAACGCTGTAAACCCGCACATGACACTTTTTTTAATCGCATTGCATTCGCAGAGGAATCACAACGCATGTATTTGAATGACCATCATTGAAAACAATGACTTTATGGATGACATGCGAATTTAGAATGTTTTTGATGCATCACATTCGTTATGAACTCGCATCAGTGTAAACCGGGCCTCATAAAGGTATTTTCCGCCAAATAGTACACCAAGGCGCTGATTTTGAAGAAGGCAGATGAGTCTACCTGACCCTAACAGTTAGAAACTAAAAAAAAATCACTGATCTTAATGCATATGGGCCCAACGCTAACAATAAACCTTTCTCCAGTTAATATTTACCCACCAAACTAGAGATATCATCATGGATTTTTATGGCGTTCTCTCTCCACAGAAAGACAGATCTGCAACCCCTAAAGCCTCATCGGATGCATCCCTTATGCAAACTTCTCAGATCCACAGCTAGACTGAAGCAGCTGACCTCACAGATGTTTGGAGAAATTGACATCCTCTGGAAGGAGATTGCACCTATTTCACCCACCTTTAACAATCCTTGTCCAGACTGTCACCAAACCTACTGTCCCAAGTGTTTAGTGCACAAATAAAAGTAAATCACATCAAGGAGCACAAATACAAAATACCCAGGCAAAATCCAATTAACCTTGGGTCAATAATGAGCACTTTCTCAGGAGATCTTTTCTAGTGGCTTATATTATTCATATGGGAGAAAACACTGATCTTATAACGCTGAGCATAATTTAGAGAAAAATATTACGCCATATTTATATTGTTCATTTGTGTACTTATTGCAAAATACCCATAAACATATTGGCCCCATTGGGCAACAATCATCTTTGGTCCATGGATACTTTAAAAACTACATAGAACTGAAATTACAATGTGTGGTGACTTGGCCCCGTTCACACCCCTGCATACGTTGTAGTGTGTGTGGAGAGGTACTGTACAAATGTAAATATGAATGGGCTCATATAGGTTCTCTTCAAATACACACTAAAATACAGAACACAGATGTGAACCAGTCACATAGGAAAGACAGGGACTTCCACTTAAAATGCATTTTCGTGCAGGAAACTCACATGTGTTATTGCAAGAAAAAGGAAAAGTGTTAAGAGTCCTAAAAGCTAGTTTTAGAGAATTGTTAGAGAAATGAACATACATACTCTTTTAAAAATTATATTCAACAGGCCCTACATTGTGCTAAAGGTTTTCCAATATGCTAAAACTATGAAATATTACTTGCTAAATCCTTTCTCTGAAATTACTTATTATTGCGGAGCAAAGATTCTGTCAAGGTGACAAATGTTATCAGACAGGCAGACAGATTATAATCACAATTCATTTTAAGAGACTAGATACAAAATTGATATAATTGGTTTGTAGTGTACCTACTTACCTTTTAAAGTAATAGCTACTCGCATATAAAAAAGAGCAGTGGCCCACATAAAGCAAGTACAGTTTGTAGATGTTTGTTGCAGTTGGTCTAAGGAAAGGTGATTTCTAATTGGTTACTGTGGGACTTAGACATCAGTGCTCTCTATTATATAAGGCCTTCAACAGAAAACTTTTTCAAGTAGCTTTTGATTAGCAATGATATTCTGGCCACCAAACATCATATACTCCAACCTATTACAAACATAATGGCCTCACAGATCATGGATTTTCCCAATTACTATTGTATCCTGCTCACCCTGCACAGTGCTATTACTAGCTTTTAAGATGCAATGAGATGTTGACTGGAATTTAACTAGTATATTTTAATGTTAAAAAAGAGGCTGATCGACAGAATGTTTTAAAATAAATGGACACCCTAGAATGATTTTGGAAATGTTAGTTTGTCTGAAAATCACTAGTACACAGTAAATGCCAGATGTTATCCTTGTAGGCTAAATATTATTTTCTAAAAAACTTGCAGCTATACATATTATTTTTATAAATATAAAACTAGCAGCAAATTTACTGAGATTGAAATGCAAACTCAAATATTTAACAGTATACAATCTTTAAGTTTACTACACAGCTACTAGACTCAAAATATACAACCAGCACACATTTCAAAATAATTTTAGAGTACCTCCTGCAAGGATCCGTTCTTCAAGGTCAGCCATTTCTTTCTTGTATGCTTTCATTGCAGCCTCCTTAAAGCTGGGGCGAATACGTTTCTTCTTTGGGACTTCAACAACTTTTTCTGGTACATTTTTGTTTTCATAGTCATTCTCCGTCATGTCATAAACTATTTCACATTCGGGTTCTAAAACATCCTCAGAGACCATGTCATCATATGGGGTATCATATCCATCCATTTGTAGACTTGCAAATTCTGCATCATATGAACTGTTTTCATATTCTTGATAATCTTGCATTTGCTCGAAATTCTCATTTGTATTAGTTCGGTTTTCAAGTTTGGCAAGAACCTGTTCCATCACCTCTACATAATCACCTCCATTTTCATTACCAGCTGCTGACTCACTGTGATCAATATCGTCATCAGCTTTGTAATAGTAAGGTTCTGTATAGACATCAGAATCAAGAGTTGTGCTAGATTCATTAGCTGTAGACTGTGATAAAGTTCTAAATCTGCCCATAAATGAAGAACCACTTTCATCATAACCACTTAAGCTCTGAGTGCTTTTATTCCAAACAACCTCCAAAGCTGATTTGGCCCGCTGAAGAGTAGAGCCAAACTTAGGAAAGCTGAACGTCTTATCTGAGAGATCAATGCTTAGTCGACTGTGCCAGGATTTTGGTGGAGCATCCTCTGAATCATCGCTTTGCAACTCACTCTGGCTACGATACATCATTGGCATTCTTGATTGGTTCTGGTAAATTTCATTGGCATTTGTTTCACTATAGGAATCATATTCACTAGTCCATTGACTTTGTACTGCCGTGCATATCTCTGGGCAAGATGGAGAATTGCTATCAAGCGTGTAGTTGTAGTTTTCCATGTTATATGGAAGATCTGTACTTTGGCACTTTTCATAATTGTTTGCATACATTTCCATCTGTTGTTCTAAAGGGCAGTTAACATTATAGTCAAAGGCATGTTGTGTTGATGTGTCAAGACCAGAATCGGTTCCTTGTTCTAAATGGTGCCATTCCTTCCAAGGAGACAAATCACCATGGAGTGAAAGTTGAGAATCACTGTAGTGACTACGGTCTCCAGAAGCACCAGGTATTCCATTGCTAACGCCACTGTCAACAGTTTCAGTATTCTCTATTTCATTTTCTTCATGGTAAGGCTCTGCATCATTACCAAAAGCTTGTTCTTGTGAGCTTGCATACCAGGTTGATGAACTGTCTTCAGGTCTTCTTTGCCATAGTTCCCTATCAGAAGAGGACAACAAAGAACTGCCATTGGTTCTGGCAAAATACTGGTTTTCTGAAAAGTCTTCAGAGTAGGACTGACATAACTTTGAAAAATCTGATTCAGAACGACTTAGTTTGGGCGTAGAAAAATCAGTTTGTGAATGCCACAAAGGAGTTGAATCACTGTAATATACTTTGCTTTTTTCTAAACTATCAGATACCGGAGACTGAAAATTAAGATCCCCATAGTCATCTTTGCTTTTATAAGTAACATCAGCTGTTCTGTGAGGTTTTTTATTGTGAGATGATTGGCCACTCTTTTTGCTCCCAGAGGACTTCATCTGACTTTCTGATTTGGAGATCATTGCATAACTATTCCTGTTGATATCAGGTTCAATTTCCTTGTCACTGTCTTCCTGACATTCCCATTCATCATGGTTAATCTTTGGCTCCATGGCAGAAAATTTCATATCCATACTCTCATAAGTCTGAGAAGAAGGTAGCACTTTTTCTTTTTTACCTTTCAAATCATGTGAAAGAATATCTGTAGAAATCCCTATTCCAGTTCCTTTTAGTTTATAACATTTTTTTAAAACTAAATCTCTGTCCTGTTGTGTACCAAAATAGACAAGAATTGGTCGAGGCTTTGCATTGGGACAGTCTCTTTGATGTCCTATTCTGTGTGCAAGTTCAATTTTCATACTGTTTTGCGCATCCACAAATCCCATTTTCTCAACTAAAATTCTATAAACAACATTTTCACTAATTTCCCCTTTCTCTTCAGGCACATTTAAAAATCTAAGACTGACTTTACTACTGTGGTGACCTAACTGTTTAATATAGTCATGGATATCTCGAGTTTCCCTTCTTGACTGTACAAATCCTGTTCTCAGCTGTTCGATTTCACTTTGTACAACCTCAACACTACTAGAAATTTCATCAATTGATTGCTTTAGAGAGTTCACATGTCCTCTTAATTCTGAAAGCTCAGTTTCAATTTGACTTATACCTTGCAATTCTTTAAAGATCATTTCCATGACATCATGGGTTTGACTTATGCACCCTGTTGAACTAAAGCTGGGCTCGAGCGTACTGCTTTTCTGCTGACGAACTGTTCTGTCTAAAGACTTGCTCCGCAACCCCCATGTTTTTTTCCATGTGCTTACTTCTGAATCTGAGGAAACACATTCTTGACTTTTTTTCCATTTTCTAAATTTGCGTAGAGCACCCATTTTTAAACTATGTAAGGTACGTTCTCCATCAGAACTTCCATCAGATGGAGCTAAACTGCTCATACTTTTCCTGTTTCGCCTCACTGGCATGGTGTGAGATGTGTATTCCTTGGTTGTACTGCCAGCCCTTGTTTCACTTAGAGATTCAGAGCATGAGCTATCAAGAGAAGATACTTCTTGAAATGCATCCTCGTTATTATTGCCAACTAGAATAACATTCTTTTGCAGCCCATTGGCAATTGCTACCCGGTAACTAAAGGTTGGAGAAAGTGAAAATTCCTTCTTTACAATATCTCCTTCAGTTGATAAATTGCAAGAAGAAGAGCACTTGGCAATTTTTTTGACTGTGCTTTTTATAGTAGTTGAGATGTTGGGATTTTTGTATAGGCCAAATTGGGAAATATCCTGTTCCTTTTTGCTCGGACTCTCTTTCTTTTTAGTAGGATTCCCCAATTTCTTTGTAAACATTCCTTTGCAAAGCTTATATATATAAGAGAAAATCAGGCTCTTCAAAAGGGTAGAAACCATCAGGGGAACTTTATATTAACCTATATTTGCGAAAAAATGTAACATTGGCTCCTGAGAAAGGTTTGTACATCCACGGCATGCACAGCTGTAGCACAAAAAATTGCGCGTGTTACAAAGAGTGTCCTGTGGAAAGACCACCAAGTCTGCAGGCTGGCACTCCACTTCTCATGACTCCTGGATGTTTCTACAATGAAGGGAATTATAGTATCATTGCTGAGTAATTAGAGCATAAAAATACTAAATAATGACGGCAGAATGCAAACACAGCATGCAACATGTTTTGGGTGATGCAGTAAGGTCAAAAACACATATGTTTAACTGTTTTCAGCATGCTTAATATCATTGATGATGTACTAAATTCTATTAAGGTATTAGTCACAAAACATGAATTTTAAGGGCCCCCAACTTCAGTCATCATTTTTTGTTTTTGATTAATGGAGTGGGGAAGGGTTAAAACTTATGTCAACTTGTCATTGCTGTCTGTGTCCACATTTAGAATATTTCTTCTTACAGAACAAGAATGTAGGGACAGATCCAACATGACTACCTGTTTGATGGGTATCAAGCAGAAGAGGAAGTTAGGGAAAAATTCCCAAATTACTGTTTATTAAGGCCCCTTTCACACTGGCTATTGCGCTAAAAATGGCGCCTGCAAACCAACCCTAAACAGCGGCTGCTGTGTCTCCAGTGTGAAAGCCCGGGGGCTTTCACACTGGAGCGGTGCGCTAGCTAGCAGGACCGCTCCAAAAGTCCTGCTAGCAGCATCTTTGGAGCGGTGAGAGGATCAGTGTGTTTACACCGCTCCTTCCCATTGAAAGCAATGGGAAACCGCCTTGCCGGCGGTATTAACCCTTTTTCGGCCGCTAGCGGGGGTTACAACCGCACCGCTAGTGGCTGAATACCACCGCAATTCCGCCGCAATTCCAATGGTATAGCACCGCTAAAAATAGCGGCGCTATACCGCCACCGCGCCTCCCGCACCAGTGTGAAAGGGGCCTTAAAGATGGTCAGACAGAACAGGTAATCTGGTAATCACCCCTCGCTTCCTGCTTTTTTGGTAGGTGTCAGACAGACCAATAATTAAGCTAAAATCTCCTTAAAGCTATTTTCTGGGTGTCAGACAGAAAAGAAATGCAGTGAATACCCTTACTTTTTTTCTAGCTTGAGACAGAAGAGGAAGTATAGGGACATCACCAAATGGGGGATTTATAGTAAAGTGGTGGAGATTCAGGCTGGGTTCACGCTGCTGTGCGGAGCGGTTCACAGCAGGGGTCAGGTGCGTCCCTGTTCACCGTTTCAGGTCCGATTTTGGTCAGAATTTTTGGTTGAATTCAGACCTGAAATGGACCAGAAGACACAAAGAACTCTTGTGCAATTCACTCTGTAGCTGTCCCGGAGCTGTGTGAACTGACTCCATTGAGAGCTGGTCACAGTCTCCCGACATGTAAATTGGATGCGGAGAAACCTGCATCCAATTTGCAATATTGTGAACCCAGCCTTAGAGTCCTGGCTGGGATTTTGTTGCTGTCTGTTTTCCCCTGAGGGAAATTTGCCCAGGTGTCAGACGGCACAGGAAGAGAAGATACATTTCTTCTGTGGGGACACATGCAATATTTAAGCTGGATTTGGGCAGTAATGCTGTTTGCATTAAGAGTGATCTTTTTTGATAATGCAATGATGTTTGATTAAATCTTTAAACATTCTTTATCTGGCCTATTAAATAAGGTAGGACAAAATGCAATGATTACTCATTCACATAGAGTGGTCCATATATTGGCATTTAAGAAGAGTTCAAACAAAAGATAATTACGTTGTAAAAATAAGTCACTGCATACCACTTTAGTATAGCACATTAGGCAAAATTCTATTTACCTTGACTTCACTGACTTAGGCAGGCCATAAATGGGGCAAATCTATTTCCTGTAACCACGTGTTGCAGGAAAAAAATTCACATAATTCTTCCATCAACCCAGACAGTGCTGACTGGGGAATCCTTCCTGCTGAGCAACTGTCTTCTCCCAGTGGGGGCGGGTGTTGGAAGCCAGTGATTATTGCTAGTGGCTATAGTAGTCATTTGTGATAATCACAAGTGAATCCGGCAGGTTGGGTATACCCAAGTTGATCGATTGATCGATCAACTTGGTACATTCAGCCTGCCCATTAATGGATCGAATCTCAGACAGTTCCTGCTGAACCCTGTATGACCGGCCTTAATGTGCCTTAGACTGGAATGCAACTGCCCAACTTGATATAAAACTGTGACATTTTAACAAGATCAGACATTGAAATGCCTGTTCCCACACAGTAGAATATCTGTCATTAAGGGACTGTTCTTTCCACTATAAAACAAAATACATGTAGTACTTTGTCCCATGTCCCATGTTGCTAGCTGCTTCCTAACACTAGCTGTGAGGTCTAACCTGCACCCCCTCTCCTCCAGCCATGCGGCTACTTTCCCCAGACAAGCAACGGCAAGAGAAATTCAGGGGTGGGGGTGTCAGCCTCTGCATTTCTCTTGTTGCTTGTCCATGGAAAGTGCAGAGGCAAGCTGCTACTATGCTGCGACCGTCTCCTTCCTAGCTATTGTCAGATCAGTGTAAGCAAGGAGAGGAGAGGGTGCTGGTTGACCCTCATAGCTAGGTTTAGGAAGCACCTAGCAACATGGGACAGAGTACTAAATCTTCATTAAATAAATGTGGGTAAGTATAGTAAGTATAACCTATTTAAAATATGTTTAGCATTGGGGGGAGGACTACTAAGGCTAACCGTGATTATCATTTAGGCATTTCTATGTATGGAGGACAAACAAAAACAAAAAAGCCCAAATATTGGAAAACAGAAGCAATGAAATGGTGTGAATGAAAATATGAACATAAAGTCTATTTGGAAAGCTCATGCTCCCATCAAAGTAATTTTTTTTATATATATTTCAACACACTTATATTAATGTTAGGATTTCCAACTTTAGCTCACAAATACCTTGCTTAATCTCATCATACTAGGGAATACTTTGAGTCCTTTTGACAGGAGTAATTTCTGGCAAAAGTGGTTATTTGTTTATTGAGTTTTGCAACCCAAAGCAAACTGTGCTGTGTATTGTACAGCAGTTCACCTATCTCTGCTCCTTGCAGGCAGTGTCATAGGGTTCTCAGGTCACAATTGTTCAAACTTTAATGCAAGTTGCCATATAAGGTAATTTTAGGGCACAGGTAAACCAGCTGTTGCCTATTATGTTACCGGGATCCTAGAGTGGAGTGAGAAATTGCAATCCTAAATTTAAGGGTTATGTAATAGAATTCTAAATCTTTCTTTTTTCAAATATCTGCATACTTACAGCATTATACATTAAATTATTCTTAATTCCTAATTGCAGATCTTATTAGAATTTACTTTCTTGAAGTCAGACATGGAAAAGATGATTACTGGTTGGCTGTTTAGGGATACTACTACACTTACATTGTTGTTTAAAGTGTATGATAACTTGACTCAAGATTACTTTACTGTGGGATCTGTGAATGGAAGACTACAAGTCCAATCTACCACCTTTCAGAGGGATATGTAGATCTTAATAGAGCACAAGTGCAGTGATATCACCACACGTGTAGTCTATTAATTACTTCCTCCAGCCCCAAAGCTGTTGGTCTGCTACATCCGTACCTGTACCTTCGTACAGACCTGGGGCAAGAGGAAGAATCTGCAGGTGCCTGTGCATTGCACCTATGATTAATGGTTTACAGTTGCAATATCCTGCAGGCCTAAGTGCAAAAAATTAATACAAGCACAATTTTCTTTTCTTAATAGGGGTGCTATTATTTTGTTATTTTCTACAAAGATGGACTATACCTTTAAAATACCAAGCTGTCCAAACAAGTTAAAAGCATTTGAGTTAAAAATGTATCCACAAAAAAAGTGGTCTCTATAACTTCTTAAATGGTGTTAGCTGTTATTAGGCTTTAATTTGTTAAATTTACTAGTCCATCACTAGCTTCTCCATGGGTTGGAAATGCTGCTGTCTAAGGGTAGTTATATTGCTGCTCCATAAATACAGTGGAGGAGTGAGTGTAGTCATCCTAAGACAGTTAATATGTTACTGGCAGGATTAGCAAGTGAAAATAAAAGAAAAAAGCCTACAAAAGAAAACAGATGCAACCACCAGAGTTAAGGATTGGTAAGCTGTAATATAATACATTTCTGTTTTTGAAATTTGAAATGCTTTAAAGTGTATGCCAGGGGTCTCCAAACTTTGGAAAAATAGGTAAAGTTTACTGTCCTTTAGACTTTAGGGGGGGTCGGGGGTCGGAGTACAAAAGGTCCCAATGGCAGTGGAAAAAACAATGCCCCGTCATTGGTGTGAGTGGGAGGAATTGTGCCCCATCATTGGTGTCATTGAGAGGAATTGTGTCCCTTTGTTGGTGTCAGTGAGGGGAATTATGTCCTATTGTTGGTATTGGTTATTTAAACAGTGCCCAGTGGGCTGAATAAAAACAAGCAAAGGGCCACATCTGGCCCCTGGGCCAAAGTTTGGAGACCACTGGTGTATGCAAACTCAAAATTGATTTTTCAGCGTGTTTGGCATAATACCCCACTGTATACAGTTTTTCTGAGCAAAAAATTGCAGCGGCAGCACCTGAGAGCCGATAGAAAAATCGGCTAGAGTGAAGACACAGCAGGATACCTGGACAGGTAAGTAGGTAAGTATCCTAATATTAAAGTCAGCAGCTACAGTATTTGTAGCTGCTGACTTAAATTTTTTTCTGAAGGAGGCTGGACCTCCTCTTTAAGGGGTTTAAAAAAAGAAAACTGTATTTAAGTATGTATTCTTAACTTTAAAAAGTCCCTTCTGTTACTCTCAGCCTCTTCCACATGGACTATGGAAGTGAGGGGAAAAAAGAGTTCACAAAAGATGTTACAAGGAGGCAGTAAAACACATTAAAGGGGTTGTAAAGGTTTGTTTTTTATTTTCTAAATAGGTTCCTTTAAGCTAGTGCATTGTCGGTTCACTTACCTTTTCCTTCGATTTCCCGAATTTAGAAGGGAAATCGAAGGAAAAGGTAAGTGAACCAACAATGCACTAGCTTAAAGGAACCTATTTAGAAAATAAAAAACAAACCCTTACAACCTCTTTAAGAAACTATTTCAAAATGAGGATATTCTTTAGTGTCACTTTAAGTATATTAATGGAGATGCTGGTGTAATTATATTTGTTAAAACCATGGGGGGAGGGGGGTACAGTGGGTGTCCAGCTTACAGCACCAAAATGGGTAGAAGCATTCCTGGTCCTGTGCAAGCTTAAGTTATTGCATGAATAGTTACAATTCACAACAGAAGAAATTTAGTAATTTATGGTGCCATATATACTTTAAAAACATCTGGCTCATCAACACATACAGTTGTGCTCAAAAGTTTGCACACCCTGGCAGAAATTGTGAAATTTTGGCATTTATATTGAAAATATGACTGATCGTTCCAAAAAACTGTCTTTTATTTAAGGATAGCAATCACATGAAGCCATTTATTATCACATCGTTTTTTGGATCCTTTTTAAATCATAATGATAACAGAAATCACCCAAATGGCCCTGATCAAAACTTTACATACCCTGGAATATTTGGCCTTGGTGCAGACACAGAAGGTGGCACACACAGGTTAAAATGGCATTTTTTGTTTAAGAATTGTTGAATTGTGCTCCTTAAAAACAACCACACCGTCTTTTTGGAGAGCAGACTGTAATCAGTATTAGCCCAGGTTCACATTGGGCTGCGGGAGTGAAGCCGTGTGAGTTCAGCTGAACTCGCACGATTTCACTCCTGCCTGTCAGTCCCGATTTTGGCCGCGATTACAGGGACATCTGTGCAGGTTTCTGCACAGATGTCAATGTAAATCGCGGCCCGAAATCGCAAATAGTAGTACAGAAACTACTTTTTGAAATCGGTGCAGCGCCGCAGATGCGGCATAGCACCGATTAGGACGGTTCCATTGCCCGCAATTTGCGTCAAATACCGGCGTTTTGACATGCGATTTGGCATGCCAAATCGCATGTCAAAATGCACCAGTGTGAACCAGGGCTTAATGCCAAAATTTCACAATATCTGCCAGGGTATGCAAACTTTTGAGTACAACTGTAGATCTACTATAAGAGGACCTCAATGTACCAATATTAATCACAGGCATTAAGACTGGGTAGACTTTGTTTGCTGCTTTTAAGTGTATTAATTTTGTAGCGAAGGCCAGACAACCCTATAAATTGTAATCTGTGAGAGTTCTGGTTTAAGCAATGCATGTTTATTTTCTCCACAAACCAACCCTTTGAGTGTCCAGTACAATAGGGTTGCGTCACTAAAGGAGTTGAGCATGTTGGTTTTACAAAGTGAACTTTTTCTTAGCTTAGTGAATGAGATGAAGCTAAGTGAAAATTCACTTAAAAAATAATACCAAGTCATATGCAAGAATTAAAAAAATTAATTTTTGCTTGCACATGGTTCACTACATTCAACTTTTGCACAATCAGTGCCGCCAGCTGTAGCCAGCAGTGTTCACAGTTCGCCCTGCATTCTGCGAACCGATTTAGGGGTGTCATTAACTTTATATTGACACCCGCAGCGGTTCACAGAGGGCAGTGTGAACTGCCTGAGAGTCAGATGCGATACGGGAACCCGCACAGGAATCGCTGTGGTTCCCGCATTGCACTAGTGTGAACCCAGCCTGATTGTCAAAGCTTAATTGGACAAGCTGAAGTTATTGTGATTGGTTACTATCTACAGCTGAACCAGATTCTGTGTGCTCCAGTTCTAGTAAAACTCCCACAATGTGTCAACAGTTTTCCAAAAAATTTTTTAGATACAGGAGTATCAAGTGAGCAGTGGGGTAGTGAGAAACATTAGCAGAATTCAAGGAGCCTGAGCTTTACAAATAGCCCTTCAGTCCCACAACACATGTTCAAAATAAAACCTGGAGAAAAAAAATACACATGTGCATACAAATATAAATGTGCTCTGTGTAACAAATACACAATCAATATATTTTATTTCAACAGAGCAAAACTAAGGCAAGAGGAGAGATATATACATACATGTGTAATTCTATCCAAAACTGTCCACCTGAAAGTCAAATGATAGCAGTGTTAAGCAAACATCTCTACCCCAATGGAGCTTTAAACACAATTGATTTAGGGGACATACAGAAAACAATGGAATAATGATCATCCCAATGAGGTAATGGATGTAGGACGTGTAATGCACTGCTACCATGACAGTGATCTATTTTGCTTGTCCATAGGGATCTTTAATCCAGACATCCGGATCTGGATGTGTCTGCTGCTTCTTATTAATAATTCCATGCAATACACATGTATTACTTCACAGAGTGCCACTCTCTTGAGTCACTGTAAGCAGTAAAATGAATATAAAAACCCACACCAGAATTTACGTCGGTAATTTATAAGAATGTTTTATATATAAGGGCACAGTGAAATAGATATCTAGAAATATTTCTCATTAATAACCTTATGTTGAAAAGATTACGCTTAAATTATTCTGGATAAAAGATCCCAAACTACTTGGGTTCCTAGCATGTGGCTTTTGAGCTTTATACAGCTCTCTGTTTCCTTTGATGTTGTTCACAGCATCTTCTGCATTTTATACTTCCCTTAAAGTGCAACTCTGGGCACTGGCAATAAATGCCATTATAGCGAGGCCTCCTCACACTACAAGGGATAAAGTAGCATTTCAGGCGAAAGCCAACTACTCTTAAAAATGTTCCTTCCCCTCTCCAAACACCTACACTGACTAAGCTGTGTAAGATGTATATACTTACCTATTCCCAGCCAGCTCCAGTCCAGTCACATGATCCAGCTCCCAAGTGTCAGCCAGCAGTGGATGCAGGGTAGAGGAAGGAGTGCCAACAACGGATGGGCCATAGGAGACTATGGGTGATGTTACCACTTTGCAGCTGTTGTCAAGCTCTTCCCCTGTCCGCCTGCAGCTGCCGCAGGCTGACACATGGGATCACATGACCAAACCCGAGTGGGCTGAAAATATGTGAGCTGAAACATCTTTCTTACATAGCTTAATCAGCATAGGTGTTAGGAGGGGGAAGGGAGCATGTTTAAAGGATAAGTTTACCTTTGGTAAGATGTTACATGTTACACCAAAACATATTACCAAAGAGCACCTGCCCATGCCCCCCAGATTCTCCACCGTGACAGCGGGCAAGGGATCTTCTGCTTCACAATTTAAAAAGAATGTGACCATGCAGGGCTCCGCCCATACAGCCGCTTCATTTGTCCACAGTCATCTGTAAATGAATGAACTCCAACTACTGTCTGCCACCGCAGCAGACAACTTGTAGTTCTTCATAAACTGTGAAGAACTACGAGCTCATTGATCTTCCTGCTCTCCAGTAACCTTCTGCCTATACGGAAGGTACAAGCAGACAGCTATAGTGAGAGTCTGCAGGAGCCTGACATTGCACCCAGGATCTGCTGATCAGGAGAGGAGCGTTTGGGCAGAAAAAATGCTGAACGCACCTAAACGAGGGCAGACATGTCTAGAAGTCAAGGTGGGTGCAGCCTTTGTCAGGCCTCATGCACACATGACATTTTTTTTCCTCCCCTAGATGCCTTTGATCAAGGGGAGAAAAAAGCAGCTTAGAAAACATGCCTAAAGTCATGCTTTGCAAAAGGGTTTAGGTGCGTTTAGCGCTTGAGCGTTCATTTATTCCAATAGCCAGAATAAATTATCATTCAGAACAATGGAATGAATAAATGCCCAAATGATTGACGCAGCTAAACACTTTTTCAAAGCATGACTTTAGGTGTGTTTTTAAGTTGCTTTTTCCTCACCTTAATCAAAGGCCCCATGAGGCCTTACAAAGGCTGCCCCCGACCTTGACTCATGGATACTGATCTTACATCTTGCTCTGTCCCAGTTGGTATATTTGTCAGTTAAGCTAGCAGCAGCAACCACGGAGGAGTACTGTCAAGGTGAGAAGCAATGGGTTGGGTGGGGTCGGTGTCTTTTTAATTAAAGGTTTGGGACTTCTGTTATCACGGTTCATTGCAAGATGTAGTAACAGTGAGGGCTGTATTCCCTTTGACTTGTTTTTTTATACCAGTCCAAAATGACAGACTGGCAATCTGACTTCTTTTTCTAGTACACGTATATCAAGTATTTGCTGGGCTGCCATCTAGATGAATCCACCTTCATATCACATTTGCAGAAGAAATGCCTGAACTCAGCCACTGAACAAGCCAAAGTAACTTTCCCCACAGACAATGAGGCAATCAATATTGTGTACAACTCAACTACTGTAAAACAAGACAAACAGCATGTGTCACTAGACTCAGAAGTACAATACTGTTTGATTTAATAAAGACAAGTGCGTCTACAAAAAAGATATGTTGAAGCTTTTGGGAGAGAGGCATTGTGAATAGATAAAGCATAGATAGAAATACTCAATTTCATCTGCATGTTAAATGGGAGGCCTACCTTAAGCTGGTCACACATGACAATTTTCAGTCAATATCAGCCACTTTTGATCCACAAGTACAATTGCAAGTCATCGCCAGAACTAAGCAATCTACCACCCAAAAATTTGATTGACCACCAGAAATCAGCCAACTGTGTTATCGTAGCTTGGCCAATACATGAACAGTTTCAAATGAAGGATCATGTTAAAATTAAACTGATGGCAGTTTTGTCAAAAGCAATTGGCACTGCCTCAGCACTTTAGTTCACTTCTCCATGCAGTTTGTTAAAAACACCATTTTATTTCTTCATTTGCTTTGGAATTTTGACAGCAAAAAAATAGAATCAAAGTTTGAATCTATCAAATTGTTACATGATTGGCCAGCTTAAAGGCTACCAAAATGAAGATGTACTGCAGACCAACTCACACTATAAACTTAAATCTATAGTAAACCCAAAAACAAAAATGTATTAAATTACAGTTTACCAATTATTAGATGTCCTTTTTAGGCTATTTCCTTTATTTTCACCTGGTGATCCAGCCAGTAAATGTTCAACTTCCTTTAACAGACCAAGCTGTCCAGACAAAGTAGCATTTACCACTGACAGGGGTGCTTAAAATGGTCAGCTTTTCCTGTATTATTTCCTGTATGGTTTCCTGTATAATGTGTTAGCTGGAGTCCAGCTTCAATTTATTAATTGAACCCATATGAATCTGCTAGTCTAACACTTCCCTCTCCCAAGACTGACAATTCTGCTGTCCAAAGATGTCTCTTTTACTACTTCATCCAGCATGTAGATACCCTAAAATTAAGGATGGGCGAATAGTTCGGCCCGAGCATGAGTTTGGGCTGAACATTGGCTGTCTCCGAACAACCAAATTATAGGGTTGTTCGACCGTTTGTTCGACCCGCCAAACGACCAAAATGCACTGCACCGCCGCACAGTGCATTGAAAGTCCTGATTGGCTGAAGCAATGAAAGCTTCTCCCAATCAGAGCACTGTCAGAGCCATGATTGGACGCTGTCATGATGTCTGTATCCAATAATGGCTTATTCCTCTTACTCCCGCCCCACACTATAAAAGTATTCTTTCCATAGCGGCCATTTGTAGTGTGGTAGTGGCATGGAGAGAGATGGAACAGGGATCCATTCAGTGCTATTAGACAGTGTGCTATAGTGTTCCATTCTGATTCTATTGTCAGTGTAGAATATCAGTTTAGTGTGCATCTAGGGATAGTTCCGTGTGAGTGTAGTGCGACCATTCATCTTTACATTAGTGTGAATGTAGGGATAGTTCAGTCATTGTGAGTGTAGTGTGACCATTCATCTTTACATTAGTGTAAATGTAGGGATAATTCAGTCAGTGTGAGTGTGAGGGTGAGGCACAACCCCAACTAGGCAGCCATCATGGAAGAGTAGAGAGCAGCCACCCTATTCCATCACATTGTAGAGCAGTTATCTCCCAACCCACTTCCCACAGCTCAGCTGTATGGGCTTTTTTAGTACATGTGCAGCAGACGACACTGTTTCTATTCTCTCAAACGCATCAAGCGTGGCAAAAACACCAATCATTTAGGGACCACATGGTTGACAAGGCATTTAACCTCCCACCACTCAGCCCGTTGGCAGGAGCACCTAAAAGCCACACAAATGGGGCACAAATCTGTCCCTCCTCCATACTCACCTCAATCTGTCCCTGCTATACCTCATGACCTCTCAACAGCCTCCGCTGACAGGGATGATAGTATAGCGCAGGGTGTCCCAGGTCCTTGCAGCACATCTGCCAGCAGCACACCACCAGCTGTAGACTATAGCCGGCAAATTTCTTGCCCAGTATGCTATTAAGCATACTGGGCAAGTTCTGGCCACTGGTCTATTCTGATGACCCAGTAAGCTAGTGGATTCGCCCACTGGAAATCTCTCCATCTCTGTTTTCGCCCCCAGGGATAATCGTCCACCATGTGATGCAGACGCTGCCGATGGGATGTGGAAGCTGATGGCCCTGGGCAGTGAGAACTAAATAAATTCAGAAATGCATCACTTAGGTGGCTGCCTTCTCCACTGCTCCTCGCTTGACCAACAGGAGCCTCAAAACTAAATTTTCCACGACACTGCAACGTACCAAAGTTAGGAAAAGCGTTCGATAAACTCCTCTTTAAGGCATCCTCAAGAGATTTTTCTAAGACTTTCCCCTTGTAACGGTGGTCAAGGAGGGTTGCCAACCAATAGTGGTCCTTTCCATTTACGCCACGTATTCTTGGGTCCTTTTGCAGGCTTTGAGGGAGCCCATGCATCGTAAATTTGTGGAGGCATGAGAAGCAGACTCCTCAGGATCACTGAGGATTACAGTATCTGGAACTGCTGCCTCCCAGCCACATACTACTCCCAAGGGTTCTGGGGATAGAAAACCATCTCTTACTGTTTGACGTATGTCTTCCTCTGCTTCAATGCCTCTGAAACTGCCAGAAACTGACAGAATCCTCCTCCTGGTGTCTGCATAAAATGGGCCTTGAGAGGAAAGGAAGTCCTCCTCTTCGTCCCACTGCTATGCCTCGAGTGCCCTGTCCATAATGCCACGCAGAGTCTTCTCCAGCAGGAACACAACAGGGATTGTGTCACTGATGAATGCATTGTCACGGCTCACCATCCTTGTGGCCTCCTCAAATGGTGACAGTAGAGTGTATGCATCCTTTATGAGCAGCCACTTGCGTGGGAAAAAAAAAGCAGAGCTGGCCAGAGCCGCTCGTTGTGCCATACTAACACACAGGTACTCATTGACAGCCAACTGCTGCATGTGCAGTCGCTGCAGCATTGTCGAGTTTCACCTGGTGGGCATGTCACAAATCAGGCGGCTTATGGGCAGGTGGAATTCCCGCTGCATTTCAGCCGACCGAGCACTGGCTGTGTATGATCGCCTAAAATGGCTACAGACTCTTCTGGCCTGCTTTAGTAGATCTTCCAAACCCTGGGTACCTATTTAGGAAACGCTGCACCACCAAATTGAGGACATGGCATGGCACATGTGTCAACTTTCCCTGTCTAAGGGCAGACAGGAGGTTTGTGCCATTATCACACACCAACATTCCTGGCTCCAGCTGGTGTGGTGTGAACCACCTTTGGGCCTGTCCCTGCAGAGCTGCAAGAATCTCTGCTCCGGAGTGGTTCCTGTCCCCTAGACACACCAGCTGCAGCACTGCATGGCACCTTTAAGCCTGACTCATTGAATAGCCCTTTGAACGCTTAGGGAGTACTTGAAGTTCATAGGACAATTCAGCAGAGGAGGGCAAGGAGGAGGAGGGGTAGAGCTGATAAATTTCACATCATCACCAGCTGTATAGTGACATGGCAAGCTGCAGCACTGAGCCCTGCCCTGCATCCATCCGAGTTGCAAGCAGAGTTACCCAGTGTGCTGTGAACAAAATATATCCTCCCTGCCCATGCTTGCTGGACCACGTGTTAGCAGTAACGTGGACTTTGTGGCTGACTGCCTTGTCCAACGATGCCACAACATTGCCATCAACGTGATGGTAGAAAGCTGGAATGGCCTTTCGTGAAAAGAAATAGCGACTGGGAACCGGTACAGCATTCTGCAAAATCACGGAAGCGGGCAGAATCCACCAGGTGAAAAGGCAGACGTTGTAGAGCCAGCAGCTTTGACAAGCTTGCATTTAGATGCTGGGCATGTACTATTAAACTATTTTTCCGCACCTGTTTGACAGGTGCATATCATTGCAATTTTTGACAGCAAGGCCAATTCTTGCTTTTATCAAGAGTACCGTTATAGGGTTACAGTGTGAAGGCGCCACCGACACCCAAAGAACAATCTTTCCACACCCGTTACAGAAGTAGAAATGCAAAGTCTGCGGTAGAGACACCAGAATTTATGCAAAAAATCTCAAATCTTGTTCCCATTGCACTACATTGTGGCCTCCTCATACGGACTGGCCCTCCAAGACGTTGCTTACAAAATAAAGAAAGCTTGCAGGGAAAATTTCATTTTTTGGGCTTTCTAAATGCAATTATTGCTGCAGCAGCTTCTATACACAGCACAGATGAGCCAATTTACAGGTGGACTAAGGGGACACCCCAGGCACTAGATTGAAAGGATTTTTTAAATTTTTATACTTTCACCTTAGGCATCAATAAATCACTGCTCATTTAAAAATGAAATTTTTTACAAACTTTTTTCATTGATGCATGTCCATCAGGGCAGTACCCGGACTCCCATAACCATTGTATGCCCAATTACTTGCATATAAGTCTTCAAAATGGGCACTTTTGATTTTTCACGTTCAGGTCCCATAGACTTCAATGGGGTTCGTTATTCGGTTCCAAACTTTCCTGATGTTTGAAAGTTTTGGTGCAAACCGACCATCCCTACTTAAGATAAGAAGTTTGGTACTGACCGGATCACCAGGTGAAATAAAAGAGAAAAAGAGCAACAAAAAAAAACAAATGCAGCCATTATCATCTAAGGCAGCATTTCTCAACATTTTCAACACAGTATAACCCTTGAAATAACTTTCTGGTCTTGAGAACCCCTGCAAAAAATGTATAATTCTACAACTAATGATACAATAGTGTGATGGTCAGTGGGAAGAATTCTCCTTACACTTGTAGACATTGGGAAGAATAATCCCCTTACAGATAGCTAAAAAGATCAACGGTGTCAGTGGGAACTTATCTTAGAGGCAGAAATTGCTGATTGCTCAAGGAACCCCTATGAACATCTGGAGGAACCCTAGGGTTCCATGGAACCTTGGTTGAGAAACCCTGATCTAGAGATTGGTAAGCTACAATATATTACATCTTTGTTTTTTGGTGTATTACTGCTTTAAATATTTCATCAAGCACCTGTGTGAATGTGAGACTTATTGTACATTTTTTATACTGGGTGTAAGGAGAGCATATGTGTGTCAGAAGTGAATGCAAAGTATTCCCATAGAGTAGGGATGAGCTTCGTGTTCGAGTCGAACATACGTTCGACTCGAACATCGGCTGTTCGATCGTTCGACGAAGATCGAACGATTTGGGCCGTTCGCGCCAAATTCGAGTGACGCGAACGACCCACAATGCACTACGCCATCGCAGTGTCATCCAGGCGCTGTGATTGGCCAAGCATGCACTGTGACCCCGCATGCTTGGCCAATCACAGCGCCGGCAGCGAGGAGAGCAATGATTGGCCACAGGCAGGATGCCTGTGGCCAATTATTGCTGAGGGTGTTTAGTACACGCCCCACACTATAAAAGGCCGCCAGCACGGCGGCCTAGTGTAGTGTGTTCCGGAGCAGGGAAAGAGCAGCATAGGCAGGGACAGTGACTTTTATTTCTTTCTTGCTTAACCTGGATTCCTTCAGTTTAGGGAAAGAGAAGGATAGGTAGGGAGAGTGTCAGTGTGTTTTGTGCTTGTGCTATAGTGTGCTTAAAAAAAACATTTTTTCTAGGGACAGAAAACTGTAGGTAGGGAGAGTGTCAGTTTCTTTCACTGTCCAAGTCCTTGTTTCTAGGGACTGGGAAGGACAGTGAGTGAATTCTCCTTGTGCTATAGTGTGCTTAAAAAAAACATTTTTTCTAGGGACAGAAAACTGTAGGTAGGGAGAGTGTCAGTTTCTTTCACTGTGCAAGTCCTTGTTTCTAGGGACTGGGAAGGACAGTGAGTGAATTCTCCTTGTGCTATAGTGTGCTTAAAAAAAACATTTTTTCTAGGGACAGAAAACTGTAGGTAGGGAGAGTGTCAGTTTCTTTCACTGTGCAAGTCCTTATTTCTAGGGACTGGGAAGGACAGTGAGTGAATTCTCCTTGTGCTATAGTGTGCTTAAAAAAAACATTTTTTCTAGGGACAGAAAACTGTAGGTAGGGAGAGTGTCAGTTTATTTCACTGTGCAAGTCCTTGTTTCTAGGGACTGGGAAGGACAGTGAGTGAATTCTCCTTGTGCTATAGTGTGCTTAAAAAAAACATTTTTTCTAGGGACAGAAAACTGTAGGTAGGGAGAGTGTCAGTTTCTTTCACTGTGCAAGTCCTTGTTTCTAGGGACTGGGAAGGACAGTGAGTGAATTCTCCTTGTGCTATAGTGTGCTTAAAAAAAAACATTTTTTCTAGGGACAGAAAACTGTAGGTAGGGAGAGTGTCAGTTTCTTTCACTGTGCAAGTCCTTGTTTCTAGGGACTGGGAAGGACAGTGAGTGAATTCTCCTTGTGCTATAGTGTGCTTAAAAAAAACATTTTTTCTAGGGACAGAAAACTGTAGGTAGGGAGAGTGTCAGTTTCTTTCACTGTGCAAGTCCTTGTTTCTAGGGACTGGGAAGGACAGTGAGTGAATTCTCCTTGTGCTATAGTGTGCTTAAAAAAAACATTTTTTCTAGGGACAGAAAACTGTAGGTAGGGAGAGTGTCAGTTTCTTTCACTGTGCAAGTCCTTGTTTCTAGGGACTGGGAAGGACAGTGAGTGAATTCTCCTTGTGCTATAGTGTGCTTAAAAAAAACATTTTTTCTAGGGACAGAAAACTGTAGGTAGGGAGAGTGTCAGTTTCTTTCACTGTGCAAGTCCTTGTTTCTAGGGACTGGGAAGGACAGTGAGTGAATTCTCCTTGCGCTATAGTGTGCTTAAAAAAAACATTTTTTCTAGGGACAGAAAACTGTAGGTAGGGAGAGTGTCAGTTTCTTTCACTGTGCAAGTCCTTGTTTCTAGGGACTGGGAAGGACAGTGAGTGAATTCTCCTTGTGCTATAGTGTGCTTAAAAAAAACATTTTTTCTAGGGACAGAAAACTGTAGGAAGGGAGAGTGTCAGTTTCTTTCACTGTGCAAGTCCTTGTTTCTAGGGACTGGGAAGGACAGTGAGTGAATTCTCCTTGTGCTATAGTGTGCTTAAAAAAAACATTTTTTCTAGGGACAGAAAACTGTAGGTAGGGAG
This sequence comes from Rana muscosa, assembly GCA_029206835.1. Taxonomy (NCBI): domain Eukaryota; kingdom Metazoa; phylum Chordata; class Amphibia; order Anura; family Ranidae; genus Rana; species Rana muscosa. Next base: position 527,999,422 of record CM055118.1, on the reverse strand, counting down.
AGTGTCAGTTTCTTTCACTGTGCAAGTCCTTGTTTCTAGGGACTGGGAAGGACAGTGAGTGAATTCTCCTTGTGCTATAGTGTGCTTAAAAAAAACATTTTTTCTAGGGACAGAAAACTGTAGGTAGGGAGAGTGTCAGTTTCTTTCACTGTGCAAGTCCTTGTTTCTAGGGACTGGGAAGGACAGTGAGTGAATTCTCCTTGTGCTATAGTGTGCTTAAAAAAAAACATTTTTTCTAGGGACAGAAAACTGTAGGTAGGGAGAGTGTCAGTTTCTTTCACTGCGCAAGTCCTTGTTTCTAGGGACTGGGAAGGACAGTGAGTGAATTCTCCTTGTGCTATAGTGTGCTAAAGCATTCCTCATCAACCATCTTTGAAATCCTTGTTTTTTGGACAGTCAGGAAAATTGTCGTTGTGCTATTCTGTGCAAAAGCAATCATCCTGAATCATATTTAGAAATCCTTAAGTAAAGGGACAGAGAAGGACACCTGAAGGTAGCCCTTATTGCTTTTTTCCCATCTCCCTGCAGGCCATCTATTAGAATGTCTGGAAGGCAAACAAGGAGAGGCAGACAGTCAGGAGGCAATAAAAGAGGGCAAGCAGGCTCTGTGTCTGGGGGCAACAGTGCTGGTCGTGGACGCGGTGCATTGTCATCAGCACATGGCCATGGGACACGCTTGTCCTTCTTTTCGGCAGCTGGACATGTTGAGCCACATCATGCCGAAGACTTGGTAGAGTGGATGACCAAGCCCTCCTCCTCCTCCTCATCCTCTCTCACCCAGGCTCAGGGTACTGGCAAAGCAGCTGCCAAAGCGTCCTCTTCCCTGGTATCAATGTCAGACTCATCATCAGTCACTCCTTCCCTAGACCCACCATGTCCTCCTCCTGAGGAGTCCCCCGAACTGTTTGAGCACAGTGTTGGGTACATGCTCCAGGAGGATGCCCAGCGTTTCGAAGGGTCTGATGATGAAACCCAGCTACAGGAAGGCAGTAGGGTGAGAGCAGACAGAGGGGATGCTCAAGAAGGACACCAATCTGGCAGTCATGTTCCAGCAGCTGCAGCATACTGCCAGATTGGCTCCAGTGATGAGGAGGGAGGGGATGATGAGGTCACTGACTCCACATGGGTGCCTAATAGGAGAGAGGAGGAGGATGAGGAGGAGGCACATCTCCAACGAGGCAGGATGCCCTTTGGTGGCCAGCGTAAGGGCAGTACACCGACGGAATCACACCGCAGAGCTCCGCCTGTGCAGGGCGCTGCCTCTGCCCGTCATTCAAAAAGTTCCTTGGTGTGGGCCTTTTTTGAGGCTAGTGCATCAGATCGCACAACTGCTGTTTGCAACATATGTCTCAAGCGTATATCGCGTGGCCAAAACATCAGCCGCTTGGGTACCACATGCCTGACCAGACATATGTTGACCTGCCATGCAGCTCGTTGGCAAGCCTACCTCAAAGACCCACACCAAAGAACAAAGCGGACCTCTCCTTGCACCGCATCAGCTGGGATCTCCAACCCCACTATAACTTCAGTCCTCTCTGAAACATGCACTGAGAGGAATGAAGGTGTAGAATTAGGTGTGTCACAGCCAAGTACTTGCGGCCACTCTGCTAGCAGTACACCGACGTCCGATTCTAGCAGGCAAATTTCCCTGCCCCAGCTGCTGGACCGTCGAAAGAAGTTCACTCCCAGCCATCCACATGCCCAGCGGTTGAATGCTAGCTTGGCTAAATTGCTAGCGCTTCAACTGCTGCCTTTTCAGTTGGTAGACTCGGCCCCCTTCCGTGAGTTTGTGCAATGTGCGGTTCCTCAGTGGCAGGTTCCCAAACGCCACTTTTTCTCACGGAAGGCTATTCCGGCTCTCTACCGGCATGTGGAAGGCAATGTCTTGGCCTCGCTGGACAGGGCGGTCAGTGGTAAGGTGCATATTACCGCTGACTCATGGTCCAGCAGGCATGGACAGGGACGTTACCTTTCTTTCACGGCCCATTGGGTCACTCTTTTGGCAGCTGGGAAGGATGCAGGACAAGGTGCAGTAGTGTTGGAGGTTGTCCCACCGCCACGCCTCCAAAATGCTACTACTGGTTGTGACACACCTCTCTCCTCCACCCCCTCCTCTTCTTCTTCCTCCATGGCCTCTTCCTGTGGTTTGTCCTATGAACCAGCGGTGCTCCGTAGCCGTTCACGGGGCTACGCAAGTACGCAGGCAAAAAGATGCCATGCCGTGCTTGCGCTGGTGTGTTTGGGGGACAGAAGCCACACTGGGGCAGAGGTCCTGTCTGCTCTGCAGGGCCAGGCCGAGAGGTGGTTGACGCCACGCCAGCTTAACCTCCCTAGCGGTAATCCCGAGCGTGACTCGGGGTTGTTTTTTTATGCTAGGATCGGTAACCCCGAGTCATGCTCGGGGTAGACATTGCAGAGCCCGCAGCGGAGTTTCCCTACCTTCTCCTGGCGATCCAGCGATGATGTCCTCTGCTGTGATCGCCAGCGAGACTTCCGGCGAGTGTCGGCACTTTCGACCCCATCTGACTTCCTAGTTCCGTTCCCTGCGAGCCGCAGCGGCGCATGGGAGCGGAACTGGGCGGCAAATTCAAAAAGGTAAACACATAGTATACATACAGTATACTGTAATCTTACTGATTACAGTACTGTATGTAATAATTACACATCCCCTTTGTCCCTAGTGGTCTGTCCAGTGTCCTGCATGCACTTTTATATAATAAAAATCGTTCTTTCTGCCTGTAAACTGGGGATTGTCCATAGCAACTAAAAAGTGTCCCTTTATGTCAAAAGTGGTTTTAGACCAACTAGAAAGCAGCGATAATAAATTAGAATCACTCGCAGAATTGAGCGATAGCGATTTGTGTGGAAATTCGTCATCAAACACTAAATCTAATGACAGCGACAATTCTGCAACTGAGCAGATTTCTGTGTTTTTGATTTGATTACATTATTGAATAATTTTTATTATAATTAGATTACTATTTTTTATAATTATTTATAGTTATTTATTATATTATAATTTATAATTTTGTGTTTTATATTTATCATACCCGGGATGTTTACTAGACTCTGGTTTGCTCAGGTTTAAGTAAGTAATTACTAAGAATCGCAGGCCTATAATACATAACACCAAATTTTCATGCAAAATAATTGTACCGCTTTTGGTACATAATTCCAGACAGAATCATACCGCCAGGGAGGTTAAGCCAGGAATGGTGGTTTGCGACAATGGCACCAACCTCCTCTCCGCCCTTCGACAGGGACAACTGACCCATGTGCCCTGTGTGGCTCACGTCCTTAACCTGGTGGTGCAGCGTTTCTTGGGCAGGTACCCGGGCTTACAGGATGTCCTGAGGCAGGCCAGGAAAGTCTGTGTGCATTTCCGCAGATCTTATAATGCCAGTGCTCGCCTGGCTGAGCTGCAAAAGGAGTTGAACCTGCCCAAGAACCGCCTTATATGTGACATGCCCACCAGGTGGAACTCAACGTTGGCCATGCTGCAGCGGCTGCACACGCAGCAGAGGGCCATCAATGAGTACCTGTGCGACTACGGCACCAGGACAGGGTCAGGGGAGCTTGGTTTTTTTTCTCCACGCCAGTGGGGCATGATCAGGGATGCATGCACTGTCCTGGCACCATTTGAGGAGGCCACGAGGATGGTGAGCAGTGACAGTGCATGCATCAGTGACACTGTACCTCTTGTCCACCTGTTGGAGCACACGCTGCGTGGAATAATGGACAGGGCACTTGAGGCAGAACAGAGGCAGGAAGAGGAGGACTTCCTTGCCTCTCAAGGCCCCCTTTACCCAGACAGTGTTCCTTCTGTCCCACCCATCGCACAGGAAGAGGAGGAGGAGGAGGAGGAGGAGGAGGAGGAGGATTGTGTCAGCATGGAGGTGGAGGCTGGCACTCAGCATCATCAGCAGCAGTCTTTTAGGGATGATTTACAGTCCCAAGAAACCAGTGGACTTGTACGTGGCTGGGAGGAGGTGACTGCGGATCATGTCGTCCTTAGTGACCCAGAGGACTCCGGAGCGAATGCCTCAGCAAACCTACGCTGCATGGCCTCCCTGATCCTGCAAAGTCTGTGGAAGGATCCTCGTATTCTTCGGATCAAGGAGAGGGACCATTACTGGCTGGCCACTCTCCTTGATCCACGGTACAAGGGTAAGGTTGCGGACCTTATGTTACCGTCGCAGAGGGAGCAGAGGATGAGACAACTCCGGGAGGCCTTGCAGAAAGGTCTGTGCAACGCGTTCCCAGAGACTGGGAGGTTACAAACTCCTGGTCCTGGACAACGAGTTGCTGAGGCTTCGGCCAGTCAAAGAAGGAGCGGTGGGGAAGGTGGCCGTCTGACCGATGCGTTCAGACAATTCTTTAGTCCGCAGCCCCAAAGTATGATCGGTTCCAGCAACCATCGCCAGCGTCTGATAAACATGGTGCAGGAATATCTAGGGGCAAGGTCAGACTTGGACACCTTCCCCACCGAAAATCCTCTGGCTTACTGGGTCTTGAGGATGGATCACTGGCCAGAGCTTGCACAGTATGCAATTGAGCTACTGGCCTGTCCTGCATCCAGCGTTCTTTCGGAACGCACATTCAGTGCTGCTGGAGGATTTGTCACGGATCACAGGGTGCGCCTGTCCACCGACTCGGTTGATCGACTGACTTTCATCAAGATGAACCAGTCTTGGATCACCACCAGCTACCACACACCTGATGCTGATATAACAGACTAATTGATTTTAACATGTCACATCCCTTCAAGACTGATGCTGATGCTGAGTGCCTGTGCTGTTATGTTGACTGGCTATCCTCCTCCTCCGAGTCCTCAATGATACGATTGATGATGATAGCTTGGAAGATCATTTTTGTTTATGGGTGCCGCCACCAGTGGCTAAGGCCCAATTTTTCAGCCCCTGTTTAACAGGGGCGTGTAATTACAATTTTTGAAGCAATACTTTGCAACAGGGCTCATTGCTGTGCTCCAAGTACAGTATGTGTGAGGGGTTGGAGTGTTGTGCCACCAGTGCCTAAGGCCCAATTTTTCAGCCCCTGTTTAACAGGGGCGTGTCATTACAATTTTTGAAGCAATACTTTGCAACAGGGCTCATTGCTGTGCTCCAAGTACAGTATCTGTGAGGGGTTGCAGTGTTGTGCCACCAGTGCCTAAGGCCCAATTTTTCAGCCCCTGTTCAACAGGGGCATGTAATTACAATTATTGATCTAATAATTCACAGCAGGGCCCATTCCTGCACCCACCAAGCAAGAGTAACTCTGAGGGCTTACAGTGTTGTGGCAACACCACCACCACCACCACCACCACGAAAGGCCCAATTTTTCAGCCCCTGTTCAACAGGGGCATGCAATTACAATTCTTGATCTAATAATTCACAGCAGGGCCCATTGCTGCACCCACCAAGAGTAACTGTCAGGGCTTACAGTGTTGTGGCACCAGCACCACCATCAAAGGCCCAATTTTTACTACCACTGTTCAACAATTATATGTAATTACAATTCCTGATATAATAGTTGACAGCAGGGCGTTCCAGCACCAACCAAGAGTAACTGTGAGTGCTTACAGTGTTGTGCCAACACCAACTAAGGGGCCTATTTCTGCAGATTATATACGGCAGGTCCCTACTTTCAAACATCCAACTTACAAACGACTCCTACTTGCAAACGCAAGAAGACAACAGGAAGTGAGAGGAAATCTACCCCTAGGAAGGAAAATTCTCTCCTGTAAGAATTAATATGGGAGAAAGGTGTCTCCTCTGTACTGATGCTTTATCAGCAATCCTTGTTTCAAGAAAAACACCACATTTCAAAAACAGTTGTCATTGGGACGGAAAGTGAGGTGAAATGTTCTGAACAGGGGCACAGACAGCAAAACAAATGTTACAGGGGTGATAACCCTTACCTATGTTTTCCAAAAAGTTTAAAAATAGATTTTTGGCCTGGAGCTACACTTAAACAATGTACCTGTTCAAAATTACAAACACATTCTACATAAGAACAAACATACAGTCCCTGTCTTGTATGCACCGCCTGTATACGGCTGTTCAGAGTATATAGGGCCTTTTTTATTTTATGTGCGGGGTTCCCCTTAATATCCATACAAGACCCAAAGGGGCTGGTAATGGGCTGGGGTAGGGGGGGGGGGGTCATGGGGTAGCTATGCCATTTTTCTTAAAGATTTTCATCCATATTACCGGGACCAGACATTACATTAAAGCCGCAAGCAGTTTTAAATGGCTTTTTTTTCCTTTAGAAGTGTCATTTTGTGCAGGGACAGTTCTAAACACGGGAAACACGTGGCACTTCACAGGCATACTTTAGACACCCCCCAGGTACGATATTTAAAGGAATATTTGACTTTTTTTTTTTCACTTTATGCATCATTAAAATGACTGCTCCCGAAAAACGACCGTTTTTAAAACTTCTTTTTGCATTGATACATGTCCCCTGGTGCAGAACCCGGGTTCCCAAACCCTTTTTAGGACAATAACATGCATAATAGTTGTTATAATTAGCACTTTAGAATTCGAACGTTCGCATCCATTGTATTTAATAGGGTTCTAATGTTCGTACGAACTTTTGGTCCGTTCGCGGGTTCTGGTGCGAACCGAACCCGGGGGTGTTCGGCTCATCACTACCATAGAGTATTCATGTGTAGGAAACACAGGGCTGAATTTACCATTAGGCACAGTAGGCTTCATTTAGAGGAAAAGAGGCATTTTTTGCTATACAAGTATTGGCCATTTTATATTTATCATCAGCAGGAATTGGCATGTCAAATAAGGTTATCTACATGGTATCATAATATTCTAAGTCAGGCTAGAACCAGGAACACAAAGAAGCATATTGTGTACAAGGGCTGACTCAAGCAGAGGAGTTTTATATATGGCACCAAAATCTGTGTACCTATAGGCTCCATGATAAAAATCTAGGGCTGCTGAAGTATGATGTATAACCTAATATTTACAATTACTTATCTGTCTGTACGATGGTAAATTACATCTGTCTCTGTTATTCTACAGGTACATTTGCCCTGTTTAACTCAAGTGTATTTATTATTGGAAATACTACTAATATTTCACAGTACTCATTGATTGCTTTTTCACTCTTACAGCAATATCTGATTCTATGTCTATGGTTTAAGAATAATGTACGCTTGTAGTCTAGACTCTAAGATTTCAAAAGTCTCTTAACAGAATGTGACTCAGTCTTGCTCAGTCGTATTGACAACACTGAGTGGTTTGTTGATATTATGCACTCAATATTCCTGTCAATGAGATGCTGTTGGTCAATTGAGAATATAGAATTAGTTGGTCAGCAAGGTGGGGAATGAACTTTGAAGAAATTCCTTTTTCATTCATGTTGTCAGAGGCATATATCCACTTATGAGACTGTCAGGTCTACTAAAAGCAGAGTGATCCATGATTACCTGTTCAAAAATGATTTACTATACTCACTTTATGAAAAGTAGATAATGCTACGGGATCGCTATCGCTTTTGTAGCCTTTGCAACTCAAATATGAAACATGAAATAGTGATTGGATGGAATAACAGCGAACTATGGTATGAAGAACCTCAAATTTGGTTTACGCCATGTCTATGGATGTTATGTGACTTCTACCCATACCCAAGAAAAATACCGTGGCTGCCATGGCTGAACACCTTTTAAAAGTGTTAGGTGTCTGGTTTTGTATGGGTCCTAGGTGTCTGGCTATGGTTTTTCTTTGGAACTAGTGTGAAGATCAGGTAAGCATGAATAAAGTCAGAACTGGTCTGCATACTTCCTCCAAGTTCACTGAAACCAGTGGGTCAATATAAAATCCAGGCAACAAATCTAGGGTCAGCAGTAGCAGCCCCCAATGTATTTTCATTGCAGGATCTCTTTTAAATGAATCAGCTTAACTCTTAAGAGCACCTATCAATCATGTAATGGGGAAGCATTTATGGCCCATTGAGGCGAAGTTGGGTTTTGCTGGATGGGGACTGTTTTGCCTACCACTGAACCAATGAAAATAAGCAAAATATTGAGGTTGTGGTAGTTGAATCCCATCTCCCCCAGCTTCTAGATGACTGCTACATTGTTTATGTAAGCTTCACTAAGCTGCATGTAAAAAAATAGAGCAGCAATCACTTCTCATGTTCTGGAAGATTGCTGGAATTCCCTTTTTTCTGATGGGTTAACTCAGAGAGAAGGGATGGCACAGACACATTAACGCCTGCGAGTCATATTACATCAGGCAAATCCAATCTGTATTCTTGGCTAACTGAATACAGATGAGCATGGGAAGATTGGATTTTCAGATCAAAAGAAGTCAAGGAAGCACATTAATTTTTAAGCAGACCAATGGCATGACAGCACTGCATTCAGCCAGCCAGGAATCCCACTTTAAATAATGGTCACATTCAGCAGTGGACTCAGGTGTTTAGATTCTTGTGCAACCAAACATATGATTAGCATTAGCATCTTGCTGCCGGCCAAAATTAAATTAACCCACTGCGTGCCGTGGCAAAAAAAAAAATTCTAAAGATGCTGCTTTTGTATTTTAAGTTTTATTGATAAATCAAAGGTTAGAGATCACAAAACGATGTAAGCGTTATGCACCTCCGTTCACACTTCTAATCTATTCCTGTCCTTGTCGGTGATTGTAAAGATGTGACTTTGGTCCCTTTAATTAGACTGTGCAATGCTGTAGCCCCAGCTTGCTTCCACTTCAAAGTGCTAATTGTTTCCAGTTTTCTTATCATGCTCGGCCCAAATCACAGTTTAATCTGAATGACAATTGTTCAGGATAATAATCTACGGTATGCCGCAGCTGATATTTTCAGATAAACTGCGGGGTGTTCATCTTGAAAGATTAATCAAGAAGCAGAAATGCATAAGCATCTGTAAATCTCAATTTAATACTAATCCTTTGGTGAACTAGAAAAAAAAAAAAAAAAAACTATTTCACATCAACAGCAGCAGCACCACCAAACGTTGCCTGCTTGACATGATGCACAGCCATAGGCAACAGCCCTGTGTGTGTACTAGAGATAGTGTGCAGAATATTATCACTGAACACAGCTCCCTCCTCCACTCTCCTGAATCACAGTGTTCTTTAGAGCCTGGGAGTGCAAGGGTTAAAAATGGTTACCAAAAGGGTCACGCAGCACTGTATGTGTTCACTGAAACCCTGCAGTAAGTGTTTTGTATAAAAAAGTCAAATTTTAACTCTATGCTTCCCAAAGGGAAGTAAGGATGGAGATGTGTGTTGGAGCTGTACCCATTCGCCATATGCAGATACATTTGCCATCAATCATTGTTGCATCCCTTAGGTTTTGAACTTTGAATGATAACATGGGAGTACAATGTCATGCACGCATGCCGTATGGGTTAGCACTTTGGAGTGACGGTCCGAGCAGCTTTCCAACAAGCATGCAGTGGCTGCAGACCCCTGATAGGAATGGCCGGGGTGCATGCAAGGAAGAAGGATTGCGCCGTACATGTGGAAAATACAAGTTCACACAATGGGGATCTTGGGGAAAGGGAAGGAATGCATACATACCTGTCACCGGTTTCTTCTCAAAACAAAGAAAATTACATACCAATGCTTCTACAGTAGGTTTTTCCCCCGTATTTCCATTGCTACATTCCTATATTCTCCATTCATCCATAGCATGGCATGTTACAATACGAGACGGCTTCACAGTGATTTGACTCAAGTGCAATCAGGCATGTTGCTAGTCTGCAATGGTATCTGTTCCTCTAAATTCCACCGTGCTCTCCTGGCAGCGTCAAATGCATTTTATAGAACTCCTCCTGCTATTTCTATCTATCACTTCCTACTGAGGCACTATTTATACGGCGTGTCTGTGATATAAAAAAAAAAAAAGGGAGTCGGATTCCCACTTCTGAAAAAAAAGAAGACCAAAAACGTTAAGAACTAAGCGTAGTAGACGTCCTGGTGTTTTCAGAGCGGAGAACTTCACATATCGCTGTTCCTTCTGCCTGGTTTTCTGAATGCAGCACACACTGCAATAGCCACAGCCCACCTCTGTTGAAAGCAGCCCCTCCACTTGCCAGATTGAGTACAACAAGGAAAAAAAAAAGAAGAAAGAAATAGAAAAAAAAAAGCATCAGAGGCTGAGTGAGAGTCCTTGCTCACACATCCAGCACATGAGATGCACTCTGAAAGCCAGCAGGTGCATCACTGGCCACGGCACCGATAGCAGAGTGAGGTACCGCCTCTAGCTTGTAGAGGAAATCTGGTTGCTAGGGCCATGTCTTGGCTAACCTTTCATTTATCACAATAACGTGACCAGGAGTGACAACTGCACTGCCATTTCTTTCAGCAGAGTCTTTTCACTGCCACTGGACACTTCAATAATAAAACTGATGGATGTCTCTCTAATAGTTGATGCATGCTCGCTGAAGACAAGAACCGAAATGTCCCAGCGCACACATTTATTTTATTTTGTTGGATGTTTTTTTTACTTGTTATACACAGTTGTGAAACAAACTGATTTTTCAAACTTGCAGCAATGCAACAACCTAATATAAGAAGCGGTAGATGTAAAGCCTGATTGTATGCAATTTACTGTCATTTGCTATAGTGCTGTATTATCATAACATTACATTTTTATTTAATTTTTTTACCATTTTCATCTTTTTTTGTACCTCAGCGCTGCTGATTTTCTCCAGCTCCCACTTCTTGTCTTCATGCATTTACGTGAGCATTGGCTGCACTTACTGGGCAGGAATGACAATATCATTGACCTCAATTGCCCTCATAGACATATTAAATCAAAAATATTAATATTACACTGCACGCAAAAAAAAATATTTTTATGCAATAAAGCTGCTACTATTAACCACTTCAGCTCCGGAAGAGGTTATGACCAGGCCATTTTTTTGAGATACGGCACTGCGTTACTTTAACTGACAATTGCGTGGTTGTGCGACACTGTACCCAAATAGAATTTATGTCCCTTTCTCCCACAAATAGAGCTTTGTTTTGGTGGTAATTGATCACCTCTGCATTTTTTATGTTTTTGCGCTATAAACAAAAAACGACCAACAATTAAAAAAAAAATATATATATATATATATATATATATATATATATATATATTTTTTTTTTTACTTTCTGCTCTACAACATATCCAATAAAAAAAAACGTAAAAAATCGAATTTCTTCATGAATTTAGGCCGATATGTATTCTTCTACAAATCCCAATAAGCACATATATATTGATTGGTTTGCGCGAAAGTTATAGCGTCTACAAACTATGATGTTTATTTATGGAATTTTTTGTAATAGCGGCGATCAGCAACTTATAGCGGGACTGCGATATTGCGTTCGACAAATTGGACACCTCACTGACACGTTTGACACTGTTTTGGGGACCAGTGACACTAATACAGTGGTCAGTGCTAAAAAAAATATGCACTGTCACTGAAATAATGACACTGGCTAGGAAGGGGTTAAAATCAGGGGCAATCAAAGGGTTAACTGTGCGCCCAGCTGATGCATCAGTGTAGTGGGGGAGGTGTTTTTACTACTGGAAGGCGTGGATTGGTGTTCCTGCTTTACAGAAACACAAGATCCATGTCTTCTGTACTGACAACTGCAATCTGCCTTGTTTACATAGGGAGATCGCCATTCTGCCTGTGTACGGAATGATCAGTGGGTTCCAGCGGACACAGCAGGAGTGAGCTGCCACTGGCACATACTCATGTCTAATACCCGGAAGTGCAAGTAAATGTGCTATAGGGCGGTCAGCAAATGGTTAAAGTTATATTAAAGTATTTTTTTTGGTTTAAAAATAACAAACATATTTTACTTACCTGCTCTGTTGCAGTGGTTTGGCACAGAGCACCTGAGATCCTCCTCTTCTCCGGTTCCTCTTTGGTGCTCCTGGCCCCTCCCTGCTGCCAAGTGCCCCCACAGCAAGCAGCTTGCTATGGGGGCACCCGAGCCGAGCCGCTGCTCTGTGTGTCCATTCAGACACAGAGCCGTGGCGTGCCCCAGCCCCCTCTCTCTCCTGATTGACTCACTGACTTTGATTGACAGCAGTGAAATCCAATGGTGCCCGCTGCTGTGTCTCAGCCAATCAGGAAGGAGAGTCTGGGACAGCCGAGGCTCTCGCGCAACATCGCTGGATCGAGATGCGGCTCAGGTAAGTACTAGGGGGGCTGAGGGGGGCTGCTGCACACTGAAGGAGTCCAGCAAAACTCTTCCACCTCACTTTCAGTGACAGAATAGGGTGCTGTTGTGCTCTCTGTGTGCACTTACTTAACTCCTTCAGCTCTCCTGTACCATGCTGCTGGGTATATGGGGTCTCTCCCCAACAGGTTCTGTCCCAGATACTTTGGAAGAACCAGCCACTAGGGAGGAAGCCAGAACACCAACTCCCTTACTACCGGAGGACCTGTCACCTACACCAGGTACCACGCTTTGTTGACTGACTGCTGTACATTCCCACCACTCTATGGTTACCCATGGCAAAAATTCTCTTCTTCTGACTTTCTCACTGAGTTAAAACTTGTGATGTGATGGCCTCATGTGATGGCCTCTCTCTTATACCCCATGTGTTGTTTACTGACCCTGCCCTTCTTATATGCCATGTACCACCATACCCCCCCTTGAAAAACTTCAGACCAGTTTTAGAACAGTTAAAATATTTACTGAAGCTCTCCTAGTGCAAACATCTCAGTCTCATAAATAACATTCACAGATTCCTCCTAACAAACTATCTTGGGCTACCCAGGCATACCTTTGCAGGTAGAGATCCATACGTGGTAGAGTCCTTGCAGGTGAATCCCCCTAGGCTGGTAGTCAAGCATTGCTCTGGGCTACATCTTCCCCTTGAATTGGACCTTCTCGTTTCCCATGCAGTCACACTGGTGGCCCTTGAGCCCGACCTTCTCCCTATTTATATACAGACCAGGGTGGAGGGCAGAACAAAAAAAGCCTAGAAAAACACAGATCCTGTATTAACCCTCTTCCTACTTGGGCAGTCCAAAACTAACCCTGTTTATTTTTAGGATGCATTTTGAGCCCCAAACCTGAGAATGCCAAACTTGCCAAAGCCAACCAAAGCTAGCATGGTCAAGCTCTGGCTACTCCTTATATTTCACTACTGATCACTAAATGTGGTAGGTAAGTATGCCCTTTATTTGGACATTATTCTCCCCTAGGTACACCTAAATGATGTATGTGCTCTGTCTCTTTTAGTAAAAACTACTGCTAGAACGCACAATTGGCAACAGCATGCCATCTGCTTTATTTGTATGTTTCAACTGTGCCGACTAAAAACAAGAGAATGGAGAGATGGTTTTCTTTTTACTCATCAATAAATAGCTTTCTATCTCAACTCAGCATCCTCTCAGCAGCCCCCATTCCTTCTTTAATTTAGCTAGATGATAAGGAAAGCATTACCAAATTCTGTACACTTTGAGGTATTACACTGTCCCTCTAACCCTGCAGCCCTGGGACAATGGCCATCAGGCCATTATCACTAACCAAAGCAAGGCTACAGTGTATTACAAATTAATTCTACAGTACATGACATCACCTTACACATTTCCCGGGCTCCAGTAGTTGGTGTTCCTAGGTTATCGTTGGTGTGGATTTACTAAAGGCAAATTTGTGCACTTTGCAAGTGCAGTTGCTCCAGAGCTGATTAAATGAGGAGAAGCTGTGCTGATTTCCAACAGCAAATCATGTGAAAGAAAAAATGTTGTGTTTTTATTTTCCTTGCATGTGATTGGGTTTTCTTTCCAAAGTGAAGCTGCACTCATTTACTAAGCTCTGGAGCAACTGCACTTGTCTATTGGCCTTTAGCAAATTCTCCCCACTGAGTCACTGCACTGCTATCAAATTCAGCTTGGTGGTCAAATGTTGGAGTCAAGTTTCTGAATTTAGAGAGTACATAATAACTACAACCATTAGCCCAAAGCTGAGTAAGACAACAGTGTCTACAGTAAGTGGCATTCAATAGTCATCTTTCTAAATGAGTCACATACCGTATGTAAGTAAGCAGTTTAATGAGTGTTATACAATGGCAGCTTGTAAACTGCAATGAAACAGCAATTTCTGGGTCAGGCTTAGCTTCATATATACATATTAAACAAACAAAATGGCATTCTCATTAAAAACTATCTGATTTTGTAAATACAGTAAATTAATAAATTCAGAAAAAAGAAAATAAATCCGAAATGTTAATGCTATTCTTCTGTATAGAAGAGTCATGTAACAATCAGTACCCATCTTAAAGGGACTCTATCACACGCAAAAATTTACTTTGAATGTATCGAATACAGTAGTACTGAATATTTCACTGGATCAGTGTCTGAATCAATGATACATGGTAAAAATGGGATTAACGATGAATTATAGCTGAACGAGGTTCATTTGCTTAAAGAAAATCAGTTGTTCACTTTGCATGGGAATTTTTGCTTAGTTTAGTGAATGTAGTGAAAATTAAAGTTGCAAAGAATACCCAATCACGTGCAAGGAAAATAAAAAACTGTATTTTTTCTTGCACATGAGCATATGACAAATATGAGAGCTGCACCTCATTTACTAAGCTAAGAGAAAATTCCCTTGCAAGGTGTAAATTCCCTTGCAAATTAAACAACCTATTTGTCTTTAGTAAATTAAAGACAGTGTCTCTAGCAGAAAAATATAAATAACTGCTGCAGATACAAAGTGCAGGCACCAGTGGTGGCTAGTGTTTTTGTTTTGTGGGTGGCGGTAAACAATCCACCAGCCGCCACCCCCATCCCTCCTCCGGTTTGTTGGGTCACGGGTGACACCCCCCCATCCGTTGGCCGGGTGGCACCCCCCAGTCGGGCTTCTCTCCGGGCTGCATGCATCTTCTCCCTCCTCTCCTGCATGCGCCATGTGTCTCCTACTGGCCAACCCGATCGGATCTCATTTTGGCCGTTCAGGTGACGGGTCTCATGACTCGCTTCCTGATTGGCCGGGAGGAGATTCAATGTTACAATAGCAAATATTCATTCGCTATTGTAACACAATTGTGTGGGCTTGGAGCACAGTGATCTGCGTCCCAAGCCCACCTTTTTTGATGCCTCTGGCTCTAATCACGTGCTTTAAAAAAACACTGCCCCCCACATTGGAATCCATGCATCCAGTGCCCTGTATGTAGATCAGGGGGCCGAACACATGAATGGGGGGCAGTGCCCGTGCGCCCCTAGTGGACGGGCCACCACTAGCAGGCACCATACTGGCAGCAGCCTCAAACTCCTAAACACTGGGCTGTTCTGACAGGCAAAGGTCTTGAACATACAAGTGGGAGGAGGAACTGTGTATTATTAAAAAACTGACACCACTCCCCATTAAATTGTTGCAGGCAAAAAACAGGGAATGAAACCCCAAATCTCCAGACAAAGAGCTTGGAGTAGGGGGATTTAAGAGTGTCACACAATACACAAGAATTTAATGCTATTTAAAAAGAAACAATACATCTTTATTAACATATATAACACATTTTCTTGTTAAAAATTGATCCATTGATCCAGAGGTGAGAAAGATAGACCAACCACTCTGGGGGGACAACAGAGACATAGACCAGACATGTTATCTCACCGAATAACAGCAATAAATGTCAATCATCAGCATCTAAGGCTGCCCATACATTATACAATTTTTTTGTACAACTTTACTTTAGATTTACCAAAACCATATAATATGAGGTCAAACCTAAATACTTTCACTTTGTATGCAATCAGGCAGGCCCTTGCACTACATAGTTGAAGGTAAATCTAAAGGAAATTGTATAAGAAAATTGTATAATGTATAGCAGACTCTATCAAGTGGATCTGCCTGCTCAGCGGGGAATCTATCCACTGATTCCTGCTGAGCAGGCAGATGACCGCTCTGCATAGCGAAGCAGACATGGACACAGCCCGCTCTTTTTTTCTCTCACAGCCAACGGTCGGATGGAAACAGATCACCTGTCCTTTTCCATCCAACTGTCCTCCGATCCACTGTCATCTGTCTATTTTTGGAGACCTGAATTAAATCGTATCCTGTGGATGTCAGTGGACACATAGATGTCAATGGTCAACCTGAAAAACGGATAGGCAGACCCGAACAGTCCATCAGTGTGAAAGGGGCCTAAGATTTTCCAAGTTGCAACTCAATGGCTAAGGCCCCTTTCACACTGACGGACTGTTCAGCTCCGCCTGTCCGTTTTTCAGGCTGACCCAATCAGACCATCCATAGCTCTCTACAGAGTAGTGGATGTCCATGGAAGACAGTCCGTTTTCAACTGACCACCCCATAGAGAAGAGTGGGCTGTGTCTGCTTTGCATAGCGGAGCGAACACAGACCTGTCATCTGCCTGCTCTGTGGGAATCAGTGGACAAATTCCACGCTGAAATCCACATGGCGGAGTTTGCCCCGTTTGCAGGGGACCTTAGAGTAATTGATGGATGAGTAATATACTCTGTTTCTATGGTTTACTTGATCATAGATTTCTATAATCCATCAAGTTACAACTTGTCAAATATTAGATGCACTGGCTGATTGACATTTATTGGTATTTTCGGGGGAGATAACATGTCTGGTCTATGCCTCTGTTGTCCCCCCAGAGTGGTTGGTCCATCTTTTTCACCCCTCGGGAAGTTTTAAAACATGGTGATGGGAGTTTTTTTTTTGTCTTGTGGCTCGGTATCTCTCCACAATGTGGTCTTTCATATTTTTGTAATATGAAATAGTGTGATGAACAATTTTGTAATCATTGTCTTTTATTGTAGACATTGTACCCATATCTTGATATAAAGAGCTTGTGGATCCTGAAGAAGCATTGTATCTATGTGAAATGTGTCAAAACACACAGTGCATCACAGTTTTTTGTGCAAGGGATGGCGTAGCAGCAGACCGGTCAGGGTGCCCATACTGACCAGTATCCACAGCCAAAACCACCTACAATTGGCACATGAGCATCTGGACTGACCACAGAATAATGGAAAATGGTGTCCTGGTCTGATGAATGATATTTTCTTTTACATCATGTGGATGGCTGGTTATGTGTGCTTACCTGGAGAAGAGATGGCACCAGGATGCACTATGGGAATAAGGAAGGTCAGCAGAAGCAATGTGACAATGTTCTGGGAAACCTTGGGTCATGTCATTTATGTAAATGTTACTCGACACATACAACCTTCCTAAACATTGTTACTGATGAAATATACCCCTTCATGGTATTCCCTGATGGCAGTGGCCTCTTTCAGCAGGATAATGCACTTTGCCACACTGCAAAGATTGTTTAAGAATGGTTTAAGGAACACAACAACAAGTTCTAGTTGTTGACTTGAACTCCAAATTCTCCAGATATCAATCTAATCGAGCATCTGTGTGATATGCTGGAAAACAAGTCCGAACCATGGATACCACACCTTGCAACTTCCAGGGCTTTAAGGATCTGTTACTGCTGACTTGGTGCTAGAAACCACAGCATACCCTCAAAGGTCTAGTGGTGTCCATGCTTCTCCGTGTCAGATGTGTGTAATTACCTTATTAAACTCTGCTCCAGTCCTTTCACGTGATGCAAAAGCCCTGGCTCCCCTATCTCGTGGAGCACCTGACAATTCCAGAAAGCGAAATGTCACCCACCAGTTTCCATTGTCCATCTGATCTCGGCGCTCCCTCTCTCCCCTGTATCATTGAACTGCTATATGGGAGAGGGAGTGCCGACAATAGATAGGCAATGAAAGCCAGTTGATGACATCACGGCTTTCTGAATTCAGCCCTGTTGTCCAGCACTCCATGACATAGCGGAGCCGGAGCTTCTGCATTCTGTGACTGAATAGGAGCAGATTGAAATAAGGTATTTACACAGTTGTTTTTTACCAGCTGTATACATTATAGGTAGAAAGGGGGATGGGAGGGGGGAATCAGAGGTTTAATGCATATGTATATGTAGCCTTTATTTCCACTTTAAAGCTGGTTTCATACTGCCGCATGGAGCGGCTCACAGCAGGGGTCCGGTGCGTCCCTGTTCACCGTTTCAGATCCGATTTCAGTCCACATTTTTGGCTGAATTCTGACCTGAAACAGACCAGAAGACGCACAGGACTCCTGTGCAATTCGCACTGGAGCCGCTCCGGAGATGTGTGAACTAGCTCCATTGAGAGCAACATCCTGATATGTAAATTGGATGCAGAGAAACCTGCATTCAATTCACAATAGTGAACCCAGCCTCAAGGTTCCTAAACTACTAATTTTACACTTCTGATTACGTTGGCAAAGGTAACTTGTATTTAAAAAGGAGACACAATTTTTAGCAGTGTCTCAGCCTAATTGATATATTGGAACATACAGTATATGATTGGTTTGCTTTAAATGTATATATATAAAGAATTTAACCAGTGCTCTATTTTCACCCCAAATCAATATCTAACCTTAGATTAGATTACACCCATCTGCCACATATGCATTAACCCTCATTACATTTATTTAATGATGTCAAATCTGATTACTGCTTCCATCAGTGAAAATGGTGATGAGACTTTCTCCCTTCCCTTAGCTTAATGTTAAAGCTTGATGACTATAAGGGTATTTGTATTGGTATTTTCCTACAGTCATACAAAGCAGGAATAAAGACTAAAGCCTCGTACACACGACCGGTTTTCTCTGCAAGAAAACTGCTGTGAGAGCTTTTTGGAGAGAAACCCGTTCGTGTGTATGGTTTCTCGACAGAAAAACTGCCGGGAATCTCGATGAGAAAAATAGAGAACCTGCTCTCTATTTTTCTCGTCGGGATTCTCAGCAGAGTGTTTCCTGCCGAGAAACCCGGTCGTCTGTATGCTTACTGTATGCTCGAAAAGACTTTGACGCATGCGCAGTAGCATACAAGGTTAGTGTGGGGTGTAGCAAGATGGCGGCGACGGCATTGAATGTGATGAGCGCTGGCTCGTCGTAGTCGATTATGTCACCACGTTCTTGCCATTCAAAAGAATGGCGGTTCTTTTGAATGGTTGCGTGTGTACACAGGGCTTGGCAAGACAAGCTTTCCAGGAATCCCGCCGAGAAAACCGAGGTTTTTTTTCCGACGGGATTCCCGCCTGTGTGTACAGGGCTTGGAAGCTTGCAGTTTTTATCCTTATCTACATTTAATTTACTATTCAGTCTGCAACCCTTCTTTTTAACTGAGCTTTTAGCATAATTTATTCCTTCACTCTTCCACTCTTTCATTTTTTAGGTGCTGATCTTGGTGCAAAACTAGGAAAAACAAATGGAAATGGAATCAAAATAGATTTGGTGTTTTATCTGCTTCCTATTGACTACAATGTAAAAAGACAGAAACCAGAAAGAACAGAACCATACCAAGCTGATTTCTGAAAGCAGGAGGGAAATGTGATGCTAATGTTCATGCAAACAAAAAAAGCCAACAACATTTCTGTATTATGCTGACTTTTTTGCTTGATAAAAAATCAAAATAAATATGTACCAAGGTAACGTGTAGGCTACCATTACCAATTTTCCCTTCTAAATACCAAAGAGGCCAGTGATCAAAGTAATAAAGACATTTCATAATCAGAAAAGGGAAAAATAGGGACATAAAAAATTATCCCGCCTTCAGGAAAGTTTCATCTACAGCTATCTTAATTTAGTTTAGGCTCACAATTTGCAGTTTTCATGCGACCACATTTGTGTGGGCACTGCATCTCATTCATTTGATTAGGCTGCTGTACCTGTGGATTAATGGTGGCTTCACCTCTTTCTTATTCTAAACTGAAGGCAGAAACCTGTCCACACCATGTTATTTCCACAAAATAATAAAGATGTGATTTCAAACATATATATATATATATATATATATATTTATATGCAGTTAGCTTGAGTCATCCAGGTGGTTAATTACTGTACAGTAGGTGCCGCCGATTTTGTGTCAATCTCGCCTCTGCTAGCGGCGAGATTGACCACCCGCGATCCCCGTCAAGGAAGCCAGTGCCAAACTATGTCGCTCCTCCCGCTCGCCACCCCAATGGATTCCTATGGATGCACGGCATCTCGTGGGGGCAGCGAGCGCGAGAAGCACAGCCTCCAGCGGCGGTATGGATATACAAAATCGGAGGCACCTACTGTATTTATCGGCATATAACACGCACTGGCGTATAACACACACCCCAAGTTTAGGAGGGAAGTTTAACCACCAGCCCACCGCCCGCTGTCATATGACGGCGGGACGATGAGGATCTCGTTCTGGGAGGACGACATATGACGTCTTCGCCTTCCCGAGCCACTAGGGGGCGCGCGCGCACTGCCGGCGGTGTGCACGCACGCCCGCCGCGTCACTGGGAATCCGATGTGTGTGCCCGGCGGCCGCAATGTCCACCGGGCACCCGCGATTGCCCAGTGGTTTAGCAGGAAACACACAGATCCATGTCCTGTCAGGGAGAGGAGACCGATGGTGTGTCCCTTGTACATAGGGACACCGATCGGTCACCTCCTCCAGTCAGTCCCCTCCCCCAACAGTAAGAATCACTCCCTAGGGAACACATTAACCCTTTGATCGCCCCCTAGTGTTAACCCCTTCCCTGTCAGTCATATTTATACAGAAATCAATGCATTTTATAGCACGGATCGCTGTATAAATGTGAATGGTCCCAAAAATGTGTCAAAAGTGTCCGATGTCCGCAATATCGCAGTCATGATAAAAATCGCAGATCGCCACCATTACTAGTAAAAAATAAATAAATAATAAAAATGCTATAAATCTATCCCCTATTTTGTAGCCGCTATAACTTTTGCGCAAACCAATCAATATACGCTTATTGCGATTTTTTTTACCAAAAATATGTAGAAGAATACATATCGGCCTAAACTGAGGAAAAATGTGTCCCTCTTCTTTTGTTTATAGCGCAATAAATAAAAAACGCAGAGGTGATCAAATATCACCAAAAGAAAGCTCTGTTTGTGGGGAAAAAATTATAAACATTTAATTTGGGTACAGTGTTGCATGACCGTGCAATGTCATTCAAAGTGTGACAGCGCTGAAAGCTGAAAAATGGCTTGGGCAGGAAGGGGGTGAAAGTGCCCTGTACTGAGGTGGTTAAGGAAAAAAACTTTAGGAGGGAACTTTAAGGAAAAAAACGTACATTTTAAATGCCCATCAATGCACCCTTATCAGTGTCCATCTGCAGCCTTGTCTATCAGTGTCCATCTGCAGCCTTGCCCATCCATCTGCAGCTTTGCTTATCCATCTGCAGCTTTGCCCATCCATCTGCAGCCTTGCCTAAACAAGGCTGTACAAAATGTTTGCAAATCACAAGATTGCAGGACATACATACAGTGTCTTTGGCAGGTAAATCAAATCCCTGAGGGAACGAGCGCCGCCGAGATACACAGAGCCGGATGTCCTGTGTACTGGGCTCCTCTTGGCTCGTCTCGGCTCGTCTCACAGTCCTGCCCCTTGACCCGGCTCCTATGATGGACATAACACCGGTCCAATGGCGGGAGGAGGGACTGGGCGTGACTGTGAGCGGAGCCGAGTACACAGTACACTCGGCTCTGTCTATTTCGGCGGCGCTCGTTCCCTCCGAGGCAGCCGTTCAGCGTATAACACGCACTCATGATTTTCCCCTGATGTTATATGCTGATAAATACGGTAAGTGATGTGATGGAATTTGCTATGAGTCAGCTGTACCTCGTTAGCTAAATCATTGTGTAATGTTTTGGGTAAATATTTGGGGTTATTGTGTATGTGAGGGACTGACATACTTCTCAAATGTATAAAATACTGTATTCTTGTCCAATAAATGATTCCATGGTCAAGCTGTGTAACTGAGCTAGTCTCGCCTGTTTTTTTAGTTACAATATATGGGCTGTAATATCTGATATCGGAAGGTCCAGATTGGAGGAAGCAGTGTCCTGATGGAGGCACTCAAGCGAAGTGCGATGGGGATCCGTTACAGAGATGATATAAGACAATTGAGAGAGCTAAAACAGGCTAATAAAAGGTATTTACAGACAAAAAAAAAAAAAAAGAAGATGCTGCAATGCTTAGGGAACCGTGTACTGTGCGTCTGATTAATTGGGGGCAATTGGGTTAACAACCACTTTAACACACCAATGTTAAGTCTATGGGCAGGTGGATGTAAATGGATGTGCTTCGCCGCTCGCTCGTACAGTACAGTCAACATGGAGCTTCCGATTAGATCCTCCCGAAAAACTGAAAGCAGGTCTGATTGAACAACCAATGTGAAAGGGGCCTAACTGCAAAATATATCTTGTTTTTACATTAAATTAACTTAACTGCTGATACTCTATTATATGAAAAACTTTGATTTTTAGACAAAAGTTGAAAGCTGGCTTACCCATTCCCACACCTCTCTATTGATTCTTTAATATGACGGTTGGCCTTACTGACCAACACAAAGTCCTAGAAGGTGGGAGGGGATAGGTTTGATATATACAGGAAAGTTGAGATCTGAATACAACCTCAGCAGCCTATTGTGTTTGACCTATTAATTATAGCTAAAAGGAAATAAATCCACCATGTTTTGCTCTTCAGCTCTTAGTTCTAAGAAAATCATCTAGTCATTTTTTAAATTCCATTATTCATTTTGCCATTACTACCTCCCATGGTCACTGAAGAGTTGTAAGTGCATGTAAACCCTAATTAAATGACATTTAGCTTACTAAAGAAATGTACTGTATATCACACACAATCACCATTCTTAAAAAATGCAATACTTATTCTCACTTTTTAGAAAAATCCAGAAACAGTATTTACTACATGCAGATTTGAACCTACCTCCCCATAAAACTAGTTAGATATAACCTACAGTATAGTGTACGTTTTCAATTAATCTTTTTTATACAGTCCTTTCGAATGCTTTCAAACAATTTTCACACCAGAGAAGACAGATTTATTGGTATTTTGTTTCCCTGTTCCTTTTACCATTCCTAAAATTTGTCACAATATTATCTGTATGCTAGACGTGTAAAACTGTCCCTGGCAAAATGGTGTCTAATAAGATTTAGTGTTTTTTCAATTACTGAGCTTAGTTCCTTTACCACATGGATGGATGGATGCCATCTGGGCCAGTTTTATCTTAATTTTGATTAGGTATGACTGAACTTCTTCCAATGTGAGATAAGATATTATATATATGTAGAGCCCCCCCCCAATATTTGGGGGCGCTATGTGTAAATTTAAGGGTAGTCTGATCCAGTAATTGGGCTCAGACCAATTGATTGTTCTGGATTTGCTTCTGCTCTGGGTGTGATACTGCCTGGCCGTAGTATTCCCTGTCTGCCTGTAGGTGGCACTGTCATCACCGACATAGGTTGAACTACAGGGGGTATCACAACACCTTGGGTGTCCTTTCTCGGCAGCCATACAGTGGGCGTGGTCTGCCCGCTGTGCATGCTGGGAGAGGGTACATAAGGGGCTGACGCCATGAATTTGGGTCGGTGTGCGCCTCATGGCACGGGGTGCGTGTGTGTGTTCTTGCCCCGGGCACCTTTAGCCTGAGGCTACATCGCTGCATGATAGGCCCAGCTCTGCTGGCTGAGGCCTATACTTTTCAAAGGGATCCTCAGCTACCCACCTGAGGGAAGCCACGCTTAGGGATGGAGACCAGGGGAGGATCTGCCCCGGAGGAGACTAGCAACGGTTCTGCTGTCTCGGGAGGAGGCCTGGAGCTCACCTAAGGAGGGATCCATCATTACAAGCCCTGCAATACCCCAATCTGGCTTAAAGGTTCTTCACTATTGCTTGGCTGGGAGGTTCGGAACTTTTAACAATCCTGTGGCAGAGGATTACCGATCGTATCCCTAGAAAGATTGATTCGTGCTTCATCCCGGCTGCTAGGACCAGTAAACGGGACTATCCGGGTGAGCAATACTCACTCAGGCTTGAGTGGGCGACGATTGGGACTTTAGTGTTGCGTGCCTGAACCTTCCCCTGTGTTTCTCTCGTTTCCTACTTTCCTCTAAAGTTTTCCACTTCAGCAAAGTAAAATAAAGCCTGACTGTTTGGGTTTTACATTGTGTGGACATTGGCCTTTCTAAGACTTTCTCAAACCCTGACAACGGAAGCCTTGGAGGTAGTTTGCAGACCCAACAAAACCAGCCGGTCCCTTAAATGGGGGTAAGTGCTACATATATATATATATATATATATACAGGGCTTTTTTTCAGCAGGAACGTGGGGAAACACAGTTCCGGCACCTCCTGGACTGACTGTATGTAAATCGCAAGGGGTGCTGGAGTGTGCTGCAGGGTATTGATGCTCACTGCTGGGGGATCTATTGTAGCTGGAGGGGATCTATTTTTGCAGGGGGGGTCTATTGCTGCTGAGGAGGTCTAATGTTGCTGGTGGGGGACCTATTGTTGCTGGGGGTGGGTCTTATGTTGCTGGTGGGTCATTTGTTTCTAAAGGAGATCTACTGTTGGGGGAGGGGACTATTGTTGATGGCTGCCAGAGAGTCTAATAATGCTGGCTGTGCGGAGATCTGTTGATGCTGCCGGGAGTCTATTGTTGCTTGGGGGGGAAATGTCATTGTAGGTGGTACATTATTGTTAGGGGGATCAATTGTTGCTGGCTGAAGGGGATCTATTTTACTGCTTTTCTTGATATCATTACCAAATTCCATACAAATTACTTAGCACCACAAAATGATACTTGGTTCTGTATTGTCTAAAAGGGGCAGGTACTGGGAGGTGGGTAGGGGATGGAACCAATGGATGGTGCTCAAAGGTGGGTAGGGGCGGATAAAAGGGGTAACTCGGAAAAGGGGAGTTCCTGCACCTATTGTCTGAGAAAAAAAGCACTGTATATATATAGATATATATATATATCTATATATATATAATCTATCTATCTATCTCTATATATATATATATATATATATATATATATATATATATATATATATGCAGCGGCCTCACCCCGATCCCTTTAGTAATAAAACGGCTGGCTTGTCTAGTGGTATTTGGGAGGAGGGTGAGGTTCACTGCGGCCTATGTCCTCTAGTGTGTAGAGGTGAAAGCCAACACTTGTTTTACCTTCGGGCCTGTGTTCTAGATTGAGCCTCTGCTTCTCCTGTGGAGATTTGACTGTCAGTAATAGAGCCCCACACCATAAAAAGTCCAACACTCCTTTATTCTTCTTGAGTAGTAAACAGTATCAGTTGAACTTTTGTATAAACAGACAGACTATTCCTTCTAGTGCAAATAGGCCTGGCGCACGATCTCTGCCACCGACCGTGAGATTGGTCGCTATCACTGACCGGGTGAACTGTTGAGGCCCCTGCCACAGGCCTTCGAGCAGGTCTCTGCCACCGACCTGAGTTGACTAGGTGTACCGCTGCCACCGGCCGTGAACATAAATTTACCTTCCTTAATGGATGGGCCCTTGTTGGGGAAAGACATCCATCCGAACGGTCTCCGGAGGCCCACCCGGCACTGGCAATATGCTGCACCAGCTCTACAGGAGGGTCACCTCTCTGGTCCCTTATGCCCTGGATTCAGGTGCCTGACACCAGGGACACCTTAGGATAATCCCTCCCTCGCGGGACCCAGTGGAACGTACTGGGCCCCAGGCCTTCGATTAAGTACCTCACCCCAGGTTGAAGGTGTCTGGAATGGAACACGAACTCCACGTGTACAGGCCAAGGGCGCCTGGACACCGATCACGGACAGCAGCCCTCAGGCTGAAGGTGTCTGGGACTCCAACCTCGTGGTGAAGATGTCCGCCCCCTTTATACCCTCTCCCAGCAAGCCCAGCGGGTTCCCTGCCCCGCCGTACAGCTGCCGCGAGAGCACACAAAGGGTACGGCACTGCAGTGGTGGTTCAACCCCGGCCCAAAACGACAGCGTCACCTACTGGGCCGCAGGGAACTGAACACCACTGATGTCTTCATACGAATGAAAACACAGCCCTACTCTACCAATTAGTGCATCTGGGTCGTACTACCACCCAGATGCTGCCCCCTAAAAGTACATACCCGCTACATACACACACACACACACATTTCCCAAACTATATTTTAGAGATCCTATATTACCAGAGTATCTTCTCTTAGTTATACCTTTGTAAAACATTTATTGGGATTTCATTTAATTTCATTTGCAATCAGTTTTTTTAACTCCAATCTTTGCTAACTTGATTTATTGTTTGCAGTTTAAATTATGTTTCCTATATTTCATTAATGCAGTTTGAGTACTTTTAAGCTATAGGGATATAATAATGTTAATTTTCTGTCATATGTAAAACTTTCCTGATTAATCATATCTGTTTAATATTATTTTCAGATTTTTTTTTCTCCATTTTTCTCCATTTGCACGTGCTGTTTTAAGAGACCCTGTTGCCAGACCACTCATTTTAACAAAAATCTTACCATAAGACTATATGTGCATTTACATTTTATTATGCGTGTTATTTACCAGCAAACGCCTCCCTTGTGTAGATATCTAAAAGCCCTGAGACCTCTTTCACACTGAGGCGTGGAAATAATTATAAAAAATTATTAGCGTTATTACAGCGTTTGCGCTAAAAATAGAGCTAACGCCTATGCGTTTTTACCACGTTTTTGCGGTAAAAAAGATTATTTGGTATCCCACAATCCTCCACTCTACTGCGGTCATGTGACCTTCTCACAGCTTCTGGGCGTTTTTACAGCGGTACTCATTCATTTCAATAGGGATAGGCGTTTTTACAGCGCCCCTCAGGGCTTTAACATTGAGAATGCTGGGGCAGAATTATTTCAGGCATTTTTACAGCGCTATTTTTAGCGCTAAAACGCCTGAAAAACGCCTCAGTGTGAAAGGGGCCTGAGACTGTTGCTGGGTGCGGCCATTTTGGATATGATGTCAGCATAACCACCTTATGAAAGCAAGGGACCCATACAGTCTACCTTACAGGGCCCCCAATATGGCAGGCCCAGGACTTGAGCCTCACCACCACTCCCCCAAGTCATTGCAGTATGAAATGGCAGTGCAATGCTGTGTTGTATGTGGTATGTACAGTAGAAGGAAAGTGCAGAGCAGTGAGCAGTAGTAAAGAATGTAAAGTAAAGCATATAGTATTAAAGAAGTGTACAGCTCTGCACAGTACCTTGTGGTAGTTTAGAGAATACAGTGATCTGGATGTATTGACAGCAGCAGGCCAGTAAGCATAAGTTCGCACAGCAATGGAGAGCTTGGGCAGCTGTTTGTTCCCAGCTGCGGTTGGGGGCAGTGGGGTCCGCAATATCACACAGCTCCCTTTCTTTTTTTGTTTGTTTTGTACAAACTTTATTTGAAGTGTACAAAACATACACTTCATTCATGGAACTGTATAGCAGCGCAAAGCACTGCACTGCTGTACAGTTCTATGTGATTCAATACGGTGCACTGTGATAAAATGCAGCATGCCTGCATTTTATCACAGCACACTGCAGCTCTGCATTGCAGTGTGAATGGGACACACAGTAAATAATTATTTTCTGTGTGTCCTTGCAGTGACAGGCATTTTACAATGCGGTAAAATGTCTATTACCACATGTGTGAATTCAGCCTAAATAAACAGTATGCTGTGTATATAAAAGCAGTGCAGGGCAGTCAGCAGTATTTAGTGGCAGCACTGTGAACTGTATATAGAGTCAGTGAAGTAAGATAGTAGTGCCAGGCAATGAGCAGTTTGTAGTGTTAAGCCTCGTCGTACACAAGGCCGAGAATCTCGTCGTTAAAAACATGTTGTTTTTTTCGACGAGATCCTTGGACAAGAAACTTGTCCCGGCCGAGTGTACACACGCTCATTTCAAAGAACCCGCGGTTCTTTGAATGGAGCGTATGCGGTGACGTAATCGAATACGACGAGCATGCGCTCGTCACATTCGATGCCATCGCCGCCATCTTGGTTCACCCTACCTATGCCTAGGAAGCTACCGCGCATGCGTCAAAGTCATTTCGAGCATGCGCGGGCTTCCCGGCGAACAGGTAAGTGTACACACACACAATTTTCTCGTCGAGAAACAGGCTGACGAGAATCTCGACGAGAAAATAGAGAGCAGGTTCTCTATTTTCTTGTCGAGATTCTTGTCGCTTTTCTTGACGAGAAACCATACACACGAATGAATTTCTCGGCAAGAAATCTCTGCCAGCAAGTTTCTTGCTGGTTTTTGCCGAGAAACTCAGTCGTGTGTACGAGGCTTTAGTGCCAGGCAGTGAGTGGTGTGGAGTGGCAGTGCAGTGAGCAGCACTATGATAATGCCAGACAGCAGTGTGTAGTGGTAGCGCTGGGCATTGACAGGTGTAGAGTGACAGTGAGCAGAATGTGATTGGTATGTAGTGGCAGGGCAGGGCAGCGAGCAGTAGGTAGTGGCAGGACAGGGGAGTGGGCAATATGCTTGTGTCAGGACAGTGATCAGTATGTAGTTGCAGAACAGGAGAGTGATCTGTATGCATTGGCAGGGCAGTGAACAGTATGTAATAACAGGGAAGGGCAGTGAGAATAATATAGTTGTTGGGCAAGGCAGTGATCAGTAAGCAGTCACAGGGCAGGGCAGTAAGCAATATGTAGGGGCAGGGCAAAGCAGCGAGCAGTATGCAGTTGCAGGACAGTAAATAGGGGCAGGACAAGGCAGTAATCAGTATGTATTCCTATGGCAGGGCAATGGGCAATATATTGTTGCAGGGCAGGACAGTGATTACCATTTAGTAGCAAGGCAGATTATGTAGTGGAAGGCAGGGCACAACAGTGACCAGTATGCAATGGCAAAAAAGTGATCAATATGTAGTGGTAGAGCAGGGAAGTAAGTAGTATGCAGTGGTGGTGGGGGGGGGGGGGGGTGAGCAGTATGTAATAGAAGTGTTAGACAGAAATCAGCATGTGGTGGTAAGGCAGAGCAGTGAGCAGTATGTAGTTGCAGGGCAGGGCAGTTAGCAGTAGGTAGTGATAAGGCAGTTAGCAGTGTGTAAGGGCAGAAAAGCCCAATGAGAAGTATGTAGAGGAATGCCAATTAGAAGTTTATAGTGCCAAGGCAAATGGCACTGTAAAGTTGGTGACAGGATCTCTTTAAAATGTTTTTTCTTTTTTAATTTTAAATTAAGTTTCAGAATCATCAGGTCATTGCAGAGGACAAGGGGGCACTCTTTACGTCTTGAGGAAAAGAGATTTCATCTCCAAATATGGAGAGGCTTCTTCATAGTAAGAGCTGTGAAAATGTGGACTAGACTCCCTCAAGGGATGGTTTTGTTTTTAAGAAAGGCCTGGATTCTTTCATAGATACACATAATATAACTGGATACTAATATTTGTAGGTAAAGTTGATTAAGGGAGGAATTTTTCCCCCTCCTGGAGCAAACTGGATCATGCTTTATTGGGGTTTTTGCCTTCCTCTGGATCAACTGTGGGTATAGGATTGTATATATAAGATTGTATCTTTTTTACCTTCTATTGGTTGAACTGGATGGACTTGTGCCTTTTTTCAACCAGACTAACTATGCAACTATTTAACAGTGCACATTCATGATCTAGAGTGGGTTTTGTGCCAAAACTGATATTTTTTATTATTTCAGAAAAAGGGGACCAATACTTTTACATTTTTTTTATCATATGCTTAAAGTCAATTGTCCTAATTTTATGACAGGTTTGATAAGTTTCTAACTGTAAATAAAAGGCACGCCAATTCACTACTGGGTAGGTAGGTGGTAAGTACATTGTTTTCTTACAGAGTGGGAATGATTCAATAAAGCTAGAAAAAAAAACAAAAAAACAAAAACACACATTTAAAATTGGGACCACTGAGAACTCCAATTTAATATTTCCATAAAATGAAAGTTGATTGGTGGCTAGTGACAAGAACTGCTTTTGTGCTCATTTTCCTTTCTCCAGTCTTAATGAATCAGCCATGTGTATTTGTCATATGTCCTTGTATTGTATGACTACATCCCATATTCTGCTTTTGTTTGTCCTTTCTGCAGATTTCAAGTCAGCAGCAAGAAAAGCTTTTCACATTCATGATTGTAAACATATTGACATGAGGCTAATGAAGCAATGGCACAACTGTCTATATGAAGTATCTCTGCATAATATTCTCTTTCTGTATCTAACCCGTAACAATATACCAAGTTTATTATACATTTAAACTTATATGCCTAACACATCTCCTTTAAATTCCATAAAGCCATATAGCCTGTTTTCATCTTTTTAGCAAGCCACAATTTTGCCTTATTCAACTAGAGATCATTTTTGTAATAATTGTCATATTTCCAAATGGATCAATTATTGGACAGGATTCATTCAATATTTGTCACAGTTTGTAAATTCAATTATTTCTTATGGCGATTTGCATTGCTTTTTCACTAGTCTACATTTACCACAGAACCATTGTAGTATTGTTGCAGAGTCACTGGATACCTTGAAGTAGGTCTTAAAGCCTTATGCCCTGTACACACGATCGGATTTCCGATGGATTTTTCAGTCGGAATTCCGATGAAGCTGACTTCCATCAGTCTTGCCTACACACCATCAGACAAAATTCCGACCGTCCAAAACGCGGTGATGTAAAACACTCAGACGAGCCGAGAAAAATGAAGTTCAATGCTTCTGAGTATGCGTCGACTTGATTCTGAGCATGCGTGGGTTTTTTCTCCGTTGGAGTTCCACACAGACGATTGGAAGTTCCTATAATTTTTTTTCCGTCGGAAAAATTTAAAACATGTTCTATTTCTAAACACCGATGGAAAAAAGTCATATGAGGCCCACACACGATCGTTTTTTCCGATAAAAAAAGTCCATCAGACTTTTTTCATTGGAAAAAACGATTGTGTGTACAGGGCATTAGTGGATGATATTTAGTTTTGTACAGCGCTGTGTAGCAAAAACAACTGCCATGTTTTTTTTTTTTCATAATTTCAATGCTGCTAATGTCCTACAGTCTTTTTCAGGCACTCCTTACCAACATTCACTTGCTCTACCGTCAGCAGCCCATTATTTTTCATAAAAACTTTAGATAGTGAACCATACTTAGGCAATGCATGTTGGCATTAGGGATGAGCTTTATGTTCGGGTCAAACATGAGTTCGACTCGAACATTGGCCGTTCGCCCGTTCGCCAAATAGCGAACAATTTGGGGTATTAGCGGCAAATTCAAAAGCCGCGGAACACCCTTTAAAAGTCTATGGAAGAAATCAAAAGTGCTAATTTTAAAGGTTAATGTGCAAGTTATTGTCATAAAAAGTGTTTGGGGACCCGGGTCCTGCCCCAGGGGACATGTATCAATGCAAAAATTCATACCTGGGGGGTGTCTATAGTATGCCTGTAAAGTAGCGCATGTTTCCCGTGTTTATAACAGTCCCTGCACAAAATGACATTTCTAAAGGAAAAAAAGTCATTTAAAACTACTCGTGGCTATAATGAATTGTCGGGTCCCGGTAATACAGCTAAAAGTCATTGAAAAAAAACGGCATGGGTTCCCCCCCAATCCATTACCAGGCCCTTTGGGTCTGGTATGAATATTAAGGGGGACCCCGAACCAAAGACCTGAAGGGCCTGATATGGAATTTGGAGGGAACCCCACGCATTTTTTTTTAACATTTTAAACCCATGCCATTTTTTTTCAATGACTTTTATCTGTATTGCCGGGACCTGACAATTCATTATAGCCGCGAGTACTTTTAAATGACTTTTTTTCCTTTATAAATGTTATTTTGTGCAGGGACTGTTATAAACACGGGAAACATGCCCTGCTTTACAGGCATACTATAGAAACCCCCCAGGTTAAAAATTTAAAGGATATATGTGAAATATTTCACTTTTATTGTTTCACTTTAAGCATTATTAAAATCACTGCTCCCCAAAAAACTGCAGTTTTAAAACTTTTTTTTGCATGGATACATGTCCTCTGGGGCAGGACCCAGGTCCCCAAACAATTTTTATGACAATAACTTGCATATTAACCTTTAAAATTAGCACTTTTGATTTTTCATGTTTGTGTCCCATAGACTTTAACGGTGTTCGCGCGTTCGAAATTTTTTTTTGCCTGTTCACATGTTCTGCTGCGAACCGAACCAGGGGGTGTTCGGTTCATCCCTAGTTGGCATGGTAACTTGTTGTCATCAAGAGAAGCTCATGTAACAAAGTGACATTGGAAGAGCAAAACTGAAAGATGGTTGTCTTGCCATCACAAAAAAAGTACCTTCATGGCAGACTCATCAAGTATTACTTTATGTATTTATCACAAGGGTTATATAATGCTAACAATTCGGACCGCTATAGGGGGAACAGGCAATCTGTTTGTAATGAGCCAAGGCCCCATTGGGTCAAAAGGGGGATCTCTCTTCTTCCCTGGTGCAGATAGACTGACGTTTGTACAACCAACCTGCCCATACATGGATCAAAATTCATCCAGTCCCTACTGAATCGGCCCAATTTCGATCCATGTATGGCTGGCTTAGGAGACTAACGGGGAGTAAAGGGTTTCCTCCTCCAGGATTTTCGCTGTCCTGTCTACTACATTGCACACACACAGATGGCCATGGAACTTCAGTTGCATAATTACCTGGGCCCTACTCTGCCACTTTACAGTGCAATTTGCCTTGGCTATATACACTTCTCATTGGAATTCCTCTACATCAGTGGTCATCAACCCTGTCCTCAGGGCCCACTAACAGGCCAGGTTTGCAAGATAACTGAAATACATCACAGGTGATATAATTTGCTGCTCAGTGATTGCAGTATTTCAGTCTGCATCTCCCCAAGGGAATACATAAAACCTGGCCTGTTAGTGGGCCTTGAGGGCAGGGTTGAGGACCACTGCTCTACATATTTCTCATTGGGCTGTTCTGCCATTATACACTGCTAACTGCCTTATCACTACCTACTGCAAACTGCCCTGCCTTGCAACTACATACTGCTCACTGCTCTGCCTTACCACCACATGCCGATTTGTGTCTAACACTTCTATTACATACTACTAACCCCACCACCACCACTGCATACTACTCACTACCCTGCCCTACCACTACTACTGCTCTGCCATTGCATACTGATCACTGTGGTGCCCTGTGCCACTGCATGGTGCTCACTGCCTTGCCCTACCTTCCACTACATAATCTGCCTTGCTACTACATAGTAATCACTGTCCTGCCCTGCAACTAAATATTGCCCACTGCCCTGCAACTGCATACCGCTCGCTGCTTTGCCTTGCCCCTACATACTGCTCACTGCCCTGCCCTGTGACTGCTTACTGATCACTGGCTTGCCCTACAACTACATTCTGCTCACTGCCCTTTCCTGTTATGCCCTTCCCGTTATGTGACTGTTCAGCCCTGCCACTCCACACTGCTGTCTGGCATTATCACTACACGCTGCTCACTACACTGCCACTCTGCACCACTCACTGCCTGGTACTATCACTACAAACTGCTCAGTGCCTGGCCCTGCTATCTTACTTCACTGACTCTATATACAGTTCACAGTGCTGCCACTAAATACTGCTGACTGCCCTGCACTGCTTTTATATACACAGCATGCTGTTCATTTAGGCTGAATTCACACACAGTGCAGTGTTTTGCGCTGCTGTACAGTTCAATGAATGAAGTGTATGTTTTGTACACTTCAAATAAAGTTTGTGCAAAACCAAAAAAAAAAGAAAGCGAGCTGTGTGATATCGCCCACCACACTGCCCCCTACAGCTGTCCGAGCTCCCATTGCTGTGCAAACTTATCCTTACTGGCCTGCCACTGTCAATACATCCAGATCACGATATTCTCTGAACTACCACAAGGTACTGTGCATAGCTCTGCACGTCTTTACTACTACACCGCTCTGCACTTTCCTTCTTCTACTGTACATACCACATACAACACAGCATTGTACTGCCATTTCATACTGCTTACTGCCCTGCACTAATATTTGTTCATTACACTTTCTCTACATTCTGTATTGCACTGAATGCACCCACACTGCATACACTCTACCGAAAAGTCACACTGAGCTGGGAGGGGTGTTTTATCATGAGCCAAATAACCTACCAGCTTGCCTTTATATTGTTATGAGGAAATCAGTGTACCTGGAGGAAAACCACACTAGCACAGCGAGAACAAGCAAGCTCAATTAAAGTTGCATATTTAAAAGTATTTAAAGTGAATGTAAACTTTAAAAATCAATTTTTCTGCTTTGCTCCCTTTTGGACTGTTAAATATCCCCTTGAAAGCGTTTTATTTTATCTGTTCGACAAATCCCCCAAAAAAGCTGTTTATCCAGCCAAAAATCTTATGAGCTGATAACAATCTAGAGGCAGAGACTACAGAAAGTTATCAGTTAGTATTGTTTCCATCTATCTTTGTGGACTACAAAAGACCTCCCACTGTTATGTAGAATGTGACAGCAGGAAGGTAAAGTCACCTGGTTGCATCCAGGGGGGTAGATATATTTCGCCCAGATTCAGGCTTTACGCCGATTTATACAGCTAGGTGGAGAGTTGTATAAGCCCAGCTGAGACTAGTGGGCTCATTGATGACTCATACCTCTAGGGAGAGGGCTGGGCGTCGTGCAGGCAGGGAGTTGATGAGGCCAGCTGAAGCCTGTCAGTTCGTTTAAGGCCTCTATAAAAACTCCCAGATTCATTAGATGTTAGCTCATGCCTGGAAGCAGACCTGTGTGGACTGTCTAGGGAGAGTGAACCCCTGTGCGGTGAGAGAAAGCCTGTGTGGCTATATTTTGCTTGGACATTTAAAACCAGGGACTAGGACAGCACTAGGCTGATCCCAGTTGTTAGTTAGGAAACCTGTATGTTTAGTCAGAGGTCAAGTTGACCAGGATTTATTTTGTTTGTTTCTTTTGCTTTGCTGTGTTTTTGTCACTGTAAATAGAAAATAAACGGCACCTTTTTGATTTTGAAAACCACAACCTCCGTCTGCTGGGCCTGTTTTTGTGTGGGGAGCCCATCCCGGGGGTCACACACACCCGCTGCCGAGCTAACCCCCTCACAGTTGGTGGAGAACCAGTGGCAGTTTTTTTTTAAGCCAGCATGGAGGAGATACTGAAACAGCTGGCTCTAGCAAATGCCAATCAACAGCAGACAAATGCAGGTTTGCAAAAGAGCCTTGCAGCTCAACAACAGAACTTCGCAGCCCAGCAGCAAGCTCATCAACAGAGCCTTGCAGCCCAGCAGCAAGCTCACCAACAGAGTCTGGAAGCTCAGCAACAAGCCCAGCAACGATCTGAGGCCCGCTTCATAGACCTATTACAGAAGCAAGAGCAGAGACTACAACAAATGGAAGCAGTAATGCAGCAACGTCCGCAGACCAGTGAGGAAAGCCGTCCCACTAATACCGCGTCCTTTGGGGTGAGTCGTTTATTGACAAAAATGACTGGAGAGGATGATCCAGAGGTATTTTTGACCACGTTTGAAAGGACTGCTGAAAGAGAAAAGTGGCCTGAGGAGCAGTGGGCTGGACTGGTGGCTCCTCTGTTAACGGGTGAATCGCAGAAAGCTTACTATGACCTAGAGCCTGACCAAGCAAAAGACTATGTGATGCTAAAAGCTGAAATATTGGCAAGGCTGGGTGTCACCCTGGCTGTCCGGGCTCAGCGTGTGCATAACTGGACTTTCCAGCTTGGAAAACCCCCCAGGTCTCAAATGTATGATCTCATTCACCTGAGCAGAAAGTGGCTACAGCCAGAGACTTTGTCCGCACCAAAGATTGTGGAACGTGTTGTAATGGATCGGTTTTTGAGAGCTCTTCCTACTGCCATCCAAAAGTGGGTAAGCCATGGAGACCCAGAGACGGCCGATGGTCTTGTGGATCGTGTGGAGAAATACTTGGCTACAGAGAACCTGACGGCCTCTTCCAGAGACACTCGGACTTTCCACCCTAAGACCAGACCATCCCCAGGGGCGGATAAGATGATTCCAAGGGGTAAGGGTGGAGAGAGTGAGAGGGTGGGAGCTCTACCCCAAGTTTGGCGAGAACAGCCTGGGAAATCAGCGGCTCAAGAGGCGGCAAGAAGGATCATTTGCTACCGCTGCCGGCAAGCGGGACATATTGCAGCAAATTGCCCGGTTTTGGAGGAACCCATGCAGTGTGACTTTCTGACGGGCAGACGTCAGTCGCTGTGTGCGACAGTCGCATGCACTGCCATTCGGGGAACTGAGAAACATTTATGCAAAATGTGTATTAATGGTAGAAATGTTGTGGTATTGCTGGATTCAGGTAGCCTTGTGACCCTGATAAAGGCTGAATTAGTTAAAACAGAGGTCTCTGGGAATAGCAAGGTAGCTGTTATTTGTGTGCATGGGGACACCCGAGAGTATCCAGTGACTACAGTGTGTTTCGAGACCCCCAAAGGTACCCTTTCTCATCCAGTGGGCTTAGTGTCTCAGTTACCGCATGACGCCATTGTGGGAAGGGATTTTCCGAAGTTCTGGGAACTGTGGGATGATCCTGAGCCCCCCACTGGTGCCCCTATGTACCAGGAATATGATAGCCAGAACTCCTCTGAGAGTGGTGAGGACTCTCCCGAATTTCCCTTGTCAGTATTGGCAGGGGAGACTCAAGAAACTGGAGAGGAGCCCACCTCCTCAGACGAAAACCTACCGTCTGTGGAGTTTTCTGATCTTGAGGTTCACAGGGAAAACTTTGCCACAGAACAGTTGAAAGACCCCGCCCTAATAAAGGCACGGGAAAACGTAGTGAAAATAGATGGCGAGTTAGTGAACCCAGATAATACCTGCACTTACCCATACTTCAGCGTAGAGAAGGACCTACTGTATCGGGTGGCAAAAAGGGCAGAAGAAACCGTTGAGCAGCTTGTGGTGCCCAAACCTTACAGGAAGTTGGTGTTGGAGTTGGCCCATGGGCACATTCTTGGAGGTCATCTGGGGACAGAGAAAACCCGAGAGAGGGTATTACAGAGATTCTATTGGCCTGGGGTGATGAAGGACATAGAAAATTATTGTTCCTCCTGCCCTGTGTGTCAGAGGTCGGCCCCGATGCCACACTTCCGTAGCCCGCTGGTCCCTCTACCCATCATTGAGGTCCCGTTTGAGAGAATCGCAATGGATTTGGTAGGTCCTATAATCAAGTCCGCTAGGGGGCACCAGTACATATTGGTTATAATGGACTATGCCACCCGTTATCCAGAAGCGATCCCTCTCAGAAATACCTCGGCCAAAACCATAGCCAAAGAGCTATCTCTTGTTTTTAGCCGGGTGGGTATTTGTAAAGAACTGCTTACGGACCAAGGTACACCCTTTATGTCCCGGGTTATGAAGGAGCTGTGTAAATTGTTCAAAGTGACGCAATTACGTACATCTGTGTATCACCCCCAAACCGATGGGCTGGTTGAAAGATTCAACAAAACCCTAAAACAAATGTTGAAGAAAGTGGTGGATAGGGATGGAAAGGATTGGGACTGTCTACTTCCTTATTTGATGTTTGCTATTAGGGAGGTGCCCCAATCCTCTACGGGATTCTCCCCCTTTGAGTTACTGTATGGGAGACACCCAAGAGGGCTGTTGGATATTGCCAAGGAAACTTGGGAAAGTGAGAGTTCTCCCCACAGGAGTGTGATTGAGCATGTCGCCCTGATGCAAGATCGAATTGCACAGGTAATGCCCATCGTGAAGGAACATTTGGCCCAAGCGCAGTTGGCACAGCAGAGAGTGTACAACCGTGGAGCCAAGACCCGTACCTTTTCCCCG
Organism: Rana muscosa; assembly: GCA_029206835.1. Taxonomy (NCBI): domain Eukaryota; kingdom Metazoa; phylum Chordata; class Amphibia; order Anura; family Ranidae; genus Rana; species Rana muscosa. The sequence continues at coordinate 527,961,750 of CM055118.1, read as the reverse complement.
GGGGATAGGATATTGGTACTTGTCCCTACGGTTGAAAGTAAATTCCTTGCCAAATGGCAAGGCCCCTACGAGATAATGGAAAAAGTGAGCGAAGTGAATTACAAGGTCAGACAACCAGGAAGGCGAAAGCCCGAACAGATCTATCACGTTAATCTGTTGAAAGCCTGGAGGGATAGAGAGTCCCTAGTCGCAGACACTTGGTCACCAGCTCAAACTGGTTGCGTGATTCCTGAGGTTGGAATCGCAGCCACCTTGTCACAACCCCAACAACAGGAGGTTAAGGAGTTTGTGCTTCGCAACAAGGAGGTATTCTCTGAGCTGCCGGGACAAACATCTGGGGTAGAGCATGACATTATTACCCCGCCCGGTGAAAGGGTGAAGTTAAAACCCTATCGGATCCCAGAGGCCCGACGGGAGGCAATACGGGAGGAAGTACAGAAAATGCTGAACTTAGGGGTGATAGAGGAGTCCCAAAGTGATTGGTCTAGTCCCATTGTGTTGGTGCCTAAACCGGATGGGAGCTGGCGATTTTGTAACGATTTTCGTCAGTTGAACAAAGTTACAAAATTTGACACCTACCCCATGCCACGTATAGATGAGTTGATCGACCGGCTGGGAACAGCCCGATACATGACGACTCTTGACCTCACAAAAGGGTATTGGCAAATCCCCCTGGCCAAGTCAGCCAAAGAGAAAACCGCATTTGTAACCCCAGACGGGGCGTTCCAATATAAAAGAATGCCGTTCGGGTTACAGAATGCGCCGGCCACATTCCAGCGGAAAATGGACCAGATGCTGAGGCCCCATCGGAAGTATGCTGCGGCTTACCTGGATGACGTAATTGTCCATAGCACAGATTGGGCCTCACATCTGCCAAAAGTGCAAGCAGTCCTGGACTCTGTTCGGGAAGCAGGGTTTACGGCTAACCCCAAGAAGTGTACCATTGGGCAGGAGGAGGCCAAATATCTTGGGTACACCATTGGGAGGGGAGTAATAAAACCCCAACTCAACAAAGTCGAGGCCATCCAGAGTTGGCCACGTCCCAACAGCAAGAAGCAGGTACAAGCCTTTCTGGGAATCGCTGGGTATTATCGGCGATTCATTCCCCACTTTGCTTCTAAGGCTGTGCCCCTAACCAACCTGACGAAGGGGAAAGGGTCGGTCATGATTAAATGGACCCCCGAGGCTGAGGCAGCATTCCAATTCTTGAAACAAGCCTTATGTAGCCAGCCAGTGTTGTACTCACCCGACTTCTCTAAAGACTTTGTCGTACAAAGTGATGCGTCAGATGTGGGGTTAGGAGCAGTATTGTCCCAGGTCTGGAACGGGGAAGAGCACCCAGTCATTTACCTCAGCAGGAAGTTGAAGTCCCATGAGGTAAATTACGCCACCGTTGAAAAGGAGTGTTTAGCGGTGAAGTGGGCTCTAGATTCCCTTCGGTACTACCTGCTAGGTAGGCACTTTGACATGGTTACGGATCACGCTCCGTTAAAGTGGATGGCTCAAAACAAGGAAACAAATAGAAGAGTGAATAGGTGGTTCCTGGCCCTCCAGGAATTCAACTTCACAGTAAAGCATCGCCCTGGCGTTCAAATGGGGAATGTGGATGCTTTGTCTCGAGTACATGAATGCCTGATTGCTGGTGTTCCAACCCCGAGGTTAAAACAAGAGGGGGGGGTATGTGACAGCAGGAAGGTAAAGTCACCTGGTTGCATCCAGGGGGGTAGATATATTTCGCCCAGATTCAGGCTTTACGCCGATTTATACAGCTAGGTGGAGAGTTGTATAAGCCCAGCTGAGACTAGTGGGCTCATTGATGACTCATACCTCTAGGGAGAGGGCTGGGCGTCGTGCAGGCAGGGAGTTGATGAGGCCAGCTGAAGCCTGTCAGTTCGTTTAAGGCCTCTATAAAAACTCCCAGATTCATTAGATGTTAGCTCATGCCTGGAAGCAGACCTGTGTGGACTGTCTAGGGAGAGTGAACCCCTGTGCGGTGAGAGAAAGCCTGTGTGGCTATATTTTGCTTGGACATTTAAAACCAGGGACTAGGACAGCACTAGGCTGATCCCAGTTGTTAGTTAGGAAACCTGTATGTTTAGTCAGAGGTCAAGTTGACCAGGATTTATTTTGTTTGTTTCTTTTGCTTTGCTGTGTTTTTGTCACTGTAAATAGAAAATAAACGGCACCTTTTTGATTTTGAAAACCACAACCTCCGTCTGCTGGGCCTGTTTTTGTGTGGGGAGCCCATCCCGGGGGTCACACACACCCGCTGCCGAGCTAACCCCCTCACAAGAAGAATGGACGTTTTTTAGTTCTAAAACAGAGTAATGTAGTCATCATAGGATCTGATCAAGGACCAGTAAGTTGCAATACTGTAAATTTTTGTATTTTTGTTATTTAAAGTGATTGTTATTTTTATAGAAAAAAATCAAGACTTTACAAACATGTCATACTTACCCGCTCTGTGCAATGGTTTTGCACAGAGTGGCCCATATCCTCTTCTTCTCAGGTCCTTCTTCAGCACTCTTGGCCCCTCCCTACTGTTGAGTGCCCCCACAGCAAGCAGCTTGCTATGGAGACACCAGAGCCATGACTTGGCCCCGCCCCCTTTCTCTCCTCATTGGCTAATTGACTTTGATTGACAGCAGCGACAGCCAATGGTGCTGCCCTGCTGTCTCAGCAAATGAGGAGGGGAGTCCCGGGCTGCCGAGAAACTCCTGCAACATTGCTGGACTTAGAGGGACCTCAGCTAAGTGTTAGGGGGGCTGCTGCACACAGAAGGCTTTTTATCTTAATGCATAGAATGTACTAAGATAAAAAAAAAACGTATGACTTTACAACCACTTTATTGCATAAAATGCATCAAGATAAAAAAAACTTATGACTTTACAATCACTTTAATATGTTAAAGCTTATGTGAGATTTTAGTTATTGGGCTTAAAGTGGTTCTAAAGCCTTAAGGTTTTTTACCTTTCCGCTGTCTCTCTCCTCATTGGAAAGATTAATGGCAGCGGGAGCGATTGGCTCCCACCACTGTCAATCAAATGACGGTGACACAGGAGTGGGGGGCGGGGCCGTGTCTCTGGCAATAGACGCAGCAGCAGGACTCGGGAGTGAGCACATGGATGCCCCCGAAGAAAGTAGCTTTCCCTGGGGGCACCTGATGAAGAGGAGGGGCCTGGAGCACCCGCATGGGACCCCAGAAAAATAGGATCAGGGCTGCTCTGTGAAAAACTATTGCACAGAGCAGGTGAGTATATTTTTATTTAAAAAAAAATAGGATTTATAACCACTTTAAGAGCTACTTTAATTTGTATTCTGCAGCATTCACCCTATACAACATTCAACAGTCGGCCTCATGAATTACAAGCAAATGGTGCTGGGGAATTGGCAGTGAGTGTGAATGAATGTGCTTGGATTTGCCCAGTCTATAATAATATACCCTGCAGACATATATCTGAAAGATACAAGTTTATTTCTTCACCTAAGAATTGTATGTAGCCTAATAAATATCTTCAACAAGGGAAGTGAAACTGCAGATGCTGAATATCAGCCTTTTCTTTACTTCTTCATGCAAGTAAATCATTAAATGATTCTGAGGCCTCGTACACACCGCCGAGATTCTCGTTGAAAAAAACATGTCGTTTTTTTCGACGAGATTCTTGGACAAGAAACTTGTCCCGGCCGAGTGTACACACGCTCGTTTCAAAGAACCCGCGGTTCTTTGAATGGAGCGTACGCGGTGACGTCATCGACTACGACGAGCATGCGCTCGTTACATTCAATGCCGTCGCCGCCATCTTGGTATACCCTACGTATGCCTAGGAAGCTACCGCGCATGCGTCGAATTCATTTCGAACATGCGCGGGCTTCCCGGCGAACAGGTAAGTGTACACACACTCACTTTTCTCGTCGAGAAACAGGCTGACGAGAATCTCGACGAGAAAATAGAGAGCAGGTTCTCTATTTTCTCGTCGAGGTTACTTGTCGGTTTTCTCGACGAGAAACCCGATAGCCGCGTACACACAACCGATTTACTCGGCAAGACATCTCTGCCAGCAAGTTTCTTGCTGGTTCTTGCCGAGAAAATCGGTCGTGTGTACGAGGCCTAAGTGTCAATAAATGTCGCAGTACTAAATTAGCAGTGATTTGTTGAGATGGTAATTAATTGCAGCAAAGTCCCGTTTATCACTTTCAGGGATGAGGCCCCAAAAAAAAAAGAAATGTTTTATTCATGTTTACCAGGAACATGTGAATATTTCAGGGGAAAAACATATTTACTATAAAACAATGAAACAATCATGAAAAGTATTTGCAAAAGTATTTTTTGCTTGTATTACTGTTTATTTAAAGCTCAACTCCAGTATGGGTGATGATAAAGGTGGGAATAGGGGGTCCAACCCCCCAGGATGTTCAAGGCATAGAACAGCAACTAGTGCTGACAGCCGCGCTGGGAACTTTAAGTAGGAGCTGCACTTGCAACCTGTAAGTTCATAAAGAGGAGGGCTGCTCCTCCCTCAGAACAATCATGGGACCCAGTTGAGGGTTGATTTCCCTTACTCTGAACTGTCCTAGTCTGGTAAGTGTGTTCCATGGAGGGGGAGACATGTTCCAGGGTGGGGGGTATGCTATTTTGAGGGGGGAGAGCTGTACCTGGAGGGAGGTCTTTACTGAGAGGGGAGCACTGTATTGGAAGGCGGAGAGCTGCACTGAGGGGGCAGAGCTGAACAGGGGAGGAGCTTCACTGAAGGGGCAGAGCCCAACTGGAGGGTATCTGTACTAAATGGACAGAGTTGTACTGAGGACAGGGAGCTGTACTGAGGTAGCAGAGCTGTACTGGGAAGGTAGGGCTATATTGGGAGGAGGGTGCTGTACTGAGGGGAGAAATCTGCACTGGGAGGGGAGTTGTACTTGAAGGGAGAGAGCTGTACTGTGGAGGAGAACTGTACTGGGGAGGGATGTACTGAGGGCAAAGCTGTACTGAGGAAGGAGAGCTGTACTGAGGAGGAGAGCTATGCTGAGGAGGAGAGCTATGCTGAGGAGGAGAGCTGTACTGAGGAAGGAGAGCTGTACTGAGGAGGAGAGCTATGCTGAGGAGGAGAGCTGTACTGAGGAGGAGAGCTGCACTGAGGGGGTGAGCTGTGCTGAGAGGGGAGAGCTGTGCTGAGGAGGTAGATCTGTGCTGGGGGGGGGACTGTACTGAGGGGGGAGATCTGTGCTGAGGGGGGAGAGCTGTGCTAAGGAGGAGAGCTGTGCTGGGGGGGGCTGTACTGAGGGGGGAGAGCTGTACTGAGGGGGTAAAGCTGTTCTGAGGGGGGGGGAGCTGTGCTGAGAGGGGAGAGCTGTACTGGAGGGAGGGATATACTGGGAGGGGGTGGGAGCTGTACTGCAGAGAGAAAGCTGTGCTGGGGGGAGGGGGCTGCACTGTGGAGGGGTGCTGTACTGGAGGGGGGAAAGCTGTACTGGGTGGAGAACTGTACTGGGTGGGGAGAGCTGTGCTGCGGCAGGGAATGTGTACTAAATGGTGGGGAGCGATCAGTACTTAGGGGAAATTTAAGCTTGAGGAGGAGGGTAATGTTAGTTGTACTCTGTCTACTGATCTGTTCATTGTGCTCTCCTAACCCCTCCACTCTCTGTTACACACTCCTAACCACTAAATTTTGTATGTTACGCACCCCTGACCCTTGTATTCTGTATGATATGCACTCCTGACCGCTGCACTCTGTGTATTACATACTTCTGATCCCTACACCCTGTGATACACACTCCCTCTGTCTTACGTACTCATGACACCTGCTTTCTGTGTCTGACACACTCCTGTTCCTGCGCTCTGTGTGTTATTTACTTCTGATCCCTGCCCTATGTGTTACGCACCCTTGACCCCAACTCTCTGTGTGTTATGCACTCTTGTCCCTTGCACTCTGTGCAATATGCACTTCTGACATCTGCAGTCTGTGTGCTATGCCCTCCTGAACCCTGCGCTTTGTGTCTTAGGCACTTCTTTTTTTTAATTGTAATTTTTATTGGGTTTTAAAGAACAAACAAGATATTGTTACATTATGCACAATATACAGATATCAAACACAGAATGATATCAAAGAAAGAAAAAGAAAAAGAAAATTAAAAGTAGGAGGAATTCGTCAAGCAATGCCCATAAGTACAGAGCACAGGCGTGCTCGGTACACCAGATAAAAAATATATAAACAACAACTTATAGGTTTACAATAGGGATTAGTAACCAAAATGTAACCTTAGGCATCAAAGACAAGGGTATCTATGAAGTACGTGTATGGAAGGCAGCAAGAAATGCGAAGCTAGTAAATATCAAGCTAGTATATGTCAAGGTGTAGCAGGTGGTGCGAGGGTCCCATAATCCGATCGATCCCAGGGTTCCCACACTTTATCAAATTGGGGAATTTTATCATGCACAGAGGCCGTTGGGTATTCCATCCTCCGAATCTCAGCCACTAGATGGAGAAACCTAGGCCATGGAGGAGGCATATTAGATAGCCAACATAATGGGATAAGCCTTTTGGCAGCTAGTAAAATGTAGGAGACAAGCCGATTTACCTTCTTGGGTATGCCCGAAAAGGGGAAACCCAATAAGTAATTTAAGGGATCGAGCGGCAGGGACACACCCACCACCCTCTGTATCAGCAGCCGCACATCATGCCAAAAGGGTTGGATCATAGAACACTGGCAAAAGATATGGAATAGGGAACCCGTATCAGTCCCGCATCGCCAACAACGCGGCGAGACTGAGGGATCATATTTGTGAATTACATTAGGCGTTCTATACCAAAACATAAGAATCTTAATGGACGTTTCCCTTTGGGACACACATTGAGAAGATTTGAATGTAGAGGACCATATCCTATCCCACATCTGGACCGTAATAGGTCTATCCAACAAAAGAGACCATCTTTTCATGTATTGGTGGGTTGTCTCAGCCAGTGGAGTAGACTCATGAAGGAGACGGTGTATAGAAGATATTAAATGTAGTTGGTATGGACCCTGAGCGCATATGTATTCAAAGGTAGTCGGTTTATCAAGAATCAGAGTTGGGGACTTGGAGTGGAAAAAATGTCTAACCTGCAGGTAGAAATGGAAAAGTTGGGTGGGTATATTAAACTTCTTACTCAGAGTTTCAAAAGTATGCAGATGTCGCGTGATAGGATGTACCAAATTCCGGAGTTGAAAGAGGGGGCATCAAGCCATGAGAAAACCCTGCCCAGAGACAGACTGTCTGGTAAATTTGGATTAAACAATACATTTACAAGGGGAGAGCATGTTGAAGCAAGGTGATGAGTCTTAAGGCATTTACGCCAAATGGTTAAGGTGAAAGCCATCGGGGCAGTACATTGGCATTTGAAAATGGAATCCAAGGATGGGACATTGTCCCAGACCAAGGAACATGGGTGGACCGGGTATAGTACCCCCTTTTCAATGGCAGACCATTGATTTGGTGCATGTAGGGAGGACCACGAAACAATAGCCCTCAAGTGTGAGGCGTGGTAATATTTAAAAATGTCCGGGGCACCCAATCCCCCCCTGGACCTTGGGGCGAATACCACTGAATAAGCTATACGATGTGCCCTATCGCCCCATATGAATTTTAGAAAATTCCTCTGAATCGCTTTTAGTTGAGAGGAAGGCAGGGCAACTGGTAACGTTTCAAAGTGATAAAGTAGTCTGGGTAATATAGACATTTTTAGGACGTTAATCCTACCCAACAGAGACAGGGGATATTTTGTCCAAGCCATCAGGGATTTGTTAATGTCTAAGACGAGAGGGGGGAAGTTGGCTTGATAGAGAGAAGAGTAAGAGGGGGTAAGAAGGACACCCAAGTATTTAATGGAGGTGGTGCACCATTTATAAGGATATGACCCTTTAAGCCGAGATAACAATAATGCTGGAATGTGTATAGGGAGTGCTTCAGTTTTGGAAGTGTTAACCTTGTAACCGGAGATGGCACCAAAGGAGGCTAGTAATTTATGTAACGAAGGAAGCGATATCAACGGATTAGTTACAGTGAGCAGAATGTCATCCGCAAAGAGCGACAGTTTATATTCTCCCTGCCGCATCACCACCCCATTGATATCTGGATGGGTGCGGATGGACTCGGCCAGGGGCTCCAGACATAAAATGAAAAGTAACGGTGATATAGGACACCCCTGCCGAGTTCCGTTTGTCATGGGGAAGGCAGGCGACAGGAAAGAAGACATCTGAACCTTGTCTGTGACTGTGGAGTACAGGGCCTCTAGGGCTTTTAAAAACGTTTTGAGGACAGCGAACATATAAGGCCAACTCAGCCTATCAAAAGCCTTTTGGGCATCTAGACTCAAAATTAGCACCGAACGGGATGACCTATCCAAAAGATCTATCAGATCTATTGTACGGCGGGTGTTGTCCCCCGCATGCCTGACAGGGACAAAGCCCACCTGGTCTCTATGGATCAGTTTAGGAATAAGCTTAGACAATCTGGATGCAAGAATTTTGGTGAAAATTTTATAGTCTGAATTCAAAAGGGCTATGGGCCTATAATTATCTGGGATCGAGGGGTCTTTACCAGGCTTTGGGATGACTGAGATGTAAGAGTGGGAGAAGTGTGGATGTGGAGATGTGCCCTTAAGCAGTGAGTCGTATAAAGTCAGCATATGAGGAGACAAAATGTTGAAAAAAGTTTTACAGTAAAAGTAGGACAAACCATCAGGGCCAGGCGATTTGTGAAGAGGTAGCTCTTTGATTATAGCCAACAACTCCTCAGCCGATATAGCCACATTCAAACTGGCCAAATCCGCTGAGGATAGTCTTGGAAGGTTTATGTTAGAGAAGAAAGTCTCAAATTTTTCCTGAGTAAAGTTAAAGTGGTTCTCTGGAGTCAGGCAAGTATACAATCTGTGGTAGAATTTGCCAAAAATATTTGACATTTCGCCGGGGCAGTATGCTCTAGAGCCGTCGGCCTTCGTAAGAAAATCGGGAAAGGAATTGAATGGGCGTGGTCGTAATTTATGAACCAGCATCCTATGGGGCTTATTCGAAAATTCATAGAATTTTTGTTTTGTCCATAGTAGGGATTTAGACGCCCTGTCGAGCTGTAAAGACTTTATTTGTTCCCTAAGGGAAATGACCTTTTGGAGTTTCAACACCGTGGGACCACACAGCAGTCTCCGCTCCGCAGTTACCAGAGCAGATGTAAGGGACTGCAGTAGGCCATTTCTATCCTTTTTTAACCGAGCGCCTTCAGCTATGCAAACACCTAGGAAAACTGCCTTATGTGCCTCCCACAGTGTGGAAAACTCGGAAACTGAGCCCATGTTAAGCTGGAAAAATTCCTCCAAGCTTTTGGCTAGGGTAGAACGTGAGACTTCGCACTGTAGGAGATGGTCATTCAGACGCCAGTGACAGGATTTGGTATAGGCCTGAGAAAGCATGAGGTCTATCACAATGGGAGCGTGATCTGACCATGTGATAGGCAATATGTCCGACTCTATCACATAAGGGATGAGTGGGGCTGTGATAAAAAAATGGTCAAGGCGTGAATACATTCTATGAGCTGGGGAATAAAATGTAAACTGCTTAGCAGAAGGGTGCCTGATCCTCCATGTGTCGAAAAATTGACGGGACCTAATACATTTGCGGAAGGAATTGGCATGCAATATAACCTGTTTTGAAGGTGTAGAACTAAGGAGAGACTGTCTATCTCTAGTGGGTGACATGACCTGGTTAAAATCCCCACCAATAATCTGAAAAGGTTGAGAACGAAATTGAGGGGAGTCAAAAAGTTTGTTGAGAAAGTCAATCTGACCTGTATTGGGGGCATAGAGATTCACAAGAGAGAAAGAAGTATTCACATATTCACATTCCAATATGAGGAATCTCCCATGTGGATCAGCATGTGAGCTTATAACCTTGATAGGACAGGATTTCTTGATCAAAATCGCCACTCCCGCCTTGCCCGTGGAATCAGAGGCAAGGAAGGAGGCGGGGAAGAACTTCGAGGCAAATTTGAGTGAACCACCAGCCCTGAAGTGAGTTTCCTGAATCATCACCACATCAGCGCCTGAGGCCCTGAAATCCTTCAGGGCCATCCAGCATTTGCGGATAGAACCCAGACCCTTCACATTATACGACATGATCTTTAAAGCCATAGTAAGACATTCAAACAGGCTTGTGTAAGAACTTTGAATCTAAAAAACAACAAAATATAGGAAACAGAGACATAAAAGCAAAAATGCGTGTAAAAGCAATGATGTGAATAGACATTGCAGACAAAGGCATCCCTTCGGGGCCCAAATAGTAACAGATAAACCCTGTAAGAAAATGACATTCGGTTAGGAAAAAAAAAACCATTGCACTTTCAACCTACAAGGCTGACTTATAACCATGGACATAAGAAAAAAAAATTAAATAAAAATCAACAGAAAAAAAAAAAAGAAAATAGAACTTAAGTTCTTGAAAGCCTGAGAGCCACTTGCGTCTCAGGGGACCTTGGAAGTAAGCCAAGGCCAAATAGGGACATACACAAACTTCCATCAGAAAACTCTAGCAAGAGAGATGGGGAGGATCGGCTGCTCTCCTTATGAACTCGGTAACCTTTAAAATAAGTCTGACAGTAGAGGACCTGTTGACGAGGGTTAGAAAGTCAGCAAATAAACAGGAGTAACTGCCAATTAGGGTACGGTGACCAAGAAGGAAAACACTGTCAACAATATTTGTAGTGAATTTCACCCCATGGGTTGGAGAAGAACTCTACCCTGAACAGGAACCAGGGCAGACTGAAAACTTATGTAAACCAGAGCAACAATCTTCGTATCTGTTGTAGAATCGAGGAGAAACGGAGATGCAGAGAGCATGAAATTATGGATCCAGAGAGGAACGTATGGGTGAATCAAGGAGGTTGGTTGGAGGCACGCAGACGTTGGGGTGTTGAGAATTGTTTCCTTGATTTGCCCCTCACGGGGGTCCAGATGCGGTTAGGAGTGGCGGGATGTTGACGGACCTGGGCAGCTGGAGGAATCAAATCATCTTCTGGCAAAGGGGGGAGGCCAAGATGTTTCAGGAAGGCTTCGCCTTCCTGCAGTTCACGCAAGGTAACCTGGACACCATCCCTGGATACAATAAGGCGAAAAAGGGAAACCCCAGTAGTAGGGGATCTTATGATGTTGTAGATGGGAGGTGATTGGGCGTAGATTTCTACGTTTAGCAAGGGTAATTGGAGAGAGGTCGCTAAAGATCTGCAATTTTGCTCCTTTGTACTGAAGTTGGGATTTATTGCGCGTGGCCAGGGTCAGAGCCTCCTTACTTTCAAAAAAATGGATATGGACTATAACATCCCTGGGTCTAGCTCCAGCCAGAGGTTTTGGGCCCAGGGATCGGTGGGCCCTATCAAGGCGCCAGTCTATATCCACCACTGTGGGGGCCAGGGTATTGAAAAGACCAAGAAGATAGGTGCGTAAGTCAGGGTCTCCTACCATTTCCGGGATACCTCTGAAGCGCAGGTTCTGCCTCCTTTCCCTGTTCTCCAGGTCCTCCTGCTGCAATTGCAGTTGAGAAACCGAAATATGTAGGTTATGATTGTCCTCCTCAACAGCCTGAACATAGCTTATCAACTCATCAAATTTATTTTCAAGAGTGTCCGTACGTTCCCCAATTTGGTTGATTTCCCCCCTCAGTTCTGCAGCTAACTTGCTCACTTCTGCCGAGACATTGCACGTGATTTGTTGAAGCGGGAGCTGTAGCTTAGCGTCCAACTTGGCATCCAGAATGTCTGGGGTAAGTATCTCCTGAGGAGAGGATGAGGTGGAATCTGTACCCTGGGTGGGAGCTAATGGAGGGTACTCAGCATTCTCCGTTCCCAGTATTGGGTCTATTGAAGTGTGCGGAACTGTGGGGGAGTGCGAGGTCGCAGATTGCGACCTGGTAACATAGCGTTCCATATCTGATTCTGCACGTGATCCAAATAAAGGCTTATAATATCGCTGCTGCTGGCCGACTTTTCCCATGTGATGCCCAAGGGGCTTAGAGAATAAACAGGCTTATCCCCGGGGCTATAATATGGCTAAGGTAACAACTCGGGGATCTTGGAGAGCAGCCGGGATCCTGAACTCACTTAAATGGCATCCCCTGTGTCAGCTGGAACGACCATCATTCTATTTGTCATGTGTACCAGTCAGGTACAGCAGTGACTAATGCAGTGGCTGTAGAAAGGGGGATCCACAGACCCACAGATGTCCAGTGGAGAACCCAGGCCCAGAAGTGAAGGTGCCGGGCCCCAGATGTAGTGTCACTGTAAATATGAGGTGTACCCGGAGTAGCAATATGGCCTCCGACCTCCGTGAGTAGGCCGAAGCCGGGGGCTTTCCTGATAGCGTGTGCCGCCCGGGTGAGTTCCGCTCCGTTCAGGCCAAAATCTCCCCACCAGGACCAGCGTACAGGGCCCCCCGGGCATACAGTCTCACCCTAGCGTGTCCCAATTGGAGGGGGCAAGATGCTACCCCACTACTCACTGTGTCCAGGGTTGGAAGAAGGCAGGTCGACAGGCCGCAAGATGGCGTCGGATCGCGGTATAGGGAAGTGGATAGCAGGGTCCTCCGGGCGACTCCTCCGATGCTTAGTTGTTTTCCAGGGGTGAGGCAGCTGTCGGCCGGCGGAGGGACACTCGTTTTACCCCTGGATTGCACAGGGTAGATGTGGAAGAGTGCCCGCGGATCCGTAGGCCCCAAGATGGCGGCGGGCCTCAGCAATGCGGGAACACTCTCAGGCCTAGAGCAGGTAAAGTCGGCCAAAAAACCTCCACTAATCAGCCAGGGCCGTAGGAGACGAGGCCCAGGGGCTGATGGCACTGAAATTGCCCCCCCCCCCCGGGGTGAGATAAGGCAGAGATGGCCGTGGATTTACACTGCCTGTGGAGAGCTCAGTATCCACACGTCCTCCCTGGTTCACGTCCGGACACGCCCCCTGTCTTAGGCACTTCTAACACCCGCGCTCTATGTGATATGCATTCAAGTTTTAAGTCCCTCTGCTGTTATCACAATTTTGCCTCACACACACAATTCACCATGGCGAACTATGTGCATCCCCTAATTTTTCCTCTGTACATCCCTAAACTCCAGCGAGTACAAAAAACTACCCTTGCAGTGGGGCTTCCCCATACTACAAGGGTTAAATGCCTATTGAATCTAGGGGATGAGGAACGAGGATGAGATTTGGTTCGACAGGACAGTGATGCTTGTGGCATCAATGGTCTAATATGGCCACATGGCAATGTGGCAATATTAGTATATTAGGTCAATGATGTCATGAGCACCCCACTCTTTTGCGTGCATGTGTACAGCTACGGGGTAGGGAATGTCCTGGCCACAGTTGATTGGCCTGGGCATAACAACTTACTTCCACATTCGGACCAAACTAAAGCGTATACCTGTGGAGGAATAAGATGTAATACATTCCTTACTCCAAACTCTGGTCCCTCACCATCCTCACATACAATGTGGTGCTAAACTATACTCTATACTGTGTACTCGTCTCTAGCCGAAGCACTGAGTGAGATCAGAGATCTCCTGACTGAGCTCTGTAGTGCGTGACTTTAGATCCCTGCCCTCTGCTTTACAGAGTTGAGAGATGCTGTGTGAAATCTGTGTTAAATCTGTGTTGTGGAAGACTATATAGGAGAGAAGGCGGAAGAAGTCCATTCATAACGAAACCGGTCGGGCGGAGATACACAGACCTGTCATTGTGCCTTTTCGTATCTGTTCTTTGGAAACATGTAAGTGCAATATTTAGCTCAATAAATTCCATGTAAGAGGTTTTACACTATAGGAGCCCCTTCTTTTTTTACTTGGTTTACCGCTGGAACATCCGGGTGACCAGAGATCAGATTAGGAGAAACTGTGTGTGGGACGTACTCTATCTTCTTTGTCTTCCCTGGATATTCATCAGTGGTGAATTTACAAAGGCTCATGTGACCTTCCATAACTAGAGTGTCAATGCTTTGGGGTAAGAGTACATCTTAACCTCTGAGTCAGTGGCTTTCACAAGGTGGAGGATTCCCTTTTGAACCTACATTCACAAGCACTCCTATGATGGGTTTCTTTCTTTTGTTCCACGTTCATCTGGCTTTTTAATTTCAGCCATTGTGCTTTTGGACTTTGGAGATTTCATAATTGCACATTTTGATATTTATATTTTAATATTTCGATATTTTTTTGCCTTTTGAGTTTTTTGACCGCAAAGTATTTACTCTTTCCCAGATAAACAGGTATAACCTATGTGGGAGGATTTGTTTAATCTCTGTGTATCACCTTAGGCCAGTCACTTCGCTAGGTATATGTAAGGGTTTGCAACCACTTTAATGAGCATTTAACCCTTGCAGAGAGGGGGAAACTTTCTGTGTTTGAAGCTTCAGGTGAAAGCTGCCACTCTGCCATTTCTCTGCTACATATTAGTAAAGAAGCAGTGACATCACTCAGTGTAAAGGTCAAAATGTTCAACCTAAATGCTTTGGAATTGGTTTTAGATAAGGATAGTTCTTACTTTCACGCAAGTGGTTTTCAACTCTTGGGTGGTAAAGTGTACACAATCTTTAAAAGACAATGGGCTGGCAGAGATCTGGCATTCAGTGAGCAATGATGACATTGTGTAGGGAGCAATGACATCATTCTCCACCACACCATGACAGCATCGCTCAAAATATAGTAGGGGGAGGGGGGGTGAAACTGAGTGTAAAGTCAGTACAACCAATTTAGAAATTGGCATAAAGATAGACTAGACTAGAACAAGGTTCTTAACCACCAGGCCCTGGCCCACTGCCGAGCCATGACCCCCCCTCTTCTGGGCCTCCAGCCAGCGTCAGTGCCTCCCAGATCGTATAGTGCCCCACAACATCCCATCATGGGCGTCCGCTGAACTTTTAACAGGGGAGGGCATTATAAGACCCCTTTCACACTGAGGCTTTTTCCAGGTGCTAAATTGCTTAAAAAAAAAAAAAAAAGCACCTGAAAAACGCCTACCCTGCAGGCTGCAGCCCCAGTGTGAGAGTCCGAGTGCTTTCACACCGGGGCGATGCGCTTGCAGGACGTTAGAAAAAATCCTGCAAGCAGCATCTTTGGGGCAGTGGAGCAGCGCTGTATACACCGCTCCTCCACCGCCCCCCTGCCCATTGAAATAAATGGGCACCGCTGCCGAAGCGCCTGCAAAGCGATTCGGCAGCGGCGATAAACAGTCACATTTAACCCTGTCTTCGACCGCTAGCTGGGGTTTAAACCCCCCCCCCCTCTAGCGGCCAAATAGTGCCACTAAAATGATGGCAAAGCGCCGCTAAAACTTTACCGATAACGCGGCCAGCTGACAGTGTGAAATAGCTCTTGAGGATAATTCAGCTTCACTCAATGTCCATATAAATATAGCCTAGAGAATGTACATCTTTCTATATTGCAATGTATTGAAATACATCTATTGTGGCCATATTTTGATCTTGATGAAAACAGCCAATATTGTATGTATAGGTTGTTTTCATCAAGATCAAAATATGGCCGCCCACAACACAGATGCATTCCAATACATAAAGATGTACACAGTGGTTTCGTGGCACTGTTGTTACCTGTAGTTCTTCAGCGATAGGCCCAGGGCAGGCACTGGCAGCGTATCCAGTCTCTTGTCTCGGCCACTGCACGCCACGCACCTGTGGGAGGAGCCGGTGCCGCGCTGGCCGGATCGGCATAGGCACATTTACACAGGCAGAGGCAGGCTGAGGCAGCAGCCAATCACGGAACAGCCGGGTCACGGTTATGTTAAGCAGAGGCCCAAGCGGCAGAGCCAATCTGATGCTTGGGCCGGGGGTGAGGAGGGAGGGACAGATAGTCGGAAAATACTGAGAGCAGCCCCAGCCCCCAGGCCAGCAGCAGTCTGCAGACTTAGATAAAAAAAGTCCAGGGCTGCCGCGGAGGCGGCCGCGGCGGCCATTGCAACACAGGGGGCAAGTGTGTCTTCACTCTGACTTCCAGGGGGGGCAATTGACCCCCCTTGCCCTATGGAGCGGATGCCCATGCCTCCCATAGTGCCCCACAACCCTCCATAGTGGTCCAAAATGCTCTCAGGCACCCTGGGAGCCCTTAACCTCCACAGTGTTACCCAACCTCTCACAGTGCCCCCAAGCCTGCTGAAAAGCCTCCAGCCCTCCATAGTAACCCCAACCAACAAACATTTATCCTGCAGTGTCCTCCAACCTCCCTAGTGCTCACAAGCCCCCTCAAAAAAATTCAGCAAGTCAGCTGCAGAGTCCCATAACCCATTCCACAACCCCCATCCCCCCCTACCCACAGTGACACCAAGCCCCATCCAGAGCTTTCCAGTATTTCAATACATTTTGCTTTCCCATACTTTTATTATGTGAGTATAAACTTTATTCCTTACTGTTGGAGCATAAAACGTTTGGAAGAATTTACCAGGCCCTGATCTTAAAAAGGTTGAGAACCACTGGACTAGAAGATGGATTGGAATAGACTAAAAGGACCTATGATTTGACAGTTTTGTTTTTAAACAAGTTTCTTACTAGCAGAAAAACAGAGCAAAATCTTTATTTCCTCTGTGTGAATTGGTTAGCAGTTAAAAAATAAGAAATACATTGCTTACTTTATGAAAGTCGATATTATTATGCGGATGTTACTTTGCTCATAAGGCAAATATCACCAAAATATAACAACAGAAAATAACAACTTCAACCTTTGTAAGCAATTTCTTCACACAGTGCTCTCATAGCACCCTCTGCTGGCAGACCACATTCTCTGTATCTACGTCCAAACTAAACCTGCTCCGACAAATGGCAGTAGAAAATCACTTTCCCTCCAGAGATATATTATTCATCCAATAAACCTCAAAATGTCACCTGTTAGCACTCAACCTTACCCCATAATTTAATAAAATTGTGAAATTTTAGGTAAACTGTACTCTATTTGAGGTTCAGAAACTATGATTATCCCACCATAGCAGTCTATGTGCAGTGTATGTGCAATTTAGCAGTATGTTAAAAAAAAGTCCTGCATGCCGCATCTTTGATGCGCTTTCAATGGTATTGTGCATAAAGTGCATGTAAAACACACATAAGGTGCAACACACCAAAACACGCACCACACAGATGTGAATCAGCCCTTAAAGTGGTTGTAAAGGCAGAAGGTTTTTTTATCTTTTATCTATGCATTAAAATAAAAAAAACTTCTGCGTGCAGCAGCCCCCCTCAGCCCCCTTAATACTTACCTAAGCCCCATCAAGATCCAGCGATGTTGCAGGAGTGTCTCGGCTGCCCGAGACCCCCCTCCTCATTGGCTAAGACAGCAGCGTGGCACCATTGTCTGTCACTGCTGTCAATCAAAGTCAGTCAGCCAATGAGGAGAGAAAGGGGGTGGGGTGGGGCGGGCCGCGGCTGCGTGTCTAAATGGACACAGGGAGCTGTGGCTCGGCTTGGGTGCCCCCATAGATTGTTGTGGGGCACTGAACAGGAGGGATGGGCCAGGAGGACCGAAGAGGGACCCAAGAAGAGGGGGATCTGTGCTGCTCTGTGCAAATCCTATGCACAAAGGAGGCAAGTATGACATGTTTGCTATTTTTAACAACAAATAAATGAGACTTTACAATCACTTTAAGCTATGATGTATTTCCATGCTGTGTTTATGTAATATACTGCTTTTGTGTAGCTGTGAGTTAAGGGGATTGATTTACTAAAGGCAAATAAGCTTTTCACTTTTGCAAGGGAATTTTCCCCAGAGCTTAGTGAATGAGTTGAAGCTCTGTCAACTTCCATCATCCAATCAAGTGCAAGTAACAAATGCAGTTTTTTAAATTTTCAAAGTGAAACTTTACCTAATTAACTAAACTCTGGGGCAAATTCCCTTGTAAAGTGATAAGCCTTTTGCCTTTAGTACATCAAACCCACTGACTTAGGCCTGCCAACAGATATAAGAGGGTACTTTTCAGACTTATGGCTGATTATTTGGTCATGTAGAGCTTTTAAGGAATATTTGTTTAATAAACACTGACTGACCCCCCACACTGAAAAGTGCACATATGAAAAATTTACTTAAGAGATAATACAAACCAGGGCTGCTTCTAGGAACAGAAAATCTGCATAGATTACATTTCCTCATGCCGCGAACACACGATCGGAAATTCCGACAACAAAATCGTGGATTTTTTTCCGACGGAATGTTGGCTCAAACTTGTGTTACATACACACGGTCACACAAATCTTGTTGAAAATTCCGAACGTCAAGAACGTGGTGACGTACAAGACGTACGACGAGCCGAGATCAATGAAGTTCAATAGGCAGTTTGGCTCTTCTGCTTGATTCTGAGCATGCATGCTTTTTTCTGCGTCGGAATTGCATACAGACAATCGGAATTTCCGGCAAGAACTTTTCTTGTCGGAAAATTTGAGAACCAGCTCTCAAATTTTTGTTGTCGGAAATTCCGACAGCAAATGTCCGATGGAGCCTACACATGGTCGGAAATTCCGAAAAAGAGCTCACATTGAACATTTGTTGTCTGAATTTTCGATCGTGTGTACGCGGCATCACATGGCTTTTCAGATGATGTTGTTCCCAAAACCAGACTTGAAATGGCACATTCTTTAGGTATGCTATCTCATGTCTTTGGATATTCTTACCTAGAACTTCTTGATGAAGATTCAAACCTGAGTGAAAAATTATCTTTCATTCATAACTTTACCTTAACCACTTGCCTACTGGGCACTTTCACTCCCTACCTGCCCAGGCCAATTTTCAGCTTTCAGCGCTGTCACTGATAGACAAAACCGGCACTGATGGGCAGTGACAGGCATCACTGATGGGCACTGAAAGGAATCACTGATGTGCACTGATTGGCATCACTGGTGGGCATGGGTGGACATCACCGATGGGACTGCACTGATAATCATTGCACTTATTATCGGTGAAGATGTCACCACTGAGAAAGGCTGCTTATTGGTGCACCTCACACGCTGTCAGCATGAACAGAGGAATGCCAACAACCGGCACTTCCTATTTACATTGTGATCAGCTGTGATTGGCCACAGCTGATCACATGGTAAAGAGCCCATGTCATAGGCTCATTAACGTGATGCAGTTTTGTCTGAGCGACACACCGCACCATGGATCGCCTCGCTATGCACCCCCAAAGGGCGTGCACGAGTGGCTGTTCTGAAGGACGTTATATGACATCCACTCAGAACAGGAAAGCCATTGCCAGGTTGTCAATCTGCTATAGGCCAGGTGGGAACTGGTTAATCACACTTTGCTCTAAACTGAATGATACAAATCTTTATATACCAGGGAAATTATTATTTTGTATTCATCCTCTGTGCTCGGAAAAAATTTCACTGTCCTGAGCTCTGATTTCTTATCACTGCATCTCTCTGCTCAGTTCCTCCACTAAGTACAGGAGAGGTGGTGCAGTATGGGGAGATTGGCACTAATTGGCAGCTCTGGTCCACAGTCTGAACTGGAAACTCTAACCCAAATAGCTTTACTAATTATATCTCTACTATAATTGACATACCCTACACTTGTAAATGACCAATGCTGGGCAAAAGATGGAGGCACTTCACCTCCTTCATATTTCCAAAATACACCCTTTTTGAACTAACGATACCACCGAGCTAATAATTCACTTGCTTGTTATCTCTTGCCTCAACTACTGAAACTCCCTCCTCGTTGGCATTAGACATCTGCACACTGAAATATTTTGTTTCCGAATTTCAGTTTCGTCCGAAAAATACATTTATTTAGTTACTCCCAAAATTCATTTTTATTTATTTTGTTTCGTTAAAAAATGCATTAGTCTGAAAATCCGAATTAAGGTTGAATCTGTCAATTGAAGGCTTATGGTGTCTGTCGAATGTTCTAAGAATATTCGACGAAGCAGCTAAACTGTATGACGCTGCAATCGTACATTTCCGGTCAAATGCTCCACCCACAAGCTATAGTAGAATTCTAATGTTGTATGACTAGTAATGATTACCGTATTTATCGGCGTATTATATGCACCCTAACTTTAAAAGGGAAGCTTCAGGAAAAAAACTTTCCACAGCCCCCTGCGTATAACACGCAGGTACAGTTTACCCTCTATTTTCAGGGTAAAAAAGAGAGTGTTATACGCCAATAAATACAGTATATTTATTAATTATTACTAGTCAACCAACATTAGAATTGGGCGAAGCATTTGACCATAAATGTCCGCTCACGGCGATCGTATGTTTTTAGCTGCTTGGTCAAATCTTCATGTCTCTACAGTGGCGGAATTACCAGGGTCGCAGCAGTCGCATTTGCGACTGTGCCCTTGATTTCCGCCACTGTAGGGGGGCCCACCGCCGCTCGGGAGATAGTACACTGTGATCATTCAACGGGCACACAGTCTCTGACCGCACAAGCTCCGCCCATCCTCGCCACCCTCACTCACGGGCACAGTCCCCTCCCACTCCGCCCATCCTCCCCGCCCGCACCTATGGGGACAATGCACAGTCCCCGCTCCACCTATTCTCTCCGCCCGCTCTGCTCATCCTCCCCGCCCTCACTCATGGGCACAATGCAAAGTCTCCGCCAATCCTCTCCACCGCTCCGCCCATCCTCCCCGCCCTCACTCACGAACACACTGCACAGTCCCCGCCCACTCCGCCCATCCTCTCCGCCCGCTCCGCCCATCCTCTCCACCCACACTCATGGGTACTCACAGGCCCCGCCCATCCTCTCTGCCCGGCCAAGCAAAACCTAGCATGGAGGTGATCTGCGAGCGATCTGCAAGTGAGTGGCACTGATATCAATATCAACACTGCTGCTGATTCCCCCCCCACACCACCACCGCTGACACTGATCCCATCTCTCCCTCACTGCTGCCACTCATCCTATCCCCCCACCAACACCACCACTGCCACTGATCCCATCCACCAACTCCACCACTGCCACTCATCCAAGGATGATCACAATTGCAATATCAACATCAACACTGCTACTGATTCCCTCCCACACCACCACTGCTGCCACTGATACCCTCCACCACCACTACTGCCACTGACAACCCCCACCACCACTACTGATACCCCACCACTGCCACTTATACCCCACCACTGCCACTGATTCCCCCCACACCACCACCATCACCACTGATAAAACGACCCACCACTGATACCCCCCACACCACCACCACTACTGATACCCCCCACACCACCCCCACCACTGATACTCCCCACACCACCACAACCACTGCTGCCACTGATCCCATCCAGCAACCACCATCCCTGCCACTGATCCCACCGCCCCACCACTGCCACTCATCCCATCCAATCCCCCCTTCCACTAACACTCATCCCAACCCATCTTCCCCAGCCACCACCCTCACCACTGATCCCATCCTCCCACCACCACTGCCACTCATTTCATCCAATGCCCCCCAACCCCCACCCTTGCCACTGATCCCATTCCCCCAACCACCTCTGCCACTCATCCCATTCAATCCCCCCCACCACTGATCCCACCTCCCCAACCACTACCCTTGCCACTCATCCCATTCCCCCACCACCGCTGACACTGATCCCATCTCTCCCTCACTGCTGCCACTCATCCTATCCCCCCACCACCACCACTGCCACTGATCCCATCCACCACCTTCACCACTGCCACTCATCCAAGGATGGTCACAATTGCAATGGCACACATGTTGCCCCTGTATACCTGGATGGGGGGGCATATAGAGGAACAAATCCCCTCCATTTTTCTCCTGCAGCCACTAAAAGCCTGCTTTTCCTCCTATCCCTCCCATAGGCATTCAGTGGCTGCAGGAGGAAAATTGAGGGGATTTTTTCCTCCATATGCTGCCCCCACTGCCCCTCCTATCAAAGTCCTGCTGCCCCCGGGATCAGTGAGAAGGGCCCTGGCCAGAGGTCAGGGGGGCCCTTTATGGTTTCTTGCACCGGGGCCCTGAAGGTTCTAGTTACGCCTCTGTGTCTCTATAATGTTGAATCTTTTCTCTCTATGTCGAATAATCTTGGACTAATAGAGTTAGGTTAGGCACATTCAACTGCAGGCTCGATAGACACAGATCGCTATTGTCACCGTCATGTCGAATCTTCTATCTATATTGAACTGTTGTCACAACTAAACGAAAATAAAGCATTTTTTATGTCGGTTCTTTCAGATTTCGGATTCTGCGCGTTCGTTATCGTTTGTTAAAAACGAATGCAAAAATCCCAGAAATTCGGACAAAAATGCATTTGGACGAAAACGAATGCACATGTCTAATTGGCATACCGCTACACAGGCCAGCTCCTCGTCATCCTGTAATGAATACTAATACCAGACTCATCCACCTTAGCAATCGCTCAGTGTCTGCCACAACCCTCTGCCAATCCCTCCACTGACTTCTGATTGCCCAACAAATAAACTTGAAAAGAGTGACACCTTACAAAGTCATCCACAACTTTGCTATATCACCACCCTTGTCTCAAAATATCACCCAAACTGTCCTCTTCACTCCACCCAGTACCTCCTGGTCTACAGCACCCTTGTCACCTCATCCCATGCTCAAACTTCTTCAGAGCATCTCCCATCTTCAGGAACTCCATACCCCAAGCTGTTTAGATATTTCCTACTCTGTGTACATTTAGGCAATCCCTGAAGACTAATTTCTTCAGGCAAGTCTAATCTGCCTTCTAAAAACTACATTTTAATTTCTCAAATAACTCACCCCTACACAGCTACTACTTTTTGTATCACTTGACCTTCCCTTTCAGATTATGAGCTCTCACTTGCAGCCGCCCTCCCCAACGATCTTGTCATGAATTGTACTGTAACTGCACTGTATCCCTTTATTTTGTAAAGCTATGTGTTAGCTGTATACTGTACAAGATGTATAGCAGGGGTCTTCAAACTATGGCCCTCCAGTTATTCAGGAACTACAATTCCCATCATGCCTAGTCATGTCTGTTAATGTCAGAGTTTTACAAAGTCTCATGGGACGTGTAGTTCCACAACAGCTGGAGGGCCGTAGTTTGAAGATCCTTGCTGTATAGTAACAATAATATTAATAATAAAAAGAAACTCAAATAGGGTCCAAAGCAACCAATCAGGAGTGTGCTTTTATTTTATATCCTGCAGTTGAAAAGGAACAGCTAAAATGTTATTTGATACTACAGGCAATACTTGTACTTTTTATGCTTTACTTCACTTTTACTGCACCAAACAAATCATCTTTAATATGATATACTGTCAGAGCAGTCATATAACTATGCTACAGCAAAACTCTAAACTAATAAAAGCTACACAGTCATTACCTGAATATACTTTGCAGCTGTTGATAATGAACAAAATGCATTCCCAAATGTACCTGTATTGTATAGTATTGAAAAGGTTATTACATTTGGAAAATTCCATGAAAAATTCTTTACTACAGACAAAGCTGAACAAATAATGTGCTCCAATACGCTTGCATCCTAACTGTCAATTAGCATATCTACAATTAGCAAACGCGGTGGAAATGATCACAATTTTATTTTGTCTCATAAAGGCATTTGCATTTGTTGGAAGCCTGAATAGGTGAGCGGTTCTCAGCTGTGCCTCCGATTTTTCTTTTGGAGGCTTCAACCTCGGAATACAAATGCCTGTGATAGTTCTGTCACTTTCAATAGTGGTCGGAGAGACAGCATGCAGCTTGGAAAAGCCATAAATTATCTTCTCAGCAGAGCCATTTCTTGCCGAACCTTAAAGGTGATAAACGATGATCTGTATTGTATGGTGCTCTACAAATAATGTGTCTTAATTGTTGTTAATTCTCTGGAGAAAAAAAAAAAACATATAATCTAAAGAATACCAAAAGATGGCTGTATGAATAAAATGCTTAAATATTTAAAAAAGGAAAAAGGGTTGTTCTGTAGGCTGCTCGAGTTGTCTGCTTCTGTTAATGTCAATGTGATTGCCTTAGAAACTATTCCTTTAGCATTTAGGAAGGGTTGGCTCTAGGAACAGTCGACCTGGAGCAAAATTATTTTTGGAAAGTCACTGAATACAATACATCATCCAATAACTTTGAGGATTGTCATACCTCTAGGCGGCAGATGTCTGGCTACTGTCGCCTGGCTCTTTTAGCTTGTAATAGCAGGCAGGACTCAGGACCGAGGCACAGGAAATATTTTATATCTTATGACATATCTGTCAGAACAGTTTAGGTTTTTGTCATTCATAATGATTCTTCAATCTCTAAAAACTGCCTGGACCACTGCTTATCATATTTCATTTTTTCTGAACAGGCTATCTATTTTTGTTCCACAAGCTGAAGTGTTTTCAATTTCAGTTATTGAATGTTATTTGCTAAATAAAACAGGAGTAAAGGAGTACAAGGGTACAGTACAAGCCCATTTACCGTAGCAGCAAATTGAGCAATAAGAAATGGTCATCATCATGAAAAGCCACTGCTAATAGATTTCAAGTTTATAGTGTTTTGAAATATAAATCGTTTCACAATATGTACCATAACTTGCTTTTTTTTGGGCGATTTTTTTTTTATCCCAAAATGTCGCTTGTCTCCTATCAATGTAACAGTTCCAGCCAACCGTTTGATGGATGACAGCGTGAAAACATGGCTGTCATTGTCTCCTTGTCAGTGTCTCCCAGGGGGTCTGAGGGATTGTGGTTTGTGATATCATTCTTCTGCTGCTTTAGCAACAGCATGATAAGATGACCAGGGCTCAGATACTGACTGTGCTCCAGACTGGAACTTGTCAGGTCTGGGTGGAGCTGTAGTAGAAATCCAAGACCAAAGCAAAGACCTGGCAAAGGACTCGCTTGGTTATAACAAGGAAAGAAATTGAAGACAAACTCAAAGAAAATCAGTAGCTATTTCTCTATTTGCTATGCCAAGTTTTAAATCGCTAATGCTAAGTTCCATGTCCCATCCATATCCCTCCATCACACTGGTTTTATTTATCTTTTGGATATGGAGCAAAGATCATTGGAATGCAAGTGTAAAAAGGTGTGTTTCCTTATTTATTTATTTTGGGCCAGTTCACACCAGATGCAGTTCCGTGCGTTTTTTTCTGAAGTCAACCCCTTGCCTAAGCATCCTGATACTACAGGGCCTACCAGCTACTTATTAAACTTTCAGTTTTAACTTTCATGCCGCATACACACAGTCGGAATTTCCGATGGAAAAAGTCAGACGGGATTTTTTCATCGGATATTCCTACCGTGTGTATGCCCCATCGGACTTTTTCCCTTTTTTTCCCTCGGAAATTCCGACGGACTTAGATAGAGAACATGTTCTCTTTTTTTTCGACGGAAAAAATTTGTATTGGAAATTCCATTCGTCTGTATGCAATTCCGACTAACTAAAAACCACGCATTCCCGGAATCAATTCGACGCATGCTCGGAATCATTGAACTTAATTTTTCTCGGCTCGTCGTAGTATTGTACGTCACCGCGTTCTTGACAGGCGGAATTTGGTTTGACCGAGTGTATGCAAGACAGCATGAGCGGAATTCCATCGGAAAAACCCATCAAAGTTTAATCCGACCGTGTGTACAAGGCATTATGCCGCGAACACGCAACCGTTTTTCATGACGAGAAAAATGAATTTTTTTTAGATTGGTCGTAAAAAACTGTTGTGTGTATGCTCCATAGCATTTTTCTCAACGAGAAAACTGCCCGAAAAAAAATTAGAACCTGATCTATTTTTTCTCGTCGTTCTTTTTCACGCTGTGAAAAACGGTTGTGTGTGCGCTTTTACGAGGGGAAAAAAGACGCACATGCTCAGAATCAAGTATGAGACGGGAGCACTCATTCTGGTAAAACTAGCGTTCAGAATGGAGATAGCACATTCATTACGCTGTAACGGACTGAAGAGCACGAGACTGAAAAGCGCGAATCGTCTCTCACCAAACTTTACTAACACGAGGATCAGCAAATGCAGCCCAAAGGGTGGGGCCATTCGAACGGAACTTCCCCTTTATAGTGCCGTCGTATGTGTTGTACGTCACCGCGCTTTGCTCAAGCATTTTTTTTTCATGAACATGTGTATGCAAGGCAGGCTTGAGAGGAATCACGACGAGAAAAACGTTGTTTTTTTTGCATGACATGAATAATGGTCGTGTGTACGCGGCATTAGAGTTACAACTTTTAACTCTGCCCCCTGAAGGAATACCAAAATAACAGACAGACCAGACAAGAAAATGATAGATGCACAGAGGTGGTCTTGTTGACAGGAACTGTAAAGTTGTGTATTCATAATAAAAAATACAACTTTTAACTCTGCCCCCTGAAGGAATAACAAAATTATCCAATAAACAATATTAAAATGCTCAGATAATTACGGTAAGTTATTGCCGCCACCATAAACAGTATAAAACCATAAAGAATAAACCCCAAAATAATTAAAATTTTAGGCAATGTAGCACTATAATATCACTGTTTAGCCAAATAATATAATAAATTAAATAATAACACCCAGTGTCCACACATGATTCGTAATAATTAAAAAAACATAATTAAAACAACTGTTCATAGATTAAATTCTTCTCCACACTTCACCGCGTGATTGAGTGAATACCATTCCCCACAGGCTACACACTCACAAAAGTGTAATGCCTCTCCTTTTCATGATAGGTAAACTGCGCTTTCAACTGTGCACCACTGGTCAATCACCAGCTGGGTCATCCGCTCCGCCTCCCTCAATGGACAAGCTCAGCAACAGGGAAAAGAAAATGGCCCCAATAGTGTGATATTGCTAAAACACCTTTATTTATTTAATCTTTGCCAAAATACTACTCACGAGCATCAAAAATTGACAGCCAAATCAAGCATCCAGCCAAAATAACTTCCTCCACCAAAGCTACTAGTGTGGGAAAACTGGCCAATACAAGCCGATACCATCGGCATCTCACCTGGTCCGCTCCACCATCACTTCTGGTTTGTCACTTTCGGTGCGGCGTATGACGTAATTTCTAGTTGCCGTACAGCCACACGATTACTGCTAGAGGCTGTAGCTGCCAGCAATAATTCAAAGTAACAAATCCAACAGAATAGTTGTACCTAAGTTGACTGGTGCAATCAGCCTGCCCATTCATGGATCAAATCTCGGCAAGTCATTATTGAACCGGCCAAATTTTAAATCATGTATGGCCGGTTTTAGTCCATGTTACTGTGCATGGGAAAAAGCGCCAAATTCTCTGATGCATAGGGGTACCATTAGGATTTAATGTCCCATCTTCTAAACAGCAGCATATTTTGGCTATGGATGTGGGAACATGTGCAATTCACATGTAGCTCCACATCAGTAATAGAGCAAACCTATGCTTATTCTTGCTTCTGTTATATGTGTAGTTACAATCACAGACAGGATTCCTACACCAGTTTCCTAGCTGCTCAATAATCCTGACCTATATGCAACCCCTGAGAAATGGAATTGAACACTACAGTATATATAATATAGGTGATGGGCTACACACTCTGCCAATCGCTCAACAGGACCAATCAGTGCATTCTGTGGTCTAGATTCATGTCTCTATACAATCTGTCCACAAAAATGTAAAAAAATAAGTTTTTAGTTGACCTTTCAGGACCAGCACCTGCAGCCAGAACAAACAGATTTCAGGCATTTTCTGTAGCGTCTTGTGGACCTGTGTAACATTCCTTTTCCATTAAAGTACAATTACAGTTCATAGCATCCAAAGCTAAAATTCTAGACAAATCATATCAGTCAAATTTCTGAAGATGAAGACAGGCCAAGTGTTTCAGCCAGAGACATTAAGATATCATCAGCAGTGAATGACACACTGAAAGGCTGCTTAGGTTTCCTAGAAGACAGACTCACTCAGAATATGACTCCTTAGGGACTCTGAGTATTTCCTGGACATTTAATACTTTTTACTTCACTGGATTACTCCAAGGATCCATTCTCTATCTTCTTAATTGGATGCTTTGATTATAGAACATTCACTGCCTCCGAGCATTTTTTTTTTCTTCACCACAAGCACTCAGTTCCTAAGTTACGATTTTCTCGTTCAACATTTTACAAAGCTATGCTTTATTCCACTTAAGATTGGCTCTGAAGCAGCAGGAACACAAAATCCATCTTGAGCATCATCATAATCTTTGCCTCTTTGAATTTAGAAAGAAATACTTGTGTTTTGTAATAAAAAAAATATCATCCAATAATAGAGATGCTGAAAGCAAAATATAGTAAAAAGGAAGCCCCTTTGTTTTCTTTATAATTAGAAGAGGAATTAATTTCTGTTGTGAACGTAGTTTCTTTGTTGCCTGGCTCTTAGCATATTCTAAATGAGTTGTGTTCACAATGGATTTTCGGAGCTTTGTCATTATGTTATTTGCCTCTTATGTGACTTCTAGTTTTGCTCGTGAGCTAGACAAGAAATCAATACACTGACAGTCGAGACTGCAGTTATTCCTGCCTGTAGTAGGTACCTAGGCATTGAATCACTCAGAGCTTCCATCAATGGTTCTCTCACAAAGTAGCTAGGGGGAACAAAAGCTCCATGAAGTTTATATATTTGTTTTAAAGAAAGGGAAGAACAATTAATTAAATTTTCAACAGAATGTTGTACTTTTATTGCAGTTTATATTCTAAAAAGTAGGTATATTATTATTAATATTATTATTATAATACACGATTTAAATAGCGACAACAGTTTACGGAGCGCTTTACAATGTATAGGGGGGACAACACAATTACAGTACAGTTCAATACAAAAGGTACAGGAGGACCCTGCTCGTAGAGCTTACATTCTAAAGGGAGGGGTGGTGGTACAAAAGGTAATAATGTAGATTAGTAAACAATTTATGAAGTTCTAAAACAAATTCAATTATTTTATTAGATTTCTAGTCAACATTTGTCCTTAGGAGTTCATACAGGTGTTCGTTAATTATGGTGAAAAAACCCTGTCACCGTCTTAAAAAAAATTCCGTCTAAAAGCACAATACATCAAGTATTTTACATCCTTTCAGGGTTTTGCCTTTCTGTAAACAATGTTGTTTTTTTCACTTGCAATGTGCCTTTGAACTTGCTAATAAATTTTAGTTCATCAGAGTCAAGGTTCACAAATGGCACAAAAAAAATTAGTGTCAGTTCTTCCAGTGTCATCTTAGGAGCATCATAGGCCCCCGGGCAATACAGTGCACTGGGGCCCTATCTACACAATCACGCACGAGAAAAAAAATCATGACATTTACTGGCAGAACCACATTTTTTACTGCCACTGCAAAAAGGTACCTAAAATTACCGTTTTCAGTGCCAAACAGTGCAAATGTCAGTATTTAAACTATAAACATATAGATCGTGCTATTAGCAATGTGTTTAAGTTAAACAAAAGTAAAAAAAAAAAACATTTCTTCATTGACATGAACGTTAGGTTACTATAACCCAGCCAGCAAAGAGTTTCCTCTTACATCAGAGTCTGTAGGATTCCCCCTTACAGTGAAAGGGAACTCTTATGTAAAGGGGAACGCTGCAGATCATGATGTAAGGGGAAACGCTGATGTAAGGGGGGCTCTGGTGACCAGAGACCACCTTATATCAGAGTCCACTGCTTTCTCTTTACATCAGAGTTCCCACTTACATCAGAGCAACAGACCACCCCCCGATCTCTTTGTGCAAGCTGTACAGTCAGCCAGACAGCCACTCACCGTACGACACCGACCAGGGCACTCTGTGTCTGTACTGGCTGGTGGCTGGGCAGGTTACAGGCTCACGAAAACTGGCACTGCCGACAGGGGTCGGACTCCGCCACACTCTGCTTCAAGCCTGCTGTGCTGTCTGCTCTGACAACTCTACTCTGTCCATTCACCCTCAGCTCCTCCTGCTTTTTTTTTTTTTTTAAGTCTGGCGGGTGTGGCTAACGTCATCATCGGCGGACAGACAGAGGCAGCACTCGTGGAGGATCGGATCTTCTCGGCGATTTCCACAAACTGCGCATGCACAGTTCTGACCCGCCGCTTCCCACCATTTTTTACTGGGGCCGCTGGGCAGCCAGTGGGGCCCCCCAGGCAAGTGGGGCCCCCGGGCAACTGCCCAGCGTGCCCAATGGAAAAGATGGCCTTGAGTTCTTCTTACCCTCATTGAGCAGTCTCGGGAAGTTTCATATACGTTTTTTGTGATAAAGCACATCATCCGCTCTAACCTGTTATGCCGCGTACACACGATCGTTTTTCATGACGTTAAAAATGCCATTTTTAAAAATGGGCATTAAAACCAATCGTGTGCAGGCTCCAGAGCATTTTTAACGACGTGAAAAACGACCATTAAAAATTTTGAACATGCTCTATTTTTTCACGTCGTTTTTCATGTCGTTTTTTTTTAACGTCGTGAAAAACAGTAGTGTGTATGCTTTTACGAGGGGAAAAAAACGCGCATGCTCAGAATCAAGTATGAGACGGGAGCGCTCGTTCTGGTAAAACTAGCGTTCGTAATGGAGATAGCACATTCGTCACGCTGTAACGGACAGAAAAGCACAAGGCTGAAAAGCGCGAATCGTCGCTCAACAAACTTTACTAACATGAAGGGTGGCGCCATTCGAACGGATCTTCCCCTTTATAGTGCCGTCGTAAGTGTTGTACGTCACTGCGCTTTGCTCAAGCGTTTTTTTTTCATGATCGTGTGTACGCAAGACAGGGTTGAGAGGAAACAAGAAAAAAAACAACGAGAAAAACGTTGGTTTTAAAAATGACATTAAAAACGGACGCGTGTACGCGGCATAAGGCAATGAGAAACACCTAAGATCATTCTGTATTGAGTGATAAAGGTGCTTCCAATTGTGTTGTCAGATCTTAAACAATGCTTTAAGTAACAAATCAATAGCTTTTATACCCAATGGGGAGTCACGCCCTCTTCATCTTAAATATCAATACACCGCTTACTATAGCAGATACTTCACATTTTTTTAGTTACCTTGTTGCTCGATTCTATTTAAGATGCATAGCAGCAGCACATAAAGTGGTTCTAAAGCCTCAAGGTTTTTTGCCTTAAAGTAAAAGAAAACCTACATTTTTGGGTTGTCCCCAGAAAAGTAATAGAGGGGCAATTTTCCAATGGGGACACTATTTCTGGAGACCTGGGGGTCCCCAAGGAATTTCTTTCATTTGTAGTAATTTCCTCTCACTTCCTGTTTGGCTATGAGAGAGGAAGCAAAGGGAAATATCCACAATGGGACACAGATGGCGAAAAAAAATCTGACAGGGGTTATGACTAAGCGAAGAAATTTGTGAAACACGTCAACCATGCTCCCCTCTATGCGTGCCATGATGCTGTTGCTGTAACTTTATTTTTTGATGTTGGATGCTTTTTGTACAATAACGTTTTTTCCTTATTTTCCTCATTTTAGGAGTGCGGTCATTCATTTTGCCATTTGAATCACTAGCCCAGCACCTGATCATTAAGGAGGATATTATTATTACCTGGAGCGGTGTTATCTGTTTGTCTATTGCATTGTTAGCAGCGGCTCGCTTGCATGGGTGAGCCGGGAGAAGCATCAGAGGGCAGAGAGAAGGAGGGGGCGTCCCCTCCCGCCACCTGTAAAAGCAATCAAGCAGCTAAACAGCCACTATGATTGTTTTTACATTAAGGGGAATCGCCTGCTGAAAAAAAGATATCTGAATGATCAATGGGGAATAGGATAGAGGCCAACAGACAGTAGGTATAAAGTGAACGCAAACGGTATGCAGTAAAAAAAGATAAAAAAATGTATTGGACTAATTCAAAAATTGCATTAGGTAGTGTCCGAAAATTTAAACCCTCCACCTTTCACCACAATAACAACGTTGTTATGCATAAAATTACGAGAACACACTGGGCCCAGTCATACAACACAAATTATATAGTGAGGGGTAAGTAGTCGTCTAACCAAGTATAGGCATCAATCACGTCATTGGCTCAAATGAGCAGTTGTGCATATGGCAT
The DNA here is from genome assembly GCA_029206835.1 of Rana muscosa. Taxonomy (NCBI): domain Eukaryota; kingdom Metazoa; phylum Chordata; class Amphibia; order Anura; family Ranidae; genus Rana; species Rana muscosa. The sequence continues at coordinate 527,929,808 of CM055118.1, read as the reverse complement.
TGTGGTATATGGCATGATTGTGTCCATAAGGATGGCAACAGAAACCTCCATCTCAGTATCTACTCATGGTAGGGGGTTCCTACATCAATCCCTCTATGGGTGAGAGCATATTGCTACCGAGTGGTGCTCGGGTGGTAGCCTCGTGGTGGTGTGGGAAAACGGTGCACTAACAGTGCATCCAGGAGATATCAGCTCCAGGGAACCTTTATTCAGGCATTCAAAAATTCAAACTTTGATGCATCATACTGTGCTTATCATCAGCCTTTATTGTTCATCTCATGGACAAGTTGTTGTGTAGATGAGCGGAAATACTAAACAGATTCCTCCAGCGTATATATGTGTAGCGGGGTATTCCCCTTTAATACCGAGAGACTACATTTCCCAAGACATCTTTCAGCACCTAAGGTGCATTGCCCCGAAGCAAGGACTGCTGGGGCGGACTTTATAAAGGGGAGGCGGAGTTTGTTCGGTCTCTTTGGACCCTCCCGCCTATCAAGCAAGAACTCTGTGCGAGACTGCTGCAAGCCCAGGCCTGAAGCCTGGGCACTTTCTTCCAAAGAGCCCTCCGCCAGCCTAGCGGAACCCTAGAGACATCTTCTCATCCTTGCTGTACTACACCAGGAGGACCGAAGACTCGGATGTCGGTGGATCCATGTGCCTAGACGAATCAGCGGAGGAAAAGGACTGGGACTGGTCCGGGTGGTGAGAGAGCACTTGCTCATAGACAAATACTGTATCTTTACTACTCGTTCGGATTACAAAGTTTGTTCATCAAGTGCACCACCGAAAGATTGCTAGCAAAGATTGTTTTACAGAACTTTCATTTAGTTCAGTCAGGCCTGACTGCATAGATAGACGTTGCTGGGCGTTAGTCTGCCCACGAGGGGAAGTAGTTGAAAAAGGGCATCACTAGAGTTTCATAGCAATAACTCATTATTCTATCACTCTGTTCATCTTTAATACTGTTTATTGCAGGGATCTGCAACTTGTTATACTGTTGTTTATTACTTGCCCATTAGCCTCAGTAAAATATCTGGGTCAAGTACATTGGTGTCAGTTTCAATTACTTTAATAGAAGTTTAAAGTATATCACTGTGTGTGTTTTGCCATAGGACTGCGTCACCAAGAGTTGCGGTCACGCGGTCCTATCTCCTTATTACTAGCTGTGCCACAGGAGGATAGAGCCGATTGCCAGGGGTTGACAGCGGTGCACTACAGGGCCCAAATTAATACCAGCAGCCCTCTTAACTGGGGGTACCGCTATATATGGATATACACTATGATCTTGAGTAGTAATGACAGTCACTAAGAGTCCGTAAACAGCCAAACTATATATTGACCAAGGACGTCTAAGTACTTCAACATTTAGGAAGGAGAAAGCAGCAAATAATCTCCTCTATGCAACAAGCCACCATCCTGAATCCCTTGTCCGTGGAATACCAGTGGGTCAATTCCTTCAGATAAAGAGGAACTGCACAGATCTGGGGCAGTTCAAGAAGGAAGTCGATTCCCTATACAAGCGATTCAGGGAAAGAGGATACTCTCACAAGACACTGAGAAGAGCTAAAAAAGAGCTTATAATACAGAGAGAGATTAATCAAAAAGAGGAAATTAAGCAAAGAAGGGAAATGACCAATCAGATACATTACTAAACCTGTAGCCAGATTGGGAAAGTGTCAAAAGTTCTTAAGAGCCACTGGCATGTCCTCACATGCAATTCACAGCTGGCAAGAATAGTGAGACCATATCCTCAAATGGTTGCAAAAGAAGCCAATAATTTTAAGGACTTTCTGGTCCATTCAGAATACTCTAGGGTTCCCCCAAAGGGTCAGAAATCAAAAACTACTGGAATTTATCCCTGTGGACATTGCAGCATCTGTCCCTTTGTTGAGAAGACAAAAAGAATCTCTAATCTAGAGGAAACTAAAGCCTCATACACATGATCGGACTTCAAACAAACTTTTCTGTGGATTTTTGTTTAAAGGGCGTTGGCCGGGACCACGCGGCAGGACTTTTCTGCAAACTTTTCCAAAATCACGTGTTTTTTCTGCTCTTTTCTGCTCTTTACCGCCACCCTTTGGTCAACTCCTGCTATTGTTGGTTGATTTTAACATTGGTTCTGGGCATATGTGTTTGTACTTTGGACTAAAGTCCGATGGATTTCTGTACAAACGATAGGACTTTGCATCGTAGGACTTTTGTTGCCGAACTTTTGTCCGATGAAAACCGAAAAAGTTTGTCCAATGGAGTATACACACGGTAGAAATTTTTTGAAAACCTGCTCATTTTGAAGTTTGTTGTCAAAAAGTCTTACCGTGGGTTTTAACAACTGCTCAACTAACAGGGTTGTATATTTTATGGAATACCCATGCCACAAGTTCTACATTGGAAAAACTAATAGACCCTTCTGAGTGCGGATTGGGGAACACAAAAAGGTTTGATAAAAAAGAAGAAACTAGATCTAGAATCTGAACAAAAACTGGACCAGATGGTACACTTTAGGCAAGAGTCGACGGTTTGAAGTTGAAGAATATAATAGCTCTAAAACTACCACAATGAAGAGGAGACTTTGATAGAGTCTTGCAGCAGGCAGAGAAGAGGTGGATTTTTGAATTAGGTACCTTCTTCCCGAACGGTATGAACCGCGAGCTGAAATTTGGGGTCTTTCTGGACCAGTAATTGACCTTTCTGTTATCTAATTTCTTGTAAAAGTTAAAGCGGGGTTCCACCCGCGATTTTTTATTTTTTTTAAAGTCAGCAGCTACAAACACTGTAGCTGCTGACTTTTAATAAGGACACTTACCTGTCCTAGCTGCCTGCAATGTCGCCCCCCCGAGGGCGATCCCTCGATCCTGGCAGGTCCCAGCGCCTCCATCCTCGCTAAGGGAAACAGGCAGTGGAGCCTTGCGGCTTTCTGGGATACACACAGTTCCCAGAAGGCAGCGCGCCCCATTCCCCAGAAGACACCGCGAGGAGGGCGAGGAAGAAAACCTGCCGCAGTATAGGAAGAGGCAGATTAGGAAGATTCGCATAGCAACTGCCATTTCTGGTGAGTAAAAATTTTTTTTTTTCAATTTTTCCTTTTCTATTTTTTTGCATGTTTTTGGTGTATTTTTTTTTTAGGGTGGACCTCCACTTTAAATTTGCACAATGAAGATAATCTATCTGCTCAATTGGGAACCATCCTTTGAGTGCCCTCCCCTCTTTATATGTTGTGTGTCCCCTCTTTTCTACCTCACTCTAAATAGTCAGTATGACTCAACCTAAATTACATTACTTTGGAATTCTATTTGCACAGTCACCAGTAATCTTTATTTCTACATAAAAACAATATTAAAACACTCCACATTACGAAAGTCCAAAGTAATATTGTAGCAGCGCAACTTCCATGTAATGTTCATACAAGGGTCAAATAATGGTGCAGAGGAAAAGCAACAGTGATTGAAAATGGAATCGATATTGAATAGTGCAGCTTCCACCAAAACTCTTCACCACGTGGGGCTGGGGGGGATATTTCACCCCCTTTGGGGATGCTCTCACCACAATTGCAAATCAGATGTGCATTGAATCACCATGGTCCAAATTCCAAATTGGTCATTGCCCTAGAAAAACAAGTAAGGACTTAGTGGGACATATGCACCTTAGATGGGAAGATATACCACAGGACGGTTTGGATGACCCAGGTTCAATCCAAGAATGGTTAGATTTTTTTAATGGGGTGGATTTCAAGTTACAGGAGCTCATTCTCCAAAAGGAAAAGATGGAAAATGACCAATTTGGAATTAAAGATCAATGATTTACAACAACAATTAGACCCTGTAAAAGACACACAACAAATAATAGATTTTAATACTAGAATAAACAAAAGGCTGGAAAAGGTAGATAAAGACACACAAAAACGAAGGTAAAGAAGTATCATAGAGACATGGGAGACTTCAAAGCTAATGCCATTTATGCATGGCAGCAAACATTACCTGATAATAAGAACCTCGTGGAAAAACCTTGATTAATACAACCGGTGATAAATCACACTCCAATACCTCCCTCTGTGAGACCACGAAATACACGAACGTAGATGAAGAGGATGAAATATTACTAGATTCCCCGGTACAATTTTCCACCCCCATCAGAAGAGGGAGAGGCAAAATGAGGAGTAATAGGGCTAGGGACAACCAAATAGTTAATTACCATCAAGCTGTCCACCAGATTCCTACTCAAATTAAATTCCAACCTCTATGGGAATATCAGGATGGCTATGAGAATATACCACCACCTCGTCCTTTTTTAGGGAGAGGAGGAGGGGGCCAAAGGAGGGGAAGTACAACTAATCTTTTTAATAAATGCTACTTTGTTGCGGAGTTACGCTATGGTCCCTCTTCTTCTTGCATACTGTATGATCCTATGGACCGCATGTTGCGCGGAAGGAGCCTAGCACCCGGAACATCCATCTTGTGTGAGTTCACCTCAGTGTCATCATCCCTCTGATGTTAAAGGCCGCGGCTGGGTTATAGCCAAATGCTCATTCGTGCTTGCCCTCTGGTAAGTGGCTTTTATATACGGTGGTGAACTTCTCACTTATCTGTGGATTCACTGCGGTGTTGTTTCAGTCAATGCTTATGGAACCATGCTTTACATATAGACTGTTGTTGAGCAGATTTACCTTGATTTACCGAATGCTCATTCGTGCTTGCCCTCTGGTAAGCGGCTTTTATATACGGTGGTGGGCTTCTCATATTTACCTTGATTGGTATATGCCTGGAGGACATCCATTACACATTTAACCCTCTTGTCATCTGAGGACCTTTGTGGACTTATTATTGGCACAGTTTAATTTTTTCCTATTTGTTATTTGTGTTTATCCCACCCAAGCTGCTGCCTTTGTTTTAGCTTTATATGTTTGTAATTTTTTCTGGGTCAGCGCGTTTTTTTCCATTTGGCTGTAATGTATTGCCGACTCCCAGCAATATAGATGAACAATCTAGGAAAAAATTGTTGTGCCCCCCCCCCCCCCAGTCGAGACCAGGTCCTTAGGGGGGGGCAAACGAGCGCCCACTCCCCCTCCTGAACCAGGCGTGGAGTTCCCCTTTAGGGTTAATTTCAATGCACTATTATATACTCTGTACTGACTGCACTGTATATATATATATATATATATATATATATACACACACACACACACACACACACTATTACACTGAATTCACTGTGTATACACACATTATATATATATATATATATATATATATATATATATATGCACTGCACGGTATGTATATATATATATATATATATATATATATGTTAATACATTGCCTGCACTTTAATAAATCCTTATTAAAGGCATAACAAGGGCATCACAATATCACCAATTTGGCATAAACATAATCTTAAATTACAAATCAAAACCATCTAACAATACTTTCATATCATTACATATATTTATGTTATCATTGACAAATTAACCTTTGAATAACCACAGGGTTTATCTTAGGCATATGTAGTAAAGATGGTAAGTTGATCTTCAACGCGTTTTGCCAGAACGAGGAAACCAAAAAACAACACCACACAGAAGCCTAGGATAAGCCATCAGTTAAAACACAAAAGTTCATAAGGGGACCTACAGGGGGATTAAAAAGACAGGAGCACCCCAGTTCTATAAGGAAAAGTTCTATATGAGGGAGTTCACAAAATAACTAATAAAAGTTGTAGTAAAACTAAAAAATGTAATCCTTAATATATGGCTCTTGTACTAGTTAATACTGATAAATGTGGTGTAACGGTCGGAAGCATCTATACCTGCAACATTATAATTTTTTATATTCATACTATATATTGTTATAGTTAGGGGTAAAGTTAGTGTGTGTGTGGGGGGGGGGGTGTCTAGACAAGTCTAATCATTAGAGGGGAGCAGGCAGTGTTCCCAGCACAGCTAGAGAACTGACCACGGTGTGTTCAACTGCTTAGTGTAGTCAGTTTTTAATACTAAAGCAGAGGGACTGGCAGGAACACCAGGGATTTCACACAAAGGAAGCGATAAAAAGAAAAAGGAAAATGTTTTCATACAAGTTCATAGTACAATTGGTTAATATCAGGAATCTGAAATGTTGGGTTTACATATTCTTTATTTTAATAAAAGTCTATGATTCAGGAAAAAAAATCAGAAAAGAAGATCTTGATAAAGACACAATTATACACATGTGAACAGGGAAGAGGTTAACCACTGCTAAAATAGCATTGCTGCCTTTGTATACCGTATATTTCGTACTATCTCTGCCAAGTCCAGATCTTGTGTTTTTTCAACATTGCCTAATTGCATTACAGATTATTTTAGCTTGTATTGTCCCAGCTGCAGATGGATTTATACATTTTGTAACAATTGGTGTGCATATTATATTTATTTTTGAGAATAGTTTCTCGGGTTGCCCTTTAATGGTCCTCCAACAAATTCTCAATGTGACCTTTTGTTTTAAAATTCCTCTATCTTTTCCTGTAATAGCTTTTATCTTTTTTCACCAACCACCTTTTAATTTTTTTCCTCAACCAGGAATATTCTAATAAAGCATGAATATTGTTTAGTTCCAGTTTCTCTCGACTGAATTGACTTTACACTCTTTTTTTTTTTTTACCCATATATTTTTTATTAAGTTTCCACATTGTACAAGTGATATACACACCATAATTGACATTGTTGTTCACATACAAAGTGGTATAAAAGACAAACTTACTGTAAATACAAAGAAGCATTTGCTTGGGCTATGTAAAGCAACATCGGAATAAGACCTCAACTGGAGGTGAGGCCTGTCACCCCTAATGGGTACTCACTGTGCTCAGGCTCACTAAGCGACATACTAGTAGATAGCCCTCCTTGAACCTTGACAAGGGTCTTTGGGGATAGGATGCATAGTAAGTTATATTATGCTATATTGGCAACTCAAACATTAACATTGTAATTTTTACTTCTCCTCTGGTGTTTGCATTTCACCCAAGCTGGTGGTACTGATTAAATCTTCTCAAATTGTAAGTTATGGGACGCTGGTATTGACCACAGCAATATTCTTTTCATACCACTAAGTGTAGTTTATATCAGTAACTTTAAACATAACATTTCTCATACATGTGAGGAGGCCTGTTTGGATAAGCTCCATATGTTCCAGTGTTTATGGAATGTTGGGGCTCTATTTTCTTTATAGGCGAGCATTTTTTCCATGGTGTATTGTGCATTCACCCTAGATATTACTTCTTCAATTTTTGGGGGCTCTTTGGAGCGCCATTCTTTTGCCAGCATAATACGTGCTGCGAATAAGATGTGTATGATTACCTTTCTCACTAGAGGGGGAAAGTGTGTAATACTAATGCTAAGGAGGGTGAAGGCTGGGGTTAGCGTACATTTAATACCTGTAACTCCGTGGATGAGGGACGAGACCTCTGCCCAAAAGCAACTTAACACAGTACAACCCCAAAATATATGTAGGAGGCTACCAGTGGAATGACACTCACGCCAACATAAGGGGGATATGTCTCGGTTCATTTTGTGTAGGCGTAGAGGTCTGAGGTACCATCGGTGGAGTATTTTCTGTGCGTTTTCCCAATGATCTACACACGCTGACGATTTACTATTGTACTTTATGGCCGAGTGCCATTGATGTATGGCGAATTCTGTTTGGATTTCTTTCTCCCATTTTATCATATTGGGTAATTTACGTTGTATATTCAGGGGGGTAGAGAATTTGTAAAATAAGGATATCCCCTTATATTTCTTTGGGTTTTGTTAAGCAGGTAATTCCAGAGGATTTGAGGTATTTCTATGGGGCCACTCTTATTAGTTGTAGAATAGTGCCTTATTTGAAACGTTTTGTATCTATCATCGTGTTTTGTTCTGTTAAGTCTGACATAGAGAATTGTACTCCTTGCTTTTTCCATGATTGAGTCGACAAGCCAGGAATTAGGTGTTCATATGTTGCTAAAGGGATCCTTAGTTTGCTGGTTGGTGTGTCAGTAAAATGTTGTCTAGTCAAGGAGGACCAAGTTGTGACAGTAGCTTGTATGGTCGGGTAGAGTGGGATTTGAGGGTTGTGGTGAAGGCAGGCCACTAGCGCCAATGCGTGGAGATTATTTCCCGGAGTTACCTCCCTCTCTATGCTAGACCACCGGTTATCCGTTTGGCAATGTAGCGGGTATTTGAAATTAGGGGAGGCATCTGGGTGATAGTGTAACCCAGATGCACTGATTGTTAGGGAATCTGAGACCCTTTTGTGGTTCTAGGAGGATTCTGGTGGTGTGAGGTTCCCTGCGGCCTGCAGGTGGCGCTGTCGCTCTGGGTCGGAGCTGAACACTCACCGCAAGACTGCATCCCTTTTTTCCCTTTCCTGGCGCTGGTACAGCGGGGCGGGGAACCTGCTGTGACGCAAAGGGAGAGGAGATAAAAGGGGCAGACGCCCTGACCTTGGGGTTCAGAGTCGGAGGATGCAGCCGCGCCCAGGCACCTTCAGCCTGGGTGCTGGCGTTCCGGAGTTCCGGGTCCATGTGCCCTTGACCTGGCCGGAGCGGGAGATGGAGTCCATCCCAGGCACCTTTAGCCTGGGGTGAGGTACTAATGCGGAAGCCTGGGACTCAGTACCTTCGACTGGGTTCCGCGAGGGTGGAGGAATCCGAGGGGGCCCTAACGCCCTGGGTGCTCGTGTCTGAGATTGAGGAGGCCGGTGAACGGAACTTCTCCGGAAAGTCTGGCGCAGCATTTGCGGCGACAGAGAGGCCTCTGGTAGCTCTTTTGGACGGATGTCTTCCCTCTGACAGGGGCTGTGATAGCGAAGGTAATTCATGCTCTTGTTCTATATAGTCAGTGGCAGTGACTATACATCATAACCATTGGTGACACCACAGTGGTTAGCTCTACTACAAGAATTGTGCCTTGACCTACTCCCCACAAATACTGAAGTGTTCTATGGGTCTCAACCTGTCTGTGCTGTATGACTATTTGTTGCTGGAAGAGAATAAATGCGAGTTGGAACTTTTCAGTGTGTGGAACTCTGGTTACTAGGAGCAAAGGGAGTCAATTCGAAGAAAGGATTTGACTCTGGGACACACACACAAAACCCGATAGTTCTGGCTTTCACCTCCAGTCTCTCTGGAGAACATGGGCCGTGGTGTATCGCATCCCTCCCCCCAGTACTAAACCCCTAGACAAGACCAACAAGCCGAGAATGAGAAGGGGTGAGGTCGCTACAGCAAGAAAACCAGTACTGCATTTGGTCAAGTAAAGCGGCCGCATAGTATGTGTGAGCGTTGGGAAGACCCACTTTGCCTAGGTGTTTTGGTTTGTATAAGTGTGATAGAGCAATTCTGGGTGTTTTCCCTGCCCATATGTATCTCTTTAAATTGACTGCCAGTTGTGTAAAGAATTTTTGTGGAATAGGAATGGGTAATGTACGAAAGTGGTATAACAGTTGAGGCATCACTTGCATTTGGTATGCAGCTATACTCTCAATCCAGGTGAGATGCAGTTTACTAATCTGGTTGAATTCTTCTTCTATTTTAGCCAATAAAGGAGGGAAGTTACATGTGTAGATATCAGAGGAAGAGGAGGCTGGCTGCACCCCAAGGTATGAGATTGAGGGAGCGTCCCAAGTACAAGGGAATCATAGTTTGAGCCTGGATTTTCCTTCTTTAGGTATATTAAGTGCCAAGGCAAAACATTTACTAGTGTTGACTTTATAGTAAGATATTTGTCCAAATTTTTCCAATAGGGATTTCACTGCTGGAATGGAGGATTCCAGATCAGTTAGAGTTAAGATAATGTCATCTGCGAAAAGTCCTATTTTATGGCAATCAGAGACAATTTTAATTCCTTGTGTATTGTCAGTAGTTCTAACGTCTTCCACTAAAGGCTCAATAGCTAGTGTGAAAATAATTGAAGAAAGGGGGCAACCTTGACATGTACCATTTGACAGTGAAAAGGGGTCAGAGAGTAAACTGGAGGTACGTACTTGGGCAGTGGGGTTTGAGTAAAGGGACATAATTGCAGAGTGTATCAGGCCAGATATTCCAAACTTGTGCAGGGTGCTAGAAAGGTATCCCCAGTGGACCCAATCAAAGGCCTTTTCTGCATCCAGGGCCAGGAACATGCTGGCTTGCTGGGTTTCCGGGAAACCTCTGCAAATCTCAGGAGGTTCAGCATTCTCCTGGTTCCGTCTGGTGCCTGTCTGCCCTTTACAAAGCCCACTTGATCTAGGCCTATGAGGGAGGGGGTGATCTCCATTAAACGGTTAGCTAATACTTTTGCAAATATTTTTTAAATCAGAATTTAATAGGGAGATGGATCTAAAGTTTTGGGGGGGAGAAAGATCTTTACCTGGTTTTGGTAGGGTGACTATCACTGCCTGTAACATTTCCTTAGGGAAGGTGCCTTTAGACGCTGAAGTATTGAAAATGTCTACTAATTTGGGGTGAGGATAGGTGAGAACGCCTTGTAGTATTCGGCGGAGAATCCATCCGCCCCAGGTGACTTATGCATAGGAAGTGATTTTATGACGGTCTCGACCTCTCTAGTGGTGAATAGGGCATTCAGTTCGTGGAGAGTCACGGTGTCTATTGTAGGAAGCCTGATCCCTTGTAAGAACGTATTTATCTCTGCTTCTGTTGGTTGGTAGGTGAGCGGGTCTTTGTTAACCACTTGACAACTGGGCACTTAAACCCCCTTCCTAACCAGACGAATTTTCAGCTTTCGGTGGTCTCACATTTTGAATGACAATTACTCAGTCATACAACACTGTACCCATATGAAATTTTTGTCCTTTTTTTCACACAAATAGAGCTTTCTTTTGGTGGTATTTAATCACTGTTGGGTTTTTTATTTTTTGCGCTAAAGGAGAAAAAAGACTGAACATTTTGTAAAAAAATGAATTTTTCTTTGTTTCCGTTATAAAATTTTGCAAATTAGTATTTTTTCTTCATACATTTTGGCCAAAATTTATACTGCTACATATCTTTGGTAAAAATAAGTACAAATTGGTGCATATTTTTTGGTCTTTGTGAAAGTTATAGAGTCCACAAGCTATGGTGCCAATATCTGAAAATTGATCACACCTGAAGTACTGACGGCCTATCTCATTTCTTGAGACCCTAACATGCCAGAAAAGTACAAATACCCCCCAAATGACCCCTTTTTGGAAAGAAGACATTCCAAGGTATTTAGAAAGAGTCATTGTGAGTTTTTTGAAGTTGTCATTTTTTCCCACAATTCTTTGCAAAAATCAAGATTTTTTTTTCTTTTTTTTTTTTTTCCACAAAATTGTCATATTAGCAGGTTATTTCTCACACACAGCATATGCATACCACAATTTACACCCCAAAACACATTCTGCTATTCCTCCCGAGTATGGCGATACCACATGTGTGAGACTTTTACACAGCGTGGCCACATACAGAGGCCCAACATGCAGGGAGCACCATCAGGCGTTCTGGAGAACCCAGGCCAATTCTGACATTTCTCTCCTATGTAAAAATCATCATTTGTTTGCTAGAAAATTACATAGAACCCCAAAACATTATATATGTTTTTTTAGCAAAGACCTTAAAGAATATAATGGTGGTCATTGCAACTTTTTATCTTGCACGGTATTTGCGCAGAAATTTTTCGAACGCGTTTTTTACGGAAAAAAACAGTTTTGTGCCTAAAAGAAAAAAAAACAGTAAAGTTAGCCCAATGTTTACGCCGAGTAAATAGATACCTTACATGTCACCCTTCAAAATTGCACACGCTCGTGGAATGGCGCCAAACTTCGCTACTTAAAAATCCCCATAGGCAACGCTTTAAATATTTTTACTGGTTACATGTTTTGAGTTACAGAGGAGGTCTAGGGCCAAAATTATTGCTCTCGCTCTAACGTTCGCAACGATACCTCACATGTGTGGTTTGAACACCGTTTTCATATGTGGGCGGGGCTTACGTATGCGTTCACTTCTGCATGCGAGCTCGCGGGGGCAGGGTCGCAAAAAAAATATATATATATTTTATTGTTCATTTTACTTTATTTATTTTAGTTTGACATGTTTTTCCGCCCCAAATTTTTTTTGATCACTTTTATTCCTATTACAAGGAATGTAAACATCCCTTGTAATAGGAATATGGCATGACAGGTCCTCTTTACAGTGAGATATGGGGTCAATAAGACCCCACATCCCACCTCTAGGCTGGGAAGCCTGAAAAAAAAACAAAAAAACAATCCTGGCTTTGATCGTAGCGGTGAGTCGGTAGAAGCACCGGAGGGCAGCGGGAGGGGGGGGCATCCCCTCTCACCTTCCGTAAGAGCGATCAAGCGGTGGAACAGCCGCTATGATCGTTCTTATGGTGCAGGGAATCGCCAGCTGAAAAAGTGAATATCTGAATGATGCCTGTAGCTGCACCCATCATTCAGATATCCCCGCATAAAGTCAAGGACGTCATATGACGGCCGGCGGGCGGGAAGTGGTTATTGCAGAGTATTGCCGGGTATTGCGGAGTATTGCCGGGTATTGAGGAGTATTGCCGGGTATTGAGGAGTATTGCCGGGTATTGAGGAGTATTGCCGAGTATTGCCGGGTATTGCCGAGTATTGCCGAGTATTGCGGGGTATTGCGGGGTATTGCCGGGTATTGCGGAGTATTGCCGGGTATTGAGGAGTATTGTAGGGTATTGAGGAGTATTGCAGGGTATTGTGGAGTATTGCAGGGTATTGTGGAGTATTGCCGGGTATTGTGGAGTATTGCCGGGTATTGTGGAGTATTGCCGGGTATTGTGGAGTATTGCAGGGTATTGAGGAGTATTGTGGAGTATGGCAGGGTATTGCGGAATATGGCAGAGTATTGCACAGTATGGGCAGAGTATGGGCAGGGTATTGCACAGTATGGGCAGGGTATTGCACAGGGTATTGCACAGGGTATTGCACAGGGTATTGCAGAGTATGGGCAGAGTATGGGCAGGGTATTGCACAGGGTATTGCAGAGTATTGCACAGGGTATTGCAGAGTATTGCACAGGGTATTGCAGAGTATTGGCAGGGTGTATTGCAGAGTATTGGCAGGGTGTATTGCAGAGTATTGGCAGGGTGTATTGCAGAGTATTGCACAGGGTATTGCAGAGTATTGCACAGGGTATTGCAGAGTATTGCACAGGGTATTGCAGAGTATTGCACAGGGTGTATTGCAGAGTATTGGCAGAGTATTGCACAGGGATGGCTGAGCAGGGATGGATGGATGGCTGGATCTGTGACTGCAATTGTCACAGATCCAGCCCACAGCTGACATGGGGGAGGGAGCGGACATGATCCGCTCCCTCCCCTCTCCTCTCACACTGTACCGATCGGTACAGAGAGGGGAGGGAGGAACCGGCGTCATCACATGATGCCGGTCTGTTTACAAGTGATCGCTCCGTCATTTGACAGAGCGATCACGTGGTAAACGGCCGCGATTAGCGGCCATCTACCGTGATCCGTGATGCGCCGGGTCTTCCGGACCCGGCGGTCACGAACATATCCTGGAGCGCGCCACACCCCAAGCTATTTGCTGAGAGGCATGGTGAGTATTTTACAGCTCTCATTTGTTTTTGAAAATGAAGAAAGAATTTTTTTATTTTTTTTTCAATTTTCAAAACTTTGTGACAAAAAGTGAGATCTGCAAAATACTCACAATACCTCTCAGCAAATAGCTTGGGGTGTCTACTTTCCAAAATGGGGTCATTTGGGGGGGTTTGTGCCATCTGGGCATTCCATGGCCTCCGAAACTGTGATAGGCAGTGAGAAGTGAAATCAAAAATTTACACCCTTAGAAAGCCTGAAGGCGGTGCTTGGTTTTTGGGGTCCCGTACGCAGCTAGGCTCCCAAAAAGTCTCACACATGTGGTATCCCCGTACTCAGGAGAAGCAACAGAATGTAATTTGGGGTGTAATTCCACATATGCCCATGGCATGTTTGAGCAATATATCATTTAGTGACAACTTTGTGCAAAAAAAAAAAAATGTATTTTTTCCGCAACTTGTGTCAACATATAAAATATTCCATGGACTCGACATGCCTCTCAGTATATAGCTTGGGGTGTCTACTTTCCAAAATGGGGTCATTTGGGGGGGTTTTTGAACTGTCCTGGCATTTTATACACAACATTAGGAAGCTTACATCCACTCTTCTAACCACTTGAAGACAAAGCCCTTTCTGACACTTTTTGTTTACATGAAAACATTTTTTTTTTGCAAGAAAATTATGTTGAACCCCCAAACATTATATATTTTTTTAAAGCAAAGGCCCTACAGATTAAAATGGTGGGTGTTGCATTTTTTTTTCCACACAGTATTTGCGCAGCGATTTTTCAAACGCATTTTTTTGGGAAAAAATACACTTTTTTTAATTTTAATGCACTAAAACACACTATATTGCCTAAATGTTTGATGAAATAAAAAAGATGATCTTAGGCTGAGTACATAGATACCAAACACGACATGCTTTAAAATTTCGCACAAACGCGCATTGGCGACAAACTACATACATTTTTAAAAGCCTTTAAAAGCCTTTACAGTTTATCCCGCTAGATTTACATAGGAGGTCTACTGCTAAAATGACTGGCCTCGATCTGACCTTCGCGGTGATACCTCACATGCATGGTGCAATTGCTGTTTACATATGACGCCAGACCCACGCTTGCGTTCGCCATTGCGCAAGAGCAGGGCAGGACAGGGGTGCTTTTTTTTTTTATTAATTTTTCTTTTTTCTTTTATTTTTAAACTGTTCCTTCCATATTTATTTATTTTTGATCATTTTTATTGTTATCTCAGGGAATGTAAATATCCCCTATGATAGCAATAGGTAGTAAAAGGTACTCTTTTAAAAAAAAAACTGGGGTCTATTAGACCCTAGATCTTTCCTCTGCCCTCAAAGCATCTGACCACACCAAGATCGGTGTGATAAAATGCTTTCCCAATTTCCCAATGGCGCTTTTTATATCCGGGGGGGGGGACATTCCCTCCCACTGCTTGTAAAAGCAGTCCAGAGGCTAATTAGCCACTAGGATTGCTTTTACATGAAAGCCGGCCGCTGGCTGAAAAGAATGATACCAAGATGATACCTAAACCCGCAGGCATAAATCTGGTATAACCATTCAAAGTCCAGCAACATACCAGTACGTTGCTGGTCCTTGTTGGACATGTATTGTAATCTTTTTTTTCATGCAGCCTGTTGGCTGAACGAAAAAAAGAGATTGATCGGTGGGTATGCCCACCATTAGAATACCGCCCTTCATCCACCCACTTCTAATGATGGGCATACATGCACCATTTATATATGCCGAAGCATTGGGGCATCCTCCCGCAAAAATTATGCCGCACACACATGGTCAGACTTTTCCACGGGCAAGCCTCCGTCGGAATTTCGACCGTATGTACGCGGCATTAGGAGCAAAATTGCTCCTCCGCTCCTCCGCCCCTGCTTCCCCAATGCTTCGGCATATATGCTTTTTTTTTTAACTGTGGTGGTGAAATCACCTCCTACAGCACTGGAGTCGCAGGGATCAGGCCTGTCTCTGCGAACGCTGCAGTTATGTGTGTTGTGTTTTGAAAGTGACAGTGATCGATCGATACTGCACTTGGGTGGCCTGGGCTGGATGGAGGGGCAAAACGCAGGTGCTAGCAGGTATCTGGGCTGATCCCGCTAACACTGCATTTTTGGGAACCCTAAACTGCTGGGGACGCTAGTATAGATCTGATCAGATCAGATATTGATCTGTTCAGATACTATACCACTAAGGGGGGTGTATGCTTCACGCGTGGGTGTTGGCATTACTGCCAATAACCTGACGCTGCCTGGGGTGTGACGCAGGGTTAACTAGGGGCAATTAAGGGGTTAAAACCTTTATTAGATAATATATGGGGGTACCTGACGCTATAAAAACCTGCGTTGAACCTAAAAAAAATAACTGGCTATCGGCACCAGCATAACTAATACAGCGTTTAGAAAAACTATCGCTTAGTGACACTGGCAAAAGGGGGTGAAAGGGTTACCTGGGGGGGCGATCAAGGGGTTAAACCTTTATTAGGTAATATATGGGGGTACCCGACGCTATAAAAACCTGCGGCGAACCTAAAAAAAATAACTGGCTACCTATCGGCATCACCGACAATAAGACAGCGATCAGAAAAACAATCGCTTAGCGACAGTGGTGATAGGGGGTGAAAGGGTTACCTGGGGGGCGATCAAGGGGGTAAACCTTTATTAGGTAATATATGGGGGTACCTGACGCTATAAAAACCTGCGACGAACCTAAAAAAAATAACTGGCTACCTATCGGCATCACTGACAATAAGACAGCGATCAGAAAAACGATCGCTTAGTGACAGTGGTGATAGGGGGTGAAAGGGTTACCTGGGGGGCGATCAAGGGGGTTAAACCTTTATTAGGTAATATATGGGGGTACCTGACGCTATAAAAACCTGCGGCGAACCTAAAAAAAAATAACTGGCTACCGATCGGCATCACCGACAATAAGACAGCGATCAGAAAAACGATCGCTTAGCGACAGTGGTGATAGGGGGTGAAAGGGTTACCTGGGGGGCGATCAAGGGGGTTAAACCTTTATTAGGTAATATATGGGGGTACCTGACGCTATAAAAACCTGCGGTGAACCTAAAAAAAATAACTGGCTACTGATCAGCATCACCGACAATAAAACAGCGATCAGAAAAACTATCGCTTAGCGACAGTGGTGCTAGGGGGTGAAAGGGTTATCTGGGGGGTGATCAAGGGGGTTAAACCTTTATTAGGCAATATATGGGGGTACCTGACGCTATAAAAACCTGCGGCGAACCTAAAAAAAATAACTGGCTACCGATCGGCATCACCGACAATAAGACAGCGATCAGAAAAACAATCGCTTAGTGACAGTGGTGATAGGGGGTGAAAGGGTTACCTGGGGGCGATCAAGGGGGTTAAACCTTTATTAGGTAGTATATGGGGGTACCTGACGCTATAAAAACCTGCGGCGAACCTAAAAAAAATAACTGGCTACTGATCAGCATCACCGACAATAAAACAGCGATCAGAAAAACTATCGCTTAGTGTCATGATCAGTGTCATTGCCTGGGTCACCTGCTGGTGGTGCTATTGCTTTCAGCACCAAAGGGTGCAGTTCTGGTGGCCACCAGCGGGTGTCTCCCATTTGTCTGGAGCCGAAATCATCTCCTGCAATCAGGCGTCACCTGAGACTGATTGCAGGAGGTGTGTATAAATACCCAGCAGACACTAAAGCATTTGCTCTGGTATTGTCTTGGAACCCAGACCTGTATGCCTGAACCTGAACCTGAACCTGAACCTTGTCACCTGTTATCTGTTATCTGTTACCTTGTATCCTGTGTTCCTGAACCCTGCATCCATCCCTGGACCCCTGCCTCTGTACCTTGTATCCTGTGTTCCTGAACCCTGCATCCATCCCTGGACCCCTGCCTCTGTACCTTGTATCCTGTGTTCCTGAACCCTGCATCCATCCCTGGACCCCTGTCTTGCAGACTCATCCCTTCCTCCTGTTGTCCCTTCCGGCTCCCTGTTCAATCGGACTGATCTCTCGTGTATGACCCTGGCTTGATTACATTTACGCTTTAATCTCTAAACTGTATTCACGTTGGTGTAGGGAGTTGTTTTGTGTGTCACTGTGGTTGTTTGCTGGTTGCCTTTATTGTTTTAGGAATTATCCTTTCAATAAACTCATATATATATTTACTTACCTTGTGCCTAGTTCCTTTAGTGCAGCCCACTGATCTGCGTACCCTGTGCTGGATGCCGTGTTAGGCATCCGTGACAGAATACCAGAGCCATTCAAGCAGATCGGCTGCACTTGGGAATTGGGTCTGGGCACTGCTATTGCTTTAAAAATGCAGCTTGACGATATTCTGTATTTTTCGCTACTAGCAACAGAGGACAGGGAGTTTTGTTCTCAAACATTAAGTGAACACACTAGAGAGCAGTTGTTGGAATGCATCCGCATAGCCCATGTTTTTGTGGATCTGGGCAGTTTTGTGTTTGAGGATGTGCAAGATCTGATCTGTATCTGTACAGAGTTGGCCCTGTCTGATGCCTCCAGTGGAGACGATGACTATACACCCCCTTTTAGTGCAGCTTAGGTAGAGTCCTTGGTGTGGCTGTTGGAAGATGACTCAGTCTTTTTCCTTGAGCAGTACTCAACTTGTCCTACACAGGTGCTTGCAGCATGTATTGAGTCAGTGCAGTCTCTGGTCAGACAAGCAGTATGCAAACCTAACTTTGTGCAATCATTACTACAGGCCTGGTCAAGTTTATTGTACTCAGCCCCTGTCGGTTCCCTGCCACCCATTCCTGTGTCTAGACACCAGCCTGCTGGGATGTCTGTGTCTCCTTTACTCCCAACTACCACAGTGGCCAACCAATACACCCTCCTACCAATGAAGTACCAGTACCCTGTTTCCCCCTGCTGCACTTACCCTGCCTTTAACCCTCCTGCTTCGTCTCGGCTGCCTCCATCAGTTCCCCTAAGACCCCCTTCAAAATCCGCACCCTCTGCTTCACCATCCTTCCGCTCTTCGCCTCTACCAGCTGCATCCACCACCTACAGCCTTGTATACATATACAAATCTTCGGTGGCTAAACCAAAGAAAAAACGGAAGTTCTTTCCAACTCACACGATCCTGCCAGTAACCCAGCCTGTTTCCACACCAGCCGACCTGTTGCAGCCTTTCTCCGCACCAGCCGACCTGTTGCAGCCTGTCTCCACACCAGCCGACCTGTTGCAGCCTGTCTCCGCACCAGCCGACCTGTTGCAGCCTGTCTCCGCACCAGCCGACCTGTTGCAGCCTGTTTCCAAACCAAGCAACCTGTTGCAGCCTGTTTCCAAACCAAGCGACTTGTTGCAGCCTGTTTCCAAACCAAGCGACCTGTTGCAGCCTGTTTCCAAACCAAGCGACTTGTTGCAGCCGGTTTCCAAACCAAGTGACCTGTTGCAGCCTGTTTCCAAACCAAGCGACCTGTTGCAGCCTGTTTCCAAACCAAGCGACCTGTTGCAGCCTGTTTCCAAACCAAGCGACCTGTTGCAGCCTGTTTCCAAACCAAGCGACCTGTTGCAGCCTGTTTCCAAACCAAGCGACCTGTTGCAGCCTGTTTCCAAACCAAGCGACCTGTTGCAGCCTGTTTCCAAACCAAGCGACCTGTTCCAGCCTGTTTCCACACCAGCCGATCCGCTCCAGCCTGTTTCCACACCAGCCGATCCGCTCCAGCCTGCTTCTACACCAGCCGATCTGCTCCAGCCTGCTTCTACACCAGCCGATCCGCTCCAGCCTGCTTCTACACCAGCCGATCCGCTCCAGCCTGCTTCCACACCAGCCGATCCGCTCCAGCCTGCTTCCACACCAGCCGATCCGCTCCAGCCTGCTTCCACACCAGCCGATTCGCTCCAGCCTGCTTCCACACCAGCCGACTTGTTCCAGCCTGTTTTCACACCAGCCAACTTGTTCCAGCCTGTTTCCACACCAGCCAACCTGTTCCAGCCTGTTCCAGCCTGTTTCCACACCAGCCAACCTGTTCCAGCCTGTTTCCACACCAGCCAACCTGTTCCAGCCTGTTTCCACACCAGCCAACCTGTTCCAGCCTGTTTCCACACCAGCCAACCTGTTCCAGCCTGTTTCCACACCAGCCAACCTGTTCCAGCCTGTTTCCACACCAGCCAACCTGTTCCAGCCTGTTTCCACACCAGCCAACCTGTTCCAGCCTGTTTCCACACCAGCCAACCTGTTCCAGCCTGTTTCCACACCAGCCAACCTGTTCCAGCCTGTTTCCACACCAGCCAACCTGTTCCAGCCTGTTTCCACACCAGCCAACCTGTTCCAGCCTGTTTCCACACCAGCCAGCCTGTTCCAGCCTGTTTCCACACCAGCCAGCCTGTTCCAGCCTGTTTCCACACCAGCCAACCTGTTCCAGCCTGTTTCCACACCAGCCAACCTGTTCCAGCCTGTTTCCACACCAGCCAACCTGTTCCAGCCTGTTTCCACACCAGCCAACCTGTTCCAGCCTGTTTCCACACCAGCCAACCTGTTCCAGCCTGTTTCCACACCAGCCAACCTGTTCCAGCCTGTTTCCACACCAGCCAACCTTTTCCAGCCTGTTTCCACACCAGCCAACCTGTTCCAGCCTGGATTTTCGGTGCCCGTCACCCAGCCTGACGTTTTGGTGCCCGTCTTTCAGCCCGCTGAACCAGTGCCTGCCATCTGGCTTGCTGAACTTCTGCCCGGTGGCCAGTTTGAATACCCAGCGCCATTTGCCCAGCCCGCTGACATGGTGCCTGCTAAACCAGTTCTCGATGCCCGGCTTGCCGCTGATTTTGCCCTGCTTGATTCCCAGCCTGACTGTGATGCCCTTGTGTTGTTCGCCTCCGTTAGGTTCATGCACATTGCCCTGCCTGTTTTCATTTCCAGATCCCAACTTCCAGACCCTGGTGGTGGGGTGCGTGTTCCATTGCCGGACTCAGGTGCCACGCCTCCCAGTAAGTTTAAGGACTCTGGCCGGAGAAGCACAAGTAGTCCGCAGACACAGGGGAGACTTTTTGGGACCTTTCCGCACCTACCAGCACTGCCAGATCAAGGGCAGAATGGAGCGTCCGGAGGCCACTCCTTGGGAGGGGGAACTGTCATGATCAGTGTCATTGCCTGGGTCACCTGCTGGTGGTGCTATTGCTTTCAGCACCAAAGGGTGCAGTTCTGGTGGCCACCAGCGGGTGTCTCCCATTTGTCTGGAGCCGAAATCATCTCCTGCAATCAGGCGTCACCTGAGACTGATTGCAGGAGGTGTGTATAAATACCCAGCAGACACTAAAGCATTTGCTCTGGTATTGTCTTGGAACCCAGACCTGTATGCCTGAACCTGAACCTGAACCTGAACCTTGTCACCTGTTATCTGTTATCTGTTACCTTGTATCCTGTGTTCCTGAACCCTGCATCCATCCCTGGACCCCTGCCTCTGTACCTTGTATCCTGTGTTCCTGAACCCTGCATCCATCCCTGGACCCCTGCCTCTGTACCTTGTATCCTGTGTTCCTGAACCCTGCATCCATCCCTGGACCCCTGTCTTGCAGACTCATCCCTTCCTCCTGTTGTCCCTTCCGGCTCCCTGTTCAATCGGACTGATCTCTCGTGTATGACCCTGGCTTGATTACATTTACGCTTTAATCTCTAAACTGTATTCACATTGGTGTAGGGAGTTGTTTTGTGTGTCACTGTGGTTGTTTGCTGGTTGCCTTTATTGTTTTAGGAATTATCCTTTCAATAAACTCATATATATATTTACTTACCTTGTGCCTAGTTCCTTTAGTGCAGCCCACTGATCTGCGTACCCTGTGCTGGATGCCGTGTTAGGCATCCGTGACACTTAGTGACAGTGGTGCTAGGGGGTGAAAGGGTTATCTGGGGGGCGATCAAGGGGGTTAAACCTTTATTAGGTAATATTTGGGGGTACCCGACGCTATATAAACCTGCAACGAACCTAAAAAAAATAACTGGCTACCGATCGGCATCACTGACAATAAAACAGCGATCAGAAAAATGATCGCTTAGCGACGGCGGTGCTAGGGGGTGAAAGGGATATCTGGGGGGCGATCAGGGGGTTAAACCTTTATTAGGGGGGGTTAGGGGGCTACACTGGACCTAAAACTAAACTGTAGTGACACTTTTACAGTCACAAATGTCACTGATTGCAGTGACCATTTATTTACTGATCATTGCAATCAGTGACTCTGTGACTGGGGGCTGGGGGGTGATCTGGGGGTGTCTGGGGGGGCCTGGGGGGGGGCGATTTATGTTCCCATGTGTCCTGGTGTCAGTGTGCTGTTTGTGCACTAACCTGTGTGTCTTCTCTTGTTCGGCGCTCGGTATATGTGAGCGCCGCAGGAGAGATGACATCACTTCCTCTGCCTGTGTAAACATTACACAGGCAGGGAAGCTTTCTCATTCGCCGGGAGCGATCGAAAGGGGGTGGCCGGGATCGAACGGTCGTCCCCTCATCCCGGATCGCTCCCGAAGAAATAACCACCGCTCACTGTAAAGGGGGGTCCGATCGGACCCCCCAACTATACAAAGGCAATCACGTATATGTACATGATTGTGCCTGTCGGTGCCATTCTGCCGACGTATATTTACAGTGGGCGGTCGTTAAGTGGTTAAAGTAAGTATCGTAGTCCGCTCTGGGTTCCTGTCGCAATTTCTCACGGCAGGAAATCAGGACTCCCAGTAAGTGTGTGGAGGCAGTAGCGGGGTTTTTGTGTTGAGCCTCTAGTTCTGCAATGGATTTATGGAGTTGTGAAATTCGCTGAGTTTCCTTTTTTGTTTCCCTAGCTTCTATTTGGATGAGGGCACCCCTAGCGAATGCCTTATGTGCACACCATGTTGTCAGAGTGGAGCATTCTCCATTATCATTAAATTGAAAATATTCTCAGATTTTTCCTGCTACCTCATCCCTAATCTTGGTATGTGATAATAGGAAGGTGTTGTTGCGCCACAGTGGTTTGTGAGAAGTTTTGTTTGTGTCCACAATATCTATAGTCACTGGTGCGTGGTCCGACCAGGTGATGTTGTGGATGTCGGCCTTTTGAACTTTCTGAAGGGTATACATGTCTGTCAAAAAAAAGTCAATTCTGGAGTAGCTGCTATGCACTGAGGAATAGAACGTGTAGTCCTTCTCGGTGGACCTCAGGCATTGCCAGGGATTAAAGACCCTCTCTTCATGGCACAGAGATCCGAGAGTTGGCCTCCGCCTTTGGGCCACCGAGGAGGAGTCAAGCTCCCCATTCAGTACTGTATTGAAATCTCCACATATAATCAAATTACCCTTTTGCATTTTCTTAGCTAGTTTGATGACCTTACGTATAAATTTTAACGGTTTAACATTAGGAGCATATAAGTTCACCAGTGTGTAGATGATCCGATCCAGTTCCATGACCAAAATGATGAAGCGTCCTTGCGGGTCAATATGGTCCCGCAATAAAGAAAATGTTAGAGTGTCCCGGACAGCAATCAAAACCCCACTTTTTTTTAGAAGTGTCATTGGCTGTAAATATATGTGGGAACTTCACATGAGAGCATTTCGGGGGCTTGGCGCAAGAGAAATGCGTCTCTTGCGCACATATGACATCGCATTTCAAGTCTAGAGCGGTCTTCCACAATGCTCGACGTTTGAAGGGACTGTTCAGGCCTCTCACATTGTAAGACATAAGCTAAAGGTTCATTTAAGTGGTAGGTAGTGCTTTGCTGCCATCTAGTGGTAGGAAATGGAGATAGTAGGGTTGAGAACTTCTTATGGAACAATTGTCTGACCAGAGAAAAGGTGCTTGAGCAGGCTTTCATAAAACCAATAGGAACAAAAATAAAAAAACAAACTTGGTGAATCAGTAGTTTAAAACAGGTCAGCATTACTTGCCAAAAACAAAAGTTTACGGGAAACATCACATAAATGAAGTTGGGGTGTAAAACAGTTCTGGAATCAGCCGAACAGCGGGAGATGGACATTCCATCACAGAGGCATGTTATGAGGCTGGAAGGTACCGAGGGTACATTGGCTCTTAGAAGCACACAGCAGTGTCAGGTGGGCTTACAGGACTACAAGTGTGGGTAATCTATTTATTCCGGCGGTTTTGACGGGTATTGTTACGCCTGTCTTGGAGGGACTCAGGATCCGCATGTTCCCCGTTCACAGGGAGGAGGCGCCATCTTTTGAGGAGTTCCATGCCTTTTTCCAGTGAGTTGATTGAGTGCGAGTCATTATGCATGTCAACTAGTAGTTTAGCCGGGAAGCCCCACTTGTACAAAATTTTGTGGTTACGTAAGACTTTAGTAATAGGGACCAAATTGTGTCTTGCCGACAGTGTTGCTTGAGACAAGTCAGCATATAGCGCAATTCCTGTGAACTGGCCCGGGAGTGCTGGATTCTGTCTAGCGTATCTTATAAGTTGGTCTTTTACATGGTAAAAGTGGATCCTCACTATGACACATCTAGGGGTTTGGTCAGGCAAAAAAGATGGCTTAGGCGGTCTGTGGGCCCTGTCTATTATTACATCAGATGGCCCTAGGGACGGGAGGGCTGTTGTCATGAGCTTTTGTAGATAAGCCAGGAGTTCGGCAGGTTTGACCGATTCAGGGATCCCTCCGAATTTAATGTTGTTCCTTCTGGCACTGTCTTCAATATCCGCCATTCTGAGACGCATAGCTTTAAGTTCATCTTCAACATCAAAAATAGCATCAACTAGTTCATTATGTGCCAGAGTGAACTCCTCCATTTTCTGCTCCATATATTCCACCCTGCTGTTAACTGAATTTAGTTTGTGCTGTGTGGTCTGCATAAAGGCTGCCATGTCTTGCTGAAGGGCCCCCCTTAGTGTTTGCAACATTTCTTTCATAGTTGTATCCAGGATGGGCTGCCCTGAGGTGGAGAATGCATCCAGGTGCTGGTCATATGTGGATGATTCATCCATATCGTCTCTGTCATTCCCTGCATCACCCCGGGCCTCTCCTGCTTCCCCAATCCGTCTTTTTTGTTTGACAGGGGTATTTTAAGGGGGCGGATGGTAGTAGGGTGCCAGATTGTTGTGACTCACCATGAATGGCCGTGGATGGCGATGGATTGTCAGCCGTCCTGTCTGCGGAGGCTGCTGAGCTGCTCCCGGCGCCGGCGCCATCTTGGATCCCACGTCTTAACAGAGGGGGATAGAAGTCGGTCAGTTTACGCGGCCCCTCTCTCTCTTTTCTTTTAGCCATGTTAACGATTGTGTGCCCCTCGGTCTCCCCTCTCAAAAGATTGCAGCTGTAGATGGGATGTGAGACGCAATGTGTCTCCCGCTGTGTCAGAGCTCCTCACTTACACCACTATTAACTCCGGCCGCCGGCTCCGCCCCTACACTCATTTATTTTAATAGCATGTCTGTGCTTATTACATACTGATCTTCGTATCATGTGGATAAATACCTAGGTCACTCACTTCATTGCTTTGACACAAAGTTGTCATCTAATATGTATTCCATTATTGAGATTTTAAAGGGTAAGTATACTTTCCAACAAAGTATATTAAAGCAGTAT
This sequence comes from Rana muscosa, assembly GCA_029206835.1. NCBI lineage: Eukaryota > Metazoa > Chordata > Amphibia > Anura > Ranidae > Rana > Rana muscosa. The sequence goes on along the minus strand of CM055118.1, from coordinate 527,904,713 downwards.
AAAACCCAAAACCCAAAATTTTATCTTTTGCAGCTTTACTATCAATAGATGTGGTTGCTGTATTCGTTTTCTTGTTTTTTTTTATCTTTTAAGACTTTTCCCCCCTCTGTTTTCACCTGATGATCTGGCCAGTAACACACTTCCTGTATAAGACTGCTTACACTTTGAATGAAGAAGCACAGGGGGCACATTTGAACAGCAGGATTGTTAATCTGGGGGAGGGAAGTGTTAGATGTACTAGCAGATTTAAATACACTAACAACTTGAAGCCAAACCTCAGCACACACTTTATAAACAGTTACAACAGGTTTTTTTCTTTATGCGATAAAGATTTTACATAAATAAATAAAAGCTGATAATTGTAAGTGAGGCCAGCACCAAAGCTCCACCCCTGGGCGTTTCGTCAGCCTGCTCCCTGAGAATGTCTATGCTGGTGAAACGCATAGGGGTGGAGCATTGGTGCTGACGTCCTTATGCATGCATGCTCGGTTGGGTGGCATGTACTATACACTGTAATGCTGTGAATCCCTTGTGAGTACATTTTCTATTTAATAAAACACATTTTAAAGTGGTAATGCACTATAGTTTTTTCTATCTTTCCTCATGACCGTTGGAATTCTTTTGGAGTCATTATGTGTATTAATTTGTTGCTGCTGTGAGCCATTTATTTTTCAGGGTCACCATTACTGGACTTGAGGCTGAGACTGGAGGATTTGATGGTTCTCATCCTAAAATAAACTATTGACACTCAGGCTGCAGGGCAAGAGTGGTAATATGGGTTGGTGACAAATTCAAAGCAAGCACCAACATCCCTGAATAGACAGTATGGACATAGATATTCTTTGGCGGGATTTTTTGAGTGCTGATATAGTGAAAACAATGGAATTAAAAAATAAAATATTTTTAATAAGACATACAGAGTAAAATCACAAATAGTTGTTATTAGACAGCATGGACAACAATACAGCTTAAATGCAGATATGCCGTATGTATGGAAGTATCTTATCGTGTAGATGGTGACAATTATGGAATTATCCAGACAGGTTTCGCCACCATGGGCCTCCTCAGGGGCTATATTAAGTGACACGATACAGATCATCACATCAAACACCCAAAAGCTCCAAGGCAAACTCCTGAACCAGAACGGACCCCGCAGCGGGGCACACAGGACGGTCAGGCAAGATCCAATCTGACCAATAACAACCTACTTAAGTGTACATAAGTCAAGGGTGCCGTATAATGTTAAGAGTTACTGATTGGCAGTAAAAATGTATGGAAAATAAGCTAAAAGCCAACTTCAGCAATGAAAGGTCACCCTTTAGGCTTTACACCCTTTAGTGCTGTCCAGCACTCACTCAGGCGCTATTGACCTCTTAGGTTTCGTGATCAAATTTATAATTGTGTTGGCACTTGTAGTTCACCCATTGTAGTTCACCCATTGTATGGAATATTCATAAAATTTATTTGTATTTTGATTTTCATAATCGCATTTGTGTTTGCGTATTCATATCAATGATCGGTATTAAAATACGTAGGATGACTTTGCGCTGGCTGTTACCTACAGGCCTGTGATCTCACATGCAAAGAACTAGTCATTAAAGTGGTTGTAAATTTTGAGACATTTTTACATATAGGTAAGCCTATAATAAGGCTTACTTATATGTACTGAAAATATCTCCTAAACGTGCACCTTTTAGGAGATATTTACCTTGTAGTGCGCCAATGAGGTCATCGGCACATGCGCAGTGAAGAAATGTCACTAGGTGCCGTTTCTTCCCCAGCATGTGCCGTGACTGGCGGCTCCCGTGAGCATCTGCGGGAGTGATGTCATGTGGCTCTGGACAGTCACAGAGCCGGAGTCCGCGGCCCCGGAAGGAAGAGGGGTGAAGATGGATGCTTCCACCAGCAGGGACATTGCGGGCTTCGTTTGAAGTTAAGTGCCACATAATGGGCTAGTATGCAATGCATACCAGCCCATTATGCTTTTACTTTGCAGGGGAATAAAGAGGAAGAAAATCCCATCAGGATTTACTTCCTCTTTAAGGGTTACATAGTTGGTAAGGTCAAAAAAAGACAACAGTCCATCCAGTTCAAGGTGTGTGGGGTCTTGAAAAGTTCTTAGGAAAATGTGGTTAACCTCCACTTGGACAGAAAGTGAGGATAATCTCCATAATTTACATGCAGACAAAATTGAATATCTGAAGAAGAAGGTATTCCTTCGAAACGCGTCAGTTGGCAGTGGCCCTCAAGTCTTCTCTATTGCCATCTGGAGACTGTTGTCTAATGACCGATCATCATTTAAAGGCTTTTATACTGCAGTTTTCTTTCACAGGCTTGTGAGTAGTTTTTAATCTATTTTTTTTTTTTTTATTATAAAATACATCTAAGGATAATGCACAAGACTTGTGCGCCATCTTTTCTCTATTTTCCCGTTAGACAATATTGAACACTGGGCAGAAAATATCATTTTCTCCACTCCAATCAAAGTGCAAAATGGCAGGCTTGTGTTGGTAATGGATGGACAAACCTTTTTGCAGATAAGCCAACACACAGCTAAAATGTCCAGGCACCCTATCAGTAAGTTTTTGGCAGCTTTACTATTTTTGCATTATAAATCTAATGCCTGTCTATCTATACACATAGTTTAAATCTTAAGGGGGAACAATCATCCTAATAATGATATTTGGAAGGGAACCAAAGGCAACCCCTGCAAACCTTCAGTAAGGAAGATAATGGACTATCTTGGTACCCAAATATTAAACAATTGACATTTAAAAAAATATTAAAAGGACATAAATCCACAATTTGGGTAAAAACAGCAATTCATGGTAACATCATCAGATCATACATTATACAAACAATTCTAGCTAATAACATTATATCCTCAAACATACGCTAAGGACATGGAACATATGGATTTTTGATGTACCGCATATCCTCCTCTACATGTTTTGCGGTGATAGCCGCTTCTTCAGGAGGAATTATATAAAGTATAACCCAAGCAAAACCAGCACTCAGTGATAGTCGAGATGAGGGCACCACAAAGGCTCCCCCCCATGGTAGACACAGGGGGCAGATAATATAAGTATATTGATATATGAGTAAATTGCTGGGTTTGAGTACTCAAAGAAAATCCCCCAGGGGATCAGGGCAATTATACCAAGATCACCTTAGATTCCACCTGGAAAAAGTGGTTACCCGAGCTTCCTTCACAGTGGCGTATGGAAGGTTTAATAATCTGAGGTCTATTTATTCATAGCAAAGATGCCCCAACGTATAACAGCTCTAGAGTTTTAGGAATGGTGAACAACTCCGCCAGGTTACAGCAGGCATTCCAGATGCCACTGTGGAGGAAGCCCGGGTAACCACTTTTTCCAGGTGGGATCTTAGGTAATCTTGGTGTAACTGCCTTGCTCCCCCAGGAGATTTTCTTTGAGTACTCAAACCCATACATTTACTGATATATCAATATACTTACATTATCTGCCCCCCGTGACCGCAATGGGGGGAGCCTTCGTGGCGCCCTCGTCTCGACTGTCATTGAGTGCTGATTTTTCTTGGATAATACTTTATATAATTCATCCTGAAGCAATGGCCATCGATCCAAAACATGTAGAGTATATACAGTGCAATAATAATCTATATGTTCCATGTCCTTGGCATATGTCTGAGAATATCATGTTACCAGCTAGAATTGTTTGTATAATGTACGATCTGATTTTGTTCTTATGAATTGCTGTTTTTATCCAAGTGGTGGATTTATGTCCTTTTAATATTTTAGTATAAATAAAAACAAATTTTCTATATGTCAATTATGTAATATTTGGATACTGAAATAGGCCATTATATTCCTTTCTGAGAGTTTGCAGGGGTTGCCCTCAGTCCCCTCTTACTTAAAGTGGTTGTAAACCCTGACATGTGAGTGAACAGCCTCAGATCATTTACAAAGATGAAAAAAATCCTCCTACATAAGTTTTACTTGTTTATCTTCAGTCTTCTCCTCTCTACACCCTTAAAAAGGGCAGATTGTGCTAAAAATCTTTCTTTATCCGCCAGAAGCACAGAGGAGGGGTCGGAGAGGCTGTAGTTACAGTGTGTGACAGCTGATTGGAGGAAAGGAACACACCCCCTTCACACAGCAAAAGAACTGTGTTCTGAATAGGCAAGCTCTGTTCTGAGCTCTCCTCCCCCCCCCGACACAAATTTATCTCATGTGTCGAGAAAACTTCCCAGAAGTGACTTATGCTGATAACAGAGGAAGGAAGCACCAAAAATAAATGACACTCAGAGCTTTGGAGAGAGATAAGTAAACACTGCAGATATACAGTATACTGTATGTGCTTTTTTTAAAAGCAAAACAAATATCTTTGTTCATAGCTGGCATTTCAAAGAAGGTGATCTGGGAAAAAGGTGAAGGGTGAGGTGTGAAGTGCTAATTGCCAGCTTTCGGCTGTGAATATGGGTTAGCATGGACACCCTGACCATTCTGTGGCTATGCAGTCCCATCTGCAACAAACTGTGTTGAACTGTGTGTTCTGACACCTTTCTATTGGAACCGGCATTACCGTTTTCAGAAAGTTGAGCTGCAGTAGCTCTTCTATTGGATCAGACTATAGGGCCAGCATTTGCTCCCCACATGCATCAGTGAGCATTGGCAGCCCATAACTCTGTTTCCAGTTCTCTTGGACCCCTGTTGGTAGGTCCTGACCACTGCAGACCAGGAACATCCCACAAGCGCTCCAGTTTTGGAGTTGCTCTGACCCAGCTGTCTAGCCATTAAAATCTGGCCTCTGTCAAAGCCTCTTAAATCCTTACTCTTTCCCATTTTGTATGTTTTTAACACATTAACTTCAGTGACTATATGGTTCACTTGGTGCCTAATATATCCTATCCATTTCCAGGTGTCTTTGTAACAAGACAATTATTGTTATTCATGGAACGTGTCAGCGGTCATGTATATTTACACACACACTTATTCTTTTTATTCAACTGCAGTAAGTTCAAATTGCTTGTTTATCACTATTTACAGTATTTCATAGTGATATTGCATCTACATATCTATTGGCAAGCCATTGGCTGAGAATAGCACTGTATTCCACTGTAAAGGACTAAAGGAGCTATTTACTGATGAAACAGACAATAGGAATTATATGACAAAGGAAATGTAGAAAAGTGTACAAGAAACAACTGGTTGATTTGCTAAAGGCAAATAGGCTATTAAAGTCAAATTTTAGTTGGCTCCCGTGTTACACCCTCTCATGCTCACCTTTATGACTTCTTCAGAATCTCTCCTATCCTTTAGAACAGTGGTTCTCAACTCCTGTCCTCAGGCCAGATTTTAAGTATTACCTTGGTGAGATGCAGACTAGAATACTGCAATCCCTGAGCAGCAAATTATATCACCTGTGATGCATTTCAGTTATCTTGCAAACCTGGCCTGTTGGTGGGCCCTGAGGACTGGAGTTGAGAACCACTGCTCTAGAACTTCATATCAGAGTGTGTCCAGTTAGCTCATTCCCTGTCCACCTTTAGGTAATCCTTGAAAACTCATTTATTCAGGGAAGCCTACCCCACCTCCACCTAAAAAGTGTACTTGGGTCACCTCCATCAGATAATCCCCTGCAGTTACCTTTAGATTGTAAACTCCATGAGCAAGGCCCTCCTATTCCTTCTGTGTTGAAATCGTACTGTCCCTCTTTGTATTGTAAAGTGTTGTGCATACTGTTGTTGCTTTATACACTGAGCAAAATTATAAACGCAACACTTTTGTGTTTGCTCCTATTTATCATGAGCTGAACATAAAGATCTATGTCTTTTTCTATGTACACAAAAGGCCTATTTCTCTCAAATATTGTTCACAAATCTGTCTAAATCTGTGTTAGTGAGCACTTCTCCTTTGCCAAGATAATCCATCCACCTCACAGGTGTGGCATATCAAGATTCTGATTAGATAGCATGATTATTGCACGTGTGCCTTAGGCTGGCCACAATAAAAGGTCACTCTAAAATTATTATTATTATTATTATTATTTATATAGCGCCAACAGTTTATGCAGCGCTTTACAATATAAAAAAGGTGACAATACAGCTACAATACAATAAAATGCAAGAGGTTTAAGAGGGCCCTGCTCAGAAGAGCTTACAATCGAATAGGGTGGGGCAGGTGGTACAAAAGGTTGTAACTGTGGGGAATGAGCTGATGGAAGTGGTAAAACGTTAGTAGGAGACGTGATAGGCTTTCCTGAAGAGGTGAGTTTTCAGGGATTGCCTGAAGGTCGCAAGAGTAGGGGATAGCCGGACAGGTTGAGGTAGCAAGTTCCAGAGGATGGGAGAGGCTCTGGAGAAATCCTGGAGATGAGCATGGGAGGAGGAGACAAGAGAGCTTGACAGTAGGAGGTCTTGAGAAGAGCAGAGAGGACGGTTTGGGATATGTTTGGTGATGTAGCTCGGGGCAGAGTTGTGGATGGCTTTGTAGGTTGTGGTTAGTATTTTGAATTTAATTCCCTGGGTGATCGGGAGCCAGTGTAGGGATTGGAGGAGAGGGTTGGCAGACACTTAGCAGTTGGTAAGGTGGATAAGTCTGGCAGCAGCATTCATGATAGACTGAAGAGGAAATAGCCTATGGAGAGGCAGGCCAATAAGAAGGGAGTTGCAATAGTCAAGGCGAGAGATAACCAGGGAGTGAATGAGGAGCTTTGTGGTTTCATTTGTTAAAAAGGGGCGAATTTTAGAGATGTTACGGAGGTGAATTCTACAAACTAAATGTGCAGTTTTACTGTATTGAGGGGGTCGGGGGGGGGTCCGAAAACCAGTCAGTATCTGGTGCGACCACCATTTGCCTCACGCAGTGCAGCACATCTCCTTCGTATAGAGTTGATCAGGTTGTTGATTGTGGCCTGTGGAAGTGTTGGTCCATTCCTCTTCAATGGCTGTGCGAAGTTGTTGGATATTGGCAGGAACTGGAACACGCTGTCGTAAACGCCGATCCAGAGCATCCCAAACATGCTCAATGGGTGACATGTCCAGTAAGTATGCTGGCCATGCAAGAACTGGGATGTTTTCAGCTTGCAGGAATTGTGTACAGATCCTTGCAACATGGGGCGTGCATTATCATGCTGCAACATGAGGTGATGATCGTGGAAGAATGGCACAACAATGTGCCTCAGGATCTTGTCACGGTATCTCTGTGCATTCAAAATGCCATCAATAAAATGCACCTGTGTTCGTTGTCCATAGCATAACCCCACCGCCACCATGGGCCACTCGATCCACAATGTTGACATCAGCAAACCGCTCACCCACACAACGCCATACACCCTGTCTGCCATCTGTTATCCATAAAGAGAACACCTCTCCATAGTGCCAGACGCCATTGAATGTGAGCATTTGCCCACTCAAGTTGGTTACGACAACAAACTGCAGTCAGGTTGAGATCCCGATGAGGACGACGAGCATGCAGATGAGCTTCCCTGAGACGGTTTCTGACAGTTTGTGCAGAAATTATTTGGTTATGCAAACCGATTGATGCAGCAGCTGTCCGGATGGCTGGTCTAAGACGATCTTGGAGGTGAAGATGCTGGATATGGAGGTCCTGGGCTGGTGTGGTTACACGTGGTCTGCGGTTGTGAGGCCCGTTGGATGTACTGCCAAATTCTCTGAAACGTCTTTAGAGACGGCTTATAGTAGAGAAATTAACATTAAATTCAAAGGCAACAGCTCTGGTGAACATTCCTGCAGTCAGCATGCCATTTGCACGCTCCCTCAAAACTTGCGACCTCTGTGGCATTGTGCTGTGTGATAAAACTGCACATTTTAGAGTGGCCTTTTATTGTGACTAGCATAAGGCACACCTGTGCAATAATAAAGCTGTCTAATCAGCATCTTGATATGCCACACCTGTGAGGTAGATGGATTATCTCGGCAAAGGAGAAGTGCTCACTAACACAGATTTACACAGATTTGCGAACAATATTTGAGAGAAATAGGCCTTTTGCGTACATAGAAAAAGTCATAGATCTTTAAGTTCAGCTCATGATAAATAGGGGCAAACACAAAAGTGTTGCGTTTATAAATTTTGCTCAGTGTATATCCTTAATAATAATAAAAAATAATGTGTCCCTTTGCTGTCTCCTATTTTAGGAAAAACCTTCCTTCCAATTTTCCCCTCACCGTTGTAATTTTCTGGTGCGGCAGATCTGAGGGAGATGTGATAGGCCCTTTCATCCCCCCTCCTCCATTCATAGAATGAATTGAGGTCTATGAATGGAGAACGGGCAGATGATGGAAATGCCCACCCCTCCATTCATTTATAGATTGTGTTTCATTCATAGAAACTGTAGTATGACTTCAATGAATAGATGAGCTGGGCAGAAAGGGTAGACATTGTTGGCTACTCTTCATTAGGACCTGTCACAGCTCTCTAAATTCTAATGACCCCCATCACACCAGAAGATTTTGGTATCAGCGGTGGGGGGTGCATCGAAGGACGGAGATTTAAATTAAAGCAGCATACAACAGCACAAGGGACGCATCACACTGATGATTGTCCCTTGTACTTTTATTTAAACTAAACTTAGGCTTGCACTTTGCAGGACTTTTTTTACTTTGCAAGGTCATTTTCATCTAGCTTAGTGAAGAAACTCTACTGGCTTCCGTCACCCAATTATGTGCAAGCAAAAATAAATGTATTCTTTAATTCCTTGCTCATGATCAGGTATTATTGGTCTACAAATTTTGGGAAATTATCAACCTCTGAGATAAAATGTGGTAATCCTTACATATTTTGATTAGGTGAATTAGAAAACAGATGATAAAGGTGCTGGTTGGCTAAAGTTTTCAAGATATTTCACAATAAAGATTTATACACAGGCAAGTATATTTGCCTACAAGGGAGAGAGGTGTCTGATGATCATAATGCCTCGTAACTTCTAGACAAAGTACGGTAGAACAATGAAAATGGTACAACGTGGAAGTGTATACATTTATCTTCACTTTGAGAGTAAAGATTATTACCCAACTGTGATTTTTTTGTTCTTTTATTGCAAGGCACATTTGTCTTGGTCAGATCTACGCATCATACAGTTACATCTGGTTGCTTGTGAAAGTGCCATTGCCTAACATTTCCAAGGATAGTTGAGTGATATTTTCCCTCAGAAGCCAAGATGCCTTGAAACTGTGTAACAACGCAGATAACTTCCGCTACATTTGTGGCAAGGTTACATTTGCATCTCAAAAGTGCAGTGTGGCGGCAGTGGTAAAAAAAAGGCATACCACCTATATTTTGGATGCAAAATAGGGGATCGAGACAAGAGTTGGGCCCCTCATTATTGTTGCATTACATGTGCAAGTTATCTGAGTCATTGGCTAAACAAGAAGAAAAAGTCTATGTCCTTCGCAGTCCCAATGGTGTGGTGAGAGACGGAAAATGTTACATGAAAAAACAATACATTTATGGAAAGTTATGTTATTGGTATCAATATAAAGATACATTTATAATGATTGGTGTGGCACCATTCTCATTGCTATATCACATTTTGCAGAAAAGTTATGGAGCATAATCACACATCCCCCTCGTAATTTTGAATTATTTTGATGCAATTTTGACCTGAAGCTGTATCTTGGAAACTGGAGCCAATTAATACACAGTACTTAACCACTTCAATACAATTCCCCCACCCCCCCCCCCCCTTCCTGCCTAGGACAATTTTCACCTTCTAGCGCTGTCATGCTTTGAATGACAATTGCGCGGCCATACAACACTGTACCCCAATTCAATTTTGATAATTTTTTTCAAACAAATTGAGCTTTTTTTTTGGTGGTATTTGATCACCTCTGCGGTTTTTATTTTTTGCGCTATAAACAAAAAAAGACCAACAATTTTGAAAAAAACACAATTTTTTTTTGCTTTTTGCTATAATAAATATCCCCAATTTTTTTTATTTATTTTTTAAAAGGACATTTTTTCCTCAGTTTAGGGCTATATGTATTCTTCTACATATTTTTGGTAAACAAAAAAAACACAATAAGCGTATATTGATTGGTTTGCGCAAAAGTTTTAGCACCTACAAAATAGGGAATAGATTTATAGCGTTTTTATTGTTATTTTTTTTTTTTACTAGTAATGGCGGTGATCTGGGATTTTTTTCAGGACTGCGATATTGCGGCGGACAGATCGGACAGTTCTGACACTATTTTGGGACCAGTGACAATTATACAACGAACAGTGCTATAAATATTCACTGATTACTGTATAAATGTAACTGGCAGGGAAGGGGTTAACACTAGGGGCCGATCAAGGGGTTAAATGTGTTACCTAGGGAGTGATTCTAACTGTGGGGGGAGGAAACTGACTGGGGGAGGTGACCGATCGGTGTTCCTAGATACAAGGAACACACCATCGGTCTCCTCTCCCCTGACAGGACGTGGATCTGTGTGTTTACACACACAGATCCACGTCCCTGCTCTGTGACCAGCAATTGCGTGTGCCTGGCGGCCGCGATGTCCGCCAGGCACACGCATGCCCGCCGTGTCACTCGGGAGCCAATGCGTGTGCCTGGTGGCTGGAAAGCCGAGGACGTCATATGACGGCCACCTGGGATGGTAGAGCAACCTTGCGGCCGTCATTTGACTAAATGCGGGACGGGAAGTGATAAAATTTTTTTATTCGTGACTCAATTCTGGTAAAATTTATCTATCTTCATTTTTCCGAGGCTTTCTACTTGCAAAATGGATTTCACAACATTTACTATGCTAGGAGAAAGATCCCTTGCAAAGTGAACAGCCTGTTTGACTTTAGTAAATCAACCCCAACGCTTCAGGGAACTAATGCATAATAGGCCAGTACTTCTTCAAATTGAGTATGCTAAAAATACAAGTTTTTATTTTTTATTTATTTTTATTTTTTAGAATTAGTGAAGACTAGTCTTTGTATTTTAAGACAAATGTGTATACTGTAAGTACAAATCAATTGCAATATTTAAATATTGTCTGTAAGATGAAGTTGACTATAATTTTACTTATCTGTCATTACAGTCTGGGCAAAAAAGAGTTACAGTACTGATAACAGCTGCTATGCAATTATAGGATAATACGGCCTCTACTCACTGTCTCCAGAGCATAGCTGCTGCAGCCACAACATATTCCTCACTCGTGTCATTTTATCCCTTCCTAAACTCCCAAGGCAGTTATCATTAACCAGTTCTGCTGCTTATCAATTATGCAAACCATTCTAAAGAACAAGGCCCGGTGCCAAAAGGCAAAGACAAAAGTCGTATGCATTTATTGCAAGAGTAAACCTTTGCTTCATATTCATGCTGAGATGTAAAATATTATAGGAAACAATAGACCTCATCTAAATGGTACCCAATGGTTCATAAAATGGTCTTTGGCTCAGCAACCAATCTAAATTGTTAAATTATTTCTTTACACTTAGGACTTCTTATACATAGGAAACCATACTGGGAATTCACTACAATTTATTGAATGTTGGTTTTATTGTAGTTGTTTATACTTGGAAACAATCCTTATGTTTTATTAATATAGCACAATGTTTGTTGCTTGCAAGGAAGGTGAATTCAAAGGCCAGCTCGCTGTGACTAGGATCAATTCACTTTATCTGTTGTGTGACAAGTACTCTAACAGACACAAATATGTTATTTCCTAAGCCTAATGAGATCTTCAGTTTGTACCCAATAGTATTTCCTCCGTTGCCAATTCCTTCATCATGCTTTCCAGTTCTAGAGCAAGGATAGTCTTCTGTCATTTAACTCAGAACAATGCATCTCAGTTTTTGTTCACTACATCATCACCCAATACAGATAATTATGCATAGTGTACAGTGGCGGCCCGTCCATAGGGGGCACCCGGGCGCCCAAAAAAAAAAGTGCCCTTTAAGAGTTTTTTTTTTATGTCTTTTTTTACACATGGCGGCGCGACCATAGTGGCTCGCTTCTGCGCCCGGCCGTCACTCACCACAACAATACATAGGTTCATGCATTGCATGAACCTATGTATTGCTGCCACCCACTATTCAGATGGCCGGCCCCTTGAGCGCCGGCCATCTGAGTCACAGCGTCTGATTGGCCTTTAGAAGTGCCTATCAGAGCCAGCAGGCTCTGATAGGCTTCCCGACTACAGCCTGAGGGCTGTAATCGGCTTCTAAATACATAATGAGAGGACGCACAGGGGTGCGTTCCCTGGCCAATCAGGTTCACCGGGTCTGGTTACCGGTAACCTGATTGGCTGAAGTGACATCGAGGGCGGGAGAAGACATCGAGGACGGAAGAAGGACGGTGCTGACTCGAGGAAGGTAAGTGCAGGGCTGGGGGGGACAAACTTGCTGTATTATGAGGACAAACTGGCTGCATTATGGGGGAGAAACTGGCTGTATTATGGGGGAGAAACTGGCTGCATATAGGGGAGAAACTGGCTGCATTATGGGGGAGAAACTGGCTGTATTATGGGGGAGAAACTGGCTGCATTATGGGGAGAAACTGGCTGCATTATGGGGGAGAAACTGGCTGCATTATGGGGGAGAAACTGGCTGCATTATGGGGGAGAAACTGGCTGCATTATGGGGGAGAAACTGGCTGCATTATGGGGGAGAAACTGGCTGCATTATGGGGGAGAAACTGGCTGCATTATGGGGGAGAAACTGGCTGTATATTGGGGGAGAAACTGGCTGCATTATGGGGGAGAAACTGGCTGCATATAGGGGAGAAACTGGCTGCATATGGGGGAGAAACTGGCTGCAATATGGGGGAGAAACTGGCTGCATTATGGGGGAGAAACTGGCTGTATTATGGGGGAGAAACTGGCTGCATTATGGGGGAGAAACTGGCTGTATTATGGGGGAGAAACTGGCTGCATATAGGGGAGAAACTGGCTGCATTATGGGGGAGAAACTGGCTGTATTATGGGGGAGAAACTGGCTGCATTATGGGGGAGAAACTGGCTGCATTATGGGGGAGAAACTGGCTGAATTATGGGGGAGAAACTGGCTGCATTATGGGGGAGAAACTGGCTGCATTATGGGGGAGAAACTGGCTGCATTATGGGGGAGAAACTGGCGGCATCATGGGGGAGAAACTGGCTGCATTATGGGGGAGAAACTGGCTGAATTATGGGAGAGAAACTGGCTGCATATGGGGGAGAAACTGGCTGCATATGGGGGAGAAACTGGCTGCATATAGGGGAGAAACTGGCTGCATATGGGGGAGAAACTGGCTGCATTATGGGGGAGAAACTGGCTGCATTTAGGGGACAAACTGGCTGTATTATGAGGACAAACTGGCTGCATTATGGGGGAGAAACTGGCTGCATATGGGGGGAGAAACTGGCTGCATATGGGGGGGAAACTGGCTGCATATGGGGGGGAAACTAGTGGCGTTTGGGCACAGTGGCTGCGTTTAATGGGCACAGTGGCGGCAATTGATGATTTGTTTTTTTTCAGTTTGTTTGCGCCCCCCCAAAAAATTTGAGCACCAGCCGCCACTGATAGTGTATACTAATACAGTACCCTAACTGGGTGGCATTTGGTTAGTTACAGTAAAATGTATCATATACAACTCCCATGTTTTTTTAGCAAAAAATAATATTTTCACCTTTTAGTCTTCTTTTAGTCTTCGGTCACAACCCAGATAGCAAGCAATTGAGCTACAAGTTTGAAAACGAGTTGCTAAGCTATTGCTAGACCTGCCAGGCTTCTCAAGTTTGTTGCACAATTTCAGCAAGTCCGCATTGCACGACTCCAGGTCAACTTTCTTTGCAAACATTCTGCAATGTTGTGCAATAATCATCCCACCATAGAGGTCACTATGACTTGCAGAGCTCTTGCTGTAGACTCACCACTGCAACTTTGCTCTTGCTAGAGACTTGCCATGCAGATTTGCTACAAATTAGAAAAGTGTCAACTAGAACTTGCGCTTCAAGTGCCCTGCAAGTGTACAACTTGCCAGTGAAAATGTGCAGCAAGTTAACAGACTTACAATTCAACACTGCAACAAATTTGTGGCAAGTTATCCTTGCTATCTGGGACTGAATCCAACTTTGACGAAGTAGCGGGGCTCGGCAGAGAGCACACGCGAGTGCCCCTATGGGCACTCTACAGAGAGAAGGAGCCAGGAGCGCCGGCAGGAGACCAGAGAAGAGGAGGTTCAGGGCCAGTCTGTGGAATTCCATTGCACATAGTAGGTAAGTATAGAAGTGTTTGTTATTTATTTCCTTTACAATCGCTTCAATTGTGTGAGTGATATCATATAAAAGTCCTTATATAGTGACAATTTCTGTGAACATGTGATTCCTCCTACACCCAGTGAGTCACAATTAAGAACACTCCTGCACCGCCAGCACCATTATTTGATACCTCTTACCAGATTCAAAAGACCCCTGATTATGTAGGATGTATAATGGTGATGGCGGCGGTGAAGCAGTGTCCCCAGTTGTGATTCACTGGGTGTCAGTGGATTCAAATGGTCACAAAAAATAATTAAATACACATTTCAAGGAAGAGGTTGGTTGGTGGGAAGTTCCAATGGCTAACCCACAACTACAGTTGTTGCTGGCACATACATAACAAGGTAACCCTATAAAGGTCTGTAAAATCTTTAATATGGGGCAAATGGCTACTAGAAACCAATCCTTTTATAGTGTGAGGCTGGCATACGAAAAAGAAACTCATTATTGGCCATTGTAAACCATTGTAAACCTGCTAACTGCATTTGACAATCAGGCAGTGCATTACAGTTACAAAAAATGTACTCTGGCAAATGTTCAATTTTATTTGCTGGGACCATGAATTTCAGCCCCGTTGGATTTGCTGTGAACCCATGGTAGCAGCGAACCCGAACCCCATTCCTAGCTGTAATCATTTATTTAAAAAACACTGACCCAATCACCTGGGCCAGTGCTCTGTCAATAACTTTAACTTTAAGTTGAAAGAAGGGGGAAATATAGCTACTCCCTGAATCATAAAAGGGTCAAGCAAAGCTTATGCTGTAACACAAAGGTGCTTTTCAGTTCAGTATCTAGCTTAAATTTTGGCAAGCCAAGCTTGGGGAAGGTAGGGTCACTTTACAACCCAAGTGCATTTTGTTTCTGTTTCCAGAACGTTTATAAAGCTCTGCAACTATATAGTAGCAGGTTCTTCTGTGTAAAAAAAATGATATGTCTGCTTTAAACAGTAATGAAAAAGATTGTATGTATACTACTTACGTAAAGTATGTTGGTCATTAGCATTGACGTTTGGCTGACAAAGATGGTGGAACATTTTTTACTATGGTTGGTTTTATTGCAGTGAGATATGGCAATGGATGTTCAGAAATGCTCTGCAGACATAAGTATTTAATGTACAAACCCATATGGTTAATTTCCATCTAATATCTACTTTTTGGTATCACTTTATTAGCTATTATCTATAGCAGGGGTGCCAAACTCAATTTCATTGCAGGCCACATCAGCAGTATGGTTGCCCCAAAAAGTATCTGGGGTGTGCTGGAGTGTACAGTTCAGGATTACACTACGTACAGAGTGAAGAGTCCAGGAGTGCGCTACATATAGTGTTTAGGGGTGCATTACGTACAGGGTTCAGGAGTGTGCTATGTACAGAGTGCAGTGTTCAGTAGTGCATTACGTACAGAGTCCAGAGTTCAGGGGTGTGCTACATATGGAGTTCAGGGTTGCGCTTACGTACAGAGTGCAGAGTTCAGGAGTGTGCTACAGTATGTACAGAGTGCAGGGTCAAGGTGTGTGTTACATACAGAGTGCAGAGTTCAGGAGTGGGTTGTGTACAGAGTGCAAAGTTAAGGAGTGCGCTACATATGAAGTTCAGAGTACAACCCCCCCAAAGCTTCTTCGCATCTCCTACCTGGCCTGCTTCTAGTTCCTCCCTGTGTACGTGACTCCAGTAACTCCCTGTGTAGCTGGCTTTACTACCCATGTATTTGGCTCTAGTACCTCCCTGTGAAGACAGCTCCTCCTTGCCTTGCAGCGAGATCTTTCTCTCTCTCAGATTCTGGAAATCTTTACCTGCTGTGCCCTGCCATGAGTGTGTGCAGGGATCTGTTAGATCTAGGAACGACTGAGAGAAAAACTTCCCCTTGTAAACACAGAAGGCTTCTGTGTTTACAAGTGACAGCAGGAAGTCATATGACAGTGAAATCAGTGCCATATGACAAGGCCTGGTGGGCTGGTTTTAGCCCGCAGGCCTTGTGTTTGATATACTATATTACCAAAAGTATTGCAACACCTACCTTTACACGCACATGAACTTTAATGGCATCCCAGTCTTAGTCCATAGGGTTCAATATTGATTTGGCCCACCCTTTGCAGCTATAACAGCTTCAACTCTTATTGGAAGGCTGTCCCACAAGGTTTAGGAGTGTGCCTATGGGAATGTTTGACCATTCTTCCAGAAGCGCATTTGTGAGGACAGGCACTGATGTGGAGAAGGCCTGGCTCGCAGTCTCCACTCTAAAATATCCCAAAGGTACTCTATCAGGTTGAGGTCAGGACTCTGTGCAGGCCAGTCAAGTTCAATTCTTAAGGCATCAGCATACAAAGAGATTTTGGACAATTTAATGCTCCCAACTTTATGGGAACAGTTTGGGGATGGCCCCTTCCTGTTCCAACATGACTGAGTTCCAGTGCACAAACAAGGTCCATAAAAAACATGGACGAGTGAGTTTGGGGTGGAGGAACTTGACTGGCCTTCACAGAGTCCTGACCTCAACCAGACAGAACACCTTTGGAATGAATTAGACCGGAGACTGGGAGCCAGGCCTTCTCATCCACATCAGTGCCTGACCTCACAAATGTGCTTCTGGAAAAATGGTCAAACATTTCCATAGACACACTCCTAAACCTTGTGGACAACCTTCCCAGAAGAGTTGAAGATGGTATAGCTGTAAAGGGTGGGCCAACTCAATATTGAACCCTTACGGACTAAGACTGGGATGCGATTAAAGTTCATGTGCGTGTAAAGGCAGGCGTCCCAATACTTATGGTAATAAAGTGTATGTGATCTATAGTATCCCTTCTAGGGATGAGCTTCGTGTTCGAGTCGAACATACGTTCGACTCGAACATCGGCTGTTCGATCGTTCGACGAAGATCGAACGATTTGGGCCGTTCGCGCCAAATTCGAGTGACGCGAACGGCCCACAATGCACTACGCCATCGCAGTGTCATCCAGGCGCTGTGATTGGCCAAGCATGCACTGTGACCCCGCATGCTTGGCCAATCACAGCGCCGGCAGCGAGGAGAGCAATGATTGGCCACAGGCAGGATGCCTGTGGCCAATTATTGCTGAGGGTGTTTAGTACACGCCCCACACTATAAAAGGCCGCCAGCACGGCGGCCTAGTGTAGTGTGTTCCGGAGCAGGGATAGAGCAGCATAGGCAGGGACAGTGACTTTTATTTCTTTCTTGCTTAACCTGGATTCCTTTAGTTTAGGGAAAGAGAAGGATAGGTAGGGAGAGTGTCAGTGTGTTTTGTGCTTGTGCTATATTGTGCTTAAAAAAAACATTTTTTCTAGGGACAGAAAACTGTAGGTAGGGAGAGTGTCAGTTTCTTTCACTGTCAAAGTCCTTGTTTCCAGGGACCTGGAAGGACAGTGAGTGAATTCTCCTTGTGCTAAATTGTGCTTAAAAAAAACATTTTTTCTAGGGACAGAAAACTGTAGGTAGGGAGAGTGTGTCAGTTTCTTTCACTGTCAAAGTCCTTGTTTCCAGGGACCTGGAAGGACAGTGAGTGAATTCTCCTTGTGCTAAATTGTGCTTAAAAAAAACATTTTTTCTAGGGACAGAAAACTGTAGGTAGGGAGAGTGTGTCAGTTTCTTTCACTGTCAAAGTCCTTGTTTCCAGGGACCTGGAAGGACAGTGAGTGAATTCTCCTTGTGCTAAATTGTGCTTAAAAAAAACATTTTTTCTAGGGACAGAAAACTGTAGGTAGGGAGAGTGTGTCAGTTTCTTTCACTGTCAAAGTCCTTGTTTCCAGGGACCTGGAAGGACAGTGAGTGAATTCTCCTTGTGCTAAATTGTGCTTAAAAAAAACATTTTTTCTAGGGACAGAAAACTGTAGGTAGGGAGAGTGTGTCAGTTTCTTTCACTGTCAAAGTCCTTGTTTCCAGGGACCTGGAAGGACAGTGAGTGAATTCTCCTTGTGCTAAATTGTGCTTAAAAAAAACATTTTTTCTAGGGACAGAAAACTGTAGGTAGGGAGAGTGTGTCAGTTTCTTTCACTGTCAAAGTCCTTGTTTCCAGGGACCTGGAAGGACAGTGAGTGAATTCTCCTTGTGCTAAATTGTGCTTAAAAAAAACATTTTTTCTAGGGACAGAAAACTGTAGGTAGGGAGAGTGTGTCAGTTTCTTTCACTGTCAAAGTCCTTGTTTCCAGGGACCTGGAAGGACAGTGAGTGAATTCTCCTTGTGCTAAATTGTGCTTAAAAAAAACATTTTTTCTAGGGACAGAAAACTGTAGGTAGGGAGAGTGTGTCAGTTTCTTTCACTGTCAAAGTCCTTGTTTCCAGGGACCTGGAAGGACAGTGAGTGAATTCTCCTTGTGCTAAATTGTGCTTAAAAAAAACATTTTTTCTAGGGACAGAAAACTGTAGGTAGGGAGAGTGTGTCAGTTTCTTTCACTGTCAAAGTCCTTGTTTCCAGGGACCTGGAAGGACAGTGA
Source organism: Rana muscosa (assembly GCA_029206835.1). Taxonomy (NCBI): domain Eukaryota; kingdom Metazoa; phylum Chordata; class Amphibia; order Anura; family Ranidae; genus Rana; species Rana muscosa. Next base: position 527,886,037 of record CM055118.1, on the reverse strand, counting down.
GTGAATTCTCCTTGTGCTAAATTGTGCTTAAAAAAAACATTTTTTCTAGGGACAGAAAACTGTAGGTAGGGAGAGTGTGTCAGTTTCTTTCACTGTCAAAGTCCTTGTTTCAAGGGACAGAGAAGGACACCTGAAGGTAGCCCTTATTGCTTTTTTCCCATCTCCCTGCAGGCCATCTATTAGAATGTCTGGAAGGCAAACAAGGAGAGGCAGACAGTCAGGAGGCAATAAAAGAGGGCAAGCAGGCTCTGTGTCTGGGGGCAACAGTGCTGGTCGTGGACGCGGTGCATTGTCATCAGCACATGGCCATGGGACACGCTTGTCCTTCTTTTCGGCAGCTGGACATGTTGAGCCACATCATGCCGAAGACTTGGTAGAGTGGATGACCAAGCCCTCCTCCTCCTCCTCATCCTCTCTCACCCAGGCTCAGGGTACTGGAAAAGCAGCTGCCAAAGCGTCCTCTTCCCTGGTATCAATGTCAGACTCATCATCAGTCACTCCTTCCCTAGACCCACCATGTCCTCCTCCTGAGGAGTCCCCCGAACTGTTTCAGCACAGTGTTGGGTACATGCTCCAGGAGGATGCCCAGCGTTTCGAAGGGTCTGATGATGAAACCCAGCTAGAGGAAGGCAGTAGCGTGAGATCAGACAGAGGGGATACTCAAGAAGGACACCAATCTGGCAGTCATGTTCCAGCAGCTGCAGCATACTGCCAGATTGGCTCCAGTGATGAGGAGGGAGGTGATGATGAGGTCACTGACTCCACGTGGGTGCCTAATAGGAGAGAGGAGGAGGAGGAGGATGAGGAGGAGGCACATCTCCAACGAGGCAGGATGCCCTTTGGTGGCCAGCGTAAGGGCAGTACACCGACGGAATCACACCGCAGAGCTCCGCCTGTGCAGGGCGCTGCCTCTGCCCGTCATTCAAAAAGTTCTTTGGTGTGGGCCTTTTTTGAGGCTAGTGCATCAGATCGCACAGCTGCTGTTTGCAACATATGTCTCAAGCGTATATCGCGTGGCCAAAACATCAGCCGCTTGGGTACCACATGCCTGACCAGACATATGTTGACCTGCCATGCAGCTCGTTGGCAAGCCTACCTCAAAGACCCACACCAAAGAACAAAGCGGACCTCTCCTTGCACCGCATCAGCTGGGATCTCCAACCCCACTATAACTTCAGTCCTCTCTGAAACATGCACTGAGAGGAATGAAGGTGTAGAATTAGGTGTGTCACAGCCAAGTACTTGCGGCCACTCTGCTAGCAGTACACCGACGTCCGATTCTAGCAGGCAAATTTCCCTGCCCCAGCTGCTGGACCGTCGAAAGAAGTTCACTCCCAGCCATCCACATGCCCAGCGGTTGAATGCTAGCTTGGCTAAATTGCTAGCGCTTCAACTGCTGCCTTTTCAGTTGGTAGACTCGGCCCCCTTCCGTGAGTTTGTGCAATGTGCGGTTCCTCAGTGGCAGGTTCCCAAACGCCACTTTTTCTCACGGAAGGCTATTCCGGCTCTCTACCGGCATGTGGAAGGCAATGTCTTGGCCTCGCTGGACAGGGCGGTCAGCGGTAAGGTGCATATTACCGCTGACTCATGGTCCAGCAGGCATGGACAGGGACGTTACCTTTCTTTCACGGCCCATTGGGTCACTCTTTTGGCAGCTGGGAAGGATGCAGGACAAGGTGCAGTAGTGTTGGAGGTTGTCCCACCGCCACGCCTCCAAAATGCTACTACTGGTTGTGACACACCTCTCTCCTCCACCCCCTCCTCTTCTTCTTCCTCCATGGCCTCTTCCTGTGGTTTGTCCTATGAACCAGCGGTGCTCCGTAGCCGTTCACGGGGCTACGCAAGTACGCAGGCAAAAAGATGCCATGCCGTGCTTGCGCTGGTGTGTTTGGGGGACAGAAGCCACACTGGGGCAGAGGTCCTGTCTGCTCTGCAGGGCCAGGCCGAGAGGTGGTTGACGCCACGCCAGCTTAAGCCAGGAATGGTGGTTTGCGACAATGGCACCAACCTCCTCTCCGCCCTCCGACAGGGACAACTGACCCATGTGCCCTGTGTGGCTCACGTCCTTAACCTGGTGGTGCAGCGGTTCTTGGGCAGGTACCCGGGCTTACAGGATGTCCTGAGGCAGGCCAGGAAAGTCTGTGTGCATTTCCGCAGATCTTATAATGCCAGTGCTCGCCTGGCTGAGCTGCAAAAGGAGTTGAACCTGCCCAAGAACCGCCTTATATGTGACATGCCCACCAGGTGGAACTCAACGTTGGCCATGCTGCAGCGGCTGCACACGCAGCAGAGGGCCATCAATGAGTACCTGTGCGACTACGGCACCAGGACAGGGTCAGGGGAGCTTGTTTTTTTTTCTCCACGCCAGTGGGGCATGATCAGGGATGCATGCACTGTCCTGGCACCATTTGAGGAGGCCACGAGGATGGTGAGCAGTGACAGTGCATGCATCAGTGACACTGTACCTCTTGTCCACCTGTTGGAGCACACGCTGCGTGGAATAATGGACAGGGCACTTGAGGCAGAACAGAGGCAGGAAGAGGAGGACTTCCTTGCCTCTCAAGGCCCCCTTTACCCAGACAGTGTTCCTTCTGTCCCACCCATCGCACAGGAAGAGGAGGAGGAGGAGGAGGAGGAGGAGGAGGAGGAGGATTGTGTCAGCATGGAGGTGGAGGCTGGCACTCAGCATCATCAGCAGCAGTCTTTTAGGGATGATTTACAGTCCCAAGAAACCAGTGGACTTGTACGTGGCTGGGAGGAGGTGGCTGCGGATCATGTCATCCTTAGTGACCCAGAGGACTCCGGAGCGAATGCCTCAGCAAACCTATGCTGCATGGCCTCCCTGATCCTGCAAAGTCTGCGGAAGGATCCTCGTATTCTTCGGATCAAGGAGAGGGACCATTACTGGCTGGCCACTCTCCTTGATCCACGGTACAAGGGTAAGGTTGCGGACCTTATGTTACCGTCGCAGAGGGAGCAGAGGATGAGACAACTCCGGGAGGCCTTGCAGAAAGGTCTGTGCAACGCGTTCCCAGAGACTGGGAGGTTACAAACTCCTGGTCCTGGACAACGAGTTGCTGAGGCTTCGGCCAGTCAAAGAAGGAGCGGTGGGGAAGGTGGCCGTCTGACCGATGCGTTCAGACAATTCTTTAGTCCGCAGCCCCAAAGTATGATCGGTTCCAGCAACCATCGCCAGCGTCTGATAAACATGGTGCAGGAATATCTAGGGGCAAGGTCAGACTTGGACACCTTCCCCACCGAAAATCCTCTGGCTTACTGGGTCTTGAGGATGGATCACTGGCCAGAGCTTGCACAGTATGCAATTGAGCTACTGGCCTGTCCTGCATCCAGCGTTCTTTCGGAACGCACATTCAGTGCTGCTGGAGGATTTGTCACGGATCACAGGGTGCGCCTGTCCACCGACTCGGTTGATCGACTGACTTTCATCAAGATGAACCAGTCTTGGATCACCACCAGCTACCACACACCTGATGCTGATATAACAGACTAATTGATTTTAACATGTCACATCCCTTCAAGACTGATGCTGATGCTGAGTGCCTGTGCTGTTATGTTGACTGGCTATCCTCCTCCTCCGAGTCCTCAATGATACGATTGATGATGATAGCTTGGAAGATCATTTTTGTTTATGGGTGCCGCCACCAGTGGCTAAGGCCCAATTTTTCAGCCCCTGTTTTACAGGGGCGTGTAATTACAATTTTTTTAGCAATAATTTGCCATAGGGCTCATTGCTGTGCTCCAAGTACAGTATCTGTGAGGGGTTGGAGTGTTGTGGCACCAGTGCCTAAGGCCCAATTTTTCAGCCCCTGTTTAACAGGGGCGTGTCATTACAATTTTTGAAGCAATACTTTGCAACAGGGCTCATTGCTGTGCTCCAAGTACAGTATCTGTGAGGGGTTGTAGTGTTGTGCCACCAGTGCCTAAGGCCCAATTTTTCAGCCCCTGTTCAACAGGGGCATGCAATTACAATTCTTGATCTAATAATTCACAGCAGGGTCCATTGCTGCACCCACCAAGAGTAACTCTGAGGGCTTACAGTCTTGTGGCAACGCCACCACCACCACCACCACGAAAGGCCCAATTTTTCAGCCCCTGTTCAAAAGGGGCATGTAATTACAATTCTTGATCTAATAATTCACAGCAGGGCCCATTGCTGCACCCACCAAGAGTAACTGTCAGGGCTTACAGTGTTGTGGCACCAGCACCACCATCAAAGCCCCAATTTTTACTACCACTGTTCAACAATTATATGTAATTAAAATTCCTGATATAATAGTTGACAGCAGGGCGTTCCAGCACCAACCAAGAGTAACTGAGTGCTTACAGTGTTGTGCCAACACCAACAACTAAGGGGCCTATTTCTGCAGAGTATATACGGCAGGTCCCTACTTTCAAACATCCAACTTACAAACGACTCCTACTTGCAAACGAAAGAAGACAACAGGAAGTGAGAGGAAATCTACCCCTAGAAAGGAAAATTCTCTCCTGTAAGAATAAATATGGGAGAAAGGGGTCTCATCTGTACTGATGCTTTATCAGCAATCCTTGTTTCAAGAAAAACACCACATTTCAAAAACAGTTGTCATTGGGACGGAAAGTGAGGTGAAATGTTCTGAACAGGGGCACAGACAGCAAAACAAATGTTACAGGGGTGATAACCCTTACCTATGTTTCCCAAAAAGTTTAAAAATAGATTTTTGGGCTGGAGCTACACTTCAACAATGTACCTGTTCAAAATTACAAACAGATTCTACATAAGAACAAACCTACAGTCCCTGTCTTGTATGCACCGCCTGTATACGGCTGTTCAGAGTATATAGGGCCTTTTTTATTTTATGTGCGGGGTTCCCCTTAATATCCATACAAGACCCAAAGGGGCTGGTAATGGGCTGGGGTAGGGGGGGGTCATGGGGTAGCTATGCCATTTTTCTTAAAGAATTTCATCCATATTACCGGGACCAGACATTACATTAAAGCCGCAAGCAGTTTTAAATGGCTTTTTTTTCCTTTAGAAGTGTCATTTTGTGCAGGGACAGTTCTAAACACGGGAAACACGTGGCACTTCACAGGCATACTTTAGACACCCCCCAGGTACGATATTTAAAGGAATATTTGACTTTTTTTTTTCACTTTATGCATCATTAAAATGACTGCTCCCGAAAAACGACCGTTTTTAAAACTTCTTTTTGCATTGATACATGTCCCCTGGTGCAGAACCCGGGTTCCCAAACCCTATTTATGACAATAACATGCATAATAGTTGTTATAATTAGCACTTTAGAATTCGAACGTTCGCATCCATTGTATTTAATAGGGTTCTAATGTTCGTTCGAACTTTCGGTCCGTTCGCGGGTTCTGGTGCGAACCGAACCCGGGGGTGTTCGGCTCATCACTAATCCCTTCATGTATTAGTGATTATACTGTAAATGTATGCATACTATTTATATTTATTTTAGCCCTGGTAAAGAGGGCACTCTTGAGCCCTCAAAATGTGTTGGATGCCTATTTTGTTTAAACCATTTAATAAAATAAACACTTTTAGACTCCAACCCTCTAGTGTGGCACTAATTTTCTTCCTTCCTCTTCTGGTTTCATAAGCTTTTAAATGTAACTTGGGTACAGTCAGTTAATTACTGGTTACTTAGCTCTTCATAGCTCATTAGTCAACGTTTACTTTGATAAAGAGTGATTAGCCATTTTGAAAAAGTAAAAAAATAAAAATCTAGATTAGTAAGTGTTGTATATACTACTTGGTGTAGAAATTCAGTTTTGAAACAAAATAAGCACAATAGCATGTATTTGGAATCAACAAAAATCTGGTTTTGTTAATATACTTCTTAACAGCATTCACCAATCTTACAACGTAGGTTGAGCAATCCCAAAGTGTTCCAAGGCACATATATAAACATTCTATGCGGCTACCGAATAACTGATATGGGAGTAAGAAATAAGATATGAATAATTCAGGACTGAGGAACAATTCACATACTGATGCTTGTTTTACAAATGGATTTGCTCTGCAGGAAACAAAATCATCACGGTTTCCCTTTTGCACTATGATTGTGACTATGCATACATAGACTGAGTGTATGAGTTCTTTTGCTTTGAATTGCTTCGAATAAAAGGGATGTGCTTTATTCAGGTATGCCCTTCCTCACGGCATTGCCTAATTAGCAATTCTTTTTGAATTTGATCAGTCTTCTAGAAATCCTAATCAAGCAATGACCAGGCCAGCAGCACTATAACAAGATCAGGCAATACTTATGCCTCGTACACACGTCCGGTTTTCCCGTCGGAAAAACTGCGATCAGAACTTTTGGCCGGGAATTCCGACCGTGTGTATGCTCCATCGCAATTTTTCCGACGGGAAAACTGGCGGAAAAAAAAGAGAGCAGGATCTCTATTTTCCCGTCAGGAAAAAATCCTAGCTGGAAAACCGTTCGTCTGTATACTTTTCCGACGAGAAAAAAAACGTGCATACTCGGAAACAATTCGACGCATGCTCGGAAGCATAGAACTTCATTTTGTCGGCTCGTCGTAGTCTTTTCCGTCACCACGTTCTTGGCAGTCGAAAGTTCACTAGACTTTTGTGTGACCGTGTGTATGCAAGGCAGGCTCGAGAGGAATTCTGTCAGGAAAACCATTGTTTGTTTTTTTTCCCCGACGGGAAAACCGGTCGTGTGCACGAGGCATAAGACTCATCTGCATTTATGTCACCCCCGGCCGCCCCTCTGAAAAGCCATCCACGGTAGCTGACAAATGACTGGTAGGTGATACATCTCCTCCTCAGGGTCTATTTTAACCCTTAAAAGCCCACATTCTGCTCCATAACATTGCCCAGTTGTAGGGTGGTTGTGATGCAACCCTATATATTTGAATGGGTGGGATTTAGAAGCAGTGCAGTCTGATGAATACAACGGGGGGATGATCATTTTTTCTGTGTCTGTTTTTTCACAAGCCCTAGCTGCAATTATGAGCGAACGCTTAGGGGAAAATTCCAGAAAAATATTAATTTATTATTATCTGTGTCACTATCTCTTTATCTGATTTTACTCTAAAAGCACTATTTAAACAAGAAAAACAATCAGGTCCTTCCTTCAGCACAAGCATAATCTTCCCGGCATGTTTGAACAATTAGATATCATACACAATATAATTTGACTTTATCAGTATATAATGTGACTGTAAATATATAAATACATTTCATGAACTGATTTTTAACATCACATTAGAATAAGAACCCAGTGCATAGAGCATATTACTCAAGTTAGATGAATTTTGTTATCCTTTGTGGAGTTTTCCTTGAAATATTCATCTACTACCCTACAGCTAGGTACTAATGTTCAGGAGTGTGTTACGTACTCCTGAACATTACAGTAGGCGTACGTAACGGATATTGTAGCCTCACACAACACAAACATTCTTTAAAGTGGTTGTAAACCCACTTTTCAAAATAAAGTAAAAAACCCACCTGCAGGACAAAGGCATAATGAGCTAGTATGCATAACATACTAGCTCATTATGTAATACTCACCTCAGATCAAGGCCCCCTCAGCCGTCCTCGTACAATGCTCCCGGGGGTTACTTCCGGGTATCGCAGCCCCGGCGCTGTGTTTTGCCAGAGCCGCGATGACGTCACTCCCACGTATGCGTTTCTAACGTGCATGTGCCGTAGACATCATTATTGTAAATATCTCCTAAACCTCCACAGGTAAGCCTTAATATAGGCTTACCTGTAGGTAAAAGTAGTTGTAAAGGGTTTACAACCACTTTAAATACCTAACTTGCCATGTAATGTCAAAGCACTACATGGTGCCAAGCTTGATAATCTGCTCACATTTTTCTTTCCCTGGTTCCCCCTCCCCTCATTTAATGACATACTGTATTTATCGGCGTATAACACGCGCCAGCGTATAACACGCACCCCAAGTTTAGGAGGGAATTTTAAGGAAAAAAAACTTTTAGAAGGGAAGTTCAAGGAAAAAAAACTTACATTTAAATGCAGCCTTGTCCATCCATCATTGCAGCCTTGCCCAGTGTCCATCTGCAGCCTTGCCCAGTGTCCATCTCCAGCCTTGCCCAGTGTCCTTACAGCCTTGCCCAGTGTCCTTGCAGCCTTGCCCAGTGTCCTTGCAGCCTTGCCCAGTGTCCTTGCAGCCTTGCCCAGTGTCCTTGCAGCCTTGCCCAATGCATTTGCAGCATTGCCCAGTGTCCTTGCAGCCTTGCCAGTCTCTTTTGATTTGAAATTGGTGCCGATTTCCGCTGTGGAGAGGAGCGAGCGGGGCCGAGTGTACTTCGGCTAGACTCGGCTCCTCTCGCAGTCCCGCCCATCTCCACTGATTACGCAGCTGACATACAGAAAGCCGAGTGTAGTTTGGCTAGACTCGGCTCTGCTCACAGTCAGGGGTGGGACTGCGAGAGGAGCCGAGACTAGCCGAAGTACACTTGGCTTTCTGTATGTCAGTGGCGCTCGCAATCAGTGGAGGTGGGCGTGACTGCGAGAGCCGAGTAAAGCCGAGTGTACTTCTCGGCTCCGCTCCGCTCGCTCAGATCAGCGGGGATCGGCGTATAACACGCACCCACGATTTTCCCCTGATTTTAAGGGGAAAAAAGTGCGTGTTATACGCCGATAAATACGGTATTTAAGTACAACCTATGTTTTAATTCTATACCCTATTTTATATCCAATTATCGCATTGTGTCTAGGTGCTTAAAGTGGAACTTTAGGCAGAAAACTAAGCCCTGCTAGATGACTTCAGACTGGCCACTTTTGCAGGAAAAGCATTGTAAAATGTTAAAAATAAGTGCCTTTACTGTTTAAAATCCAGTAATACACTGTCTCAACCTGCTCTGCACGTGCTCAGTTGCCTTTAAAGTGGAGTTCCACCCTAAAAAAAACTAAAAAAATTTTTTTACTCACCCGAAATAGCGGTTACTGTGCGGAATTCCCTAATCTGCCTCTTCCTTATAAGCGGTGGGTCTCCCACCGCATCCTCTTCGAGTGAATGGGGCGCGCTGCCTTCTGGGAACTGTGTGTATCCCAGAGAGCAGCCGCTCATTCACAAATCGGCACGAGACTCGGGCATGCACAGTAGGAAACGGGCAGTGAAGCCGTAAGGCTTCACTGCCTGTTTCCCTTAGTGACGATGGCGGTGCGGGACCTGCAGTGATCGAGGGATCGGCATCGGGGGGGCCATAATCGCGGGCGATTAGGACAGGTAAGTGTCCTTATTAAAAGTCAGCAGCTACAGTGTTTATAGCTGCTGACTTTAAAAAAAAAATTAAAATTGCGGGTGGAATCCCGCTTTAATTTTTAGGCACTGCTGAGTTTGTAGAGGCCGATCTTCTGACAGCCTTAAAGTAGAACCTAAAACCCTCCAATCCTTTACAGCCAAGGAAGCTGCTTCTGTTTGAACTGCAACTGCCATGGTGCTGCACATGTGATCAGTTATGACACCAGCCATTTGATGGTCTGACAGTTTGGTTGAGGACACAATCAAACGTGACAGTTTGCATTTCCAGCATTCCAAGAATGTAACCATTTTGAATGAGTTTAGTCTTGCTTTGTGATTTACTGCTGGGGCTTTGGGTTTCGGAAAAATGTCAGTCTCTGGCAAGAAGTGACGGGAACAGTGCTGGAGGTACTTTACAGCACACACTAATTTTAGTAGCATAATTATTAATGTGGAATGTATGTAATTGCTAAAGAACATTATTTTTTATCACGCTGTTATGGGTAAAGTTCCACTTTAAGTATGCAATGCAGGCATAACATAGTTTCTAGAAAACATCACAACACCCCGACTCAGTAGTTTTTTCAGAGCCCCCAGCCTTAATGTAAGCACTGGGATGGTTCTTGGTAGGATATAATGCAAATATCAAAATCCTTCCCCCCCCCCCCTAGCTAATGCCCACATGTGATGCTTAGCCTACATGATTGAAAGAACTGATATTAAATAAATAAAATGGGAGGGGCCAGGGATAGTACGGTTGGGAAGGAATGAGCTAGATCAGGGGTCTCCAAACTTTTTTAACCATGGGCCAGTTTATTGTCCTTCAGACTTTAGGGGGGCCGGACTGTGGGCAGTCGGAGTGGAAAATGTCCTGGGGTCACTGGGAGTAAAAAGTGCCCCATCACTGGTGTCAGTGGGGGAAATAGTGCCCCATTGTTGGTGTCAGTGGAAGGAATACTGTCTTGTCTCAGCAAAAGGAATAGTGCCCCAAGGGCTGGATAAAGGTACACAAAGAGCCACAGTTTGGAGACCATTGGGCTAGATTATGCTGAACATCCCCCAGTCAAGAAATGTGTCAGGCTGTATCTGACTTGCTACAGCTTCTAATGCACTCTCTGGGAAGCTCATAGTGTGCAGTAAAATCTGAGTCTGAGTAAGTCCTTTCAGTTAAGGAAAGGATAACTGTGCAAGGTAACAGGTGAAGGTAAACCGTGAGTTCAGTTTTAAAAAAAAGCAAAAGTTAGAGTAGCCAAGGGTTCTTTGTCAATTTTAACCTATCCTCCATTCATTAAATTGAAATAGGTAGCAAAGGACTGAGCTTTTGCAAGGTTTACAGCAAAACAGCAGCCAATCCTTCTGGTGTCCTTACTGTGAATCACTTTGTTGGGACCCCGTAAACTTATCATATGTAGATGGTGGGTTACCAAGAGGTTCCAAGTGGGCTTAGGCCTCTTGAAAATGCCAATCCTGCCATGTGAACTTAGCATATACAACCTAGTTTCAAGGGCCACAATGATCTCACTTAAAGTGTCTGTAAACCCTTAAATATACCCAGTGAAGTGATTGGCCACAGTTCATATGCAGGGATAAAACAAATCCTCCCTAAGAGGTTTTACCTGCAGTCTTCTCTCCTCTACAGCCATTCAAATTCCAGAATGTATAAATCTTGTCTGAGCTGTCAGAAACCAGGGGTTGGAGAGCTGAAGTTACACTCTGTAGAGCTCAGTGAGGGAAGCCCTGAGAGCTGATTGGAGGGAAGGGACAAAACCCACAACACTGAGGAACAGAGCTGAGGCTGTCAATCAGCTGGAGCTCCCTCCCCTGTCACCATTTTCTCTTGGTGTCAGGAAAACTTGTCAGAAGCGATTCATGCTGATAGCAGAGGAAGGAAGCAGCAGACAGAAATTACACTAATGCCGCGTACACACGATCGGTTTTCCCGTCGGAAAAACCTTGGATGGTTTTTCCGACGGAATTCAGCTCAAGCTTGTCTTGCATACACACGGACACACAAAAGTTCTCTGAACTTTCGACCGTCAAGAACGCGGTGACGTACAACACTACGACGAGCCGAGAAAAAGAAGTTCAATGGTTTCCGAGCATGCGTGTTTTTTTTCCCCGTCGGAATTGCATACAAACATTTTTTTCGATAGGAATTTTTTCTGGCGGGAATTCCGACAGCAAAAGTCAGATGGAGCATACACACGGTCGGAATTCCTGACGAAAAGCTCACATCGGACTTTTTCTGTCCATGTGTACGTGGCATTAGGGGTTGATTTACGAAAGGCAAATCCCCTTTGCACTACAAGTGCACTGCAAGTGTACTTGGAAGTGCAGTCATTGTAGATCTGAGGGGGAAGGTCTAAAATGAGGGAAAGCTCTGCTGATTTTGTCATCCAATTATGTGCAAGCTAAAATGCTGTTTTTTATTTTCCTTGCATGTCCCCTCTAAAGCCCTGTACACACGATCGGATTTCCTATGGTTTTTAAACCAATGGATTTTTCCATCGGAAAACCGATGAAGCTGACTTCCATCAGTCTTGCCTACACACCATCAGTCAAAAAACCGACTGTTCCAAACACGGTGACGTAAAACACTCCGATGAGCCAAGAAAAATGAAGTTCAATGCTTCTGAGCATGCGTCGACTTGATTCTGAGCATGCGTGGGTTTTTTATCCGATGGAGTTCCCCACAGACGATAGTAATTTGCTATCGTTTTTTTTTAACCATCGGATAAATTTAAAACATGTTCTATTTTTAAACACTGATGGAAAAAAGACCGATAGGGCCCACACACGATCAGTTTGTCCGATGAAAAAAGTCCATCGGACTGTTTTCATCGGTAAAACCGATCGTGTGTACAGGGCTTTAGTGCTCCTAATTAAGAAATGTACACATTATAGAGGGATATGCTTTGTTCATATTTCATGTCTGGATGTAATGGCACCATCACTGACCACAGTTGATACTAATGGCGAGCAGTAGTGATATCAGAGCTGTATGGAGGAAACACAGTAGTATGATATTCTGCTGCAGGTTGAGTGTGTATGCCTATGATGGAGCAGTTATAGAGCTGTATTAACACAAAATGGTTCGCAGTCTCTGTTTATAAACATTTTTTTATTGTTGGTTCTGCTATTAATTTGGTGCAGTATGATCATAAATTGTACATAATGTAAATCCCCTTTCACATGAACTCTTCTAATACCCATATGGTTCAGGCATCGTAAGCCCATATGTGACAGGCATTGTGGTGCATTAGAAGTTGTAGTACAATGTGGTATTGAAATACAATAAAGCATTATGATTACACATCTATAATGCATTCTACACAACCCTTGAAATCATTCTATGACTGTTTAATGTCTCTATAATTCACTATATGATAGGCACACCCTAAAATAATTATTTTTGAATTAACGATGCACTCTGTGTTCAATCAGGAGATTGGTGAGGTTGTGACCCCAGCTTTGTGTCAATATAATAATAAATTGTAGGCTTGCACAAAACAATCACAGTAATGATGCTGTCATAACGTTTTTTTTTTCTCTATCACGCATATGCGGCAACCCTTTCTAGTCATTAAGAAAATCATAGTGGTAAAAATGTTTAATCATCTCCAGAATGTTTCCATCATAATGCAGCACTTTGATAGCTAATGTACTCAAAAGAAACATTACTTGTCTTGCTAAATGATTAGGTTTATATAACATGAAAGTGCAAAGGTCAATACAAGTACAAATTGCCACGAGCCACAGCAAACAATTAAATCAAGGTAGTCAGTGTGTTTTCTGAATTGTTATTAGGTTTAAAATCTCATAATTTCTTCCACTTGTAGGACTAGTAGTTTGACGCAACAAATGTTAGAAACCTTTTCTATTGCTCTGTCTGCGCTCTTCTTGCTACATGGGCCTGTCAGGAAACTTACACTAAAACCTCGTACACACGGTCGAACTTCCATCTGACTTTTCTGTGTTTTTTTGTCCGAACGGAGTTGGTTGGGAACACCCATAGCATACACACGCTCTGACTTTTCTGCAAACTTTACCAAAACTTTTTGCAACATCACGTGGTTTTTCTGCTCTTTTCTGCTCTTTACCGCCACCCTTTGGTCAACTTCTGCTATTGTTGGTTGATTTTAACATTAGTTGTTTTGTCCATCGGACAAAAGTCCGATGGTTTTCTGTACACACGGTCGGACTTTGCTTCATCTGACTTTTGTTGGGTAAAAGTTTGTCCATTTGCAGACCCAACTTTTGTCCGATGAAAACAAGAAAAAGCAAAAAAAGTTTGTCCGATGGAGCGTACACACGGTCGGATTGTTGGTCCAACTTGCTCAAAATGAAGTTTGTTGGCCAAAAGTCCGACCGTGTGTACGGGGCTTAACTCATTACAACACAGCTCTACAGAGCCCCAGTTTCTGTGGTTGAAGGCCAAGTCCATTATGGGTCATGCCACATACCCAGCCCAAAAAACACAATGAACCTGGGGGTACAAGGAGCGTGGTCCAGATGAGAAACTGGTCACCGCCACCATCCTGGCCAATCCTCCTTCTCCTAATCATCACTAGTTTCCTAACCAAGCAAGACTCTATATTTGCTTTCCAAGTATAGGCTTACCCTCTGTCCCATTGGAATAACATGTCCAACATGCTTCCTTAACGCATAAAAATGTATATAACAAAAGTACATAGACAAACATTATTCATTCTTGCATGGCTGACCATATTCAGATCTCTTTCCTACAAATGGGAATTACTTTAGTAACAGTAACTTCCTATCATGGTGGAGAACAGTCCAGCTTTCACCTGGAGGGGAAGCTACAAACTCTGGTTTCTCACATAGTCTACTTAGGTGACCTTTTCTTCCCATCAGCAACTGCCCCAGGGCTCCTCTACCCTCACTATTTACAGCTGCATGCTACTCAGTGAACAGCCCAGCATGACAGGCTGATTGCCTAGTTTCTCATGGGTGGGACTCCTTAAAAAAGGGCAGTCCACAGTCATCTATGGAATTATGAGGATATATAGAGGCAGCATTAAACACTGCACTTTAACCATCACTGGGAAATTATGAGGGAGCTTTACACAGTGTGGTTAATTCACTAAAACTGGAGAGTGCAAAATCTGCTGCAACTGTGCATGGTAGCCAATCCGCTTCTAACGTCATCTTCTTCAATTAAAGTGTTTGTGACCCCAACACTTCATATTTCTGATATGTGGCTGCTGTACCACATAATTGTATAAGCAAAATATCCTGTTCTCTTTGTATTGCTTTCTTTGTGTGAAATTCCTAGTGTTCCTACTAGTCCCTCTGCTTTCCTATTAAAAACTGACCACACTAAGCAGGAAAGCGCACTGTGGTCAATTCTCTAGCTTTGCTGGGAACTCAGTGTGCTCTCCTTCAATGATCAGACTTGTCCTGTCATGCCCCCACTGCACAGTCGTTCACTGGGAAGCTCAGTGTGCTGCTGCTCCCCTCCCCTATGCAGCTAAGAACAAAGGGAATGTGATCACTTCCAAAAAAGGGAAAAAAGGTATTTATAATGATTTTTTTATATGGATATATTGGGTTGTATATTGGTTGTTTTACAAGGTGATCGCTTACAATCAATTTGAACTTTGACAATAAAAGCTGGAAGCTGATTGGTTTATATGCAGAGCTGCACCAGATTCTGCACTCTCCATTTTTAGTAAATCAATCCCAATGTCTTACAGAATCATGCCGCGTACACACGGCCGTTTTTAATGTCATTGAATAAAACAAAGTTTTTCTCGACGTGATTTTTCGTGTTTCCTCTCAAGCCTGCCTTGCCTACACACTATCGTGAAAAAAAATGCTCGAGCAAAGCGCGGTGACGTACAACACATACGACGGCACTATAAAGGGGAAGTTCTATTCGGATGGCGCCACCCTTTGGGCTGCTTTTGCTGATCCTCGTATTAGTAAAGTTTGGTGAGAACCGATTCGCGCTTTTCAGCCTCATGCTCTTCAGTCCGTTACAGCGTGACGAATGTGCTAACTCCATTACAAACGCTAGTTTTACCAGAAGGAGCGCTCACGTCTCATACTTGATTCTGAGCATGCGCATTTTTTTCCCCCTCCAAAAAGCATACACACTACCGTTTTCACGACATTAAAAAGAACGACGTGAAAAACGACGTGAAAAAATAGAACAGGTTCTATTTTTTTTTTTAGCCCATTTTTCACGTAGTTAAAAATGCTCTGGAGCCTACACAAGATCATTTTTAATGACCGATTTAAAAAATGGCATTTTTCACGCCATGAAAAACGGTCGTGTGTATGGGGCATAAGAACAAGAGTGCCTTTTCAAACTTTTCGCCTCTGACTCATGACTTATATAATAATAATCCTACTTGGTTTATCTTGACCTATATTTTATATCCATTATCCGGAAATTAAAGAGTGCCTCTGTGATAGATTCCCCCCCTCAGAATTAAACAGTGCTTTTAGGAAGCTACAAAAAATATCTTTGCATATTATTAGGGGAGCACAGCACTACATGTTGTGGTCCTAATGCACCCGTACGGGATAGCCTGTGGTTAGCTATGTCCCTAAGTAGATGAAAGGTTGTATCACCAATAATACTAGAATGTAGTTCTACTTTTTTGGCTTAACACATTTATGGCACTACTTTTTGCCACTTTAAGATGGTCAAATAGTTTTTTGCCACCATTACCATATTTCCTAAAATTACCCAGCACCCAAAAATGAGAAAGACGACGCTGAATGCTGTAAACAGCAAGGTTACAATTTGCTATAACAAAAAACATTAGCATAATTTAATACAAGGCATTTCCACACATGCATTATTCTTAGTGTTTAATAAAAGGGTCTTCTATGTCACAGTTACCTGTCAACAGCCGAAGATTAATTTGATTATGGTAATTTATGTGTGCTTATTGCCTGAATGTATAATTAAAACAGAGAGAACAGAATTCAGCAAATAAAACCCAAAGTTTGCAGTCACTTTCCATTAGCTAACATAGTTCTGAATTATTAGAGATACCTGACAAGGTATGTAGACTTATGCTTGCCATGTAATGCTCAGCTATTCAAGACCTTCTAACAAACCTGATCAATGTGATTTATGATAATAAGTTAGTGTGAAAAAACTAGCAATACCAATCATTTAAAATACTGAAATAGGCAAGAGGCATTGGGACTTGCTACCATGCTGTAAAATGTCTGCATTCAATTAAGGATCTTCCCTAATATGCTTTTTTTTCTCTTAACATACTTTTAAAAAAAAAATTCTTATTAACTTCTAAACCACAATGTTTAGCACTTGCTGGCTGGGGAAGGACACGGAACCAAAGTTCTAAGATTCTCTACTTCAAATTCAGTTGATGGTAAAAAAGAAATACTGGAATATTGAGTGAAGCAGAAAAAAATCTTACGAGCAGAAAGGAAACAAGAAAAGTTAAAGTAGTTTGAGGTACAAGAAAATGAAAGTGGACGTAAACCCTCCATACACCCAGTGAAGTGGTTTAGACTGGCCAGGGGGACAAGACAGGGATGCCCGTTGTCGCCCCTGCTTTTCGCCCTGGCCATAGAACCACTAGCCACTGCAATAAGGGCATCCCCGGGGATAAAAGGATTCAAAAGAAAGCTAGGAGAGGAGAAAGTCGCATTATATGCGGACGACATCCTACTCTTCCTGGGAGATACACAGGCCTCACTGGCGACAGTAATGAATATCATAGGGGAATTTGGGAGATTTTCCGGTCTAACAATAAACTGGGAGAAATCCGCCCTTCTGCCGCTAGAGCCCTTGAAAGGGCAGATAGATCAAGTGAAGGTAGTGCCCCAGATAAGATACCTAGGAATAAACATGACAAAGGATCCTGGGCAATATATAGGGGGAAATCTAGTGCCATTACTAACAAAGATGAAACAAAAATGCAGGTTCTGGAATCGGCTTCCCCTATCTGTAGTAGGAAGGAGCAATCTGATAAAAATGGTGTGGATGCCGCAAATCCTATATATTCTACATAATTCCCCAGTATGGATTCCAAAACGGTGGTTCAGGAAGATAGAAGGGGTTTTCAGGGAATTGATCTGGAAGGGGGGAATAGCGAGAATCTCGCTCCGAGCCTTGCAATATCCAAGGGAGAAGGGGGGTCTCGCTCTCCCGAACCCCAGATTCTATTTCTTAGCGGCCCAGCTGCAGCACATGAGGAATAGTAATCAGAGAGGACCCAGGGTAGTCATGAATGACACAAGTCATGACACAGAAGTAGAGGCAGTGGAGGCAGATTCATTTCATTCTAAATGCCCCACAGTCCAATTAATGGTAAAATGTTGGAAAGAGGGGAAGAAGATTCTAGGATATACAGGTTTCTCTGAATTCTCCCCTATCTGGGATAATAGCAATCTACAAGAACTTAAAATCATGGGAAAGGTTGATGAGTGGGACAGATTAGGGATACATCTACTGGAACAACTATTTGCTGTTGGTAGAATAAAAACATTTCAAGAAATAAGAGAGGAGTTCTCGGTTCCAAATAGATCTTTTTATAGATATTTACAAATTAGACATGCGCTGGGTGCACAATTTGGGGATGGGATGCCGGAGTGGAATGGTATGGCCATCTTCCGAAACTTGGTAAACACTGAGGACACTAGAGGAGTAATCTCAACCATTTATGACTCCCTGGAAAGGGCAGATCGAAGCGAGATCATGGCCAATAAAATTAGGGAGAAATGGGAGAAGGATGTGGGCACAATTTCACAAGATCAATGGGAACAAATACTGGGTATAGGCCCCGAATTGTCAATGTCCCCCTCCCAGTATATGTCTCAGTTATATCTGATACACAGGACATACTACACGCCCCAAAGAATGTTCCAATTTGGTAGAAGACCAGACCCAGGATGCCAGAGATGTGGACAGGATAAAGGAGACCTAATACACATGGTCTGGAGATGCCCCAAGTTGTACCAATATTGGAAGCAAATAGTTGAAAAGATCAATAGAACATTTGGAACATTATTACAGCCGGAGGCGAGGCTATGTGTGCTGGGCTTGGTGGAAGAGAGGGTACCCTCAAAGGGCGAGAGTATAGCGATTAGGAGATGCCTGTTTCAGGGAAGGAAACTTATTGCACAGAAATGGCAAGCGGTAAACCCACCTACAATAACAGAATGGGAGGAGGTAATAAATGACACAATAAGAAAAGAACAATTTATATACACTAAAAGAGGTAACAAAAAGAAATTTAATAATATATGGAATAAATGGATTGATGGGTGGGCACGGTGGATGAGGGGGGGGGGAGTGGGGAACGGGAATGAGTTGGAGAATGTATAACATAGGTCAAGGCATATTTGTATTGCAACACAGGATTGAAATGGATGTATGTATAAATGTTGTGATAAAGAAATAAAAAAATATTTGATTAAAAAAAAAAAAAAAAAGTAGTTTGAGGTACAAGAAAATGAAAGTGGACGTAAACCCTCCATACACCCAGTGAAGTGAACAGCCTCAGGTGATACACAGAGATGAACCAAATCTCCCTACATAAGTTTTACATGTATATCTGCTGTGTTCACATTTATATACTGTTTAGAAAGTTCAGATCGTGTTAGGAGATTTTCTCTTCCTGTTTAACACAGAGTGTGATGTCTGGGCATACAGCCAAGATGGCTAACATTGCTGATTGGAGGAAAGGCACACACCCCCTCTCATCATAGACAGAGAATCTCAGAGGTGTTTTGTAACAGAGCCAGCTCTCTGCTAATCTATTTTAGCAACCTCCCCAGACAGAAATGTCTGGCTGCTTTTATCTGATGTGTCCGAGAATTTGTCAGGAGTTATCAGGCTGATAACAGAGGAACGATTCAGAAGAGAGCTACGGGACATAGCTCTTTCAAGAGAGATAACAAAACACTGAAGATATATGTGCCCAGCTCAAATTTCATGAATCGTGTTTACATCCACTTTAAGAAAATGGTGAATATATTTCTGATATTTCATCAGAATCATGGTTCAAGTGCGTTTTCTGGTACCTTATGGTGAAATGGCCGCCTAAATAAATCGACTGTCTTAATGCAAGAGCTTAACATGCGCTAATGTGCATGCTTTAACGCACCACATCAGACAACACAGAAAAGGAATTTGGTTGAATATACAGTTTTACGTCATTAATAATTTTGCAGGCTTACTTGTGTTATCTACCTTATTTAGCTTTAGTTTTTGTGAGGATGAGTTTTGAAATTGATGACCTTGCCAACTGCCTTGTCAACTGTTTGACCTCATTCTGATTATAAATCTGGCCTCTAAGCTCTAGAGTGTGCATAAGAGTATCAGATAACCAAGCCCTTGGTTAAAATGAGTAAAGTACATACTGTATTTTCTTCCATTTGTATACTCAAGACAAAAATTACAGTTTATAAAAATGTGTGTTTCTACGGTTTATTTTAATCAGATAAATATAAAATATTGCAACTAGATATTCTAATATCTCCCTTTAATCCAGATGATGAAGCTTAACACTCAGTTCCACATATTTGCAGTTTTACTTTAGCCCCTTTGATATAAGAAGCCTTTACAGAGCTCCAAAGTACATTCTGCAATTCACAAACATAAGTGTATAACTCATTGCAGTGACCAATCCCTTATCATGTCTGTTGAAGGTTTCAATTAGAAAAAAAAATACCTCCAAGCAGGCAGATTCAGTTCTTCTGGCTCTTTAGCTCATTATGCTTTGGAATCCCATTATCATGTACTAGATATTTATTTGTACATAAAACAAAGATAAATGTGATCCAAAACCGTTATAATCTCCCTTCAGGAAATTTAAGCAACTGCAGTGAAGAACAATTCTGAGAGCCATCAGCAGGTAAGTAAGAAAGCCTATATAAAGAAAAATATACCTCCTCTGTAAGTTAAGCTGCCCATAGATCAGTGGTTCTCAACTCCTGTCCTCAGGACCCACTAACAGGCCAGGTTTGCAAGATAACTGAATTAGATCACAGGTGATATAATTTGCTGCTCAGTGATTACAGTATTCTAGTCTGTCATCTCCCCAAGGTAATACTTAAAATCTGGCCTGTTAGTGGGTCCTGAGGACAGGAGTTGAGAACCACTGCCATAGATGAAATACAATTTGGGCAGTTCAGCAAGGACTAGCTGAATTGCGATATATCTATGGCCATTCCTGCTGGACAGAAGTCAATCTAACAGGACTGTTGGAAAAAAAGACAGAGAAGAACACTAGAGCCTTGTACATACGACCGGTTTTCTCTGCAAGAAACGACAGGAAAACTGCTGCAGATTTTTTTGCCGAGAAAACCGTTCGTGTGTATGGTTTCTCGTCGAGAAAACTTCCGGGAATCTCGACAAGAAAAATAGAGAACCTGCTCTCTATTTTCTCGCCAGGATTCTCGTTTTTCTCGTCGGGATTCTCGTTGACCTGTTTCCCGACGAGAAAACCGGTCGTGTGTATGCTTTTCCGAGTCTTAAAAAAACGCTTATGCTTAGAATCAAGTATGAGACGGGAGCGCTCCTTCTGGTAAAACTAGCGTTCGTAATGGAGATAGCACATTCATCACGCTGTAACGAACTGAAAGCACGAAGACTGAAAAGCGCAAAATGTCTCTCACCAAACTTTTACTAACACGCAGTAACACGAGATCAGCAAAAGCAGCCCAAGGGGTGGCGCCATGAGAATCGAACTTCCCCTTTATACTGCCGTCGTACGTGTTGTTCGTCACCACGCTTTAGACCGGCGAGATTTTGGATTGACAGTGTGTATGCAAGGAAAGCTTGACAAGAATCCCGTCGAGAAAAACTATGTTTTTTTCCTGACGAGATTCCCGGTCGTGCCTTCGCCAATAAAATTTCCCTATGTAATTTCAGGGAGATTTCTATATATTTTCTTGGCCTGGAGTCTACCTATTTGTAGTCCAGATTAGTGAAATCGTCTGTATGCTATTAAATTGTTAAAAGTAGTGTCTGTGGTTGAATATGTGATCCACTTCCATACAATGAAATGAAAATGTGTGTGAATCCGCGCAATGGAAAGAAAGTACTGCCAGATAAATAGACAAGACAAGAACAAAAAACTGCTGCCTCTACTGATTACCAACACCTGGATGTGGCAATAAGATAGAGAAAAAAAGGGGAGTAGGAGTGGCGCTGTTTAGTGTTGTCTTGATAAATGCAATAATATAATAAAATGACCTGGTGTGTTATGCATACAAATTAAGGTGGTGATAAATAAATAATGTACCAGTGATGAATGGATGATGTATCAGTGAAAAAATTTAATATAAGTTTATACGATATGTGCTGAAAAAATAGTTGATGCCCAAAAGCATAAATAATTACATGTTAAAATACAAATCCATGGTAAAAAATACAAGTCTGTGGTAGAAAGCAAGTCTGTGGTGAAATATCCGTGGTAAAAAAATATAGTGATGTGACTCAAATCAGCAACCATAGAAAAAAACTTTAATAAAAGTTCATATGCTTAATTCGAAAGTGCTTTGTGCAATTATGCTTATTAGTGTCCTATTAGTGATCACAGCAATCCGTGGCTCATCCGTGCTCTGATATAAATCGCACTCACCAGATTATCCTTACCCTGGTGAGTGTGATTTATATCAGAGCACGGATGAGCCACGGATTGCTGTGATCACTAATAGGACACTACTAAGCATAATTGCACAAAGCACTTTCGAATTAATAAGCATATGAACTTTTATTAAAGTTTTTTTCTATGGTTGCTGATTTGAGTCACATCACTATATTTTTTTACCACGGATATTTTACCACAGACTTGCTTTCTACCACAGACTTGTATTTTTTACCACGGATTTGTATTTTAACATGTAATAGTTGATGCCCAAAAGCATAAATAATTTTTTCAGCACATATCGTATAAACTTATATTTAACTTTTTCACTGATACATCATCCATTCATCACTGGTACATTATTTATTTATCACCACCTTCATTTTTATGCATAACACACCAGGTCATTTTATTATATTATTGCATTTATCAAGACAACACTAAACAGCGCCACTCCTACTCCCCTTTTTTTCACTTCCATACAATGCCAACGTTCAACTGAATCTGGGAGGTGGAAGGAAGCTCTGCAATCTCACGCTGTTCATGATCTTGCATAACTTGAAGATCTGTGTTCTGGAAGGACTGCTCTACAACACTTCCACCCCAAAGACCTTCTGAAATCAATGCTCAGCCTGGCCACAGTAAAATGATATATTTAAATAAAAATTTTCTACACTATTGGAGCATTTACGTCTTTTACATGCTACGCTATCCACTCATGGGTCTGAATATCAACGGAGTGAACTGATCAGCGGTGAAGCGAGCTTGTGGCGCTTTGGAACAGGCTGGTTTTATATTACATGCTTTCCCTGATCCTCTTTATTCGATGTTGCACGGGTGGATAGTTATTTATTTATCCAACGCATTTGGTCTTTTTATTTGTGTTTGGACACTGTATGAATTTATTTATACATTGTTTACAGTTTTTCACATAATTTTTCAGCATGTAATCAACTTCATAGTTGCACTTGGCTATTTCACATGTTTTGAATACGTTTCACTATTTTATGTTTTATTTGATTATTTATGATTCACATTTGTATGATTTACAGGTTTAGCGCGATTCTATTTTCTTTTTATGTTTTGTTCACTGTACTGGTGTTATACAGGAGAATCGCCGCTTCCAGCTCATATTTTTAGAACAATACTTATGGTCCCATGGGTTTGTTATATTTCTTAACGCAGTTTCTTTTTCTTTTTTCCATATTAAATTGTTAACTCTTGACGCACTCATGAAAAGTAAACTATGTATTCTGGTATTCTTAAATATAATAAATATATACACTATATTACTAAAAGTATTGGGACGCCTGCCTTTACATGCACATGAATTTAATGGCAATCCAGTCTTAGTCCTAAGGGTTCAATATTGAGTTGGCCCACCCTTTGCAGTTATAACAGCTTATAACAGGCCTTCTCGTCCACATCAGTGCCTGACCTCATAAATGTGCTTCTGGAAGAATGGTCAGACATTCCCATAGACACACTCCTAAACCTTGTGGACAGCCTTCCCAGAAAAGTTTAAGCTGTTTTAGCTGCAAAAGGTGGGCCATTTCAATACTGAACCCTACGGACTAAGACGGGGATACCATTAAAGTTCATGTGCGTGTAAAGGCAGGTGTCACAATACGTTTGGTAATATAGTGTGTATGTGTATATATATATATATATATATATATATATATATACACACACACAGTATCTCACAAAAGTGAGTACACCCCTCACATTTTTGTAAATATTTTGTTATATCTTTTCATGTGACAACACTGAAGAAATTGCAGTTTTCTACAATGTAAAGTAGTGGAGTGTACAGCTTGTATAACAGTGTAAATTTGCTGCCCCCTCAAAATAACTCAACACGCAGCCATTAATGTCTAAACTGCTGGTAACAAAAGTGAGTACAAAAAGTGAGGGAAAATGTCCAAATTTGGCCCAAAGTGTCAATATTTTGTGTGGCCACCATTATTTTCCATCACTGCCTTAACCCTCCTAGGCATTGAGTTCACCTGAGCTTCACAGGTTGCCACTGGAGTCCTCTTCCACTCCTCCATGATGACATCACGGAGCTGGTGGATGTTAGAGACCTTGTGCTCCTCCACCTTCTGTTTAAGGATGCCCCACAGATGCTCAATAGGGTTTAGGTCTGGACATATGCTTGGCCAGTCCATCACCCTCAGCTTCTTTAGCAAGGCAGTAGTCATCTTGGAGGTGTGTTTGGGGTCATTATCATGATGGAATACTGCCCTGCCGCCCAGTCTCTGAAGGGAGGGGATCATGCTCTGCTTCAGTATGTCACAGTACATGTTGGCATTCATGGTTCCCTTAATGAACTGTAGCTCCCCAGTGCCGGCAGCACTCATGCAGCCCCAGATCATGACACTCTCACCAACATGCTTGACTGTAGGCAAGACAACTTGTCTTTGTACTCCTCACCTGGTTGCCGCCACTCACGCTTGACACCATCTGAACCAAATATGTTTATCTTGGTCTCATCAGAGCACAGGACATGGTTCCAGTAATCCGTGTCCTTAGTCTGCTTGTCTTCAGCAATCTGTTTGCAGGCTTTCTTGTGCATCATCTTTAGAAGAGACTTCCTTCTGGGACGACAGCCATGGAGACCAATTTGATGCAGCGTGCGGCGTATGGTCTGAGCACTGACAGGCTGACTCCCCACCCCTTCAACCTCTGCAGCAATGCTGGCTGCACTCATACGTCTATTTATTTCCCAAAGACAACGTCTGGATATGACGCTAAGCACGTGCACTTAACTCCTTTGGTCGACCATAGCGAGGCCTGTTCTGAGTTGAAACTGTCCTGTTAAACCGCTGTATGGTCTTGGCCACCGTGCTGCAGCTCAGTTTTAGAGTCTTGGCAATTTTCTTATAGCCTAGGCCATCTTTGTGTAGCTCAACAATTATTTTTTTCAGATCCTCACTTCCAGTGACGAGTATGAGAGAGTGAGAGCGATAACACCAAATTTAACACACCTGCTCCCCATTCACACCTGAGACCTTGTAACACTAAAGCCTTGTACACACGATCGGATTTCCGATGGAATAAAATCCAATGGATTTTTCCATCGGATAAATTTAAAACATGTTCTATTTTTAATCACCGATGGAAAAAAGACCGATGGGGTCCATACACGATCGGTTTGTCCGATGAAAAAAGGTCCATCGGACTGTTTTCATTGGTAAAACCGATCGTGTGTACAGGGCTTAACGAGTTACATGACACTGGGGAGGGAAAATGGCTAACTGGGCCCAATTTGGACATTTTCACTTAGGGGTGTACTCACTTTTGTTGCCAGCGGTTTAGACATTAATAGATGTGTGTTGTTATTTTGAGGGGACAGCAAATTGACACTGTTATACAAGTTGTACACTCACTACTTTACATTGTAGCAAAATGTAATTTTTTCAGCGTTGTCACATGAAAAGATATAATAAGATATTTACAAAAATGTGAGGGGTGTACTCACTTTTGTGAGATACTGTATATATATATATATATATATATATGTATATATATATATACACACACACACACACATATGTACAGCCAGGGCTTTTTTTCAGCAGGAACGTGGGGGAACGCAGTTCCGGCACCTTCAGCACTGAATGTACCATTTGTAATGGCAAGGGGTGCTGGGGTGCGCTGGAGGGTCTATTGATGCTGACTGCTGGGGGATATATTATTACTGGAGGGGGTCTATTTGTGGCTGTTGGTCTATTGTTTCTGAGGAGGTCTGTTGTTGCTGGTAGGGGAATCTATTGTTGCTGGGTGGTCTTATGTTGCTGGGGGGTTCAATTGTTACTGAAATGGATCTACTGTTGAGGAAGGGGTTTGATTGTGGCTGCTGGGAGATCTGTTGTTGCTGCTGGGGGTCTTTTGTTGTTGGGGGGGGGGCTATTGTTACTGGCTGCAGGGGATCCATTTTACTGCTTTTCTTGTTATCATTAACAAATTCCATACAAATTACTTAACACCACAAAATGATACTTGGTTCAGTGCTCAGAGATGGGTAGGTTGCAGAGACAAGAATTGAATCAGAAGGGGGGGGGGGTTCCTGCATCTATTCTATGAGAAAAAACACCCTGTGTACAGTATATATACAATATATTCATTAGAAGAAATTGCAAGTACAGGATGCAAGACCACATTTAAACCTACTGTAACCTGTCATTAGAAAATGCTTTGTAAACATACATTATAGTGAAGCATCCATCACTACTAGGTTCCAGTAAGTACTGCTGGCTTTATAAAATGTGATTTCTGTACTATTAGTACCCCCAGAACCCAGGATGGGAATACGGACATTCCTGTCAGTCAGAACGGAAGTACTCCCCATTTTATGCTGCAGTAAAAGCAAAATAATCAAATGCTTTTTTTTTAAACTAAAAAAAGAAGAGGTTTGGCTGGTTTCCCACTTTTTTCCAAACAGTTCTAGATTAAAACATGAGGCTTAATTAAAACAAAATGGAATATGACCAGCTCATTTAACAAAGATATGCTAAAATCATCACACAGTCTATAAAATACATCAAAACCACGTGGCAAAAATAAATGTGGGCAACAGTATTGATTTCAGATCCAATCTATTACCACAACAGTAATCCTGTCGCTTATTCTCTGTCCATTGTATGTTCAATATACTAGCTGATAAAACAGAAAAAAATAAAGCTTTATCCCCTGGTCCACCTCCACCCTGATTTCAGGCAGACAACAAAAAAGTCGAGTATCACCAGGAAGAACTATGCCTGCTGAGCAGGCTGTGTGAATGTAATCATCTAAGCCAAGCAGAACGATTGCTTCTCATCTAATGACAGTTTCTTTTTAATCAGACCGAGCTCTGCTTTATTCTCATCCTACCTTTAAATGTGTTGAAAAGATGACATTGAATTCTTCTTACCCTTTGAATTGCTCTACTCCAACGTGCTTTTGCAGTGTAGCTTGTGAAGACAGCATTTTCCTCATCCCTGTAGAAAAATAAATAAAATATATTTCAATTTAGTAAACTTTATTATTAAACAAATACCTTTAGCAAAAAAATAACTTTGCCTCTACCTATCTGTGGAGACGGTAAATGTTTTTAACTTCTTGTGTCAGTTACTTAACAGTGACAATCCTGTCACTGTTGTGACTTGTAATGTTGTATTTTTGTACTTTTTTTTTTGAATAAATTGTTATTTTTACCACCATTTCATGTATGGGTACCGAGATAGTCCTACCATCACTGGTAATTAAGGTCACCGCTGAGAGTAGCCCTTGAATCATCTCCTTTCCCCAATTTCTCCGAGCGCCAGAATAAATGACTGTTCTGGCAAGGGGAATGAACGCCCAATCGCTAAATGCACCTAGCGCTAAAGTGCGTTTAGACGCCTTTACATGTGTTTAGGCACGTCAGGCTTTTTTACAGCAAAACGCTCCTCTCCTGAACACACTGGCCCTGACCCCGCCTATAAATGCTTGGAAATGCCTATGTGTGTGTAGTGATACCTTCTAGAGGGCTGCTGGATTAAATTTGGGTCCTGCCGTTACCGCACATTTCACCGTCCCAGAACTAAGTGTCTATGTTAGGTAGTTTTAAATAGATGTGATTGCCAGTCACTTCAGTCTTTTTCTCAATTGCTTTATTAAACAACTTCAGTAGTAGAGGGATAGAGGGTTAGAGAAAGTTCAGATATCTTAGTTGCAGATCACTGATGAGGTTCTTGAATCCAGAGGGCAAACAGCTTTCTGTCTCTGGATCTTGCAACAACCGGATAGGCCTCTCACACCGACCTAGCAGCCGGTATGATGCACGGACAAAGTCTCTGCCACAGACTTTAGCGATAAGTGGAACTCCTGGATAATCCCCTGCCACAGGATTGTGTAACCAGTAGTCAGTTATTTGTAGGTCAGCTGCACAATACCGGAACCTTTAAGCCATCCGGCAGTACTGTGAGGTAGGTTAACTTGGGTGCATCCTCCAAACGAGTCACCAGGCCCTTCCTGAGCAACCAGCCTTCAGCTCGGTTCTCTCCAGTAAGGTCCTCCCCTGGAATCTTCTCCATTTGGGTGGCTTCTCTCCACAGGCAAGACAGCACAGGACCACCTTCAGTTCAGTAGGCCCCAGACAAACTTCTGGGCCTACTTGTAGTAGTACAACCTTGAAGTCAGCAGGGCCCGAGGTAGAAAAGAGCAGCAGCCACATACCTTAGGCCAGGAGGGCCATGGGTAGAAGAGAGTGAAAACATGGCGTCTGTCCCTTAAATATCCTCTCCCAGAATGCACAGCAGTAGAACACTCCCACTGGGCTGTTTCTGGGAAAGAACAGTCAATGCACTTGGCTTGCTGTATTTCTCACACTTGCCCGTGGGGACAGCGACACCTACTGGCAACAGTGGGAAATGCACACAACACAGCCAAACTGGAACAGAAGCAAATTAACTTTTAAATCACTCTGAGCTATTTACAGCTCAGATAACATTACATTTACAGATAGCCCCTATTCAATAGGAACAGGGCGCTACATGTGCATGGACACAGGCTAACATAGGGGGGCGTTTAAAGGCTGAAAAAAAATGTGGCCTAATAACTAAGTACAATCTCAATGTGATGCTTTAAATTGTGTTAAAGATGATAAACTGCATAGATATGCCGATTCATTCTCTGCACCCTCTTTGCTAAAATCTGTTGTCTCACACAGAAATAAACCCTGCCTTATTATCTATGGTAGCATATAACAAGCTATTTATTACAACAAATATCCTTTCTTCATATTTAATGTAATTGTAAAGTCTCTTTTTTTGTCTCTAAAAATAATAAACATGTTATACTTACCTGCTCTGTGCAGTGGTTTTGCACAGGGCAGCCCAGATCCTCCTCTTCTCATGTCCCTCTTCTCCTAGCCCTTCCCTCCTGTTAAGTGCCCCCACAGCAAGCAGCTTGCTATGGGGGCACCCAAGCAAAGTCACAGCTTCCTGTGTCCATTCAGACATGGAGTCGGGTTTGGGCCCACCCCCCCGGGAGTCAATGGTTCCGCTGCTGTGTCTCCGCCAATCAGGAGGAGAGTCCCAGACATTTAACTCACTCTTGGACATCGCTGGAGATGAGGGGGGCTGCTGCACACAGAATGTTTTTGATCTCACTGTGCAACCTCAGGGGTTAATCCTCTATATTGTGAAAAAGGGCTGCTTGATTCTCTGTACCTCCCCTTCTTACACAGTCCCCAGACCATCTCTTGAGCCTTGGGTACAAGCTGCGCATGCTCAGTTTGGTGTGTACTACTAGAGATTTATTTAGATTTTTTTTTTTCTTGGGAGAGTGCATGTGATCAGCATGGGCTAATCAGCACTGTCCAGACAGAGGGTCAGGGGTCCCGCAGTCAAATAGGACACAGGAAAATGAAAACTCCTCCTGCAAGCTTTAACCAGACACTGATAGAAGGCACAAGACTGCTCTAACTGCTGATGAGAAAAAGGTATTTAGCAGTTTATATTTACTAAAACTATTGAATTTCCATGTTCTGTGTACTGTGGGAGACCAGACACAGTGAATGCAGGGTCCTGGGTTTAGTAACACTTTAAAGCACAAGAATGGATGACCAAAATTACAAATTCAAAACAATAATATAGCCAAGTAACAGACAAAAATGGGATGTGGCTATAATGCAGCAAATATAAGCTGTGGTGCTGTGGTGCTTGGGGGAGGGGGTGCTTACCTTCACCCTAAATGTCATGTCATGTTGCCCTGTCTCCACTCCCCTCCCTCTTTTACAATTGGGCATTGTTTTTTCCAATCTCAAAGCGGCACATCCTCCTTTCTCACTTAGGCGAGAATTACGTCTTTTTATCCCCACTCCCTGCACTTGCACAGATGTTCCGCAAGGTTTTGTGTCCTGTAGGCTAGACAGAGACCTTCGGTGCATCTGTGCAATGCGCCATAATGGCTGTGCTGGAGGGAGAACTGAGCCAGTACAGAAGTTCTGCTTTAAAGGAGAAGTAGGGCCAAAGCTCTTTTGGCCCTACTTCTCTTATAGATCACAGAAGTGCACTTTGTTCTGCACTCCTGTGACCCATTTTCAGCCAACAGCTGCCTAAAGTCTGCTGTTGGCTGGCGTCACTGAGCTGGTCCAGGCTTAAGTCAGGCTCCACCCAGATTGCTGGCCTGCTAGACTGAATGCTTAGATAAGGGCTGGTGTGAGTTCTTGGGAAGGACCTCACTTTTTTTTATATTTGTTTATGGTTCCCCCTTAAAATCTACACCAGATCTGAAGGGTCTGGTATAAATTATGGGGGAATGTCATCATCTAGGATAAGGGTCTGTTATAGATAAAGAGAATCCCCAGCCATGCAAGTAAAAGAGCCAGGAATTGTTTAAAAAAAATGGCATGGGGTTCCCCCATAATTCATGCCTTTCAGGTCTGGTATGAATTTTAAAGGGGGCCACATGAAAATCAAGAAAAAAACTCCATGCCTCCACATATCCTACTTTAGTCATGTTTGCCAAACGCTGCCGAAACCAAACACAGGTATGTTTGTCTCATTACTAATGATCTTCCCTCATGATACTCTATCACTGATCTCTGCTTTTCTACTAAAAAGAAAAAATTGTCAGGAAATACACAAAGTTCACCATGTTATGAAAACTTCAGCACATTTGCCATTGAAATGTTTTTTACTGAATAGTCACTATAAAATGCAGGAGCGCTTCAGACAGTATGCATTTGCATGCATAAACGATCATTATACGTCTTGAGCAGGATCAGAGAACTCCATAAACATGTTTCATGACCATGCAGTCACTGAGCCTCCATTAAACATTTATTAACATTTTCAATTAACATATATGTCTTGCTACTGGATCAAGCTTTTGTGAAAGTATATCTGCGACATCGACAGAGCATTTATAATTGTGTACATATTCAAGCACTCAGTACAAGAAGATTGAAGCTGATGTATTAAAAATATAAAATACATTCTAGAATAAGTGTAGTTTTTGTTCTTAGATATTTCTTTCTAATGGTTGCTGTGACAAAAAAAATCCAAGAAATTAATTTGGTTCTTGGGTGGTTCGTTATTAAAATATAAATATATATTCACCAGCAGTAGTTACAAGGAACATATGCCAAATACGCTGAACTAGGCAAAGTCACACTATTCAATAGTTTATCCAGCTGTGCTACTTTAATCCTTGAAAATGTGGTCATATGGCTTGAGTCATTGATCTAGGGCTCATTTTCACTTATCCTCTGGATTTAAAAGAAAAGTAATTAAGATATACAGCAGTGATTAAAAAGGGAAATAGTTGCACCAATGTTACTATGGAGAGAACAATTAAATAGAATGCATTGTCTTCTCAGTGTTTTATTAGATCTACAGTATAGTAAAAGAGACCAGCTTTATGTAAATCATCTTATCAAGATGCACAGTCTGTTCTGCTCTTTCTTAGGTTCACTGTATTGTCACATACCTGGTTGGAGACCAAAGTGGCAAGAGGGCTTCAATTATGGCTCTGGTCTGAACACCCCTGGAGTAGGTGACAGGGAGGGCAAGGCACAAAGGAGTATGGGTGCCAACAGACCAGTTCGCTGGTGGCTACTCCTAAAGATGGTTGGCACGGTAGCTATCAGGTAGGGATATGAGAGTTATAGAAGGAACACAAAGGGACACCATAGAGGAGCAGGTCGGGCCCAGCAGGTGGCAGGATGCCAATACTCACAGTAGGCAAAGGTGATCCAGGATGAGGCCAGTAGGAAAGAGTGATGTCAAGGTCATAGGCCAAGCTGGGGTCAGACACTGGTGGTCAGTAGGATTAAAAATAGCAGAGTGGTCAGAAGCCAAAGCCAGGGTCATATAAGGTTGACAAGTGGCAGCAGATTTCTTAAACAGCCAGGGTCACAGCCAGGAATCAGACAGAGGGGAATCCAAAGGCAAGCCAAGTTGGTAACAAGAAATCAAGATTTACATAAGGATCAGGATATACTGAAGCGTGGGACGGGGACAAGCTGAAGATTAGCCATCAACAATCTGTCACTGCTTCTTCCTTTAAATAGGGTTTTTTGCACCAGATCTGGAATTGGATGCCCGCACACATGCCCCTGCAGGGCAAGCACACCTGCTTGCATTTTTGGGTAAAAGAGCATGCCTAAGCAGGATACTGGCAGAAGTTCCTAGAAGTTCATATTAGCACACATGCACCTCTGTTCTGGATGGCATCCTGACACATATATTCTATTAGGCTAGCTTTGATACTATCCCAAAGGCAAAAGCCTTTTACTCCACTTTTTGTTAAAGCTGGTCCCCAGATAACCACTTCATCCCTCAGATCTGGCTTTTCTCCAGTGCTAGAAATGGTAAGTGTCAGTTGTATGAACCTGGTATTAAACAAATTGTAAATAGACCCCTTAAAGTATATTTAAACCAAATTTTTATTTTTATTAGATGCTCTCTTCTAGACCCTTTAGGAAGGAGGAATTCTACATAGTTTTTGTGTTTATCAAAAGGCTGGACAGCTGTGTTTGCCATCTTTCACCCTGTCTGTACTAGGCAGGTAGATCATCATTATCGATTGTAACTGGATTTGAACACTGTCTGTCCAAACAAAGGGTTAGAGGCTGTGGATGTGAAGGCTGGGCTTCTTGCATTGTATGTTAAAGAAGACAAACTTGGGACAGACTTTGTCCAAAAAAACACCTTCCACAGAGAAACATTTAAGCCGGCCATATATGGATCAAATATCAATCCATCCATCGATCCATCAATCAACTTCAGTACAACCAGCCTTTCATATTTTTTGCATGCGATCATTGCAGGTGACAACGGCCGCTAGCAGTGATCATTGCATTCTGCTGGCTGGGAAGGCTCCTTGCTAGGAGAACACAATAGTGCTATGGGAGTGATTCCCGTGACTGTGACACAGTGACTGTGTTGATGAGGGAATCAAGTAATTTTCTTTCCTTCCACTAAGGAAAGAAAATTGTATAGAGGGAACAAACATATAGTGCGGTTTTCTCAAAAGTGACCATTTTTCTCAAAAGTGTAAATAAAGTGCTTCTAAACTCAAAAGGTTTTTTACCTTAATGCATTTTCTGCATTAATGTAAAACCTTCCCATACTTGGCCACTCCCCACCCGCCCTTATACCTAAACACTTACCTGACTCCTCTCGCACTCCAGTGCTGCTTCAGCGCCACTGCTCTCTCTTCTTGGTCTCATAGGAGACTCTGAGAGTAACAGGAGACATAGGTTCCTGCTGCTGTCAGTCAAATCATGTGAGGAGGGAGTGAGGGTGCAGCCGAGTAATTCTGTGTGTGTCTATGGATTCACACAGGCCAGCTCGGGGGAGCGCCCACATGGGTGCCCGCATAGTACACGACTTGCTAAGGGGGCACCCTGAGGCAGAAGGAAAGGACAGCGCTGGTGGGGGACTCCAGAAAAGGAGGTAAGGTAAGGAGGTAGAAATTACATAGCAAATTTAAGAGCCTGAAGAGTAGCTGGGGGAGTGTCAAAATGTTTAGGATTGTTCCGTGGCCACTGCCTCAGATAGAATTTTCACAGTCTACAGTTTGGTAATCAAGATATTATTATGCATAACGAAATTAACTTTTGAATAAATTTAAATTTGACAAGATATATATATATATATATATATATATATATATTGTGAGGGGGCTAACTCGGTAGCGGGTGTGTGTGACCCCCTGGTTGGGCTCCCCACACAAAAACAGGGCCAGCAGACGGAGGTTGTGGTTTTCAAAATCAAAAGGTGCGGTTTATTTCTCTATGTACAGTGACAAAAACACAGCAAAGCCAAAAAGAAACATAAACAAAATAAATCCTGGTCAGCTTGACCTCTGACTAAACATGCAGGTTTCCTAACTAACAACTGGGATCAGCCTGGTGCTGTCCTAGTCCCTAAGTCCCTGGTTTAGTCAATGTCCAAACAAATAGCCACACAGGCTTTGTCTCACCGCACAGGGGTTCACTCTCCCTAGACAGTCCACACAGGTCTGGTTCCAGGCATGAGCAAACACCTAATGAATCTGGGAGTTTTTATAGAGGCCTTAAACGAACTGACAGGCTTCAGCTGGTCTCATCAACTCCCTGCCTGCACGACGCCCAGCCCTCTCCCTAGAGGTATGAGTCATCCATGAGCCCACTAGCCTCAGCTGGGCTTCATCAACTCCCTCCCTAGTTGTATAAGTCGGCATAAAGCCTGAATCTGGGAGAAATATATCTACCCCCCTGGATGCAACCAGGTGACTTTACCTTCCTGCTGTCACATACCCCCCCTCTTGTTTTAACCTTGGGGTTGGAACACCAGCAATCAGGCATTCATGTACTCGAGACAAAGCATCCACATTCCCCATTTGAACGCCAGGGCGATGCTTTACTGTGAAGTTGAATTCCTGTAGGGCCAGGAACCACCTATTCACTCTTCTATTTGTCTCCTTGTTTTGAGCCATCCACTTTAACGGAGCGTGATCCATAACCATGTCAAAGTGCCTACCTAGCAGATAGTACCGAAGGGAATCTAGAGCCCACTTCACCGCTAAACACTCCTTTTCAACCGTGGCGTAATTTACCTCATGGGACTTCAACTTCCTGCTGAGGTAAATGACTGGGTGCTCTTCCCCGTTCCAGACCTGGGACAATACTGCTCCTAACCCCACATCTGACGCATCACTTTGTACGACAAAGTCTTTAGAGAAGTCGGGTGAGTACAACACTGGCTGGCTACATAAGGCTTGTTTCAAGAATTGGAATGCTGCCTCAGCCTCGGGGGTCCATTTAATCATGACCGACCCTTTCCCTTTCGTCAGGTTGGTTAGGGGCACAGCCTTAGAAGCAAAGTGGGGAATGAAGCGCCGATAATAACCCGCGATTCCCAGAAAGGCCCGTACCTGCTTCTTGCTGTTGGGACGTGGCCAACTCTGGATGGCCTCGACTTTGTTGAGTTGGGGTTTTATCACTCCCCTGCCAATGGTGTACCCAAGATATTTGGCCTCCTCCTGCCCAATGGTACACTTCTTGGGGTTAGCCGTAAACCCCGCTTCCCGGATAGAGTCTAGGACTGCTTGCACTTTTGGCAGATGTGAGGCCCAATCTGTGCTATGGACAATTACGTCATCCAGGTAAGCCGCAGCAAACTTCCGATGGGGCCTCAGTATCTGGTCCATTTTCCGCTGGAATGTGGCCGGCGCATTCTGTAACCCGAACGGCATTCTCTTATATTGGAACGCCCCGTCTGGGGTTACAAATGCGGTTTTCTCTTTGGCCGACTTGGCCAGGGGAATTTGCCAATACCCTTTTGTGAGGTCAAGAGTCGTCATGTATCGGGCTGTTCCCAGCCGGTCGATCAACTCATCTATACGTGGCATGGGGTAGGTGTCAAATTTTGTAACTTTGTTCAACTGACGAAAATCGTTACAAAATCGCCAGCTCCCATCCGGTTTAGGCACCAACACAATGGGACTAGACCAATCACTTTGGGACTCCTCTATCACCCCTAAGTTCAGCATTTTCTGTACTTCCTCCCGTATTGCCTCCCGTCGGGCCTCTGGGATCCGATAGGGTTTTAACTTCACCCTTTCACCGGGCGGGGTAATAATATCATGCTCTACCCCAGATGTTTGTCCCGGCAGCTCAGAGAACACCTCCTTGTTGCGAAGCACAAACTCCTTAACCTCCTGTTGTTGGGGTTGTGACAAGGTGGCTGCTATTCCAACCTCCGGAATCACGCAACCAGTTGGAGCTGGTGACCAAGTTTCTGCGACTAGGGACTCTCTATCCCTCCAGGCTTTCAACAGATTAACGTGATATATCTGTTCGGGCTTTCGCCTTCCTGGTTGTCTGACCTTGTAATTCACTTCGCTCACTTTTTCCATTATCTCGTAGGGGCCTTGCCATTTGGCAAGGAATTTACTTTCAACCGTAGGGACAAGTACCAATATCCTATCCCCCGGGGAAAAGGTACGGGTCTTGGCTCCACGGTTGTACACTCTCTGCTGTGCCAACTGCGCTTGGGCCAAATGTTCCTTCACGATGGGCATTACCTGTGCAATTCGATCTTGCATCAGGGCGACATGCTCAATCACACTCCTGTGGGGAGAACTCTCACTTTCCCAAGTTTCCTTGGCAATATCCAACAGCCCTCTTGGGTGTCTCCCATACAGTAACTCAAAGGGGGAGAATCCCGTAGAGGATTGGGGCACCTCCCTAATAGCAAACATCAAATAAGGAAGTAGACAGTCCCAATCCTTTCCATCTCTATCCACCACTTTCTTCAACATTTGTTTTAGGGTTTTGTTGAATCTTTCAACCAGCCCATCGGTTTGGGGGTGATACACAGATGTACGCAATTGCGTCACTTTGAACAATTTACACAGCTCTTTCATAACCCGGGACATAAAGGGTGTACCTTGGTCCGTAAGCAGTTCTTTACAAATACCCACCCGGCTAAAAACAAGAGATAGCTCTTTGGCTATGGTTTTGGCCGAGGTATTTCTGAGAGGGATCGCTTCTGGATAACGGGTGGCATAGTCCATTATAACCAATATGTACTGGTGCCCCCTAGCGGACTTGATTATAGGACCTACCAAATCCATTGCGATTCTCTCAAACGGGACCTCAATGATGGGTAGAGGGACCAGCGGGCTACGGAAATGTGGCATCGGGGCCGACCTCTGACACACAGGGCAGGAGGAACAATAATTTTCTATGTCCTTCATCACCCCAGGCCAATAGAATCTCTGTAATACCCTCTCTCGGGTTTTCTCTGTCCCCAGATGACCTCCAAGAATGTGCCCATGGGCCAACTCCAACACCAACTTCCTGTAAGGTTTGGGCACCACAAGCTGCTCAACGGTTTCTTCTGCCCTTTTTGCCACCCGATACAGTAGGTCCTTCTCTACGCTGAAGTATGGGTAAGTGCAGGTATTATCTGGGTTCACTAACTCGCCATCTATTTCCACTACGTTTTCCCGTGCCTTTATTAGGGCGGGGTCTTTTAACTGTTCTGTGGCAAAATTTTCCCTGTGAACCTCCAGATCAGAAAACTCCACAGACGGTAGGTTTTCGTCTGAGGAGGTGGGTTCCTCTCCAGTTTCTTGAGTCTCCCCTGCCAATACTGACAAGGGAAATTCTGGAGAGTCCTCACCACTCTCAGAGGAGTTCTGGCTATCACATTCCTGGTACATAGGGGCACCAGTGGGGGGCTCAGGATCATCCCACAGTTCCCAGAACTTCGGAAAATCCCTTCCCACAATGGCATCATGCGGTAATTGAGATACTAACCCCACTGGATGAGAGAGGGTACCTTTGGGGGTCTCGAAACACACTGTAGTCACTGGATACTCTCGGGTGTCCCCATGCACACAAATAACAGCTACCTTGCTATTCCCAGAGACCTCTGTTTTAACTAATTCAGCCTTTATCAGGGTCACAAGGCTACCTGAATCCAGCAATACCACAACATTTCTACCATTAATACACATTTTGCATAAATGTTTCTCAGTTCCCCGAATGGCAGTGCATGCGACTGTCGCACACAGCGACTGACGTCGGTCCGTCAGAAAGTCACATTGCATGGGTTCCTCCACAACCGGGCAATTTGCTGCAATATGTCCCGCTTGCCGGCAGCGGTAGCAAACAATCCTTTTGGCTGCCTCTTAAGCCCCTGACTTCCCAGGCTGTTCTCGCCAAACTTTGGGTAGAGCTCCCACCCTCTCACTCTCTCCACCCTCACCCCTTGGAATCCTCTTATCCGCCCCTGGGGATGGTCTGGTCTTAGGGTGGAAAGTCCGAGAGTCTCTGGAAGAGGCCGTCAGGTTCTCTGTAGCCAAGTATTTCTCTACACGATCCACAAGACCACCGGCCGTCTCTGGGTCTCCATGGCTTACCCACTTTTGGATGGCAGTAGGAAGAGCTCTCAAAAACCGATCCATTACAACACGTTCCACAATCTCTGGTGCGGACAAAGTCTCTGGCTGTAGCCACTTCCTGCTCAGGTGAATGAGATCATACATTTGAGACCTGGGGGGTTTTCCAAGCTGGAAAGTCCAGTTATGCACATGCTGAGCCCGGACAGCCAGGGTGACACCCAGCCTTGCCAATATTTCAGCTTTTAGCATCACATAGTCTTTTGCTTGGTCAGGCTCTAGGTCATAGTAAGCCTTCTGCGATTCACCAGTTAACAGAGGAGCCACCAGTCCAGCCCACTGCTCCTCAGGCCACTTTTCTCTTTCAGCAGTCCTTTCAAATGTGGTCAAAAATACCTCTGGATCATCCTCTCCAGTCATTTTTGTCAATAAACGACTCACCCCAAAGGACGCGGTATTAGTGGGACGGCTTTCCTCACTGGTCTGCGGACGTTGCTGCATTACTGCTTCCATTTGTTGTAGTCTCTGCTCTTGCTTCTGTAACAGGTCTATGAAGCGGGCCTCAGATTGCTGCTGGGCTTGTTGCTGAGCTTCCAGACTCTGTTGGTGAGCTTGCTGCTGGGCTGCAAGGCTCTGTTGATGAGCTTGCTGCTGGGCTGCAAGGCTCCTTTGCAAACCTGCATTTGTCTGCTGTTGATTGGCATTTGCTAGAGCCAGCTGTTTCAGTATCTCCTCCA
The DNA here is from genome assembly GCA_029206835.1 of Rana muscosa. Classification (NCBI taxonomy): domain Eukaryota; kingdom Metazoa; phylum Chordata; class Amphibia; order Anura; family Ranidae; genus Rana; species Rana muscosa. Next base: position 527,847,577 of record CM055118.1, on the reverse strand, counting down.
TGCTGGCTTAAAAAAACTGCCACTGGTTCTCCACCAACTGTGAGGGGGTTAACTCGGTAGCGGGTGTGTGTGACCCCCTGGTTGGGCTCCCCACACAAAAACAGGGCCAGCAGACGGAGGTTGTGGTTTTCAAAATCAAAAGGTGCGGTTTATTTCTCTATGTACAGTGACAAAAACACAGCAAAGCCAAAAAGAAACATAAACAAAATAAATCCTGGTCAGCTTGACCTCTGACTAAACATGCAGGTTTCCTAACTAACAACTGGGATCAGCCTGGTGCTGTCCTAGTCCCTAAGTCCCTGGTTTAGTCAATGTCCAAACAAATAGCCACACAGGCTTTGTCTCACCGCACAGGGGTTCACTCTCCCTAGACAGTCCACACAGGTCTGGTTCCAGGCATGAGCAAACACCTAATGAATCTGGGAGTTTTTATAGAGGCCTTAAACGAACTGACAGGCTTCAGCTGGTCTCATCAACTCCCTGCCTGCACGACGCCCAGCCCTCTCCCTAGAGGTATGAGTCATCCATGAGCCCACTAGCCTCAGCTGGGCTTCATCAACTCCCTCCCTAGTTGTATAAGTCGGCATAAAGCCTGAATCTGGGAGAAATATATCTACCCCCCTGGATGCAACCAGGTGACTTTACCTTCCTGCTGTCACAATATATATATATAATACCGACTCAGAAACTGCGCTTGGAAAATAATAATTATCCACAGTGAATATTGATAATATAAACAATAATGAAGAGCAGCGGTTCTGCTGCGAGATATTTTCCACAGAACAGATCCTGAAATATATTTTAAAAAAGAGCCGCGATATAAAGCAGTGATAATCAAAATATATAAATCAAAAAAATCAAAACGAAGTAAAATAGGGTATTACAATGACAACATGAATATCGTATAATATATTGTATAACACCTGTACACAACAGAATCCAAGTGCAAATACACCAATAACGTGCATAAGGAGTGCAAAAAAAAGTTTTTGAAATTTGAAAATTTTACAAAAATTTTAAGTAATCATCAGATTAATAATGATGTATTGATACATTGGGCTAGATGCTGGTAATTAATGTAGCTTTACCACATCAAAATGTATGAAGGATGTGTAGATTTTGGTTCTAGAAGCTTGAAATAGAGTATTTTCAGGTAAAGAGACTCAGATTTAAAAAGTTTATAATTTAACTGCCTCCTAAACAAATGTATGGCTTGTCAATAAGCCTTGGTTAATAGGCTCTTGGTGTGAAAGATGTCAGACTAATGGATGTAACTTCTTAGGCCTGGAAAACTAGAATGTTTTTACGATGGCCATTAAAAGGTATCTCGTTTTTAGGGTTCTCCTTATGCTAGCCATCAGCAGTTTATGACAGGCTTATAACCAGGTATAACCAGACCTTCTAAATCACATTTAGATAATCCCGGGCTCTGCTTAGCTGTCTCAAAAGAGTTTTTGATCCTGCTAGGATTTTATGACCTTCTACTGAGACAATGGAATTTATCATTACCTGCTTGCCTCTAAAGCTGGACTGTTCAAACTTGCGATTTGATTACTCAATATGAATTTTAAGTATGACATCCCACTATCAACTTGGGGGTCATCAGACCTCATTATCCTCACAAACAGCAATACAAACCTGACAGGGGTTCTAAGTCTTCTCTTCAATATAAAAATAAAAAAATTGTGTGCATTCAATACACTTTAATTTATGATTACCATATATACTCGAGTATAAGCCGACCCGAATATAAGCCGAGGCACCTAACTTTACCACAAAAAAATGACAAAACGTATTGACTCAAGTATAAGCCTAGGGTGTCCATCTGTATGCCTCACTGTGCCTCACTTTGGCTCACTGTGTCCATGTGCATGCCTCACTGTGTCCATGCCTCACTGTGCCCTACTGTGCACATGCCTCACAGTGCCCATGCCTCACTGTCACTGTGCCCATGCCTCACTGTGTCCATGCCTCACTGTGCCCAATCTCCCTACCTGATCTCCTGCGCTGTGTGACTAGACTCACGTTTAACATGGGAGTCTATGGAAGGGGTGCCCGGGTTTGCTCCCCGGCCGTAGGTCCCCTGGACAACAAACTTTGCACACTTGTAGAGGAAGAGTGGGGCTACATGTATAAGCCGAGGGGGGCATTTTCAGCACACAAAAAAATGTGCTGAAAAACTTGGCTTATACTCGAGTATATACGGTATTCGTTTGTGAAGTTCTATGACATAATGTGAAAAATAGATCACAGTACAGCACTGCAAAGCAATTTTCTCCTGAAAAATACAGCTCAAAACACATTCTCATTTTTGTCCTGATTACAAAACAGTATTCATGCTGCTTGTTTATTAGTTGGTTTAAAAAAAAAAAGAAGGAGCATTTCATTTTGCAAAGTATTTAAATTTCAGCCTCTTGGCACATATAAAAAGGTCAGTTATTACAAAATCACCATCAATTCTGCTAAAAACACTTAATTTACAGTGGTGGACTATAATACATATTGACTTAAGATGTATTTTAATTTTTGTACCAAAGTTTTTTTTTTTATTCAGCATCCTTGCATGTCTACAATATAATAACAACAAGGCAATTTTATTTTAAACATGTTGCCATCTAGAGATTTTTTATGGAGTTGTTGAAATGAATGCTAGAATGTGATAACACATCTCTGCCTCATAAAAAATGAGCCAGGCATCTGAGAAGCCTCAAAAGTGAAGAGTAGAGATGAGCTTTGGGTTCGAGTCGAACTCATGTTCGACTCGAACATTGCCTGTTCGCCCGTTCGCCGAACAGCGAACAAATTGGGGTGTTTGCGGTAAATTCGAAAAGTCTATGGGAGAAATCTAAAGTGCTAATTATAAAGGCTTATATGCAAGTTATTGTCCTAAAAAGTGTTTGGGGACCCGGGTCCTGCCCCAGGGGACATGTATCAATGCAAAAAAAAGTTTTAAAAACTGCAGTTTTTTCGGGAGCAGTGATTTTAATAATGCTTAAAGTGAAACAATAAAAGTGAAATATTCCTTTAAATTTCGTACCTAGGGTGTGTGTATAATATGCATGTAAAGTTGCGAATGTTTCCCGTGCTTAGAACTGTCCCTGCACAAAGTGTCATTTCTGAAGGAAAAAAAGTCATTTAAAACTCACTCGCGGCTATTAATGAATTGTCGGCTCCCGGCAATACATAGAAAAGTCATTGATTAAAAAAAAGCGTGGGGGTCCACCCAAATTCAATTACCAGGCCCTTCAGGTCTGGTATAGATAGTAAGGGGAACCCCGCCGCAAATTTAAAAAAAAAATGCGTGTGGTTCCCCCCAAAAATCCATACCAGGCCCTTCAGATCTGGCATGGATTTTAAGGGGAACTCCACCCCAAATTTTAAAAAAATGGCGTGGAGTCCCCCCAAAAATCCATACCAGACCCTTATCCGAGCACGCAACCTGGCAGGCCGCAGGAAAAGAGGGGGGGACAAGAGAGCGCCCCCCCTCCTGAACCGTACCACGTCACATGCCCTCAACATGGGGAGGATGTCCCCATGTTGATGGGGACAAGGGCCTCATCCCCACAACCCTTGCCCGGTGGTTGTGGGGGTCTGCGGGCAGGGGGCTTATCGGAATCTGGAAGACCCCTTTAACAAAGGGGACCCCCAGATCCTGCCCCCCCTATGTGAATTGGTAAGGGGTACATTGTACCCCTACCATTTCACGAAGAAAGTGTAAAAAAAATTAAAAAAACACACACCGACACCTTGGAAAAGTCCTTTATTAAAAAAAACAGGATTTCATCGCTGGAATGTTTTTTTTTTTTTTTTTTTAATAAAGGACTTTTCCAAAGTGTCGGTGTGTGTCTTTTTTAATTTTTTTACACTTTCTTCGTGAAATGGTAGGCCTTACCAATTCACATAGGGGGGGGCCGGGATCTGGGGGTCCCCTTTGTTAAAGGGGTCTTCCAGATTCCGATAAGCCCCCTGCCCGCAGACCCCCACAACCACCGGGCAAGGGTCGTGGGGATGAGGCCCTTGTCCCCATCAACATGGGGACATCCTCCCCATGTTAAGGGCATGTGGCCTGGTACGGTTCAGGAGGGGGGGGCGCTCTCTCATCCCCCCTCTTTTCCTGCGGCCTGCCAGGTTGCGTGCTCGCCATTTTTTTTTAATTTGGGGTGGAGTTCCCCTTAAAATCCATGCCAGATCTGAAGGGCCTGGTATGGATTTTTGGGGGGAACCGCACACATTTTTTTTTTAAATTTGCGGCGGGGTTCCCCTTAATATCTATACCAGACCTGAAGGGCCTGGTAATTGAATTTGGGAGGACCCCCACGCTTTTTTTTTTATCAATTACTTTTCTATGTATTGCCAGGGAGCCGACAATTCATTAATAGCCGCGAGTGAGTTTTAAATGACTTTTTTTCCTTCAAAAATGACATTTTGTGCAGGGACAGTTCTAAGCATGGGAAACATGCGCGACTTTACATGCATATCATACACACCCCCCAGGTACAAAATTTAAAGGAACATTTCACTTTTATTTTTTCATTTTAAGCATTATTAAAATCACTGCTCCCGTAAAAACGTCATTTAAAAAAAAAAAATTTGCATTGATACATGTCCCCTGGGGCAGGACCCAGTCCTCAGACACTTTTTAGGACAATAACTTGCATATAAGCCTTTATAATTAGCACTTTAGATTTCGAACGTTCGAGTCCATTGTATTTAATAGGGTTCTAAAGTTCACGCAAACATTCTGTCTGTTTGCAGATTCTGGTGCGAACCGAACAGGGGGGTGTTCGGCTCATCCCTGGTGAAGAGTGCACTTCAGTTTTCAGGGGTCAGTTTTTCCATGAATTGCCAGAACACCTAAAGCACTCCAAAAATTTAAATCTTGAAAAGTAGGCCCCTTAAGATACTTATAAAGGGGAAAGCAAGGTTTACTAAAGAGTATGCATGTACACTGGAGCTTCGATTATGTGCTGACAACCAAGTCATATCAAATGATATTTACTATGTACACATAATATACAAAGACAGATGTACACAGGTTACAAAGTACAAATAATGAATTTACTACAAGTGTGGTTTCCCATACAAGATATATAGTCTAGCATCTGAATGTACGATGACTAAGCAGTGGCGTGAGTTTCTGTGTCTTTGGGTTTATCCAATCAACGGCAACCTTTTTTAAAAAAAATTAAAATTTACATACCATGTAGACAAAGTGCATTAAGTGCACTTTGGGGGAAAAGTGCACTCCCCTGTTGGGTGAGAATAATTAGATGTTTGGAGGAGCCTTTAAATAAGATCTGGGAGGACGGGATCTGAAAATAATATGCCATATGGAGAGCAAGGGTCTAAAGGGAAACGGGATATAGAGGGATGGTTTAATAGTTGGGGGAACGGAGCTCAAACCAGACAGCAGAGAAATTGCATCACCTAAGCCCAAAACAAAAGAGTAGTGGCATCAAGTTATAGCTCAAAAATTTGTATTAATACACTGTAACGGCACCCCAAATACGAAAGGGGTTAACGCCGTATAAGATGTTCCCTCTCCTGGACACCCACTCGCTACCAATCTTCCACAGCCAGGCGACCCTTTCCCATAGGAATTAATCCTTCTGGAAGAACGAGACGCACGCTCTGTATCTTCCTAAATCGAATGACTTTTATTGAGAAACATTGTAACTTTTATATACATCTAATACACAGTAGTTTAACATGAACAATGGCCCAGCTCCACCCACACATTACAAGACTCCACACATTATTTTGACGTCTGCTAGGAGACAACAGGTTCTAATAATCCCCTTTATGTTTGAATGACTATGCATGACCTTTGTATTCACCGGACTGTCTGATACTTTACAATACACACAAGGACAGACTTAATTTCCCCAATCCACATCACCACAAACAATGAACAGGTCTTCTAGAAGCTGGAATTCATTAACATTACACTAGACAGGTGATTGAGGCTGAACACCTCAGTATCTCTCAATTAACTTGTTGAGTTCAGAAACAGTAAATAGTCCTTTACAGATATCCTTGGGGATATGGTGGATAAATATTACAGACCCATTTTAGGTAGCCCAAGATATATTTCTTAATGTCCATTATTTCCTGGCTCACCCTGTGTCCAAAGTGACCCTCCTGTCACACATCTCCCCTTTCGGCAGGAGACTAACAGAGGAGGCGACCCCAGACGGGTTGACTCCGAAGTTAGTCCATAGGTCCATTCCTCTAATGCCGGTATCCACACAGTACCCCAAATAAATTGCTCCAAACAGAGCATTACTTACCCAGCCAACCTCTGCCTCTCTCAGAGAACATACCCGCCGCTGGGGAGAGGCCTGGACTGGCCCTTCTCCCTGGAGTCCTTTCAGCCGCTGGAGAGAAGACAGGATGACTGGGCTCAGTCCGTCATGCTGTTGGGGATCTGGGTCGACTGCCCGGCATCCCTGGGGTATACAAGTGGAGGCTGAAGTCCCATTCCCTTGTGGCAGGTGAAAATCCCCCAGTGCTTGCAAAGCAAGGCTGACATCCTCCTGTCCCAGTGTCACACCATTTTCTGGGGTTGTGTCAGTGAGGACCGAAGTCCCATCCAGTACCACCGGAACTCCCTCTTCTGTTAGTTGAGAGCAGAGGCCCGCGGCACTCTGCTCTGTTGCCAGCTCTTGTGCTGGGTTGCTGTGAGTGGAGACCGCAGTCCCATCCACCGATATCCGCTCAAGTTGCAGTTGTGTGCAGAGGCCAGTAGCATTCTGCCCTGCTGCCAGTGATTCAGCTGGGGGTAAAAGCTTTACCACCTCAGCTTGTTACTGGAGAGAGGGGCCAACTGCCCCGGCTCCCTGAAACTCCACAGTTGTTTCTGGTGCTGGGCAGAGGTTGCTATCACTCTGCCCTGTTGCCAGCACTTCTGCTGGGGACTTCACACCATCTGCTCTGGCTAACTGTTGGGGAGGGAAAAGGGCTGCTTCTCCTCCCTGCATCTCTGAAATCTCCTGGGAAAGAGGAACCATCACCTTCTCATCTCGGGCCTCCAAAACTGCCACGGGTGTAGAGCAGAGGTCTGCAGTACTCTGTCCTGCTGCCAGTACTTGGGCAGGCGATGCATAATCCATAACATCCTCTGAACAGTCCCTTAAGTCCATACCTTCTGTAATCTGTAGCTGGGAAGATGAGCCAACTGCCCTAGCTCCCTGGAACTCCATATCATCCACTTCAGCTTTAGGGATGGCAATCTTCAGATTTTCCACTGCCGATTCTTCAGCCAGGCTAGCTCCCTGGAACTCCATATCATTCACTTCGGCTTTAGGGGTGGCAATCTTCAGATTTTCCACTGCCGATTCTTCAGCCAGGCTAGCTCCCTGGAACTCCATATCATCAACTTCGGCTTTAGGGATGGCAATCTTCAGATTTTCCACTGCCGATTCTTCAGTCAGGCTAGCTCCCTGGAACTCCATATCATCCACTTCGGCTTTAAGGATGGCAATCTTCAGATTTTCCACTGCCGATTCTTCAGCCAGGATTTCATAGTTGTCAACTGGTATTTCCTGATAGTCCCAGGCAAAGGGGGCCCCACCCTGCTGCTGAGTAGAGTCTAGCAGCTGTTTGTAGGCAATCTCCAGCTCCCATTCCTGAACGGCCAGAAACTCCAAATCTTCCTGTGCCCAGTGCCCTTCCGAGACATTCAGTTTTCGCTCTCTGTGCTCCATTATTTCCTCCAAACACCACTCCCGATCACTCCCAAAGTTAGGGTCACTGGACAGCCCCCAATACAACAATCCCAGGCCATCATAGTCAAAGCCTTCTGTGGGGCTGTCATCCGCTGACCATGGGCACTCTTGGGCTACATACCACCTGAGGGCTCTGTAGCTCTCATCCAACCGCATCTCTGCCCAGATCAGCCTGCTTAACTCAGCTGTCCACTCCTGCTTTGGTTGTTCCCCCAATAACGGCATTCGTACTTCATACTGCGACCAGTACCTTACATAGATGGAGGGGAGAATCTTTCCCTGGTGTTGCTGCTCGAGAGCTAGCACTTTCTTCCAGAGTTTGCAGCGGATCGAATCCGACCATCCCAGCAGGACCTCCTCTGATACTGGTCCTCTATGCTGTATCTGCATCTCTCGCAACCTCCTTCCGAATTCCTCTTCCATGGCGGCTGGTTCTTTAGGCGTTGTCTCCGATTGCCGTATTTCCGCCATTCTCCGCTCATGTTGCCACTCTAGTTCTCTCTTTTGTCGCTCTCGTTCTCTCTCTTGTCGCTCTAGTTCTCTCTTTTGCCGCGCATCCTGCAGCTGGATGCCTCTAATGGCTTCCTGTATGGCGGTCTCTGATGGGTTAGCACCATATAATGCCAAGCGCTGTTGAACTCGTTGCTGAAACAAATCTTCAACTGACCGGGGTCCTGCATCACCCTTCTTCTGGTCCATCTCGGCTCTCAAGTAGGTCTTTCAGCGTGACTTTCCTGCAGGCTGCATAGCTGGTCATTCACTGTGGTGGTTTGGAGTGTCCCAGGAACTGGAGGGAAAATCCCACTGCTGCCACCAATGTAACGGCACCCCAAATACGAAGGGGGTTAACGCCGTATAAGATGTTCCCTCTCCTGGAAACCCACTCGCTACCAATCTTCCACAGCCAGGCGACCCTTTCCCATAGGAATTAATCCTTCTGGAAGAACGAGACGCATGCTCTGTATCTTCCTAAATCAAATGACTTTTATTGAGAAACATTGTAACTTTTATATACATCTAATACACAGTAGTTTAACATGAACAATGGCCCAGCTCCACCCACACATTACAAGACTCCACACATTATTTTGACGTCTGCTAGGAGACAACAGGTTCTAATAATCCCCTTTATGTTTGAATGACTATGCATGACCTTTGTATTCACCAGACTGTCTGATACTTTACAATACACACAAGGACAGACTTAATTTCCCCAATCCACATCACCACAAACAATGAACAGGTCTTCTGGAAGCTGGAATTCATTAACATTACACTAGACAGGTGATTGAGGCATAACACCTCAGTATCTCTCAATTAACCTGTTGAGTTCAGAAACAGTAAATAGTCCTTTACAGATATCCTTGGGGATATGGTGGATAAATATTACAGACCCATTTTAGGTAGCCCAAGATATATTTCTTAATGTCCATTATTTCCTGGCTCACCCTGTGTCCAAAGTGACCCTCCTGTCACATACACTATTAAAGGAGAAGTATGGGATGGGTTAAATAACTAGTACATATTACATTAGTCACATATCAGCTGATCTTTTTTTCCTACCTCTTAGTTTTTACAGCATGTGCACATGAACTTTCCTTCTGCTGGCAAAAATGGTCCATTTTCAGTTTGAAAAGTTTCAGGTGGTGTGTATATCTTCACCAACACACCAACACACCCCCTGCCTCTGTCCCCCCTCCCCTAAGAGACGTGGCTGTGCTGATAGATAGAAATATATAGTGTAGATTCTCATACACAGCACTATCAGTGACTTCTCTCACATTACACTCACTGAAGTGCTGAAATCTCTGCCGACTCTTCTGACCATTGAAATATGCTGCAGAGGAGGAGGGAGGGGGAGGAGAGAGGAGTGAGAAGGGAGGGGGGAGCAGCTATGCTCTGTGAAGTTTCAGGAACAAGCAGAGGGAGGAGAGCCAACATCAATCAAGCCAAATGACAGGAAAAGGGGTGGATCCAGACTTCATATCCAGGTCATTGTCAGGATGATGCTGTATGAAAGACTGTAGAACCTCCCACAGGTATTTATCTCGATTTTAACAGAATGGGGGCATTTCTGAGAGGGCTGGGAGGGTTTATAGATATCAGCAGCTCACATAGAATAGATGTAAGCAAAAAAAACCATTCTTCTCTTTTATAAAACTAATACAAAATTAAAAGATATGTTTGGAAATGCAAGAAGCTTGGCAAATGAAATGGATGAACTAGAGCTTTTGTTATTTTAGGAATAATTTGACTTTTGTGGGAATATCAGAACAGGACAGCTCAACCAACTGGGCTGCAAATATTGAGAGGTACATTCTATTTCAGTGGGACAGAATTGGCAAAAGAGGTGGAGGGGTATATGTATGGGAAGAGCGATCTGAAAGTGAGTTTGAGACATAATATCACTAACGGGAACTGTGATGTTGCAGAGTCATTATGGCTGGAGCTCCAAATAGTGCAGCAAATAGTAAATTACTTGTGGGAGTATCTTATATGTTAAAGGATGAGGAGGAGTCTCAGCTCATTTCACAGACTGAAATGGATAGAAAGCAGGATGATGCTGTTATTAAGGGTGATCTTAATTATCCTGATATTGATTGGGCAAATGAAACTTCACAGACAACAAAGGTTTTACATTTTTTAAACATGTTGCTGAACAAATTCCAGAAATTGTAAAAGTCCCAACAAGGAAAGTTTCCCTTGTGGCTCTATTAATTTAAAAGAACATGGGGCTTATTACAGATGTGCAAGTTAAAGACAATTTGGGTAATACTAATCATGGTGTAATCATATCCACCATAGGTTACAGGAAGGAGAAGCATGTTGTTATGAAAAGAACTCTAAATTTCAAAAAAAGCTAACTTCAATAAGTTGTATCCTGTACAACAGTCAAATTGACCAAATGTTTGCAACAAAAACTACAAGTACAGTGTTTTACAGATGAATTAAAGTGTGTTGGTCCTTGTTTTCCACTGGGTAGCAAATGTAAAAGAACATAATTAAACCTTAGTTCCTTAATTCTGGTGTGACAAAAACAAACACAAAAAAAAACAAAAAACAGGTCTTTAAAGGAATAAAAAATAGAAGGGGCACTCCAGATTTACAAGGAATGTAACAAGAAATGCAAGGGTGCAATAAGGGAGGCAAAAATAAAATAGAATATGAGGGACACACTGCTACAGCAAGCAGAACAAACCAGAAAAAAAAAACAATCAAATATATTAACAGTAAAAAAGGCCTCATAAGTGATGATGACAAATGACAGGCAAAAGGCAAATATATTCAATCATATTTATTCTTCAGTTTTCATTGATTAAATGGATTTTCTCATAGACCAGATTCAAAGCCGACTTACCTGGTCGAAACACAACAGATGGTTTTTGACTTGGTCAGTTATTTACGTCATGATGCACATGACGTCATGATGCACATGACTTCATGATGCACATGACGTCATGACGTATATTTACGCCATGATGCAAAATGTTGTCAAGATGCACATATGACATCACACGGGGCCAGGGGATGATGTAGCCATGCCCCTACCTCATATTATAAATAGACCTTTACTGCAAACAGACACCATTTGACATGTGCTTTCTTTAATTACCCTTTAGGAAAGTAGGAAAAGTAGGATTTTTAAAACAGCTTACCTGTAAAATCCTTTTCTTGGAGTACATCACGGGACACAGAGCGGCATAGTCATTACTATGTGGGTTATATAGAATTACCTTCAGGTGCTGGCACTGGCAACTTCCAAAACAGGAAGTACCCTCCCCTATATAAGCCCCTCCCATCCGGGAGCACCTCAGTTTTGTAGCAAAGCAATAAGTGTCCCCAAAAGAGGGGTGGGAGCTCTGTGTCCCGTGATGTACTCCAAGAAAAGGATTTTACAGGTAAGCTGTTTTAAAAATCCTACTTTCTTGTTCATACATCACGGGACACAGAGCGGCATAGTCATTACTATGTGGGATGTCCCAAAGCAATGCCACATGAGGGGGGGGATACACCATACATAAGCTGGGCGCCATCAGGCACGAGGATCTTTTGCGGCCTGCAACACACTGCGCCCAAAGGCGACATCCTCCTGACTTCTAACGTCCACCTGGTAGAACCTAGTAAACGTGTGTACTGAAGACCATGTTGCGGCCTTACAAATTTGCGCCAGGGAGGCCTGGTGATGCACTGCCCATGAAGTTCCAACTGCTCTCGTGGAGTGCGCCCTAACTTTGAACGGAGGCGGTCTACTTCTCAAGCCATAGGCTTGTATTATGACCTGTCGAATCCACTTGGCTAAAGTAGATTTTGATGCTGCCTGACCCTTTCTGGGGCCTTCCGGCAGAACAAACAAAGAATCCGTTCTACGAATCTGAGCAGTGGCTTTTAGATAAGCTTTAACTGCTCTTACTACATCCAAGGAATGCAATAACTTTTCCTCTACCGAGCTTGGTTTGGGGAAAAAAGAAGGAAGAACCACATCCTGGTTCAAGTGAAACCTCGATACCACCTTAGGAAGAAAGGCCGGGTGAGGACGTAATACTACTCTGTCCTTATGGATAACCAGATATGGCTCTTTACAGGACATGGCGGCTAATTCCGACACTCTTCTAGCCGAGCATATGGCTACTAAAAATATCAATTTCCTGGTGAGTAGAACCAAGGAAATGTGCCGCAAAGGTTCAAATGGCTGCTTCTGCAGAACCGACAGAACCAAATTTAGATCCCATGGGCATATGGGAGCCTTAATCGGTGAAATAATAGGAGTCACACCTTGCATAAAGGATTTGACAAGTGAATGCATAGCCAGGGGCCTTTGAAATAGTATTGACAAGGCCGAAACCTGGCCCTTGATAGTACTTAAGGCAAACTTCCTGTCTACAGCCCACTGCAGGAAGTCCAGAATTCTGCCTATAACGTACTTACGTGGATGCCATTTTCTGGCCTCGCACCAAGTGATGTACGCCTTCCAAACTCTATAGTAGATCTGCCTGGATACAGGCTTCCTGGCATTGATTATAGTTGATACCACAGAGTTAGAGAGACCTCTCTTCTTTAGGATGTGGGATTCAATAGCCAGGCCGTTAAACTTAGAGTTAGTAAGGAAGGGTGGTATATCGGTCCTTGCGAAAGCAGGTCCGGACGACGTGGAAGGGTCCAAGGACTCCCCACAGACATTTTGATGATCTCCGCGTACCAGGCCCTTCGGGGCCACGCTGGAGCCACCAGGATCACCGGCTTCTTCTCCAACCTGACTCTGCGAAGGAGTCGAGGCAACAATTGTAGCGGAGGGAATGCATATATCAGTCTGAACTGATCCCAAGGGAACACCAGAGCATCCGAGCCGCAAGCGAGGGGATCCCTTGTCCGGGAGACAAATCTGTCCACCTTTGCGTTGAATCTGGATGCTAGCAGATCTACATCCGGTGTTCCCCACCGCTGACATATTGCTCGGAAGACCTCGGGATGACGGGACCATTCCCCTGGGCATAACTGTTGGCGACTCAGAAAGTCCGCCTTCCAATTCTCCACCCCTGGAATGAAGACAGCTGATATACATGGGACATGCTTTCCTGCCCATTCCAGGATGTGACTTACTTCCCTCTGGGCTGCACGACTCCTGGTGCCTCCCTGATGATTGATATATGCCACTGCTGTGGCATTGTCTGATTGAATTCTGACAGGGGACCCTTGGAGTCTGGATGTCCAGGCTACTAGGGCGTACCGGGCTGCTCGTATCTCTAAGAGATTGATGGGCAGGGTTTTTACTACATTTGACCATCTGCCCTGGAGAGACCATTGCTCCAGTACTGCCCCCCAGCCTATAAGGCTGGCATCTGTAGTGACCACCTTCCAAGATATCGGGCTGAAGGGTTTTCCCTTCTGGAGATTCTGGGGGATCAACCACCAGCAGAGACTCTTCCGAACGGAAGGGGACAAAGCCATCGGGAAGTCTAGAGCCTGAACTTTTCCGTTCCAGGCTGACAATATGGCCCTTTGTAAATTCCTTGAGTGGAATTGGGCGTATGGCACAGCTTTGAATGATGCTACCATCTTTCCTAGCAGCCTCATGCACAGGCGTATGGACGGCTGTCTTTTTGTACAAAGCAGACGGACCAAGGCCCTCAAAGAGGATACCTTGTCTAGAGGTAAGAAAATCTTCCTCTGGTCTGAATCCAGCCGTAGCCCTAGATATACCAGGTTTTTCACTGGCTGTAGGGCTGACTTGTCCAGGTTGATGACCCAACCGTGAGACTCTAGATACTTGATTGTATCGACAATTACCACTTCTAGCTTGGCAACTGAGTGGTCCATCAACAACAGGTCGTCTAGGTATGCCATTATCGTTACACCCCGTGTTCTTAGATCGGCCAACAGTGGGGCCAGAATTTTTGTGAACACTCGTGGTGCTGTGGCCAGACCGAATGGTAAGGCTCTGAACTGAAAATGGCGCCCTTCTACTGCAAAACGTAGGAATTTTTGATGACCTGGAAAGATGGGAACATGCAAGTAAGCATCTTTGATGTCGATCGAGGCTAACCATTCCTCCCCTTGTAGGGCAGCGGTGACCGATCGGATCGACTCCATCCGGAAAGACCGGACGTTTAGAAATTTGTTTAGACTCTTTAGGTCCAATATGGGTCTTATGTCCCCGTTTGGCTTCGGGACTGTGAAAAGGTTTGAGTAGAAACCCAACCCCCACTCTTCCATAGGAACCTCCATAATTACTCCTTGGAGCAATAGTTGTTCTAACGCCAATAGGAGAGACCCTCTTTTCAGAGGGTCTCTTGGCATGCCTGACCACATAAAATGGGACGGAGGAGACTCTTTTAACTCCAACTTGTATCCCAGAGTTACTGCGGAGAGCACCCATCTGTCTTTGATCGTCTCCCGCCAGGTCTCTGCGAACAACTGAAGTCTTTCCCCCACCCGTTTGAGTGGGGGCAGCCCTTCATAGGCTTGACTTGGAGGCTGGTTTAGTACCTCTTCGGATCCAGGGCTTTTTATTACCCTGTGGCTGTCCCTGATTTTTACCTCCTGAGTTTGACCGAGGAGGCCATCGGAACTGCTTAGTAGCAGACGTCGCAGGGATAGGAGAGGTAGTCCTCTTAAAAGATGGACCCCTAGACCTCTTTTTACTCGGTAAGAGAGTACTTTTACCACTGGAAATCTTCTGGATATACTTATCCAGGTCTTCGCCAAAAAGGCGTTCCCCATGAAATGGGAAGCTAACTAAGAGCTTCTTACAGGGAGCTTCAGCAGACCAGTTTTTGAGCCACAGAAGCCTACGCATATGTACCAAAGACAGCGTGAGGCGGGAGGCCTGATGGATAGAATCCTTGATGGCGTCAACCGCAAAGCATAATGCTCTAGGCAGATCAGCCAGAGCCTGGGCCTGCTGGTCTGGCAAATCCCTCAGGACCATTTTCATTTGATCCTTTAAAGCTTGGCAGACCCCAATAGCTGCCACTGCTGGCTGTGTAACAGCCCCTGCTGTGGAAAAAGCAGATTTTAATAAAGATTCCAATTTTTTATCCACTGGATCTTTGAACATTTGAACATTATCTACTGGACATGTCAGTGATTTGTTCACAGAAGAGATGGCTGCATCCACCGTAGGAACATTCCATCTCTAGGTGAACTTTTCCTCCATGGGATAGATCACCGGAAACCTTTTAGGCGGAACAAATAGTTTATCAGGATGTTCCCAGTCCTGGTATATAAGTCCTTCCAATAATGGATGTATTGGAAAGGAGCAATTAATCTGGGGAGCTTTTAGCGACCCCAATGAGGAGACAGCAGTAGTTGATGGTTCAACAAGAGGCATTTTAAATGCAGATCGAACCATGTCAGTTAGGGTCTGGACCCACAATCTTTCAGTCTGTGATGCTGAAAATGGTTCATCTACTGTCGATTCCTCAAAAACAGAGCTAACCTCCTCCTGATCCCCTTCAGGTAGGTCGGTCCCTTCCTGGGACTGTTGCTCTGCCAACAGGCACTCTAATGGAGGTGATGGAGATCTGGCGCGCTTTCTTTCCTGTAGAGAAGAAGCGATCAATGCAGCCAATCTCTGCTCCAATCCCTCCAGAGTTGAGGAAAAAACCTCCTCTGTTATATATGCAGGAGCAGGTGGACTGAGGACAGCCGCAGTACCTGGCACTCCCGGGGGTTCCTTATGGGTATTAACCTCTGATTTCTCAGGGGAGGAGGGTGCAGATGACTGCTCCAGATCCTCAGAGCCCGATGGAGACCCCCTACACTTCCTGAGAGGTATATCTCGGAGTTTTTTAGGCGGCATATTCCTTAGTTCAAAGCTGAGGTATTCCAGCCGCAATACACCCCTTACTGAAATAGTCTAATGCAATTTGCTGCTATGTACATCAGTGGGTGTTTACTAATGCGTCTTTCTGGGGATGCCTGTATCAACCGCCCGCTGTAAGCCCCTATACCATGCTACCAGCTCCTTTTCATGCTCTGTGTCCATAGCAAGCAGCGTGGACTGAGTCCTTTTATCTTGCTGGGACGCCCGCACATGCGCAGAAGCGCTGGGCGCACAGAGCGCGTCATCCGCCAGGCTCCGCCCCCTTTTTTGAAGCTAAACCTTATAAAAGGAAAGCATGTGTGCGCACGCGCGCGCGTGCACGTGTGCGCTCTTGGCGCCATGTAGGGAGAGGAGCCAGGGTCCCTGTTTCACCAGGACTCGGGGATGGAAGGAAACTACTTGGCAGCATGACAGAGGAATGCAGCTTCCCTGATAGAGAGCTCACTCATCTGCCTGGACTTTCACCATGGAAGGAATAGTCCCAAGAAAAAAGACGTTCCACAGCGGCCTCTAGTGGACAAACACAGGTACCGCACCTTTGTCTTTTTTTTTTTTTTTAAAACCTCCTTTATGAAAAAACATTTCCAGGTTTACAGTCTTTTTAAAACTTCCCTTATGAAAAAACATTTCTAGGATTTCTTAGGCATATACAGCTATTAGCGGGAATACCCTTTAGGTAACAGGCAGAAAGACATATTAGGCTTGGGGGTCCCCTCAATAGAACAAAGTTCCTGAGGGTCCCCCACTTACCTTTTCCCCGCCGCAGGACTTTGTTTGGTCCACAGAAGCCCAAACTTCACCTCTCACGGCAGGCATTGTACTAGACCTTCAGGGACCGGGTTCCCAAGGATTCCACTCCCCTGGACCTGTATAGCACCCTGCACAGATAGCCTCTTGGTTTTGGGTATGACCAGAGCTCTGGATCCCAGGGTCCAGCCCTCCTAAGAGAGGCATTACAGGCAAAACCCTGCTCTTCTCTGCAAGGCCCGGGTACCGACCGTTTAGCTATGAAGCTTTTTTGGTCGGATCCGGAATAGCTTGCTAAGGCCCAGAGAACCTGTACACAAGCCCAGATGAATACATGTTAACCTTGGCCAACACCTTAGACACTGGCAAAAAACTGAGGTGCTCCCGGATGGGAGGGGCTTATATAGGGGAGGGTACTTCCTGTTTTGGAAGTTGCCAGTGCCAGCACCTGAAGGTAATTCTATATAACCCACATAGTAATGACTATGCCGCTCTGTGTCCCGTGATGTATGAACAAGAAAGGGAGATTTTGTGGACCAATGGAGATAGTGGGTTATTTGAGTGAGAGACAGTAAAGGTCTGTTGTGTTTCCACCAGGTAAGTCAGCCCTGAATCTAGTCTATGGGTAAATATATAAGCAAATAGTGTACTTCTGGGCACTGGCTGGCACTGTAGGTAAGCTGGGCTTCGGGTAGTCAGACAAGGCCTTTTTTGCATCCACAGTGCCTTATAGTATAGAGCCAAAGCCAGTTGATAGTGAGCAGAGGACATTATTGTCCTTCATTATCCATACCTCTGCTGATGCATGAGTGTGGATAGTTACAGACAAGTTATATGATCCTGGACAATATGGGAGGTCATTTACAGTGGACTTATTCTATAAATCCCGCTTCTTACTTAATATGGATGTATAACACTTCTTTGAGACATTTTTAATATTGACATACTGAGATAGATAGATTGACCAATGGAGATTAAAGAAATGTTTTGCCATTTTATTATCTTCCTATTATGAAGACAGTTTTACATTTGTTCCATCATTTTGTATTTTTGCACAAAATTCTGCATTGCTTTATAAGATTACACATCTGGCATTCTTTAATGACTTCCTTACAGTGACGGCTGGTGGTATATTTTGGGGGGGCACCCCGCCGGTCGGTCAGTTACCAGCCCCGCGATTACCCCATCTATGGCGTGGGCAGCGCTTCCCTCCAGGCATCGGCTTCCCCTGTGTCTCCTCCTCGGCATCATGGCAGCCATCCGTCTCCTCCCTCCTCCTCCTGGGCCAATAGGATCACTTCTCCTTTTGGCCAATCAGGACAGGGTCTCAAGACCTGCTTCCTGATTGTCTGGGAGGAGAATTAGTGTGACAATAGTGAATATTCATTCGCTATTGTCACACAACTGGGTGGGCTCACCCTTTTTTTAAAGCCTAATAAAGCCTCTGGCTCTAATCACCTGCTTAAAAAAAAAAAATTTAATCCATACGTCCGGTGCCTGGCTTGTAGATTAGGGGGGTAGACGCATAAATAGGGGGGCAGCGCCCCTGTGCCCTGCATTAAGGGCCTCCACTGCTTCCTTCTATTCCTTACATTATGTATTTTTAGACAGTTATTGATAAAAGTGACGCTTTAGGTCATGGTGGTTGTGGTGTGTTGGTATAACGCACCCCTGCTGGTATTCTTCTACCAATATTTCCCACGTAAAGACTAATCTTACAGTAGTAGTATACATCAGTTTATTTTCTCATTTATTTTTTTCAATCATTACAGGAATACCTTGATAAAATAGGGGGTTTGTCAGCTACATGGCAGATGAGGTTCTATATTGATAAAGTTATGCACTTGGGTGCTCCCTGGTAAAATATATGTGGGAAAAGTGTCTGGGGTGCTTGCAGATCATGTGCAATAGCATACAATGCCACGTCAAGCTAACAAGGCTAGCAAGATACTGTCATGCATTAAAAAGGGCATACTTTTAAGAGATAAATCAATTTAGTTCTGGTCACCAGTCCCCAGGAAAGACATTACTGAAATAGAAAGAGTTCAGCAAAGGGCAAACAATTAAAAAGGGAAATGGAGGACCTCAGCCATGAGGATTGATTATATAGATTACAGATATTCACTCTGGAGAAAACACGCTTAAGAGGGGATATGATTACAATGTACAAATGTATCAAATGTGACTCCAGTAAGGCTGGGTTCACACTTGTGCGGTGTGAATTCCAGCTCTGTTATCTCTGCAAAGAGATAAGAGAGCTGTTCAGCGGATCATCTGCGTTTTAGCTGCGAATTTGGTGACCTGGGAGAGGGGAGGGGGAGGGGAGGGGGAGGGGGGGAAGTGTAGTGAGCTGGGAGAGAAATCCTGATGAGAACTGAACACATCTGCGAATCAGATGCGTGCCCATAGAAGATAATGGGCCTGAATTCGCACCTGAGCCAAACCGCAATGCCTAGAAAATGCACACATTTTTTGGGCAATGCGCAGTGCGAATGCATCCCACATATGTGAACCAGCCTCATTACAATCAATGTATTTTATAATGTTATGCGAATTGGATGCGTGTGTAAGCCGCAACCAATTTGCATAGGTATGAACGGGGCCTGACTGTGAAATTGTTTACTCCAAGAATCCTGAAGAAGGGACATGGCCATGATTTAAGATTAGATGACAGAAGAAAGAAACCTTAACTTGCTGGGAAGCGTTCTTTACTGTTAGAGCAGGTAAAAAATAAACTCCCTCCACCGGAAGGTGGTACTAGCTGAGAGTGTCGATATCTTCAAAAAACGTTTAGATGACATCATCAGGAAGCAGAATATACAAGACTATGGGAACTGTTAAAGAATATAAATCACACACATACACACATAGGTTGAACTGTATGGCCCTTTGTCTTATTTCAACTCTATAAACAATGTACCTATGTACCGTGGGGAGAACAAGTATTTGATACACTGCCAATTTTGTAGGTTTGCCTACTTACAAAGCATGTAGAGGCATGTAATTTTTATCATAGGTACGCTTCAAGTGTGAGAGACGGAATCGAAAACAAAAATCCAGAAAATCACACTGTATGATTTTTTAAGTAAGTTATTTGCATTTTATTGCATGAGTATTTATTACATCAGAAAAGCAGAACTTAATATTTGGTACAGAAACCTTTGTTTGCAATTACAGAGATCATACGTTCCCTGTAGTTCTTGACCAGGTTTGCACACACTGCATCCTTGATAAAACCCACGTGACTGGGTGAAACATGTCAAGATCTCGTGATACATGGCATCCTCCCCTCAAAAGGTGCAGTCGTCATGTCCCCTTTGCAGAAAAGCATCCCCAAAGAATGATGTTTCCACCTCCATGCTTCACGGTTGGGATGGTGTTCTTGGGGTTGTACTCATCCTTCTTCCTCCAAACACGGCAAGTGGAGTTTAGACCAAAAAGCTCTATTTTTGGACAGGCATGTGAGCGGTCGCACAGCACGGAGCTCCCGCTGACGATCCTCTATTGATCCTCTTCCCGCACCGATCCTGACCCGGCACTCGATCCAGGGACAAGGCATCGCAGCACTGTCCTCGGCGGAGGTCGAATCGGCTCTTGCGGAGCCCTGCATGACCCGCAAAGGGACAAAGAGCGCTGCAGCAGTGGAGGCCATGGACGTCCAAGATGGCGCCGGCTCCCCTCTCTCTCAGAGAGTGACGCGTGGAGCGGGGGATAAGCCACAGGACCCGAGCGGTAAGCCGCCCAAGGCGAACAAACAGCAGGGGAGGGAGCAGCCCAGAGACATGCTCTACTATGCCCAAAAATTACAGGGCCCTAGCTGCTCTCTTCCCCCACCGCCGCTGATGCCTGTGCAGGGAGCCTTAGAGCAAAATGGCGCTTCTGCCCTGGATGACACTGTGCCCCTAGAATACTCGTCTGACCACATCAATGACATCTTTGACGAACTACAGGAGGATGCACCCCAGCCCACACTGAGTGAGATCCTGCGAGCTGTACACCGCTGCACCACCTCAGTGACAGCCTCTGTAGACAGTTTAAAGGTACAGTTTGGGGCACTTACTATCCCTTATTAGACATGACCTCCAGAAAATTAGAGAGAGGACCACGGCGGTGGAGGGTAGGATTAGTGAAGTGGAGGACCAGCTCCCACCCCTCACCAGAGATGCCAGATCTGCGCTGCAGCAATCTGCGCAGGCGAACGCAAAGACCGACGATATCGAGAACCGTCTAAGGAGAAACAATTTCCGTATAGTGGGGCTCCCTGAGAAGGTGGAGGGCAGGGACCCCACGGCCTTTACAGAAACATGGCTCCAAGAAATCTTTGGTAAAGAGGCATTGTCACGTACCTGATGGAAGAGTCTGATTATGCAGAGGGAGGCCTCCCTTACACCTCTCACTCGCGGCCCCTGGTAGTGAAGACAGGGGGCGCAGGAGTGTAGAGTCGCACGAGAGCCTGGTAAAAGTCGCTGGTGGTGCGCTGGACCGGAACTGGGACGGAGACTGGAATAGATCCGGAAACAACTGATAGCCTAACAACTGGAGCTCAGGCGGGTGCGGTCAGATGGGCTGGAAGCGTGGGTACACCAGTCCCAAGCAGGTAGGTACTGGAGCGGGATCAGGTATGAGCAGGTTCAGGCAGCTGGCAGGTCTCAGGTTCAGGTAAGTACTGGAGCAGGATCAGGTATGAGCAGGTTCAGGCAGCTGGCAGGTCTCAGGTACAGGTAAGTACTGGAGCAGGATCAGGTATGAGCGGGTTTAGGCAGCTGGCAGGTCTCAGGTACAGGCAGGTTCGGCAACGGGCAGGCAACAAGGTAGCAGAAGGAACAGGCAGGAACGTAGTCAACACAGGCCGGGGGTCAGGTACAGGCAGATCAGCAAGGATGGTCAAACAAGCCAGGAAGGGTCAGCTGGAGCAGGATTCAGGTAAGCAGGGGTCAGAGGTCTCAGGTAACGCTGTAGACCGAACAGCACAGAGCCCAGCCATCAGCCCCTTCAAATAACCCCATCTGGCGCCATGAGCCGCCGCTGCGCGCTCCCGCGCGTGCCCGCGCGCGCACCGCTATCGCGCATGCGCACATCAGCGTGCGCCGATGCGCCACTACCGCGCATGCGCGAAGAGGCGCCGATATCGTCAATGACATTTCTGGTTTGCCCTTCCTGACATTGCCCCCTCCCAATGGGCAGCCTCCGGATGCCCAACCGGGCGAGCTTCAAAGGATGGGATCTCTTGAATGCCTGGATAAGTCTTTCAGCATGGACATCGTCCTCGGGTTCCCACGAATTCTCCTCTGGGCCATAACTTTTCCATTTGACGAGATACTGGATCTGATTTCTCTTTTTCCTACAGTCCAGGATTGCTTCGACTTCAAATTCCTCTGTTCCGTTAACTAATATTGGTTCGGGTGGGCCTGTATCCCGGTCAGGGAATGGATCAGGGGTTACAGGTTTTAGTAAAGCCACATGAAAGACAGGATGTATTTTGAAGGAGTCTGGCAGTTCCAGCTCGTAAGACACGTCGTTGATCCTTCTTTTTATCGGGAAGGGTCCCATAAATTTAGGGCCCAACTTCTTAGAGGGGCACATTAGTTTTAGATTTGTAGTGGATAGCCAAACCCGATCACCAGGTTCCAGTATTAATTCTCCCCGCCTCTTCTTATCAAAGACCTGTTTGTTATATTCCTGAGCTTTAGTCATAGTTGTCTGTAGAAGTTTGTTGTTGGTGTCAAAGAAATTTATGGTTTCAAGAACGGCAGGTACAGAACTCTCCGGGAAGGTACTGGTCAGAAATGATGTGTTGAACCCGTAATTGGCAAAGAATGGAGACTGTTTTGTGGCAGAGTGGATGGAATTGTTATAAGCGAATTCCGCTAACGGAAGTAGTGCGGCCCAATCATCTTGTGAGTATGAGGTGAAGCACCGCAAGTATTGTTCCAGAGTTTTATTGGTTCTTTCTGTTTGCCCATTCGTTTGGGGGTGGTATGCGGAAGAAAATGATAACTCGATTCCCAAGGTTTCACATAAAGACCTCCAAAACCTTGAGGTGAATTGTACCCCCCGGTCTGACACGATGTTTGCTGGAACTCCGTGAAGCCTAACAACTTCTTTCACAAAGATTTGGGCTGTTTCCGGGGCCGATGGTGTGCCTTTCATGGGTAGGAAGTGGGCCATTTTGGATAATCGGTCTACCACCACAAAGATGGTGGAGAACCCGTCAGATGGAGGAAGTTCCACGATAAAATCGATCGAGATATTCTTCCAGGGTCTCTTCGGGACTGATAGCGGCTTCAACAAGCCCCATGCCTTGGTTTTGCTGTTCTTATTTTGTGTGCAAGTGGTACAGGACTCTACATAGCCCTTGCAGTCTTTTTCCACTTGAGGCCACCAGAATGTGCGTTGCACAAGTTCAGCAGTTTTACGGATACCGAAGTGTCCGGCTAATTTGTGGTCGTGACATAATCCCAAAACAGAGACACGTAGGTTTTCTGGTATGAATATTTTGTCCTTGTGCCAAAGTAGATCATCTCTGGCCTGCAACGTTATTCCCAGAGATGAAGGGGCATTTACAGAAGCCCGTTTAATTTGAGAGAGCAGGTCTCCCTGAAGTAGCAGGAAGTTCTCAGAGGACAGGATAGTGTCGGGCGGTGCGGATTCCCTGGTAACACAGAACATCCGAGAGAGTGCATCAGGTTTGGTGTTTTTAGATCCTGGCCTGTACGTGAGATGAAAAGAGAACCTGGAAAAGAAGAGTGCCCATCTAGCCTGACGTGGTTTGAGTCTCTTGGCAGTCCTCAGATACTCCAGGTTCTTATGATCCGTATAGATTAGGATCGGGTGCGCTGCTCCTTCTAAAAGGTACCTCCACTCTTCCAATGCATTTTTAATGGCCAGAAGTTCTCTATCTCCGCCATCATAATTCCTTTCAGAGTTAGACAGTTTGCGGGAGAAAAAGGCGACTGGGTGTAACAAAGCCTTGGGTCCCCGCCTTTGGGATAGTACTGCTCCAACTGCCGTTTCTGACGCGTCTACTTCCAATACATAGGGCAATGTTGGGTCAGGGTGCTTCAGAACCGGTGCGGAAGTAAATAGTTTCTTAAGAGACTCGAAAGCATTTTGAGCTTCAGGAGACCACTGGAAACGGATGCCTTGTTTGGTCAGTTGTGTGATTGGTGATATGATGGCTGAAAATCCCCTGATGAATTTTCGGTAAAAGTTCGAGAACCCGACAAAGCGTTGGATGCCCTTTTTGTCCACTGGGGCTGGCCAGTCTAAGATGGCAGTGACCTTTTGTGGGTCCATCTTGACACCTTCGGTGGAGAGGATTAGTCCCAAAAAAGTAATGCTTTGTCGCTCGAACTCGCACTTCTCCGGCTTGGCGTATAGCCCGTGCTGTCGCAGTCTGCTCAATACATTTTTAACATGTCTGCGGTGGTCATCAAGGGAAGCAGAGAAAATTAAGATGTCGTCCAGATATGCTACAACGAACAGGTCTAGGAAATCGCGGAAGATATCGTTGATAAAGTGCTGGAATGTTGCTGGGGCATTGCATAGGCCGAACGGCATCACCAGATATTCAAAATGTCCGAATCGGGAGCGAAAAGCCGTCTTCCACTCGTCTCCCTCCCGTATCCGTACCAGATTATATGCCCCTCGGAGATCCAGTTTTGTAAATATGGTTGCTGCTCCCAACCTCTGGAACAATTCGGGTAGCAAGGGCAGGGGATAACGGTTCTTGACCGTAACCTTATTGAGTTCACGATAATCTATACATGGGCGAAGGGAACGATCCTTCTTCTCCACAAAGAAGATACCCGCTCCTGCTGGAGAAGTGGAGGGGCGGATGAAGCCCTTCTTTAGATTATCGTCTATATAATCTTTCAGGGCGACAAGCTCCAATTCTGACAGAGGAAAAATCCTTCCAAAAGGGACCTCAACACCCGGGATGAGATCAATCGGGCAGTCATATGGCCGATGTGGAGGGAGAGTTTCAGCTCCTTTCTTGCTAAAGACATCTAAAAAGTCATGGTATGCAACTGGTACAGATAAGCGAGTTTCAACATCAGAGTCCAAGCATAACAAGGATGGCGGATCAGAAGAGAATTTCCGCAAGCAGTGTTGGAGGCAGTAGGAAGAGTGAAACTTAACCTCCCCTCCGACCCAGTTGATAAGAGGGTTATGTGCTTGGAGCCATGGCATGCCAAGGATTATGGGGAACAGCGGGGATGCAATGGCATCCAGGCGTAACAATTCCTTGTGACTATCGGCAATAATGACAGGCAAGGGTATAGTCTGTTGAGTCACTAGTCCGGATTTGATAGCAGACCCGTCGGCCAGATGTACTGAAAGTCCCTGGGCCCTAGGTTGCAAAGGGATTTGATGTTTAGCAATAAAAGACAAGTCCATAAAGCAGCTACAGGCACCGGAGTCTATTATAGCGGAGACAGGAATACTTCTTCCCGGAAGCTGTAATACAATGAGGAGAGCCAGGTGGGTT
Source organism: Rana muscosa (assembly GCA_029206835.1). Classification (NCBI taxonomy): domain Eukaryota; kingdom Metazoa; phylum Chordata; class Amphibia; order Anura; family Ranidae; genus Rana; species Rana muscosa. The sequence continues at coordinate 527,822,289 of CM055118.1, read as the reverse complement.
GGCAGGATGGGCGTGCTGGCGGAGAAGATAATTCGACCCTTGCGGGTCTTTGCTGGACATGACCTCACGTAATGCCCGGGTCTCCCACAATACAGGCAGAGGTTTTCGTGTTGTCGGCGTTGACGTTCCTCAGGGGAAAGTGAGGGACGGGGCACTCCGAGTTGCCTGGGTTCAGGGACATCAGATGTGGGTGCAGCAGTGGTAGAAGATGTCTGGCTGCTGATGTTAGAGGCTCGGGCTAATTTCCAGGCTGGACAGGACGACCTCACAGGTCTCTCTGACTTCTGTCCTCGTAATCGGTGATCACCGGTGAATCTTTCAGGCGCAGGAACCCCGGTTTCTGGAGGTAACATTACTATTGCTGAAGTAGCTCTTTGCGGGGCCGAGGTAGGTGAGGAAAGAGCCTGGATGCTTCCTTCCAGTCGGATATACGCATCTTGTGCGATTTCAACAGTCTGGGTGAGGTCTTTGAGGTGTAAGCGGAAACCCTCCATGGGAGAGGCTCCCTGCACAGACTCTGACTTGGCTGTTCGGTGCTGTCACGTACCTGATGGAAGAGTCTGATTATGCAGAGGGAGGCCTCCCTTACACCTCTCACTCGCGGCCCCTGGTAGTGAAGACAGGGGGCGCAGGAGTGTAGAGTCGCACGAGAGCCTGGTAAAAGTCGCTGGTGGTGCGCTGGACCGGAACTGGGACGGAGACTGGAATAGATCCGGAAACAACTGATAGCCTAACAACTGGAGCTCAGGCGGGTGCGGTCAGATAGGCTGGAAGCGTGGGTACACCAGTCCCAAGCAGGTAGGTACTGGAGCGGGATCAGGTATGAGCAGGTTCAGGCAGCTGGCAGGTCTCAGGTTCAGGTAAGTACTGGAGCAGGATCAGGTATGAGCAGGTTCAGGCAGCTGGCAGGTCTCAGGTACAGGTAAGTACTGGAGCAGGATCAGGTATGAGCGGGTTTAGGCAGCTGGCAGGTCTCAGGTACAGGCAGGTTCGGCAACGGGCAGGCAACAAGGTAGCAGAAGGAACAGGCAGGAACGTAGTCAACACAGGCCGGGGGTCAGGTACAGGCAGATCAGCAAGGATGGTCAAACAAGCCAGGAAGGGTCAGCTGGAGCAGGATTCAGGTAAGCAGGGGTCAGAGGTCTCAGGTAACGCTGTAGACCGAACAGCACAGAGCCCAGCCATCAGCCCCTTCAAATAACCCCATCTGGCGCCATGAGCCGCCGCTGCGCGTGCCCGCGCGCGCCGCTATCGCGCATGCGCACATCAGCGTGCGCCGATGCGCCACTACCGCGCATGCGCGAAGAGGCGCCGATATCGTCAATGACATTTCTGGTTTGCCCTTCCTGACAGGCATTCACCACGCTGTTTGCGGTGGAGAGAGCGCACCGCACACCACCCAGACCCCTCCCCCCAGGCAACCCACCCAGATCAATGCTTGCCAGGCTCCTGAACTATAAGGACAGAGAAATTATACTTAGACTGGCACGGGAAAGGGGAGCGGTGCATTATAATGGAGCTAGGATCTCGTTTTACCCGGATTTCTCTGCTGAAGTGCAGTGTAAGAGGGCTAAATTCGCTGATGTAAAGAAACGTCTGCAGAGGCTACAACTTACATATGCCATGCTGTATCCTGCCAAGCTGCGTATCACAGTCCGGGGTCAAGCTTCCTTTTTTGAATCTGCTGCGGAGGCGGCAGAGTGGCTGGATCGCAATGAACAGGACCTCCGGGGACGCCGGGATGCTGATGTGGGCGACTGAGGCCCTGGATCAACACATGTGAAGTCGGTATGTTACCTGCAGGCCAGTTGAGTCTGCCTTACCCATAGCGGGACATTTCACCCTTTTCTCAAATGTTAGCGATTAATGAGAGCGTTTGGAAGACTACACTTTGTTTACCCTGGCTATTGCGCCACAGAGGGGGGTGCATGCCCCGTCTGCCACGTTTGACTATCTGAAGTCCCAGTTGTGGGGACATGTTTATCAGTGCCCAGTTGGCACGGGTTCCCTGACAGTCCTTGGAGCTGGGGATGAGTGGGGATGGCCTGCCCCCTCCCCGAGCGGGTACGTTATCCGTGCTTGAAGAGGCTGTTCAGGACTGTTTAAAAGTTATCTCTTGCTCACAATGTCGCGGTGCTTGCTGAACTTTCCTGCTCTGACCCCTTCCCCGCACCCGTTGAAGATCTGCCCACTGGTGATGACCCCTCTCCTATCTGACTCTAGTGCCTGGATGCCCAGAACTCTTGTGCCGGAGCCTTTGGCCCCCGGCGATGACCACTTTTTCCACTCACCATGGCCACCACCCCGGTAGTGACTTGGAACGTTCGAGGGGTTCATGATCCGTTGAAACGCACAATGCTTAACTCGTGTTTAAAAAAGTTCCACCCTGCTATTGTGGGCCTCCAGGAGACCCACCTCACAAAAGACACGGTTGGTTGTTTGGGATTTGCTTGGGTGGACATGTCATACCACTCCACTCACACCTCATATTCTAGGGGGGTGAGTGTACTGGTACACAAGTCCCTGGCTTTCCAGGAACTGGATGTGGAGGTAGACCCCTATGGGAGATATGTTTTTGTGCATTGCAAAGTGTTTACTGTGATGATAATTCTTGCCTTTGTGTATATACCCCTCCCTTTTCTAGGGAGGTTTTGCAATTACTACTGTCTTATCTAGTTAACAAACCCGATGTCCCCATTATGATTATGGGGGATTTCAATGGATGCCTTGACCCCAGGTTGGATAGACATCCACCGGTTCAGCCACCGCTGGGGGGTAGGGGCACTGTTTTGAGCCGCCTGCTGGCGGAGGTGGGCTGGGTGGATGTGTGGAGGGCCAGATACCCGACTACCAGACAATTTTCATGTTTTTCCAAAACCCACGGTTCATTATCTCGCATTGATCTATGTGTGGGGTCCCAACAGGTTGTGCATATGGTCCCTAGGATAGGATACTTCCCTAGGGGGGTGTCCGACCACTCCCCGCTGGCGGCTCACTTGGTTACCCGTCCCGCTTCCTCCCTGCCCAGGGCTCCGTGGAAATTGAATGCCTACTGGCTAAAACTTTTCACATCCCATGACCGGGTCACTTGCCAGATTGATCGGTACTTTTTAGACAACCACCTTGGGGAGAACTCAGCGGTGGGCTGGGATGCCTTTAAGGCCTGTTTGAGGGGTTCCTTTATCGCTGAAATCACGGCCATCAAACGCAACTCGTCTGCGCTTCTGGCGCAGGTCGAAGACCAGGTGAAACAATTGGAGCTTGCATTTGTAGTGGATCCAACTGATTCCGCGAGGGAGGCTTGGATATCGGCCCAGGATTCCCTGGACCGGTTGAGAACCTCCGCTGCAGAAAAAAAGAGGTTCTTTACTAGTCAGGCCTTCTATGAGGAGGGGGAGAAGACGGGCAGGCTTCTGGCTAGGATTGCCAGGTCACAGCAGGCCTCCCTGGCGATTGGAGAGATCCGAGACTCCTGGGGACGACTGGTGAATGACCCTGAGCAGATTATAGCGGAATTGGCGTCCTTCTACAGCGATCTCTACAGGCCATGTGATGATTATACAGATGAGGACCTATCACAATATCTGGAAACGGTGGGGCTTCCACTCCTGGGCGGGCAGGCCCGCGCGGAGATGGAGGCCCCGCTCACTCTGGAGGAACTGAGAGAGGCGGTTGCATCTTTCCCCACATGCAAGGCCCCGGGAGATGATAGGATCCCCATGGAGGCCTATGTCCAATATGGTGAGGTGATTCTGCCCAGGCTGCTTGCGGTGTTCAACACCTCCTTCAAGTCCAGAGCATTGCCCCCTTCCATGAATAGAGCTAATATTATACTGTTGTTAAAGGCAGGCAAGGATCCCTTGGATCCCAGCTCGTATAGGCCCATTTCACTGTTGCAGAGCGACGTAAATATTCTGGCTAAGGTATTGGCTATGAGGGTTAACAAAATTATCTTGTCCATTATTCACCCAGATCAGGCGGGGTTCATGCCTCGCAGCTCCACCGCAACTAATCTTAAGCGGCTATACTTGAACATGCAGACCCCCTCGGAATCCGTCGGCCACAGGGCACTGTTGTCTCTTGACGCCAATAAGGCATTCGACAGTGTTGGCTGGCGGTATCTCTGGGCTGTACTGGCCAAGTTCGGGTTCGGACCCGGTTCCTAGGGTGGGTGAGGCTGCTGTACGGCTCGCCACAGGCAGCCATACGGATGTCTGACAGGATGTCTCACGCCTTTGCGTTGGGCAGGGGGACCAGGCAGGGCTGCCCCCTGTCCCCCCTGCTCTTCGCTCTGGCCATTGAGCCCCTGGCGGCTCTGGTGAGAGACTGCCGGTCGGTCAGGGGCTTCCGCTATGGCAATATACACGAGAAAATTATGCTATACGCTGATGACATGCTCCTCTTTCTGGAAGATGTGGATGAATCACTGGCTCAGGTCATGGCCCTTATCACAGAGTTTGTCCGTTTCTCGGGCCTTACAATTAACTGGTCCAAGTCGGCCCTGATGTTCCTGGATGGGGCCCCCGCGCTAGGTGAGGGGCCCTCCTGCCCGGTCCCCATAGTATCCTCATTTAAGTACTTGGGTGTATTCATTTCCCCTGTGATCACAGAATTCTGTCAGCTGAATATATACCCCTTATTGACTAGATTCAGGGATAGAATACAGATATGGAACAGACTGTGGATGTCCCTGGCCAGCAAGACGAACCTTATTAAAATGATACTAATGCCCCAGCTGCTGTACCTGCTACACAATGCTCCTGTTGTTATCACGCTTAAAATCTTCAGGGTCGTCAACTCCCTCTTTAGACAATTATTGTGGTACAACAAACCCCCCCGGATCAAATTGGAACAACTACAACGACCAAAGGAGGGGGGGGCCTTGCACTCCCCAACCCTTGGATATACTATCTGGCAGCGCAACTACAGCACCTGATAGGTGCTATGGTACCGGCTCCTGTGGGCTCCTCGGCTAGGCTGATGCTGCTTGGCTCGGGGGCCGACACGGTGCCGGAGGGGCTGGAGGCTCAGCGGTTTCAGAAATCAAATTAAAAAGATGCCCACTTATTCGCTCCTTCAGAAGGTGTGGAATAAGGCCAAACAACTCCAGAATGTCACGGGGTTCACTAGGTACAGCCCGCTATGGGGGAACGGCAATTACACTGAACTGGCCAAACTTCAGCAGGGCCCTAAGTGGAGATCACTAGGTATAACCCACCTGAGACAAGTGTTTCATAATGGGGCCTTACTTCCTTTTCATGTACTTCAATCGAGATTTGTGCTCCCGTCCAATATGCTGTTTTACTACCTGCAGCTGCGACATGCTGTCAGGGCTCAGGGGGATGCAGTGGAGTGGGTTCAGTCCCCCACCCCTGTCTTTCACATGCTGCAGGACGCTTGTGAGACCAGGGGTGTCATCTCTCAGTGCTATAACATGCTGCTGTCCTCATTTTTGGAGGGACACCCTATGAAAGTGGTGAGCCAATGGGAGGCGGATGTTGGTCCTATAGAGGGGGAGCTCTGGGAGGAGGCAATGCAGGCGGTAAACGCCTGCTCGCTTAATGTGGCACAAAAGGTATCCCAACTAGATATACTACTGAGAGTACATTTTACACCGGTAAAGCTATTCAAGATGGGAAGACTGCCCGATCCGCTAGGTGGTAGATGTAGGGCGGTGCCTGGAGATCTGATTCACCTCCTCTGGCGTTGCCCCAAACTCCATAGATATTGGACGGAGGTACTGGCTACACTTAATTTGGTGTTCCAGACCAACGTTCCTTCTGACCCCTTGTGTTGCTTGTTAGGAATACTGAGGGGGGAGATCCCAGAGGAGGTGACTTGAATGGCAATTACTAGGGCATTGTTCCAGGCGAGAAAAACTATTCTACTACTGTGGAAGTCTGCGGAGCCGCCTACGGTCCAGCTGTGGATACAGCAGATGGGTAAAACGATTTGATGGAAAAATACATATACCAGCACAGGGGCAATGCGGGAAAGTTTGATAGGCTCTGGGATGCATGGCTTGCTGTACCGGGTTTAAGTCCCATGGAATTGGTGAGGATATGGCTGTTGGGAGGTGTGTAGCATGCTCCCACCGGCAACAGGTGGGCGGGTGGGAAGGGGGGATAGTCTGATGGAATATGTACAGTTCACCCTATGCTATTTGAAATTCTGAGCGGATTGTTTAATGTATGTGATTTTAGATGTGACCAAGGAATGTCAAAAACCTATATTGCTACTTGTAAAAGATATAATATGCTGCATATTTTTGTACCTCATATTTTTTTTTTATGTGAGCAATAAAAACTGTTTGATTTAAAAAAAGACCACATGACCTTCTCCCATTCCTCCTCTGGATCATCCAGATGGTCATTGGGAAACTTCAGATGGGCCTGGACATGCGCTGGCTTGAGCAGGGGGACCTTGCATGCGCTGCAGGATTTTAATCCATGACGACGTAGTGTGTTACTAATGGTTTTCTTTGAGACTGTGGTCCCAGCTCTCTTCAGGTCATTGACCAGGTCCTGCAGTGTAGTTCTGGGCTGATCCCTCACCTTCCTCATGATAATTAATGCCCCACAAGGTGAGATCTTGCATGGAGCCCTAGACCGAAGGAGATAGACCATCATCTTAAACTTATTCCATTTTCTAATAATTGCGCCAACAGTTGTTGCCTCCTCACCAAGCTGCTTGCCTATTGTCCTGTAGCCCATCCCAGCCTTGTGCAGGTCTACAATTGTATCCCTGATGTCCTTACACAGCTCTCTGGTCTTGGCCATTGTGGAGAGGTTGGAGTCTGTTTGATTGAGTGTGTGGACCAGTGGCGGTGCTTCCATAAAGGGCGCAGGAGCGCCGCCCCCTCTCTCCTGCACCTGTCTATCATCGCCAATAGATAGATTCATGAATTGCATGAATCTATTATCGCCACTGCCGCCCCCTATTCAGCTGTCCGGCCCTTTGTTGGGCGCCGGGAATCTGAATTACAGCGGCATTTTTTTTTTTGGAAGCGCCTGATTAGAGCTATTGTCTCTAATAGGGGTCCTGAATAGAGCCATAGGCTCAGCAGGTGCAATGCTGTGCGTTCGCTGTTTAAACAGTGTTGTGTTAGGGAAGCGAATAAATCGCTTCCCTAACGCTGAACTGAAGAATCAGCCAATCAGGTGCACCGGGTCTGGTTACCTGTCACCTGATTGGCTGAAGAGTCAGGCCCTGTGATTGGACGCCTATCAGGCATCCAATCATAGCAGAAGATGGGAAGAGGACGGGAGAAGACATTGAGGACTCGGAGGGAGCGTGGAGGACAACGCCGTGACCCGAGACAGGTAAGTGCCGGGCGGGGGGGGGGCACACTGGCGGCAATTTATGGTGACACTGGCAGCAATTGATGGTTACAGTAGCTGCATTTGATGGCACAGTGGCGGAAATTTTTTCAGTTTGTTTGCACCCCCCAAAAAATTTTGAGGACCAGCCGCCACTGGTGTGGACAGGTGTATTTTATACAGGTAATAGGTTCAAACAGATGCAGTTAAAGCGGAAGTAAACCCATCCGTAAAACAGTTTCATTTCCGGGATGTGCCGGAATCGAAACGCTCCCATTGGTTGTGCTCTCAACCAAACTGTAAAACCATCCAATGGATGGTGTTATAACTGATCACATGTGCAGCATCATGGCAGTTGTAGATTAAAAAGAGGCAAAGATGGCAGCTTCCTTGGCTGAAAACGATAGGTGGGTTTACTTACACTTTAATACAGGTAATGAGTAGAGAACAGGAGGGCTTCTTAAATAAAAAAATAACAGGTCTGTGAAAGCCAGAATTCCTTTTGGTTGGTAGGTGATCAAATACACGGGATGGAGGCACATCTTTATGATGAGCCTCATTCAAAGTCCCAAAACTCCTCCCCCTTTCTCTATATGTACCAGGGATGGAAGCGGTTGACTGTAGTTGGCAGTGTTCCCCTGCCAGCTTTGTATGGGGTTTGCTCTGGCAGTGGGTGTACCAGTTAGGGATCCACACACACACAGGCCATTAAAATATGCCACTGCTTCATTTAGGGTGGCACATCATACCCTGAGCATTGGTGAACCATTGTGGCTCACTCTGGGTCGTTTCCATGTCCGAGACCGGGGACTGCGATGCGCTCTACGTGCCCGCCCCTCCCTTCCCCTCTTCTGCCCAGTTGGGTCGGAGGTGTGTGTGGGGGATCAGGCGGGTGCTCACAGCGCATTGGCGCCACGCACCGCTCTACCGTGTGACGTCACTCGTGGGCGTCGCTCTGTGGGCGTGTCATTCCATCCGGAACGATGCGGCGGCTCACGCGGCGTCAGTACTGGGCGGGTTTCAAATCCGCCCTGGCTGAGGCCCCGCCCCATGCCTCGTTGGACCAGCGTGACGTTGGTGGCAATTTCCCTCACGCATGGGACGCATATAAGGCATCTCCCCAGACACTTAGCTTGCTGCCATACATGTGCAAACACCACAGCCCTGAGATACCTTGCTTCCAAGCACAACAAAAAGGTAAACACCCTGTAACCCCAGCACAAAGCCTTCATTTTATTATGTGTATTCCCATTATTTTGGGCAATTTCTGATGGACCTACCCATCCATTACAGACATTTATACTTAACTATGAACGGATACCCGCTCTCCATGACTGCAATGGCAGCTTGCTCTCTGAGGGTGATGCCTTGCGTCCTGTTGTTTGCTGGAATAATTGCCACCTCAGCTCCCGGGAGGGACAGCCCCCACGGCCCATTTTCCACATACACCTTAGCTCAGTATATCTCGTAAGTATCCATTATTGACACATTGTCTCTTTTGATGGCACTGAGTCAATTATTTGACTTGACTATACCCTGTCTTTTCAGATACCCTATAGCATCCGCCCCTGAGGAAGTGTGCATTCACACGAAACGCGTCGGGCACTAAAGGATGTAGCTACATGCGTCTATAATGACGTGATTCAGATATGCAATTTTTTATGACTTTTTCAATTTTATATTTGCGTTACATCATGTTTTGTGCTGCTTGGTTCATATGTGGTTATATACATTGTATGCTGTCTTTGATTTCAACTACCCATTGTTACTTGTTACTATGTCAACATTATGTACAAGGAATATGTTATGTGCCTATGTACACACTACCTGTATATATTTGAATCAGTATTACAATACACGTATACTATACAAATCTGTCCAACATTTTTTCTTCAAACCCCCACCAGTCTCCCACTTCATCTAAAGTCCCAAATTCCCTTTTGCTTCATTACATGATCAAATACTTATGTCATGCAATAAAATGCAAATTAATTATTTAAAAATCATACAATGTGATTTTCTGGATTTTTGATTCCGTCTCTCACAGTTGAAGAGTACCTATGATAAAAATTACAGACCTCTACATGCTTTGTAATTAGGAAAACCTGCAAAATCGGCAGTGTATCAAATACTTGTTCTTCTCACTGTAACTATACACACTAATATCATAAAACCAAATAAAAAATTTAGAAAAAGCCCTTGTATTAAAGAAAAAAATAAATGAAATCCATACGCAGGGTGGGAAATGGGCTGCACATGCACCTTTTGCCTGGGAACACAGATGTTTATACCCCAGCTAATGTATGAGATGCCATATGATGGTACTTAGAATAGAGATTCCTATGAGAAATACCTGCCCTAATCGTCCTGGTAGCACAGCCGATGGATTTTTGAATCTGTTGCTTTGCATATAGACTTTATTATTTAGTGCATTATTTGTATTTATTTTTAAATATTGACACAAGTGCCCTAGTGCATTTTATTTGAAACAATAAGGCCCAAAAGCTACATAATTTGCAGACAGTAAACTAGGGCTGCACTGTACACACTGAACATCAGTGCACATATACTGTAACTAGACAGGATCATAGATCGCAGTAACTATGCACACATGCATTTGCAAGCTCATGAAAGCCACAATGGTAGCATACTGTAGTGATTTATCCCTGCTCTTGTTCATTTGCTTTGGTAAATCACCCCCATTGAGTCTCCTTTTTTTTAACTGACATTGGGATTCAATAGTTATTATAATCTTTTCAAGGACATATGTGCAGAAAGAAATATATTTGATTTTGGCTGCTGCGTGCTTGGTACAGCATGCAACACAATGATCAGCTATAAACAAGCTAAACAATTGTATTTCAAATTCTGAGAACCTTGTTTGCACATTTCAAACCACAGCAACAACATCAATGTTTATGCTATCATTTATCATTTTTAGAGATTCACTGTTCAGTCTTTCAGGTTTTTTTTTCTATTTTGCCATAAAAGACCCAGATTACACAATGTTATTAAGTCATTGGCTTGAAAACGATCTGATCAATACATTCAGCTCTTCTTGTTTGATTTTATGTTTTCATGAGAATCCTATAGCTATTTTCTATTTAAACCTGCAGGTAGCTTTTTTAAGACTGTTTATGTCAATATCATCTTCAGGTCTAGATCTGGTTCTTATATAAAACACTTTGAATTATGGTTATACAGAATACATAGTCTTTTATGTTTTTTTAGATAACAATGTAAGATCAATTTAAAGTGGTTCTAATAGCTATTACTTTTTTGTTAAAATAATAAACATGTTATACCTACCTGCTCTATGCAATATTGCATAGGGCAACCATATTCCTCCACTTCTGGGCTCCCCAGCTGCCGCTGTGCATTCCTCCTCTTCTGCGGGTGCTCCAATAGAAATCTGTGTACTATGGGGGTACATGTGTGGGCTTGCTCACGAGCCAGGCTATGTGCATCCATATCTACTCACTACCGCCTTAAGTACAAGGAAATAATACCTAAACTGGCAATCAAATTGTTTTTACTGAACAAGGGTATGTTACCCCACGCACCAAGGCCACTGGTATTAAAACGTAGCTTTTATTCAAATTATATAAAATGTATTGACTGTGTGTATGTGTTTACTTCAAGAGAGGATTAGTGTTTATTGATTGGCAAATGGCATGAGCAATGATTTTTGTAGCTACAATAACTAGAAGTAAAGAAAAAGAGAGAATCCCTCCTTTACTGAATATACATGTCTTGAACAACTTCCAGCCTCAGTATCTAGGAATTCTGGCAAGTTTGGCTGCCCGCTGAAGGTACTGAATCAATCTGACGCTAAACCAAACAAGGCCATCCACTAGGAACTCATACTGGTCTTGACTAGTATTAATGTAGCTCCTGTGATCAGATCAGATAAGACTATAGGGTTCCTCACAGTCTAGAATTATATTGTCAATGACTCACATATCTCTAGTTCCTGTCTGGACCAGAAAATACTGTTACACTACCTCCAAAACTAGGTGTTAACTCCTGCAGCCAAGAGAACCATTTATGGTTATCAACTCTGCCTCAACCATAGCTAAAACAACTGCCAGCCTCAATAGCTAGGGGTTCTGGCTAGTCTGGCTGCTCGCTGTAGGTACTGAGTCTGTCTGACCCTGAACCAACCCAAGCAATCCACTAGGAATTCATACAGGTCGTGACTAATATTTTCTGTACCTCCTGTGATTAGAACTCCTCCTAAGTATAAACTCAGGCATAAACTGTCATAACAGCCCCAATTCAAAAGGGTTCCTCACAGTTTTGGCTATTACTGTCAATAAAAGAAAATAAATAAATGCGGCGCCATAAACAAAATAGATTTCAAAAATTGATATGTGAAACAATTCTCAAAATAAGTTTACCTTGCGTATGCTGCATGGGTAATTAGAAACAAGTGACTGTAGCACTCATGTGTGGCCTGTAAGCCGTGACCACCATAGATCAAACTAGTGTCCACAAACGACCAAAATGTACATACATTGATCAGTGAGTATATAGTCAATAATGGGGATAAAGTAAAACATAGATAAATTAAAACATATGGATGGGTGTGTGAAGTCCATCTATGAGGAACACATATGGGATGTGCTGGAGTCAATGTGACTCTAAATCCAAAGACAATGTCCATGGTAGCCCATATAAAACGACTGTGCTGCTGATGAATGTTTCAAGATGCACAACACCCAGGAATGTGACTTCCAACACCGGGGGAGGGGGGGGGAAATAAATACTCTTACCCCTACGTGTGGACTCACAGGCCAGCAGCGGTGGGTCGATAAGGCATACTGATGATCCACTCGGATACACGTGTGGACTGGAACTTCCTGTAGGGAATGGTGTCCTACACCGATGACCGACAAGGCGATGACCGACAAGGTATCCACGGAAGGTTGGAATTCTCCTCAGTGTCCTCGAGATCCAGACAACCAGGGAACGATATCCACCATGGAAAGGAACAAAAGAAGCCTCCTCATATTATAGATCAGTCAGATAGTGTATAGTAAAAAAGGCTAGTTTATTATTATATAAAAGTATACAGGCATCCTGAGGCTGCTAGTAAAATGGTGATCACCATTTTACTAGCAGCCTCAAGAGGCCTGTATACTTTTTTATTGCTCTGTTTCTTGTTTGATGTGTTCGTTTTTGGAATAAATTAGCCTTTTTTACTATACACCACCTGACTGATCTATACTATGAGGAGGCTTCTTTTGTTCCTTTCCATGGTGGATATCGTTCCCTGGTTGTCTGGATCTCGAGGACACTGAGATAGGAGAATTCCAACCTTCCGTGGATACCTTGTCGGTCATCGGTGTAGGACACCATTCCCTACAGGAAGTTCCAGTCCACACGTGTATCCAAGTGGATCATCTGTATGCCTTATCGACCCACCGCTGCTGGCGTGTGAGTGCACACGTAGGGGTAAGAGTATTTATTTCTCCCCCCTCCCCCGGTGTTGGAAGTCACATTCCTGGGTGTTGTGCATCTTGAAACATTCATCAGCAGCACAGTCGTTTTATATGGGCTACCATGGACATTGTCTTTGGATTTAGAGTCACATTGACTCCAGCACATCCCATATGTGTTCCTCATAGATGGACTTCACACACCCATTCATATGTTTTAATTTATCTATGTTTTACTTTATCCCCATTATTGACTATATGCTCACTGATCAATGTATGTACATTTTGGTCGTTTGTGTAAACTAGTTTGATCTATGGTGGTCACGGCCTACAGGCCACACATGAGTGCTACAGTCACTTGTTTCTAATTACCTACGCAGCATACGCAAGGTACACTTATTTTGAGAATTGGTTCACATATCAATTTTTGAAATCTATTTTGTTTATGGCGCATTTATTTATTTTCTTTTCTTGTTTACAATATGTCTGATTGTTAATGCTGGCAGCCTACTACACATATTGTTTCACTATTTGGTAGCGCAACTTTTTTCCCCACTTATTATTACTGTCAATAACTAACGTATCTCTAGTTCCTGTCTGGACCAAAGGTAATACTACACTACCTCCAAAATTAATTGTCCACTCCTCTAGCTAAGAGAGTCACTTCTGATAATCAGCTCTGCCTTAAACACAGGATTCCTAGGATCCTCACATGCTACCTGCCTGCCAATAATCTCAAAAAGCACCCTCCCCACAAAACCATGCTTGCCCCCAAAGAAATCATAAGGTTCTCACAAAAATACTGTACATGTTTTGCTTAAATAAAAAGTTTTGTCAGGAGTGAAAAGTTAACTGTGCACCAAATAAAATAGTAAAAGAAAAGAAAATGGAGGGGTCCAAACTATCCCCACATGGTTGCAAATAAAATGGCAGCCTCCCCTTTCCCTTCCTTTATTCATAAGGTTTATTCATGAGGTTTCCACATCATCACGTACATGTCATTATGACGCAAATCTGCAGCATGACACAAAATGATGTCACAACGTCACCGCAAATTCGCAATATGATGCAAAATGTCGTCATGATGCATTTTCGGCACAAAATATGGCCATCTAGTTGGGGAGGCCAGAACTGTCTCCCAGAGCAGAAACTGACAATATGTCAGTATAATTAGGGATTTTTCCATTAAATCATGATCCAAGGAGGATAACAATATTAGAACCAGTGGTCTTAATAATGGAAAAATGCCTGTATGGCTTTCTTGTATTTTCCATAGACACATTCAGCTGAGCTCAGCCTTGCTGCCCGCTTCCTTTTCACAGGATTTGACGGCCAATGGCTCCTGCTGCTTTCAGTGAAGCCTGTGAAAGAAGTGAAGGGGAATAAGAAGAGATGCAGCTGGGCATAGTGCTGGATCGATGTAGGAGTCAGGTAAGTGTTTTTTGGGGTGGAAGCACAAGTGTTAAAACATTTTATTACCTTAATGCAGGGAATGCATTAAGGTAAAAAAAAACGTTTAGCTTTAGAACCAGTTTAATGTACGGTAAGTAGTTTTATCAGTGGGTGTTAATGTTCTTAGAAACTCGTTTTCTATCACTTTGTTACTATCTAATTGGAAATTATATCCGTACATGAAGGCAGACATTACATATGCAGGCTCTGTTTCTTCTTTGCATTGCTACACAACGGTTGTGATCTCCATTCTCAAAATACAATATATTAGTTATAGTTATATACACTCAGTGTGACTGCTATCTTTTCACAACACCTGTAAAGAGAGAAAGAGTAAATGTCTGAATCAACGAAATCTCACAATGACTGAGCTATTGTACAAATCTGTATATGGAATACAAGAACAAAAATTTGGTAAAAATGTGAAGGTCAAACCAAAAACAATCAAATATTGCAAAAAAAAAGGAAAGCAAATTAGGTACTTGGAGATATATTTTACTTTTTCTTTAGGTTTAGAGATGTCATCACAAAAGTATTGTTCTCTTTAGAAGAGTGGAAAACATTTAGAGGCATATTTATAAGGCTGGTTTCACACAGGCTTTGTCCACAGTCCACATCCGCCTGGTCGGCAGGGGATATTCCCGCTGAACAGGGGGATGACAGGTCCGTGTCCTGCTTCAATATGCAGAGCGGACAAAGACAGAGCCCCGGAGTTCTCTATGGGATCTCAGAAGGAAACAGACTGCCTGTCTGTTTCTATCCAACTGTCACCCGATCCGCCGACAGGATCGGATGCCGGCGGGTGTCAGTGGACATCTGCCGCCCCATAGAGAGCTACAGAAAGTCCAATTAGGTCCGCCTGAAAAACTGACAGGCGGACCTGATCAGAAAGCCTGTGTGAAACCAGCCTAAAGCAGTGCATATGCATTCACAGGTGGTGGAAAAAATCACTTAAATGTAAAATACATGCACCAGGGAGATTCCCCTCCAGTGAATGTTTGGTGAATATCAGACTCTGCTTTATAAAAATACCCCCTAAAGTATATATTTTTGCTGTGCCCGAATAAGGAGATCTCATTTCTCTAAGACAATTGTCACTGCAAGAGGTGCTCCTATTGGAAAAGGTTCCTCCTGTTCTAGTGACAACTTCTGGGTTAACATTCAGAAGTAGGAAACTTTCTTTAGGGTTCTAAAATATTCCAACTCTATCCAGAACTTTGAAGTCTACACAAAAACACTTCTATATTCTATACTAAAAGAACAATTCAGATATCTCTGTATAATCTTACAACAATTTTGCCTCAGTTTCAGGAAATGGCAGGGAAGCTAATATGGAAAATATATATATTTTTTTAAACTAGACTAGATGCACACGGTGCTCAGTAGAGTTCTTCTTTATCTACTTGCCATTTACCTGCTGTAGGGTATGGATGGAAAGGCCCACTTCTGAGAGGAGGTGTCCATAAATATATAGGCCATTTTTTTACAGTGCTTATGCGCAGGCTCCAGCGTGAGAACAAGCATTGTGTTGTAATCTCACTGGCCACTGTACAGTGCATAGTTTAAAAAAAATTATACAGTACCAATGAATGGCTCTGTACCACATGATTGCTGGGACTGATCATGGCATTAAATAATGTAAACAATGGTTGAGTTTTGCAGCTAACTCTTCCTTTCCTGACACATATCGATGAGCACTGAGAGGAGATGAAGACCTTTATATGTTGATTGCAATCAGCACCAGGACCAGTGTTATTAACCACCAGTGTCAGCACTAGTAGAACTTATATCAATACCAGTGTTAGCCACATATTATTGCCCTGATCACAGCCAGCATCAATACAAGTGTCATCAGTACCAGCGTCAGCTACATATCAGTGTCCTGCTCACAGATAGCACCAGTCCAACTATTGGCAGTACTGGTGTCAGACACATCCTAATCAGAGCCAGAACCAGTACAACTATCATCAACATCAGTATCAGACACATATTAGTGCCCTGATCACAGCCAATATCAATACAAGTGTCATCTCAGTACCAGCGTCAGCTACATAGATATCAGCGTCCTGCGCACAGATAGCACCAGTCCAACTATCATCAGTACCAGTGTCAGCCACATATCAGTGTCCTGATCGCAGCCAGCACACCAAGGGACTCAATTATTTTCAGGGATTTCCTCTAATTTTTCTGTTTTGGCAAAGGGGCAGGAAGTGAAGGTGAATCTCCCTAATGGGACACAGTAAAAAAAAAAAAAAAACTGACAGGGGTTATAACTCTCCATTACTTTATCCAAAAAAAAAAAAAAAAGAAAAAAGAAAAAAAAAGAAAAAGGTTTTGCCTATAGTTCTACTTTAAAGTGGTTGGAAATCCATAAAAAAAACTGCAAGACAAAGGCATAATGAGCTAGTATGCATAGCATACTAGCTCATTATGAATTACTTACCTTCGATCAAAGCCCCCGCAGCGGTCCTTGTCCCCCCCTCCGGTGGCGACATCTCTCCCAGGTGTTACTTCCGGGTATCGCGGCTCCGGCGCTGTGATTGGCCGGAGCCGCAATGACGTCACTCCCATGCATGCGTGCGGGAGCCGCCGGTAACGGCACACGGACTAAAGCAATGGCACATAGGTGCCATTGCTTCAGTTTGCCCCAGTGCGCATGTGCCGATGACATCTGCACATGCAGGGGACAGGGGATATCTCCTAAACCGTGCAGGTTTAGGAGATATCCTGGATAGCTACAGGTAAGCCTTAATATAGGCTTACCTGTAGCATAAAGTGGTTGTAAAGGGTTTTTAAAAAAAAAACAATGTGCATTGGTGGACTTTGCAGGCAGGATCAATGGGTATCTTTGGGACTTTGCAGGGACACAAGATAAAACTGTAAGTGCAGATGCACTTATAATTAAGTACTGCAGCACATATATTATGGGAGGACATAGTTCTACTTTAAAACAAGCTATTCTTAAAGTGGAATTCCAGTCATACCCTAACTAAGCTACTCCCGGCCCCATTCTAAGACTATTCTATCCACCCTGTAAAAGACAAAATGTAAATACTTACCTACCGTATTCTGAAGCCGCTCCAGAGCCAGCTTCAGTGTAGAGGAGAGGCAAAGCCTAGTCGATGACGTCACACATAGGCCTACCATGGGGCAGCCTTTGTTGGCTGTCCCTCCTCTACACTGAAGGCTGCGCTGTAGGCCAGTCATGTGACCGGACCAGAGTGCCTACAGAATAGTTAAGTATAGACATGTTTTTTTTTTACAGGGTAGATAGAATAGTCTTGGAATGAGATTCAGAGTAGATTTGGGCTAGATAGGGTTTGACTGGAATGTTACTTTAAATTAACAGTGTAAAATGAATAAACAATATGAATCTTGTTAGCTTAAACTAATTCCAGATATTTCAGAGAGGTATACCAGAACACAACCGTAATGTGTTTCTATTACCCAAAGGTCTCCGCAACACACTGTTCACTCTTCATCTCTTCTAACACTAATTACATTTGCTCATAATTATTCACTTCCTCCAATAGATAATAAGTTTACATAAGTCCTTCCAGAAGCATTTTCCAGTTCATTTGCTCAGACGTGTTTTATGGTTCTTGACACATCCACCACCAAATTAGATGTCAGTCTGTGTTGTCGCCAAATACAATTAAACAATCCGGATTGCCGATCAGTGTAGAACTAGAACCTCCATCAACATATCCAGGTACTATTTTGTGAAATGTCTAAGAGAATACTATTGATAGCTGATAGGTCCGTATACCAGAATTACTGTATGGTTTTTGTAAAAAAAGTTATAGTTATGTGTTAAAACTTAAAGAGCCTCAACAAATAAATTAAAATTCAACTTTTGCAGTGAAAAAAAATTCACTTTAAGTCAGTCATATTCATTTAGTGGAACAGACTTCACTGCGGACTCTTATCTAATCTGCATGTGTACTTAAGCCTAGTACACACTATCAATTTATTTTCATTCAACCCAGTGGGTTGAACGAAAAAAAAAAAACCTGAAGAGGTCGGGAGGAGATCCTGTACTAACAATCCAATGTTAGTACAGTGATCTCCTCCACTTAGCTATTGTGTACTGACAGGGGGACATGTGTATGGCCCTTAACTGTGAGGGTCTTCTTGCTGTTAGCGCAAGATCAGCCATAGGGGTTGATTTACTAAAAAAGTAGAGACTGTTTACTTTGCAAAGCTAACAATCATTTAAAGAGGAAGTAAACTCATGCCGATTTTCTCAGTTTTTCAAATATTACAATACACAAGCTAATTGCAATGCTTAACATTTATAATTAATTTAAAAACGAGGCCTGTAAATACCTTTTTTGAGCTGTTTTAGTTCGGTGCATTTCCGGGTACTGACACCATTGTAACTACTGTTTCTTGAATCCTTTTCTGTCGTAACTTCCACCCTTAGTGTTATCCTGCATGAAATCTTGCGCATGCGCCGTAGCGCCGTAACCAAGCCTCGTTCTCGAATAACGTTACCGCGGTAACCAACATACAACATATGTGTCTGCGGCTGCTGTGCTCCACTCCCCTGTGTGACCTCTTATTCAGTCACATGGGGGAGAATCAGGAAGCAGAGAATAAATGTAATATCACAAGACTTCCCCTCTGTGTCGAGCAGAGGAGAAGATGCTCACAGGGCTAAGAAGTACGGCTTTCTTTAGAAGCCGCAAATGACGGTCACTAGTGCGCAATCGCGGTGACGTCATCATTACTAAAAATACGATTTTCTTGGAAAGTAAAAATGTGAGTACACTTTCACAGGCAGCGATCGGCTACCTGTGTTAGGGGCTATATTATAAAATTAAGTTGTGTCCTAGGGTTTACAACCACTTTAAGCGTAGTGAATAGTAGAAAGCTACTGTATCTTTCACTTAGCTACTCCAAGGACCTCTTGCTCTTTAGCTACGTCATCACCTCCTCCCATGGTCACCTTCTCCAGAGCCCCTCCCATCTTCAGGAACTCTCTACCCCAATCTGTCCAAACTCTTCTCCTCAAGGAAGCCTATTCTGCCTCTACCAAAGGCTCCATCCACACTACCGTGCTCTGTGATCATGTGTTTTTTGTGCAGGTTCTTGCGTGTTTTCATGCAACAAGCATATGGCAGCCCATTCATTTGAAAGGGCTGTCCTACGTGCAACAAATACACCAAAGAAGCACCTGCACCTTTTTTGGGCATAGAGCTTGATGCATTTTTTACAGCGCATCTTAGCATGTTTGTTTTGCATTTTTCTATGTGTAAAAACGCATGTTCCCTGGCTGTTATTGAGGTGTAATAAACAAATGATGGCACTGCAAATGTGATGTGTGTTTTTCACACGTTCCAAGAACATGCAAGAAAACACATACTTCTGCACACGTTTAACCACTTAACGACCGCTCACTGTATATATACGTCGGCAGAATGGCACCGACAGGTACAATCACGTAGAGCATACGTGATTGCCTTTGTATAGTTGGGGGGTCCGATCGGACCCCCCTTCTGTACAGTGAGCGGTGGCTAAGTGTCTGGGAGCGTTCCGGGATGAGGGGGCAGCCATTCGTTTCTGGCCACCCCCTCGCGATCGCTCCCGGCGAATGGAAATGCCCCCTCTGTCTGTGTCAGACAGAGGGAGCAGGAGGAAGTGATGTCATCTCTGGTGCGGCGCTCACATATACCGAGCGCCGTACAAGAGAAGATATCAGGTCAGTGCACACAACACTACACTGACACCAGGACACATAGGGACATAAATCGCCCCCCCCCAGGCCCCCCCAGACACCCCAGATCACCCCCCCAGCCCCCAGTCACAGTGTCACCCCCCAGATAACCCTTTCACCGCCTATCACCACTGTTGCTTAGCGATCATTTTTCTGATCGCTGTCTTAGCGTCAGTGATGCCGATCGGCAGCCAGTAATTTTTTTTAGGTTCGCCGCAGGTTTTTATAGCGTCAGGTACCCCAATATATTATCTAATAAAGGTTTAACCCCCTTGATCGCCCCCCAGGTAACCCTTTCACCCCCTATCACCATTGTCACTAAGCAAACGTTTTTCTAAACGCTGTCTTAGTGTCTGTGATGCAGATCGGTAGCCAGTAATTTTTTTTAGGTTCGCCGCAGGTTTTTATAGCGTCAGGTACCCCAATATATTATCTAATAAAGGTTTAACCCCCTTGATCGCCCCCCAGGTAACCCTTTCACCCCCTATCACCACTGTCGCTAAGCAATTGTTTTTCTAAACGCTGTCTTCGTGTCGGTGATGCAGATCGTAGCCAGTAATTTTTTTTAGGTTCGCCGCATGTTTTTATAGCGTCAGGTACCCCAATATATTATCTAATAAAGGTTTAACCCCCTTGATCGCCCCCCCAGGTAACCCTTTCACCCCCATCACCACTGTCGCTAAGCAATCGTTTTTCTAAACGCTGTCTTAGTGTCGGTGATGCAGATCGGTAGCTGGTAATTTTTTTTAGGTTCGCCGCAGGTTTTTATAGCGGCAGGTGCCCCCATATATTATCTAATAAAGGTTTTAACCCCCTGATTGCCCCTAGTTAACCCTTTCACCAGTGATCACCATATAAGTGTTACGGGTGACGCTGGTTAGTTAGTTTGCTTTTTATAGTGTCAGGGCACCCGCCGTGTATATAACCCAATAAAGGTTTAACCCCCTGATCGCCCGGCGGGTGATATCAATTAGGTTTTAGCGTCAGAGAGGGTCTGCGTCACACCCCAGGCAGCGTCAGGTTAGTGCCAGTAACGCTAACACCCATGCGTGAAGCATACACCCCCCTTAGTGGTATAGTATCTGAACAGATCAATATCTGATCTGATCTATACTAGCGTCCCCAGCAGTTTAGGGTTCCCAAAAACGCAGTGTTAGCGGGATCAGCCCAGATACCTGCTGGCACCTGCGTTTTGCCCCTCCGTCCAGCCCAGGCCACCCAAGTGCAGTATCGATCGATCACTGTCACTTACAAAACATAAACACACATAACTGCAGCGTTCGCAGAGACAGGCCTGATCCCTGCGACTCCAGTGCTGTAGGAGGTGATTTCACCACCACAGTTAAAAAAAAAAAGCAAATATGCCGAAGCATTGGGGCAGCAGGGGCGGAGGAGCGATTTTGCTCCTAATGCCGCGTACATACGGTCGAAATTCCGACGGAGGCCTGCCCGTGGAAAAGTCCGACCATGTGTGTGCGGCATAACTTTTTTGCGGGAGGATGCCCCCATGCTTCGGCATATATAAATGGTGCGTGTATGCCCATCATTGGAAGTGGGTGGATGAAGGGCGGTATTCTAATGGTGGGCATACCCACCGATCAATCTCTTTTTTCGTTCAGCCAACTGGCTGCATGAAATAAAAAGATTACAATACATGTCCAACAAGGACCAGCAACGTACTGGTATGTTGCTGGACTTTGAATGTTTATACCAGAATGATGCCTGCGGGTTTAGGTATCATCTTGGTATCATTCTTTTCAGCCTGCGGCCGGCTTTCATGTAAAAGCAATCCTAGCGGCTAATTAGCCTCTGGACTGCTTTTACAAGCAGTGGGAGGGAATGCCCCCCCCGGATATAAAAAGCGCCATTGGGAAATTGGGAAAGCATTTTATCACACCGATCTTGGTGTGGTCAGATGCTTTGAGGGCAGAGGAAAAATCTAGGGTCTAGAAGACCCCAGTTTTTTCAAAAAAAGAGTACCTGTCACTACCTATTGCTATCATAGGGGATATTTACATTCCCTGAGATAACAATAAAAATGATAAAAAAATTAATACTTGGAAGGAACAATTTAAAAATAAAATAAAAAAGCAAAATTAATAATAAAAAAAAAAGAAAAAAAAAAAAGCACTCCTGTCCTGCCCTGCTCTTGCCCAATGGCGAACGCAAGCGTCGGTCTGGCGTCATATGTAAACAGCAATTGCACCATGCATGTGAGGTATCACCGCGAAGGTCAGATCGAGGGCAATCATTTTAGCAGTAGACCTCCTCTGTAAATCTACTGGGGTAACCTGTAAAGGCTTTTAAAGGCTTTTAAAAATGTATGTAGTTTGTCGCCAATGCGCGTTTGTGCGAAATTTTAAAGCATGTCGTGTTTGGTATCTATGTACTCGGCCTAAGATCATCTTTTTTATTTCATCAAACATTTGGGCAATATAGTGTGTTTTAGTGCATTAAAATTAAAAAAAGTGTATTTTTTAACCCAAAAAATGCGTTTGAAAAATCGCTGCGCAAATACTGTGTAGGAAAAAAAATGCAACACCCACCATTTTAATCTGTAGGGCCTTTGCTTTAAAAATATATATAATGTTTGGGGGTTCAACATAATTTTCTTGCAAAAAAAAAAATGTTTTCATGTAAACAAAAAGTGTCAAAAAGGGCTTTGTCTTCAAGTGGTTAGAAGAGTGGATGTAAGCTTCCTAATGTTGTGTATAAAATGCCAGAACAGTTCAAACCCCCCACAAATGACCCCATTTTGGAAAGTAGACACCCCAAGCTATATACTGAGAGGCATGTCGAGTCCATGGAATATTTTATATGTTGGCACAAGTTGCGGAAAAACGACAATTTTTTTTTTTTTTTGCACAAAGTTGTCACTAAATGATATATTGCTCAAACATGCCATGGGCATATGTGGAATTACACCCCAAAATACATTCTGTTGCTTCTCCTGAGTACGGGGATACCACATGTGTGAGACTTTTTGGGAGCCTAGCCACGTACGGGACCCCAAAAACCAAGCACCGCCTTCAGGCTTTCTAAGGGTGTAAATTTTTGATTTCACTTCTCACTGCCTATCACAGTTTCGGAGGCCATGGAATGCCCAGATAGCACAAAACCCCCCCAAATGACCCCATTTTGGAAAGTAGACACCCCAAGCAATTTGCTGAGAGGTATTGGGAGTATTTTGCAGATCTCGCTTTTTGTCACAAAGTTTTGAAAATTGAAAAAAAATATATATATATATATATATATATATATTTTCTTTCTTCATTTTCAAAAACAAATGAGAGCTGTAAAATACTCGCCATTCCTCTCAGCAAATAGCTTGGGGTGTCTATATTCCAAAATTGGGTCATTTGGGGGGTTTTGT
Source organism: Rana muscosa (assembly GCA_029206835.1). Classification (NCBI taxonomy): domain Eukaryota; kingdom Metazoa; phylum Chordata; class Amphibia; order Anura; family Ranidae; genus Rana; species Rana muscosa. The sequence goes on along the minus strand of CM055118.1, from coordinate 527,798,985 downwards.
GCGATTTTGGCATTTTATGGCCTTCGAAACTGTGATAGGTAGTGAGGAGTGAAATCAAAAATTTGTGCCTAGAAATCCTGAAGGCGGTGCTTGGTTTTCGGGGTCCCGTACGCGGCTAGGCTCCTAAAAAGTCCCACACATATGGTATCCCCGTACTCAGGAGAAGCAGAAAAATGTATTTTGGGGTGTAATTCCACATATAACCATGGCATGTGTGAGCAATATATCATTTAGTGACAACTTTTTGTAATTTATTTTTATTTTTATTTTTTTTTGTCATTATTCAATCACTTGGGACAAAAAAAAAATATATTCAATCGGCTCAACAGGCCTCTCAGCAATTTCCTTGGGGTGTCTACTTTCTAAAATGGGGTCATTTGGGGGGGTTTGTGCTATTTTGGCATTTTATGGCCTTCGAAACTGTGATAGGTAGTGAGGAGTGAAATCAAAAATTTGCACCCTTAGAAATCCTGAAGGCGGTGCTTGGCTTCCGGGGTCCCGTACGCGGCTAGGCTCCCAAAAAGTCCCACACATGTGGTATCCCCGTACTCAGGAGAAGCAGCAAAATGTATTTTGGGGTGAAATTCCACATATAACCATGGCATGTGTGAGCAATATATCATTTAGTGACAACTTTTTGTAATTTTTTTTTATTTATTTTTTTTAGTCATTATTCAATCACTTGGGACAAAAAAATAAAAAATTCAATGGGCTCAACATGCCTCTCAGCAATTTCCTTGGGGTGTCTACTTTCCAAAATGGGGTCATTTTGGGGGGTTTTGTACTGCCCTGTCATTTTAGCACCTCAAGAAATGAGATAGGCAGTCATAAATTTAAAGCTGTGTAAATTTCAGAAAATGTACCCTAGTTTGTAAACTCTATAACTTTTGCGCAAACCAATAAATATACGCTTATTGACATTTTTTTTACTAAAAACATGTGGCTGAATACATTTTGGCCTAAATGTATGACTACAATTGAGTTTATTCGATTTTTCTTATAACAAAAAGTAGAAAATATCATTTTTTTTCAAAATTTTCGGTCTTTTTCCGTGTATATCGCAAAAAATAAAAATCGCAGAGGCAATCAAATACCATTAAAAGAAAGCTCTATTTGTGGGAAGAAAAGGACGCAAATTTCGTTTGGGTACAACATTGCATGTCCGCACAATTTACAGTTAAAGCAGCGCAGTGCAAAATTCTGAATTCACCTCTGGTCCTCTAGCTACCAAATGGTCCGGGGCTTAAGTGGTTAAGGAGCACGCAGATGTGAACTGAGCCTAAGACCTGCATTTTACTTGCTCAAACTCATCTTCCACAGTTATTAACTTTTTGTATAGTTGCTCTTTCATTTCAATTGTAAACTCACAGGAGCAGGCCTTCCTAACCCTCTAGAATTGAATAGTATTGTAACTGTACTGTCTCCCTTTACATACTGTTGGCGCTATATATATATATATATATATATATATATATATATATATATATAGATAATATCTCCTGTATATTTATAAAAATAATTTTCATTTTAAAACTTTGTTCGCTTGGATAATTGAAGTTAACACAACTTCACCATATTCATTAGGATGAGTGAACATTCACTTTGCTAAGTGACCAGTCTTTACTCCTTTGCTAAATCAGTCCAGAGGAGATGCAACATGAGAGACGCTCATAGCCAAATCAAAAAGGGAGAGGAAATCCCCACCAAAGTTGAGGAATTTCTAGTTGTCAACAGAGTGACCAGAACTAGTGTCCCCATTGGATGATTTCACCTCTGTTTCTTTTCTGATGACAGCCCAAAATGTGGGATTTTCTTTTATTTACGGAGGTAATGGTAAACCCCAGAAGGTTAAATCTCCCGAAAACCCTGATCACATTACACGTATCACATTTAGAATATTCTCATCTTGCAGCTTCTCCCCATATCTATTCAATATTTTTTTCTGGCACATATTTTTTTCTGGCACTTATTTTTATATCTGGCCAGAATGGATATTTTTGATTTTCATAAGAACAGGAAAATCAATCCTGATGAGGTATTTGATCAGACTAATACCGAAGTAGATGGGATTCTTGGAATCTTTATGAGACTGAAAAATGTGCTCATAGCCGAATTACATACTACCTGGGACATAGTTTTTCTAGAACGATATCTAAAAGAGAAGATGATCCCTAGAAGCCTTAGATGGCACGTGTACCCGGATAAAGGAGACGCAGAGATGAAGGAGTGGTTCCTATACTTCAATGGTGTAGGTTTAGCCTTCCTTGAGTTCCTCGTCTCCAGGAAGAAAACCAAAGTAGCAAAGTTACAACAGGAGATCAGTGATATAAAAGAGAAACTGATCCCCATGAATAAGGAGGGCCTATACCAAGTATATACTAAAGAACTAAGGGAGATCTTAATAGAAGAAGAGGAAGAACAACGGATCAAAAAGGCAAGAAATACCTTAGAGACGTTGAAGACTATAAATTACACAACGTCTTTAAGTGGCAGGAGAACTATCGTGATATGTTTGAAAAACCGGGTGAAAGTGTCAACATGGAGGAGGGAGAAACAGATGTATCTACATCTCTACTCCCCAGCTCCGAATATTCAAGACCTACATTAGGTCCCCCTCCTCCAACCCCAGGATATCGGGAACATGGAACGATAAGGACAGGGGGAAACCGGACCCCCCAACAAAATGGAAAAAAGGGCAATCAGAACCCTGGAAGACCTCCATTGAGTGGAGCTAACAATTACTATCCACCTCCTTATCAACACCCTAGAAATCAGGGTAGGTTCCCTAACCCTGGAGGCAATAGGGGAAACAGACACCCCCAGGGATACAATCAATATCCACCTAATACCTACACATATTCCCAGAGCAGACCTGCATATGGGGCTCAATATAATCATTATGATGATCCCTCATATAGGATCCATCCCAATGATGGGTACAGGGAGGGGGGTCCCCCTTCTCCACAGGTACCCTGGAGACAGGATGTCCCCCTTAGGAACCAATATGGACCACTCCAGGGATATGAAGACCAGAAGGAGATAGAGGATCCTGCCAATATGGGACTACGGAATTCAGGGAATTCGCAAATCCGTACATATGATGGTTCCCCTGTGGCAGCTCCCCTGAGAAATAAAACAGATAATTTTTTAGGAAGAGGCCGAGGAAAGAAAGGAAGACTAAGAGAGGATGCAGAGGAGGGCAGCGGTGCCACTCCCAAAAAATCAAGGAGGAGGTAGTATGTCAGGGTGTGTTCAATTTAAGTGGAGAAGAACTCACCAGAGCGGAAAAAATAACTCTCAACCAAGGATTAAAATATGCCCCAAGGAAGCCCTTAAACAAATTTCAAATGTTCCTAGACGTACAAAAATACGCCAGGAAATTGAGCATAAAACGTAATTTCCTGTCTAATCCTATCGTCAGAAATGATATCTCTGTGGAAGGGCAAAACAGAGGAGGAACAGGATTAAGGAACGCATCTTTGTTTAACCCCCCAGGGAATCCAGCTCCCAGCATTACAGTATTCAAAGACTTGGTGTTACAGGACCTGTCCCAAGTTAAATTAAAAAAAGAGTATCCAAAAAGTTCCGAAGAAGGAATTGCGTCCCTATGCAAAAGAAAAAATCTGGTGATAAGACCGGCGGACAAGGGGGGGGGTTGTAGTATTGAGGAAAGAGGACTATTTGAAAGAAATGGAGGTTCTATTATCAGATCGAGATACCTACAAAGTCCTAGATAAAGATCCTACTGATAAATATAAAAAATCTCTCAACACTATTGTAATGGCGGGCCACCGAAAGGGAGTGATCAATGATAAAGAACTCAAATTTCTTGTCCCCCTGGCCCCCCGTACCCCCATTATATATTACATCCCAAAAGTCCACAAAAACCCGGTACAACCCCCTGGCCGCCCCATAGTAAGCAGCATAGAGTGGGAAAATTTGTGGATGTTTTTTTACAGCCTGTGGTAACAAAAACCCCGGCCTTTTTAAAGGACTCTATGCAAGTTATTAGAGAACTGAGTGTGTAGTGGATGAGGATGTCCTACTTTTGACAGCAGACGTTGCCTCCCTTTACACGATAATACCCCACGAACTGGGTTATAAGGCAGCGGAATTTTTTCTTAGAAAGGAACTTTCAATGAAATCATCCACTTTGGAATTTGTTATGAAATTGTTGTGCTTCGCAATGGAACACAATTATTTTTACTACAGTGGTCAATTTTTCCTACAAAGTACGGGAGTAGCTATGGGGGCCAAATTTGCCCCCAGCCTTGCTGGGCTATTTATGGCCTTGTGGGAAAACGACAAACTTTTTTCCCAAGAGGAGCCCCACCTCCTTTTTTGGCGTCGTTATATAGACAACGCCTTTTTTCTGTGGAAAGGAGATGTAGGATCACTGAGTGAATTCATGACCATTCTAAATTCGAACAACTGGGGGATTAAATTTACATATGAATATAGTTATACTTCGGTAAATTTTTGGGATTTGGTAATATTTAAAGAAAATGGTGCTCTTCTGACCAAAACTTTTTTCAAGGATACAGACCGCAACGGTTATATCCCGACAGTGGACACCACCCTAATTGGCTTAAGGCCATACCAAGGGGACAATTTCAAAGAATCAGGCGAAACTGTTCACGTCTGGAGGATTTTGAATTACAGGCTACAATCCTCAGAAATTGCTTTTTGGAAAAAGGATACCAACTGACCGTATTGGATAAAGATCTCCGAGAGGTTACGTCTATGGACAGACAAGATCTATTAGTCCCTAAAACGAAGGAAAACAACATTATACCCAATGACCTGCAATGGTCCTTTTTGACCACTTTTTCGTCTCACTTTTGGTGGGTCAATAAAATAATTAAAAAACATTGGCCGGTTCTGAAAAGTGACAAGGTCTTGGGACCCACGCTCCCTGACCGTCCAAAAATCTTATAAAGAAGAAATCAAAACTTAAAAGATCTGGTGGCACCGAGTGTGGTTGACCCTCCACCCAGAATTCTTATGTTTGGTCATTTAAAAGGTTTTTTTCCGTGCAAGAGATGCAAGGTTTGCAGAACATCCAGAACCCTGAAAACTTCTACCTTCACCTCGCATACTACCTCCCAAGAATATAATATATCTGATTTCATAACCTGCGGCACTACAGGGGTAATTTACCTCTTACGTTGTCCGTGCGGTTTCCAATACATAGGAAGGACCACCCGTGCTCTGAAAGTGAGAATAGGGGAACACCTGTCCAACATACGTAGGGGGTTCAAAAAACATAGTGTGTCGTGGCATTTTCGTCAGTGCCACAACAGAGATCCCTCAGCTCTGGAAGTAGTGGGCATAGAGAGATATGTCCCACACTGGAGAGGCGATAACCTGAAACGTCAAATCTCACGCAGAGAGAATCGGTGGATCTTTGACATGCGGTGCTATAGCCCTTGGGGCCTTAACATCGAATGGGACATAAACTGCTATATCAATAACAGCTGATGGGTCTCATTAAAACCACCCGTCCCACTCCCTAGTGTCTCTATTACCATTATTTTTGTATGTATTTATTTATATACATATCTCCTCCTCTTTTTTCCTTTTTCCTTTACCCACAATTCCCCTTAGTCCCTCCTTTGTGTTTGTCCCCCCTTCCCCCACCTCCTTTGTCCTGGTGCATTCAGACAGGCATTTGGTTTTATTTAGGGTTTTTTTTTGGTGGTGGGGAGATGCACAGGTGGCAGGGGACTCATTGAGTTGAGGGATTAGAATATATATCACATATATATATTTTTATTACATTCACATTTTATTATTATTTTTATCAGTATTTTTATTTATTTCTACTGTTATAAGTTATATTGTGGTAGAAATATGTATTGCATATTTACAAATGGGGATATTATTTGTTCCTCTGTCTGAGATATTGATACATATGTCATGTGTTGTTTTTGGTTTTATATGTATATTGTATACACCCTCCCAGTGCCCGTTTGTATTACGGACACTGTTTGGGCGAGCGGGAAAGTTTTTGATTAAGTTTGAATGATAATAATTTTGAGTTCTTTCCAGCGTATAATATAACATAATTTTTTATTATTAATGACATGTTCATATTTTATACTTGATATGTACCTTGAGTAGGGTTATAAGTAATGTTAATTGGTACTATAAGTAGGTGCTATGCTGTAACTTTTGTTCACTTTTTGAATATAGATTGACTTCTGAACATGTGTGTATCCATGATAGATAAGACATACATAGCCGGCATACAGTATGGTTCTGTTGTTCCGGCGTATGCCTATTATGTTTTAAGTCTTGTGCGCCGCGGAACTGATGGTTTTATCAGGACTTCCGGTGTCACTCTCCTGCTCTCTGTATATAAAGTGTGGTAAGTGACGTCTTGATCCAGCCTCCTTTCCCAGACAACGCCTCTTACGGGAAAACGCCGCGTAGGGTGGAGCTCAGGATCTAGACGTCACCACGCCCCCAGCTGATTGGCTCACGCCGCGGCGGGGTTACAGTGCTTTTTTGAAAAGTTTTGTTTCCATCTTCCATGGATGTTAGCTTACCCGCTTGTCACAATAAAGGGTATTCAATTTTTTATCAACCTATCGCACCATGAAGTTTCTTTATTTCTCCCCTTAAAATTGGCACGCATTACGCTGCACAAGCGTCTCTACGGACTGAAGGTGCACTAACAGTCGCAGATCGGTGAGCGGAGTGAGGACTCTGAGGACCGCATTGCTGACACCTGGATCTGGTACATTTGCTGAGCCCGTTTGGTCCCTGTGACAGGGACCCATCTGTTCTGGTAAGCCTCCTGTCTGTATAGTTCTGCTGAAGTGAAGTTTTGAAGATCTACTATCCCTTCATATATGCTGGATTGTTTTGCTTCATCATTGGACACTATTGTTTGCTCATGTGAAGTTTTTGCTTTTTCTGCTGGTGTGACAGTTTGGCAGTAGAAGTGAATGGACTTCCGAAGTGTTTTTTTTACATATTCACTTATTTAGCTCACATTTTTTATTATTAATTATTATAATTTTTTATTGTTTGTGCTTATATAATTCACGAGTTTATATACACACATATATTATCCTTCGGGCACATTGGTTGCTAGTCACAAGGTTGCGCATTTATTATATTATTGCATATGTTTTCTAGCCGAATATTCCAGCTATTTTTTTATTTGCAGCACCATCATCATTTTTTAATTCATTTATGTGTTATAGTCTCATTGTATGACTATACATATATTCTCCATTTAATAAATTTTCTATATATATTTTTGGCTTAGTGTGTTAGCACTTGGGTACTATTATAGCCTAGGGAGATAGCGCGGATTTTCCACATTACACGTATCTCATTTTTAATAATATTAACAAAATGGTAACATTTAGCTTGTCTAAAAATGTTATAAATTGTATACATGTTAACTAAGGTAGAGTTTTTGATAACAATGAAGATAAAGTTGTTTGCATAAGGAGACATGACTCCGAGTCCTACTCAGGCACTCACAGTCTAGTCATTCATAGGAACCTCCAGGCAGGCTCTGGTAGGGACAGATGTCTGATCTTTGGAAGCTCTTGTGTCTTTGTTCACATCAAATTAAATCAATTCAATTTGTCAACCGCCTAGAGATTTTTTTTTTACTTATATATATTTTATAAGTATCAAAGTGAAGTTTATTGTAGTGTTATGTATATTCTCCATAACCAAAAAAAAGGTTACTATACCTTGAACTAGTCATCTAGGTACTTACTAAATCCTTTGTCATTCAAATCAACACTTTTTCCTCCTGGTGACCTAACCTTAGCACCTCTAATTTTATATGTCTCCTGACGTGTAACTTTCTGACCATCAACTGCAACATATTATTATAGCATACGCACTATAGTTTGGGGATATTTTATGTACAGTACATAATAGTGCCTTTGCTTTCTTCCCTTCCGGTGGTGTGTGAGTTTAATGTTCAATCTATGTGATGCAGGCAATCTGCCATGCCTTCTAGCAGGTAAAAGTCCTACTTCCATTTCTATCACCCACCCTGAATTGTGGGAAATAATTGAAGAAAATGTATTCATGTTTTAGAACTGCCTTCAGACTCAATGAATAGCTGAATCATGCCACAGAGTCAGGAAAATAATAAAGGGGGTTCCTAGCACACTCACTATAGATGGTGTTTAGTGTCCACCTTGATTTGTATTAAGCTTTAATTACATTGGGTGGGGCACTACTCAACAGGACTTTCTTAAAGATGACCACTACTTCCAATCACTTTTGTTGCCAGTTGTTTTGGAGCCTCTCTGGAGTGTATGTGGTATACAAATACCTTCACTTGAACAGCCCTGTTTTTTAGGGCATGGCTGGAAGTTAGCAAGTGGTAGTTAGGTATCTCCTATTAATCCATCTTGGAGACATTTGGTTACATTGATTGATCGCTATTGTTAAACCTGTTTAACCAAGCCTTGTCCGCTGGGCTTAGTTCTGCTTTAACCCCTTGACTTCTGAAAGATTTTACCCCCTTCATGACCAGGCCATATTTTGCACTTCAATACTTTAACTGACAATCGCGCGGTCATGCAACCCTGTACACAAACAGAATTTATATAATTTTTTTCACACAAGAAGAGTTTTTTTTGTTGGTTTTTGATTACTACTGGATTATTTTTTTTTGCGCTATAAATGAAAAAAAAACTAAGTCAATTTTGAAAAAAAAAATAAACATTTTTTACTTTCTGTTATAAAACATACTCAATAAAAAAAAAATATTTATACATTTTGGCGAAAATGTATTTTGCTACATGTCTTTGGTAAACAAAATCACAATATAAGGCCCCATGCACACGAGACGCTGTTAAACGCGTGTTCAGAGGCAGTTGGACACTGTTTTCAACTGCTCTTGAACACATTCAATGTTATCCTATATGTCCATGCACACAGTCTCGTTTATTGGCGTTTATATGCAGTTGCGTTTAACCTTGTTTTTCCAGAAGCAAAAAAATGGGTTCAGACGCAAATGTTTTCCACGTTTCAGACGTTAAACGCTGCTAAACGCGGCTAAATCCGGTACCAGCGTTTTGCCGCATTTGCGTTTATAAGTGTTTTTAAAGGTGACCTATTTTTTAACATTAGAAATCTCAAAAATGATGGCAAATGATGAAAAACTATTAAAAAATATAAAAGAAAACTGTAATTGCTTGCATTGCATTGTGGACAATCCACAACTTGTGGCAGGTAACGTGGCAAGTGGAAAATCCACAGCTTGTGGCAGGTAACGTGGCAAGTGGACAATCAACAACTTGTGTCAGGTAACATGGCCAGGTGACGTGTCCAGGTGACGTGGCCAGTGGACAATCCACAACTTGTGGCAGGTGACGTGGCCAGTGGACAATCCACAACTTGTGGCAGTTGACGTGGCAAGTGGACAATCCACAACTTGTGGCAGGTGATGTGGCCAGGTGACGTGGCCAGTGGACAATCCACAACTTGTGGCAGGTGACGTGGCCAGTGGACAATCCACAACTTGTGGCAGGTGACGTGGCAACTGGACAATTCACAACTTGTGGCAAGTGACGTGGCCAGGTGGTGACATGGCAGGTAACGTGGCCAGGTGACATGTCCAGGTGACATGGCCAGTGGACAATCCACAACTTGTGGCAGGTGACATGGCCAGGTGATGTGGCAAGTGATGTGGCCAGGTGACGTGGCCAGGTGATGTGGCAAGTGGACAATCCACAACTTATGCCAGGTGACGTGGCAAGTGGACAATCCACAACTTGTGGCAAGTGACGTGGCCAGGTGATGTGGCCAGGTGATGTGGCAGGTGATGTGGCCAGGTAACGTGGCAGGTGACGTGGCAGGTGACGTGGCAAGTGGACAATCCACAACTTGTGGCAGGTGACGTGGCCAGGGGACGTGGCCAGGTGACGTGGCATGTGATGTAGCCAGGTGACGTGGAAGGTGATGTGGCAAGTGGACAATCCACAACTTGTGGCAAGTGATGTGGCAAGTGATACGCTAAATACAAGTACACTGCTGCTCTCTCAGCTGCTGCTACTCACTCTGGTCTCACAAAATAGCTGAAATGGTTAAAATGTACTCTTTTTTGAGCTTAGGGAGGGTCTATGATGAAACGCTTATAAACGCAAACGCGGTAAAGCGCTGCTAAACGCGGCCGCAAACGCGGCAAAACGCGCGTTTTTAAACGCCAGTTTCAGCGTTTAAAAACGTGTGTTCAGCAGAGTTTGCACCGGCGTCTCGTGTGCATGGGGCCTAAGTGTATATTTATTGGTTTGTTTGCCAGTTATAGTGTCTACAAACTGTGGGATATATACTGGAATTTTTATTTATTGTGGCAGGCAATCTGACACTGTGGGGAACAGACCAATTGCCACTGACATCACCAGTGACAATATTTATTAGAGCTAATAATATGCATTGTCACTGTACTAATGACACTGGGTAGTAAGGGGTTAACATCTAGGGTGATCAAAGGGTTAAATGTGCGTCTAACTGTGTGTAATGTGTGTGATATGTGCTGCTTTTACTAAAGATCTTGTTGGGAAAACACAGGGCTCTGTTCCATGAATGACTGAGCCAATCAGTGGGTGCTGGTGGCCAATCATTGGCCGACACCCGCTGATCGGCTTGTGCTGTGACACATCACAGCATAAGCAGGCTGGCAGGCATACGTACTAGGTAAGTGATGCAGAGCAGGGAAGCTGTTTTTCCCCCATACATTCTCATTAGAGATGGGCCGAACACCCCCCGTTTTGGTTTGCACTAGAACTCTCAAAAAAATCTCAAAGTTTGGAACCCGAAAGGCAAACCCCATTGAAGTCTACGGAACCTGAACGGGAAAAAATCAAAAGTCCCCAATTTGAAGCTTATATGCAAGTTATTGGCCATAAAAAATGTATGGGGTCGGGGTACTGCACTGGGGGACATGTACCAATGCAAAAAAAAAACTGTAAAAAAAATGTTTTTAAAGTAGCAGCAATTTTAATAAAAATGAAAAATTCCTTTAAATATAGTGCCTGGGTGGTCCGCTTTGTCTGCCTGTAAAGTGGCACATCTGTATTGTGTATAGAACCTGCTGCAGAAAAACTGACATTCATAAAGAAAAAAAATGACAATTGATTTTCCCTGAAAACTGTCTTCTTTATTTTGTAAACAATGGCTTGGGGAGCCATTCTGTATGGTGAGGCCACAAATTAGTGCACTCAAAACAAGATTAGAGATTTTTTGGATAAATTCTGATGTTTCTTTGGCAAACTTTGGATGGAAATAACCAATTTTTGCACCACAGTGAGCAAGCCTTATGTGAAGAAGCCAAATTATAGTACACTCAGGCCAAGATTAATATTTTTTTTAGATAAAGGCTGGTGTCTCTTTCACAGAATAGATAGAAGTAACAGATGTGTAAAAATTGGTCACTGGGTGTCAGTGGTGCCTTCACACCATAACCCTATAGAGGTACTCTTGATGAAAGTAAGAATTGGCCTTGCTGTAAAAAATTAAAATTGGATGCCGCAGTCAAACAGTTGCAGAGAAATTGGACTTTGGGTGTTGGTGGTGCCTTCACCTCGTAACCTTCTAGATGTACTCTTGATGAAAGCAAGAATTGGCCTTGCTGTAAAAAAAAATAATTTGATGCACCTGTCAAACAGGTGCAGAAAAATTGGTCCTTGTTAATTGTGCCCATGAAACCTATACCAAAAAATTACTTCAAGATAAAATCAACACCCACAAATCTAAGCAGCATAGACAGTCTTACAGAGAATCGGGATCCCAATAACACTTAGTCAGTGACATCGGCATCAGGGGTTTGATAGCTGCTGCTAATCCAGGACTGATTAATTTTGACAAATGTCAGCCAGTCAACTGAGTCTGTGGGCTCTTTTATCTATTAATAAACCTCAGTACACAGCACTCAATTGTGTTATCCTGGTGCTATAATCAACCGTGTGAAACAAATAAATTCATCATTCAGCAGCACAGTGGTGTAGTGGTTAGCACTTTCACCTAGCAGCAAAAGGGTCGCTGGTTCAAATCCTGCCCGTGACACCATCTGCCTGGAGTTTGCATGTTCTCCCTGTGTCTGCGTGGGTTTCCTCCAGGTACTCCGGTTTCCTCCCACAATCCAAAGACATGCTGGTAGGTAAATTGGATCTTGTCCAAATTGGCCCAGTATATATGTGTGTACGACTGTGTGTCCCAAGCGTGTCGAGATCCTACGGGGTAAAATTACCACACCAGCCAAGCAGACACTGGCTGCAAAAAGCGCCTAGAGGCGATTCAGTTCGCATGTGAGCGCTACACAAGTCACTCATTCACATAAAGGTGTACGTTTATTAACTGAGAAGTTTTTTCTCAGTTCAATTCTCTGCAGTTCTCAGAGGAAAATTTTTCCTCTGCAGCCGTTTTGTTAAGTTGAGAACTTCAGTTCTCAGAGGGAGAACAGAGGAGAAATGTTTCCTCTGAAAACGGCCGAGATCAGTGTAAAAGTGGGTGGGCTGCCTGTAATCTCGTGAGATATTGTGAGATTACGGTGCAGCCGAGTTCAAAAAGTGAAACTAAAGTTTAAAAGAACATGTAATCACCTGTACATGTTTTTAGACATGTGATAACTAAGTACATATATATTCATGTGTTTGTGTATATATACATATATACTATATATACAGGGTATGTGTGTGTATATATATATATATATATATATATATACACACAGTATATATATGTATATATACTATATACAGTAGTTGCTGCCGATTTTGTATATCCAGCGCGATATCGCCGCTACGAGGCTGTGCTTCTCGCGCTCGCCGCCCCCACAAGATGCAGCGCATCCATAGGAATGTATTGCGGGCGGTAAGCGGGAGGAGCGACAGAGCTCAGCGCTGGCTCCCGTGACGGGGGTCAGGGGCGGCCGAATGTCGTGCTGCCTAACCAAGATTATGTACAATATCGCGGTCAGGTACTGTATGTGTGTGTGTGTGTATATATATATATATATATAGATATATATAGATATATATCTATATATATATATATATACACACATGTGTATGTGTGTATATAGAGATATATATCTATATATCTATATATCTCTATATACACACACATATACAGTATACATATATATATATATATATATATATATGTGTGTTGTTAATATTCCTTTTTAACCCACTGGTGCTGATATTAGGAGGAAATAAGCCTTCTTCCTCTAATCACACCAGCTTCTCACCCAGATTCTCCACCTCTGAGCTGGTGAATCTGGAAGGGAGATATTTCAGTGTAACAGATGTGAGCTCTTCAGATCTCAGATTTATAAACTGGCCGTTTGTGACAGAATGGTCATGTACTGTGATGATGTCAGGGAACCAACAGCAGGAGAAGGGCTTTAGGACCCAGCATCTCTACCAACACTTATGGCAGAAGAAGGACTTTAGGACCCAGCATCTCTGGCAGAAGGACTTTAGGATCCAGTATCTCTACCAGCAGGTCACATGGGCCTATATAAGGAAGTGTGCTAGTGTCTGCATTTTCTGGTTGATCTTCGGCTCCTCCAGTGTGTTATCTTTGTGATATTCCTGTTCCTGTGTCTCCTGTTACCGACTTGGCTTGTCCTTGACCTGTCTCCTGTTTGCTTCCTGTGTTCGACTCCAGCTATCCACCTGACCACGTCTGCTCTGATCTCAACCCGGCTCACAACCTAGGCTTCCTTCTGACCACGCTCCAGTCACAGCATTATCTGAATCCTGCAACACCTCACGGGTGTCACCTGTCTGCTGATTCTACGCCAGCACACCAGCTGTACTCCAGAACCTCCTGCATACAGTCCAGCAGGTGACCCGTGCTTCTTTCGGCCTGACCTTTCCTGTTTTCACCCTCAGGGGGGCCTGGCCTCCAGTACCAGGTACGTTATAGATGAGAAGTGGAGAACATGTTCTCTGCTCCTTATCTCAGCTACATAAACCGGTAAACCCCAGAGATCAGCCGTGATCCTGAGGATCACGGCTGATCTCTGTTTTATAAACGGACACCAAAGTGCTCCTGTTCATGAATAATTTCAAACGAAAAAAATATACAAAAAACGCCTTACCTATCTAATTAGTGAATCCAAACATAATAATCCATATACAAAGTGCCCAATCGCTTTCCAATGCTTTTCCTCTGTAAATCAATCGCTTTTCAAAGTGCTCTGTGCTCAAAGTGTCAAAAAATGATATATATCCACTTGTCCCCCGCCCACTGTCAATTGACGGCGGGCGGAGGATACTCTCGTTCTGGGAGGACGTCATATGACGTCCTCCCTTTAAAACGAGCTAGGAGGCGCGCGCCTGCCGCGTTCACAAGGCCCCGGTGCGCGTGCCCGGCGGCCGCGATTGCCGCCGGGCACCCGCGATTGCCCGGGAAACGAGCAGGAAAGTGGATCTCTGTGTGTAAACACAGAGATCCACGTCCTGTGAGGGAGAGGGGACCGATGGTGTGTCCCTTGTACATAGGGACAACCATCGGTCACCTCCCCCAGTCAGTCACCTCCCCCCACAGTAAGAACACATTGAGGGAACATATTTAACCCCTTCCCGCCCCCTAGTGGTTAACCCCTTCCCTGCCAATCACATTTATACAGTAATCAATGCATTTTTATAGCAGGGATCGCTGTATAAACGTGAATGGTCCCAAAAATGTGTCAAAAGTGTCCGATGTGTCCGCCGCAATATCGCAGTCACAATAAAAAATCGCAGATCGCCGCCATTACTAATAAAAAAATAAAAAAATAAAAATGCTATAAATCTATCCCCTATTTTGTACACGCTATAACTTTTGCGCAAACCAATCAATACGCGCTTATTGCGTTTTTTTTTTTTACCAAAAATATGTAGAAGAATACGTATCGGCCTAAACTGAGGAAAATTTTATTTAAAAAAAAAATGGGTATTTATTATAGCAAAAAGTAAAAAATAGTGTTTTTTTTCCAAACTGGACGCTCTTCTTTTGTTTATAGCGCAAAAAATAAAAACCGCAGAGGTGATCAAATACCACCAAAAGAAAGCTCTATTTGTGAGAAAAAAGTACACAAATTTCGTTTGGGAGCCATGTCGCACGACCGCGCAATTGTCATTCAAAGTGTGACAGCGCTGAAAGCTGAAAAATGGCTTGGGCAGGAAGGGGGTTTTCGTGCACAGTAGAGAAGTGGATATATATATTCTCTTCTGTGTTTCTTATCCTCCACCGTGCATCACCACCACACTTGTACACTCACCAGATGACCATGGCCTCTCTGGAAAAAGAGTATAGTCAAAAAGCGCTTTTCCCCCAAGTGGTTAATAATCCTAGGCAGCAGCTTTTCCACTCCAGGGTAATTATCGCCATAAAATAGAAGAAAGAAAACTCTAATAATATAAAACTTTTTTATTTAAATATAATCTAAATAAAACATCAATATATGCGCTTACATTATAAAGTGCATTCCCCTTGCACCCGGGTTGAATCGCTTTTGTATAACCAGCTGGCTCCACTATCTCTCAGTGCAGTATCTTCAACTGTGCTTGAGGTGAATGCACTAATATGACTACAATTTCCTTTTGGAATAAAGGTTTTACAGAAATTAATAAAAGCTGTTCATTTTAAGCACCCCTGTCAGTGGTAAGTGGCGTGTCTCCACACTCTAATATCCACTTTTCCTGGACAGCTTGGTCTTCTATAAGAACGTAGTGGTTCTAAAGTCAGAAGTTTTTTTAATCTTAATGCATTCTATGTATTAAGATAAAAAACATTCTGTGTTCAGCAGCCTCCCTCAGCCCCCTAATACTAACCTGAGCCACATTTCGATCCAGCGATGTGCATGAGAGTCTCGGCTGTCCGGGACTCTCCCTTCCTATTGGTTATCAAGTCAGTAAGCCAATGAGGAGAGAGAGGGGGGTGGGCCTGAGCCTTGGCTCCTTGTCTGAATGGAAACACTGAGCAGTGGCTCGGCTCAGGTGCCCCCATAGCAAGCTGCTTGCTGTGGGGGCACTCAGCAGGAGGGAGGGGCCAGGATCACCTGCGAGGGACCCGAGAAGAAGAGGATCTGGGCTGCTCTGTGCAAAACCACTTCACAGGGCAGATAAGTATGACATGTTTGTTATTTTTATACGTAAAAAAAAATAGACTTTAGTATTACTTTACATAACAGACTTACTGGCTGGGTCAGCAGATGAATATGAAGGGGAGGGGGGGGGGGGGAAGAATAATAGAAAACTCATGCAGGCATCACACTTAAGGTGGTTGTAGAGGCAGAATGTTTTTTTTATTTTAATGCATTCTATGCATTAAGATAAAAAAAATTGTGTCCAGCTGCCCCCTTCAGCCCCCCTAATACTTTACTGAGCCCCATCTCGATCTAGCGATGTTGCAGGAGAGACACGGCTGTCCAGACTTTCCCTCATTGGCTAAGACAGCAGCAAAGCGCCATTGACTCCTTCTGCTGTCAATCAAAGTCAGGGATCCAACTCCGCAGGAAATGGAATGGGGGACGTACCGGGGCTGGATGAGGACGACTGGAGGGAGATTTGGGACTTTCCCTTCTCCCCTCTGGTCTCAGCAAGGGACAAATTGGTCCAATACAAAATTGTGCATAGCGCTCACTACACACCTCACAGGTTGCACCAGATGTCGCTGGTGCATTCTCCGGTGTGCTGGCGTTGCTCCTATCAACCGGGGGGACTTTTTACCAATTTTTTGGGTTTGCCCGGCAATCGAACATTATTGGAAAGAAGTACTCCAGGTGATTACTAAGGTCACTAAGACTCGTGTTCCTTATGATCATACATATTGTCTGCTGGGGTTGGTGGAACAAATGTCAATGATCAGAGCCAGGAAAATACTCATATCCCTGTTACTATATTATGCTCGTAAGGCCATTACGATGAACTGGAAACAATCGTCTCCCCCCTCTGTCAGATTCTGGAAAAGCCTAGTGAATGCCAGTTTGCCCCTATATAAAGCCACCTACTCAGGCAGGGGATGTCCACAAAAATTTGAGAAGGTATGGAACTGTTGGCTAGATGATAATACCATGGCAAATGATGCAGTAACCAATGCCTAGATTGACAATATATCTTTAGTCTGTTAGTTTATTGACCCAAATATTCTCATGTTGCATTATCCTGTCGGTACCAATTTGAGCACAGATTATCCTGAACTGAACCTCTCCCCACATTGGGGTTATAGTATAAGCTAAGTTAGGCTGTTTATGTTGTGTGTTGTGCCCTGTTGCGGTATGTTGCCGCAACAGAGGAACTGCCCCTGCGTGGGCAAATGTTCGGCCCCCTGCTTGGGCTAGTTTTGTATGCTAATGTAAACTTCAATTAAAAAGATTTTGCAAAAAAAAAAAAAAAAGTGATCCAATAAGGAGAGAGAGGGGCAAAACCATTGTACAGAGGAGGCAAGTATAGCATGTTTGTTATTTTTAAACAAAAAAAAACAAGACTTTAGTATCACACTGTAAATGCTCCCAGCCATTGTGAGGTTGTACAATAATCTATCATGATATATGGACTTGCAAACTGCTAGGAAGTGATAATCGGTCATGTAACCGACCTCCACCTATCATGGAGTTATCTGCAGTGTTATGCAGAGAGCACTCTGACAGATAACCCAGGCTCCACACGTTGCACTGCGTCTTTAATGAATGAATGGAAAATAGCAGTCACATTGTGGATTAAACACTGCAGTGTCTGTCTTAGAGCAGATAGTGGTACTCGCACTTCTTTATAAATCTTCCCCTTAATCTTTAGACAAGTAACATTTCCTGTTTGTCCTGTAAATCCTTAATGTCTGTTTATTAAGGATTGCTGTAGGAAAAACCTGTTGAAACTTTATCTCAGATCCACAAGCTTTGAGGCCTGCTAGATACATAGGTGTCTAGTTTAGATATAAATAAAGCTTAGAAGATCTGTTCTGTGTATGCTCTTGTAGTATTTTGGCCTTGATTTAAACAGCATTGTAATCTAAACTATGCCAGACGCTATATAAAGTGGAAGTGCAGCGCTGAAGAGTAAAAAGAAGTGGATAATATATACAACAGACAATATATATCATATTTGAATAAGGAAATTTAAGGAAAAATTGACTTTATAGGCACGTAGGTAGAAAAAAACAAATTGTAATGTTTCACCTGAATACATTTGATCTATAATTGTATCTATGGTAGAATACAACAAATGCAAATATTAAAAAAAATTAACAGATCATGTGGAGAGTTCCAAGGAGAATATCTCAAAATGGAAACTTCCTGCAGTGATGTCGACTAGACAGATACCACGCTGAATAGATATATTCATCATTAGGACATGGCATATTTTCTACTAGAGGTGCTGATTACCACCTAAGGGCACTTGTAATCAATTCATTCAATATATATCATATCTATATCATATATATATATATGTAGCGGAGCCTCACTCTCCCTTTTTGCTATTCCTCGTATGAGGGGCTTGTGTCTAGGGGTACCTGGGAGAGGAGAGTGCAGGAACACTACGCCAAGCTCTCCCCTTGTGTGTGTAGGAGGGTTAAGCAGAGTTAATTGATTTACCTCTGGGTCTGTCCACTGCATACAAAGCCTCGGTTGTTCCATGGAGACGTGTCTGCCAATAATAGAGTCCCACACAATCAAAAGTCCAACACTCCTTTATTTCTCGTACAATAAGGTGAACACCATCAGTTGGACTTCCAATAACAGACGAACATGGGGGTGTGGGAACGAGTAGGCCCAGGCACAACTGAACTCTGCTATTCCTGTGCTAGCGAATAGGCCTGGCGCACGGTCTCTGCCACCGACCGTGAGTTTTGGTCGCTCCCACCGACCGGGTGAACTGTTGAGGCCCCTGCCACAGGCCTAATAGCAGGTCTCTGCCACTGACCTGATTGGAATAGTTGGACCGCTGCCACCGGTCATTGAACGTGGACTGAACTTCCTCTCTGAACTTGGCCCCTGTTTGGGAAAGATATCCCTCCGGGCGGTCTCCAGAGGTTCACCCGGCACTGGCAATCTGCTGCACCAGGTCTTCGGGTGAGTCCCTCCTCCGGTCCCTTACGCCTCTGGATTCGGGTGCCCCACTCCCGGGGCCCCCTAGGACGATCCCGTCCTCGCGGGACCCAGCGGAAGGTACTGGGCCCCAGGCCTCCGGCTGAGTACCTCACCCCAGACTGAAGGTGTCTGGGATGGAACACGAACTCCAGGTGTCCAGGCCTAGGCCGCCTGGACACCGAGCGCAACAACCGCCCTCAGGCTGAAGGTGCCCGGGACTCGAACCTCGTGGCGAAGATGTCCGCCCCCTTTATACCCTCTCCCAGCAAGCACGGCGGGTTCCCCGCCCCGCCGTACAACCGCTGCAAGAGGTCACAAAGGGTACGGCACTGCAGCGATGGTTCAACCCCGGCCCAAAGTGACAGCTCCACCTGCTGGGCCGCAGGGAACTATGCATCACTGGTGTCCTCACCAGCTTTAAAAGTACATACCCGCTACATATATATTATATTATATATATCATATAACGTGCAACAGTGCCAAATGTGAAGATAAACAAAAATAGCCGTAAATTCCATAAAACAACAAAAAAAAGTCCAAAGGAGAAGAAATAGGGATTCCGGTGTAATCACAGTGATCTGAAGTAGCAGTAATATCATTCATGCATCAATCACCATTATGTGACAATCCACCACCAAAGGGGATAATGTGCTTACCGAAGCACGTGGACTCAGATACCGGAGCACAGAGTCAGTAGCACTTAAATGAAACCAGATTATGAAGTTCAGAATGCAGCTTTAAGGGTATCCATAGCCTCCCGACCGGACCACCATTCACAATGTCGAATCATGCATTGCGTTGGACCATAAACACAAAAAAAGCCTTCACATAGTGTAAAACTGTATTTGTAGATTTTCTTTAAAAGGTAGAACACTTACATCACGTCCAAGATAAAAATGCCTATATCCAAGATCCAGCAAGGAATAGTCAATGGAATGCAATGGCCTGAATAGCGTGAAAACCCAACGTGTTTTGTCCTCAGAGACATCATCTGGTGTCTGGCCAGACACTAGCCTTCTGAATAAAGTGCAGCTGTATTTTATATGTACGATATAGTCAATAGTAACCATAGAACAATGCAAGATGCTCATAGTAACAGTCATTGAAAAAGTACATTGATTTACATAACATTAAACATTAAAGGTGAATTTAAAGAGTTAGGTATCCTCTCATCTTTAGTAATGGGAAGGCAACACACGCCATTTACTGGCCGTGCTGAGGGAGGAGTAGAGTGACCCCCACTGGGGGATGCATGCACTCTAACAATAGTAATATGGTAAGGAGGAGAACTGCAGTTATCATAGATTTAAAGATTTACAGATTTAAAGATCACCATTTAGTCCAAGGTTGCCACATACAAGAAAAGTTATCTATTTTGCCAGAGCTATATGCCATAACTTGTTCGTAGGAACAATGTAATTGCGCAAGCTTTATCAAGTGAAACCCACCCACCTGGGTAGAGAGAATGTGCTGCTAGCCCAAAATATGATTAATTGCCCCCAAGGGCCTGTAGGCAGCTAGAAAATTTTGGACTGAACAGAATATATCAAAAAAGTTATTTATTGCGTACAGATATATGAAAAAAAACACATGAATTAAAAACGACATGAGCTCTGGTATGCATGGTATTCAAACATGAGATGTCAATGTTTCAAATGCAGATAGCAAAAAAGAGTTTCTTAATACTAAATGCTATTACTCAGAGAAGAGCCCCAACGTGTTTCAATCGTATGTTGTTCTGAACTTCCTCAGGGGGATGAAGACACCTTCAAATTTAAAAATCGTGCATGACATATAGGTGGGGTAGTTTCAAGGTGATAATCTGTCCAAGGAGTATGGAATGGGCCCACACTATCCCATGGAAAGTCACACAGACTAAATGTGAGACAAAGGGAAAGGAAGCACAGACATACCCATAAGTGACACTGATGCGAATTCTTTCAACGGTATGCAGTATATGTATATGTATATATATATATATATCCCATGCAAGTATTATTGTCTAGCAGCTATTCCAATCCTGCAACTGATCACTCCGCTCTATTACCTCTAGTGGTGTCAGAGAAATTGGGTTTTTCCATTTTTTTGTGATGTTAAGTCTAGCACCTAAGAGAACATGAGTGATTATATGGTGTAGGTTATGTGGGATCTTTTCTAGGTCTAATGCCCCATACACACGATCATTTTTCATGCCGTTAAAAATGCCATTAAAAAAAATGGCCATTAAAAATGATCGTGTGTATGCTCCAGAGCATTTTTAACGACGTGAAAAACGGGCATTAAAAATTTCGAACATGCTCTCTTTTTTCACGTCGTTTTTCATGTCGTTTTTTTTAACGACGTGAAAAACAATAGTGTGTATGCTTTAACGACGTGAAAAAAAATGTGCATGCTCAGAATCAAGTATGAGACGGGAGCGCTCGTTCTGGTAAAACTAGCGTTCGTAATGGAGATAGCACATTCGTCATGCTGTAACGGACTGAAAAGCACTAGACTGAAAAGAGCGAATCGTCTCTCAACAAACTTTACTAACATGAAGGGTGGCGCCATTCGAACGGAACTTCCCCTTTATAGTGCCGTCGTACGTGGTGTACGTCACTGCGCTTTTCTTGAACATTTTTTAAAATGATGGTGTGTACGCAAGACAGGCTTGAGAGGAAACAAGAAAAAAAATGACGAGAAAAACGTCAGTTTTAAAAATGACATTAAAAATGATCGTGTGTATGGGGAATAAGAGATAATAGTGCTAGACTTGGCGTTGGAGGAATAGGAGATTGAACAATGTCTGATATAAGATTAAAGCTAGGTGTCAGTTTAGTGCATTCCCAGAAAATGTGAAATAAGTCTCCTTTCTGGCCACAATTTCTCCAGCACTTATTATCCAATGTTGCACTAAAATGAGAGATTTTATATGGTGTACCAATGTTGTGATAGTTTAATGGAAAGTTCCCATATATTAAAGCAGCAAGTGGCTTTGTATGTTGATTTACAGGCTGTAATCCATTGATCATCAGTATATGTTTGACCCAGATCGGACTCCCATTGCTGCAGGGGAGCAGATTTACTAAAGCTTCTTTTATGTTGTAGAATATTATAAAACAGTGATATCCCTTTCTGGTGTAGTGTTGGAACATTAAAGTGTTACTAAACCCACAGCAGTAAAATCATGCTTGTTATAAATTATAATCACTGTGTACGCTAAGGGGTTAATCCTCTGCATTGCGTAAAATTGTTGTTTGATCCTGTATGCACAGATCCTCCTCTTCTTGCATTGTCCCCAAAACATGTCCAGATAAGACAGAGTTAGTGAAGTCAGTCTGCACATGCTCAGTTTGGTGTGTATTACTAAAGAGTTTATTTTTTTCTTGGTAGAGTGCATGTGATCAGCACAGGGCCATCAGCACTGTCCAGACAGAGGGGGGTCCTGCATTCTGACAGGACAGTCAGTGCAGTATGAAAACTCCTCCTACAAGCTTTAAAGAGGTTGTAAACCTCCATGGGGAAGTTGTACCTACAGGTAAGCCTAGAATAACGCTTGCCTATAGGTACTGTAAATATCTCCTTAACGTGCGCCGTTCAGGAGATATTTACTGTTTACTGCGCTCTGAAGGAACGGCCGACCGTGCCAGTTTTTCAGGTGAGTGTGCCGTGACCAGCAGCTCCCGTGCGGATGCACGGGACTGACGTCACACAGCTCCGGGCAGCAGTGGCGGCTGGTGAAGTTTTAGGATGGGGGGCCGCAAGACTCCGCCCCTCCACGTTTGCCCCTCCCACTTCTCACAAGCCACACCCCTTATATAATCCACCCACTCCGTCCCCTGTATTCCACTAGCTTTCACTCAGTGTCAGGAGTATACAGCTCAGCATCACAGGACAGAGTATACAGCCCCAGCATCACAGGACAGAGTATATAGCCCCAGGATCACAGGACAGAGTATACAACCCCAGCATCACAAATCATGGTATATAGCGCAGCTTTACAGATCGGCGCAAACAAACTGACAAGAGCACACAGTACACCGAGTTAAAGAATTACTGAGTTACTGAGTCAAAGAATCATGAGTTGTTAGAACACAGTACACTGAAAGAATCGTGAGTCACAACCAGTAAAACAATACACTGAAGCAATGATCAGGTAGCAGCAGTGATAAGGTGCTACAGACAACCTGAGGCCCTTTCAAACTTGTGCGACTTGTCCTGCGACTTGGGACTGCAAAGTTGCATGACAAGTCATGCCCCATGATTTCCAACGAGTTCAATTCATATCTGTGCGACTTCAAAGTAGTCCCTGTACTACTTTCATCCGACTTTGATGCAACTTGAGGCAGAGACCTCAAGATTACACAGACATTGCTTCAAGTCGCGGCAAAAATCATGGCAAAAATCACGTGACTTTCAAGTCGCACAAGTGTGAAAGGAGCCTTAATGATTGGATTTTACTACCATGGGTACTTCTCGCGGTAGTAAAATCTGATAATTATTCCTGCGCATGCGCTGTAAAGACTACGGACAAATCTGATGGCTCTAGCAATGTTAACTGTGAAGTTGGCCCATCAGAATGCAGTTCACATGCACAAAAATCCGCTTTTCATTTAGGCACCGTTTCCACTTGTGCGACTTGGGACTTCAATGTTGCATGACAAGTCGTACCCGATGATTTCCAATGAGAACCGTTCATATCTGTGCAACGTCAAGTCACAGCGACTTCAAAGAAGACCCTGCACTACTTTGGTCCCACTTTGATGCAACTTGAGGTCCATAGACCTCCAGAATACACAGGAATTGCATTAAGTCTCATCAAAATTGCAGCAGAATCGTGCAACTTTCAGGCTGCGTTAGCCTGAAAGTCGCAAGATTCTGCCACAATTTTTTGCTGCGATTTTGCAGCGACTTCAAGCAATTCCTGTGTATTCTGGAGGTCTATGGACCTCAAGTCACATCAAAGTGGGACAAAAGTAGTGCAGGGACTACTTTGAAGTCGCTATAACTTGACGTTGCACAGATATAAACGGTTCTCATTGGAAATCATCGGGTAAGACTTGTCATGCAACATTGAATTCCCAAGTCGCACAAGTGGAAACGGTGCCTAAATGAAAAGCGGATTTTTCTGCATGTGAACTGCATTCTAATGGGCCAACTTCACAGTTAACAATGCTAGAGCCATCAGATTTGTGGAAACCTAGGCTCAGTGCCGGTTCAAACTGCTGCGTGGTGCAAAAATCGTATGTGATTTGCACCGCACTGCAGTGCAAATAACATGCGATGTCCGTGCGATGCGATTTCAGCCATACAGTTAGTATGGCTGAAATGGTATGCCGCCGACCACAAACCTGGTGAATCAGTTGACTTACAGTGAAATACTCAGAAATAGCCACCACATGCTGTCACAGCACTTTTTTTTTTTTTTTGAGGCCTGCAACCAGGGAAAGCCAACCACCTGCGGCACCTGCCAGCATTTGAACTGAGACTGAGGGACATTGATAAGCAGGGGGGGGGATCCGCTGCTGCCGCTGGTCAGCTAATGTTAAAAAAATTATAAGGAGGGCGGCGGGGCTCGCCAGGTGCCGTTGCTCCCGTCGATCGTGTGATATAAATTATACTATTAAGGGGGGGGGGCGTTTTTCCCGCCGGCCGGCTGATATTAAAAAAGTTAGACTGATAAGGGGGGGGGGGGGTGGTGGTGCCGCTGCTCCCACCGCTCGTGTCATATAAATTGTACTATTAAGGCGAGGGGGGCATTTTTCCCGTGCTGCTGCTCCCGCCGATCGTGTGACTATTAAGGGGGGGCGTTTTTCACGACGGCCGGGTGATATAAAAAAACATTTTAATTGATAAGCGGGGGGTCGAGGGGGTGTTAGTGCTGCTGCTCCCGCCGATCGTGTGACTATTAAGGGCGGGGGGGCCCGTTTTTCGTGGTGGCCGGGTGACATAAAAAAAATATTTAATTGATAAGCTGGGGGGGGGGGGGGTTGTGCTGCTGCTCCCGCCGATCGTGTGCCTATTAAGGGGGGGTGCCGTTTATTGACAAGCGGGGGGCGGGGAGGGGGGGTGCTGCGGCGGCCGGGTGATATAAAAAAAACATTTTATTGATAAGCGGGTGGGGGGCGTGGGATGGGTGCTGCGGCGGCCGGGGGGGGGGGTGTTGTGGATTGCTGTAGCAGTTTTTTTATTGATAAATTGATAAGCGGGGGGGTGCTGTGGCGGCCGGGTGATAAAATGATAAAAGCTGTTTTTTTATTGATAAGCGGGGGGGGGTTGTGCTGCGGCGGCCAGGGGATATAGCAGAGTTTTTTTTGGATAAGCGTGGGGGAGGGGGCTGCTGCGGCGGACGGGTGATATAAATAAATGTGCCGACTAGGGGGGGGGGGCGTTTTCTCGCCGGCCGGGTGACATGAACAAAAGGTCAGACTGATAACCGGGGGTAGGGGTATGGTTGACGCTGCTCCCCCCGCCGAACTCATAATATAATAATGGTCAGAAGAATTAATTCACAAGCAGGGGTTTGACAAGTCAGGAGGAATGCATGAGCTCCTACCTCCTCTTGATGAACGATCCTCTCAGGCATCCTAACGTCAGGACTTGAACAATAGGAAGCACCGCCCATGTCCATGCCAGTGGTATTCTATGAGGCGTGCACCCGCCCAGCCGCTCCGTCATTCAAGAAGCTGTGGCGGCCTCGAAAGCGCCACAGAGAGCGTTTTTTAGTGCAAATGAAGTGCCTCATCTGCAATCTTGTGATTGCACAGACGTGGCATTTCGCATATTGCACTGTGCCCGGCGCCCTGCGCCAGGACACAGTGCACATAAGGACCTTTAAAAAAAAATAAAAAATTTAAAGGGACATGTTTAAAAAAACAAAATTTTTTTTTTGACTGCCTGGGGGGGGGGGGGGCATTGGGCCGCGCCCGGGCGCCCCCTATGGACGGGCCGCCACTGCCGGGCAGTCACAAAGCCGCTCTGCAGCCCCCAGAAGGAAGACGGGCAAAGATGAATGTGGCCTGCAGCGGGGACGACGTGGGCTTTGTTTGCAGGTAAGTGTCACATAATGTGCTAGTATGCAATGCATACTAGCACATTATGCCTTTACGTTGCAGGGAAAGCCTTTAACCAGGCACTGATAGTCACAAGACTGCTATATACTGCTGATGAGAACAGGTATTTAGCAGTTCATATTTACTAAAATTATTGCATTTCCATGTTCTGTGTACAGTACTGTGGGAGACCAGATATAGTGAATGTAGGGTCCTGGGTTTAGTAACACTTTAAGAAAGCTGGTTGGGGAATCTTGCAAGGCCATTGTGGAAATGTTGACAAACATTGGTTTGTGCGGATGTATTGAAATAGATCTTTATTTAGTAAGAGGAAGCCTTTTTGTGAAGGATTTAGGTGTAGTATGATCAAAAAGGTCATTCATCCAAAGAATACCTTTTGAGGTCCAGGAGGAAAAGGAGATAGAATCCATTATGTGGTGTAATACTGGAATGGGTATTTTAATAATGGATACGTTTGGATAGTGTTGCCTTATGGGTTATGTGAAATCTCCATTAAATAGCTGTAAAATATTGTAAATATGAATATATTTCATTTATCTTGCTGTAGATATATTTCATTTAGCTTGCGGAATATATTTAATTTAGCACCTATGAAAGCCCTTTTGTTAACAGCCAGACATTGCGGAGACCCAAGCTTGGAGAGACGACTCCATTGTTTTAAACCCACTCTTGTCAATGAGTCCCATGCTGGGATATACAATGAAGAGAGCCTCACCTATAGTCCTGGGAAAATTCAATCAAATCTCCTGCCCAGATAGAGTCACCAGGGTTTGCATGAAAGGGGGCTGACTTATGGAGTAAGCCCTCCAATCATGACCCAAGCTAGGCCAACCTATGGGGTATCAGGATAGAGAGATATACTCAGAGGAGAGGAGAAGGGAGCTCTCTTTTGAGGGAAAGGTACAGTAGCCTGCAGGATGGTTCTGAAATGGTAACTATGGAAAAGGTCTGTCTGACCTGTAACTACACATGCTTGTACTCTAATGTTTTAGAGGAATATGCTCTATATTCCTCCATGTAAATACTTTGTATATTTTAACCTACTATTTCCTGCTTTTTTAAGATTATATAGATAGTTTCTGTGTGTTAGATTAGACTTTAACAATTTTCTAATAAATTTCACTTCTGGTCAAAAGAACTCTTATTTAACCCATATCAACCTTGAGATATTAAATCTTAAATATAGATTTTCAAGGTTAACAATAGGTATGGGCTATCTGGACTAGTTTCTTCCAAGCTTTTACTGATATAACATGGTTGGAGTAATGTAGGAAAGTATCCAAGCACCTTGAGGTACGCTGAGTAACCAAGTGGCTAAAGAATGACCAGGGATACGAGAGGCCTCAATCTCTCCCCAAAGTGTGGAGGGGTAAGGTAGGAACCATTCTCTAAATTTGTGTAAGCCTCCGGGTTTAATTTTGATATAAATCCCCTCTTACCTTGTTGGATGTGTTTAACATAGTCACTCACACAGCGAATCCAGGTCTGTCCTGATAGTATCCACAGATCCCCCACCACATGCTGGTTTGGTGCCGCTATCATCCTTTCTCATGTTATCAGGGAGCTGGCTGTCTCTTCTAGGTCCTTGCAGCCAGTCTCCTGATGATGCACACTGTGCATGTGCATTGTCATGTAAATGGTCACAAAGCCCTCTAAGGTCCATTACGTAGTAATCCAGAAAGCAATGGGTGGCCGAGACTCACCTAGGTGAGAACTGTGCTAGTCCTGACTGGTTACCCCAGAAAAAGTAGTTATTCCTCCCTTTCAGAGATTGTGTAATAGTAATAAAGAGTGAAAAACTGGGGAAAAGTTCTCTCTAAAGTACAACTAAAGACAAAACTTTTTTTTTTTTGTTTTGGATAGCGTGGAGAGAGATTAGAACACTTGTCAGGTTTTATTGCTGTTTGCCCCCCTGTTAAGGAGATTCATCCTCTCTAGTTGTCCTGTTTATCATTATTGTAACGGCACCCCAAGTATGAAGGGGGTTAACGCCATTAGGATATTCCCTTTCCAACCACACGACAGCCACCAGACACTCCAACCAGCCGAATAAGACCCCATACAAATACTTCTCCCTCCACAGATGAGACAACCACTCTGTTTGAGGTTTCCAACTTGTCTGCCCATCTTTAATGACAAACTCCAAGTTTTATACACACAGAGAGGAGGTTCTTACATTCTCCTCATTTTCCTCTGACAATACACCTTTGACCAGACCTAATTTACATGAGCTAATTAACTACAGCTGATGACTCAGACACATGACCTTTAGGCTAGCCTCACTGTCTCCCAATACACATCTGACATCTTAGCAGACACAGGTGAGTTCATTAGCTAATCCCTTTACATCTTAAATGACTATGCATAACCTTTATGTTCCCCAGACTGTCTGTCTGCTATTTTACAATACACACAAGTACAGAGTTAATTATCACAATGAAAGATCCTCAGAAGCCATCCTAGATTCATTTACATCACACAGGCAGGGGGCTGGAGGTGGTGACATTAGCATCTAACAGTATGTGTCCCAACATCATGAAGGAGTCACTTTTCAGTTAACCTGTTGAGTTCATAATCAAACAGTAAATAGTCCTTTACAGATATCGTGGGGGATATTGTGGAAAAATATCACTGTCCCATTTTAAAGCAATCCAAGACATATTCTTAATGTCCATTATTTTCTTGCTCACCCTGTGCCCAAAGTGACCCCTGTCACAATTATCATAGAAAATGTAAGTAAAATAAAATCCCGAATTTTGGGTGGTCCTATGGGGACACTAGTTCAGATGAGCTGGGGGTCCCCAAGGAATTATCCTAATTTGCAGGGATTTCCTCTCACTTCCTGTTTGGCTATGGGACAGGAACTGAAGGGAAATGGAGCACAGGTGGTGAAAAAAATCTAAAAGGGGTTATAATCCTCCCTTACTCCATCAAAAAACATTTTTTTCCTGTAGTTCTACTTTAACCACTTGCTTACTGGGCACATAAACCCCCCTTCTGCCCAGATCAATTTTCAGCTTTCAGCGCTGATGCACTTTGAATGACAATTGCACGGATATACAACACTGTACCCAAATGAAATTTGTATCATTTTTTTTCCCACAAATAGAGCTTTCTTTTGGTGGTATTTGATCACCTCTGCAGTTTTTATTTTTGTTATAAAAATTAAAAAGACTGATTTAAAAAAAATATATATATATATTTTTTTATATTAAGACAATGCCTGGGGAGAATATTTGTGTAGGAAGTCCTTGATCAGGATTGCCCGAGCCTCCGCCGAACCAGTACCCTCCTCGCTCTTCTTAATGTTATACAAATTGCTGTAGAAATCCTTGAACTGTCGCGCAATGTCCTCATTCTTGGTATGAATCCCACCCTGCCTATCCCTCACTTGATGGATGGTTGAGGCAAGAACACGTTTCTGCGTGAATCTTGCAAGCAATCTGCCAGGCTTGTTCCCCTGTTCATAGAACAGTTTTTGGGATAACATGAAACGTTTCCGAACTCCTTTATATAGTTCCTCACGCAGGAGAGATCTAGTTTCCGCTAATTCGGTTGCAACCCCAATTGCCAACGAGCATTTATGTTGGGTTTCCAATTTGGAGATTTTCCCTACCAAGGACTGGATAAGGGCTCTGCGTTCCCTTTTTCTCCGGGCCGCCAGGGACAGAAGGTGCCATCTGACAACACATTTATGTGCTTCCCACAGGGTCATGGGAGAGACATCCGGGGTGTCATTCTGACAGAAGTACTCACTAATAGCTTGTTTGAGGTTGGCAACATCCGCAAGATCCGTAAGAAGGGAGGCATCAAGCCTCCAGATCTTAGTGGATGTTTCTCCCTGTGGGAATCGTAAGGTCAGGGTGACTGGGTGGTGATCGGACAGGACCATATTTTCAATCGTTGCTTCGTATACATACTGTAGATCTCGCTGGGAGATAAAGATATAATCAAACCTGGAGTAGCGTTGGTGGGGGGAGGAAAATACTCCAGCCAATATCTTGCTTCTTTCACTCCTGCTGCCATCTGTATCTTCACTACCACCTGCTACCAACCTTTAGCTTGTTCTTGAACTACCCTTCTGCTCTGCCAACCTGCAACCACTTGTTATTGACCTTTTGGCTTGTTACTGACTATGCCTCTGCTTGATCCCTACCTGCTACTGAACCCCGATTTGCTCACCTCCTGGTGGGGTGATTCTGAGAACCACGATCTGGCACTAGCATGCAGCAAAACCCATATCCACCATCAGGAGTTCTGGTCAACACTGGTTAGTGCTTAGACCCTGCGCCTTGGGTGATCCCACATCATCCACTAGGGTGACCTGCTCATATATTTATCTTTCTGATCGGTAGGAGTCTCTCTACACCTAGAGCTACTGGTCTCCGAACCTGACCTCTGACAGTGACAAATAGGAAATAGCTAGAACTTCCTACCCAATGACTGTTGAAGACTCAGTTGTCATTCAGTTCTTCAAAGCATCACTATGGCTCTTAACTGTTTTCTAGTCTATCCTCCAAAACCTATAAAGTCGGAAAAGTCATAATTCCTAGTCCTTATGTCAGTGACAGCAATGAAGTCTTTGAATCAGTATAACTAGGAAATTGCTATTTTTATTTGGTTATGGCTCGCTGATTCAAGAGCTTAGAAAAGGCCACAAAACATGAGACAACAACACCCATGGGGACACTGGGAGACCATAGGGAAAGAAAACAAGAAACCTTCCAGCTTTCAGGTAAAGGAAGATAGTGTCTAATGGTAGATGTGGTAGAAATTACAGGAGTACAACTGCCCACGGAAGATTTAGAGACACACTACAAGTAAATTACCTCCAAAGAAACACAAGCGCAATGATACCAGAAGAAGCTAGCCCAAAGTAACAGCCAAACGACTAAATGTCATGTCTCCACATCCACCAGCTCCAACTACTCCAACTACACCTGGCACCAAACACTACCATCTACCTTTGGCTTACTGATAATAAACACCCTAACTTAGCATAATAATACAATATCTCGAATGCATTATACAGTGGTCTATACACCAATCTATAAATACAAGTGAAAAAAAAAACCGAAATGTTAAACTATGAAGAAGAGCAAACTGCTATCACTTAATCTATTCAAATCTATGTCGAGCTACAATAAGTATTGCAAGTGTACACACTGTATACCTGCAATACATTTAGTCCTTTGTAACACATATTTTACATTACCTGCCTGCAGAAGAAAGGGAATCTGTAAGAATGCTTTTACAGTACCAGTCATTTCTACATGTTTACAACACATAATTTTAGCACAGACATCTGTTGGCGCTCTAACGTCTGGGAGTCTCTCCCTAGATCACAATAGCTACACATGTCTGGCTTCCTGGCTGTTGATACCAATATCCATCTGTTAAGATGGCATTGGGCCCACTAACAAGCTACTATAGTCCCTGCCCAAGTGTATATGTGTCAAAGAGTGATGGCCTTAGGAAAACAGCGTGCAGGACATTGAACAATATAATTTTTTTTAGATGAAACAGTATCTTAACCTGTCTCCTGTGATGAACCAGGCAGGGCACAAACAGTAGAGGACAGAGTGAAAGTGAATCCCAGAAACAGCTGGTGATGGAAAACAGAGATCTGCAGCAATGGAATGGAGCCCTCTAAAATAAATGCTGGAGAACTTTTAAATAGTAAATTCTTCTCAGTAAGGAACGACATGGCAATATGTGAATTTGGGAAAAATGTGAAAGTGGAACTAAATTGTATCTGAGCAGTAAAAACTGAAAATGCTATTTAATTCATTTTTAATATTCAAAACAAACTCTCCCATCCATCCATGTCTCCATGCTTTATTTTGTTGAGAAATCACTTTGAAAAACACCAGGAGATCGAGTCCTGCCCAGCTAACCAGTATCAGTGTACAAGTGAATTGTCTACTTGTACACTGAAGAGAGAAGCCGGTTAGCTGTCTGAGTCAGAGGCCCCTCCCCTCTCTCTCACTGAACACAGGGGGAAGATACCTGTAGTAGCGCTGCATCTGGGGACAAGTGACTTGGCAGGTGACAATCTGAATCTGATGGCAGGCGACGTGGCAAGTGACAATCCACATCTGGTGGCAGGCGACGTGGCAAGGGACAATCCGCACCTGGTGGCAGGCAACGTGGCAAGGGACAATCCACATCTGGTGGCAGGCGACGTGGCAAGGGACAATCCGCACCTGGTGGCAGGCAACGTGGCAAGTGACAATCCGCACCTGGTGACAGGCGACATGGCAAGTGACAATCCGCACCTGGTGGCAGGCGACGTGGCAAGTGACAATCCGCACCTGGTGGCAGGCGATGTGGCAAGTGGCAATCTGCATCTGGTGGCAGGTGACGTGGCAAGTGGCAATCTGCATCTGGTGGCAGACGACGTGACAAGTGACATGCAGCATCTGGTGTTAGGCGACGTAGCAAGTGACATGCAGCATCTAGCGACAAGTGACGTGGCAAGTGACATGATGAATCTAGTGGCAGGCGACGGTGGTAAGTGACAATCTGCATCTGGTGGCAGGCGACGTGGCAAGTGACATACAGCATCTGGTGGCAGGCAACATAGCAAGTGACATGTGGCATCTAGCGACAAGTGACGTGGCAAGTGACATGTTGAATCTGGTGGCAGGCGACGGTGGTAAGTGACAATCCGCATCTGGTGGCAGGCGACGTGGCAAGTGAAGAGCTGCATCTGCTGACAAGTGACGTGGCAAGTGAGACGCTGCATCTGGTGGCAGGTCACGGTGGCAAGTAACATGCTCAGGGCTCCCACTGATTCTGCATTATGGTGAGTTGAACTATTTAATTTTATATTACAATGTAATTGTAGCAATACCCCCGTAGGGGCCGCTGGTTTAAGATTTGGGCCTGCCGTTACCTTACTGTTCACCAGGTCCGTCCTAGGGGTCTTCCTTGAAGAGTTGTTAATAAATGTCTGCACCAAACACTTAAGCCTTGTACACACGGCCGAGAATCTAGTCAGGAAAAAACCTGTTGTTTTTCCTGACGAGATTTTTGACAAGAATGTTGTGACGGCCGAATGTACACACACTCCTTTCCAAAGAACCGTTGTTCTTTTGAATGGACGAACGCGGTGACGTCATCGACTACGACGAGGATCCGCTCGTCACATTCGATGCCGTCGCCGCCATCTTGCTACACCCTACCTATGCCTAGGAAGCTACCGCACATGCGTCAAAGTCATTTCGAGCATGCGTGGGTTTCCACGGCAACAGGCAAGTATACACACTCTTGGGTTTCTCGTCGGGAAACATGCCCACAAGAATCCCGACGAGAAAAAAGAGAGCAGGTTCTCTTTTTTTCTCGTCGAGATTCTGGGCAGTTTTCTCGACGAGAAAACTGAAAGCCTTGTACACACGCACGGTGTACTCGGCAAGAAAGCTCTGCCAGCAGTTTTCTTGCTGGTTCTTGCCGAGAAAACCGTGCGTGTGTACGAGGCTTTAGTCTCTTTTTCTCAAGGGTTTATTTCAAGAACTTCAGACAGAGGGATGGAGGGTTGGGGAGATTCAGGTACCTTAGGTTTTGCTGATCTCGGGTACTTTCCTTTTACCAGAGGACCAATAACTTCCACACTGAATGTAGCATCCACCGGATAGGCCTCTCTCACTGACCTAGCAGCTGGCGAGCTCGTTCAAAAAGTCTCTGCCACAGACTTGTGTAACTACACACTTGGTAAAGTTCCGAAACACAACACACAGCGCCAGGATCTTTCAGCCAGGCCGGCAGCACTGTGAGGTAGATTTTTGATCTGGATGCGTCCTCCAATTGAGTCCTCAATTGCTCGGTCCCTTCCCGCAGGCAAGGCGACACAGGACCATCTCTGGATCAATAGGCCCCAGCAACTTCTGGGCCTACTCTCGGCAACGGAGCCTCGGGGGTCCGCATGCCCCGAGGCATAAAACTGCTAACTCATCCCTGAGGCCAGGAGGGCCGCCAGGTCATGATCGGAAGACCCCACCAAAACGGTGTCTGCCCCTTAAGTACCCTCTCCCAGAATGCACAGCGGGGTGAAAAAACCCACTGAGCTGCTTCTGGGCAAGAGGTGCCCAATACATCCAGCCAGCTGCAGTTCCAACCTTAACTTGTGGTGACAACGACCCCCAGAGGAAGGTGGAAAATGTGCAACTCAGATGAACTGGAACAGAGACCCATAATTTGGTACAATTATTCTGAGTGTAACTATAACTCAGACAACTAAATTTACACTAGCGCCTACCCAATAGGGGCAGGGCGCTACATAATAATAGAAATAATGCGCTTCAATCATCCTGACACCATGTCCACCATGGTGCCGTGATGATTTAAGCGCCAACACCAGGTGTTTGGAGTATCTTTACCTGCTGATTGTTAACCTGGAATACACATATTGCTATTGTGGCGTAGGATCTTGGCCTGCTGTCCCTCGATCCCTCTTTCTTTCCTTCCTTCTCTTTCCTTCCCTCTCAATCTCTTTCTCTTTCTTTCTCTTTCCCTCTCTTTCTACCTCCATCCATCTCTTCCTTCTCCTCCCATCCCTCCTTCATCTCAGACTCTAACCACAACCCCTTTTAAGCCATGCCCAAAATTTTGTTTAAACCACACCCGTTTTTCACTTTTTAACCCCCCGCTGTCACGCCTACAAACGAATGCCCCCCGCCCGAATTATAATAAAACTCTGCCTACAGACAATTTTTTTGACAAGGTTGGCAACTATGAAAATGTACTATATTGCAGCTTATTGGTTCATGGATGTAGGGGCTGAATTTGTTTTCCTTTTTTTCTTGCTTTTTTTCTTTATTACTGGTGATCCTGCCAGTAACACACTTTCTGTTCTAGGGTGACAATCACTCGCCATACTGTATCTATGGAGAAGCAGGGATGTCACGCTAGGACAGAAAGTATGTTAGGAATAGAGAACACCTGTGATACTACAATAGCTGTGCCTGTGCTGGGAAGCTGTCATGTATGTGACAGTTGTATCTCTGTCCCCATTCAGCTGCTGGGCCAAAAGCTAAATGTAAACAGTGATACAGGTGATGTCATTACCCAAATATGGTCAATACCCATATTTGGGAAATTACTTGTCGCTGGATGTGCAGAGCCTGATGGGTAAATGAGAGACTAGTTCCCTATCAGGTCTGCTTTACTTTTGATTGACAGCACATGGCAGTGGAAGGATTCAAAATCCACTATAATGCCGCGTACACACGATCGAAAATTCCGACAAGAAAACCGTGGATTTTTTTCAGACGGAATGTTGGCTCAAACTTTGGTTGCATACACACGGTCACACAAAATTCCGACCATCAAGAATGCGTTGACGTACAACACTACAATGAGCCGAGAAAAATTAAGTTCAATGATTCCGAGCATGCTTCAAATTGATTCCGAGCATGCGTGTTTTTTTGCGCCTCGGAATTGCATACTGACGATCGGAATTTCCGACAAGAACTTTTCTTGTCGGAAAAATTGAGAACCAGCTCTCAAATTTTTGCTGTCGGAAATTCCGACAGAAAAAGTCCAATGGAGCCTACACACGGCCTGAATTTCCGACCAAAAGCTCACATCAAACTTTTCTTATCGGAATTTCCGATCGTGTGTACGCGGCATAAGACTGAATAAGGGCTATGGATCTACCCACTGCTACATTCTGTCAATCAGACCTGATGGGGAACTAATCTCTAAGTTGCTCATCAAGCTCCGCCCAACTTAGTGCAAAACTCCTCGCCAATGTGCTTGCCAGTGTGAATTAAACATTAATTGGGCACAAGCAGCAACACTTTCATTGCTGCTCCTTGATGGGATTTTAATAGCAGAAGCCAATGTCAAAGTCTGTACTACCAATACGGAAAAACCTTATAAAAGAGAAAAAAAAAATCATACAAAAGCACTGAGAAATCCTTCATGTAAATAATAATGCAAAAGAGTTTAAGCATTACTCTTTACTGACTTAAGTTAAAGGTGAAGTCCAGCCTGAGCTTGTATGGCTGGGCTTCTCCTATGGATCACAGTAGTGGAATTCGGTTTGCACTCCAGTGACTCGTTTTCCGCAGAGTGGACTGAAGTCCGCTCTCTGCTGACACCACTGAAATCAGTCCAGGCACTGCGTCATCCTGACAATGGAAGCCTGGATCCGCCAGGTACCTGGACTGACACCCGGCTCAGGCTCTTAGCGAGCCGCTGAGAACCTGAGGGCCGTTCCACCCCCTCCACAGCTCAGCATCTAATGAGCACGGAAGGAGCAGAGCAGAGAGCTGTGACTGACAGTCTACAGCTCTCTGCTCACGGAGCTCTGAAAACAGAGCGATCAGAGATGTTCGATCGCTCGGTTCTCAGTGTAGAGGCGCCAGGGGACAGATACAGCATCGGACCCATGCTGCATTAACCTAGGTAAGTATTAAGCCCCATACACACGGTCGGACTTCCATCTGACTTTTCCCTGGATTTTTGTCCGAACGGAGTTGGCCGGGCACACCCATAGCATACACACCACAGGACTTTTCTGCAAACTTTCCCAAAACTTGTTGCAACATCACGTGGTTTTTCTGCTCTTTACCGCCACCCTTTGGTCAACTTCTGCTATTGTTGGTTGATTTTAACATTAGTTGTTTTGTCCATCGGACAAAAGTTTGATGGTTTTCTGTACACACGATCGGACTTTGCTCCATCGGACTTTTGTTGGCCAAAAGTTTGTCCGTTTGCAGACCCAACTTTTGTCTGATGAAAACACAAAAAAAAACTAAAAAGTTTGTCCGATGGAGCGTACACACGGTCGGATTGTTGGTCCAACTTGCTCAAAAGTCCGACCGTGTGTATGGGGCTTAAATCACAAAAAAAACCTTACTTCTCTTTTAATAACTATGCATGCTTTAGATCCCTTCTTCAGACACTATATATGATTCCTGAACTACTACCGCAAAAAAAAAGAAAAACGAAATGTATTGGTAAATAGCATAATGCTATCATATTGAAA
This sequence comes from Rana muscosa, assembly GCA_029206835.1. Taxonomy (NCBI): domain Eukaryota; kingdom Metazoa; phylum Chordata; class Amphibia; order Anura; family Ranidae; genus Rana; species Rana muscosa. The sequence goes on along the minus strand of CM055118.1, from coordinate 527,761,874 downwards.
ACACTAAATTACACAAAATGTGTTTTATGGCTAGTATGGTTTCCTATCAGAAAAGAAAAACACAATATTAACATGTTATTACTGTATTGATCGCTAAACGACATTCTCAGGAATTTATAAGCTTCATGTAACCTTTATTATGGGCTTATTTTAATGCATATAATTATTACAGCTATCAGTGGCACAGCACCTCAGGGGGATTATATGAGGCTATAACAGGCTTCTGTTTTTTTGACTTCTGGCCGTATTTAGCTTTTGACCCTTAATGACTTGCAGGGATCATAAATAGGAAATCAATCACAATAGAATAATTAAGTCAAAGATAGTTTACTATTAACATTAATCATTGCCCAAGAAAAGATAAACATGGTACATCCACATGTAATATCGGTAGTTACTGCAAGCAGCAAAGATAGTTTCCAAACCTTTCTTTCATTTGTACTAGTAGTTAAAGTTGTATTAAACCCAAAAGCAAACATTTATTTGGGTTTATTTACTAAAACTGGAGAGTGCAACATTTGGTGCAGCTGTGCATTGCAGCCAATCAGCTTCTAACTTCAGATAGTTCAGTTAGGCCTGGTTCACACCTATGCATTTTTTAGTGCGTTTTCAGTTTTGCAGAAACACACTACAGTCCATTTAACATGGTTTCCTATGGATCACGTTCACATGTGTGCATTTTATAGAAAGGGCCAGGGACTTTTTTCTGGCGTTTGGTGCCAACTTCAATGGATCAAAAACTTGTATTGAAAAACGCAAATGCACCTGCAAAATGTAAACTTTAACCTGCATAGGTGTGAACCAGGCCTCTAATCAGTGGCGGTGCATCCATAGAGGGCGCAGGAGCGCCGCCCCCTCTCGCTTCTGCACCGCCACTGAAAAACAATACATAGATTCATGCATTGCATGAATCTATGTATTGTCACCGCTGCCGCCCACTATTCAGATGGCTGGCCCCCTAGCGAGTGCCGGCCATCTGAATAACAGCAGCTGGTTGGCTGTGGAAGTGTCTGAGGGCTGTAATCGGCTTCCAAATAGTTAACCAGGGGACACACGGGGGGTGCGTTCCTTGGTTAACACTGACACGCATCTCAGCCAATCAGGTTCACCGGATCTGCTTACCGGTAACCAGATTGGCTGAAGCGACATCGAGGGCGGGACTACATAGAGGGATCGTGGAGGAGGATCCGAGGATGGCTGACCGAGAAAGGTAAGTGCCAGGCGGGGGGCAATCTGGCAGCATTTTAGGGGCAAACTGGTGGCAATTGATGGGCACAGTGGCGACAATGGCATGGCACAGTGGCTGCGTTTGGCATGGCACAGTGGCGATAATTGATGGGCACAGTGGTGACAATGGCATGGCACAGTGGCTGCATTTGGCATGGCACAGTGGCGACAATTGATGGCACAGTGGCTGCGTTTGGCATGGCACAGTGGCGACAATTGATGGGCACAGTGGCGACAATGGCGACAATTAATGGCATGGCACAGTGGCGACAATTGATGGGCACAGTGGCGACAATTGGTGGCACAGTGGCTGCGTTTGATGGCATGGCACAGTGGCGACAATTGATGGGCACAGTGTCTGCGTTTGATGGCATGGCACAGTGGCTGCATTTGATGGCATGGCACAGTGGCGACAATTTTATGGCACAGTGGCGACAATTTTATGGCACAGTGGCTGCGTTTGATGGGCACAGTGGCTGCGTTTGATGGGCACAGTGGCGGCAATTGATGGGCACAGTGAGGCTGCAACTGATGTTTTAGTTTTTTTTTCGTTTGTTTGCGCCCCCCCAAAAATTTTGAGCGCCAGCGCCACTGCCTCTAATCCAAAGAAGTCTTATCTGTCCTGCCAAACACACCTACTCTTTATTACGAAGATTGGGGGGGGGTTGTAAATCAATTCAAGAGTACACACCCAAGGATGATTCTCCTGTTGCTCCAAACAGTAGAGTATGCATTGTCATTCTGGGACAGGGAGTGTGTTGCTGGAAGGATCACCAGTTGAAAATAAAAGAAAAAAATCCTAAAAAAAATAAAACTAATGCAGCCACTGAATCTAAGAGCTGACAAGCTACAATATAATGCATATTCCTTTAGGTATTGTGAATAGGGCAGCAACAATTTGAACACTGGCCCAATGTTCAATGTTCAAGGATCTAGAGGCACTAAAGGATTGTAGATTTGCCTATGTAGTTTAAATCCTTCAAGATGACAGGTCTAGGAGTTTTTCTATAAGGCTGTGGAACCCCGAAACGCGTAGGGAAAAGTTTTGAGCGTCATTGCATCACTTCCAGTTTTGAATATCCTTGCCTGTGGATCGCAAGGCATCCTAGACATATTGCTGTTTATTTGTACTGACCCTGCAGCACTATTGGATGTAAAAAAATTTTTTACCTTTTATCTAAATAAAGACTTACACTATGAGATGCATTTTTTTCCATCCACCGCCATGTGAAAGTAACCTTTAACCACTGTGAGGGGGGCTAGCTCGGCAGCGGGTATGTGTGACCCCCGGGATGGGCTCCCCACCCAAAAACAGGCCCAGCAGACGGAGGTTGTGGTTTTCAAAATCAAAAAGGTGCGGTTTATTTTCTATTTACAGTGACAAAAACACAGCAAGGCAAAAAAAACATAAACAAAATAAATCCTGGTCAACTTGACCTCTGACTAAACTTACAGGTTTCCTAACTAACGACTGGGATCAGCCTAGTGCTGTCCTAGTCCCTGGTTTTAAATGTCCAAGCAAAATATAGCCACACAGGCTTTCTCTCACCGCACAGGGGTTCACTCTCCCTAGACAGTCCACACAGGTCTGCTTCCAGGCATGAGCTAACATCTAATGAAGCTGGGATTTCTTATAGAGGCCTAAATGAGCTGACAAGGTTCAGCTGATCTCATCAACTCCCTGTCTGCACGACGCCCAGCCCTCTCCTTAGAGGTATGAGTCATCCATGAGCCCACTAGCCTTATACAACTCTCCACCTAGTTGTATAAATCGGCGTAAAGCCTGAATCTGGGCGAAATATATCTACCCCCCTGGATGCAACCAGGTGACTTTACCTTCCTGCTGTCACATACCCCCCCCTCTTGTTTTAACCTCGGGGTTGGAACACCAGCAATCAGGCATTCATGTACTCGAGACAAAGCATCCACATTCCCCATTTGAACGCCAGGGCGATGCTTTACTGTGAAGTTGAATTCCTGGAGGGCCAGGAACCACCTATTCACTCTTCTATTTGTTTCCTTGTTTTGAGCCATCCACTTTAACGGAGCGTGATCCGTAACCATGTCAAAGTGCCTACCTAGCAGGTAGTACCGAAGGGAATCTAGAGCCCACTTCACCGCTAAACACTCCTTTTCAACGGTGGCGTAATTTACCTCATGGGACTTCAACTTCCTGCTGAGGTAAATGACTGGGTGCTCTTCCCCGTTCCAGACCTGGGACAATACTGCTCCTAACCCCACATCTGACGCATCACTTTGTACGACAAAGTCTCTAGAGAAGTCGGGTGAGTACAACACTGGCTGGCTACATAAGGCTTGTTTCAAGAACTGGAATGCTGCCTCAGCCTCGGGGGTCCATTTAATCATGACCGACCCTTTCCCCTTCGTCAGGTTGGTTAGGGGCACAGCCTTAGAAGCAAAGTGGGGAATGAATCGCCGATAATACCCAGCGATTCCCAGAAAGGCTCGTACCTGCTTCTTGCTGTTGGGACGTGGCCAACTCTGGATGGCCTCGACTTTGTTGAGTTGGGGTTTTATTACTCCCCTCCCAATGGTGTACCCAAGATATTTGGCCTCCTCCTGCCCAATGGTACACTTCTTGGGGTTAGCCGTAAACCCTGCTTCCCGAACAGAGTCCAGGACTGCTTGCACTTTTGGCAGATGTGAGGCCCAATCTGTGCTATGGACAATTATGTCATCCAGGTAAGCCGCAGCATACTTCCGATGGGGCCTCAGCATCTGGTCCATTTTCCGCTGGAATGTGGCCGGCGCATTCTGTAACCCGAACGGCATTCTTTTATATTGGAACGCCCCGTCTGGGGTTACAAATGCGGTTTTCTCTTTGGCCGACTTGGCCAGGGGGATTTGCCAATACCCTTTTGTGAGGTCAAGAGTCGTCATGTATCGGGCTGTTCCCAGCCGGTCGATCAACTCATCTATACGTGGCATGGGGTAGGTGTCAAATTTTGTAACTTTGTTCAACTGACGAAAATCGTTACAAAATCGCCAGCTCCCATCCGGTTTAGGCACCAACACAATGGGACTAGACCAATCACTTTGGGACTCCTCTATCACCCCTAAGTTCAGCATTTTCTGTACTTCCTCCCGTATTGCCTCCCGTCGGGCCTCTGGGATCCGATAGGGTTTTAACTTCACCCTTTCACCGGGCGGGGTAATAATGTCATGCTCTACCCCAGATGTTTGTCCCGGCAGCTCAGAGAATACCTCCTTGTTGCGAAGCACAAACTCCTTAACCTCCTGTTGTTGGGGTTGTGACAAGGTGGCTGCGATTCCAACCTCAGGAATCACGCAACCAGTTTGAGCTGGTGACCAAGTGTCTGCGACTAGGGACTCTCTATCCCTCCAGGCTTTCAACAGATTAACGTGATAGATCTGTTCGGGCTTTCGCCTTCCTGGTTGTCTGACCTTGTAATTCACTTCGCTCACTTTTTCCATTATCTCGTAGGGGCCTTGCCATTTGGCAAGGAATTTACTTTCAACCGTAGGGACAAGTACCAATATCCTATCCCCCGGGGAAAAGGTACGGGTCTTGGCTCCACGGTTGTACACTCTCTGCTGTGCCAACTGCGCTTGGGCCAAATGTTCCTTCACGATGGGCATTACCTGTGCAATTCGATCTTGCATCAGGGCGACATGCTCAATCACACTCCTGTGGGGAGAACTCTCACTTTCCCAAGTTTCCTTGGCAATATCCAACAGCCCTCTTGGGTGTCTCCCATACAGTAACTCAAAGGGGGAGAATCCCGTAGAGGATTGGGGCACCTCCCTAATAGCAAACATCAAATAAGGAAGTAGACAGTCCCAATCCCTTCCATCTCTATCCACCACTTTCTTCAACATTTGTTTTAGGGTTTTGTTGAATCTTTCAACCAGCCCATCGGTTTGGGGGTGATACACAGATGTACGCAATTGCGTCACTTTGAACAATTTACACAGCTCTTTCATAACCCGGGACATAAAGGGTGTACCTTGGTCCGTAAGCAGTTCTTTACAAATACCCACCCGGCTAAAAACAAGAGATAGCTCTTTGGCTATGGTTTTGGCCGAGGTATTTCTGAGAGGGATCGCTTCTGGATAACGGGTGGCATAGTCCATTATAACCAATATGTACTGGTGCCCCCTAGCGGACTTGATTATAGGACCTACCAAATCCATTGCGATTCTCTCAAACGGGACCTCAATGATGGGTAGAGGGACCAGCGGGCTACGGAAATGTGGCATCGGGGCCGACCTCTGACACACAGGGCAGGAGGAACAATAATTTTCTATGTCCTTCATCACCCCAGGCCAATAGAATCTCTGTAATACCCTCTCTCGGGTTTTCTCTGTCCCCAGATGACCTCCAAGAATGTGCCCATGGGCCAACTCCAACACCAACTTCCTGTAAGGTTTGGGCACCACAAGCTGCTCAACGGTTTCTTCTGCCCTTTTTGCCACCCGATACAGTAGGTCCTTCTCTACGCTGAAGTATGGGTAAGTGCCGGTATTATCTGGGTTCACTAACTCGCCATCTATTTTCACTACGTTTTCCCGTGCCTTTATTAGGGCGGGGTCTTTCAACTGTTCTGTGGCAAAGTTTTCCCTGTGAACCTCAAGATCAGAAAACTCCACAGACGGTAGGTTTTCGTCTGAGGAGGTGGGCTCCTCTCCAGTTTCTTGAGTCTCCCCTGCCAATACTGACAAGGGAAATTCCGGAGAGTCCTCACCACTCTCAGGGGAGTTCTGGCTATCACATTCCTGGTACATAGGGGCACCAGTGGGGGGCTCAGGATCATCCCACAGTTCCCAGAACTTCGGAAAATCCCTTCCCACAATGGCGTCATGCGGTAACTGAGATACTAAGCCCACTGGATGAGAGAGGGTACCTTTGGGGGTCTCGAAACACACTGTAGTCACTGGATACTCTCGGGTGTCCCCATGCACACAAATAACGGCTACCTTGCTATTCCCAGAGACCTCTGTTTTAACTAACTCAGCCTTTATCAGGGTCACAAGGCTACCTGAATCCAGCAATACCACAACATTTCTACCATTAATACACATTTTGCATAAATGTTTCTCAGTTCCCCGAATGGCAGTGCATGCGACTGTCGCACACAGCGACTGACGTCTGCCCGTCAGAAAGTCACACTGCATGGGTTCCTCCAAAACCGGGCAATTTGCTGCAATATGTCCCGCTTGCCGGCAGCGGTAGCAAATGATCCTTCTTGCCGCCTCTTGAGCCGCTGATTTCCCAGGCTGTTCTCGCCAAACTTGGGGTAGAGCTCCCACCCTCTCACTCTCTCCACCCTCACCCCTTGGAATCCTCTTATCCGCCCCTGGGGATGGTCTGGTCTTGGGGTGGAAAGTCCGAGTGTCTCTGGAAGAGGCCGTCAGGTTCTCTGTAGCCAAGTATTTCTCCACACGATCCACAAGACCATCGGCCGTCTCTGGGTCTCCATGGCTTACCCACTTTTGGATGGCAGTAGGAAGAGCTCTCAAAAACCGATCCATTACAACACGTTCCACAATCTTTGGTGCGGACAAAGTCTCTGGCTGTAGCCACTTTCTGCTCAGGTGAATGAGATCATACATTTGAGACCTGGGGGGTTTTCCAAGCTGGAAAGTCCAGTTATGCACACGCTGAGCCCGGACAGCCAGGGTGACACCCAGCCTTGCCAATATTTCAGCTTTTAGCATCACATAGTCTTTTGCTTGGTTAGGCTCTAGGTCATAGTAAGCTTTCTGCGATTCACCAGTTAACAGAGGAGCCACTAGTCCAGCCCACTGCTCCTCAGGCCACTTTTCTCTTTCAGCGGTCCTTTCAAATGTGGTCAAAAATACCTCTGGATCATCCTCTCCAGTCATTTTTGTCAATAAACGACTCACCCCAAAGGACGCGGTATTAGAGGGACGGCTTTCCTCACTGGTCTGCGGACGTTGCTGCATTACTGCTTCCATCTGTTGTTGTAGTCTCTGCTCTTGCTTCTGCAACAGGTCTATGAAGCGGGCCTCAGATTGCTGTTGGGCTTGTTGCTGAGCCTCCAGACTCTGTTGTAAAGTTGCAAGGCTCTGTTGATGAGCTTGCTGCTGGGCTGCAAGGCTCCTTTGCAAACCTGCATTTGTCTGCTGTTGATTGGCATTTGCTAGAGCCAGCTGTTTCAGTATCTCCTCCATGCTGGCTTAAAAAAAAACTGCCCGCATTCTCCACCAACTGTGAGGGGGGCTAGCTCGGCAGCGGGTATGTGTGACCCCCGGGATGGGCTCCCCACCCAAAAACAGGCCCAGCAGACGGAGGTTGTGGTTTTCAAAATCAAAAAGGTGCGGTTTATTTTCTATTTACAGTGACAAAAACACAGCAAGGCAAAAAAAACATAAACAAAATAAATCCTGGTCAACTTGACCTCTGACTAAACTTACAGGTTTCCTAACTAACGACTGGGATCAGCCTAGTGCTGTCCTAGTCCCTGGTTTTAAATGTCCAAGCAAAATATAGCCACACAGGCTTTCTCTCACCGCACAGGGGTTCACTCTCCCTAGACAGTCCACACAGGTCTGCTTCCAGGCATGAGCTAACATCTAATGAAGCTGGGATTTCTTATAGAGGCCTAAATGAGCTGACAAGGTTCAGCTGATCTCATCAACTCCCTGTCTGCACGACGCCCAGCCCTCTCCTTAGAGGTATGAGTCATCCATGAGCCCACTAGCCTTATACAACTCTCCACCTAGTTGTATAAATCGGCGTAAAGCCTGAATCTGGGCGAAATATATCTACCCCCCTGGATGCAACCAGGTGACTTTACCTTCCTGCTGTCACACCACATCCATCGCGGAGGAGGAGGAAACACTGAAAGGGATCAGAGACGATCCTATTGTGATGCGCTTTACCCCTGCAGGGGTACATCTTTCTGGTGAGTGAGGAGCTGAGGGGGGAGCATGTATGGAATTTCTCCCACCCTTCACCAGAGATATTGTTCACTCATGCACAAATCACTTTGGAATAAGATCTATGTGAATTTATGAACTGTGATTCTCCGGTCTGCACCTTTGGGATCTTTTTGTGTTTTTTGTTATACAGAGTGACCTTCGGTTTTTTATGGACACTTTTTTTGCACATTGAGCACGCGGGGCACTTTATTATAATCTTGTATGATATATCATGTATTTCATTTTTCATTGATGCAACTCTTCTACCAGCCATTTAAGGTTGTAAATGTAACACTACTTTTATTGTTCACTTTATAGCATTTGGCACTCAGGAATTTTTTATGTTGTTTGCAATTTAAAGAGACAGTACACGTTATAAGACTACTTTGTTTGATAAAAATGTTTTAACACAACCACACATCAGATCTAGGCAGCCCCATCTTACCTTCCATTTTTTCCTTTTCTTTTTCATACTAATGCCATCTGGTGGAATTTTTTGGGGTAGGCATAATCGTGTTTGTTTGGTGTGTGGTACACTATTTAATTCCAGCAGCAGCTCAGTTTTTTAAATAATTTTTGGTTGTGTATATATTTAATTTTTATTCTGATTAAAACATTAATGCGGTTTGCGCAGGGGCATTTTTGGTTATTTTTACAAGCCATTGTGGGCTTGCTTTAAACAATTTGCTAATTGTTAAGTGTTTGTAAATACTTTAATGTCCATAGTCTGGATACAGGTACAGCTTAAAAAAATAGGACATTCTTGTGAGGACTGTGAGGACTGAGGAGCACATATTTGGGAAAAAAAAAGCATCTGGTTTGCAAAAGATCTGAAAGAAGTAAACAACATCATCCTGAAGCAACTATTATTATTATACAGGATTTACTGTATATAGCAACAACAGATTACGCAGCTCTTTACAATACAATACAATAAAATACAAGAGGGTTAAGGCCCCATGCACACGAGACGCTGTTAAACACGTGTTCAGAGGACACTTTTTTCAACTGCCCCTGAACACATTCAATGTTATCCTATGTGTCCATGCACACAGTCTCGTTTATTGCCGTTGTTTAGGCAGTTGCGTTTAACCTTGTTTTTCCAGAAGCAAAAAAATGGGTTCAGACGCAAACATTTTCCACGTTTCAGATGCAAAACGCGGCTAAATGCAGTACTGGCGTTTTGCCGCGTTTTCGTTTATAAGCGCTTTTAAAGGTGACCTATTTTTTTACATTAGAAATCTCAAAAATGATGGCAAATGATGAAAAACCATTAAAAAAAAAAAAAAAACTGTAATTGCTTGCATTGCACTGTGGACAATCCACAACTTGTGGCAAGTGGACAATCCACAACTTGTGGCAGGTAACGTGGCAAGCGGACAATCCACAACTTGTGGCAGGTGATGTTGCCAGGTAACGTGGCCAGGTGACGTGTGGCAGGTGATGTGGCCAGGTGACGTGGCAGGTGATGTGGCCAGGTGACGTGGCCAGTGGACAATCCACAACTTGTAGCAGGTGACATGGCCAGGTGACGTGGCCAGGTGACGTGGCAAGTGGACAATCCACAACTTGTGGCAGGTGACGTGGCCAGGTGACGTGGCAGGTGACGTGGCCATTTGATGTGGCAGGTGATGTGGCAAGTGGACAATTCACAACTTGTGGCAGGTGACGTGGCCAGGTGACGTGTCAGGTGACGTGGCAAGTGGACAATCCACAGCTTGTGGCAGGTGATGTGGCAAGTGATACGCTAAATACAAGTACACTGCTACTCTCTCAGCTGCTGCTACTCATTCTGGTCTCACAAAATGGCTGAAATGGTTGAATAATACTGTTTTTTGAGCTTAGGGAGGGTCTTATGATGTTTCTTAACTAAACGCTAATAGACGCAAACGCGGTAAAACGCCACTAAACGTGGCTGCAATTGCGGCAAAATGGGCGTTTCTAAACGCCGGTTTCAGCTTTTAAAAATGTGTGTTCAGCAGAGTTTGCACTGGCGTCTCGTGTGCATGGGGCCTTAGACGTTCCTATAGGAGCTTACAATCTAAAAGGGTGGGGCAAGTGGTACAGAGGGTTGTAACTGTGGGGGATGTGCTGATGGAAGTGATAAAATATTAGTTGGAGGCATGATAGGCTTTCACGAAGTGATGTGTTTTCAGGGATCGCCTAATGGCAGCCAGAGTAGGAGATAGCTGGACAGATCGAGGTAGAGAGTTCCAGAGGATGGGAGAGACTCTGGGGAAGTCCTGGAGATGAGCATGGGAGGAGGAGACAAGGGTGTTTCATAGCAGGAGGTCTTGAGAGGAGCAGAGTGGACGGTTTGGGTGATATTTGGAGACAAGTTTGGTGATGAATTTAATTCACTGGGCGATAGGAAGCCTGTGTAGGGCTCCCTAAACAGGAGTTGGGAACTTCAACGTCATCCACTATTCACATATAATGCCGTTGTAACATTTTTACCCTGCCATTCTGACAACAATTGTACCTCTACCAATTAGTACCCATGCCACATTGGTATAAATGCTGGGGTATATTCCTGACACTTCCTATGACTAATGAAGCCATCTGGATCAGTGGTGAAATGTCTTCAACTTTACAAAACAAGTCCAGTTAATTGTGACTAACTACTGCTATGTATACCATGATATAGACCTAAATAAATGAAAACTTTTAAAGACAGGCACAAAAGCACAAAGCAACTTGCTTGAAAAAGTCTCCACAATAAGGCAACCAAACCAGTGGACAAAGATCACACCCCCCCTGGCACAATAGGCGGCGATCCTCGCACTACTGCCACCACCCAATCCCCCTGCACGATCCATGGCCTCCTTACCTTAATCAGTGAGAGGTGCAGAGAGGAGGACGAGGTGGGGATGCACTGCTGAATCCATACAAGGGAGGGCTCCAAGAGAGACTGCTGCTGCTGGGGCCGGTACTTCTCCTCCCAGCTGAACAGGAGTCCCGTTCTAAGACTCCTGGCCAATCGGGTCTCAGGAGCTGCTTCCTGATTGGCCGGGAGGAGAAGCAGGAAGACATTCGCGAATATTAATTTGCTAATGTCACACAAGTGGGTGGGCTCGGGGCGCAGTGCTCTTTCCACCCTTTTCGAAGCCTATTAGAGCCTCCAGGTCTAATCACATGATTCCAAAAAAAAAAAAAAAACATATTAAAATCCATGCGTCTGCCAGCGCCCTGCATGGAGATTAGGGGCTGGGCGCATGGATTAGGGGGAGCGGCGCCCCTGTGCCCCTAATGGACGGGCCGCCACTGCCCCAAACAATAAACAACTGAAATTGTTTTTCTCAGCTTTAAATTATGGCCTTAAATAAATCTTTTATATATGTTTTTGTTGTAAGAGAAAAATAATTGCACATGCCCAACACTCCCATATAAAAAAAGATTAAATGGTCACAATTTTAAAGCAAATATAAATAGGAAATATTATTTTATCCATTCAATAAGTTCCAAAATGCTTTATCGACAGAAAGTATGTGAGTGATGTATTCACATACTCAAGTCAAGAAGTTATATTCAACAGATTTTCTAATTATGCTCAAATTAGAAAGCAAATCTGGTAGGAATCTGTACATCAATAGCTAAGTGTGCTGCAATTACTTATTTTTTGCAAAGCAGTACTTACATTTTACAGTGAACATACCTTGATTCATTTCTGATGGCGCTGAGAATAAATTTTTGTGATGAAGGACAAACCTCGAAACTGTCTGAAGAGGTGTAATGTTCAGTTTCGTGATTTGTGTCCTGATCTTCAATTATACCATCTGTTATAACATCCAGAAAAATAAAAACATAAGTTACTTGGTGGAATAGTGATTAGCATTGCGCTAGATAAGGATAACATCATTAACATGGAAAGAAGATTTAATGAGTTTAAACAATCACAGCTGTTTTATGGCTCTAGTTCACAGCCACTGGAGGCTCAACACATCTCCCATTAGGCAACATACATTGCAGCCATTCTCTAACAAGGAACATGGAAAACCAAAACAGGTATTTAGCAGTTACCATTATTGTAGACAACCTGGCACTCCTTCTGGTTACTAATTATGAAACAATGTTAGAGCTGGTAACAAATATTTCAAACTGTTTTTCTAAGTGATACTCTTGACAGCAATGGCCAAAGAAATGCTAAGCAAGCTAAAAACATAATAATAATAATAATAATAATAATAATAATAGATAGATAGATAGATAGATAGATAGATAGATAGATAGATCTATATTTATATATCTATATAGATATAGATATCTATCTCTCTGTGTGTATATATATATATATATATATATATATATATATATATATATATATTACATATTCATGACAAAGGGACAATCACTCCAAGTTGCAAAAACGATTTCTTTACTGGTATATCTTCAATCAATGCCATGTGCAGACAGAAAAATCAAAAGCATAGCTACTGTACAGTTGCGAGCATCCCTGCTCTTCCTCAGGCTAACAGGCTACTTGTAAAGGTAACATCCAGAACAGACCTCACTATATCCTAACACCTGAGGGTGCAATCCAACAGGTGAATCCCATCTCGCTGGAACGAGGAGCGATCCAACCAGATCGTTGAAACTCAATTAACCCTGTGCAGGTTTTTTAAAAAAAAGAAAACATACTGCCCCACACTAAACCAAATATCATGCATAGTAAACTAATACAGTGTATCGGTGGATGTGGAAAAATGCATTTCTAAAGATCTACCAATAAAGAACCCAACACTGCAAAAAATTATGCAAACATGTAAAGAAGCAAAAAATAAATATCTTCAAGAAACACTGCAAAAAGACTTAGAATAGAAAAAGTTTCCATAATTCAAAGAAATAGTTCATATCTGTCAGGGAACAATATTCCAATATGAGTCTATATTTTCTTTCATTTCACGGTCCCCATCGGAACATGCTTGGTCACCATCTATAAAAAAGATGCACAAAAATTCTAAAGTAATCAAAAACATTATAAAAATAGATACAGGTCATAGTCCCTGTTCATCCCTTCCGGATGCAGGGACTGTAACCTGTTAATCCACCAAACCTCTCTTTGTTTCAATTTCAGTATCCTGTCACCCCCTCTTCTGTCTCGTGGAATCTCTTCCAAAATCATAAAGCTTAAATCTGAGTCCCGGTGTCCCTTCTCCAGGAAATGTCTGGAGACTGGCAAACCAGGTTGTTTGTGTCTAATAGTACTGCGATGTTGAGCAATTCTGTCCTTAATCTTTTGGGTGGTTTCCCCAACATAAATCATATTGCATGGACAAATAAGGATGTATACAACATAAGAGGACTGACATGAAAATACATTTCTAATAGCAATCCTATCCCCATTACTGGGATTGATGAAATGATCACCCTTACGCATAAGGTTGCACTGAATGCAATTCAGGCAGGGAAAACACCCTTTCCTTTTCTTTCCCAAAAAAGTCGCTTTTACCTCCCGCTCTTTGGGTCTAAATTCAGATCTTACTAGAGAGTCACGTAAGGTTTTATTTCTTCTGAAAGCTTTAATGGGAGTCTGTTGAAAGACCTCAATCTGCGGGTAGGCACGCTTCAAAAAGGGACCAGTGCTTGCTGATAATTTTAAATACATGTTCACTGTAACTGTGGAATTGCATAGAAAAAGGTAATCGTACCACAGGTGATTTTTTTCTATTTATAGTTACATTCTTTTCCCCTTGTTGTACTTTATTTAATTCTTGAAAAATTATTTTAGAGTATCCTTGTTCACGGAACTTAGAACACATTTCGTTAATCCTTATATCTCTTACGACCTCATTGCTAACAATACGTTTAACACGTAAAAGTTGGCTTTTGATAATTGATCTGAATACATGGGGGGGATGAAAGCTGTCAAATAATAGTAATTGATTTCTATCAGTTGGTTTAACATAAAGATCAGATTCCAATGGGCCCTGTTCTATATAGATCCTGGTGTCTAAGAATGGAACTGACACTCCCCCAACATTCATTTAAAATTTTATTTCTGGACAGAAATTGCTCAACATGGCATCGAAGGTGATCAATGACTGAATGTCGCCAGGCCATATCGCAAACACGTCATCAATAAAACGCCACCAAGTGACACAATGCTCGTTAAAAAACTCATTCTGGAAGACATATTTATGCTCAAATTCATTCATAAATGTGCACTTTTTGAATTTCTTTTACCTGCCCACACACGGATACCAGTTTTATATTGTCAAGGTCACCTGTGGCCAGGTGACAGATGCACACCGTAGGGGGACAGGAGTGCACCGCAAGGTAGTGAACCCTATGGCTGACTGCTGCGGATAGGAAACTGGGTGGTTGTGGAAAGCGGGACCAGAGGAGCACAACCGGGATCCTAACGGAAGCTAGAGCCAAGATTCCCCAGGGCGCGGAGTCTAAGACCCAGCAGGTCTTCTCCAGGGCCTCTAGTGGTGAGGATGTTATGCTGCAGGCTGGGACCAGGTCGCGGCCCCTGGAGTTTCCTAGCTCACGCCCCGTAGGATAAGGGGAAAAGAGGGGAAGCAGCAGCACAAGATATGAGAGAACCGAATAACAAGCTGAAGGTCAGGAGCCACAAGCAGACAAGGATAACGAAAGAACGAGCCGAAGGTCAAGGGTCACGAGCAGACAGGGATAGTCGGGGACAAGCCAAATATGTAACAGAGAGACAGACGTAGCACACGGCAGGCAGGAACCCAAACACACAATGCCTAACAAACACGTTGATCAGCAAAGCAGGCTTGCAGTGCACAGGTTAATATAGTGTTCTGTGATAGGGCCTGGGGTGGAGTCTGGCTGGGAGGAGATTATAAAGGAAGCCAGGTGAAAGGGCTCAGGCCTCTAAGATGAACACATGGGAAGGAAGGTAAGCTGACAGACAAACACTACTGCATATCCATGACAGTACCCTCCCTCTTATGGGCCCTCCCCCGCCTGGGCCCAGGCTTAAAGGGAAATCTCTGATGAAACCTTCTCAACAGATGAGGTGCAGCGACATCAGATGCAGCGATCCAAGACGCCTCCTCAGGACCAAAACCTCTCCAATGCACAAGGTACTGAAGAATGCCTCTGCAGAGCCGAGAATCCAGAACTTGTCTAACCTCGTACTTAAGATTATCCTCAGAGACCGAAAACGAGGTAGGGAGATGACAAGAAGATCTATTGAGGACCAAAGGCTCTCTAGGAATAAGCAAGGGCATGAGAGGATCAACAGGAATCTGAGGAGGGTCCCCTAGACCCTTAAAGGGGAACTGGTCATCTTGCACAGGACCATCAGACTGGGCAGATGTCAGTGGAACCCTGAAGTCAGGTTGGTTAGAAGGTGACATGACGCCGTAGTCAAACTGAATAGCTGAAGGACAAGCAGAATGTCCCGAACAAGAAAAAGTAGGAGGCTCACTGGGCATGGGCTGGACTGGCATAACTAGTACAGAGGCAGAGTGAATAGCTGAGTCAGGTGTAGCGACTACCTGAATCGCATCGCAAGACGTAGCGACTGCAGGAGTTGTAGACAAGCTAGCCTGGCTGTGCGTCCAAGGGTGGTTAGGGACAGAGAAATGTAAATGGTTATGCAACCTGGAATGAATGACCAGCTCAGATTCACAGGGGGCAACCTTGGGTAGGCAGGACGAGGAACAGGAGGGACCCCAAGCCAGGATCTGTCCAGTAGTCCAGTCCACATGAGGAGAATGGAGCTGTAACCATGGGAGACCCAAAATTATAGGCGTTGAGGCCTTGGGTAAGATAAGGAAGGATATCCACTCCTGGTGGAGTGTCCCTACCGACATCTTAACAGGGAGGGTCTGGAAGCGGATAGGTCCCCCTGGGAGAACAGTACCATCAATCGCCAAGACCACCAATGGCGTGGTGAGGGGCAAAAGAGTAAGTCTCATGGACGATGCGATTTCCCAGTCCATGAAATTACCAGCCGCTCCGGAATCCAGATATGCTGAGACCGAATGAGAAGAAGCACCAACATGAAGGAACACAGAAAGCAGAAGACGAGAAGGGGAAGGTGATATTTCTGGGTCCAATACTCCACTTTCCAGATGAAGTGGACCCGAACGTTTTTCTGGACAAAGAGAGCAAGTGTCACGAAAATGACCTTTGTCCCCACAGTAAAGACACAGACCAAGAGTTCTGCGCCTAGCACGTTCCTCGGGGGATAGCCTGGTCCGACCCAGCTGCATGGGTTCCTCAGCTGGTAGGAGATGCTCTACGGGTCGAAGAGAGGGGAGCTCAGGCTGACTAAGAACCAAGGAGTGCTGGCGTTGCTTTTCTAAGGTCCTCTCCTGAAAGCGAATATCGTTCTGGTTACACAAGGAGATAACACCGGCCAGATCAGTGGGGATGGTTCTTCCTGCTAATTCATCCTTCACTCTATCAGACAGGCCATGCAAAAAGGTTGCGACTAAGGCCTCATTGTACCAGCTCAACTCAGCCGACAGTATGCGGAAATGAAGGGCATACTGTCCCACAGAAGCAGACTCTTGGCGGAGACGTAAAAGGGCGCTGGCCGCTGAAGAGACACGAGCAGGTTCTTCGAAGATATTCCGAAAAAGTTTCAAGAAGCCAGACAGGCTAGAAACCACTGGATCATTCAGTTCCCACAGAGGGGCTGCCCAGGCTAAAGCTTCACCAGAGAGGAGGGAAATGATATAGGCTACCTTAGCCCGATCAGACAGGAAGTTTTGGGGCTGGAGCTCAAAATGAATTGTGCAATAGGTGCAGCCGCTGGTTGTATTTGAGGTTGCGGATTCAGGGTTCCCAAGGAGGCCTGAAGCTGCTCAAAGCGAGAAGCCAGATCCTGGAGGAATCGCATCACCTGAGTCTGATTCGATTCCTGGGTTTCAAGTCTGCAAACTATGCCCTGCAACGGATCATCCACGGGTAACGGGATGTCAGCCGGGTTCATGGCTGATCAAACTGTCAAGGTCACCTGTGGCCAGGTGACAGATGCACACCGTAGGGGGACAGGAGTGCACCGCAAGGTAGTGAACCCTATGGCTGACTGCTGCGGATAGGAAACTGGGTGGTTGTGGAAAGCGGGACCAGAGGAGCACAACCGGGATCCTAACGGAAGCTAGAGCCAAGATTCCCCAGGGCGCGGAGTTTAAGACCCAGCAGGTCTTCTCCAGGGCCTCTAGTGGTGAGGATGTTATGCTGCAGGCTGGGACCAGGTCGCGGCCCCTGGAGTTTCCTAGCTCACGCCCCGTAGGATAAGGGGAAAAGAGGGGAAGCAGCAGCACAAGATATGAGAGAACCGAATAACAAGCTGAAGGTCAGGGGCCACAAGCAGACAAGGATAACGAAAGAACGAGCCGAAGGTCAAGGGTCACGAGCAGACAGGGATAGTCGGGGACAAGCCAAATATGTAACAGAGAGACAGACGTAGCACACGGCAGGCAGGAACCCAAACACACAATGCCTAACAAACACGTTGATCAGCAAAGCAGGCTTGCAGTGCACAGGTTAATATAGTGTTCTGTGATAGGGCCTGGGGTGGAGTCTGGCTGGGAGGAGATTGTAAAGGAAGCCAGGTGAAAGGGCTCAGGCCTCTAAGATGAACACATGGGAAGGAAGGTAAGCTGACAGACAAACACTACTGCATATCCATGACATATATACTTTACCCAAAATTCACAAGGATAGTCATTTTCCACCTGGTCGTCTGATAGTATCGGGACGCGACTCTATATTTGTCCCCATTGCACAGTTCCTGGACAAAATCTTATCTCCCCTCATTAAGAATACAAGATCCTACATTAAGGACACTGATGATTTTCTACAGAAGATTAGGGAATATTCACGGTGTGAGGGGGATAGGATTTTGGTTACATGAGATGTCACTAGTTTGTATACATTGATTCCCCATCAAGCAGGCATTTGTGCTGCAATCAGTTTAATCAGAAGCAGTAATGAGTATTCGGAACCACAGATCTCTTTTTTTGAAAAACTATTCCAACTGTTATTGTTTAATAACTATTTTTTGTTTAAGGACCAGTTCTTTATACAACTAATGGGAGTCGCGATGGGCTCTAATGTCACACCGCCATATGCATGCACATTTATGAATGAATTTGAGCATAAATATGTCTTCCAGAACGAGTTATTTAATGAGCATTGTGTCACTTGGTGGCGTTTTATTGATGACGTGTTTGCGATATGGCGTGGCGACATTCAGTCATTGATCACCTTCGATGCCATGTTGAGCAATTTCTGTCCAGAAATAAAATTTAAAGTGAATGTTGGGGGAGTGTCAGTTCCATTCTTAGACACCAGGATCTATATAGAACAGGGCCGATTGGAATCCGATCTTTATGTTAAACCAACTGATAGAAATCAATTACTATTATTTGACAGCTTTCATCCCCCCCATGTATTCAGATCAATTATCAAAAGCCAACTTTTACGGGTGAAACGTATTGTTAGCAATGAGGTCGTAAGAGATATAAGGATTAACTAAATGTGTTCTAAGTTCCGTGAACGAGGATACCCTAAAAAAATAATTTTTCAAGAATTAAATAAAGTACAACAAGGGGAAAGAATGTAACTATAAATAGAAAAAAATCACCTGTGGTACGATTACCTTTTTCTATGCAATTCCACAGTTACAGTGAACATGTATTTAAAATTATCAGCAAGCACTGGTCCCTTTTTGAAGCGTGCCTACCCGCAGATTGAGGTCTTTCAGCAGACTCCCATTAAAGCTTTCAGAAGAAATAAAACCTTACGTGACTCTCTAGTAAGATCTGAATTTAGACCCAAAGAGCGGGAGGTAAAAGCGACTTTTTTGGGAAAGAAAAGGAAAGGGTGTTTTCCCTGCCTGAATTGCATTCAGTGCAACCTTATGCGTAAGGGTGATCATTTCATCAATCCCAGTAATGGGGATAGGATTGCTATTAGAAATGTATTTTCATGTCATTCCTCTTATGTTGTATACATCCTTATTTGTCCATGCAATATGATTTATGTTGGGGAAACCACCCAAAAGATTAAGGACAGAATTGCTCAACATCGCAGTACTATTAGACACAAACAACCTGGTTGCCAGTCTCCAGACATTTCCTGGAGAAGGGACACCGGGACTCAGATTTACGCTTTATGATTTTGGAAGAGATTCCACAAGACAGAAGAGGGGGTGACAGGATACTGAAATTGAAACAAAGAGAGGTTTGGTGGATTAACAGGTTACAGTCCCTGCATCCGGAAGGGATGAACAGGGACTATGACCTTTATCTATTTTTATAATGTTTTTGATTACTTTAGAATTTTTGTGCATCTTTTTTATAGATGGTGACCAAGCATGTTCTGATGGGGACCGTGAAATGAAAGAAAATATAGACTCATATTGGAATATTGTTCCCCGACAGATATGAACTATTTCTTTGAATTATGGAAACTTTTTCTATTCTAAATCTTTTTGCAGTGTTTCTTGAAGATATTTATTTTTTGCTTCTTTACATGTTTGCATAATTTTTTGGAGTGTTGGGTTCTTTATTGGTAGATCTTTAGAAATGCATTTTTTCACATCCACCGATACACTGTATTAGTTTACTATGCATGATATTTGGTTTAGTGTGGGGCAGTATGTTTTCTTTTTTTTTTTAAAACCTGCACAGGGTTAATTGAGTTTCAACTATCTGGTTGGATCGCTCCTCGTTCCAGCGAGATGGGATTCACCTGTTGGGTTACACCCTCAGGTGTTAGGATATAGTGAGGTCTGTTCTGGATGTTACCTTTACACCTAGCCTGTTAGCCTGAGGAAGAGCAGGGATGCTCGCAACTGTACAGTAGCTATGCTTTTGATTTTTCTGTCTGCACATGGCATTGATTGTGGATATACCAGTAAAGAAATCGTTTTTGCAACTTGGAGTGATTGTCCCTTTGTCATGACTATTTGATTGATGGTGGAAATTGGGAGTCCACCCTGACGTTTCTCCATTGGATTCCAAAAAGTAAGAGGGAAGTAACCCACCCGAAGTTTTTGATTTATATATATATAGATAGATAGATATATAGATAGATATATGTGTGTATATATATATATCTATATCTATATTTATTATTATTATTATTATTAATAAATAACTATATATATATATATATATATATATATATATATATATATATATATTTATAGATATCTATATAGATATATAGATGTATATCTATCTATCTATATATATATATATATATATATATATATATATATATATATATACACACATACACACACATATATCTATCTATATCTATATTTATTATTAATAAATAAATAACTATATAGATATATATATATATATTTATAGATATCTATATAGATGTATATCTATCTATCTATCTATCTATCTATCTATATATACAGTATACTATTATTTGCAGTCAGCATTTCAAAAAGGTACAGTATAATGTATGTAAAATATATTTTAAGGATGATAATGATGATTATTAATATCATTATTATTTATTATCTCTTACAAGCAACCAAAAGGTTAGTACATCCAAAACGAATATTTCACTTTTGAAAGATGTTGGAGAGTTAAAGTGATTGTAAACTATCACCTTGTAAAACAAATCATTCAGTTTAAAATATAAATGAAAGGCAAACAAATTTTGTATAAGTAAAAAAAAAACAAACATAATAAATACTTTTTTTTCCCCTTTTTATAAGTGATCACATTCTCCCTGTTCTCACCTGCATAACAGCTGGGGGGAGGGGAAGAAGCAGCAGTACACTGAGCTTCCCAGTGAATGGCTGTGCAGAAAGGGCGTGCAAAGACAAGTCTGATCAATGGAGGAGAGCAGGCTGAGTTTCCAGCATAGCTAGAGAACTCACCATGCTGTGCTCTCCTGCTTAGGCTGGTCAGTTTTTAATAGTACAGCAGAGGGAGGGGCAGGGATTTCACATAAAGGAAGCGATACAAAGAAAAAAGGATACTTTTTCATACAAATACATGGTACAGCAGGCACATATTAGGAATATGAAGTGTTGGGGTAACAAACGCTTTAAAGAAGGTCTGTCATATGTATAGCGCTACCCCCAGTTAAGAGAGCCGCTGGTATTGATTTGGGCCCTGTAGTGCACCGCTGTCAACCCCTGGCAATCGGCTCTATCCTCCCGTGGCACAGCTAGTAAGGGGAGATAGGACCGCGTGACCGCAACTCTAGGTGACGCAGTCCTATGGCAAACACACACAGTGATATACTTTAAAACTTCTATTAAAGTAAGTGAAACTGACACCAATGTACTTGACCCAGATATTTTACTGAGGCTAATGGGCAAGTAATAAACAACAGTATAACAAGTTGCAGATCCCTACAATAAACAGTAATAAAGATAAACAGAGTAATCAGAATAATAAAGTATTGCTATGCAACTCTAGCGCTGCCCTTTTACAGCTACTTCCCCTCATGGGTAGACTAACACCCAGCAATGTCTACCTATGCAGTCAGGCCTGACTGATCTAAATGGAAGTTCAGTGAAACAATATTCGCTAGCAATCTTTCGGTGGTGCACTTGAAGAACAACTTTGTAATCCAAACGAATAGTAAAGATAAAAGTATCTGTCTTTAAACAGCTCTCACCACCCGGGCAAGTCCAAGTCCGTTTCCTCCATCGATTCGTCTAGGAACAGGAATCCACCGACATCCATGTCTTCAATCCTTCTGGTGTACTGCAGCAAGGAGGAGAAGATGTCTCTAAGGCTCTGCTAGGCTGGCAGAGGGGCTCTTTGGAAAGGAGCACACGGCCCAGGCTTCAGGCCTTGTGCACACAGCAGTTCAGCACAGAGATCCTCTTGCTAGGAGAGGGGTGTCCAAAGAGAGCGACCAAAACTCTGCCTCCCCTTTATAAAGTCTGCCCCAGCAGTCTCTGTTCTGGAGCAATGCACCCTGGGTGCTGCAAGATGTACTGGGAGATGTAGTCTCTCTCTCCTCTGCTTTCACTTCCATAATGTCTCTTTACTTCCTCCTGACTCACCTCTCACCTGGAACTTCTTGTCTCTCTGCATTAAAGGGGAATACCCCGCTACACGTTTTTTACTTTCTGTTTGGTCGCCTATGTGACAAAGTACATGTAGTGCTGTGTCCTGTATTTCTAAGTGTTTTTGATCTATAGTTATGATCTGCCCCCCCCCCCCTTGTAGTGCAATGGCAGGAGGAATGCTGAGGATGACTCATCTCGCCTCCCTGAACATTCCTCTTGCCATTGCTTGTCTCAGAAAAGTGTTTACAGCTAGGATAAGTTGTAGATATGAATCAACCTGTCTCCTTTAAGGCTGTTTTTGAATCGGCCACATGATGAAGGAAGGAGGGCAGGTTGGTACTCACAATTAGGCTGCATTCACACCTGAGTGTAGCGTCTTTGAGCGCTTTTACGCTGCATTTTTGCGCGCCTTGCGCATTTGTATGCAGCGTTTTTTTTTATTAGCCAATAGAGAAAACTATTATCTGTTGCATCATTTGTTGCTAAGTATTCCAGCTTTTTTAGCTTTTCCATTAGCTTTTATTTCTTCTTTTATTAATATTTTTTTATTATAATGTTTTTTAGGAGTTGGGGTTAGGGTTATTTATTATTATTTTATTTATTTTTAATGTATTTTATTTATTATTATATGAATAATAATACATGAATAAATAAATGTAAAATAAATACACAAATAAATAAAAATCATAAATAAAAAAAATAAATGCATTCAATAAATTAATACTAAGTAACAATAAATAAATAAATAACCCTTAACTTTAACCCATACCCCTTAAAAAAATAAAATAATAATAAATAACTAAACACTTTAACTTTTTTTTTTGGTTGAACTAGATTGACGTGTGTCTATTTTCAAGCTGACTAACTATGTATCTATGTAACACAAATTAATTTTCTATTAATTATTAATGTATTTTTAGTTTGAGTGTTTATTGTTATTTTAGTATTATTTATTATTATTATTATTATTAACAATAATAATAATAATAATGTTTTTCTAGTTAACGGTTAAATATTTCGTACCAAGACCTATTCAAAATGTCATTCTCCTTTTTAGGCTATTCACCAATGGTAGTCTCACATAATGTTAACGGTCTCAGGAACTCAGGAAAGTCAAACCTCTAGTTGTATTCATACAAGAGACACCCTTTAAAGGACAAAACATCCCTAAAATTACTGACAACCTCTATATTGTAGCCCACCATGCGACAAACCCTCTAGCCAAGACAAAGGGAGTCTCCATACTAATTAATAAAAATGCCCCGTTTGTACTCAAACAACAATTAATAGATCCTGAGGGTAGATTCATATACCTAAAAGGCACTTGGGAGGGGTCACCCATCACACTGGCAAATGTGTACTTCCCAAACAAATCGCATATTACATTCTGTAGTAAAATAGTTAATGAACTAAAATGGTTCGCAGAGGGTTGCATAATATTAGGTGGAGACTTTAATATTCCCCTCTCGCCACTTCAGGACACATCGACTGGACATTCCCATGTCTCCTACAAAATACTGAAATGCATTAAGGACCTATTACAATCTTTAGCTCTAGTAGACACGTGGAGATCGTCCCACCCCACTGAAAGGGACTACTCTTTCTTTTCTGTTCCTCACAAACGGTATTCAAGAAAAGACTTGATTTTTATCACACAAAGAGACCTCTTCAACCTAGTCAGAGCTGAAATAGGCATAATTTCTCTATCAGATCACGCCCCCACAGCAATCACAATAAGATTTAGTCCTCCCAAAAGCTCGACATTCAATTGGAGACTTAATGCCGCTCTACTGATGGACCAATCAATACATGACAGTATACATGACTCCATTAGGACATATTTCCTGAATAATGATGACTCAGACACTAACCCTCTAAATAACTAGGAAGCCCACAAATCTGTGATCAGAGGTGAACTAATAAAATGGGGGGCCAGGAAAAAAAGAGAACGAGAAAAGGAGATAACTCAACTGTCCGACACAACAGCTAGATTAGAGCTACAACACAAAAAATCACTATCCGCTAAAGTAGAGGTAGAACTTAACTATAACAGGCAAACCCTGAAACAAATATTAGACCTACAAACCCAAAAATCCCTTTTCTTTAAGAAAAACATTTTCTATTAACATGGAGACAAAAGCGGTAAGCATTTAGCTAGAGCCCTGAAAGACGCTACAATAGCGAACCGTGTACATACCATCCGCAACAAACAAGGTACACTTGAACACGAACCAGAACAAATAGCAAAAATCTTTCATAGCTTCTATACCAAACTCTACAATTTACCCACACAACATAAACCACCACATATAATGACATCTAAAGATGAAACGATCAGGATTTTTTTTAATAAACAGTAAGATACCCTCCCTCCATAGAGAAGATATCTCAACCCTAGAAGATCCCATAACAATAGCTGAGATACAAGGCGTAATCAACGAACTAAAAGTAGGAAAAAGCCCAGGTCCTGATGGGTTTACCTCCAAGTATTACAAAACTTTTACTCAACTGATATCCAACCCTTTACTAAAAGCATTCAATAATTTAGCCAAAAACAAACATGATTCCAACTCCCTACTCACAGCACACATAGCGGTAGTCCCTAAACCAGATAAGGACCACTCAGACTGCGCAAGTTTTAGACCAATCTCATTGCTGAATGTTGACATTAAATTGTTAGCAAAAATTTTAGCCAACAGAATGAAACCCTTACTCTCATAAGTTATTGGCCTGCCCCTGAACAAGTGGGTTTTATGCCAGGTAGAGAAGCCAGAGACAACATCACCAAGTCCCTTAACCTTGTCCACCATGCGAGGCATGCAAAGATCGAGGGCCTTCTCCTGTCTACAGATGCGGAGAAGGCTTTCGACAGGGTCTCATGGGACTACATGCTAGCAACCTGTTCACATATTGGCTTAGGGGAAAATATGTTAAATTGGATTCAGGCCCTATACATTAACCCACAGGCAAAAATTAAAATTAATAATGTTTTTTCTGACCCAATCAAAATAAACAATGGTACATGTCAGGGATGCCCCCTTTCCCCCTTGCTTTTCATCTTATCACTGGAACCTCTATTCAGGACCATAAACAACTCACAAGACATTAGGGGCTTTACGGTACTCAAGAGAGAATATAAAGTAGCTGCGGACGATCTCCTCTTCTTTATCACACAACCACATGTATCTATCCCTAACCTTACAGAGGTTTTCAAAATTTTTGGTTTTATTTCTAACTTCAAAATAAATCAAACAAAATCAGAGGCACTTAACCTAAATCTCACCCCCAAAAACTATGATTTAATTAAGTGCAATCATAACTTTAAATGGGAACAGAATACCCTTAAATATTTAGGAATCAAACTAAGCCCATCTATTGACAGCCTTTTCTCAGCCAATTTCATCCCCCTTTTACACTCTATCACCACAGACTTACAAAAATGGACTCCCAGGCTCTTCTCTTGGTTTGGTAGAGCATCTATTCTAAAAATGACTATTCTCCCAAGACTGCTTTACTTCTTTAACGCCTTACCAATCACAATACCCACCTCTTTTTTCTCTAAATTACAAAACATACAGAGAAAATTCCTTTGGGCTGGGAAAAAGCCAAGAATAAGCCTGAAACTCCTTACACTTCCAAAAAACAAAGGGGGCATCGGTTTACCTGATTTCAAAAAATATCACATCGCTTCCCACATCACCAGAATGATAGACTGGCATTGTCACGGAAAACACAAAGACTGGATACAGCTAGAACGAGACCACAATATGAATCCAACCCTATATTACCCATGGTCCACTAATTTCAAACACATCAAAAAAATGACTAACCCTTTAGTAGCGGCCACGCTTGATATTTGGCATAAAATAACCATTCCATACAATTTAGCTACAATCCCGGGCCCATTAACCCCGATTGCCGACAATCCAGACTTCTCACCAGGAGAAAACCAACCGAGAATCCCGATTCCTTCCACTACTGGCAAATTATTGGTCACCCACTGCCTAACTGATAATAAGGTTAAATCCCTAGATGATTTCAGAACAGATTTTGGTGAGCCATTACTCAATGCATGGTTTCATTTGCAACTGAAAGACTTTCTAGTCAACAGCAAACATAAAAGTGCATACTGTAAGAATATGACCCAGCTAGAACATATCTGCTACTCTAGAACCCAGGTCGTAAAGACAATTTCTTTGGCTTACTCCTGTCAATCATAAACAGATTCATGCAACGAACATAAAAACAAATGGGAAAAAGATCTAGGTCTTAATTTCATCAATGCACAATGGGAAAAGGCATGCATTTTTGCTCACAAATGCTCACTGAGCACAAGATATCAGGAAATCTCTTACAAATTGTTATCGCAGTGGTATATGACCCCCATGAAAACCAAAAAGTGGTCGTACTCCTCATCAGATATTTGCTGGAGGTATAATGGGGAAATTGGTTCTTTCTTTCACATTTGGTGGACATGTCCCCCTATCCTTGACTACTGAACCCAAATAACAAAATGGATAAAACATACCACAGAAACTAAGATTGATCTGAATGCAGCTGCATGCCTTTTGCACATTAACCACTTTACGATTAGCAAATACAAAAAAGCATAAACAAGGCATTTACTGACAGCAGCCAAAACACTAATTCCATTGCACTGGAGAACCACCAGCATTCCGACAGTTAAGGATTGGTTGGACAGAGTAAAGTATATTTACAAGATGGATGAGATTGTAGCAATGAAAAAGGAAACCACCAAAAGTTTTCATAAACTATGGCAACCCTGGTTATTATTTATGTACTCTACTGAATTCCAAACTCTGACAAACTGAGATCCTCCAAATCCACATTACTCGTAAAACAATCAGTTTGATGCATGGCTTTATTTTTTATTTTATTTTTTTGTATAATTTTTTTCATTTCTGTAAGAAAATATAACGAAACTCTCTACGGATAGCCTAATAGATTTATGTGTTGTTCATTACTTATTAATATCACTATGTAGAAATTTATTATGGTATTGGTATTGAAGTCTTTACCTTTCTCTATCCTCCCCTCCCTCGCTTTCATTCCTCCTTCCCACTCTACCCCCCTCTTCCTCCCCCCCTCCTAGCCTATATCCCTCATTGCCTATTCTCTCTACCCCCCCTCCTTTTCCCTTCCTCCAATTAAGGATCATTAAGACAAATTTATCTTGTCCCAACAAGAATGTATGTACACTACCTTATTATACCATGTGCTACCTAGTCGCTAGACTTTATTGTTTGGTACAAAATCTTGCCACAGTATTATCACTGTTAATAATTTGTAATAATTTTCTTTAACCACTTGCCGACCGCGCCATGGACGAAAGACGTCTACAGCGCGGTCGAGTTATCCAGGGTGGACGTCCCAGGGACGTCCTCCCAGAATCTTGCTCCCGCGCGCCCCCTGGGGCGCGCTCCAGGAAATGTCTGTGACCGCCGGGTCCGGAAGACCCGGCGCATCACGGATCACGGTAGATGGCTGCTAATCGCGGCCGTTTACCACGTGATCGCTCCATCAAATGACGCAGCGATCCCTTGTAAACAGACCGGCATCATGTGATGACGCCGGTTTCCTCTCTTCCTTCTGTGTACCGATCGGTACAGTGTGAGAGTAGAGGGGAGGGAGCGGATCATGTCAGCTCCCTCCCCAATGTCAGATCATGTCAGCTGTGGGCTGGATCTGTGACAATTGCAGTCACAGATCCAGCCATCCATCCATCCCTGCTCAGCCATCCCTGTACAATACCCTGTGCAATACTCTGCAATACCCTGCCAATACTCTGCAATACCCTGCCAATACTCTGCAATACCCTGCCCATACTGTGCAATACCCTGCCATACTGTGCAATACTCTGCCATATTCCGCAATACCCTGCCATACTCCTCAATACCCGGCCATACTCCGCAATACCCGGCCATACTCCGCAATACCCGGCCATACTCCGCAATACCCGGCCATACTCCGCAATACCCGGCCATACTCCGCAATACCCGGCCATACTCCGCAATACCCGGCCATACTCCGCAATACCCGGCCATACTCCGCAATACCCGGCCATACTCTGCAATACCCGGCAATACTCTGCAATAACCACTTCCCGCCCGCCGGCCGTCATATGACGTCCTTAACTTTATGCGGGGATATCTGAATGATGGGTGCAGCTACAGGCATCATTCAGATATTTGCTTTTTCAGCCGGCGATTCCCTGCACCATAAGAACGATCATAGCGGCTGTTCCACCGCTTGATCGCTCTTACGGGAGGTGAGAGGGGATGCCCCCCCTCCCGCTGCCCTCCGGTGCTTCTACCGACTCACCGCTATGATCAAAGCCAAGATGGGGTTTTTTTTGTTTTTTTTTCAGGCTTCCCAGCCTAGAGGTGAGATGTGGGGTCTTATTGACCCCATATCTCACTGTAAAGAGGACCTGTCATGCCATATTCCTATTACAAGGGATGTTTACGTTCCTTGTAATAGGAATAAAAGTGATCAAAAAAAAATTTGGGGCGGAAAAACATGTCAAACTAAAATAAATAAAGTAAAATAAACAATAAAATATATATTTTTTTTTTAAAGCGCCCCTGCCCCCGCGAGCTCGCATGCAGAAGTGAACGCATATGTAAGCCCCGCCCACATATGAAAACGGTGTTCAAACCACACATGTGAGGTATCTCTGCGAACGTTAGAGCGAGAGCAATAATTTTGGCCCTAGACCTCCTCTGTAACTCAAAACATGTAACCAGTAAAAATATTTAAAGCGTCGCCTATGGGGATTTTTAAGTAGCAAAGTTTGGCGCCATTCCACGAGCGTGCGCAATTTTGAAGGGTGACATGTTAGGTATCTATTTACTCGGCGTAACTTCATCTTTCACATTATGCAAAAACATTGGGCTAACTTTACTGTTTTTTTCTTTTAAGCACAAAACAGTTTTTTTCCGTAAAAAACGCGTTAGAAAAATTTCTGCGCAAATACCGTGCAAGATAAAAAGTTGCAACGACCACCATTATATTCTTTAAGGTCTTTGCTAAAAAAACATATATAATGTTTTGGGGTTCTATGTAATTTTCTAGCAAACAAATGATGATTTTTACATGTAGGAGAGAAATGTCAGAATTCGCCTGGGTGCTCCAGAACGCCTGAAGATGCTCCCTGCATGTTGGGCCTCTGTATGTGGCCACGCTGTGTAAAAGTCTCACACATGTGGTATCGCCATACTCGGGAGGAATAGCAGAATGTGTTTTGGGGTGTAATTTGTGGTATGCATATGCTGTGTGTGAGAAATAACCTGCTAAAATGAAAATTTTGTGAAAAAAAAAAAAGAAAAAAAAAATCTTGATTTTGCAAAGAATTGTGGGAAAAAATGACAACTTCAAAAAACTCACAATGCCTCTTTCTAAATACCTTGGAATGTCTTCTTTCCAAAAAGGGGTAATTTGGGGGGTATTTGTACTTTTCTGGCATGTTAGGGTCTCAAGAAATGAGATAGGCCGTCAGTACTTCAGGTGTGATCAATTTTCAGGTATTGGCACCATAGCTTGTGGACTCTATAACTTTCACAAAGACCAAAAAATATGCACCAATTTGTACTTATTTTTACCAAAGATATGTAGCAGTATAAATTTTGGCCAAAATTTATGAAGAAAAAATACTAATTTGCAAAATTTTATAACGGAAACAAAGAAAAATTCATTTTTTTACAAAATTTTCAGTCTTTTTCTCTTATAGCGCAAAAAATAAAAAAAAACAACAGTGATTAAATACAACCAAAAGAAAGCTCTATTTGTGTGAAAAAAAGGACAAAAATTTCATATGGGTACAGTGTTGTATGACTGAGTAATTGTCATTCAAAATGTGAGAGCACCGAAAGCTGAAAATTCGTCTGGTTAGGAAGGGGGTTTAAGTGCCCAGTTGTCAAGTGGTTAAATAAACCTTTGATTGTGAAAAAAAAAAAAATATTAATGTATTTAATATTTTTAAGGTTAGAGGTTAATTATTACTTATTAATGTATTATTGGATTTTTAGTTACCAGTATTTGTGTATTTATTTTACATTTATTTATTCTTATATTATTACTATTTTATTTTTAAAAATTTTCATTTGAGCAGAAAATTGCGCAAAAACGTGCATCAAAACACACAAATCTGCACAAAAAATGCGCAAATGGAGCATTTCCATTCATTTCTATGAGAATAGAAATGCGCCAAAAACACCCATCAGCCTGAGTTGAGCGACAAAAAAAAGCACCAGAACTTGTTTGTGCTTCAGGCAACATGGAGTGGAGATGTGAACCATCTCCATAGAGAATGAATTACTTTCTCTCCTCCAGTGTTTTTGAGCTTCAAGCAGATAATCACTCAGGTGTGAATGCAGCCTATTACACACGATCAGAAATTCCGACAACAAAACCGCGGAATGTTGGCTCAAACTTGTGTTGCATACACACGGTCACACAAATGTTGCTCGGTAATTCCGATCGCCAAGAACGCGGTGACGTACAACACTACGACGAGCCGAGAAAAATGAAGTTCAATGATTCTGAGCATGCGTCGAATTGATTCAGAGCATGCTTGTTTTTTTGTGCGGCAGAATTGCATACAGACGATCGGAATTTCCGACAATAACTTTTCTTGCCGGAAAAATTGCGAAGCTCTCAAATTTTTGTTGTCGGAAATTCCGACAGAAAATGTCCGATGGAGCCTACACACGGTCGGAATTTCCGACCAAAACCTCACATCGAACATTTCTTGTCAGAATTTCCGATCGTGTGTATGCGGCATTAGGGTTAGAAAGCACATAGAGACACTACACGTACTTTGTCCCATAGGGGTCAGAACTGAAAAATAAAAATTATAATGGTAGATCCTCTTCTGACCACTTGGTGGCTTTTTATTTTTCTTAGTGGCTGCAGTGGTACTGTGAGGTGCATGACTTATCAAGCCTGAAAAATGAGCAAACCCACTACAAGGAAGTCCTGGGGATTGATTTACTAATGGCATTTGCACCAGAGCTTAGTAAATGAGGGAAGCTCTGCTGACTTCCATTATCTAATCATGTGCAAGCAAAAATTCTATTTGTTTTTCTTGCATGTGATTGGGGATTCTTTAAAAAGTAAAGCTTCACCTCGTTTACTAAGCGCTGGAGCAAATACCCTTGCAGAGTTCAACTACACTTACAAAGTGCACAGTCTATTTGCCTTTAGTAAATCAACCCCACAATCTCCTTGTTGGATTAGCAAAGTGGGAACATCCCAAGGCAGCCAGGAAAAGGTAACCACTTAACACGTTTTGAAATAAGGGTGTTAACAATGTAAGTGAAAAATTGCAGATGCTAATAAGGCTTGATACTGTTCTTTCTGATGCATCAAGCAATAAAAACCCATCTTTATCATGTAGTAAACACTACTGCAGCTTGATTACTAGAGTCAGGTCAATATTACCAAAGCTTATAACAGTATAAAGGTTAACAGAAATATATAACCAGAGCTAGCTACAACCAATATTACATTACTAGAGTAAGGACTATGATATCAGAATCAGGAGCCAGTCAGCCCTTTGAGGATAAGGCCCCTTTTACACGGAGCGGATCCGCTGGATGGACTCCGCTAGCTCAGCGGGGGATCGCTCCATTGATCCTTGCTAAGCAGGCGGATGACAGAGTTGTTCTCTATGGGGAGATCGGATGAAAACGGACTGCCTGTCTGTTTTCATCCGATCCCATCCAAACCAATCCACTGGACGGATGACAAACGTATCGCCATCCGTCTGTTTTGAGCGGATCTTGTCGGAACGGATAGCAGGCGGGTGTCAGCGGACACATCTCCTCTGACATCTATCTTCCCATTTAAGTCAATGGGTGGCCTGCTCGGACCCACCTAAAAAACAGACAGGCTGATCCGTATACAAAACCCATCTGACATGAATAAAAGCCCATCAACACCAACCCTTAGCCAGTAGACTGATGCAAATCCTAAAGCTTAGCTCCAAGCACAAAAACTTTTGATCAAATATATAACTCAGTATCTAATATCTATATGTGTGCAGCAAATACCTGCTTCTTTATGTTGAAAAAGTATCAGTGACATCATCACTGTGCGGCACGTCTGTGCAGAGCTGTGTCTGTGCCTCACTACCTCAACCTACCATGATAAATGGGGTAATTTTTTATGCTTTCAGCAACATAGTTACATAGTTACATAGTTAGTTACATAGTCAGGTTGAAAAAAGACACAAGTCCATCCAGTTCAACCGTAAAAAATAAATAAAAAAAATCATACAATCCCATATACCCAATTCTATACCCACAGTTGATCCAGAGGAAGGCAAAAAACCCCAGCAGAGCACGATCCAATTTGCTAACGCAGGGGAAAAAATTCCTTCCTGATCCTCCGAGAGGCAATCGGATTTTCCCTGGATCAACTTTACCTATAAATTTTAGTACCCAGTTATATTATGTACATTTAGGAAAGTATCCAGGCCTTTCTTAAAGCAATCTACTGAACTGGCCAGAGCCACCACTGGAGGGAGTCTATTCCACATTTTCACAGCTCTTACTGTGAAGAAACCTTTCTGTATTTGGAGATGAAATCTCTTTTCCTCTAGTCATAAAGAGTGCCCCTTGTCCTCTGTGTTGACCGTAAAGTGAATAACACAACACCAAGTTCACTATATGGACCCCTTATATATTTGTACATGTTGATTAGGGATGAGCCGAACACCCCCCGGTTCGGTTCGCAGCAGAACATGCGAACAGGCAAAAAATTTGTTCGAACACGCGAACACCATTAAAGTCTATGGGACACGAACATGAAAAATCAAAAGTGCTAATTTTAAAGGTTAATATGCAAGTTATTGCCATTAAAAGTGTTTGGTGACCTGGGTTCTGCCCCAGGGGACATGTATCAATGCAAAAAAAAGTTTTAAAAACGGCCGTTTTTTTCGGGAGAAGTGATTTTAATAATGCTTAAAGTGAAACAATAAAAGTAAAATATTCCTTTAAATTTCGTAACTGGCGGATATCTATACTATGCCTGTAAAGTAGCGCATGTTTCCCGTGTTTATAACAGTCCCTGCACAAAATTACATTTCTAAAGGAAAAAAAGTAATTTAAAACTACTTGTGGCTATAATGAATTGTCGGGTCCCGGCAATACAGATAAAAGTCATTGAAAAAAACAGCATGGGTTCCCCTCCCCAGTCCATTACCAGGCCCTTTGGGTCTGGTATGAATATTAAGGGGAACCCCGAACCAAAATGTAAAAAAAAAATGCGTGGGGGTCCCCCCAAATTCCATATCAGGCCCTTCAGGTCTGGTATGGATATTAAGGGGAACCCTGCACCATTTTTTTTTAAATGGCGTAGGGGTTCCCCTCAAAATCCATACCAGACCCTTCAGGTCTGTTATGAATTTTAAGGGGAACTCCGCGCCAAATTTAAAAAAAAAATGTTGTGGGGTTCCCCCCAAAAATCCATACCAGACCCTTATCTGAGCACGCAACCTGGCAGGCCGCAGGAAAAGAGGGGGGGACGAGAGAGTGCCCGGCACTCCTGAAACCGTACCAGGCCACATGCCCTAAACATGGGGAGGATGTGCCCATGTTGATGGAGACAAGGGCCTCATCCACACAACCCTTGCCTGGTGGTTGTGGGGGTCTGCGGGGCGGGGGTGCTTATTGGAATCCCCATGTTGAGGGCATGTGGCCTGGTATGGTTCAGGAGGGGGGGCGCTCTCTCGCCCCCCTCTTTTCCTGCGGCCTGCCAGGTTGCGTGCTCGGATAAGGGTCTGGTATGGATTTTTGAGGGGAGCCCCACGCCATGTTTATTTAAATTTTGGCGCGGGTTCCCCTTAAAATCCATATCAGACGAAGGGCCTGATATTCATCCTGGACCCAAAGGGCCTGGTAATGGACTGGGGGGGAACCCATGCCGTTATTTTTTCAATTACTTTTATCTGTATACCCGACAATTCATTATAGCCGCGAGTAGTTTTAAATTACTTTTTTTCTTTTAGAAATGTCATTTTGTGCATGGACTGTTATAAATACAGGAAACATGCGCTACTTTACAGGCATACTATACACACACCCCAGGTATGAAATTTATTTTATTGTTTCACTTTAAGCATTATTAAAATCACTGTTTTCGAAAAAACGTCCGTTTTTAAAACTTTTTTTTGCATTGATACATGTCCCCTGGGGCGGGACCCAGGTCCCCAAACACTTTTTATGACAATAACTTGCATATTAACCTTTAAAATTAGCACTTTTGATTTCTCCCATAGACTTTTAAAGGGCTTTCGAATTTGCCGCAAACACCCCAAATTGTTACCTAAAGCTCATCCCTAATGTTGATGATATCCCCCTTATTCTTCTCTTCTCAAGAGTGAATAAATTCAGTTCCTCTAATCCAGGGCTCAAAATTTCAAGTCCTGAGCTACTAGAGTTACTCGCCACCATTTTTCCCACCCAACCCCTCCCCTGCCTTGCTCCTAAGTCCGTCCCTAAACACGCCCTCGCAAATTATCTCATGAAATTACACTGTTAATTGTTTTATGCAGAATTAGGCTACAAAAATAAATATTAACAACGACAACTTTAACAATATTATCATAAAGCATATTTCATTGATCTGACTGTGATACATAAAATAAGGATAAAATATGATTGGCTACTAAAGGTACTGTACCCCAGTACAGTAAAAAAAAGAAAGAAAAAAAAAGCATCTGGAATGCATCCAGAAACGCATAAAAAATGAGCATGCAGAAATGCATTTGGAATGGATCTGGAGGTTGCTTTTGTGGTGTAATCGAGGACTTTAATTGAGCTGCCTCCTCCTAAAAAAAGCATCACCATGAAAAATGAATAAAAAAATGTGGCACTACAAAAATGCACTGGTCCACAATAGAATACATGTGTCATGGATATGCACTAATGTCTGTCTGCCATCTTACCTTTTCCTCTTCATGTGTTCATCTAAGAGGCTGGACTCCTTTACCTGGCTTCCTTTATAATCTCCTCCCAGGGGGGGCGCATGCGTGGTGCGAAGCTGGAAGGTCACATCTAAGCAGAGCTCCGTACACCACAGGGATTCCGACACATTCCCTGGGGCCATCAAGCTTTCAAACCGAGCAAATTCTTACCTACACCCCTGGGGGAGAAATCGGTGTGCGCCATCCTCAAAGCTCGCCGCGGAAAACCAGTGCAGAAGACCCTCACAAACTATCTCCTCAGAGTCCGGGAGTTGTCGGGGAAGAACCAAGATGGCGCTGTACCACACAGTGATCTACACACGGCTCAAAGCCCGGTGGAATCCCCTGTACACTCATCTGTGGATGGTGAGTACAGCCTGCAGCTCACCAAGGTGGACCTTGATGACAGTCTGGCAGCCATGTACAACAAGCTGGCTGAAAAATTCTAGACTGAGCTCCATAAGTCCACGCACACCCTGCAGCAGGAGATAGCGGTCCTGGGGGGGAGGACGGATCTCCTGGAGACTAAACATGATGAGCTGCAGCTTGCTTATTCGGATCTCCGTAAGGATCATGAAATGCTTAATGACTGTGTCTCAGCTCCAATCCCACTTAGAGGACTTGGACAATAGAAACAGGAGGAGCAACCTGAGGATTAGAGGGGTCCCGGAGGGGGTCACGGAGCTCGTCCCCGCCATCCACAAGCTGTTTCAGTCCCTGCTTCCTGCATCCCCGGTGGCGACTTTTGCATGCGACAGGATTCATAGAGGCCTGCGCCCTAAACCGCCAGATGACAAACCCCCCAGGGATATTGTACTATGCCTTAAAGACTACCTGATAAAAGAGGAGATCCTGAGAGCCTCCCGCAATACCCCAAACATTGTGCTGGACGGTACCAAAATACAAATCTTTCCGGATATATCCCCGGCCACGCTGGACAAACGCCGCAGATTTAATTTAATAATTTTTATTTGAAGTTTTAAATGATAACAGAAGAGAATCAAACAATCAGGTAATACAGTGCATTAACTAAGTGTGTGACCTTATCAGCATAAGTTCCTATAGAAGAAACATAGGTGAGTCATGTGAGGTACTTCAAGCTAGATCATCCTAGCATTACTATCTTATTGAAACAGCATGCTCTACCATAACCAGTCGGAGAGATACTCAAAACTAAGTAAGTACTGTGACTCCAGCCCCCGGGACGCCCCTTAGGGATCACACTGCATCCCAGCAGGTGGAGAATCCAGCACCCAGAAAGCGTCTACCAGCCTGGTATGTCAGTCAAGATGAGTAGCCGATGCACCTCCACCATGTAATTAAGCATAAGGTTTTCATGTTACAATATGAGGTCAATATGCTCAGCTAGTAAATGGAGAGTCAACAAGAACGAATACAAACCACAGATCAGTAAAATAATCCTAAGAAGAACAGCGTGATCATATTAAGTGTAATAACCCAGAGATGCCAAGGGAGGCAGAAGAAAGGAGAAGAGGTATAAACGTGTGAAGGAAAAGGGGGGGCTGGGGGAATACTCACATGCTAGGAATGTGAGACGCGACTGCTCAGAAATCCAGGTTGGACTCCTGTTATAAGAGAAACATTGCATGAGGTGGCCCAAGGTTCCCAGGTGGCCATAAATTTTTCAGTCTTGTCATTAAGTTTAGCAACAATTTGCTCTTGTACCATGATCCAGGATACCTTCCTCCTGAATCCTGTAAATGAGACGGTGGGTTTCTTCCAGGCCTTGGCTATGGTTAATTTGGCTCCTAGTAATATAAAAAATGAAAGTGTCTGGGAGTGTTTGGGCATATTGGGAAAAGTATGGTTTAGAAGTGCTATATTGGGCTGTGGAGTTGTCTGTACTCCCGTCAGAGCTCTAATGGTGCGAAATACTTTGCACCAGAAAGATCTGATGCGCGGGCATGACCACCAAGTATGGAACATAGTGCCCTCTAGTTCGCAGCCTCTAAAGCATACTGGGGAAGTGCCTGCATACATTATAGCCAACCTGGAAGGAACGTAGTACCACCGGACCAGTACTTTCAGACTAGCTTCGATCAGAGAGACATTGAGTATACCTTTAAACGAACGCTTCGATGCACGGAACCATACCTCAGTGTCCCATGAGCCATCCATATCCGCCTCCCAACTCTGAGCGTAGGTGGGCTTGGTCAACCTAGTCGACAGGGTCGTGTAAATTAACGAGATACCTCCCCTCTGATCCATTGTGTTCGAGCACCAGTGTTCATAGGGTGTAATCGTAGGAGCGACTGTCTTGTTATTCCAAATGGAGTGCAGGAAGTGAGAGATTTGGGAGAATCTAAAATACTCAGAGTCGGGCATATCTAGTCTCTTTTTGCAGTGGGATAAAGAAATGGGCCCCGCAGGAGAGAGAAAGTGGCCAATTCGGTATAAACCCTTATCTGTCCACCATTTAAATGCCCCAATGTTCATTCCCGGCAAGAAGTCCGTGTTATGGAACAGGTGTGCTAGGGGTTTCAGCGTGGACGTCACTGATGTGTGATTATATAATCGGGAACATAGAGTAACAGAGTGGGAGAGTGTGGGGGATAAAATCGCAGGTCTGGCCTTCGGGTCACAACATAACAGGTAGTCAATGGTGTTCGATGGGACCGCTTGCCTTTCCATAGAGAGCCAGTCCGGCTTCTGGCCCCTCGAGAAGACCATTGAGATTTGTGCGAGTTGAGCCGCCTGGTAGTAATTCCATAGATTCGGGAGACCCAAGCCTCCCTGTGATTTTAGGCGGAAGAGGATACTCGAGGGACATCTGTATCCTTTGTTGCCCCAGTTAAAGCGAACAACCTCAGACTGAAATTTACCCAGAACCTGTTTCTTGATCGAGATTGGGAGGGATCGGAATAAATACAGCATACGTGGGAGAAGAGTCATCTTAATCGCATGGATCCTGCCGAGCCAGGATAGTCCGCTTCTCGACCAATTATTCATGTCATCTCTACATTTCTGCATCATAGGGGGATAATTCGCCTTAAAGAGGTTGCTGATGTCGGAGGTCAGCTTGACGCCCAAGTATGGGATCGCCCCGGATGCCCAGACCAAATTAAAGTTTTTAGAAAGTAGTAACCGAACATCCTGCGGAACATTAATGTTTAGTGCCGTCGATTTACTCATATTTACTTTCAAGCCCGATACCTCACTGAAGACCTTCAATATTTTAAGAACTGCCGGGGTAGATGTTAGTGGGGAGGTCACGAATAGGAGGAGGTCATCAGCGTACAGTGCGCACTTATGTTCTCGGGGCCCGCACATGACCCCCCTAAAGTCAGGGTTCGATCTGAGAGCTATGGCTAAAGTCTCGATGGCTATTGCAAAAAGGAGGGGAGAGAGTGGACAGCCCTGTCTGGTACCCCTGCTTATGACGAAAGATTCCGAGTGCCTCCCCATCAGGCGCACCTGGGCAGTGGGTTGAGAGTAAAGTGCGTGTATTAGATTTAGGAAGTACGGTCCAAAACCCCATCTCTCCAGGACACCAGACAGATATGCCCAATCTATGGAATCAAATGCTTTGTGTAGATCTATGGAGAGCAAGTAACCTTTTTGTTGGGTTCCCCCATCCCACTGAGCCTGTAAAAGTGAAACAATGTCAATGGTCCGTCTAATTTGGTCCGGGCCCTGTCTCCCAGGGATGAAGCCCACCTGATCTTTGTGAATGTATGAGGCGATGAAGCCAGACATTCTATTAGCTATAATCTTGGTCATAATCTTAATATCGTTATTAATAAGCGAGATCGGTCGATAATTGCACACCTCACTAGGGTCCTTATCAGGTTTGGGTATGACCGAGATATAAGCCGCGTTTAGGTCTGTTCCCAATTGAGCCCCATCCCTGAGAGAGTTGAAGAACCGGGCCAAATGCGGAGCCAGAGTCAGGCCAAATTTTTTATAATACCCAGTCGAAAAGCCATCTGGGCCGGGGGAGGACCCCACTTTAAGCAATTTAATCGTAGCCATGACTTCCTCTTGGGTGAACGGGCTCTCGAGGATGTCTCTATGTTCATCCGTCAGGGAGGGAAATTGTAGGTCTTGAAAAAAAGTCGTCGTCGTGCTTACTGTGGGTCTGTTGTTTCTGTTTGTAAAGGTCAGAGTAGAACCGTAGAAACGTGTCCATAATTTTAGCCGGGTTCTGTGTCAAATCCCCCGCTACTGTCCGGATTTTAGGGAAAGCTAAAGAGCAGTGTTTAGGGGTAAGTTTTACTGCCAATTTAGAACCTATCCTGTCCTTCTGGGAATAGAACCTTGCCCCGGACCATCTAAGGTGTCGTTCAGCAGCTGTCGTCAGGTTTAGGTTAAGGAGAACCCTAGCTCTGTCTAGATTTGCTAAGGAACCGGTCGTAGGGTTACGTTTATGCGCTTTAGCCAGGGAGTGGAATTCTTCTGTGACCCTGAGTGTATCTGCCCTGTGTTCCTTTTTGAGTTTTGAGGACAATTGAATGAGTTTCCCCCTGATGACCGATTTGTGTGCCGCCCATACGGTAGAAGGGGAGACTTCCTCCGTTGCATTTATCAGGAAATATTCCTTAATAGCTGTCTCCACTAATGAATATTGAATTGGGTCATTCAATAGGGATTCTTGTAACCGCCAGCGCGGTGTGTCTCTTTTTCCCGACGACCGCAGAGTGATTACAGTGACCATCGAGTGATCTGACAGCGGGGATTCTATTATTTTGGATCGTATAAGTAGAGGAATTGTATATGAGTGTGTGAAAATGTGATCTATCCTGGCAAAGGATTTGTGTGGGGCTGAGTAGTGCGTGTAGTCTTTTGTGCGAGGGTTAGCCTCCCGCCACGCATCCACGAGTCCTGCCTCATGGATCAGTTTTGCTATGTTTGTACTCTGATTGGAAGGACGTTTGGGCTTGGTTGTTCCATCTGCCAGTTTATCTAGGGCAAGATCAAAGGCGATATTAGAATCACCTCCAATGAAGACTGACCCTTTGAGATGTGGTTTCAGCGTCCGTATAAGGGAATCAAAAAAGAGCTTTTGGCCCTTGTTAGGGGCATAGTAGGACACAAATGTGTACTGCTCTCCATCTATGTGACCGGATACCAAAATATATCGCCCCAGGGGGTCTACTACAGTTTCTGGCTGAGAGAGGTTGATGTGTTTGGCGAAGCATACCGCCACCCCTTTTGTCTTATTATCCGCTGATGCCAGGAAAAATTGTGAGAAGCGTTGATGTAAGAAAGAGGGTTTGAATGTGGACGGGAAGTGGGTTTCCTGTAACAGGAGTATATCGGCTTGCATGGAGTGGTATTGCTGGAAGACCTTCCTGCATTTTACGGGGGAATTGAGGCCCTGTGTGTTATGTGAGACTATTTTAAGTGTGGGCATGGGATGGTGCGCATTAGTCATGGATCAGAGGGGATGAGTCTATGATAAGGCTCAGTTGCTTACCTTGTCCCTGGGAGAGGAAGACCCCGGCAGGCCGTGTGAGCAGGCAGAGCGAAATTCCGTCGTCAGAGATGGGAGGAAGGATGTGTTCATGGATCCTGAGAGCATTCCGTCGAGCATGAGTGAGAAGAGGCGAAAGGATGAAAAGAGAGAGAAAGAGAAAAAATGGGGTTATACAATTGTAAGCCAAACTGTACCGTCTGTCCTTCAAAGTCAACTTAAACAAATTCCGAATTGGGAGGTCCCCCGACCCCCACCCCCCCCCGGAGTTGTATGGGCTGGCCATACCACACTCCTTCAACCTGAGAGGTCCAGAAAACCCCAGTCACGGGGATTCCTGATCGGAACCCAGGAGCACCAATAGTGCTCTAGATTCCTAGGGTAGGTGCACTGAGTCCACCACAGCCCAGTCACCTGGTAACATATTAATCTTAAGGCTGGAGGTAGCCCATAATATCAACTAAACAGAGCGCCCTAATTAAGTGAGCCAATAATGCAAGAGACAGCCCCTACCATTCCTCCCGACTCCCGCCCCCTCCCCCACGACCTCCCCTTATAGTGGGAGACCAAGGGGGCCAGGTAGGACCCGAAAGGAATGCCATCTGGAAATACATGACCTAAAATAAGGGGTATCCCCGTATCCGCAATCAGGAATCTATAACAAAAATGTAACAGTGAGAAAAAACAAACCATGGGGAGCAAAAACGTGAGCAAAAAGGAAAGGCCTTATAAGGCTGGCCGCAGACCAGAAAGCTACCTGCGGTTTGCAAGAGAAAATATCCCCCCACCCGCCCCAAGCCCAGGACTCCCGGCCCCCACAGTCACACTGTAGCCTTCAGCAAAAGTTGGTAAAGACAAATGTCTATCCACGGGAAGCAGTGGGACGTGGAACACTTGGACTTCCAGTAATGAGGTGGGGATATAAGTCCCAATCACTTAGGAAAGGTGGCAAAGTCCCAGATCAGGGCCCTGATCTAGTAAAGGGTAGTCGACCTTCAAGGCGGGAGATTTTCTTTAGACCTCTTGGAGCTTTGTGTCAGCCAGTTGTGTTGCAGTGGACTTGCTGGCGGTGGTCTTTTTGACGAAGATGGGGTGTTTCTAGAGATCTGCATGGGGGCAGGTTCTTGTGACAGAATGCCCAGGTGCAACAGGAGACGCTCCCCTTCCACCAATGAGGAGAATCCATAGCTTTTGTTCTTGTAGGAGAAGTTCAGGCGAAGGGGGAACGACCACCTGTATGTGATTTCTTTATCCATTAGGATCTGAAGTAAAGGCTTTAACGAACGCCTTTTTTGAATAGTATAGGGTGACAGGTCAGCAAAGATCTGAATTCTCTGTCCCTGGAAAATGAGATTATCAGAGCTCCTAGATTTCTTCATCACCTCTTCCTTGACTGAGTAGTAGTGAGTAGAGTTGAGCGGGTAGCTGGATATTCGGGTCCGGCGGGTTCGGCCGAACTTCGGAAAAAAGTTCGGATTCGGGACCGAACTTTAACCCGAACCCGG
This sequence comes from Rana muscosa, assembly GCA_029206835.1. NCBI lineage: Eukaryota > Metazoa > Chordata > Amphibia > Anura > Ranidae > Rana > Rana muscosa. The sequence goes on along the minus strand of CM055118.1, from coordinate 527,719,803 downwards.
ACCCGGACCCCATTGAAGTCAATGGGGACCCGGACTTCTGACGACTAAAAAGGCTCTAAAAAAGTAATGGAAATGGCTAGAGGGCTGCAAATGGCAGCAAAATGTTGTTAAGAACATGGCAAGTGCTCTGCAAACAAATGTGGATAGGAAATAACTTAAAAGAACATAAAAAAAATTAAAAAATAAAAAAATATGCTGGAGGCCCCCTTTTCAGCAGAAGAGGTACAGGAAGTCATTAAGAACCTCAGAAACTCAACGGCACGATGCGACACATATGGTGGGAATGCCCCAGAATACGCCCTTTCTGGAATAAATTATTTAATTTAATGGATAAGCTAGTGGGAAAATAAAATACTTTGAAATAAAAATGTAGCGGGGTGCTAAATTTAAGGAAAGTGTTTGAGTGGTAAATAGGCTCAAATACCCTAATTCTGTAGGATTCATGGACCATTTTGTCCTCGGGGGACAGTATTGGTGTGCAGTTCCCTGCGGCCTACAGGTGGCGCCTTTTGTGTCCCCTCTTGGCAGTAGTACAGCGGGGCGGGGAACCTGCTGTGCATGCCGGGAGAGCATATAAAAGGGGCAGACCTTTGGCCTGGGGGCTGATGTCCAGTGGGGTCCGCGCCCAGGTGCCTTCGGCCTGGGTGCATGTGTTCCTGTTCCATCTCGGGCACCTTTAGCCCGGGGTGAGGTACTATCCTGGAGTTCTTGCTGCCCTGGGTATGGAGGCCTAGGGGCGGGAGTAAAGCCTGGAGTCCAGAGCCGCCTCGTGTAGGGGACCCTGTTCCAGGGAAGGGAGGATCATTCTGATGGACCGATGCGGGAGTCACGGTGAAGGAATGGTCTGTTGACTCCCTGGAGAGATGTCTTCCCCTTGATATGGGCTAGGTTTGTAGAAGGAGAAGCTCAAGGTCACCTTGACTGTATCAGAGGCCTTATTCAACCGGCCCGTGGCAGGGGCCTTATACACCCTGGTCTGTGGCTGAGACCAAAGTTCTCCAGGCCCATGGCAGGGGCCTTGTACACCCGGTCTGTGGCAGAGACCAACCTCAATGTCTGTGGCAGAGACCGTGCGCCAAAAACTGTTTGAGAAACCTAAGCAGTGAAGTGAATGTGCTACGTTTGTGCCTGGACCTCCTCCACACCTTAAGCTGTCCTGTTTCTTTGCTCTAACCTTTTCTATCTGAGTACAGTTTATTTTGCCATGAGAGAATAAGAGTTGGAGTTTCAGCTGGTGTGGACATTGACTTTACTGGCAATTAAAGGACTTGCCTCTACCTACAGTAGAGGTGAGAATCATCCTCTGGAGGAGTTTTGACTCCGGCTGTGGACACGGCCCGTCAAGTACACCGCTCAACCTCTTTATATAGGAGGATACGGGCTGGTAGTGCGGTGTGCCTTTCTCCCTCCTGCGAAGAGCCAACAACATAAAGGCAGGTAAGGGGGAAAGGATCTGTGCGCTACAAAAAAATAAAATAAAAATTTTAATCTTGGCCTAGCAGGACGAGGTCCATATGGAGTAGGAGGTTGAGGTGGCGGTGGATGTGGCTGTGTAGGTGGAAGCGGCGGTGGAGGAGGACGAGGTAGCCAACACTGGTTCAAAAATACAACAATGGCTGGGTAAGGCCGGTGATGTGTCGAATTCTGTCCCCTGTCGAATAGTGTCCGCCCTGTACTGCGCTTGCTGAGTATGTAGGACAAGGGGATTTCAAAAATCTCCCAAGACTAACGGCGCCTGCGTGTTGAGTTCAGGTGAAGGCCACACCATCCGTGGTTCAAGCCGAGCCAAGCAAGGCTGCGATCGAAGCGAGCCCGTGAGGGGCCCTGTTACTATGTGCTACCGTATGTCCTCTTGGATGGTGGGGCTTGAACCTGCACTCACAGCGCAGGCGCCGTTCATCTTCGGAGATTTTGTGAATCTCCTTGTCCTCTGTACTGCGCAAGCGCTGCGCCTGCGCAGTACGGGCCGGGCACAATCCGATGGCCGGACAGTTTTTGTCACAACACCGGTATACATGTCTATTCTGCACAAGGTACGGACAATTCCTGTGGGATCCATGCCTGGTTCATTTTAATGAACGTGAGCTTGTCCACATTGGCTCTGGACAGGCGGCTGCGCTTGTCTGTGATAACGCCCCCTGCCGTGCTAAATACACGTTCAGATAATACACTGGCTGCAGGGCAGGCCAGCACCTCCAAGGCATAAACGGCAAGATCAGGCCATGTGCCCAATTTGGAGACCCAGAAGTTAAAGGGGGCAGACCCGTCATCCAGTACGTGTAGGCCTGTGGACACATACTGCTCAACCATGTTGGTGAAATGCTGCCTCCTGCTAAGACGTTCCATCTCAGCTGGTGGTGCTGGTTGTTGTGGCGTGCTGACAAAGCTTTTCCACATTTCGGCCATGCTAACCCTGCCTTCTGAGGTGCTGCCGGTGCCCCGGCTGCGTTGGCGACCTCTTCCTCCTCCTCTGCCTTCGCCTTGTGCTTCCACCGTACGCCCGCTGTCAGGTGGGAATGCCACCAGCAGCGCGTCTACCAGCGTGCGCTTGTACTCGCGCATCTTACGATCCCGCTCCAGTGAGGGAATTAAGGACGGTACGTTGTCCTTGTAACGGGGATCCAGCAGGGTGGCCACCCAGTAATCAGCACCAGTTAAAATGTGGGCAACTCGGCTGTCGTTGCGGAAACACTGCAGCATGTAATCGCTCATGTGTGCCAGGCTGCCCAGAGGCAAAGAAAAGCTGTCCTCTGTGGGAGGTGTATCGTCTGTGTCCTCTGTATCCCCCCAGCCACGCACCAGTAATGGCCACGAGCTGGTCTGAGTGCCACCCTGCTGTGAACATGGCTCCTCCTCCTCCTCCTCCTCCTCCATCTCCTCCTCCACCTCGTCATCCTCCAGAACTGTGCCCTTTCTGCCGGACAATTGTGTACCTGGCGTTTGTTGGTGCAGGAACCCACCCTCGTAGCCACTTGTGAAAGACTGCCCTGAAAGCCTTTGAAATGATCCCGCTTCCTCCTCCTCCTCCTCATCCTCCTGTGCCACATCCTCTTCCATCATCGCACGAAGCGTTTTTTCAAGGAGGCATAGAACTGGGATAGTAACGCTGAGAACGGCGTCATTGGCACTGGCCATGTTGGTGGAGTACTCGAAACAGCGCAACAAGGCACACAGGTCTCGCATGGAGGCCCAGTTATTGGTGGTGAAGTGGTGCTGTTCCGCAGAGCGACTCACGCGTGATTGCTGCAGCTGAAACTCCACTATTGCCTGCTGCTGCTCGCACAGTCTGGCCAGCATGTGCAAGGTGGAGTTCCACCTTGTGGGCACGTCACATATGAGGCGGTGAGCGGGAAGGGCGAAGTTACGCTGCAGCGCTGACAGGCGAGCAGCAGCAGGGTGAGAACGCCGAAAGTGCGCACAGACAGCCCGCACTTTCTGCAGCAGCTCTGGCATATTGGGGTAATTTTTAAGGAACCTCTGGACCACCAAGTTCAGCACATGCGCCAGGCAAGGGATGTGCGTCAAACCGGCTAGACCCAGAGCTGCTACGAGATTTCGCCCATTATCGCACACCACCAGGCCGGGCTTGAGGCTCACTGACAGCAACCACTCATCGTCCTGTTGTTCCATGTCCCTCCACAACTCCTGCGCGGTGTGGGGATTTTCCCCCAAACAGGAAAGTTTTAAAACTGCCTGCTGTCGTTTACCCCTGGCTGTGCTGAAGTTGGTGGTGAAGGTGTTACGCTGAATGGATGAGGAGGCGGTAGAGGATGAGGAAGCGGAGAAGGAGGAGTTAGCAACAGGAGGCAAACTGAAGCGCCCTGCAATCCTCGGTGGTGGAAGGACATGCGCCAAACCGCTATCTGCCTCAGGCCCAGCCGCCACTGCATTTACCCAGTGTGCTGTTAGGGAGATACAACGTCCCTGACCGTGCTTACTGGTCCACGCATCCGTAGTTAGGTGGACCTTGCCACAGATGGCGTTGCGCAGTGCACACCTGATTTTGTCCCCCACCTGGTTGTGCAGGGAAGGGATGGCTCGCCTGGAAAAGTAGTGGCGGCTGGGCACGACGTACTGCGGGACAGCCAATGCCATCAGGCTTTTAAAACTCTGCGTCTCCACCAGACGGAATGACAGCATTTCAAAGGCCAGGAATTTTGAAATGCTGGCATTCAGGGCCAGGGATCGCGGGTGGCTAGGGGGGTACTTCCTCTTCCGCTCCAATGTTTGGGAGATAGAGAGCTGAACGCTTCCATGGGACATTGTGGAGATGGTTGGTGACCCAGGTGGTAGTGTTGCTGGCAGATCCTCTGTTTGCGGGGTGGCAGGTGCCACTGTCACTACAGAGGTGGATGAAGAGGCCGAGACTGCAGCAGAAGAGGAAGCAGGAGGAGCCAGAGACCTTTCTTGGTTTTTGAGGTGTCTACTCCACTGCAGCTCGTGCTTTGCACTTAGATGCCTGGTCATGCAGCTTGTGCTCAGGTTGAGAATGTTTATGCCTCGCTTCAGGCTCTGATTGCACAGCGTGCAAACCACTCGTGTCTTGTCATCAACACACTGTGTGAAGAACTGCCACGCTAGGGAAGTCCTTGGACCTGGCTTTGGTGTGCTCGGTCCCTTGCTGCGTTGGGCAGTAGCAGATGTACTGTCTAGGGGACGAATGCTCCGTTTTTGCACCCTGCTCCCTCTTCTGCTGTGCTGGTGGCTCTGTGCGACCACCGCCTCTTCCTCCGAACTACACTGGTCACCTGCATAACGTTGATTCCATGTGGGGTCGAGGACCTCATCGTCCTCCACATCATCTTCCACCCAGTCTTCACCCCTGCCCTCCATGTCTGTCTGCACAATTGCGAAAGCAGCAGCAGTTGGCACCTGTGTTTCGTCATCATCCGAGACGTGCTGCGATGGTCCTCCCATGTACCCATCATGAAACATAAGTGGTTGGGCATCGGTGCACTCAATCTCTTCCACTTCTGGGGCAGGGCTAGGTGGATGGCCCTGGGAAACCCTGCTAACAGACTCATCGAAAAGCAGAAGAGACTGCTGCATGATTTGGGGCTCAGACTGCTTGGCTGATTTGCAAGGGGGTGAGGTGAAAGACTGATGGACATGGGCTTCAGGTGCCAACTCTGATCTTTCATCAGAAGAGTGGGTGGGAGACAATGTGAAGGAACCCGAGGCACTGTCAGCAACCCAATCTACTATCGCCTGTACTTGTCCTGGCCTAAACATTGGTACAGCCTCATTAGGCGCGACAAAATACCGCCGCAGGCTCGGTCGCCTACTCGCACCTGAGGAAGGTGTTTCACTTGTGCGTGTAGCTGGCACAGATCCACCACGTCCTCTCCCTGCAACAGGAGCTCCACCAGCAGCACCACGACCGGGGCCACCACGTCCCTTTGACCTTCCCCTCATATTTTCCAAATTTAGGATCTTGCCCTAAATGGCGTTTTTTGGAAGACCACAACACACCCACAGTATTTAACCGCTGAAACGCACAGCTACAGAACTGCAGAAAATGCTATTCAAAAAAAAAAAGGTTGTTTTTTTTAGTATAGCACAGTACAAGGAAAATATATAGAAATTGTTTATTTCACACACCTCCAGACGTGTATTTCACACTGCAAAATATTTTCTGTGGCCCTAAATGGCGTTTTTTGCCAGACCACAACACACCCACAGCACGTAACCGCTGAATCGCACAGCTACAGAAAATGCTATTCAAAAAAAAAGGTTGTTTTTTTTAGTATAGCACTGTACAAGAAGAATATATAGAAATTGTTTATTTTACACACCTCCAAGATGTGTATTTCACACTGCAAAATATTTTCTGTGGCCCTAAATGGCGTTTTTTGGAAGAGCACAACACAACCACAGTATTTAACCACTGAATCGCACAGCTATAGAAGTGCAGAGAATGCTATTCAAGAAAAATGTTGTTTTTTTTAGTATAGCACTGTACAATATATAGAAATTGTTTATTTTACACACCTCCAGATGTGTATTTCACACTGCAAAATATTTTCTGTGGCCCTAAATGGCGTTTTTTGGAAGAGCACAACACAACCACAGTATTTAACCACTGAATCGCACAGCTATAGAAGTGCAGAGAATGCTATTCAAAAAAAATTTTGTTTTTTTTAGTATAGCACTGTACAATATATAGAAATTGTTTATTTTACACACCTCCACATGTGTATTTCACACTGCAAAATATTTTCTGTGGCCCTAAATGGCGTTTTTTGGAAGAGCACAACACAACCACAGTATTTAACCACTGAATCGCACAGCTATAGAAGTGCAGAGAATGCTATTCAAAAAAAATGTTGGTTTTTTTAGTATAGCACTGAACAATATATAGAAATTGTTTATTTCACACACCTCCAGATGTGTATTTCACACTGCAAAATATTTTCTGTGGCCCTAAATGGCGTTTTTTGAAAGAGCACAACACAACCACAGTATTTAACCACTGAATCGCACAGCTATAGAAGTGCAGAGAATGCTATTCAAAAAAAATGTTGTTTTTTTTAGTATAGCACTGTACAATATATAGAAATTGTTTATTTTACACACCTCCACATGTGTATTTCACACTGCAATTTATTTTCTGTGGCCCTAAATGGCGTTTTTTGGAAGAGCACAACAACCCCAACAGTATATAACCGCTGAATCGCACAGCTGCAGAGGCCAGAGAATGCTATTCAAAAATAATGTTGTTTTTTCACACACCTCCAGATGTGTATTTCACACTGCAAAATATTTTCTGTGGCCCTAAATGGCGTTTTTTGCAAGAGCACAACAACCCCAACAGTATATAACCGCTGAATCGCACAGCTGCAGAGGCCATAGAATGCTATTCAAAAATAATGTTGTTTTTTCACACACCTCCAGATGTGTATTTCACACTGCAAAATATTTTCTGTGGCCCTAAATGGCGTTTATAGGAAAAGCACAACACAACCACAGTATTTAACCACTGAATCGCACAGCTATAGAAGTGCAGAGAATGCTATTAAAAAAAAATGTTTTTTTTTTTAGTATAGCACTGTACAATATATAGAAATTGTTTATTTTACACACCTCCACATGTGTATTTCACACTGCAATTTATTTTCTGTGGCCCTAAATGGCGTTTTTTTGAAGAGCACAACAACCCCAACAGTATATAACCGCTGAATCGCACAGCTGCAGAGGCCAGAGAATGCTATTCAAAAATAATGTTGTTTTTTCACACACCTCCAGATGTGTATTTCACACTGCAAAATATTTTCTGTGGCCCTAAATGGCGTTTTTTGCAAGAGCACAACAACAACAACAGTATATAACCGCTGAATCGCACAGCTGCAGAGGCCAGAGAATGCTTTTTAAAAATAATTTTGTTTTTTCACACACCTCCAGATGTGTATTTCACACTGCAAAATATTTTCTGTGGCCCTAAATGGCGTTTTTTGCAAGAGCACAACAACCCCAACAGTATATAACCGCTGAATCGCACAGCTGCAGAGGCCATAGAATGCTATTCAAAAATAATGTTGTTTTTTCACACACCTCCAGATGTGTATTTCACACTGCAAAATATTTTCTGTGGCCCTAAATGGCGTTTTTTGCAAGAGCACAACAACCCCAACAGTATATAACCGCTGAATCGCACAGCTGCAGAGGCCATAGAATGCTATTCAAAAATAATGTTGTTTTTTCACACACCTCCACATGTGTATTTCACACTGCAATTTATTTTCTGTGGCCCTAAATGGCGTTTTTTTGAAGAGCACAACAACCCCAACAGTATATAACCGCTGAATCGCACAGCTGCAGAGGCCAGAGAATGCTATTCAAAAATAATGTTGTTTTTTCACACACCTCCAGATGTGTATTTCACACTGCAAAATATTTTCTGTGGCCCTAAATGGCGTTTTTTGGAAGAGCACAACACACCCACAGTATATAACCGCTGAATCGCACAGCTGCAGAGAATGCTATTCAAAAAAAAGTTTTTTTGTTTTTTTAGTATAGCATAGTACAAGAAAAATATATAGAAATTGGTTATTTCACACAACTAGAGATATACACTGCAAAATATTTTTTTTGCCCAAAAATAGGTCTTTTTTGCGCACAACAAAGTGCCTTTTTTTTTTTTGCAACAGCACAATAAAGTGCCTTTTTTTTTTTTTGGGGCCCAAAAATGGGTCTTTTTAGCAAAAGCACAATAAAGTGCCTTTTTTTTTTTTTCTGCCCGAAATGGGTCTTTTAGCAAGAGCACAATACAGCCACAGTATGGAATAGGTGTATCACTCAACGTAATGCAGTGCTGGTGCACTGAGCTTGCAACACAAACAGATAAACCTATGCAGATCGCTGAGCTATTATATCTCTCAATCTGGACTCCTATCTAAATCTCTCTCCCTGAAAGCACAAACAGGATCCTGCCCCTACACTACACTACACTACACTGTCTCTCTATCTTTTCTATCAGTAGATTGCAGAATCAGGACTAACTCCTATCATATAATTCTCTCCCTCACAGCAACAGCAGCCAGGATCCTTTCCCTACACTGTCTAAAAGCAGAGTGACGATCTGTGCTGTGTGCCTCTTGCTTATATAGAAGCTGGTCACATGCTGGGTCACATGTTGCACTGACCAATCACAGCCATGCCATTAGTAGGCATGGCTATGATGGCTTCTAAGGGCACACCAGCTAATCAAATGGTGATTGGCTGGCCCCTGAAGCATTTCTAACTGCGCCATTAAATTCCCGAATCCGGACCCGAACCTGGACTTTAGCGCAAAATCCGGGTCCGGGGTCGGGAAAACGCCAAAATTCGGTACGGACCCGAACTTTACAGTTCGGGTCCGCTCAACACTAGTAGTGAGGTTTTACCACGATGTCTCTGGGGAGACCATCAGAGCGGGGGGGTTGAAGGGCTCTGTGAGCTCTATCCAGCTCCAGGCGAATATCTGTAATATCAGGAATCAGGCTGCGTATGATAGCTTTTACAGTTCCCTGCACCTCCTTTTCAGATTCGGGTACCCCCTTATCCTAAAATTGTATCATCTCGATCTGTTTTCGAGGTCGTCTATCTTCGCGAACGCTGTTTCCAATTGGTCTTGTACATCTTGCAGCCTAGCAGTATTTTGGTTAATACGTGACACAGCATGGTCAGCTTTTTGTTCTATAATGTCCATTCTCACCCCTATTTGCTGCAAATCAGCATGAATGGATGCCGTGATCTGCGCAGCGTTCTGTGCCAGCCCTGTTGTGAGCATTTGAGCAAAGGCAGCCATCATGGATGAAAAGTCAGAGGGATTAGGAAAAGGATCTATGGCATCCTGTGCATCTAATATGAGGCCTGTGTGAGGATCCAGCCTAGGGGTTGTGGGGGTGCCCGGGTTCATTCTGCCCAGCAGCGATTCCGTGGAAGCTGGGGATGCGGCCAGGGTCAGGGGAGGGTAGTCTGTACCTGAGGGGGACTGCGGAAGCACATCCTGGTCAGCTATATCGTCCCCCGTGAGCTCCTTACTGTGAGGGCCTCGTGCAGCCGCCGCCATCTTGTCATAACTGAGGGGGCCGGGACTCGCAGCCATCTGGCCTGTCAGATTCCTCCTCGCCGGCGCCGCTGACATTTGGGGGATCAGGGGGGCCTCCCCTGCACAGATGACCCGGTAAGAATGCTGGGGGGGCGCTCTGTGAGCTCCGGTGGCTAATACTGGGCCATGGTGGAGCGGAGCTCTAGATGTCGGCGGCCATCTTGGGAGCTGCCGCGCATGCGCCTCAACGCCGCAGATTTAAAGAGATCACAACTCCTTTGCAGGAGGCCAGGATTCGGTACCGGTGGGGATTCCCCTTTAAACTACAGGTCCCACATCAGGGGACCACATACACCCTGGTCACCATCCAAGAGGGGAAGAAACTCCTAGTCAAGCTTGGCCTTATGGCGAAAGAGGATCTTCCGAGGATGCCCTCCACCCCCTGCCCGTAGGCCATCTGGTCCACCCCGTCGCCACGCAGGAGCCAGAGGCAAGATCTACGGGAGCGTTTGAACTGAGAGCTGGCTTTTCCCATCTTATCCGGGGCCCACCGGACCGGCGGCTGTTTGTATCTCTCACTACAACAGGTTTTTCTCTTGTTTTTTTTTTTTTGTGTTTTTCCCCATCTCGTATGGTTGAGGGTCTTTCTGGGACGGTCGAGGAGTGACTCTTACATGCTGGGGGGAAGGGGCTTCTATTTGTGTTTTTTCTTTTTACACCCCTACCTCAAGGACTCTCCCCTCCCACCCTTTCCGCTGTTTACTCCTCATTGCACCATATTTTGCCTGAACTGTTCCCCGCGGTGCAAACCTACAGCGGTGCCCGCTTGGTTGTCCCCCCACTCTAGTGGTCACAGCCATTCTAGAAGGTTGTCAAGAGTGTTGGACGTTTCAGTCCTATTGGTCAGGAAGTTTGTAGCCTGACGAGTTACTACTTTAACCTACTGTCGGGATGGTCTATCCCCTCCCGACCCCAATGGTTTATGTGTGTTTCTTTTTCTTTTGTTTTTATTTTTTGGTTTCACGATATGGGACTCTTTTTGCTGACTCAATTTTTACTGTGCTTTATTTACATGCTCTTAGTACATGTGCTACATCTAGTTGCGTGATTGTATCTTTTACTGCAAGGGTAAGACGGATAGTACCCGACTCAGGGAGGCACGGGACCAAGATGGCAAGCTCCTTGGGACCCTCCCACGAGGTAATGACCCTATATGCCCCCACAATTCCGGAATGGGTATTAGATTAATTTCCCATAACACTAGGGGGTTTAATTCCCCTCAAAAACGGAAGAAGGCATTTAATGCCAATAAACGCCTGAGGGCGGACATCATAATATTGCAGGAGACCCATTTCTCCGAGAGTAATCACCCTACATATTTTGATAGATCTTTTGGCCCGGGTTACTTTACAACTTTTGGGTCTAGGTCCCGAGGAGTGGCGATCTTTCTGAAAAAAGGTTTGATGTTTGATGTTGAACATGTATACAACGATCCAGCTAGTAGATTTCTTATTTTGCAGGGCTCATTGCAAGGGAAAAATATAACAATAGCTAATGTATATGCCCCCAATGACTCCCAAGCAACCTTTTTTAGGATTTTTTTTCACATTTTAGATAGATATAGCTCCCCACATCTGCTCTTGGGAGGGGACTTCAATTTGGTGGCGCACTCGGCTCTGGACAGAAGCAGGCCTGGTAGCGCTTCAAATGCTTTCCCCAAAACGTTGAAGTCGCTGATGCACGCTCACAATCTGGTGGACTCCTGGAGAGCACACAATGTGGGGGCCCGGGAATATACGTTTTATTCCCACCCCCATGATAGCTACTCCAGGATAGATTATCTGTTCTGCTCCCCAATATTGCTAGCGAATTCCACCTCTGCTGTTATTCATTCCTGCCCATGGTCAGACCACCAGATGGTTTCCTTAGATGTCTCCCACATAGGCCTTAGACCCTCTGTTGCAGGATGGAGACTGAATGAATCTCTCCTCACGGACCCTATTGTCGTGTCGCAGCTGGCTAAGCACTTGGCAGAATATTTTGACACCAATGACACAGGGGAGGTCTCCCCCCCGACCCTTTGGGCGGCCCATAAGGTAGTGCTCAGAGGCCACCTTATTCAGATTGCAGCTGAGAGAAAGAAACAGAGGCTGTTAGATATTACTAGACTCACTAAGGACCTAAATAGGCAGTACCACGTACATTCACAAAATCATGCCCCAGACCTTTTGAGTAAAATACAAAAATGAAGATTGGAGCTGAACAAGATTCTCTCTGAGCAGACAGAAAGGTCCTTGAGATGGTCAGGTGCCAAGTTCCTGTTGCACAGTAACTCGGCCTCAACCATGTTCGCATGGAAGCTAAACCAATCAGTACAACCCCCCCACACATATAAACTGAGGAATCCTACTGGGGGTTTGGTTTCCCACCCTACAGAGGTTTTGCAAATTTTTTCTAAATTTTATACGGAGCTCCTTTCCCCTCCCTCCTCACCTCCAGATCCTACCCTCAAATCCTGGTTGGATGACCTGCCTCTCCCTGCATTGACACAGGAGCATCTGGCGGAGCTGAATGCACCTTGATCAGAACTGGAGATTGCAGCGGTTATCAAGTCACTAAAGCCCTCCAAGGCTCCAGGCCCTGATGGGTACTCGGCCCCATATTATAAGAAGTTTAGAGACACTTTGGTTCCATGTCTGAAATCCCTATTCGACCATATACTTGAGGGCAATGTTTTTCAGGATGACATGCTTCTTGTGAACATGTCGCTGATCCCGAAGCCCAATAGAGATCATACCCTGCCCCAAAACTATAGGCCCATTTCGGTCATTAATAATGACTTGAAGATATTTGGTCGGATATTGGCGGACCGACTATCACAGATAATTACTTCCCTTATCTCCCCAGATCAGACGGGTTTTATCCCGTCTAGGCAAATTACAGACAACATTAGGCTCGCCTCTAACATTATACAGGACGCGGAGTTGCACGCCCGCAGGGTGCTGCTCCTTGGCCTGGATATCCACAAGGCTTTCGATAGCGTGCTGTGGCCGTATCTTGAATTGACCTTGGAGAGGTTTGGCTTCTCTGGGGCTTTTGTTCATGGATTTAGGGCGCTTTATAACCACCCACGCACCCGTATTAAACTCCCAGGCTGTAATTCTGATTACTTTATGTTGGGTAGGGGTACGAGATAAGGTTGTCCATTATCCCCACTTTTGTTCGCGCTCGCTATAGAACCTTTGGCCAGATCAATTAGCCTAGACCCTAACATTCAGGGATATACTAAAGGTGATCGGGAGTTTAAAATTAGCTTATATGCAGACGATGTTCTTTTATTTCTACCAGACCCTATTGTCTCGATTCCCAACCTTATATCTACCTTAAAAACCTTCCAGAAACTCTCAGGTATGGGGGTTAATCTTTCCAAATGCTCCGCCCTCCCAATTAATTTCCCTAGCCAAACAATTAACTCCCTCCATTCTAATTTAAAACTTTCTATGGAAACTCAGACATTATCGTATTTAGGGATTAAACTGGCCCCTTCGCTTCATAAGATGTATCTGGCCAATTACCCACCTGCTTTTGCTCGTATCAGGCAACTGTTATTGGCCTGGAGCCAGTACCATATCACGTTCCTGGGAAGGATACAAGCAGTGAAAATGTCTATTCTCCCAAAACTTTTATTTTTTTCAGAGCCCTTCCCAATTTTGTCCCGCCAAACAATTGAACAGTTGCAAAGGGATGTGAACAAATTTGTCTGGCTTAATAAGACACCCCAGCTGGGTAAGCAGATGGTTTACATGCCCGGGGTAAAGGGGGGTCTAGGTTTACCTCACCTGTGGCTTTATTATATGTCCTCTAGACTTCTGCAATTGGCACAATGGCATACCCCTCCTTGTGCGATCCCATGGCTTCAATTCGAGCGGGTATCCGTAGACCCATATTATCTCCCGGGTTTGCTCTGGGCTAAGTCGATTGGCCCCGGAGAGGTTTCCGCTTTAAATTTGGTGGTGGGACAATCCCTACGCATTTGGTCCCTATATAAGACAAGACTCTCCCTGCTACCCCCCAAGCCCAGATTGGCCTCCTTCATTGGGGACCCCGCCTTCCCAGCGGCTTTTCCTAATAGGAATAATTTCGCACTGTGGATCGAGGGGGACTTGGTTACCCTGGACTCACTTCAGAAAGATGGGGAGTTTTGCTCCTTCCAAGCCCTACAATCCTCTCATGCCTTCCCCAGGTCAGAATTTTACAAATATTTACAAATAAGGCATTTTTTTTTCCTCACGATGTACAGGAGCAGTCCCTAATCACATCAATACATTTGAGAATCTCTGTGGACCTACATCACGGGACAGGGGGACCATCACCCGTTTATATGATTTTCTAGGAGGTCAAGGCCTTACAGAGAAATCTACTGCCATGCTGGGGTGGGAGAGGGAAACTGGAGAAGTTGCTTCCCCGGAGGAATGGAGTAATAGGATTATGAATATGCACAAGTGCACAAGGTCGGTGGCGGTCAAGGAGACAGTGGTGAAGTTACATACCAGGTGGTATTATACCCCTGCTAAGCTACATAGATTCTTCCCCACTGTTTCTGAGTGCTGCTTCAGAGGCTGTCCAGAGGTTGGGACCCACTTACATATCTTTTGGAGCTGTGCAGCCTTGAGGAACATATGGGATAAGGTTACTGATAGGGTGGCGGGGATTACAGGGGGTCTACCTACCCTGACGTATCAGATGTGCCGATTCTTCGCCGACATCCCCGGCTACACCCCACCTGAACAGAAATTGGCGCACACACTCTTCAATGCAGTACAATGGTCTATAGCCCTATATTGGCGTACCCCAGGGGTCCCGTGGGATCAGGTTCTTAAGCGTATGGCGGCTATTCAGATTATGGAGGGGGTATTCCACACCATCATGGATACTATGCCTATTTATGACCTGAAATGGAAGCCCTGAGCTCCATGAATGTCATCTCCATGTCTGGGTAGCATTCCTCATTTGCCCTCACGCTAGGTAGACATATTGTCAACACCTTCGGTACGGGCTTCCCATATCGGGTCATGTATTTCTTTTTTTGTTATGTGTATCATTTGACTCTCTCTCTTTGTTATTCTTATTCCCAGTTTCATATGACCATAAGTTTTTTCTTTGCAAGAAAGAAAGAAAAGAACGAACACAAACATTGTTATACCTTAGGAGCATTCCTTCTATCGCATTTTGTTTTGGTATTATATTTTCACAATGTAATGGGGTGGCCCGGGATGCCCCTGGTTTGCAAGTTTGGACCCCCCTGAGTGCCGCCTCCACAGGATGTTGCAAAATGTTTGTATGTTTCTTATATATTTTATACTGGTCACTAATTGTATGTACCTTTATTTTCTCGATAAAAATTGTTTGTATGAAAAAAAAAAATATCTCCTCCCAGCCTGACTCCACCCCAGGCCCTATCACAGAACACTATATTAACCTGTGCACTGCAAGCCTGCCTTGCTGATCAACGTGTTTGTTTAAGCATTGTGTGTTTAGGTTCCTGCCTGCCGTCTGCTACGTCTGTCTCTCTGTTACGATATTGGCTTGTTCCTGACTATCCCTGTCTGCTTGTGACCCTTGACCTTCGGCTTATCCTTTGTTTATCCTTGCCTGCTTGTGACCCCGACCTTGGCCTTTCCCCTCACTATTCTTGTATCCTGTGCTGCTGCTCCCCCTCTTTCCTCCTTACCCTATGAGGCGTGAGCTAGGAGACTCTAGGGGTCATGACCTGGACCTAGCTGCAGCGTAACATCCTCACCACTAGAGGCTCTGGAGAAGACCTGCTGGGTCTTAGACTCCGCACCCTAGGGTATCTCGGCTCTAGCTTCCTGTGGATCCCGGTTGTGCTCCTCTGGTCCCGCTTTCCACAACCACTCAGTATCCTATCCGCAGCAGTCAGTCATAGGGTTCACTACCTTGTGATGCACTCCTGACCCCCTACGGTGTGCATCTGTCACCTGGCCACAGGTGACCTGACAACATGCAATCCCATTTTGACAGAGCGCATGGGAATATGCAAAAAGCAGCGCAAGCACAACTTTCTCAAATTGTGCCGCACCAAACCGCATGCTACCTCGATTACCATGTGACCTTGGTACTACTGCGGTTACCATGCAGCTTTGGTGGCTGCAACTGATGTGTTTTGGGTGCCATTACAAATGAATGGTTTTATGCGCGCGTCTCTCAAGGGCAGTGCATTAATGCGTGGTACAGGAGACCAGCATGAAATGCGATTTTGCCGCAACGCGTTCTAGTGTGAACTGGCCCAACACTATTTTGCAAGCTGCACAGTGTCTCATATAGGAAGGCAGGAGGGGAGGAGGTTCACTGACAAAAATACACTTTTACTGCACAGAAGTGAGTTGCCCTTTCTGCTCCAGCTATCATCAGACCAGATATAAAGTATGCCATTGACATGAGAGTTTGGAGTGCAGAGGAAGTAATCCCTGACCTGGAACAAGCCTGCAAACACAGCTCTGAATGAGAACATGCCACGTAACTGACCTCTAAGGACTGGACTCCACCACTCTTGTCGCACAGCAAACTGCTAACATTTCCTGTCATGTCACTCTGATGAAGTTCCAATGAATGGCTGCTTTTGGTATCTAGTTGCCATGGGTAGAGCAGCTGTCAGTCTGAGTTGCGGTACATTCACCTCCCCGCCTCCCTGCCCGAGTCAAGCCGAGCCGAGCAGACACCCCCCGCCCTAGCCGAGTGGACACGCCCCCCCGCCCGAGCCAATCTGAGTTCAGCGGGCCCCCCTGAGCCGAGCGGACACGCCCCTCACCCGAGCCAAGCCGAGCTGAGCAGGCCCACCTCCCCACCTGAACCAAGCGGACACACCCCTGCCCGAGCCAAGCCGAGCAGGTCCACCTCCCCGCCCGAGCTGAGTGGACCCTCCCCTCCACGCTCATGCCAAGCCTTCCCGCTTCCCCGCCTGGACCCGCCCCAGCCAAGCCGAGCTAAGCCGGCCCACCTCCCGCCAGAGCTGAGCGGACCTGCCCCCCGCCCGAGCCAAGCGGACCTGCCTTCTGCCTGAGCCAAGCAACCTGCCATGCTAGTACACTCACCCTCAACGTTTTTCCACTCGCCAAATGTGAGCAGGCGAGTGGAAATTTTGAGGGCTGCTCTAATCTTTCCTCATAGCTGAGTTCCTTCATGCCTCTTATCCGTTTGGTTTCCCTTCTCTGCACTTTCTCCAATTCCCTCATATTCTTTTTGAGAACAGGTGCCCAAAACTGAACTGCATATTCCAGATGAGGTCTTACTAATGATTTGTACAGGGGCAAAACAATATCTCTCTCTCTGGAGTCCATACCTCTCTTAATACAAGAAAGGACTTTGGCTCACTTTGGAAACCACAGATAGGCATTGCATGCCATTATTGAGCTTATGATCTACCAAGACCTCCAGATCCTTCTCCACTACAGATCCCCCAGCTGTACTCCCCTAGTATGTATGATGTATGCATATTCTTAGCCCCTAAGTGCATAATTTTAGATTTATCAACATTAAACCTCACCTGCCACATAGTAGCCCAATTAGACAGTGCATTGATGTTGGCTTGTACATACTCTTTGTGTTTTATATTTATATAAAGTATTTGGTTCAGATGGTGTCAAACGTGTGTGGCAGCAACCAGGTAAGAAGTACAAAGACAAGTGTGTCTTGCCTACAGTCAAGCATGGTGGGGGAGTGTCATGGTCTGGGGCTGCATAAGTGATGCCATCACTGGGGAGCTACAGTTCATTGAGGGAAGCATGAATGCCAACATGTACTGCAACATACTAAAGCAGAGCATGATCCCCTCCCTTTGCAGACTGAACTGCAGGGCAGTATTCCAACATGATAACTGCCCCAAACACACCTCCACACCGCTGCCTTGCTAAAGAAGCTGAGGGTAAAGGTGATGAACTGGCCAAGCATGTCTCCAAACCTAAATCCTATTATGCATCTGTGGGGTATCCTCAAACAAAAGGTTGAGGAGTGGAAGAGGACTCCAGTGGCAACCTGTGAAGCTCTGGTGAACTCCATGCCCAAGAGGGTTAAGGCAGTGCTGGAAAATAATGGTGACCACACAAAATATTGACACTTTGGGCACAATTTGGACATTTTCACTTAGGGCTGTACTCACTTTTGTTGCCAGCGGTTTAGACATTGATGGCTGTGTGTTGAGTTATTTTGAGGTGACAGAAAATGTAAACTGTTATACAAGCTGTACACTCACTACTTTACATTGTAGTAAAATGTAATTTCTTCAATGTTGTCACATGAAAAGATATAATAAAATAATTATGAAAATGTCAGGGGTGTACTCACTTTTGTGAAATAGTGTGTGTGTGTATATATATATATATATATATATATCTATATATATATCTATATATATATAGATATATATATCTATATATATATTTAATTTAAGTGACCGTTTGCGTATGTGACTATGTGCTGTTGATGTTGATGATTAATGCCACTTGCAAGCTGGCCAATATGTACTAATGGCGTGATTAATTTTTACCACTCAAAGACCTTGCAGTCTAAAGTTCCTACCCATTTTATAACAACTCTAAAGAAGTGCAAAGTAATAAGACTCATGATTATTACATGAGCAATGAATATTTTTTTTTTACAAAGCCATACGCATATGTCTCTCATATGGCTTAGAGCAGGATTGATCTACAAAAGAAATACATTCTTTCAAGTAAGAAAGTTAATTTAGGACCTTTTGGGGGGGATTTTATATCAATATTACATTGTTTCTGCTCAATATATTGATCGTGAATACAAAAGAGCTTATTATTTGGAAGGTACATTTTTCAAACAGACGGACTGATTTATGTCTCACATACCTCCGAGGTACACAACACTAATCACCAGTAAGACCTCTTTGGTGGCTTTGAACAATAATGCATCTATAAAGTTGTTTTGCTTTTCCATGTACAGTGAGTGGCACATAAATTCAACACAAATGGAAAATACTGCATTTACATACTAACAAGATTCAAAAGGAGTAATGGTGATTACTGCATAAGCATTTTGGTAATATAATGAGAATAAACATGACAATTCTACACAGAATACAAGAGCGTTCTTTGTGCAGTTTATGCCAAGTATGTGTAAATTTGCGTAATTAACGTAGTCACATCAACTTTGATGGTTAGGTCTTTTCATCTAAATGATAATTCAGCTGCTATTTGGAAACCATTGTTCACAGAGAATTAAATATTAACGGATCGCACATTATCAAACACCACAGCACAGTACAAAGGTTATTCTTCAAATCTGTATTTAAACTCTAAATCTATTTTTCAGTATGTCTGGCATCATGCCTCACCATATACAGTTTTATGTGAATCTGTTGTAAAGTTCCTTTACTTTGAGATCTTACCAGTAGCAGTACTTCTTGTTGCATGCTGACAGTACTAAGCTACTGCCCCATTGCAGCATTGTCAGCCTTCAGTTGGCCATTGGGCTTCCTATTTGATAAACCTGATAGGCAAGCCAATGGCCAACTGAATGAGGACACAAGGCAGGGTGACAATGCCACCCTGCAAGGCAGTGGTTTAGTATTGTCAGACAACAGGAAGTGCCTGTATATAGTGAGGCAAGTAGGCAGGGTCTAGGTCCGGGGTACTCAAACTGGGAGAAACCACACACACAGTTCTTGATGTTGTAATGTATCTTGTATATCGGATAAAGGTTAGCACTAAAGAATATAGACAGTTTATGATATTAAGGAAAAATAACAGTTGGTGATTGTACCGTATCATCAGGCTTTGGCCCGTATTACTGGAGGACGGCATCTGCTAGAGGGGTGGTGGTTTGCGGTATTCTGGGAGTAAATCTGCTGCTCCTAAAAAGAGCCCTGTTTAACTGGTCTGGATACTGGAATGTTTCCTCTAAACATGCGTTGTCCCTAAGTTGACCCTACTCACCAGGGACCTCTTCTTGTACTTTTCACTCTCCCTACAAGCAGACCTCCATCCCTGACCTACCCCTCACTCCAGGCATGCCTGAAAGACATGGATTTATAAGATCCTATGCCAAGATGGCTGCCAGGAGTCACCAGAAGTTTGCAGAATCCAATCAGACAGCTGCTACCTCTGAGACATAAATGGAGTCCAGGAGGGTACAATTCCATCTATCCTCTCCAGCTGTACAATGGCACAATGCCACCTACTTAATGGAGGAAAGCCTGCACCTGCCTGCAGGAATAAAGATACCGTACTGAAAAATAGATTTAGGATAAATGTACACTCAGACAAACTTGATGATGATGGTGGAAAAATTACATATTTACAAGTACATGCCTAATTTTTTATTCAATAGAGGGTTAGGCATCAGGTTTTCGGGTTATAAGGTTTTATTGCTGTCCGTATTGTGAGAGCTTTCCTCTTTTTATGTCCTAGTGACAGGTGGCTGCAAAAGCCACTATGGGAAAAAAAAAATATTCCCAGCAATGACACCAACAAAAAAAAAAAACGTAAAGAGGTTTTTAATCTTTTCCATTATGTTAAACATTGAAACAAATATGTTCTGGCTATAGTGCTTTTTAGACTATTATTAAAGTCATAGAAGGTAATGGAAGGTATCAATTTCCATCACAGCAGAAAACATTGCTATAGGATTCTATGGTGGCCTTGGTATATGCTCACATACTCACTGTGACCAAATGATCATTGATCAATGATCACAAAGGATCAGCTAATCTGGACTTTATGGATCATCATGAGGTCATGTGATGAAATACCTAGGCAGTGGCACATGCAGGGTAGAAGAATTATTTTCTATTCCTTTAAACTACACATGTGATGAGAACAGTATGTAAGATGTCATTGTTGGCCGTGTCTGGCTTCAGTACCATATATACTCGAGTATAAGCCGACCCGAATATAAGCTGAGGCACCTAATTTTACCACAAAAACTGGGAAAAATTATTGACTCAAGTATAATCCTAGGGTGTCCATCTGCATGCCTCACTGTGCCTCACTTTGCCTCACTGTGTCCATGCCTCACTGTGTCCATGACTAGACTGACGTTTAACATGGGAGTCTATGGAAGGGGTGCCCGGTTTGAAAAATCGGTGCTCCCCGGCTGTAGGTCCCCCGGACAACAAACTTTGCACACTTGTAGAGGAAGAGTGGGGCTACATGTGTGCAAAGTTTGGCCGGTACCGGGACCCCAAAGTCTGGGACATCAGGCGCAAAAAGGTGACTCGAGTATAAGCCGAGGGGGGCATTTTCAGCACAAAAAAATGTGCTGAAAAACTCGGCTTATACTCGAGTATATACGGTACTTCTCAATTTATATACTAGAAAAAGTGTGCAGCAAATAGGAAAAAGATAGAATTCCTCATCTCTATACTTAATATCACTGATTCGAAAAGTGGAAAAGCTCAACACTAGGACAAGAGGTACAGTAGCTCCCGATGCTCTGAACTGACAGGAAGTTGATTAAAGTGTTTGTTACCCCAGTTTTTTGATATTCCTGATATGTGCCTGCTGTACTTGTATGAAAAAGTATCCTGTTCTCTTTGTGTTCCTTCCTTTATGTGAAATTCCTGTCCGATCCTCAGCATTCCTATTAAAAACTGACCACACTAAACAGTTTGCACTTTGCCATAATTATTGATGTTAACAAATTTGCTCGCCGACTTACTCTTAAAAAACACTATTTGTATCGGGAATCATCTGCATCTTCGCCGGACAATTCTTCAGCTTCCTTTTTTTCATGATTCAACCTTTTCAATTGATTTTGATTTCCAGGATGTTTGTATAATTCTGGAAATCATATAATTCTGGAAATCATAATTGTATAATTCATGGCACCCTCAATACACGTGGTTATTCAGGTATTCGCATTGATGACAAAAATTGGACCACCAAATTGTTTTTTTTTTGGGGGGGGGGGGATTTCTCTTTTGTTTTCGTGGATTGGGGGTGGGGGAGATTAAAGATAACTTAGTTTTAAGCCATGCTTCAATATATGTCTTTACCTGTAAGCTAAGTTTGAAGATTAATTCATACATTGCTCATATATATTATTGTATTTGAGTGCACTCTTGTAGGGAGTCCATTTATCCCAATGTATGTGTTGTTTTTAAGTTGTTGATAATAAAATTAATGCCAGTTTTTAAAGGTCTATTTTGTACTACATATCCTATGCTTTTGGGAGGATTTTTATGTCCTTTTTTTTTTTTTGTGGCTTATTCCCTTTTGGATGCATATTCATTTTTATAATTGTTTCATTGTTCCCCATCACAGTTTTTTTTAATGCCCATATTGATCATTTGTATGCTTTGTGGTTTTTTGGATATAATATATCTTCTTTTTGCATTGGCACATCAGCTTTTTTTATGCTGTGTCATCCCAGTGTATGTCTAATGTTCACCTGATACCTATTTTTCTTAACCACTTGTTTACTGGGCACCTATACCCCCTTCCTGACCAGGCCAATTTTCAGTTTTCAGCACTTTGAATGACAATCATGCAGCACTGTACCCAAACGAAATTTTTATAATATTTTTCACACAAATAGCGCTTTTTTTTTGGTAGTATTTAATCACCACTGGGGTTTTTTTATTTTTTGCTAAAGAAACAAAAAAAGACCAAAGATTTTGAAAAAAACACGCATATATATATATATATATATATATATATATATTTCATTGTTTGTTATAAAACTTTTCAAACAGGTAATTTTTCTCCTTCACTGATGGGCACTGATAGGCGGCACTGATGATGCGGCACTGATGGGCGGCACTGGTTAGGCTGCACTGATGGCCAGTGATGGGCTCTGATAGGCAGCACTGAGAGGTGGCACTGATAGGCGGCACTGATAGGTGGCACTGATAGCCACTGAGATGCACTGGTAGGCAGCACTGATAGGTGACACTGATGATGAGGCACTGATTGGCAGCACTGATAAGTGGTACTGGTGGGCACTAATTGGCAGCACTGGTGGGCACTGTGTGGGACCGATGTCCCTGTAACAGAAGCTGGTTACCGGCTTTCTTCCTTTCTCCTCATGCTGTCAGCATGAGGAGAAAAAAAAGCAGATAACCGGCTTCTGTTTACTTCTGTGATCAGCTGTTGTTGGCTGACAGCTAAACATGTAATAAAAGGCCACTGTGATTAGCACTTTGCCCTGTTCTGTGATCAGCCAAGTCCGCAGGACTCGACAATCACAGAGCAAGCCACAGGTGGCGTACGAGCAGTGAGATCACTAGACGTCCTCACGGCACTGGAAGCCTGCGCTGTAGCAGTCTTGCGGCTATAGCGTAGGCGGAAAGTGGTTAATTAAGTGGCAGCCAATGATGCATTTATTTCTCCCCTATGCATGGGATCCTTATCCCCATGACTAAGCTCCATGGGAGGAGTGAAATGCGTAAGAGGAGTGGTCTGGTTGGAGCCTGGGCTGAGGCTGTCATAAACCTTCTAACAGGGTTTTACAGAGATGTGTGAGTTCCAGGACTTTTCCCTTTTCCATTTGATGTCTAGAGCTGGAACGAGCTCTGTCCTTGTCTGCACTCCACTCAGTTGCTACATAAGACGACCTGGTGGAGCCTTGAGTGGCACCTGTAATTTTAGTTTGGGACACACAAAGCAGAACACACCATGGTCAGTTCTCTATCTGTGCTGAGAACTCAGCTTGTTCTCCTCCAATAATCAGACTTGTCCTGACACACGCCCCTGCACAGCCTTTTACTGGGAAGATCAGTGCGATGTTGCTTCTCCTCCCCCTAGCTCTTATGCAGCTGAGAACAGAGGGAATGTGACCCCTTATTAAGGTATTTATAATGTTTTTTTTTTATATCTATACATAAATGTTTTGCCTTTCATTTCATTTTTAAACTGAATGGGTTGTTTTACAAGGTGATCGGATACAATCACTTTAATGCTGAGAGTCATTCTACTTGGAAGAAGACCAGCACTGAACCACATAGCAGGTAAGGCTGCAGGGGACAGCACAGAAAAGGAGGTAAGTATTACACCAAAGTAAAGGGTGCAGGGGCACCTTGAAAAAATAGAAACTAGAACTGGGCTTTAAGGCCAATGCATCGTTATTACAGACAGACAAGATTTTCGAAACTCAAATTTTCAGTGGCACTGGCAAGCTACATAGTGTATTTCTTCATGAAAAATACAATTTCAGACCTAAAACATTCCCACAAAAACCCATCCAAGTCAAGAAGTCATCCACTTGACCCAGGATTGCAAGATTTGTTTAAAAGAAGCAAATTAGCAATTTGACCGTGTCTGGGTTTATCATGTCCTGAGAATATTATCTTAAAGTGTAAGGAAACTTTCCAAAATGTATTGTTCATACATTGTGCAAACCTAACCTATCCTCTCCACTGAATGCTTATGAAGATAATGCCCTTTTGCTCCCTAGGGCAATGTTACAGGCAACCAGCCATCTACAGTACTTCATGCCACGTACTGAACACACACTAACACTAGAACACCATTCAGATTTACATGGCAGGGAGATGAATTTAGATTTGCACAGTAGGGGAGAAATTAAGATGAAAAAAATACATATAGATTAAGTATTATTATTTAAATGTGAAAAAAAACTTTCTGCGCTATCCCTCTGTATAAACCACCTATTACTCAACTCCATATACTATAGGAGGCCACTAGCACCACTATGCATCCAAACACCTATACAAAATGCAATAAATATATATATATATATATATATATATATATATATATATATATATATATATATATATATATACCGTATAGTCACAAAACAGTGCAGCGCTCTCCTTTAATAAAGTGCATTAAAATTATAGTCTATCTTTTCTTTTAACTATATATACAGTCTATCAATAAATGATTCAATGTCCGTAAAACAATGTGCAGTCCCATACACCAGAAACTCTTCAGCATTTGCCTCTGATCACCACAGTGCCCTTCACCCCACCTGCTTGAATGGACCTCACTAATTACAGGAGGTCTGTATGCATATTTCAGTGTTATAAGTGGCACCACTCCCACTGGCTGTACACTCCAAATCCGTGGCTCTCAGCAGTTCTCAGCAGCTCTCAGTGTGGTGTCAATCATATAGGAGGCAAGAGGAAAGAACCATAGTGCTAATCGCTAATGAAAAGTATTTATTTCCATATAAAAATTCACTCACATTTCAGAAATAAAAAACAAGCATTTCACAATACAATCCTCTTGCATACACAGCTCCACCTAGACCCAGCGCGATTACATCACTGCCCACCTCAAGCGTAGCATCCAATGGGCTTTCCCAAAAGTTTAGGCTAGTATTATTATTATTACTACAGCCAAATCAATTTTTCTCATTTTGGATGGAGTGCAGTACAGTTCTAACTTCTGTTAGGTTTATATTGTTGTCTTTATCACACTTTGAGGACATGTGCCATCACTTTCAGTTCCAAAGACAGTTGCCACCAATACAGAAAGCAGGGGAAATGTCACCATGAACAGGAAGTGAAGGACAATCTCCTGTTTCAGACATAGAATTTCCCTTTCTTTGGGCATGTTTCCACTGATTTTCTGTTATATCTTCAAAATAGAAAATATGGAGAGATCTCCTCCAACTAGATCACAGACATTCCTTGCCCAACAAAGGATCTAACCCCCTTCACTTTTGGATACAAAAACAAAACTTACTGTAAATTGACTTTAATCACATAATAAATTTCATATTATTTTCCTGCATGTTATTAATGTGTTTTTAATGACAGATAATAGCTATCTTGTGAATGTAATGTAATTGAAGAAATATTTTGCTTTGCTAAACTATGCATTCACTCTTTTTATGTAGATTTCCATGTAATTCCTGTAACTGAATAATGTTAATCGGTACATTAGCTACTCAGGATAGGTTTGTTCATGCAATTAACAACAATAGATTGATGATTTTTAAATATAACCGGATGCTGACACCTTGAAGAATTCAGAGAATAAATTATGGGGAAAAAACAGGCATGTGTGTATTCCTGGAGGACTAAAGCAGTCTGGATGATGCACGTGTACAACAAAGGTCATTAAATATGTGTCATACATCTTAAGTGTTGTTAGAGACCATAGTATGGATGAAGAAAGACCATAAGATAGAAGTCCATGTTATTTACTAATTGAAAACCATTTCTGACCAAAATGTCTCAACTGAATCACTAAAAAGTAGTTTATGTAAGTTTAAGTGGAGTAACTGGATTCTAAACACAAGTTTGGACCGTACTTTGGCTGTTTGGGTATTCATCTGAATGCCAGACTTTTAGCCTATTCAGCTGAAGCTGAACATCATACATAGTACCTTTATTTCTACCTCTATTTATGACAGCTTCCTATCTATCATTGGTTGCTATAAAAGTAGAGGGTGCTGGCACCCACTGTATCCTAAATAATTATTAGTTAAACCCACAAGTGCTTTTTTTTTTTTTTAACACTTCTATTCCTTTATATTGGCTTTTGAAATGTACAAATGCAACAATTTAGAAACTGGATGAAAGGTTAAACACTTTTTGATAGATAAATAGTGCATTTTATATACAGGTATATGCATCAGACCAAAATGAGGGACAAATGAGGGACAGAGAGACTTTGTTCCAAATCAGGGACAGTCCCTCAAAATCAGGAACAGTTGGCAGCTATGGACATGACCCACCCACATTCATTTACTGCCCAGGATTTTTTTATGTAAACAAAGAGGAGGGAATAGCATAACATCATTCACCACATATGGCCACATGACCATATTTGGGCAATGACATATCCCAAAGATGTCTGTGGTCATATTTAGTTATGACATCACCTGATAGACACACCACCTTGTTTTCTTTTACTGGCAGGCCCGAAGACAGTCAGTGCCAGTCAGAGATGGGATCGATTTTGTCTGTTTGGTGGGATTTTTTCTTTCATCTGGCGTCATTTGTTTTCATGACCTTTTTTAGTTAAATCTTATTGAACAAGCAAAATTTATAGCGTCTACAAACTAGGGGATATTTTTATGGAGTTTTTATTTTTTTTATTATTTTTACTAGCAATGGTGGCAATCAGCAATATTTAGCGGGACTGCGACATTGCGGTTGAAAAATCGGACACCTAACTGACACTTTTGACACTTTTTGGGGACCAGTGACACTAATACAGGGATCAGTGCTGAATAATATGCACTGTAACTGTACTAATGACACTGGCAGGGAAGGGGTTAACATCAAGGGTGCTCAAAGGGTTAATTGTCCTCCTAGGGAGTGCTTTCTAACTGTGGGGGGAATGCTTTGACTGGAGGAAAACAGAGATCCGTGTTTAGCAGAAACACAAGATCTCCATCTTCCTCCCTCACAGAACAGCGGCCCGCTTGGTTTACATAGCCAAATCATCATTCTGCCTCTTCTGTGAAAGATCGGCGAGTCCCGGTGATCAGCTCCCACTGTGTCCAATCACAGCGGGAGCGAGTAGCTGGCGGCGCGCGCGTGCGCCCCAGAACCACTGCATGAAATCACGTACCTGTACATAATTTTGCGCAAGAGGACCGCTTGGCCACAGTATATCTGCATGGGGCGGTCCTTAAGTGGTTAAAGGAATTTTCAATTTTTCATGTTAACTTTAAAGCATTATTTAAATTGCTGCTCCCCACAAAACTGAATTATTTTTACATTTTTGTTTTGCTTTGGTAAATGTCCCTTGGGGTAGTGGTGCCCTGCCTCCCATGCCATTTTGTTGACAATCCCCTGCCTATTAGCCTAGAAAATGGCCACTGTTTTTTAACATTTGGCTCCCTGTGACTTCAATAGGGTTCAGAAGATTTGACACCAAAACTTTAGTCATGTTCTGAAAACCCGCTTTTAACCAAACCCATGTATATTTGGCTTATCCCTCATCCCATGATTCTGATCTGGCCAGTCTGCAACTTTATAATTGTAAAACTTTATCTTAAAGCGTTTGTTACCCTAAAAAAAAAAAAAAATGGATCCTGTTCCTTTAACCACTTAAGCCCCAGACCATTTTGTAGCTAAAGGACCAGAGGTGTTTTCAGAATTTGGCACTGCGCTGATTTAACTGGAAATTGTGCGGACATGCAATGTTGTACCCAAACGAAATTTGCCTCCTTTTCTTCCCACAAATAGAGCTTTCTTTTAATGGTATTTGATTGCCTCTGCAATTTTTATTTTTTGCAATATAAATGGAAAAAGACTGAAAATTTTGAAAAAAAATGATATTTTCTACTTTTTGTTATAAGAAAAATAGAATAAACTCAATTTTAGTCATACATTTAGGCCAAAATGTATTCAGCCACATGTCGTTAGTAAAAAAAAATGTCAATAAGTGTATATTTATTGGTTTGCGCAAAAGTTATAGCGTCTACAAACTAGGGTACATTTTCTGGAATTTACACAGCTTTTAATTTATGACTGCCTATCTCATTTCTTGAGGTGCTAAAATGGCAGGGCAGTACAAACCCCCCCCCCCCCCCCAAATGACCCCATTTTGGAAAGTAGACATCCCAAGGAAATTGCTGAGAGGCATGTTGAGCCCATTGAATATTTTTTTTTTTTTTGTCTCAAGTGATTGAATAATGACAAAAAAAAAAAAAAGATTACAAAAAGTTGTCACTAAATGATATATTGCTCACACATGCCATGGTTATATGTGGAATTGCACCCCAAAATACATTTTGCTGCTTCTCCTGAGTATGGGGATACCACATGTGTGGGACTTTTTGGGAGCCTAGCCGCGTACGGGCCCCCGAAAACCAAGCACCGCCTTCAGGATTTCTAAGGGCGCAAATTTTTGATTTCACTCCTCACTACCTATCACAGTTTCGAAGGCCATAAAATGCCAAAATAGCACAAAACCCCCCCAAATGACCCCATTTTGGAAAGTAGACACCCCAAGCTATTTGCTGAGAGGCATGGTAAGTATTTTACAGCTCTCATTTGTTTTTGAAAATTAAGAAAGAAAATATATTTTTTCAGTTTAATTTCTCCCCCCTAAGAGATTGATCGGTGGGTATGCCCACCATTAGAATGCCTCCCTTCATTCACCCACTTCTAATGATGGGCATACATGCACCATTTATATATGCCGAAGCATGGGGGCATCCTCCCGCAAAAGTTATGCCGCACACACATGGTCGGACTTTTCCACGGGCAAGCCTCCATCGGAATTTCGACCGTATGTACGCGGCATTAGGAGCAAAATCGCTCCTCCGCTCCTCCGCCCCTGCTGCCCTAATGCTTCGGCATATATGCTTTTTTTTTTAACTGTGGTGGTGAAATCACCTCCTACAGCACTGGAGTCGCAGGGATCAGGCCTGTCTCTGCGAACGCTGCAGTTATGTGTGTTGTGTTTTGTAAGTGACAGTGATCGATCGATACTGCACTTGGGTGGCCTGGGCTGGACGGAGGGGCAAAACGCAGGTGCTAGTAGGTATCTGGGCTGATCCTGCTAACACTGTGTTTTTGGGAACCCTAAATTGCTGGGGACGCTAGTATAGATCTGATCAGATATTGATCTGTTCAGATACTATACCACTAAGGGAGGTGTATGCTTCACGCGTGGGTGTTAGCGTTACTGGCACTAACCTGACGCTGCCTGGGGCGACGTAGACCCTCTCTGACGCTAAAACCTAATTGATATCACCCGCCGGGCGATCATTGGGTTAAACCTTTATTGGGTTATATACGGCGGGTGCCCTGACACTATAAAAAGCAAACTAACTAACCAGCGTCACCCGTAACACTTATATGGTGATCACTGGTGAAAGGGTTAACTAGGGGCAATCAGGGGGTTAAACCTTTATTAGGTAATATATGGGGGTACCCGACGCTATAAAAACCTGCGGCGAACCTAAAAAAAATAACTGGCTACCTATCGGCATCACCGACACTAAGACAGCGATCAGAAAAACTATCGCTTAGTGACACTGGCAAAAGGGGGTGAAAGTGTTACCTGGGGGGGGCGATCAAGGGGTTAAACCTTTATTAGGTAATATATGGGGGTACCTGACACTATAAAAACCTGCGGCGAACCTAAAAAAAATAACTGAGCGTATTACTAATGTTCAGA
Organism: Rana muscosa; assembly: GCA_029206835.1. Classification (NCBI taxonomy): domain Eukaryota; kingdom Metazoa; phylum Chordata; class Amphibia; order Anura; family Ranidae; genus Rana; species Rana muscosa. The sequence goes on along the minus strand of CM055118.1, from coordinate 527,690,175 downwards.
AAATGGAACACCTGGGTAGCAGTGACCATAACATGATTTCATTTGATGTTAGTTGTAAGCAAAAATCACATACGGGAAAGATAAAAACACTTAATTTCAAGAGAGCAAATTTTCCAAGGATGAGAGCTGCTCTCCAGGACTTAGACTGGGAGGGAATATTGGCATCAATGGGCACAGAACAGAAATGGGAATTCTTCAAAAAGACTGTTTGTGAACTCACTGCAAAGTATATTCCCATGGGCAATAAGTTTAAAAGGCTAAAAATAAAACCTATGTGGCTCACTGCCAAAGTTAAAAAAGCTATAAACTATAAGAAAAGAGCTTTTAAAAAATATAAAAATGAGGGAACACTAGTGTCATTTAAATGTTACAAAGAATATAACAGGATATGTAAAAAGGAAATCAAGGATGCAAAAATTCAAAATGAACGACAGATTTCAAAAGATAGTAGGACAAACCCCAAAAAATTCTTCAAATATATTAATAGTAAAAAGGTCAAGTCTGAGCATGTAGGCCCTTTACAAAATAATCTAGAGTGGGTGACTGGGGACAAAGAGAAGGCTAATTTATTAAATACTTTCTTCAGTTCTGTGTATACAAAGGAGCATGGGGGAGCTCATGTCCAAAATGAGGGTGGTAGTGACACAGCCCCAAATCCACAATGGCTCAAAAGTGATATGGTTCAGAAATATTTAGATGGAATAAAGGTGGATAAAGCACCTGGACCAGATGGCATACACCCACGGATCCTAAAAGAATTGAGCTCTGTAATTTCAAAGCCATTGTATTTAATTTTTAGGGACTCATTAATGACAGGAATAGTACCACTGGATTGGCGCAGGGCCAATGTGGTGCCTATATTTAAAAAGGGAATTAAGTCTTTACCAAGTAACTATAGACCTGTTAGTTTAACTTCTATAGTTGGGAAGATACTGGAGAGATTAATAAAAGACCACATAGATGAGTTCTTGCTGGGAAAAAACTATTTAAGCAACAGACAGCATGGATTCATGAAAGACAGAAGTTGTCAAACAAACCTGATTTCTTTTTATGAAGAGGTAAGTAGGACCTTGGACAGAGGGGTGGCGGTGGACGTGGTATACTTGGATTTTGCAAAAGCGTTCGATACAGTTCCCCACTCACGGCTCATGTGCAAGGTAAAGTCTACAGGATTGGAAATATCAGTTTGTAAATGGATAGAAAACTGGCTAAAAGACAGAATTCAGAGAGTCGTGGTTAATGATTCTTACTCTGAATGGTCCAAGGTTATCAGTGGTGTACCCCAAGGTTCAGTGCTGGGACCCTTACTTTTTAATATGTTTATAAATGATATTGGGTCTGAGATCAAAAGTAACATTTCTGTCTTTGCAGATGACACCAAGCTATGCAGTGGAATAACGTCCTTACAGGATGTCGCCAATTTACAAGCCGACCTCAATGCTCTGTCTAATTGGGCGACTACGTGGCAGATGAGGTTTAATGTTGATAAATGTAAAGTTATGCACTTGGGGGCCAAGAATATGAAAACATCATACATACTAGGGGGAGTGCAACTGGGGGGATCCGTAGTGGAGAAGGATCTGGGGGTTTTGGTAGATCATAAGCTCAATAATGGCATGCAATGCCAAGCTGCGGTTTCCAAAGCGAGCAAAGTCCTTTCTTGTATTAAGAGAGGTATGGTCTCCAGAGAGAGATATCATTTTGCCCCTGTTCAAATCATTAGTAAGACCTCATCTGGAATATGCAGTTCAGTTTTGGGCCCCAGTTCTCAAAAATGATATTGGGGAACTGGTGAAAGTGCAGAGAAGGGCAACCAAACTGATAAGAGGCATGGAGGAGCTCAGCTATGAGGAAAGATTAGAGGAACTGAATTTATTCACTCTTGAGAAGAGGAGATTAAGAGGGGATATGATCAACATGTACAAATATATAAGGGGTCCATATAGTGAACTTGGTGTTAAGTTATTCACTTTACGGTCAACATAAAGGACAAGGGGGCACTCTTTGCGTCTAGAGGAAAAGAGATTTCACCTCCAAATACGGAAAGGTTTCATCACAGTAAGAGCTGTGAAAATGTGGAATAGACTCCCTGCAGAGGTGGTTCTGGCCAGCTCAGTAGATTGCTTTAAGAAGGGCCTGGATTCTTTCTTAAATGTACATAATATAACTGGGTACTGACATTTATAGGTAAAGTTGATCCGGGGAATATCCGATTGCCTATCGGGGGATCAGGAAGGAATTTTTTCCCCTGCTGTAGCAAATTGGATCATGCTCTGCTGGGGTTTTTTGCCTTCCTCTGGATCAACTGTGGGTATAGAATTGGGTATATGGGATTGTACGATATTTCTTTTTTTTTTTTTTTATGGTTGAACTGGATGGACTTGTGTCTTTTTTCAACCTGACTAACTATGTAACTATGTAACTGGCTACCTATCGGCGTCACCGACACTAAGACAGCGATCAGAAAAACGATCGCTTAGTGACAGCGGTGCTAGGGGGTGAAAGGGTTACCTGGGGGGGCGATCAAGGGGTTAAACCTTTATTGGGTAATAGATGGGGATACCCGATTCTATAAAAACCTGCGGCGAACTTAAAAAAAATAACTGGCTACCTATCGGCATCACCGACACTAAGACAGCGATCAGAAAAACGATCGCTTAGTGACGGCGGTGCTAGGGGGTGAAAGGGTTACCTGGGGGGCGATCAAGGGGTTAAACCTTTATTAGGGGGGGTTAGGGGGCTACATTGGACCTAAAACTAACTGCCCTGACACTTTTACAGTCACAAATGTCACTGATTGTAGTGATCAGTAAATAAATGGTCACTGCAATGACACTGACACTGTGACTGGGGGCTGGGGGGTGATCTGGGGGGGCCTGGGGGGGCGATTTATGTGCCTATGTGTGCTGGTGTTAGTGTAGTGTTTGTGCACTAACCTGTGTGTCTTCTCTCATGCAGCGCTCGGTATATGTGAGCGCCGCATGAGGGATGACATCACTTCCTCCTGCCTGTGTAAACATTACACAGGCAGAGGAAGCATTTGATTCGCCGGGAGCGATCGCGAGGGGGTGGCCAGAATCGAATGGCGGCTCCCTCATCACGGATCGCTCCCGAAGCGATCCCGGCCGCTCACTGTACCGGAGGGGGGTCCGATTGGACCCCCCACCCACACGAAGGCAGGTACATGATTGTGCCTGTCCGTGCCATTCTGCCGACGTATATTTACAGTGGGCGGTCGTTAAGTGGTTAAAGCATGTTATACAGCACTGTGCTTGTGCTGTATAATCTGTCCCTCTCTATCACCTGAACTACCTGGCTGATCCTGCCTGGTTCTTCCCTCCCCCCTGTAAACTGACCATGGTTTATCATGGCTGCTCAGCCCTGACACATTTTTTTCATTTTGGAAAGAGTAAGGGAGGGTTACAAACCCTGTTAGGGTTATTTTTGCCATCTGTGTCCCATTGGGAAGATTTCCCTTCACTTCTTGTCCCGTAGCCACAACAGGAAATGAGAGAAAATCCTTCTGAAGTGAGGGAATCCCTGGTTGGTCACTCTTACTATTGTTCCCATTAGAAAATATCCCCAATATTCCTGTTTTGGGGACCACCCAAATTTTGGATTATCTTTTACTTTGACTTTCGTTTAATATCTTTATTTTTCTTTTATACCAACAAGAAAAAGAAAACAAAAGAATAGGAAAATAAAAGGGACATTCCAACCGAATATTTTCATGGTTACAATTATATACATGATACCTCATATTCAATTTATCCAGATATACATCTACACATATATTTTGTCCCAAACTTCGTTCACTCTCAAAGTCTACTCTATCTAAATCCTTATATCTACCCAGGTTAACCTTTGTTACCATTTTTCATCTTTATCACCCTCTTAATTTATCTAGGATCCTCTTCTTCTCGTTTCCCTCTTCATTACAAACCCATATTTACCTCCCGCCTCCCCCCTCAAAAAAACAAAAACAAACAAAAAAAAAGACTGAGAGAGCAAATTTCTATTCCCTCTCATGTGCAGGTACGCATTTCATATTAGACCATCCTCACTCCTCACTTGCCTCATCTAACATTCTCTTTCCTTCCTCAGAATACATATATAAATTCCATACTGTCCATGTTTTAATATATTGTTCTCGCTTATTTTGGGCGGAGAGAACGAAGTCCTCCATTGCTCCTATTTCCCGCACTCTATTAAGCCATCCTGCTATAGAGGGTGGTCGAGAATCTCTCCACCGTAAGGTCACTCCAGCTTTTGCTGCATTAATTAAATGACAAATCATTGATTTCCTATACTTCTGTACCGGGATCTGTGAGCAATGTAAAAGAAAAAACGCAGGGTCATCTGGTATCTGAGATTCTGTAAATATCTGAGATATTCTCTGCACTTCCCGCCAATAATATCGCATTTTTTCACAAGACCAGAATATGTGTAATAATGTTCCTCTTTCCTCCCCACATCTCCAGCAGGTCTCCGGAGACTCCATAGACATTCTATGAAGCCTTACTGGTGTGTAATACCATTGGGTCAGGAGTTTAAAATTGGACTCCTGGGTCCGCGTACAGACCGAGGAGTTCAATGCCAAGAAGATAATCTGTTTTCGCTGAGTCGCAGTTAAGGTCCTTCCCAGGTCTCTTTCCCATTTACTAACCCCCGGCATCACAAAATCCTCGGAGGGGGTATTCAACAGCCTATACATCTTGGAAATCACTTGAGAAAGTGGTTCCTTATCTTCGCAATAGACTTCAAATGCTGTAAATTGCCTTCGAAATTCTGATGGAGACCCCAAAGTTCTCAAAAAATGACTTATTTGAATTGCCTGCCAGATACTTAGTCCAAAGTTTCCATCCGTTTCTATCAACGCATTAAAAGTCGGCCAGGTTCCTGACTGTAAAAAATGTGAGACCTGGGTAAGGCCCCTCTCTTTAAGCTTCTTAAAAGCTCCCGACTCCATACCTGGTACAAACCTATAATTCCCTAAAATGAGGTACAGGGGGGAATGACCCGAAGAAAACTTCGAGTTTTGACATATCTTTGCGGATATTCGTAATGCCGGTCCGATCGTAGGATGTTTCTTCAAAAATATTGGTAATGCTGAATAGCACCAAGGTGCTCTACTTAAAGGGACCGGACTGATTTGTTGCTCCAAGTCTACCCGTCTTTTAAAATCTATATGTCTACACCAATCCACCAACCTTGCCAGGTGGACAGCTCGGTAGTATTTTCAAATATCTGGGACTCCCATCCCTCCAAAATTCTTGGGCATCATCAAAATCTCTTTCTTAATTCTTGGCTTCCTCCCAGCCCATATAAATTTCATGAAAAGCGAACTCATTTGGCGGAGAAAGTCCATTGGAATAGTAATCTGTAAGGCCTGTAGCAAATACAACATTTTTGGAACAATACTCATCTTCACTATATTTCTTCGGCCAAACCAAGAATGTAGCCCATGTTGCCATTTATCCAAAAGTGTTCTTATTAAATTGTATAATGGTGGGAAATTTATCTTGAAAGTATTTTTTAAATTTGATGGTATGTGAGTACCCAGATACTTTAACTTATTTTCCCATTTAAACCTAAAATGTAATTGTATCGTTTTACACCTCGAGGCGGGCATTGCCACACTCATTGCCTCCGATTTAGTATGGTTTATTTTCAAATTTGAAAGCCTACTGTAACTGTCAATCTCCCTCACAAGGTTGGGGAGTGAAATATGTGGATTAGACATGGAAAACAACAAATCATCCGCATATGCCGATACTTTATGGATTTGATCTCCAATTAGAACCCCCTGTATATCCGAATTCTGGCAAATTTTATTCAGTAGTGGCTCTAGTGAAAGTGCAAATAGTAAAGGAGAAAGGGGACATCCCTGTCGTGTTCCATTTGTGATCTTAAAATGTTTTGAATACACTCCATTTACCCTTACTGCAGCGCGTGGGGACGTGTAAACACCCATGATCCAACTGAGCATACGTTCCCCTAAACCCACGCGTCGCAGCACTTCAAAGAGAAAGCGCCAATTCACTCTATCGAATGCTTTCTCAGCATCTGTATTTAGGAACACGCAAGGGATGTCCCTCTCATTGACATAATGGACCAGGTTAAGGACTTTTATCGTATTGTCTCTTGCTTCCCGTGTAAATCCCAGCTGGTCTAAATCTACTAGCTGAGGAAGCCATGGTTGAAGTCGTAATGCCAGTATTTTCGTAAACAGTTTTAAATCCGAGTTCAATAATGAAATCGGCCTATAACTGTCGCATTCCCCCGGGTCTTTCCCCTCCTTTGGGATTACCGTAATATGTGCTAAAAGAGCATCCGGTGGGAATGCCGCTGTCTGGCCCAGTGCATTAAAGAACTTCACCATCTGACCACTCAATAATATGGCAAATTCTTTATAATATCTTATAGTGTATCCATCCGGGCCCGGAGCTTTTCCGGATTTGATCTTTTTTAATACTGCATTCAATTCCTCCATAGAGATAGGGGTTTCTAAACTACATTGAGCTAGCGATAAAAGCCTTGGAGAATCTGCCCCCGAAAGATATTCCTCTATAACTGACTGTGGGACTGGTTCTTGTGCCAGGTTATATAGCGAAGAATAATATTCTCCAAATTCCTTGGCTATCTCTTTTGGTTTCCATATTAGGTGTCCTTCTTTCCCTCTGATTTGTGGGATATACTGTATGTTGATCAATTTTTTTCTTTTAATTTCCCAGCTAGCAATTTGCTACACTTATCTCCCAGTTCGTAATTTAATTTCCTTCCTCTTTGTATTATTGCATGGGCTTTGAAACGCAGGACCTCTGCCAACTGTCTTCTCAACTGACCAAGTTCCCTTCCCATGGAAGGTACTTGTGTCTTTTTATGCTGAAATTCCAATTTCTGAATCCCTTCTAACAATTCTCTAATGTGTTTTTCTCTCTTCTTCAGTATTGATCCCTGTTTAATCAGGACTCCCCTGATCACTGTCTTGTGCGCCTCCCACACCATTCCCGGGTCGCTCCCCGGCGTATCATTAACTTGAAAATATGCTGTAATTTCTTTAGCCACGTCTTCCCTGGCTTCGGGGTTCTGTAGCAAGCTCTCATTTAATCGCCATCTTCTTTCTTGGGAGAGAACCGTATTGGATAGGGAGAGGCACAAGCTGATCGGGGCGTGATCCGACCACGTTATATTTCCAATCATTACTTCTGATACTAAGGAAATCATATAATGGGGGATCAGAAAAAGGTCTATGTGGGAATACACAGTGCGGATTAGAGAAAAAGGTATAATCCCTTTCCGCTGCATGCATTATCCTCCAAATGTCCACTAATTGCCCTTCATGTAATTTCCGCAATATGCCCCTTCTGACCCCCCCTGGTATTGATGATGTCCCTTGGGAGGTATCTAGTTTAGGATCCAGAGAGATATTAAAGTCTCCCCCCAGGATCAGTTTACCCTCTGCAAATTCTGATAACTCCGAAAGGACCTTCTTCATAAATAAATCTTGATGTACATTTGGTGCATACAACGTGGCCAGTGTCACATTAGTTCCTCCAATACTACCTTTCAAGAAGAGGAATCTACCCTTTGGGTCCAGACGTTTATCCTGCAATGACCAGGAGAGTCGGTTGGAGATCAAAATTGATACTCCTTTAGATTTTGCTTCCTGATTTCCTGCATGATAAACACATGGAAAGAATCTGTTCTGGAGAAGTGGGAGTCCCCCGGTCCGGAAATGCGTTTCCTGCACATACGCTACATCTGTCCCCAAGCGCCATAAATCATTCAATAACATCCTACGTTTCTCTGGGACATTAAGTCCCTTGGCGTTTAGGGAGGTTATTTTTATTCCCTTCATCACACACAACAAACAAAAAACAAAAAAAAAACGGGGAAAACCCCTACCCCCTCCCTCTTTCCCCTTCTAAACCCCTAAGGGAAAACACCCATATCTGAACCCTGCCCCAAAGGTTCCCGTGGATGCAAACCTAAATTGGGGGTGTTGGTTCGAGCCGGCTAAGGAGCTCCAACTCATCCTCCTCCGTCCCCCCACCCCCCGGCCGTTATCCTAAATTTCCCAGATTTCAACATCCACATTTTACCTGTCCTTATTTACTTTTACCATCTTCTTATCAGACCAAATATTTTTCTCACATCTCACCTTACTTATTACCTATTCCCGCAGCCCACTCTTACACCTAACTTTCTAAGAGGGTATCCATTGAGGGAGCCAAGGCCCCCCTCCTACCCCTCCTCTCTCTACCCCCTATCGTCCTTCCTATCTACACCTTCCCAAGCCCCCCGCCTAGACCCCTCTCTTCCACCATCTTTCCCTCCACCTTTCTCCACCCCCCCCCTCCCCCATCTCCCCCTCTCCTGGGTACAGGCTCTATTATATCCCTTCCCTTCCCTACCGTAATTAATACCGTATTAATTCCGACAGTTTCCTTACTGTACTATCTTATTTCTTATATTTCTTATATAGTTCTACATATACTCTTCTCAACTTCTTTATTCTATACTAGGGTTGTCCCGATACCGATACTAGTATCGGTATCGGGACCGATACAGAGCATTTGCGCAAGTACTTGTACTCACACAAATGCTCCCGATGCCTGACCCGATACCTGGTCGGCGGAGTTAGTGAGCGGAGAGGGCGGGCAGAGTTTGCGAGCGACGAAGGCGGGCGGAGTTTGAGCGACGAAGGCGGGCGGAGTTTGAGCGACGAAGGCGGGCGGAGTTTGAGCGACGAAGGCGGGCGGAGTTTGAGCGACGAAGGCGGGCGGAGTTTGTGAGCGGCGAGGGCGGGCAGAGTTTGCGAAAGGAGAGGGAGGGCGGAGTGGGCGTTACACGTCCGTAGGCGGAGTCAGTGGGGCGGAGAGCGAGTCCTCAGCTAGGTAAGCTGGAAGTGTGCAGGGCGCAGCCGCATCAGGATTGGGTGACTGTCAGCTTGGACATCCCGACGCCCATCTTGGTACACCCTGCACTTGGCCACAGTAAGCCAGCAGCGGACATCTTGTTACACCCAGCCCAAATAGTTTGGGCTGGGTGTAACAAGATGTCTGCTGTTACTTACTGATGCTGAGTGCAGGGTGTACCAAGATGGCCGTTGCAGCATAACATTTCAGAAACTTTTCCTCATGTCATTTATTGCAGCATTTCAGTGCCTGCACATAAGTGCCAGCCACATATCAGTGCCCATAAGTGCCGACTATCAGTGCCATCCATCAGTGCCCATAAGTGCCGTTAGTGCCAGCCAACTGGCAGTGCCATCAGTGCCCATACGTGCTGCCCATCAGTGCCAGCCACCTGTCAGTGCCAACAGTGCCAGCCACATATCAGTGCCCATAAGTGCCGACTATCAGTGCCATCCATCAGTGCCCATAAGTGCCGTCAGTGCCAGCCAACTGGCAGTGCCATCAGTGCCCATAAGTGCTGCCCATCAGTGCCAACAGTGCCAGTCATCAGTGCCAGCCACCTGTCAGTGCCATTAGTGTCCATAAGTGCCAACTATCAGTGCAATCCATCATTGCCACCTATCAGTGCCCATAAGTGCCATTAGTGCCGCCCATCAGTGCCAGCCATCAGTACCAGCCACCTGTCAGTGCCACCTATCAGTGCCCATAAGTGCCGCCTATCAGTGCCATCTTTCAGTGCCCATCAGTCAAACTGTCACATGACATTAAAAAAGTATCGGTAATCGGTATCGGCGAGTACATGAAATAGAAGTATCGGTACTTGTACTCGGTCCTAAAAAAGTGGTATCGGGACAACCCTATTCTATACCTAACAAAATTGTACTGCCGTGTATACCAAGGTATTCCATACCTGGCTTCACTATCTAATTCTCTTTATACAGTAACCCATCTCTCCATTTTCCTACTCCCCCATTTCTTCCCATCACGTCCCCTCTCCCCACCCATGTCCCCCCCGTACCTCCCCTCTCTGACCCATATTTCAACTATTATGTGAGTACTTTTGGTACTACTAATGTGCTTCTCTTGTGAGAGAATTTTTTTTTTTATATAGGTATCTCTACATCTCCATACCTACACCCATACATGTACGTATACACAATCCCACATACACCTACGTAAACCCACTTACTCCTACATACCTACTTATGTAGAGAAAAATAGAAAAAATATACATAATAATTAGTCCTGTAATCATAATGAGAAATAAAAATAAAATGGACAGTAGGGAGCCTATAATATCTCTGTTTCCCTACTCCAGTTCTTGTGCTTTCTTGTGCTTCTTTGTGCTTCTTTGTGCTTTTTGTGTTAATAATAGTGAATCATGTGCCTCATATCACCTTTAATCCCTTCCCTTACTCTAAAATTGCAGTTCAAATACCCTTACATAAATCACCCCACAGCTGAAAAAAAAAAAAAAACAGGAGGGGCCTATCTAATACAAAAGTATGTATAAAGTATGTATAAATAAGTGAAAAAAAAAAAATAAGTTCCTGTGAAATTCCTATCCAATTGTGCGAACCAAAAGGGTCTTATTGGTGGGGGGTCGGGGCCGAGGGCCAAACAAAAAAAAAGGGGGGGGAAGGGAGCCTACACCCCAAAAACACCAAAAAAAAAAAAAAAAAGGAGAGAGGAGTACTGCGGGGAGGGGGGGGGGCTGACCCCGTCTTCCAACTCCCAAATCCCAGGGGGGGGAACAGCTATTAAATTCCCTCCCCCATCTTCTCAGTGTCTGTTCACTAAGGTTCCTCTTCTCTTAAGGGCATTTGGGTCTTTATTCCCGCTGATTTTGTTGCTCTTCTTGTCGGACCTGGCAGATGTTGTAGCCAGTCTGGGACCTCCATTATTTCCATCTCCAAAAAAACAAACAGTTCAGGGAGATCTGTAGGTCGGTGTACGACGAATGTCTGTGAGTTTTTTTTATTATTAAGGAGATTGGGTACCCCCACCGATAAGTTCCCCCCGCTTTCCTGATCTTGTCCAATAAAGGGCGTAACATAGCCCTCCTTTGTAAAGAAGCCCGGGATAAATCTGGCAATTTTTTTTTTATTTGAGACCCATTGTATATAATCTCTCCTGCTTCCCATGCCTCACGGCTTATCAGTTCTTTATGAGCATAATAATGGAAACAACAGATAATATCTCTGGGTCTATTCAGATTAACTGAGCGGGGGCCTAGTGCTCTATGTAATCTTTCAAATTCAAATGCTTGGGAGGGGGGTGAGGCTACTAACTGATGGCATATTGCTGTAATAGTCGACTGTAACGCCTCCCTCCCTAAATCTTCAGGGACCCCCCTAAACCTCAAGTTCTTTCGCCTACTACGGTCCTCAATTTTTTCCAGCTTAAGTTGAATATAGTCAGCTCCGGGGGTCTGTAAAGTCTGCATCTGTTCTAAGCATTTAACCCGGTCTTCCAATACTACTAACGACGTTTCATCATGTTTCAACTTATCTGCCAGTTGCTGAACCTCTTCCCGGATGACCTCCAGATCTCTGCGGTGACCCTCTTCCAACCGGGTGAACATTGACTCCATATCTGCCCGTGTAGGGAGAGCCTGCATCATGGCTCTCATCGCTCTAAGTTCTGACTCCAGCTCTCCTGATGTAGCAGGTGGCTGACTTCGTACCTCTTGACGGTTCTGCGGCTCCATCTTGTCCTCTCCCCCTCTGTCTGCTGGAGCCGGGACAACCGACGGTATGGTTAACGCTGAGCTTGATACGCTCGGCTTCCCGCACGTCAGTGTACCATGTGACTCCAACTCGCGGTTTCGATTGGCAGCTGCTCGAGTGAGGGGAAAAACTGCTGGATCTCAGGCTGAGACTGAGCTTTTAATATCTTCGCCTCCCGTCTCCTCATTCCAAGCCGTCCGCTGTCCGCTCGTACCCTCCACGTCTCCTCGTATCTCCCGACGGGTTCAAGGTAAACGGCTGCGAGATAGAGATCGAACTGGGCTACAGCTGCTTCCGCATCTCAGTTGCTAAGCCGGGCGGAAAGACGGAGGAGGCCGAGCTCTGGAGCGTGTGTCTCTACTCCGCCATGCTCAAGCCACACCCCTTCCATATTTTTTTTTTATCATTTTTATTGTTATCTCAGGGAATGTAAATATCCCCTATGATAGCAATAGGTAGTGACAGGTACTCTTTTTTGAAAAAACTGGGGTCTATTAGACCCTAGATCTTTCCTCTGCCCTCAAAGCATCTGACCACACCAAAACGGTGTGATAAAATGCTTTTCCAATTTCCCAATGGCGCTTTTTATATCCGGGGGGGGACATTCCCTCCCACTGCTTGTAAAAGCAGTCCAGAGGCTAATTAGCCACTAGGATTGCTTTTACATGAAAGCCGGCCGCTGGCTGAAAAGAATGATACCAAGATGATACCTAAACCCGCAGGCATCAATCTTGTATAACCATTCAAAGTCCAGCAACATACCAGTACGTTGCTGGTCCTTGTTGGACATGTATTGTAATCTTTTTTTTCATGCAGCCTGTTGGCTGAATGAAAAAAGAGATTGATCGGTGAGTATGCCCACCATTAGAATACCTCCCTTCATTCACCCACTTCTAATGATGGGCATACATGCATCATTTATATATGCCGAAGCATGGGGGCATCCTCCCGCAAAAGTTATGCCGCACACACATGGTCGGACTTTTCCACGGGCAAGCCTCCGTCGGAATTTCGACCGTATGTACGCGGCATTAGGAGCAAAATCGCTCCTCCGCTCCTGCTGCCCCAATGCTTCGGCATATATGCTTTTTTTTTTAACTGTGGTGGTGAAATCACCTCCTACAGCACTGGAGTCGCAGGGATCAGGTCTGTCTCTGCGAACGCTGCAGTTATGTGTGTTGTGTTTTGTAAGTGACAGTGATCGATCGATACTGCACTTGGGTGGCCTGGGCTGGACGGAGGGGCAAAACGCAGGTGCTAGCAGGTATCTGGGCTGATCCCACTAACACTGCGTTTTTGGGAACCCTAAATTGCTGGGGACGCTAGTATAGATCTGATCAGATCAGATATTGATCTGTTCAGATACTATACCACTAAGGGAGGTGTATGCTTCATGTGTGGGTGTTAGCGTTACTGGCACTAACCTGACGCTGCCTGGGGCGACGCAGACCCTCTCTGACGCTAAAACCTAATTGATATCACCCGCCGGGCGATCAGGGGTTAAACCTTTATTGGGTTATATACGGCGGGTGCCCTGACACTATAAAAAGCAAACTAACTAACCAGCGTCACCCGTAACACTTATATGGTGATCACTGGTGAAAGGGTTAACTAGGGGCAATCAGGGGGTTAAACCTTTATTAGGTAATATATGGGGGTACCCGACGCTATAAAAACCTGCGGCGAACCTAAAAAAAATAACTGGCTACCTATCGGCATCACCGACACTAAGACAGCGATCGGAAAAACGATCGCTTAGTGACACTGGCAAAAGGGGGTGAAAGTGTTACCTGGGGGGGGCGATCAAGGGGTTAAACCTTTATTAGGTAATATATGGGGGGTACCCGACGCTATAAAAACCTGCGGCAAACCTAAAAAAAAAATAACTGGCTACCTACCGGCATCACCGACACTAAGACATCGATCAGAATAACGATCGCTTAGTGACACGGGTGAAAGGGTTACCTGGGGGGGCGATCAAGGGGTTAAACCTTTATTAGGTAATATATGGGGGTACCCGACGCTATAAAAACCTGCGGCGAACCTAAAAAAATAACTGGCGACCTATCGGCATCACCGACACTAAGACAGCGATCAGAAAAGCGATCGCTTAGTGACAGCGGTGCTAGGGGGTGAAAGGGTTACCTGGGGGGGGGCGATCAAGGGGTTAAACCTTTATTAGGTAATATATGGGGGGTACCCGACGCTATAAAAACCTGCGGCAAACCTAAAAAAAAAATAACTGGCTACCTACCGGCATCACCGACACTAAGACATCGATCAGAAAAACGATCGCTTAGTGACACGGGTGAAAGGGTTACCTGGGGGGCGATCAAGGGGTTAAACCTTTATTAGGTAATATATGGGGGTACCCGACGCTATAAAAACCTGCGGCAAATCTAAAAAAAATAACTGGCTACCTATCGGCATCACCGACACTAAAACAGCGATCAGAAAAACGATCGCTTAGTGACGGCGGTGCTAGGGGGTGAAAGGGTTACCTGGGGGGCGATCAAGGGGTTAATCCTTTATTAGGGGGGGGGTTAGGGGGCTACATTGGACCTAAAACTAACTGCCCTGACACTTTTACAGTCACAAATGTCACTGATTGCAGTGATCAGTAAATAAATGGTCACTGCAATCAGTGACACTGTGACTGGGGGCTGGGGGGTGATCTGGGGGTGATCTGGGGGGGCCTGGGGAGGCGATTTATGTGCCTATGTGTGCTGGTGTTAGTGTAGTGTTTGTGCACTAAGCTGTGTCTTCTCTCATGCGGCGCTCGGTATATGTGAGCGCTGCATGAGGGATGACATCACTTCCTCCTGCCTGTGTAAACATTACACAGGCAGAGGAAGCATTTGATTCGCCGGGAGCGATCGCGAGGGGGTGGCCAGAATCGAATGGCGGCTCCCTCATCGCGGATCGCTCCCGAAGTGATCCCGGCCGCTCACTGTACCGGAGGGGGGTCCGATTGGACCCCCCACCCACACGAAGGCAGACAAGTACAGGTACGTGATTGTGCCTGTCCGTGCCATTCTGCCGACGTATATTTACAGTGGGCGGTCGTTAAGTGGTTAAAGTATGTTATACAGCACTGTGCTTGTGCTGTATAATCTGTCCCTCTCTATCACCTGAACTATCTGGCTGATCCTGCCTGGTTATTCCCTCCCCCCTGTAAACTGACCATGGTTTATCATGGCTGCTCAGCCCTGACACAATTTTTTCATTTTGGAAAGAGTAAGGGAGGGTTACAACCCCTGTTAGGGTTATTTTTGCCATCTGTGTCCCATTGGGAAAATTTCCCTTCACTTCTTGTCCCGTAGCCACAACAGGAAATGAGAGAAAATCCTTCTGAAGTGAGGGAATCCCTGGTTGGTCACTCTTACTATTGTTCCCATTAGAAAATATCCCCAATATTCCTGTTTTGGGGACCACCCAAATTTTGGATTTTCTTTTACTTTGACTTTCAGTGATAATAGTAAACAGGACAAATAGAGAGAGTGAATCTCCCTAATGAGGACACACCCTCTCCACCCTATTTAAAACGATAAAAAAAGTTTTGCCTTCAGTTATACTTAAACCTCCTCAATTTGGTTTACGTTCCTAAACATTATGGCCATACTTTGTAATGATTTAAACTTATCCTTAAAACTGAACTCCAGACAAACAGGTGAATGCATATGTAGCACACAGATCCTTTTCGCCTTCTTACCTTCCTCTTAAGGGGATCAGACACACCATGCCACATGCCCGCGTCCCCTGGATTAGAGGTCGGGTGGTGTTATGTATTTGGGTCCCGCAGCGAGATGCAAAAGAATCCAGCGATGTCCCCAGAGTAGGCAGTGTCCATGTTCTGGCCCCTCTTCCTTCCTGGACACGGACTCCGGCTCTGTGATTCGCTGGAGCCGTGTGATGTCACTCCCACGCATGCGCACGGGAGCCGCGATTCACGGCACAGGCTAGGGAAGAAACGGCGCTTAGTTTTGTTTCTTCCCCGTGCATGCGCCGTTGGTATTTACAGCGGACTACAAGTGAAATATCTCCTAAACGGTGCATGTTTAGGAGATATTTCCACTACCTATAGGTAAGCCTTATTCTAGGCTTACCTATAGGTAGAAGTCCAACAAGTGGGTTTACAACCACTTTAAGTAACACTTGCA
This sequence comes from Rana muscosa, assembly GCA_029206835.1. Classification (NCBI taxonomy): domain Eukaryota; kingdom Metazoa; phylum Chordata; class Amphibia; order Anura; family Ranidae; genus Rana; species Rana muscosa. The sequence continues at coordinate 527,674,365 of CM055118.1, read as the reverse complement.
GATCTCATGCCCAGCCTGTGACTGTACAGTAAAGAAGAAGCAGTAGACTGATGAGCTAATCTTTCTATCACTCCCCTCCATTAGCATGTTTATTGCACTGTAGCACAACCAATCGCCTAAAGCCAGCCATAGATGGATCACAATTGGCTGGTTCAGCGGGGACCGGCCAGATTTAGATCCATCTATAGGCAGGCTGGTTGCACAGGAGTCGATCTCTCAATAGCTCCATGGGAGGGATTCTCCCATCCACATCGAGTGTATGGATGAGGGAATCAATTTTGCTCTTTCATTCAACCAGCAAATTAATTATGTTTGACCTGCCTATTTGTGCTGCTCCCAAACAAGGATCAGCAAGGTGTCCGTACATGGACACTGGTGTCCGTGAGCAGTCCTTGCAGGGTCCGCAGCCGCCGGTTCCTCCAGTTTTGCGTTGGGCCGCAGGGAGTTGGTCAGAGGAGCAGGACAGATGAATATGCTGTCTGACAATCATAGCATCCACTGATCCACCTGCCCCAACGCTGCCTGCTGGTTGGTAGGACCACCGGTGTCCTATCAACCAATCAGGTGCTTGCCCGTCCCAGGCCCTGACCTTCAGAGGAGGAGAACGGAACTTCCTCCTCTAAACCTGCCCGTGCCCGGTCTCAGTGCTCCGGCCCCCAGCTTCCTCATCGTGAGTCCTATTCCTATAGCCCCACTAGAAGAATCAAATCATAATGTAAGGGGGATCTATGGGGACCCTTCTCTAAAGGGGGATCTATGGGGGATCCTGCTCTAAAGGGGGATATATGTGGAGTCAAAGGCCTTTGATGTTGCTGCTGCGTCTCAATACAACCAAAAATGTAAAAGATAAAATGTTTAAAAGATTTGTAAAATTCTTACAACAGTATACCACAAGCAGTCTTTATATAAATGTTATTTTAAACTTATTTGTACTTGTAGAACTAGGCCATAGAGTGTTTTTTGATGTTTTTAATTAGAAAGGTACCTTAGTGTCCAGGCCCGGACTGGCCATAGGGCACACTGGGCGTTTGCCCAGTGGGCTGGGGCCGCACGTCTGGCTGACATGCAAAGCTGACCACGAGTTCAGACATGCAGGGCTGGCCGCTGATGTTCCGCATATGCTGGGTGGTGGTGGGAGGAGAGGAAAGAGTCTCTTCATTCCCCGCCTAACAAGCCCTTCCATGGCAAACTAGGCCGCTGCTAAACAGAAAGTCCCTGATCGTGCATGCGCCCCACAGCCGCCGGGGGCCTGTGGCAACCAGGACGCCAGGAGAGGAGGGGGGACAGAGAAGAAGAGGCTGAGGCTTTATGCACCACCACCTTCAGTATATGCAGCCACAGCACCTTACTGGCTTTCATGTGCGGGAGGCGGGTCTCAGGTCTCTATACCATTTATAAGTAAAGCAGTGCGACTGGTGTATGCCCACCTCCTTTCATGCCAGTGAAGGGGTTGGATCTGATGCTCCAGGCCAGAGAGCGCTCCTTTTGCTAATGGCAATTATGATCTTTTTTTTTCTTCAGTAACTTCAGTTTGATTAATCAGTGTGCATCTGCTGTCTCTTGGCACTCCTTTCCCTCAGAAGCCATGTGCCTGGCTCAAGCTGAAGGGGAGATAATTCTACCCAGAAAAGTTGACCGTGGATGAAGTATTTAACAGGCTAACAAGCACTACTAAAATAATACACAAAAAGCCAGTTATAAAGCAATACTCCTTTATAACTGGCTCTGTAATGTTTTATAACTGGGTCTGTAAATAATGCTTTATAACTGGCTTTGCAATACTAACAAAGCCAGTTGTAAAGCATTACTTATAGAGACAGTTATAAAACATTACAGAGCCAGTTATAAGGGAGTTTTTCTTAATAACTGGCTCTGTGAGTAAAGCCTAGCACACACGGGCCGAATGTCAGCCGACATTCTGTCAGACCGGCTGCCATACACACAGGCCAAAGTCGGCCATTCGTCCCGGCTTCTGTCAAAGGCTCATGACCAAAAAAGGTTTGCCGATTGGCTCCCAATTAGCGTTCTTAGCCAAAGGCTGAGAACGCTGACCAGAGTGTTCTAGAGGGGGGCCGTCCCCCTGTCAGCAGGGGAGATTGATGTACTAACATCAGATTTTTCAGTTTAGTGTTGTGTACCAGGCTTAATGCTTTATAGCTGGCTTTTCAGTAGTCACAAAGTCAGTTAACTAAGCATTACTCGCAGAGCCAGTTATAAAGGAGTTTTTCTTAATACCTGGCTTTGTGAGTACTCCATTATATCTGGCTTTGTGAGTCATGCTTTATAACTGGCTTTGTACCCATTACTTTAGAAGTTTTAAAAGGAAACTGCACTTTATAACAGAGTAGTAGCTCCCAAACCCTGTTCTAAGGCTAAATTCGCACACGTGTTTAGGCACAATGCAAATGGCAGGGGCAGGAATCTGCTGATTTCTATGGCTTATTTGACACCTTTGAGTAGCTAGCTGCGTTGACTTTTGTGTGTTCTGAAAGTGCAGGAATCAGGGCTTATCTGAGGTATGAAGGTGAAGGAATTGGGCTGATCTGAGGTGTGATGGTGCAAAGCTCAGTTGATTTCTTACTATTATTCAAGTGGCTTACAGCAGTGGTTCTCAAGCCTGTCCTCAATTTAGGGTTGCCACCTCATCCCTTTAAACCAAACACATATTAATTACACAGGTTCTGTGGCTGACTAAGGTGGTAATTAAACTCACTTAGTGCCTTATCTGCATTCAATTAGCCTCAGGACCTGTGTAATTATTATGTGTTCAGGTTTAAAGGGATGAGGTGGCAACCCTACCTAAAGTGCCCCCAACAGGCCATGTTTGCAGGTTTTACTTTATCTTGCACAGGCATTTTAAATCAGAGTCAATGGATTGGTATTTTGGACAGCTATTTTATCTAAGAGAAATTCCCCAAAAATGGCTTGTAGGGGGTACCAGTGGTTTACAGCATTTTCTTTATAAAGATTACTTTCCTTGTGAAGTTGACAGTTTTTTTTTTTTTTTTTTATGTATCTGGCCTTCTTAATTTCTTTTAAAACATTTTTCGGCACACTATGCCCAAAAGGTTGCCCCTGAAATAGAGCAACCCTCATCTTGTGCTGCTTCATACTATTTTGAGGACTCCACCATCAAAACCAGAGGTAAAGTAAGTCAAAAAACAGCATCATATGGCAGCTCTGATCTAAATTGATCCCAATCTGTCAGATAAAACTACAAAAAGTACCTTAGTCGAATCCACACATCATGGAACCCCAAATACCATCATCAACCACCCCCGTGAATTCCCCTCCCTGGGCTGCGCAGTCTAAAATGCCCGGGACTATTTTTTGTCCCAGTCCGGGCCTATTGGTGTCCTTCACTAAGGTCTGTACTTTGAAAAATGTCCATAGCCTTGGTCCTTGCCTATCCCTGCTCCCAACCCTAGTCAGAGCTTTGCTGTACAGGGAGTGCAATAGGCTGATTTCAAGTCACATGCATGTACTTATTGCTTATTGTTTACATTAAAAAATAAAATAAAATTATATGTTAAATAAATATAGAGCTAAGTTATTTTCTAGCTTTTTTTTACCTGCCTAATGTTCAGCCCTTATATTGTTTTGTGCTAGGATGAGATGAGGCGTACTTTTACTTTTAAGTTGATTCCTAAAGCTAACTTCTGTAAAAGTTTTTGAGATGTAAAGATAAAATTCCATCTCCATTGGGTTTAAGTGGACCATACACAAGTTTAGATCTTTACAATAACAGGAGCAAGTAAAGGAGTTGTAAAGGCAGAAGGTTTTTTATCTTAATGCATTCTATGCATTAAGATAAAAAACCTTCTGCGTGCAGCAGCCCCCCTAATACATACCTGAGCCTCATCTATCTCCAGCGATGTCCACAAGCGTCTTAGCCATCCAGGACTCCCCTCCTGATTTGCTGAGACACAGCAGCTGAGCCTCTGGCTCTCAATCAAAGTCAGTTGGCCAATAAGGTGAGAGAGGGGGCGGGGCCAAGTCGGGGCTCCATGTCTGAATGCACACAGGGAGCTCTGACTTGGCTCGGGTGCCCCCATAGCAAGCTGCTTGCTGTCGGGGCACTCAACAGGAGGGAGGGGCCAGGAGCAGCGAAGAGGGACCCAAGAAGAGGAGGATTGGGGCTGCTCTGTGCAAAACCAACTGCACAGAGCAGGTAAGTATAACATGTTTATTTTTAATTTTTTTTAAAGAAGAGACTTTAAAATCACTTTAAGAATGGCATTTTAAAAACACTCTCTCACACTTCATTAATTATTGATCATCTTGTAACATCTGTTTATTCCAGGAAACACAAAAATGAAAAGAAAAAATCTTCAAGCACTGACCCTGTGTAAAACCACATGATCAGAACTACGGACATTGGGTTTCCATTGGGCTCAATAGGATATGATAGTTTTTTTTGCTACAAAATCCAACAAGTTGCTACTTTAACCAGATGTATGTTAAACATGAAGATTTTCAGTGAATGTGATTTTCTCTGGTTTATAAATGTAGTGAATAGTTTGGTAAGCACTATGCCCTACTGTAGAACAGATATTGGCGAATGCCGTAAAATATGTTAACTGTGCAGGTAATTATGGTTTGTAAACAAGGGAGAAAAAATCAGATAACCCAAGATCAACAAATGTGTGTTAACTATCACATTCAGTATTTTGTAAGAGTTCCCCAAGTTGGCTATACTATTGCAAGTAAAACCTACCATGTAAGTTTCATGGTAAGCTATATGTTAGCTCTTAAATAGGAATTACAAAAAAAAAAAAAAAAAACAACATATTTTGAAATTAGATTACTCTTACTTAGGCACATGGCTAAGCAAAGCGCAGTACAGATTTCTACACATTAAATCTTAAAGATATAGAAGCATTTTATACTTTGCAAAGAATGAGTATTTTTTCTAAAGGGATAGGGTGACCTCTAGAGGTTGATTTTAGAACTGCACTTGAAAATTGTTCTGAAAGCTTTCATAGTTACACTAGTGTGTTTCTCAATTCCTAATATATTAAAACATACTGTATAATATAACATTTTAAATTAGGCAACCTATAATAACAAAATTAATTTGCATAACTTAGAACTGTCGGTATAGGTATGTGTATGTGTATATAGGATTGCATTATTATTTTTATTTTTTCCCCTTTTCCACAGACTAACTATGTAGTGGAATTGGTCTGCATTGTACCACACAGTAACAACCTTTTGTCTGATTCAGTGCCCTGAGTTACAAAAAAGTGTGCCTGCAATGCAATACTCTAATGTGCTGCTCATTGAAGCATGGCATAATGCATGTTAAAGTGATTGTAAACCTCAGACATGAAATATGAACAAAGCATATCCCTCTATAGCAGTGGTTCTCAACCAGGAGTCGGGACCACCTCGGGGGTCAAATGATCATTTGCCAGGGGTCACCTAATCCTGGGCTGTTCCTGAAGCCTGCACCATTCTTCCAGACTTTTTGTGGCCGCCCAGCTGGGCTGTTGCTGGAGCCCACGGCTGACCACTCAGCCTCTTCGCAGCCGCCCATTAAGTTCACGGCATGGCTAGGGGGCAGAGACTAGAGGTCAGCTGACTGGTGAGGAATGTGAAGTGGGAGGGGCTGGAAAAGACCCTATCTCCTGATTTTGGCGTAGGTGTCACTGCTATGAGACACCACAAAGTCCGAGAGACACCACAAAGTCAGAGACACAGTGAAGCTGGAGACACAGTGAGTAACACTACCGGTGATTATAGTTGCCATTAAAAGTCCCCACTACAGTTCTCAGATCAGCAGATGACCTTGATCAAGAGCACCTAAGTTGGCTGATCAGAACTCCCCCCAGCACTGCCACTCATCCCAACTTCCTGCCAGGACTGCCACTCATCCCATTCCACCCACCCCCCGCCAAGGAGTAAGAGAAAGAATAAAAATAGAGAATAAGAGGAAAAGAGGGGGGGGGGCGACAAATTAAAGGGGAGAGAAAGAACAAAAAAGGCGGCTAGACGCAGAGATGGGGGGGAAAAAAGAAATTAAGATAGAGAGAGATAAAACGGAAAGAAAGGAGAACAAAAGAGAAAGAGTGGTACATCCTAAAATGTACCATCAGAGGTTTTAATATTGTACGAGTGGAAGGGACTCAGGGAGCGCTAAATGTCCGTGGGTTAGGGGCGAAAATTACTTGTCTTGCCCTGGGAGCTGACGACCCACGCTACGAAAATAATTTCACTGTTAGGGGTCCCCACAACTTGGGAAATTTTATCAAGAGGTCAGGGCACTAGAAGGTTGAGAACCACTGCTCTATAGTGTGTACTTGTCTCAGTTAAGAGCACTAAGGGGGTTATTTACGAAAGGCAAATCCACTTTGCACTACAAGTGCAAATGTAGCGACCTCACCCCTCTCACCCCTTCTCATTCACGGCTTGTCTGTCTCGTCTAGGGGTTAGCACTGGGGGGAGGGATGAGATACACCACGGCCCATGTCCTCCCTCGGATTCCTCCACCCTCGCGGAACTCAGTCGAAGGTACTGAGCTCCAGGCTTCCGCCATAGTACCTCACCCCAGGCTAAAGGTGCCTGAGATGGACTCCATCTCCCGCTCCGGCCAGGTCAAGGGCACCTGGGCCCGGAACTCCGGAACGCCAGCACCCAAGCTGAAGGTGCCTGGGTGCGGCTGCGTCCTCCGACTCTGAACCCCAAGGTAAGGGCATCCGCCCCTTTTATCTCCTCTCCCTTTGCGTCACAGTGGGTTCCCCGCCCCGCTGTACCAGCGCCAGGAAAGGACAAAAAGGGAAGCAGTCTTGCGGTGAGTGTTCAACTCCAGCCAGGGTGACAGCGCCACCTGCAGGCCGCAGGGAACCTCACACCACCAGAGTCCTCCAATAACCACAAAAGGGTCTCAGATTTCCTGACAATCAATGCATCTGGGTTACACTACCACCCAGATGCCTCCCCTAAAATCAAACACCCACTACACAAACTACAAGTGCAAAGTACACTTAAAATTGCACTGAAAGTGCACTTGGAAGTTCATTTGCTGTAAATCTGAGGGGTAGATCTGAAATGAGGGGAAGCTCTCCTGATTTTATTATCCAATCATGTGCACGCTAAAATGCTGTTTTTCATTTTCCTTGCATGTCCCCCTCTGATCTACAGTGACTGCACTTCCAAGTGCACTTTCAGTGCAATTTCAAGTGCACTTTGCACTTGTGGTGCAAAGTGGATTTGCCTTTAGTAAATAACCCCTTAAGTGTCACTTTTGTCTGATGCTTCATTCCTCTGCTATCAGCATGAATCAATTCAAACAAGTTTTCCTGACACCCAGAGAAAAAAGGTGACAGGGAAAAGAGCTCCAGCTAATTGACAGACTCTACTCTGTTCCTGTGTGGTGGCGGGGGGGGGGGGGAGGAGGGTGTCCCTTCCCTTCAATCTGCTCTCAGAGCTCTCCTTCTGAGCTCTGCAGAGTGTAACTTCAACTCTCCGCACCCTGTTTTTTCTGGACTCTCAGTCAGGCTTACATATTCAGCACTGGATGAACAATGGATGTAGAGAAGGAAGAGCTGCAGGTAGACAGGTAGAACTTTTGTAGGGATATTTGTTTAGTCTCTGTGTATCATCTGAGGTCAGTCGCTTCACTGGGTATATGTAAGGGTTTACAATCACTTTAATGCTCATGTGTTAACACAGCCCAACCTAAGAACAACAGTGAGAATTGGTCCTAGGGGTCCGTTCACACTGTTCGGCTGCTGTAATGAGCGCATTGCGCAGTACTGAACATTAATTGCATTGATGAGTTGGAGTGCTTTTCAGCACACAAAAGAAAGAATTGCACTGTAGTGCACCACAACTCGTTGCATCCCTGCTGAAAAAGAGTCAAAAGCTATGCTGGAGTGGCAGCCAATTTTAAAACGAGTGGCCTGTGGGCAGGAATTACCATGTGTACACAGAAAGTGGGAGGATACAACACCACATGGTTGAATTATTGTAGATTTATGATGTAAAAGGCAAATTACCACTGAAATACGGCAGAGTACACAATAGCAATGGTGGGATTTTACTGCTACATACAGAAGAGCGCTCTCTTAGAATAAGCATTGCAGCTGAAGGAAAATCTTAGTCTTCCAGAAATGTCAGCAGACAGGCCGCTAGCGGTATGACTGACAGAAAGGCAGCAGTTCCCTCTAAGTGAAATTTGTGCTCTTCCTATCCACCAGGTACCTTGCCCTAACACTGTTCCTGCTCTCACCTTAATAAGCAGGGCTCTGTCGCTGACCTACTTGTAAGCAGGTCCCTAGCCATCTCCAGTACTTAATACTCCACTAAGAGGCCCCCTACATTGCCAGAAAGGACAGGGGTCTAACACTTCAAACCACAACCACCCCACAGAATGCAACCTCTTCTGCTTTGTGTACCGATGCCAAGTTGAAAAACGTTCACTACACCATGCCCCCGTTAAGCCCTGTACACACGATCAGATTTCCTATGGTCTTTAAACCGATGGATTTTTCCATCGGAAAACCGATGAAGCCGACTTCCATCAGTCTTGCCTACACACCATCAGTCAAAAAAACGACCGTTCCAAACGCGGTGACGTAAAACACTCAGATGAGCCGAGAAAAATGAAGTTCAATGCTTCTGAGTAGGGTTGTCCCGATACCGATACTAGTATCAGTATCGGTACCGATACAGAGCATTTGCCCGAGTACTTGTACTCGGGCAAATGCTCCAGATGCTTCACCCGATACATATCAGCAGTGATCAGTGCGGTGGGGGAGTTACAAGCACCGATCACCGCTGTATAGATTTAAAAGTCTGACAGCCGCTTCTCCGATTCTCTCCACCCCCCCCCCGCGCTGCTTTCAGCTGCTTTAGTGAAATCAGCGGTGATCGGTGCTTGTAACTCTCCCACACACGATCACCGCTGACTGTCCCCGTATACTCCTCCAGCCCCCCTCCATTCTGCTGCTGTCTCCCTCCCTCCATGCTGCTCTCTCGCTCCATGTCCCCCTCCATGCTGCGGTCTCCCTCAGTGTCCCCCTCCATTCTGCTGTCGCCCTCCCTGTCCCCCTCCATTCTGTTGTCTCCCTCCATTTCCCCCTCCATGCTGCTGTCTTCCTCCGTGCTGCCTTCCCCCTCCGTTTTCCTCCCCCACCCCCTCGATCTGTCAGGATGGAGAGCGGAGGTAGGAGCCGGTAAATCCGGCTCCTTACTGTTCGGAATGTAAAGAGTCAGTGATCACTGACTCTGTCCATTCACATAACTGAAACATCGTAAACTGTGTTTACAATGTTTCAGTTTATGAATGAAGAGGAGCCGCTGTCTTCTCTCCATTCATTTTCAGCACAGCTGAGGCTGCTGAGAAAAGGACTGGGGAATCTGTGTCCCTAGTGCCTTTCCCTGTCTCAAAGGGGAGATGTCAGAGGTCTGTTAAGACCCCTGATATCTCACCAAAGCCCCCCAACAGGGCTGATAAAAAAATTAAATAAAAAAATAAATAATAAAAAAATGAATTGTAAATAATAATAAAAAAATAGAAGAAAAAACACACTGACACTGTCCACCCCCACCCCTTAAAAAAAGAAAGCATTGAGCATTGTAAAAAATAAAAAAATAAAAAAAATTGTAAGAAATAAAAAAAATAAAAAATAAAAAATAAACTACTGACATGTGCCACTGTCACATGAGATTTAAAAAAAAGTATCGGTAATCGGTATCGGTGAGTACTTGGAAAAAAGTATCGGTACTTGTACTCGGTCTTAAAAAAGTGGTAGCGGGACAACCCTACTTCTGAGCATGCGTCAACTTGATTCTGAGCATGCGTGGGTTTTTTAACCAATGGACTTGCCCATAGACGATCGGAATTTGCTATCGGTTTTTTATCCATCAGAAAAATTTAAAACATGTTCTATTTTTTGACACCGATGGAAAAAAGACCGATGGGGCCCATACACGATCGGTTTGTCCGATGAAAAAAATCCATCGGACTGTTTTCATCTGTAAAACCGATCGTGTGTACAGGGCTTTAAATATAGAACCGACCCATAACTAGCCAAGAGTAGTCACATTGCAAGGTCCTGCATTTCTCTGTGGTTCTAGATCAGACTTCTGACAGTCTAGTTGAAAACCTGGGGGTCTCCATGGCACCTTTTCTGTAAAGGGGTCTGCTCTTCACCGCCAGGAGGGCAATTTCCTCCCCAGACCACCACCACTCCCAACTGTGTACCCTACATCCAGGGCCCTGTAAACCAGCACTTATGTAGTGAATCATGAGTTGAACCCATTCAAACGCGTGCATCCCTACTGTATAGTGGCCTTGCGCACTTCCTTTCAGATGTCAGGCATTCTCTTGGATAACAGCACTCCAGCCGGAAGCAAAGTATTTTCTTTACTTGCAATAAAGGGTAAAACTTCCTAACGTATCAAAATGTAGAATATAAAATATAGATTTGTGGTGCTCTTTTTCCTTGAGGCCAGTCTTAGTATTTCAAGGCCCATAGCTAGGGAAGCCCATGTAAGGGAACCATCAGGGTTCCACTTAACCCTCTGCTACATTCTTCCTGCCCAACGTACATTACAACTCTTCTTCCCCATAGGGTCCACCCACCTTGTATCAAGGATCCTGCCAGAGGGGCAGGAACAGCAGGTAACTTCCTGTAAAGGAGGAGCCCTTTTCTAGGAAATTAGTTAACCCCTTCTTACCTTTCACACTACAGGCACACCAAATGATGCAGAAAGTGCTATTTCAGCACTCCTCTGACAATATACCCATCAAAATCTTGTAGGATTTCATTCAGTGCACGATGGAAGACGCCAGCCTCTCCAAGATGGCTGCTTGGAGCCCACGAGAGGGCACAATTTTAGTTTTTTATGAGTTGCTGCTAGCCCGTAGAATGTACACAGCACCCTCTTCAGTCCAGTGGACATATTGCAGCATCAACTGTCTACACACCTTAACAAAATGTGTGGAAATGTACAACTAAACATGCATTACTGTAATGCATAGGAACAGTGTGGACCTGGCCCTAAAGAAGAGCTCCAGTCTCCTGTGTAAAAATTTAAAGTCAAACGCTACAAAAACGGTAGTAGCTGACTTTTAATAAACAGCCACTCATACAATGCTGTGTTCCTGTATACCACCATACCTCTGTATCAGTCCCTATGCTATATATTAAAAACCCACAAAGTGGAATAGAGAGAGGAAAATGGGACTTTGTGATACCATAATCATAGAAAAGTGTAATATCTGGCTAAAATTACAACATTTTATTGAGACAACATTAAAAGTGATCCCTTGAGACCAGGACAAAACAGTGTATATAATAACACTGCTATAAACTTAAAATGGTTCAAACACAGTAGCGTGCCAATAATGTTACAGCACAACTGAAAATAACAGTTCCGGATGCATGAAAGTCCAGAGCACTAACGCGTTTCAATTAATTGTCTTCTTTAGGGGGATGACCTCCGGTAATGCATACATACATATATCAGTACAGCAATTGAAGATGCAAAAAATGTTAAAATTCCAACATTTTCATATAGTGGTCATAGATTGGCGTATCAGACTTACAAATTAAAAAATAAAAAATATATTTTTTCAAATTAATAAAAATAAAACATATAATTTAATTTGTAAGTCTGATACACCAATCTATGACCACTATATGAAAATGTTGGTATTTTGTGATTTTATTGTATCTCCAATTGCTGTACTGAAGAGAAATCTATTTGTATTGAAGCCACAATTTGGACTTTAATGGTACCATATAAATGCTTGGGATACGATAGGTAAATAAAAAGTTGAATTTTATTTAGTTTACAACAACATATTAAAACACATACAAAATGTATTGATAAAAGCTCTGTGAATTCAAACATATCGAGTATAACTAAGAAAGACTAGGATTACCAGTTCACCCAGTAACAACTGTATATTTTGGCATGCATGCCAAAATATACAGTTGTTACTGGGTGAACTGGTAATCCTAGTCTTTTTCAGTTACACCCGAGATATTTAAATTCACAGAGCTTTTATAAATACATTTTGTATGTATTTTAAAGAGGAAGTAAACCCTGCAAGAGAAAGGCACAATGAGCTAGTATGCATAGCATACTAGCTCATTATGAATTACCCCCAAAACGCTACTCGTTCCCCTCCCATGCCATGTTGCCTACGAGTCCCTCCCGTGTATCGCCGCTCCGGCGCTGTGACTGGTCGGAGCGGCGATGACGTCACTCCCGCGAATGCGCGCGGGACCGGCACAATCCCCATGCATGCGCATGTGCGCGGTTCCGGCATTATCTCATTGATAAAACCGTCACACTCAGTGCGCCTGCGCCGTTGTCTACGTAGACATCGGTGCAGTCCTTTCTGCAAATATCTACTTAACCGTCTAGGTTAAGGAGATATTTCTTGCACCTACAGGTAAGCCTTAATCTAGGCTTACCTGTAGGTGCAAGTGGTCAGAGAGGGTTTACAACCACTTTAATACGTTGTTGTAAACTAAATAAAATTTTACTTTTTGTTTACCTATCGTATCCCATCTTTTTTCTTCCACTTCACAATTATGTGCCACCTTGTGTTGGTCTATTGCATAAAATCCCAATAACATACATTTAAGTTTTTGGTTGTAACATGACAAAACATGGAACATTTCAAGGGGTATGAATACTTTTTCAAGGCACTGTATGTATTCTAGAGATTCTCTGAATGCATTACCGGAGCTCCGCATCAATCTGGAGAAGATTCTGGAGGTCTTTGTTCACAGGACATATATTATTTCTAAAAGAGATAGATAGATAGATAGATAGATAGATAGATAGATAGATAGATAGATAGATAGATAGATAGATAGATAGATAGATAGATAGATAGATAGAATATCTATACAGTACATAAATATGCATCCTAACATCCTGCAAATTCATCTTTTCCATTTTATATCAGCGCAGGTGTTTAGTGACAGTATGAAAGCCCCTTGTGGAAAACTGATACAAATGTGAGTCAAATTGTTTGCACAGCTTTAATTCATTTGCTCTTGTAAAGGTGTGAAGTATGTCAGTGGCTTGTGTCTGGGCAAATAGGACTGATTTTGTCAAAGTCAACATTGTCTTTTTTTGTTCTCAATGAACGTTGGGAGGTTGAAATAATGTTGTGAATAGAAAGATGTGGAAATATGCGATTGAAGCAGAAGACGGCTTTATCACTGTGGCAGCAGAGTTTTTAGAGTTACTCTAGTGTATAAAAATAATAAACTGGTCTATAGCGTGGGAACAAAAAAAAATTGTGGTGTAAGTAAATTATTCTCATTCAAAAAAATAAATAAATACTCAGTATTGCATACCTTATGAATACACAATGACAGGAAGTTCAGTACATTTATAACACATCCATAAAAAACAGAAAAATACTGAAGAAGAGAAGTAAAAAATTACAAGCAAGCAGACTCTTTATTGCATAAGAAAAAAAAAAAAAAAGATATACCTGTGCTCAGATCCCAATAGCTTGTCCATGCATATAATCTACCAGGTGCTAAAGGGGTGTGACTACATATTAACACAAAAAATACTGGATGGGCCCTCTGCATACTGCTACACCCTTTCAAACAATCTTTGCAATAAAAAAATAGGGATATTCAGTTCACACATATTGTAATACCATAGTAGCCAACAGTCTAGATTTTCCATGAAAAATCATGGGAAATTGGCTGTCCTGGTGTATCACCAGTGCCCCCGCTAGAGGTCTGGGGTCGGCGCTGGTGATTTGGGCTCTGCTGCCATTTTTGCAAAGACCAGCTCTTGTGTAGGTTGAGGGGAAGAAACAAGAGGCGGAGTCGGGGTGGCAATGAAAGCCGCTGCCAATAGAAATGGAGCTGCCGCCAACCCCCCGGCCCCAGGAGGTTGGCGGCAGCTCCTTTTCTATTGGCAGCCTCTTGTTCCTTCCCCTTGGCCTCCACGAGAACTAGTCTTCTCTAAAATGGCGGCGGATACCAAATCACCAGTGCCAAACCCAAACCTCTAGCAGCGGCTCTGGTGATACAGCAGTATGGAGGTCTCATAATGCATCTGGTGGCAAGCTGCATCTGGTGGCAAGTGCGTGTTGCATCTGGTGACAAGTGACATAAGCTGCATCTGGTGGGAAGTGACACAAGCTACATCTGGTGGGAAGTGACACAAGCTACATCTGTTGGCAAGTGACATGCTGCATCTGGTGGCAAGTGACACAAGCTGCATCTGGTGGCAGGTGACTAGCTGCAACTGGTGGGAAGTGACGCACTGCATCTGGTGACAAGCTGCATCTGGTGGCAAGTGACATCCTGCATCTAGTGACAAGTGTCGTGGCAGGTGACATGCTGCATCTAGTGGCAGGCAACATGGCAAGTGACACGCTGCATCTGGTGGCAGGCGACTTGGGGAAGTGACACAAGCTGCATCTGTTGGCAAGTGACATACTGCATCTGGTGGCAAGTGACACAAGCTGCATCTGGTGGCAGGTGACTAGCTGCATCTGGTGGCAGGTGACTAGCTGCATCTGGTGGGAAGTGATGAGCTACATCTGGTGACAAGCTGCATCTGGTGGCAGGCGACGGGGAAAGTGACAAGCTGCATCTGGTGGCATGTGATGTGGCAAGTGACACGCTTAGGGTTCCCCCTGATTTGGCATTATGGTGAGTTGAACTATTTCATTTTATTTTACAATGTAATAATAGAAATAATGCACTTCAATCATCCTGACACCATATCCACCCGACCCCCCACGATCCTTGGCAGCATTTTCTTTCATGAGACCAGTCCCTGGTGCCAAAATGGTTGGGGATCACTGCTGTAGGCAACCCATCAAATCACCGGAGGGCCGCAGCTTGGGTCTATGAACACATGGCAGTGGGCCATGTGGAACTGCACATGAGCCGCTCTGGCTCGGCCCTTCGGGCTTGGGCAAGCTTGGCCAAGCTCGGCCTAGCTCGGGCTCATGCACATGGCATCCTAATGCAGTGGGTGCGCCCCCCAGATATAGGTGAATGGAGGAATGCAGGGACCGAACGGGACTCGACAGGACTGGTGATTATCACCCCCATCTCCTCTGTACACCTCCTCTGTGTGCTGTTAGCTGTGTCCTTAGTATTAATCTTAAAGTTGAACTATGGGCAAAACTTTTTTTTTTTCATTTTGGATAGAGTAAGAGAGAGTTACAACCCCTGGGAGATTTTTTTTCATCATCTCTGTCCCATTGCAGAGATTTCACTTCACTTCCTGTCCCATAGCCAAACAGGAAGTGAGAGGAAATCTCTGCAAATTAAAGGAATTTCTTGGGGAGCCCCAGCTCACCAGAACTAGTGTCCCCATTGGAAGATTTTCCATCTGTTACTTTTCTGGGGACAACCCAAAATTTGGGGTTTTCTTTCACTTTCAATGATAATGGTAAATAGGACAAATAGAGAGTGTGAATCTCCTTAACGGGGGGCACGGACAGCAATAAAAATTCACAGGGGCTATAATCCCTCTCCACTCTATCCCCCAAAAAGAAATGTTTTGCCTTTAGTTATACTTTAATCGGTGTCCTTAATCTCTGACCATTGCTATCATGTCCACAATCTCTGACCCCCGCTCTTGCAGTAGGTCTGCAGTCTCCTGTATCATGTCCGTGCCATCTTATTTCTATGGGATGTTTACAATCCTTGTAATAGGAATAAAAGTGATAAAAAAAAAATTGAAGGGACAGTGTAAAAATAACACATATGTAAGTTACACATGCATATGTAAACAGTGTTTGAACTGCACACGTGAGGTATGACCCCAAACTTGCGGGAGAAATAATTCTAGCACTAGACCTTCTCTGTAACTATAAACAGGTAACCTGTAGAAATGTTTAAAGCGTTGAATATGGAGATTTTTAAGTACCGTAGATTGTCACCATTCCACGAGCATGCACAATTTTAAAGTGTGACATGTTCGGTATCTATTTACTACTTGGTAAGCATCATCTTTCGTATTGTACAAAAAAAAAATCAGGATATATACTGTGTTTTGTTTTTTGTTTTTATTCCAAAAAAATTGCTTTTGAAAAAATGCTGTGCAAATACCATGTGGCATAAAAAATTGCAACAATCGCCATTTTGTTCCTTAGGGTCTCTGCTAAAAAAAAAATATCTATCTCTATATATATATATATATATATATATATATATATATATATATATATGTAGTGGGTATGTACTTTCCCGTGTGTAATTTGAACTTGGCAGAGACATCAGTGATGTGTAATTCCCTGCAGCCCAGCAGGTGGCGCTGTCGCCCTGGGCTGGGGTTGAATCATTGCTGTGTGCCGTGCCTCCTTTTTGTCCTTCCTCGGCAGCGGTATGGTGGGGCGGGGAACTCGCCGTGCTTGCTGGGAGAGGGTATAAAGGGGCCGGTCATCTTTGTCACGGGGTCGAGTCCCAGGCACCTTCAGCCTGCGGGTGATGGTCAGCGTCGGCTCTAGTGCGCGGTACCCACCCACCCATATCCCCTTTTATAGGGCACTCCTCTCTAAACAATTCTCAACAGAATTATCCATCTTTTGGCTTAGGACACGCTTTGTTAAAGCTCTCTGAATGCCAATGAAAGGAATGAAAGTTGGGGCTTTGATGGGGCTTCAGTGGGGCTTCGATGGGGCTTTGTTGGGGCTTCAGTGAGGCTTCTGTGAGGCTTTGTGGAGTTTCGATGAGGCTTCAAGCGAGCTTTGACATAGATTTCTATGGAGGTTTTGAAGAAGCTTTGAAGCACCACTGAAGCTACATGGGCTATAATTTTTGAAGAGAAGCCAAAGCAAAGCAAAAGCAGGTGTAAACAGGACTTTAAGCTAACTATTTTATTTAGTGACAGGAGCTTTTGACTAGCATTCAGAGAGCTTTAACAAAGCCTGTCCGAAGCCTTGTTGAAGCCGAAGGAAGGGTAAATGAGCCCCCTGAGCCCCCTGTCAGAACACAATAGCACAGCAGGGGAGATCGCTGTGATAACATTGGATTTTTAGTACAGAGGCTCCGACCTGAGCTGTCAGTGGTGTGTACAAGGCTTTTGGGTTTTCCCAAGAACAAGAGGTTAAGTGACAGTCTAGGGACAACTGTATAAGAGGGGAATTCTACTTTGGAAGATTTCATCTTACTTTCCTGTAGCGTATCTGGGATAGGAAGAGAAGGGAAAGTTCCTCAATGGTACACAGACACAAAAAATTAATTGTTAGTGATTTTAAGCTTTTTCTACTGTATAAAAAATAAAAAGTTTTGGCTATACATTCACTTTAATCCCTATGGAACTTGCAGGCACATTGGAGCAAAAATGTTAATTGCAAACACTGCCCAGCACAGTGAAAAGCAAGGCAGTGTAAAGGGGAGTAGTGCTGCATCTGAGTTCTAATTGTTGGTATTCTAGTTAAGGGGGTAAGGAGAACCCATACTTTTTTTTTCATACAAAAATACAGCTGTAAATTTGTGCTGCATTGGTTTAATCAGAATTTGTCTACTTCAAGGGGAATGCAACCTTTTGAGAGCAGTGTTCCAAAAAATGTTTGAAAGATGAGAGTTCCAGACAAGGCTTCTATTAGTCATGAGGCTCAGTACAGCCTACCTGACAGGCCCCCATACTGCTCCCTTTTGTCACTTTAACTGCCACCCCAGTCCCCGTGACCATTCAGACATCCACCATACCTGTACAACCTGGCACGCTGGCTCCAATTCAGCAGGAGAGGGTGGACAACCCAGAGCTGGAAATATGTGTATAAAGTCCAATGAGAGCACCAAAGTCCAAAGGTCTCAACTTTTATTGATCAAATTAGTTCACAGTAGAAGAACACAGAACATCCAACACTTTTCAGGGGTAAAACAAACTTCTTCAGGGCTTAGAAACTCTAGGAGTTCTAGCATGACATAATCACCAGGGATCAGGGCCGGTACAAGGGGGGGTGGAAGGGGCGGATGCCCTGGGCGAGACCATTTACTGGAGGAAAGGGGGCGCAGTAGAAGTGCTGGTGTACCGGCCGCGCTACATAGATAACAACAGCATGTGCCGAGTGCGCTCCTGCACCCGGCACAAGCCTGAGATCAGTCCCGCTCTGCCCCTCACTTCTCTATCGGGCAGAGTAATCTCACAAGAGAGAGAATGCCTGTCAGCTCTTGCAGTGATTTCTTCCCCCCTCCCTCTCCTCGCTGACTCCAATGGTAATGCGAGTAGCCAGGCCACCCATCTGCTCCCAATTGAAGCGCAGGCCGGGTCTCCTGCTTGTCATAATGACTGCAGCAGACCCGGCTTCTGAAGCGAGCAGCGCTTCCGCCCCCCAGCCCGCCCCTGTTTGTATGCTCAGAAAGCTATGCTGGCAAAACTCACAGCACAGCAAGGAGATGCACGATGATGTCATACCAGTGCTTGGTCCGCATAGAGAGGGATCTGTGCAGTCACATGCCAATTTTTATCCAATCATTCTACTCCAGCCCCTCCCCTTTCTCCTGCCGCCAGATTTGGACAACTTTAAGCAGCAGTTCCAGAGGAGGAGGAAGTGGCTAAAATGACCCCTCTGCTCCTCTGAGTCACAGTGAGTTTTTTTCCTTTGCTTCAGGAATAGAAAGCAGCAGCATGGATAGTCAGTGATAGGGAGAGGGGCAGCAGCATGGTAGGTTGGTTGTTTAGTGCAGGCAGCAGAGAGAGAGAGGGGAACAGGATCCGAGGAAGACATGCTCTTACAGTCTGTTCATGTTCATCCTGACACCGGGCTGTGAAAGATCTTCATCATCAGAGGGACAGAACACAGACTTGCATTCCTTTAAACCAGCAGAAATCATGTTTCTTACATTAGAGCTCTACCTGGGAGAAAAGAATGCAAGGTCTGCGTGTTCTGTCTCTCTGCTTCACAGTGGCGGCTGGTGAAGTTTTAGGATGGGGGGGGCGCAAGACCCCGCCCCTCCAAGGTTGGCCCCTCCCACTTCTCATAAGCCACACCCCTTATAGAATCCACCCACTCCGTCCCATGTATTCCCCTCATAGTGCATTATACACCCGGCTCTGCACATCATATACCAGGCTGCACATTATACACAGGGCTCTGCACATCATATACCAGGCTGTATATTATAAACAGGGCTCTGCACATCATATACCAAGTTGCACATTATACACAGGGTTCTGCACATCATATACCAGGCTGCACATTATACACAGGGTTCTGCACATCATATACCAGGCTGCACATTATACACAGGGCTCTGCACATCATATACCAGGCTGCAAATTATACACAGGGCTCTGCACATCATATACCAGGCTGCACATTATACACAGGGCTCTGCACATCATATATCAGGCTGCACATTATACACAGGGCTCTGCACATCATATACCAGGCTGCACATTATAAACAGGGCTCTGCACATCATATACCAGGCTGCACATTATACACAGGGCTCTGCACATCATTAAGGATGAGTTCTGGCGCATTCGCAACACTCCACGTGCAGAGCCCGCCAGGAAGTCGGCACGGCGCTGCGCTAATCACAGGCAGGGAGACATTTCCCGATCTCTGCAGCCCAGCATCGGGACAATGTCTCCCTGCCTGTGATTAGTGCAGTGCTGTGCTGACTTCCTGGCGGGCTCTGCACGTGGAGTATGCAAACACGCCAGAGCTCATCCCTACACATCATATACCAGGCTGCACATTATACACAGGGCTCTGCACATCATATACCAGGCTGCACATTATACACCGACGAAGCTTCAATTTGTTTTAAAACCCAGATGATATCTGGAGATCACAGACTAGGAAATGGTTTAAACTTGCATTTTAAGTTCTGACTTTATTAACCCATTGCATAGCCTCTTTACAACAAACATTAAACGTTAGACGACAGAGGTTGCATTTAAAAAGGTAATTTCGCTTTTGATTAGAAAAAATGTAAGTACTACACTACATTTTGTATTTTTACAATTACAATTACCTATGAAGTTTCATCTGGTGTACATGTAGGGTGGTGTTTTGTACACGGTCAATGTACAGAACACCAACTGTGTTATGTAAGTTTCAATACAAGCAATAACAAGTAGAGATCTGCAATGACATTTGCCAACTTACAACCTGGAAATATGCTTCGTTTTAGGTCCAAATGTAGGAAAAAACTCGGGCCCAATTCATCCCTGAAATGGAGAACAGGGACGCACCGGACCCCTGCTGTGAGCCTCTCTGCACAAGTGTGAATCTAGCCTGAACGGGGCCTTAAACTTACTCTGAAGCATGAATCGGACTGATGGTATATCAAGCACAGAGACTTGTGATGATCGCTTATGAATATGGCTACATGAGATTACAAAGGGCTCTGATTAAAGCTTAAAAAATACTGGCATTTGACTTTTTTTTTCTCAGCCTGTAAAAGCAACTGTATGTTAGCTTATGTGTCTATGTGCACACAGGCGTTTACAGACATATTAGAAGCAGAGCAATTACAGGCTGAAAAAAAAAAAAAACCCCATGGAAAGCACATTTAGAAGAGGAGGTGAATCGCAGAAAAAAGATAAACACACTGAAACGCTAGACGCATTTAGGCGCATTTGAGAGGTAATGCATTTAAATGGCCAGAACAAATAAATATTTTGGCCAATAGGATACATTTACGATAAAACGCATGACGCGCCTGCAGTGGGCTTTTTTCCTGCCAGGAGTTCTGATGTTTAGAGGAGCAAAGCAAACACCCTGTGTGCATGAGGTCTATTGGGTAGATTATGAAATGTTATGGACATTAGACTATTATTAAAGAAGTAGGGAATCCGCACTCAGGAAAACACCAGACAGAGGTTGCAGCCCCCCTAAAAACTCCCTAGGGAGAATAGGATATAATATAAAAGAATGGGGTGTTGCGCTACCTCCCACCAGGGATGAGCCGAACACCCCCCTGTTCGGTTCGCACCAGAACCTGCGAACAGACAGAATGTTTGCGTGAACTTTAGAACCCTATTAAATACAATGGACTCGAACGTTCGAAATCTAAAGTGCTAATTATAAAGGCTAATATGCAATTTATTGTCCTTAAAAAGTGTTTGGGGACCCGGGTCCTGCCCCAGGGGACATGTATCAATGCAAAAAAAGGTTTAAAAAATAGACGTTTTTACGAGAGCGGTGATTTTAATAATGCTTAAAATGAAAAAATAAAAGTGAAATATTCCTTTAAATTTTGTACCTGGGGGGTGTGTATGATATGCATGTAAAGTTGCGCATGTTTCCCGTGCTTAGAACTGTCCCTGCACAAAGTGTCATTTTTGAAGGAAAAAAAGTCATTTAAAACTCACTCGCGGCTATTAATGAATTGTCGGCTTTTATCAATACATAGAAAAGTCATTGATAAAAAAAAAAAAAAGCGTGGGGGTTCCCCCAAATTCAATTACCAGGCCCTTTAAGTCCTTGAGATCTGGCATGGATTTTAAGGGGAACTCCACCCCAAATTTAAAAAAAAATGGCGTGGAGTCCCCCCAAAAATCCATACCAGACCCTTACCAGACCCTTATCTGAGCACGCAACCTGGCCGGCCGCAGGGGAAGAGGGGGGGACGAGAGAGCGCTCAGCGGACCAGATGCAGAACGAGAGAAGGGGCGGGTCTATACATGTATTACACAGCGAACGAAGTTCCCCATCAGGTCCGCCCCCTCGGTATGTCCGACCCCGCCTACGTCATTGGTCTGAGCGGGGAACTTCCTTCACTGTGTAATTTAAATTTACACAGTGAAGGAAGTTTCCCGCTCAGGCCAATGACGTAGGCGGGGTCCGACATACCGAGGGGGCGGACCTGATGGGGAACTTCGTTCGCTGTGTAATACATGTATAGACCCGCCCCTTCTCTCGTTCCGCATCTGGTCCGCTGAGCGGACCTGATGGGGAACTTTAGAAGGGGCGGGTCTATACATTTAAAACACAGCGGAGGAAGTTCCCCATCAGGTCCGCACAGGCACAACCAATGACGGACAGCGCTGGACATCGGGATCGCCGCGGGACACTGGATTTCATCGCTGGAATGTTTTTGTTTTTATTTATTTTTATTTATTTTTAATAAAGGACTTTTCCAAGGTGTTTGTGTTTTTATTTACATTTTTTGACACTTTCTTAGTGAAATGGTAGGGGTACAATGTACCCCTTACCAATTCACATAGGGGGGGCAGGGATCTGGGGGTCCCCTTTGTTAAAGGGGTCTTCCAGATTCCGATAAGCCCCCTGCCCGCAGACCCCCACAACCACCGGGCAAGGGTTGTGGGGATGAGGCCCCTGTCCCCATCAAAATAGGGACATCCTCCCCATGTTGAGGGCATGTGGCCTGGTACGGTTTAGGAGGGAGGGGGGGCCGCTCTCTCGTCCCCCCCTCTTCCCCTGCGGCCGGCCAGGTTGCGTGCTCAGATAAGGGTCTGGTATGGATTTTTGGGGGGACTCCACGCCATTTTTTTAAAAATTTGGGGTGGAGTTCCCCTTAAAATCCATGCCAGATCTCAAGGGCCTGGTATGGATATTTAGGGGGAACATGACGCCATTTTTTTTAAATTTGTGGCGGGGTTCCCCTTAATATCCATTCCAGACCTAAAGGGCCTGGTAATTGAATTTGGGGGAACCCCCACGCTTTTTTTTTTTTTTTATCAATGACTTTTCTATGTATTGATAAAAGCCGACAATTCATTATAGCCGCGAGTGAGTTTTAAATGACTTTTTTTCCTTCAAAAATGAAATTTTATGCAGGGACAGTCCTAAGCACGGGAAACATGCGCCACCTTACATGCATATCATACACACCCCCCAGGTACGAATTTTAAAGGAATATTTCACTTTTATTGTTTCATTTTAAGCATTATTAAAATCACTGCTCCTAAAAAAACGGCCGTTTTTAAAACTTTTTTTTGCATTGATACATGTCCCCTGGGGCAGGACCCAGGTCCCCAAACACTTTTTAGGACAATAACTTGCATATAAGCCTTTATAATTAGCACTTTAGATTTCTCCCATAGACTTTTCGAATTTGCCGCAAACACCCCAAATTATAGAGACCCACCGGGTCTAAGTGATCTCAAGTAAATGTATAAGGACAGGCTGTACTGAGTTCTTGGGTCTGTACACCTACAGTGCCCATTATGAGGGGATCCCACTGTCCCTGTACTGAGTTCCTGGGTCTGTACACCTACTTTGCCCATTATGCGGGGTTCCCACAATCCCTGTGCAGAGTTCCTGGGTCTGTACACCTGAGGTGCCTATTATGAGGAGTTCCCACGATCCCTGTACTAAGTTCCCAGGTCTGTACACCCGCTGTGCCCATTATGAGGGTTCCTCCCATCATCCCTGTACACCTACTGTGCCTATTATGAGGGGTTCCCACCATCCCTGTACTGTGTTCCTGGGTCTGTACACCTGCTGTGCCCATTATGAGGGTTCCCACCATCCCTGTACTGAGTTCCTGGGTCTGTACACCTACGGTGCCTATTATGAGGGTTCCCACCATCCCTGTGCTGAGGTCCCGGGTCTGTACACCTGCTGTGCCCATTACGAGGGTTCCCACCATCCCTGTACTGAGTTCCTGGGTCTGTACACCTACTGTGCCCATTATGAGGGTTCCCACCATCCCTGTGCTGAGTTCCCGGGTTTGTACACCTACTGTGCCCATTATGAGGGGTTCCCACCATCCCTGTAACAAGTTCCTGGGTCTGTACACCTGCTTTGCCCATTATGAGGGTTCCCACCATCCCTGTGCTGAGTTCCCGGGTCTGTACACCCGCTGTGCCCATTATGAGGGGTTACCACCATCCCTGTGCTGAGTTCCTGGGTCTGTACCCCCGCTGTGCCCATTATGAGGGGTTCCCACCATCCCTGTACTGAGTTCCTGGGTCTGTACACCCGCTGTGCCCATTATGAGGGTTCCCACCATCCCTGTAACAAGTTCCTGGGTCTATACACCTGCTGTGCCCATTATGAGGGTTCCCACCATCCCTGTGCTGAGTTCCCGGGTCTGTACACCTGCTGTGCCCATTATGAGGGTTCCCACCATCCCTGTACTGAATTCCTGGGTCTGTACACCTACTGTGCCCATTATGAGGGTTCCCACCATCTCTGTGCTGAGTTCCCGGGTCTGTACACCTACTGTGCCCATTATGAGGGGTTCCAACCATCCCTGTAACGAGTTCCTGGGTCTGTACACCTGCTGTGCCCATTATGAGGGTTCCCACCATCCCTGTGCTGAGTTCCCGGGTCTGTACACCCGCTGTGCCCATTATGAGGGGTTACCACCATCCCTGTGCTGAGTTCCCGGGTCTGTACACCCGCTGTGCCCATTATGAGGGGTTTCCACCATCCCTGTGCTGAGTTCCTGGGTCTGTACACTTGCTGTGCCCATTATGAGGGGTTCCCATCATCCCAGTGCTGAATTCCTGGGTCTGTACACCTACTGTGCCCCCCCCATCTGAATCGCGGCAGCCGATCTAATTTGCATAACAATGCCCGTGCGATTTACATGTGAATAATGTTAATTTAAGAACAATGCCTTTTGTTCCTCTATAGCAGATGAACAGGCAGGGGACAGAAAAGGGAAGGTGTACTGACTTGCATTACATGGAGAGAGTTGAAGTAAAGTCAGAGATTAAAATGCTGCTTTACAGTCTCTCAGGAGTCAGGACACAGTGATAATAGCTCCTTCTGTCCCCCTCCCCCCCTACAGTCCTGGCATGTAGAAATGTACCTGAAGATTTCTGCGTGATCCCTCTGTGTGCATTTCTGGATGTTGAGTCTGTGTCAGAGGGATGAATGGAGCTGCCTCAGCTCCCTTGTCTGCCCTGACCAGTTCTCTTCTGCTCGTGATTTCCCCCTCAATTACTGAAGGAGACAGGCAGCCTGTGAGCCAATGATGCTGCAGGTCTGATTAAAGCCCCACCCTATGGACCCAATCAATTACAAGCACTGGAAATCTAATGCTAGAGCCTAGATGTGGAGTTTTTGTGGCTACAGCATTTGCGCCCCGAACACACTCTAAACTATGCCAATAGAGCTTCTTAGCCCCAATCACGTGTTTACACATGGGTCATGCCTCCAATAGCACCCCGTGTCCGGCGCCCTTAACACACCCACTTAAAGGGACACTTTAACCACCTAAGCCCCGGACCATTATGCATCTTAAGGACCAGAGGTGTTTTCAGAATTTGGCACTGCACTGCTTTAACTGGAAATTGTGCGGACATGCAATTTTGTACCCAAACAAAATTTGCGTCCTTTTCTTCCCACAAATAGAGCTTTCTTTTAATGGTATTTGATTGTCTCTGTGATTTTTTTTTTTTCGATATAAACGGAAAAAGACTGAAATTTTTTTAAAAAAATGATATTTTCTACTTTTTGTTATAAGAAAAATCGAATAAACTCAATTTTAGTCATACATTTAGGCCAAAATGTATTTAGCCACATGTCTTTAGTAAAAAAATGTCAATAAGTGTATATTTATTGGTTTGCGCAAAAGTTATAGCGTCTACAAACTAGGGTACATTTTCTGAAATTTACACAGCTTTTAATTTATGACTGCCTATCTCATTTCTTGAGGTGCTAAAATGGCAGGGCAGTACAAAACCCCCCCAAATGACCCCATTTTTGAAATAAGACACCCCAAGGAAATTGCTGAGAGGCATGTTGAGCCCATTGAATATTTTTTTTTGTCCCAAGTGATTGAATGACAAAAAAAAAAAAATTACAAAAAGTTGTCACTAAATGATATATTGCTCACACATGCCATGGTTATATGTGGATTTGCACCCCAAAATACATTTAGCTGCTTCTCCTGAGTACAGGGATAACACATGTGTGGGAATTTTTAGGAGCCTAGCCGCGTACGGGACCCAGAAAACCAAGCACCGCCTTAACCACTTAAGCCCCGGACCATTTGGTAGCTAGAGGACCAGAGGTGAATTCAGAATTTTGCACTGCGCTGCTTTACCTGTAAATTGTGCGGACATGCAATGTTGTACCCAAACGAAATTTGCGTCCTTTTCTTCCCACAAATAGAGCTTTCTTTTAATGGTATTTGATTGCCTCTGCGATTTTTATTTTTTGCGATATAAACGGAAAAAGACCGAAAATTTTGAAAAAAAATGATATTTTCTACTTTTTGTTATAAGAAAAATCGAATAAACTCAATTGTAGTCATACATTTAGGCCAAAATGTATTCAGCCACATGTTTTTAGTAAAAAAAATGTCAATAAGCGTATATTTATTGGTTTGCGCAAAAGTTATAGAGTTTACAAACTAGGGTACATTTTCTGAAATTTACACAGCTTTAAATTTATGACTGCCTATCTCATTTCTTGAGGTGCTAAAATGACAGGGCAGTACAAAAACCCCCCAAATGACCCCATTTTGGAAAGTAGACACCCCAAGGAAATTGCTGAGAGGCATGTTGAGCCCATTGAATTTTTTATTTTTTTGTCCCAAGTGATTGAATAATGACAAAAAAAAAAAAAAAATTACAAAAAGTTGTCACTAAATGATATATTGCTCACACATGCCATGGTTATATGTGGAATTACACCCCAAAATACATTTTTCTGCTTCTCCTGAGTACGGGGATACCACATGTGTGGGACTTTTTAGGAGCCTAGCCGCGTACGGGACCCCGAAAACCAAGCACCGCCTTCAGGATTTCTAGGCACAAATTTTTGATTTCACTCCTCACTACCTATCACAGTTTCGAAGGCCATAAAATGCCAAAATCGCACAAAACCCCCCCAAATGACCCCATTTTGGAATATAGACACCCCAAGCTATTTGCTGAGAGGAATGGTGAGTATTTTACAGCTCTCATTTGTTTTTGAAAATGAAGAAAGAAAATATATATATATATATATATTTTTTTTCAATTTTCAAAACTTTGTGACAAAAAGCGAGATCTGCAAAATACTCACAATACCTCTCAGCAAATAGCTTGGGGTGTCTACTTTCCAAAATGGGGTCATTTGGGGGGGGTTTGTGCTATCTGGGCATTCCATGGCCTCCGAAACTGTGATAGGCAGTGAGAAGTGAAATCAAAAATTTACACCCTTAGAAAGCCTGAAGGCGGTGCTTGGTTTTTGGGGTCCCGTACGTGGCTAGGCTCCCAAAAAGTCTCACACATGTGGTATCCCCGTACTCAGGAGAAGCAACAGAATGTATTTTGGGGTGTAATTCCACATATGCCCATGGCATGTTTGAGCAATATATCATTTAGTGACAACTTTGTGCAAAAAAAAAAAAATTGTCGTTTTTCCGCAACTTGTGTCAACATATAAAATATTCCATGGAGTCGACATGCCTCTCAGTATATAGCTTGGGGTGTCTACTTTCCAAAATGGGGTCATTTGGGGGGGTTTTGAACTGTTCTGGCATTTTATACACAACATTGGGAAGCTTACATCCACTCTTCTAACCACTTGAAGACAAAGCCCTTTTTGACACTTTTTGTTTACATGAAAACATTTTTTTTTTTGCAAGAAAATTATGTTGAACCCCCAAACATTATATATATTTTTAAAGCAAAGGCCATACAGATTAAAATGGTGGGTGTTTCATTTTTTTTTTCTACACAGTATTTGCGCAGCGATTTTTCAAACGCATTTTTTGGGTTAAAAAATACACTTTTTTTAATTTTAATGCACTAAAACACACTATATTGCCCAAATGTTTGATGAAATAAAAAAGATGATCTTAGGCCGAGTACATAGATACCAAACACGACATGCTTTAAAATTTCGCACAAACGCGCATTGGCGACAAACTACATACATTTTTAAAAGCCTTTAAAAGCCTTTACAGGTTACCCCAGTAGATTTACAGAGGAGGTCTACTGCTAAAATGATTGCCCTCGATCTGACCTACGCGGTGATACCTCACATGCATGGTGCAATTGCTGTTTACATATGACGCCAGACCGACGCTTGCGTTCGCCATTGGGCAAGAGCAGGGCAGGACAGGGGTGCTTTTTTTTTTTTCTTTTTTTTTTATTATTAATTTTGCTTTTTTCTTTTATTTTTAAATTGTTCCTTCCAAGTATTTTTTTTTTTTTATCATTTTTATTGTTATCTCACGGAATGTAAATATCCCCTATGATAGCAATAGGTGGTGACAGGTACTCTTTTTTTGAAAAAACTGGGGTCTTCTAGACCCTAGATTTTTCCTCTGCCCTCAAAGCATCTGACCACACCAAGATCGGTGTGATAAAATGCTTTCCCAATTTCCCAATGGCGCTTTTTATATCCGGGGGGGGCATTCCCTCCCACTGCTTGTAAAAGCAGTCCAGAGGCTAATTAGCCGCTAGGATTGCTTTTACATGAAAGCCGGCCGCAGGCTGAAAAGAATGATACCAAGATGATACCTAAACCCGCAGGCATCATTCTGGTATAAACATTCAAAGTCCAGCAACATACCAGTACGTTGCTGGTCCTTGTTGGACATGTATTGTAATCTTTTTATTTCATGCAGCCAGTTGGCTGAACGAAAAAAAGAGATTGATCGGTGGGTATGCCCACCATTAGAATACCGCCCTTCATCCACCCACTTCCAAATGATGGGCATACACGCACCATTTATATATGCCGAAGCATGGGGGCATCCTCCCGCAAAAAAGTTATGCCGCACACACATGGTCGGACTTTTCCACGGGCAAGCCTCCGTCGGAATTTCGACCGTATGTACGTGGCATTAGAAGCAAAATCGCTCCTCCGCCCCTGCTGCCCCAATGCTTCGTCATATTTGCTTTTTTTTTTTAACTGTGGTGGTGAAATCACCTCCTACAGCACTGGAGTCGCAGGGATCAGGCCTGTCTCTGCGAACGCTGCAGTTATGTGTGTTTTTGTTTTGTAAGTGACAGTGATCGATCGATACTGCACTTGGGTGGCCTGGGCTGGACGGAGGGGCAAAACGCAGGTGCCAGCAGGTATCTGGGCTGATCCCGCTAACACTGCGTTTTTGGGAACCCTAAACTGCTGGGGACGCTAGTATAGATCTGATCAGATCAGATATTGATCTGTTCAGATACTATACCACTAAGGGGGGTGTATGCTTCACGCGTGGGTGTTAGCGTTACTGGCACTAACCTGACGCTGCCTGGGGTGTGACTCAGACCCTCTCTGACGCTAAAACCTAATTGATATCACCCGCCGGGCGATCAGGGGGTTAAACCTTTATTGGGTTATATACACGGCGGGTGCCCTGACACTATAAAAAGCAAACTAACTAACCAGCGTCACCGTAACACTTATATGGTGATCACTGGTGAAAGGGTTAACTAGGGGCAATCAGGGGGTTAAAACCTTTATTAGATAATATATGGGGGTACCTGACGCTATAAAAACCTGCGGCGAACCTAAAAAAAATTACCAGCTACCGATCTGCATCACCGACACTAAGACAGCGTTTAGAAAAACGATTGCTTAGCGACAGTGGTGATGGGGGTGAAAGGGTTACCTGGGGGGGCGATCAAGGGGGTTAAACCTTTATTAGATAATATATTGGGGTACCTGACGCTATAAAAACATGCGGCGAACCTAAAAAAAATTACTGGCTACGATCTGCATCACCGACACTAAGACAGCGTTTAGAAAAACAATTGCTTAGCGACAGTGGTGATAGGGGGTGAAAGGGTTACCTGGGGGGCGATCAAGGGGGTTAAACCTTTATTAGATAATATATTGGGGTACCTGACGCTATAAAAACCTGCGGCGAACCTAAAAAAAAATACCGGCTACCGATCTGCATCACAGACACTAAGACAGCGTTTAGAAAAACGATCGCTTAGTGACAGTGGTGATAGGGGGTGAAAGGGTTACCTGGGGGGCGATCAAGGGGGTTAAACCTTTATTAGATAATATATTGGGGTACCTGACGCTATAAAAACCTGCGGCGAACCTAAAAAAATTACCGGCTACCGATCTGCATCACAGACACTAAGACAGCGTTTAGAAAAACGATCGCTTAGTGACAGTGGTGATAGGGGGTGAAAGGGTTACCTGGGGGGCGATCAAGGGGGTTAAACCTTTATTAGATAATATATTGGGGTACCTGACGCTATAAAAACCTGCGGCGAACCTAAAAAAAATTACTGGCTGCCGATCGGCATCACTGACGCTAAGACAGCGATCAGAAAAATGATCGCTAAGCGACAGTGGTGATAGGCGGTGAAAGGGTTATCTGGGGGGTGATCAGGGGGTTAAACCTTTATTAGGGGGGGTTAGGGGGCTACACTGGACCTAAGACTAAACTTTGGTGACACTTTTACAGTCACAAATGTCACTGATTGCAGTGATCACTAAATAAATGGTCACTGCAATCAGTGACACTGTGACTGGGGGCTGGGGGGGTGATCTGGGGGGTGATCTGGGGTGATCTGGGGGGCCTGGGGGGGCGATTTATGTCCCTATGTGTCCTGGTGTCAGTGTAGTGTTGTGTGCACTGACCTGATATCTTCTCTTGTACGGCGCTCGGTATATGTGAGCGCCGCACCAGAGATGACATCACTTCCTCCTGCTCCCTCTGTCTGACACAGACAGAGGGGGCATTTCCATTCGCCGGGAGCGATCGCGAGGGGGTGGCCAGAAACGAATGGCTGCCCCCTCATCCCGGAATGCTCCCGGACACTTAGCCACCGCTCACTGTATAGGAGGGGGGTCCGATTTGATCCCCCAACTGTACAAAGGCAATCACGTATGCTCTACGTGATTGTGCCTGTCGGTGCCATTCTGCCGACGTATATATACAGTGAGCGGTCGTTAAGTGGTTAAGGATTTCTAAGGGCACAAATTTTTGATTTCACTCCTCACTACCTATCACAGTTTCGAAAGCCATAAAATGCCAAAATAGCACAAAACCCCCCCAAATGACCTCATTTTGGAAAGTAGACACCCCAAGCTATTTGCTGAGAGGCATGGTGAGTATTTTACAGCTCTCATTTGTTTTTAAAAATGAATAAAGAAAATAATTTTTATTTTTTTTCAATTTTCAAAACTTTGTGACAAAAAGCGAGATCTGCAAAATACTCACCATACCTCTCAGCAAATAGCTTGGGGTGTCTACTTTCCAAAAATGGGGTCATTTGGGGGGGGGGGTTTGTGCCATCTGGGCATTCCATGGCCTCTGAAACTGTGATAGGAAGTGAGAAGTGAAATCAAAAATGTATACCCTTAGAAAGCCTGAAGGTGGTGCTTGGTTTTTGGGGTCCCGTACGCGGCTAGGCTCCCAAAAGGTCTCACACATGTGGTATCCCCATACTCAGGAGAAGCAACAGAATGTATTTTGGAGTGTAATTCCACATATGCCCATGGCATGTTTGAGCAATATACAGTATCATTTAGTGACAACTTTGTGCAAAAAAATAAAAAAAAAATTGTCTTTTTTCCGCAACTTGTGTCAACATATAAAATATTCCATGGACTCGACATGCCTCTCAGTATATAGCTTGGAGTGTCTACTTTCCAAAATGGGGTCATTTGGGGGGGGGTTTTGAACTGTCCTGAAATTTTATACACAACATTAGGAAGCTTACATCCACTCTTCTAACCACTTGAAGACAAAGCCCTTTCTGACACTTTTTGTTTACATAAAAACATATTTTTTTTTGCAAGAAAATTATGTTGAACCCCCAAACATTATATACTTTTTTAAAGCAAAGGCCCTACAGATTAAAATGGTGGGTGTTGCATTTTTTTTTCCACACAGTATTTGCGCATCGATTTTTCAAACGCATTTTTTGGGGAAAAAATACACTTTTTTTAATTTTAATGCACTAAAACACACTATATTGCCCAAATGTTTGAGGAAATAAAAAAGATGATCTTAGGCCGAGTACATAGATACCAAACACGACATGCTTTAAAATTTCGCACAAACGCGCAGTGGCGACAAACTACATACATTTTTAAAAGCTTTTAAAAGCCTTTACAGGTTACCACATTAGATTTACAGAGGAGGTCTACTGCTAAAATGACTGCCCTCGATCTGACCTTCGCGGTGATACCTCACATGCATGATGCAATTGCTGTTTACATATGACGTCAGACCGACGCTTGCGTTCGCCATTGCGCAAGAGCAGGGCGGGACAGGGGTGCTTTTTTTATTTATTTATTTTTTTATTATTAATTTTGCTTTTTTATTTTATTTTTAAACTGTTCCTTCCATTTTTTTTTTTTTTATCATTTTTATTGTTATCTGTTCTGATCAGATCAGAATGTAAATATCCCCTATGATAGCAATAGGTAGTGACAGGTAGGGCTGCAATTAACGATTATTTTCATAATCGATTAGTTGGCCGATTATTGTTTTGATTAATAACATTATTGAAAAAAAAGTGATTTTGCGGCGATTTGCATTTTACATTTTTTTTGGCCAATTTGTTGTTGGTCAGATTAAAAAAAAACACAAATTGCCGCAAAAACGCATTACTTGCTTTTCTGCAGCTTATCCATTGAAATATATTGAGCCAAAAAAACAAAATAGCACCGTTTTGCATTTAAAAAAAAGTCCTTGCCCTTTCCAAATACGCAGTAGCTGAAAAAAGCATGGATGTGAATGTGTCCCATAGGAAACCATGTAAATGAATTGTAGTGTGTTTCTGCAAAAAGCACCAAAAAACACAGAGGTGTGACCCAGGCCTGAGATGTTTAGTAACATAATGGGGTTAAAATAACTTAAATTCGTACAAAAGGAGCAAATAATCGCTGTAAGGGGTTCATTTTTTACTGTGGGACAGTGAAAGTAATATTTACAGTAGCGATTTGCTCTTTTTGTACTATAAAGGGCTAATTTTAGTCTTTTTTTAACCCCATTATGTTACTGGCCGATTAATCGATTATGAAAAAAGTAATCGATTAATTTCATAATCGATTAGTTGTTGATTAATCGATTAGTTGTTTCGGCCCTAGTGACAGGTACTCTTTTTTTAAAAAACTGGGGTCTATTGGACCCTAGATCTTTCCTCTGCCCTCAAAGCATCTGACCACACCAAGATTGGTGTGATAAAATGCTTTCCCAATTTCCCAATGGCGCTTTTTATATCCGGGGGGGACATTCCCTCCCACTGCTTGTAAAAGCAGTCCAGAGGCTAATTATCCACTAGGATTGCTTTTACATGAAAGTCGGACGCTGGCTGAAAAGAATGATACCAAGATGATACCTAAACCCACAGGCATCAATCTGGTATAACCATTCAAAGTCCAGCAACATACCAGTACGTTGCTGGTCCTTGTTGGACATGTATTGTAATCTTTTTTTTCATGCAGCCTGTTATCTGAACGAAAAAAAGAGATTGATCGGTGGGTATGCGGTGGTGAAATCACCTCCTACAGCACTGGAGTCGTAGGGATCAGGCCTGTCTCTGCGAACGCTGCAGTTATGTGTGTTGTGTTTTGTAAGTGACAGTGATCGATCGATACTGCACTTGGGTGGCCTGGGCTGGACGGAGGGGCAAAACGCAGGTGCTAGCAGGTATCTGGGCTGATCCCGCTAACACTGTGTTTTTGGGAACCCTAAACTGCTGGGGACGCTAGTATAGATCTGATCAGATCAGATATTGATCTGTTCAGATACTATACCACTAAGGGTGGTGTATGCTTCACGTGTGGGTGTTAGCGTTACTGGCACTAACCTGACACTGCCTGGGGCGACGCAGACCCTCTCTGATTCTAAAACCTAATTGATATCGCCCGTCGGGCGATCAGGGGGTTAAACCTTTATTGGGTTATATACGGCGGGTGCCCTGACACTATAAAAAGCAAACTAACTAACCAGCGTCACCCGTAACACTTATATGGTGATAACTGGTGAAAGGGTTAACTAGGGGCAATCAGGGGGTTAAACCTTTATTAGGTAATATATGGGGGTACCTGACGCTATATAAAAACCTGACGGGGAACCTAAATAACAAAATAACTAACTGGCTAACCAGTGTCACCAGTAACACTTATACGGTGATCACTGGTGAAAGGGTTAACTAGGGGCAATTAGGGGGTTAAAACCTTTATTAGATAATATATGGGGGTACCTGACGCTATAAAAACCTGCGGCGAACCTAAAAAAAATAACTGGCTACCTATCGACACCAGCATAACTAATACAGCGATCAGAAAAACGATCGCTTAGTGACACTGGCAAAAGGGGGTGAAAGGGTTACCTGGGGGGCGATCAAGGGGTTAAACTTTTATTAGGTAATATATGGGGGTACCTGACGCTATAAAAACCTGCGGCAAACCTAAAAAAAATAACTGGCTACCTATCGGCATCACCGACACTAAGACAGCGATCAGAAAAATTATCGCTTAGTGACACTGGCAAAAGGGGGTGAAAGGGTTACCTGGGGGGGCGATCAATGGGGTTAAACCTTTATTAGGTAATATATGGGGGTACCTGACGCTATAAAAACCTGCGGTGAACCTAAAAAAAATAACTGGCTACCTATCGGCATCACCGACACTAATACAGCGATCAGAAAAACGATCGCTTAGTGACAGCGGTGCTAGGGGGTGAAAGGGTTACCTGGGGGGCAATCAAGGAGTTAAACCTTTATTAGGGGGGGTTAGGGGGCTACACTGGACCTAAAACACTCTGCCCTGACACTTTTACAGTCACAAATGTCACTGATTGCAGTGATCAGTAAATAAATGGTCACTGCAATCAGTGAAACTGTGACTGGGGGCTGGGGGGTGATCTGGGGGTGTCTGGGGGGGCCTGGGGGGGCGATCGTGTGCCTATGTGTGTGGTGTCAGTGTGCTGTTTAGTGCACTAACCTCTGTGTCTTCTCTCATGCGGCGCTCGGTATATGTGAGCGCCGCATGAGAGATGACATCACTTCCTCCTGCCTGTGTAAATATTACACAGGCAGAGGGAGATTCTCATTCGCCGGGAGCGATCGCGAGGGGGTGGCCGGAAACGAATGGCCGTCCCCTCATCACGGATCGCTCCCGGAACGATGCCGACTGCTCATTGCATAGAAGGGGGGTCCGATGGGACCCCCCAACTATACGAAGGCAGGCACAAACAGGTACGTGATTGTGCCTGTACGTGCCATTCTTCCGACGTATATATACAGTGAGCGGTCGTTAAGTGGTTAATTTTTTTTTTTTTTTTAAGTGGCTTTGGGGGGGGGGGGCCCACCACTGCTGCTTCACCATAAAGCCTTGGGGCTCATTCACACTCGTTTTTCTTTTTGAAGAGCAATCCACATGCAGATCACTCTTTAGAAAGCATTAGACAGGCAGTGAGGAGGTGTTGTATCACCGCCTCACCACCTGCTACAACCTCTTGATCCCCCACACTAGTGTATTGCACACACACTCGTGGGGCTGTTTCAGAGCATCCCCATTCAGTTGAAGGGGTTGTACACAGTGGGTGGAAGCACCTGCCAAAAGCAACACAGGGTGTGATTCCTGCCATGGCACTAAACATGGCTGCAATATGTGTACACCCACAGCCACTGCCTGTATGCAGCTAAAGGGAGTAGCAGTAGGGGGGGGTAAAAACTTGGCTCAACTGCAGGGTTTGAAAGCCCCCCTCACCACTTGTGTTAATGAGTTCTAACATTGCTGGTGTGGTTCCACAATAAGACAATAAAAATTCCACATTACTCTCGACTTTTGTGTGTGTGTGTGTGTGGGTGGGTGTGTGTGTGTATATGTAGCGGGGTGTCGCCTATTGGCATGCTATAAGAACTAATTTATATGCAAATGTACCCAGATCCCTCCGGAACTATATTGACTACTGTTTGACTTGGAAGGAAAGGTGCATAGTGGGACTTGTAGTACGGACAGACATGGACTCCAATGCAGTGGATACTATATAGACTACTGTACCCACAGTGCGGCTGTACACCCACAGTGCATTGCCCGGCGCAAGGTCTGCTGGGGAAGGGTTATTTAAGTGGAGGAGGTGCAACGCTCAGTCTCTTTGGACATCGCCCGCCCAGCAAGTCAGAGCCTGTAGAAACAAAATTGATGAGGACAGCCGCACTCCAATCCAACGTAGTTTTATTCAAAGGAAACAGGCACTACAAATAACAGCATGAACCTAGGACAGCTGACGTGTTTCACACTCTATTCAGTGTTTACTCATAGCTTGAATAAACACTGAATAGAGTGTGAAACGCGTCAGCTGTCCTAGGTTCATGCTGTTTATTGTAGTACCAGTTTCCTTTTAATAAAACTACATTGGATTGGAGTGCGGCTGTCCTCATCAATTTTGTTTCTACTGCCATGTGCATTGCCGGCACCCTCGGTCTCTGAGAGTAAGACCTTACCAAGCTATACCTGCCTAGAGCAGCAATTTTTGTTTATCAAGTCAGAGCCTGTGTTGGGGCCTGTTGTGCTTGTCTAGGCCGGAGAGCCTGGGCCTACCGAATCCAGAAAACCTGCTCGTCGCAGAGAGAGGGATCTCATTCGAAGAGCCTGCTGATATCTCGGAGCATCCAAGAGTCGACCCATCTATTGACTTCCATACGGTTGTCTGAGGGACCGGAGACTACGGGCGGTGGAGAGATTGTGTGCCTGGTCGGGTGAGAGGGCATTTGCCCAGGACTTTTAACTGTTATTAGGCCCGTGATCTTTTGGTTAAGGCTGAGCAACTTATCACCCGTGACTTCACGCCCTAAGTATAGCCGGAGTTCAGCTAACGTTATTTGATATCCCTTGGATTACAAATATTAAGTGCACCAACGTTTTGCTAGCGAAGATCCTTTTCCTTGGAGTGACAGTGTTTGGAAGTAGTCAGGCCTGACCCGAATTCACTTTGACACTGTGTGGGCACCATGTTGCCCACGAGGGGAAAGCTTGTGAGCATAGTTAGTTCAGAAACATTTAGTGAATATAGGATTTCATTATATTTAGTACCTTTATATGTTTATCACTTTGGTATTTGCAGGGCTCTGCATAAGTGAACGCATATTTGTTTAACCTGTCATTTCTTATCCAGTAAATATACTTTTGTGGTTAAGCAAACATAATGTTTGGAGTGTTAACTGTTCCAGGGAGACGGCCAACACAGGTAAACGCATTTTGAACTATACTGTATGCTTTATTGCAGTATTGTGGTTCCTATAGCCAGTGGGTTTCACAAATCCCATTTACTTACAGCTGTGTCAGTGGAGGGTTAGAGCCAGTTTGGGGGTTGACAGCAGTACAGTACAGGCCCAAACAATACCAGCAGCTCTCTTAACTGGGGGTAGTGCTACATATATATATATTGTGAGGAGGTTAACTCAGCAGCGAGTGTGTGTGACCCCCTGGATGGGTTCACCACACAAAAACAGGCACAGCAGACAGTGGTAGGAGAAAACAAAAGGGTGTGGTTTTATTTGAACTATATACAGACAAAAAAATACAGCAAAAACAAAATAAACAGGAAAATAAATCCTGGTCAACTTGACCACTCACTACACACGTTGGTGTCCCTAACTAACAACTGGGTACAGCCTCGTGCTGTCCCAGTCCCTAGCTCCCTGCTTTTAAAAGTTCTTAGCAATAACCACACAGGCTTTGGCTCACCGCACAGAGATCACACTCCCCAGACTATCCACACAGATCTGGTTCCAGGTTGGAGCATCTCCATTAGCATGCTGGGAGTTCTTGTAGAGGCCCTAATGAGCCCACTTACTTCAGCTGGGCTCATTAACTCTTCCCCTGCAAGACTCCCAGCACTCTCCCTAGTGGTATCAATCAGCATAAAGCCTGAATCTAGGACATATATACCTTCCATCCTGGATGCAACCTGGTGATTTTACCTGCCTGCTGTCACATACCCCCCCCCCCTCTTGTTTTAACCTTGGGGTTGGAACACAAGCAATCAGGCATGCATGTACTCGAGACAAAGCATCCACATTCCCCATTTGTCCGCCAGGGCGATGCTTTACCGTAAAGTTGAACTCTTGTAGGGCCAGGAACCACCTATTTACTCTTCTATTTGTCTCTTTGTTTTGAGCCATCCACTTTAAAGGAGCGTGATCAGTAATTAGGTCAAAGTGCCTCCCTAGCAGATAGTACCGAAGGGAATCTAGAGCCCACTTCACCGCTAAACACTCCTTCTCAATCATGGCGTAATTTACCTCATGGGACTTCAATTTCCTGCTGAGATAAATGACTGGGTGCTCTTCCCCGTTCCAGACCTGGGACAATAATGCTCCTAACCCAACGTCTGATGCATCACTTTGTACGACAAAGTCCCTAGAGAAGTCTGGTGAGTACAACACTGGCTGGCTACATAAGGCTTTTTTTAAGAATTGGAATGCTGCCTCAGCCTCTGGGGTCCATTTAACCATGACAGACTCTTTCCCTTTTGTCAGGTTGGTTAGGGGCACAGCCTGAGAGGCAAAGTGGGGAATGAATCGCCGATAATAACCAGCGATTCCCAGAAAGGCTCGTACCTGCTTCTTGCTGTTGGGACGTGGCCAATTCTGTATGGCCTCGACTTTATTGACTTGGAGTTTTATCACTCCCCTCCCAATGGTGTACCCAAGATATTTGGCCTCCTCCTGTCCAATGGTACACTTCTTGGGTTTGGCCGTAAACCCAGCTTCCCGGATAGAGTCTAGGACTGCTTGCACTTTTGGCAGATGTGAGGCCCAATCTGTGCTATGGACAATTACATCATCCAGGTAAGCCCCAGCATACTTCTGATGGGGCCTCAGTATCTGGTCCATTTTCCGCTGGAATGTTGCTGGTGCATTCTGTAATCCAAACGGCATTCTTTTATATTGGAATGCCCCATCTGGGGTTACAAACGCGGTTTTCTCCTTGACCGATTTGGCCAGGGGAATTTGCCAATACCCTTTTGTGAGATCGAGAGTTGTCATGTATTGGGCTGTTCCGAGCCGGTCGATCAACTCATCTATACGTGGCATGGGGTAAGGTGTCAAATTTTGTAACTTTGTTCAGTTGTCGAAAATCGTTACAAAATCGCCAGCTCCCATCCGGTTTAGGCACTAACACTATGGGACTGGACCAATCACTTTGGGATTCCTATATCACTCCCAACTCAAGCATTTTCTGTACTTGCTCACGTATTGCCTCCCGTCGGGCCTCTGGGATCCGATAGGGTTTTAGCTTCACCCTTTCACCGGGCGGGGTAATAATATCATGCTCTACCCCAGACGTTTGTCCCGGTAGCTCAGAGAAAACCTCCTTGTTGCGAAGCACAAACTCTTTAACCTCCTGTTGTTGGGGGTTTGACAAGGTGACTGCTATTTCAACCTCCGGAATCACGCAATCAGACTGAGCTGGTGACAAAGTTTCTGCGACTAGGGATTCCCTATCCCTCCAGGCTTTCAACAGATTAATGTGATAGATCTGTTCGGGCTTTCGCCTTCCTGGTTGTCTGACCTTGTAATTCACTTCGCTCACTTTTTCCATTATCTCGTAGGGGCCTTGCCATTTAGCAAGGAATTTGCTTTCAACCGTAGGGACAAGTACCAATATCTTATCCCCCGGGGAAAAGGTACGGGTCTTGGCCCCACGGTTGTACACTCTCTGCTGTGCCAACTGCGCTTGGGCCAAATGTTCCTTTACGATTGGCATTACCTGTGCAATTCTATCTTGCATCAGGGCAACATGCTCAATCACACTCCTGTGGGGAGAACTCTCACTTTCCCAAGTTTCCTTGGCAATATCCAACAGCCCTCTTGGGTGTCTCCCATAGAGTAACTCAAAGGGTGAGAAACCCGTAGAGGATTGGGGTACCTCCCGAATGGCAAACATTAAATAGGGGATTAGACAGTCCCAATCCTTTCCATCTCTATCCACCACCTTCTTTAACATATGTTTTAGGGTTTTGTTGAATCTTTCAACCAACCCATCTGTTTGGGGGTGATACACGGATGTACACAATTGTGTCACTTTGATCAACTTGCACAGCTCTTATATAACCCGGGACATAAAGGGTGTACCTTGGTCTGTAAGCAGTTCCTTACAAATACCCACACGGCTAAAAACAAGAGATAGCTCTTTGGCTATGGTTTTGGCCGAAGTATTTCGGAGAGGAATCGCTTTGGGATACCGGGTGGCATAGTCCAATATAACCAAAATGTACTAATGTCCCCTAGCGGACTTTATTATCGGACCTACCAAATCCATTGCGATCCTCTCAAAGGGGACCTCAATGATGGGAAGAGGTACCAGCGGATTACGGAAATGTGGCATCGGTGCCGACCTCTGACACACAGGGCAGGAGGAACAATAATTTTCTGTTTCCTTCATGACCCCAGGCCAATAGAATCTTTGCAATACTCTCTCTCTGGTTTTCTCTGTCTCCAGATGACCTCCAAGAATGTGCCCATGGGCCAACTCTAACACCAACTTCCTGTAAGGTTTGGGGACCACAAGCTGCTCAATGGTTTCTTCCGCCCTTTTAACCACCCGATACAGTAGGTCCTTTTCCACGATGAAGTATGGGTAAGTGCAGGTCTCATCTGGGTTCACTAACTCTCCATCTATTTTCACTATGTTTTCCCGTGCCTTTATTAGGGTGGGGTCTTTTAACTGTTTTGTGGCAAAATTTTCCTTGTGAACCTCGAGATCAGAAAACTCCACAGACGGCATGTTTTCGTCTGAGGATGTTGGCTCCTCCCCAGTTTCTCGAGTCTCCCCTGCCAATACCGACAAGGGGAATTCTGGAGAGTCCTCACCACTCTCAGAGGAATTCTGGCTATCACATTCCTGGTATATAGGGGCACCAGTTGGGGGCTCAGGACAATCCCAGAGTTCCCAAAACTTTGGAAAATCCCTTCCCACAATAGCATCATGTGGTAACTGAGACACTAACCCCACCTGATGAGAAAGGTTACCTTTGGAGGTCTCAAAACACACTGTAGTCACAGGATACTCTCGGGTGTCCCCATGCACACAAATAACAGCTACCTTGTTATTCCCTAAGACCTCTGTAGTGACTAATTCAGCTTTTATCAGTGTCACCAGGCTACCTGAATCCAGCAACACAACAAAATTTTTACCATTAATACACATTTTGCATAAATGTTTCTCAGTTCCCCTAATGGCAGTGCATGCGACTGTCGCAAACAGCGACTGACGTCTGTCCCTTAGAAAGTCACATTGCATGGGTTCATCCACAACCGGGCAATTTGCTGCAATATGTCCCTCTTGTCGGCAGCGGTAGCAAACAATCCTTTTTGCTGCCTCTTGAGCCCCTGACTTCCCAGGCTGTTCTCGCCAGACATTAGGTAGAACTCTCACCCTCTCATTCTCTCCACCCTCACCCCTTGGAATTATCTTACCCGCCACTGGGAATGGTCTGGGCTTAGGGTGGAAAGTCCGTGAGTCTCTGGAAGAGGCAGTCAGGTTTTCCACAGCCAAGTACTTCTCTACACGATCCACAAGATTATCTGCCGTTTCTGGGTCTCCATGGCTTACCCACTTTTGGATGGCAGTAGGAAGAGCTCTCAAGAAACGATCCATCACAACACGTTCCACAATCTTTGGTGCGGACAAAGTCTCTGGCTGTAGCCACTTCCTGCTCAGGTGAATGAGATCATACATTTGAGACCTGGGGGGGTTTTCCAAGCCGGAAAGTCCAGTTATGCACACGCTGAGCCCGGACGGCCAGGGTGACACCCAGCCGTGCCAATATTTCATTTTTTAGCATTACATTAGTCTTTTGCTTGGTCAGGCTCTAGGTCATAGTAAGCTTTTTGCGATTCACCAGTTAACAGAGGGGCCACCAGTCCAGCCCACTGCTCCTTAGGCCACTTTTCCCTTTCAGCAGTCCTTTCAAATGTGGTCAAAAACACCTCTGGATCATCCTCTCCAGTCATTTTTGTCAGTAAACGACTCACCCCAAAGGACGCAGTATTAGTGGAACTACTTGCCTCACTGGTCTGCGGACGTTGCTGCATTAATGTCTCCATTTGTTGCTGTAGTCTCTGTTCTTGCTTCTGCAACAGGTCTATGAAGCGGGCCTCAGATTGCTGCTGGGCTTGTTGCTGAGCTTCCAGACTCTGTTGATGAGCTCGCTGCTGGGCTGCCAGGCTCTTTTGCAAACCTGCATTTGTCTGCTGCTGATTGGCATTTGCTAGAGCCAGCTGTTTCAGTATCTCCTCCATGCTGGCCTTAAAAAAAAACTGCCACTGGTTCTCCACCAACTGTGAGGGGGTTAACTCAGCAGCGGGTGTGTGTGACCCCCTGGATGGGTTCACCACACAAAAACAGGCACAGAAGACAGTGGTAGGAGAAAACAAAAGGGTGTGGTTTTATTTGAACTATATACAGACAAAAAAATACAGCAAAAACAAAAGAAACAGGAAAATAAATCCTGGTCAACTTGACCGCTCACTACACACGTTGGTGTCCCTAACTAACAACTGGGTATAGCCTTGTGCTGTCCCAGTCCCTAGCTCCCTGCTTTTAAAAGTTCTTAGCAATAACCACACAGGCTTTGGCTCACCGCACAGAGATCACACTCCCCAGACTATCCACACAGATCTGGTTCCAGGTTGGAGCATCTCCCTTAGCATGCTGGGAGTTCTTGTAGAGGCCCTAATGAGCCCACTTACTTCAGCTGGGCTCATTAACTCTTCCCCTGCAAGACTCCCAGCACTCTCCCTAGTGGTATAAATCGGCATAAAGCCTGAATCTAGGACATATATACCTTACATCCTGGATGCAACCTGGTGATTTTACCTGTCTGCTGTCACAATATATATATATATATATATATATACACACACACACACAAAAAAAAACACTTATTTTGTTTTATTTTTGGTGGTATGATTTACTGATAAAAATTATTAGTGCTCCCATTGTTATATATATATATTGTTCCTAGAGTCGCTACTGCGCCTGACAGGCGATTCCTAGTCCCAGCCGGCGGGACTTCACCGAGAGGCGGGCCAGGAGGCGGGATGGGAAACCGCCACTGACACGTTCTTTACACCCGGGGGGGGGGCTCAGTTTGCCATCTTCGCCCTGGGCACCGAATGACCTTGTCCCAGCACTGCCAGGGATGATTCACAGCAGTTTGCAAATGACCTTTGATTTGTGCAGAATAAGATCTGTCATTGACAGCCTGGTCACAGAATCAGTAGCATATAAATATTGTGTGATAGAGAGTACATATGGATCATAAATCTCTCCAGCCATTTTACTTTATATTCTGCACATACTGCTTGCCATAAGGATCATTGTAATAACCAGTGTGACACATAGACCTCTTAATTATAAATGTCAGTAAAAATATGTTTTAGAGAAAAATTCGTTTTTTTTTAGGTGACCATTAGCCATCAACACAGAATATCTTTTTGTATCTTAATGTATTTTAACTGTGAAAATGCAATTCAACTCGCGACAAAGTCTGAAAACAGAGGGAAAGCCAAAGAGCAAATTTGTTTTCCCTAAAACCTCCTCAGGCACCAATTAACAAAACCAGAAAATAGGACACAGCACTGTTAAACTACAAGAGAAATCAAGGTGTCATTAAAGTAAGTGGATGTTAATATGTTGTTAATGCTACAAAATGAATGCTAGCACTCTTCTCTCAGTACTAAATGGGGATCCAGATGAAATGTTGCAGCATGACTGTAAGATTGATCAGACTACCATATATACTGTTCAAAAGTTTATGGCAGCCGGGAAGAAATGCTGTAAAGTAAGAATGCTTTAAAAATATACAGTATATATTTTAATTGTTTATTTTTTATCAATTTACAAAATTCTAAGGGAGTGAACAGAAGAAACATCAAAATCTAAAACAGCATCAATTCTTAAACCTGTACACTTGGACAAAGTCAGGGAGTTTGTAGAATAAAGCCTCGCCTCATACACACGACCGGTTTTCTCTGCAAGAAAACTACTGGGAGAGCTTTTTGCGGAAAAAAACGGTCGTGTGTATGGTTTCTCGTCAGGAAAACTGCCAGGAATCTCGACGAGAAAAATAGAAATAGAACTTACTCTCTATTTTCTCGTCGGGATTCTCGTCGGCCTGTTTCCTGACGAGAAAACCATGAGTGTATATGCTTACCTGTCCATGGTAAACCCGCGCATGCTCGAAAAGACTTTGACCCATGCGCGGTAGTATACAAGGGTAGTGTAGGGTGTAGCAAGATGGCGGCGATGGCATCGAATGTGACAAGCGCATGCTCGTCGTAGTCGATGATGTCACCGCGTTCTTGTCATTCAAAAGAACGGCGGTTCTTTTGAATGGCCGTGTGTACACTCGGTAAGCAAGGCAAGGTTGCCGGGAATCTCGTTGGGAAAACCAACGTTTTTTTTCCCGACGAGATTCCCGCCTGTGTGTACGAGGCTTTAGAGTCCTTATACCAAGCAGGTGCTAATGTTCATCACTTTCATATGTAGGTTGAAACAGTCATTAACCACCTCCCACCCGTCCACTGCATATGGAGGGGGATCGCGCGTGCCCATGCAGCGGCACGATCCCGATGCGCTCGTGTCACCCGGACATGGCGCATCTCCGATCGGCAGGGGGGCTCTGTGATCACATGTCCAATCACAACCATCATGTGACGTAAATAGAGAGCCAGTTGCTAGGCGATCCGCTCTCCTCTCCTCACACAGAAGTTGTCAGTGAGGAGAGGATAGCGGATCGCTGCAGCCGGCCTGTGATCAGTGAGTATGAGCTGTTTTTTACAGCTTTTTACACACCGATCATCAGCCCAGTGTCCCCCCACACATGTCCCCACACAATGTCCCCCAAAATAGTGTCCCCAAAACACTGTCCCCACACACATGTCCCCACACAGTAAAAACACCTGTCCCCACATATGTAACAGTAAAATCATATGTCCGTGATCATCTGCGCACATCTGTACATGATCATCTGCGTCCGTATGTCTGTGATCACACAAACCAATTATTATACACCTAACATTTTTTTTTTTTACCAATGACATGTAGCAGAATACATTTTGGCTTAAATTTATGACAAAATTCGATTTTATTGGATTTCTTTTAACCACT
This sequence comes from Rana muscosa, assembly GCA_029206835.1. NCBI lineage: Eukaryota > Metazoa > Chordata > Amphibia > Anura > Ranidae > Rana > Rana muscosa. Next base: position 527,629,433 of record CM055118.1, on the reverse strand, counting down.
TAACGACCGTTCACTGTATATATACGTCGGCAGAATGGCACTGACATGCACAATCACGTACCTGTACGTGCCTGTCTTCGTATAGTTGGGGGGTCCCATCGGACCCCCCTTCTATGCAGTGAGCGGTCAGCATCGTTCCGGGAGCGATCCGTGATGAGGGGACGACCATTCGTTTCAGGCCACCCCCTCGCGATCGCTCCCGGCGAATGAGAATCTTCCTCTGCCTGTGTAATGTTTACACAGGCAGGAGGAAGTGATGTCATCTCTCATGCGGCGCTCACATATACCGAGCGCCACATGAGAGAAGACACAGAGGTTAGTGCACTAAACAGCACACTGACACCACACACATAGGCACACGATCGCCCCCCCAGGCCCCCCCAGACACCTCCAGATCACCCCCAGATCACCCCCCAGCCCCCAGTCACAGTGTCATTGATTGCAGTGACCATTTATTTACTGATCACTGCAATCAGTGACATTTGTGACTGTAAAAGTTTCAGGGCAGAGTGTTTTAGGTCCAGTGTAGCCCCCAACCCCCCACAATAAAGGTTTAACCCCTTGATCGCCCCCCAGGTAACCCTTTCACCCCCTAGCACCGCTGTCACTAAGCAATCGTTTTTCTGATCGCTGTATTATTTTCGGTAATGCAGATAGGTAGCCAGTTATTTTCTTTAGGTTCGCCGCAGGTTTTTATAGCGTCAGGTACCCCCATATATTACCTAATAAAGGTTTAACCCCTTGATCGCCCCCCAGCTAACCATTTCTCCCCCTTTTGCCAGTGTCACTAAGCGATCGTTTTTCTGATCGCTGTCTTAGTGTCGGTGATGCCGATAGGTAGCCAGTTATTTTTTTTAGGTTTGCCGCAGGTTTTTATAGCGTCAGGTACCCCCATATATTACCTACTTAAGGTTTAACCCCCTGATTGCCCCTAGTTAACCCTTTCACCAGTGATCACCATATAAGTGTTACGGGTGACGCTGGTTAGTTAGTTTGCTTTTTATAGTGTCAGGGCACCCACCGTATATAACCCAATAAAGGTTTAACCCCCTGATCGCCCGGCGGGTGATATCAATTAGGTTTTAGCATCAGAGAGGGTCTGCGTTGCCCCAGGCAGTGTCAGGTTAGTACCAGTATCACTAACACCCACGCGTGAAGCATACACCTCCCTTAGTGGTATAGTATCTGAACAGATCAATATCTGATCTGATCAGATCTATACTAGCGTCCCCAGCAGTTTAGGGTTCCCAAAAATGCAGTGTTAGCGGGATCAGCCAAGATACCTGTTAGCACCTGCGTTTTGCCCCTCCGTCCAGCCCAGGCCACCCCAGTGCAGTATCGATCGATCACTGTCACTTACAAAACACAACACACATAACTGCAGTGTTCGCAGAGACAGGCCTGATCCCTGCGACTCCAGTGCTGTAGGAGGTGATTTCACCACCACAGTTAAAAAAAAAGAGCATATATGCCGAAGCATGGGGGCAGCAGGGGCGGAGGAGCGATTTTGCTCCTAATGCCGCATACATACGGTCAAAATTCCGATGGAGGCATGCCCGTGGAAAAGTCCGACCATGTGTGTGCGGCATAACTTTTGCGGGAGGATGCCCCTATGCTTCGGCATATATGAATGGTGCATGTATGCCCATCATTAGAAGTGGGTGGATGAAGGGAGGTATTCTAATGGTGGGCATACCCACCGATCAATCTCTTTTTTTTCGTTCAGCCAACAGGCTGCATGAAAAAGAAGGTTACAATACATGTCCAACAAGGACCAGCAACGTACTGGTATGTTGCTGGACTTTGAATGGTTATACCAGATTGATGCCTGCGGGTTTAGGTATCATATTGGTATCATTCTTTTCAGCCAGCGGCCGACTTTAATGTAAAAGCAATCCTAGCGGCTAATTAGCCTCTGGACTGCTTTTACAAGCAGTGGGAGGGAATGCCCCCCCCCCGATATAAAAAGCGCCATTGGGGAATTGGGAAAGCATTTTATCACACTGATCTTGGTGTGGTCAGATGCTTTGAGGGCAGAGGAAAGATCTAGGGTCCAATAGATCCCAGTTTTTTCAAAAAAAGAGTACCGGTCACTACCTATTGCTATCATAGGCGATATTTACATTCCCTGAGATAACAATAAAAATGATAAAAATAAAAAAAATATGGAAGGAACAGTTTAAAAATAAAATAAAAAAGCAAAATTAATAAAAAAAAAAAAAAAGAACCCCTGTCCCGCCCTGCTCTTGCGTAATGGCGAACACAAGCGTCGGTCTGGCGTCATATGTAAACAGCAATTGCATCATGCATGTGAGGTATCACCGCGAAGGTCAGATCGAGAGCAGTCATTTTAGCAGTAGACCTCCTCTGTAAATCTAACGTGGTAACCTGTAAAGGCTTTTAAAGGCTTTTAAAAATGTATGTAGTTTGTCGCCATTGCGCGTTTGTGCAAAATTTTAAAGCATGTCGTGTTTAGTATCTATGTACTCGGCCTAAGATCATCTTTTTTATTTCATCAAACATTTGGGCAATATAGTGTGTTTTAGTGCATTAAAATAAAAAAATATATATTTTTTCCCCAAAAAATGCGTTTGAAAAATCGCTGCGCAAATACTGTGTGGAAAAAAAAATGCAACACCCACCATTTTAATCTGTAGGGCCTTTGCTTTAAAAAAATATATAATGTTTGGGGGTTCAACATAATTTTCTTGCAAAAAAAAAAAAGTGTCAGAAAGGGCTTTGTCTTCAAGTGGTTAGAAGAGTGGATGTAAGCTTCCTAATGTTGTGTATAAAATGCCAGGACAGTTCAAAACCCCCCCAAATGACCCCATTATGGAAAGTAGACACCCCAAGCTATATACTGAGAGGCATGTCGAGTCCATGGAATATTTTATATGTTGACACAAGTTGCGGAAAAAAGACATTTTATTTATTTATTTAATTTTTTTTGCACAAAGTTGTCACTAAATGATATATTGCTCAAACATGCCATACTGTTGCTTCTCCTGAGTATGGGGATACCACATGTGTGAGACTTTTTGGGAGCCTAGCTGCGTACGGGACCCCAAAATCCAAGCACCGCCTTCAGGCTTTCTAAGGGTATACATTTTTGATTTCACTCCTCACTGCCTATCACAGTTTCGGAGGCCATGGAATGCCCAGATGGCACAAAACCCCCCCAAATGACCCCATTTTGGAAATTAGACACCCCAAGCTATTTGCTGAGAGGTAGATCTCACTTTTTGTCACAAAGTTTTGAAAATTAAAAAAAAATAAAAATTATTTTCTTTCTTCATTTTTCAAAAACAAATGAGAGCTGTAAAATACTCACCATGCCTCTCAGCAAATAGCTTGGGGTGTCTACTTTCCAAAATGGGGTCATTTGGGGGGGTTTTGTGCTATTTTGGCATTTTATGGCCTTCGAAACTGTGACAGGTAGTGAGGAGTGAAATCAAAAATTTGTGCCCTTAGAAATCCTTAAGGCGGTGCTCGGTTTTCGGGGTCCCGTACGCGGCTAGGCTCCTAAAAAGTCCCACACATGTGGTATCCCCGTACTCAGGAGAAGCAGCAAAATGTATTTTGGGGTGCAATTCCACATATAACCATGGCATGTGTGAGCAATATATCATTTAGTGACAACTTTTTGTAATTTTTTTTTTGTCATTAATCAATCACTTGAGACAAAAAATTAATATTCAATGGGCTCAACATGCCTCTCAGCAATTTCCTTGGGGTGTCTTCTTTCAAAAATTGGGTCATTTGGGGGGGTTTTGTACTGCCCTGCCATTTTAGCACCTCAAGAAATGAGATAGGCAGTCATAAATTAAAAGCTGTGTAAATTTCAGAACATGTACCCTAGTTTGTAGACGCCATAACTTTTGCGCAAACCAATAAATATACGCTTATTGAATTTTTTTTTACTAAAGACATGTGGCTGAATACATTTTGGCCTAAATGTATGACTAAAATTGAGTTTATTCGATTTTTCTTATAACAAAAAGTAGAAAATTTAATATTTTTTCAAAATTTTCAGTCTTTTTCCGTTTACATCGCAAAAAAAAAAAAAAAAAAATCGCAGAGGCAATCAAATACCATTAAAAGAAAGCTCTATTTGTGGGAAGAAAAGGACGCAAATTTTGTGTGGGTACAACATTGCATGTCCGCACAATTTCCAGTTAAAGCAGCGCAGTGCCAAATTCTGAAAACACCTCTGGTCCTTAAGCTGCATAATGGTCCGGGGCTTAAGTGGTTAAAACAGAAAGTATATGTAGCGGGTATGTACTTTCCCGGGTGTAATTCAAACTGGCAGAGACACCAGCGATGTACAGTTCCTTGCGGTCCAGCGGGTGGCGCTGTCGCCTTGGGCTGGGGTTGAACCATTGCTGTGTGCTATGCCTCCTTTTTGTCCTCCCTCGGCAGCGGTATGGTGGGGCGGGGAACCCGCCGTGCTTGCTGGGAGAGGGTATAAAGGGGCTGGCCATATTTGTCACGGGGTCGAGTCCCAGGCACCTTCAGCCTGTGGTTCGTGTCGGTCCTCTAGGCGGCCTAGAGGACATCCGGAGGTCGTGTTCCATCCCAGGCACCTTTAGCCTGGGGTGAGGTACTCGGATGGAGGTCTGGAGCTCAGTGCCCAACACTGAGTTCCGCGAGGGAAGGAGGTCCTAGGGAACCCAGGGATTGGGTACATGAATCCGGAAGGCGTAATGGACCGGGGGGAGCTACTCACTTGAAGACCGGGTGCAGCAGATTGCCAGTGACAGGTGAGCCTCCCATCGGAGACCGCCTGGAAGGAAAATCCCCCCTCGCTAGGAGACCTCAGCCCACTTTCAGGAAGGAAAGTGGAGAGTTCATTGTGTCTGGGCCTACTCGCATCCACACCTCCTTGTTTGTTCTGTTCTTTAAGGGAGTCTAACTGATTGTGCTGTTCACTCGAGAAGAATAAAGGAGTGTTGGACTTTAATGGTGTGAGGTTCTTTTTCTGGTGGACATTGTTCAAGGTAACTCCAGGTGCACAACACTGACCCGAAGGTAGAGAAGGAACTTTGATTACACCGCACGGACACATGTGGTTAAGGCTTGGCGTGGTGACCCCGCTCTCTCCCCTCTAAGGTACCCCTAGACAAGAGAAAGACGAGCTGATGCAAAGAGGGGAGTGAGGAGGCCGCTACACGTGGGGGCTCGGGTCCGGTATAGTGTTCGTGTACTACGGAATTGAATGTGTCTGCTGGAGGAGTTACGAGTAGTCAGGCCTTCATTGGCCGAATTGCATCCCTGCTTGAAGTCGTGGACATGACCCAATGAAGGGAAAGGCCCACGCAGAAGAGAGCGAGAAAAGGGGGGAGCTCAGCCGTGTGAAGGACTACACGTGGGGGCTTCTATTTGCACTGCGCCACCAGGCACACCCCCACCACTTAGTTCGTGGGCGTGACTCAGAAGGAAAAAAGAAGAAAAGCCTGCAAACTGGAGCAAAGGGGAGGAGTCCAATACGTGTGAAGGACTACACGTGGGACGTTGGCGCAAAAACTTTGCAGTGTGCGATGGATCAGCAACAGGTCACCATGTTCGGACATACATCGTGGATTCCGGTTCACCCTTCTACCATGACACTGACTGCTGCTGCTCCGGTAACAGATACGGGGATCCGGCTAAAGCCAAGGGGTCAATTCGCCCTGTACTCATGCATGGACGTTGAGGCCCTGGGTGTGATTTGTCCCGGCTGTTCGGGACTGGTGTGCCAACTGAAGCCATTCGGGCGATGTGAGGCCTGTGGGGAGTTTCTTTTTGAAGTGGATCCAGCGGTTGAGAAGCCGAGAACCATTTATCCTGGCCGTGCTGCGGGCAAAACCACTCAAGGAGGAGGAATCACTGCTTTGACAGGCATCCCTGCGCACACTGCAGCGACCGCGGAGGAGGTCGTGAAAACTCAACGGGAGAAATCCGAGGATGCTGACTCGGTCACCACGATCTCGCAGCGTCCACCACCGAAGAGAAAGACCGGTATGGTAGCCCCGACCAGCGGTTGTGGTGGACCATCTCGCCCGCTTACGCCCGGCCGGGATGGATCCATCGGCAAGAGTTCCGGACGTCCCGTTTCAAGCAAAGGCTGAGGTAAGCCAGGCAGAGAGATTTGGTGTGTGGGAAGAGGTGAAAACTCAGTCTCCACTACAGGGTACATACCCGCGGAGGAGTGCGACACCTCTGACCTGGAGTCGCTCTCGGACATGGGAGACGACGTTGCTATAGACAAACTGTTTGCAGAAAAGGGCTGGGACAAAGTACCTCTCGCTTCATCCCGCAGAACCAGGGATCCACCTATGTCTACAGGGGAAAGTACACCCCGGGTGGAGGCACCCGCGCCTGAAGAGGGGTCCCGTCCCCGGCCTACTTCTACATCCCCGGTACCATCTGTACCGAAAACTGGGGAAAAGAGACTGCTGTTGCAGGCACCAATGCCCAGATCAGATGTGATCAAGGTCCCTCGCCACCCGGACTCAATAGTTTTGCCTGGCGAAGGGGACAGAGCCACTATGCCTCCTCTGGCCAGACTACAATGCCTATTTGGCCAGGAGGTTGCTGCAGAGTACGGATGGGAGTATCCATACTTGTCCAAGGAGCTGCTCTATGAGGTGGAAGTGTGCCGGGAGCGCTGGTACAATGACTCACCTTCAGATTCCACACGCTCGCAGGTACCTGGCATGCTCTCCCGAGGCCTCTCAACGTTTTAAGGACTGCAAGGCAGAGTGGATGTTGGGACGGCACATCCATGCAGACAAAGTGCTGATCCGGCGCAAGGAAGGAGAAGATGTAGAATATCATCTGGAGACCATGGACCAGCACTTGAAGCCACTTGTTCTGTGGGATCCCCGCTTCTACCTGTAGGAGAAAAAAGACTCCGTTCTTGTTGTATGCTGCTGAACTTTCTGGGGCTCGTTGTCCTTGTACCCAGAGGAATGAAGGACTGTTCCTGTTTTGTTCTTCACTTTCCAGCAAGAGATCAGACTCTGGGGTAGATAGGGCCCAAGAGAAGAGGAAAAGTTCAACGAGTGCAGTTACCGCGACGCTGTCACCAGGTGGCAGTGTTGCGAAACGTTAAACACTTTTCACACACTCACTCCTTGGAGAAAAGGGATTTCTTTACGAAGAGGTTTCTTTTCTCTCACACAAATATATGTGTCAGGGTTTGTGTGTGATAATTTTCTTTCTTTTCCCTCTACAGGAGAGCATCCCATCAAGACCACTGAGTATGGGGTGGGTCTTAGTCAGGATGGGTGGGAAAAAAACATAATGTGAATATGTGATTCAAAAAGTTATGGTTAAATGTTGTTGTTTCCCTTCCCTTTTATAACCACTTCCCTACTGTGCACGAAAACCCCCTTCCTGCCCAAGCCATTTTTCAGCTTTCAGCGCTGTCACACTTTGAATGACAATTGCGCGGTCGTGCAACGTGGCTCCCAAACGAAATTTGCGTCCTTTTTTTCCCCACAAATAGAGCTTTCTTTTGGTGGTATTTGATCACCTCTGCGGTTTTTATTTTTTGCGCTATAAACAAAAGAAGAGCGTCCAGTTTGGAAAAAAAACACATTTTTTTACTTTTTGCTATAATAAATACCCATTTTTTTTTTAATAAAATTTTCCTCAGTTTAGGCCGATACGTATTCTTCTACATATTTTTGGTAAAAAAAAATTGCAATAAGCGCGTATTGATTGGTTTGCGCAAAAGTTATAGCGTCTACAAAATAGGGGATAGATTTATAGCATTTTTTTTATTTATTTTTTATTAGAAATGGCGGCGATCTGCGTTTTTTATTGGGACTGCGATATTGCGGCGGACACATCGGACACTTTTGACACATTTTTGGGACCATTCACATTTATACAGCGATCCCTGCTATAAAAATGCATTGATTACTGTATAAATGTAATTGGCAGGGAAGGGGTTAACCACTAGGGGGCGGGAAGGGGTTAAATATGTTCCCTCAATGTGTTCTTACTGTGGGGGGAGAGGACTAACTGGGGGAGGTGACCGATGGTTGTCCCTATGTACAAGGGACACACCATCGGTCCCCTCTCCCTCACAGGACGTGGATCTCTGTGTTTACACACAGAGATCCACTTTCCTGCTCGTTTACCGGGCAATCGCGGGTGCCCGGCAGCAATCGCGGCCGCCGGGCACGCGCATCGGGGCCTTTTGAACGCGGCGGGCGCGCGCCTCCTAGCTCATTTTAAAGGGAGGACGTCATATGACGTCCTCCCAGAACGAGAGTGTCCTCCGCCCGCCGTCAATTGACAGTGGGCGGGGGACAAGTGGATATAGGGCTCAGACACAATTGCTTTAGTTGATCAAGCTTTTCAAAAAAGTTTTATATTTTTGTACAATTGTTAGTTGGTCTCTGGATTGGATTATGCCAGCCCTTGAGGGTATGATTTGTTCCAGACACTGGGGACCAGTGTCAAATGACCAGGGGGAGAGTGTAGCGGGTATGTACTTTCCCGGGTGTAATTCAAACTGGCAGAGACACCAGCGATGTACAGTTCCTTGCGGTCCAGCGGGTGGCGCTGCCGCCTTGGGCTGGGGTTGAACCATTGCTGTGTGCTATGCCTCCTTTTTGTCCTCCCTCAGCAGCGGTATGGTGGGGCGGGGAACCCGCCGTGCTTGCTGGGAGAGGGTATAAAGGGGCTGGCCATATTTGTCATGGGGTCGAGTCCCAGGCACCTTCAGCCTGTGGTTCGTGTCGGTCCTCTAGGCGGCCTAGGCCTAGAGGACATCCGGAGGTCGTGTTCCATCCCAGGCACCTTTAGCCTGGGGTGAGGTACTCGGATAGAGGTCTGGAGCTCAGTGCCCAACACTGAGTTCCGCGAGGGAAGGAGGTCCTAGGGAACCCAGGGATTGGGTACATGAATCCGGAAGGTGTAATGGACCGGGGGGAGCTACTCACTTGAAGACCGGGTGCAGCAGATTGCCAGTGACAGGTGAGCCTCCCATCGGAGACCGCCTGGAAGGAAAATACCCCCTCGCTAGGAGACCTCAGCCCACTTTCAGGAAGGAAAATGGAGAGTTCATTGTGTCTGGGCCTACTCGCATCCACACCTCCTTGTTTGTTCTGTTCTTTAAGGGAGTCTAACTGATTGTGCTGTTCACTCGAGAAGAATAAAGGAGTGTTGGACTTTAATGGTGTGAGGTTCTTTTTCTGGTGGACATTGTTCAAGGTAACTCCAGGTGCACAACACTGACCCGAAGATAGAGAAGGAACTTTGATTACACCGCACGGACACATGTGGTTAAGGCTTGGCGTGGTGACCCCGCTCTCTCCCCTCTAAGGTACCCCTAGACAAGAGAAAGACGAGCTGATGCAAAGAGGGGAGTGAGGAGGCCGCTACACGTGGGGGCTCGGGTCCGGTATAGTGTTCGTGTACTACGGAATTGAATGTGTCTGCTGGAGGAGTTACGAGTAGTCAGGCCTTCATTGGCCGAATTGCATCCCTGCTTGAAGTCGTGGACATGACCCAATGAAGGGAAAGGCCCGCGCAGAAGAGAGCGAGAAAAGGGGGGAGCTCAGCCGTGTGAAGGACTACACGTGGGGGCTTCTATTTGCACTGCGCCACCAGGCACACCCCCACCACTTAGTTCGTGGGCGTGACTCAGAAGGAAAAAAGAAGAAAAGCCCGCAAACTGGAGCAAAGGGGAGGAGTCCAATACGTGTGAAGGACTACACGTGGGACGTTGGCGCAAAAACTTTGCAGTGTGCGATGGATCAGCAACAGGTCACCATGTTCGGACATACATCGTGGATTCCGGTTCACCCTTCTACCATGACACTGACTGCTGCTGCTCCGGTAACAGATACGGGGATCCGGCTAAAGCCAAGGGGTCGATTCGCCCTGTACTCATGCATGGACGTTGAGGCCCTGGGTGTGATTTGTCCCGGCTGTTCGGGACTGGTGTGCCAACTGAAGCCATTCGGGCGATGTGAGGCCTGTGGGGAGTTTCTTTTTGAAGTGGATCCAGCGGTTGAGAAGCCGAGAACCATTTACCCTGGCCGTGCTGCGGGCAAAACCACTCAAGGAGGAGGAATCACTGCTTTGACAGCCATCCCTGCGCACACTGGAGCGACTGCGGAGGAGGTCGTGAAAACTCAACGGGAGAAATCCGAGGATGCTGACTCGGTCACCACGATCTCGCAGCGTCCACCACCGAAGAGAAAGACCGGTATGGTAGCCCCGACCAGCGGTTGTGGTGGACCATCTCGCCCGCTTACGCCCGGCCGGGATGGATCCATCGGCAAGAGTTCCAGACGTCCCGTTTCAAGCAAAGGCTGAGGTAAGCCAGGCAGAGAGATTTGGTGTGTGGGAAGAGGTGAAAACTCAGTCTCCACTACAGGGTACATACCCGCGGAGGAGTGCGACACCTCTGACCTGGAGTCGCTCTCGGACATGGGAGACGACGTTGCTATAGACAAACTGCTTGCAGAAAAGGGCTGGGACAAAGTACCTCTCGCTTCATCCCGCAGAACCAGGGATCCACCTATGTCTACAGGGGAAAGTACACCCCGGGTGGAGGCACACGCGCCTGAAGAGGGGTCCCGTCCCCGGCCTACTTCTACATCCCCGGTACCATCTGTACCGAAAACTGGGGAAAAGAGACTGCTGTTGCGGGCACCAATGCCCAGATCAGATGTGATCAAGGTCCCTCGCCACCCGGACTCAATAGTTTTGCCTGGCGAAGGGGACAGAGCCACTATGCCTCCTCTGGCCAGACTACAATGCCTATTTGGCCAGGAGGTTGCTGCAGAGTACGGATGGGAGTATCCATACTTGTCCAAGGAGCTGCTCTATGAGGTGGAAGTGTGCCGGGAGCGCTGGTACAATGACTTTGTGTGGACTCACCTTCAGATTCCACACGCTTGCAGGTACCTGGCATGCTCTCCCAAGGCCTCTCAACGTTTTAAGGACTGCAAGGCAGAGTGGATGTTGGGACGGCACATCCATGCAGACAAAGTGCTGATCCGGCGCAAGGAAGGAGAAGAAGATGTAGAATATCATCTGGAGACCATGGACCAGCACTTGAAACCACTTGTTCTGTGGGATCCCCGCTTCTACCTGTAGGAGAAAAAAGACTCCGTTCTTGTTGTATGCTGCTGAACTTTCTGGGGCTTGTTGTCCTTGTACCCAGAGGAATGAAGGACTGTTCCTGTTTTGTTCTTCACTTTCCAGCAAGAGATCAGACTCTGGGGTAGATAGGGCCCAAGAGAAGAGGAAAAGTTCAACGAGTGCAGTTACCGCGACGCTGTCACCAGGTGGCAGTGTTGCGAAACGTTAAACACTTTTCACACACTCACTCCTTGGAGAAAAGGGATTTCTTTACGAAGAGGTTTCTTTTCTCTCACACAAATATATGTGTCAGGGTTTATGTGTGATAATTTTCTTTCTTTTCCCTCTGCAGGAGAGCATCCCATCAAGACCACTGAGTATGGGGTGGGTCTTAGTCAGGATGGGTGGGAAAAAAACAAAATGTGAATATGTGATTCAAAAAGTTATGGTTAAATGTTGTTGTTTCCCTTCCCTTTTATAACCACTTCCCTACTGTGCACGAAAACCCCCTTCCTGCCCAAGCCATTTTTCAGCTTTCAGCGCTGTCACACTTTGAATGACAATTGCCCGGTCGTGCGACGTGGCTCCCAAACGAAATTTGCGTCCTTTTTTTCCCACAAATAGAGCTTTCTTTTGGTGGTATTTGATCACCTCTGCGGTTTTTATTTTTTGCGCTATAAACAAAAGAAGAGCGTCCAGTTTGGAAAAAAAACACATTTTTTTACTTTTTGCTATAATAAATACCCATTTTTTTTATTTAATAAAATTTTCCTCAGTTTAGGCCGATACGTATTCTTCTACATATTTTTGGTAAAAAAAAATTGCAATAAGCGCGTATTGATTGGTTTGCGCAAAAGTTATACCGTCTACAAAATAGGGGATAGATTTATAGCATATTTTTTTTTTTTATTAGAAATGGCGGCGATCTGCGATTTTTATTGGGACTGCGATATTGCGGCGGACACATCGGACACTTTTGACACATTTTTGGGACCATTCACATTTATACAGCGATCCCTGCTATAAAAATGCATTGATTACTGTATAAATGTAATTGGCAGGGAAGGGGTTAACCACTAGGGGGCGGGAAGGGGTTAAATATGTTCCCTCAATGTGTTCTTACTGTGGGGGGAGAGGACTAACTGGGGGAGGTGACCGATGGTTGTCCCTATGTACAAGGGACACACCATCGGTCCCCTCTCCCTCACAGGACGTGGATCTCTGTGTTTACACACAGAGATCCACTTTCCTGCTCGTTTACCGGGAAATCGCGGGTGCCCGGCAGCAATCGCGGCCGCCGGGCACGCGCATCGGGGCCTTGTGAACGCGGCGGGCGCGCGCCTCCTAGCTCATTTTAAAGGGAGGACGCCATATGACGTCCTCCCAGAACGAGAGTGTCCTCCGCCCGCCGTCAATTGACAGTGGGCGGGGGACAAGTGGATATAGGGCTCAGACACAATTGCTTTAGTTGATCAAGCTTTTCAAAAAAGTTTTATATTTTTGTACAATTGTTAGTTGGTCTCTGGATTGGATTATGCCAGCCTTTGAGGGTATGATTTGTTCCAGACACTGGGGACCAGTGTCAAATGACCAGGGGGAGAGTGTAGCGGGTATGTACTTTCCCGGGTGTAATTCAAACTGGCAGAGACACCAGCGATGTACAGTTCCTTGCGGTCCAGCGGGTGGCGCTGTCGCCTTGGGCTGGGGTTGAACCATTGCTGGGTGCTGTGCCTCCTTTTTGTCCTCCCTCGACAGCGGTATGGTGGGGCGGGGAACCCGCCGTGCTTGCTGGGAGAGGGTATAAAGGGGCTGGCCATCTTTGTCACGGGGTCGAGTCCCAGGCACCTTCAGCCTGTGGGCGTGTGGTTCGTGTCGGTCCTCTAGGCGGCCTAGGCCTAGAGGACGTCTGGAGGTCGTGTTCCATCCCAGGCACCTTTAGCCTGGGGTGAGGTACTTGGATGGAGGTCTGGAGCTTAGTGCCCAACACTGAGTTCCGCGAGGGAAGGAGGTCCTAGGGAACCCAGGGATTGGGTACCCGAATCCGGAAGGCGTAATGGACTGGGGGGAGCTACTCACTTGAAGACTGGGTGCAGCTGATTGCCAGTGACAGGTGAGCCTCCCATCGGAGACCGCCTGGAAGGAAAATCCCCCCTTGCTAGGAGACCTCAGCCCACTTTCAGGAAGGAAAGTGGAGAGTTCATTGTGTCTGGGCCTACTCGCATCCACACCTCCTTATTTGTTCTGTTCTTTAAGGGAGTCTAACTGATTGTGCTGTTCACTCGAGAAGAATAAAGGAGTATTGGACTTTAATGGTGTGAGGTTCTTTTTCTGGTGGACATTGTTCAAGGTAACTCCAGGTGCACAACACTGACCCGAAGGTAGAGAAGGAACTTTGCTTACACCGCACGGACACATGTGGTTAAGGCTTGGCGTGGTGACCCCGCTCTCTCCCCTCTAAGTTACCCCTAGACAAGAGAAAGACGAGCTGATGCAAAGAGGGGAGTGAGGAGGCCGCTACACGTGGGGGCTCGGGTCCGGTATAGTGTTTGTGTACTACGGAATTGAACGTGTCTGCTGGAGGAGTTACGAGTAGTCAGGCCTTCATTGGCCGAGAAAGACGAGCTGATGCAAAGAGGGGAGTGAGGAGGCCGCTACATATAAAAAAATTTTTTTTTCAAAATCTCCGCTGTTTTTTCGCTTATATCGTAAAAAATAAAAAACAGAGTCATAAATAAATACCACCAAAAAAAAGCTCTATTAGTGTGAACAAAATGATAAAAGTTTCATTTGGCTACAGTGTTGCATGACCGCGCAATTCTCATTGAAAGTGCGAGAGTGCCCAGTATTGAAGTGGTTAACTCAAACAGAAACAGCTGTGTGGGAGGCTAAAAACTGGGTGAGGAACAGCCAAACTCTGCTACTAAGGTGAGGTTGTGGAAGACAGTTTCATGTGACAGGTCATACACCATGGCAAGACTGAGCTCAGTAACAAGACACAAAGTAGTTATACCGCATCAGCAAGGTCTCTCCCAGTTTAGGATTTCAAAGAAGACTTATGTTTCAAGATGTGCTGTTCAAGCTCTTACGAAAAAGCACAAAGGAACAGGCAATGTGGAGGACCGTAGACTCAGTGGTCGGCCATGGAAGCTTAAAGTAGAAGTCCAGCCTAACACTAAAATCGCTACATCTATATACATCCACGATCTAACACTAACCTATCTAGCACTGCAAAGAAGAAATGAGTACACATACCTTTTCTGAAGCCGCTCTGGTCCGGTCCCACTCTGAGCTGTCAGCAGTGGCTTCGCTGTGGAGGTGGGTGCAGAGGAGGCAGCCGACAACGAAAGCCCCATAGTAAGTCTATGGGTAATGTCACTTCCAATTTATTTCAAAGACATTGACGGATTCCGCCGTTAAAGACAGGACAGGAGCGGCTTCAAAAAAGGTATGTATAATTTATTTTTTTACTGGGGTAGATAGGTTAGTCTTAGATCATGGATGTCTGTAGATGTAGAGATTTTAGTGTTAAGCCTCGTACACACGACCAAGTTTTTCTTGACGAGATTCTTGTTAACCTTGACGAGTTTCTCGTCAAGCTTTCCATGCGTACACACTGACAATTCCAAATCTCGTCATTGTTCTGCGCGGTCACGTCCAGCACGTACGACGGCAGTATAAAGGGGAAGATCGATTTCAATGGCGCCACCCCTTCGGCTGCTTTTGCTGAACTCGTGTTACCGTGTGTGAAGTAAAAGTTTGGGAAGAGACGATTCGCGCTTTTTAGTCTTCGTGCTTTCAGTTCGTTTTAGTGTGATGAATGTGCTATCTCCTTTATGAAGGCTTGTTTTACCAGAAGATGCGCTCCCGTCTCATACTTGATTCTGAGCATGCGCGCTTTTTGAAGAGTCGTAAAAGCATACACACGAACCATTTTCTCGTTGCAAAACAGGCCGACGAGAAACACGACGAGAAAATCTAGAATCCGGACGAGAAAATAGAGAGCAGGTTCTCTATTTTTCTCGTCGAGATTCATGGCAGTTTTCTCGTCGTAAAACCATACACACGAACGGTTTTCTCGACAATAAAGCTCTCTCGCCACTTTTCTTGTCGGATTTGGACGAGAAACTCGGTCGTGTGTATGAGGCTTTAGGCTGGACTTCCACTTTAATGCAGCAGATGGAAGACATGTCATGCTTACTTCTCTTTGACATAGGAATATGTCCAGCAGTGCCATCAACACAGAAACTAGTGGGACCCAGGTACACCCATGTACTGTCTGGAGAGATAGAAAATCAAATGAAGAAAAAATGGACTGCCACACTCCAAAAACCTTTCGGTGGCTTTTATTTAAAATGACATCAAACAATGGCACTACAGGTCACAGCAAAGCAAACAAACTGACGCGTTTCACACTTTTAAATAGTCCTTACTCATAGCTATGAGTAAGCACTATTTAAAAGTGTGAAACACGTCAGCTGTTCCTTTGCTTTGCTGTGACCTGTAGTGCCATTGTTTGATGTCATTTTAAATAAAAGCCACCGAAAGGTTTTTGGAGTGCGGCAGTCCATTTTTTCATCATTTGATTTTCTATCTGCCTAGTGCATCGCCAGCACCCTCGGTTTCTTGGCTACCGAGTGATCAGTGGAATTCACTCACCTGGAGCGGCAATCTTTCTTTTTCCATACTGTCTGGAGAGGTCTGGCAAGAAGTGGTCTTCATGGAAGAATTACGGCCAAAAAGCTATACCTCTAATTTGGAAACAAGGCTAAGCTTTGCATGATATAGATATAAGGAGAAAGGGAAAAACCACGCTGTCAATAATAAATGGGAGTAGCTTCCTGCACAACAGATGTACTGTAATATAAAAACAAGTGGAAGTGATAAAATGCGGCGCTCAAAGTGATATTTTTGTATGATCAAAAAATATATAGTAATGATAAATAAAAGAAAAATGTAGCCTTCGTGTTGAACCAAACGGATAAATAAAACCAATATAAATTGGTTTAAAGTGCACAAAATTGTTTGAAAATTTATGTGAATTGATAACCAATAATATATGGATACAATAAATAAAATTGAACACCATCAATGGCAATAAACCAAATATGCTTGTGAACAAGTGAATATAAAGTCCAAGTATTCAGTATTGGTTAAAGTGCACAAAAATATTGAAAAACATATGTGAATTAATAACCAATAATGTATAAAAACAATACATAAAATTGAACACCATCAATGGCAATGCAAATGTTCAGTCATATCTCTCAGAGTAACACTATTGTCTTATTGATTGGTTGTGTAGGTACACTTACTAATTCTCTCTCCTTTTAAGCTGTTCTTGGCCTAATAAATTCTTTGAAATACCTCAAGGTGTGTTGGTAAGTACTGGGTAAGCGAGGTGTGCCATCTTTCTTCAGGTGTGAAGGAAAATCACAAAACAACTCAGTGGCTCTTCCAGGGGTAGCGATATATATATATATATATATATATATATATATATATATACACACCACTACCCCCGTAGGAGCTGCTGGTTTTGTTTGGGCCTGCCCTCTGTTTCTCAACCCCTTAACTGGCTCGAACCCTCCCTTGGCACAACTGGTAGTGAAAAGAATTGTAAAACCCACTGGCTATAGGGGAACACAATTCTGCATATATACATATATATATATATATATATACCACATTAAGTACACATGTATATATTACCTTTCTCCGTTGGGGTCATTCAGGCTAATAAAAGTACTTCACACAGGTATATACTTAACAAAGATAAAGTTTACTTTATCAAAAGATAGTAAACAGGTTTATAGGTTATATATATATCTCTTTTATAGCTTTAAATGACTCTGCAGGGCCCTGCAAGAGTCAATAATGTGTATGTAGCACACGGACCCTTTTCCCTTGCTTTGGCTCAATTGCAGGAAAAAGGCACACCATACTATATGCCCGTACCCTCCTGGATGAGAAGGTTAAGCGGTGTTATGTATTTGGGTCCCACAGCTAGGTTCTTCCGTCAGTTGGTTCTCGTCTCCTAGGATATAGGGACAAGTCTCTGTATTCCCCCCAGTAATTCCAATGTCCACACCACTTTAAACTCCAACGTTGAGTTTATTTTCTCAATGTTCAGCAGATAGGCAAAGGGTGGAAGAGAAACAGGACAGCAAGGTTTGGGAGGTTAGTCCAGGCACAAATGGATGTCACAATCTCTACTCTATCCCTGAGTAGGTTTAGCTCACCCGGATAGTCTCCTACAAGTGGATCCTAGCAGCCGAAGTGATGCTCGGACATTTGATCAAGTTCTTTCCTAGATGCGATCGGGAGACTCTCTGCCACAGAATCTATCAGACCCCGAACCTCTTTGCTTCTGGTACTTAAGGACAGGTGCCAGCAGTAGCACATTACTAGGCCCTTGGTGGATAGAAGAATCCCTCCAGAGAGTTACCGGGCCCCTCCCTCATCATCCTGTGTTCCAGTCAGGCCTGACTAAGATTTCTGTACGAGTTCCTCAATGGTGGGAGTCTTCGCTAGCAAAACATTGGTGCACTTTATAATTGTAATCCAAAGGAGATTAACCTCCCTGGCGGTATGATTCTGTCTGGAATTATGTACCAAAAGCGGTACAATTATTTTGCATGGAAATTTGGCGTTATGTACTGTAGGCCTGCAATTCTTAGTAATTACTTACTTAAACCTGACCAAACAAGACTCTAGTAGACATCCCAGATGTGATAAATTTGAAACGCAAAATCATGAATTATAATCTAATAAGTAATATAATTTTATTCAATAATGCAGAAGAAAATAATGACATTTGTCAAACAAAGAAAATTCAATACACATCCTGAGTGTGATACATTTTAAAGCATGGAACTAGACAAAGTCCAACGTCGCAATCTGGACAATGGTATCTTGTTTCTTCTCTGACTTTTCTACCATTGCCATCTCTCTTGGAACAGCAGACCACGCACATCCTGGTAGGTGCTTGCTTTTTTGCGGTTGGCGGTATATAGTCCAAAAAATGACGTCCAGTCAGGCGTTCTGGGTTGACAACGCCAACAGCACGTCGTCTGGGTCTGTTCACAGCTACTGGTGGCATCTGGTGGTTGACAAAAATCTGCTCAGCCACCTTCCAGATAAAGTCGGAATGAACAAGAGGCATGCCACTCTTTGCTTTGTATAGGATATCCGCATTCCAAAGGCATTGTTCCAAAAGATGCCTGAAAATCTTTTTATAATATTTTTTCTGCTGTTTGCGCATAGCCGGGTAAAATGTCATTGCCTGATCGGCTCTGTCGACACCTCCCATGGTGTTATTATAGTCCATCACAACTTGCGGCTTCAACAGATCTTTCCCACCTCTTGTGTGGACCATGGCAGTGGCGGTATTGTGCACAGTACTCATGAGACACACGTCCTTCTCGTCTCGCCATCGCATTGCCATCATCTTACCCTTCTGCCAGGCAACCATTTCTCCTGTTTTTAGTTTTTTCTTGCCAAACATAGATGGCATGCCACGTCGGTTAGGCCTAACGGTACCATACCCATCAGTTTTATTTTGTAGCAAAACCTCAAAAAGTTCCGGAGATGTATAGAAGTTGTCCGTGGTCACACAATATCCCTGGTTCAGCAATGGCTCCAGCAGCGTAAGGACAGATGATGTGGCCATCCCATAGCCGCTGTACCTTGGGTTGAACTTCGTGCCTTTACCGGTGTAAATGACCGGATTCCATATGTATCCGGTGGATGACTCGCAGAGCATAAAGAATTTGACGCCAAACCGCGCTCTTTTGGATGCAATGTATTGTATCCAGCTTAGGCGTCCCTTGTAGGCCATCAGACTTTCATCCACGCTGACGTCCCTGTCTGGCACGTAGGTCCGCTGGAAATTGGCCACGATCATTTGGCATTCCTCCCAGATTTTCTTCAGCTTGGGCGCAGGATGCGTGGCCTCATCAAACTCCTCATTGTTCGTGAAGTGGAAATACTTCATGATGAGGGAAAAACGATATTCAGACATCACGGTGCTAAAAAACGGAGTGGCCAGTAGCTTATTGGTGGTCCAGTACCATTTCTGGAGTGGTTTCCCCACCACCCCCTGGAGAATAATGAGTCCCAGAAAGTGCCAGATGTCCTCTTTCGTCACCGGTTCCCACTTTCTGCTTCGGGAAAATCTGGCATGCAGCGTAGCGGATTGCTGATCGTGGTAACGATTTGTCTCTGTGACAATTTTTTCAATTACCTCTTCAGTGAAAAATAATTGCAGGTATGCCAGAGGGTTTTCACACTCCACATCTACCTTCATCCCAGGTGATCCAGTGAAGGGAAATCTCGGGGGCGCTACCTGGTCCGTATCGGTGTCTATAGGGCACCAAGTGCGCACATCGCTGAGGTCGCTGAGGTCAGGTGCAGGATCATCACCGTTGTCACTTGCCAGATCCGTGTCAGTGTCAGATGACAAATCTCCCCACAACTCGCTATCGCTCTCTTCTGCGAGCAACTCCTTGTCGCTGCCGCTGTCACTCATCTGCTCCAAAAGCGCCGTTTTGGTAAAGCGCTTTTTTTATGCCATATTTTTATGGGCACAGATGACAGGCAAGGGGGCACTGTACAGGGCACTGTATGGTGATCAGAGATGATACAGTGTAATACAGTGTAATCAGATACAATATAACTGCTTTTATTTCTGTGTTTGTGTTGTGTGAACTTTTTAAATTTTTAAATTTGCCACCCAGTTCCGCTCCCATGCGACGCTACGGCTCGCAGGGAACGGAACCAGGAAGCGCCGACACTCGCCGGAGGTTTCGCTGGCGATCACAGCAGAGGATATCATCGCTGAATCGCCAGGAGAAGGTAAGAAACCTCCGCTGCGGGCTCTGCAATGTTACCCCGAGCGTGACTCGGGGTTACCGATCCTAGCTAAAAAAAACAACCCCGAGTCACGCTCAGGATTACTGCCAGGGAGGTTAAAGATGTAAGCTAAACTCCCCCAATGCTTTTGGGAGTTAAACTCTCAGTCAGTATAATGCCAACTTTAACTACACAGCTACCATGCGCTGCGCTATGTCCTAGTGTAGGTGCGGCTCACTATTCGGATGATGGTGGGCCTTAAAAAGTCATAGGCCTAACAACCGGTTGTAGATTCTGGGCAGGTGCCCGCTCACCAAACAGGCCTAGTCCGCCTGACACGATCTGTTGTCGGTACCCCGATCCGTGACTTCTCCACAACGCACAGTCTCTGGTCCCTCTCACAGCCGCCGTAGATGTTGGTTGGTGGATGACCCCGGTATCTGAGAAGCGCGAGCTGATCACACGGAAAGAGATTCCTCTCTGGCTTGATGATCCTCTGCGAAACTACAGGCCCAGGCTTTGGGCCTAGTCGCTCCGGCAGCAGGCCTCACACAGACATCCTGCTTGGTTGAGGGTGAAGTCCAGAGAGACCGAGCGGGGCCCCTCCCTTCCTTTATGTAACCTCCCCCAGCAGGCTGTGCGGTGGTTGTAATGCATTCTGGGAGTACAGCTATTAGGTATCCATGGCAACGGAGTCTCTCTCTCCCTGTACCATAAGTTCCACACGCATTACCGAACATAAGTAAACAATAGTCTATAAAGTTGTAACTGGAACATAGGAGGAAGTTTGGGGTGTACACACATAACAATAGTCCATAACAGTAGAACCCCGCTACACATATATATATTTACATACATACACACACACCGTGCAAGTTCCTAGTCTGAACTTATATGGCATTAAAGACCATACCTCTGCAGTCTGCCCCAATGTGGTGATGCTTAGACCAGTTGGCCATGGCAATATGGGAAGAGTATATTTTCTGCCATACCTGGGAAAAAGGCAGCCGGCGAGTATATGGATATGAGGAAGATCAGTACAAACACAGGAGGGTGTCTCCTAGCCAACAAACCTTTTTACTTTGCCTTCAATAGGCGAAAAAAAAGCAGGTTCACTTTGAAGATATTTTTTTAATGGAAAGGGTTAAGGTTTCTGTAAATAGTATACTATGGTTCAACCTCCACACACCTTTCACAAAGTGTATAGATTTCCATGAAAACCACAAACATTCCATTCAAACATCTATAAATGTCATAACTGCTCACCAATGTTGTGTACACATGCCGCAGAAGTGTCAGTTGTTCATTCTATGCAAAAAAATACCTTTAATATATACACCAGTGTATACATATACACACACACACATATATATATGTGTAAGAAGGCCAGTATGCTGGGAGGACCCCGGGGGGCTATTTAACCAGCCCACTGACCTGCAGTCTTCGTCGGTTTCCTGTGAGTGATACTACACGTCAATGGGCCGACTCTTACCAGCTCACCTCATGTTTGTGAGTCCTGGCGTTTCGATCGCAGGGCATTTCGGCTTCTTCGTTCGTGGTCTTCGTCGGCGGTTCCCGCTCACTATCGCAGGTACTTTTAGAATCTTTTGCGTCATGTGCAATCTTGCAATTAGTAATGCTTCCTGTCCTGCATTCTTTTCTTAAAAAGTCTGCTTCTGAGTTGTTGTCTGCCAAACATACGATTCATTTATAAATCCAAACCTCTGAGTCGCTGTCGGTCGTTGTCCGTAGGTTTCACTGGACATAAAGATTCACTGTCCATAAGGTTGCCGTCTCTTCCATTTAAAAAAAAAAAAAAGAAAGGGAGACTCTGATTAGTCCCACCTGGTGCCTTCTCTGCACTTGGTTAGCCTGGGGGGAGGGGTGATTGGTTGGTTTTCAGTTTTAGAGTAAGAGGCGGCATACACTATACAACCAATTCATATTACATTAATTCAATACTCCTCACTACCGATTCGTATCGGATTCCTTTCGTATATTTACGAACTGATTCGGGTCACATACGTTGCATACTTTCCACCGTTGCCATTTGTTGTTTGCCCTCATGCCGTGTGTTTTAGCTCCCGCAGCGGAACTTACGTATCGTTTGTACACGTTTTTCTCTCACTTGTTTACCAAACCAAAGTCATTTTTTGTGCGTCATGCACGGCGTAACACCACACTCTTTGGATGTCTTGGACACCCACCATGCCTTTCGTACATCAAGTTTTCAAACTGCCGCAGGTAGGATTCGTACAGTTTCTTTGCTTCACACACTGTTTGCCAGATGTCATCAAAACCCCGCTGTGGAACTTGCGAGTCATTAGTCAAGTCTCCATATGCAGCCTTATTTCAGCCTCGTGCAAGACCACGGTTGTGTCGTGCAAATCGTGAACACAAACGCAGAGCTGTTTTTATCAGTTTCGTTTTGTGCTTTTTTTTTTTCTTCACGTACCTTCTCGTTTCATGCCAAGTAGTAGGTCCATGTCACTTAGAAAAGCACTGTCTATCATGACAGTTATCTCACTTAGCATTACCCTCCGGTCGAACCTAGTCGCATCATCGACTCACCGGTTCGTCCCCGCTAGTTTTGTCATCTCATTCCACTGTTAGTAATTTAATTTGTCACATCTCAGTACATGCTTCAGAGTCCGCTCGTTGTCAGCCACACATGCGGCGCACCGACTTGTGCCTAGATCATGGGAGAATTCTGTCATTTATGTCACCATCACGCATCTGAGTTGAATCCACATGCATTCTTATGTGCAGATTCGTCCCAAACGTGCCCCAGTTGCTGGCCTCATTTCAGTACATGCTCCAGAGTTTGCTTGCTGTTAGTCGCACAGCGCGGCACTGATTCATGCCTCTGTCATGGAAAATTTCTGTCACTCGTGTCACCGCCACGCATCTGATTTGAATCCACGCGCATTTTCGTGTGCAGGTTCACCAAGTGTGCCCCAATTGCTGGCCTCATCTCAGAACATGATCCAGAGTCCGGTCGTCGTCAGTCGCACCTGCGGCGCACCGATTCATGCCTCTGTCATGGGACATTTTTGTCACTCGTTCCACTGTAACACATCTGATTTGAATCCACACGCATCCTTAGGTGCAGCTTTGTCTCAAGCGTGCCCCAGTCATTGGCCCCATTTCAGTACATGCTCCAGAGTTCGCTTGCTGTTAGTCGCACAGTGCCGCACCGATTCGTGTCTCTGTCATGGGAAGTTTCTGTCACTCGTTTCACTATCACGCATCTGATTCAAATCCACTTGCATTCTCGTGTGCAGGCTCGTCTTAAGCGTGCCCCAGTTGTTGTTGGCCTAATTTCAGTACATGCTCCAGAGCCGGTTGTTGTCAGTTGCACCTGCGGCGCACCGATTCATGCCTCTGTCATGGGACATTTTTGTCACTCATTTCTCCGACACGCTTCACCATTTGATCCGCTCACTTATATAAAAAGGCAGTGCAGCGCTGAACAAGTCCATAAATCAAAAGACAATCCCAGTGATCTTCTAGAGTGATTTATAGAATCGGAAACATGCAGATGATGTGAACACAGTGAGAGACCTCCACCAGATAAGAATGGCCGCTCACCTCCCAAAGTGGACCCTTGGTTATAGAGGGTCACAGATACCTTCCCATATGGGATATACGTCTCAGGCATGTATTGCAGCTCCGGGATGGTTGGATGACAACAGCAGACGGACCGGATCACAAATGACTCCGATGAGGTATGTATATTAAAGAAAGGCAGACCATAGTGTTCTCCGCATATAAAAGGACATTTAACAAAAAAAAAAAAAAAAAGTGCACTTACATGTAAAAGGCACTAAACCAGTGCCGAGTGTAACAGCGTGTATGAAACAACAGATGCAGCCTGTCGTGTTCAAATCAGCTAGTCAAACCCCTCACCACTCATTATCTATCATTTCTCCTCCAGGTCAGTCAAGTAGGTCCACCCTGCACCAGGTTGGACGTCATTTAAAAAAAAAAATGCTCACTTTACCTAACTAAAATATATATATATATATATATATATATATATATATATATATATATATATATATGTGTATGTGTGTGTGTGTATACCAAGCACTTACCAACAGCCGATCTGAATCTAGTCGCAACGTCGGCCCTATGATTCGGATCCTCAGCAATCACAAACCCCTTCAACCACTAATACCATGAGCCGATCTGAGTCTAGTCATATCATCAGTGCAACGACTCGGATCCGGAACATGAGCTCCCTCGTCACCTCACATCTACAGCCGATCCAAATCTAGTCGCATCATCGGCACAACGGTTTGGATCCTCGACAATACAAACTTCACCGACTGATCCGAGTCCAGTCGCAGCACGGGCTCAACGTTTAAGATCCTTTACAAACCAAACCCCACCGGTGCTCACACCTCAGCCTGATTCGAACTATTCGCATCAGTGATACGAATAAAGTAGTACTTACGATTCAGATCCCTGGCCTTACGTCCGTTATCAAGCATAAACATTTACATCTCACTCCATCTGCATGTACAATGTTGCGCACGGTCATTCCTACATACTCAAAATTTCCGCTAACTTTGTTTTCATCTTTCCAATAAAGCTGCTTAATTGTAATCGCTGCAAGCATTTCTGCAAGCGGCTCAAATCGGTCATTCATCATCTCCAGTAGCAACTCGGCTGCTCACCAATTCTCTGTCGTGCTAAACACGCAAACTAGCTTTCACTACGTTTGTTGTTCCTTAAAGCCGACCCGCATCAGGTCAGTTCTCCAAGACTTCACCCGTACACGGGGGTGTACTAAGGAGCAGCTTCAGTCTCTCCCGGGAATGCTCAATTTGCAGCAAGGATCATTCCCCAGGGTCGATCTTTTGTATCACGCCTCCTGGTCTTCCTCTCCCAGACACAGGACCCCGATCAGATCCTTAACTTAGACACCGCGGCAGTAGCGGACCTGTCAATATGGGAGGAGTTCCTTACTACGTGAAACAGTATCAGCGTTATACCATCAATATCGCCCCCATCACTGCAGGTAGTGACAGATGCCGTAGCCTCCACAGGCTTCGCTGCAATTTTTGGCCACTATTGGTTTGCAGGACCATGGCCTCCAGAGACACTCTTAATCGCAGGGTTTACATGGACTTCCTCCCTGTTCGAACAATACCAGATCGTGGCAGCTGCTCAGCTCTGGGGTCATATCTGGACAGGACAAACCGTGGCCTTCACCACGACAACCAGGCCACGGCCGATATTAGCAAAGGCAAGTTCAAGTATGTCCTTCCTACGCAGGCCCGTACAACTATCCCCACAGCACCAGTTAATGTCCACTACCCTAGCTAGTTCCCCATTTGGCCTTCTCCCCAGCCTGGTCATTCAAGCAGCCTTTGACTCGGCCTACCACGGGTTCTTGCGGCCTAGCGAGTTCACCAACAGCTACCCTGCCGGCCAAGTTCTACGTAGACCTCACTTGGCTCATTACCAAGATAGTTTCATCCTCCACCTGGCACTATCCAAAACCCAGCAATCAGGCACTGGGTTAGACATTTACCTCTAAAACAATAAATGTCTGATGTGCAGTAACCATACTCGATCGCCTTCTGTCACTCCCACCTGAACAGTCAAACTCTAGTCACCTACTACCTTTCCCGATCAAACCCTTGAGTGCCTGCCAGTTCATCAAACACATGAGAATTCATCGGGGCACAACCAACCATAGGAAGTTGATCCAGGGTTCACCCGGTCGCCTCTCGGGGGATCAGGAAGGAATTTTCTCCCCTGCTGTAGCAATTGGCCTAGGCTCGGCTGGGGTTTTCGCCTTCCTCTGGATCAACGGTGGGGCGGTTAGGTCAATTTGGGTCCTATCACCTTCACACTCACTCACTCACTCTTCCACGCTACCTACACCTCAACCCCAGTCAGTGTTCCAGTCGCTCTTATCGGCCACATCCCGATGTGGGGTCCCAGATCCCGACAATTAAGAGACTTGACTGGTGGAAGTCTGCCTGCTTCGCCCAGCACATCCCCAATCCTCAGGTGGAAATGGCACAAGCATTCACCAAACTTGCTCAATGAATAAAGCTAAAATCAATAAAACTACACCCCTACCTGAATGTTTTTGCCCCCTTATTTTGGCATACCGTCCATCAGATCAGGGCACACTTCAGGTCCATTTCATGTTGTAAGTCTTATGTTAAGTCTATCCATCTTGTTCATATCTGTATCGGATATAGGGCTTCAACCATAAGTAAGAAGGCCAGTATGCTGGCCTGAATTTATGGGAGGAGCCCGGGGGGCTATTTAACCAGCCCACTCACCTGCAGTCTTCGTCGGTTTCTTGTGAGTGATACCCACCCTCCCACCCCCTTTTTTAGGGCATTTCTAAAAATTAATTTCTCTCCACAAAATATTCCTTCTAATCTTGGGTATGCCCCCTTATTTTGGCATACCGTCCATCAGATCAGGGCACACTTCAGGTCCATTTCATGTTGTAAGTCTTATGTTAGGTCTATCTATCTTGTTCATATCTGTATCGGATATAGGGCTTCAACCATAAATATATATAATAAATTTAATTTTTTTTTTTTTGCCAAAAATGTATACAGTATATTTAGAGCTCTTTTCAAAGAAACACTGGCGTCTATTCACAAATGCTTTACGCAAAATGTATACAGTTTTTTTACCCAGGATACATTTTTCTAATTGAATCTGGCTAAAAATTGCCATGAATCTTGGGTGATGTGTAAACGCTGTGTGAAAGCATTTATAGACCCCATAAACATCTATTCAACATATTTCTGATCCTTCTAGCCTCTCTTGCTTGCTTGCTTGCTTGCTTTCTTGCTTCCTCTTAGCAAGTGAACCATCTCGCTGTTAATAATGTGAAATATAGTGTATTTTCATTGAACATACTGTATCTTGTGTTATTATTGCACTGCTTGCCTTCAAGTAATTTATGAATTTCACATTTTACTTGGTCTTTCTTATTTTTGCCATGTCATAAAATATGGCTATTTTGGCCACTAAATTGGGTAAACAAATAAAGGTAACATAAGCAGGGATGAGCCGAACACCCCCCTGTTCGGTTCGCACCAGAACCTGCGAACAGACAGAATGTTCGAGTGAACTTTAGAACCCTATTAAATACAATGGACTCGAACGTTGCGTGCGGTTCCCCCAAATGTCCATACCAGGCCCTTCAGATCTGGCCTGGATTTTAAAGGGAACTCCACCCCAAATTTAAAAGAAAATGGCGTGGAGTCCCCCCAAAAATCCATACCAGACCCTTATCCGAGCGCGCAACCTGGCAGGCCGCAGGAAAAGAGGGGGGACGAGAGAGCGCCCCCCTCCTGAACCGTACCAGGCCACATGCCCTCAACATGGGGAGGATGTCCCCATGTTGATGGGGACAAGGGCCTCATCCCCACAACCCTTGCCCGGTGGTTGTGGGGGTCTGTGGGCGGGGGGCTTATCAGAATCTGGAAGACCACTTTAACAAAGGGGACCCCCAGATCCCGCCCCCCCCTATGTGAATTGGTAAGGGCTACATTGTCCCCCTACCATTTCACGAAGAAAGTGTCAAAAAAATAAAAAATAAACACACCAACACCTTGGAAAAGTCCTTTATTAAAAAAATTAAAAAGAAATAAAAAAAAAACATTCCAGCGGTGAAATCCAGTGTCCCGCAGCGATCCGATGTCCAGCGCTGTCCGTCATTGGCTGAGCCTGAGCGGACCTGATGGGGAACTTCCTCCGCAGTCTATTATATGTATAGACCCGCCCCTTCTAAAGTTCCCCATCAGGTCCGCTCAGCCAATGACTAGGTGTAAGGCTGAGGACCTGATGCGGAACATGAGAAGGGGCGGGACTATTCATGAATTACACAGTGAAGGAAGTTCCCCATCAGGTCCGCCCCCTCGGTATGTCATCTATCAGTGCCATAATTGCCACCTATCAGTGCCCATAAGTGCCCACAAGTGCCACCTTTCAGTGCAATCAGTGCCACCTATCACTGCCCACAAGTGCCACCTATCAGTGCCCACAAGTGCCACCTATCAGTGCAATCAGTGCCCACTATCAGTGCCCACTAGTGCCCACTATCAGTGCCCACTAGTGCCACCTATCAGTGCCACCTATCACTGCCCACAAGTGCCATCTATCAGTGCCCATAAGTGCCATCTATTGGTGCCATAAGTGCCACCTTTCAGTGCAATCAGTGCCACCCATCACTGCCCACAAGTGCCACCTGTCAGTGCCCACAAGTGCCACCTATCACTGCCCACAAGTGCCACCTATCAGTGCCCCCAAGTGCCACCTATCAGTGCCACCTATCAGTGCCCATAAGTGCCATCCATCAGTGCCCATAAGTGCCACCTATCAGTCCCCATCTTTCAAACTGTCACATGACATTGAAAAAAAGTATTGGTAATCGGTATCGGCGACTACCTGAAAAAAAGTATCGGTACTTGTACTCGGTCTTAAAAAAGTGGTATCGGGACAACCCTACATATTATACACACCTCACAGGTACGAAATTTAAAGGAATATTTAACTTTTATTGTTTCACTTTAAGCATTATTAAAATCACTGCTCCCAAAAAAACGGCAGTTTTTAAAACTTTTGTTTGCATTGAGACCCGGGTCCCCAAACACTTTTTAGGACAATAACTTGCATATAAGCCTTTATAATTAGCACTTTAGATTTCTCCCATAGACTTTTCGAATTTGCAGCGAACACCCCAATTTGTTCGCTGTTCGGCGAACGGGCGAACAGGCAATGTTCGAGTCGAATATGAGTTCGACTCGAACTCAAAGCTCATCCCTAAACATAAGGTGTCAGCCACACAGGTGTGCATTGTTTTAAATCAAAAGTGTATTATGAATGGAAGAGAGGTAAATTAATGAAAGGTCCTTCTCCATTCATTTAATTTTTTATTCATGGACGCTATAGTATGGCTTCTATGAATGGATGAGGGAGGCGGAAAAGACAAGCATAGTCAGCTCTCTTGATGAGTGCTTGTGACAGGTCCCTCAGCTTTATTAAGCCCTGCAGCACCAAAAGATTACAACTGCGGTGTATGAGATGGAGCAGAGGACGGAGGATTTAAACTCTGACAGCCAACACCAGCACAAGGGACACTTCAGATTAAATGTAAGCCCCAACCTTATCCTCAGTCGTTTCCTTCTCGT
Source organism: Rana muscosa (assembly GCA_029206835.1). Lineage (NCBI taxonomy): Eukaryota > Metazoa > Chordata > Amphibia > Anura > Ranidae > Rana > Rana muscosa. Next base: position 527,600,316 of record CM055118.1, on the reverse strand, counting down.
TGCGAAAGCATTTGCAAGTTGGAAACACATTTTCTGCTCACGACTTCTGTCCCATACACTTGCACAACATTTCTTGCGCCTCCATCGAAGTTTTTCCCCAATTTGTAGCAGAAATTGATGTTCACTAGGTGCTCCATTGCACTGTGACCCTACCTCTCACACTGACTACATGGGTTTACCCTGACAGTCACGTGTACTCCATGCTAGGTGGCACTTCTGGACATGTTTCTCCATAGCCATGTGCATGTGCGCGCACCTGGCCCATGTTGCCGTTGAGATATCGGACCATTCACCAAACTTTTTAAGCCTTGTACGCACGATCGGATTTCCATCGGACAAATCCATGGAATTTTGTCCGAAGGGCCTTGCCCGTGAACTTGGTATGCATACAGATGGCAAAACTTTCTCAGCCAACAAACAAAAACTACGTGGTTTTTCAGCTCTTTAGCGCCACCCTTTGGGCAACTTCTGCTAATGTTGTCTTATGGTTAGCATTGCTTCTGAGCATGCGTGTTTGTATTTTTTTCCCGATGGACTTGTGTACACACGATCAGATAATCCGATGGCACACATTTGTTGTCGGAAAATTTGAAAGCATGCTATCCAACATTTATTGTCGGAAAATCCAACAACAATTGTCCGATGTAGCATACGAATAGTCAGATTTTCTGACAAAACCCTGCCATCACACATTTGTTGTCGGGAAATCGGATCGTGTGTACGAGGCTTTAGACACACCCCGTATATTCTTATTAGCCAGTGAGAAAGCCAATGCATGTTCCATGATCTGCCATTTGTTCCTATGGAAAGTGTCCTCACAGTAAAGTACAGGTAGCTTGCAGCAAGCAGATAAAGGAATACACCATACACAGAAGCATTAGGTAAAACTTTATCATAGAACAAAATGGTACACCACACTTCCTTTAGATCAAGTTTCACATCTCTAAAACAGGCTGGGCCCTTCTTGTGTGTAGAAAACAACTGAAGGCAACATTTCTCATCTTTCAGTCTTTGCAATGTAAGTCCTATTAGCCCTGTACAAAGATGTGAAAGGGATAGTCTACTCATTATGAGTGTAATGTAAGCAAAGAACAGGAAATATCTTTCTGTGGAAATAGAGACTGTTGGAGTATCGCCAGCATTAAACGTGATGTGAAAGGTATAGCAAGAGATAATATCGCTCTATAAGGAAATGTATGATATTCTTTTATGCAAAGTTATTTTCACCTACCATATGACTCTGCAAAGAATAGATCCAATAATATTTCATGGGAGGTCGGGGATCTGATTCCACGCACTTCACTTCCATTGGTTTCAACTTCAGAATGTAAAGTCCACCATTCACCAGATCCTTCCTGAGACAATATAATGAACGACAGTTATCACACAACCTACTGTATGCATCGCTATGGACGCCATACACAGAAAAATTTTAAGTACACAAAAAAGTTTTTTTTTGCTTTTTATTTCCCATGTTGCATAATAAAGGAGGAAAGAAAATTTTCCATTCGTCAATATAGGCAACGAGAAATAACATCCTTACATGTGTGTATGAGTGAGGGCACATTTAAAGTAGATGCAAACCCTAAATGGATAGCATTTTGGGCTAGTTTTCAATAGTGTTGTTCTCTGAAGAGTGACTCACATTTGGATAGCTCTTCAGAAGGCATTTGGCAGGTGGTGAGGAGAGCCTCTTTCACTTTTTTCCTACCTCTTCCCCCTCCCCCCTCTCGGATTCCCTCTTTACTTCTTTCTTTTTCTTCCCCCCTCCCTACCCCTCCTTTCCTACATTCTGCATATATCACTTATTAGACACCCATATTTGTATGTAGGGGCCTTCCATTTTCCCTCATTGAGGTGGCAGGAGAAGCATCCTCACAGGCTCTAGGGCGGCATGCCACACTGTTCCATTGGGCCGGCGTCCTTCAATTACAGACTCCGGGTGAGTTTACGTGTGAATGTAAATTAACCATCTATATTGATAAGGGATTTGATTCCAATATGTGAATGATTGTGAATGTCTATTTCAGTATTCCCTTCTGAACCCTTCCTATGTGCAAGATACTCAACATACCTCTCAGCAAATAGCTTGGGGTGTCTACTTTCCAAAATGGGGTCATTTGGGGGGGTTTTGTGCCATCTGGGCATTCCATGGCCTCCGAAACTGTGATAGGCAGAGAGGAGTGAAATCAAAAATTTACACCCATAGAAATCCTGAAGGCGGTGCTTGGTTTTCGGGGTCCTGTACGCGGCTAGGCTCCCAAAAAGTCTCACACATGTGGTATCCCCGTACTCAGGAGAAGCAACAGAATGTATTTTGGGGTGCAATTCCACATATAACCATGGCATGTTTGAGCAATATATAATTTAGTGACAACTTTTTGTACATTTTATTTTTTATGTTTTATTTTTGTCATTATTCAATCACTTGGGACAAAAAAAAAAATATTCAATGGGCTCAACATGCCTCTCAGCACATAGCTTGAGGTGTCTACTTTCCAAAATGGGGTCATTTGGGGGGGGGGTTTTGAACTGTCCTGGCATTTTATGCACAACATTAGGAAGCTTATGTCACACATCATCCACTCTTCTAACCACTTGAAGACAAAGCCCTTTCTGACACTTTTTGCTTACATGAAAACATTTTTTTTTTTGCAAGAAAATTATGTTGAACCCCCAAACATTATATATTTTTTTAAAGCAAAGGCCCTACAGATTAAAATAGTGGGTGTTGCATTTTTTTTTCCACACAGTATTTGCGCAGCGATTTTCCAAACGCATTTTTTGGGGGGAAAACACACTTTTTTATTTTTAATGCACTAAAAAACACTATATTGCCCAAATGTTTGATGAAATAAAAAAGATGATCTTAGGCTGAGTACATGGATATCAAACACGACATGCTTTAAAATTGCGCACAAACGCGCAGCGGCGACAAACTACATTCATTTTTAAAAGCATTTAAAAGCCTTTACAGGTTACCACGTTAGATTTACAGAGGAGGTCTACTGCTAAAATTACTGCCCTTGAGCTGACCTTCGCGGTGATACCTCACATGCATGATGCAATTGCTGTTTACATATGACGCTAGACCGACGCTTGCGTTCGCCTTTGCGCAAGAGCAGGGGGGACAGCGGTGCTTTTTTTTTTTATTATTATTTATTTTGCTTTTTTATTTTATATTTAAACTGTTCCTTCCATATATTTTTTTTTTTTTACCATTTTTATTGTTATCTCAGGGAATGTAAATATCCCCTATGATAGCAATAAGTAGTGACAGGTACTCTTTTTTTGAAAAATATTGGGGGGTTAGACCCTAGATCTTTCCTCTGCCCTCAAAGCATCTGACCACACCAAGATCGGTGTGATAAAATGCTTTCCCAATTTCCCAATGGCGCTGTTTATATCCGGGGGGGGGGGACATTCCCTCCCACTGCTTGTAAAAGCAGTCTAGAGGCTAATTATCTGCTAGAATTGCTTTTACATGAAAGCCGGCCACTGGCTGAAAAGAATGATACCAAGATAATACCTAAACCCGCAGGCATCATTCTGGTATAAACTTTCAAAGTCCAGCAACATACCAGTACGTTGCTGGTCCTTGTTGGACATGTATTGTAATCTTTTTTTTTTTTCATGCAGCCTGTTGGCTGAACGAAAAAAAGAGATTGATCAGTGGGTATGCCCACCATTAGAATACCTCCCTTCATCCACCCACTTCTAATGATGGGCATATATGCCGAAACATGGGGGCATCCTCCTGCAAAAAAGTTATGCCGCGCACACACGGTCGGACTTTTCCACGGGCAAGCCTTCATCGGAATTTCGACCGTATGTACGCGGCATAAAAGGTTATGCCGCGTACACACGGTTGGACTTTTCCACGGGCAAGCCTCCGTCGGAATTTCGACCGTATATACGCGGCATTAGGAGCAAAATCGCTCCTCCGCCCCTGCTGCCCCCATGCTTCGGCATATATGCTCTTTTTTTTAACTGTGGTGGTGAAATCACCTCCTACAGCGTTGGAGTCACGGCTTTATGTATCGTGGGAGCAAACGCTGTTGCTGTCAAGATAAATAAATCCGCGATGCAACTGAATGGCGTACCTGCTAAGCAAATGATGGTTAACATTAAAACAAAGTAACATTACAGTACAACAGTAAGACCTTACCATACCATACCTGCAAAGCAAATACCAAAACAAAACCTAGTAAAAAATAAAACATTTTTTTAACGCAACCTGTGCCTAAAATATATATATGCCGAAGCATGGGGGCATCCTCCCGCAAAAAAGTTATGCTGCGTACACACGGTCGGACTTTTCCACGGGCAAGCCTCCGTCGGAATTTCGACCGTATATACGCGGCATTAGGAGCAAAATCGCTCCTCCGCCCCTGCTGCCCCCATGCTTCGGCATATATGCTCTTTTTTTAAACTGTGGTGGTGAAATCACCTCCTACAGCGTTGGAGTCACGGCTTTATGTATCGTGGGAGCAAACGCTGTTGCTGTCAAGATAAATAGATCCGCGCTGCAACTGAATGGCGTACCTGAAAACAAAAAATTACATACCTGAAAAGCAAGCATGATAAAACATTGCAGAATAGAATACAGTAAAAAAGAGCAGAACAATAGAGAGAAAATAGAGAGAGAGAGAGAGAGAACAATAAAACAACAACTATTTTTGGTTTTTTTATTTTATATTTTTTTTGTGTTTTGTTTTTTACGTTTTTTTCTTTTTTTCTTTTTTACACTTTTTTTTGTAACTTTAACAACTGTAATGGTTCGGGTCTCTCAAAATGTAATGGCATCTTGGGAGACCCTGTGTAAGTGTGTCCTAGTCTGTGAAATGCTGTACCCTACGCTAAAACTTCACTTTTGAGTGGTAGCGATCAAAACATTCACCAAGGCAAAGACCAGGTTTGTCAGGACAGAGTGGACAAAAAACACGGGTGTCACGCCTAAATCCGCGCTTGCTACAGACACGACATCTTTTTTGGGGGGCTCGTTGGGTAGGGGTACTCGGGAGGGCATACGGATAATGCCTCTCATGCAGCCGGCTTACTGCATTTGGTAGGGGATGGTGAGGTGCAGAACCGCCTGGATACAGGAGTTCTGTGACTATCTCATTCTGGAATTTTAGAAGAGATAACGTCCCGCCTGAAGCTCTGTATAGCACATGAGCATTCAGCAAAGCCAATTGGAATAAGGATAGAGACACTTTTTTGTACCAGCGTCTCGCCTTACGGTCAATTAGATACGGCGCCATCAACTGGTCGTTGAGGTCCACCCCTCCCATATTTTTGTTATATTCGTGGACACAGAGGGGTTTCTCCACAACACCAGTCGCCGTACGAATTTGGACTGTCGTGTCTGCATGAAGGGAGGTAAGAAGGAAAACATTCTTATTGTCCCTCCACTTCATAGCGAGCAAGTTATTACACTTCACGCAGGCTCTCTCCCCCAGCCTAAGACGGGCATCTACAAGCCGCTGGGGAAAGCCCCGGTGATTAGGTCGCACGGTGCCACATGCTCCAATCTGATGATCAAACAAGTGACTAAACAGTGGCACGCTCGTGTAATAATTGTCCACATACAAGTGGTACCCCTTTCCGAATAAGGGTGACACCAATTTCCACACTATCTTGCCAGCGCTCCCTATGTAATCCGGGCAGTTGACCGGCTCAACCTGACTATCTTTTCCCTCATAAACCATAAAGCTCCATACATAGCCTGTTGCCCTGTCACAGAACTTATAGAGCTTGACCCCGTATCTGGCACGCTTGCTGGGAAGGTACTGCTTGAAAGCCAAGCGGCCAGAAAATTTAATCAGGGACTCATCAACGCAGACAACTTGATCGGGAATAAACAAGGCTGCAAAACGTTCGTTGAAGTGGTTTATGAGGGGCCGAATTTTATAGAGCCAGTCGTACTCAGGGTCCCCACGTGGACGACAAAGTTCATTGTCGTTGAAGTGCATGAACCGCAAAATCTGCTCGTATCGTGTCCTGGGCATGGAGGCAGAGAACACGGGCATGTGGTCAATTGGGTGGGTGGACCAATAAGCACGCAATGACGGGAATTTATGTGTGCCCATGTTGAGGGAAAGGCCCAGAAAGGTCTTAAATTCAGAAACCATAATTGGTTTCCAATCTTTGGCAATTTTAGGCAACTGGGGGTTAGCGGCGATGAATTGACCAGCATACAAATTACTCTGGTCCACAATAGATCTATAGAGATCTTCCGTGAAAAACAGCGAATAATAATCGATTGGCATAAAATCAGCTGTTTCCACCTGAATACCGGGTTGGGCAGTGAATGGGGGAAGTACGGGTTCTGCAGAAGTGGTGGGGACCCAATCAGGATAGGCGAATTCTGCAGGAAGGGCACTATGGGCACGACGGGCCTGCCTTTGTCTTCTTGGTGGCAGCGGGACACTACTTGTGCTTGCCACCTCGCCAGCTTGAACTGCACTTATGGGACTCGCCACGTCACCACGTGATACTGCAGTGCTGGATGTACGCCCAGGCTGTACTAGGCCGCTGGTGCTTGCCAATTCACCAGAAGGAATAGCGGCGCTAGTACTACTCTGCTCCATGATACGAGAGCCCTGCGGTTCTTGCTCCTAAACAACCTCAGAAGATCGGGATCGGGTACGCCTGACCTTAGCAGGGACCTCAACTTCGTCGTCAGAGCTATCTGACGTGGGGCCGCTGAAGTCACTGTCTTCTACGGGAAGATATTCTAAGCCTGAATCTGACAGATACGTGACCTCCTCTTCACTATCTGTCATGCTCAGAATCTCGTAGGCCTCTTTACTAGTGTACCTTCGTCTTGCCATTTTGGGCTCTAAATTTAGGGGTACACTAGTAAGATTCACAGGTAAAAAAAGCACCTGACTGTCACCAAATGTATCAAACACTACCAAAAAAACTGTTAGCGATCGCAGGGATCAGGACTGTCTCTGCGAACGCTGCAGTTATGTGTGTTGTGTTTGGTAAGTGACAGTGATCGATTGATACTGCACTTGGGTGGGGTGGGCTGGGCTGGGCTGGGCGGAGGGGCTAAACGCAGGTACTAGCAGGTATCTGGGCTGATCCCGCTAACACTGCGTTTTTGGGAACCCTAAACCGCTGGGGACGCTAGTATAGATCTGATCAGATACTATACCACTAAGGGAGGTGTATGCTTTGCGCGTGGGTGTTAGCTTTACTGGCACTAACCTAAAGCTGCCTGGGGCGACGCAGACCCTCTCTGGCACTAAAACCTAATTGATATCACCCGCCGGGCGATCAGGGGGTTAAACCTTTATTGGGTTATATACGGCGGGTGCCCTGATGCTATAAAAAGCAAACTAACCAACCAGCGTCACCTGTAACCTTTATATGGTGATCACTGGTGAAAGGGTTAACTAGGGGCAATCAGGGGGTTAAAACCTTTATTAGGTTAAATATGGGGGTACCCGACGCTATATAAAAACCTGACGGGTTACCTAAATAACGAAATAACTCACTGGGTAACCAGTGTCACCAGTGACGCTTATACGGTGATCACTGGTGAAAGGGTTAACTCTAGGGGCAATCAGGGGGTTAAAATAATATATGGGGGTACCTGACGCTAATAAAAACCTGTGGCGAACCTAAAAATAATTAACTGGCTATCTAGGACACCAGCGACAAGAAAAAAGCGATCGGAAAAACGATCGCTTAGTGACGCTGGCGTTAGGGGGTGAAAGGGTTACCTGGGGGGCAATCAAGGGGTTAAACCTTTATTAGGGGGGGTTAGGGGGCTACCTTGGACCTAAAGGGGCCTAATCCTAACTGCCCTGCAACTTTTTACAGTCACAAATGACACTGATTGCAGTGATCAGTAAAAAAAATTATCACTGCAAACGGTGCACTGTGACTGGGGGTGATATGGGGGTGACTGGGGGGTGATTTGTGTGCCTACGTGTACTGGTGTCAGTGGGCTGTTGGTGCACTTACTGTGAGATGTCTTCACTCCTCGCGCCGGATCGAAAAGACCGACACGAGGAGAGATGACATCACTTCCTCTGCCTGTGTTTACATTACACAGGCAGGGGAAGCTCTCTCATTCGCCGGGAGCGATCGAGAGGGGGTGGCCGTAATCGAACGGCCGTCCCCTCATGCCGGATCGCTCCCGAACACTTAACCACCGCTCACTGTACAGAAGGGGGGTCCAATTGGACCCCCCAACTATACAAAGGCGATCACGTACATATACGTGATTCTGCCTGTCGGTGCCATTCTGCCGACGTATAATTACAGTGGGCGGTCGTTAAGTGGTTAATCTATGTATCTGTCATATATCTGAACTTCTGTATAAGTAAATTATGTTATTTATGTTTTGTTTATTAATATCTTATTCATAGAACCTATTCGGTATTCTACTGTGCAACTCCCAAGGCCCAGACGAAGCGGAATTGTCCACGAAACGCGTTGGCCACACTGCTTTCACTGTTTGGGACCTGCACACCCCAAATTTAAATTTCAAGACTGTAAAGTACTTTTTATCTTGTACTGCCCTGTGGCAAAAAAATAAAAATCTATCTATTTTTCTATAAATCAATGTATCTGGATTCCATTTCTTACACTCCTCAGAGGCACAATTAAAGTCCTACCCTGTTCCAACCCCCCCCCCCATCTTTTTTTCTAAAACATATTTACATATTCTCAAGGTATGGTGCCTCTGTAGGAGTTTATGTCATTCCACGTTCAGCCCAACCCCTACACATAATATTGCTGGCAATGGCACCATCCGAATCGCTGCAACGCCAACTTTGCGGCGCCGCACCGATTCCTAAAAGTAGTTCCTGCACTACTTTTGGTGACTTCGGAGGCGATTTTAATAGACATCTGTGCAGGAACACAGATGTCTCCGAAATCACACTCCCGAAGTCGTACTGACATGCAGGTTTGAAATCGTGAGAGTTCAGCTGACAATTTCAAACCCGCATTAGTGTGAACCTAGGCTTAATTTTGATCCTTTAGTACTTACATCTGTTGCATGTTTAATTGATTGCAGTGGAATCCATACATTGCCTAACACCGAGTCCCAAATCCAACCAGACTTCCACACTTGTACAAGGAGCCCACTTTGTATATCACTGAGGTCACTGTAAAAAATGCACAAATATTTAGTCAAACATTTAGATATTCAGAAGTATACATTAAGGCTGGGTTCACATATGAGCATGCAGCGGCTCACAGCAGGAGTCCGGTGCGTTCTCGTTCACCATTTTAGGTCAGATTTCAGCCCAAATTTTGGCTGAATTCAGACCTGAAACAGACCAAAAGATGCACAGGACTCCTGTGCAAATTGCAGCGAAGTAGCTGCAGAGATATGTGAACTGGCTCCATAGAGAGCCGGTCACAATCTCCTGCTGTGCGAATTGGATGCAGAGAAATCCGCATCTAATTCGTACTAGTGTGAACCCAGCCTAAAGCTTTTGCAACAATTTATTGACAATATGGCCCGTTCTAACATCCTGCACCAGATTCAAAATACCCTGCCAACAGTTCCTGTAGCCTTACCAAAACATGCAGCAGATTTTAGATAGTTCTTAATGGATACGTTTACCTTAGATCCAGGGTGTAACATGTTCTAGATGCCCCTCCCCTCCTCCTTTCCCCCACCCCCCTTCGCGTGACAGCTGGTGGGGGTTTCCTCTCCTTGCGCACATTTTGAAAACTGCCTACAGCTCTAAAAATGGCAGCCGTACAGAGGTACTGGCACAGAGCTGTAGGCAGTGTGTGCAGGAGCCTGGCACTGCACCCATGATCTGCTGATCACAAGTGCAATACGTTTTTTTTTTTTACATGCAAAAACATGTACATTTAATATTTTTTTTTATTAACGTTGAACTTAACGATTAATAGTGCCACTATCACAAAGTATATCACTGCACCATATTCAAAAATAATTACCTGCAGTTCATAGATAATTAAAACTGGAGGTAATTAATACCAACTGTAAGTTGGCATACAAAGACAGGCAGAGCACCTATCACTGTATGCTGAGTAGCAGGCAACATGCTTGTTGCCACTACGTGCCCCCTCCACATCTGTCACTGTTTGTTAAGGATGCTGTTGGCTTTGCAGCTGCCAGCCTCCTAGCAACCAGTGATGCAGTGATGCTGACAGTAGGCGGAGCCCAACACTTGTTTCCCATCATATTTGATCCCCCCTTCTGATTGACAGCAGGCAGTGGACGGATTCTGTAGCCAATAACAGGCTTTCTATTCGCTATGAATCTGCCCACTGCCTGCTGTCAATCACAAGGGGAGCAGACCTGATGTGGAAAAAGTTTCTGTAAAGTCAGGTTCTGCACACCCAGCTTCAAAAACCCTGTCTGTGTGATAGCTTCAGGGGCGGAGAGGGAGCTAAGCTGCACTGACACTCCACTCGCAGTGCACCTTCACATACCATATGCGCCCCAGATTCACATACCTGTTTACAACAGTACATAAATCTGTTACCCACACTGTCATGGAGAGGCCACTTTGTCATGGAGAGGAACAATGGAATTCTTAAACATGTCATAGACACGCTTTATGAATTTGTCTGATTACATTTAGGGCTGGTTCACACTGCTGTGTGGTGCAAAATTGCATGTGATTCGCACCACACTGCAGTGCAAATCACATGCGTTGTCTGTGCGATGCAATTTCAACCATACAGATAATATGGCTGAAATCGCATCGCATTCAGACTAAACTCGCATGGGACCCTTTTTTTGATCCGCACCAGAATCGGATCGCATGGGTGTTCACACCCATGCGATCCGATTCATGTCCGAACTGACAGTTAGCAGTGCGATATGCAAGCTGAAATGGGGGTGTCATTAACAATGTATTGACACTCCCCAGCAGTTTGCATACGACAGTGTGAACTGCCGTGCGAGTCAGGTGCGATGCGGGAACCTGCAGTGGTTTTCGCAGAGTTCCTGCATTGCACTAGTGTTAACCCAGCCTCATACTGACACCAAAAGACATCTGCTGAATTATTCCAATACTCCCCTGCTTTATATCTCCTGTGCCCGATTGACACACTATATACAGTTAAAGCCCAACTGGGTAAATGCATTACAGGTGTATCAAAACACAAAGGGGGTTATTTACTAAAGGAAAATCCATTTTGCACTGCAAGTGCACTTGGAAGTGCAGTCGCTGTAGATCTGAGGGGGACATGCAAGGAAAATAAAAACAGCATTTTTGCTGGTACATGATTGGATGATAAAATCAGCAGAGCTTCCCCTCATTTCAGATCTTCCCCTCAGATCTACAGCGACTGCACTTCCAAGTGCACTTGCAGTGCAAAGTGGATTTTCCTTTAGTAAATCAATCCCAAAATGTGTAAAATCTTACAGTTTGAATTCCTTAAAAAGCAGCATAAGTAGAAAAGTCTGTCCCATGGACTCTTATGCCCCATACACACGATCGTTTTTCTTGTCATTTTTTTTCCTTGCCGTTTTTCACGTAGTTTTTTTTCATGTTTCCTCTCAAGCCTGTCTTGCGTACACACGATCATTTTAAAAAACGATCAAGCAAAGCGCAGTGACGTATACCACGTACGACGGCACTATAAAGGGGAAGTTCCGCTCGAATGGCGCCACCTTTCATGTTAGTAAAGTTTGTTGAGCAACGATTCGCGCTTTTCAGCCTCGTGCTTTTCAGTCCGTTACTGCGTGACGAATGTGCTATCTCCATTACGAACGCTAGTTTTACCAGAACGAGCGCTCCCGTCTCATACTTGATTCTGAGCATGCACGTTTTTTTTCACGTCGTTAAAGCATACACACTATCGTTTTTCACGTCGTTAAAAAAAACGACATGAAAAACGACGTGAAAAAAGAGAGCATGTTCGAAATTTTTAATGGCCGTTTTTCACGTCGTTAAAAATGCTCTGGAGCATACACACGATCATTTTTAATGGCCATTTTTAAAAATGGCATTTTTAATGGCATGAAAAACGATCGTGTGTATGGGGCATAAGGCCTGATTCACACCTATGCGTTTTTTGGTGCTTTTTGCAGAAACACACTACAGTCCTTTTTAACGTGGTTTCCTATGAGACACGTTCACATCTATGCTTTTTTAAGCCGCTGCGTTTTTGAAAAGGTTCAGTGACTTTTTTAAACACAAAACAGTGATTTTACTCAAATTGTGCCAAAGCAAAAAGCAAATTGTGCCAAAATCGTAGTAAAATTCTGGCAAAATCGTGGTAAAAAAGCACTACATGCTTTTCTCCATTAAAGTTTTTGTTTGCTTTTTTTGCATGTGTAGCGGCCTCCCCCCATCTCCTTTGTCTAGGGGTATGTCACACGACAGGGTGAGATGCGCTACGGCCCATGTCCTCCCCATAGCTGTGGTTGAGGTGAAGGCCAGCACCAGATATTTCCTCGGGCCTGTGTGCTTTTGTCTAGAATCAAGTCCTGCTGTGTCAACACTTCCCTCTGCTCTCATTAACCAGAGTTCCACACACCGATCACAGTCCAACTCTTGTTTTATTGTACATCTCACAATAAACAGTGCTTCAGTAGCCAACTAGTTGCGACTTGATAACATTTTGATACAGGGAATGAGCAGGTCGAGGCACTATCCTGGTTGTCAACTAAACCACTGCGATCTTGCCAGCGGTTACTATAGCATTTAGCTAGAAAGGACTTAGAATCTGAGAGTCTCTACCAGCGACTCAAGAGAACGTAGATAGGAGTACCTTCACTGCACAGCGGCCCTTATCAGGGGAAGATGTCCCTCCAAGGGAGTTACCAGAGGCCCATCCGTCACTGGGTTGATGCTGCTCCAGACTCTCCGAATGGGTAACCTCCCCGGCCTCCTCACCTCAGACATGGGCCCCGTCCACCTCAGGCACCCTCGGACGTCTCCACCCTCGCGGGATCCAGTCGAAGTCACTGGACCCCAGGCCTTCTAGTATAGTACCTCACCCCAGGCTGAAGGTGCCTGGGATGGACTCCGACTCCATTCCGGTCAGGCCTAGGGCGCCTGGGCCAGAATCCGGAACCGCCCGCACCCAGGCCTAAGGTGCCTGGGCGCGTGAAGAAGATCCTCCAGAGGACAGACCTCGTGGTTAGGGCATCTCCCCCTTTTTATCTCCTCCCATCGACACCACGGCAGGTTCCCCGCCCTCGCCGTACCATCTCCGGAAAGGGACAAAAAGGGTAGCACTGTAATGGCAAATTTACCTTGAGCCTCCAGGTACCCCGCCACCCAGAGGCCAAAGAGACTATTACACCATCCAATCCTCCACGAACACAAGGGGTCCACCGTTTCCATACTTACACACCTGGGTGTCCCACCTAAATTCAGAGACCCCGCTACATACTCCCCCCTGTGATTTGACGCTGGTCCCCAGTGTCTGGTGCAAACCCATGTCTCCCATGGAGTGATGACACAAGCTTAGCCCCAGAGGCTATCCCTAAACTTTTGAACCTCAACCATACCAAGACCTGCTCAAAGGGGAAAGGGAATATAAAACAATAAAACTTTTCCCTAAAAACATCTATCATGTACACATATACAATCCCTCCCTTCACTGTCTAAGAACCACCCCATACTCAGCAGTCTTGACAGACGAATCTCCTGCAGAAGGGAAGAAAAAAAACCACAACACACAAAATAAAATCACATCCTGACATTTTTGTGTTATTTTGGAATGAAAGGGTCTATCAGCCGAGAGACCCATTCGCTCCAATGAGTAAAGTGATGCGCGTGTAAAAAAAAACAAACAGCCGCTGCATAACACTGCCACCTGGTGACAGCGCAGCGGTAATGACACTTGGTGCAATCTTCATTCTTCCTGCATCCCTACACTGATTCTACCCCCAAAGTCTGTCTTCGAGCTGTGAGGAAGAGAGAACAAACAAAAAAAACTGCTCTCATTCCTCCTGAAGAGTAGAAAACAAAAGCCCAAATAAAAAACTAGGGCACAGTTCGGATGCTCCGGCAAGAACACCTCTGGAAGATTGTAGGAAAGGAAACAACAAGTGAGTCTCTTCTCACAAATAGAACTTCGGGTCAGGCAAGAACAAGGGCTTCAGATGTTTATCAAAAACCTCAATTGAATAGTCAGCATCCTCTCCATCTTTCCTGCAGATGGGCACCTTGTCTGCGTGGATATGGCGGCCCCACATCCAGTCTGCTCTGCAGTCCCAAAACTTTTTCGACACAGATGGCGAACAGGACAAATATCTTCGTGCATGGGGTACTTTGAGCTTTTCCCAGACAAATTCGTCATACCATCTCTGGCGTATGACCTCAACTTCAAAAAGTAAGTCCCGAGGCAAGTAGGGATATTCCCACCCGTACTCACGGGCGACTCTCTGTGAGAAAAGTCGTTGCAATCTGGCCGAAGGAGGCATGGCTTCCCGCTCACCTTCTCCGGGTTGAACGATGGCCTCCGGGTGCCGAGGTACTTTCACTACCTCTGATGGCTTTTCTCTCGGTGCTCGTAATGAGGCTCGCTGCATCCCCGCCACCAAGACGGGGGATGTTGTAGATTGTGGGAAGGCAATTTGAGGACTAGACTTCCTCGTAGACTCCGGGGCTTGTACCCGGGGCGTGCTGTCTCCTATTGACATAGGGGAATCCTGCGGTACACGTAACACAGGCAATGGGTGTTTGTCCCAGCCCTTCCAATGAAACAGTTCATCAATCTCCCCGTCATCTCCACAATCTGACAGCGACTCTAGGTCGGAAGTGTCATACATCTCGGCGGGAAGGTAGTCTCTGGTAGACGTGGTACTACCCTCCCTTGCGGGCTCCACCGGCTGTGGACCCCCGACACCTCAAACCACCACCACAGTCCCAGCCCCTGGCTCACCTTGACCTTTTGTAGAACTGGGATGTCCAGGACTCTTCCAACCGGATCCATCCAGGCCAGGCAAGCGACGGGGTGAAGCTCGACCACGACCACAGGAGGCCTGAACCAGGCTGACTTTCCTCTTCGGAGGTGGGAGCAGAGAATCTGTGGTGACCGAAGCAGCATCCTCGGATTTTTCTCTTTCAGTCTCTGATTGAGCAGTCACATCGCCCTGGTCAGTGCGTACGGGAACCTCCGCAAAGGCCTGGATCTCTCCTTCCAGAGTAGCGGTACCTGTGAGGCTGTTGAGGCGAAGGGCCCGGGGCCTTACTGTGGATATCTGCTGCTCCATCACGCACTGACCACGCGCCGAAGTCTCCACGTGAGTTCTTCCACATGGCCAGACTCCTCCCATGTCTTTTACGTTTTCGTGGGCTTCCTTCAAGCTCCGCCCATGAACTGTACAGTCACGGGGTGCCTCGTGGTGCAGTGCAATAAAAGCCCCCACATGTAGTACTTCACACAGCTGGACTCCTCCCTCTTCTCGCTCCTCTGCATGGGCCTTTCCCGTCCTAGGGTCATTTCCACGACTTTGAGCAGGGATGCACTTTGGCCAATCACATAGCCGACCTGCTCGGAACTCCTCAGGGCAGCAAAGTCCAGACACAGCCATTCTTTCTTCCAAAGTTAAAACACACATCATCCCGGACTCACGAGCCCCCACGTGTAGCAGCCTCACCCCATCTCCTTTGTCTAGGGGTATGTCACACGACAGGGTGAGATGCGCTATGGCCCATGTCCTCCCCATAGCTGTGGGTGAGGTGAAGGCCAGCACCAGATATTTCCTCGGGCCTGTGTGCTTTTGTCTAGAATCAAGTCCTGCTGTGTCAACACTTCCCTCTGCTCCCATTAACCAGAGTTCCACACACCGATCAAAGTCCAACTCTTGCTTTATTGTACATCTCACAATAAACAGTGCTTCAGTAGCCAACTGGTTGCGACTTGATAACATTTTGATACGGGGAATGAGCAGGTCGAGGCACTATCCTGGTTGTCAACTAAACCACTGCGATCTCGGCAGCGGTTAGCTAGAAAGGACTTAGAATCTGAGAGTCTCTACCAGCGACTCCAGAGAACGTAGATAGGAGTACCTTAGCTGCGCTGCGGCCCCTATCAGGGGAAGATGTCCCTCCAAGGGAGTTACCAGAGGCCCATCCGTCACTGGGTTGATGCTGCTCCAGACTCTCCGAATGGGTAACCTCCCCGGCCTCCTCACCTCAGACATGGACCCCGTCCACCTCAGGGACCCTCGGACATCTCCACCCTCGCGGGATCCAGTCGAAGTCACTGGACCCCAGGCCTCCTAGTATAGTACCTCACCCCAGGCTGAAGGTGCCTGGGATGGACTCCGACTCCATTCCGGTCAGGCCTAGGGCGCCTGGGCCGGAATCCAGAACCGCCCGCACCCAGGCCTAAGGTGCCTGGGCGCATGAAGAAGATCCTCCAGAGGACAGACCTCGTGGTTAGGGCGTCTCCCCCTTTTATCTCCTCCCATCGACACCACGGCAGGTTCCCCGCCCTCGCCGTACCATCTCCGGAAAGGGACAAAAAGGGTAGCACTGTAATGGCAAATCTACCTTGAGCCTCCAGGTACTCCGCCACCCAGAGGCCAAGGAGACTATTACACCATCCAATCCTCCACGAACACAAGGGGTCCACCGTTTCCATACTTACACACCTGGGTGTCCCACCTAAATTCAGAGATCCCGCTACATATGTAAAAAAGCCACTAAGCCTTTCCAAAATTTGCAGCAGCTGAAAAAAGCATAGATGTGAATGTGTCCCATAGGAAACCATGTTAAAAGGACTGTAGTGTGTTTCTGCAAAAAGCACCAAAAAAGCGTGGGTGTAAATCAGGCCTCACTGTCCGTGAGGAAGCAGTGGTCTCTCTGCAAGCAGCTATGATAATAGAGCTGTAAGTCCCAGCTGATTGGAAAACTCACGCTCTGCTCACGCTGTGGCTGCTTTGTAAGGCCCCTTTCACACATGCGGACTGTTCATTTCATCAGTTCGGTCACGTCAAAACGGATGTATCCATCCGTTTTTCATCATTTTTTTTGTACATCCACTACCAATGCAAAAACGGACAAAAAACTGACCATTTATCAATTTTAGCCCAAGTTCACACTGGGCTGCGGGAATGAAGCCGTCCGAGTTCAGCCGATTAAGACGGTGCCACTTCCGGCAAATGCCGCAGATTTGACATGTCAAATCACATGTCAAATCGTACCAGTGTGAACCAGGGCTAAATCAGTTTTTCGTCCAATCCGTTTTTTTAACGGAAGAAAAACAGAGCTTTGATCAGTTTATAAAAAAACGGATCATGACGGATGCGGATGTAAACTGATGTAAATGGATGATCAAGTGGACAATCCACAATGTGTGGCAGGTGACGTGGCAAGTGGACAATCCGCAACTTGTGGAAAGTGGAAATCCGCAACTTGTGGCAAGTGACAATCCGCAACTTGTGGCAGGTGACGTGGCAAGTGACAATCCGCAACTTGTGGCAGGTGACGTGGCAAGTGGACAATCCGCAATGTGTGGCAGCTGACGTGGCAAGTAAACAATCTGCAACTTGTGGCAAGTGACAATCCGCAACTTGTGGCGAGTAACGTGGCAAGTGACAATCCGCAACTTGTGGCAGGTGACGTGGCAAGTGACAATCTGCAACGTGTGACAAGTGACAATCTGCATCTGGTGGCAGGCGACGGTGGCAAGTGACGATCTGCATCTGGTGGCATGCCACGGTGGCAAGTGACAATCTGCATCTGGTGGCAGGCCACGGTGGCAAGTGACAATCTGCATCTGGTGGCAGGCCACGGTGGCAAGTGACACACTCGGGGCTCCCACTGATTCTGCATTATGGTGATTTGAACTATTTAATTTTTCTATAACAATGTAATAATAGAAATAATGCGCTACAACCATCCTGACACCATAACAACCATGGTGCCATGATGATTGAAGCGTTAACACCAGCCATTTCCCAAATAAATTGCCCGCAAAAAAATAGGATTTTTTACTCACCGTAAAATCCTTTTCTCTGAGTCCATGGACCGACACAGCTTCTCTATTGACAAAGTGGGTATTATCCGTTAATTAGGAGTGACTAGGCAGAAAAACTTGTAAAAAGTGTTGCATCACACCTTCTACAGTACCGCCCAGGGGGCGGACCCTCTGGGTATGCACATCGCAGATCAGTTCGTCAAAAAGCAGTACAAACTTAAAAGGAGGGGTGGGTGCTGTGTCGGTCCATGGACTCAGAGAAAAGGATTTTACGGTGAGTAAAAAATCCTATTTACTCTTTCGTCCATGGACCGACACAGCTTCTCTATTGACAAAGTGGGACGTCCCAAAGCAGTGTCAGAGAAAAAACGAGGGGTGGTAACAGCATAAAAACAAACTTCACCTCAAAACACAAAACAGCACTCCTCCAACGGAGGAGTTGCAACTCTAAACAGCCGCCTGCAAAACCTTGCGGCCGAAAGAGGCATCCGAAGATGCACCTACATCAATTTTGTAGAATTTTGTGAAAGTGTGAGCGGACGACCAAGTCGCCGCTTTACATAGTTGGGAAACAGACGCTTGATGTCGGAAAGCCCAAGAGGCACCTATTGCCCTGGTCGAATGCGCCGTGACAGGAAAGGGGGGCGCCTGACCCTTTAAGGCGTAAGCCTGGATTACTATCTGTCGGATCCACCTAGAGATGGTGGCCGATGAGACTGCTTGGCCCTTCTTGGGACCAGCCACCGAAACAAACAGTGAGTCTGACTTCCGGAACAGGGAAGTAGCAGATATGTATACTCTCAAAGCTCGGACAACGTCCAAGGAATGCAACGCCGACTCCTTAGGATTCGACTGCTGAGGACACAAGGATGGAAGTACAATGTCTTCGTTGAGATGAAAAGCCGAAACGACTTTCGGAAGAAAGGAAGGCTGCGGCCGCAGCACCACCTTATCCTTGTGGAAAATCAAATAGGGAGCCTTGCAGGACAAGGCTGCCAGCTCAGAAACTCGTCTAACTGACGTAACAGCCACCAAAAAGACCACTTTCTGAGAAAGTGTCAACAGGGGAATATCTCTAATATTCTCAAACGGTGCCGTCTGAAGCACCGAGAGGACCAGGTTCAAGTCCCACGGAGGTAATGGGGGGCGGACCGGAGGGGCCACATGTCGAACCCCCTGCCCAAATGTACTCACGAGAGAGTGAGTCGCCAGGGGTCGCTGAAAAAAGACAGCCAGGGCAGATATCTGTCCCTTAATCATACTTAGGGCAAGCCTTTGGTCTACCCCATGCTGTAAAAACAGCAGGATTCTGGAAACCAAATAGGTACGCGGATGCCATTTCATTTCCTCACATATGGAGATGTAGGCCCTCCAAGTGCGGTGATAGACCTTCCTAGAGGACGGTTTCCGAGCACTTCTCATAGTAGAGATTACTGAGTCTGACAGGCCCCGATCTCTCAGTACCTGGTTCTCAACAGCCATGCCGTTAAAGCCAATGACTGTAAAGCAGGATGGAATATGGGACCTTGCGATAGCAGGTCCTTCCGTAGTGGTAGGCGCCAGGGGACGTCTGCTACCAGACGTACTAGATTGGCGTACCAAGGACGCTGAGGCCAATCTGGAGCGATTAGGATCATTGGAATTCCCTCTGCCTCCAATCTGCGGAGCAGAAGAGGAAGAAGCCTTAAGGGAGGGAAGGCATAGATTAGCCGATACTGACCCCACGATGCTACCAACGCGTCCGTTGCGTCTGCCCATGGGTCTCTTGACCGGGCCACAAACCTCAATACCTTCCGATTGAGTCGGGAAGCCAGAAGATCTACGTCTGGTGTGCCCCATCTTTGGCAGAGGAGTTGGAACACCTCCGGGTGTAAGGACCATTCCCCTGGTCCAGCATCTGGCGGCTCAGGTAGTCCGCCTGCCAGTTTTCCACACCCGGAATGTACACGACCGACAGTGCCGGTACGCTCCTCTCTGTCCACTTCAGGATGCGAGCGATCTCCGATGCTGCAGCTGAGCTTCTTGTTCCTCCTTGATGATTGACATATGCCACTGCTGTGGCGTTGTCTGACTGGATCCTGACTGGACGCCCTTGCAGTCTCTGAGACCATTTGAAGAGGCACAGCTTGATCGCCCGGATCTCCAGGACATTGATCGGCAGGAGGGCTTCCTCTGGGGTCCAGCGACCTTGCGCCGACTGGACACCCCAGACTCCCCCCCAACCTGTAAGGCTGGCGTCCGTCGTGATCACTATCCAGTAAACCGGAAGAAATTACTTCCCGGCCATTAGAGCCGGTGCTGTCAGCCACCATACCAGGGATCTCCTGACTAGGTGGCTCACTCGAATTTGATAATCCAGAGATGAAGGGCATCTGTTCCATCTGGACAGAACTTTCTTCTGTAACACTCGAGTGTGGTATTGAGCATATGGGACCGCCTCGAAGGAGGCTACCATGAGGCCCAA
Source organism: Rana muscosa (assembly GCA_029206835.1). Lineage (NCBI taxonomy): Eukaryota > Metazoa > Chordata > Amphibia > Anura > Ranidae > Rana > Rana muscosa. The sequence goes on along the minus strand of CM055118.1, from coordinate 527,579,951 downwards.
CACTCGCATGCAAAAACGGAGTGACGACCAATTCCTGGAAGTCAGCTGCCGTACTGCAGCCCGGAGGGTCTGCAACTTCTCCACAGGGAGGAATACCTTTGCCTCTGAGGAATCCAGAATCAACCCCAGGTACACTAGGCGTTGAGTGGGCACCAATACTGACTTTTGCGTGTTTAGTATCCAACCACAGTCTCGAAGAGTCTGACAGGTAATGGACACGCTTACCTCTAATTCTGAGCTTGAAGGGGCCTTCAGCAGAAGGTCGTCCAAGTAACCTGTGATAGCGATACCCCGCTGTCTTAGAAGTGCCAGAATCGGACCGAGCACCTTGGTGAACGTCCTGGGTGCTGAGGCAAGGCCAAACGGGAGGGCCACAAACTGGTAGTGGTTCTTCCCGATAGCAAATCGCAGAAACCTCTGGTGTCTGGAGTATATGGGGACATGCAGGTATGCGTCCTTGATGTCCAAGGAGGCCAGAAAGTCCCCCGGATGGAGAGCCGTGACTACGGATCGAACCGACTCCATCCGAAATCTTTGCACCTTCACAAAGCAATTGAGGGCTCTGAGATCCAAGATTGGACGAACCCCCTCCTTCTTTGGCACAATGAACAGATTTGAGTAAAAACCCTGACCCCGTTCCTGTTCTGGAACTGGAATAACTACCCCGCGTTCCAGTAGACCCTGGACCGCCCCATACAGGGCCTCCCGACGGGTCGGTAGTAGCTGGAGATTGGAGGTGATGAATCTGTCTGGTGGACAAGAGAGGAATTCTATCTTGTAGCCTGAGGAGATTACTTCGCAAACCCACCTGTCGGAGACTAGAGCAGTCCACTGAGTCGCGAATTCGCGAAGATGTCCCCCCACCCGAGAGCTGGGTGGGGGCGGACCTTCATGTGGACGCAGATTTGTCCGCAGGCTTGTTGGGTCTGCGGGACCAAGGACGCTTTTGTCCGCAGGCTTGTTGGGTCTGCGGGACCAAGGACGCTTTTGTCCTTGGGCAGGCGCTTTATCGGCCTGGGGTCTTTTCCCTGTCGCCCTAGGGGGACGAAAAAACCACTTGTGTGCAGTAAAGGAGGGCCCTTGCCCTTGGCGTGGCCCCTTACCCTTGCTAATTTGGGGAAGCAAAGTGCTTTTACTTCCTGTGGCATCCTTGATGATGTCATCCAGAGAAGCCCCAAAAAGTCTGTCGCCCTTAAAAGGCAGATCCAACAGGGCTTTCTTGGAAGTCTGGTCCGCAGACCAGCCTTTTAGCCAGATCAGGCGGCGTATTGCTACTGCATAAACCAAAGTTTTAGACAGCAGGGGAATAGTATTCATGTCTGACTCGCAGACAAACCTAAGGCCCTGGACCAACAGGTCGGCCAATGTTATCTCATCAGGAGGAGCATCTCGCTCCTTAACCCCTGGAGTAGCAATCTTGCCCATTCAGTAAGTGTGTGAGACACTAGGGCCCCCGCCAATGCCGGGCGTACTGCCGAGCCTACCACTGAGTATAGGTAGCAAGCGAGTGCTTCAGCCTTCTTATCCACAGGGTCCTAGAAAACAGGAGCCCCTTCTACAGGAATTGTGGTGGCTCTATTAAGTCTGGACACCGGAGGGTCCACTATAGTGGGGAGAGGTCCATTTCTTCAGAAAACTCTCCTCAAAAGGGGTACCATACCGCAAACCTCTTTGGGGCTGTAAAGACCCTCAGTGGGTTCTCCCATTCCTTGTATAAGAGTTTATCAAAAGACACACAAGGGAACACCTTAGCAGTGCGGGCAGGTCTATGAAACCCAAGTGGACCGGAGTCTCTGCTGCTTCTGCAGTATTTTCCAACTTTAGCGTATCCCGCACTGCAGTAATAAGGTCAGATACCAAAGCCGTCTTGCGTACTGACCTGGACTTGGAGTCCTCCTCACTGTCCGATCGGTCACGGTCTGCAGTCTCTGATGCATCAGAATCTGGGCCATGAGCCGTAGCTGGACCTGGTTCTGCATCAGAAATATCCCCAGAAGATTGCAGGGGACGGGGGCGTTTATTACCCCCTGTATTCCCGTGTGCTGCTTCCACCCTGGCAGCAAACGCCTCTAGGATTGCCGACATAGCGTCCATAGACACCTCAGGGACACCAGCTGCTAAATCTGGTGTTTCAGGGGAGAAGACATCTGGCTCAGATGCCATGCTGACCACACGCTGACACTCACAGGGCTCCAGGCAAGATATCAATAGGCCACCCTCCTGTGCTGCAGAGATGCTGGGTTACCCAGAGGACTCACCACCCTGGATAGGTACTGCTATGCTGCGCCTGTGATGCTGTCCCCTTGCTGCTGTGTCAGTCTGCTTCTTTTATCAGCACTTCCTGTGTGAATTTTCACGCCAGTGTAATGCACCCTAGAAGCCGGAGGCTCTCGCAAAATGGTTGCCAAAAACGTCTGTATGGAAGATAATGTGGGCTCTAAGAAAATGGCCGCCGACAGAAGATAGAGGTCAGGCAGCCATAGCCCACAAAAAGATGGCCGCCGAACGGCAATATCTGCATACAGGGTGGACCAACATGGCCGCCGATCACCTGATAGGGGCCAGTGGGTGTGGCTGAACCACAGGAAGATGGCCGCCAGGCAGTTACAAGAGGCCAAACTTGGCATGGACCACCTCAAAATGGCCGCCGACAGCATGGAGACACAGAAACACAGGTAAGCAAAAATGACATTTCTTTTAAATGTTAGTTACAGCCAGCCCCGCTCCAGTGGGACCCCCTAGGTGACCCCCAGCACCCAGCAACCTTTAGCTAGAAGCCCAGGGAGGAGGGAAAGGCAGGGAGAGAGGGAAGAAAGGGGCCACAACCACTTACTTGATCTCTCCAGGAATGTCCAGCTAAATCACCCAGCCGAGGCAGGGGAGTTTTACTTACCTATCCTGCATGTATTCTGCTGGAAGACATTCCAAACAGATCATCGTCCGCGTACGGAAGGTGACTGTTGGCCAGGCATGCTGTGATTGGACCCAGAAGAGACGATCATATGTATGCCCTGGAGCATGACGCTCACCGGACAGGCTGCTGCGACTCGGCCGTAAGGTCAGCCGAAGCTGAGCGGTCCGATGCAAGCCTTGGAGCGTAAGCTCACCGGCCAGGCTGCTGCGACTCGGCCGTAAGGTCAGCCGAAGCTGAGCGGTCCGATGCAGGCCCTGGAGCGTAGGCTCACCGGCCACCCGTGGAGCGACGGGCATGTCGTGGAAAACCCAGCGCGTAGCTAGGGTCGGCACACGCTCGATGGCCGAAACTGGGGAGACTACAAGGATCGAGGATCCAGCCTGTCACCCAGTCGGCAGTTGATCGAAGATCGCAGGAAACAACAAATGTAGCAAAAAATATATATATATATATATATATATATATATATATCTTTTTTCCCCGGACCAATGGGCCCGAAGGGAGCCATGTCCTACTCCTTGCTAGACAGAAAAAAACTGATCTGCGATGTGCAGACTGAGAGGGTATACCCAGAGGGTCCGCCCCCTGGGCGGTACTGTAGAAGGTGTGATGCAACACTTTTTACAAGTTTTTCTGCCTAGTCACTCCTAATTAACGGATAATACCCACTTTGTCAATAGAGAAGCTGTGTCGGTCCATGGACGAAAGAGTAATCTTATTTTCTGGCAGTGCCCCTCCCAGGACTAGACTCTGGATCCGCCCCTGGGTGAGGATGAGGAATGTAAATTTACTGTTAAGCCTCCCGGGCCCCGTGAGTCTGGCCGTGTCCCGACACACGCAGCCGCTTACAGCAGTAAAATCGCATGTCAAATCGTACCAGTGTGAACCAGGGCTAAATCAGTTTTTCATCCAAGAAAAATAGAGCTTTGATCAGTTTATAAAAAAACGGATCATGACGGATGCGGATGTAAACTGATGTAAATGGATGATCATCCATTTACTGTACATCAGTTTTTCCAAAGAGATGCATTGATGTCCGTTTTTCATCCATCAACGGATGGATGAAAGACGGCCAACATGTATGAAATGGGCCTAAAAAAAAAAAAAAAAAGATTTGCAAAACTTTGTACAATATATTAAAGGGTTATTTCACCTTAATAATAAACTTCCTATGCAGATAAGGGGTGTTTGTAAATAAAAACAAACTGTGCAGCTCTGACTAAAGTTGAATAATGGGAAAAGGTAAAATGGCGCAAAATAGTTCTGGTATAATAGGAGTTAGAATGTCACTGGAAAATACACTATAAATTATTCCAATGTCCATCAGATGATGTATGCACCAGCGGCAGCTACCATAGGCAGAAGCAGGCTCTGGAAGATAAATGAGGAAAGGAAGGTGCGCCAAACTAAGTGCAGTATTAACGTTTTAATAACCATTAATAAAAACAGCCAAATGGCTATTCACAAATAGGAAGAAGTAATCAGGCATGTAGAGTGTAAATAGCATACAGGGTCCGGTGTCATCAACAGTCCGAGGGAAAGATGTAGGTCCCAGATGGAGAATAGGATGACGCGTTTCTCAGCTTCCGCTGTTTCATCAGATCCATCTGGATCTGATGAAACAGCGGAAGCTGAGAAACGCGTCATCCTATTGGTCCGTTCTTCTTACCACGTCACTTCCGGTCCGACGGCACGCTGCGCTCCACGCTGAAGCGCACGCTGATACGCATCGTCCTGGATCTTCCTCCACTACAGGAAGAATAACAACATACACTCATACAGCATCTCTACGCCCAGGACTTCCATTGCTGACACTACATCTGCCTTCAGCCTTCAGCCTTATTCTCCATCTGGGACCTACATCTTTCCCTCGGACTGAAGATGACACCGGACCCTGTATGCTATTTACACTCTACATGCCTGATTACTTCTTCTTATTTGTGAGTAGCCATTTGGCTGTTTTTATTAATGGTTATTAAAACGTTAATACTGCACTTAGTTTGGCGCACCTTCCTTTCCTCTAAAGTTGAATAATGCCCTTGCTATAGATGTAGGCAGTGGCAGAACTACAGCCATAGCGACCCAGGTGGGCGCTATGGGGCCCGCAGCTGAGTGGGGCCCAGTGAGTCGGCGGGAAAGTGACCAGGGCCGTCATCAGGAATTTTGTTTGGGGCCCCTTACACAGCTTCAGGCATGGGCCCCCTGGAGCAGAGGAGAACCGGGGGGGGGGGGGTGTTTCCGCCGCAAATTGTTAAGGTCGGGGGGCTGTTGGGTGCTGATGTACATAAAAAAATAAAAAAAAGAACAAAAAAAGGAGGGTTGCCATCCGGGGGACCTCTGGGCCCCTTACAAAAAAAATTGAAAATTATTAAAAAAAAGGGGGGGTTGCCATCCGGGGCCCTGGGGACCTCCGGGCCTCTTACAAAAAATAATAAATAAAAATAAATAAAAAATATAATAAAATGGGGGTTGCCATCCGGGGCCCCTGGGAACCTCCGGGCCTCTGGGCCCCTTACAAAAAAAAATGTATAATAAAAAAGGGGGGGATTGCAGTCCGGGGCCCTGGGGACCCTTACAAAAAAATTTAATAAATAAATACATTTAAAAAGAAAAAAAATTTAAAAAGGGGGGTTGCCATCTGGGACCCTGGGGACCTCCGGGCCCCTTACAGGTGTACTGCCTTACCTCCCTGATGGCGGCCCTGCAAGTGACTACGGGTGGCGGGGTGGGTGAGCCACTGAGCTGCCCGTCCGCTCGGCGCTCGCACAGTCACACTGACTGTGCCAATGGATGCAGCTGGGCGGCTCGGCGGGCAGGTGAGAGAGCGGACGGGAAGCTGCCAGCTGGGAGGCTCGGTGGGTGGACAGGCCAATCAGCTGGTGGCGGAGCAGAGAGATGACATCTCTCACCACCAGGCGCCCGCCATTCATCCCAGCAGTTCTGCCCTAGCTCACTGTGCAGGCAGCAGAGAGATTACATCATCTCCCTGCTGCCTGACTCAGACTGAGACGCAGGAAGTGACAATCCCCATTCTCCACCTTAGCAGCAAAGTGACACTCTGCAACTTGTGGCAGGTGATGTGGCAAGTGGACAATCCGCAATGCGTGGCAGGTGACGTGGCAAGTGGACAATTTGCAACATGTGGCAGTTGATGTGGCAGGTGACAATCCGCAACTTGTGGCAGGTGACGTGCAAGTGGACAATCCGCAATGTGTGGCAGGTGACGTGGCAAGTGGACAATTTGCAACGTGTGGCAGGTGATGTGGCAAGTGGACAATTTTCAACGTGTGTCAGGTGACGTGGAAAGTGACAATCCAGAACTTGTGGCAGGTGACGTGCAAATGGACAATCCGCAACGTGTGGCAGGTGACGTGGCAAGTGACAATCTGCAACTTGTGGCAAGTGACAATCCGCAACTTGTGGCAGGTGACGTGGCAAGTGGACAATCCGCAATGTGTGACAGGTGACATGACATGTGGATAATCCGCAATGTGTGGCAGGTGATGTGACAAGTGGAAAATCCACAATGTGTGGCAGGTGACATGGCAAGTGGAAAATCCGCAACTTGTGGAAAGTCGAAATCCGCAACTTGTGGCAAGTGACAATCCTCAACTTGTGGCAGGTGACGTGGCAATTGACAATCCGCAACTTGTGGCAGGTGACGTGGCAAGTAAACAATCCGCAACTTGTGGCAAGTGACAATTCGCAACTTGTGGCGGTTAACGTGGCAAGTGACAATCCGCAACTTGTGGCAGGTGACGTGGCAAGTGACAATCTGAAACGTGTGACAAGTGACAATCTGCATCTGGTGGCAGGCGACGGTGACAAGTGACGATCTGCATCTGGTGGCAGGCGACGGTGGCAAGTGACAATCTGCATCTGGTGGCAGGCGACGGTGGCAAGTGACGATCTGCATCTTGTGGCAGGCCACGGTGGCAAGTGACAATCTGCATCTGGTGGTAGGCGACGGTGGCAAGTGACACACTCGGGGCTCCCACTGATTCTGCATTATGGTGAGTTGAACTATTTAATTTTTCTATAACAATGTAATAATAGAAATAATACGCTACAATCATCCTGACACCATAACAACCATGGTGCCGTGATGATTTAAGCGTTAACACCAGCCATTTCCCAAATAAATTGCCCACAAAAAAACATATTTTCTGGCAGTGCCCCTCCCAGGACTAGACTCTGGATCCGCCCCTGGGTGAGGATGAGGAATGTAAGTTTACTGTTAAGCCTCCCGGGCCCCGCGAGTCTGGCCGTGTCCCGACACACGCAGCCGCTTACAGCAGGAGGCAGGAGCAGAGCTCGAGCGCGCCTGTGAGGGACATCGTTTTCGGCACATGAGGAGGCTCTGGAGTCTGGACAGGAGGTAGGAAGGGAGTGAGAGACTGTCATTTGTTTTGCTATTTTTCTGAAGAAAATGTTTGCTATATTTTTTCATTAGGATAATTTCGGCACAAAGAGAGGGGGAGTAATGCCAGGTTCAAGGGTGCAGATGTTCCTAAGACCTTAAGAATAAACTTGGTCAAACTACCAATAGGGCCACTGTTCATCATTGCTGTCTTATTTCTCCTCTATTTGTCTTGTATTTACACATAAGTTTAATCAGAGCAGAAATTGGTTAGAGAAGGCATGGAGGTCAGCAATGCGTGTCCTTCAGGGGCTGCATACAGTATACTGCATACTTTGTTGTGCAAAAGTAATATAAGCTGTTGCCTGGGTACTGTGCCACATGGTAATCTGTTGTTCAATGGCATTAGTTAATTTTTTTGTGTGGGGGGGGCTGTTTGCAGGCGGGGGCCCCATACAATATTTTGCTATGGGGCCCTGTGATTTCTAGTTACGCCCCTGGGTGTAGGCCATTTACTTACCTCATGAAGCCCTGACCAGAATACTCCCAGGACGTTTCTAAGTAAGGCCTAGTCATTACTGTTCACCTTTACTGTCACAGGAGGGAGCATTTTCTCTGATTCAAACCCCACACATGCACTTTCTCTCCCCTGAGGCAGTAGCTCTGAGCTCAGAGTTTGAGAGCTCACTCCTGTGATGGAGGAAGTGAACAGAAATGACTAGGCCTCACTTAGCAACGTCCTGGGAGCATTCGAGTCAGGCTTCATGAAGTACATAAATGGCCTACACCCATAACAAGAGAATTATTTAACTTTAGTCAAAGCTGCACAGTTTGTTTTTTATCTACAGATGCCCCTTATTTGCATAGGAAGATTGGTAAAGGTGAACTAACCCTTGAGGCTGGGTTCACACTGAAGCACGGAGCGGCTCACAGCAGGGGTCCGGTGCGTCCCTGATCACTGTTTCAGGTCTGATTAAGGACCCCTTTCACACTGGAGTGTATTGCAGGCGCTATACAGTAAACCCCCGTTATATTGCGGTTCAGTTTTCGCGGCCCCGGTATATTGCGTTTTTTTCTGTAAGACCTATTAACATTATTTTATTGATTAAATCATTGTTAATTAAATATTTTTCTGTTTTCCATTGCTCTTGCTATGTCTCTCAGTATCATTTAAGTGTTTAAATGTGTTTCTATTGTTTTAAAAGTGTGTTTAAAGTTGAAAGTTATAAAAACATGTCTAGTGTGTATTTAAATAGGGTATTTCTATTTCGCAGATTTTCACTTATTGCGGGTGGGTCTGGATGGAGGGGGGTTTACTGTAGCGTTAAAAATAGCGCCTGTCACAGCTGTCACATTCACTCCAGTGTGAAAGCCCCGAGGGCTTTCACAATGGAGCGTTGGGCTAGCAGGACGGTAAAAAAAGTCCTGCTAGCCACATCTTTGGAGCGGAGAAGGAGCGGTGTGTGTACCATTCCTCCTCCGCTGCTGCCCATTGAAATCAATTGGACAGCGCGGCTATACAGCGGGTGGTTTTAACCCTTTCGTGCCCGCTAGCGGGGGGTAAAACCGCCCCGCTAGCGGCCGAAATGCGCTGCAAATCCGCCCATAGCGTTGGCTGTAAAAATAGCGTTGTTTTACCGCCGCCACTATGGGCGCCTCAGTGTGAAAGAGCTCTTAGTCTGATTTTTTTTTGCTGAATTCGGACCTGAAATGGACCAGAAGACGCACAAGAATCCTTTGAAATTCACAGCGGAGCCACTCCGGAGATGTGTGAACCAGATCCATAGAGAGCCGGTCACAATCTCCTGTCATGCGAATTGGATGCGGGGAAATCAGCATCCAATTTGCAGTAGTGTGAACCCAGCCTCAAGCATGTATGACAGGTAAACTTGGTGCACGTTATTCTTTTAGCATAATGGCAGTAGAACAATTTAATATATTATATATGTTATTTTTCCTAATGTGTTATATTCAACCATGTGATTTTGTTATTTCCAGCTTTCATTGCTGAAAGTAATAACTGTTACAGCAGAGAGTGATATACAGTAGCTTAATTGTTCTTTAGATTTCTAGTAGCATTGTTTGGTAAAGTACAGTGGAATTTTGGATTACAAGCATAATCCATTCCAGGAGAATGCTTGTAATCCAAAGCACTCGCATATTAAAGCGAGTTTCCCCATAGAAGTCAATGGAAACAAAGATGATTTCTATTGTATGCAGTACCACATGTGGCCAGATGTGGGGGGAGCCAGAGAGACACATAAATACTCGAAGACCATTCGGAGCCACTCGGATGCAGTCAGAAACCCTCTAAGAGGCTCGAGAACGGAGTGTTTCCAATTGTTAAAAATAATATTTTTGTATTGCGAAACGCTCGTTAACCACGTTACTCGCAATCCGAGGTATCACTGTAATTAATTTAAAATAGATAGATAGATGCTAATATAATAGATAAATAAATGTTTTTATATGCATCTTATGTTTTATGCCATATGTAACTGATCTGTTGATCTGGTCACTATATGCCACGACCACCGAATATCCATCTCACAGGACCTCGGCTTTTCTGACTTAACCCACCTAGCGCCACTTTCATCATCTGGCTGCTATTTTACTCAGACATTTTCCTGTTGCCTGTATTTGACATAGAAGTAGGATAACTTACAAGGAGTAGTCTTGCTCCCAGCATGGCTCAGAGCCAGGTCTAGGTACTGTAACACTCTGCAGGTTGTGTACCTTGATGATGACATATGTGCTGGCAGTACCTGGATGAACAAAGAAAAATAACTTGCAATAACTATTTGCGGCATTAACAGCTGACATTGTATTGTTCTCTTGAATTTCTGTATAGAGCAGTTTTATTTATGACTTACGATTTATAGATATTAACCCAAATATCTTTGTCGAGGACGATGTTTATGATCAGACATATCACAGAATAAACTCTCTTATGCATGGATGAGCACACTCTGTAACTAAACCTAAACCTGCATTCCCATCTGAGCGCAATAGAACCATACTGTATGTTTCTGCCCGCGTTTTCAGAAATGCATGGAAAACTCGTATTGTGCTTGTGGTACTATTATTTCCTAATGGCAACCCAAACAGAGGTAGCAGTCCTGCATTTTGTTGTACATTTGCTGTGTGACAAAGCGCACAAAAGCCATGTGACAAAACGCAAGAAAAACGCATCACAATGCAAAGTGCAAAGCATGCTTGGCTCAGTGTAAAAAAAACAAAGTACTTGAGCTACTCTGGGGTGTTTGTCGCATGTAGGGAAGCCCATTCAAATAAAAGCGTGCCAAAAACGGCACACGGCGTCACGTTGCGCAGGTGTAATGGGGGCCTAAAGTGAACTTTTCTTGAGAGAAGCATAACGGCTGCCATTGTTGACCTCCTTCTGAAAACGTAGTTGCCTGGGCTGTTCTTCTGAACGAGTGGCTTCAATACTTCATCAACCTAAACCAAGTATGCAGATCAGGAATGTAGGGGTAAAGTCAGAAGTTCAGAACATCTGATCTACATGCTTGTTTTAGTTCTGTGACTCATTAAAGCAAAATTTAGCAACGTCAGCCTCTATGTTTCTTTCAAGAAGTACAGTATGTCTGGGTAAAATAACAAAACAAAATGCATCCCGTATATCTCTCTAATACATGTGTAAAGTGTATTTGCCTATGTTTTGTCTACTTAAAAATGCTGCAAATACAGAAAAACACCTGCTAGTTTTTACTGTTGTGTGCTGGCAACACCGCTTCTGCGGCACAGAATCCAAGGCTGTGTTGTCAGCCTTGCTCAGTTACTCCAGCTGGACTACAGAATACCTCCCTCTTATGCTATGGAGACTAGGAAATGAAAAAGTGTTAATGTAGTCCAGCAGAGAGAACTGAGGCAGAGCTGACAATACTGCTTGGAAGTGCTGCCGAGACACTGGGGTTGATTTACTAAAACTGAGAATGTAAAATCTGAAAAACAGATCATGCTGAAATAGCTGCATCCTCAGCTACACTAGCCAAGGAATGACAGTTGTGGCCCTAGGGTTTCCACCTGTCTGGGATTCACCCAGGCAGTCCAGGTTTTGAATCATGTGTCCGGGTTTCAGGTGGTCTGAAACCCGGACACATTATCCAGACCGGCTGTGGCTCTCCAAGTAACCAAGATAGTTTCACACAAATCTGTTGCTGTCCAGGAGCTGCGAGCGGCTGTCTGGGGGCAGGTTTGGCTTCACTGGGGGGCAGTGCGATGATATCAGCAAGAGCAATTTGGCCACACCCATTGTTTGCTGCGGCATGCTATGCGCACCGCATTAATACTCTCCTTGGGGCACCCAAAGGTGTCCCAGGCTGCTAAAGTGTTCAGGTTTGGCTTGAAGAAAGGGTGGCAACCCTCTGTGGCCCCAGAATTGACGTAATAGACGTTGCTTCCAGGGTCGATAGTGCCAGGAGGAATCAGGGAACGGATTCTCCTCGGGTTCCTCCTGCTGTCACCTGGTAAGTCATTTCCCTCGGTCCTGGACTTTTCTGTGGAATGGAAGGGGGGGAGGTCACACTTTGTTAGCTCCATAAAAGAGACGTTAGCCCCGTAAAAGTTTAGGAGCCAGTGAAGGTCTTTCCAATAAAAGTGATTAGGCGGCTCTAGAGAAGCTGTGAGCTTGGTTTAACCACTTGTCTACCATGACTGTGTTGTAGGGGAAATCAAACAAAATTGTATAATCTCTGGCCTGTTGTAGGATGGCATTAGATAGCCCAAGGGAAGGCAAGAATCTGTCCACAGAGCTGAGGGTGGTCCTTCATTTGACCAACAAATTAATTCTGTGTATTAACTCAAATGGCGCTTTCACACTGATGTAGCACGGTTCTCCCACAGAGCAGTGTACTCGCAGGTTTATAGCAGGATACCTGTGCTTTGCCATAGATTTCTATTAAATCAGGCTGTTTTGCGTGTTTTTTTTTTCTGAAAGAGCACCGAAAAGTCCTGCATGGAGGACTCTGGGTGCACTTTCTGAAAATGCACCAAAATGGCCCAATCTAATAGAAGTCTATAGCAAAGCATAGGTTACCCGTATAAAGACTGCAGGTACACTATGCTGAACCCGCACTGAGGGAATAAAACACTGCATCAGAACAGGGAGGTTTAGGTCTACCTGACCTACATAAATACTACTTAGCAGCTAGACTAGCCCAGACTTCTTTGATTTATTCTGCAACAGAAAAAACAGACTGGATCAATATTGAAAAAAGGCTACACCAACACTATCCTTAGAATACCTATTATGGTGTCCCCCCAAAAAAAGACCCCACCATAATGTCCCCGTCTCTATCTCAATCGTTTGCACTATGGGATTCCCTAAGAAACCTCCCAAACCTTATATCCTCTGAAAGACCTCTTTCTCATTTATTCAATAACCCTGACTTCCCCCCTGGTCTAAATGTAAAGGCATTTAAATGGTGGATAGATAAAGAATTGTATCGTATAGGACAATTTTTTTCATCCTGGAGGGCCTATATCCCTTAATTACTGCATCAAACATCTGAAACTTCCAGATTCTGAAAAATCAAATTTTTAAACCAAATCTGGAAGGAAAAACTCCTTGCTCCCCAATTTACGAAGTACGAGTTATGGTGCAGCCAGGCCGGTTCACAAAGGGGAGGCATATTTATGGTATATTCATGCCTCACTCACCCTACATCAAAATCTTCCTATATGGAGGCTTGGGAAAAAGACGCCCAGTTTTGTTGGAATTTGGATTCCTGGCACTTAGCCTTCTCTAAATCTTTCAAAGGGATTCTTAATGTCTCTTTAAAGGAGGCAAATATTAAAGTCTAACTCCTTCCAGACTGGCATCTATATATCCAGCATCAGATCCAACATGCTTCAGAGGTTGCCAACTTTACGGCTCTATGCCTCATATTTGGTGAGAGTGCCCCAGAGTTCGCCCCTTCTGGAGAAAAATATTTTTATTAATTTTTAAGGTGACAGGTTTTCAGGTCCCTAGGTCCCTACCAGTAGCCATTTTGAACGCTCATATTCCTCATATACCAAAGGTTACACAAAAATTTATACACTTTATCTTTACAGGCGCCAAAATCACAATTGCCAAATCATGGAAAAAAACAAAACCTTTCCTGTCAGATGCCAAAACCAAAATATCTTGGATACTAACTCAGGAAAAATTGGCTAGCATCTTATCTAATACCATTCCCAAATTCGAAAATATATGGGAACCTTGGGCCAAATATAAGGGGATTTCGATTGGTGAAGATGCTGTTTTACCTTCTATTCAACATTAAGTTGGACACATACCTATCCCTTTCCCTCCGTCCTCTTTTTTTTTTTACCCGCTGTCTTTATTTTCCTCTTCTTTTCTTCCTTTTAAAAAGGATTTATCGAAACTCTTTTTTGGGGAATTCTAGTTTCCCATTACAAGTTATGTCTCTTTTATTTAGATTTAATGGGATACTATCAAATGTTTTGTTCGGCCTTGTTTAGTCCATCCCGATCTGTTGGCCCTGATAATCTTCTCGGGGCCTAAGAGTCAGAAGGAGGTCTCTATGCCTGGAGCAGTTAGTTCCCGATAAGGGGCTCCAGGTTACCAAGGAGAGAGGGTTTCCCTTCTCCCTTCCATTATATTATAAGGATGAAGAGATCTCCCCCTGACAAACTTTTTTCTAGGATGTTTTTATTATTTTATCCATTTATTGACTAATGATTGTGTTTATTCATAAACATAATCTTTTTTCTTTATTTTTATATAACATGATGTAATGTTCTGTATTTATCTTCTTATGAAAATAAAATATTTTGAAAGTAAAAACACTGCATCAGTGTGAAAGCACTCAAAGCTTTGTGCTCTTTTCTCAACACAAAAAATAAATTGGCTACAAGGTGCAAAACTCCCAAGCATGCTGGGAAATCTTTTTCTGCAAATAAAATTGCTTGCCCAGCCTGACTTTTACAACCAATGTGCAATCAGTGACTTCTCTTGCTTTTATTGAGCCATATATATCCCACCTTTTTAAACCTGCTCTAAAAATGTTGTATGAGTCATGCAAAGAAAGGATTAACAATTTGATAAATACCTGATATTCCATTAAAATGGCCTCTTTTCACTAGATGGAACAAGAAAAGGGAATATGAGAATTTGTTGCAGATATAAATACAATTCATTTAAATAGTATTTTATAATATGTTTATTCAATAAGACAAGGTAATGAGCAAAGTGAATCAACCAATGGCAACCAACCAATCAGAAGTCATCTTTTCAAACTTAACTTTGGGAGCACAGAAGCAAACTATGCAGCCAGATATTCTTTGCAATAAATAGTTAGGCCTATACAAGTAAACTTTATTTCAGACAAAATATGGCCCATTACATATTGATGTTGGTTTCTCATAATTTTTAAAATGCCCCTTTCTAGCAGCAAACATAGGTGCCTGTTCACGGACTAAATTTGCTAGCATTCACAAAGCTTCCTCTGATTGGCTGAGGTGGAGAGGCAGGCAGATGGCATCATGATCTCAGCTTCAGCCAATCAGAGGAAGCTGTGTATTTATTCATAGAATACAACGCTCCCTGTGAAAGGCTGAGCAGTGCTCAGCCCAGCTTGATTTTGTTTCAGAAGCGCGAGGGGAAGTTTTCTTTCCTGCTGCCGGAACATAATGCATGTAGTTGAGGCTACATACAGTCCATACAGTGCACACAGCCGGTGCATTTGTTAGTGAAGGTAATAGCTTCTGGTTCCACTGAAACCTACTTTAACCACTTCAGCTCTGCAAGATTTCCCCCCCTTCATGATCAGGCCATTTTTTGCGATACGGCACTATGTTTATTTAATTGACAACTGCGCGGTCGTGCGGCGCTGTACCCAAATAAAATCGATGTCCTTTTTTCTCACAAATAGATCTTTCTTTTGGTAGTATGTGATCACCTCTGCAGTATTTATTTTTTTCGCTATAAACAAAAAAAGACCGACAATTTAAAAAAAATTATATATTTTTTACTTTCTGCTATAATGTCTTCATCAGTTTAGGGCATGTGTATTCTGCTACATGTTTTTGGTAAAACAAAATCCCAATAGGCGTATATTGATTGGTTTGCGCAAAAGTTATAGCGTCTACAAACTATGGGATATTACTATGGAATTTTTTTAAATTAATTTTTTCTAGTAATGGCGGTGATCAGTGACTTATAGTGGGACTGTGACAAATCAGACACTAAGTGACACTTTTTGGGGACCAGTGACACCAATATATGTGCACATGCAAAAAAAATTGCACTGTCACTGTACTAATGACACTGGCAGGGAAGGGGTTATCAGAGGTGATCAAAGAGTTAAATGTGTCCCTATGGAGCGCTTTCTAACTGTGTGGGGGATGCTTTAACTGTAGGAAGACAGAGATCTGTGTTCCTGTTTAGCAGAACAGTCTCCCCTACTAGCAGAACTGTGATCTGCCCAGCTGACATGCAAGAAGGAGGGGGTGAGGGGGAGAGAGGAGAGCAGAGGGGACAGCAGTGTATGACGAAGGGACGCAATTAGACCACGGTGGCCAGGGCGGAGCAGCCCTGATTTTTGTGGTTTGTACAGAGAGGGCATACAGGAAGTGGCAAGTTTATTTTTTTTATTTTTACAGTTTAGAGGGGGGCAGATTACACAGCACAAGCGCTGTGCTGTTTATTTCTGCTTTGAGGGACCAGGAAATATACCGTATATACTTGAGTATAAGCCGAGTTTTTCAGCACATTTTTTGTGTGCTGAAAATCCCCCCCCCCCCCTCGGCTTATACTCGAGTCACCTTTTTGCGCCTGATCTCCTGGACTTTGGTGACCCGGTACCGGCCGGTCGTAGATCCTCTGAACCCGAAGCTTGCCACACATGTAGCCCTATTTCTCCTCTACAGGTGTGCAAAGTTTGTTGTCTGGGGGCCCTACGGCCTGGGAGCACCGATTTTTCAAAGCCGGGCACCCCTTCCATAGACTCCCATGTTAAACGTCAGTCTAGGCATGTGCACAGTGAGGCATGGGCACAGTGAGGCATGGGCACAGTGAGGCATGGACACAGTGAGGTATGCACATGGACACAGTGAAGCAAAGTGAGGCACAGTGAGGCATGCAGATGGACACCCTAGGCTTATACTCGAGTCAATACGTTTTCCCAGTTTTTTGTGGTAAAATTAGGTGCCTCGGCTTATATTCGGGTCGGCTTATACTCGCGTATATACGGTATTTATTTATTGTTTGGGTTAACAAGCACTTTAACCACTTCAATACAGGGCACTTATACACCCTTCCTGCCCAGACCAATTTTCAGCTTTCGCACTTTGAATGCCAATTACTCAGTCATGTAACACTGTACCCAAACAAAATTTTTACCATTTTTTTCACACAAATAGAGCTTTCTTTTTGTGGTATTTAATCACCACTGGGTTTTTTATTTTTTGCGACATAAGTGAAAAAAACAGCAAACATTTTGATAAAAAAAAAAAAAATTGTTTCTATGATAAAATTTTGCAAATAAGTATTTTTTGTTCAAAAATTTGGCCCAAAATTTATACTGCTACATATCTTTGGTAAAAAATAACCCAAATGAGTGTATATTATTTGGTCTTTGTAAAAGTTAGAGTCTACAAGCTATGGTGCAAATCATTGAAAAATTATCACACCTGATGCACTGACGGCCTATCTCATCTCTTTAGGCCCTGAAATGTTAGGAAAGTGCAAATTCTCCCCAAATGACCCCTTTTTTGAAAGTAGACATTACAAGGTATTTAGTAAGAGGCATGGCGAGTTTTTTGAAGTTGTAATTTTTTCCCACAATTCTTGGGAAAATTAGGAAATTATTATTATTTTTTTACACAAAATTGTCATAATAACAATTTATTTCTCACACATAGCATATGCATACTTCCAATTACACCCCAAAATATGGCGATACCACATGTGTGAGACTTTTACACAGCCTGGCCACATAGAGAGGTCCAACATGCAGGGAGCACCATCAGGCATTCTAGGAGCATAAATTACACATAAAACTTCCTAACAACCTATTACACTTTTAAAGGCCCTGGAGCACCAGGAGAACTGAATTACCCTCAAAAGGACCCCATTTTGGAAAGCAAACACCCCAACGTCTATTCTATGAGGCATAATGAGTCTTTTAAATGGTTCATTTTTTTCCACAAGTCTTCACTTAGAGAGGCCCAACATTGAAGTAGTACCATCAGGCGTTCTAGGAGCATAAATTACACATCTAATTTCATTCCTTCCTATCACACATTTGAAGGTCCTGGAGCACCTGGACAGTGGAATTACCCACAAAATGACTAAATTTTGGAAAGCAAACACCCCAAGGTATATTCTATGAGGCATGGGCTGCAGATAGGTACTCGGGTACTCTGGTGGGCTGCATATACAGTACTTACTTTGGTACTCTGATGGACTGCTGACAGGTACTCGGGTACTCTGATGGGCTGGTGACAGGTACTTGGGTACTCTGATGGGCTGGTGACAGGTACTCGGTTATTCTGATGAGCTGGTGACAGATACTCGGGTACTCTGACGGGCTTGTGACAGGTACTCGGGTACTCAGATGGGCTGGTGACAGGTACTCAGGTGCTCAGATGGGCTGGTGACAGGTACTGGAGTACTCTGATGGGCTGGTGACCGGTACTGGAGTACTCTGATGGGCTGGTGACAGGTACTCGGGTACTCTGATGGGCTGGTGACAGGTATTCGGGTATTCTCATGGGTGGTGACATGTCCTTTTTATTAGGGGGGCAATAATTGTGTTTGATGTGTATTGTAGGCGGTAACGAGCTGTTACCTGCAATCTACTCTTCACCCACGATCAATGTGTGAGGCGGAGAACCTTGTAACAGCTTGTTACCGCAGTTTGTTGACATTCTGTGACCGGCTGTGATTGGACCAATTTCATTGGCTCTTTACCGCGATCAGGGCTGGGCTGTGTCAGGGTGACAAGCCTCATCCCTGATCGCCGCTCTGCGCCCCCCTTGGCTCTTTACACTGATCTGGGGTGGGCTGTGTCCGAGGGACACGCCTCATCCCTGATCGCCACGCTGTGGGCCCCCGGTGGCCCGCAGGTGCGGCGAGAAGCAGAGGACGTCATATGACACCCGCCAAGGATGGCAGAGTGCTCCTGCGGACGTCATATGATAATGGCCCGGTATGGTGGTTAATGCATTACCTGTGTTAAGGTAAAAAAAACCTTCAACTAGTTATTCCACCATACTTGAATTCTGTATCAATCCAGCTCTGTGCCTATCTGCAGCAGCACTGGTTCTCTCTCTCCCCTCTCACAGGCTTAGAGACAGCAGCGGGAGCCATTGGCACCTGCCAATCAATTGCTGAGAGGAGGGTTCGGGAGAGGCTGAGCTGCTTTGTGTGTGTGTCAATAGATACACACAGCCTGGCTTGGAGGCAAGCCCACGGTTGCGCCACCATAGAAAGTAGCTACCTATGGTGGTGCACTGAGAAGAGGAGGAGTTTAGAGCACCAGTGGGGGACCCCTGAAAAGGAGGCTCAATTCAGTACAGGGTTGCTCTATGCAATACCATTGCACAGTGCAGGTACGTATAACATGTTTATTATTTAAAATCATATGTATGTGCTTTTACAACCACTTTAACCACTTCAATACAGGGCACTTAAACCCTAGTGTTTTTTTTTTTGTGCTATAAATAAAAAAAAGACCGTAAATTTTGTGAAAAATTGCCTTTTTCTTTGTTTCTGTCATAAAATTTTGCAAATTAGAAATTTTTCTTCATAAATTTTGGCCAAAATTTATACTGCTACATATCTTTGGTAAAAATAACCGAAATTTGTGTAAATTATTTGGTCATTGTGAAAGTTTTAGAGTCTACAAACTATGGTGCCAATCCCTGAAAATTTATCAATCTGATCACACCTGATGTACTGACTAAATTCTTGAGATACTAACAAGTCAGAAAAGCACAAATACCCCCCAAATGACCCCTTTTTAGAAAGTAGACATTCCAAGGTATTAAGTAAGTAGCATGGTGAGTTTTTTTAAGTTGTAATTTTTTCCCACAATTCTTTGCAAAATTAAGATTTTTTTTTTTTCTTTTACAAAATTGTCATATTAACTGGATATTTCTCTCACAGAGCATATGCATACAACAAATTGCACCCCAAAATACATTCTGCTACTCCTCAATGGAATTGCCCAAAAAATGACCCCATTTTGGAAAGCTAACACCCCAACGTATAATCTATGAGGCATAATGAGTCTTTTAAACGGTTATTTTTTCTCCAGAAGTTTTTGGAAAATGTGGAAAAAAAATGAAAACACATTTGATTTACACAAAATTGTCCATTTATAAGATATTTCCAACACATAGCAAATACATAGCAAAAATGACACCCCAAAATACATTCTGCTACTCCTCCTGAGTATGGGGATACCACATGTGTGAGACTTTTACACAGCTTTGCGACATACAGAGGCCCAACATCAAAGTAGCATCATCAGGCGTTCTAGGAGCATACATTACATATATAATTTCCTGGCAACCTATGATTTTTGAAGGCCCTTCATATTTCTAACACATAGCATGTACATACCAAGAATTACAATCCAAAATAAATTCTATTACGGAAAGGGTAAAAAAAAAGTATTACCTGTGCTTTTAGTAGTGTCCACCGAAGAGAGCACTGGTCCAGGCAGCAGTCGGGGATGTGCTTAGCGACAGCAATAGTAATTATCCAGGCAGCAGGCAGGAATATTGTCTATGGTCAGCACAAGGATATTGTCAGCACAGCCAAAGCATATGTCCATAGAAATTGTCCAGGCAGAGACAGCCAGCACAGCCATAATATTGGTCCTGGTACACTGTTACCTGCAGACACTCATTATTGTACCGCTCTCCAGCCCTTCATAAACATACTGCCTCTGGCTACAGCTAATTATTTGCATAGTCCAGGTAGCAGACAGTGGTGTGGTCCATTCATGCGGCAGGCAAAGGCATGATGGCAGTAAGTCAGCAGCAGGCTGAGGGTCGCAATCTGGTAAGACCTGTGCACAGGGGCACAGGGGTAGAGGCTTCGACCCACCCAAATCTCTATCAAGCCTCCGGACTCCAGACCCTAATCTGGAAATTAAACGCACAGAAAACAAAAAAAAACGTTTTTTCCATCTGGAAAAACTATTCTGGAGCCCCTCACATATGTGAGACCCCTGTGTACTACAGTAGCAGGGCAACAGATCAGTCCAAGCGGTAGGCAAAAGCATAGTCCATAAAACAGGCCAGGGTCAGTTCACGTGAAAGCAGTCCAAACGGTAGGCAGAGGCATAGTCACAAAACAGGCCAGGGTCAGTTCACGTGGAAGCAGTCCAAACAGGCAGAGGCATAGTCAAAAAGCAGGCCAGGGTCAGTTCACGTGGAAGGCAGTGGCATAGTTATTTGGGGAAGCATGAAAAATGGTCAGATTATGAAAATGGGGCGGAAATGGTTAAAAATATGGGCTAATATTTTAGGGATGTATGATAAAGTTTGAAGCATTCACCAATGCAAAGGCCAGGTTGGGAGGGACACCGGGGACAATGGTAGCTGGTATCTTTTCAAAGTCCTCCTTTGCTGCACACGCAACATCTTTTTTGCCGTCTTCGGCCTGCTTCGGATGGTGGGATGTTGTACGGGAAGTGACGTTCATGAAGTCTGC
Source organism: Rana muscosa (assembly GCA_029206835.1). Lineage (NCBI taxonomy): Eukaryota > Metazoa > Chordata > Amphibia > Anura > Ranidae > Rana > Rana muscosa. The sequence continues at coordinate 527,558,984 of CM055118.1, read as the reverse complement.
TAACAGCATCAGAGCAAAGGTTTTCTGGGGGGTCTTTGTTGATAGATGAGGGACGTGACTACTTCTTCTGAGAATTGTAGGAAGGGGGCAGGGTTGTCTGTGGATTTGGTGTAGACTATGTAGGAATTATAAATGGCCAAATGGATGAGATAAATTGCTACCTTCTTGTACCAGAATCGGGACCTCCTAATGGACAAATAGGGCTGAATCATTTGGTCATTGAAATCCCCCCCCCATGTAGAGATTATAGTCTTGGACACATGTCGGTTTTTCAATGGGACCTCGTCTTCGCTGAACTACAACTGCAGTGTCATCGTGAATGGTGGACATGATGTGCATGTCCATGTTATCCTTCCACCTCAAGGCCAGCACTTCGTTGCACCTCAGTGTTGCTCTTTCCCCCCTTCGCAGCTTTTTGTTTACTATGGAATGTGGGAAGCCCTTCCTATTTTTTCTGGAGGTTCCGCAGGCCAGGGTTTTTTCGATGTATAAGTGTCTGAAAAGGGGCAGGCTGGTATAAAAGTTGTCAAGGTATATATGATATCCTTTTTTCAGAAGTGCGTAAGCCAGGTCCCATAATTTTTCCAGCTGTGCCCGTGTAGGCTGGGCACTCAGGGGGCTGGAGCTGGGAATCTCTTCCTTCATATATGCGGAACGCATAAAGATATCCCGTGACTCTCTCACAGAGCTTGTAAAATTTTACACAGAATTTGGCCTTTTTGCTAGGAATATATTGTTTTATTCCTAGCCGGCCTGAAAAGGGTACCAGGGACTCATCCACACATATATGTTTCTCGGGGACATAGAGTTCTGAAAATCGATTGGAAAGGAAATTTATCAGTGGGCGAATTTTATACAGCTTATTGGAATCTGGATGATTGCGGGGAGGGCACTGGGTGTTGTCATTAAAATGAAAGAATCTCATTATCATCTCATATCAGGACCTGGGCATTACGGCAGAATACATGGGCATGTGGTAGATGGGTTTCATGGACGTTTCAAGGCATGTCCTTGATTTTTTTTTTGTAAGCCCCCATGTTTATGGTGAGGCCCATAAACAATTTGAACTCCTCCAAATTCAGATCTCTCCACTCAAATGGACGAGCATAAGATGATTGGGGGTTGTTGGCAATATACTGCTGGGCATACTGTATAAATTTGTCTGGTCCACAATGAACTGCAGCAAAGTGTCGGGCAAAAACAGATGAAAGTAATCGATCTCTGTGAAGTTTTTGGTGTTGGCCTGCACACCTGGCTGTGCTGTGAAGGGGAATAATTGGTGATCCCGAGTCGGAAGGCAGCCATGTTGGGTTGGCAAGACCATCTGGCATGTATGTAGCGGCCCTGGCTCTTGTGACACTCCAGTAGTTGGGGGAGTTGAATTTCCTGTGCTGGTACTCAGGTGTGATGTGGCAGCACCGGTACTGACCCTGGGCATTTGTTCGCGGGGCCTTTCGCTGGTGGCAGCACTGGTACTGGGCCTTTGTTCCTGGGGCCTATTGCTGGCGGCAGTGCTGGCACTGGGCCTTTGTTCCCGGGGCCTATTGCTGGTGGCAGCTCTGGTACTGGGCCTGGGAATATAATCCTGGTTGCTGGCAGCTGCCTGGTTTCCAGAGTGCTGTGCCCTTTTAGGAGGGACCCATTCTTCATCCGAATCATTACTATATTCGATCGGTTCAAATTCCGAATTTGATTCGGAATCAGAATTGGAATCTGATGAGAATTCCCCGGTGCTCTCATCAGTCATGGAGAGGATCTGGAACGCCTCCTCACTGGTATAGACTCTTTTGGACATGGCTGTGTGGTGGGTAGCTGTACGACAGGTGACAGATGGGTGGCAGGTGACGGTCACTGATGGGTTGCGCGATGGGTGGCAGGTGACATTCACTGATAGGTGATGATGGTGTGATGGGAGATGGTCACTGATGGGTGACAGGCGATGGTCACTGATGGGTGACAGGCCATGGACGGTGACGGGTGATGGTCACAGATGGGTGACAGGCCACGGTCACTGACGGGTGATGGGTGACAGGCCATGGTCACTGATGGATGATGGGTGACAGGCCACGCTCACTGATGGGTGACGGGTGCACCGCTGATGGTCACTGATGGGTGGCAGGGCATGGTAACTGGTGGGTGATGGGTGACAGGGCACGGTCACTGATGGGTGACTGGTGCACCGCTGATGGTCACTGAAGGGTGACGGGTGACAGGGCACGGTCACTGAAGGGTGATGGGTGACAGGGCATGGTCACTGCTGGGTGACGGGTGATGGGTGACAGGGCACGGTCACTGATGGGTGATGGTTGCACCGCTGATGGTCACTGATGGCAGTCTCTTATGTGACAGGTAATGGATGACAGGGTATGGTCACTGATGGGTGACGGATGACAGGGCACGGTCACTGAGTGACGGGTGACAGGGCACAGTCACTGATGGGTGACAGGGCACGGTCACTGATGGGTGATGGTTGCACCGCTGATGGTCACTGATGGCAGTCTCTTATGTGATAGGTGCACTTTTATGGGGTGACTGTTGGGTGACAGATGACAATTAGGGGGGGGTGATGGGACAGGAGTGGTGTTGGTGCAGACACTACTGAACATAGATCTGTAACACACTGCTCCTGGCTCTTCTCTCCTCACACTGGAAACGGTGTGTGAGGAGAGAAGACCTGGCAACAGTTAGTTACAGCTCTATGTTTACACTTAGTGATCAGGCTGTGAATGGATCACAGCCGATCACATGTTGTACCTGGCCAATGGCTGTTTACTATCGTCGGTGACGAGCAGTGTTCCAGGGAACACGCTGCCACCGATGGACACGCGCAGCGCGCTCGCGATCGCGCGCATGCGCCTTGTCAAGTGGGGCATTACCATCCGTGATCAGCCGTGACTTCATCACGGCCGATCACGTGGTAAACAGCACTTGCCAGCGGCTGTTCACCCCTGTCAGTGACGAGCGGGGTCTCGGTGACACGCCGCCACCAACGGTACAGGGATGCGCACACGCGATCGCCCGCATTCCCTGTTTAAAGGGGCTGACATCATATGACGTCCGGTCAGAACGAGAGAGTCTTCCGTCCGCCATAATTTGACGGTGGGCGGTGGACAAGTGGTTAATGGGCCCTTAAGGATAAGTTGACCCTTTTTTTTTTTTATATAAAGGCACATTGTTTTGCAGGTAACAAAAAATGCAATTTTTTTTTTGAGAAATCAGCAAATCACGGGTGCCATGTTCAGCTCCTGCAGACTCTCAGGATAGCTGTGTGCTCATACCTTGTACAGGCAGGCAATTACCTGAGAGCAAGAAGATCAATGGACTACCAAGAGTTCACCACTGCCCTGGCAACTCATTTTAACTACAAGCCATCAGCCGCAATGGCTGACGTACTTGTAGATATTTAGTCACAGGAAACAGTGAATTAATGACACACCCCTGTGGGCGGAGCCCCGCACGGCCATGCTGTTTTTAAATAGTGACAGTGGGTATGGGGAGAAGATCCCCAGCCCACTGTTCCAGGGTGGTGGGTTTGGAGGAGAGGCTGCAGATGCTGGAACATGTTACATGATGTTCCCAAAAGTGAACTTATCATTTAAACATTTTTTTTTTGCATTGAAGTGGTTAAAGGCTAAACTTTCCCATGCCATTCCGTGCATTAAGATAAAAAAATATTCCAGTACCTGTATCGCCACCTCACCCCCCTGTATATTTCCTCACTCGTTCTAGCTCTGTGCCTGTCTGTAGCGTCTCTCCCCATTCTCACAGGCTTTGTAGTCTGTCTACATTAATGACAAAGGAGCAGAGGCGGGCCAAGTCAAGCTCTGTGTATGCAGCGCAGCTCAGGATCGAGTCTCCACCATAGGAAGCAGCTTCCAATAGTGGAACACTGAGAAGAGGAGGAGCCAGGAGCACCAGCAGGAGGAAGATCAGGGCTGATCTGTGCAATTCTATTACGCTGAGCAGGTAAGTATAACATGTTTGTTACTAAAAAAAAACACTGACTTTACAATCACTTTACAGTTGGTCACAGCATACACTTTCAGTTTATAACATCAGAATTAAAAAAGCAATACAAGCAATAGTTATATTTGACAATCCAACATAGGCTTACTTGAAAAATCTCCTTTCATGTTGTGAGTGCTGCCTGTCTGCTGCCCATCTTTTTCCACATCTGAATTCCCAGCATGCCTTTCAGCTTCTCTGCTATTTATTTTTAATTTCTAAGGACTACATATCCTATGGTACCTTGCTGCCTGCAAGCAGTGATTCCAGTACTGACTCTGCCTCCTGAAACTCCTCCTCTCAGCACCTCTCTAGGTCAGAAGGCAGGCTCTGTGAAATCTGTGACATAGCAGTGCCTACTTACAGGGAATAGTGGCAGAGAATTCAAGTAAGTAAATGTGTGGAGGATCTTCACATTGTAGGTTTATAAACTTCAAGATTGTTAAGATTAATAGCAGAAAGCTAGAAATGGTTGAAATGTGGAAATGAATATATGACTTAACATATTGATACGTTTAAGGCTGGGTTGACACTAATGTAATGCGTCAGATCGCATGTGATTCGCCACAGGAATCGCACCACATTCCCCAAAATCACATGTGATTCTGTGCTGTGCAATGTGAGCCCATTATTTAGTATAGCTCAAATTGCACCACATCTGCGCAAAATTTGCTGTACTGAAATCGGATTGAATGAGTGTTCATACGCATGCGATCCGATTCAAGCAAGTGCACTGCTTTCTGTGACCTGCTTTTGGGGTATCATGTGATTCTGTGCTGTGCAATACGAGCCCATCATTTTGTATGGTTCAAATCGCTCCGCATCTACACTAAACAGGTGCAGGCACCTTTTTTTTGCCACACTGGAATCAAACTCAAATGGATGTTTATACCCATGCAATCCAATTCAAGCAAATGCACTGCGTTCTGTGACCTGCTTTTGGGGTGTCATGCAATTCTGTCTAGTGCGTTATGTGCCCGTTATTTAGTATGGTTCAAATCACACCGCATCCATGCAAAAAGGTGCATGCACCTTTTTTTTGCTGCACTGGAATCGGATCACATGGGTGTTCATACGCTTGTGATCTGATTCAAGCAAATGCACTGCGTTCTGTGACCTGCTTTTGGGGTGTCATGCGATTCTGTGCGATGTGAGCCCATCATTTTGTATGGCTCAAATCGTACTACATCTGCAAAGAAAGAAGGTGTAAGAACTTTTTTTTTGGCTGCAACTGGAATCAAATCACATGGGTGACCATACCGATCCGATTTAAGGAAACGCACTGCGTTCTGTGACCTGCTTTTTTGGGTTTCACACACTTTAAATTGACACCCACAGCAGATCGCATAAACACATTGCGCTGCAGGAAACACAATGATTCCTGTGCATTTCCTGCATCGTATCAGTGTGAACCGAGCCTTAAACTATAATTTTAGTTAAAGTGGAACTTCACATTAAAAAGGAAGTTCTGTTTTAAACCTACTAACCCCCTCCCTACTTTTGGAGTTGTTTTTGGGATAGAGGGGTTTTAGCAGTTGTTTTTACCAATTCTGCCCGGAATCGCCTATGTTGAACTTAGGCTTATGCCTCGTACACATGGCCGGGATTTCCGACGGAAAAAGTCAGTCGGGAATCCCGACGGGAAAAAAGAGAGCCAGTTCTCTTTTTTTCTTGCCGGACGTTTTTGGCAGTTTTCCTATTGGAAAAACTCAGATGGAGCATACACACGGTCGAGATTCCCGGCCAAAAGCTCTCATCTGAGTTTTTCCGACGGGAAAACCGGCCGTGTGCACGAGGCATTACAGTTTTTTTTTTTTCATTTTCAGCCCTCTAAAACATAAGGAAACACATACAAGTACAGATATAACGTCATAGGAAGAGTAATCCAGTAATCTATGATGAAACAGTCGTCAGACAGACAGGTATGCTCCATGTCCCCAATGCAGGTGATAACCAGCTCCTTTACATGAGCACCGGCCCCGCTTTTCCCTTATGCTAGTTTTTCTCTATCACAAAGAACCCCTATTTTGTAATTGTAAGTAAACTGAAAAGAATACAGAAATGCACTCAGTGTTATCACTGAAACTAAAAAGAAGAACTCCTAAGCATACAGTGCTTTAACTGTCAGCTGCTGAGAATTCCCCCTTCAATAAATTCCAGATCATACTATACCTTTCACACACAGCAGCACCATCTCCCAGGATCCCCAGCTGGTCAGTGAGCAGTCAGTGAGCAGTTTCTGTTCCAGCACTGTCGCCCTATTAGTGTGATCCTGTTCCGCTCATTATTCACACTGACTTATTTTCACGGTTGTTAAGCTGGGAATGAAAACTGCACAACCACGAGCTCTCCTGTGTCCCTCCCACTCTGGCATTAGAGCCGAACACTTTAACATGCCATAAGTTGTCTGCACAGGAATAAACACATGATAATGCAATCTTTCACAGTAGTAGAAAAGCTCTGTAGATATCAGCAATATGCATTATTAATTTGTGTGCCGTTAAGACAAAAAAAAAAAAATTTATGCATGCATATTTACTGTACATAGTCTGCATATGGGAATTTAAGGGAAACTCCGGTTCTAGATTTTCTGAAGAAACAGCTGTTTGTCCTACTTCGGTCCTTTCTTATTTCTGAGTAATAAAACAATAGTAAAGGTGTTGACGCTATAAATCAAACTTGTGAAGTTCAACATAAAAATTTAATAAATATGAATCATAAATAAATCGCAAACTCATAAAAATCCAAAAGTGACAATCCCAACACCATAAAAGTAAATGGATTCTTCTGGTTTGAGAATTCTTAAAATAAAAACTTCACCACGAGTGCTCAAGAGGTAGATGGCAACTCACCAGAGGTGTTTGACCACTTTTTACAGTAGAACAAAATGCGCTTTATTGAATAAACCAGTAAGATCCTGGATAAGACATTTTTCCACTGTGGGACCCCCTCCATCAGGAACCGAGGATAAGGGAATGGATTGCACCAAGGACACAAAAGAGAGCTCTTATGGTGTAGTAGGTTTTATTAAAAATTGTTTCAAAAGATAACAATATTTTGCACTCACATGTGACTGTAACAATCCTGCCACCAAGGTGTCTACTGCAGATGGATACATCAGACTCGCGGCGGCGTGTGATCCACACCTCGTTCTGCATAAATTAGTGTTGGATGTCACATATTGTATGGGACCCGGAAATTACAAATCCCCACTCCGAAGTACATTTCACCGTACTGGCGTCACCTGATTTCTGAGGGTTTATTTGCATCAGCAAGCTTCGCTGAACATACGGCGGCCGCTGGTGTGCACTAGGAGGAACGTTGCCGATGTGCAAGAATCAGTGTTGACCATTTTTTTTTGTGGAACTTTATTGAAATGTCACATTTCTATTCGCTGCATTTGCGCTGTGGCACGGTGATTTGCATGGCAACATGCTGTTCTGAAAAAAAGTACATTGTAAGGCTAGGTACACACGTTAAGTTTTACTTTTTTTTGTTCAACTCAGCGGGCTGAACGAAAAAAACAAAAACAAACTGAGAGGTCGTACTAAGCGTTGTAAGTGCATCGATCCCCTCCGCTGTACTATTGTATTCTGACAGGGGGACTCCCACCCCCCCCTCCCACCCCCCCTCCCCCCCATCAGAACACACTGAGCAGCGTTTGTAGCTACTGGCTGTGAGCGCTGATCGGCTGCTGGTCAGATGCTGTTTTTCCAGCATGCCCATTCGACCATTCGACAGAAGCCAGTTGTGAGACTGGCTTCTGTTGGACAAGCAGGTGTACACACTGTCCAAATGTCATTGTGTGTACCCAGCTTACGGCATGTGTGAGGGTAACAGAGAGTTTAATTATATTGCTTCTCCCCAATAGAATGGACTCAGCGTCATTTCCTGTTTGACCTCTAGGTCCCCCTTTCCTCTGTTAGTAAAAGCTATGTATACATGGGTACTGTGTGTGGTTGGAGAATTAGAGGATTTCAGGGCATGGTGTGGTTCATAGTTCATGCTGTGGCCATCATGGGAGTGAGCCTTAGACAGAAGGATGTAGTTTCTTCAGTCATCGAACTTCCATAGCAGTAAAATGTCCCTAGTGAGCTAAGTCTAGGGAGAGTAAGAACTAAAGATATACCCCAGGTTGATACATGAGCTGTACTTCAATGTTTATGTAGCACACGGACCTTTTTCCTGCCTGGCTCACTTGCAAATCAAGGCACACCGTGCTATATGCCCGTACCCTCCTGTTTGAAGAGGTTAAGCGGTGTTCACAAATTTTGGTTCCTTTAGTGAGTTACCTTCTTCCACTGGTTCTCATCCCCAGCGTATGGGGACAAGTCTTTATTTCTCCCCCCCCCCCAAAGAAAGCCAATGTCCAGAAACACTTTAACTCCAACAGAGAGTTTATTTTCTATTTGCTGCGTAGTAGACAGAGACAGGTGGATGAAAGAAAGAATAAGTGTGAGGAATTAGGTCCAAGCACAATTAGCAACTTTGTCGCCACTAGGTCCCGAGTGGGTTTAGCTAACCCAGATAGTCCTCTCTCACAGTCCTAGCAGCCGGTGTGGAGCTTGAACAGTTCTGTCACCCTATCCCCTCCAGGGATGGGTCCAGGAGATTCTCTAACCTCTGTAGAATTTAAAGAACAGGACAATGCCAATGGGCACTCTACAGGTTAGCTTTCCGGAGTAAATAATCCTTCCCTCTGACAGGTCACCAGGCCTCTCCCGAGACAGCGATCTTCCATCACACATCTCCTCTGTGGGACCGATCCTGGCTTCCTCTCGGTCAGAGCGGGTACCCTCACCTGGGCACCCTGGGACTCCAATGGGCGAATTGTAGACCCAGTTAAAGGTACTGGGCCTACCTGGAATGCTGCAGCCTCAGGCCAAAGGTGCCCGAGACTCTTCGGCCAGTCATCGCACCCCCCGAGGGGGCTCACCCCTCCGGCTCCTCCACTCCAACTCCCCAACACTCCCAACTCTCTTCTTAAAGATGGCGTCTGCCCCTTATGTACCCTCTCCCGGCATTCACAGCAGACCGACCATGCCCACTGTACCGCTGCCGAGAGAGGACACCCTAAGACGCAGCAATGCCACCTATGGCTCAACCCTGACCTGATATGGCAGTGCCACCTACAGGCCACAGGGAACCATACACCAGGCAGCATCACATAGGCAGAAGCAAATACCTAACAATAAAAGCGGTCCGAGCCTGACTACCAGCTCAGACCAACCCCTAAATTTAGGCGCATAACACCCCTGAAAAGTAAAGGGGCGCTACATTTATAACGGATGTCCACCAGGGCTGAGAGCAGAGGCGGGCTCCCTTAGGCTCACACCTAACATACTGCAGACCAGAGAATCAAACCAGGGCTTTCTGTGGTGCTCATATTTGCAGTCTTCAACGGTGCTAAGAAATACTAATCTATTACAGTAAGTTGAAGTAGAAGTCCAGTCAAATCCTTACTATACTTAAACCTGCTCCCACCTCCATTCTAAGCCTATTTTAACTACCCTGTAAAAGAAAGACATACTTTCCTTTACAGGGTAGTTAAAATACAGTGCCTTGAAAAAGTATTCACACCCCTTGAAATTTTCCACATTTTGTCATATTACAACCAAAAACGTAAATGTATTTTATTGGGATTTTATGTGATAGACCAACATAAAGTGGCACATAATTGTGAAGTGTAAGGAAAATTATAAATGGTTTTAATTTTCTTTTTACAAATAAATATCTGAGAAGAGTGGCGTGCATTTGTATTCAGCCCCTTTACTCTGATACCGCTAACTAAAATCTAGTGGAACCAATTGCCTTCAGAAGTCACCTAATAAGTAAATAGAGTCCATCTGTGTGTAATTTAATCTCAGTATAAATACAGCTGTTCTGTGAAGCCCTGTTAGAGAACCTTAGTGAACAAACAGCATCATGAAGGCCAAGGAACAAACCAGACAGGTCAGGGATACATTTTTTTGAGAAGTTTAAAGCAGGGTTAGGTTATAAAAAAATATCCCAAGCTTTGAACATCATAAGGAGCACTGTTCAATCCATCATCCGAAAATGGAAAGCGTATGGCACAACTGCAAACCTACCAAGACATGGCAGTCCACCTAAACGGACAGTCCAGGCAAGGAAAGCATTAATAAGAGAAGCAGCCAAGAGGCCCATGATAATTCTGGAGGAGCTGCAGAGATCCACAGCTAAGGTGGGAGAATCTGTCCACAGGACAATTATCAGTTGTGTACTCCACAAATCTGTCCTTTATGGAAAAGTGGCAACTGCACATCACCCTGAACACACTATACCCACATGAAACATTGTGGTGGCAGTATCATGTTGTGGGGATGCTTTTCTTCAGGAGGGACAGGGTTGATGGGAAGATGGATGGAGCCAAATACAGGACAATCTTAGAAGAAAACCTGTTGGAGTCTGCAAAAGACCTGTGACTGGAGCGGAGGTTCACCTTCCAGCAGGACAACAACCCTAAACATACAGCCAGAGCTACAATGGAATGGTTTAGATCAAAGCATATGTATGTATTAGAATAGCCCAGTCAAAGACCTGACTTAAAACCAATTGAGAATCTGTGGCAAGACTTGAAAATGACTGTTCACAGATGCTCTTCTTCCAATCTGACAGAGTTTGAGCTATTTTGCAAAGAAGAATGGGCAAAAATGTCACTCTCTAGATGTGCAAAGCTGGTAGAGAAATCCCCAAAAAGACTTGCAGCTTTAATTGCAGTGAAAGGTGGTTCTACAAAGTGTTGACTCAGGGGGGCTGAAAACAAATGCACGCCACACTTTTCACATATTTATTTGTAAAAAAAAAATTGAAAACCATTTATTATTTTCCTTCCACTTCAAAATGATGTGCCACTTTGTGTTGGTCTATCACATAAAATCCCAATATAAATAAATGTTTTTGGTTGTAACATGACAAAATGTGGGAAATTTCAAGGGGTATGAATACTTTTTCAAGGCACTGTACTTATGCTGAGGGTGCCCCTTAGGATTTGACTTGCCTTCTACTTTAAAGCTAGAAAACGTAGAGCTGGATTTGTCCCTTCTTGTGTGCCTGTCTGTGACCTATACCTGAGGTAGTGAGTATACATCTGTTTGGTTTGGTTTGGATGGGGATGGAAGATTTTCATAATGTATTCTAATGCCTTGTACACACGATAGGAATTTCCAATGGAAAAAGTCAGACAGACTTTTTCCATCGGAAATTCCTAACGTGTGTGTGCCCCATCGGAGAAATCCTGAGGAATTCCATTGGAGTTTAAATATAGAACATGTTCTATTTTACTCCGATGGAATTCCGTCGGAATTCCGATGTGCTTTTGGCCGGAGAATAGTCCGACCGTGTGTATGGGGCATTAGACTGTCTAACGTACTACTCTTTCAGAAAGTGATGGGCCACACCGTCCAAGGGACTCATAATAGGAAAGCAAGTCCTCCATTGAGTTAGCCACTCCTACAGTTGCATGCAGTACTTTTTTTTACAACGCATACCACCACAATGTGTGAACTGACTACATAGCAGATAAGGTGAATTGCTTTATCTTTGCATTGGGACTACCATGATCAAGGTTGCCCAGTCCAATGCAAATGGTGTGACTGTTCCCAATGGGAGGGTCAACCTTCTTTATCATCCCCTGGTATAGCCTCATTCTTTTAATGAGTCCTCCTAAGGTGAGAAGGAGCTTAGAGCATCTCATCAACAATGAAACTCCTATTGCAGGGGCTGCCCAAAATATGACTTGTATTTTAGAGCAATCAGACTAGCAAGAAATTAGAATGTTGGGGACATTGACACCTCTTTGTGGCTATATTGTAAGGAGGCGGCATTTAAATTTTTAGATCATTTTAGAAAAGAGTGTTTGCAGATGAAAATGCACATGCATTACTTCTGAAGGGCATGTCTGCCTTAGTACCAGTATTATAGTGATTATGTTTTGTGTTGCGAATGTTGCAAAACCAACGGTTTAGATATCAGCTGTAAAAATATTCTAGGCATGAAAAATCTTAAAATATTTTGTTGTTTGCCCAGCCACAAACAAATTCCAAAAATGTATTTGGAAAAATGCTTCATCACCTTAACATCTGTGCATCAAGCAGACTGATTTTTTTCTGATTTGCAGATTACCTCTCCATGAAATTATGTTTCATGGGCATTATATATAAAATCACTAAGAATAGACTTCAAAAGGATTTTACTTTCCCAATGTAGACTTATAATTATCCTGTTTTGCAATTTTACAATAACTTGGGACAAAAAAGTAGTCAAGCAGGCACTTCCAGCTCCAAGACAGAGGATGGAATGAACAAATGGAAATTCATTGTTTTTTTGTGTCAATTTTGGAAAATTAAAAATGTTATAGGCTAAGTTCAATGTAGTGTTGAGTTGAGTGGTATCTTGATATAGCGCGGTCTTACCCCAAAGGGTCCCGCCGCGCTTAGTGGAGTCCCTGGAGAAAAGAAACCCAGGGACTAGGAGCTGCAAGAAAGCAGCATGAAAGATGAAATCAGAGAGGCTACGCAGGAAAGGCTTGTGTGAAAAGCCAAGTCTTCAATGTCCTGAGATAGTAGGGGCCTCCTGGAGCTCGGCGGGGAGGCTTTTTCTCCTGGTGGGAGAAAGCTCGACCACCACGCCGGATCTTCTTAGGCACCAAGATGTGGAGAAGATCTCTTCCGGTTGATCTAAGTGATCTGCCCAGAGCTCGTTTATGAAAGAAAGAACAAAGGTAGCTCGGAGCAAGGCATCTCATGATTTTAAACATAATACAGCCTGCCTTAAATAAAGTACGATGGTAGACCGGCAGCCAGTGCAAGGCACAAAGGACAGGGGTAATATGATCCCTCAGCGGGACACCCATAAGTAGCCTTGCCGCAGCATTTTCTATAAGTTGAATCTTCTGCACTGGTGTTGTACCAGCTATGCCATATCACATTAGAAGTGTTATTCGACAGTTTTTATAAATGTCCGAACAAATGTGTGGGTGGGGTCTAGCTGCGCCTGTGCATGTGGGGTAACACTGCGACCAAAGATGTACTCACCAATGCCCGGGACCAGGTGGACGCTGCGGTCATGTGAAGAATCAGACATTAAGGCAGTTCCCCAACTCGGAGATGAGCCACTAGTGTGTAGCGATAAAACACAGAGATCCCCTGTAATGTGTTTTGTCTCATGTCACTACACACTTGTGCTGATGTATGTGTTGCATTTGGAGAGACATGCAGAGCCATTGCCCACTCCACCAGTCAGTGTACCTCTGTTACCTCCCTCCCAGTAGCAGAATGAAACCCGCCGGACACATAGCGCGGGTCTCATGCATGTTCTAATTATAACTCTTTCGTTTTCCGTACCCAGTGATCAGGTCTTAGATCTCCTTAATGCTAGTCTACTCCCAGTGACCAGAGGAGATGGACAGCTCAGAAGAGAGTCAGGGCACTATTCCCCTTGCTACCGGAGGAGCTGTCACCCACCAGGTATCACGCTAACGACTGTCCGCTGTAGCTGTTCTTCATTGTAGTTATTCATGGCAACTACCGCCTCTTCTTAGCCTTGCAAGTTAACCTTTTGTAGTGGTGTTACACATACCCATAGTGCTGTTGCAGACTCTGGTTCTTAGGAATATGCCAAAATCCAACATGCACCCCTTGAATAACTTCAGACCAGGCTCAAAGCAGTTGAAACAACATATACTAAAAAATGTGCACAATATGTATAAAATGCATAAACATCCTTCTCCTAACTACATCTAACTGTGGCTCCCCCAGGGTACCTGCACAGGTGAAGTTCTTTTCCCAAAGAGACATCATTGGCAACACCTGTCTGGAGATGTCCATGCTCTTGGGTGTCCTGATGAATCGGTTCTATGAGGGTGAACCACAGGTCCCAGAAAGCCTTTGCACATGTCCCACTCTTTCTATAGACATGAGCCCCCCAGGACCCCAGCCTCTTCCCTTTTATAGCACATAGGAGAGAGGCTAGACCCTATAAAAGCCAGCAGACACACTCAAGAAAGGCAGCAAGAAACATGAACCCCTTCCCCCTGACCTGGGCAGCCAAGTGCCAACTAAACAGTAGGCCACCTGCTAATAATTGCACCAAAATAATAAAGCATTTGCTCCAATGTTTATGTAGCGTTTCCCCAGTAGGGGCTGCTGAAATGTTGGATTGTCTGTCACCCTGCCCAGCCTGACATTCACTTCTCAAAGAGACATAGAACAGTCCATATGCTTTGTTTTTTCTTTGTTTTATTGAGGGAATTGAACTTGGATGGGGTAAGGGCAGGGCTTTTTTTCAGCGGGAACGCGGGTGAACGCAGTTCCGGCACCTCCATCACTGAATGTATGTAATGGCAAGCAGTTCTAGGGTGTGCTGCAGGCTCAACTGATACTGGCTGCGGTGGGATCTATTGTCACTGGAGGGGATCTATTTTTGTACGGGGGTCTATTATTGCTGGGGAGGTCTATTGTTGCTGATTGGGGATCTATTGTTGCTGCAAGTGTGTCTTACAGTATGTTGCTGGGGGATCAGGTGTTACTAGCAGGGATCTATTGTTGAAGGAGGAGTCTTTTGTTGCTGGCTGCTGGAGGGTCTATTGATGCTAGGGGGGTATACTGTTGCAAGCGGCCAATTATTGCTGGGGGATCTGTAGTTGATAGGGGAGGGGGTCTTTTGTTGCTGGCTGCAGAGGATCTATTTTATTGCTTTTGTTATCATTGACAAATTCCATACCAATTACTTAGCACCACCAATGTTACTTGGTTCTGTATTCTCTAAAAGGGGCGGTATTGGGAGGTGAGTAGGAGTTGTAAACAAGGGGCGGTGCTCAGAGCTGGGTAGGGGGCGGAGACAAGGGGTGACTCTTTAAGGGGGAGTTCCTACACCTATTCTTTGAGAAAAAAAACCCTGGGTAAGGGAAATATGGGATGCCCAGTAAAATTGGTAGAACTTGCTTGGGACAACTATATACAGTCCAAGGGAGGCCTGAAACCTGCTGGTGGTACTCATAAAAGGAAGACAAGTCCTCCATTGAGTTAGCCACTCCTACAGCTGCATGCAGTACTTTTTTTTACAATGCATACCACCACAACACAGTGGTGTGAACTGACTGCATAGCAGATAAGGTGAATTGCTTTATCTTTGCATTGGGATTACTCAGTCCTCCCGACTGAGCCTCACTCACCAGCCCTCTTGGCTGCGACCAATTGGCCTCCCTGGAGTCTCTTAGTAGCGCTCTCTCCCGCTGTTCTCTCTCTTTGCTCTCTCTTGTTCCTCCGGTCCAAGACCTCTTCATGCGTTCCTGAAGGTGGTCCCAATCTGCACCCAAGCCCAGGCCCAAGGTCACCTCCCCCCCACAGACTGGGGAGCTCCCTCAAGGGCCCCGACAGCCTCCATACTCTCTCACTCCAGCTCTTCCACCTGACAACTCCTTCCCAGTTGGGCTGACCCTGGGTATTTAAGGGGGCCTTCCCCCTGCCAATTCAGATTGGAGATTGGTCAGGGTTCCCCCAGGCAGCTCCACCTCTCCTCTCCTCCTCTCTTTAAATATCTTTCTCACAGACCCTGGAAAGAAGAGGAAGGTCTCAGTGATACTGACTGTGAGTCACCAGCTGCTACCCTGAGCCACTCCCAGCACAGATCAAAACAAACAGGCCTGGCTGCCAGTCAGGCCTGCCAAAATGTAACAATTAAATAAAATACGCAATTACAACAGTGACGTAAAAACAGTAGTAATGCGGGGCAGGCAGCGACAATTGGCACTGCAGCAAGAAGAGGATGAGTATGTATGGCTTGGCCAGTGAGCTAGGGCAATACAGGAAAGAGAGAAGGGGAACATGTAATATGACCCCAGTGGAAGATTACCTTAGATTTGAGCCAAATCTGGCAAACGGGTAGACATTGAATCTGTTGAACCACCAAACAAATAACGAATTGCTGTGTGTCACTTTTATTTGTCACAGGATGTGTTAATGAGGAGGAATATAGAAACTGGAGTAGGTTTCAGGGTGCTCAGTCTTTGTTAATTATCGCCAAGAGTGTTTGTTTTCCTTACTCTTTTTTCCCCCATTAACCTTTGTTGGATCAACCAACATACCATCCAAAGTGACCATTGGCAGAATGTTTGCGCAAAAAGACACTTCAGTCAGCACTTTAGCTTTCAATGCATCGCTTTTTATTGTGTATCCAAGGCCAAAACTTAGGACTACAGTCAGCATTTTATTGCTGTTTCCCTATTGGGCAGATTGACCCACTCTTTTAGTCCTGGTTATCTCTGGGATTCAAACTCGGAAAATAAAAAAAATTGAGTTGTCATCAGAACAGAAATAAAAGGAAAATCCTCCAATGGGACATCTGTTAGGATGCCTAAAAGGGGATTTGTATGTCTTTGGGGAGATTTCCGCTCACTTTTTATTGTGTCCACAGGAGAGAAAGTAAAGAGAAATCTACTAGTAACTTTCCAGATAAAATAGCATGCAGCCAGTGGGTGTTATATATTTTTGTAGCACACAGATCCCTGTCCTGCTTACATTCACTTGCAGGATAGGACACACCATGCCACATGCCCAGCATTCTCCATGTTATGGAGGGTGAGCGATGTTAACAGTTATTGGGTCCTGCAGCAAGTTACCTCCTTCCGTTGGTTCTCGTCCTCTCTCATAAAGAAGGCCAATGTCCAGTCAGTGTTAAACTCTAACAGACGAGTTTATTTCTCTTGCTGGTAACTTAGTAGGAAAAGTTGAAGATAGAGATAGAATTGGATAGGGAAGTAGGTTCAGGCACGCGGCACTTATTTACCCTCGTCGCCACTCAAGCCTGAGTGGGTTTTGCTCACCCGGATAGATCCCTCTCATTGTTCTAGCAGCCGGAGTGAAACACAAACAGTTACCTTTGATTTGTCCCCTCCAAGGACAAGTTCAGGAGATCCTCTGCCACAGAAGCCTTTAGTTCCTGAATCCAGAACTCTTTAGCACCTGTAACTTTAGAGACCGTAGATGCCAATGGGGCACTTTACAGGGCTGTTTCACAGATCACAGATCACAGAATCCTTCCCTCTGACAGGTAACCAGGCCTCTCCCAAGACAGTAACTTCCTTCACCGATCCTCTGGACAGGTCCTCCCCTGGTTTCCTCTCCTTCAGAGTGGTTAACCCTCCAACGGGTACCCTTGGACTTCTGTGGTTTGGTTTGGTTGTAGGCCTCAGTTAAAGGTACTGGGCCTACCTGGAATGATGCGGCCTCGGGCCAAAGGTGCCCGGGACCGAACACACACACGCACCCCCCGGCCTCAGATCATGGCGTCTGCCCCTTATGTACCCCCTCCCGGCATGCACAGCAGGTAGACCACGCCCACTGCACGGCTGCCGAGAGAGGACACCCAATCACGCCACAATGCCACCTGTGGTTCGACCCGAGACCTGAGCAACAATGCCACCTACAGGTCAAAGGGGAACTATACACCCAGGCAACACCACAGCAGAGCAGAGTCCAATTTAAGGAAATTAATTAGCCTGAGCCAAACTATTTCTCAGGCTACCCTCTAAATTTCAGACATAGCGACCCCAAATGTGGGGGTCCGCTACATTTTATTTTAATAACTGAGTCTAAGGTGAGACTGCAGACATTCAACATGAGATAATCAGAGACTACAGAGACTACAGGCATGCTACAGAAGAAGATCATAGACTCTTTCAGTAGGGAGTATAGGAGTTGTTGGAGACTAGGGACATGCTTCAGTAGACACATTACATGAGACTCCTAGAGATCACCGGTGCTACAACCCCTTTACAAATCAATGCTTTCACATTTTTGCTCACCACCACCTCCCTCTGAAATTATGTTTGCCACATTTGATATTTCTATCAGCAGATCTATATTAAAATGTCAGAGAAAAAAAACATAAGAGAATAAGGATGGACAGCACCAAAAAAATGAAGATAGTGTGGAACAAATAAAGCAAACAATTTAACTACCAAAACACATTTCTGTCTGTAAGGGCCATTAGGACTGCACAGTAAGTGCCAAAGGGGTGAAGGCTGGGCACCAGGAATTATCATTTTATGTTCACCTAAATGATACAGTGGGTAGGTAATATTTCTTATTCATAGATTGTGTTTTATTCACTTTTTAGCCAAAGTTCACCTTTAGAATGGCATGCTAAAAAATATTTAACTAAATTCTTTTACTTTATTTTAAGTTACTATGGCTCAGATAAATGTGTATTTGCAAAGGAGAAACCTGTTTTTATATGGCATATGCCCCGGGATACAGCATAAATAAACACATGTATTGTATGCAAATACTTTGCCTGTGCAAGACTTTGGCTTCTGGGCCTTGCTGTTTGAAGGTACAGTTAAGCCCTGTACACACGATCGGATTTCCTATGGATTTTAAACCGATGGATTTTTCCATCGGAAATCCGATGAAGCTGATTTCCATCAGTCTTGCCTACACACCATCAGTCAAAAAACCGATCGTCCCAAACGCTGTGACGTAAAACACTCCGACGAGCCAAGAAAAATTATGTTCTATGCTTCTGAGCATGCGTCGACTTGATTCTGAGCATGCGTCGGTTTTTTATCCGATGGAGTTCCCCACAGACGATTATAATTTGCTATCGCTTTTTTTCCATCGGATAAATTTAAATCATGTTCTATTTTTTAACACCGATGGAAAAAAGACCGATGGGGCCCATACATGATCGGCTTGTCCGATGAAAAAAGTCCATCGGACTGTTTTCATCGGTGTGTACAGGGCTTAACTTTCCTGAATTAAGTTCCCTGTATACTTTATAGTGAGTGTGGGACTATGGTTCATTTGTAGTGACATGTGGTAAAAAATGCACACAACTAAAATTTTAGTATTTTATGAAATGTAAGGCATTGCAAACGATTCTCATTTACAGTGTTCCTTTGCTGCCATCATGATTATGTATAGTCACTCAGGCAAGGAGATCTGGTTGACCTGGTAGCTAGTCTTCAGTAGACAAATGGTTAATAGAAAAAAAGCCAATGATCTCCGCAGTACAGAAAGGGACATCAATGACCTCAACTCTATTTCACTTTCCTGTTGTTCTTCAGCAAAAAGAATGCAAACCCATAGAATGATTGATACAAAAGTAAAGAATATTTTTTTTTCAGAAAGTTCACCTATTTACGACTAAAGCCTGGTACACACGGGCGGGAATCCCGTCTATTTGAAAACCGTCTGTTTTCCTGATGGGATTCCTGGCAAGTTTGCCTTGCCAAGCCCTGTGTACAGACGGCCACTCAAAAGAACCGCCGTTCTTTTGAATGGCAAGAATGCGGTGACGTCATCGACTACAACGAGCCGGCGCTCGTCACATTCGATGCCGTCGCTGCCATTTTGCTACACCCCACACTAACCTTGTATGCTACCGCGCATGCTTCGAAGTCTTATCGAGCATACGCGGGTTTACTTCTGGCAGGTAAGCATACAGATGACCGGTTTTCTCAGCAGGAAACACTCTGCTGAGAATCCTGAGGAGAAAATGGAGGGCAGGTTCTCTATTTTTCTCGCCGCGATTCCCGGCATTTTTCCTGTCAGGAAAGCATACACACACACGTTTTTCACGGCAAAAAGCTCTCCCAGCAGTTTTCGTGCCGAGAAAACCGGTCGTGTGTACGAGGCCTAACAATTGTCAGTATAAAATATCCTAGGGTAAACCATGCGTTTTCCATAAAACAACCCCTTAAATGCTAATTTGCTGGCAAACAAAACATGAAAATACAGATGTGTGAACTGATTCACCTGTCAAAGGATTTGTAATTTTATGTAACCAGTCTTATGACCTATACACAATACAGCTTAGTTTCAAAACATAAAATCCAGAAGTAGTAGATTGTACCCTTCTAAGAATGGTCATCTTGTTTAGGGATGAGCCGAACACCCCCGGGTTCGGTTCGCACCAGAACGCGCAAACGGACCGAAAGTTCGCACGAACCCTATTAAATACAATGGATGCGAACGTTTGAAATCTAAAGTGCTAATTATAATGACTATTATGAATGTTATTGTCCTAAAAAGGGTTTGGGAACCCAGGGGACATGTATCAATCCAAAAAAAAGTTTTAAAACGGCCGTTTTTCGGGAGCAGTCATTTTAATGATGCATAAAGTGAAAAAAAAAAGTCAAATATTCCTTTAAATATCGTACCTGGGGGGTGTCTAAAGTATGCCTGTGAAGTGCCACGTGTTTCCCGTGTTTAGAACTGTCCCTGCACAAAATTACATTTCTAAAGGAAAAAAAGCCATTTAAAACTGCTTGTGGCTTTAATGTAATGTCTGGTCCCAGTAATATGGATGAAAATCTTTAAGAAATATGGCATAGCTACCCCATCACAGCCCCCCCCCCCCCTACCCCAGCCCATTACCAGCCCCTTTGAGTCTTGTATGGATATTAAGGGGAACCCCGCACACATAATAAAAAAAAAGGCCCTATATACTCTGAACAGCAGTATACAGGCGGTGCAAACAAGACAGGGACTGTAGGTTTGTTCTTAAGTAGAATCTGTTTGTAATTTTGAACAGGTTTAAGTGTAGCTCCAGACAAAAAATATATTTTTAAGCTTTTTGGAAAACATAGGCAAGGGTTATCACCCCTGTAACATTTGTTTTGCTGTCTGTGCACCTGTTCAGAACATTTCACCTCACTTTCCGTCCCAATGACAAATGTTTTTGGAAAAGTGAGGTTTTTATTGAAACAAGGATTGCTGATAATCAGTAGAGAGGAGACACCTTTTTCCCATATTAACTCTTACAGGAGAGAATTTGCATTCCTAGGGGTAGATTTCCTCTCACTTCCTGTTGTATCCTTCCGTTTGCAAGGAGGAGTCATTTGTAAGTTGGATGTTTGAAAGTAGGGGCCTGCCGTATATACTCAGCTGAAATTTGCCCCTTACATTTTGGTGTTGCCACAACACTGTGAGCCCTCACAGTTACTCTTAGTGGGTGCATGAATGGGCCCTGCTGTGAATTATTAGATCAAGAATTGTAATTGCATGCCCCTGTTGAACAGGGGCTGAAAAATTGGGCCTTTGGTGGTGGTGGTGGTGGTGTTGACACAACACTGTAAGGCCTCACAGTTACTCTTGGTGGGCGCAGGAATGGGCCCTGCTGTGAATTATTAGATCAAGTATTGTTAAACAGGGGCAGAAAAATTGGGCCTTAGGCACTGGTGCCACAACACTGCAACCCCTCACAGATACTGTACTTGGAGCACAGCAATGAGCCCTGTTGCAAAGTATTGCATAAAAAATTGTAATAACACGCTCCCTGTTAAACAGGGGCTGAAAAATTGGACCTTAGCCACTGGTGCTGGTGCCACGACACTGCAACCTCTCCCAGATACTCTAGTTGGAGTGCAGGAATGAGCCCTGCTGCAAAGCATTGCATAAAAAATTGTAATTAAATGCCCCTGTTAAACAGGGGCTGAAAAATTGGGCCTTAGCCACTGGTGGCGGCACCCAGAAACAAAAATGCTCTTCCAAGCTATCATCATCAATCGGATCATTGAGGAGGAGGAGGATAGTCAGTCAACATAACAGGACAGTCTCTCAGCATCGGCATCAGTCTTGAAGGGATGTGACATTTGAAAATAAATTAGTCTGTTATATCAGCTTCAGGTGTTTGGTAGCTGGTGGTGATCCAAGACTGGTTCATCTTTATGAAGGTCAGTCGATCAACAGAGTCGGTGGACAGGCGCACCCTGTGATCCGTGACAAATCCTCCAGCAGCACTGAATGTGCGTTCTGAAAGAACGCTGGATGCAGGACAGGCCAGTAGCTCAATTGCATACTGTGCAAGCTCTGGCCAGTGATCCATCCTCAAGACCCAGTAAGCCAGAGGATTTTCGGTGGGGAAGGTGTCCAAGTCTGACCTTGCCCCTAGGTATTCCTGCACCATGTATATCAGACGCTGGCGATGGTTGCTGGAACCGATTATACCTTGGGGCTGCGGACTAAAGAATTGTCTGAACGCATCGGTCAGATGGCCACCTTCCCCACCGCTCCTTCTTTGACTGCCCGAAGCCTCAGCAACTCGTTGTCCAGGACCAGGAATTTGTAACCTCCCAGTCTCTGGGAACGCGTTGCACAGACCTTTCTGCAAGGCCTCCCGGAGTTGTCTCATCCTCTGCTCCCTCTGCGACGGTAAGATAAGGTCCGCAACCTTACCCTTGTACCGTGGATCAAGGAGAGTGGCCAGCCAGTAATGGTCCCTCTCCTTGATCCGAAGAATACGAGGATCCTTCCGCAGACTTTGCAGGATCAGGGAGGCCATGCAGCGTAGGCTAGCTGAGGCTTTCGGTCGGGAGTCCTCTGGGTCACTAAGGACGACATGATCCGCAGCCACCTCCTCCCAGCCACGTACAAATCCACTGGTTTCTTGGGACTGTAAATCATCCCTAAAAGACTGCTGCTGATGATGCTGAGTGCCAGGCTCCACCTCCATGCTGACACAATCCTCCTCCTCCTCCTCTTCCTGTGCGATGGGTGGGACAGAAGGAACACTGTCTGGGTAAAGGGGGCCTTGAGAGGCAAGGAAGTCCTCCTCTTCCTGCCTCTGTTCTGCCTCAAGTGCCCTGTCCATTATTCCACGCAGCGTATGTTCCAACAGGTGGACAAGAGGCACTGTGTCACTGATGCATGCACTGTCACTGCTCACCATCCTCGTGGCCTCCTCAAATGGTGCCAGGACAGTGCATGCATCCCTGATCATGCCCCACTGGCGTGGTGAAAAAAAACCGAGCTCCCCTGACCCTGTCCTGGTGCCGTAGTCGCACAGGTACTCATTGATGGCCCTCTGCTGCGTGTGCAGCCGCTGCAGCATGGCCAACGTTGAGTTCCACCTGGTGGGCATGTCACATATAAGGCGGTTCTTGGGCAGGTTCAACTCCTTTTGCAGCTCAGCCAGGCGAGCACTGGCATTATAAGATCTGCGGAAATGCACACAGACTTTCCTGGCCTGCCTCAGGACATCCTGTAAGCCCGGGTACCTGCCCAAGAACCGCTGCACCACCAGGTTAAGGACGTGAGCCACACAGGGCACATGGGTCAGTTGTCCCTGTCGGAGAGCGGAGAGGAGGTTGGTGCCATTGTCGCAAACTACCATTCCTGGCTTAAGCTGGCGTGGCGTCAACCACCTCTCGGCCTGCCCCTGCAGAGCAGACAGAACCTCTGCCCCAGTGTGGCTCCTGTCCCCCAAACACACCAGCGCAAGCACGGCATGGCATCTTTTTGCCTGCGTACTTGCGTAGCCCCTTGAACGCCTACGGAGCACCACTGGTTCCGAGGACAAAGCACAGGAAGAGGCCATGGAGGAAGAAGAAGAGGAGGGGGTGGAGGAGACAGGTGTGTCACAACCAGTAGTAGCATTTTGGAGGCGTGGCGGTGGAACAACCTCCAACACTACTGCACCTTGTCTTGCATCCTTCCCAACTGCCAAAAGAGTGACCCAATGGGCCGTGAAAGAAAGGTAACGTCCCTGTCCATGCCTGCTGGACCATGAGTCAGCGGTAATATGCACCTTACCGCTGACCGCCCTGTCCAGCGAGGCCAAGACATTGCCTTCCACATGCCGGTAGAGAGCCGGAATCGCCTTCCGTGAGAAAAAGTGGCGTTTGGGAACCTGCCACTGAGAAACCGCACATTGCACAAACTCACGGAAGGGGGCCGAGTCTACCAACTGAAAAGGCAGCAGTTGAAGCGCTAGCAATTTAGCCAAGCTAGCATTCAACCGCTGGGCATGTGGATGGCTGGGAGTGAACTTCTTTCGAGGGTCCAGCAGCTGGGGCAGGGAAATTTGCCTGCTAGAATCGGACGTCGGTGTACTGCTAGCAGAGTGCCCGCAAGTACTTGGCTGTGACACACCTAATTCTACACCTTCATTCCTCTCAGTGCAGGTTTCATAGAGGACTGAAGGTATAGTGGGGTTGGAGATCCCAGCTGATGCGGTGCAAGGAGAGGTCCGCTTTGTTCTTTGGTGTGGGTCTTTAAGGTAGGCTTGCCAACGAGCTGCACGGCAGGTCAACATATGTCTGGTCAAGTATGTGCTGCCCAAGTGATGTTTTGGCCACGCGATATACGCCTGAGACATATGTTGCAAACAGCAGCTGTGCGATCTGATGCACTGAACTCAAAAAAGGCCCACACCAAATAACTTTTTGAATAACGGGCAGAGGCAGCGCCCTGCACAGGCGGAGCTCTGCGGTGTGATTCCGTCGGTGTGCTGCCCTTACGCTGGCCCCCCGAGGGCATCCTGCCTCGTTGGGGATGTGCCTCCTCCTCATCCTCCTCCTACTCTCTCCTATTAGGCACCCACGTGGAGTCAGTGACCTCATCATCCCCTCCCTCCTCATCACTGGAGCCAATCTGGCAGTATGCTGCAGCTGCTGGAGCATGACTGACAGATTGGTGTCCTTCTTGAGCATCCCCTCTCTCTGCTCTCACGCTACTGCCTTCCTCTAGCTGGGTATCATCATCAGACCCTTCGAAACGCTGGGCATCCTCCTGGAGCATGTACCCAACACTGTGCTCAAACAGTTCGGGGGACTCCTCAGGAGGACATGGTTGGTCTAGGGAAGCAGTGACTGATGATGACATTGATACCAGGGAAGAGGACGCTTTGGCAGCTGCTTTGCCAGTACCCTGAGCCTGGGTGAGAGAGGATGAGGAGGATGAGGAGGGCTTGGTCATCCACTCTACCAAGTCTTCAGCATGATGCGGCTCAACACGCCCAGCTGCCGAAAAGAAGGACAAGCGTGTCCCATGGCCACGTGCTGATGGCGATGCACCGCGTCCACGACCAGCACTGTTGTCTCTAGACACAGAGCCTGCTTGCCCTCTTTTATTGGTTCCTGACTGTCTGCCTCTCCTTGTTTGCCTTCCAGACATTCTAATGGCCTGCAGGGAAATGAGAAAACCAGCAATAAGGCCTAGCTTCAGGAGTATATTTTGCAGGAATCACACTACGCCTGCTGTAGGTGCTGCAAATGCCTGTTGGTGTAACACACCATGAAAACGCAGCAATACAGGCTAACTTCAGGTGTAATATGATCAGGAGGCACACTCCGCCCGCTGTAAGTGCTGCAAATGCCTGTTGGTGTAACACACCAGGAAAAAGCAGCAATACAGGCTAACTTCAGGTGTAATATGATCAGGAGGCACACTCCGCCCGCTGTAAGTGCTGCAAATGCCTGTTGGTGTAACACACCAGGAAAATGCAGCAATACAGGCCAACTTTAGGTGTAATATGATCAGGAGGCACACTCCTCCCGCTGTAAGTGCTGCAAATG
Source organism: Rana muscosa (assembly GCA_029206835.1). Classification (NCBI taxonomy): domain Eukaryota; kingdom Metazoa; phylum Chordata; class Amphibia; order Anura; family Ranidae; genus Rana; species Rana muscosa. The sequence goes on along the minus strand of CM055118.1, from coordinate 527,533,663 downwards.
CCTGTTGGTGTAACACACCAGGAAAAAGCAGCAATACAGGCTAACTTCAGGTGTAATATGATCAGGAGGCACACTCCACCCGCTGTAAGTGCTGCAAATGCCTGTTGGTGTAACACACCAGGAAAACGCAGCAATACAGGCTAACTTCAGGTGTATAAGGTGCAGGAGGCTTAGCAACAATGACACTGACACTGTCCCCTGCCTATCCTTCTCTCTCCCTGCACACAAGGTTTATCAAAGTATATGACACTGACACTCTCCCTGCCTATCCTTCTCTCTCCCTGCAAACAAGGTTTAGCAAAGAATATGACACTGACACTGTCCCCTGCCTATCCTTCTCTCTCCCTGCACACAAGGTTTATCAAAGTATATGACACTGACACTCTCCCTGCCTATCCTTCTCTCTCCCTGCACACAAGGTTTAACAAAGAATATGACACTGACACTGTTCCCTGCCTATCCTTCTCTCTCCCTGCACACAAGGTTTATCAAAGAATATGACACTGACACTCTCCCTGCCTATCCTTCTCTCTCCCTGCACACAAGGTTTAGCAAAGAATATGACACTGACACTCTCCCTGCCTATCCTTCTCTCTCCCTACACACAAGTTTGAGGTACAAATAGCACTGGCACTGTCCCTGCCTATGTAACTCTTTCCCTGCGCCGGAACACACTACACAAGGCCGCCGCGCTGGTGGCCTTTTATAGTGTGGGGCGTGTGCTAAACCCCCTGAGCTATAATTGGCCACAGGCAACTTGCCTGTGGCTGTCATAGAAATCCTGTCAGCTACAGGATTCCTGGACTTCCTGATTCCGAATCTCGGGCACGTCCACGCGCGCGGGCACGCGCGCGCGCGATGGCGAGAACGCGCGCACGCGCTTAGCGGGGGCGCGCGCACGCTCCACAAAGCGCGCCAGAAGAGCTATTTAAACATGCCTGTGACAGACAGTCCCTGCTGTCTGCTCTACAGCGTGTAGTACCCAAAGAGACCTGATTCGTGTATTTACCTGCATCCGACCCGGCTTGCCTTGACCCTTCCAGTTTCCTGCCTGCCTCTGACCCCCGGCTTTGTTTGACCAATCTTCTGCCTGATCCTCCAGTACCTTGCCGTCAGCCAATACTACCGACCCGGCTTGTCCGACCAATCTCTCCAGTTGCTGTGTCCTGGTTCCAGTCCAGTCAGCCTCATCAGTTCCAGTCCAGCTGCTTGTTCCTAGTTCCAGTCCAGTTGCTTGTTCCTGGTTCCAGTCCAGTTGCTGTATCCTGGTTCCAGTCCAGCCAGTCTCTTCAGTTCCAGTCCAGTTGCTGTGTTCCTGGTTCCGGTTCAGCCTGCCATACTTCCTGGGTGCCTGGATCCGTCCCAGTCTTCAGACTCTACTCTACCTTGATCCATCCTGCCAGGCACTCGTACCCCTTCTACCTCCGTGCCTCCTGTCTTCAGTACCAGGGGCCGCCGGTGGAAGCCGTAAGAGAGGCCTCCCTCTGCAGATCCGGGCTCGTCACCGTCAGGTATGTGACAGTAGCAGACAGCCATGTCTGAGCCCGGGCAGGGAGCCTCACCTATGGAGGAACTCTGTCGGCACCTGGCAGGTTTGTCTGAAGCAGTCAAGAGTCTTCAACAAGGATACACCCGCTTGGAAGAACAAGTGCGGGTCCTCACCAATCCCTCTGCCATCCAAGAGGGGCCCCACGCCTCTGCTTCCACAGCCGGAACAAGTTCCTCACCCACAGTGGTCATGCTTCCTCCTGAACCTAAGGTTCCTACACCCGAAAGATTTTCCGGGGATCGGAGCAAGTTTAGGGCCTTCCGGAATTCGTGTGAACTGTATTTTGCCCTACAGCCCCGTACCTTTTCTCTAGAGGCCACCAAGGTGGGCTTTGTGGTCTCTTTGCTCGCTGGAGACCCTCAGAGCTGGGCCCACCGTCTCTTTGAACAGAAGGATGTATCACTAAACAACCTTGCTGCTTTTTTCGATGCCCTGGCCCAGCTATACGAAGATCCCCAACTCTCAGTAACCGCAGAAGCCGCCTTGCGTTCCCTTCAACAAGGACGCAGACCAGCGGAGGACTATGTGGCAGAATTCAGGCGGTGGAGTGCGGATACCAATTGGAATGATGCCGCCCTCCGCCATCAGTTTCGCTTAGGACTTTCCGATTCCTTGAAGGACGAGCTAGCTAGAGTTGGTGTACCACAGACACTCAACCTGTTGATTGATCTAACCATCCAGATTGACTGACGTCTGAGGGAACGGAGGGCTGAGAGGACCACTGGCTTCTCCCGCCCAACCTGGATGCTTCCTCGGGCTCCTAGTCACCTGTACTCGGCTCCTGCTACACCTCCAACTCCCACATCTGACACGCCTGAACCAATGCAGCTCGGGCTCCTTCGTCCATCCCTCGCTCCTGAGGAACGCCAGCGCCGCCGAATAAATAATCTGTGCCTGTACTGCGGGGACCCCGGACATTTCGTTAGAACCTGTCCCCTGAAGCTTCGTAAGTTTCTTTCAGTTTCTTCTAACATGACTAACCTACAAGCCAAAACCACATCTCACCGTGCCCTCTCTGTTTCATTACAGCTCCCAGGAAGGACTTTGCAAGTACCCGCCATTATTGATTCCGGAGCATGCAGCTGCTTTATGGACTCAGCCTTTGCCATTAAACACCAAATTCCCCTTCGTACCAAGACCCACGGACTTCGTGTCCATCTGGCTGATGGTTCCGTCATTAAGTCCGGACCTGTGACCCAGGAGACCACTCCTATACCCGCTACCATCTTTACCACCTCTGGAACCCACCAAGAATGCTTGTGTCTGGACATCATCTCTTCCCCGTTGTTTCCCTTGATCCTTGGTATGCCTTGGTTACAAGCCCACAATCCCACTATCAACTGGACTACGGGAATAGTTGCCTTTCCTTCTTCCTATTGCCAACAGTCCTGTGGCTCATATAAACCTCCTGGGCCGGCCTCGTTACTATGCATTGACACCGAAGATGGCACCCGTCAATCCATCCCAGAAGTTTACCACGACTTTCTTGACGTATTTAGTAAACAAAAGGCAGAGACTCTACCACCCCATCGGGCCTACGATTGCCCCATCGACCTACTTCCTGGAGCAAAGATTCCGTTCGGTAGAGTCTTCCCTTTAACGGAGGTGGAACAAGGGGCTTTAAAAAATTATGTTGATGAGAACTTGCAAAAAGGGTTCATCCGCCCTTCCACATCCCCAGCAGGCGCAGGCATCTTTTTTGTAGAGAAAAAGGACCACACCCTTCGACCTTGTGTGGATTACCGGGAATTGAATAAAATTACAGTAAAAAATCGCTACCCTCTCCCCCTGGTACCAGAGTTATTTCAGAGACTAGGTACTGCCACCATCTTTACCAAACTTGACCTCCGCGGAGCCTACAACTTGATCCGTATCAAAGAAGGTGACGAATGGAAGACCGCCTTCCGTACCCGGTATGGACATTTTGAGTACTTGGTAATGCCATTCGGGTTGTGTAACGCCCCTGCCACTTTCCAGTATTTTATCAACGATGTTCTACGGGACTTCCTAGACCTCTTTGTTATTGTTTATCTTGATGATATCTTAATTTTTTCTTCCTCCCTTGATTCTCATCGCAGACATGTCAAAAATGTGTTGGGTCGGCTCCGCCAGCATGGCCTGTATGCGAAGGCCGAAAAATGCGAGTTCGAGCAAGAGAGTATATCATTTCTGGGGTTAATCATTTCCAGCGAGGGCATCAAGATGGATCCTCAAAAGATTACCGCAATCCTGGACTGGCCAGAACCGGTGGACAAGAAGGGAATCCAACGTTTCGTTGGATTCGCCAACTTCTACCGCAAGTTCATCAGGGGGTTTTCAGCTATTATCGCACCCATTACTCAACTCACCAAGCAAGGAACACGTTTTCACTGGTCTCCTGAAGCCCAAGAAGCTTTTGAACGCCTGAAGGCCCTATTTACCTCAGCCTCTATCTTGAAACACCCAGACTCCTCACTACCATTCGTACTTGAGGTAGACGCCTCCGAAATAGCGGTAGGAGCAATACTGTCCCAAAGACAGGGAGTCAAAGCCTTGCTCCACCCAGTAGCCTTCTTCTCCCGCAAGCTTTCTGCAGCAGAGAGGAACTACAACGTGGGGGATCGGGAGCTACTAGCGATCAAGTCTGCACTAGAAGAATGGCGGTACCTGCTGGAGGGCACGGCTCATCCGATCCTAATATTCACTGACCACAAGAACCTGGAGTACCTGAAAGCCGCGAGAAGATTGAATCCACGGCAAGCCAGGTGGGCACTCTTCTTCTCCCGGTTCTCTTTTCATGTTACTTATCGTCCTGGGGCCAAGAATATTAAGCCTGACGCCCTGTCTCGGATGTTCCATAAGTCCAAGGAGACTTCTCCGCCTGATACCATCCTTGCCCCCGGAAATTTCCTTCTTCTACAGGAGAACCTGTTCACTCAAATCAAACAAGCTTCCACCGGGCAGAGACAGTTCTCCGAGCCGGAATTGCAGGTTAAGGATGGACTATTGTGGTACCAAGACAGAATCTACGTACCTGAGAAACTAAGAGTAACCGCATTAGAACTCTGCCACGACCACGCCCTGGCCGGGCATTTTGGCGTTGCCAAGACCACTGACCTGGTACAGCGCACCTTCTGGTGGCCTCGAGTACGTGAAGACTGTAGGAGGTTTGTAGATTCTTGTACAACTTGTACCCGAAACAAGGGTTCCAGATCCAAGGCCTGGGGACTACTAAAACCCTTACCCGTTCCAGATAGGCCCTGGAGAATGTTGTCCATCGACTTCATTGTCGAGTTACCCCCGGCCGAGAACCAGTCCACCATCTTCGTTATTGTGGACCGTCTGTCCAAGATGGCACACTTCATCCCTATGAAAGGGACTCCCTCCGCTCCTGAAACCGCACAGGTATTCATCAGAGAAATAGTCAGACTCCACGGGGTACCAGCCAATATTGTTTCCGATCGCGGGGTTCAATTTACCTCTCGATTCTGGAGATCCCTTTGCAAAACCTTGAAAATCGAATTATCGTTTTCCTCTGCTTACCATCCACAGACCAACGGACAGACGGAGAGAACGAATCAGACGCTCGAGCAATACCTGCGATGCTTCTCCTCTTTTGCTCAGGACAACTGGGTTTCCCTACTTCCGTTGGCCGAGTTTGCGTATAACAATTCCATCCACTCCGCTACCTGCCAGACTCCTTTCTTTGCAAACTATGGTTTTCATCCTACTTTTCTGCCTAACTCCCTTCCTGAGTGTCCTGTACCTGCAGTCCAGGAAAAGTTAAATTTTTTCTCGGTCAATAACCAGCTTTTACAAGAGACCATGACCAAGACTCAAGAACGCAACAAGACAATTTATGACAAGAAGAGACGGGGTGAATTAGTGTTGGTACCCGGCGACCAAGTATGGCTATCTACCACAAACCTAAGAATGGCATGCCCTTCTAAAAAACTGGGCCCCAAATTTTTAGGTCCATTCCCTGTTAAGAGGAAAATGAATGAAGTAGCTTATGAATTGGAACTTCCTGACTCTCTTAGAATCCATCCAGTTTTTCATGTCTCTCTCCTAAAACCCACAGTCTCTAATCCGTTTCCAGATCGGAAGCCGGATCACCCTGATCCGATCATTATTGACGGTGAGCAGGAATTCGAAGTAGAAGCTATCATGGACTTCAGGAGAAGAAATAACCAGAACCAATTCCTAATTAAATGGAAGGGCTACGGACCCGAGGAAAACTCATGGGAACCCGAGGAGAATATCCATGCCAGGAGTTTGATACAGGCTTTCAAAAGGACTCACCCTGGAAGGTTCACCCGGCTGGGCATCCGGAGGCTGCCCCTTGGGGGGGGCAATGTCATAGAAATCCTGTCAGCTACAGGATTCCTGGACTTCCTGATTCCGAATCTCGGGCACGTCCACGCACGCGGGCACGCGCGCACGCGATGGCGAGCACGTGCGCGCGCACGCGCTTAGCGGGGGCGCGCGCACGCTCCACAAAGCGCGCCAGAAGAGCTATTTAAACATGCCTGTGACAGACAGTCCCTGCTGTCTGCTCTACAGCGTGTAGTACCCAAAGAGACCTGATTCGTGTATTTACCTGCATCCGACCCGGCTTGCCTTGACCCTTCCAGTTTCCTGCCTGCCTCTGACCCCCGGCTTTGTTTGACCAATCTTCTGCCTGATCCTCCAGTACCTTGCCGTCAGCCAATACTACCGACCCGGCTTGTCCGACCAATCTCTCCAGTTGCTGTGTCCTGGTTCCAGTCCAGTCAGCCTCATCAGTTCCAGTCCAGCTGCTTGTTCCTAGTTCCAGTCCAGTTGCTTGTTCCTGGTTCCAGTCCAGTTGCTGTATCCTGGTTCCAGTCCAGCCAGTCTCTTCAGTTCCAGTCCAGTTGCTGTGTTCCTGGTTCCGGTTCAGCCTGCCATACTTCCTGGGTGCCTGGATCCGTCCCAGTCTTCAGACTCTACTCTACCTTGATCCATCCTGCCAGGCACTCGTACCCCTTCTACCTCCGTGCCTCCTGTCTTCAGTACCAGGGGCCGCCGGTGGAAGCCGTAAGAGAGGCCTCCCTCTGCAGATCCGGGCTCGTCACCGTCAGGTATGTGACAGTGGCCAATTATGGCTCTCCTAGCTGCCGGCGCTGTGATTGGCCAAGCATGCGGGGTCACAGTGCATGCTTGGCCAATCACAGCGCCGGGATTGCACTGCGATGGCGCAGTGTATTGTGGGCCGTTCGCGTCACTCGAATTTGGCGCAAACGGCCCAAATCGTTCGATGTTCGCCGAACGGTTGAACAGCCGATGTTCGAGTCGAACTTATATTCGACTCGAACACCGAGCTCATCCCTAATCTTGTAATGGTAAAAAGTCTTGTAAATACCAGAGCTATCTTATCTGGTTCTTTGCATTTTTGCATACAAAAACAAGAGGATAGGTATACAAAGAGCTCATCCACTATATTATTGCAGGGGATCGGGTGCATTTATTCCTGCTTATGGATCCCCCTCATTAACTGGCAACATAACCTAGTGTGGTAATGGGGAAAATATCTGTAGTACACAGAGTTCACCCAAGGTTAGTTCCTCTGAATTTTAACGCATATAGAAAAAAAAAGGGAGAGTATAAGGACTTGACAGTCCTCCAAACAGAATTCTTCAACAAGGAACTAAAGGATTGGATACATATAGACTTTATTTTGCAAACCGCAATTAAATAGTGGTGCACATATAATTATAGAAAAAACTCACAACACCTATCACCAAATATTAAAATCAGACTAGTCTTAAACTATGAACAAGGGTGGCCACCCAACCTGCCCTACACACCACAATCGTCCACCCACTAGTTTGTCCAATAGGAAATATTCACATTTCTGGTATTTGCCAAGCTACTGAGTTTTTCATTCATTTAGGTAGTTAACCTTGGATGCAAATGAAGAGTAAACGGCACAGTCAATCAGTTGAAGATACTAGTACATTTGGATACATTAGCAGGATAATGTTCTTGGAATGAAATGATAACCAACACATTTATTGCATAAGCTAACTCGATCTCTCACATATTGGACCGGTGGCGGTAACCATGAACGAAGCCTGGCGTTTCAGGGCAGATGACCAGCTATAACAGCATGGAAACAGCAGGTAAGATTTTGAGGACTCACCGTCTGATGTATTCATAAGCCGAACAGCCATTCAGTCATGTATCCTCTGGTTTTAAATCATCCCGTCAGGGGGGATGTTATGTAACACTCACCGATTCCTTGCGAGTCGAAGTTTAAATCCCAGTTGGTTATAGATTGTAAATTTTATCATTGGTTGTTTCAGTCCTACCAGTCTGCTTTGTGTCCATGCAGTTATCTGGGAAAGGGTGTACCCGGGTATCCAGGTGTATCCAGATTAACGCGGCATTAATTTCTGCATTTAGGTTTGGCACTGTACGGAAACAATGGAAGTGGATGGTTTTATCTGGAGACGATCAGGTGTTTAGCTGTAGGGGTCGGGCACCCATGTTCGAACTACTGCTTACATGTTTCGCTTTAAAGAAAGCTTCATCGGAGCATGTGTATTGGTCTGGTGTCTGTCCAGATATACCTTCCGTATCAGGTGTTTAATTGTAATCACCTGTGGCTTGCTTGAATCAATCACACCACCATACACGCCAGTTCACACACAATTGTTTGTATAGACATTTCAAGGGGATGGCCTGTGGAACCATAGAACCATATCAACTCGGACAATCAGGAAAGACATTGTTTGTTGATGAAACAGAATTATACAGTTCATAAATAATGAAGTTTAGAAGTCTATTTGCAAGTACAGAAACCAAAGTAGGAAAACGAAGTAGGGCATTTATAGTAAAATGCTATTATCTAGCTACACATAGATCATATAATGTAAGTTGCTCAACCTGTGTTATTGATACCCACAGGTTTGGTCAGGTTTATCATTAATGATTGGTGATCTCAGCTAACAGCACTGAATATTGAGTATTAGATTGAGTCTGTTATAGATTACTTAGAGTTGATAGAGGGAAATGGAAACAATTCCCAAGATGTGACAATTGCAGATTGAAAGTATTCAATAATTTACCATGTGGAAGACTAAGTTAATATCAGGGGGAGCCTACTTAGTCAAAATATCAGGAGTGTGGATATTTAATTATCATTAGTATGCCCGCCGGTACAAAAATTGATGGCAATTGGGTCCGATTACGGCTCAAGAAATACTGATAGATTACACTCATTGTTGAGTCCCACCGGCTGCATACTATTCAAATTAAATATCCACATTTTCTCCTTTTGATACAGTATCCTATCGAAATCGCCATGACGATGGGGCAGATTCAGACGATAGATCCTTTTGAAGGTTAAACCTTCAGGTTTACCCCCATGGTATCTCAGAAAATGTAGCTAAAATGGTCGTTCATCATCTTTTTTGATGATGGTCTGGACGTGCTCACCAATTCGGATTTTCAACTGTCTCTTTGTTTTTCCCACGTAAATTTTCCCACAGGGGCAGGATAACATGTATATAACGCGAGTAGTTAAACAATTTATGAAGTTGGTGATTTTGAAATTCTTGGTACCATCCGAGCCGGCGAACACGTCCGTACGATCAACAAATTTGCACATTGAGCACCTGCCACAGGCGAACATGCTCTTCAGTGGTGGCAAGTCGGTTAACCAGCTAGTATTAACTGGCTTTTGGTATTCTGATTGAACTAGACTGTCCTTTAGATTCCGAGATCTTCTAGCGGTAAGGAGGGGGCGATCGCCAACAAAGTCACCCAGTATGGGTGCTTCAGAAAGAATTTGCCAGTGATGGCTTAGAAGGCTCTTGACTTGCTCCCACTGTGCCCCATATTTAGTTATAATTCTAATGGGGGCCTGTGATAGGGTCTTCTTTTTGTCCTGTCTTTTCTTTTTGACCAACAGATCCTTTCGGTCTGTCTGGAAAGCTCTTTTTTTTGCTTTTCTCAGGCAACTGTGGGAGTAACCCCTATCTCTAAACCTGCCATACAGCTGAAGTGCCACCGTCTGGAAGTCCTCATCACAGGAACAGTTCCGTCTGATTCGTAGGAATTGATCAACGGGAATTCTATGGACCAGTGACCTGGGATGATGACTACCCGCAAAGAGAAGATTGTTAGCTGCAGTGTCCTTCCTAAATGTCTTTGTTGTTAATTTATCATTAATGACCGATATTGATAGATCAAGGAAGGATAGAGACTGTTGGTGCCATGTAAATGTTAACTTTATATTTCTATTGTTCACATTAAGTTCCTTCATGAATTGGATGAGTTCCTGGGGGATCCCACTCCATAGCATAATCACGTCGTCTATGAACCTTAGCCATAAACGACAGTGTTTAAGGTACATTGACAAAGTGTATACTATTTTCTCCTCCCATAGGCCAAGATGGAGGCACGCATAGGCCGGTGCCCCCATGGACGTGCCTCTTATTTGTTTATAGTTCTTACTTAGGAATTGAAAACAATTGTTAGTTAACATAAAGTTAAGTGTGTCAACTATGAACTCATTTTGGGCCTCTAGACGGGGAAATTTTTGGTGCAGGAGATGGTCGACTGCCCTGAGGCCCCACTCGTGGGGAATCGAAATGTGTAGAGCGACTCCACGTCAATCCCCACAAATAGGGCCCCAGGGGGATAAACGAAATCCTCAAGATGTTCAAGGACATCTCTTGTGTCCTGTATAAATAATGGGAGCTCTACCACCATGTCCTTAATTAATGCATCCACAATTTTACCGACTCGTTCCTAAGGTCCCTTAATGGCAGACACAATAGGTCTACCTGGGGGATTGGTAGTAGGCTTGTGGAGCTTAGGGATGATATAGAACGTTGGTGTACTTGCAAATAGACTTCTAAACGTCTTTATTTATGAACTGTATAATTCTGTTTCATCAACAAACAATGTCTTTCCTGATTGTCCGAGTTGATATGGTTCTATGGTTCCACAGGCCATCCCCTTGAAATGTCTACACAAACAATTGTGTGTGAACTGGCGTGTATGATGGTGTGATTGATTCAAGCAAGCCACAGGTGATTACAATTAAACACCTGATACGGAAGGTATATCTGGACAGACACCAGACCAATACGCATGCTCCGATGAAGCTTTCTTTGAAGCAAAACATGTAAGCAGTAGTTCGAACATGGGTGCCCGACCCCTACAGCTAAACACCTGATCGTCTCCAGATAAAACCATCCACTTCCATTGTTTCCGGACAGTGCCAAACCTAAATGCTGACATTAATGCTGCGTTAATCTGGATACACCTGGATACCCGGATACACCCTTTCCCAGATAACTGCATGGACACAAAGCAGACTGGTAGTACTGAAACAACCAACGCTAAAATTTAACATCTATAACCAGCGGGGATATAAACTTCGACTCGCAAGGAATCGGGGAGTGCTACATAACATCCCCTCCTGACAGGATGATTTAAAACCAGAGGATACATGACTGAATGGCTGTTCGGCTTATGAACACATCAGACGGTGAGTCCTCAAAATCTTACCTGCTGTTTCCATGCTGTTATAGCTGGTCATCTGCCCTGAAATGCCAGGCTTCGTTCATGGTTACCTCCACCGGTCCAATATGTGAGAGATCGAGTTAGCTTATGCAATAAATGTGTTGGTTATCATTTCATTCCAAGAACATTATCCTGCTAACGTATCCAGATGTACTAGTATCTTCAATTGATTGACTGTGCCGTTTACTCTTCATTTGCCTCCAAGGTTAACTACCTAAATGAATGAAAAACTCAGTAGCTTGGCAAATACCGGAACTGTGAATATTTCCTATTGGATAAACTAGTGGGTGGACGATTGTGGTGTGTATGGCAGGTTGGGTGGCCAGCCTTGTTCATAGTTTAAGACTAGTCTGATTTTAATATTTGGTGATAGGTGTTGTGAGTTTTTTCTATAATTATATGTGCACCACTATTTAATTGCGGTTTACAAAAAAAAGTCTATATGTATCCAATACATTAGTTCCTTGTTTAAGAATTCTGTTTGGAGGACTGTCAAGTCCTTATACTCTCCCCTTTTTTTCTTTGCATTTTTGGTAGGGCCACCATTGGTAAATAAGTCTAGGGGGAAAGGGGAACGTCAGATAAAGAGCAACTAAAGCCTAGTACACACAAAAGCCTTGTACACACAACCAGTTTTCTGGGCAAGAAACGACAAGAAAACTGTTGGGAGAGCTGTCTTGCAGAGAAAACCGTTCGTGTGTATGGTTTCTCGTCAAGAAAACTGTTGTGAATCTCAACGAGAAAAAAAGAAAACCTTCTTTCTTTTTTCCCGTCGGGAGTCTCAGTTTTCTCGTCAGACTGTTTTTGGACGAGAAAACCGTTTGTGTGTATGCTTTTCCGAGTCTTCAAAAACCACGCATGGTCAGAATCAAGTATGAGACGGGAGCGCACCTTCTTGTAAAACTAGCATTCGTAATGGAGATAGCACATTTGTCACGCTGTAACGAACTAAAAGCACGAAGACTGAAAAGCGCGAATCAACTCTCACTAAACTTTTACTAACACGCAGTAACACAAGATGAGCAAAAGCAGCCCAAGGGGTGGCGCCATGAGAATGGAACTTCCCCTTTATACTGCCGTCATACATGTTGTACGTCACCGCGCTTTAGACCGACGAGATTTTGGATTGACAGTGTGTATGCAAGGAAAGCTTGACAAGAATCTCGTCAAGCTTGACAAGAAACCCGTCGAGAAAAACAAGGTTTTTTTTTTGCGACGAGATTCTCGGCCGTGTGTACTAGGCTTCATAGTTTAAACAAAAAAAACTGACAGCTCCGGTCGGAGCCGCTGTACTAACGATCCGACTTTAGTACAGTGATCTCCCCCGCTGAGCTTTTGTGCTCTGTTTTTCCAGCATGCAAAACTGACAGCTTCAGTCAGACTGGCTACCATACACACGGGCCAAATGTCAGACAGTTTTATTGTTGTTCAGCATTCGGCCCGTGTGTACGGGGCTTAAGAGAGGATATGCCAATAAATGACACCAACACATGATAATTGTCATGGATATGCAGTAGTGTTTGTCTGTCAGCTTACCTTCCTTCCCATGTGTTCATCTTAGAGGCCTGAGCCCTTTCACCTGGCTTCCTTTATAATCTCCTCCCAGCCAGACTCCACCCCAGGCCCTATCACAGAACACTATATTAACCTGTGCACTGCAAGCCTGCTTTGCTGATCAACGTGTTTGTTAGGCATTGTGTGTTTGGGTTCCTGCCTGCCGTGTGCTACGTCTGTCTCTCTGTTACATATTTGGCTTGTCCCCGACTATCCCTGTCTGCTCGTGACCCTTGACCTTCGGCTCGTTCTTTCGTTATCCTTGTCTGCTTGTGGCCCCTGACCTTCAGCTTGTTATTCGGGTCTCTCATATCTTGTGCTGCTGCTTCCCCTCTTTTCCCCTTATCCTACGGGGCGTGAGCTAGGAAACTCCAGGGGCCACGACCTGGTCCCAGCCTGCAGCATAACATCCTCACCACTATAGGCCCTGGAGAAGACCTGCTGGGTCTTAGACTCCGCGCCCTGGGGAATCTTGGCTCTAGCTTCCGTTAGGATCCCGGTTGTGCTCCTCTGGTCCCGCTTTCCACAACCACCCAGTTTCCTATCCGCAGCAGTCAGCCATAGGGTTCACTACCTTGCGGTGCACTCCTGTCCCCCTACGGTGTGCATCTGTCACCTGGCCACAGGTGACCTTGACAGTTTGATCAGCCATGAACCCGGCTGACATCCCGTTACCCGTGGATGATCCGTTGCAGGGCATAGTTTGCAGACTTGAAACCCAGGAATCGAATCAGACTCAGGTGATGCGATTCCTCCAGGATCTGGCTTCTCGCTTTGAGCAGCTTCCGGCCTCCTTGGGAACCCTGAATCCGCAACCTCAAATACAACCAGCGGCTGCACCTATTGCACCAGTCGCAGCCACACACTCACTACAACTGCCAGCTCCGTCCCGTTTCTCTGGGGACTCCAAGGCTTGCAGGGGGTTCCTTAGCCAATGCACAATTCATTTTGAGCTCCAGCCCCAAAACTTCCTGTCTGATCGGGCTAAGGTAGCCTATATCATTTCCCTCCTCTCTGGTGAAGCTTTAGCCTGGGCAGCCCCTCTGTGGGAACTGAATGATCCAGTGGTTTCTAGCCTGTCTGGCTTCTTGAAACTTTTTCGGAATATCTTCGAAGAACCGGCTCGTGTCTCTTCAGCGGCCAGCGCCCTTTTACGTCTCCGCCAAGAGTCTGCTTCTGTGGGACAGTATGCCCTTCATTTCCGCATACTGTCGGCTGAGTTGAGCTGGAACAATGAGGCCTTAGTCGCAACCTTTTTGCATGGCCTGTCTGATAGAGTGAAGGATGAATTAGCAGGAAGAACCATCCCCACTGATCTGGCCGGCGTTATCTCCTTGTGTAACCAGATCGATATTCGCTTTCAGGAGAGGACCTTAGAAAAGCAACGCCAGCACTCCTTGGTTCTTAGTCAGCCTGAGCTCCCCTCTCTTCGACCCGTAGAGCATCTCCTACCAGCTGAGGAACCCATGCAGCTGGGTTGGACCAGGCTATCCCCCGAGGAACGTGCTAGGCGCAGAACTCTTGGTCTGTGTCTTTACTGTGGGGGCAAAGGTCATTTTCGTGACACTTGCTCTCTTTGTCCAGAAAAACGTTTGGGTCCACTTCATCTGGAAAGTGGAGTATTGGACCCAGAAATATCACCTTCCCTTTCTCGTCTTCTGCTTTCTGTGTTCCTTCATGTTGGTGCTTCTTCTCATTCGGTCTCAGCATATCTGGATTCCGGAGCCGCTGGTAATTTTATGGACTGGGAAATCGCATCGTCCATGAGACTTACTCTTTTGCCCCTCACCACACCATTGGTGGTCTTGGCGATTGATGGTACTGTTCTCCCAGGGGGACCTATCCGCTTCCAGACCCTCCCTGTTAAGATGTCGGTAGGGACACTCCACCAGGAGTGGATATCCTTCCTTATCTTACCCAAGGCCTCAACGCCTATAATTTTGGGTCTCCCATGGTTACAGCTCCATTCTCCTCATGTGGACTGGACTACTGGACAGATCCTGGCTTGGGGTCCCTCCTGTTCCTCGTCCTGCCTACCCAAGGTTGCCCCCTGTGAATCTGAGCCGGTCATTCATTCCAGGTTGCATAACCATTTACATTTCTCTGTCCCTAACCACCCTTGGACGCACAGCCAGGCTAGCTTGTCTACAAGTCCTGCAGTCGCTACGTCTTGCGATGCGATTCAGGTAGTCGCTACACCTGACTCAGCTATTCACTCTGCCTCTGTACTAGTTATGCCAGTCCAGCCCATGCCCAGTGAGCCTCCTACTTTTTCTTGTTCGGGACATTCTGCTTGTCCTTCAGCTATTCAGTTTGACTCCGGCGACATGTCACCTTCTAACCAACCTGACTTCAGGGTTCCACTGACATCTGCCCAGTCTGATGGTCCTGTGCAAGATGACCAGTTCCCCTTTAAGGGTCTAGGGGACCCTCCTCAGATTCCTGTTGATCCTCTCATGCCCTTGCTTATTCCTAGAGAGCCTTTGGTCCTCAATAGATCTTCTTGTCATCTCCCTACCTCGTTTTCGGTCTCTGAGGATAATCTTAAGTACGAGGTTAGACAAGTTCTGGATTCTCGGCTCTGCAGAGGCATTCTTCAGTACCTTGTGCATTGGAGAGGTTTTGGTCCTGAGGAGGCGTCTTGGATCGCTGCATCTGATGTCGCTGCACCTCATCTGTTGAGAAGGTTTCATCAGAGATTTCCCTTTAAGCCTGGGCCCAGGCGGGGGAGGGCCCATAAGAGGGAGGGTACTGTCATGGATATGCAGTAGTGTTTGTCTGTCAGCTTACCTTCCTTCCCATGTGTTCATCTTAGAGGCCTGAGCCCTTTCACCTGGCTTCCTTTATAATCTCCTCCCAGCCAGACTCCACCCCAGGCCCTATCACAGAACACTATATTAACCTGTGCACTGCAAGCCTGCTTTGCTGATCAACGTGTTTGTTAGGCATTGTGTGTTTGGGTTCCTGCCTGCCGTGTGCTACGTCTGTCTCTCTGTTACATATTTGGCTTGTCCCCGACTATCCCTGTCTGCTCGTGACCCTTGACCTTCGGCTCATTCTTTCGTTATCCTTGTCTGCTTGTGGCCCCTGACCTTCAGCTTGTTATTCGGTTCTCTCATATCTTGTGCTGCTGCTTCCCCTCTTTTCCCCTTATCCTACGGGGCGTGAGCTAGGAAACTCCAGGGGCCACGACCTGGTCCCAGCCTGCAGCATAACATCCTCACCACTAGAGGCCCTGGAGAAGACCTGCTGGGTCTTAGACTCCGCGCCCTGGGGAATCTTGGCTCTAGCTTCCGTTTGGATCCCGGTTGTGCTCCTCTGGTCCCGCTTTCCACAACCACCCAGTTCCCTATCCGCAGAAGCCAGCCATAGGGTTCACTACCTCGCGGTGCACTCCTGTCCCCCTACGGTGTGCATCTGTCACCTGGCCACAGGTGACCCTGACAGTTTGATCAGCCATGAACCCGGCTGACATCCCGCTACCCGCGGATGATCCATTGCAGGGCATAGTTTGCAGACTTGAAACCCAGGAATCGAATCAGACTCAGGTGATGCGATTCCTCCAGGATCTGGCTTCTCGCTTCGAGCAGCTTCAGGCCTCCTTGGGAACCCTGAATCCGCAACCTCAAATACAATCAGCGGCTGCACCTATTGCACCAGTCGCAGCCACACACTCACTACAACTGCCAGCTCCGTCCCGTTTCTCTGGGGACTCCAAGGCTTGCAGGGGGTTCCTTAGCCAATGCACGATTCATTTTGAGCTCCAGCCCCAAAACTTCCTGTCTGATCGGGCTAAGGTAGCCTATATCATTTCCCTCCTCTCTGGTGAAGCTTTAGCCTGGGCAGCCCCTCTGTGGGAACTGAATGATCCAGTGGTTTCTAGCCTGTCTGGCTTCTTGAAACTTTTTCGGAATATCTTCGAAGAACCGGCTCGTGTCTCTTCAGCGGCCAGCGCCCTTTTACGTCTCCGCCAAGAGTCTGCTTCTGTGGGACAGTATGCCCTTCATTTCCGCATACTGTCGGCTGAGTTGAGCTGGAACAATGAGGCCTTAGTCGCAACCTTTTTGCATGGCCTGTCTGATAGAGTGAAGGATGAATTAGCAGGAAGAACCATCCCCACTGATCTGGCCGGCGTTATCTCCTTGTGTAACCAGATCGATATTCGCTTTCAGGAGAGGACCTTAGAAAAGCAACGCCAGCACTCCTTGGTTCTTAGTCAGCCTGAGCTCCCCTCTCTTCGACCCGTAGAGCATCTCCTACCAGCTGAGGAACCCATGCAGCTGGGTCGGACCAGGCTATCCCCCGAGGAACGTGCTAGGCGCAGAACTCTTGGTCTGTGTCTTTACTGTGGGGGCAAAGGTCATTTTCGTGACACTTGCTCTCTTTGTCCAGAAAAACGTTCGGGTCCACTTCATCTGGAAAGTGGAGTATTGGACCCAGAAATATCACCTTCCCCTTCTCGTCTTCTGCTTTCTGTGTTCCTTCATGTTGGTGCTTCTTCTCATTCGGTCTCAGCATATCTGGATTCCGGAGCCGCTGGTAATTTCATGGACTGGGAAATCGCATCGTCCATGAGACTTACTCTTTTGCCCCTCACCACGCCATTGGTGGTCTTGGCGATTGATGGTACTGTTCTCCCAGGGGGACCTATCCGCTTCCAGACCCTCCCTGTTAAGATGTCGGTAGGGACACTCCACCAGGAGTGGATATCCTTCCTTATCTTACCCAAGGCCTCAACGCCTATAATTTTGGGTCTCCCATGGTTACAGCTCCATTCTCCTCATGTGGACTGGACTACTGGACAGATCCTGGCTTGGGGTCCCTCCTGTTCCTCATCCTGCCTACCTAAGGTTGCCCCCTGTGAATCTGAGCCGGTCATTCATTCCAGGTTGCATAACCATTTACATTTCTCTGTCCCTAACCACCCTTGGACGCACAGCCAGGCTAGCTTGTCTACAAGTCCTGTAGTCGCTACGTCTTGCGATGCGATTCAGGTAGTCGCTACACCTGACTCAGCTATTCACGCTGCCTCTGTACTAGTTATGCCAGTCCAGCCCATGCCCAGTGAGCCTCCTACTTTTTCTTGTTTGGGACATTCTGCTTGTCCTTCAGCTATTCAGCTTGACTCCGGCGACATGTCACCTTCTAACCAACCTGACTTCAGGGTTCCACTGACATCTGCCCAGTCTGATGGTCCTGTGCAAGATGACCAGTTCCCCTTTAAGGGTCTAGGGGACCCTCCTCAGATTCCTGTTGATCCTCTCATGCCCTTGCTTATTCCTAGAGAGCCTTTGGTCCTCAATAGATCTTCTTGTCATCTCCCTACCTCGTTTTCGGTCTCTGAGGATAATCTTAAGTACGAGGTTAGACAAGTTCTGGATTCTCGGCTCTGCAGAGGCATTCTTCAGTACCTTGTGCATTGGAGAGGTTTTGGTCCTGAGGAGGTGTCTTGGATCGCTGCATCTGATGTCGCTGCACCTCATCTGTTGAGAAGGTTTCATCAGAGATTTCCCTTTAAGCCTGGGTCCAGGCGGGGGAGGGCCCATAAGAGGGAGGGTACTGTCATGGATATGCAGTAGTGTTTGTCTGTCAGCTTACCTTCCTTCCCATGTGTTCATCTTAGAGGCCTGAGCCCTTTCACCTGGCTTCCTTTATAATCTCCTCCCAGCCAGACTCCACCCCAGGCCCTATCACAGAACACTATATTAACCTGTGCACTGCAAGCCTGCTTTGCTGATCAACGTGTTTGTTAGGCATTGTGTGTTTGGGTTCCTGCCTGCCGTGTGCTACGTCTGTCTCTCTGTTACGTTATTGGCTTGTCCCCGACGATCCCTGTCTGCTCGTGACCCTTGACCATCGGCTCGTTCTTCGTTATCCTTGTCTGCTTGTGGCCCCTGACCTTCAGCTTGTTATTCGGTTCTCTCTTCGTGTGCTGCTGCTTCCCCTCTTTTCCCCTTATCCTACGGGGCGTGAGCTAGGAAACTCCAGGGGCCGCGACCTGGTCCCAGCCTGCAGCTAACATCCTCACCACTAGAGGCCCTGGAGAAGACCAGCTGGGTCTTAGACTCCGCGCCCTGGGGAATCTTGGCTCTAGCTTCCGTTTGGATCCCGGTTGTGCTCCTCTGGTCCCGCTTTCCACAACCACCCAGTTCCCTATCCGCAGAAGCCAGCCATAGGGTTCACTACCTCGCGGTGCACTCTTGTCCCCCTACGGTGTGCATCTGTCACCTGGCCACAGGTGACCCTGACAGTTTGATCAGCCATGAACCCGGCTGACATCCCGCTACCCGCGGATGATCCATTGCAGGGCATAGTTTGCAGACTTGAAACCCAGGAATCGAATCAGACTCAGGTGATGCGATTCCTCCAGGATCTGGCTTCTCGCTTCGAGCAGCTTCAGGCCTCCTTGGGAACCCTGAATCCGCAACCTCAAATACAATCAGCGGCTGCACCTATTGCACCAGTCACAGCCACACACTCACTACAACTGCCAGCTCCGTCCTGATTCTCTGGGGACTCCAAGGCTTGCAGGGGGTTCCTTAGCCAATGCACGATTCATTTTGAGCTCCAGCCCCAAAACTTCCTGTCTGATCGGGCTAAGGTAGCCTATATCATTTCCCTCCTCTCTGGTGAAGCTTTAGCCTGGGCAGCCCCTCTGTGGGAACTGAATGATCCAGTGGTTTCTAGCCTGTCTGGCTTCTTGAAACTTTTTCGGAATATCTTCGAAGAACCGGCTCGTGTCTCTTCAGCGGCCAGCGCCCTTTTACGTCTCCGCCAAGAGTCTGCTTCTGTGGGACAGTATGCCCTTCATTTCCCCATACTGTCGGCTGAGTTGAGCTGGAACAATGAGGCCTTAGTCGCAACCTTTTTGCATGGCCTGTCTGATAGAGTGAAGGATGAATTAGCAGGAAGAACCATCCCCACTGATCTGGCCGGCGTTATCTCCTTGTGTAACCAGATCGATATTCGCTTTCAGGAGAGGACCTTAGAAAAGCAACGCCAGCACTCCTTGGTTCTTAGTCAGCCTGAGCTCCCCTCTCTTCGACCCGTAGAGCATCTCCTACCAGCTGAGGAACCCATGCAGCTGGGTCGGACCAGGCTATCCCCCGAGGAACGTGCTAGGCGCAGAACTCTTGGTCTGTGTCTTTACTGTGGGGGCAAAGGTCATTTTCGTGACACTTGCTCTCTTTGTCCAGAAAAACGTTCGGGTCCACTTCATCTGGAAAGTGGAGTATTGGACCCAGAAATATCACCTTCCCCTTCTCGTCTTCTGCTTTCTGTGTTCCTTCATGTTGGTGCTTCTTCTCATTCGGTCTCAGCATATCTGGATTCCGGAGCCGCTGGTAATTTCATGGACTGGGAAATCGCATTGTCCATGAGACTTACTCTTTTGCCCCTCACCACGCCATTGGTGGTCTTGGCGATTGATGGTACTGTTCTCCCAGGGGGACCTATCCGCTTCCAGACCCTCCCTGTTAAGATGTCGGTAGGGACACTCCACCAGGAGTGGATATCCTTCCTTATCTTACCCAAGGCCTCAACACCTATAATTTTGGGTCTCCCATGGTTACAGCTCCATTCTCCTCATGTGGACTGGACTACTGGACAGATCCTGGCTTTGGGTCCCTCCTGTTCCTCATCCTGCCTACCTAAGGTTGCCCCCTGTGAATCTGAGCCGGTCATTCATTCCAGGTTGCATAACCATTTACATTTCTCTGTCCCTAACCACCCTTGGACGCACAGCCAGGCTAGCTTGTCTACAAGTCCTGTAGTTGCTACGTCTTGCGATGCGATTCAGGTAGTCGCTACACCTGACTCAGCTATTCACGCTGCCTCTGTACTAGTTATGCCAGTCCAGCCCATGCCCAGTGAGCCTCCTACTTTTTCTTGTTTGGGACATTCTGCTTGTCCTTCAGCTATTCAGCTTGACTCCGGCGACATGTCACCTTCTAACCAACCTGACTTCAGGGTTCCACTGACATCTGCCCAGTCTGATGGTCCTGTGCAAGATGACCAGTTCCCCTTTAAGGGTCTAGGGGACCCTCCTCAGATTCCTGTTGATCCTCTCATGCCCTTGCTTATTCCTAGAGAGCCTTTGGTCCTCAATAGATCTTCTTGTCATCTCCCTACCTCGTTTTCGGTCTCTGAGGATAATCTTAAGTACGAGGTTAGACAAGTTCTGGATTCTCGGCTCTGCAGAGGCATTCTTCAGTACCTTGTGCATTGGAGAGGTTTTGGTCCTGAGGAGGTGTCTTGGATCGCTGCATCTGATGTCGCTGCACCTCATCTGTTGAGAAGGTTTCATCAGAGATTTCCCTTTAAGCCTGGGTCCAGGCGGGGGGGGGCCCATAAGAGGGAGGGTACTGTCATGGATATGCAGTAGTGTTTGTCTGTCAGCTTACCTTCCTTCCCATGTGTTCATCTTAGAGGCCTGAGCCCTTTCACCTGGCTTCCTTTATAATCTCCTCCCAGCCAGACTCCACCCCAGGCCCTATCACAGAACACTATATTAACCTGTGCACTGCAAGCCTGCTTTGCTGATCAACGTGTTTGTTAGGCATTGTGTGTTTGGGTTCCTGCCTGCCGTGTGCTACGTCTGTCTCTCTGTTACGTTATTGGCTTGTCCCCGACGATCCCTGTCTGCTCGTGACCCTTGACCTTCGGCTCGTTCTTCGTTATCCTTGTCTGCTTGTGGCCCCTGACCTTCAGCTTGTTATTCGGTTCTCTCTTCGTGTGCTGCTGCTTCCCCTCTTTTCCCCTTATCCTACGGGGCGTGAGCTAGGAAACTCCAGGGGCCGCGACCTGGTCCCAGCCTGCAGCTAACATCCTCACCACTAGAGGCCCTGGAGAAGACCAGCTGGGTCTTAGACTCCGCGCCCTGGGGAATCTTGGCTCTAGCTTCCGTTTGGATCCCGGTTGTGCTCCTCTGGTCCCGCTTTCCACAACCACCCAGTTCCCTATCCGCAGAAGCCAGCCATAGGGTTCACTACCTAGCGGTGCACTCCTGTCCCCCTACGGTGTGCATCTGTCACCTGGCCACAGGTGACCCTGACAGTTTCCTTCACTGGTTTACTATGGACTTTTAATAAAATTTCCAATCATTCACCACGGTTGTACCATTTGTTTTCATTTATGAGCACATGTCATTTCAATGGTATATGCACTTTGTTATATGATGGATTGATCACATTGTTGGTTTCTCACTTTGTAGCGCAGCCTATTTTTTCCTTTCTCAATGCAATAAATAGGCATCACTTCCGATGCACCTGAAAAGTGATTCAGAAGCGCCGCAACACAAGAGTTTTTAACCCCTTTTTTGGCGGGTTAAAATGCTGTGAATCCACTGCGGGTTCCCGCATCGCAGGTTTTCCGAGGGCATGTTCACACTGCCCTATGCGAACTGCTGGGAGTGTCAATTAAAAGTTAATGACACGCCCAAATCAGTTTGCATATCACAGTGCGATCTGCAAACTCGGACAGGAATCGGATCGCATAGGCGTGAACACCCATGCGATCCGATTCTGCTGCTGACAAAAAAGAGTTTAATGCGAATTCAGCCATACGATTTATATGACTGAAATCGCACCGCACAGAGATCACATGCAGTGCGGTGCGAATCACATGTGAACTCTGACATCGCAGCAGTGTGAACCGGCCCTAAAAGCACCTAGTGATGTCACCACCCTTGTAGTTCATTAATACTTCCTGCAACTCAGTAAGGCAGCACATACAATCATCATTTTTTTTTCATTCAACCAGCAGGTTTAACGGAAAAAAAAAATATCCGATTCCTCCATCCACACATTCTATGTGGATAGGGAAAGCCTCCCGCTGTGCTATTGTGTTCTGATGGTGGGAAGACTTTCCAATCATCAGAATACAATGATCAGTGCTATAGTTAGTGGCACTTATCAATCGGGAAAAACCTGACAGGCTGGTTGTACAGAAGTCAGTGCCCATACATGGATCGAAATTCAGGCGGTCCCTGCTGAACTGGCCAAATTTAGATCCATGTATGCCTGGCTTAACTGAAGGTCTGTACCTCTGTACAAATCTAAGCTGGAGGAACAGTCTGCAGGAGCCAGAGTATTGCACCCAACATCCACTTATCATGGCTGTAATGCTTTGCAGCCTCCATGCAAAAATGAAAACAATAATGATAATATTAAATGCACAATTCTGCTTTTTGCAATATGGTTGCACTATTATTTTTTTTTGCAAAATGTGGAATTTACCTTTAAACTTCAGATTTAATCACCTTACTAAAACCATAATAGCTTCCAAAGCAAAAAATATTAAGGACAAAATTCTACTGAATGCTACTGCAGTAGTGTTGCCTTTACATAGATACTGTGTGTATACAATCCAAGATAAATAATCTACTGGTCCTATTATTTGTACACTTCCAAGATTAATATTGCTTTAACAGCGAGCAATGCATAGAAAAGTAAACTTTCCACCTCCTAAACAAACTTGAATAGTTTAGCCTAATCAAGCTCCAACTGATTATGAGGTCACCTATAACTGACTCTGTAAACAGCGTCACTGTCACTCCTAAAACTAATAAATTATATGACACCTTGCATGTAAAAATAGAAAAATATGGTTTCAAAGGAACATAATCTGAAAAGGAAATGATGTGTGGTAAGGTGCACAACTGTTTGATGTTTCTTATTGCTTTATGAGTGTCTTTGCATAATTGGATCGTGGACAGACATAGAACATCAGTTTGTTGAATATGATGGGACTATTTTAGTGTTCATGATACAATAAAACCAGTTTATGTTTTTTTTAAAGTGTATGTATAATGAACATTATTTTGTCTATTTTTGGTCAGTTATATATAGCACTGAAAGTGGAACCTTATATTACGAGCATAATCCATTCCAGGAGAATGCTTGTAATCCAAAGCACTCACATATCAAAGCGAGTTTCCCCATCAAAGTCAATGGTGGGGGGCGCCGGAGAGACTCGGAAATACTCAGGGACCGCTCGGATGCACTCGGAAACCCTCGGAAAGGCTCGGAATGGAGTATTTCGGAGTGTTTCCAAGTATTTCCGAGTGCTTCCGAACTGCTCCAAATGACTCTGAGTGTCACCCACGCACCTCTGGCCAAATGCGGTACTGCACACTGCAGAGGCTTGAATCCTGCTCGTTTTGCGAGACAACACTCGCAAACCGAGTCAGGATTTTTTTAAATAATAGTTTGTATTGCGAAGCGCTCGTTAACGACATTACTCGCAATCCGAGGTATTACTGTATTTTTATTTGTTCAATAAGGGCAATAAAAATACTTATGAATCCTACCAGATGTCCAGTGAACTCATACATTTCTGTACGCTCTATCGAGGCTGCAGTGTCATCAGCCCTGCCAGTTCTCCCTGTGAACTACATAACTGCCCCCTATGTTATGGGGACGAGTAGAGATAAGATGCTCCGTAGTCCTAACGCACTTCCTGCCTTAAGGTGACAACCCTGTTATACAGATAGATACAGTACACTGAGGGAGTTGTCACTCTAGGACAGGAACAAAGGCTGGAAAAAAACAAGAAAACTAATGCAGCCATCACAGCTTGAACCTTGCCTACTGTATGGTAAACTGGAGTTGGTAGCTAGACCATACAATATTTTGCAGCCAGGAGTTCTATAGTATTTTAGGTTAGCTTCAAGTTTCTCTACCTGTAAAGGTTGTAAGTATTGTTTTGTCCTTCATCTGAAGTCTGCCTCGTCTCATGAGTGTCTTGTGCCCTATCCTCTCTCCCAGGAATTTAAACAGAACCAATAAGCTCCATTTTTGCTCTAAAAAGTGACTGTCATCCATCAGTTCCCATCACCCCTCTACTGCCAAGGTGTCACAGTCAGGGGTCAGGTGCTAAGACCAGTAGTTATAGCAGTAGTGAGGCTCCCATGGACCAGTTGGATAAGTACACAAGCAGGTCACACAGGAGGATGGCATGGGCTCACGTGAGGTGTGGGGTCTAATCACTAACTGCCATTCACTAGAGCTCCTGATGGTGGGGATGCTGCGTATTTGCTGAGTGTTAGTACCAGGTTGTGGTCCTCAAGATCGACCAGGAGGTGAGCAAGCTCGGGTCCAATAGCCTATATAGCAGATAGGGATCAAGCAGAAGTGTAGTTGAAGGAACAAGCCAAAGGTTCATAACAAATAGTTGCAGGTTGGGATCAAGTGGAAGCATAGTCAAGGAACAAGCCAAAGTTCTAAATTTAAAAACAGCATCTTTTAACATTAAATTGTAAATTCAATTAATTTGTACCACACACCACTATAATATATTGTGACATGGGGGATTGTTCAGCTCAGTGGTAGATGCGTTTTCGTGTAGTGAGTCCACATCAGACAGGCGTTTATGGTTAAGGGCCTGGTAGCCCACGTTTATTATATGAAAAAAAGAAAAAAATCCCACGCAGGGGTTTAGACGACATTCAGACATAACTAAAAATGTAAGCCCACCTGGCTCCTCTATAACAGCACTGCTGCTATAGGTGCTGGTCCCTCAAACCACCAGCTCTTTCAGGCCCACAGTCTTTGATGCACACAGCTTTGGGCTCCTTAAACGCACACAGCTTCAAGCCCTATAATGCACACAGCTTCTGGCTTCTTGGACGCACACAGCTTGAAACCCTTCAACGCACAGAGCTTTAAGTTTCTTAACGCACACAGCGTCTATCTTTACACAGAGACTCTCTCACTAGCAGCCACTGCTCCCACTCCACCTTCCTCCACTTACTCTTCTCACCAGCCCCTCGCTATATGCACCTGGGCACACACCCTGCTGGCTGTCCACAACACCCGGACACAGGGTTGGAGATCCCGTCCCACCCAAGACTCTGAGGGATCTCCAAACTACAGAGCCCTATGCAGTTTTCTCTGTATCAAATCTACGCTCTGTAGCTCTGCAGTCCGCCGATATGCAGACTCTGTGGGTTATTTACTAAAGGCAAATCCACTTTGCACTACAAGTGCAAACTACAAGTGCAAAGTGCACTTGAAATTGCACTGAAAGTGCACTTGGAAGTGCAGTCACTGTAGATCCGAGGGGGACATGCAAGGAAAATAAAAAACAGCATTTTAGCTTGCACATGATTGGATGATAAAATCAGCAGATTTTCCCTTAGAGCTACAGCGACTGCACTTCCAAGTGCACTTTCAGTGCAATTTTAAGTGCACTTTGCACTTGTAGTTTGCACTTGTAGTGCAGAGTGGATTTGCCTAAATAAAAGAAATAACCCCCTCTGTGTCCACTTTTTTGTTTACAAACGTTTTTATTAAGGCAAGTCAGACAGTTTACATGGAGAAAATATAACATGTACATTAATCAGCAATGGGAGTGTTGTACAGAGCTAGAATCAGTGAAAATACAAACAGTTATCTGTTTAAAGTGCTGATATCCAAGAGACATATAGGTATCACTCACAGTGCTCCATTTTATAAAATGTCATTGATTAACTATTTTTTAAACACACAAAAAAAAAAAAAAGAATAAAAAAAAAAACTGCTACTAGTGCTAGAAGCTGTATAAGAAACTCACTGCATATCTATCAATTCTTGTCCATCTGCATAGGTTCACATATAGTCAAGGCACTACCGGTGTTGGTTTTCGAAATAAGCAAGCCCATACCAAGTCCGCAGTGAGAATTAAAAGTGCTTTCTGGTGCCCTTGAGGCATAATCATCCCCCAAGCAAGCTAAGAAGCAGGCCAAGGGAACACATTTTTGTTCAAAGATTCACATAGAGTCCATAAGGGTGTGGTGGATGCGTTCCATCAGTTTTATGGATTCCATGCGGAGAAGCACCTGGGACCATGGGACCGAGGGTTTGTGCCAGTTCAGGGCTATAGCCCACTGTATAGCACTAAACAGTGTGTGGACCAATTTCTGCTCAGGGGGTATGACCTCTGGGAGGTCTACAAACAAAATACACATTTCGTAAGTCAAGGTGATGTTTGATCCCGTTATGTGGAGTACTTTCGTAGCCGTCTTCTGCCAGAGAGAGCCTAGTACCTTACAGCTCCAGAAAGTGTGGAGAAGAGTGTCCCTTTCTCCACAGTCTCTGAAACATCTGTCCGTGATGGTTGGGAACATTCTATGAATTCTAACTGGTGTATAATACCATCTAGTGTGCAGTTTCACCACAGTTTCCTTAATGGCAACTGAGCGAGTACATTTATGCATATTTGTGACCATATCCCGCCAGTCTTCTGGTGAAAACTCCTGGCCCACCTCAGATTCCCAACCCAGCATTGCTTGGGATTTAGCCTCTGTGTGGTGATCATTAAGGTGCATATATAGTGTGGAGATTGTACCCCTGTCTCTGGACCCTTCGTGGCACAAATTTTCAAAGGGTGTTCTAGCAACATCCCTTATTTGGGAGATAGCCTTTTGGAAAAAGTGGCGGATCTGTAGGTATTTGTAAAGATCTGAGTTGGGTATGTTGTAGGTTTGATGCAAATGTTTAAAAGAACAGAACGTGGTGCCCTGTAGCAATGCATGCAGCGTTTCCAGTCCTTGCGAGGACTAGTGTGCAAACTCTCTGTCTGCATGAAAAGCCACAGGGAAGTTAGGGCCTCTGTGTCCATTTTAACCCTATTTTCCCAGAGACAGGGACTCTCGCTGTTACAATATGCATGATCGTCATCTCCTGAATAACTTTTCTTTAGTAGGTCACAATACTCATGAGTAATGATGAGCCGAACACCCCCGGGTTCGGTTCGCACCAGAACCCGCGAACGGACCGAAAGTTCGCACGAACTTTAGAACCCTATTAAATACAATGGATGCGAACGTTCGAAATCTAAAGTGCTATTTATAACGACTAATATGCATGTTATTGTCCTAAAAAGGGTTTGGGAACCCGGGTTCTGCACCAGGGGACATGTATCAATCCAAAAAAAAGTTTTAAAAACTGCCGTTTTTCGGGAGCAGTCATTTTAATGATGCATAAAGTGAAAAAAAAAGTCAAATATTCCTTTAAATATCGTACCTGGGGGGTGTCTAAAGTATGCCTGTGAAGTGCCACGTGTTTCCCGTGTTTAGAACTGTCCCTGCACAAAATTACATTTCTAAAGGAAAAAAAGCCATTTAAAACTGCTTGCGGCTTTAATGTAATGTTTGGTCCCGGTAATATGGATGAAAATCTTTAAGAAAAATGGCATAGTTACCCCATCACAGCCCCCCTCTACCCCAGCCCATTACCAGCCCCTTTGGGTCTTGTATGGATATTAAGGGGAACCCCGCACACAAAATAAAAAAGGCCCTATATACTCTGAACAGCCGTATACAGGCGGTGCATACAAGACAGGGACTGTAGGTTTGTTCTTATGTAGAATCTGTTTGTAATTTTGAACAGGTACATTGTTTAAGTGTAGCTCCAGCCAAAAAATCTATTTTTAAGCTTTTTGGAAAACATAGGGAAGGGTTATCACCCCTGTAACATTTGTTTTGCTGTCTGTGCAGTGTGCACCTGTTCAGAACAGTTCACCTCACTTTCCGTCCTAATGACAAATGTGTTTTGAAAATTTGGGGTTTTTATTGAAACAAGAATTGGTGATAAAGCATCAGTGGAGAGGAGACACTTTTTTTCCCATATTAACTCTTACAGGAGAGAATTTCCCTTCTAGGGGTAGATTTCCTCTCACTTCCTGTTGTATCCTTCCGTTTGCAAGGAGGAGTCGTTTGTAAGTTGGATGTTTGAAAGTAGGGGCCTGCCATATATACTCAGCTGAAATTTGCCCCTTACATGTTGGTGTTGCCACAACACTGTGAGCCCTCACAGTTACTCTTGGTGGGCGCATGAATGGGCCCTGCTGTGAATTATTAGATCAAGAATTGTAATTGAATGCCCCTGTTGAACAGGGGCTGAAAAATTGGGCCTTTGGTGGTGGTGGTGGTGGTGGTGTTGACACAACACTCTAAGGCCTCACAGTTAGTCTTGGTGGGCGCAGGAATGGGCCCTGCTGTGAATTATTAGATCAAGAATTGTAATTACATGCCCCTGTTAAACAGGGGCAGAAAAATTGGGCCTTAGGCACTGGTGCCACAACACTGCAACCCCTCACAGATACTGTACTTGGAGCACAGCAATGAGCGCTGTTGCAAAGTATTGCATCAAAAATTGTAAATACACGCCCCTGTTAAACAGGGGCTGAAAAATTGGGCCTTAGCCACTGGTACTGGTGCCACGACACTGCAACCTCTCCCAGATACTCTAGTTGGAGTGCAGGAATGAGTCCTGCTGCAAAGCATTACATAAAAAATTGTAATTACATGCCCCTGTTAAACAGGGGCATAAAAATTGGGCCTTAGGCACTGGTACCACAACACTGCAACCCCTCACAGATACTGTACTTGGAGCACAGCAATGAGCCCTGTTGCAAAGTATTGCATCAAATTTTTTTATTACACGCCCCTGTTAAACAGGGGCTGAAAAATTGGGCCTTAGCCACTGGTGCTGGTGCCACGACACTGCAACCTCTCCCAGATACTCTAGTTGGAGTGCAGGAATGAGCCCTGCTGCAAAGCATTGCATAAATTTTTTTAATTACATGCCCCTGTTAAACAGGGGCATACAAATTGGGCCTTAGGCACTGGTGCCACAACACTGCAACCCCTCACAGATACTGTACTTGGAGCACAGCAATGAGCCCTGTTGCAAAGTATTGCATCAAAAATTGTAATTACACGCCCCTGTTAAACAGGGGCTGAAAAATTGGGCCTTAGCCACTGGTGCTGGTGCCACGACACTGCAACCTCTCCCAGATACTCTAGTTGGAGTGCAGGAATGAGCCCTGCTGCAAAGCATTGCATAAAAAATTGTAATAACACGCCCCTGTTAAACAGGGGCAGAAAAATTGGGCCTTAGCCACTGGTGGCGGCACCCAGAAACAAAAATGTTCTTCCAAGCTATCATCATCAATCGGATCATTGAGGAGGAGGGGGATAGTCAGTCAACATAACAGAACAGTCTCTCAGCATCAGCATCAGTCTTGAAGGGATGTGACATTTGAAAATAAATTAGTCTGTTATATCAGCTTCAGGTGTTTGGTAGCTGGTGGTGATCCAAGACTGGTTCATCTTTATGAAGGTCAGTCGATCAACAGAGTCGGTGGACAGGCGCACCCTGTGATCCGTGACAAATCCTCCAGCAGCACTGAATGTGCGTTCTGAAAGAACGCTGGATGCAGGACAGGCCAGTAGCTCAATTGCATACTGTGCAAGCTCTGGCCAGTGA
Source organism: Rana muscosa (assembly GCA_029206835.1). Lineage (NCBI taxonomy): Eukaryota > Metazoa > Chordata > Amphibia > Anura > Ranidae > Rana > Rana muscosa. Next base: position 527,503,774 of record CM055118.1, on the reverse strand, counting down.
TCCATCCTCAAGACCCAGTAAGCCAGAGGATTTTCGGTGGGGAAGGTGTCCAAGTCTGACCTTGCCCCTAGGTATTCCTGCACCATGTATATCAGACGCTGGCGATGGTTGCTGGAACCGATCATACCTTGGGGCTGCGGACTAAAGAATTGTCTGAACGCATCGGTCAGACGGCCACCTTCCCCACCGCTCCTTCTTTGACTGACCGAAGCCTCAGCAACTCGTTGTCCAGGACCAGGAGTTTGTAACCTCCCAGTCTCTGGGAACGCGTTGCACAGACCTTTCTGCAAGGCCTCCCGGAGTTGTCTCATCCTCTGCTCCCTCTGCGACGGTAAGATAAGGTCTGCAACCTTACCCTTGTACCGTGGATCATGGAGAGTGGCCAGCCAGTAATGGTCCCTCTCCTTGATCCGAAGAATACGAGGATCCTTCCGCAGACTTTGTGGGATCGGGGAGGCCATGCAGCGTAGGTTAGCTGAGGCATTCGGTCCGGAGTCCTCTGGGTCACTAAGGACGACATGATCCGCAGCCACCTCCTCCCAGCCACGTACAAGTCCACTGGTTTCTTGGGACTGTAAATCATCCCTAAAAGACTGCTGCTGATGATGCTGAGTGCCAGGCTCCACCTCCATGCTGACACAATCCTCCTCCTCCTCCTCTTCTTCCTTCTGTCCCACCCATCGCACAGGAACACTGTCTGGGTAAAGGGGGCCTTGAGAGGCAAGGAAGTCCTCCTCTTGCTGCCTCTGTTCTGCCTCAAGTGCCCTGTCCATTATTCCACGCAGCGTATGTTCCTACAGGTGGACAAGAGGTACAGTGTCACTGATGCATGCACTGTCACTGCTCACCATCCTTGTGGCCTCCTCAAATGGTGCCAGGACAGTGCATGCATCCCTGATCATGCCCCACTGGTGTGGTGAAAAAACCCGAGCTCCCCTGACCCTGTCCTGGTGCCGTAGTCACACAGGTACTCATTGATGGCCCTCTGCTGCGTGTGCAGCCGCTGCAGCATGGCCAACGTTGAGTTCCACCTGGTGGGCATGTCACATATAAGGCGGTTCTTGGGCAGGTTCAACTCCTTTTGCAGCTCAGCCAGGCGAGCACTGGCATTATAAGATCTGCGGAAATGCACACAGACTTTCCTGGCCTGCCTCAGGACATCCTGTAAGCCCGGGTACCTGCCCAAGAACCGCTGCACCACCAGGTTAAGGACGTGAGCCACACAGGGCACATGGGTCAGTTGTCCCTGTCGGGGAGAGGAGGTTGGTGCCATTGTCGCAAACTACCATTCCTGGCTTAAGCTGGCGTGGCGTCAACCACCTCTCGGCCTGCCCCTGCAGAGCAGACAGAACCTCTGCCCCAGTGTGGCTCCTGTACCCCAAACACACCAGCGCAAGCACGGCATGGCATCTTTTTGCCTGCGTACTTGCGTAGCCCCTTGAACGCCTACGGAGCACCGCTGGTTCAGAGGACAAAGCACAGGAAGAGGCCACGGAGGAAGAAGAAGAGGAGGGGGTGGAGGACAGAGGTGTGTCACAACCAGTAGTAGCATTTTGGAGGCGTGGCGGTGGAACATCCTCCAACACTACTGCACCTTGTCCTGCATCCTTCCCAGCTGCCAAAAAAGTGACCCAATGGGCCGTGAAAGAAAGGTAACGTCCCTGTCCATGCCTGCTGGACCATGAGTCAGCGGTAATATGCACCTTACCGCTGACCGCCCTGTCCAGCGAGGCCAAGACATTGCCTTCCACATGCCGGTAGAGAGCCGGAATCGCCTTCCGTGAGAAAAAGTGGCGTTTGGGAACCTGCCACTGAGGAACCGCACATTGCACTAACTCACGGAAGGGGGCCGAGTCTACCAACTGAAAAGGCAGCAGTTGAAGCGCTAGCAATTTAGCCAAGCTAGCATTCAACCGCTGGGCATGTGGATGGCTGGGAGTGAACTTCTTTCGACGGTCCAGCAGCTGGGGCAGGGAAATTTGCCTGCTAGAATCGGACGTCGGTGTACTGCTAGCAGAGTGGCCGCAAGTACTTGGCTGTGACACACCTAATTCTACACCTTCATTCCTCTCAGAGCAGGTTTCAGAGAGGACTGAAGGTATACTGGGGTTGGAGATCCCAGCTGATGCGGTGCAAGAAGAGGTCCGCTTTGTTCTTTGGTGTGGGTCTTTAAGGTAGGCTTGCCAACGAGCTGCCTGGAAGGTCAACATATGTCTGGTCAAGCATGTGGTGCCCAAGCGGGTGATGTTTTGGCCACGCGATATACGCTTGAGACATATGTTGCAAACAGCAGCTGTGCGATCTGATGCACTCGACTCAAAAAAGGTCTACACCAAAGAACTTTTTGAATAACGGGCAGAGGCAGCACCCTGCAGAGGCGGAGCTCTGCGGTGTGATTCCGTCAGTGTGCTGCCCTTACGCTGGCCCCCCGAGGGCATCCTGCCTCGTTGGAGATGTGCCTCCTCCTCAGCCTCCTCCTCCTCCTCCTCTCTCCTATTAGGCACCCACGTGGAGTCAGTGACCTCATCATCCCCTCCCTCCTCATCACTGGAGCCAATCTGGCAGTATGCTGCAGCTGCTGGAACATGACTGCCAGATTGGTGTCCTTCTTGAGCATCCCCTCTCTCTGTTCTCACGCTACTGCCTTCCTCTAGCTGGGTATCATCATCAGACCCTTCGAAACGCTGGGCATCCTCCTGGAGCATGTACCCAACACTGTGCTCAAACAGTTCGGGGGACTCCTCAGGAGGACATGGTTGGTCTAGGGAACGAGTGACTGATGATGACATTAATACCAGGGAAGAGGACGCTTTGGCAGCTGCTTTGCCAGTACCCTGAGCCTGGGTGAGAGAGGATGAGGAGGATGAGGAGAGCTTGGTCATCCACTCTACCAAGTCTTCGGCATGATGCGGCTCAACACGTCCAGCTGCCGAAAAGAAGGACAAGCGTGTCCCATGGCCACGTGCTGATGGCGATGCACCGCGTCCACGACCAGCACTGTTGTCTCTAGACACAGAGCCTGCTTGCCCTCTTTTATTGGCTCCTGACTGTCTGCCTCTCCTTGTTTGCCTTCCAGACATTCTAATGGCCTGCAGGGAAATGGGAAAACCAGCAATAAGGCCTAGCTTCAGGAGTATATTTTACAGGAATCACACTACGCCTGCTGTAGGTGCTGCAAATGCCTGTTGGTGTAACACACCAGGAAAAAGCAGCAATACCGGCTAACTTCAGGTGTAATATGGTCAGGAGGCACACTCCGCCCGCTGTAAGTGCCGCAAATGTCTGTTGGTGTAACACACCAGGAAAAAGCAGCAATACAGGCTAACTTCAGGTGTAATATGGTCAGGAGGCACACTCCGCCCGCTGTAAGTGCCGCAAAATCCTGTTGGTGTAACACACCAGGAAAAAGCAGCAATACAGGCTAACTTCAGGTGTAATATGGTCAGGAGGCACACTCCGCCCGCTGTAAGTGCTGCAAAATCCTGTTGGTGTAACACACCAGGAAAAAGCAGCAATACAGGCTAAGTTAAGGTGTAATATGGTCAGGAGGCACACTCCGCCCGCTGTAAGTGCCGCAAAATCCTGTTGGTGTAACACACCAGGAAAAAGCAGCAATACAGGCTAAGTTCAGGTGTAATATGGTCAGGAGGCACACTCCGACCGCTGTAAGTGCCGCAAAATCCTGTTGGTGTAACACACCAGGAAAAAGCAGCAATACAGGCTAAGTTCAGGTGTAATATGGTCAGGAGGCACACTCCGCCCGCTGTAAGTGCCGCAAAATCCTGTTGGTGTAACACACCAGGAAAAAGCAGCAATACAGGCTAAGTTCAGGTGTAATATGGTCAGGAGGCACACTCCGCCCGCTGTAAGTGCCGCAAATGTCTGTTGGGGTAACACACCAGGAAAAAGCAGCAAGACAGGCTAAGTTCAGGTGTATAATGTGCAGGAGGCTTAGCAACAATGACACTGACACTGTCCCCTGCCTATCCTTCTCTCTCCCTGCACACAAGGTTTATCAAAGTATATGACACTGACACTCTCCCTGCCTATCCTTCTCTCTCCCTGCACACAAGGTTTAGCAAAGAATATGACACTGACACTGTCCCCTGCCTATCCTTCTCTCTCCCTGCACACAAGGTTTATCAAAGTATATGACACTGACACTCTCCCTGCCTATCCTTCTCTCTCCCTACACACAAGGTTTAGCAAAGAATATGACACACACTCTCCCTGCCTATCCTTCTCTGTCCCTACACACAAGGTTTAGCAAAGAATGGATTTGACACTGTCCCTGCCTATCCTTCACTTTCCCTGCTCCGGAACACACTACAGGAGGCCGCCGTGCTGGCGGCCTTTTATAGTGTGGGGCGTGTACTAAACCCCCTCAGCTATAATTGGCCACAGGCATCCTGCCTGTGGCCAATCATTGCTCTCCTCGCTGCCGGCGCTGTGATTGGCCAAGCATGCAGGGTCACAGTGCATGCTTGGCCAATCACAGCGCCGGGATTACACTGCGATGGCGCAGTGTATTGTGGGCCGTTCGCGTCACTCGAATTTGGCGCAAACGGCCCAAATCGTTCGTTGTTCGCCGAACGCGCGAACAGCCGATGTTCGAGTCGAACCTATGTTCGACTCGAACACCGAGCTCATCCCTACTCATGAGTTTGCATGGCTCCAATGGGGAGGGCTATTGGGGGCACTTTAATCCCACCTATGCATTTTTTCACTTGTTCAAAAATGAGCCATCAATGGAAGCACCCCCAATTTTTTTCATGACAGAGTCACTTTAAAATGTAATTTTAATGGTGCGAAAGTGCAGGAAAAGGCATGAGGAGGTTAGCAATGGCTTATTGATTGATGAAGGACAATAGTTATTAGAAAAGATTTTCACACCTATTTAACCACTTAAGCCCCGGACCAATATGCAGCTAAAGGACCAGGCCCCTTTTTGCGATTCGGCACTGCGTCGCTTTAACTGACAATTGCGCAGTCGTGCGACGTGGCTCCCAAACAAAATTGGCGTCCTTTTTTTCCCACAAATAGAGCTTTCTTTTGGTGGTATTTGATCACCTCTGTGGTTTTTATTTTTTGTGCTATAAACAAAAATAGAGCGACAATTTTGTAATGGCGGCGATCAGTGATTTTTTTCGTGACTGCGACATTATGGCGGACACATCGGACACTTTTGACACATTTTTGGGACCATTGTCATTTTCACAGCGATCAGTACTATAAAAATGCACTGGTTACTGTGAAAATGACACTGGCAGTGAAGGGGTTAACCACTAGATGGCGCTGTAGGGGTTAAGTGTACCCTAAGAAGTGATTCTTACTGTAGGGGGCGTGGCTACATGTTACAAATCACTGATCGTCTGTTCCGATGACAGGGAACAGACGAACACTGACATGCCACGGAGAAGAACGGGGAAATGTTTGTTTACACTCACCTCTCCCCGTTCTTCAGCTCTGTGACCCGATCGCGGGACACCGGTGGCGATCAGGTCCTCGGGTCCCGCAGGTGCGGTCACGGAGCTCAGGACCGGGTCGCGGGGCTCTTAAAGGGCAACGTACCTGTACGTTGATGTGCCCAGCCATGCCATTCTGACGACGTATTTCGGCGTGAGGCGGTCCTTAAGTGGTTAAAGGAGAAGTACGGCTGAAGCTCTTTTGGCCATACTTCTCTCCTGTGTGCACTCCTGTGTCCCAGTTTCAGCTGACAGTGGGCTGAAGCCAACTGTCAGCTGGCATCACAGAGCCAGTGCAGGCTCTGCAGGGATCCCAACAAAAATGTTGGGGTCCACCCAGATGCCTGACCCGCAGCTAGCTTAGCCTCTCAGCACCATGCCAGAGCTAGCCGCTCCCACCCCCTTCACAGTCCAGTGCTCCAGTGAGTGCTGGAGAGGCAGAGTAATGGCCGGTGACTGACAGTTGACCATCACTGCTCTCAGCTCAATGAAGACTGAGAACTGAGCAATCAGTGGTCACATGATGGCTCAGTTCTCGGTTTTAGAACTGGTGGGAGACAGCTCCAGCATCAGACCAATGCTGCAGCCACATAGATAAGTATGTAGGTTTATTATTTTGACATCCATCACTTCTCCTTAAATTACTCATTCTACTTGAAAATCTGCCAGAAAGTTTAAGGACCATCAACCAGTGGCAGTGCATCCATTAAGGGTGCACCGGCGCCACACCCTCTCTCCAGCAACCCCCTCTATGACTAATGGATAGATTCATGCATTGCATGAATCTATCCATGGCCGCTGCCACCACCTCTATTGAGGCATCCAGCCCCTTTTTGGACGCCGGGCATCTGAATTCCAGTGGCGGGGTGTATTTTGAAGCACCTGATTAGAGCCATAGGCTCTACTAGGCTTCAAAAAAGGTGAACTGTGAGCGCAAAGCATTGTGCTCGCAGTCCACCCAGGTGTGTTAGAAAAGTGAATGAATATTCGCTTTCCTAACACTGAACCGCCTCTCCGCCTATCAGGTGCGCTGTAGATCCATCTTCAATCTTGATGCCCGCCGCTACCGCCGGACCCGAAAAAATAAAAAAATCTCTGCCCGCAACAAAGGCTAACTGCTGACTGCAGGCTCCGCCATTTGACAGTTCTTATATAGGTAAGGGGTGGGGCCACCAGGTGATGTCACCTGGTGGCACCGCCAACATACTCATTCACCACCCATACTCATTCACATAGGGGTGGGTGGGATCTGGGGGCCCCCTGTCCACAGACCCCCACAACCACAGCCCAGGGTTGTGGGGAAGAGGCCCTTGTCCCCATCAATATGGGGACAAGGTGCTTTAGGGTCGAGGGGCAGAGCTCGTCCCCCCCTTTCCTGGCCTGCCAGACTGCATTCTTGGATAAGAGTCTGGTATGGATTTTGGGGAGGACCCCACGCCATTTAAAAAAAAAACTGTCAAAATCCATACCAGACCTAAGGGTCTGGTATGGATATTGGGGGGGACCCCATGCAATTAAAAATAAAAATTAAAATTTTTAACAGTTTTTTTTTTTAACAGAGTGGTAATGATGTGGAATTCTCTTCCACAAGTAGTGGTATCAGCAGGTAGCGTCAATAAAAAAAAACTATTAGATGGGCACCTTAACAACTACAACATAAAGGGGTATACGATGTACTATTGACATAAACACATACACACACCATAGGTGTTTAACTGGATGGACTGGTGTCTTTTTTCAGCCTCACCAACTACAGCTGTATGTAACTATGTATTACTGCTTTTCCAAAGATTCAGTAGGGTAAGTTAGCATTGTTACCCCAGAACAGGAACCATCAGGTGATAAGGGAAAAAAGTCTGGGAAACAAATCGAATGCAACCACCACATTTAAAGTGACACTAAACTATCCTTATTCTCCAAAAACAATCCAAAAACATACACCACATAATTGTCCTGTAATCTATTATTCATTAAACTGTTTCTTAAGCCCATACATGGAGCATATTTCTTTCGTGAAACCACGGGTCATGTCTAGAATATCATGAGTAGTTCTAATCTCTTATGTACAAAAATAGGCATAAGAGATTAGAACTATTCATGATATTCTACACACATATAATTCACTTATTGGCTGTGGAATGGCTTTTGGGAATCTCCCCACGGGCCTGGCAGCCTTATACCACCAAGCTCTTCATAGGTACAATTTAAGTATTCTTTTATTAAGATCGGAGGTCCTAATGAAGCGGGGCTTCCCACAAAATGCGTCGACCTACTAGACGGCTCTCAAGGCCATATGAACAATAACTCCAGATGGCTAACTTGTGTATATGATTTTAACATAAAATTATTTTAATACTTGCGATATGTTCAATAAAATACAAAAATGTTATATATGATTACATTGTCTGTCTGTACTTTACCTAAGGAGGTACTTTATATATAAAGTCCAATTTCTGTAACAGTGTTTGTATTGTTTGAAGAGTAGTTGGTGCTTGGAACAGACTTGTAGCAGAGGTAGTGAGTCAGTCAACAGTAATTCAAACATGCTTATGACAAACATAGATCTATAATTAGACAAAAAAAATTACAGAAATTTTTTTAAAAATAAAAATACAAAAACATGTATAAACACTTTCTATGTTTCTACGACTACTAAGCTGCAATATAGAACATTATTGTTTTTGGGTTCAGATACACTTTAAGAACAGACTTCAAATGATTTTTAGATTTGTGACATCTATGTATTTTTATTTTTGACCTTTGCAATAAAATGAGCTAGGCTGACTGCTGCTGTGTATTCAGGGAACCATGAATTTGCCTTTTTTTTACTGGGTGGAAAAAAATTGAAAAAATTCTAGCACATATTTTAAACTAGTATTATGACCTTTTGTCTCTTACACACTTTGTACAGGAAAATGATAAGGGAAGGAATGTGCTGATCTGAATACTGTAGTTTATTGTGGATACAATAATGTCACAGTGGTGTGGATTTTGGCACATAAAATAAAATATACTGTGTAAAAATGGAGATAAGTTCACTCCACTTAAATTGTCACGTCTATTTGGAATGTCATTTGTATTCATAATTGGGTTCGGTCCTTACTGGGTAAATTCTGAATATAAAAGGCAAACACTTAAGGATAGCCAGCCAAAATAATAAAGTTTGGCTTATACTCTACATGTGTACTCTCCAAATACTCATACATCTGACACGCTATAAGCACATTTATTTTTGCATTTAAATTACTTCATTCAACAACACGCACACAGGAAAAGAAAAAAAAACAAAACACTTCAAGGTAAACATTTTAGACAAAATAGGTCACATCCCAGATCCACCCAAACTTCATAACTCCACGTAACTCAATTGGCATGAAGCCATCCGCCATTAGTTGACAATTTGGGGAAATCTGTTCCTTTAGCCATAGAGAACATAAAGTTACAGTATTTGTTTTTGCATTATTAGCTGAGATGTCCAGAGTCACTGCACTTCATGCGTCTGACAGGAAATCTGCTGTATGTGCTGTTCTCAGATTCTTTCAGTGGCGGTCCGTCCATTAGGAGCGCACGGGCGGCGCCCCCCCCCCCCCAGCTGGATGCATGGATTCCAATCAGGTTTTTTTTTGAGCACATGATTAGAGTCAGATGCTTTAATAGGCTTCAAAAAAGGGAGGGCTTGGAGCACTGCGCCCGAAGCCCACCCAGTTGTGTGACAGTAGCGAATGAATATTCGCTATTGTAACACTGATTCTCCTCCCGGTCAATCAGGAAGCGGGTCATGAGACCTGTCACCCAATTGGCCCAAAAGGAGGAGAAAAGACGCTGCCACCGCCCACGAGATGGGGTGACCGACCAGGGGTGGGGGGGTGCCGCCTGTGACCTGGCCGACAGACCGGAGGGGGTAGGGTCGTTTTCCACCCTCCCTAAATAAAATAAAAAAACACACCAGCCACCACTGGTTTGTTTTATTCATTTCAGTCATATTCCTAGGTTACATAATGGGGCTTATTACTAAAGGCAAATAGACTGATGTACTGCAGTTGCACCCATTCTCCTTAGTAAATGTAAACATGGTGAAGCTTCACTTTGTAAAGAATACCCAATCAGGTGCAAGGAAAAAAAAAAACATTTTTACTTGCATCTGATAAGCAGAACTTTACCACATTTACTAAGCTCTGGGGAAAATGAGTGCAACTTTACTAAAGTGCACAGCCTAATTGCCTTAGTAAATCACATTGAACGAAACAAAACCAGACATGATTCCCCCATCCGCACATCCGAAGTGGATGGGGGAATCCCCCCCACTGAGTTATTGTATTCTGACAACGGGAAGACTTCCCCCACCATCAGAATGCATACACTGATCCCCATTGCAGGCTATAGCGGGAAGCGCTGATCGGAGCGGGGAAAATCCAATGGGACGGTTGTACAGAAGTTGATCGATACATCGACTTCTATACAACACCCCTGTCCCTGCTGAACCGGCCAATCCATGTATGACCGGCATAAAGTGTTACTAAACCCACAACAGTAAAATCAGTGTGTATATGCAGTAAAGCATGCTCGTTATACTCACTGTGGAACCTAAGGGGTTAATCCTCCGCAGTGTGTAAAAAGGCCGTCTGATCCTCCCCTTCTTCCAGTGACTTTAGAACATATCCGGATAAGACAGAGCTTTTGAGTCAGGCTGCACAAGCTCAGTTTGGTGTGTATTGCTAGAGAGGTTTTTTCATTTTTCTTGGGAAAGTGCGTGTGATTAGCACAGGGCCAATCAGCACTGTCCAGGCAGAGGGTCAGGGGTCCTGATAGGACAGCTCAGTGCAGTATGAAAACTCCTCCTACAAGCTTTACCAGGAACTGATAGAAGTCACAAGACTGCTATATACTGCTGATGAGAAAGAGTATTTAGCAGTTTATATTTACTAAAATATATGCATCTCCATGTTCTGTGGGAGGCCAGATATAGTGAATGTAGGGTGCTGGGTTTAGTAACACTTTAAGACAATGTGCTGTCTATTACTTTATAAATCAGGATCTGACATAAAGATTTCATATGTTGCAGTTCACTTATCAAAGTATGGCATTTTCTGTCTGGTAGTATCCATATTACAATGCTAGGTTCGGCCATTATCAAAAATGGCTTTGAAGCTCAAGGCTATAATCTCTGTGTGGACAATCTCATTAACGCTTTTGTTTTGCTACAGCTTCAGAGTTTTAAATTTAAATCTAAAAAAACAAAACAAAAAAATATATATAATTTTTTTCTGCTGCTGATCATAGCGATATAGCAGCAGCAAAAAAAAAAAAAAAAAAGGGAATTTTCCATATGCTCTCTAAGATTTTAAGATTTTGAGCTTTATTTCTACAACCTGTGACAGTTTCACTATAGATTTGAGTTCATCTGTACTGCCAATGCAAGGTCCACTATATTTGCAACTAATGAATGACCATTCTTCTATAAATGCATAATATATCAACACATCAACCCCATTCTAATGGAGCAGAAGATGAAATAACAGCTCCATTATCTGTGTACGACTGATAAAAGCACTTTTACTGACTAAACTGGGCAATAGCTAAGGATTTATTATTAATAAAGCATGTGTTTAGAAAGATCTGTTCAACCATTTTTAACATGGTGCCATAGAAACAGTAATTCATTGAATATATGTTTCTAAAAAAAAAAAAAAAAAAAAGAAAACACCATATTCACCTTAAGCACTCTGGAAGATTTTACCCCCTTCATGACCAGAGCATTTTGTGCTACTGTATATAGCACTGGGCTCCTTTAACTGGTAATTGCACGGTCATGCAACACTGTACACAAATGAAATGTATGCAATATATTTTTCACACAAATAGAGCTTTCTTTTAGTGGTAAATGATCCCCACTAGGCTTTTTCGTTTTTGTGATATAAACAAAAAAAGATGCAAAATTTTGGACAAAAAAAATCCAATATTTGTTATTTTCTGCTTTAAAACATATCCAAAAAAAAAAAAAACTAAATTCTTCATACATTTAGCCCCAAAAAAATATTCTTCTACATGTCCCAATAAGTGTATATTATTTGGTTTGCGTGAAAGTTATAGCGTCTGGTATGGATACTGGAATATTTTTTTTTATACTAGTGTAGCGACCTCAGCCCTCTCACCCCTTCTCATTCATGGCTTGTCTGTCTCGTCTAAGGGTTAGCACTGGGGGGAAGGATGAGATACACCACGGCCCATGTCCTCCAATGTGTAGAGGTGAAGGCCAGGTTTTGTGTATGTGTCCCAGAGTCAAATCCTCTCCTCGGATTAACTCCCCTTTGCGCCTAGTAACCAGAGTTCCACACACTGAAAAGGTCCAACTCGTATTTATTCTTATCAATAAATAGGCATACAGCACAGACAGGTTGAGACCCATATACCACTTCAGTATTTGTGGGGAGTAGGCCAAGGCACAATTCTTTTAGATAGAGCTAACCACTGTGGTGTCACCAGTGGCGAATAGTCACTGCCACTGACTATATTGAACAGAACATGAATTACCTTCGCTAACGTAGCCCCTATCAGGGGAAGGACATCCGTCCAAGACAGTTACCAGAGGCCTCTCCGTCACCAGCAAATGCTGCGCTGGACTCTCCAGAGAAGTTCCGCTCACCGGCCTCCTCGTCTCAGACACGGGCACCCAAGGAGCCAGGACTCCCTCTGATTCCTCCACCCTCGCGGAACTCAGTCGAAGGTACTGAGCTCCAGGCTTCCGCCATAGTACCTCACCCCAGGCCAAAGGTGCCTGAAATGGACTCCATCTCCCGCTCCGGCCAGGTCAAGGGCACCTGGGCCCGGAACTCCGGAACGACAGCACCCAGGCTGAAGGTGCCTGGGCGCAGCTGCGTCCTCCGACTCTGAACCCTGAGGTCAGGGCGTCTGCCCCTTTTATCTCCTCTCCCTTTGCGTCACAGCGGGTTCCCCGCCCCACTGTACCAGCGCCAGGAAAGGACAAAAAGGGAAGCAGTCTTGCGGTGAGTGTTCAACCCCGGCCAGGGTGACAGCGCCACCTGCAGGCCGCAGGGAACCTCACACCACCAGAATCCTCCAAGAACCACAAAAGGATCTTAGATTCCCTGACAATCAATGCATCTAGGTTACACTACCACCCAGATGCCTCCCCTAAATTCAAACACCCGCTACACTAGTAATGACTGTGATCAGTGACTTATAGTGGGACTGTGATAGTGTGGTGAGAAATCTGACCCTGGCTGGGGGTACACTAACTGACTGACACTGACATCAATAGTGACACCAATACAGTGATCAGTGCTAATACTATACACTGTCACTGTACTAATGACACTGGCTGGTAAGGGGTTAACACCTAGGGGCAATCAAGGGGTTAAATATGTGCCTAACTATGTGTAATGTGTAGGTTATGTGATGCTTTTATGTTCCATTCACACCTGGGCGATTTGAATCGCAGAAAAACGTGGGACACTTTTGCGATGCCATTACATTTCTCAATGGCACCCCAAATGTGGTGCGATTTTGCAGCGTGACAAATCGCGGCAAAATTGCACAAACAAAATCACGGGGCGCGTGTTGCCCGTGATTTGTCACGTTTAGGGTGCCATTGGGAAATAATGTCATTGCATTTTGCTGCGATTCTGAATCGCGGGCAGAATCGCTGCGATTCCGCCCATGATTCAAATCGCCCAGGTGTAATTGGAGCCTTACTAAGCGATCTTGCTGTTTTTTTCCCTGTTTTGAGGGAATAAAAAAACAGCAAGATCACCTGTCATTGTTTGCACATCTGTGTTGGGCTTGTGCGCACCCCATACCCAGGAGTGCTGGTTCACATATCAGATACGTTGTCCAGCGCAGAGAGGCCGCACTGCCAGCGTACAAGTGGGTGAGGTGGTCGGCAAGTGGTTAAAGCAGAACTCAAGGAATAATATTTTTTTCATACTTACCTTGGTCCAGGTTGGCTTGATGTAAATATCTATTTATGTTATCTGGAGGGCCACTGGGAATGTTAAAAATCACATTAGTCTTGGCTAGATAGAGAGATAGTCTTGACATTCTGGGTGCTTCTCTAGTAGCTTCCCCTCTGCACACTGACCACAGATGATGGCTCGCTAAGCACCTCTGCCATTCAGAGAACAGTGTTCACTGATTAGACGAGATGAAGAGGAGGAGCGGATGATGACACAATCTCCATCTTGTCCAACCAGAGAATGTTTTGTATCTATTGAAAAAATACAAGGCATTCTCTGAGTGGTGGCACTATTGAGCGATGATTCCCTCTATTCAGTGTGCAGGGGGTAATCCGCTGGAGCAGCACCAGGCAGATTACGGCTATCACTATATGTAGCGAAGGCTACTACTGTGATTTTGTAAGCATTCCCCAGCCACCTTCTGGAAAACAGCTATGGATAAATACATCGAGCCAAACTGGACAAATATAAGTATGAAAAATGATCATTCCTGGAGTTCTCCATTATTCATTAAATTGGTTGTAAACCCCATTCATGAAATTTGAACCAAGCACATATCTGTAGTATTTACTTGTCTTTCTCCAAAGCTCTAAGTGTTGATTCTCTCTGGTGCTTCATTTATCTTATATCAGCATGAGTCATTTCTGACAAGTTCTCCGACACATGAGATAACATAACATGAGATCACGTACCTGGTTGAAGCCGAGCTGACCGGAGGGCTTTCCCTTACAACTCCTGTCCTGTTTCTCCTGAAGGTGGTGACAGGATATAACTGGGCACGGAGTGGTATGGGTGCCTGATTTGAGATCCTGGACAGAAGATACCGTACTTGCAGCAGGTGCCAAGCAGCGGGCAGGTTTGTGGACTGGCAGATACAGATACACGCCAACAGGTGCAGAACAGCAGGCAGACTGGTGGACTGGCAGGTGCAGGACAGCAGACAGCAACCAAGCTGGTGAGCAGGCAGATGCAGGGTCTCGGGTAGTCAGGCAGGCAGAAGTCGGTAATGGCCAAGCAGCAGAGGTACAGAATCGGATCTAGAGAAGAGCAGGGCTAAGCCAGGGTCGGTATCAGGCGAGCAGAGAAGGCCCCAGAATGATAGGCAAAAGACAGAGTCGGGTCACAAGCCAGGTCATCAATAAGGTATCAGGAACGAGCAGAGTCAAACAGGCTGGGTATACACAGGAACAAGCACAGGATCAAGTCGCAGACGGTAGAAGCTGACGACCACTCAGCAATCTTCTGGTCTATGGAGCCAGAGATACATTAGTGAGTAAAAAATGTCTAGTTGTCACTCGCAAATTCTTATGCGCATACGCGTGAGTTACAGAACCTCTAGTTGTCACTCGAGACTTCTTATTAGCAATAGGGATGAGCCGCACACCCTGGTTCGGTTCGCGGCAGAACATGCGAACGGACAGAAAGTTTGCGAGAACTTTCAAACACCGTTAAAGTCTATGGGACTCGATCATCAAAAATCAAAAGTGCAAATTTTAAAGGCTAATATGCAAGTTATTGTCCTAAAAAGTGTTTGGGGACCCGGGTCCTGCCCCAGGGGACATGTACTGTATCAATGCAAAAAAAAGTTTTAAAAAACGTCCGTTTTTTTTCGAGAGTAGTGATTTTAATAATGCTTAAAGTGAAAAAATAAAAGTGAAATTCCCTTAAATATTGTACCTGGGTGGTGTCTATAGTATGCCTGTAAAGTGGTGCGTGTTTCCCGTGTTTAGAACAGTCCCTGCACAAAATGACATTTCTAAAGGAATAAAAGTCATTTAAAACTGCTTGCGGCTGTAATATAATGTCAGGTCCTGGCAATATGGATGAAAATTATTGAGAAAAACGGCATGGGTACCCCCATTACTAGGCCCTTCGGGTCTTGTATGGCTATTAAGGGGAACCCCGCACCCAAATTAAAAAAAGAAAAGGCGTGGGGCCCCCAGGCACTATATACTCTGAACAGCAGTATACAGGCGGTCCAAACAGGACAGGGACTGTAGATTTGTTCTTAAGTTGAATCTGTTTGTAATTTGGAACAGGTACATTTTGTAAGTGTAGCTCCAGCCAAAAAAATCTATTTTTAAGCTTTTTGGATAAAATAGGGAAAGGTTACCATCACCCCTGTAACATTTGTTTTGCTGTCTGTGCCCCTGTTCAGAAGATTTCACCTCACTTTCTGTCCCAATGACAATTGGATTTAGAAAATTTGGGTTTTTTAGGGAAACAAGGATTGGTGATAAAGCATCAGTGGAGACACCTTTTTCCCATATTAACTCTTACAGGAGAGAATTTCCCTTCCTAGGGGTAGATTTCCTCTCACTTCCTGTTGTCTCCCTCCGTTTTTAAGTAGGAGTCGTTTGTAAGTTGGATGTTTGAAAGTAGGGGACCGCCTGTATATACTATACGGCCTGCCCTATATACTCTGCCGAAAATTTGGCCTTAGGTGTTGGTGGTACCAGAACACTGTAAGCCCTCACAGTTACTCTTGGTGGGCGCTGGAACGGGCCCTGCTGTGAAATATTATATCAAGAATTTTAATCACATGCCCCTGTTGAACAGGGGCAAAAAAAAATGGGCCTTAGGCAGTGGTGGTGGAGGCACAACACTGTAAAGCCTCACAGTTACTCTTGGTGGGCACAGGAACGGGCCCTGCTGTAAAATATTAGATCAAAAATTGTAATTACGCGCCCCTGTTAAACAGGGGCAGAAAAATTGGGCCTTAGGCGGTGGTGGTGGCACAACACTGTAAAGCCTCACAGATACTCTTGTTTAGCGCAGGAATGGACCCTGCTGAGAAATATTAGATCAAAAATCGTAATTACGCGTCAACAGGGGCAGAAAAATTGGGCCTTAGGCTGTGGTGGTGGTACCACAACACTGCAAAACCTCACAGATACTCTAGTTGAGCACAGGAACGAGCCCTGCTGCGAAATATTACAGCAAAAATTGTAATTACACGCTCCTGTTAAACAGGGGCAGAAAAATTGAGCCTTAGGTGGTGGTGCCACAACACTGCAACCCCTCACAGATACTCTAGTTGAGCGCAGGAACGAGCCCTGCTGCAAAATATTACAGCAAAAATTGGAATTACATGCCCCTGTTAAACAGGGGCAGAAAAATTGTGACTGGAAAATGGAAACACACATGGGAGAAATGTAAGCGCTGCAAACCCCGGTATATATGATAATGGACATTTTTCCCCAATGGGGCTTTGGACAGCAATATAAATGTGATCGAAAAATAGTATGTCGAATAAAAGTATAAAACATATTTATTTGATAGTTGTCAAAAGACACAGTTAGGTTACAATGAATAAAACACGTAAAACGGTCTGGCCAGATAAATTCCTGCATATTCCAATATTACCATACATGCAAAATGTAAAACAAGATTGCATAACAAATGTATGTGGGTGTAAATCTCCGACGCATTTCGACCATTCGGTGGTCATCTTCAGGGGGATCGTTGACTTCAAATATTCCAAATATTCAAATATTCGAAAAATATATAATCATACATCACCGTACAAGTATGGTATGGCGATATAGTTACTGCTTAAAAATGGAGTAGACAGTTGCATGGCCAGGAATTTCAGGTAACCATGGAGCAATCCGGAGGGTCATGTAGTCGCCCGCCAACCCCCCACACACAGGGGGAAGGAGCCCGATCCATTGGGCTTACAAGAAGCCACACCGGTGACGCCTGCCAGAAGGCAGGGAAGGACAGGAGAAACAACACCTGCAACAAGTTCACAAATTAATGACCATATATTGAATAAAGAGATAGGGTAAGTTAGCTCTTGGCTGTATTGCAAGAGTGCTAAATGGGAATTATATATATTAAGTATATGGACTAGCTGCGATCTTATTTATAAATGTATAAGCATCAAGGTGTCCTAGGGTTACAATAATATGGTAGGTCAATGTAAATTAAGTGATAATGATATCACTTCAAATATTCAAAAATTATATAATCATACATCACAGTACAAGTTATTTTATATGTCTCTTAGAGTCAACGATCCCCCTGAAGATGACCACCGAATGGTCGAAACGCGTCAGCTATTTACACCCACATACATTTGTTATGCAATCTTGTTTCACATTTTGCATGTATGGTAATATTGGAATATGCAGGAATTTATCTGGCCAAACTGTTTCACGTGTTTTATTCATTGTAACCTAACTGTGTCTTTTGACAGCTTTCAAATAAATATGTTTTATACTTTTATTCGACATACTATTCCCCATTGGGGAAAAACATCCATTATCATATATACCGGGGTTTGCAGCGCTTACATCTCTCCCATGTGTGTTTCCATTTTCCTATATAATACTGGGTGGCCAAACACCCGCTTCCCCCCACCACACTAGAGAGATAAGACAGGAGTTTTGTGTTGTGTTCTTTAGTCCCTATGATCCCTGCATATTATAAAATAAGTTTAACCTTAATAATATAATTGAATCAGTGATTTATGTTAGCCTCAATAGGCCACACACCATTAAATTTGGGAACCAGATTGCACACATATCTTTTCCCTTCCCTATGCATTAGGACCAATTTAATCAATTGGATTCCTTTTCTGCAGTATCCTCCACATTAATATGTGTTGGGGATCTTTTATATGCAGAGATTGGGGATTTCTAAATCAACGCATGGCCCCTGTATAACTTTAAGATTAATATAACATCATTTGTTGTCATTTGACCCACTAAGATTTTTTGGCACCAACCAGTTAGAGTTGTCACCTCATCCCTTTAAAACCGAACACATATCAATTAAACAGGTTCTGTGGCTGATTAAGTTGGTAATTAAACTCACTTGGTGCCTTATCTGCATTCAATTGGCCTCAGAACCTGTGTAAGTCATATGTGTTCGGTTTTAAAGGGATGAGGTGGCAACCCTACAACCAGTATGTACCATCATTATGGTTCATGCTACTACCTCATGCCTTTAATACAGTCCATTAACCATTGGATCACGGCGGGTCTGTGCTGCCCCTGTCCCCCCCCTGGGGGGTCGGACCCTGGTCCTTTTGTGCTTCACGGCAGGATAAGGGGATGTGGAATCTTCCGCTTTCCCCGCAATGCTCTGGTCGGCGGAGGGGCGCTACCGTCCCGCCTGCCGACCTGAGCTTCACCCTGTCGTTGGCGTCCTGCGACCATCTCCGGGTCGCTCGCGGTGCGGTGCGCATGTGCGAGGAATCTCGACATGCGCGCTGTCCTGTGACGCCTTGCGTTTTGCATTGGAGATGACGGCAGTAGCCGAGGCAATAATATAAATTGTATTTTTATTTGTTTGCCTTCCGGGACGCAGAGGAAGCCACACTATGGGCAGTCATTAACGCGGCCTCCACGCCACAGCTCTGAAGGGAGGGGGAGGGAGATCACACCTGTGCACACCTACCCTAATTGCCTTGAGGCATATATTAATGACTGCCTGTTTGTGGATCAAACCATGATTCCACGCTGGCAAAGACGGACGACACTGCACACATCTTGTCTGGGCTCCTGAGCTTTTACTTTTTTATAGCCAGGCTCCAACTACATTCAACCTGCCATCCATACAGGCCACTATAGGCTGTATAAGGTAAACTATAACATTAGATCTACCATTCATAATCATTCTTGAATCATCCTCATCTCACACCTTTTTCACCAGCCTCAGCACACTGCTGATCTCCTTTCACATTCTTGCATAATTTTCACCCTTCTCTCACATGCTTCATTAGCTGTTGACATGCATTTCATTCATTCACAGCATATATTCACATTACCAACACTTTCTACTATCCTACAGCCCTTTATGGGCAGCTTGACCTACCACCATGCAGTTTGTGCGATTTTCATCACTTCACTGACGCTCACTTAATAATTTTTTACTTTTAGTCCATTGACTTCCCATTCTTTCACACATGATTCAAGTATCATTATCACTTAATTTACATTGACCTACCATATTATTGTAACCCTAGGACACCTTGATGCTTATACATTTATAGATAAGATCGCAGCTAGTCCATATACTTAATATATATAATTCCCATTTAGCACTCTTGCAATACAGCCAAGAGCTAACTTGCCCTATCTCTTTATTCAATATATGGTCATTAATTTGTGAACTTGTTGCAGGTGTTGTTTCTCCTGTCCTTCCCTGCCTTCTGGCAGGCGTCACCGGTGTGGCTTCTTGTAAGCCCAAGGGATCGGGCTCCTTCCCCCTGTGTGTGGGGGGGTGGCGGGCGATTACATGACCCTCCGGATTGCTCCATGGTTTCCTGACATTCCTGGCCATGCAACTGTCTACTCCATTTTTAAGAGGTAACTATATCGCCATACCATACTTGTACTGTGATGTATGATTATATATTTTTCAAATATTTGAAGTTATTTTATATGTCTCTTAGAGTCAACGATCCCCCTGAAGATGACCACCGAATGGTCGAAATGCATCGGGGATTTACACCCACATTCATTTGTTATGCAATCTTGTTTCACATTTTGCATGAATGGTAATATTGGAATATGCAGGAATTTATCTGGCCAGACCGTTTTACGTGTTTTATTCATTGTAACCTAACTGTGTCTTTTGACAACTTTAAAATAAATATGTTTTATACTTTTATTCGACATACTATTTTTCGATCACATTTATATTGCTGTCTAAAGCCCCATTGGGGAAAAACGTCCATTATGAAAAATTGCGACTTATGCCCCGTACACACGATCGTTTTTAATGTCATTTTTTAAACCGACGTTTTTCTCCTCGTTTTTTTTCATGTTTCATCTCAAGCCTGCCTTGCGTACACACCATCATTTAAAAAAACGATCAAGCAAAGCGCAGTGACGTTCAACACGTACGACGGCACTATAAAGGGGAAGTTCCGTTCGAATGGCGCCACCCTTCATGTTAGTAAAGTTTTTTGGGCGACGATTCGCGCTTTTCAGTCCGTTACTGTGTAATGAATGTGCTATCTCCATTACGAACGCTAGTTTTACCAGAACGAGCGTTCCCGTCTCATACTTGATTCTGAGCATGCGCTTTTTTTTCACGTCGTTAAAGCATACACACTATCGTTTTTCACGTCGTTAAAAAAAACGACATGAAAAACGGCGTTAAAAATGCTCTGGAGCATACACACGATCATTTTTCAGGGCCATTTTTTAAAATGGCAGTTTTAACGGCATGAAAAACGATCGTGTGTACGGGGCATTAGCCACTGGTGGTGGTGCCACAACACTGCAACCCCTCACAGATACTCTAGTTGAGCACAGGAACAAGCCCTGCTGCGAAATATTACAGCATAAATTGTAATTACAGGTCCCTGTTAAACAGGGGCAGAAAAATTGGGCCTTAGGCAGTGGTGGTGGTGCCACCACACTGCAACCCCTCACAGATACTTTAGTTGTGCGCAGGAACGAGCCCTGCTGCAAAATATTACAGCAAAAATTGTAATTACACGCCCCTGTTAAACAGGGGCAGAAAAATTGGGCCTTAGCCACTGGTGGTGGTGCCCAGAAACAAAAATGTTCTTAGAAGCTATCAACATGAACATTGAGGAGGAATAGGATAGTCACTCAGCATAACAGGATAGTCACTCAGCATCAGCATAGGCAGTCTTAAAGGGATCTCACATTCATAGTAAAATTTATCGGTTACATCAGCATCAGATGCTTGGTAGCTGGTGATCCAAGACTGATTCATTTTTATGAAGGTGAGCCGATCAACTGAGTCTGTGGACAGGCACACTCTGTGATTGGTTACAAAGCCTCCAGCAGCACTGAATGTGCATTAAGATAGAACGCTGGATGCAGGATAGGCCAGTAGCTCAATTGCATACTGTGCAAGCTCTGGCCAGTGATCCATCCTCAAGACGCAGTAACCCAGTGGATTTTCAGTTGGAAAGGTCTCCAAGTCTGATCTTGCCCCTAGGTATTCCTGCACCATGTAAATCAGACGCTGGCGATGGTTGCTGTAACCGATCAGACCTTGGGGCTGTGGACTAAAAAATTGTCTGAACGCATCGGTCAGACGGCCACCTTCTCCACCGCTTCTTCTGTGACTGACCGAAGCCTCAGCAACATGTTGTCTAGGACCAGGAAATTGTAACCTCCCAGGCTCTGGAAACGCATTGCACAAATCTTTCTGCAAAGCCTCCCGAAGATGTTTCATCCTCTGCTCCCTCTGCGAAGGCTGGATACGTTCCGCAACCTTACCCTTGTAACGTGGATCAAGAAGGGTTGCCAGCCAGTACTGATCCCTCTCCTTGATACCACAATTCCGAGGGTCCTTCGCAGGCTTTGCAGGATCAGGGAGACCATGCAGCGTAGGTTTGCTGAGGCATTCGGTCCGGAGTCCACTGGTTCACTAAGGAGGACATGATCCGCAGCCACCTCCTCCCAGCCACGTACAAGTCCATGGGTTCTGGGGACTGAAAACGATCCCTTGAAGACTGCTGCTGATGCTGAGTGCTAGGCTCCACCTCCATGCTGACACAATCCTCATCCTCCTCCTCCTCCTCCTCCTCCTCCTCCTCCTCTACCTGTGTGATTGGCGGGCCTGCAGGAATACTATCTGGATAAAGGGGGCCTTGAGAGGTAAGGAAGTCCTCCTCATCCTCCCTCTGTTCTGCCTCAAGTGCCCTGTCCATTATTCCACGCAGCGTGTGCTCCAACAAGAAGACAAGAGGGACAGTATCACTGATGCATTCACTGTCACTGCTCACCATCCTCGTGGCCTCCTCAAATGGTGACAGGACAGTGCATGCATCCTTGATCATGACCCCCTGGCATGGCAAAAAAAGCCAAGCTCCCCTGACCCTGTCCTGGTGCCAAACTCGCACATGTACTCATTGATGGCCCTCTGCTGCATGTGCAGCCGCTGCAGCATTGCCAACGTTAAGTTCCACCTGGTGGGCATGTCACAGATGAGGCGGTTCTTGGGCAGGTTGCATTCCTTTTGAAGGTCAGCCAGCCGAGCACTGGCATTATATGACCAGCGGAAATGCCCACAGACTTTCCTGGCTTGCCTCAGGAGATCCCGTAAGCCCGGGTACCTGCACAAGAACCGCTGCACCACCAAATTAAGGACGTGAGCCAAACAGGGAAAATGGGTCAAGTGTCCCTGTCGGAGGGCAGAGAGGAGGTTGGTGCCATTGTCGCAAACCACCATTCCTGGCTGAAGCTGGCGTGGCGTCAACCACCTCTGAGCCTGCCCCTGCAGAGCTGACAGAATCTCTGCTCCAGTGTGGCTCCTGTCCCCTAAGCAGACCAACTCAAGCACCGCATGGCATCTTTTTGCCTGAGTGCTTGCGTAGCCCCTAGAACGCCTAAGGAGCACCGCTGGTTCCGAGGACAAATCTGCACAGGAAGAGGCCGTAGAGGAAGAAGAAGAGGAGGGGGTGGAGGAGAGAGGTGTGGCAGAACAGAATCACCACTACCGGTATTTTGGAGGCGTGGTGGCGGAACAAGCTCCAACATTACTGCACCCTGTCCTGCACCTTTCCCAGCTGCCAGCAGAGTTACCCAGTGCGCTGTGAAAGAAAGGTAACGTCCCTGTCCATGCCTGCTGGACCATGATTCAGTGGTAATATGCACCTTAGCGCTGACCGCCCTGTCCAACGAGGCCAAGACATTGCCTCCCACATGCCGGTAGAGAGCTGGAATGGCCTTCCGAGTAAAAAAATTGCATTTGGGAACCTGCCACTGAGGTAACGCACATTCCACAAATTCTTAAAAGGGGGCAGAGTCTACCAGCTGAAAAGGCAGCAGTTGGAGTGCTAGCAATTTAGCCAAACTAGCATTCAGCCGCTGAGCATGTGGATGGCTGGGACCGAATTTCTTTCGACGGTTTAGCAACTGGGGTAGGGAAATTTGCCTGCTACAATCGGATTTAGGTGTACCGCTATCAGATTGCCCCCAAGTGCTTGGGACACCTAATTCTACACCTTCATTCCTCTCAGTGCAGGTCTCTGAGAGGACTGAAGGTATAGTGGGGTTGGAGATCCCAGCTGATGAGGAGCAAGGAGAGGTCTGCCTTGTTCTTTGGTGTGGGTCTTTTAAGTACTGTTGCCAACGGACTGCATGAGAGCTCGACATATGTCTGGTCAAGCATGTGGTGCCCAAGCAGCTGCTGTTTTGGCCACGCTTGATACGCTTCAGACATATGTTGCAAACAGCAACGGTGCGATCTGCTGTAGATGTCTCAAAAAAGGCCCACACCAAAGAACTTTTGAAAAAACGTGTGGAGTCAGCAGCGCCCTGCACATGCGGAGCTCTGCGGTGTGATGCATTCGGTTGGCTGCCCTTAAGCTGGCCCCTGGAGGGCATCCTGCCTCGTGGAGATGTGCCTCCTCCTCCTCCCCTCTTCTATCAGGCACCCACGTAGAGTCAGTGACCTCATCATCCCCTCCCTCCTCAATAATATAAAGGAATATACTGCGCTAGACTACAATAGTGTATATAACAAAGGAAGCTGCCAACACTGCTGGTAGAAAGAAGCTGGTATGAAGTTGAAAATGAAAGTGTAGCGCTACCTGAGAAAACTTATATATGTGGGCAAATGAATACACACCATAAACGTATAGTAATCAAATGATAAGTGAAACACGTGTACCACCCAAAAATAACGTGCTAAGTGTCTCTATGGATAGAGTATTCAAACAATAAAACAATCAATGATAATAAACACAAAATCAAATCTAATCAAATGAAGGCCATAGAGAGAAAATCATTTTAGTGTCCAATAGTGAAAATTCAATCCAAAAAGACGTGTTCAATCAAGGTGTGAGCTTGCGATTCAAATTTTGCAGTGTGTGGGAGTGATGTGAAGACCGCCACCAAGGATAAGTTGAAGGAGGCTTACCAGAAGTCTCGGACTTGGAGAGGCATACGCCACCCAAATCGGAGAAAGCTTGAGGGTTAATGGAACCCAATATGGATGGTCTTGAGTTGGAGGATGGTCTGGGGTCAAAGAGGTTGATCCACTTCAATCAGACAGGACTTCCAACACGCAGATCACTAATGTATGTATGAGCTCGGTATCCAAAATGCATACGTGTAAGGATAGAAAAACTCACATAGCATGATACCATTTGGAAAGGGTTTAATGGCAAAACATAACAATGTAACACTCACATTTAAGATGGTATTGAAAGCATGGATACAGGTACATGAGCGATGTGTACGGACAAGTCCACCCGACTAGTTTCGACTAAATAGTCACCATCTGGGGTAAGGACCTTGTCCCACACACATCGCAATTAAATGAACAACTTGACCTCCCAGATCCCGGAAGTGAACCGCCATTACATCACTTCCGGTTTTGATTTTTAATCACGGATGGCCAAAATAACAAAAAAATATATAGTGTAGTATGACTGAACATAATACCTAAAAGGAACACTTAAAAGCACTGTGTTTATTGATTAAAATTGAAGAGGCTATGGGTCACCCCGTGTAACAGCGTGAACCAAGCCTCTATTTGAATCCAAAGGAAAATCTGCATCATTCCCACCGCGCTGGCTGTAGCGCATATACGCAGTGGACCCAGCCCTCGTTTCGAAAACGAGGCCTGGATTCGGCACCAACACATCACCTGCGCAGTGGAAAAAATCGGAAGTGGCAGCCAAGCCTCGTTCCTAGAAGTGAGACATAGGCCTGCCCCATACCGCGGCCAATGGATGCAGCGAACTATTCATAGTGGATCCAACCCTCGCCATGAAAACGAGGCGTGGATCCAACACCTGTGCATCTCTTCCGCCCTAGAGCTAAGCTGGGGGAAAACGGAAGTGGCAGCCAAGCCTCGTTCAGAGAGACGAGACATAGGTCTGCCTACTACCGCAGCCACGCCCCTCCAATAGGTTCTACTTCCCCTCCCTCCTTGCCACTGGAGCAGACCTGGCAGTATGCTGCAGCTGGGGGAACATGACTGCCAGTTTCTTGTCCTTCTTGGGCACCCCCTCTCTCAGGGCTCACGTTACTGCCTTCATCCTCAACCTGGGTACCATCATCGGAGCCTTCAAAATGCTGCGCATCCTCTTGCAGCATGTACCCGACACTGTGGTCGAACAGTTCGGGGGACTCCTCCGTGCATGATGGTGGGGCTAGGGAAGGAGTGACTGATGACATTGAGCCGATGGAATAGGCCGCTTTGACAGCTGCATTGGCAGCCAAAGTACTCTGAGCCTGGGTGACGGAGGATGAGGACGGCTTTGTGATCCACTCTACCAACTCTTCTGCATGTTGTGGCAAAACGCGGCCAGCTGTCGAAAAAAAGGACAAGCATGCTCCATGGCCACGTCCTGAGGATGCACCGTGTCCATGACCAGCACTGTTGGCTGTAGACACAGAGCCTGCTTGCCCTCTTTTAGTGGCCTGTGAGCGTCTGCCTCTCCTTGGTGGCCTTCCAGACATACTGTAAAATTAGATTAGCAAAACACTGCCTGAAGTTTACTAGAAAAAGTACACCAGGAATGGCCTGCAGTCAGGTATAGTATTGGCTAGACTAGAATGCAGTGGATATATATGTAGGAGACAGTATATATATTTTATGCACTGCAGATCACTGAATCACCTGCCTGGCCTGCTGCCTGAAAGTGTCTTTGAATACTTACACCAGGAATGGCCTGCAGTCAGATCTAGCTACACAGGATACAGTGTATATACAGTATACATATACAAGCCGGGATGTATATATATACTAAATGCACTGCAGCTAGCTGAATCACCTGCCTGCCTGAAGTATATTAGAAACAGTACACCAGGAACGGTCTGCAGTGAGATCTAGCTAAACTGGATACAGTGTATATATATATATATATATATATATATATATATATACAAAGCCTGGATGTATATATATACTAAATACACTGCAGCTAACTAAATCGCCTGCCTGCTCAAACTAAATGAAATGATACTCTCTCTCTCTCTCTCAATGCCAGCAACACACTACACAGGGCCGACGTGCGGGCGGCCTTATATAGTGTGGGGGCATTAACTTAACCCCCAGAGCCATAATTGGCCAAAGGCACCTTGCCTTTGGCCAATTATGGCTCTCTTTTCTGACGGCGCTGTGTTTGGCCAAAGCATGTGGGTCATAGTGCATGCTTGGCCAATCATCAGACAGCAATGCACTGCAATGTCGCAGTGCATCATGGGGCGTTCCGCACCGCTCTAATTTGGCGCGAATGCCCCATAATGTTCGTTTTTCGATGAACGGGCGAACAGCCAATGTTTGAGTTGAACTCGTGTTCGACCCGAACAGAAAGCTCATCCCTAATTAGCAAGTGCACATCTCCGTGCACGTCTTTGTGCACGACTATGGATACGATTCCCCTGACAATTACCTAAAAATTTGTGTCAGAGAGGGAGCTTAGAGGGAGACAAGCAGGGAGCTTGTCTATTCACAATACAGCTCTGCATGTTCCTTCATTCCTCTGCCTATGTGGATGGGGGTGACCCTTTCCTCCAATCAGCTCTTACCCTTCCCTATCTACTGTTGGCAGATTAAAGCAGAGTTAAAGTCAGCAGCTACAAATACTGCAGCTGCTGACTTTTAATATATGAACACTTACCTGTCCAGGGCGCCCACGATGTCGGCACCCGAAGCCGATCTGCTTCCAGGTGGAGGCACCGCCATCTTCAGTAAGGAAATCAGGAAGTGAAGCCTTGCATGCGCAAGTAGTGCTGCATGATCTCACTGGTCCCTGCTGTCTTCTGGGACCTGTGTGTCTCCCAGAAGACAGGGTGGGGGATGGCGGATACTGTAGCGATCTATGCCCGGAAGTGGGAGCAAATACCTGGATTACACAGGTATCGGTTCCCCCCCTCCCCCATGAAAGGTGCCAAATGTGACACCGGAGGGGGTAAGGAATCCGGGGGAGGAATCCGAAAAGCGGAAGTTCAATTTTTGGGTAGAACTCCGCTTTAAGAAAGAGATTTTTAACAGAAGCTGCACTTTTGAAAGGGTGTAGAAAGGGGAAGACAGCAGATATACATGTAAAACTTATGTAGGAGGATTTCATCTCTGTGTGTCATCTGAGGCTATTTACTTCACTGGGTATGTGTGAGGGTTTACATCCACTTTAATAATAATAGTGTAGTGCCCCCCCCCAATATATGGGGGCACTATGTGGAAGTTTAGGGGCAGTCTGAGCTAGTAGTTGGGCTCAGACCAATTATTATTCAATTGTTGTTCTGCTCTGGGTGTGATGCTGCCTGGCAGTAGTGTTCTCCGTTGCCTTCAGGTGGCACTGTCACCGCCGGCATAGGTTAAACTATGGGGGGTATCACAGCACCTTGGGTGTCCTCTCTTGGGAGTCGTGCAGTGGGCGTGGTCTACCCGCTGTGCATGCTGGGAGAGGGTACAAAAGGGGCAGACGCCATTTGAAGTGAGGCGATTCCAGGGGGACCCCAAGGCGTTCAGGGGGGACCTCTGGTCCAGTGAGTGTGCCTCGTGGCCCGCATGGCACGAGGTGCGCTAGTTTGCTTAGGCCTTGGGCACCTTCAGCCCGAGGTCCTGCTGCTGTATTGTAGTCCCAGTTCCGCTGACAAGGGCCTACGCTTCAGAGAAGGATCCCAGGCTGCCCGTTTGTAGGGGGCCCATCTTTAGGAAAGGAGTTATAGGGGAAGAACAGTCCCGGCGGGGACTAGCGACAGTACTGCTGTCTCGGGGAGAGGCCTGGAGACCTACCTAGAGGGGGATCCATCATCTCTGACATCCGTGCTCCATCCCGGCTGCTAGGACCGCTCTCATAGGGACTATGCGGGTGAGCAATACCCACTCAGGCTTGAGTGGCGATGAGTGTAGATACTGGATTTAAGTGTTGCGTGCCTGAACCTTCCCCTACGTCTTTCAACTTTTCTGCTCTTGCTTTCTTCAAAGTTAACTCAAAGTGGAAAAAGAATAAAGCCTTGCTGATTAGGTTTTACTCATGTGTGGACATTGGCCTTATTCCTGGAAGATATTGGTGTACCTAGATAACGGAGCTGAAGGATCCACTCGTGGGAGGTAATTGCTGCAGACCCAAAGTAATGAAATCAGTGGATTCCCATTTAATACCAAAATGTGAATCCGGAGTAGCCCGAGGTACAGGAGCTACAATAGTAATACATTATATTTATTTTCTCATATCATTAAATCCATTTGTTTAAGGGTGCATTCACATCTGCAATTCGATGCAAGAATCCCAGCAGGGGTTCCCGTGATTAGCTGTGAGAGGCAGCCCCATGAAAGCAATGGGAGGCTGCCAGCTCTCACAGCTAATCTAGGCTACTTGCATGTAATTTCTCATGCAGGGATCATATGCGAGTGACCTTTACCCAAAAAAAGAAAAAAAGAATTGTTTACTGCAACTGCTTAATCACTTCAATACAGGTAATTTTCACCCCCACCTGCCCAGGACAATTTTAAGCTTTCAGCGCTGTTGCACTTTGAATGACAATTGCGCCATCATGAAACACTCTGCCCATATCATTTTTTTTCATTTTCTTAACACAAATAGAGCTTTCTTTTGGTGGTATTCAATCACCACTGGGTTTTTAATTTTTTGCTAAATAAACAACAAAAAAGACCGAAAATTTTGAAAAAATGTGTTTTTCTTTGTTTCTGTTATAAAATTGTGCAAATAAATAAATAATCTTTTTTCTATCTCATTTTATGAGGCCCAAAAACGCCAGGACAGTACAAATATTCCCCAAATGACCCCTTTTTTGGAAAGAAGACAGCCCAAGTAAGAGGCGTTACAAGTTTTTTGAAGTTGTAATTTTTTGGCACAATTTTTGGGGAAATTAAGAAATATAGAAAAAATATATAGTTTACGTGCTGTCACCTGTGCAGTACAGTGTCATCATATACAGTTGTGCTCATAAGTTTACATACCCTGGCAGAATTGATGATTTCTTGGCCATTTTTCAGAGAATATGAATGATAACACAAAAACATTTCTTTCACTCATGGTTAGTGTTTGGCTGAAGCCATTTATTATCAATCAACTGTGTTTACTCTTTTTAAATCATAATGGCAACAGAAACTACACAAATGACCCTGATCAAAAGTTTACATACCCTGGTGATTTTGGCCTGATAACATGCACACAAGTTGACACAAAGGGGTTTGAATTGCTATTAAAGGTAACCATCCTCACCTGTGATCGGTTTGCTTGTAATTAGTGTGTGTGTATAAAAGGTCAATTAGTTTCTGGACTCCTGACAGACCCTTGCACCTTTCATCCAGTGCTGCACTGACGTTTCTGGATTCTGAGTCATGGGGAAAGCAAAAGAATTGTCAAAGTACTGCTGGAACAGGTAGTTGAACTGTATAAAACAGGAAAGGGATATAAAAAGATATCCAAGGAGATGAGAATGCCAATCAGCAGTGTTAAAACTCTAATCAAGAAGTGGAAAACGAGGGGTTCTGTTGAAACCAAACCACGGTCAGGTAGACCAACTAAAATTTCAGCTACAACTGCCAGGAAAATAGTTGCAAAGAAAAACTCACAAATAACTTCAGGTGAAATACAAGACTCTCTGAAAACATGTAGTGTGGCTGTTTCAAGATGCACAATAAGGAGGCACTTGAAGAAAGATGGGCTGCATGGTCGAGTCGCCAGAAGAAAGCCATTACTACGCAAATGCCACATGCATTGGGAGAGGACTGTTATTTCTGGTTCTGAACGTTTGAGATCAGACAAATTGATGATTCCAAGTTTCTCTGTGATAAATTCAAAAACAGAAAAGTCTAAAAAGAGAAAAACAAATGCAGCCACCACTTATAAGGATTGGTAAGCTGCAATAAAATGTTACATTTTTGTTTTTGGGTTTAGATACACTTCAATAATATGTTACAACCAATACCCATTTGAGCTGTTTTTTCATCGTTATGTTATTACAATGTAACAGTAGAGCACATCAGTAAAGCTTGCTACTGTTAATTGTGTGGTTCTTCAGTGTGTCTAGCTGCATGCACATGGTGTGGTTTGTCTTAAAATCAATAACACACCCTCTTTTTCAACAGCACAATACAAACAGTACAACATGGGATCTGAGACTCTCAGGTTGATTAATGATTATGTTATACAATGTTTATCTTCTTAGGTCACTGCTTACAGTTTTTTTGGAATGCACATAGATACAGTAAAAGCTAAATTAAATCTACTTTACAAGCTAAGACCTTTTTTTCCAAAGTAAACTGTAACCATCTGCGAATAGGAATGTAAAACAAACCTTACGGTAAATGAACTGATACTACAGGTCTCCTGGGCTATAAGGAAATATTCTCTTCTGGTTAGTTTTCATTATTACAATTTATTGTGCTGCTGTTGCCACCTTGTGGTTACAAGGCTAACTACAGTTCTTCACCAAAGGCGATCAAGAACACCTGTTGTATTGACTTTAGATGGGGCAGGTGTGACCTTTGATTTTTCTTCTGATATTAGTCTGTGACTAGAGTTGAGAGGACACCTGAATGTTCGGGTTCGACGGGTTCGGCCGAACTTCGGAAAAAAGTTTGAGTTCGGGACCGAACTTGACCCGAACTTTACCCCGAACCCGAACCCCATTGAAGTCAATGGGGACCCGAACTTCTGAGGACTAAAAAGGCTCTAAAAAAGTAATGGAAAGGGCTAGAGCAGGGGTCTCAAACTGGTGGCCCTCCAGCTGTTGCGAAACTAAAAAATCCCATCATGCCTCTGCCTGTGGGGGTCATGCTTGTAACTGTCAGCCTTGCAATGCCTCATGGGACTTGAAGTTTTGCAACAGCTGGAGGGCCACCAGTTTGAGACCCCTGGGCTAGAGGGCTGCAAATGGCAGCAAAATGTTGTTAAGAGTAGGGATGAGCTGAAACCCCCCCCGGTTCGGTTCGCACCAGAACCTGCGAACGAACCGAAAGTTCGCGCAAACGTTAGAACCCTATTAAATACAATGGACGCGAACGTTCGAAATCTAAAGTGCTAATTATAACAGCTTATATTCATGTTATTGTCCTAAAAAGGGTTTGGAGACCCGGGTTCTGCCCCAGGGGACATGTATCAAAGCAAAAAGAAGTTTTAAAAACGGCCGTTTTTTCGGGAGCAGTGATTTTAATGATGCATAAAGTGAAAAAAAAAAAGTGAAATATTCCTTTAAATATCGTACCTGGGGGGTGTCTAAAGTATGCCTGTGAAGTGGCATTTGTTTTCTGTGTTTAGAACTGTCCCTGCACAAAATGACATTTCTAAAGGAAAAAAAGCCATTTAAAACTGCTTGCGGCTTTAATGTCATGTCTTGTCCTGGCAATATGGATGAAAATCTTTGAGAAAAATGGCATGGCTACCCCATCACCCCCCCCCCCCCTACCCCAGCCCATTACAAGCCCCTTTGGGTCTTGTATGGATATTAAGGGGAACCCCGCACCCAAAATAAAAAAAGGCCCTATATACTCTGAACAGCAGTATACAGGCGGTGCAAACAAGACAGGGACTGTAGGTTTGTTCTTAAGTAGAATCTGTTTGTAATTTTGAACAGGTACATTGTTTAAGTGTAGCTCCAGACAAAAAATATATTTTTAAGCTTTTTGGAAAACATAGGCAAGGGTTATCACCCCTGTAACATTTGTTTTGCTGTCTGTGCACTTGTTCAGAACATTTCACCTCACTTTCCGTCCCAATGACAAATGTTTTTGGAAAAGTGAGGTTTTTATTGAAACAAGGATTGGTGATAATCAGTAGAGAGGAGACACCTTTTTCCCATATTAACTCTTACAGGAGAGAATTTCCCTTCCTAGGGGTAGATTTCCTCTCACTTCCTGTTGTCTCCTCCCGTTTGCAAGTAGGAGTCGTTTGTAAGTTGGATGTTTGAAAGTAGGGGCCTGCCGTATATATTCTGCTGAAATTTGCCCCTTAGATGTTGGTGTTGCCACAACACTGTGAGCACTCACAGTTACTCTTGGTGGGCGCTGGAACGCCCTGCTGTGAACTATTATATCAGAAATTGTAATTACATGCCATTGTTGAACAGTGGTAGGAAAAATAGGGCCTTTGGTGGTGGTGCTGGTGCTACAACACTGTCAGCCCTCACAGTTACTCTTGGTGGGCGAATGAATGGGCCATGCTTTAAATTATTAGATCAAGAATTGTAATTGCATGCCCCTGTTGAAGAGGGGCAAAAAAATTGGGCCTTTGGTGGTGGTGGTGGTGGTGGTGTTGCCACAACACTGTAAGCCCTCACAGTTACTCTTGGTGGGCGCAGGAATGGGCCCTGCTGTGAATTATTAGATCAAGAATTGTAATTACACGCCCCTGTTGAATAGGGGCAGAAAATTTGGGCCTTTTGTGGTGGTGGTGGTGTTGCCACAACACTGTAAGCCCTCACAGTTACTCTTGGTGGGCGTAGGAATGGACCCTGCTGTGAATTATTAGATCAAGAATTGTAATTACATGCCCCTGTTGAACAGGGGCTGAAAAATTGGGCCTTAGGCACTGGTGCCACAACACTGCAACCCCTCACAGATACTGTACATGGAGCACAGAAATGAGCCCTGTTGCAAAGTATTGCATCAAAAATTGTAATTACACGCCCCTGTTAAACAGGGGCTGAAAAATTGGGCCTTAGGCACTGGTGCGGGTGCCACGACACTGCAACCTCTCCCAGATACTCTAGTTGGAGTGCAGGAATGAGCCCTGCTGCAAAGCATTGCATAAAAAATTCTAATTACATGCCCCTGTTAAACAGGGGCTGAAAAATTGGGCCTTAGGCACTGGTGATGGCACCCAGAAACAAAAATGTTCTTCCAAGCTATCATCAGGAATCGGATCATTGAGGAGGAAGAGGATAGTCAGTCAACATAACAGGACAGTCACTCAGCATCAGCATAGGCAGACTTGAAGGGATGTGACATTTCAAAATAAATTATTCTGTTACATCAGCTTCAGGTGCTTGGTAGCTGGTGGTGATCCAAGACTGGTTCATCTTTATGAAGGCCAGTCGATCAACCGAGTCGGTGAACAGGCGCACCCTGTGATCCATGACAAAGCCTCCAGCAGCACTGAATGTGCGTTCCGAAAGAATACTGGATGCAGGACAGGCCAGTAGCTCAATTGCATACTGTGTAAGCTCTGGCCAGTGATCCATCCTCAAGACCCAGTAAGCCAGAGGATTTTCGGTGGGGAAGGTGTCCAAGTCTGACCTTGCCCCTAGGTATTCCTGCACCATGTATATCAGACGCTGGCGATGGTTGCTGGAACCGATCATACCTTGGGGCTGCGGACTAAAACATTGTCTGAACGCATCGATCAGATGGCCACCTTCTCCACCGCTCCTTCTGCTACTGACCGAAGCCTCAGCAACTCGTTGTCCAGGACCAGGAGTTTGTATCCTCCCAGTCTCTGGGAATGCGTTGCACAGACCTTTCTGCAAGGCCTCCCGGAGATGTCTCATCCTCTGCTCCCTCTGCGATGGCAAGATAAGGTCCGCAACCTTACCCTTGTACCGTGGATTAAGGAGAGTGGCCAGCCAGTAATGGTCCCTCTCCTTCATCAGAAGAATACGAAGATCCTTCCGCAGACTTTGCAGGATCAGGGAGGCCATGCAGCGTAGGTTAGCTGAGGCATTCGGTCCGGAGTCCTCTGGGTCACTAAGGACGACATGATCCGCAGCCACCTCCTCCCAGCCACGTAAAAGTCCACGGGTTTCTTGGGACTGTAAATCATCCCTAAAAGACTGCTGCTGTTGATGCTGAGTGCCATGCTCGACCTCCATGCTGACACAATCCTCCTCCTCCTCCTCGTCCTCTTCCTGTGTGATGGGTGGGACAGAAGGAACACTGTCTGGGTAAAGGGGGCCTTGAGAGGCAAGGAAGTCCTCCTCTTCCTCCCTCTGTTCTGCCTCAAGTGCCCTGTCCATTATTCCATGCAGCGTATGCTCCAACAGGTGGACAAGAGGTACAGTGTCACTGATGCATGCACTGTCACTGCTCACCATCCTCGTGACCTCCTCAAATGGTGCCAGGACAGTGCATGCATCCCTGATCATGCCCCACTGGCGTGGTGAAAAAACCTGAGCTCCCCTGACCCTGTCCTGGTGCCGTAGTCGCACAGGTACTCATTGATGGCCCTCTGCTGCGTGTGCAGCCGCTGCAGCATGGCCAACGTTGAGTTCCACCTGGTGGGCATGTCACATATAAGGCGGTTCTTGGGCAGGTTCGACTCCTTTTGCAGCTCAGCCAGCCGAGCACTGGCATTATATGATTTGCGGAAATGCACACAGACTTTCCTGGCCTGCCTCAGGACATCCTGTAAGCCCGGGTACCTGCCCAAGAACCACTGCACCACCAGGTTAAGGACGTGAGCCACACAGGGCACATGGGTCAGTTGTCCCTGTCGGAGGGCGGAGAGGAGGTTGGTGCCATTGTCGCAAACCACCATTCCTGGCTTAAGCTGGCGTGGCGTCAACCACCTCTCGGCCTGCCCCTGCAGAGCTGACAGAACCTCTGCCCCAGTGTGGCTCCTGTAACCCAAACACACCAGCGCAAGCACGGCATGGCATCTTTTTGCCTGCGTACTTGCATAGCCCCTTGAACGCCTATGGAACACCGCTGGTTCAGAGGACAAAGCACAGGAAGAGGCCATGGAGGAAGAAGAAGAGGAGGGGGTGGAGGAGAGAGGTGTGTCACAACCAGTAGTAGCATTTTGGAGGCGTGGCGGCGGAACCTGCCACTGAGGAACCACACATTGCACAAACTCACGGAAGGGGGCCGAGTCTACCAACTGAAAAGGCAGCAGTTGAAGTGCTAGCAATTTAGCCAAGCTAGCATTCAACCGCTGGGCATGTGGATGGCTGGGAGTGAACTTCTTTTGACGGTCCAGCAGCTGGGGCAGGGAAATTTGCCTGCTAGAATCGGACGTCGGTGTACTGCTAGCAGAGTGCCCGCAAGTACTTGGCTGTGACACACCTAATTCTACACCTTCATTCCTCTCAATGCAGGTTTCAGAGAGGACTGAAGGTATAGTGGGGTTGGAGATCCCAGCTGATGCGGTGCAAGGAGAGGTCCGCTTTGTTCTTTGGTGTGGGTCTTTAAGGTAGGCTTGCCAACGAGCTGCATGGCAGGTCAACATATGTCTGGTCAAGCATGTGGTGCCAAAGCGGCTGATGTTTTGGCCACGCGATATACGCTTGAGACATATGTTGCAAACAGCAGCTGTGCGATCTGATGCACTTGACTCAAAAAAGGCCCACACCAAAGAACTTTTTGAATAACGGGCAGAGGCAGCGCCCTGCACAGGCGGAGCTCTGCGGTGTGATTCAGTCGGTGTGCTGCCCTTACGCTGGCCCCCCGAGGGAATCCTGCCTTGTTGGAGATGTGCCTCCTCCTCATCCTCCTCCTCTCTCCTATTAGGCACCCACGTGGAGTCAGTGACCTCATCATCCCCTCCCTCCTCATCACTGGAGCCAATCTGGCAGTATGCTGCAGCTGCTGGAACATGACTACCAGATTGGTGTCCTTCTTGAGCATCCCCTCTCTCTGCTCTCACGCTACTGCCTTCCTCTAGCTAGGTATCATCATCAGACCCTTCGAAATGCTGGGCATCCTCCTGGAGCATGTACCCAACACTGTGCTCAAACAGTTCGGGGGACTCCTCAGGAGGACATGGTGGGTCTAGGGAAGGAGTGACTGATCATGACATTGATACCAGGGAAGAGGACGCTTTGGCAGCTGCTTTGCCAGTAACCTGAGCCTGGGTGAGAGAGGATGAGGAGGATGAGGAGGGCTTGGTCATCCACTCTACCAAGTCTTCGGCATGATGCGGCTCAACACGTCCAGCTGCCGAAAATAAGGACAAGCGTGTCCCATGGCCACGTGCTGATGACGATGCACGCGTCCACGACCAGCACTGTTGTCTCTAGACACAGAGCCTGCTTGCCCTCTTTTATTGGCTCCTGACTGTCTGCCTCTCCTTGTTTGCCTTCCAGACATTCTAATGGCCTGCAGGGAGATGGGAAAACCAGCAATAAGGGGTAGCTTCAGGTGTTATTTTGCAGGAAGCACACTCCGCCCGCTGTAAGTGCTGCAAATGCCTGTTATTGTAACACAAAAGAAAAAAAGCTCCAGCAATAAGGGCTAGCTTCAGGTGTATAATGTGCAGGAGGCACACTCTGCCCGCTGTAAGTGCTGTAAATGTCTGTTAGTGTAACACACCAGGAAAACACAGCAATACGGGCTAGCTTCAGGTGTATATTTAGCAGGAAGCACACTCCGCCCGCTGTAAGTGCTGCAAATGCCTGTTAGTGTAACACACCAGGAAAACACAGCAATACAGACTAGCTTCAGGTGTATATTTAGCAGGAAGCACACTCCGCCCGCTGTAAGTGCTGCAAATGCCTGTTAGTGTAACACACCAGGAAAACACAGCAATTGTCATTGACTCCACATGGGTGCCTGATAGGAGAGAGGAGGAGGAGGAAGAGGAGGAACATCTCTAATGAGGCAGGATGCCCTCCAGGGGCCAGCTTAAGGGCAGCACACCGACTGCATCACATGGCAGAGCTCCGCATGTGCAGGGCGCTGCTGTCTCTGCACATTTTTCCAAAAGTTCTTTGGTGTGGGCCTTTTTTCAGACGTGTGCAGCAGATCGCACCATTGCCATTTTCAACATATGTCTAAAGCGTATCTCGCGTGACCAAAACATCAGCCGCTTGGGCACCACGTGCTTGACCAGACATATGTCGACCTGCCATGCAGTTTGTTGGCAAGCTTACCTAAAAGACCCACACCAAAGAACAAAGCGGACCTCTCCTTGCACCGCATCAGCTGGGATCTCCAACCCCACTATACCTTCAGTCCTCTCTGAAACCTGCATTGAGAGGAATGAAGGTGTAGAATTAGGTGTGTCACAGCCAAGTACTTGCGGGCACTCTGCTAGCAGTACACCGACGTCCGATTCTAGCAGGCAAATTTCCCTGCCCCAGCTGCTGGACCGTCGAAAGAAGTTCACTCCCAGCCATCCAGATGCCCAGCGGTTGAATGCTAGCTTGGCTAAATTGCTAGCGCTTCAACTGCTGCCTTTTCAGTTGGTAGACTCGGCCCCCTTCCGTGAGTTTGTGCAATGTGCGGTTCCTCAGTGGCAGGTTCCCAAACGCCACTTTTTCTCACGGAAGGCGATTCCGGCTCTCTACCGGCATGTGGAAGACAATGTCTTGGCCTCGCTGCACAGGGCGGTCAGCGGTAAGGTGCATATTACCGCTGACTCATGGTCCAGCAGGCATGGACAGGGACGTTACCTTTCTTTCACGGCCCATTGGGTCACTCTTTTGGCAGCTGGGAAGGATGCAGGACAAGGTGCAGTAGTGTTGGAAGTTGTTCCACTGCGACGCCTCCAAAATGCTACTACTGGTTGTGACACACCTTTCTCCTCCACCCCCTCCTCTTCTTCTTCCTCCATGGCCTCTTCCTGTGCTTTGTCCTCGGAACCAGCGGTGCTCCGTAGGCGTTCAAGGGGCTACGCAAGTACGCAGGCAAAAAGATGCCATGCCGTGCTTGCGCTGGTGTGTTTGGGTTACAGGAGCCACACTGGGGCAGAGGTTCTGTCTGCTATGCAGGGGCAGGCCGAGAGGTGGTTGACGCCACGCCAGCTTAAGCCAGGAATGGTGGTTTGCGACAATGGCACCAACCTCCTCTCCGCCCTCCGACAGGGACAACTGACCCATGTGCCCTGTGTGGCTCACGTCCTTAACCTGGTGGTGCAGCGGTTCTTGGGCAGGTACCCAGGCTTACAGGATGTCCTGAGGCAGGCCAGGAAAGTCTGTGTGCATTTCCGCAGATCTTATAATGCCAGTGCTCGGCTGGCTGAGCTGCAAAAGGAGTTGAACCTGCCCAAGAACCGCCTTATATATGACATGCCCACCAGGTGGAACTCAACGTTGGCCATGCTGCAGCGGCTGCACATGCAGCAGAGGGCCATCAGTGAGTACCTGTGCGACTACGGCACCAGGACAGGGTCAGGGGAGCTTGTTTTTTTTCACCACGCCAGTGGGGCATGATCAGGGATGCATGCACTGTCCTGGCACCATTTGAGGAGGCCACGAGGATGGTGAGCAGTGACAGTGCATGCATCAGTGACACTGTACCTCTTGTCCACCTGTTGGAACGTACGCTGCGTGGAATAATGGACAGGGCACTTGAGGCAGAACAGAGGCAAGAAGAGGAGGACTTCCTTGCCTCTCAAGGCCCCCTTTACCCAGACAGTGTTCCTTCTGTCCCACCCATTGCACAGGAAGAGGAGGAGGAGAAGGAGGAGGAGGATTGTGTCAGCATGGAGGTGGAGCCTGGCACTCAGCATCATCAACAGCAGTCTTTTAGGGATGATTTACAGTCCCAAGAAACCCGTGGACTTGTACGTGGCTGGGAGGAGGTGGCTGCGGATCATGTCGTCCTTAGTGACCCAGAGTACTCCGGACCGAATGCCTCAGCTAACCTACGCTGCATGGCCTCCCTCATCCTGCAAAGTCTGCGGAAGGATCCTCGTATTCTTCAGATCAAGGAGAGGGACCATTACTGGCTGGCCACTCTCCTTGATCCACGGTACAAGGGTAAGGTTGCGGACCTTATCTTACCGTCGCAGAGGGAGCAGAGGATGAGACAACTCCGGGAGGCCTTGCAGAAAGGTCTGTGCAACGCGTTCCCAGAGACTGGGAGGTTACAAACTCCTGGTCCTGGACAACGAGTTGCTGAGGCTTCGGTCAGACAAAGAAGGAGTGGTGGGGAAGGTGGCCGTCTGACCGATGCGTTCAGACAATTCTTTAGTCCGCAGCCCCAAGGTATGATCGGTTCCAGCAACCATCGCCAAAGCCATTTAAAACTGCTTGCGGCTTTAATGTAATGTCTGGTCCCGGTAATATGGATGAAAATCTTTGAGAAAAAATGCATGAATACCCCCCCCAGCCCACTACCAGCCCCTTTGGGTCTTGTATGGATATTAAGGGGAACCGCGCACCCAAATTAAAAAAAGGCCCTATATACTCTCAACAGCAGTTGAAAAAAAATTGTAATTACATGCCCCTGTTAAACAGGGGCTGAAAAATTGGGCCTTAGCCACTGGTGGCGGCACTCAGACACAAAAATGTTCTTCCAAGCTATCATCATCAATCGGATCATTGAGGAGGAGGAGGATAGTCAGTCAACATAACAGGACAGTCACTCAGCATCAGCATCAGTCTTGAAGGGATGTGACATTTGAAAATAAATTAGTCTGTTATATCAGCTTCAGGTGTTTGGTAGCTGGTGGTGATCCAAGACTGGTTCATCTTTATGAAGGTCAGTCGATCAACCGAGTCGGTGGACAGGCGCACCCTGTGATCGGTTACAAAGCCTCCAGCAGCACTGAATGTGCGTTCCGAAAGAACGCTGGATGCAGGACAGGCCAGTAGCTCAATTGCATACTGTGCAAGCCCTGGCCAGTGATCCATCCTCACGACCCAGTAACCCAGAGGATTTTTGGTGGGAAAGGTGTCCAAGTCTGATCTTGCCCCTAGGTATTCCTGCACCATGTAAACCAGACGCTGGCGATGGTTGCTGGAACCGATCATACCTTGGGGCTGCGTACTAAAAAAAATTGTGAACGCATCGGTCAGATGGCCACCTTCTCCACCGCTCTTTCTTTGACTGACCGAAGCCTCAGCAACACGTTGTCCAGGACCAGGAATTTGTAACCCCCCAGTCTCTGGGAACGCGTTGCACAGACCTTTCTGCAAGGCCTCCTGAAGATGCTTCATCCTCTGCTCCCTCTGCGACGGCAAGATAAGGTCTGCAACCTTACCCTTGTAAGGGTGACCAAGGAGGGCTGCCAGCCAGTAATGATCCCTCTCCTTGATCGCACGAATGCGAGGATC
Source organism: Rana muscosa (assembly GCA_029206835.1). NCBI lineage: Eukaryota > Metazoa > Chordata > Amphibia > Anura > Ranidae > Rana > Rana muscosa. The sequence goes on along the minus strand of CM055118.1, from coordinate 527,463,478 downwards.
CTTCCGCAGGCTTTGCAGGATCAGGGAGGCCATGCAGCGTAGGTTTGCTGAGGCATTCAGTGCAGAGTCCTCTGGGTCACTGAGGACAACACGATCCGCAGCCACCTCCTCCCAGCCACGTACAAGTCCATGGGTGTCTTGGGACTTTAATTAATCCCTTGAAGACTGCTGCTGATTCTGAGTGCTAGGCTCCACCTCCATGCTGACACAATAATCCTCCTCCTCCTCCTCATCCTCTTCCTTTGTGATAGCTGGGCCAGCAGGAACACTGTCTGGATAAAGGGGGTCTTGAGAGGTAAGGAAGTCCTCCTCTTCCTGCCTCTGTTCTGCTTCAAGTGCAGTGTCGATTATTCCACGCAGCGTGTGCTCCAACAGGTGGACAAGAGGGACAGTGTCACTGATGCATGCACTGTCACTGCTCACCATCCTTGTGGCCTCCTCAAATGGTGCCAGGACACTGCAAGCATCCCTGATCATGGCCCACTGGCATGGGGAAAAAATCCAAGCTCCCCTGACCCTATCCTGGTGCCATATTGCAATAGATACTCATTGATGGCCCTCTCAGAGACAGCACATCACCAAATGACATAATTTCTACAAAACTCCTGAAAGAATGTACCAACATTTTAGCACCTACCATAACACATCTCGTAAATCAATCATTCAAAGAAGGTATGGTTCCGATCTCCCTCAAGCAAGGCATAATCAAACCCCTCCTAAAGAAACCCAACCTCGACCCCAAAGATCCAAACTACCGCAGACCGGTAACAAGCCTCAACTCCATCTCCAAGATTATGGAGAAAGCAGTAGTACAACAGCTACAACTCCATTTGGACACTTACAAACTCTTGGACCCACTACAATCAGGCTTCCGCCCAGGCCATGGCACGGAAACAGCCCTTCTCAAAATATGGGATGACGCTCTCGAAGCAGCAGATGACGGAGAATCATGTCTGCTGGTGCTGCTGGATCTCAGTGCAGCATTCGACACAGTAGATCACAAAACTCTACTCATTCACCTTAAAGAAGTAGCAGGAATCACAGACTCAGATCTACCCTGGTTCACATCCTTCCTAGATAATCGTTCCCAGACAGTGAAACTAGGAGCCTTCACCTCTGAAACTCACGCAATTTCTTGCGGAGTCCCTCAGGGATCACCCCTGTCAACCATGCTCTTCAACATCTACCTCTGGCTACTCTTCAAAATCATCAACAATCAGGACCTGTGCTACCACTCATACACTGATGACACTCAACTCTACTTTTGCATCACCGGAAAAAAAAGACCAATATCACGGATTAGAAAAATGCCTCACACTGATCGACAATTGGATGACTGAGAGCTCCCTCAAACTCACTGGATCCAAAACAGAACTTCTTCTTTTCCACGCAAACAGAAAGACAAAATCTAAGACTTCATGGACACCACCCACCATCCTTGGACAGACCATCACCCCAAGCACCAAAGTCAAAAGTCTCGGAGTAATTTTTGACTCAGAGATGTTGATGGATCCACAAATAGGATCAGTAGTCAGCGGATCTCACCACCTTCTCCGCCTGATGCATAGACTCACCCCCTTCATTCCAGAAGAGGACATAGCAGTAGTAGTTGGAACAATCATCAATTCCCGACTGGACTACGCAAACTCCCTCTATATAGGATTACCTAAACACCAGATGGCATGCCTACAAGTCATCCAGAACACGGCAGCCAGACTGGTAATGGGGAAAAAACCTTGGGAATCCATCACCCCATCCCTGAGGATCCTTCATTGGCTAACCGTAAAGGATCAGGTCACTTTCAAGACCATCTGCCTCACCCACAAATGCACACAAGGAAACGCATCTCAATATTTATGCGAGAAAATAAAACACTACTCATCCAATTGCATTCTCCGATCAATTAACCAAAACCTCTCTCCTCTGCTGCGTGTGCAGCCACTGCAGCATGGCCAACGTAGAGTTCCACCTGGTGGGCATGTCACAGATTAGGCGGTTCTTGGGCAGGTTGTAATCCTTTTGCAGGTCAGCCAGCTGAGCACTGGCATTATATGACAATCGGACGTCGGTGTACCGATAGCAGATTGCCCGCAAGTACTTGGCAGTGACACACCTAATTCTACACCTTCATTCCTCTCAGTGCAGGTTTCAGAGAGGACTGAAGGTATAGTGGGGTTGGAGATCCCAGCTGATGAGGAGCAAGGAGAGGTCCGCTTTGTTCTTTGGTGTGGGTCTTTTAGGTAAGCTTGCCAACAAACTGCATGGCAGGTCGACATATGTCTGGTCAAGCACGTGGTGCCCAAGCGGCTGATGTTTTGGTCACGCGAGATACGCTTTAGACATATGTTGAAAATGGCAATGGTGCGATCTGCTGCACACGTCTGAAAAAAGGCCCACACCAAAGAACTTTTGGAAAAATGTGCAGAGACAGCAGCGCCCTGCACATGCGGAGCTCTGCCATGTGATGCAGTCGGTGTGCTGCCCTTAAGCTGGCCCCTGGAGGGCATCCTGCCTCATTAGAGATGTTCCTCCTCTTCCTCCTCCTCCTCTCTCCTATCAGGCACCCATGTGGAGTCAATGACCTCATCATCCCCTCCCTCCTCATCACTGGAGCAAATCTGGCAGTATGCTGCAGCTGGGGGAACATGACTGCCAGATAGCTGTCCTTGTTGGGCACCCCCTCTCTCTGGGCTCACATTACTACCCCCTCTCTCTGGGCTCACGTTACTGCTTTCCTCCAGCTGGGTTCCATCATCGGAGCCTTCAAAACGCTGGGCATCCTCCTGGAGCATGTACCCAACACTGTGGTCAAACAGTTCGGGGGACTCCTCGGGAGGACATGGTGGGGCTAGGGAAGGAGTAACTGATGCAATTGAGCCGAGGGAAGAGGCCTCTTTGGCAGCTGCTTTGCCAGACAAAGTACCCTGAGCCTGGGTGAGAGAGGAGGAGGAGGAGGAGGAGGACGGCTTGGTCATTCACTCTACCAAGTCTTGGGCATGTTGCGGCTCAACATGGCCAGCTGCTGAAAAGGACAAGCATGTCCCACGGCCACGTGCTGATGAGGATGCACCGTGTCCACGACCAGCACTGTTGCCTCTAGACACAGAACCTGCTTGCCCTCTTTTATTGCCTCGTGACTGTCTGCCTCTCCTTGTTTGCCTTCCAGACATACTAATAGCCTGCAGTGAGATGCAGCTGCACAAAGGTGGGATGTATATATATATATATATATATATATATATATATATGTACTGATAATGCAGCTATCAGAATCAACTGCCTGCTGTGGTATTAGTATGGGAAAAGTAGCAATTGTTTTCAGTTAGTTTTAGGTGAAAACTGTGCAGAGGACAAAGTACACTGAAAATACTTGCAGCTCTCTGCCTGTGGTTTTATTATGAGAACACCACTATAATAATCACTAACTGTATTCAGGTAAGCTTTAAGTGAACACTATGCAAAGCACACAGTACACTAAGTGAAACACTGACTGTCTGCAGCTAGCACAATCACCTGCCTGCCTGTCACAGTATAGAGAATAACAGGAATGGATCTAGCTAAACTGAATACAGTGTATAAATATATATACAACACCTAGGATGCATATATATCCTCTACACACTGTAACTGCAGCTAACTGACTCGCCTGCCTGCTCTAATTCAATATAAATGACAGTCTCTCTCTGATATCTCACTCTTTTAACAACTCCAACACACTACACAAGGCCGCCAAGCCGGCGGCCTTATATAGTGCGGGGTGTGTACTAAACCGCCTGAGCCATAATTGTTTTTTACACGCTGTGATTGGCCAAGCATGCGGGTCATAGTGCATGCTTGGCCAATCATCAGCCAGCAATGCACTGTGATGCTGCAGTGAATTATGGGCCGTGACGCGCCACACAAATTTGGTGCAAACGGCCCATAATGTTCGCAATTCGGCGAACAGCCGATGTTCGAGTCGAACATGGGTTCGACTCGAACACGAAGCTCATCCCTAATTGAAATGTTAAAGTCACCTAGGATGATTGCAGGCACTTCAGATGAGATAAAATAGGGTAGCCATGCAGAGTAGTCATCCAGAAAGCGTGACACTGCAACCCTCAGACAAGCTGGAGAGAAAAGACGAATGCAGTGCATTTTGAAAGAGCAGGGGGAAAGAGAGGGAGGTGTGGGAAGTACCTGGAAGGTGCATTGTGGGGAGAGGACAAGTCCAACACCACCTCCTTTTCCTCCAGTAGGTCTGGTGGAGTGAGTCCAGAGGAGGCCACTGTGGGACAGGGCAGCTGGAGAGGTAGTGTCGAATTCTTCCTCCCCTAATCCCACCATGGCTTCACAACAGAGAAGCCTGCAGAAATATTTGACCATACAATAGCTGATTGGCAGCAGAAGGAACATTTGAGTAAATCACATGTGGGATAGTGCAGCGTGGTGCTGCAGCAGTAACTTGCACACAGTCCAGTTGCAGTAGAATCGTGTAATGTAGTCAGAATATAACAATTTACAACAAACAAGGCAGAAGGCAGCCCGACCGGGAACACTCACGGGTGAAAAGCAGATGGTAGCAGAGCAGATCTTTGCCGGACTGACAGCACTTGTTTTGAGGTGTGGAATGAGGCTAAGGGAAATTTCCAGGAGAAGTGGCAGATCCCTAGTCTTTCCCTACTCATCTAGAACCTTTCCCTACCTGACAGACAGGTGACCTGTCCCTACACTCATACCTCCCAACGTTTTGAGATGGGAACGAGGGACACCTATTAGCAAAAGTATGTAGGCATAGGACACACCCCTGCCACACCCCCTTAAAGGAGAATTAAACCGAAAAATTATTAGCTAAACCCACAAGTGCTTTTTTTTTTTTTTACCACTACTATTCCTTTATATTGGCTTTTGAAACTTACAAATGCAGCAATTTAGAAATAGTATTAAAGGTTTAGCACTGGGAAACACTTTTTGAAAGATATAAAAAGTGCATTTTATATACAAATATATAGATCAGACCAAAATAAGGGACAAATAAGAAGGAAAGAGGGTCAGAGGGACTTTGTTCTGAATCCGGGACAGTTGGGAGCTATGCCTAAACTACCCACATGCTAAATATGAGCCAAACCCAGGAGCCTGGGTCTTAAATAGACTCCCCAACCAGATCGCTGCCCCAGTGAACCAGGTAACCATTGAGGAACCATGTTCCTCTGCACTGCCACTGTGGATAAGAGAGACCTGCAGTGGAGAAAATAGACTGCACCGGCCTACATTCCCCTCCTCCTTGACAGATGTCCTCAGCATGACAACACAGTGATGGATAACAAGAGAACTGCAAGAACATAAATTAAATGTCAGCAGGAAAAAGTTCAACAACATAATCAGAGAGGCGTGAAGAAGAGTAGGGAGATGATGAACAACAAATTTAATGCCACTATTTATTGGAAGTACTGTTAATTGCTTTCTGGAGAATGTGGAGATCCCCAGTGTTGATTAAGATCCTGAGCACATCTGGAGAGGTCTGGAGAATTATTGCAGCCTGGTTAAAGGGCAAGGAACTCTTCTATACATGATTCAAGTGAGCAGCTAGCGTAATAGGTGGTTGATTACACTGGGTGTAGATGACATTAATCCTGAACCATTATAAGGGAAAATTGTTTTAGACACTGGGCACATTTGGAATATATCAACAATATTGCTGAGTATTTTGCACATACTAGTTTTTATTCACTTTAATATATGCATTTTGTTTTTTTTTCCAGTTAGTATGATTCTTGATGCAACTTCACTTTATAGTTAGGTCATATGTACTGTATGTATGTTACATATTTACATATTTTCTCAGGTTGAAAAAAGACACGTCCATCTAGTTCAATAAAATAAAATAAATAAATGAACAATCCCATATACACAATCCTATACACACAGTTGACCAGAGGAAGGCGAAAATCCCCAAACATGATCCAATTTGCTACAGCAGGGGAAAAAATTCCTTCCTGATCCCACCAAAGGCAATAGGATATTCCCTGATCAACTTTACCTATAAATGTTAGTACCCAGTTATATTATGTACATTTAGGAAAGAATCTAGGCCTTTTTTAAAGCAATCTACTGAGCCGTCCAGAACCACTTCCGGAGTGAGTCTATTACACATTTTCACAGCTCTTACTGTAAAGAAATATTTCCGTATGTGGAGATGAAATCTCTTTTCCTCCAGACATAAAGAATGTCTCCTTGTCCCTGTGATGACCTTAAAGTGAATAACTCAACAACAAGTTCACTATATGGACCCCTTATGATGCATGCATATTCTTAGCCCCCAAGTGCATAACTTTACATTAATCAACATTAAACACTTAAGCCCCGGACCATTTTGTAGCTAAAGGACCAGAGCTGTTTTCAGAATTTTGCACTGCGCTGCTTTAACCACTTAACGACCGCTCACTGTATATATACGTCGGCAGAATGGCACCGACAGGCACAATCACGTAGAGCATACGTGATTGCCTTTGTATAGTTGGGGGGTCCAATCGGACCCCCCTCCTATACAGTGAGCGGTGGCTAAGTGTCCGGGAGCATTCCGGGATGAGGGGGCAGCCATTTGTTTCTGGCCACCCCCTCGCGATCGCTCCCGGCGAATGGAAATGCCCCCTCTGTCTGTGTCAGACAGAGGGAGCAGGAGGAAGTGATGTCATCTCTGGTGCGGTGCTCACATATACCGAGCGCCGTACAAGAGAAGACATCAGGTCAGTGCACACAACACTACACTGACACTAGGACACATAGGGACATAAATCGCCCCCCAGGCCCCCCCAGACACCCCAGATCACCCCCCCCAGCCCCAGTCACAGTGTCACTGATTGCAGTGACCATTTATTTAGTGATCACTGCAATCAGTGACATTTGTGACTGTAAAAGTGTCACCAAAGTTTAGTCTTAGGTCCAGTGTAGCCCCCTAACCCCCCCTAATAAAGGTTTAACCCCCTGATCACCCCCCAGATAACCCTTTCACCCCCTATCACCACTGTCGCTAAGCGATCATTTTTCTGATCGCTGTCTTAGCGTCAGTGATGCCGATCGGCAGCCAGTAATTTTTTTTAGGTTCGCCGCATGTTTTTATAGCGTCAGGTACCCCAATATATTATCTAATAAAGGTTTAACCCCCTTGATCGCCCCCCAGGTAACCCTTTCACCCCCTATCACCACTGTCGCTAAGCAATTGTTTTTCTAAACGCTGTCTTAGTGTCGGTGATGCAGATCGGTAGCCAGTAATTTTTTTTAGGTTCGCCGCATGTTTTTATAGCGTCAGGTACGCCAATATATTATCTAATAAAGGTTTAACCCCCTTGATCGCCCCCAGGTAACCCTTTCACCCCCATCACCACTGTCGCTAAGCGATCGTTTTTCTAAACGCTGTCTTAGTGTCGGTGATGCAGATCGGTAGCTGGTAATTTTTTTTAGGTTCGCCGCAGGTTTTTATAGCGTCAGGTACCCCAATATATTATCTAATAAATGTTTAACCCCCTTGATCGCCCCCCAGGTAACCCTTTCACCCCCTATCATCACTGTCGCTAAGCAATCGTTTTTCTAAACGCTGTCTTAGTGTCGGTGATGCAGATCGGTAGCCAGTAATTTTTTTTAGGTTCGCCGCATGTTTTTATAGCGTCAGGTACCCCAATATATTATCTAATAAAGGTTTAACCCCCTTGATCGCCCCCCAGGTAACCCTTTCACCCCCTATCACCACTGTCGCTAAGCGATCGTTTTTCTAAACGCTGTCTTAGTGTCGGTGATGCAGATCGGTAGCTGGTAATTTTTTTTAGGTTCGCCGCAGGTTTTTATAGCGTCAGGTACCCCCATATATTATCTAATAAAGGTTTTAACCCCCTGATTGCCCCTAGTTAACCCTTTCACCAGTGATCACCATATAAGTGTTACGGGTGACGCTGGTTAGTTAGTTTGCTTTTTATAGTGTCAGGGCACCCGCCGTGTATATAACCCAATAAAGGTTTAACCCCCTGATCGCCCGGCGGGTGATATCAATTAGGTTTTAGCGTCAGAGAGGGTCTGAGTCACACCCCAGGCAGCGTCAGGTTAGTGCCAGTAACGCTAACACCCACGCGTGAAGCATACACCCCCCTTAGTGGTATAGTATCTGAACAGATCAATATCTGATCTGATCAGATCTATACTAGCGTCCCCAGCAGTTTAGGGTTCCCAAAAACGCTGTGTTAGCGGGATCAGCCCAGATACCTGCTGGCACCTGCGTTTTGCCCCTCCGTCCAGCCCAGGCCACCCAAGTGCAGTATCGATCGATCACTGTCACTTACAAAACAAAAACACACATAACTGCAGCGTTCGCAGAGACAGGCCTGATCCCTGCGACTCCAGTGCTGTAGGAGGTGATTTCACCACCACAGTTAAAAAAAAAAAAGCAAATATGCCGAAGCATTGGGGCAGCAGGGGCGGAGGAGCGATTTTGCTCCTAATGCCGCGTACATACGGTCGAAATTCCGACGGAGGCTTGCCCGTGGAAAAGTCCGACCATGTGTGTGCGGCATAACTTTTTTGCGGGAGGATGCCCCCATGCTTCGGCATATATAAATGGTGCGTGTATGTCCATCATTGGAAGTGGGTGGATGAAGGGCGGTATTCTAATGGTGGGCATACCCACCGATCAATCTCTTTTTTTTCGTTCAGCCAACTGGCTGCATGAAAAAAAAAGATTACAATACATGTCCAACAAGGACCAGCAACGTACTGGTATGTTGCTGGACTTTGAATGTTTATACCAGAATGATGCCTGCGGGTTTAGGTATCATCTTGGTATCATTATTTTCAGCCTGCGGCCGGCTTTCATGTAAAAGCAATCCTAGCGGCTAATTAGCCTCTGGACTGCTTTTACAAGCAGTGGGAGGGAATGCCCCCCCCGGATATAAAAAGCGCCATTGGGAAATTGGGAAAGCATTTTATCACACCGATCTTGGTGTGGTCAGATGCTTTGAGGGCAGAGGAAAAATCTAGGGTCTAGAAGACCCCAGTTTTTTCAAAAAAAGAGTACCTGTCACTACCTATTGCTATCATAGGGGATATTTACATTCCCTGAGATAACAATAAAAATGATAAAAAAAAAATACTTGGAAGGAACAATTTAAAAATAAAATAAAAAAGCAAAATTAATAAGAAAAAAAAAGAAAAAAAAAAAGCACCCCTGTCCTGCCCTGCTCTTGCCCAATGGCGAACGCAAGCATCGGTCTGGCGTCATATGTAAACAGCAATTGCACCATGCATGTGAGGTATCACCGCGAAGGTCAGATCGAGGGCAATCATTTTAGCAGTAGACCTCCTCTGTAAATCTACTGGGGTAACCTGTAAAGGCTTTTAAAGGCTTTTAAAAATGTATGTAGTTTGTCGCCAATGCGCGTTTGTGCGAAATTTTAAAGCATGTCGTGTTTGGTATCTATGTACTCGGCCCAAGATCATCTTTTTTATTTCATCAAACATTTGGGCAATATAGTGTGTTTTAGTGCATTAAAATTAAAAAAAGTGTATTTTTTAACCCAAAAAATGCGTTTGAAAAATCGCTGCGCAAATACTGTGTAGAAAAAAAAAATGCAACACCCACCATTTTAATCTGTAGGGCCTTTGCTTTAAAAATATATATAATGTTTGGGGGTTCAACATAATTTTCTTGCAAAAAAAAAATGTTTTCATGTAAACAAAAAGTGTCAAAAAGGGCTTTGTCTTCAAGTGGTTAGAAGAGTGGATGTAAGCTTCCTAATGTTGTGTATAAAATGCCAGAACAGTTCAAAACCCCCCCAAATGACCCCATTTTGGAAAGTAGACACCCCAAGCTATATACTGAGAGGCATGTCGAGTCCATGGAACATTTTATATGTTGACACAAGTTGTGGAAAAACGACAATTTTTTTTTTTTTTTTGCACAAAGTTGTCACTAAATGATATATTGCTCAAACATGCCATGGGCATATGTGGAATTACACCCCAAAATACATTCTGTTGCTTCTCCTGAGTACGGGGATATCACATGTGTGAGACTTTTTGGGAGCCTAGCCACGTACGGGACCCCAAAAACCAAGCACCGCCTTCAGGCTTTCTAAGGGTGTAAATTTTTGATTTCACTTCTCACTGCCTATCACAGTTTCGGAGGCCATGGAATGCCCAGATAGCACAAAACCCCCCCAAATGACCCCATTTTGGAAAGTAGACACCCCAAGCTATTTGCTGAGAGGTATTGTGAGTATTTTGCAGATCTCGCTTTTTGTCACAAAGTTTTGAAAATTGAAAAAAAAATATATATATATATATATTTTCTTTCTTCATTTTCAAAAACAAATGAGAGCTGTAAAATACTCGCCATTCCTCTCAGCAAATAGCTTGGGGTGTCTATATTCCAAAATGGGGTCATTTGGGGGGTTTTGTGCGATTTTGGCATTTTATGGCCTTCGAAACTGTGATAGGTAGTGAGGAGTGAAATCAAAAATTTGTGCCTAGAAATCCTGAAGGCGGTGCTTGGTTTTCGGGGTCCCGTACGCGGCTAGGCTCCTAAAAAGTCCCACACATGTGGTATCCCCGTACTCAGGAGAAGCAGAAAAATGTATTTTGGGGTGTAATTCCACATATAACCATGGCATGTGTGAGCAATATATCATTTAGTGACAACTTTTTGTAATTTAATTTTTTTTTGTCATTACTCAATCACTTGGGACAAAAAAATATATATTCAATGGGCTCAACAGGCCTCTCAGCAATTCCTTGGGGTGTCTACTTTCTAAAATGGGGTCATTTGGGGGGGTTTTGTGCTATTTTGGCATTTTATGGCCTTCGAAACTGTGATAGGTAGTGAGGAGTGAAATCAAAAATTTGCGCCCTTAGAAATCCTGAAGGCGGTGCTTGGTTTCCGGGGTCCCGTACGCGGCTAGGCTCCCAAAAAGTCCCACACATGTGGTATCCCCGTACTCAGGAGAAGCAGCAAAATGTATTTTGGGGTGAAATTCCACATATAACCATGGCATGTGTGAGCAATATATCATTTAGTGACAACTTTTTGTATTTTTTTTTTTTTTTTAGTCATTATTCAATCACTTGGGACAAAAAAAAAATTCAATGGGCTCAACATGCCTCTCAGCAATTTCCTTGGGGTGTCTACTTTCCAAAATGGGGTCATTTGGGGGGGGGGTTTGTACTGCCCTGTCATTTTAACACCTCAAGAAATGAGATAGGCAGTCATAAATTTAAAGCTGTGTAAATTTCAGAAAATGTACCCTAGTTTGTAAACTCTATAACTTTTGCGCAAACCAATAAATATACGCTTATTGACATTTTTTTTTACTAAAAACATGTGGCTGAATACATTTTGGCCTAAATGTATGACTACAATTGAGTTTATTCGATTTTTCTTATAACAAAAAGTAGAAAATATCATTTTTTTTCAAAATTTTCGGTCTTTTTCCGTTTATATCGCAAAAAATAAAAATCGCAGAGGCAATCAAATACCATTAAAAGAAAGCTCTATTTGTGGAAAGAAAAGGACGCAAATTTCGTTTGGGTACAACATTGCATGTCCGCACAATTTACAGTTAAAGCAGCGCAGTGCAAAATTCTGAATTCACCTCTGGTCCTTTAGCTACCAAATGGTCCGGGGCTTAAGTGGTTAACTGTAAATTGTGCAGACATACAATGTTGTACCGAAACAAAATTTGCGTCCTTTTCTTCCTACAAATAGAGCTTTCTTTTAATTTATTTGATTGCCTCTGCGATTTTTATTTTTTGCGATATAAACGGAAAAAGACCGAAAATTTTGAAAAAAAATGATATTTTCTACTTTTTTGTTATAAGAAGAATCGAATAAACTCAATTTTAGTCATACATTTAGGCCAAAATGTATTCAGCCACATGTCTTTAGTAAAAATCTTATTTCTTGAGGTGCTAAAATGGCAGGGCAGTACAAAACCCCCCCAAATGACCCAATTTTGGAAAGAAGACACCCCAAGGAAATTGCTGAGAGGCATGTTGAGCCCATTGAATATTTTTTTTTTGTCTCAAGTGATTGAATAATGACTAAAAAAAAAATAAAAAATTACAAAAATTACAAAAAGTTGTCACTAAATGATATATTGCTCACACATGTCATGGTTATATGTGGAATTGCACCCCAAAATACATTTTGCTGCTTCTCCTGAGTACGGGGATACCACATGTGTGGGACATTTTGGGAGCCTAGCCGCGTACGGGCCCCCGAAAACCAAGCACCGCCTTCAGGATTTCTAAGGGCGCAAATTTTTGATTTCACTCCTCACTACCTATCACAGTTTCGAAGGCCATAAAATGCCAAAATAGCACAAAACCCCCCCAAATGACCCCATTTTAGAAAGTAGACACACCAAGGAAATTGCTGAGAGGCCTGTTGAGCCCATTGAATATTTTTTTTTTGTCCCAAGTGATTGAATAATGACAAAAAAAAATAAAAAATTACAAAAAGTTGTCACTAAATGATATATTGCTCACACATGCCATGGTTATATATGGAATTACACCCCAAAATACATTTTGCTGCTTCTCCTGAGTACGGGGATACCACATGTGTGGGACTTTTTGGGAGCCTAGCCGCGTACGGGACCCCGCCTTCAGGATTTCTAGGCACAAATCTTTGATTTCACTCCTCACTACCTATCACAGTTTCGAAGGCCATAAAATGCCAAAATAGGACAAAAACCCTCCAAATAACCCAATTTTGGAAAGTAGACACCCCAAGCTATTTGCTGAGAGGCATGGTGAGTATTTTACAGCTCTCATTTGTTTTTGAAAATGAAGAAAGAAAATATATATATATTTTTTTTCAATTTTCAAAACTTTGTGACAAAAAGTGAGATCTGCAAAATACTCACCATACCTCTCAGCAAATAGCTTGGGGTGTCTACTTTCCAAAATTGGGTCATTTGGTGGGGTTTTGTGCCATCTGGGCATTCCATGGCCTCCGAAACTGTGATAGGCAGTGAGAAGTGAAATAAAAAATTTACACCCTTAGAAAGCCTGAAGGCGGTGCTTGGTTTTGGGGTCCCGTACGCGGCTAGGCTCCCAAAAAGTCTCACACATGTGGTATCCCCATACTCAGGAGAAGCAACAGAATGTATTTTGGGGTGTAATTCCACATATGCCCATGACATGTTTGAGCAATATATCATTTAGTGACAACTTTGTGCAAAAAAAAAAAAAAAAAAATTGTCTTTTTTCCGCAACTTGTGTCAACATATAAAACATGCCTCTCAGTATATAGCTTGGGGTGTCTACTTTCCAAAATGGGGTAATTTGTGGGGTTTTTGAACTGTTCTGGCATTTTATACACAACATTAGGAAGCTTACATCCACTCTTCTAACCACTTGAAGACAAAGCCCTTTTTGACACTTTTTGTTTACATGAAAACATATTAATATAATAAAATTATGTTGAACCCCCAAACATTATATATATTTTTAAAGCAAAGGCCCTACAGATTAAAATGGTGGGTGTTGCATTTTTTTTTCTACACAGTATTTGCGTAGCGATTTTTCAAACGCATTTTTTGGGGAAAAAATACACTTTTTTTAATTTTAATGCACTAAAACACACTATATTGCCCAAATGTTTCATGAAATAAAAAAGATGATCTTAGGCCGAGTACATAGATACCAAACACGACAAGCTTTAAAATTTCGCACAAACGCGCATTGGCGACAAACTACATACATTTTTAAAAGCCTTTAAAAGCCTTTACAGGTTACGCCGTTAGATTTACAGAGGAGGTCTACTGCTAAAATTACTGCCCTTGATCTGACCTTCACGGTGATACCTCACATGCATGGTGCAATTTCTGTTTACATATGACGCCAGACCGACGCTTGCGTTCGCCATTGGGCAAGAGCAGGGCAGGACAGGGGTGCTTTTTATTTTTTTTTTATTTTTTTTTATTATTCATTTTGCTTTTTTATTTTATTTTTAAACTGTTTCTTCCATATTTTTATTTTTTTATCATTTTTATTGTTATCTCAGTGAATGTAAATATCCCCTATGATAGCAATAGGTAGTGACAGGTACTCTTTTTTTGAAAAAAATGTAGTCTATTGGACCCTAGATTTTTCCTCTGCCCTCAAAGCATCTGACCACACCAAGATCGGTGTGATAAAATGCTTTCCCAATTTCCCAATGGCACTTTTTTTATCCGGGGGGGGAACTTTCCCTCCCACTGCTTGTAAAAGCAGTCCAGAGGCTAATTAGCCACTAGGATTGCTTTTACATGAAAGCCAGCCGCTGGCTGAAAAGAATGATACCAAGATGATACCTAAACCCACAGGCATCATTCTGGTATAAACATTCAAAGTCCAGCAACATACCAGTACGTTGCTGGTCCTTGTTGGACATGTATTGTAATCTTTTTTTTTCATGCAGCCTGTTGGCTGAACGAAAAAAAAGATTGATCGGTGGGTATGCCCACCATTAGAATACCGCCCTTCATCCACCCACTTCTAATGATGGGCATACATGCACCATTTATATATGCCGAAGCTTGTGGGCATCTTCCCGCAAAAGTTATGCCGCGTACACATGGTCAGACTTTTCCACGGACAAGCCTCCGTTAGAATTTCGACCGTATGTACGCGGCATTAGGAGCAAAATTGCTCCTCCGCTCCTCCGCCCCTGCTGCCCAAATGCTTCGGCATATATGCTTATTTTTTTAACTGTGGTGGTGAAATCACCTCCTACAGCACTGGAGTCGCAGGGATCAGGCCTGTCTCTGCGAATGCTGCAGTTATGTGTGTTGTGTTTTGCAAGTGACAGTGATCGATCGATACTGCCCTTGGGTGGCCTGGGCTAGACGGAGGGGCAAAACGCAGGTGCTAGCAGGTATCTGGGCTGATCCCACTAACACTGTGTTTTTGGGAACCCTAAACTGCTGGGGACGCTAGTATAGATCTGATCAGATCAGAAATTGATCTGTTCAGATACTATACCACTAAGGGAGGTGTATGCTTCACGCGTGGGTGTTAGCGTTACTGGCACTAACCTGACGCTGTCTGGGGTGTGACGCAGACCCTCTCTGAAGCTAAAACCTAATTGATATCACCCGCCGGGCGATCAGGGGGTTAAACCTTTATTGGGTTATATACGGCGGGTGCCCTGACACTATAAAAAGCAAACTAACTAACCAGCGTCACCCGTAACACTTATATGGTGATTACTGGTGAAAGGGTTAACTAGGGGCAATTAGGGGGTTAAAACCTTTATTAGGTAATATATGGGGGTACCTGACGCTATATAAAAACCTGATGGCGAACCTAAAAAAAAATTACTGGCTACCGATCGGCATCACCAACACTAAGACAGCGATCAGAAAAAACGATCGCTTAGCGACAGTGGTGATAGGGGGTGAAAGGGTTACCTGGGGGGCGATCAAGGGGGTTAAACCTTTATTAGGTAATATATGGGGGTACCCAACGCTATAAAAACCTGCGGCAAACCTAAAAAAAATTACTGGCTACCGATCGGCATCACCAACGCTAAGACAGCGATCAGAAAAATGATCTCTTAGCGACAGTGGTGATAGGGGGTGAAAGGGTTATCTGGGGGGCGATCAAGGGGGTTAAACCTTTATTAGGTAATATATGGGGGTACCCGACGCTATAAAAACCTGCGGCAAACCTAAAAAAAATAACTGGCTACCGATCGGCATCACCGACGCTAAGACAGCGATCAGAAAAATTATCGCTTAGCGACGGCGGTGCTAGGGGGTGAAAGGGTTATCTGGGGGGGCGATCAGGGGTTTAAACCTTTATTAGGGGGGGTTAGGGGGCTACACTGGACCTAAAACTAACTTTAGTGACACTTTTACAGTCACAAATGTCACTGATTGCAGTGATCAGTAAATAAATGGTCACTGCAATCAGTGACACTGTGACTGGGGGCTGGGGGGTGATCTGGGGGGTGATATGGGGTGTCTGGGGGGGCCTGGGGGGGCGATTTATGTGCCTATGTGTCCTGGTGTCAGTGTAGTGTTTTGTGCACTAACCTGCATCTTCTCCTGTGCGGCGCTCGGTATATGTGAGCGCCGCAGGAGAGATGACATCACTTCCTCTGCCTGTGTAAACATTACACAGGCAGGGGAAGGATTCGATTCGCTGGGAGCGATCGAGAGGGGGTGGCCGGAATCGAACGGCTGTCCCCTCATCCCTGATCGCTCCCAAACGAATAACAGCCGCTCACTGTAAAGAAGGGGGGTCCGATCGGACCCCCCAACTATACAAAGGCAGTCACGTAGATATACGTGACTCTGCCTGTCGGTGCCATTCTGCCGACGTATATTTACAGTGGGCGGTCGTTAAGTGGTTAAGGCTGAGTTCACACTTATGCGAATAAGATGCATGTTTCTCCGCATCCAATTCACATGACAGGAGAGTGTGCCCGGCTCGCAATGGAGCCGGTTCACGCACCTCTAAAGCGGCCACGGTCCGCATTTGGAAAGGGTCCTGTGCGTCTTTTGTTCTGATTCAGGTGCAAATTCAGGCAAAAATTCAGACCTGATTTGCACCTGAATCGGTGAACAGGGACACACGTGACCCCCTGCTGTGAGCTGCGTCTAAACCTCATTTGCCAAATAGTTGCCCAATTAAACAGTGCATTGAGGTCGGCTTGTAAGTTGGAGACATCCTGTAAGGGCGTTATTCCACTACATAGCTTGGTGTCATCTGCAAAGGCTGAAATGGTACATTTTAATCCCAGACCCAATATCATTTATAAAGATATTAAAAAGTAAGGGTCCCACCACTGAACCTTTGGGTAGACCACTGATAACCTTAGACCATTCAGAGTAAGAACCATTAACCGCTACTCTCTAAATTCTGTCTTTTAGCCAGTTTTCTATCAATTTACAAACTTATTTTTCCAAGCCTGTAGACCTTACTTTACACATTAGTCATGTGTGGGGAACTGTGTCAAACCCTTTTGCAAAATCCAAGTATACTACATTGCCTTGGAAAAGTATTCATACCCCTTGACATTTTCCACATTTTGTCATGTTACAACCAAAAATGTAAATGTATTTTATTGGGATTTTATGTGATAGACCAACACAAAGTGGCACATAATTGTGAAGTAGAAGGAAAATTATAAATGGTTTTCCAAATTTTTTACAAATATTTAAAAAGTGTGGCTTGCATTTATATTCAGCCCCCGATAGTCAATACTTTGTAGAACCCCCTTTAGCTGCAATTACAGCTGCAAGTCTTTTTGGGTACGTCTCTACCAGCTTTGCACATCTAGAGAGTGACATTTTTGCCCATTCTTCTTTGCAAAATAGCTCAAGCTCTGTCAGATTGGATAGAGAACAAAAACCGCTCAGGTGTGGACGTTCCCCATCAGGTTTGCTCATCCAATGACGTAGGTGGGGTCTGATATACGAGGGGGCGAACTTCCTCCCCAGTAATAAATGAATAAACCCGCCCCTTCTAAAGTTCCCCATCAGGTCCGCTCAGCCAATGACGTAGGTGTAAGGCCGAGGACCTAATGCAGAATGTGAGAAGGGGCGGGTCTATTCATGTATTAAACTGTGGAGGAAGTTCCCCATCAGGTCCGCCCCCTCGTATGTCAGGCCCCGCCTACGTCATTGGATGAGCGGACCTGATGGGGAACTTCCTCCAGTATAATAAATGAATAGACCCGCCCCTTCTCACGTTCCGCATCAGGTCCTCAGCCTTACACCTACATCATTGGCTGAGCGGACCTGATGGGGAACTTTAGAAGGGGCGGGTCTATTCATTTATTACACTGCGGAGGAAGTTCCCCACCAGGTCCGCTCAGGCTCAGCCAATGACGTTTGTGTGGACAGTGCCGGACATCGGATCGCCGTGGGACACTGGATTTCATCGCTGGAATGCTTTTTTTTTTTTTCGTTTTTTTTTTTTTAATAAATGACTTTCCCAACGGTGTCTGTGTATTTTTTTTACAATTTTTTACACTTTCTTTGTGAAATGGTAGGGGTACAATGTACCCCATTACCAATTCACATGGGGGGGCAGGATCTGGGGGTCCCCTTTGTTAAAGGGGTCTTCCAAATTCTGATAAGCCCCCTGCCCGCAGACCCCCACAACCACCGGGCAAGGGTTGTGGGGATGAGGCCCTTGTCCCCATCAACATGGGGACGTCCTCCCCATGTTGAGGGCATGTGGCCTGGTACGGTTCAGGAGGGGGGGGCACTCTCTCGTCCCCCCCTCTTTTCCTGCAGCGTGCTCGGATA
The DNA here is from genome assembly GCA_029206835.1 of Rana muscosa. Lineage (NCBI taxonomy): Eukaryota > Metazoa > Chordata > Amphibia > Anura > Ranidae > Rana > Rana muscosa. The sequence continues at coordinate 527,445,212 of CM055118.1, read as the reverse complement.
AAGGGTCTGGTCTGGATTTTTGGGGGTACTCCACGCCATTTTTTTTTCATTTGGGGTGGAGTTCCCTGAAGGGCCTGGTATGGATATTTGGGGGAACCGCACACATTTTTTTTTTAATTTGCGGCAGGGTTCCCCTTAATATCCATACCAGACCTGAAGGGCCTGGTAATTGAATTTGGGGGAACCCCCACGCTTTTTTTATTTTTTATCAATGACTTTTCTATGTATTGCCGGGAGCCGACAATTCATTATAGCCGCGAGTGAGTTTTAAATGACTTTTTTCCTTCAGAAATGACACTTTGTGCAGGGACAGTTCTAAGCACGGGAAACAAGCGTGACTTTGCATGCATATTGCCAAACACCGGACCCGATCCCGAACATACAGTCAATTTTTGGGGTTCGGGTCCGTTACCCAAAAACCCAAAAGTTCGGTACGGACCCGAACTTTACAGTTCGGGTACGCTCAACCCTAGTCCTAATGTCAAATAACTAGAAAACAAAATATTTGTGTACAATGGTCCACTGGCTATAGTAAGCCTGATATGCCAACAAGAGCTCCAGCTGATAAGACATCTGACAGTAAACATTCACACATTCTTTTTTCACAGAAAAGGGATTGGTTAAATGATAAAGATACTTGGACAGAAATTAATTAGGCCAGACACAACATGACACTGAGGACATTTAATTTTGCTTAGGGAAAAAAGCAATTTCTGTACATCAAAACAGCATAGTAATTGCCTGTTTTTTCAAAAATACAGTAGGCGTGTTTATTTTTACCATATTCTAACATGAAAGTGTTACTAGCAATTTGTAGGAGCATTAGCAATCTGATTGCAGATTAACTCACGATCCAGTGGCTGGATAGTTACATGGAAAAAGTGTTTGTATACCTATTTCCCTTATTTCGTATGGTCAGGATAACATAAAATAAAACATTTTTTTTTTTGTTCAGGCAAATTTTGTCACGGTCTGGGGTCAGACTAGGAGACGAGTAGCTGTAGCAGTAGGGGGGCTCCCACAGACCAGCAAGATTGGTATATAAAAAAAGTCACCCTGACAAATAATGCAGGCTCATCTGAGGTGCAGAGTCTAAGTACTAACCGGTTTTCACCAGAGCTCCTGATGGTGGAGATGGGTTTAGCTGCGTGTTAGTGCCATGTCACTGTCCTCAGGTCACTGACCTCAGGATCGCCCCACCAGGAGGTGAGCAAACTAGGGTCCAGTAGCGGATACAGCAGGTAGGTATCAAACAGAAGCGTTGTTAGTAAACAAGTCAAAGGTCGGTAACAAGTAGTTGCAGTTTGGGATCAAGCTGAAGCATAGTCGAGGAACAAGCCAAGGGTCAGTAACGAGTGATAGTAAAGATATGGATAGCAGCAGGAAAGACAAAAGCAAAATACTGGCTGGAGAGAGTGCAATAATCTGGCAAATAGGAAGTTCAAAATCATGACTTAAATCAGGAAGTTCAAGGTTCAAGACAAACAAGGTTCAAGGCAAGATCATTCAAGGAATTGTTCAGGGAACTGTCCAGCATCTCAGGTAGCTCAGTGAGAATAGCTATTGCCAGACACAGCAGAGGTCTCAGATTCAAGTCCAGGCCTTAACAAATATAAAACATTTTATATGGATATTATAAAATAATTATTAGCCAATACAACTATGTGTTTCTCTATTCATTGACAGAAATAGAAAAAAAGAAAAATTGCGCATGGAAACTAATAGGCTGCCAACACTCCACTAGACATACAGTGCAAAAAGAAAATATAAAATAATAATGTGGCGCTCCAAATGTGAACAATTAAAAATAATAATCAAATGTAGACCTATGAAGCAGACATCTGCGATTCGGTTCGTAACTTATGGATTTTCGTACGAATTTGTTAGTATTCGTACATTAGGATCAATTCGAACATCCGAATAGCTGAAAGAACCAAAATACGAAAATTACGAAATTACGAATAAGCAAAATAACGAACATGCGAAAATACGAACTTATGAATGGACAAACTTACGAAAATACGAAACACTGAAACAGTAAAAGAACGAAAATTACATCTATAACGAATGATTTGCATTCCGTATTTTCAATCCTTTGTCTGTTCATAATTTCATATGTTCGTATTTCATTTGAGTGTTCGTCATTTTGTTTCTTTGTATGTTCATAATTTCGTTTGTTCGTGTTCTCGAATCATTCTTTTGAATGGACAGTGTAAGAATGTGTATCTTAATATGAATGTTCGTAATTTTGTATGTTTGTATTTTCTTTTGTGTGTTCGTAAATGTGTTTCTTTGTCTGTTCGTAATTTTGTGTTCTCAAAACGTTCTTTCGAATGGGCAGTGTAGTGAGTGATGTATCTTACTTAATATGTTAGCCAATCAGCTTATCTCTTTTGTGTCTAAGTCAGTGTTTCTCAACTCCAGTCCTCAAGGTGCCCCAACAGGTCATGTTTTCAGGTTTTCCATTATTTTGCACAGGGGATTTGATCAGTTTACTGCCTTAGTAATTACCACAGCCGTTTCATCTGAGGGAAATCCTGAAAACATGACCTGTTGGGGCGCCTTGAGGACCGGAGTTGAGAAACACTGGTCTAAGTCACAATGCATTCCTGAATCTTTTTAGATTCAGTTGAGGAGGAGACTGAGTCAGGTCTCGTGACTGAGGGAGTGGACTGGGAGTTATTAGAAATTAAGCAAGGATTATCATTCTTTATTTCCTGCAATTGTAATTTGTTATGATTTTGTGGGACAGTGTGTGCACTGTTTTGTTTTATAACTTGCGGTGCTGTCTGTCTGAGATTTTTATTTTTTTTGCAGTTGCATTTTTGAAGGTGTAATACACCATTTTTTATCTGTTTGTTTAAAAACAATAATTATAATAATGGATACTTCTCCTCCTCTCCCCATGAGGGAAGCAAGAGTGGAAAATGTTCATGATACAGCGCCACCCTCTCAAAATGGCGAACAGGGGCGGAGGCTATAGCCGCGTGTTGAAAACGAAACTAAAATACAAGATTGCGAATCATGACGAATGACCGCAATGTATTTACGAAAGTAAGGATGCATTCGAAGCATGGTAGGAGGCTATAGCCACGTGTTGAAAACGAAACTAAAATACAAGATTGCGAATGACAGCAATGTATTTACGAAAGTACGAATCCAGTCGAAGCACGGTAGTAGACACGAATCAACGAAAACAAAAGAATGTTACGAATCAACGGAAAAGGCAATCTCACAAAAGTAACAATTACTAAATTATGAGTAGTGTACCGAATAAACGAAAATTATTATCTAACAAAATTACGAATTTTGAATCAAAGAAAATAAATTAGACAGAATTACGAATCATTCAGTATCAACGAAAATAAAACTGTTACGAAAATACAAAAGAGTCCGAATATGAAAACTTGCGTGCACAGGTCTACTATGAAGTCCAGAGTAAATTAATATATGATAAATAAACAGCCAATGACGTGAAAATAATATGAGAAAAAATGAATAAAAAAGATAAAAAACATAGTGAAATAGTCCATCATAAGAAATTATTTCTATGCATAAAAAAGCCTCTCGTGTTTTTCAAAGTGAATGAAACTTGATGTTTAGGTGCAATCAACAAATGATAAGGTTGGCACACTTACCAAAAATGGTGGACTCATGTACAGCATGTGAGTCAAACGGGCAGTCATGAGGGAGTACCTCAACGGGAACCAGCAAGGAAAGGTCGATATTTAGAAAATGAGCCCCATCCGGTATTGAGGGAAAAGTTCCAACATAAAAAAGGGGATGTACACTTACAAAAATTCCAAAAAAAAACACGCTAGTATCCTTCAGTTGTATAAGCAGTTTGCAATGACTCCACGAGCGTCATTCTGGAGTCATTGCAAACTGCTTATACAACTGAAGGATACTATCGTGTTTTTATTGGAATTTTTGTAAGTGTACATCCCTGTATTTATATTAAACCTACCATACAGTGTCACAGTATGTGTGGTTGTTTTGTTTTTTATACTTATCACCATGGATCACTTTAACATCTGATGAGGTCCACCACACACTCTGGAGCTTGCTTTTGGATGTTGGAACCTTTCCCTCAATATCGGATGGGGCTAATTTTCTAAATATTGACCTTTCATTGCTGGTTCCCGCTGAGGTACTCCCTCATGACTGCCCGTTTGACTCACATGCTGTACATGAGTCCACCATTTTTGGTAAGTGTGCCAACCTTATCATTTGTTGATTGCACCTAAAGATCAAGTTTCATTCACTTTGAAAAACACAAGAGACTTTTTTATGCATATAATTCATTTCTTATGATGGACTATTTCACTATGTTTATCCATCAACCTTGATTCATTTATTTTTTATCTTTTTTATTCATTTTTTCACATATTATTTTCACGTCATTGGCTGTTTATTTATCATATATTCATTTACTCTGGACTTCATAGGTCTACATTTGTTTATGATTTTGTATTGTTCACATTTGGAGCGCCACATTATTGTTTTTTATATGTTCTATCCATTTACAGTCTAAAGAAAAAGCTTGTTGTTTACAGATAGCAATAGCTCAATCCAAAACTAACACACAGTCTAGAGTTTCAGTCTTGCTCCAGGAATCCTTTCTCATTAATTAAATTTGTAAAAGATAATGTTTTACGTATAACACAGTTTAAAACTTGAAAAGCTTTGGTTATTTTTCTAATGCTGTCTTTAAACCATAATAATCTTCCTTTTAAAGGGGTTAGCAATTCCTATTGTGAAAAATTGCTAGGAGTTGCTACCGGTACACTGCACTGTGCAGTGTACATCCCAGCTCATTATAAGCCATTCCCAAAATGAACGAGGTGCCAAGAATGATGAAACTCATATGCAAGTGTATTGGAGTTATATTGTCAATGACTGACCATTGGCTGAAGAGAACCATTGTAGGACCTGAAAGAAGCAAAGGGGGTGATGACAGCATTTAATATAGAGCAGCAACTGGAGCCTGGACATGTCACTGTTGGAGGAGGGCACACTGAGAGGTAAGTTTGCAAGTATATTGTTCATACGTGCATGGTTCTTGGTTCATTCTACCAGCTCCTACATCACTACTGAATCTTGTAGTGATGTAGGGACTGGCATGAGGAAGCACAGCGCACACACGCTTTGTATGCAGAAGATTCTTATGTATCAGTAGGTCCTCAGCAGAACAGAGATCCAAGTCAGCAACTCCCTTCCCCATAGAGGTAAGAATTAAAGTGACTGTAAACTCAAAATTAGGGGAAAAAACCCCAAAAAAAACAAATGAACAGGTTTATACGTACCTGCTTTGTGCAAAGGAATTGCACTGAGCTGCCTTGAATCTCCTTTTCTCAGATCCCCCGCTGGTGCTTCTGGCTCTTACCAGTAGTGTATTTAGGTTTTGTGCTGCCCTAGGCCTGACTAAACTCGTTCACCCCCTAATTTAAATATGACCCACCCCTCTCTGTCAAGGCCACACCCCTTGCTGTTTTGAGACCTGTAACGAGCCCCTTGCTCGCTCGGTTCCACTCTCCCGACACTCCTCTGCTACTATTGGATCATATTGCAGATCGCAACGTCTGATGGTTCGGTCATCCGATGCTCCAGGATTCAAACTACAGCTATGTGCCGTTCTAATCCATTTGTGATAGTTCAGAACAAACACCAGGCAGGCTGTATGTAAGTTCAAACAGGAATCTCATTTTATTGGATGCACACACACACACTCTTATACAGCAGTTTGAACACCCTGCCCCCAATAACCACTTTCCTATTGGTCAATTGTAAAGTCCATTGTAGTTCCCAATTAGGTTCTCTTGGCCATGCAAATGAGGACTTGAAACAGGGTCAGCAGGGATTGGTCCGATAGCTTGAATAGGAGAACTGAGATGTGTATTGACACAGAAGCCCCAGGGGGTAATTAAAGTACATAAACAAACAGTCTAACACAGAACAATGCTTTTCTTCCAGACCATGGAGCCGTCTGGAGGGGGGATTAGCCTTAAGACAGGGCAGAAGACCCCCCCACTGTGTAATAGATTCAAAGGAGAAATACTTCAGTATTCCAAGGTTCATGACAATACTCCCCCCTGGGAAACAGTCCAACAGCCACAGTGGGACCCCAAACGGGTCCCTTCGAGGATGTTGGAAAAGTAGTCTTAAGGTTCCAGGTCCGTCTGCCGGGATAACCCATCCGCATTCCCGTTTTGAGGCCCTGGTCGATATTGTATGGTAAAATTGTACGGTTGCAAAGCCAGGCTCCACCTTAGTAATCGCCCGTTCTCTCCCGCCACCCGGTTAAGCCATATCAAGGGATTGTGGTCCGTCATAGCGGTAAAAGAGCGTCCATACACGTAGGGCAGCAATTTCTTTAAAGCCCAGACTAAGGCCAAACACTCTTTTTCCACGGCAGCATATCCAACTTCACGGGGTAACAATTTGCAGCTGAGATACGCCACTGGGTGCTCTTTCCCGTCATCGCCAACTTGGCTTAGTACGGCTCCCAGTCCAAACATGGAGGCATCTGTATGAATGACAAAGCGTTTGTTAGGATCAGGGGCCGCCAGTATGGGAGCTTGCGTTAGGGCGGTTTTTAACTGATGAAATGCTATCTCGCACTCCGGGGACCACAGGACCTGTCTAGGGAGAGTCTTTTTGGTCAGGTTCGTCAGGGGTTTGGCTATGTCACTATAGTGGGGTACAAACTTCCTGTAGTACCCTGCTGTCCCTAAAAATGCAAGTACCTGGGTCTTGGTTCTGGGAACCGGCCAGTTTAGGACGGCCTCTATTTTTGCAGGTTCTGGCCTCTGCTTCCCACATCCTACTCTATGTCCCAGATATTGTACCTCAGACATCCCGATATTACATTTGTCTGGCTTCAGGGTCAGGTCTGCGGCTCGGATCCTATCTAGCACTATTCCCAGGTGTCTAATGTCAGGGTCACCTGTGGCCAGGTGACAGATGCACACCGTAGGGGGACAGGAGTGCACCGCGATAGGGAACTGGGTGGTTGTGGAAAGCGGGACCAGTGGAGCACAACCGGGATCCAAACGGAAGCTAGAGCCAAGATTCCCCAGGGCGCGGAGTCTAAGACCCAGCTGGTCTTCTCCAGGGCCTCTAGTGGTGAGGATGTTAGCTGCAGGCTGGGACCAGGTCGCGGCCCCTGGAGTTTCCTAGCTCACGCCCCGTAGGATAAGGGGAAAAGAGGGGAAGCAGCAGCACACGAAGAGAGAACCGAATAACAAGCTGAAGGTCAGGGGCCACAAGCAGACAAGGATAACGAAGAACGAGCCGAAGGTCAAGGGTCACGAGCAGACAGGGATAGTCGGGGACAAGCCAATAACGTAACAGAGAGACAGACGTAGCACACGGCAGGCAGGAACCCAAACACACAATGCCTAACAAACACGTTGATCAGCAAAGCAGGCTTGCAGTGCACAGGTTAATATAGTGTTCAGTGATAGGGCCTGGGGTGGAGTCAGGCTGGGAGGAGATTATAAAGGAAGCCAGGTGAAGAAGGTCTGGTCTCTAGATGAACACATGAGGAGGAAGGTAAGATGGCAGACAGGCATTAATGCATATCCATGACATCTAAGATGTTCCTCCCAGGTCTGGCTATAGATTGCGATGTCGTCAAGATATGCGCATGCAAAATCTTGCAGACCATCAAGGAGTTCATCTATCATCCGCTGGAAGGTAGCCGGCGCATTATTCATCCCGAATGGCATTACCCGAAACTGGTAAAGGCCGAACGGGTTGATGAAGGCCGACTTCGGAATTGCTTTCGCTTCCAAGGGAATCTGCCAGTAGCCCTTACACAAGTCAATAGTCGTCAGATAATGTCCCTGAGCTATTTTGTCCAGCAATTCGTCCACTCGGGGCATAGGGTAGGCTTCTGTCACAGTACAGACATTCAGTCGCCTATAGTCCACGCAAAATTTGGTCGTGCCATCCCGTTTCGGGACTAATACTACAGGGGAAGCCCAGGGGCTTGCTGATGGCTCAATCACCCCTAACTCGAGCATCTCCCTAATCTCCACTCTCATCCCTTCTTGCACTGCTCCAGGAATCCTATAGGCTGGTTGTCTCAGGGGCTTCTGTCCGGGGGTCTCTACCTTGTGCACAGCTATGTGAGTGTACCCAGGGAGTGCCGAGAACATCTCCTGACGGTCCTGGAGTAATTCTCTGGCCTGTTCACGTTCTTGGGATCCTAATCTATCTCCTAGCCGTATATCCTCCACACCCCCGGAACAGTTACTGATTTCGGGAAGCTCCAGCATCGGTAGATATTCAGAGTCCCTGGTGGCAGGAGTGCATATGGCGGCTACTGCCTCAGCTCTCTCATGATAGGCCTTCATCATATTAATGTGGAACGTCCTCTTAATTTTTGTGTCTGCACAGCTGGCAACCACGTAGGTTGTATCGCACAGCTGTTTTACCACCTGATAGGGGCCCTGCCAGGAAGCCTGTAATTTATTTTGCTTCATTGGTTTTAGTACCAGGACTTTCTGTCCAATATAAAAGGTGCGATTCCTCACAGATCGATCATACCAAGCCTTCTGCTGACTCTGGGCCGATTGCATATTCTCATGGACTAGATCGGTAAGTTCCCGCAGTCGCTCCCTGAGTTCCAAGACATAACTAAGGATGGGGAGGCCTTCCGGATCCTCTACCCCCTCCCACTGGGCCCTCACTAAGTCTAAGGGTCCCCTAACCCTTTGCCCATATAACAGCTCAAATGGGGAAAACCCAGTGGACTCCTGGGGTACCTCTCTATAGGCAAACAGTAGATGGGGAAGATATTTCTCCCAATCCTTACTACTCTCCATGAAGGCCCGAAGCAGCTGCTTCAGGGTCCCGTTAAATCTCTCACACAGCCCATTAGTCTGAGGATGGTAGGGGGGCGCTCTGGAGGGGTTTAATCCCACAGAGACGCCAGAGCTGCTGCGTCAGCTCAGCTGTGAACTGGGTACCCTGATCGGACAATATCTCCTGGGGAAACCCTACCCTAGTAAATACCCGCAGTAAGGCATCTGCTACTGTATCAGCCTGAATATTGGATAAGGGAATGGCCTCCGGGTAGCGGGTGGCGTAATCCACCACCGTAAGAATATACTTCTTCCCGGTGGCACTGGGGCGGGCCAGAGGGCCTATAATATCTACCGCTATGCGGCTAAAGGGTTCTCTAATAATCGGCAGGGGTTGCAGCGGGGCTTTTGGGTGATCCCCTGTCTTCCCTACTTTCTGACAAGTCTCACAGGTCCGGCAGTATTCTCGCACCTCGGCATGTAACCTTGGACAGAAGAAAGCATGAGACAACCGACTCCGGGTCTTGGCTATCCCTAAATGTCCGGCCAAGGGGATGTCGTGAGCCAGGCGCAATAGCTCCCGTCTGTATTTCTGGGGTACAACTAGCTGTTTGTGGGGACCCTGTCGCTTTCCAGTGCCCATTCCCTCAGTGTAACGATAAAGAAACCCCCCCTCCCACTCTATTCTGTCTTCCCCCAACCCCCCTGGATCCTTGCCCGCCCTGTCCCGATAACCAGCTAAAGTTGGGTCACTCTGAGTCTCTTGCCTAACGTCGGAGGGAGAATCCCAGGACACGGGGTTGTCAAGTCTGGGTAACGTAGGAGGATTTGGTCTTACCTGGGTCCCCATAGGAGTGGAGTTGCCTTGAAGTTGGCTCTGACGTCTGGTGGTCATGGCCATAGTGTCCTCTGGGGCATATGAGGAAGTTAAATGTCCCAAATCGTTTCCCAAAAGTACTTCTGCAGGTAACTCGCGTAGTAATCCCACTCGCACTTGTCGCTCCCCTGAGCCCCAATCCAAGAGGACTTGGGCGGTGGATAAACGTAGCACCTTGCCCCCTGCTACCCTGACTGCAACAGTCTGGCCCGTCCGAGCCGACTGGGGAATCATGTGAGGCTGGATGAGGGCAATCGTAGCCCCGGAATCGCAGAGTCCCTGGGCCGGCTGCCCATTAACCCATACTGCCTGGTGATGGTGCTGCCGATTATCTCCGGCAGCAGCTTGGACGGGATCAGCCTCGAAAAGTTTGCCGCACTCTTCCTGAACATCTCGATGGTTGGGTTCATTCTGGAAGCAATGAACCGCTGGTCTGGATGGATGATTAGTCTCTCGGTACCTCGTGGATCGGGTAGGGCAATATCGCTGCAGATGACCGGTTTGGTTACAGGTATAGCACTTAGGTCCGGTAGGAGGGTTGGGTCGGGCTATAGGGGTCTAGAGGCAGACCACTGAGGTACTGAAGTTGGGTTAGAGGCTGGTAAACTGGGCCGAGATAGTGAATAGCGCTCGCTTTCGCCTGACCTTCGAGAGTCCAGATATTCATCGGCCAAAGTAGCCGCTTGCTGTACAGTCCGTGGTCGCTTATCTCGCACCAAGAACTGTTCTAAGAGTACTAGCTGGGTGATGTCCTCTATGGTATGAGCGCGGCTTCCCTGGAACCAGCCCTTAAGGTTCCGCTGCAGACAATGTTCCCACTCCACGTATGTTATGTTGGTTTGTTTCCGGGATTCTCAAAACTTAATCTGGCTGGCTTCGGGTGTAATGGCAAATCGGGCTAGCAGAGCTTCTTTTACCCGGTCATAGTCTTTAGCGTCCTCATCCTCCAGGGCCCGATACGCATCCGCCTCTCTGCCAGTTAAATTACTTGCCAGTACGGCGACCCAATTTTGGGGCAGTACTTCATGTATCTGGCATAGTCTCTCAAAGTCCTGCAGGAATGCTTCAATTTCCTCCTCTCCTTCCTTAAATAGTTTGAACGCCCGAAAGGGCAACTTACGGAAAGGCGCTGCATCTTTAGGTGTTGTCTCCGATTGCCGTATTTCCGCCATTCTCCGCTCATGTTGCCGCTCTAGTTCTCTCTCTTGTCGCTCTCGTTCTCTCTCTTGTCGCTCTCGTTCTTTCGCTTGTCGCTCATCCTGCAGCTGGATGTCTCTAATGGCATTCTGTATGGCGGTCTCTGATGGGTTAGCACCATATAATGCCAACCGCTCTCGAACTCGTTGCTAAAACAAGTCTTCAACTGACCGGGGTCCTGCATCACCGTCCCTCTGGTCCATCTCGGCTAGCTCACTGATAAGGGTGGCCTTGTTCTTTGTCCCACTGGTCCCTCCACGGCTCTCAAGTAAGTCTTTCAGCGTGGCTTTCCTGCAGGCTGCATAGCTGGTCATTGACTGTGGTGGTTTGGAGTGTCCCAGTAACTGGAGAGCAAATCCCAATGCTGCCAACCAATGTAACGAGCCCCTTGCTCGCTCGGTTCCACTCTCCCGACACTCCTCTGCTACTATTGGATCATATTGCAGATCGCAACGTCTGATGGTTCGGTCATCCGATGCTCCAGGATTCAAACTACAGCTGCCGTTCTAATCCATTTGTGATAGTTCAGAACAAACACCAGGCAGGCTGTATGTAAGTTCAAACAGGAATCTCATTTTATTGGATGCACACACACACTCTTATACAGCAGTTTGAACACCCTGCCCCCAACAACCACTTTCCTATTGGTCAATTGTAAAGTCCATTGTAGTTCCCAATTAGGTTCAATTAAGTTCTCTTGGCCATGCAAATGAGGACTTGAAACAGGGTCAGCAGGGATTGGTCCGATAGCTTGAATAGGAGAACTGAGATGTGTATTGACACAGAAGCCCCAGGGGGTAATTAAAGTACATAAACAAACAGTCTAACACAGAACAATGCTTTTCTTCCAGACCATGGAGCCGTCTGGAGGGGGGTTAGCCTTAAGACAGGGCAGAAGACCCCCCAATGTGTAATAGATTCAAAGGAGAAATACTTCAGTATTCCAAGGTTCATGACAAGACCCGCCCTGAAATTTTTGAGTGGGGACACTATTTCCTCTCACTTCCTGTTTGGCTATGGGGAGGAAGTGAAGGGAAATCTCTGCAATGGGACAGGGATGGTAAAAAATAAACTGACTGGGGCTATAACCCTCCCTTACTCTATCAAAAATGAAAAAAAAAAGTGTTGACTATAGTTCTACTTTAAGCACAAATTTCTGATAATTTTATGGAGAGGACTAAAGCCCTGTACACACGATCGGATTTCCTATGGATTTTAAACCGATGGATTTTCCATCGGAAATCCGATGAAGCTGACTTCCATCAGTCTTGCCTACACACCATCAGTCAAAAAAACGATCGTCCCAAACGCCGTGACGTAAAACACTGCAACGAGCCAAGAAAAATTAAGTTCTATGCTTCTGAGCATGCGTCGACTTGATTCTGAGCATGCGTGGGTTTTTATCTAATGGAGTTCCCCACAGACGATAGTAATTTGCTATCGTTTTTTTGGAAAAAAGACCGATGGGGCCCATACACGATCGGTTTGTCCGATGAAAAAAGTCCATCGGACTGTTTTCATCGGTAAAACCGATCGTGTGAACAGGGCTTTAGAAGATATAACCATGCCAATGGTGCAGCAGAAAACATATAGCGAGCAGGGATGAGCCGAACACCCCCCTGTTCGGTTTGCACGAGAACCTGCGAACAGACAGAATGTTCGTGTGAACTTTAGAACCCTATTAAATACAATGTACTCGAACGTTTGAAATCTAAAGTGCTAATTATAAAGGCTTATATGCAAGTTATTGTCCTAACAAGTGTTTGGGGACCTGGGTCCTGCCCCAGGGGACATGTATCAATGCAAAACAAAGTTTTAAAAACTGCCGTTTTTTTAGGAGCAGTGATTTTAATAATGCTTAAAGTGAAACAATAAAAGTGAAATATTCCTTTAAATTTCGTACCTGGGGGGTGTGTATGATATGCATGTAAAGTCGCGCATGTTTCCCGTGCTTAGAACTGTCCCTGCACAAAGTGTAATTTTTGAAGGAAAAAAAGTCATTTAAAACTCACTCGCGGCTATTAATGAATTGTCGGCTTTTATCAATAAATAGAAAAGTCATTGATTAAAAAAATAAAAAAAAGCGTGGGGGTTCCCCCAAATTCAATTACCAGGCCCTTCAGGTCTGAAATGGATTTTAAGGGGAACTCCACCCCAAATGTAAAAAAAAATGGCGTGGAGTCCCCCCAAAAATCCATACCAGACCCTTATCCGAGCACGCAACCTGGCCGGCCGCAGGGGAAGAGGGGGGGACGAGAGAGCGCCCCCCCTCCCTCCTGAACCGTACCAGGCCACATGCCCTCAACATGGGGAGGCCTCATCCCCACAACCCTTGCCCGGTGGTTGTGCGGGTCTGCGGGCGGGGGGCTTATCGGAATCTGGAAGACCCCTTTAACAAAGGGGACCCCCAGATCCCGCCCCCCCTATGTGAATTGGTAAGGGGTACATTGTACCCCTACCATTTCACGAAGAAAGTGTCAAAAAATGAAAATAAAAACACACAAACACCTTTAAAAAGTCCTTTATTAAAAAAAACTAAAAACATTCCAGCAATGAAATCCAGTGTCCCGCGGCGATCCCGATGTCCAGCGCTGTCCGTCATTGGTTGTGCCTGTGCGGACCTGATGGGGAACTTCCACCGCTGTGTTTTAAATGTATAGACCCGCCCCTTCTAAAGTTCCCCATCAGGTCCGCTGAGCGGACCAGATGCGGAACGCGAGAAGGGGCGGGTCTATTCATGTATTACATAGCGAACGAAATTCCCCATCAGGTCCGCCCCCTCGGTATGTCCGACCCCGCCTACGTCATTGGCCTGAGCGGGGAACCTCCTTCACTGTGTAATTTAAATTTACACAGTGAAGGAAGTTTCCCGCTCAGGCCAATGACGTAGGCGTGGTCTGACATACCGAGGGGGCGGACCTGATGGGGAACTTCGTTCACTGTGTAATACATGTATAGACCCGCCCCTTCTCATGTTCCGCATCAGGTCCTCAGCCTTACACCTAGTCATTGGCTGATCGGACCTGATGGGGAACTTGAGAAGGGGCGGGTCTATACATGTATTACAAAGTGCAAGAAGTTCCCCATCAGGTCCGCCCCCTTGGTATGTCAGACCCCGCCTACGTCATTGGCCTGAGCGGGAAACTTCCTTCACTGTGTAAATTTAAATTACACAGTGAAGGAAGTTCCCCGCTCAGGCCAATGACGTAGGCGGGGTCGGACATACCGAGGGGGCGGACCTGATGAGGAACTTCGTTTGCTGTGTAATACATGAATAGACCCGCCCCTTCTCGCGTTCCGCATCTGGTCCGCTGAGTGGACCTGATGGGGAACTTTAGAAGGGGCGGGTCTATACATTTAAAACACAATCAGGTCCGCACAGGCACAACCAATGACGGACAGCGCTGGACATCGGGATCGCCGCGGGACACTGGATTTCATCGCTGGAATGTTTTTTTTTTTTTTTTTTAAAAGGACTTTTCCAAGGTGTGTGTGTGTTTTTATTTACATTTTTTGACACTTTCTTCGTGAAATGGTAGGGGTACAATGTACCCCTTACCAATTCACATAAGGGGGGGCGAGATCTGGGGGTCCCCTTTGTTAAAGGGGTCTTCCAGATTCCGATAAGCCCCCCGCCCGCAGACCCCCACAACCACCGGGCAAGGGTTGTGGGGATGAGGCCCTTGTCCCCATCAACATGGGGACATCCTCCCCAAGTTGAGGGCATGTGGCCTGGTACGGTTCAGGAGGGAGGGGGGCCGCTCTCTCGTCCCCCCCTCTTCCCCTGCGGCCGGCCAGGTTGCGTGCTCGGATAAGGGTCTGGTATGGATTTTTGGGGGGACTCCACGCCATTTTTAAAAAAAATTGGGGTGGAGTTCCCCTTAAAATCCATGCCAGATCTCAAGGGCCTAGTATGGATATTTAGGGGGAACCCCACGCCATTTTTTTTTTATTTGTGGTGGGGTTCCCCTTAATATCCATTCCAGACCTGAAGGGCCTGGTAATTGAATTTGGGGGAACCTCCAGGCTTTTTTTTTATTTTTTATCAATGACTTTTCTATGTATTGATAAAAGCCGACAATTCATTAAGTGAGTGAGTTTTAAATGACTTTTTTTCCTTCAGAAATGACACTTTGTGCAGGGACAGTTCTAAGCACGGGAAACATGCGCGACTTTACATGCATATCATACACACCCCCCAGGTACGAAATTTAAAGGAATATTTCACTTTTATTGTTTCACTTTAAGCATTATTAAAATCACTGCTCCTAAAAAAACGGCAGTTTTTAAAACTTTGTTTTGCATTGATACATGTCCCCTGGGGCAGGACCCAGGTCCCCAAACACTTGTTAGGACAATAACTTGCATATAAGCCTTTATAATTAGCACTTTAGATTTCTCCCATAGACTTTTCGAATTTGCCGCAAACACCCCAAATTGTTCGTTGTTCGGCGAACGGGCGAACAGGCAATGTTCGAGTCAAACATGAGTTTGACTCGAACTCGAAGCCAATCCCTAATAGCGAGTGAGGAAGGTTTGTGGTCCAGGATAATAGGACAGTCAAAATTAGAAGCAGCGCCCCCACCCCCACAGTTGTGGAATGCCGGCCGCCTGCATACCGGAAGCAGTGCGGCCGCTAGACTAAGTTGCCTCTCAGCCCAGTCCACCCCATAAGGCTGGCGCTACACTAACAGTGTAGCGCAAGCCGGCGGGGACTTTTTCCGTGCTGCCCCCCTGCAAAGTGCTGCCCTAGGCCTGGGCCTTGTTGGCCTAGGCCAGGATACAGCGTCGGCTCTTACACTTATTGGTGTTAAAACAATAAGAAGCCGCTTCCTATCATGGCACATCTGTGGGCTCGATCCCAAGCTGTGCTGCCTGTGTCCACAGCCCCGTCGCCACGGGGTTTTACTGATTCAGATAAGCAATGGGGGGGGGGGGGTGGAGGAGAGCATTAAAGTAAAAAATGTTTAAGCTTCTAAACCACTTAATAGTCCTGTACTGCTGGTTGCTTTAAAATAAAAAAATAATGAAATAAACAATGATGAAAAATAAATATACAAATAAACTACATCCACAATATAATTGCGACCGATAAATAAATAGCTCAAAAAAACATTCCAAACATCGTTTTTTTTTTTCTGTACAAGTGCTTCAGTGCTTCCAACACCTCAAGCACTGAAGCACTTGCGCAGCAGGAAGATTTGATGCTTGAACTATGTTGATTGGGAGGATTAAGGTTCAGATTAGATAACCCTCTCCTAGAAAATGACTATGTGACTATATGCTAAAACTTCAAGTAAAGGATAATGGAAGGACCCTGGAATGGATCTTTCTACAGGAAAGGCAAGTATTTCACCAATATTACCCTTTGTTCAATTGTCCCCAAATGAAGGCCACCATAGCCATTGTCATGGAGGTAGTGAATCCTCTGTGTCACCAAGTTATTTTTGGCCCCTGCCCAGTGTTCATCGGAGTTCCCCTCAAGGGACAACAGACTTTGCTGCTGATGTCTCCCAAGTGGTGGACCTCAGTTACACTCACATTTTCAAGGGCTGACAACAGGAAATAACAGAGTATGGTACAAAATCACAAGCAAGACTGTGGTCAAAATGTCTCTGCTGGTATTTAATGAACACTGTCAATAAATAGTCAGGAATTACTAACATGTTTTAGCAATAGAACAGAAGTCACAGGGAAAGGAGTCTGGAAACAGATGCTCAAAGAGGTCTTTGCTCAGGCAACTCCCAGTTTCCCTGAGCAAGTTTAAATTGCTTTTGGGGGATGACATCAGAGGAGGCAGAGTGATCTTTTTTTGTGTAAAAGTTTTTTTGTTTTCCCAAAATTACAAAGGGACCCTGTACTAAAATGTTAACTAGTAGCTGTCATAATTTACTGTCTTCAGAACCATCCTGTGTCACTATCTGCAACTGTTCATTTTGCAGTTGAGTCTCTGCAGGATCAACCTATTGTTCCACACCCCGTACTTTATTCCTGTTCATCTGTGCAAGTTTTTAAGCTTTTTTAAATAACAGAAACCTGTCCTAACCTTCACAGGTCTATATTTAAACCAGTTTTGAACTAATGGAGTAAAAACGTAACAGCAGCATCCCCCACTGCTGCTCGGAAACCGCTGTAATTTTGTTACTCCATGTGCAAAGTTCAGTACCAGGAAGGTGTACACAAGGACTGGAATAGCATACTCAAAGAGGCTCTGGAAACTTTTAGACTTGCATATATATATATAGCGATACCCTCAGTTTAAGAGGGCTGCTTGTTTGATTTGGGCCTTGTAGTGCACCGCTGTCAACCCCTGGCAACTGGCTCTAACCTCTCATGGCACAGTTAGGACAGGGGAGAAGGTGGTATAACTGTACTATATCTATACTGTTATATGGCACAACCCCTGTATCCCAGCGCAGTAATTGACACTGACAACCAAATTACTTAACTATAACTTTTTACTATTGTCAAAAGTATAAAAGGCAATTAGTATACAGTGTCTCATGCAGATCCCTGCAATATAGGTGTACACATCAAAAGGGTATAACATTCAGCAATGCAATGACAGTATAATCACCCCGCTGCAGCTATCCTCCCTCGTGAGCAAGAAAAAATGGCGCCCAGCAATGTCCTATACTACCCAGTCAGGCTTGACTATAACTTGGGGTATAGTTTGTTGAAGAATCTTCACTAGCAAAACTCGGTGGTGCACATAAAGAACAAACTGTAATCCAAAAGGGGTAGTGATGGTCGCTAACTTGGTAAAGCTGGAGAGACTAATAAACTCAGTTCAGCAGACAGTCTCCCCAGAATATATCTGTAATCACAGATGGGCCTAGGCAAAGTTAATAGGCAAACAAAATTAATCAGATGTGGTTCTGAGCTGGCGCTCTCTCACCCGACCGGACCGATTCCTGTCCGGTACCTCCGCTACTGTGAGTCACTTCACAGTGCCCATGATGCCCGGGTCTTCGGTCCTCCAGGAGATGGTGACACCTCAGGTGGATCGGATACTCTGCAGGCTCCTCGGTGTAGCGGAACGCTCTCTGGAACAAATGCAAGGCCCAGGCTTCAGGCCTTGCACGCACAGCAGGTCAGTGCAGGGATCCTCTTGCAGGGAGGGCAGCGTCCAAAGAGAAAGAGAGAGGCTCCTCCTCCTCCCTTTTAAAGTCCACCCCAGCAGTCCTTGCATGGGGGAAATGCACCCTGGGTGCCTCAAAGCGTGCTGGGAACTGTAGTCTGTGGGTGAAAACGATACTCCGCTACTAATAGTCAAAACTTCAAATAGGCTCAAAAGCTCTGGCGAGGAAGCTCCCACGCATCAAGGCATCCTTCAATGGGCAGCCAATAGCAGCTCAAACCATTGAAATACAGAAAGGAGTTGTCAGACCAAAACTGGATAAAAAGTCCAAGCATAATTTTACCATGGTTCACATCATTTTTGGAAAACAGATCCCAGACAGTGAAACTGGGAGCCTTCACCTCGGTACCACGCATAAATACATGCAGAGTCCCTCAAGGATAACCCCTGTCACCGGTACTCTTCAACATCTACCTCCGGCCACTCCTCAAAATCATCAGTGAACAGGACCTACGTTATCACTCCAATGCAGACGACACTCAACTTTACTTTCGCATCAACAACAAAAAAGATCAATATTACGGACTGGAAAAATGCCTTACATTAATCAACAATTGGATGACAGAGAGCTCCCTCAAGCTTAATGCATCCAAAACAGAACTGTTCATTTCCCACGCTAACCGAAAGGAAAACGCCAGGACCACATGGACGCCACCCACCATCCTTGGACAAAACATAACCCCAAGCACCAAAGTTAAAAGCCTGGGAGTCACCTTTAACTCAGATATGACTATGGACGCACAAATAGGATCAGTAGTCAGCGGATCGCACCACCTTCTCCGCCTGCTACGAAGACTTATCCCCTTCATCCCAGAAAAAGACAGAGCAGTAGTAGTCGGAACCATCATCAATTCCCGACTTGACTACGCTAACTCCCTCTACCTAGGACTACCCAAATACCAGATTGCACGTCTACAAGTCATCCAAAACACAGCGGCCAGACTGGTAACAGGGAAAAAACCTTGGGAATCAATCACATCATCCCTGAGAAGCCTCCACTGGCTATCCGTAAAGGATCGGGTCACATTCAAGACCCTTTGCCTCACCCACAAATGTGCACAAGGAAAAGCACCTCATTATCTATGCAAAAAAATAAAACACTACACCACTACTCGCGACCTTCGATCAACCAACCAAAACCTCCTCCACATCCCCAAGATGCGCTACAAAGCCAATAGAGAACAAAGGTTTGCTGTCCAAGGACCAAGGCTTTGGAATGCGCTACCCACGAACATCCGCATGGAAGAAAACCATCGGGCCTTCTGGAAAAAACTAAAGACCCATCTCTTCTAACGATCTCAACGACACTGGATGCCAAGCGCCTTGAGGTGATTTCGTTCGCAATTGCAGCGCTATACAAGTTCTCACTCACTCACTCACTCACTCATAATTTTAATTTTTTGAAAGAATAGGAGTGAGCAAATCAAGATCGACACCAAATCCCAGTATTTTGTTAATTTGAAGAGATGGGCTTGAGGTCACATACCTCGGGATTTTTTACGGTGTCAGAAATAGGATTTAGTATTGAAAAACCAAAAGGAATCCAATGACAGTAGATTTATATAAAAATAAACAATATTTATTAATATTCATAAAAAAAGGAAAATGAAATTTTCCTAAAAGTTCAACATATACAACATTTGGAGCTAGGTACATATACAACAACCGTTGAACTCGACATGTTTCGCTCAAAATTGGAGCTTCTTCAGGAGTGATCCACGGTCTAATAGTACACTAAAAATGAAATACAAAAAATGAACAAAGGAACATCCATAAACTGTATTATACAACACATCTATTGGAATATCCACAAAAGATAGGTTAACAAGAAACTGCAATTTTTGATTGCAATATTTGTCACATTATCAAGGTATTTAATAGTATACACGTTCAATATTTTTTATTATTTAAACTAATATAGAATCAGGAAAACATGAATCTAATAAGAATTGTTACATAGTATATTAAAGTAGCAATAAACGATGTGGTCAAAACATAGCACCTACCAATTAAATGTTAAAGATGAAGGAGGTATTCTAGCAATTCAAGATCGAAATCTCGGATTGCCCTGTAGCTCCACCTGCGGAAAAGGGGATGAGCACAAAAGTACCCCAGCTAATGTAAAAAACAAAATGTGATGAACGCACCCTCCCAAACGTTGTTTGTAGAGAGGTAGCAAAATCAGTGTTGATAATGATCCTGCTGGAAATGATACAGAGTAATTCCTAAATTGGGACCTGCAGATGAGTAAAAATTATATATTAGAGAATGTGATATAAGTGAATTCAACATTGGTTAAATTCACAAGAAATATATAAATAATAAGTTTATATTGGAAATATAAAAAATATATGAAAATACCTGATTGATCGAATCATTAATTTTAGTAAAGTATAAGTAGCAGTGCTGGATCTTACTCTTGAAAACCGCAACAATTCATACAGATTTGTATAAAGATCCTGTGCATAAAAAGTAAATGGATATCATAGTGTCAGAAAAAGACTAAAGTACATATCCATCCTGCAGCCCAAATGAATATATAAAACACATACCTTTAAAGAGTAGTTTAGTACTTCATTGAAGCCGCTGCATTCGCGGCAATCATGGCATGTAGGAACCAACCGATTTCCAAGAAATCTCACAGTCCCCAGCGCAAGGGGAATGACAGAATAATATGGCGAAGTACCGCCAATTTATACTCATCCCAGCGCGGCAAACGTCTGATGTCATTGCCGTGCGGCGGACGCATATTGTCGGGGCGGTACCCGGCGGCTGGATGCTAATGCTTAATTAAATGGGGCCGGAAGAAGCTGGAATGGCCATTTTGAGAAATCCCCGGATCCCTTATCATGTGCAAGACATGACAGGGAAGACGCAGTTGGAAAGCGTGATACCCAGGGGATTCAAGAAAACATAAAAAATGGTGTCTATCAGATGGTATAGAAGACAGCATAGCGTGACAGATGCCAAAAAGGGTAACCCCTTCAGGGCTGACATAAAATAGACCAATGATTAAAGAAAAAGAAATGCCTGCCCCTGGCGTCCATACAGACCCAAAAAGGAAACTCTGAATCTTCACAGCTGGAACAATATTCAATACAAATGAATATAATTCTAGAAAATATATATAGTTGGATTGAGAACATCCAAAGAAGACAACGAAAACCGGACCGCAGGATTGTTGGGATACAAGCCAAATTTCATATCATAACCTGAAACTATTTTCAAGTAGAATTGGTTTTGGTGCAACAAAAAATGACCACATCATTTAGAACCTCACATACAAAATGAGAATGTAAACTAATTGAATTTGGCAAACATTCGCCATAAATGAAAAAACAATATGGTAGTGGTGTAGGCTCCAAAATCTGCTGGAGCCAACACCATTACCACACATCATACAGATGTTTTGAAAATAATAAACCAGCAAAAAAAATAAAAATAAAAAAAAGGGGAAGCGGTGGCTATTACAAGAAAGGTTTAAAGCTTACGGCATCATTCAAGCCTGGATGTTGAAGAGCATCCAGGTTTGAGATCCATTTTGTTTCGCGTTGTAAGAGGACTTTGTCATAGTCACCACCACGAGGATTGGGTGGAACATGTTCAAGTGCAAAAAAATGCATAGCAGAATCATCAAAACCATGGAACAATCCCATGTGTCTACTTATGGGTGTTTCCATTCTCTTTTTGAGAACTAAAGAGACATGGTCCCTTATACGATGGAAAAAAGGGCGTTTGGTTGTGCCTATGTAGTAGGCTTTACATGTGCATGTCATGATATATACTATGCCTATACTTTGACAGTTAGCCAAAAATTTTGGTTTGTACAGAATGCCATTTGGTAGCATGATGCTACGAGAGGCATATAGGTATCGACAATACCCACATTTGTGACAAGGTTTTGTTCCTGTGTTTTGGAGTGAGGATTTAGCATTTGGATTGTAATGGCTGTGGACCATTAGGTCTCTAAGTGATCTTGATCGTCTATAGGTGATCTCAGGATGGTCCTTTAGGTGTTTGGAGACCGAAGGATCCCCAGCCAAGAGATACCAATGATTTAATCCATCACCCCCCTAAAATTAGATCTAATAAAGGGGTACGCCTTATAACCAGATTTTCTGGACAGCATCAACAAATGAGGAACATCCTTCAAAAGCATTGGTATCTCTTGGCTGGGGATCCTTCGGTCTCCAAACACCTGAAGGACCATCCTGAGATCACCTATAGACGATCAAGATCACTTAGAGACCTAATGGTCCACAGCCATTACAATCCAAATGCTAAATCCTCACTCCAAAACACAGGAACAAAACCTTGTCACAAATGTGGGTATTGTCGATACCTATATGCCTCTCGTAGCATCATGCTACCAAATGGCATTCTGTACAAACCAAAATTTTTGGCTAACTGTCAAAGTATAGGCATAGTATATATCATGACATGCACATGTAAAGCCTACTACATAGGCAAAACCAAACGCCCTTTTTTCCATCGTATAAGGGACCATGTCTCTTTAGTTCTCAAAAAGAGAATGGAAACACCCATAAGTAGACACATGGGATTGTTCCATGGTTTTGATGATTCTGCTATGCATTTTTTTGCACTTGAACATGTTCCACCCAATCCTCGTGGTGGTGACTATGACAAAGTCCTCTTACAATGCGAAACAAAATGGATCTCAAACCTGGATGCTCTTTAACATCCAGGCTTGAATGATGCCATAAGCTTTAAACCTTTCTTGTAATAGCCACCGCTTCCCCTTTTTTTTTTTTTTGCTGGTTTATTATTTTCAAAACATCTGTATGATGTGTGGTAATGGTGTTAGCTCCAGCAGATTTTGGAGCCTACACCACTACCATATTGTTTTTTCATTTATGGCGAATGTTTGCCAAATTCAATTGGTTTACATTCTCATTTTGTATGTGAGGTTCTAAATGATGTGGTCATTTTTTGTTGCACCAAAACCAATTCTACTTGAAAATAGTTTCAGGTTATGATATGAAATTTGGCTTGTATCCCAACAATCCTGCGGTCCGGTTTTCGTTGTCTTCTTTGGATGTTCTCAATCCAACTATATATATTTTCTAGAATTATATTCATTTGTATTGAATATTGTTCCAGCTGTGAAGATTCAGAGTTTCCTTTTTGGGTCTGTATGGACGCCAGGGGCAGGCATTTCTTTTTCTTTAATCATTGGTCTATTTTATGTCAGCCCTGAAGGGGTTACCCTTTTTGGCATCTGTCACGCTATGCTGTCTTCTATACCATCTGATAGACACCATTTTTTATGTTTTCTTGAATCCCCTGGGTATCACGCTTTCCAACTGCGTCTTCCCTGTCATGTCTTGCACATGATAAGGGATCCGGGGATTTCTCAAAATGGCCGTTCCAGCTTCTTCCGGCCCCATTTAATTAAGCATTAGCGTCCAGCCGCCGGGTACCGCCCCGACAATATGCGTCCGCTGCACGGCAATGACATCAAACGTTTGCTGCGCTGGGATGAGTATAAATTGGCGGTACTTCGCCATATTATTCTGTCATTCCCCTTGTGCTGGGGACTGTGAGATTGCTTGGAAATCGTTTGGTTCCTACATGCCATGATTGCCGCGAATGCAGCGGCTTCAATGAAGTACTAAACTACTCTTTAAAGGTATGTGTTTTATATATTCATTTGGGCTGCAGGATGGATATGTACTTTAGTCTTTTTCTGACACTATGATATCCATTTACTTTTTATGCACAGGATCTTTATACAAATCTGTATGAATTGTTGCGGTTTTCAACAGTAAGATCCAGCACTGCTACCTATACTTTACTAAAATTAATGATTCGATCAATCAGGTATTTTCATATATTTTTTATATTTCCAATATAAACTTATTATTTATATATTTCTTGTGAATTTAACCAATGTTGAATTCACTTATATCACATTCTCTAATATATCATTTTTACTTATCTGCAGGTCCCAATTTAGGAATTACTCTGTATCATTTCCAGCAGGATCATTATCAACACTGATTTTGCTACCTCTCTACAAACAACGTTTGGGAGGGTGCGTTCATCACATTTTGTTTTTTTCATTAGCTGGGGTACTTTTGTGCTCATCCCCTTTTCCGCAGGTGGAGCTACAGGGCAATCCGAGATTTCGATCTTGAATTGCTAGAATACCTCCTTCATCTTTAACATTTAATTGGTAGGTGCTATGTTTTGACCACATCGTTTATTGCTACTTTAATATACTATGTAACAATTCTTATTAGATTCATGTTTTCCTGATTCTATATTAGTTTAAATAATAAAAAATATTGAACGTGTATACTATTAAATACCTTGATAATGTGACAAATATTGCAATCAAAAATTACAGTTTCTTGTTAACCTATCTTTTGTGGATATTCCAATAGATGTGTTGTATAATACAGTTTATGGATGTTCCTTTGTTCATTTTTTGTATTTCATTTTTAGTGTACTATTAGACCGTGGATCACTCCTGAAGAAGCTCCAATTTTGAGCGAAACATGTCGAGTTCAACGGTTGTTGTATATGTACCTAGCTCCAAATGTTGTATATGTTGAACTTTTAGGAAAATTTCATTTTCCTTTTTTATGAATATTAATAAATATTGTTTATTTTTATATAAATCTACTGTCATTGGATTCCTTTTGGTTTTTCAATACTAAATCCTATTTCTGACACCGTAAAAAATCCCGAGGTATGTGACCTCAAGCCCATCTCTTCAAATTATCATAATTTTAATTGTTGGTAAAAAAGTAATATAAAAACGGTCAATGTGTTTCGGGGGCATCACAATTCCCCCTTCATCAAGGCTCTAAAACTTTGAAGGACTTAGATAAAACAGTGATGTCACAGATCTGTATTAGAACCAGTACTGAACTTTGCACATAGAGTAACAACATTACAGCGGTTTCTGAGCAGCAGTGGGGAATGCTGCTGTTAAGTTTTTACTCAAACTTACTTTAACTTAAAGTGGAGTTCCGCCTAAAAAAAAATATTAAAAGTCAGCAGCTACAAATACTGCAGCTGCTGACTTTTAATATATGGACACTTACCTGTCCTGGGCGCCCGCGATGTCGGCACCCGAAGCCGATCTTTCCCTCGGCTCTCGGGTGGAGGCATCTTCGGCTTCACTTCCTGGTTCCTTACTGCGCATGCGTGAGTTGCGCTGCACGATCCCACTGGTCCCTGCTGTCTTCTGGGACCTGTGTGTCTCCCAGAAGACAGCGGGGGGACAAAGTAGGCGCCGGACGTGGCGTAGGTCACCGCGGTGATCTATGCCCGGAAGTGGGAGCAAATACCTGGATTACTCAGGTATCTGTATCAGGGGTATCTGGATTACTCAGGTATCAAGTACGGGGTGTGGATCAATAGGCTGATCCTGTAGAGACTCAACTGCAAAATGAACAGTTCTAATAGTGACAGAGGATGGTTCTGAAGACAGTAAACTATGACAGCTACTAGTTGACATTTTAGTATAGGGTCCCTTTGTAATTTTGGAAAAACAAAAAACCTTTACACAAAAAAAGATCACTTACTATATAGGGGTTCCCCACGCCTCTACCATTCTTTCTTCTCAGCATGATAAATATATCAGCTGTAGTGCAGTTTACAAAAATACAGCATGGCATTGAGTGACCCTATTCCTACTTGGACCTATATCAACATCAGCCATAAAACTCTGGACTCACCTTTATTATAGAACTCTCCTAGTGACAATAACCAACTGGACAAAGAGTGAGATCTGATCTATCCAGCAGAAGGGTATGAACAGCAAAGTAAGCCTAACAGGGGCTCTAATCCTCCTCCAATCTATCCAATGTTAGAATAAGACGTTTTGGCTGGAGCGTCACTTTAAATTGACCCTGTTAGGGGGTTTACAAAATGACAATACAATATTACAGTAAAACAGCAGTTCCCTGTCATGAATACAGCTTAAAGTGTTTCTAAACCCAGGACCCTGCATTCACTATATCTGGTCTTACACGGTGCACAGAACATGGAAATGCAATTATTTTATTAAATATAAACTGCTATATACCTTTTCTCATCAGCAGTATATAGCAGTCTTATAACTTCTATCAGTGTCTGGTTAAAGCTTGTAGGAGGAGTTTTCATTCTCCTCTGACTGAGGCTGCATGATCCCTGACCCTCTGTCTGGATAGTGCTGATTGGCCCTGTGCTGATCACATGCACACTCCCAAGAAAGTTAAAAAACTTTAGCAATACACACCAAACTGAGCATATGCAGAGTGACTTCAAAGACTCTGTCTTATCAAGAGATGGATTGGGGACAGAGGAAGAAGGGGAGGATCAGAGAAGACTGGATCAAACAACCTTTTTACACAATGCGGAGGATTAACCCCTTAGGTTCCACAGTGAGTATAACAAGCATGCTTTACTGCATATACAGACTGATTTTACTGTTGTGGGTTTAGTAACACTTTAAGCTGGCCATACACTGTTGGTTTTTCATTCAGTCAGTACACAAAAAAAATTGATGAAGGAATCCCCACACAGGGACATTGTATTTTGACAGTTACTGCACATGTCACAGTCAGAATATACTGATCAGCGGCTGCAGCTGCTGACTGAGAAACCTTTTTTAACACTTTCCTTCAACAGAAGCTGATCAAAGGAGTGACTACTGTCGAGCGGGACTGCCACACACTGATTATAACTTTGATCAGTGTATGGCTGGATTTATTTACCTGTCTGGTGATCCATTTGCAGAAACATTATTCTGTAGCCCTAATCCTTTTTGACTCTGCAGGCTCATTGAATAGCGAGTTTTGCAGCTGTGGTTTCTTCTGCTGACCCCTAGTCACTGTAGGGCACAGTACTGACACAGGAGTAAGTGAGAGGGACCATCGTGGACAACAGGGGACATGCTTTTCCACACACATGGAAGTGTGGTATAGGGGGGCCATGCAACACCCAGATCAGCATATTTATGTGGCAGATATTGCCCGGTGTTTCCGATCAGATGCAGACAGGAGGCCTGTACAAATCAATAAAAGCCTAACACTGTCCAAGGCTGTCTTGGACTGTTCATATGTAATTGTACAAATAGTGATTACCTGTAGTTAGTAATGGATATGCACCCTTGGATGCAGACAGTGCATTCAGGGGTGCACAACTGTCCTTAAATCCTGGTAACCACTTCATTGGTGATCACATGTCAATAGCTACGGGAAAAATGACTAGTGTTAGCCTGTCAATGAGTTGTAGATGTGATGAACGCGGATGTCAAACCCCTGCCCTTCTCACCAACTCGTGACAAAGGACTGGCCAATCTCACCCTACGCTGTCACTTGTGTAACATTTGCCATGCTCAGCTGCACTCTGCACAAAGATTTTCCAGATTGCGGGCCCACAATCTAGGTGCTATCAGGCTGAGAGCGATTGTCACTGTGTTAAAGAGGAGTTCCACTGGTTGTTAAGGTTATTAAAAGTCAGCAGCTACAAAAAGTATAGCTGCTGACTTTTAATAAACAGACACTCACCTGTCCCACGGTCCACGTTACAAACTTCTGCCTGTTGCCGACCTTGAACCTGATCCTGACCCTGCACCTGTTTGCCTGGCTGCTGCTGAACAAGGCTTGTGACCAGACTCCTTACCATCACTGGAAAAACTCCTGTGTCTCCAAGCTACATCTCAATACTATAGCTTCCTGGCACCAGCACCCTTCCACTGCCCTAGCAGTCTCTTTCTCCACTACCAGGGATACTTGGATGGGAATTGTGCAAGAGGCCACCCTCATCATCTCGGGTTTCACAGTCAGGTACGTGACAGAGACAATAAAACAGAGAAATAAAAAGGAGTTAAAAATGAAGAATACTTACAAATCTTGGTTTCAGCAGAGGCCAGCGAATAAGCATAAACGGTACAGTGGTTCTCATAAGTCCTTTTAGGTGTTCCTTGGTTTGATTTTAATGAAAGCTGTCAAACTGTCCTGGCATTCCCTTTTTCTCTGGTATCAAAGGGATGTTGACAGAGGCCATCTGACCATTTAAGCGTCTGATGAGTGGTTTCTGGGATGCCATTATGTTTATGACTATGTCCCAAATACAGTTCCTACCGGGTACAGCCTGCTAACTTGCAGATCATTGTTCATCCTGAATTTAGAAATGAATATAAACTTGGCAGGTTTCGGATGTCCAGTTTGCTTAGGAGAAGAATTGGGCTGGTTCTGCTCCCAGTACTCCCAGGTTAAAGATGTTTGGGCTCCAAATGATACAAATTAACTGAGGGGGGTAAATATGTCTATATTCTCGCTGTGCTATTATTATTTTATAAGTTATGAAACATTAGTAAATTTAAAGATGCTTAGAATGGCCCTTCCTGCATGAGCACCGCTCAGCGCTTAGGAAAAAAAGCAATTGATGGTATAACCAGAGTAATGTAAGATAGAATGTCTTATGTGATTGTGAATAAAGATCCCAATCACAGTGAGCAGCCGCTGAAGATGTGTGAATAATTGTATAAAACAATATTTAAAGGAACATCCTAAAGGTTATTATAAATAATGTAAAACAATAAAATCGCACACAATAAAATTGTAGACAATTAATACCGTAAAACACTAAAAACATAAACCATATGAATGTCCATAAATAGTGTAGCAGCACTCTTGTCATAAATGACAAGCTTCTTTATGTGTTAATCTGCACACAAAGGAACTGGTGAGTAGAGGGAGAGTGTGATCTTTATCCCGGTATAAATGGTACAGTTCAAAGGTTCATCCATCATGTATCGCATTAAAGTAGAGAAGTCCCCCTTTGGGGATGCACTCACCAGAATGTAGATATATGTAAGCCTTATCACCAAAACCAGGATCACTTCTTTCCTTTCTTTCTTTCACTCTTCCACCGATATCCAACTATTTGTTTTTATTCTCAGGTGTTCAGGTTGTTCATATGGGAAAAGAATAGTCACATAGCGTGATATTGCTTTAAACATTTATTCCCATAGACATCCCCCCTTACAAGTGGATACGTACAGAATTGCAATTAAAATGGGCAGATAAAGTGTTGTGCCTTGGTAGCTCAGTACACTAAAGGCGCCAGTAAATGGAGATCCACGCTATCTATTAGACAGCGTGTATGGTGTTACCACTTCCTGGTTCCTGGATGTGTTGGAGCGCAAGCGTCACTTCCGGTACGGCGAGACCATGACCCTGACGCGTTTCGTCACTTCAGGACTTCGTCTGAGCGCCCTCAGACGAAGTCCGGAAGTGACGAAACGCGTCAGGGTCGTGGTCTCGCCGTACCGGAAGTGACGCTTGCGCTCCAACACATCCAGGAACCAGGAAGTGGTAACACCATACACGCTGTCTAATAGATAGCGTGGATCTCCATCTACTGGCGCCTTTAGTGTACTGAGCTACCAAGGCACAACACTTTATCTGCCCATTTTAATTGCAATTCTGTACGTATCCACTTGTAAGGGGGGATGTCTATGGGAATAAATGTTTAAAGCAATATCACGCTATGTGACTATTATTTTCCCATATGAACAACCTGAACACCTGAGCATAAAAACAAATAGTTGGATATCGGTGGAAGAGTGAAAGAAAGAAAGGAAAGAAGTGATCCTGGTTTTGGTGATAAGGCTTACATATATCTACATTCTGGTGAGTGCATCCCCAAAGGGGGACTTCTCTACTTTAATGCGATACATGACGGATGAACCTTTGAACTGTACCATTTATACCGGGATAAAGATCACACTCTCCCTCTACTCACCAGTTCCTTTGTGTGCAGATTAACACATAAAGAAGCTTGTCATTTATGACAAGAGCGCTGCTACACTATTTATGGACATTCATATGGTTTATGTTTTTAGTGTTTTACGGTATTAATTGTCTACAATTTTATTGTGTGCGATTTTATTGTTTTACATTATTTATAATAACCTTTAGGATGTTCCTTTAAATATTGTTTTATACAAGTTATGAAACATGCTGAGTAGGGATGAGCCGAACACCCCCCGGTTCGGTTCACACCAGAACCTTCGAACGGACCGAAAGTTTGCGCGAACGTTAGAACCCTATTAAATACAATGGACGTGAACGTTCGAAATCTAAAGTGCTAATTATAACGACTAATATGCATGTTATTGTCCTAAAAAGGGTTTGGGGACCCGGGTTCTGCCTCAGGGGACATGTATCAATGCAAAATGAAGTTTTAAAAACGGCCGTTTTTCGGGAGCAGTCATTTTAATGTTGCATAAAGTGAAAAAAAAAAGTGAAATATTCCTTTAAATATCGTACCTGGGGGGTGTCTAAAGTATGCTTGTGAAGTGGCATGTGTTTCCCGTGTTTAGAACTGTCCCTGCACAAAATGACATTTGTAAAGGAAAAAAAGCCATTTAAAACCGCTTGCGGCTTTAATGTAATGTCTGGTCCCGGTAATATGGATGAAAATCTTTGAGAAAAATGGCATGGCTACCCCATCACCCCCCCCCCCTTACCCCAGCCCATTACCAGACCCTTTGGGTCTTGTATGGATATTAAGGGGAACCCGGCACCCAAAATAAAAAAAGGCCCTATATACTCTGAACAGCAGTATACAGGCTGTGCAAACAAGACAGGGACTGTAGGTTTGTTCTTAAGTAGAATCTGTTTGTAATTTTGAACAGGTACATTGTTTAAGTGTAGCTGCAGACAAAAAATCTATTTTTAAGCTTTTTGGAAAACATAGGGAAGGGTTATCACCCCTGTAACATTTGTTTTGCTGTCTGTGCACCTGTTCAGAACATTTCACCTCACTTTCCGTCCCAATGACAAATGTTTTTGAAAAGTGGCGTTTTTATTGAAACAAGGATTGGTGATAAAGCATCAGTAGAGAGGGGACACCTTTTTCCCATATTAACTCTTACAGGAGAGAATTTCCCTTCCTTGGGGTAGATTTCCTCTCACTTCCTGTTGTCTCCTTCCGTTTGCAAGTAGGAGTCGTTTGTAAGTTGGATGTTTGAAAGTAGGGGCCTGCCGTATATACTCTGCTGAAATTTGCCCCTTACATGTTGGTGTTGCCACAACACTGTGAGCCCTCACAGTTACTCTTGGTGGGCGCTGGAACGCCCTGCTGTGAACTATTATATCAGGAATTGTAATTACATGCCATTGTTGAACAGTGGTAGGAAAAATTGGGCCTTTGGTGGTGGTGCTGGTGCTACAACACTGTCAGCCCTCACAGTTACTCTTGGTTTGCGCAGGAATGGGCCCTGCTGTGAATTATTAGATCAAGAATTGTAATTACATGCCCCTGTTGAACAGGGGCAGAAAAATTGGGCCTTAGGCACTGGTGCCACAACACTGCAACCCCTCACAGATACTGTACTTGGAGCACAGCAATGAGCCCTGTTGCAAAGTATTGCATCAAAAATTGTAATTACCCGCCCCTGTTAAACAGGGGCTGAAAAATTGGGCCTTAGGCACTGGTGCTGGTGCCACGACACTGCAACCTCTCCCAGATACTCTAGTTGGAGTGCAGGAATGAGCCCTGCTGCAAAGCATTGCATAAAAAATTGTAATTACATGCCCCTGTTAAACAGGGGCTGAAAAATTGGGCCTTAGCCACTGGTGGCGGCACCCAGAAACAAAAATGTTCTTCCAAGCTAACATCATGAATCGGATCATTGAGGAGGAGGAGGATAGTCAGTCAACATAACAGGATAGTCACTCAGCATCAGCATAGGCAGTCTTGAAGGGATGTGACATTTCAAAATAAATTATTCTGTTATATCAGCTTCAGGTGCTTGGTAGCTGGTGGTGATCCAAGACTGGTTCATCTTTATGAAGGTCAGTCGATCAACCGAGTCGGTGGACAGGCGCACCCTGTGATCCGTGACAAAGCCTCCAGCAGCACTGAATGTGCGTTCCGAAAGAACGCTGGATGCAGGACAGGCCAGTAGCTCAATTGAATACTGTGCAAGCTCTGGCCAGTGATCCATCCTCAAGACCCAGTAAGCCAGAGGATTTTCGGTGGGAAAGGTGTCCAAGTCTGACCTTGCCCCTAGGTATTCCTGCACCATGTATATCAGACGCTGGCGATGGTTGCTGGAACCGATCATACCTTGGGGCTGCGGACTAAAAAATTGTCTGAACGCATCGGTTGGACGGCCACCTTCTCCACCGCTCCTTCTGCTACTGACCGAAGCCTCAGCAACTCGTTGTCCAGGACCAGGAGTTTGTAACCTCCCAGTCTCTGGGAACGTGTTGCACAGACCTTTCTGCAAGGCCTCCCGGAGTTGTCTCATCCTCTGCTCCCTCTGCGACGGCAAGATAAGGTCCGCAACCTTACCCTTGTACCGTGGATCAAGGAGAGTGGCCAGTCAGTAATGGTCCCTCTCCTTGATCCGAAGAATACGAGGATCCTTCCGCAGACTTTGCAGGATCAGGGAGGCCATGCAGCGTAGGTTAGCTGAGGCATTCGGTCCGGAGTCCTCTGGGTCACTAAGGACGACATGATCCGCAGCCACCTCCTCCCAGCCACGTACAAGTCCACGGGTTTGTTGGGACTGTAAATCATCCCTAAAAGACTGCTGCTGTTGATGCTGAGTGCCATGCTCCACCTCCATGCTGACACAATCCTCCTCCTCCTCTTCCTGTGTGATGGGTGGGACAGAAGGAACACTGTCTGGGTAAAGGGGGCCTTGAGAGGCAAGGAAGTCCTCCTCTTCCTGCCTCTGTTCTGCCTCAAGTGCCCTGTCCATTATTCCACGCAGCGTATGCTCCAACAGGTGGACAAGAGGTACAGTGTCACTGATGCATGCACTGTCACTGCTCACCATCCTCGTGGCTTCCTCAAATGGTGCCAGGACAGTGCATGCATCCCTGATCATGCCCCACTGGCGTGGTGAAAAAACCTGAGCTCCCCTGACCCTGTCCTGGTGCCGTAGTCGCACAGGTACTCATTGATGGCCCTCTGCTGCGTGTGCAGCCGCTGCAGCATGGCCAACGTTGAGTTCCACCTGGTGGGCATGTCACATATAAGGCGGTTCTTGGGCAGGTTCAACTCCTTTTGCAGCTCAGCCAGCCGAGCACTGGCATTATATGATCTGCAGAAATGCACACAGACTTTCCTGGCCTGCCTCAGGACATCCTGTAAGTCCGGTTACCTGCCCAAGAACCGTTGCACCACCAGGTTAAGGACGTGAGCCACACAGGGCACATGGGTCAGTTGTCCCTGTCGGAGGGCAGAGGGGAGGTTGGTGCCATTGTCGCAAACCACTATTCCTGGCTTAAGCTGGCGTGGCGTCAACCACCTCTCGGCCTGCCCCTGCAGAGCTGACAGAACCTCTGCCCCAGTGTGGCTCCTGTCCCCCAAACACACCAGCGCAAGCACGGCATGGCATCTTTTTGCCTGCGTACTTGCGTAGCCCCTTGAACGTCTACGAGCACCACTGGTTCCGAGGACAAAGCACAGGAAGAGGCCATGGAGGAAGAAGAAGAGGAGGGGGTGGAGGGGAGAGGTGTGTCACAACCAGTAGTAGCATTTTGGAGGCGTGGCGGCGGAACAACCTCCATCACTACTGCACCTTGTCCTGCATCCTTCCCAGCTGCCAAAAGAGTGACCCAATGGGCGTGAAAGAAAGGTAACGTCCCTGTCCATGCCTGCTGGACCATGAGTCAGCGGTAATATGCACCTTACCGCTGACTGCCCTGTCCAGCGAGGCATGGACATTGCCTTCCACATGCCGGTAGAGAGCCGGAATCGCCTTCCGTGAGAAAAAGTGGCGTTTGGAAACCTGCCACTGAGGAACCGCACATTGCACAAACTCACGGAAGGGGGCAGAGTCTACCAACTGAAAAGGCAGCAGTTGAAGTGCTAGGAATTTAGCCAAGCTAGCATTCAACCGCTGGGCATGTGGATGGCTGGGAGTGAACTTCTTTTGACGGTCCAGCAGCTCGGGCAGGGAAATTTGCCTGCTATAATCGGACGTCGGTGTACTGCTAGCAGAGTGCCCGCAAGTATTTGGCTGTGACACACCTAATTCTACACCTTCATTCCTCTCAGTGCAGGTTTCAGAGAGGACTGAAGGTACAGTGGGGTTGGAGATCCCAGCTGATGAGGAGCAAGGAGAGGTCCGCGTTGTTCTTTGGTGTGGGTCTTTAAGGTACGCTTGCCAACGAGCTGCATGGCAGGTCAACATATGTCTGGTCAAGCATGTGGTGCCCAAGCGGCTGATGTTTTGGCCACGCGAGATACGCTTGAGACATGTGTTGCAAACATCAGCAGTGCGATCTGATGCACTCGACTCAAAAGAGGCCCACACCAAAGAACTTTTGGAATAACGGGCAGAGGCAGCGCCCTGCACAGGCGGAGCTCTGCGGTGTGATTCAGTCGGTGTGCTGCCCTTATGCTGGCCCCCGGAGGGCATCCTGCCTCATTGGAGATGTGCCTCCTCCTCAACCTCCTCCTCCTCCTCTCTTCTATCAAGCACCCACGTGGAGTCAGTGACCTCATCATCCCCTCCCTCCTCATCACTGGAGCCAATCTGGCAGTATGCTGCAGCTGCTGGAACATGACTGCCAGATTGCTGTCCTTCTTGAGCATCCCCTCTCTCTGCTCTCACGCTACTGCCTTCCTCTAGCTGGGCATCATCTTCAGACCCTTCGAAACGCTGGGCATCCTCCTGGAGCATGTACCCAACACTGTGCTCAAACAGTTTGGGGGACTCCTCAGGAAGACACGGTGGGTCTAGGGAAGGAGTGACTGATGATGACATTGATACGAGGGAAGAGGACGCTTTGGCAGCTGCTTTGCCAGTACCCTGAGCCTGGGTGAGAGAGGATGAGGAGGATGAGGAGGGCTTCGTCATCCACTCTACCAAGTCTACGGCATGATGCGGCTCAACACATCCAGCTGCCAAAAATAAGGACAAGCGTGTCCCATGGCCACGTGCTGATGATGATGCACCGTGTCCACGACCAGCACTGTTGTCTCTAGACACAGAGCCTACTTGCCCGCTTTTATTGGCTCGTGACTGTCTGCCTCTCCTTGTTGGCCTTCCAGACATAGTAATGGCCTGCAGGGAGATGGGAAAACCAGCAATTGGGTAGTGTATATTGTGCTGGAGGCACACAACACCCATCAACTCCAGCAGATGCCTTTATTAGAGAACAGCAATGACGGGTATATACAGGTGTATACTGTACTAGGGCACACAACACCCACTAACTCCAGCAGATGCCTTTATTCGAGAACAGCAATGACGGGTATATACAGGTGTATACTGTACTAGGGCACACAACACCCACTAACTCCTGCAGATGCCTGTATTAGAGAACAGCAATGACGGGTATATACAGGTGTATACTGTACTAGGGAACACAACACCCACTAACTCCTGCATATGCCTGTATTAGAGAACAGCAATGACGGGTATATACAGGTGTATACTGTACTAGGGCACACAACACCCACTAACTCCAGCAGATGCCTTTATTAGAGAACAGCAATGACGGGTATATACAGGTGTATACTGTACTAGGGCACACAACACCCACTAACTCCTGCAGATGCCTGTATTAGAGAACAGCAATGACGGGTATATACAGGTGTATACTGTACTAGGGCACACAACACCCACTAACTCCAGCAGATGCCTTTATTAGAGAACAGCAATGACGGGTATATAGAGTTGTATACTGTACTAGGGCACACAACACCCACTAACTCCTGCAGATGCCTGTATTAGAGAACAGCAATGATGGGTATATACAGGTGTATACTGTGCTAGGGCACACAACACCCACTAACTCCTGCAGATGCCTGTATTAGAGAACAGCAATGACGGTTATATACAGGTGTATACTGTACTAGGGCACACAACACCCACTAACTCCTGCAGATGCCTGTATTAGAGAACAGCAATGATGGGTATATACAGGTGTATACTGTACTAGGGCACACAACACCCACTAACTCCAGCAGATGCCTTTATTAGAGAACAGCAATGACGGGTATATAGAGTTGTATACTGTACTAGGGCACACAACACCCACTAACTCCTGCAGATGCCTGTATTAGAGAACAGCAATGACGGGTATATACAGGTGTATACTGTGCTAGGGCACACAACACCCACTAACTCCTGCAGATGCCTGTATTAGAGAACAGCAATGACGGGTATATACAGGTGTATACTGTACTAGGGCACACACCATCCACTAACTCCTGCAGATGCCTGTATTAGAGAACAGCAATGACGGATATATACAGGTGTATACTGTGCTGGGGCACACAACACCCACTAACTGCTACAGATGCCTGAGAAAATAACACACTGTCCCTGCCTGCCCATCTAGCTTAGAGAACAGCAATGAACAGCAACTCATGCAGATGCCTGAGAAAAGAACACACTGTCCCTGCCTGCCTATCTAGCTTAGAGAACAGCAATGAACAGCAACTTCTGCAGATGCCTGAGAAAAGAACACACTGTCCCTGCCTGCCTATCTAGCTTAGAGAACAGCAATGAACAGCAACTCCTGCAGATGCCTAAGAAAAGAACACACTGTCCCTGCCTGCCTATCTATCTTAGAGAACAGCAATGAACAGCAACTCTTGCAGATGCCTGAGAAAAGAACACAACGTAGAACACACTGTCCCTGCCTATGTAGCTCTTTCCCTGCATGCCGGAACACACTGCACAAAGCCGCCGCGCTGGCGGCCTTTTATAGTGTGGGGCGTGTACTAAACCCCACTGAGCTATGATTGGCCACAGGCATCCTGCCGTGGCCAATTATGGCTCTCCTCGCTGCCGGCGCTGTGATTGGCCAAGCATGCGGGGTCACAGTGCATGCTTGGCCAATCACAGAGCCAGGATTGCACTGCGATGGCGCAGTGTATTGTGGGCCGCTCGCGTCACTCGAATTTGGCGCTAACGGCCCATAACTTTCGATCTTTCTTTGAACGATCGAACAGCCGATGTTCGAGTCGAACGTGTGTTAGACTCGAACACGAAGCTCATCCCTAATGCTGAGGTTCCAGAGTTATAACCACAGCATTAGGGATGAGCTTCGTGTTCGAGTCTAACACAGTACCAGTTTAGCAGAGATGTATACTTGCCCTTACCCTAAATTGAGCTATTTATGACCGGTATCTGTTAGTTCTCTGGATTGCTCAGCTTGCGAGGGTAACAGTTTTATTAGGGTTTCCAGGCTTAAATTGTGGATTAGGTAATGGAAAGGTCTGTGTGTCTGATCAATGGATTGATAAGGTCCTGGCATCAGTTAACAGTTTGTGTATTGTATAAAGTGAAGGAAGGAGGGGGGAAAGGTCACTGTGGCTATGCATTCTTATGAAAAAATGGCATGGGAGACTTGTGAGGCAAACAAAATGGCTGCTACACACACAGCTATTCCGGTGCTTAGTAAGCATTACGGTAACAGTAGAGGTTTCCTCTCTGCGGCTGATCGGAAACACCCTGCTATATCTGCCGCTGAAATATGCTAACCTGGATGGTGTACAGCCCTAATTAGCTCTTATTCTGTTTTCTTCACAAGGTACTTCATTTATTATTTTGTAACACCCTGATACGCAGGGTGAGCACAGGCATGAAGTTATTCTGGAACGCTAGCAGTAAATATACATATTGGTAGCGTCAAGAAACCAATACAAAATTGTTATTGCATTTTATAGCACTCTGTTGTGTTTTTTAGTGACCGTAATGAAACCTTCTATTATGATGTCCAATTTTGGCTTCAAATTGTTTCATTCTTCCATCCTTCTTAGCTGAACATTCAATCCATTAGGCTATGCTTCATATATCAAGAGGATGATATGTTATAACTCAGCTAATCAGTATTAATTCCAATTTCGAAATGTTCTTGTACTTATAGTTATTATATGATTTCAACCTTCCCTGTTCTCAAGCGGTCTTATATTTCACCTTGACAGCGGTGTTTAGTTTGGTGTAATCTCTGGAAGTTATTTACTGGTTGTGCCACTCGAACATATCAAACTGTGCCATAAATAAATAGTTCTTCTATATTACCTAAATACAAGAGCGCAGCGCATAGTTCATTCTGTCCGTCCTTCACTAATTTGTTCTATGACACCTGCTGTGATCAGAAGAATGATTTAATCTGCCAAATTCCCAAATATCTGAAAGTGTATACGGAGGTGCTACAAGTCTGTAGTTTATCTTAACAAAATAATAGCTTTTCTGACATGAAATGTAGCTTTCCGGTGTCAGTATTTTACAACATTATACATAAGATAATACAATAAATTTTTGCTGCTTGACACGCTTGGGTTGAGGTAATCTGAGTTAATGTTGTTTCATTTCTCAGTGTGCTGACATCTGCCAACCATGATGTTACCAACTAATTGTGCTGCTTAATGTCTACCGCTCTAAAACATACAACGTAATAGAAAAGCACCTGATTGGAAGTATGTTAGAAAGAAATCCTTCTGATTTCTTTTTTGCTATTTTACCAACTATGAAAAACCAACAAGGTTACATAGTTACATAGTGAACCAACAAGGTTCACCTTATTAAAGCAACCATTGCTGTTTAGTGAATTGACACGATTGCCTTAGAGCAGGGATAGGCAACCTTTCAGGGGTGGAGATCTACCTGAAAGAGGTCAAAGAGAAGCAGGGTTTGGCCTTTTTTTTTTCTTTAGAGAATTAACTCGCAAGGTCTAACTAAATAGTAAGGAACACTTAGAAAAATATAATAAAACAAATGTCAATGTAAAAATATAAACTAAGCCTACCTTAAAAGTGGATAGTCAGTAGAGCAGTGGACAGTGTCAGTTGGACAGTGGATCGTGTGTGGAGAGTGTCAGTAGTAGGGATGAGCTTCATGTTCGAGTCAAACTCATGTTCGACTCGAACATTGGCTGTTCGGCCGTTCGCCGAATTTCGAACATTATGGGCCGTTTGCGCCAAATTCGAGTGTCTCGTCACGGCCCATAATTCACTGCGGCATCGCAGTGCATTGCTGGCTGATGATTGGCCAAGCATGCACTATGACCCACATGCTTTGGCCAATCAAAGTGTCGTCAGCACAGAGAGCCATAATTGGCCAAAGGAAGGGTGCCTTTGGCCAATCATGGCTCAGGGGAGTAGGTACACGCCCCACACTATATAAGGCCGCCTGAGTGTCGGCCTTGTGTAGTATGTTGCGGCGTGTGAGAAAGATAGAGAGAGAGTCAGAGTGTAATTTAATTTCAGTTAGATAGAGCAGGCAGGCGATTCAGGTAGCTGCAGTCAGTGTATTTAGTATATATATGCATCCCAGGAGTTGTATGTGTATATATATATATATATATATATATATATATATATATATATATATATATACTCTGTATTCAGTTTAGCTACATCTGACTTCAGAGTGTTCCTGTTATTCTCGCTGCAGTATATAAAGTCAGTGTACTGTATACTGGACTCAGTGTGCAAGTAAAGCTGACTGCAGACCATCCCTGTTCTCTTCCTAATAATATAGGCAGGCAGTTGAATTAGCCAAGCTGCAGTTTATTAAGTCAGTGTACTATATACTTGGCTCAGTGTGCATGTAAATCTGACTGCAGACCATCCCTGTTCTCTTCCTAATAATATAGGCAGGCAGTTGATTTAGCTAAGCTGCAGTTTATTAAGTCAGTGTACTATATACTGGGCTCAGTGTGCATGTAAAGCTGACTGCAGACCATCCCTGTTCTCTTCCTAATAATTAGGGATGAGCTTCGTGTTCGAGTCGAACATACGTTCGACTCGAACATCGGCTGTTCGATCGTTCGACGAAGATCGAACGATTTGGGCCGTTCGCGCCAAATTCGAGTGACGCGAACGGCCCACAATGCACTACGCCATCGCAGTGTCATCCAGGCGCTGTGATTGGCCAAGCATGCACTGTGACCCCGCATGCTTGGCCAATCACAGCGCTGGCAGCGAGGAGAGCAATGATTGGCCACAGGCAGGATGCCTGTGGCCAATTATTGCTGAGGGTGTTTAGTACACGCCCCACACTATAAAAGGCCGCCAGCACGGCAGCCTAGTGTAGTGTGTTCCGGAGCAGGGAAAGAGCAGCATAGGCAGGGACAGTGACTTTTATTTCTTTCTTGCTTAACCTGGATTCCTTTAGTTTAGGGAAAGAGAAGGATAGGTAGGGAGAGTGTCAGTGTGTTTTGTGCTTGTGCTATAGTGTGCTTAAAAAAAACATTTTTTCTAGGGACAGAAAACTGTAGGTAGGGAGAGTGTCAGTTTCTTTCACTGTGCAAGTCCTTGTTTCTAGGGACTGGGAAGGACAGTGAGTGAATTCTCCTTGTGCTATAGTGTGCTTAAAAAAACATTTTTTCTAGGGACAGAAAACTGTAGGTAGGAAGAGTGTCAGTTTTTTTCACTGTGCAAGTCCTTGTTTCTAGGGACTGGGAAGGACAGTGAGTGAATTCTCCTTGTGCTATAGTGTGCTTAAAAAAAACATTTTTTCTAGGGACAGAAAACTCTAGGTAGGGAGAGTGTCAGTTTCTTTCACTGTGCAAGTCCTTGTTTCTAGGGACTGGGAAGGACAGTGAGTGAATTCTCCTTGTGCTATAGTGTGCTTAAAAAAAACATTTTTTCTAGGGACAGAAAACTGTAGGTAGGGAGAGTGTCAGTTTCTTTCACTGTGCAAGTCCTTGTTTCTAGGGACTGGGAAGGACAGTGAGTGAATTCTCCTTGTGCTATAGTGTTCTTAAAAAAAACATTTTTTCTAGGGACAGAAAACTCTAGGTAGGGAGAGTGTCAGTTTCTTTCACTGTGCAAGTCCTTGTTTCTAGGGACTGGGAAGGACAGTGAGTGAATTCTCCTTGTGCTATAGTGTGCTTAAAAAAAACATTTTTTCTAGGGACAGAAAACTGTAGGTAGGGAGAGTGTCAGTTTCTTTCACTGTGCAAGTCCTTGTTTCTAGGGACTGGGAAGGACAGTGAGTGAATTCTCCTTGTGCTATAGTGTGCTTAAAAAAAACATTTTTTCTAGGGACAGAAAACTCTAGGTAGGGAGAGTGTCAGTTTCTTTCACTGTGCAAGTCCTTGTTTCTAGGGACTGGGAAGGACAGTGAGTGAATTCTCCTTGTGCTATAGTGTGCTTAAAAAAAACATTTTTTCTAGGGACAGAAAACTGTAGGTAGGGAGAGTGTCAGTTTCTTTCACTGTGCAAGTCCTTGTTTCTAGGGACTGGGAAGGACAGTGAGTGAATTCTCCTTGTGCTATAGTGTGCTTAAAAAAAACATTTTTTCTAGGGACAGAAAACTGTAGGTAGGGAGAGTGTCAGTTTCTTTCACTGTGCAAGTCCTTGTTTCTAGGGACTGGGAAGGACAGTGAGTGAATTCTCCTTGTGCTATAGTGTGCTTAAAAAAAACATTTTTTCTAGGGACAGAAAACTCTAGGTAGGGAGAGTGTCAGTTTCTTTCACTGTGCAAGTCCTTGTTTCTAGGGACTGGGAAGGACAGTGAGTGAATTCTCCTTGTGCTATAGTGTGCTTAAAAAAAACATTTTTTCTAGGGACAGAAAACTGTAGGTATGGAGAGTGTCAGTTTCTTTCACTGTGCAAGTCCTTGTTTCTAGGGACTGGGAAGGACAGTGAGTGAATTCTCCTTGTGCTATAGTGTGCTTAAAAAAAACATTTTTTCTAGGGACAGAAAACTCTAGGCAGGGAGAGTGTCAGTTTCTTTCACTGTGCAAGTCCTTGTTTCTAGGGACTGGGAAGGACAGTGAGTGAATTCTCCTTGTGCTATAGTGTGCTTAAAAAAATCATTTTTTCTAGGGACAGAAAACTGTAGGTAGGGAGAGTGTCAGTTTCTTTCACTGTGCAAGTCCTTGTTTCTAGGGACTGGGAAGGACAGTGAGTGAATTCTCCTTGTGCTATAGTGTGCTAAAGCATTCCTCATCAACCATCTTTGAAATCCTTGTTTTTTGGACAGTCAGGGAAATTGTCGTTGTGCTATTCTGTGCAAAAGCAATCATCCTGAACCATATTTAGAAATCCTTAAGTAAAGGGACAGAGAAGGACACCTGAAGGTAGCCCTTATTGCTTTTTTCCCATCTCCCTGCAGGCCATCTATTAGAATGTCTAGAAGGCAAACAAGGAGAGGCAGACAGTCAGGAGGCAATAAAAGAGGGCAAGCAGGCTCTGTGTCTGGGGGCAACAGTGCTGGTCGTGGATGCGGTGCATTGTCATCAGCACATGGCCATGGGACACGCTTGTCCTTCTTTTCGGCAGCTGGACATGTTGAGCCACATCATGCCGAAGACTTGGTAGAGTGGATGACCAAGCCCTCCTCCTCCTCCTCATCCTCTCTCACCCAGGCTCAGGGTACTGGCAAAGCAGCTGCCAAAGCGTCCTCTTCCCTGGTATCAATGTCAGACTCATCATCAGTCACTCCTTCCCTAGACCCACCATGTCCTCCTCCTGAGGAGTCCCCCGAACTGTTTGAGCACAGTGTTGGGTACATGCTCCAGGAGGATGCCCAGCGTTTCGAAGGGTCTGATGATGAAACCCAGCTACAGGAAGGCAGTAGGGTGAGAGCAGACAGAGGGGATGCTCAAGAAGGACACCAATCTGGCAGTCATGTTCCAGCAGCTGCAGCATACTGCCAGATTGGCTCCAGTGATGAGGAGGGAGGGGATGATGAGGTCACTGACTCCACATGGGTGCCTAATAGGAGAGAGGAGGAGGAGGAGGATGAGGAGGAGGCACATCTCCAACGAGGCAGGATGCCCTTTGGTGGCCAGCGTAAGGGCAGTACACCGACGGAATCACACCGCAGAGCTCCGCCTGTGCAGGGCGCTGCCTCTGCCCGTCATTCAAAAAGTTCCTTGGTGTGGGCCTTTTTTGAGGCTAGTGCATCAGATCGCACAGCTGCTGTTTGCAACATATGTCTCAAGCGTATATCGCGTGGCCAAAACATCAGCCGCTTGGGTACCACATGCCTGACCAGACATATGTTGACCTGCCATGCAGCTCGTTGGCAAGCCTACCTCAAAGACCCACACCAAAGAACAAAGCGGACCTCTCCTTGCACCGCATAAGCTGGGATCTCCAACCCCACTATAACTTCAGTCCTCTCTGAAACATGCACTGAGAGGAATGAAGGTGTAGAATTAGGTGTGTCACAGCCAAGTACTTGCGGCCACTCTGCTAGCAGTACACCGACGTCCGATTCTAGCAGGCAAATTTCCCTGCCCCAGCTGCTGGACCGTCGAAAGAAGTTCACTCCCAGCCATCCACATGCCCAGCGGTTGAATGCTAGCTTGGCTAAATTGCTAGCGCTTCAACTGCTGCCTTTTCAGTTGGTAGACTCGGCCCCCTTCCGTGAGTTTGTGCAATGTGCGGTTCCTCAGTGGCAGGTTCCCAAACGCCACTTTTTCTCACGGAAGGCTATTCCGGCTCTCTACCGGCATGTGGAAGGCAATGTCTTGGCCTCGCTGGACAGGGCGGTCAGCGGTAAGGTGCATATTACCACTGACTCATGGTCCAGCAGGCATGGACAGGGACGTTACCTTTCTTTCACGGCCCATTGGGTCACTCTTTTGGCAGCTGGGAAGGATGCAGGACAAGGTGCAGTAGTGTTGGAGGTTGTCCCACCGCCACGCCTCCAAAATGCTACTACTGGTTGTGACACACCTCTCTCCTCCACCCCCTCCTCTTCTTCTTCCTCCATGGCCTCTTCCTGTGGTTTGTCCTATGAACCAGCGGTGCTCCGTAGCCGTTCACGGGGCTACGCAAGTACGCAGGCAAAAAGATGCCATGCCGTGCTTGCGCTGGTGTGTTTGGGGGACAGAAGCCACACTGGGGCAGAGGTCCTGTCTGCTCTGCAGGGCCAGGCCGAGAGGTGGTTGACGCCACGCCAGCTTAAGCCAGGAATGGTGGTTTGCGACAATGGCACCAACCTCCTCTCCGCCCTTCGACAGGGACAACTGACCCATGTGCCCTGTGTGGCTCACGTCCTTAACCTGGTGG
Organism: Rana muscosa; assembly: GCA_029206835.1. Taxonomy (NCBI): domain Eukaryota; kingdom Metazoa; phylum Chordata; class Amphibia; order Anura; family Ranidae; genus Rana; species Rana muscosa. The sequence goes on along the minus strand of CM055118.1, from coordinate 527,401,213 downwards.
TGCAGCGTTTCTTGGGCAGGTACCCGGGCTTACAGGATGTCCTGAGGCAGGCCAGGAAAGTCTGTGTGCATTTCCGCAGATCTTATAATGCCAGTGCTCGCCTGGCTGAGCTGCAAAAGGAGTTGAACCTGCCCAAGAACCGCCTTATATGTGACATGCCCACCAGGTGGAACTCAATGTTGGCCATGCTGCAGCGGCTGCACACGCAGCAGAGGGCCATCAATGAGTACCTGTGCGACTACGGCACCAGGACAGGGTCAGGGGAGCTTGGTTTTTTTTCTCCACGCCAGTGGGGCATGATCAGGGATGCATGCACTGTCCTGGCACCATTTGAGGAGGCCACGAGGATGGTGAGCAGTGACAGTGCATGCATCAGTGACACTGTACCTCTTGTCCACCTGTTGGAGCACACGCTGCGTGGAATAATGGACAGGGCACTTGAGGCAGAACAGAGGCAGGAAGAGGAGGACTTCCTTGCCTCTCAAGGCCCCCTTTACCCAGACAGTGTTCCTTCTGTCCCACCCATCGCACAGGAAGAGGAGGAGGAGGAGGAGGAGGAGGAGGATTGTGTCAGCATGGAGGTGGAGGCTGGCACTCAGCATCATCAGCAGCAGTCTTTTAGGGATGATTTACAGTCCCAAGAAACCAGTGGACTTGTACGTGGCTGGGAGGAGGTGACTGCGGATCATGTCGTCCTTAGTGACCCAGAGGACTCCGGAGCGAATGCCTCAGCAAACCTATGCTGCATGGCCTCCCTGATCCTGCAAAGTCTGCGGAAGGATCCTCGTATTCTTCGGATCAAGGAGAGGGACCATTACTGGCTGGCCACTCTCCTTGATCCACGGTACAAGGGTAAGGTTGCGGACCTTATGTTACCGTCGCAGAGGGAGCAGAGGATGAGACAACTCCGGGAGGCCTTGCAGAAAGGTCTGTGCAACGCGTTCCCAGAGACTGGGAGGTTACAAACTCCTGGTCCTGGACAACGAGTTGCTGAGGCTTCGGCCAGTCAAAGAAGGAGCGGTGGGGAAGGTGGCCGTCTGACCGATGCGTTCAGACAATTCTTTAGTCCGCAGCCCCAAAGTATGATCGGTTCCAGCAACCATCGCCAGCGTCTGATAAACATGGTGCAGGAATATCTAGGGGCAAGGTCAGACTTGGACACCTTCCCCACCGAAAATCCTCTGGCTTACTGGGTCTTGAGGATGGATCACTGGCCAGAGCTTGCACAGTATGCAATTGAGCTACTGGCCTGTCCTGCATCCAGCGTTCTTTCGGAACACACATTCAGTGCTGCTGGAGGATTTGTCACGGATCACAGGGTGCGCCTGTCCACCGACTCGGTTGATCGACTGACTTTCATCAAGATGAACCAGTCTTGGATCACCACCAGCTACCACACACCTGATGCTGATATAACAGACTAATTGATTTTAACATGTCACATCCCTTCAAGACTGATGCTGATGCTGAGTGCCTGTGCTGTTATGTTGACTGGCTATCCTCCTCCTCCGAGTCCTCAATGATACGATTGATGATGATAGCTTGGAAGATCATTTTTGTTTATGGGTGCCGCCACCAGTGGCTAAGGCCCAATTTTTCAGCCCCTGTTTAACAGGGGCGTGTAATTACAATTTTTGAAGCAATACTTTGCAACAGGGCTCATTGCTGTGCTCCAAGTACAGTATGTGTGAGGGGTTGGAGTGTTGTGCCACCAGTGCCTAAGGCCCAATTTTTCAGCCCCTGTTTAACAGGGGCGTGTCATTACAATTTTTGAAGCAATACTTTGCAACAGGGCTCATTGCTGTGCTCCAAGTACAGTATCTGTGAGGGGTTGCAGTGTTGTGCCACCAGTGCCTAAGGCCCAATTTTTCAGCCCCTGTTCAACAGGGGCATGTAATTACAATTATTGATCTAATAATTCACAGCAGGGCCCATTCCTGCACCCACCAAGCAAGAGTAACTCTGAGGGCTTACAGTGTTGTGGCAACACCACCACCACCACCACGAAAGGCCCAATTTTTCAGCCCCTGTTCAACAGGGGCATGCAATTACAATTCTTGATCTAATAATTCACAGCAGGGCCCATTGCTGCACCCACCAAGAGTAACTGTCAGGGCTTACAGTGTTGTGGCACCAGCACCACCATCAAAGGCCCAATTTTTACTACCACTGTTCAACAATTATATGTAATTACAATTCCTGATATAATAGTTGACAGCAGGGCGTTCCAGCACCAACCAAGAGTAACTGTGAGTGCTTACAGTGTTGTGCCAACACCAACTAAGGGGCCTATTTCTGCAGATTATATACGGCAGGTCCCTACTTTCAAACATCCAACTTACAAACGACTCCTACTTGCAAACGCAAGAAGACAACAGGAAGTGAGAGGAAATCTACCCCTAGGAAGGAAAATTCTCTCCTGTAAGAATTAATATGGGAGAAAGGTGTCTCCTCTGTACTGATGCTTTATCAGCAATCCTTGTTTCAAGAAAAACACCACATTTCAAAAACAGTTGTCATTGGGACGGAAAGTGAGGTGAAATGTTCTGAACAGGGGCACAGACAGCAAAACAAATGTTACAGGGGTGATAACCCTTACCTATGTTTTCCAAAAAGTTTAAAAATAGATTTTTGGGCTGGAGCTACACTTAAACAATGTACCTGTTCAAAATTACAAACACATTCTACATAAGAACAAACATACAGTCCCTGTCTTGTATGCACCGCCTGTATACGGCTGTTCAGAGTATATAGGGCCTTTTTTATTTTATGTGCGGGGTTCCCCTTAATATCCATACAAGACCCAAAGGGGCTGGTAATGGGCTGGGGTAGGGGGGGGGGTCATGGGGTAGCTATGCCATTTTTCTTAAAGATTTTCATCCATATTACCGGGACCAGACATTACATTAAAGCCGCAAGCAGTTTTAAATGGCTTTTTTTTCCTTTTGTGCAGGGACAGTTCTAAACACGGGAAACACGTGGCACGTCACAGGCATACTTTAGACACCCCCCAGGTACGATATTTAAAGGAATATTTGACTTTTTTTTTTTCACTTTATGCATCATTAAAATGACTGCTCCCGAAAAACGACCGTTTTTAAAACTTCTTTTTGCATTGATACATGTCCCCTGGTGCAGAACCCGGGTTCCCAAACCCTTTTTAGGACAATAACATGCATAATAGTTGTTATAATTAGCACTTTAGAATTCGAACGTTCGCATCCATTGTATTTAATAGGGTTCTAATGTTCGTACGAACTTTCGGTCCGTTCGCGGGTTCTGGTGCGAACCGAACCCGGGGGTGTTCGGCTCATCACTACTAATAATATAGGCAGGCAGTTGATTTAGCTAAGCTGCAGTTTATTAAGTCAGTGTACTATATACTGGGCTCAGTGTGCACGTAAAGCTAACTGCAGACAACCCCTGTTCTCTTCCTAATACTATATGCAGGCAGTTGATTTAGCTAAGCTGCAGTTTATTAAGTCAGTGTACTATATACTGGGCATGTAAAGCTAAAGCTAAAGCTGACTGCAGACACAATTCCTTGTGTACCTATTCCAATACATCAAATAAAGGATCTCTGGAAGGCCAACAGGAGAGTCAGACACACACAGGCCAATAAAAGAGGGCAAGCAGGCTCTGTGTCTAGAGGCAACAGTGCTGGTCGTGGACACAGTGCATCCTCATCAGCACGTGGCCGTGGGGCACGCTTGTCCTTTTTTTTGGCAGCTGACCGTATTGAGCCACAACATGCCGAAGAGTTGGTAGAGTGGATGACCAAGCCGTCCTCATCCTCCTCATCCTCTCTCACCCAGCCTCAGGGTACTTTGTCTGCCAAAGCAGCTGCCAAAGCGGCCTCTTCCATTGGCTCAATGGCATCAGTCACTCCTTCCCTAGCCCCATCATGTCCTGAGGAGTCCCCCGAACTGTTTGACTACAGTGTTGGGTACATGCTGCAGGAGGTTTGCGCAGTGTTTTGAGGGCTCCGATGATGGTACCCAGCTTGAGGAAGGCAGTTACGTGAACCCAGAGAGAGGGGGTGCCCAAGAAGGAAAGCAAACTGGCAGTCATGTTCCCCCAGCTGCAGCATACTGACAGGTTTGCTCCAGTGACGAGGAGGGAGGGGATGATGAGGTCACTGACTCTACATGGGTGCCTGATAGGAGAGAGGAGGAGGATGAGGCACATCTCCAACGAGGCAGGATGCCCTCCAGGGGCCAGCTTAAGGGTAGCACACCGACTGCATCACACCGCAGAGCCCTGCATGTGCAAAGCGCTGATGTCTCTGCGCGTTATTTCAAAAGTTCTTTGGTGTGGGCCTTTTTTGAGACGTGTGCATCAGATCGCACCACTGCTATTTGCAACATATGTCTGAAGCGTATCTCGCGTGGCCAAAACATCAGCCGCTTGAGCACCACATGCTTGACTAGACATATGTCGACCTGCCATGCAGTCCGTTGGCAAGCATACATGAAAGACCCACACCAAAGAACAACGCGGACCTCTCCTTGCTCCTCATCAGCTGGGATCTCCAACCCCACTGTACCTTCAGTTCTCTCTGAAACCTGCACTGAGAGGAATGAAGGTGTAGAATTAGGTGTGTCACTGCCAAGTACTTGCGGGCAATCTGCTATCGGTACACCAACGTCCAATTGTATCAGGCAAATTTCCCTGCCCCAGCTGCTGCACCGCCGAAAGAAGTTCGCTGCCAGCCATCCACATGTCCAGCGGTTGAATGCTAGCTTGGCTAAATTGCTAGCACTTCAACTGCTGTATTTTCAGTTGGTAGACTCTGCCCCCTTCCGTGAGTTTGTGGAATGTGCGGTTCCTCAGTGGCAGGTTCCCAAACACCACTTTTTTTCACGGAAGGCGATTCCGGCTCTCTACCGGCATGTGGAAGGCAATGAAAAAAGTGAGAGGTGAGGGCGCTAAAAAATCCCCAATATATCAAAAAAAAAAACAATATGGCTTAAATGGAAGTGTAAATTTAAACCTACCTAATTATATCATGCTGATTAATATATGAGTGCTACACCACAATGTTGTAAATAATCGTTGAAAAATAAATCAAACTTATCAACCAAAAAAACGTGTAACTACCAAATGATCACATATAAAACAAATCATATAATGTGCAACAAAAGTCCAAGAAAATGAACATAAAAAAATTTGTAACCACAAATGACAGCGATAGAGTCTTCTCAAAAAGACACACTCTCTCTGTATATGTAGTGAATCCTTCTACTTGCTTGATGTGCTGTATAAAATTTAAAGTGAGTTCTTTGTGACTTATTGAATCCACCTTCACCGTAATCAATATCACCCGATAGTGCTATGTTAAAGATGGCAGCTTACCGCAACAAGATGACCCTTTTAACTAAAAAAGAGGTCAGACAAGCTTTCTGCAAGTATCCACTTGCTTGAATGGAGGATGTCAGCTGGACAAGCAATGGTGCACACTGAGATATTGGAGCTCCGGAGGTATGAAAATAGGAAAAAGAAGCCAAAAATAGTGTAATACTATTTATTTAAAAAAATTAATAATGAAGCCAAAAACATGCTTACTTTAGAAAGTGCCCTTAACCCGGCACTGAGGCTGTAACAGCGTGGATAAGGTGATTGGCGATCCGCAGTCTATGGAAGTCTGTGGAAGCTGGCGTGCGTTCCACCACTAGGAACAGACAGCCAGCGAGACCGGAAGTTGCGTCAGTTGCGTGACCTGTAGTGCGCCTCGACGTACGTTTCGGATTCCGTCATCAGGAAGCGTACCAGGTCACGCAAGAGACGCGGTATATATGTCGTCCATATTAGCATAGGGGGAGGTGTAAATGAACACACAGCCTCAGTCCCGGTATTGCGGCGCAGCACAATACACTCAACATTATAATGGCATTACTATTTAAAAAAAATATATATATATTTACTTATCAATTTTTTTTTTAAATATCTGAATAAATTCAAAATATATATTCATTAGTGAGGAAACAGTTTAGATCCAAATCAATGTTGAGGCCCAATGGCTGCATCGTACTAAGTCGATACAACCATTGGGTCTCGTTCTGAGATATGGACCTCTTTAAATCTGTACCTCTCCAATTTTCCAACCACCTTATCAATCCCATAAAAAGTCACTTTTCCAGGACACTGTGGCTGGGAAAACCTTTGAGAATATTTGTCACGTGCTCATTGATCCTAACCTTCAATTCTCTTGTTGTTCTACCCACATATTGAAGGGAGCATGGACATTCTAGGACATATGTAACATACCTAGAATCACAGGTTATGAGAGGTTTAATAGTAAATTCCTGGTGTGTCACATTAGACCTGAACTTGCTAATTTTTCTTGTTTGCCTTTTGGTTCTCCGACAAGATTTACAGCGAGTACAATAGTAAAATCCAGACCCATCCAGAAAGGTGGAGGGTCTTTTGGGGGGATCAGGTATGTTAGGTGCGATGATGTTTCGCAACACAGGTGCCCTCCTATATATAAATTTCGGTTTGGGTGGTAAAACTTTGGCCAAATCATCATCTTTAAGAAGAATGGGCCAAAATTTCTTGAAGGTTTATTCCACATCCCGATATTGTCTATGAAAGCCCGAAAAGAAGGCAAATTCCCCTGAGAATGGGGACTTCTTTTTGGAAACCAATAAAGATTCCCTATCCATAGAAAGCACTTCATTTTTGTTTTTTTCAAGGACATGTTGGGGATAACCCTTTTCTTTAAACCTCTCAGTGAGGATGGCGGCCTGAAAATCAAAATCGGAAGTTTGATCACAATTGCGCCTAATGCGCATAAATTGTCCCTTAGGGACCGCCCCCAACCATTGAGGATGATGACAACTCGAGGTAGGCACAAATCCATTCCTATCAGTCACCTTAAAGTATGTCTTCGTGCCTACCCGGCCCTCTTTTTTACGAGACCCAATGGTTGTATCGACTTAGTACGATGCAGCCATTGGGCCTCAACATTGATTTGGATCTGAACTGTTTCCTCACTAATGAATAGGGGCTATCAATATATATTTTGAATTTATTCAGATATTTAAAAAAAATGTTGATAAGTAAATTACAATTTTTTTTTTAAAATAGTAATCCTTTTATATTCTGGTTGTCTCCAGATTTTATTTATGATACTGACATAATATCTCGGTAATTTTTAAAGTATATTGTATTAAATAATTTTATTACTGTTTGTGTTTGAATATATATGCCATTATAATGTTGAGTGTATTGTGCTGCGCCGCAATACCGGGACTGAGGCTGTGTGTTCATTTACACCTCCCCCTATGCTAATATGGACAACATATATACCGCGTCTCTTGCGTGACCTGGTACGCTTCCTGATGACGGAATCCGAAACGTACGTCGAGGCGCACTACAGGTCACGCAACTGACGCAACTTCCGGTCTCGCTGGCTGTCTGTTCCTAGTGGTGGAACGCACGCCAGCTTCCACAGACTTCCATAGACTGCGGATCGCCAATCACCTTATCCACGCTGTTACAGCCTCAGTGCGGGGTTAAGGGCACTTTCTAAAGTAAGCATGTTTTTGGCTTCATTATTAATTTTTTTAAATAAATAGTATTACACTATTTTCGGCTTCTTTTTCCTATTTTCATACCTCCGGAGCTCCCATATCTCAGTGTGCACCATTGCTTGTCCAGCTGACATCCTCCATTCAAGCAAGTGGATACTTGCAGAAAGCTTGTCTGACCTCTTTTTTAGTTAAAAGGGTCATCTTGTTGAGGTAAGCTGCCATCTTTAACATAGCACTATCGGGTGATATTGATTACGGTGAAGGTGGATTCAATAAGTCACAAAGAACTCACTTTAAATTTTATACAGCACATCAAGCAAGTAGAAGGATTCACTACATATACAGAGAGAGTGTGTCTTTTTGAGAAGACTCTATCGCTGTCATTTGTGGGGACAAATTTTTTTATGTTCATTTTCTTGGACTTTTGTTGCACATTATATGATTTGTTTTATATGTGATCATTTGGTAGTTACACGTTTTTTTGGTTGATAAGTTTGATTTATTTTTCAACGATTATTTACAACATTGTGGTGTAGCACTCATATATTAATCAGCATGATCTAATTAGGTAGGTTTAAATTTACACTTCCATTTAAGCCATATTGTTTTTTTTTTTGATATATTGGGGATTTTTTAGCGCCCTCACCTCTCACTTTTTTCATACTGTTTTCAGCCACCACTGAAATTTTGAGGAGCAGCTTACTTATATTGTTTATTATTAATTGGCGCAGATTTTTTATCTATTTCATTTCTGAGAGTTTTTTTCAACTTTTTCAAATCACGCAGCCATGGATGTTTTCAATTTTATGCAAGGTCGTCAGACCAACATTGAGGAGATCTTTTTACAAAAACCTAGACCTAATTTAGATCTTGAAAGGGGGTTTAAACAACTCCAGTATGATATGGAAAAACAAATACGTCTCTGGTGGGATATAGCATCATTTGAGATGTACATTGGGAAAAACCTCACTCCCAGGAGATTGAGGTGGGATGTACACCCTAATGATGGGGTAGAAGATCTTACCCTTGCTGATGAGTGGTTCCAATTTTTCAACGCATGTGAACAAAAACGTATGCAATTAATGATACGGAGACGCAGAGCAAAAAATGTGTTGTTAGAAGCCAACATAGCCGACTTAAGAGCAAAAAATGGGGCCCCTCATGGGAACCAAGGATTATCTGGATAAAGCTCAAGGGTTACAAACCCATTTGTCCAAATATGATGGGGATATAAAACAGAAGAAACTCAAAAAATATCAGAGAGATGTTAAAGACTATGAGGAGAGTAAGGTATATAAATGGCAAGTTGAATTTGATCCTTCAAGTTCTAATGAGTCTTCTGTGGATAGAGACTTGGAGGTCCATAACGTCGTTACACAATTAGCCAATAAATTTAAAGATAAAGTCTCAACCCCTAAAAAAACAAAAACTCCATCTAAAAATAAGGGGCAGGCTAGTTCTAATGGGAGGGGGCCTCCACCACCACCTCCCCCCACCTCATACTATGGAGGAGGATATTCTCAGTCCAATGACTACTATCCAGCTCCATATATGGCACCTACACACAATAGGTATGAACCTCTGGATGGTAGACCCATGGATTATAATTACCAACAATATACTCAGGGACCTAATCATTATGCCCCTAGACCACCTAGAGGCCAATTTAGAGGAAACTATTGAGGAAGACCAGTACAACACCATAACAACTATTCACAGGGGGGGGAATGGAGGGGATGGAAAGAACCTTACAAAATCCCATCCAATACTCCACAATACCCCAAAGAAACATCAGAAAAAGAGGTAAGAGAGGGGGAACCAGAAAGAAAAAGACAGCGGGACAGCTAAATGACAGGATCTTCAACCTTGCAGGAGCTGATTTTTCGGAGGCAGAGTTAAAAGTTCTATCGCAAGGATTGAAATTTGCCCCAGATAGGAAGATCAACAAATTTGATCTTTTTATTGACATTGAAAAATATGTCAGAAAACTTAACATTAAAAAACACTTTGCTTCCCAATCATCCACCAATCCCCCGGCTGTAGAGGATAGCACCTTTCAGCACAGTGGATTAAAAAATAATTCCACATTTAATCCAAAGAAAGGCACACATCATCGAAGTTTTTAAACACATGGTGCAGGATGAAATTAAGGATTTGGAGATACAACAGGTCAAACTTAATCGATTTTTGATGGAGGGAATCAGATCACTGGAAAAAAATAAACATATTGTCATCCGTCCAGCGGAAAAGGGGGGAGGGGTCGTGGTGCTTTCTAAACAAAAATACTACGAGGAAATTGATCGTCTATTGGAAGATCGGAGTACCTATAAACTTCTCCCTAGTGACCCTATGAGAAAACTGAAGGAAGATCTTTCGGCTTGGGTTACAGAGGGAGCTGATAGTAACATATTAAATACCAAGGAATCCCAATATCTGATACCCCGAGTGCCCCAGACACCGGTATTATATATACTACCAAAAATCCACAAGAATAGAGAAAACCCACCCGGTCGACCAATCATCAGTGGTATTGGATCATTATACTCCAGGGTGGGAGAATATTTGGATATATATTTACAACCCTTGGTCATACAAGGGAGGTCTTACCTCAAAGACAGTAGAGAACTCATTAAATCACTGTCCTCCATAGAGGTTACACAGGAGACCTTATTGGTTACCATAGATGTAGAGTCTCTTTACACTAATATTAAGCAGTCAGATGCTTCTATTGCAGTTCAATTGGCTCTCACAGAATATTCTCACTTATCTATGGAACAAATCACATTCTTAGTGGATGGATTAAAACAAGCCATGGGAAATAACTATTTCTGGGCACAGGACAAGTTCTATAATCAGATTAAAGGCGTGGCGATGGGGGCCCGTTATGCCCCCAGTGTGGCCAACCTGGTCCTTAATAAATGGGAAAATTAGTCAATCTATTGTAACATCTCTAATTGTTTGATTTATTACAAAAGGTATATTGACGATATCATTCTGCTGTGGGAGGGGTCTCTATTTTTGTTTGAGACGTTCCTAGGGGCCATGAATGTCAACCATTATGGCCTCAAGTTCACAGCAGAAAGTAGCCTCACCTCCATCAACTATCTAGACCTAACTCTGTATAAAAAAGAGGGCCGGGTAGGCACGAAGACATACTTTAAGGTGACTGATAGGAATGGATTTGTGCCTACCTCGAGTTGTCATCATCCTCAATGGTTGGGGGCGGGCCCTAAGGGACAATTTATGCGCATTAGGCGCAATTGTGATCAAACTTCCGATTTTGATTTTCAGGCCGCCATCCTCACTGAGAGGTTTAACCACTTAAGCCCCGGACCATTTGGTAGCTAAAGGACCAGAGGTGAATTCAGAATTTTGTACTGCGCTGCTTTAACTGTAAATTGTGCGGACATGCAATGTTGTACCCAAACGAAATTTGCGTCCTGTTCTTCCCACAAATAGAGCTTTCTTTTAATGGTATTTGATCGCCTCTGCGATTTTTATTTTTTGCGATATAAACGGGAAAAGACCGAAATTTTTAAAAAAAAATGATATTTTCTACTTTTTGTTATAAGAAAAATCGAATAAACTCAATTTTAGTCATACATTTAGGCCAAAATGTATTCAGCCACATGTCTTTAATAAAAAAAAATTCAATAAGTGTATATTTATTGGTTTGCGCAAAAGTTATAGCGTTTACAAACTAGGGTACATTTTCTGGAATTTACACAGCTTTAAATTTATGACTGCCTATCTCATTTCTTGAGGTGCTAAAATGGCAGGGCAGTACAAAACCCCCCCAAATGACCCCATTTTGGAAAGTAGACACCCCAAGGAAATTGCTGAGAGGCCTGTTGAGCCCATTGAATATTTTTTTTTTGTCCCAAGTGATTGAATAATGACAAAAAAAAAAAATACAAAAAGTTGTCACTAAATGATATATTGCTCACACATGCCATGGTTATATGTGGAATTGCACCCCAAAATACATTCTGCTGCTTCTCCTGAGTACGGGGATACCACATGTGTGGGACTTTTTAGGAGCCTAGCCACGTACGGGACCCCGGAAACCAAGCACCGCCTTCAGGATTTCTAAGGGCGCAAATTTTTGATTTCACTCCTCACTACCTATCACAGTTTTGAAGGCCATAAAATGCCAAAATAGCACAAACCCCCCCCCAAATTACCCCATTTTAGAAAGTAGACACCCCAAGGAAATTGCTGAGAGGCCTGTTGAGCCCATTGAATATTATTTTTTTTTGTCCCAAGTGATTGAATAATGACAAAAAATAAAAAATTACAAAAAGTTGTCACTAAATGATATATTGCTCACACATGCCATGGTTATATGTGAAATTACACCCCAAAATGCATTTTGCTGCTTCTCCTGAGTACGGGGATACCACATGTGTGGGACTTTTTAGGAGCCTAGCCGCGTACGGGACCCCGAAAACCAATCACCGCCTTCAGGATTTCTAGGCACAAATTTTTGATTTGACTCCTCACTACCTATCACAGTTTCGAAGGCCATAAAATGCCAAAATAGCACAAACCCCCCCCAAATGACCCCATTTTGGAAAGTAGACATCCCAAGCTGTTTGCTGAGAGGCATGGTGAGTATTTTACAGCTCTCATTTGTTTTTGAAAATGAAGAAAGAACATTTTTTTTTTCTTTTTTTTTTCAATTTTCAAAACTTTGTGACAAAAAGCGAGATCTGCAAAATACTCACAATACCTCTCAGAAAATAGCTTGGGGTGTCTACTTTCCAAAATGGGGTCATTTGGGGGGGTTTTGTGCCATCTGGGCATTCCATGGCCTCCGAAACTGTGATAGGCAGTGAGAAGTGAAATCAAAAATTTACACCCTTAGAAAGCCTGAAGGCGGTGATTGGTTTTTGGGGTCCCGTACGCGGCTAGGCTCCCAAAAAGTCTCACACATGTGGTATCCCCGTACTCAGGAGAAGCAACAGAATGTATTTTGGGGTGTAATTCCACATATGCCCATGGCATGTTTGAGCAATATATCATTTAGTGACAACTTTGTGCAAAAAAAAAAAAAAAAAAAAAAAATTTTTCCGCAACTTGTGTCAACATATAAAATATTCCATGGACTCGACATGCCTCTCAGTATATAGCTTGGGGTGTCTACTTTCCAAAATGGGGTCATTTGGGGGGGTTTTGAACTGTTCTGGCATTTTATACACAACATTAGGAAGCTTACATCCACTCTTCTAACCACTTGAAGACAAAGCCCTTTTTGACACTTTTTGTTTACATGAAAACATATATTTTTTGCAGGAAAATTATGTTGAACCCCCAAACATTATATATATTTTTAAAGCAAAGGCCCTACAGAATAAAATGGTGGGTGTTGCATTTTTTTTTCTACACAGTATTTGCGCAGCGATTTTTCAAACGCATTTTTTGGGGAAAAAATACACTTTTTTTAATTTTAATGCACTAAAACACACTATATTGCCCAAATGTTTGATTAAATAAAAAAGATGATCTTAGGCCGAGTACATAGATACCAAACACGACATGCTTTAAAATTTCGCACAAACGCGCATTAGCGACAAACTACATACATTTTTAAAAGCCTTTACAGGTTACCCCGTTAGATTTACAGAGGAGGTCTACTGCTAAAATTACTGCCCTCGATCTGACCTTCGCGGTGATACCTCACATGCATGATGCAATTGCTGTTTACATATGACGCCAGACCGACGCTTGTGTTCGCCATTGGGCAAGAGCAGGGCAGGACAGGGGTGCTTTTTTTTTTTTTTTTTTTTTTTTTTTTATTATTAATTTTGCTTTTTTATTTTATTTTTAAATTGTTCCTTACATATATTTTTTTTTTATCATTTTTATTGTTATCTCAGGGAATGTAAATATCCCCTATGATAGCAATAGGTAAAAAACTGGGGTCTAGACCCTAGATCTTTCCTCTGCCCTCAAAGCATCTGACCACACCAAGATCGGTGTGATAAAATGCTTTTCCAATTTCCCAATGGCGCTTTTTATATCCGGGGGGGGACATTCCCTCCCACTGCTTGTAAAAGCAGTCCAGAGGCTAATTAGCCACTAGGATTGCTTTTACATGAAAGCCGGCCGCTGGCTGAAAAGAATGATACCAAGATGATACCTAAACCCGCAGGCATCAATCTGGTATAACCATTCAAAGTCCAGCAACATACCAGTACGTTGCTGGTCCTTGTTGGACATGTATTGTAATCTTTTTTTTTCATGCAGCCAGGTGGCTGAACGAAAAAAAGAGATTGATCGGTGGGTATGCCCACCATTAGAATACCGCCCTTCATCCACCCACTTCTAATGATGGGCATACATGCACCATTTATATATGCCGAAGCATGGGGGCATCCTCCCGCAAAAAAGTTATGCCGCGTACACATGGTCGGACTTTTCCACGGGCAAGCCTCTGTCGGAATTTCGACCGTATGTACGTGGCATTAGGAGCAAAATCGCTCCTCTGCTCCTGCTGCCCCAATGCTTCGGCATATATGCTTTTTTTTTTAACTGTGGTGGTGAAATCACCTCCTACAGCACTGGAGTCGCAGGGATCAGGCCTGTCTCTGCGAACGCTGCAGTTATGTGTGTTGTGTTTTGTAAGTGACAGTGATCGATCGATACTGCACTTGGGTGGCCTGGGCTGGACGGAGGGGCAAAACGCAGGTGCTAGCAGGTATCTGGGCTGATCCCGTTAACACTGCGTTTTTGGGAACCCTAAACTGCTGGGGACGCTAGTATAGATCTGATCAGATCAGATATTGATCTGTTCAGATACTATACCACTAAGGGAGGTGTATGCTTCACGCGTGGGTGTTAGCGTTACTGGCACTAACCTGACGCTGCCTGGGGTGTGACGCAGACCCTCTCTGACGCTAAAACCTAATTGATATCACCCGCCGGGCGATCAGGGGGTTAAACATTTATTGGGTTATATACGGCGGGTGCCCTGACACTATAAAAAGCAAATTAACTAACCAGCGTCACCCGTAACACTTATATGATGATCACTGGTGAAAGGGTTAACTAGGGGCAATTAGGGGGTTAAAACCTTTATTAGATAATATATGGGGGTACCTGACGCTATAAAAACCTGCGGCGAACCTAAAAAAAATTACTGGCTACCGTACTGCATCACCGACGCTAAGACAGCGATCAGAAAAATGATCGCTTAGCAACAGTGGTGATAGGGGGTGAAAGGGTTACCTGGGGGGCGATCAAGGGGGTTAAACCTTTATTAGATAATTTATGGGGGTACCTGAAACTATAAAAACCTGCGGCGAACCTAAAAAAAAATTACTGGCTACCGATCTGCATCACCGACGCTAAGACAGCGATCAGAAAAATGATCCCTTAGCGACAGTGGTGATAGGGGGTGAAAGGGTTACCTGGGGGGCGATCAAGGGGGTTAAACCTTTATTAGATAATTTATGGGGGTACCTGACGCTATAAAAACCTGCGGCAAACCTAAAAAAAAAATACTGGCTACCGATCTGCATCACCGACGCTAAGACATTGATCAGAAAAATGATCGCTTAGCGACAGTGGTGATAGGGGGTGAAAGGGTTACCTGGGGCGCGATCAAGGGGGTTAAACCTTTATTAGATAATTTATGGGGGTACCTGACACTATAAAAACCTGCGGCGAACCTAAAAAAAATTACTGGGTACCGATCTGCATCACTGACGCTAAGACAGCGATCAGAAAAATGATCGCTTAGCGACGGCGGTGCTAGGGGGTGAAAGGGTTATCTGGGGGTGATCAAGGGGTTAAACCTTTATTAGGGGGGGTTAGGGGGCTACACTGGACCTAAAACTAAATGTAGTGACACTTTTACAGTCACAAATGTCACTGATTGCAGTGATCACTAAATAAATGGTCACTGCAATCAGTGACACTGTGATTGGGGGCTGATGGGTGATCTGGGGGGGCCTGGGGGGGGCGATTTATGTGCCTATGTGTGCTGGTGTTAGTGTAGTGTTTGTGCACTAACCTGTGTGTCTTCTCTTGTACGGCGCTCGGTATATGTGAGCGCCGCACAGGAGATGACATCACTTCCTCCTGCTTCTTCTGTCGGTGTAAACATTACACAGACAGAGGGGGCATTTCCATTCGCCGGGAGCGATCGCGGGGGGGGTGGCCAGAATCGAACGGCCGTCCCCTCATGTCGGATCGCTCCCCAACGAATTCCGACCGCTCACTGTACAGAAGGGGGGTCCGATTGGACCCCCCAACTGTACAATGGCAATCACGTACACTCTACGTGATTGTGCCTGTCGGTGCCAATGTGCCGACGTATATATACAGTGAGCGGTCGTTAAGGGGTTAAAGAAAAGGGTTATCCCCAACATGTCCTTGAAAAAAACAAAAATGAAGTGCTTTCTATGGATAGGGAATCTTTATTGGTTTCCAAAAAGAAGTCCCCATTCTCAGGGGAATTTGCCTTCTTTTCGGGCTTTCATAGACAATATAGGGATGTGGAAAAAACCTTCAAGAAATTTTGGCCCATTCTTCTTAAAGATGATGATTTGGCCAAAGTTTTACCACCCAAACCGAAATTTATATATAGGAGGGCACCTGTGTTGCGAAACATCATCCCCCCAAAAGACCCTCCACCTTTCTGGATGGGTCTGGATTTTACTATTGTACTCGCTGTAAATCTTGTCGGAGAACCAAAAGGCAAACAAGAAAAATTAGTAAGTTCAGGTCCAATGTGACACACCAGGAATTTACTATTAAACCTCTCATAACCTGTGATTCTAGGTATGTTACATATGTCCTAGAATGTCCATGCTCCCTTCAATATGTGGGTAGAACAACAAGAGAATTAAAGGTTAGGATCAATGAGCACGTGACAAATATTCTCAAAGGTTTTCCCAGCCACAGTGTCTCACGCCACTTTGCCCAATTCCATAACCAGGATCCTGGAAAAATTACTTTTTATGGGATTGATAAGGTGGTTGGAAAATTGGAGAGGTACAGATTTAAAGAGGTCCATATCTCAGAACGAGACCCAATGGTTGTATCGACTTAGTACGATGCAGCCATTGGGCCTCAACATTGATTTGGATCTGAACTGTTTCCTAACTAATGAATAGGGGCTATCAATATATATTTTGAATTTATTCAGATATTTAAAAAAAATGTTGATAAGTACATTTTTTTTTTTTTTTTAAATAGTAATCCTTTTATATTCTGGTTGTCTCCAGATTTTATTTATGATACTGACATAATATCTCGGTAATTTTTAAAAGTATATTGTATTAAATAATTTCATTACTGTTTGTGTTTGAATATATATGCCATTATAATGTTGAGTGTATTGTGCTGCGCCGCAATACCGGGACTGAGGCTGTGTGTTCATTTACACCTCCCCCTATGCTAATATGGACAACATATATACCGCGTCTCTTGCGTGACCTGGTACGCTTCCTGATGACGGAATCCGAAACGTACGTCGAGGCGCACTACAGGTCACGCAACTGGCACAACTTCCGGTCTCGCTGGCTGTCTGTTCCTAGTGGTGGAACGCACGCCAGCTTCCACAGACTTCCATAGACTGCGGATCGCCAATCACCTTATCCATGCTGTTACAGCCTCAGTGCCGGATTAAGGGCACTTTCTAAAGTAAGCATGTTTTTGGCTTCATTATTAATTTTTTTAAATAAATAGTATTACACTATTTTCGGCTTCTTTTTCCTATTTTCATACCTCCGGAGCTCCCATATCTCAGTGTGCACCATTGCTTGTCCAGCTGACATCCTCCATTCAAGCAAGTGGATACTTGCAGAAAGCTTGTCTGTCCTCTTTTTTAGTTAAAAGGGTCATCTTGTTGCGGTAAGCTGCCATCTTTAACATAGCACTATCGGGTGATATTGATTACAGTGAAGGTGGATTCAATAAGTCACAAAGAACTCACTTAAAATTGTATACAGCACATCAAGCAAGTAGAAGGATTCACTACATATACAAAGAGAGTGTGTCTTTTTGAGAAGACTCTATCGCTGTCATTTGTGGGGACAAATTTTTTTATGTTCATTTTCTTGGACTTTTGTTGCACATTATATGATTTGTTTTATATGTGATCATTTGGTAGTTACACGTTTTTTTGGTTGATAAGTTTGATTTATTTTTCAACGATTATTTACAACATTGTGGTGTAGCACTCATATATTAATCAGCATGATATAATTAGGTAGGTTTAAATTTACACTTCCATTTAAGCCATATTGTTATTTTTTTTTGATATATTGGGGATTTATTAGCGCCCTCACCTCTCACTTTTTTCATACTGTTTTCAGCCACCACTGAAATTTTGAGGAGCAGCTTACTTATATTGTTTATTATTAATTGGCGCAGATTTTTTATCTATTTCATGTGGAAGGCAATGTCTCGGCCTCGCTGGACAGGGCAGTCAGCGGTAAGGTGCATATTACCACTGACTCATGGTCCAGCAGGCGAGGACAGGGATGTTACCTATCTTTTACGACCCACTGGGTGACTCTGCTGGCAGCTGGGAAGGATGCAGGACAGGGTGCAGTAGTGTTGGAGGATGTTCCGCCACCACGTCTCCAAAATGCTTCTGACACACCTCTCTCCTCCACTCCCTCCTCTTCTTCTTCCTCCATGGCCTCTTCCTGTGCTGATTTGTCCTCGGAACCAGCGGTGCTCCGTAGGCGTTCAAGGGGCAACGCAAGTACGCAGGCAAAAAGATGCCATGCGGTGCTTGAGCTGGTGTGCTTGGGGGACAGGAGTCACACTAGGGCAGAGATTCTGCCAGCTCTGCAGGGACAGGCTCAGAGGTGATTAAAGCCACGCCAGCTTAAGCCAGGAATGGTGGTTTGTGACAACCTCCTCTCCGCCCTCCGACAGGGACAGCTGACCCATGTGCCCTGTTTAGCTCACATCCTTAACTTGGTGGTGCAGCGGTTCTTGGGAAGGTACCCGGGCTTTCAGGATGTCCTGAGGCAGGCCAGGAAAGTCTGTGTGCATTTCCGCCGGCCGTATAATGCCAGTTCTCGGCTGGCTGACCTCCAAAAGGAATACAACCTGCCCAAGAACCGCCTAATCTGTGACATGCCCACCAGGTGGAACTCAACGTTGTCCATGCTGCAGCAGCTGCACACGCAGCAGAGGGCCATCAGTGAGTACCTGTGCGACTATGGCACCAGGACAGGGTCAGGGGAGCTTGTTTTTTTTTTGCCACGCCAGTGGGTCATGATTAGGGATGCATGCACTGTCATGTCACCATTTGAGGAGGCCACGAGGATGGTGAGCAGTGACAGTGCATGCATCAGTGACACTGTCCCTCTTGTCCACCTGTTGGAGCACACGCTGAGTGGAATAATGGACAGGGCACTTGAGGCAGAACAGAGGGAGGAAGAGGAGGACTTCCTTACCTCTGAAGGCCCCCTTTTATCCAGACAGTGTTCCTACTGGCTCTCCGATCACACAGGAAGAGGTTGAGGAGGAGGAGGAGAAGGAGGAGGATTGTGTCAGCATGGAGGTGGAGCCTAGCACTCAGCATTAGCAGCAGTCTTTAAGGGATCATTTACAGTCCCAAGAAACCAATGGACTTGTACGTGGCTGGGAGGAGGTGGCTGTGGATCATGACGTCCTTAGTGACCCAGAGGACTCCGGACCGAATGCCTCAGCAAACCCACGCTGCATGGCCTCCCTGATCCTGCAAAGCCTGCGAAAGGACCCTCGTATTTGTGGTATCAAGGAAAGGGATCATTACTGGCTGGCAACCCTCCTTGATCCACGTTACAAGGAAAAGGCTGCGGACCTTATCCAGCCGTCGCAGAGGGAGCAGAGGATGAAACATCTTCGGGGGCCTTGCAGAAAGGTTTGTGCAACGCGTTTCCAGAGCCTGGGAGGTTACAAATTCCTGGTCCTGGACAACGTGTTGCTGAGGCTTCAGTCAGTCACAGAAGGAGCGGTGGAGAAGGTGGCCGTCTGACTGATGCGTTCAGACAATTTTTTAGTCCGCAGCCCCAAGGTATGATCGGTTCCAGCAACCATCGCCAGCGTCTGATTCACATGGTGCAGGAATACCTAGGGGTAAAATCAGACTTGGACACCTTTCCCACCGAAAATCCTCTGGGTTACTGGGTCTTGAGGATGGATCACTGGCCAGAGCTTTCACAGTATGCAATTGAGCTACTGGCCTGTCCTGCATCCAGCGTTCTTTCGGAACGCACATTCAGTGCTGCTGGAGGCTTTGTAACCGATCACAGGGTGCGTCTGTCCACCGACTCGGTCGATCGTCTGACCTTCATAAAAATTAATCAGTCTTGGATAACCAGCTACCAAGCACCTGATACTGATGTAACCAAATTTTTTTTTTGGAATGTGAGATCCCTTCAAAACTGCCTATGCTGATGCTGAGTAACTATCCTGTTATGCTGAGTGACTATCCTCTTCCTCCTGTTTATGTTGATAGCTTGTAATAACATTTTTGGTTATGGGCACCGCCACCAGTGCCTAAGGCCCAATTTTTCTACCCCTGTTTAACAGGGGCATGTAATTACAATGTTTGCTGTAATACTTTGCAGCAGGGCTCATTCCTGCACTCCAACTAGAGTATTTGTGAGGGGTTGCAGTGTTGTGGCGCCAGCACCAGTGCCTAAGGCCCAATTTTTCTGACCCTGTTTAACAGGGGCATGTAATAACAATTTTTGCTGTAATACTTTGCAGCAGGGCTCATTCCTGCACTCCAACTAGAGTATCTGTGAGGGGTTGCAGTGTTGTGGCACCAGTGCCTAAGGCCAAATTTTTCTGCCCCTGTTCAACCGGGGCATGTACCGTATATACTCGAGTATGAGCCAACCTGAATATAAGCCGAGGCACCTAATTTTACCACAAAAAACTGGGAAAATGTATTGACTCAAGTATAAGCCTAGGTTGTCCATCTGCATGCCTCACTGTGCCTCACTTTGCCTCACTGTGTCCGTGTGCATGCCTCACTGTGCCTCACTGTGTCCATGCCTCACTGTGCCTTTCTGTGCCCATGCCTCACTGTGTCCATGCCTCACTGTGTCCATGCCTCACGGTGCCCATGCCTCACTGTGCCCATGCCTCACTGTGCCCATGCCTCACTGTCACTGTGCCCATGCCTCACTGTGTCCATGCCTCACTGTGCCCAATCTCCTTACCTGATCTCCGGCGCTGTGTGACTAGACTGACATTTAACATGGGAGTCTATGGAAGGAGTGCCTGGCTTTAA
Source organism: Rana muscosa (assembly GCA_029206835.1). Classification (NCBI taxonomy): domain Eukaryota; kingdom Metazoa; phylum Chordata; class Amphibia; order Anura; family Ranidae; genus Rana; species Rana muscosa. Next base: position 527,380,426 of record CM055118.1, on the reverse strand, counting down.
AAAGGCGCACAAATGTGAAGATGGACACAGACTCGAGTATAAGCCGAGAGGGGGCATTTTCAGCACAAAAAAACTTGGCTTATACTCGAGTATATACGGTAATTACAATTCTTGATCTAATATTTCACAGCAGAGCCTATTCCTGCACCCACCAAGAGTAACTGTGAGGGCTTACAGTGTTGTGACAACACCACCACCACCACCAAAGGCCCAATTTTTCTGCCCCTGTTGAACAGGTGCATGTAATTACAATTCTTGATATAATATTTCACAGCAGGGCCCGTTCCAGCGCCCACCAAGAGTAACTGTGAGGACTTACAGTGTTGTGGCACCAGCACCACCACCACCACCACCAAAGGCCCAATTTTTCCTACCACTGTTCAACAATGGCATGTAATTACAATTCTTGATATAATAGTTCACAGCAGGGCGTTCCAGCGTCCACCAAGATTAACTGTGAGGGCTTACAGTGTTGTGGCAACACCAACACCTAAGGCCCAAATTTCTGCAGAGTACATAAGGCCGGCCCCTACTTTCAAACATCCGAGTTTCAAACGACTCCCACTTACAAATGGAGGGAGACAACAGGAAGTGAGAGGAAATCTACCCCTAGGAAGAGAAATTCTCTCCTGTAAGAGTTAATATGGGGAAAAGGTGTCTCCTCTCCACTGATGCTTTATCACCAATCCTTGTTTCCCTAAAAACCCAAATTTTCTAAATCCAATTGCCATTAGGACAGAAAGTGAGGTGAAATCTTCTGAACAGGTGCACAGACAGCAAAACAAATGTTACAGGGGTGATAACCCTTCCCTATGTTTTCCAAAAAGCTTAAAAATAGATTTTTTTGGCTGGAGCTACACTTTAAAAATGTACCAGTTCAAAATTACAAACAGATTCTACTTAAGAACAAAACTACAGTCCCTGTCTTGTTTGCACCGCCTATATACTGCTGTTCAGAGTATATAGGGCCTGGGGTCCCCATGTCTTTTCTTTTTTTTTTTTGGGTGCGGGGTTCCCCTTAATATCCATACAAGATCCAAAGGGGCTGGTAATGGGCTGGGGGGGGGGTACCCATGCCATTTTTCTCAATGATTTTCATTTTTGCTGGGACCAGACATTACATTAAAGCCGCAAGCAGTTTTAAATGACTTGTATTCCTTTAGAAATTTCATTTTGTGCAGGGTCAGTTATAAACACGGGAAACACTTGCCACTTTACAGGCATACTATAGACACCCCCCAGGCACGATATTTAAAGGAATATATCACCTTTTTTTTTTCACTTTAAGCATCATTAAAATCACTGCTCCTGAAAAAACGGCCGTGTTTAAAACTGTTTTTTGCATTGATACATGTACCCTGGGGCAGGACCCGGGTCCCCAAACCCTTTTTAGGACAATAACTTGCATATTAGTCTTTAAAATTCACACTTTTGATTTTTGACGTTCGAGTCCCATAGACTTTAACGGGGTTCGAAAGTTCGCGCAAACTATCGGCCCGTTCGCATGTTCTGGATGCGAACCGAACCGGGGGGTGTTCGGCTCATCCCTAGTCAGTAGGGCAGTGGATGGTGTCAGTAGGGCAAAATATGGTGTCAGTAGAGAAGTGTATGGTGTCAGTAGAACAGTGGCTGTGTCAGTAGGGCAGTGGATGGCGTCAGTCAGTAGAGCAGTGGACATGTCAGTAGGGCAGAGGATGGTGTCAGTAGAGCAGAGGATGCTGTCAGTAGAGCAGAGGATGGTGTCAGTAGAGCAGTAGGTGTGTCAGTAGGGCAGTGGATGGTGTCAGTAGGGCAGTGGATGGTGTCAGTAGGGCAGAGAACTGTGTCAGCGGAGCAGTAGATTTTTTTATTTATAAATCTGTTTATTTATTTTTCAATATAAAAATACATTCAATCACAATTTCTTCATCTGCTCTCGTAGGAGCTACATTTCATCAATAAAACATATCCATACATACATTTATCTCTTCCTTATTCTTCAAATTTATTGGTGTGGTTACCCCCTCTATGTTCCCTCTCTGGCCGTCGTCGGGTTCTTTATCCAACTTGCCCAAACTCTTCCATATCGTTCCTCATGTCCTCTGTTACAGTATGTCTCTCTATATAATGGTATATTACTATTTACTCAATTTTTCCAATGGGCTAATGAGGGGGCTTCCGCTTCCTTTCAATTTAGCACTATCGTCTTCCTTGCATAAAACAACAGTAATCCCACCTGTGTTCTTTATGTTCTGGAGACAATATCTTTTCCTATCAATCCTAATAAGCAGATCGTCGCCTTTTGCTCCAATGACACTGTTGTTGTTATTGCAATTACCCTCAACACTTCCCTCCAGAATACCACTATCTTCGGGCAAGACCAGAATATATGTATAAAATTTCCCGGAATACACACACATCTCCAACAGTCCTGGGAGTTTGACGGAAATATCCTATGTAATTTATACAGAGTATAATAACTCCTATGCGTTATTTTGAATTGTATCAATCTATCTCGGAGTGATATCAATATCTGATATGGAGTTCTCCAGATCTCTTCCCAATTCTCCTCTACCAAATCTGGGACATCCCTTCTCCAACATTCTCTCAGTTTACTCATATCTGATGGTGTGGTTTTTAATAGATGTGTATACAAAGCTGAAATTGCCTTCCTTTCATATTTTTCCCTAACCATTTGTTCTAAATCTGATTCTTTTAGTTGTGGAATGCCATCTGGAAACTGGGCAGATAGGGCATGTACCAACTGTCTATAACGGAATAGGTAACTCTCTGATATGTTCTTATCTTGTTTTATTTCTACAAATGAGACAATTCCATCTTCCTTTATTACCTGTGATAGTTTTTTAATTCCAAATTTTGTCCATGCCCCAGGCTCCAAAATTGAGTCCAGATGTGGAAGCTCTGGATTCCTCCATAATGGGGTGTTAGGGGATGGCCCAGTTTCCAGATGGCCCTCTTTTCCTACCCCAATTTTCCATATCTTAACTGTTGTTCTCATGGAAGGGGTTAGTTCATACCTGGATTTCAACCCCCGGAAGGGAAGCGCTTGTAATGCTTCCACTGAGCCTACTACTGCAGCCTCCAACATTGTCGCGGGGTTGAATTTATCCAGGTTGAACCATCCCCTTACTACCACTAACTGTGCTGCCAAATAATATCCATATAGGTCTGGAAACGCCAGTCCCCCCTGTATCATCGGCTTCATCAATGTGGTTATTTTAATTCTAGCTGTTTTATTCTTCCATATAAATGTAGGGAACATACTTTGCAGCTGCTGAAAAAAACTTTTTGGCAGCCATTGTGGAGAATTTCTAAATAAATATAGGAACTTGTGGAGAATCTTCATTTTTATTAGGTTGATGCGTCCTAACAGGGATATGGGTAATGCCTCTCAGGCCCTTAATTTCCTCTTACACTCCTGTACTACTGGATCTAAATTTAGTGTTCGGAATTCTTCAGCTCGTCGGGATATTGTTATACCTAAATATTTTAATTCTGTTACCCATTTTAATGGTATGCTTGCAGCTGCTGTTTCTCGTGCACCTTGATCTATCGGAAAGAGTATAGATTTACTCCAATTTACTTTCAACCCCGTACATCCTGAAAAAATATTCAATAATTCCAGAGCTCCCTCTAATCATGGCCCTGCATCTCTTAGGAACAACAGCATATTGTCAGCGTATAGGGCCACCCTATCCTCTAGCCCCCCTATACGTAATCCTTGAATGTTTGGGGGGGTCCTCAGAGCCTCTGCCACCGGCTCTATCACTATTGCAAAAACAGCCAGCGACAGAGGACACCCCTGTCTTGTTCCCCTATTTAACAGGAAAAAAGCTGAGAGACTCCCTCCCACTTTAACTGCTGACATGGGTTTATTGTGGAATATTTTAATATTATTTTGTAGAGCAATATATTAGTGTTTTTCTGTTTATCTATTTCTGTATACTTACTGTATGTATTTTTCATTCTAGTAATACATGACAATAATTAATACTCCTGAAGAAGCCAGTTTATTGGCGAAACGTCGAGATTAATTGTCTGTATAATACTTCATTGTTTCTTACTGTAACTGAAATCATATTTTTTATAATATATGTGAATGGAAATTTTTCTATTAAATAAAAATTATATTTTTTATCAATCATGTGTTTGAATGCACCTTCAAAGTCCCACTTCTTCCTTATCTGTATTTATTGTATATAGTTTGGATCCATTTAATAAATATTAATGGGAAACCCATTCGTCTAAGTATTTCCTATAGAAAAGGCCATTCGATAGTATTGAAGGCCTTCTCTATATCTAGGGAGGCCACTGTTCTAGATCCTTCACGTACATGATGTGTGTGTATGTTCGTATATAGTCTTCGTAGATTAATATCCGTCGTTCTCTGAGGCATAAAGCCTGTCTGGTCTGAATCTATAATGGTTTCTAATAGAGGTTGCCGTCTCAATGTTAATATTTTAGTTAGTATCTTTAAATCTATATTTAACAATGCTATCGGCCTATATAATGAGCATAATTTGGGATCTTTTGTTTCCTTATATATAAGGATTATATGTGCCTGTCTCATTGAGTCTGGCAGAGTCCCATTCCTCAAACCATCCGTATATACTTATGCAAGCTTTGGAGCTAGTACTCCTCTGTATTTCTTATAGAATTCAACAGGAATTCTATCTGGGCCTGGCGATTTTTCCCCTGGAAACATATTTATAGTCCTCATTATCTCTTCACTTGTAATCGGCTGGACAAATGTCTCTCTCTCCCTGTCCGTCAACCACCCAAGGGCTATCCGATCTAAAAGATCGTTCATAGCCCCGGGGTGGAAGTCGGAGGGGAGAGCCGAGGCATATAGTACTTTATAATAATCTCTAAAAGCTTCTAAAATTCCTTCAGGTTCTTTCTTACTCTTTTCCCCTATAGTCTCTATTTCTGATATAATTGTGGCTTGGTACTCTTGTTGTGCCAATCTTGCCAAAAATCTCCCACTTTTATCCCCCTGTTCAAATATATTTTGACTATTCCTATGTAAATTAAGGTATCCTTGGGCAGCCATAAAAGAGTCAAAATTTATTGCACTTGGATCCTGTCCATATATTTTTTCTGTGATTCTATTTGCATTTGTAATTCTTTTTCCCTACTTTTATGTTTCTTTTTCACCGCTGAGATATTTGAAATATATTGTCCTCGCAGATAGGCCTTGAATGCATCCCAGACAATATCTATTGAGGATATACCTGTATTATTCTCCCAGTAGTCCTTTATTATTGATGTAGATTCTCCCACTATTTCTGGATGTAACACCCAGTGTGGAGTGGGTATACGTATTGAGAGATATAGGGGGCAGTGGTCCGAGAGGCCACTCGGTAGATATGTGGCTTCTGCAATATCCATTAACATGGTTAAGTCTGCAAAGGCTAAATCTATTCTAGATGCTGTTTTATAGGAAGTAGAGAAACAAGAGTATACCCTTTTGTCTGGAATTCTTCCATCTCCAAATTTCTGTGACCTCCATCGCCTGTGCCCAGTTTTTTAAATCAGTGTGCTGTCTATTAGATTTCGGTCTATCCAACCCTGTTTATAGAACTGAATTAAAATCCCAGACAAACAATAATTTTGCCGGTAAATATTGGATGATTTTTTCCATTATTTCATTCAAAATATCAACAGAGAAGGGGGGTGGAATATATATTGCCACTGTAACGTATCGTATTTGTCAAATAGTATATATTAAGATTACATATTTCCCTTGTATATCTATAAGGGGCTTTTCTATTTTTCCAGGGAAAGATCTATTCACTAAGACTGATACTCCTCTAGCATATGAGGAGTAAGTCGCATGATATGCATTTTGTATCCAAGCCTTTTTTAAAGTTGTTGTCTTCCTGGCCATTAAATGTGTCTTCTGAATTATGAATTATGATCAGCTGAGGGCTATATTTCCCATACCTCCCAACACGCACGGATTCTGCGGAAACTTCCCGCATGGACACTAATCTAATTTCCCGCAGTCCCGCGAGAGCATCTAGTTTCCTGCAATCGAAGGACCGGCCCCTTCTGAAATGATCTATCGCCAGCCCGCAGCACCCCCCCCCCCCGCTCAACAACTCTCAGGTCGGAAGTTAAAAAAAAAAACTTACTTCCCCGGTCAACATCTCAGAACAGACCTCTCATGGGTGGGGAAAAATATGTGAATGTCCCGCAGTGGACATTTGAAAAGTTGGGAGGTATGTATTTCCTTATATATACATTAATACTATTTTAAATTTAGAGTTTAGGCCTCTAACATTCAAGGATATCACAGAGTAGCAATCGTTTTTATCTCCCATTTCTAAGAGCGCCTGAGGACACATATCCCCACAAAATCCAATCCCTTCTGGCTTTCTACAGAGACGTCCATAGAGTACTTAAACCACACTATTGCTGAATTTTTCATTCTACACCATTCATACCACCCTTTCCACCCTCCTCTCCTCCCACCCTATCCCCCTCCACTCCCTTCCCTAATCTATAACCCCATCCAATCTTGGATGGGAGTGGAAAGGAATTTTCCCTACCTCCCTCTTCACTGAACATGGTATCTTTCCCATACTCAGTATCCCACATCCTCAATTTAACCCCTAAAACAAAGGACCCTTCCTTCCTTTCGTGTGGCGGGTTCCCTAGCTATCACGTAACCAATCATCTTTATTACTCCGTCCCATTGTCTCCTTGCAAAAACAAGGAGAAAGAGAGCAAAGGAGAAAAAAAAAAAAAAGACAGGGGGAATCCCCCTTTTAGTGCTATCATGTGTCATTCATATTATTTACACTGTTCATCTCATGTGTTGATTCCTTCCTTTAACCAGTAGTAAATGTGTGATATAAAACTTGTCCTATAATATTCCTTAGTGTCATCACATTTAGTGCTATCGTGTATCACTCATATTATTTACATTGCTCATTTCTTGTTAGCTTATTAACTTGTGTAGCGCCTTCCCCTCTCCTCTCTCCGTGCGACTCGCACTGCCTCTTGTCTAGGGGTATCTGATGGTGGAGAGAGAGAGAGCGGGTGGGCTACGCCTAGCCTCCACCACGTGGGAACACTTGTGATATCAGCAATGTCTCATTTACCTTCGGGTCTGTGCTGTGCACCCGGATCCTCCGTCCAAGAGTCACCGTGAACTTCGTCCGCCAGGAAGTGAGCCTCACACCATTAAAGTCCAACACTCCTTTATTAGAACACACCATACATGGACTTCCTTGATAGATAGAGCAGGAAAGGAGGTGTGAGTGTGAATAGGCCCAGACACAAATTCGATCCTCCACTCTCCTCCTGGAGAGTGGGATATGGTCTCCGCACGAGAGGAAGGGGATCCTTCTGGACGGTCTCCGACAAGAGACTCACCCGTCACCGGCAGTCTGCTGCACTGGGTCTTCGAGTGAGGAGCTCTCCCCGGTCCATTGCGTCTTACTCAGATTCAGGCCTCCATCCCCGAAGTACCTTAGGACCCTTCCCTTGCGGAACTCAGTGATGGGCACTGAGCTCCGGACCCTCTTGTAAGTACCTCACCCCAGGGCTGAAGGTGCCTGAGGTGGAACACGATCTCCGTTGGTCCCCTAGGCCGAGGCCTCCTAGGGGACGAGCCCAAACCCACGTCCGCAAGCTGAAGGTGCTTGGGACGAAGACCCCGTGACCAAGATGGCCGGCCCCTTTATCCCTTCTCCCAACAAGCATGGCGGGTTCCCCGCCCCACCATACCGCTGCCGAGAGAGGACAAAAAGGACCTCGGCACACAGTGGTATTCATCCCCCCGGGCCACGGTGACAGCGCCACCTAGTGAACCGCAAGGAACATAGCACTGATGTCACAGCTAGATTCAAAAAATACACCCGGGAAAGTAAGTACCAGCTACACTTGTTAATCCCCTCCTCAAGCAAGTGAATATGTGAACATATAACACAATCTGTTATGCTTCTTCTTCCTTTCTCTTCCTTTCTCTTCCTCCCTCCCTCCCTCAAAAAAATGGAGGGGGGGGAAAAGAGAGCAAGAAAAGCAAGGAAAAAAAAAAGGAACACAAACCCCTTCAGTGTTATCATATATCACTCATATTGTTTACATTGCTCAGCTCTTATTAACTTGTTGATTCCCTCCTTAAACAGCTGAATATATGAATATATGGACATGTAATACAATCTCAATCCATCATAATATCATAATATTCCTCAGTGTCACTCCATCAATTACCGTTGTTACTTCTCTCTTTTCTCCCTCCCCCCAAAAAAAGAAGAGGGGAGAAGGAGAGAAAAAAAAAAGTGCAGTGTTGTCATATCATTCTCTTAATAGTCCCTTCCTAAGGCAGTAGGTTAGTGGATAGTGTCAATAGAGCAGTGGACATGTTAGTAGGGCAAAGTTGGTGTTAATTGTCTAGTGGATGGTGTCAGTAACTTTTTATTTTTATTATTTTATTTTTTTTAACAGCCCCTTTGGGAGGCTTTGCTAAATATCAAGGTTCTAAACAGACCACTGATGTTTCACTTTCCACAATCCTCAATCGCTATCTCTGCAGCCTCAGCTGCACAGAATGAATGAACAGGAAGAGCTCTGCACAGTCTCACTCTTTATTCACAAACTGAAGCATAGTAAACATAGTTTACTATGCCTCCGTTTGGCACTGATCACTTACTGTGTTCATTCAAATCACTCACAGTATCCATTCAGTGAAGGAAGGGGCTGGTAATTAACATATTTACTGGCCCCTTTCCCCACTTACCATCCTGAAGATCCCCCACATCAGCTGAAAGGAGAGGAGAGGAAGCTGGCAGCACCTCAAGGGAGGGACCTGGCAGCAGAAGCAAGGGGGAGCTGGACAGGAGGGCAACAGTGGTGGCATTTACTGGAACCAATCCCTGTATTTTCCTCCTGTTTGGCCATGCATCATACTCTTTACACTATATGTTTTTTGTGCTAGCGCCTTCATATATATGATCCTTGTGAGCGCATGCAGGGCTGCGGCTGAATTTCCCCACACCCTCTCTCCATTTACCCTATGTGGAGATTGTCTTGGACCCTATTACTGCCCTACTTACCTTCAGGGGATATTCCTCTTCTGTGGGCAAAAATGATGCAATGGGATATTGTGGAGAGACATAATCTATGAACCATGTTATGTTTCCATTTTTTATCTACTAAAGGTAGTCACTATGAGTATTTGCAGACCCATATGTTATGTTCTGATGATGCAATGATGTCACCTACCATCCATGTATTTTTCTCTATATACTGTGACAGCAGGAAGGTAAAGTCACCTGGTTGCATCCAGGGGGGTAGATATATTTCGCCCAGATTCAGGCTTTACGCCGACTTATACAACTAGGTGGAGAGTTGTATAAGGCTAGTGGGCTCATGGATGACTCATACCTCTAGGGAGAGTGTGGGGCGTCGTGCAGACAGAGATGAGGAGACCAGCTGAACCTTGTCAGCTCATTTAGGCCTCTATAAGAACTCCCAGCTTCATTAGATGTTAGCTCATGCCTGGAACCAGACCTGTGTGGATTGTCTAGGGAGAGTGAACCCCTGTGCGGTGAGACAAAGCCTGTGTGGCTATTTGCTTGGACATTTAAAACCAGGGACTTAGGGACTAGGACAGCACTAGGCTGATCCCAGTTGTTAGTTAGGAAACCTGTATGTTTAGTCAGAGGTCAACTTGACCAGGATTTATTTTGGTTATGTTTCTTTTGCTTTGCTGTGTTTTGTCACTGTAAATAGAAAATAAACCGCACCTTTTTTTGATTTTGAAAACCACAACCTCCGTTTGCTGGGCCTGTTTTGTGTGGGGAGCCCATCCCGGGGGTCACACACACCCGCTGCCGAGCTAACCCCCTCACAGTTGGTGGAGAACCAGTGGCAGTTTTTTTTTAAGCCAGCATGGAGGAGATACTGAAGCAGCTGGCTCTAGCAAATGCCAATCAACAGCAGACAAATGCAGGTTTGCAAAGGAGCCTTGCAGCCCAGCAGCAGACAAACGCAACTTTGCAACAGAGTCTGGAGGCTCAGCAACGAGCCCAGCAGCAATCTGAGGCCCGCTTCATAGACCTGTTGCAGAAGCAAGAGCAGAGACTACAACAACAGATGGAAGCAGTAATGCAGCAACGTCCGCAGACCAGTGAGGAAAGCCGTCCCACTAATACCGCGTCCTTTGGGGTGAGTCGTTTATTGACAAAAATGACTGGAGAGGATGATCCAGAGGTATTTTTGACCACATTTGAAAGGACCGCTGAAAGAGAAAAGTGGCCTGAGGAGCAGTGGGCTGGACTGGTGGCTCCTCTGTTAACTGGTGAATCGCAGAAAGCTTACTATGACCTAGAGCCTAACCAAGCAAAAGACTATGTGATGCTAAAAGCTGAAATATTGGCAAGGCTGGGTGTCACCCAGGCTGTCCGGGCTCAGCGTGTGCATAACTGGACTTTCCAGCTTGGAAAACCCCCCATGTCTCAAATGTATGATCTCATTCACCTGAGCAGAAAGTGGCTACAGCCAGAGACTTTGTCCGCACCAAAGATTGTGGAACGTGTTGTAATGGATCGGTTTTTGAGAGCTCTTCCTACTGCCATCCAAAAGTGGGTAAGCCATGGAGACCCAGAGACGGCCGATGGTCTTGTGGATCGTGTGGAGAAATACTTGGCTACAGAGAACCTGACGGCCTCTTCCAGAGACACTCGGACTTTCCACCCTAAGACCAGACCATCCCCAGGGGCGGATAAGAGGATTCCAAGGGGTGAGGGTGGAGAGAGTGAGAGGGTGGGAGCTCTACCCCAAGTTTGGCGAGAACAGCCTGGGAAATCAGCGGCTCAAGAGGCGGCAAGAAGGATCGTTTGCTACCGCTGCCGGCAAGCGGGACATATTGCAGCCAATTGCCCGGTTGTGGAGGAACCCATGCAGTGTGACTTTCTGACGGGCAGACGTCAGTCGCTGTGTGCGACAGTCGCATGCACTGCCATTCGAGGAACTGAGAAACATTTATGCAAAATGTGTGTTAATGGTAGAAATGTTGTGGTATTGCTGGATTCAGGTAGCCTTGTGACCCTGATAAAGGCTGAGTTAGTTAAAACAGAGGTCTCTGGGAATAGCAAGGTAGCTGTTATTTGTGTGCATGGGGACACCCGAGAGTATCCAGTGACTACAGTGTGTTTCGAGACCCCCAAAGGTACCCTCTCTCATCCAGTGGGCTTAGTATCTCAGTTACCGCATGACGCCATTGTGGGAAGGGATTTTCCGAAGTTCTGGGAACTGTGGGATGATCCTGAGCCCCTCACTGGTGCCCCTATGTACCAGGAATGTGATAGCCAGAACTCCCCTGAGAGTGGTGAGGACTCTCCGGAATTTCCCTTATCAGTATTGGCAGGGGAGACTCAAGAAACTGGAGAGGAGCCCACCTCCTCAGACGAAAACCTACCGTCTGTGGAGTTTTCTGATCTTGAGGTTCACAGGGAAAACTTTGCCACAGAACAGTTGAAAGACCCCGCCCTAATAAAGGCACGGGAAAACGTAGTGAAAATAGATGGCGAGTTAGTGAACCCAGATAATACCTGCACTTACCCATACTTCAGCGTAGAGAAGGACCTACTGTATCGGGTGGCAAAAAGGGCAGAAGAAACCGTTGAGCAGCTTGTGGTGCCCAAACCTTACAGGAAGTTGGTGTTGGAGTTGGCCCATGGGCACATTCTTGGAGGTCATCTGGGGACAGAGAAAACCCGAGAGAGGGTATTACAGAGATTCTATTGGCCGGGGGTGATGAAGGACGTAGAAAATTATTGTTCCTCCTGCCCTGTGTGTCAGAGGTTGGCCCCGATGCCACATTTCCGTAGCCCGCTGGTCCCTCTACCCATCATTGAGGTCCCGTTTGAGAGGATCGCCATGGATTTGGTAGGTCCTATAATCAAGTCCGCTAGGGGGCACCAGTACATATTAGTTATAATGGACTATGCCACCCGTTATCCAGAAGCGATCCCTCTCCGAAATACCTCGGCCAAAACCATAGCCAAAGAGCTATCTCTTGTTTTTAGCCGGGTGGGTATTTGTAAAGAACTGCTTACGGACCAAGGTACACCCTTTATGTCCCGGGTTATGAAAGAGCTGTGTAAATTGTTCAAAGTGACGCAATTGCGTACGTCTGTGTATCACCCCCAAACCGATGGGCTGGTTGAAAGATTCAACAAAACCCTAAAACAAATGTTGAAGAAAGTGGTGGATAGAGATGGAAAGGATTGGGACTGTTTACTTCCTTATTTGATGTTTGCTATTAGGGAGGTGCCCCAATCCTCTACGGGATTCTCCCCCTTTGAGTTACTGTATGGGAGACACCCAAGAGGGCTGTTGGATATTGCCAAGGAAACTTGGGAAAGTGAGAGTTCTCCCCACAGGAGTGTGATTGAGCATGTCGCCCTGATGCAAGATCGAATTGCACAGGTAATGCCCATCGTGAAGGAACATTTGGCCCAAGCGCAGTTGGCACAGCAGAGAGTGTACAACCGTGGAGCCAAGACCCGTACCTTTTCCCCGGGGGATAGGATATTGGTACTTGTCCCTACGGTTGAAAGTAAATTCCTTGCCAAATGGCAAGGCCCCTACGAGATAATGGAAAAAGTGAGCGAAGTGAATTACAAGGTCAGACAACCAGGAAGGCGAAAGCCCGAACAGATCTATCACGTTAATCTGTTGAAAGCCTGGAGGGATAGAGAGTCCCTAGTCGCAGACACTTGGTCACCAGCTCAAACTGGTTGCGTGATTCCTGAGGTTGGAATAGCAGCCACCTTGTCACAACCCCAACAACAGGAGGTTAAGGAGTTTGTGCTTCGCAACAAGGAGGTATTCTCTGAGCTGCCGGGACAAACATCTGGGGTAGAGCATGACATCATTACCCCGCCCGGTGAAAGGGTGAAGTTAAAACCCTATCGGATCCCAGAGGCTCGACGGGAGGCAATACGGGAGGAAGTACAGAAAATGCTGAACTTAGGGGTGATAGAGGAGTCCCAAAGTGATTGGTCTAGTCCCATCGTGTTGGTGCCTAAACCGGATGGGAGCTGGCGATTTTGTAACGATTTTCGTCAGTTGAACAAAGTTACAAAATTTGACACCTACCCCATGCCACGTATAGATGAGTTGATCGACCGGCTGGGAACAGCCCGATACATGACGACTCTTGACCTCACAAAAGGGTATTGGCAAATCCCCCTGGCCAAGTCGGCCAAAGAGAAAACCGCATTTGTAACCCCAGACGGGGCGTTCCAATATAAAAGAATGCCGTTCGGGTTACAGAATGCGCCGGCCACATTCCAGCGGAAAATGGACCAGATGCTGAGGCCCCATCGGAAGTATGCTGCGGCTTACCTGGATGACGTAATTGTCCATAGCACAGATTGGGCCTCACATCTGCCAAAAGTGCAAGCAGTCCTGGACTCTGTTCGGGAAGCGGGGTTTACGGCTAACCCCAAGAAGTGTACCATTGGGCAGGAGGAGGCCAAATATCTTGGGTACACCATTGGGAGGGGAGTAATAAAACCCCAACTCAACAAAGTCGAGGCCATCCAGAGTTGGCCACGTCCCAACAGCAAGAAGCAGGTACGAGCCTTTCTGGGAATCGCTGGGTATTATCGGCGATTCATTCCCCACTTTGCTTCTAAGGCTGTGCCCCTAACCAACCTGACGAAGGGGAAAGGGTCGGTCATGATTAAATGGACCCCCGAGGCTGAGGCAGCATTCCAATTCTTGAAACAAGCCTTATGTAGCCAGCCAGTGTTGTACTCACCCGACTTCTCTAAAGACTTTGTCGTACAAAGTGATGCGTCAGATGTGGGGTTAGGAGCAGTATTGTCCCAGGTCTGGAACGGGGAAGAGCACCCAGTCATTTACCTCAGCAGGAAGTTGAAGTCCCATGAGGTAAATTACGCCACCGTTGAAAAGGAGTGTTTAGCGGTGAAGTGGGCTCTAGATTCCCTTCGGTACTACCTGCTAGGTAAGCACTTTGACATGGTTACGGATCACGCTCCGTTAAAGTGGATGGCTCAAAACAAGGAAACAAATAGAAGAGTGAATAGGTGGTTCCTGGACCTCCAGGAATTCAACTTCACAGTAAAGCATCGCCCTGGCGTTCAAATGGGGAATGTGGATGCTTTGTCTCGAGTACATGAATGCCTGATTGCTGGTGTTCCAACCCCGAGGTTAAAACAAGAGGGGGGGTATGTGACAGCAGGAAGGTAAAGTCACCTGGTTGCATCCAGGGGGGTAGATATATTTCGCCCAGATTCAGGCTTTACGCCGACTTATACAACTAGGTGGAGAGTTGTATAAGGCTAGTGGGCTCATGGATGACTCATACCTCTAGGGAGAGTGTGGGGCGTCGTGCAGACAGAGATGAGGAGACCAGCTGAACCTTGTCAGCTCATTTAGGCCTCTATAAGAACTCCCAGCTTCATTAGATGTTAGCTCATGCCTGGAACCAGACCTGTGTGGACTGTCTAGGGAGAGTGAACCCCTGTGCGGTGAGACAAAGCCTGTGTGGCTATTTGCTTGGACATTTAAAACCAGGGACTTAGGGACTAGGACAGCACTAGGCTGATCCCAGTTGTTAGTTAGGAAACCTGTATGTTTAGTCAGAGGTCAACTTGACCAGGATTTATTTTGGTTATGTTTCTTTTGCTTTGCTGTGTTTTGTCACTGTAAATAGAAAATAAACCGCACCTTTTTTTGATTTTGAAAACCACAACCTCCGTTTGCTGGGCCTGTTTTGTGTGGGGAGCCCATCCCGGGGGTCACACACACCCGCTGCCGAGCTAACCCCCTCACAATACCATGTTTTTGCTGATACTTTGTTATTACATTACCAGATAATACAGCTTGTTCTGACCAACCCCTGAAGAAGGAATTAAGTGTGTATTCCGAAACATGTTGGGATTTTCCATGTAACCATTTGCGGTTTTGGCCTCTTACTGTGAGATCAACCATGTGTTAAAGAACTCAGCTGTGTATGTTGTTATATATGATTACCATTCATGTTGCTATTCCTGTCTATTCCTAGACTGTTTTATCTTTATATTTAATAAACTTTGTACTTCTTTTTTCTATTTCTCTACTCCCCTATCCAGGCCTCAACCGTTGCCCATAAAATCCCAGGGGGCATTCCATTTGCTTTTTCTCTCCTATTTGGGATGTGGATAAAGGGTTCCAGTATTTTACTGACACTTGGCTTTCCATATCTTCCTGTATTTTCCTCCTGCAGCAGCTGAATGCCAGGAGAAGAGAAGAAGCCAGCTATTAGCTACTTTGCAGGGGAGATAATTTCCAGTAAATACTGCCCCAGTTCCTGTCCAGGGGTTTCTGGTGTCGGCAAAGAAGGGACACTATCTACGTGTCACCTGCCCATGATCAACGGGTTGCTGACCCCAGCCTTAGAGCCTTGTTCCTCAGCCTGAATGCCGTTTAGGTTCCTCCGGTGTGTCGCAAGCACAGGACCCAGTTTGCCCTGGATTAGCATCATGAGTTGCCATAGCGCAGGCAGACTTCTAGCACCATAACAACTAATGATGCTCTAGAGTTACAATGCAAGATGTCATTCTTTGCTAAGGTGTTGGTGGCCACCCTTCCCATTAGAATGCATGATGCTGATCTAAGGCAGGTAGTACAGGCCTGCCCTAAACAGAAGTCCACCTCCCCCAGATCTGCTCCACCTCCTTCCCTCTGCCATGCTGCTGAAGCCAAAAGGTAAGGCACATGTAAAGTGGGGACTGTGTGATTGGGGGGTCCATAATGGAGGGCTGTGTAATTGGGCGGCCTCCAATGTCATGAGAGAACTCTAGAATGGGGGGGCTCTGTGATAGGGGGACTTTGATGTGATGGGGGTGGGGGCTTGCATATATAGGGAATACTCTGATGTATAGGGAGGTCTCTGATGTATTGGGAGGTTTCTGAGATGAGAAGACTCTGACATGATGGGGGAACTCTGACTAGAAGGGGGGTTTCTGACAGGGCTGGTGCAAGAATTTTTGACACCCTAACCGAAACCTCATTTTGCCGTCCCCCATTTGCTCCACCCCTGACTCCACCATCTTTGCCCAGCCCATGTATACCCCACCATTTTAATGAAGCACCCATCAAATGCAGCCTCACTAGCACCCATCAAATGCAGCCTCACCAGCGCCCAACAAATGCAGCCTCACCAGCACCCATTAAATGCAGCCTCACCAGCACCCATCAAATGCAGCCCTTACCATTGCCCATCAAATGCAGCCTCACCAGCACCCATCAAATGCAGCCCTTACCATTGCCCATCAAATGCAGCCTCACCAGCACCCATCAAATGCAACATACCAGTGCCCATCAATGAATGTTTGCTTGCTTCCATTTATTCGGGAGTCAGGACACAGACACAGACCTCCGCCACGGCTATGCCTCTGACACTATGTGCGAACGGAGCTGCGGCTGCCTGCTGATGAGACTTGCTGCAGAGAGAAGGAAGTAGGAACACCAGAGGCTGGGCGCCCTAGGCAGCAGTGCGCCCTAGGCAGCTGCCTAGTTTTTCTAGTGGTAGCACTGGCCCTGGTTTCTGATGTTAATTTTATTAAGGTAGTTGTGTGCATTGCCCCAGGCTCAGGTTCCCATTGATAAGTAACATTTATGGTATTTACATTTTAACAAATTGAACACATAATTTAGAAGAATGGTGTGGTTTATTTACTGTAATAATTGTATTGTAAGTGGTTTAAGTGTTCTGTCTGTGTGTGTTCCATGTACTATGAGCAGCTAGCATGTTTTGATCACTGATCACCATATGCTCTACTTACCTCACCTTTAAGTGAGACTACAGGCACAGCAACAAAAAAAAGGAAAATATCTATGCAGTGAGCCCTCCCAAACTGCAAGGGTTAAATGCAGTGGTGGCCCATTCATTGTGGGCGCACGGGCGCCGCCCCCCCTAACACCTCCGCCGCCCTCCCTATCCATGTGCCCAGCCCCTTTCAGGATGCCGGACACATGAATTACTATGGCGGGGATAGGCGGGGCCGTGTATTTTGAAGCACGTGATTAGAGCCAGAGGCTCTAATAGGCTTCAAAATAGGGTGGGCTCGGGGCGCAGAGCACTGTCCCGATCCCACCCTGTTGTTTGACGGTAGCAAATTAACGCCAATTTCTTCCCGCCAATCAGGAGGCAGGCCAGTGAGACCTGTCTCCCGATTGGCCAAAGCATCAGGCGATCCTATTGGATGCCTAGCTTTGAAGGAACAAAGAGAAGACACACAGCTGCAGGAGTAGCAGACACCGGAGCTGCTGTCCGCATCCCATCCCGGGAGAGGAGGAGAGGACACCGCAGCATGCCATCCCTAGATCAGGTAGGTTCTGCGATATGGCCTCCCCTGGGGAGGAGGGGGGGGGTTAATGTCAGTGTCACACCGTGGTCCGCGGGGGATGTGGCTGGTATGTCACGCCGCAGTCTTCCCAGGGGGGGGGGATGCTGCCATCAGTGCCGCCCCCCCAAAGGAAAAAAAAACAACCGCCATATGTTAACATATGTTAAATGCCTGTTAAGTCTAGGGGGTTGCAGAAGAGGCAGTATTAATTACCTTCTCCTTTCTTCAGCAAACTCCCTAGATCTTCTTTTCCCCCACCACACACAATGGTTTCTTCTGTTGACTCATACATCCTGTAGTAATGTACGAGATGATGGGAGAAACCACAGCATGCTTTGGGGGGAGCAAATAATCTACACACCTGGAAGTTTGACATGCAGAAGCCAATGAGCACTGAAGAGGTGAGGTTACAGTAAGTAGACTGCCAGAAAGGTAAGTATAGAACCTCTTTTATTACAGGTACATGATTCTCTACATGTGATCTTGTGCTGACAGGTCACTTTAAGAGTTTGGGCTTCAGTTTTAGTTGTGTGTCGATTAGTGAGCATTAGAATCAGGAGCTTTAGTAAAAAATATTTAAAGATTGGGGACTTTAGTGTATGAAGCTTAAAGGACAACTTCACCTGAGATAATACTTACCTTTTATCTCTGATTCAGAGAACCTTCTTTCAACAAGGTCCCAGACAGTTCTATTTAATACTGTGCATGCGCACCATTGCCCTGTCAATTCCAATGGGTAAGCCATATTTATGGCGGCCTCCAGTGGTACCTTGGTTACCCAGGAATGAGTAGTGCAGCAGTGCCTATGTGTAATATGAAGAGGAGCCATACGAGGACCTTGTTGAAGAAATGATCCTTGGATCAGAGAAAAAGGTAAGTATTATCCTAGGTGGTCTGTACTTGAGCCCACTCCCCATAGGATCTTTCTTTTTTTTTTTGTTTACAAAAGTTTTTATTTGGAAGACAGGAAAATGACATATTTCAGTACAGAGCAAGACATTAGGTTCGGTGATACAGAGTCATATAAGAGATAAACAAGAGTATGGCATTGATAATGAGTCTATCAACAATTAGCATTGACAATAATAGAGAGATTATTGGACAGGGGGGAAGGGTGCCAGATTCGCAGAACCTGTAAGGAGTAACCAAGAAACCTGTTTCAAGCAGTGGGGACCTATGTAATGGAGAGGGGGTAGTGGTGTGGGCCACGGTATGAGTTAACTTATTTATACATTTATTTTTGCGTTGGGGACCATAGTATCCATTTTTTATGGAAGGTTTGCATACTATCAGAGAGAGTGTGGTAGATCCTCTCAGACAACCTGAGAGCCTCCATCCTGGACAAAACCTGAGACCAGGGTAAGTTGTGTGATTTCCAGTTTAGTGCGATCATCCATTGGATAGAGCTCATAAATGAATGAAGTAATCTATTGCATGGTAAAGGAATTTCCGAAACCTCTGCATACAGAATGCAGATCTCTGGGGTTAGGGTGATTTTCTTTTTGAGCGAGATTTCAAGTGTAGTTATAACTGGTTGCCATATGGGTTCAAGAACTTTACAGCTCCAAAATATGTGAAGGTAATTACCTTCTTCAGGACAACCTCTGAAGCAAGTAGGAGAGATTGTGGGGTAGAAAGAATGAATCTTGGCAGGGGTCATATACCATCTAATAAAGAGTTTTAGAGGGGATTCTCTAAAAGCTGCTGCACGATTGCTCTTGCGGAGGTTATCTACCATCTTATACCAGGTTTCTATGGGGAAAGAGCAGTTCAGGTCGGCTTCCCAACGCACCATTGGGCCCGATTTCTCAGGTTGGTGTAGGTTATTTAAAAAATAATATAATTGGGAGATTATACCTTTATCTCTATATGAGGAGGTGCAAATGCGTTCAAATACAGTACTTGGGGTGTCAATAGTTAGAGCGAATTTGGATGTATTAGAGGAGTTCTGAGACAGGAAATTTATATCAGGATTGAATAGATGAGAAGGGTGGACATTTCAGATCAATCACTAACGATTTGAGAGTGGTTAAATTAAGTTCAACCCAGCAATGGAAGTGAGCGTAGTCTGGGAAGGCAGGGGTAAATCTGGGGTCACCCAGAAATGAAGCTAGAGGAGGGGTAACTGAGGTTAGAACATAAGAGTCCTTGATTTTGTTCCACAGTTGTATGGAGTGGGCCACTATCATGTTCCTTTTTAGAAAGGTACGGTACGGTATTATGTTGGACCACAAAATGCCTTTTAATGATAAGGGGGAGATGGAAGAGGATTCAAAACTCAGCCATGGGATATGGGTAGTAGAAGAATGCCATTGGGCCATGTGTGCGAGTCTGGCAGCTAAGTAATAGTGCCAGAGATGTGGAAGGCCCATCCCTCCTTTGTTTTGCGTGTTATGCATAAGCATATAACTGCATCTTGGTTTTTTATTATTCCAGATAAATGTTTTATTTCCCTTTGAAGGGCCTCTATTCTAGATTTGGGAACGTTAATGGGGAGTGCTCTAAAGTGATAGAGGAGTTTGGGAAGGATGGTCATTTTAAATGCACAGATCCTGCCCAGAAAGGAGATGTGGTGGGCAGACCATGATTTGAGTAATGAACTTATATGGGAGAAGAGAGGGATATAATTTGCTTTATATAAGAGTTTGTGAGAGGGAGTGATGTAGACTCCTAAATATTTGAATGAGCTAGAGGGCCAAATAAAATTAAAACTGTTTTGTAGGGAGGTTTGCAAGGTCGGAGGGTAGTTTATAGGTAAAGCAGAGCATTTACTTGTGTTAATGAACAGGCCTAAAAGTGCATGGAAAGAGTTTAGTTCGGAGAGGAGGTTGGGAATAGAAGTGATTGGGTCGGTTAGGAATAAAAGGGCATCATCTGCGTAGAAGCTAAGCTTAAATTGGGTAGAGTTTTTCTGATATCCCTTTATATTGATATTTTGTCTGATTGCCAGTGCGAGGGGTTCTATTGCCAGAGCAAACAGGAGAGGGGAAAGTGGACAGCCCTGCCTAGTGCCTCTACTTAAGGGAAAAAATTCTGAGTTGTTTCCTGGGATTTTGATACTGGTCTGTGGGGAGTGGTAGAGGGCATTAAAACCGCGTATACATTTTTCAGATACGCCAAATTTGGGAAGGAGATAATTAAGATATGACCAGTTGACGCTATCAAAGGCCTTGTGTATATCAAGGCTTAAGAGACAGACTGGGCGGGAATGAAGATTAGCATCTTGAATCACGTTGGTAACTAGTCTGATATTGTCTGTTATTTGATGGTCTGGAATAAAGCCTGATTGGTCGGTGTGAACTAAATCAGTAATAACAGACGCAAGTCTGTTGACCAGTAGCTTCCCAAAGAGCTTAATATCATTATTGAGGACTGATATGGGACAAAAGATTTGTGGCAGGGAATGATCTTTTTGGGGCTTTGGAATCAGGGAGAGGTTAGCCAGTAACATCTCGTTTGGGAATTGGCCTCCAAGTAGGATATGATTAAACAGTCTAGTGAGGTTAGGGACTAACAGAGGGGCAAATTTTTTGTAGTAAGATGATGAAAAACCATCAGGGCCTGGGGCTGTAGAGGTTTTGAGGGATTTGATTATGCTTAGGATCTCTGTGTCCGTACAAGGAACACTAAGGGACGAGGTCTGTTGTTCATTAAGTTTGGGAAGTGAAAGGTTGTTTAGCCATTCTAGGGAAGAAGGGGTAGGATGTGTTTGGGTGCCTGAAAGTAGGGTTTTATAGAAGTTTGTGAAAATTTGTAACACATCTTGGGGATGAGTTACCAGATTACCCCTTTGGTTATGCAATTTATATACGTGCGCGGGGTTAGAATCATGCTTTAATTTCCTAGCAAACATTGCTGAGGCAGAATTGCTGAGTAGTAAGAATTTGGCTTTTGAAAATCGTAGAGATTTTTCAGTGTCCTCAGATAAAAGTGAGTTTAGAGCTTGACGTTTGGTTAGAATTAGGTTTGTTAATTCAGGAGAGAGTGAATGGTTTAATTTGTTATACAAAGCATTCAGTTCTTTGGTGAGACATGTAATGTCTGCAAGCTTAGCCTTATTCTTAGCCGCAGCAATGTTGATAAGATGGCCCCTCATCACTGCTTTGTGAGCGGCCCATACAGAGGTAGGTAGTACATCATCTGTTATGTTTTCTGTGAAATATTCTTCAATATGCGAGTTAATTTGCTGATGAGTGGTGGGGTCTGTAAGCAGTGAGTCGTTAAGGTGCCAGTTGAAGGTGGTTGGGGCCAATCCTATGTGTGAGGTCTCAAAGACTACTATGTTATGGTCTGACCAAGGGCAGGGGTGAATCTGAGCTGAGGAGGAGTTAGCTAAAAGTATAGGGGTGCTGAAGATATAATCGAGGCGGGCGTAACAATCATGAGGGTGGGAATAATGAGTGTATGCTTTAATTCCTATATTATGTGATCACCATGTATCAATCAATTGGAGATTGTTTAAGGAGCGATTAATGGACCTGGAGAAGGCTTTGGAGGAGGGGGATGTATTACTCCTATCTAATGAGGGGTGAGCAGCTAGATTGAAGTCACCACCAATTATCATGTGAGGTGATCTATATTGATCTAAAGTAGCAAAGAAATCACTAAAAAAGGTTGATTGTGATTCATTTGGAGCATAAATTGAAGCTATTGTGAGAGAGTGTCTGTTTATAGTTCCTTTCATAATAATAAAGCGGCTATCTTTATCCTTATATATATTTTGGAGTTCAAAAATGATTGAGTTTCTGATAAATATAGCAACGCCTCTAGATTTATTGGTGAAGGTAGTGTAGTGGATTTGATTAAATGTTTTGTCGAAATATTGGGGATGATTGGCCTGGGAAAAGTGGGTTTCCTGTAGCATAATAATGTCAGCTCCCAGTCTCTTATAATGTTTGAAGGCCTTCTTGCGCTTATTGGGAGAGTTAAAACCCTGGACATTGTGGGAAAAGATTCTAATGCCTATTGTTATAGGGGGGGGGGGTCCAGCTAAGTGAGTGATACCAGTTGCTACATGACAGACTGTTCCCTGTCATCAAGCAAGGGTATGTAAGATGCCTAAATAGAAAGATGAGAGGTACAAAACATACATATGTTATTGAATGCCTAACATGAGTCTTGATGAAGTGTAGAAGTATAAGTGTCATTTTAAAACTTTTGGTGAATATCGGTGTAGTCATCTTAAATGAACTGTAGTATGAGGTCAATTGAGATCTTCCATTGACATTTTTAAATATTCTTAAGGCCAAAAGGGCAAAAATAATAATAAAATAAAAGTAGAAAAACTGGGGGCCAGGGGACAGGGGGTCGCCTGGCCCAACAAATTTGTTCTGAGGACAAAACAGTCCTAAATCTGCCAACGAGGTCCGCCACATCCCCTGCAAGAAGCGAGGCGACAGACCACGGGGGCAGAGTGGGGAACAAACCAGTGACGGCGGATATGCCTGGCGGCTGAAAAAGCTTATGAATAACATAAAAAGTACATGGTAATATCAAAATGCAGTAGTATGCAATAGTTTACGTTTAGAAACAAGGGTAATTAGTTACTGAAAAAGGATAAAAAACTGAAAACTGAAAACTTCACTCCAACAAATAACAAACCCCCAGTGGGGGAGATTCTTATTATCAAAAAAAAAAAAAAGGTCTCACGTGCGGTTCCATTATTCTAGCAGCAGACGGAGACCTTTCGGAAGTCCGTGGTAAGTGTGAGGACATGGGAGAATGAATCCATTTGTCCTGTAAGGGATGGAAGCTGCGGAAGAAGACTGAAACAATAATATTGAACACAAGGAAAAAACAGACAAAAGTTCGACAAGATTTTTCGTGGCATTGAAAAATATGTTGGTATCTGTCTATGTGACCCCTTTAAGGGGACAAGACGGCTCCAAGATAAAGGTAGAGTTCCATATCATGCCCAAGGATGTGAAAAAGAAAAAAAGGGGAACAAAAAAAAAAAAAAAACAGGATGCGCAGAGGAGCACATCAAAAGTGCAACTTGTGTCAAGGATGAATATATTTGTCAAAAACCTAAAGACTAAGCAGCAAAGTTAGAACCAAAGAAGACTAGTGAGGTCAGTTTATAGGATCATGCAGCGTGGTCTGGAAAGGGTTGATTCCACCTTCTCTGATCCCTCTGTGAGCGCCTGGTGGTAGACCAGATAGGCAACGATCTGGGTTTGGATGGGAAGCGGTGTTGAGGAGCCTGATCCAATAGGCCCAGCTTGACAAGCAGTTCTTTCCCTTCTATGACATTATACACAGTAAAAGTGGTGCCGTTATGCATAATTGATAACTTGAAGGGGAATCCCCATCTATACTTAATCCTGGCGGATTGGAGAATGTTGGTGACCACCTTCATCCTGCGTCTTCTGTCTAAAGTCACAGGAGAGATGTCAGGGTAAATCTGGATCTTGATCCCATCTAGCTCTATATTATGAGTGTTCCTAGATGCTCTCATGATGTCCTCCTTGGTGACAAAGTCCTTCATACACATTATTATGTCTCGTGGAGGTTTGTCTGGGGTTAGTTTGGGCCTTAGAGCTCTATGCAATCTGTCGCAGGCAAAGACAGACAAGGGTTTGTCTGGGACAAGGTTATGAAACAGTTTGGTGATGGCCTGATTTAGATCAGTGACTGTCCCAGGGACACCACGCAGCCTAATATTGTGTCTTCTGTTTCTGTTGTCCAAGTCCTCCACATGGGCCTGCACGAAAGAAAAGCTGTCTGCAAGCGTTTCATAGTCTTTTCTGAGGTCATTATGGGCCAAGGAGAGCTCATCGTGTTTGGTTTCTAAGATGTCCGTTCTGCCTCCTATACTGGCTATCTCCTGTGACAGTGCGCTTGTAGACTTAAGCAGCTCAGACTCCAGCTTCCCTGCCAGCTTCTCATAAATAGCTGTAAGGCTGGCATCTAGATCAGCTTTGGTCAGGGGGGGAGTGTACTCACTGTTTGTAGCTGGAGAGGTCTGTGTCTGCATGGAGCCATTGGAGGCCGCGTGTGAGCCGGCGCCATTTTGGGTCATCCTCCTTGTTGCAGTGGAGCGCTCTATCCCCAGAAGAAAATTAGTGAGCGAGTGCTGGGAGCGGCTTTTTCGCCCCTTTTTTCCGGTTGGCATGTACTGGGGTGTCCCGCGGGGGTGTTGAGTGATTTCAGGCTGAGTTTAGTGTGCGATTAGCCCCAGGAATCCTGCCTGGCAGACCTGGTCAGACGGAGCTCAGCTCAGAAGCGTCTGTCCAGCATCGTGCCGCGCATGCGCCCCCAGGATCCTTCATTTTTGACCACTACTGTACTGGTTTACTGTACTGAAATTGCTTACTCTTATTTTGCTGCACACTGTGAGCTTATCATAGTGTGCCTTAAAAGCTAGTCCGACAGAGCCTGCCTCATTCCTGGCTATAGAATGTCAAGCAACTTCTAGCCCTTTCCTCATCAGTCTTACTGTCAATCACCTCCCCCTTTCGTTTGGATTTCAGGTTATGGAGGCTCAGCATTACATGTGGGCATTTTCTACTGTTGTCTGCATGAAAATGCAGTCTGCCCAGCCCACTCTTCCAGACATGTACCAACTCATCAATTTTTTTTTTATATTTGTATGATCCCACCCAGGAACCAGCCCACTGCTGGCATTGGAGTTGAGGGTTCTTAATAAGTGTATTGAGGCAAGGTGCTGTGATGTTTTCAGGAAACTATGTATAGCATCCTGCTTGGCCCTCCCACCAGCCATGAACTGCCTGCATTGCACAAAGAAGCACAGAGGCCCATTATGATGTCAGTGGGTCTAAAAAAAGGTATATTATATACATGCAAACTTGTATTTAAATAAATCATTAGCATGTCGATGAAAAGGTGAGGGAGGAACCAGGAAAGGCAAACTTTAAGAAGAATAAACTTAAACTCTGGGATAAGCAAATATTGTCTAAATACAAGGTGTATTCGTACTTAAATCTTGGTGTACTTTGTGTATTTCTTTCAGATTTGTGCAGTAAGTGTGAAACTTTGCCTCTGTTCAGGAGCTTCCTGTAATACAGACTAGGGCCGTATTTTCGCATGGGCACGCTGGGCAGTTGCCTGGGGGCCCCATTTGCCTGGGGGGCCCCACCTGCCCAGCGACCCCAGCGAAATTTGTTGTGGCGGAAGAAAGGAAGCCGCTCAGGTGTGGAAGTCCCTGGAATTACCTCCTCCCAGCAACCAAGGGTGCAGGCAAATGCAAATGCAATTGAAGAAAGAAAAGTCTTCTGGACACAGCACTCCGGTTAAAAAGCCTTTATTCCAAAAAAAGGTTCAGGAGAGCAGGCTAGGTGTGAGTGGGCCGCCCTCACTGTGCAGGCAGCGTGGGCAGCAGAGAGATTACATTATCTCTCTGCTGCCTGACTCTGGGACAAAGAAGCAAGAGACAAGCAAAACACCACCTTAGCAGGCACGTAACAATCCACAAGGTGTGGCAGGTGACGTGGCAAGTGACAATCCGCAAGGTGTGGCAGGTGAAGTGGCAAGTGACAATCCGCAAGGCAAGTTAGGGTTAGGTTAGGGTTAGGGTTGAGACTTAGGGTTAGGGTTGGGGTTGAGTCTTAGGGTTAGGGTTGAGACTTAGGGTCAGGGCTAGGGTTAGGGTTGAGACTTAGGGTTAGGGTTGAGACTTAGGGTTAGGGTTTTCCCTTTAAGAACAAGGCCAGGACTCAGGAATTGGAACAGGGACCTCCCCCAGAGGTCAAAGCTCAGAAGGCGGGTTCCCAGAGGTCAAAGGTCACTGGGTGTGGCTGACCCACCCCCACCAAAGTGTACCGCTTACCCCAACTAAGTCGGGGATTGAACAAGCATCTGGTGGCAGGTGACGTGGCAAGTGACAATCCGCAATGTGTGGCAGGTGACCTGGCAAGTGACAATCCGCATCTGGTGGCAAGTGACATGGCAAGTGACAACCCGCAACATGTAGCAAGTGACAATCCGCAACATGTGGCAGGCAAGTGACAATCCGCAATGTGTGGCAGGCGGCGGTGGCAAGTGACACGCTCAGGGCTCCCTCTGATTCTGCATTATGGTGAGTTGAACCATTTAATTTTATATTACAATGTAATCATAGAAATAATATGCTTTAATCATCCTGACACCATAACAACCATGGTGCCGGGATGATTGAAGCGCCAACACCAGCCATTTGTTGGAAGTACCAATAAATATAGCCTTATTGATAATTTGCATTTTTATTCTCGTGCGTGATTGTGTGGACAGGGCCCCAGTGCACTGTATTGCCCGGGGGCCTATAATGCTCTTAAAGGGGTTGTAAAGGTTCGTTTTTTATTTTCTAAATAGGTCCCTTTAAGCTAGTGCATTGTTGGTTCACTTACCTTTTCCTTCGATTTCCCTTCTAAATGTTTTTTTCCTTTGTCTAAATTTCTCACTTCCTGTTTCTCCTCACTAAACTTCACATCATCATCCGAGTGGTGTTTAGTCAGCCAGAACAGCTTACTGAACAGCTTACTGAGGAGGGACAGGAAGTGAGAAATTCAGACAAAGAAAACAAAGAAAAAAAACATTTAGAAGGGAAATCGAAGGAAAAGGTAAGTGAATCAGCAATGCACTAGCTTAAAGGAACTTATTTAGAAAATAAAAAACAAACCTTTACAATAAGGTGACCAGATTTTTAAAATGAAATCCCGGGACATTTTTTTTATTTTTTTACTAGTAATGGCGACAATCAGCGACTCTCTGCCCGTCGCCACCGCCTCACAGCCAGTCAAGTCTTACTCTCTGGGCCCCGGCTACTACTGGGTGGGGAGTGGAGGAAGATCACTCTGCCAGGGAAGGCAAGGAGATAAACAGGCAGGTTGCTGGACGGGACTTGAGCCAAGGCAGAAGAACATGCGAGCGGAGCTGGATGGGAAGCACCTGAAACTGAAGAAATATTCCCTCTGCTTCGACCAGCACATGATCATCAGAACGGGGCACAGATAATGGAAAAAATACACCCCCTAAGCTAGTAGGAGCGGCGGAGCGGGGGGGGGGGGGGTGTATTTTTTTTTTTTTTATTCTGCACTGACTGTCTTTGAAATTGCCCCAGCCCCTGTTCAAATCCAATCCGGGGACAAAACCGGGGACAGACTTGGTCCGGGGACAATGTCCTCAATCCAGGGACAAAACGGGGGACAGACTTGGTCCGAGGACAATGTCCTCAATCCGGGGACTGTCCCCTGAAACCGGGGATGTCTGGTCACCATACTTTACAACCCCTTTAAGATGGCACTGATACAGACCGGTCCCTGCCTCTTTCTCCACAGTATGGATGAGCTTCGTGTTCGAGTCGAACATACGTTCGACTCGAACATCGGCTGTTCGATCGTTCGACGAAGATCGAACGATTTGGGCCGTTCGCGCCAAATTCGAGTGACGCGAACGGCCCACAATGCACTACGCCATTGCAGTGTCATCCAGGCGCTGTGATTGGCCAAGCATGCACTGTGACCCCGCATGCTTGGCCAATCACAGCGCCGGCAGCGAGGAGAGCAATGATTGGCCACAGGCAGGATGCCTGTGGCCAATTATTGCTGAGGGTGTTTAGTACACGCCCCACACTATAAAAGGCCGCCAGCACGGCGGCCTAGTGTAGTGTGTTCCGGAGCAGGGAAAGACAAGCATAGGCAGGGACAGTGACATTTATTTCTTTCTTGCTTAACCTGGATTCCTTTAGTTTAGGGAAAGAGAAGGATAGGTAGGGAGAGTGTCAGTGTGTTTTACTGTGCGAGTCCTTGTTTCTAGGGACAAAGAAGGAAAGTGAGGGGATTTCTCCTTGTGCTATAGTGTGCTTTAAAAAAACATTTTTTCTAGGGACAGAAAACTGTAGGTAGGGAGAGTGTCAGTTTCTTTCACTGTGCCAGTCCTTGTTTCTAGGGACAAAGAAGGAAAGTGAGGGGATTTCTCCTTGTGCTATAGTGTGCTTTAAAAAAACATTTTTTCTAGGGACAGAAAACTGTAGGTAGGGAGAGTGTCAGTTTCTTTCACTGTGCCAGTCCTTGTTTCTAGGGACAAAGAAGGAAAGTGAGGGGATTTCTCCTTGTGCTATAGTGTGCTTTAAAAAAACATTTTTTCTAGGGACAGAAAACTGTAGGTAGGGAGAGTGTCAGTTTCTTTCACTGTGCCAGTCCTTGTTTCTAGGGACAAAGAAGGAAAGTGAGGGGATTTCTCCTTGTGCTATAGTGTGCTTTAAAAAAAACATTTTTTCTAGGGACAGAAAACTGTAGGTAGGGAGAGTGTCAGTTTCTTTCACTGTGCCAGTCCTTGTTTCTAGGGACAAAGAAGGAAAGTGAGGGGATTTCTCCTTGTGCTTTAGTGTGCTTTAAAAAAACATTTTTTCTAGGGACAGAAAACTGTAGGTAGGGAGAGTGTCAGTTTCTTTCACTGTGCCAGTCCTTGTTTCTAGGGACAAAGAAGGAAAGTGAGGGGATTTCTCCTTGTGCTATAGTGTGCTTTAAAAAAACATTTTTTCTAGGGACAGAAAACTGTAGGTAGGGAGAGTGTCAGTTTCTTTCACTGTGCCAGTCCTTGTTTCTAGGGACAAAGAAGGAAAGTGAGGGGATTTCTCCTTGTGCTATAGTGTGCTTTAAAAAAACATTTTTTCTAGGGACAGAAAACTGTAGGTAGGGAGAGTGTCAGTTTCTTTCACTGTGCCAGTCCTTGTTTCTAGGGACAAAGAAGGAAAGTGAGGGGATTTCTCCTTGTGCTATAGTGTGCTTTAAAAAAACATTTTTTCTAGGGACAGAAAACTGTAGGTAGGGAGAGTGTCAGTTTCTTTCACTGTGCCAGTCCTTGTTTCTAGGGACAAAGAAGGAAAGTGAGGGGATTTCTCCTTGTGCTATAGTGTGCTTTAAAAAAACATTTTTTCTAGGGACAGAAAACTGTAGGTAGGGAGAGTGTCAGTTTCTTTCACTGTGCCAGTCCTTGTTTCTAGGGACAAAGAAGGAAAGTGAGGGGATTTCTCCTTGTGCTATAGTGTGCTTTAAAAAAACATTTTTTCTAGGGACAGAAAATGTAGGTAGGGAGAGTGTCAGTTTCTTTCACTGTGCCAGTCCTTGTTTCTAGGGACAAAGAAGGAAAGTGAGGGGATTTCTCCTTGTGCTATAGTGTGCTTTAAAAAAACATTTTTTCTAGGGACAGAAAAATGTAGGTAGGGAGAGTGTCAGTTTCTTTCACTGTGCCAGTCCTTGTTTCTAGGGACAAAGAAGGAAAGTGAGGGGATTTCTCCTTGTGCTTTAGTGTGCTTTAAAAAAACATTTTTTCTAGGGACAGAAAACTGTAGGTAGGGAGAGTGTCAGTTTCTTTCACTGTGCCAGTCCTTGTTTCTAGGGACAAAGAAGGAAAGTGAGGGGATTTCTCCTTGTGCTATAGTGTGCTTTAAAAAAACATTTTTTCTAGGGACAGAAAACTGTAGGTAGGGAGAGTGTCAGTTTCTTTCACTGTGCCAGTCCTTGTTTCTAGGGACAAAGAAGGAAAGTGAGGGGATTTCTCCTTGTGCTATAGTGTGCTTTAAAAAAACATTTTTTCTAGGGACAGAAAACTGTAGGTAGGGAGAGTGTCAGTTTCTTTCACTGTGCCAGTCCTTGTTTCTAGGGACAAAGAAGGAAAGTGAGGGGAATTCTCCTTGTGCTATAGTGTGCCAAAGCATTCCTCATCAACCATCTTTGAAATCCTTGTTTTTTGGACAGTCAGGGAAATTGTCGTTGTGCTATTCTGTGCAAAAGCAATAATCCTCAACCATATTTAGAAATCCTTAAGTAAAGGGACAGAGAAGGACACCTGAAGGTAGCCCTTATTGCTTTTTTCCCATCTCCCTGCAGGCCATCTATTAGAATGTCTGGAAGGCAAACAAGGAGAGGCAGACAGTCAGGAGGCAATAAAAGAGGGCAAGCAGGCTCTGTGTCTGGGGGCAACAGTGCTGGTCGTGGACGCGGTGCATTGTCATCAGCACATGGCCATGGGACACGCTTGTCCTTCTTTTCGGCAGCTGGACATGTTGAGCCACATCATGCCGAAGACTTGGTAGAGTGGATGACCAAGCCCTCCTCCTCCTCCTCATCCTCTCTCACCCAGGCTCAGGGTACTGGCAAAGCAGCTGCCAAAGCGTCCTCTTCCCTGGTATCAATGTCAGACTCATCATCAGTCACTCCTTCCCTAGACCCACCATGTCCTCCTCCTGAGGAGTCCCCCGAACTGTTTGAGCACAGTGTTGGGTACATGCTCCAGGAGGATGCCCAGCGTTTCGAAGGGTCTGATGATGAAACCCAGCTACAGGAAGGCAGTAGCGTGAGAGCAGACAGAGGGGATGCTCAAGAAGGACACCAATCTGGCAGTCATGTTCCAGCAGCTGCAGCATACTGCCAGATTGGCTCCAGTGATGAGGAGGGAGGGGATGATGAGGTCACTGACTCCACGTGGGTGCCTAATAGGAGAGAGGAGGAGGAGGAGGATGAGGAGGAGGCACATCTCCAACGAGGCAGGATGCCCTTTGGTGGCCAGCGTAAGGGCAGTACACCGACGGAATCACACCGCAGAGCTCCGCCTGTGCAGGGCGCTGCCTCTGCCCGTCATTCAAAAAGTTCCTTGGTGTGGGCCTTTTTTGAGGCTAGTGCATCAGATCGCACAGCTGCTGTTTGCAACATATGTCTCAAGCGTATATCGCGTGGCCAAAACATCAGCCGCTTGGGTACCACATGCCTGACCAGACATATGTTGACCTGCCATGCAGCTCGTTGGCAAGCCTACCTCAAAGACCCACACCAAAGAACAAAGCGGACCTCTCCTTGCACCGCATCAGCTGGGATCTCCAACCCCACTATAACTTCAGTCCTCTCTGAAACATGCACTGAGAGGAATGAAGGTGTAGAATTAGGTGTGTCACAGCCAAGTACTTGCGGCCACTCTGCTAGCAGTACACCGACATCCGATTCTAGCAGGCAAATTTCCCTGCCCCAGCTGCTGGACCGTCGAAAGAAGTTCACTCCCAGCCATCCACATGCCCAGCGGTTGAATGCTAGCTTGGCTAAATTGCTAGCGCTTCAACTGCTGCCTTTTCAGTTGGTAGACTCGGCCCCCTTCCGTGAGTTTGTGCAATGTGCGGTTCCTCAGTGGCAGGTTCCCAAACGCCACTTTTTCTCACGGAAGGCTATTCCGGCTCTCTACCGGCATGTGGAAGGCAATGTCTTGGCCTCGCTGGACAGGGCGGTCAGCGGTAAGGTGCATATTACCGCTGACTCATGGTCCAGCAGGCATGGACAGGGACGTTACCTTTCTTTCACGGCCCATTGGGTCACTCTTTTGGCAGCTGGGAAGGATGCAGGACAAGGTGCAGTAGTGTTGGAGGTTGTTCCACCGCCACGCCTCCAAAATGCTACTACTGGTTGTGACACACCTCTCTCCTCCACCCCCTCCTCTTCTTCTTCCTCCATGGCCTCTTCCTGTGGTTTGTCCTATGAACCAGCGGTGCTCCGTAGCCGTTCACGGGGCTACGCAAGTACGCAGGCAAAAAGATGCCATGCCGTGCTTGCGCTGGTGTGTTTGGGGGACAGAAGCCACACTGGGGCAGAGGTCCTGTCTGCTCTGCAGGGCCAGGCCGAGAGGTGGTTGACGCCACGCCAGCTTAAGCCAGGAATGGTGGTTTGCGACAATGGCACCAACCTCCTCTCCGCCCTCCGACAGGGACAACTGACCCATGTGCCCTGTGTGGCTCACGTCCTTAACCTGGTGGTGCAGCGGTTCTTGGGCAGGTACCCGGGCTTACAGGATGTCCTGAGGCAGGCCAGGAAAGTCTGTGTGCATTTCCGCAGATCTTATAATGCCAGTGCTCGCCTGGCTGAGCTGCAAAAGGAGTTGAACCTGCCCAAGAACCGCCTTATATGTGACATGCCCACCAGGTGGAACTCAACGTTGGCCATGCTGCAGCGGCTGCACACGCAGCAGAGGGCCATCAATGAGTACCTGTGCGACTACGGCACCAGGACAGGGTCAGGGGAGCTTGGTTTTTTTTCTCCACGCCAGTGGGGCATGATCAGGGATGCATGCACTGTCCTGGCACCATTTGAGGAGGCCACGAGGATGGTGAGCAGTGACAGTGCATGCATCAGTGACACTGTACCTCTTGTCCACCTGTTGGAGCACACGCTGCGTGGAATAATGGACAGGGCACTTGAGGCAGAACAGAGGCAGGAAGAGGAGGACTTCCTTGCCTCTCAAGGCCCCCTTTACCCAGACAGTGTTCCTTCTGTCCCACCCATCGCACAGGAAGAGGAAGAGGAGGAGGAGGAGGAGGAGGAGGAGGATTGTGTCAGCATGGAGGTGGAGGCTGGCACTCAGCATCATCAGCAGCAGTCTTTTAGGGATGATTTACAGTCCCAAGAAACCAGTGGACTTGTACGTGGCTGGGAGGAGGTGGCTGCGGATCATGTCGTCCTTAGTGACCCAGAGGACTCCGGAGCGAATGCCTCAGCAAACCTACGCTGCATGGCCTCCCTGATCCTGCAAAGTCTGCGGAAGGATCCTCGTATTCTTCGGATCAAGGAGAGGGACCATTACTGGCTGGCCACTCTCCTTGATCCACGGTACAAGGGTAAGGTTGCGGACCTTATGTTACCTTCGCAGAGGGAGCAGAGGATGAGACAACTCCGGGAGGCCTTGCAGAAAGGTCTGTGCAACGCGTTCCCAGAGACTGGGAGGTTACAAACTCCTGGTCCTGGACAACGAGTTGCTGAGGCTTCGGCCAGTCAAAGAAGGAGCGGTGGGGAAGGTGGCCGTCTGACCGATGCGTTCAGACAATTCTTTAGTCCGCAGCCCCAAAGTATGATCGGTTCCAGCAACCATCGCCAGCGTCTGATAAACATGGTGCAGGAATATCTAGGGGCAAGGTCAGACTTGGACACCTTCCCCACCGAAAATCCTCTGGCTTACTGGGTCTTGAGGATGGATCACTGGCCAGAGCTTGCACAGTATGCAATTGAGCTACTGGCCTGTCCTGCATCCAGCGTTCTTTCGGAACGCACATTCAGTGCTGCTGGAGGATTTGTCACGGATCACAGGGTGCGCCTGTCCACCGACTCGGTTGATCGACTGACTTTCATCAAGATGAACCAGTCTTGGATCACCACCAGCTACCACACACCTGATGCTGATATAACAGACTAATTGATTTTAACATGTCACATCCCTTCAAGACTGATGCTGATGCTGAGTGCCTGTGCTGTTATGTTGACTGGCTATCCTCCTCCTCCGAGTCCTCAATGATACGATTGATGATGATAGCTTGGAAGATCATTTTTGTTTATGGGTGCCGCCACCAGTGGCTAAGGCCCAATTTTTCAGCCCCTGTTTTACAGGGGCGTGTAATTACAATTTTTTTAGCAATAATTTGCCATAGGGCTCATTGCTGTGCTCCAAGTACAGTATCTGTGAGGGGTTGGAGTGTTGTGGCACCAGTGCCTAAGGCCCAATTTTTCAGCCCCTGTTTAACAGGGGCGTGTCATTACAATTTTTGAAGCAATACTTTGCAACAGGGCTCATTGCTGTGCTCCAAGTAACATATCTGTGAGGGGTTGTAGTGTTGTGCCACCAGTGCCTAAGGCCCAATTTTTCAGCCCCTGTTCAACAGGGGCATGCAATTACAATTCTTGATCTAATAATTCACAGCAGGGCCCATTGCTGCACCCACCAAGAGTAACTCTGAGGGCTTACAGTGTTGTGGCAACGCCACCACCACCACCACCACCACGAAAGGCCCAATTTTTCAGCCCCTGTTCAAAAGGGGCATGCAATTACAATTCTTGATCTAATAATTCACAGCAGGGCCCATTCCTGCACCCACCAAGAGTAACTCTGAGGGCTTACAGTGTTGTGGCAACACCACCACCACCACCACCACGAAAGGCCCAATTTTTCAGCCCCTGTTCAAAAGGGGCATGTAATTACAATTCTTGATCTAATAATTCACAGCAGGGCCCATTGCTGCACCCACCAAGAGTAACTCTGAGGGCTTACAGTGTTGTGGCAACACCACCACCACCACCACCACCACGAAAGGCCCAATTTTTCAGCCCCTGTTCAACAGGGGCATGCAATTACAATTCTTGATCTAATAATTCACAGCAGGGCCCATTGCTGCACCCACCAAGAGTAACTGTCAGGGCTTACAGTGTTGTGGCACCAGCACCACCATCAAAGGCCCAATTTTTACTACCACTGTTCAACAATTATATGTAATTAAAATTCCTGATATAATAGTTGACAGCAGGGCGTTCCAGCACCAACCAAGAGTAACTGTGAGTGCTTACAGTGTTGTGCCAACACCAACAACTAAGGGGCCTATTTCTGCAGAGTATATACGGCAGGTCCCTACTTTCAAACATCCAACTTACAAACGACTCCTACTTGCAAACGCAAGAAGACAACAGGAAGTGAGAGGAAATCTACCCCTAGGAAGGAAAATTCTCTCCTGTAAGAATAAATATGGGAGAAAGGTGTCTCCTCTGTACTGATGCTTTATCAGCAATCCTTGTTTCAAGAAAAACACCACATTTCAAAAACAGTTGACATTGGGACGGAAAGTGAGGTGAAATGTTCTGAACAGGGGCACAGACAGCAAAACAAATGTTACAGGGGTGATAACCCTTACCTATGTTTTCCAAAAAGTTTAAAAATAGATTTTTGGGCTGGAGCTACACTTCAACAATGTACCTGTTCAAAATTACAAACAGATTCTACATAAGAACAAACCTACAGTCCCTGTCTTGTATGCACCGCCTGTATACGGCTGTTCAGAGTATATAGGGCCTTTTTTATTTTATGTGCGGGGTTCCCCTTAATATCCATACAAGACCCAAAGGGGCTGGTAATGGGCTGGGGTAGGGGGGGGGGGTCATGGGGTAGCTATGCCATTTTTCTTAAAGATTTTCATCCATATTACCGGGACCAGACATTACATTAAAGCCGCAAGCAGTTTTAAATGGCTTTTTTTTCCTTTAGAAGTGTCATTTTGTGCAGGGACAGTTCTAAACACGGGAAACACGTGGCACTTCACAGGCATACTTTAGACACCCCCCAGGTACGATATTTAAAGGAATATTTGACTTTTTTTTTTTTCACTTTATGCATCATTAAAATGACTGCTCCCGAAAAACGACCGTTTTTAAAACTTCTTTTTGCATTGATACATGTCCCCTGGTGCAGAACCCGGGTTCCCAAACCCTTTTTAGGACAATAACATGCATAATAGTTGTTATAATTAGCACTTTAGAATTCGAACGTTCGCATCCATTGTATTTAATAGGGTTCTAATGTTCGTACGAACTTTCGGTCCGTTCGCGGGTTCTGGTGCGAACCGAACCCGGGGGTGTTCGGCTCATCACTAGCAGGGAGACTGGTCTTGTATTGTAGTTTTCTGCAGGCAGCCTGTAGGGAATCTCTCCCACAGCTCTGCTCTCTGCACAAATTATATACAGTACAATTATCATGTCACGTCTACTTCTACATGTCAATAACCAGTTTTGCAAAGGTGTTTGGTGCATACAAAGTGGATTTATATTTTTGGGGTCTATAAAGGAAAATAATAAAATTAAAGTTTTTGTGCTTGGAGTTCAGCTTTTAACTTCAGCTTTAAAAGACAAGTTTATTAAAGGTGATGCTCCCTATAGGAATATTTACTTGTTAAAAAAAAAAAAAACTGAAAACTTTTCTTGGGAAGATTTCCTGGAAGTTGAGGACAGTTGGCAATTTTAGACATAGTAGTGCTTGGATACAACTATGCCCCAAGCTACATCACCAAACTTGGCTCAGAAGATAACCCAGATAGTCTTCTCTGCTCCTCCAAAGACCTCCTGCTCTTTAGATCCCTTGTCTTCTCTCACATCCTCTGGAACTCTGTTCCGCAACCTGTCCTGCTAGCTCTTACTCTGTCTACTTTTAGGTGATGGTTGGTAATGACTAAGCACACGTGAAGTGTGTGAAACGCGTCTACCCAGCATTCTGGTTCTTGTAGTTTTGGGATGTCCAAATAAAAAGGATTTTGATCTACAGTGGTGTGCGCCCATTTCTTCCATTCTCTACTTTTTGGATTGTAAGCTCTTAGGAACAGGAACCTCCTAACTCTCTTGTATTAAGTTCTATTGTCAGGCTAGCCATATACAGAGTGAATTTCTTTCCTGCAACCACGGGTTGCAGGAAAGAAAATCGCTCAATTCCTCCATCAACACAGTCGGTGTTAATGTGAAAATCCCTCCCACTGAGCCATTGTGTTCTTCCAGAGGGGGGTGGGGTGGGGGAAGCTGTCCCTGCTGGGAGAACACAGTAATATTGCATGTAAAATCCAACAGGCTGCTTGTATCCAAGTTGATCGATTACATTTAGCCTGCCCATACATGGTTCGATTTTTGGCCGGTTCCTGCTGAACCGGTTGAGATTCGATCCGTCTATGGCCGGCTGAACTGTACTGTCTGCCTATAATGCAAAGCACTGTGCAAACTGTCGGCGCTATATAAATAATAATAATAATAATACTAATAATAATTAGAATTGGATATGTATACAAAGCTAGCTGTTATGTACACAAAAGGGTACTAATTTTATTTTTCAGGTAGCTTTAATACAGTTCTTAAAAAGACATTCTTCCAGTCCTCTTAAGAAGTAAAAGCAATTACATTTAAGACAGTGGGCTTTCCTTTGCTAAAATTCATGTGAAGGTATTTTCTGTGCAAACCTTTAAAGAGGAAGTAAACCCAGGTATAAAAAAAACAAAAAAAAACACCACCTGCAAGACAAAGGCATAATGAGCTAGTATGCATGGCATACTAGCTCATTATGTAATACTCACCTCCGATCATATATATTGTGAGGGGGTTAGCTCGGCAGCGGGTGTGTGTGACCCCCGGGATGGGCTCCCCACACAAAAACAGGCCCAGCAAACGGAGGTTGTGGTTTTCAAAATCAAAAAAAAGGTGCGGTTTATTTTCTATTTACAGTGACAAAACACAGCAAAGCCAAAAGAAACATATAAACAAAATAAATCCTGGTCAACTTGACCTCTGACTAAACATACAGGTTTCCTAACTAACAACTGGGATCAGCCTAGTGCTGTCCTAGTCCCTAAGTCCCTGGTTTTAAATGTCCAAGCAAATAGCCACACAGGCTTTTTCTCACCGCACAGGGGTTCACTCTCCCTAGACAGTCCACACAGGTCTGGTTCCAGGCATGAGCTAACATCTAATGAAGCTGGGAGTTCTTATAGAGGCCTAAATGAGCTGACAAGCTTCAGCTGGCCTCATCAACTCCCTGCCTGCACGACGCCCAGCCCTCTCCCTAGAGGTATGAGTCATCCATGAGCCCACTAGCCTTAGCTGGGCTTATACAACTCTCCACCTAGTTGTATAATTCGGCGTAAAGCCTGAATCTGGGCGAAATATATCTACCCCCCTGGATGCAACCAGGTGACTTTACCTTCCTGCTGTCACATACCCCCCCCTCTTGTTTTAACCTCGGGGTTGGAACACCAGCAATCAGGCATTCATGTACTCGAGACAAAGCATCCACATTCCCCATTTGAACGCCAGGGCGATGCTTTACTGTGAAGTTGAATTCCTGGAGGGCCAGGAACCACCTATTCACTCTTCTATTTGTTTCCTTGTTTTGAGCCATCCACTTTAACGGAGCGTGATCCGTAACCATGTCAAAGTGCCTACCTAGCAGGTAGTACCGAAGGGAATCTAGAGCCCACTTCACCGCTAAACACTCCTTTTCAACGGTGGCGTAATTTACCTCATGGGACTTCAACTTCCTGCTGAGGTAAATGACTGGGTGCTCTTCCCCGTTCCAGACCTGGGACAATACTGCTCCTAACCCCACATCTGACGCATCACTTTGTACGACAAAGTCTTTAGAGAAGTCGGGTGAGTACAACACTGGCTGGCTACATAAGGCTTGTTTCAAGAATTGGAATGCTGCCTCAGCCTCGGGGGTCCATTTAATCATGACCGACCCTTTCCCCTTCGTTAGGTTGGTTAGGGGCACAGCCTTAGAAGCAAAGTGGGGAATGAATCGCCGATAATACCCAGCGATTCCCAGAAAGGCTCGTACCTGCTTCTTGCTGTTGGGACGTGGCCAACTCTGGATGGCCTCGACTTTGTTGAGTTGGGGTTTTATTACTCCCCTCCCAATGGTGTACCCAAGATATTTGGCCTCCTCCTGCCCAATGGTACACTTCTTGGGGTTAGCCGTAAACCCCGCTTCCCGAACAGAGTCCAGGACTGCTTGCACTTTTGGCAGATGTGAGGCCCAATCTGTGCTATGGACAATTACGTCATCCAGGTAAGCCGCAGCATACTTCCGATGGGGCCTCAGCATCTGGTCCATTTTCCGCTGGAATGTGGCCGGCGCATTCTGTAACCCGAACGGCATTCTTTTATATTGGAACGCCCCGTCGGGGGTTACAAATGCGGTTTTCTCTTTGGCCAATTTGGCCAGGGGGATTTGCCAATACCCTTTTGTGAGGTCAAGAGTCGTCATGTATCGGGCTGTTCCCAGCCGGTCGATCAACTCATCTATACGTGGCATGGGGTAGGTGTCAAATTTTGTAACTTTGTTCAACTGACGAAAATCGTTACAAAATCGCCAGCTCCCATCCGGTTTAGGCACCAACACAATGGGACTAGACCAATCACTTTGGGACTCCTCTATCACCCCTAAGTTCAGCATTTTCTGTACTTCCTCCCGTATTGCCTCCCGTCGGGCCTCTGGGATCCGATAGGGTTTTAACTTCACCCTTTCACCGGGCGGGGTAATGATGTCATGCTCTACCCCAAATGTTTGTCCCGGCAGCTCAGAGAATACCTCCTTGTTGCGAAGCACAAACTCCTTAACCTCCTGTTGTTGGGGTTGTGACAAGGTGGCTGCTATTCCAACCTCAGGAATCACGCAACCAGTTTGAGCTGGTGACCAAGTGTCTGCGACTAGGGACTCTCTATCCCTCCAGGCTTTCAACAGATTAACGTGATAGATCTGTTCGGGCTTTCGCCTTCCTGGTTGTCTGACCTTGTAATTCACTTCACTCACTTTTTCCATTATCTCGTAGGGGCCTTGCCATTTGGCAAGGAATTTACTTTCAACCGTAGGGACAAGTACCAGTATCCTATCCCCCGGGGAAAAGGTACGGGTCTTGGCTCCACGGTTGTACACTCTCTGCTGTGCTAACTGCGCTTGGGCCAAATGTTCCTTCACGATGGGCATTACCTGTGCAATTCGGTCTTGCATCAGGGCGACATGCTCAATCACACTCCTGTGGGGAGAACTCTCACTTTCCCAAGTTTCCTTGGCAATATCCAACAGCCCTCTTGGGTGTCTCCCATACAGTAACTCAAAGGGGGAGAATCCCGTAGAGGATTGGGGCACCTCCCTAATAGCAAACATCAGATAAGGAAGTAGACAGTCCCAATCCTTTCCATCTCTATCCACCACTTTCTTCAACATTTGTTTTAGGGTTTTGTTGAATCTTTCAACCAGCCCATCGGTTTGGGGGTGATACACAGATGTACGTAATTGCGTCACTTTGAACAATTTACACAGCTCCTTCATAACCCGGGACATAAAGGGTGTACCTTGGTCCGTAAGCAGTTCTTTACAAATACCCACCCGGCTAAACACAAGAGATAGCTCTTTGGCTATGGTTTTGGCCGAGGTATTTCGGAGAGGGATCGCTTCTGGATAACGGGTGGCATAGTCCATTATAACTAATATGTACTGGTGCCCCCTAGCGGACTTGATTATAGGACCTACCAAATCCATGGCGATCCTCTCAAACGGGACCTCAATGATGGGTAGAGGGACCAGCGGGCTACGGAAATGTGGCATCGGGGCCGACCTCTGACACACAGGGCAGGAGGAACAATAATTTTCTATGTCCTTCATCACCCCCGGCCAATAGAATCTCTGTAATACCCTCTCTCGGGTTTTCTCTGTCCCCAGATGACCTCCAAGAATGTGCCCATGGGCCAACTCCAACACCAACTTCCTGTAAGGTTTGGGCACCACAAGCTGCTCAACGGTTTCTTCTGCCCTTTTTGCCACCCGATACAGTAGGTCCTTCTCTACGCTGAAGTATGGGTAAGTGCAGGTATTATCTGGGTTCACTAACTCGCCATCTATTTTCACTACGTTTTCGCGTGCCTTTATTAGGGCGGGGTCTTTCAACTGTTCTGTGGCAAAGTTTTCCCTGTGAACCTCAAGATCAGAAAACTCCACAGACGGTAGGTTTTCGTCTGAGGAGGTGGGCTCCTCTCCAGTTTCTTGAGTCTCCCCTGCCAATACTGATAAGGGAAATTCCGGAGAGTCCTCACCACTCTCAGGGGAGTTCTGGCTATCACATTCCTGGTACATAGGGGCACCAGTGGGGGGCTCAGGATCATCCCACAGTTCCCAGAACTTCGGAAAATCCCTTCCCACAATGGCGTCATACGGTAACTGAGATACTAAGCCCACTGGATGAGAGAGGGTACCTTTGGGGGTCTCGAAACACACTGTAGTCACTGGATACTCTCGGGTGTCCCCATGCACACAAATAACAGCTACCTTGCTATTCCCAGAGACCTCTGTTTTAACTAACTCAGCCTTTATCAGGGTCACAAGGCTACCTGAATCCAGCAATACCACAACATTTCTACCATTAACACACATTTTGCATAAATGTTTCTCAATTCCTCGAATGGCAGTGCATGCGACTGTCGCACACAGCGACTGACGTCTGCCCGTCAGAAAGTCACACTGCATGGGTTCCTCCACAACCGGGCAATTGGCTGCAATATGTCCCGCTTGCCGGCAGCGGTAGCAAACGATCCTTCTTGCCGCCTCTTGAGCCGCTGATTTCCCAGGCTGTTCTCGCCAAACTTGGGGTAGAGCTCCCACCCTCTCACTCTCTCCACCCTTACCCCTTGGAATCCTCTTATCCGCCCCTGGGGATGGTCTGGTCTTAGGGTGGAAAGTCCGAGTGTCTCTGGAAGAGGCCGTCAGGTTCTCTGTAGCCAAGTATTTCTCCACACGATCCACAAGACCATCGGCCGTCTCTGGGTCTCCATGGCTTACCCAGTTTTGGATGGCAGTAGGAAGAGCTCTCAAAAACCGATCCATTACAACACGTTCCACAATCTTTGGTGCGGACAAAGTCTCTGGCTGTAGCCACTTTCTGCTCAGGTGAATGAGATCATACATTTGAGACCTGGGGGGTTTTCCAAGCTGGAAAGTCCAGTTATGCACACGCTGAGCCCGGACAGCCTGGGTGACACCCAGCCTTGCCAATATCTCAGCTTTTAGCATCACATAGTCTTTTGCTTGGTCAGGCTCTAGGTCATAGTAAGCCTTCTGCGATTCACCAGTTAACAGAGGAGCCACCAGTCCAGCCCACTGCTCCTCAGGCCACTTTTCTCTTTCAGCAGTCCTTTCAAATGTGGTCAAAAATACCTCTGGATCATCCTCTCCAGTAGTGATGAGCCGAACACCCCCGGGTTCGGTTCGCACCAGAACCCGCGAACGGACCGAAAGTTCGAACGAACATTAGAACCCTATTAAATACAATGGATGCGAACGTTCGAATTCTAAAGTGCTAATTATAACAACTATTATGCATGTTATTGTCCTAAAAAGGGTTTGGGAACCCGGGTTCTGCACCAGGGGACATGTATCAATGCAAAAAGAAGTTTTAAAAACGGTCGTTTTTCGGGAGCAGTCATTTTAATGATGCATAAAGTGAAAAAAAAAAAGTCAAATATTCCTTTAAATATCGTACCTGGGGGGTGTCTAAAGTATGCCTGTGAAGTGCCACGTGTTTCCCGTGTTTAGAACTGTCCCTGCACAAAATGACACTTCTAAAGGAAAAAAAAGCCATTTAAAACTGCTTGCGGCTTTAATGTAATGTCTGGTCCCGGTAATATGGATGAAATTCTTTAAGAAAAATGGCATAGCTACCCCATGACC
Organism: Rana muscosa; assembly: GCA_029206835.1. Classification (NCBI taxonomy): domain Eukaryota; kingdom Metazoa; phylum Chordata; class Amphibia; order Anura; family Ranidae; genus Rana; species Rana muscosa. The sequence continues at coordinate 527,338,064 of CM055118.1, read as the reverse complement.
CCCCCCCTACCCCAGCCCATTACCAGCCCCTTAGGGTCTTGTATGGATATTAAGGGGAACCCCGCACATAAAATAAAAAAGGCCCTATATACTCTGAACAGCCCTATACAGGCGGTGCATACAAGACAGGGACTGTAGGTTTGTTCTTATGTAGAGTCTGTTTGTAATTTTGAACAGGTACATTGTTGAAGTGTAGCTCCAGACCAAAAATCTATTTTTAAACTTTTTGGAAAACATAGGTAAGGGTTATCACCCCTGTAACATTTGTTTTGCTGTCTGTGCCCCTGTTCAGAACATTTCACCTCACTTTCCGTCCCAATGACAACTGTTTTTGAAATGTGGTGTTTTTCTTGAAACAAGGATTGCTGATAAAGCATCAGTACAGAGGAGACACCTTTCTCCCATATTTATTCTTACAGGAGAGAATTTTCCTTCCTAGTGGTAGATTTCCTCTCACTTCCTGTTGTCTTCTTGCGTTTGCAAGTAGGAGTCGTTTGTAAGTTGGATGTTTGAAAGTAGGGACCTGCCGTATATACTCTGCAGAAATAGGCCCCTTAGTTGTTGGTGTTGGCACAACACTGTAAGCACTCACAGTTACTCTTGGTTGGTGCTGGAACGCCCTGCTGTCAACTATTATATCAGGAATTTTAATTACATATAATTGTTGAACAGTGGTAGTAAAAATTGGGCCTTTGATGGTGGTGCTGGTGCCACAACACTGTAAGCCCTGACAGTTACTCTTGGTGGGTGCAGCAATGGGCCCTGCTGTGAATTATTAGATCAAGAATTGTAATTACATGCCCCTGTTGAACAGGGGCTGAAAAATTGGGCCTTAGGCACTGGTGGCACAACACTGCAACCCCTCACAGATACTGTACTTGGAGCACAGCAATGAGCCCTGTTGCAAAGTATTGCTTCAAAAATTGTAATGACACGCCCCTGTTAAACAGGGGCTGAAAAATTGGGCCTTAGGCACTGGTGGCACAACACTGCAACTCCTCACAGATACTGTACTTGGAGCACACCAATGAGCCCTGTTGCAAAGTATTGCTTCAAAAATTGTAATGACACGCCCCTGTTAAACAGGGGCTGAAAAATTGGGCCTTAGGCACTGGTGGCACAACACTGCAACTCCTCACAGATACTGTACTTGGAGCACAGCAATGAGCCCTGTTGCAAAGTATTGCTTCAAAAATTGTAATTACACGCCCCTGTTAAACAGGGGCTGAAAAATTGGGCGTTAGGCACTGGTGGCGGCACCCATAAACAAAAATGATCTTACAAGCTATCATCATCAATCGTATCATTGAGGACTCGGAGGAGGAGGATAGCCAGTCAACATAACAGCACAGGCACTCAGCATCAGCATCAGTCTTGAAGGGATGTGACATGTTAAAATCAATTAGTCTGTTATATCAGCATCAGGTGTGTGGTAGCTGGTGGTGATCCAAGACTGGTTCATCTTGATGAAAGTCAGTCGATCAACCGAGTCGGTGGACAGGCGCACCCTGTGATCCGTGACAAATCCTCCAGCAGCACTGAATGTGCGTTCCGAAAGAACGCTGGATGCAGGACAGGCCAGTAGCTCAATTGCATACTGTGCAAGCTCTGGCCAGTGATCCATCCTCAAGACCCAGTAAGCCAGAGGATTTTCGGTGGGGAAGGTGTCCAAGTCTGACCTTGCCCCTAGATATTCCTGCACCATGTTTATCAGACGCTGGCGATGGTTGCTGGAACCGATCATACTTTGGGGCTGCGGACTAAAGAATTGTCTGAACGCATCGGTCAGACGGCCACCTTCCCCACCGCTCCTTCTTTGACTGGCCGAAGCCTCAGCAACTCGTTGTCCAGGACCAGGAGTTTGCAACCTCCCAGTCTCTGGGAACGCGTTGCACAGACCTTTCTGCAAGGCCTCCCGGAGTTGTCTCATCCTCTGCTCCCTCAGCGACGGTAACATAAGGTCCGCAACCTTACCCTTGTACCGTGGATCAAGGAGAGTGGCCAGCCAGTAATGGTCCCTCTCCTTGATCCGAAGAATACGAGGATCCTTCCACAGACTTTGCAGGATCAGGGAGGCCATGCAGCGTAGGTTTGCTGAGGCATTCGCTCCGGAGTCCTCTGGGTCACTAAGGACGACATGATCCGCAGCCACCTCCTCCCAGCCACGTACAAGTCCACTGGTTTCTTGGGACTGTAAATCATCCCTAAAAGACTGCTGCTGATGATGCTGAGTGCCAGCCTCCACCTCCATGCTGACACAATCCTCCTCCTCCTCCTCCTCCTCCTCCTCCTCCTCTTCCTGTGCGATGGGTGGGACAGAAGGAACACTGTCTGGGTAAAGGGGGCCTTGAGAGGCAAGGAAGTCCTCCTCTTCCTGCCTCTGTTCTGCCTCAAGTGCCCTGTCCATTATTCCACGCAGCGTGTGCTCCAACAGGTGGACAAGAGGTACAGTGTCACTGATGCATGCACTGTCACTGCTCACCATCCTCGTGGCCTCCTCAAATGGTGCCAGGACAGTGCATGCATCCCTGATCATGCCCCACTGGCGTGGAGAAAAAAAACCAAGCTCCCCTGACCCTGTCCTGGTGCCGTAGTCGCACAGGTACTCATTGATGGCCCTCTGCTGCGTGTGCAGCCGCTGCAGCATGGCCAACGTTGAGTTCCACCTGGTGGGCATGTCACATATAAGGCGGTTCTTGGGCAGGTTCAACTCCTTTTGCAGCTCAGCCAGGCGAGCACTGGCATTATAAGATCTGCGGAAATGCACACAGACTTTCCTGGCCTGCCTCAGGACATCCTGTAAGCCCGGGTACCTGCCCAAGAAGCGCTGCACCACCAGGTTAAGGACGTGAGCCACACAGGGCACATGGGTCAGTTGTCCCTGTCGGAGGGCGGAGAGGAGGTTGGTGCCATTGTCGCAAACCACCATTCCTGGCTTAAGCTGGCGTGGCGTCAACCACCTCTCGGCCTGGCCCTGCAGAGCAGACAGGACCTCTGCCCCAGTGTGGCTTCTGTCCCCCAAACACACCAGCACAAGCACGGCATGGCATCTTTTTGCCTGCGTACTTGCGTAGCCCCGTGAACGGCTACGGAGCACCGCTGGTTCATAGGACAAACCACAGGAAGAGGCCATGGAGGAAGAAGAAGAGGAGGGGGTGGAGGAGAGAGGTGTGTCACAACCAGTAGTAGCATTTTGGAGGCGTGGCGGTGGGACAACCTCCAACACTACTGCACCTTGTCCTGAATCCTTCCCAGCTGCCAAAAGAGTGACCCAATGGGCCGTGAAAGAAAGGTAACGTCCCTGTCCATGCCTGCTGGACCATGAGTCAGCGGTAATATGCACCTTACCGCTGACCGCCCTGTCCAGCGAGGCCAAGACATTGCCTTCCACATGCCGGTAGAGAGCCGGAATAGCCTTCCGTGAGAAAAAGTGGCGTTTGGGAACCTGCCACTGAGGAACTGCACATTGCACAAACTCACGGAAGGGGGCCGAGTCTACCAACTGAAAAGGCAGCAGTTGAAGCGCTAGCAATTTAGCCAAGCTAGCATTCAACCGCTGGGCATGTGGATGGCTGGGAGTGAACTTCTTTCGACGGTCCAGCAGCTGGGGCAGGGAAATTTGCCTGCTAGAATCGGACGTCGGTGTACTGCTAGCAGAGTGGGCGCAAGTACTTGGCTGTGACACACCTAATTCTACACCTTCATTCCTCTCAGTGCATGTTTCAGAGAGGACTGAAGTTATAGTGGGGTTGGAGATCCCAGCTGATGCGGTGCAAGGAGAGGTCCGCTTTGTTCTTTGGTGTGGGTCTTTGAGGTAGGCTTGCCAACGAGCTGCATGGCAGGTCAACATATGTCTGGTCAGGCATGTGGTACCCAAGCGGCTGATGTTTTGGCCACGCGATATACGCTTGAGACATATGTTGCAAACAGCAGCTGTGCGATCTGATGCACTAGCCTCAAAAAAGGCCCACACCAAAGAACTTTTTGAATGACGGGCAGAGGCAGCGCCCTGCACAGGCGGAGCTCTGCGGTGTGATTCCGTCGGTGTACTGCCCTTACGCTGGCCACCAAAGGGCATCCTGCCTCGTTGGAGATGTGCCTCCTCCTCATCCTCCTCCTCCTCCTCTCTCCTATTAGGCACCCACGTGGAGTCAGTGACCTCATCATCCCCTCCCTCCTCATCACTGGAGCCAATCTGGCAGTATGCTGCAGCTGCTGGAACATGACTGCCAGATTGGTGTCCTTCTTGAGCATCCCCTCTGTCTGCTCTCACGCTACTGCCTTCCTCTAGCTGGGTTTCATCATCAGACCCTTCGAAACGCTGGGCATCCTCCTGGAGCATGTACCCAACACTGTGCTGAAACAGTTCGGGGGACTCCTCAGGAGGAGGACATGGTGGGTCTAGGGAAGGAGTGACTGATGATTTGTCTGACATTGATACCAGGGAAGACGACGCTTTGGCAGCTGCTTTTCCAGTACCCTGAGCCTGGGTGAGAGAGGATGAGGAGGAGGAGGAGGGCTTGGTCATCCACTCTACCAAGTCTTCGGCATGATGTGGCTCAACATGTCCAGCTGCCGAAAAGAAGGACAAGCGTGTCCCATGGCCATGTGCTGATGACAATGCACCGCGTCCACGACCAGCACTGTTGCCCCCAGACACAGAGCCTGCTTGCCCTCTTTTATTGCCTCCTGACTGTCTGCCTCTCCTTGTTTGCCTTCCAGACATTCTAATAGATGGCCTGCAGGGAGATGGGAAAAAAGCAATAAGGGCTACCTTCAGGTGTCCTTCTCTGTCCCTTGAAACAAGGACTTTCACAGTGAAAGAAACTGACACTCTCCCTACCTACAGTTTTCTGTCCCTAGAAAAAAAGTTTTTTTTAATCACAATATAGCACAAGGACAATTCACTCACTGTCCTTACAGGTCCCTGGAAACAAGGACTTGCAGAGTGAAAGAAAAAAAACACTCTCCCTACCTACAGTTTTCTGTCCCTAGAAAAAATGTTTTTTTTAATCACAATATAGCACAAGGACAATTCAGTCACTGTCCTTCCAGGTCCCTGGAAACAAGGACTTGCAGAGTGAAATAAACTGACACTCTCCCTACCTACAGTTTTCTGTCCCTAGAATAAATGTTTTTTTTAATCACAATATAGCACAAGGACAATTCAGTCACTGTCCTTCCAGGTCCCTGGAAACAAGGACTTGCAGAGTGAAATAAACTGACACTCTCCCTACCTACAGTTTTCTGTCCCTAGAATAAATGTTTTTTTTAATCACAATATAGCACAAGGACAATTCAGTCACTGTCCTTCCAGGTCCCTGGAAACAAGGACTTGCAGAGTGAAAGAAACTGACACTCTCCCTACCTACAGTTTTCTGTCCCTAGAATAAATGTTTTTTTAAGCACAATATAGCACAAGGACAATTCACTCACTGTCCTTCCAGGTCCCTGGAAACAAGGACTTGCAGAGTGAAAGAAACTGACACTGTCCCTACCTACAGTTTTCTGTCCCTAGAATAAATGTTTTTTTTAAGCACACTATAGCACAAGGACAATTCAGTCACTGTCCTTCCAGGTCCCTGGAAACAAGGACTTGCAGAGTGAAATAAACTGACACTCTCCCTACCTACAGTTTTCTGTCCCTAGAATAAATGTTTTTTTAAGCACAATATAGCACAAGGACAATTCACTCACTGTCCTTCCAGGTCCCTGGAAACAAGGACTTGCAGAGTGAAAGAAACTGACACTGTCCCTACCTACAGTTTTCTGTCCCTAGAATAAATGTTTTTTTAAGCACACTATAGCACAAGGACAATTCAGTCACTGTCCTTCCAGGTCCCTGGAAACAAGGACTTGCAGAGTGAAATAAACTGACACTCTCCCTACCTACAGTTTTCTGTCCCTAGAATAAATGTTTTTTTTAATCACAATATAGCACAAGGACAATTCAGTCACTGTCCTTCCAGGTCCCTGGAAACAAGGACTTGCAGAGTGAAATAAACTGACACTCTCCCTACCTACAGTTTTCTGTCCCTAGAATAAATGTTTTTTTTAATCACAATATAGCACAAGGACAATTCAGTCACTGTCCTTCCAGGTCCCTGGAAACAAGGACTTGCAGAGTGAAATAAACTGACACTCTCCCTACCTACAGTTTTCTGTCCCTAGAATAAATGTTTTTTTTAATCACAATATAGCACAAGGACAATTCAGTCACTGTCCTTCCAGGTCCCTGGAAACAAGGACTTGCAGAGTGAAATAAACTGACACTCTCCCTACCTACAGTTTTCTGTCCCTAGAATAAATGTTTTTTTTAATCACAATATAGCACAAGGACAATTCAGTCACTGTCCTTCCAGGTCCCTGGAAACAAGGACTTGCAGAGTGAAATAAACTGACACTCTCCCTACCTACAGTTTTCTGTCCCTAGAATAAATGTTTTTTTTAATCACAATATAGCACAAGGACAATTCAGTCACTGTCCTTCCAGGTCCCTGGAAACAAGGACTTGCAGAGTGAAATAAACTGACACTCTCCCTACCTACAGTTTTCTGTCCCTAGAATAAATGTTTTTTTTAATCACAATATAGCACAAGGACAATTCAGTCACTGTCCTTCCAGGTCCCTGGAAACAAGGACTTGCAGAGTGAAAGAAACTGACACTCTCCCTACCTACAGTTTTCTGTCCCTAGAATAAATGTTTTTTTAAGCACAATATAGCACAAGGACAATTCACTCACTGTCCTTCCAGGTCCCTGGAAACAAGGACTTGCAGAGTGAAAGAAACTGACACTGTCCCTACCTACAGTTTTCTGTCCCTAGAATAAATGTTTTTTTTAAGCACACTATAGCACAAGGACAATTCAGTCACTGTCCTTCCAGGTCCCTGGAAACAAGGACTTGCAGAGTGAAATAAACTGACACTCTCCCTACCTACAGTTTTCTGTCCCTAGAATAAATGTTTTTTTAAGCACAATATAGCACAAGGACAATTCACTCACTGTCCTTCCAGGTCCCTGGAAACAAGGACTTGCAGAGTGAAATAAACTGACACTCTCCCTACCTACAGTTTTCTGTCCCTAGAAAAAATGTTTTTTTTAATCACAATATAGCACAAGGACAATTCACTCACTGTCCTTACAGGTCCCTGGAAACAAGGACTTGCAGAGTGAAATAAACTGACACTCTCCCTACCTACAGTTTTCTGTCCCTAGAATAAATGTTTTTTTTAATCACAATATAGCACAAGGACAATTCAGTCACTGTCCTTCCAGGTCCCTGGAAACAAGGACTTGCAGAGTGAAATAAACTGACACTCTCCCTACCTACAGTTTTCTGTCCCTAGAATAAATGTTTTTTTTAATCACAATATAGCACAAGGACAATTCAGTCACTGTCCTTCCAGGTCCCTGGAAACAAGGACTTGCAGAGTGAAATAAACTGACACTCTCCCTACCTACAGTTTTCTGTCCCTAGAATAAATGTTTTTTTTAATCACAATATAGCACAAGGACAATTCAGTCACTGTCCTTCCAGGTCCCTGGAAACAAGGACTTGCAGAGTGAAATAAACTGACACTCTCCCTACCTACAGTTTTCTGTCCCTAGAATAAATGTTTTTTTTTAATCACAATATAGCACAAGGACAATTCAGTCACTGTCCTTCCAGGTCCCTGGAAACAAGGACTTGCAGAGTGAAATAAACTGACACTCTCCCTACCTACAGTTTTCTGTCCCTAGAATAAATGTTTTTTTTAATCACAATATAGCACAAGGACAATTCAGTCACTGTCCTTCCAGGTCCCTGGAAACAAGGACTTGCAGAGTGAAAGAAACTGACACTCTCCCTACCTACAGTTTTCTGTCCCTAGAATAAATGTTTTTTTAAGCACAATATAGCACAAGGACAATTCACTCACTGTCCTTCCAGGTCCCTGGAAACAAGGACTTGCAGAGTGAAAGAAACTGACACTGTCCCTACCTACAGTTTTCTGTCCCTAGAATAAATGTTTTTTTTAAGCACACTATAGCACAAGGACAATTCAGTCACTGTCCTTCCAGGTCCCTGGAAACAAGGACTTGCAGAGTGAAATAAACTGACACTCTCCCTACCTACAGTTTTCTGTCCCTAGAAAAAATGTTTTTTTTAATCACAATATAGCACAAGGACAATTCAGTCACTGTCCTTCCAGGTCCCTGGAAACAAGGACTTGCAGAGTGAAATAAACTGACACTCTCCCTACCTACAGTTTTCTGTCCCTAGAATAAATGTTTTTTTTAATCACAATATAGCACAAGGACAATTCAGTCACTGTCCTTCCAGGTCCCTGGAAACAAGGACTTGCAGAGTGAAATAAACTGACACTCTCCCTACCTACAGTTTTCTGTCCCTAGAATAAATGTTTTTTTTAATCACAATATAGCACAAGGACAATTCAGTCACTGTCCTTCCAGGTCCCTGGAAACAAGGACTTGCAGAGTGAAAGAAACTGACACTCTCCCTACCTACAGTTTTCTGTCCCTAGAATAAATGTTTTTTTAAGCACAATATAGCACAAGGACAATTCACTCACTGTCCTTCCAGGTCCCTGGAAACAAGGACTTGCAGAGTGAAAGAAACTGACACTGTCCCTACCTACAGTTTTCTGTCCCTAGAATAAATGTTTTTTTTAAGCACACTATAGCACAAGCACAAAACACACTGACACTCTCCCTACCTATCCTTCTCTTTCCCTAAACTAAAGGAATCCAGGTTAAGCAAGAAAGAAATAACAGTCACTGTCCCTGCCTATGCTGCTCTATCCCTGCTCCGGAACACACTACACTAGGCCGCCGTGCTGGCGGCCTTTTATAGTGTGGGGCGTGTACTAAACACCCTCAGCAATAATTGGCCACAGGCATCCTGCCTGTGGCCAATCATTGCTCTCCTCGCTGCCGGCGCTGTGATTGGCCAAGCATGCGGGGTCACAGTGCATGCTTGGCCAATCACAGCGCCTGGATGACACTGCGATGGCGTAGTGCATTGTGGGCCGTTCGCGTCACTCGAATTTGGCGCGAACGGCCCAAATCGTTCGATCTTCGTCGAACGATCGAACAGCCGATGTTCGAGTCGAACGTATGTTCGACTCGAACACGAAGCTCATCCCTACTCTCCAGTCATTTTTGTCAATAAACGACTCACCCCAAAGGACGCGGTATTAGTGGGACGGCTTTCCTCACTGGTCTGCGGACGTTGCTGCATTACTGCTTCCATTTGTTGTAGTCTCTGCTCTTGCTTCTGTAACAGGTCTATGAAGCGGGCCTCAGATTGCTGCTGGGCTTGTTGCTGAGCTTCCAGACTCTGTTGGTGAGCTTGCTGCTGGGCTGCAAGGCTCTGTTGTTGAGCTGCAAGGCTCTTTTGCAAACCTGCATTTGTCTGCTGTTGATTGGCATTTGCTAGAGCCAGCTGCTTCAGTATCTCCTCCATGCTGGCTTAAAAAAAACTGCCACTGGTTCTCCACCAACTGTGAGGGGGTTAGCTCGGCAGCGGGTGTGTGTGACCCCCGGGATGGGCTCCCCACACAAAAACAGGCCCAGCAAACGGAGGTTGTGGTTTTCAAAATCAAAAAAAAGGTGCGGTTTATTTTCTATTTACAGTGACAAAACACAGCAAAGCCAAAAGAAACATATAAACAAAATAAATCCTGGTCAACTTGACCTCTGACTAAACATACAGGTTTCCTAACTAACAACTGGGATCAGCCTAGTGCTGTCCTAGTCCCTAAGTCCCTGGTTTTAAATGTCCAAGCAAATAGCCACACAGGCTTTTTCTCACCGCACAGGGGTTCACTCTCCCTAGACAGTCCACACAGGTCTGGTTCCAGGCATGAGCTAACATCTAATGAAGCTGGGAGTTCTTATAGAGGCCTAAATGAGCTGACAAGCTTCAGCTGGCCTCATCAACTCCCTGCCTGCACGACGCCCAGCCCTCTCCCTAGAGGTATGAGTCATCCATGAGCCCATTAGCCTTAGCTGGGCTTATACAACTCTCCACCTAGTTGTATAAGTCGGCGTAAAGCCTGAATCTGGGCGAAATATATCTACCCCCCTGGATGCAACCAGGTGACTTTACCTTCCTGCTGTCACAATATATATATATATATATATATATATATATATATATATATATAAATATATATATATTGTGACAGCAGGAAGGTAAAGTCACCTGGTTGCATCCAGGGGGGTAGATATATTTCGCCCAGATTCAGACTTTACGCCGACTTATACAACTAGGTGGAGAGTTGTATAAGCCCAGCTGAGGATAGTGGGCTCATGGATGACTCATACCTCTAGGGAGAGTGTGGGGCGTCGTGCAGACAGGGAGTTGATGAGACCAGCTGAAGCTTGTCAGCTCATTTAGGCCTCTATAAGAACTCCCAGCTTCATTAGATGTTAGCTCATGCCTGGAACCAGACCTGTGTGGACTGTCTAGGGAGAGTGAACCCCTGTGCGGTGAGACAAAGCCTGTGTGGCTATTTGCTTGGACATTTAAAACCAGGGACTTAGGGACTAGGACAGCACTAGGCTGATCCCAGTTGTTAGTTAGGAAACCTGTATGTTTAGTCAGAGGTCAACTTGACCAGGATTTATTTTGTTTATGTTTCTTTTGCTTTGCTGTGTTTTGTCACTGTAAATAGAAAATAAACCGCACCTTTTTGATTTTGAAAACCACAACCTCCGTTTGCTGGGCCTGTTTTGTGTGGGGAGCCCATCCCGGGGGTCACACACACCCGCTGCCGAGCTAACCCCCTCACAGTTGGTGGAGAACCAGTGGCAGTTTTTTTTTAAGCCAGCATGGAGGAGATACTGAAGCAGCTGGCTCTAGCAAATGCCAATCAACAGCAGACAAATGCAGGTTTGCAAAAGAGCCTTGCAGCTCATCAACAGAGCCTTGCAGCTCAACAACAGAACTTCGCAGCCCAGCAGCAAGCTCATCAACAGAGCCTTGCAGCCCAGCAGCAGACAAACGCAACTTTGCAACAGAGTCTGGAGGCTCAGCAACGAGCCCAGCAGCAATCTGAGGCCCGCTTCATAGACGTGTTGCAGAAGCAAGAGCAGAGACTACAACAACAGATGGAAGCAGTAATGCAGCAACGTCCGCAGACCAGTGAGGAAAGCCGTCCCACTAATACCGCGTCCTTTGGGGTGAGTCGTTTATTGACAAAAATGACTGGAGAGGATGATCCAGAGGTATTTTTGACCACATTTGAAAGGACCGCTGAAAGAGAAAAGTGGCCTGAGGAGCAGTGGGCTGGACTGGTGGCTCCTCTGTTAACTGGTGAATCGCAGAAAGCTTACTATGACCTAGAGCCTAACCAAGCAAAAGACTATGTGATGCTAAAAGCTGAAATATTGGCAAGGCTGGGTGTCACCCAGGCTGTCCGGGCTCAGCGTGTGCATAACTGGACTTTCCAGCTTGGAAAACCCCCCAGGTCTCAAATGTATGATCTTATTCACCTGAGCAGAAAGTGGCTACAGCCAGAGACTTTGTCCGCACCAAAGATTGTGGAACGTGTTGTAATGGATCGGTTTTTGAGAGCTCTTCCTACTGCCATCCAAAAGTGGGTAAGCCATGGAGACCCAGAGACGGCCGATGGTCTTGTGGATCGTGTGGAGAAATACTTGGCTACAGAGAACCTGACGGCCTCTTCCAGAGACACTCGGACTTTCCACCCTAAGACCAGACCATCCCCAGGGGTGGATAAGAGGATTCCAAGGGGTGAGGGTGGAGAGAGTGAGAGGGTGGGAGCTCTACCCCAAGTTTGGCGAGAACAGCCTGGGAAATCAGCGGCTCAAGAGGCGGCAAGAAGGATCGTTTGCTACCGCTGCCGGCAAGCAGGACATATTGCAGCCAATTGCCCGGTTGTGGAGGAACCCATGCAGTGTGACTTTCTGACGGGCAGACGTCAGTCGCTGTGTGCGACAGTCGCATACACTGCCATTCGAGGAACTGAAAAACATTTATGCAAAATGTGTGTTAATGGTAGAAATGTTGTGGTATTGCTGGATTCAGGTAGCCTTGTGACCCTGATAAAGGCTGAGTTAGTTAAAACAGAGGTCTCTGGGAATAGCAAGGTAGCTGTTATTTGTGTGCATGGGGACACCCGAGAGTATCCAGTGACTACAGTGTGTTTCGAGACCCCCAAAGGTACCCTCTCTCATCCAGTGGGCTTAGTATCTCAGTTACCGCATGACGCCATTGTGGGAAGGGATTTTCCGAAGTTCTGGGAACGGTGGGATGATCCTGAGCCCCTCACTGGTGCCCCTATGTACCAGGAATGTGATAGCCAGAACTCCCCTGAGAGTGGTGAGGACTCTCCGGAATTTCCCTTATCAGTATTGGCAGGGGAGACTCAAGAAACTGGAGAGGAGCCCACCTCCTCAGACGAAAACCTACCGTCTGTGGAGTTTTCTGATCTTGAGGTTCACAGGGAAAACTTTGCCACAGAACAGTTGAAAGACCCCGCCCTAATAAAGGCACGGGAAAACGTAGTGAAAATAGATGGCGAGTTAGTGAACCCAGATAATACCTGCACTTACCCATACTTCAGCGTAGAGAAGGACCTACTGTATCGGGTGGCAAAAAGGGCAGAAGAAACCGTTGAGCAGCTTGTGGTGCCCAAACCTTACAGGAAGTTGGTGTTGGAGTTGGCCCATGGGCACATTCTTGGAGGTCATCTGGGGACAGAGAAAACCCGAGAGAGGGTATTACAGAGATTCTATTGGCCGGGGGTGATGAAGGACGTAGAAAATTATTGTTCCTCCTGCCCTGTGTGTCAGAGGTCGGCCCCGATGCCACATTTCCGTAGCCCGCTGGTCCCTCTACCCATCATTGAGGTCCCGTTTGAGAGGATCGCCATGGATTTGGTAGGTCCTATAATCAAGTCCGCTAGGGGGCACCAGTACATATTAGTTATAATGGACTATGCCACCCGTTATCCAGAAGCGATCCCTCTCCGAAATACCTCGGCCAAAACCATAGCCAAAGAGCTATCTCTTGTGTTTAGCCGGGTGGGTATTTGTAAAGAACTGCTTACGGACCAAGGTACACCCTTTATGTCCCGGGTTATGAAGGAGCTGTGTAAATTATTCAAAGTGACGCAATAACGTACATCTGTGTATCACCCCCAAACCGATGGGCTGGTTGAAAGATTCAACAAAACCCTAAAACAAATGTTGAAGAAAGTGGTGGATAGAGATGGAAAGGATTGGGACTGTCTACTTCCTTATCTGATGTTTGCTGTTAGGGAGGTGCCCCAATCCTCTACGGGATTCTCCCCCTTTGAGTTACTGTATGGGAGACACCCAAGAGGGCTGTTGGATATTGCCAAGGAAACTTGGGAAAGTGAGAGTTCTCCCCACAGGAGTGTGATTGAGCATGTCGCCCTGATGCAAGACCGAATTGCACAGGTAATGCCCATCGTGAAGGAACATTTGGCCCAAGCGCAGTTAGCACAGCAGAGAGTGTACAACCGTGGAGCCAAGACCCGTACCTTTTCCCCGGGGGATAGGATACTGGTACTTGTCCCTACGGTTGAAAGTAAATTCCTTGCCAAATGGCAGGGCCCCTACGAGATAATGGAAAAAGTGAGCGAAGTGAATTACAAGGTCAGACAACCAGGAAGGCGAAAGCCCGAACAGATCTATCACGTTAATCTGTTGAAAGCCTGGAGGGATAGAGAGTCCCTAGTCGCAGACACTTGGTCACCAGCTCAAACTGGTTGCGGGATTCCTGAGGTTGGAATAGCAGCCACCTTGTCACAACCCCAACAACAGGAGGTTAAGGAGTTTGTGCTTCGCAACAAGGAGGTATTCTCTGAGCTGCCGGGACAAACATCTGGGGTAGAGCATGACATCATTACCCCGCCCGGTGAAAGGGTGAAGTTAAAACCCTATCGGATCCCAGAGGCCCGACGGGAGGCAATACGGGAGGAAGTACAGAAAATGCTGAACTTAGGGGTGATAGAGGAGTCCCAAAGTGATTGGTCTAGTCCCATCGTGTTGGTGCCTAAACCGGATGGGAGCTGGCGATTTTGTAACGATTTTCGTCAGTTGAACAAAGTTACAAAATTTGACACCTACCCCATGCCACGTATAGATGAGTTGATCGACCGGCTGGGAACAGCCCGATACATGACGACTCTTGACCTCACAAAAGGGTATTGGCAAATCCCCCTGGCCAAGTCGGCCAAAGAGAAAACCACATTTGTAACCCCAGACGGGGCGTTCCAATATAAAAGAATGCCGTTCGGGTTACAGAATGCGCCGGCCACATTCCAGCGGAAAATGGACCAGATGCTGAGGCCCCATCGGAAGTATGCTGCGGCTTACCTGGATGACGTAATTGTCCATAGCACAGATTGGGCCTCACATCTGCCAAAAGTGCAAGCAGTCCTGGACTCTGTTCGGGAAGCGGGGTTTACGGCTAACCCCAAGAAGTGTACCATTGGGCAGGAGGAGGCCAAATATCTTGGGTACACCATTGGGAGGGGAGTAATAAAACCCCAACTCAACAAAGTCGAGGCCATCCAGAGTTGGCCACGTCCCAACAGCAAGAAGCAGGTACGAGCCTTTCTGGGAATCGCTGGGTATTATCGGCGATTCATTCCCCACTTTGCTTCTAAGGCTGTGCCCCTAACCAACCTGACGAAGGGGAAAGGGTCGGTCATGATTAAATGGACCCCCGAGGCTGAGGCAGCATTCCAATTCTTGAAACAAGCCTTATGTAGCCAGCCAGTGTTGTACTCACCCGACTTCTCTAAAGACTTTGTCGTACAAAGTGATGCGTCAGATGTGGGGTTAGGAGCAGTATTGTCCCAGGTCTGGAACGGGGAAGAGCACCCAGTCATTTACCTCAGCAGGATGTTGAAGTCCCATGAGGTAAATTACGCCACCGTTGAAAAGGAGTGTTTAGCGGTGAAGTGGGCTCTAGATTCCCTTCGGTACTACCTGCTAGGTAGGCACTTTGACATGGTTACGGATCACGCTCCGTTAAAGTGGATGGCTCAAAACAAGGAAACAAATAGAAGAGTGAATAGGTGGTTCCTGGCCCTCCAGGAATTCAACTTCACAGTAAAGCATCGCCCTGGCGTTCAAATGGGGAATGTGGATGCTTTGTCTCGAGTACATGAATGCCTGATTGCTGGTGTTCCAACCCCGAGGTTAAAACAAGAGGGGGGGGTATGTGACAGCAGGAAGGTAAAGTCACCTGGTTGCATCCAGGGGGGTAGATATATTTCGCCCAGATTCAGGCTTTACGCCGACTTATACAACTAGGTGGAGAGTTGTATAAGCCCAGCTGAGGATAGTGGGCTCATGGATGACTCATACCTCTAGGGAGAGTGTGGGGCGTCGTGCAGACAGGGAGTTGATGAGACCAGCTGAAGCTTGTCAGCTCATTTAGGCCTCTATAAGAACTCCCAGCTTCATTAGATGTTAGCTCATGCCTAGAACCAGACCTGTGTGGACTGTCTAGGGAGAGTGAACCCCTGTGCGGTGAGACAAAGCCTGTGTGGCTATTTGCTTGGACATTTAAAACCAGGGACTTAGGGACTAGGACAGCACTAGGCTGATCCCAGTTGTTAGTTAGGAAACCTGTATGTTTAGTCAGAGGTCAACTTGACCAGGATTTATTTTGTTTATGTTTCTTTTGCTTTGCTGTGTTTTGTCACTGTAAATAGAAAATAAACCGCACCTTTTTGATTTTGAAAACCACAACCTCCGTTTGCTGGGCCTGTTTTGTGTGGGGAGCCCATCCCGGGGGTCACACACACCCGCTGCCGAGCTAACCCCCTCACAATATATATATATAAGAAGGCCAGTATGGTGGCCTGAATTTATGGGAGGAGTCTGGGGGGCTATATAAGCAGACCACTCACACTAGTCCTTGTCAGTTCCAGGGCGACTCTGCCAGCTCACCTCGTGAGTCTGTGTATTCGAATTCCAGTGTGTTGCGGTTCCTTGTTTGTGGTTTTCATCAATCGTTTCTTGCTCACTGTCGGAGGTAGGATTCGCAAACCTTTCTTGTGTCAAGTATTTTTGTTCCGATTCATCATGTTCCCCATTCGTAATTACTGTCACCGTAGGTTTGCAGGTTCCCTCCGGCTTTTTGTTTTCTGACCCGCATTTAGACTTACGAATCGTTCGTACAGTATGTTCCCAAGCACAGTCTTTTACTCAATCATCATACCACTCATTCGTATACCCCACAGCCCGATTTGAGTCTAGTTGTGTCGGCGGCACAACGATTCGAATCGGGTCCATTCGTACACTCTACAGGCCGATTCAAATCTAGTTGCGTCGGCGGCACAACGATTCAAAACGGCTCCGTTCATACACCCTACAGCCCCATTCGAGTCTCATCGCATTGGCGGCACAACGATTCGAATCGGCTCCATTCTTAATCTCTACAGCCTGATTCGAGTCTAGTCGCATCGGCGGCACAACGTTTCAAAACTGGTCTATTCATACTCTCTACAGCCCGATTCGAGTCTAGTAGTGTCGGCGAAACAACGACTTGAGTCCTCGGCCCGACACAACACAAATCCATTTGTCAAACAGCTCCCTGCAGCTCGGTCTCCACCGTGAGGCACCTACCACTAGCTAATAGTCGATACTCCATTAATTCGTACGTTCGTACATACCCACAAGCTTAGACGATATGTAACTTCGTTAAACTCTGGCAATTGAGGCAGCATGATTCATTCCTTACCACACACTCACCATCACGATTGGCGATCGGTCATGATCATAGCCCATTCTCACATACCCTAAATTTCTACGGTCTTTGTTTTTGCCTTTCTGACAAGGCTACTTTCAAGCACGAGTTCAGATCGTTGAATCCTACACCAGGTTGGATGTTATTTCCTCAGGTATAACAAAAAGACACACAATTTTTTTAGGGGAAAAAAAGGGGGGGGGGACACACAAACAAGCATCTTCACCAGGGGGCCAGTCACATGTCAAGGGGTGGGTCAGATCGTTAAAACTGGACTTCTATGTCACCTTTGCTACAGGTTCTCGGTCGACTGAGTTCTTAACCTCAACCAGGACTTTGCAACTAGGGCGTCGAGTCAGGTGTGTAGTACACGGGTTCCACCCTCACATCACTCTGCAGCACCCTTTCACTACGTTCACTTCACATATACAATTTGGGCGGCTCATCGGGCGCTAGTTACTGTCACGGGTTTCTTCGCATTACATTCTGTTCACCTATGCACACAAGGTCGCTAAACATTGAGCTTGCTGGCAGTGCAAGCGTTGGCAGGCTGAGCACACGTCACGAACTACAGAACGCAACATTCCTACTTAGGCCATACCAGACTTAGCTTCTCGCCCCAGTATACCCTGGGGCTCTGGTCCACAGGTTTGTGCCTGGCACAGATGGGCACCCGAGCTATCGGTTATCTGGCCAGTCACCTCCTGGGCTAGATTTTGGACTGCCTGCAGTTGGAGGGCAGTCAAAAATATATCCCACTGCATCTGGTGCTTGAATGGGCTGAAAATCACACCACAGGGGAACGCACAGGTATCGCACAGGATCATGCACTGCCTTCCTGTGCGATTCTAATATGAACTGGCTCTCAGTGTTTCACATTTAAACTCAGTATTGTGGTCTCTGTACTCTTACAGTTCTCACGCAAGGTGCTGTCACTGTGTGTGGCAGTGGTAAATGTCGGCTACGTTTACAGTAAACACAGTTCTTTCTCCCTCTGTATTTACAGGTAACTCATTTTTTCAGCACGCATTTCTTAAGTAACACAGCATATATAAACATATAAAAAGGATAGCCAAATTTCAATGGACAGCATGTCTTCCTAATTGGGCCTCCTATGAAAGTGTGCTAAAATATAGCCAGTCTATTGCATTATTTGTTGCAGAATGTTATTTACTGGAAAATAAAGCTATGCTTCAGTGGTTTGCCAAATTTTAGGCTCAGTCCTCTGCAGGTGATCAGTGATTACAATGTGCTTTGTTATCATATTATATTATTATAGAGTGTATTACAAAAAAATTCACTTTTGTTTTCTTTGTTGTTGCTATTTATGTTGCTTGTTAAATAGGAACTCCAGGCAAAGTCTTTATTTAGTAAGAAATATACAGTGTACATAGTCATTGTATGGTTTTCATATTCACTGTTTCCGACTTCGGGGGCGATTTCAGAGACATCTGTGCGGGTTTCTGCACAGATGCCAATGGAAATTGCACCCGAAATCGCCAAAAGTAGTACAGAAACTACTTTTGGGAATCGGTGCGGTGTCGCATTGATTCGGATGCTGCCATTGCCTGCAATTGCCGCCGCTTTGGCATGCAATTTGACATGTCAAATCACATGCCAAATCGCATCAATGTGAACCAGGGCTGAAAATTGTTTAAAAATAGTTGCAGACATTTAACCCGTATAAAGCAATGACAGACTGTCAACTGTCTGCAGTATTTGGTTAGGGACAGAAGATCACTCCTGGACTCATACAGCTTTTGTCCTGAGGCAATGGTCTGTTAGTAATCGCAGGTCATTGCTCCATGTGCGATTACATCCAAACACTAGCAGACAGATGCGGTCATTGCTTTGTACAGGCCGCACTGAATGAGGCCTAATGATTCATATCCTTTTGGCATACAGAAGGAAATTAAATCTCCATCAATGGGGTTGATTTACTAATACTGGATTGTGCAAAATCTGATGCAGCTGTGCATAATAGCCAATCAATTTCTAACTTCAGCTTTGACAAAAAACCTGGAAGCTGATTGGTTTCTATGCAGAGCTGCATCAGATTTTGCACGCTCCAGTTTTAGTAAATCAACCCCACTGTCTTTCTTTCTATCTTTCTATGTGTTTTGGACACAAATTACTTTATTTAAAGTGTTTGTAAAGAAGAAAGGGATGCAGATAAACAGTTACAATGTATGTAGGAGCAGAGGTGTAACTTAAAGCTTGTGGACGCCGGTATAAAAGCTGACCTGCCCCCCCCCCCCACTACCACACGCCGCTTCCACTGCACACCAATCCACTCCAATAGCCCAAAGAGTTATTTCAGATCTTCATTTACAGATTGAGAGGGTAATTGAAAAACATTGGGGAAACTGTCCACAGTTTGACATACCTCTCCAGTTCTTTTGATTACCCTAGAGCAAGGGTAGGCAACATTTGAGAGGTGGAAATCTACCTGAACAACATAAAAGAGATCAAAGATCACCGGGGTGTGGCCCTTTAAAATAAAATTAAATCCTAACAGTAAGGAAAACTAAGATACATATAATAAAACAAATGTCACTGTAAAAATAACAACTTTGCCTACCTTAAAAGTGGACAGTATTAGTCAGTAGAGCAGTGGACAGTGACAGTAGGGATGTGGATAGTGTTAATAGGGCAATGAACGGTGTCAGTAGAGCAGTGGACAGTGTTAATAAGGCATTGGAGGGTGTCAGTAGGGCAGTGGCCGGTGTCACTGAGGCAATGGAGGGTGTCAGTAGGGCAGTGGAGGGTGTCAGTAGGGCAATGGAGACCGTCAATAGGGTAATGGAGGGTGTCAGTAGGGCAGTGGCGGGTGTAAATAGGGCAATGGAGGGTTTTTAGTAGGGCAGTGGAGGGTGTCAGTAAGGCAATGGAGGGTGTTAATAGGGCAGTGGAGGGTGTCAATAGGGCAGTGGAGGGTGTCAATAGGGAAGTAGAGGGTGTCAATAGGGCAGTGGAGGGTATCAGTAAGGCAGTGGACGGTGTCAGTAAAGCAGTGGACATGTCAGTAGGGCAATGGATGATATTAATAGGGCAGTGGAGGGTGTCAGTAAGGCAATGGAGGGTTGTTAATAGGGCAGTGGACGGTGTCAGTAGGGCAGTGGAGGGTGTCAGTAGAGCAGTGGAAGGTGTCAGTAAAGCAGTGGGCGGTTTCAGTAAAGCAGTGGACGGTGTCAGTAAAGCAGTGGACGGTGTCAGTAAAGCAGTGGACGGTGTCAGTAGGGCAGTGGAGGGTGTCAGTAGGGCAGTGGAGGGTGTCAGTAAAGCAGTGGAAGGTGTCAGTAGGGCAGTGGACGGTGTCAGTAAAGCAGTGGACAGTGTCAGTAGGGCAGTGGACGGTGTCAGTAGGGCAGTGGACGGTGTCAGTCAGTAGAGCAGTGGATGGTGGATGTATTTACAAATGTAGCCACCCTCTCTTGCGCTCACTCTGGGGCAGTGGAGGGTGTCAATAGGGCAGTGGAGGGTGTCAATAGGGCAGTGGAGGGTGTCAGTAAAGCAGTGGACATGTCAGTAGGGCAGTGGATGGTATTAATAGGGCAGTGGAGGGTGTCAGTAAGGCAATGGATGGTTGTTATTAGGGCAGTGAAGGGTGTCATTAGGGCAGTGGCCGGTGTCAGTAAAGCAGTGGATGGTGTCAGTAGGGCAGTGGAGGGCGTCAGTAGAGCAGTGAAAGGCGTCAGTAGGGCTGTGGACAGTGTCAGTAAAGCAGTGGAGGGTGTCAGTAAAGCAGTGGAGAGTTTCAGAAGGGCAGTGGAGGGTGTCAGTAAAGCAGTGGATGGTGTCAGTAGGGCAGTGGACGGTGTCAGTAGGGCAGTGGACGTGTCAGTAAAGCAGTGGACGGTGTCAGTAGGGCAGTGGACGGTGTCAGTAAAGCAGTGGACGGTGTCAGTAGGGCAGTGGACGGTGTCAGTCAGTAGAGCAGTGGATGGTGTTTGTATGTACAAATGTGCTCACTCTAGAGATGGACTATGGATGATGGGATTTGTAGTGTGCATAGAGCAGTGCACATAACCACAACTAACATGCACTGTTTGCTCCAAACAAAAGGAAATGAGGGGAAAAGGAGAGGTTCCGGACCTCACAGAGGACATTACAAGGAGACAGGAAAATACAGTAAAAAACTATTTTATGAAAAATAGATTAGAGAACAATTAAATAGTGGATCTGCATGGCTCTCAATATTTGTTATTTTTGTTTTCTTTCTAAATAATTAGAAAAAAAACTTTATTTTTTTATTTTTTTACTCTTTTGGATGATAACTTCTGAACAGAGATCACAGCTTCGTGTTTCTATGACGAAGAGTTAATATTTGAGGTTCCTCTGCCTGTGTGTTGTGTGTCTGATGCGATGGTGTTTAGTGTTTCAACATGCTGCTCTCCTCTAGTGCAACCCAAAACAATAAAAACCTGAACAGCGAGTTTTTGTCTTTTAGGACGTTCAGAATGACACAGACAATATGAGAGCAGAGCCGGGATTTATCTCTTGAGGTAAGCCATCTAGACTATTGTATGCTGACGTTGCTTGGCTTTTCCTTCTTAATTCTATACCATTAGCTTGGTCTGGGCATGTATTGCATCACAGGCGTTGTAGATCCTATTGTCCTCATCACATCATAATTTGCTTTTTTTAAATGTAACTGCAGTTGAGATGTCTACAGGTGTATTTTTGTAGTCATATTTGAGCTGTTACTAAAAATATGTAAGTAGTTTTGCTTGAAATATAGTAGCTGTGGAACTCCAGGGTTCCTCTTGAGGATGCTTAGGTTCCTTGAACCCAACTACATTGACCACCATTGAAGGGGGTGACAATATTCTACTTACTACCAAAGTAAAAGGTCACGTTATGTTGACACCATAATTTTACTGTCTGTGTTCCTTTTTTGTTGTTATCATTCATTTAATTTGACATCATTCATATAATTGTATTTCAAAACTATTACAAAATAATAATAATAATAATAATAATATTAATAAGTTGGTTGTATAAAGGAGGATGTTAAAAAAAATTATTTGCCCTGGGTGTCAATTACTCTAGCTGTGCCAATTTGCTCTTTAAGGTAAAACCTTGTGCAACTTATTGATCACGTATTGATCACACTGATATGCTTTGAGCTGTATTTATAGTCATTTTTAGCAAGGGTTCCTTGCTGAGACCTGAAAATTATTTTAAGGGTTCCTGGGACATAAAAGTTTCAGAAAGGCTGAACTAAAGGATTACAAAAGATCTTGGCATCCTGTACTTCAGAACTTGTAAAGCTGAGGAGGCTTCAAATACTTTTGGATCACCTGGATTACATTTTTTCATGTAGGCCATTTTGATTGTTTTACTTAACCACTTGCTTACTGGGCACTTAAACCCCCCTCCTGCTCAGACCAATTTTCAGCTTTTAGCGCTGATGCACTTTGAATGACAATTGCGCGGTCATACAATGCTGTACCCAAATTAAATTTTTATAATTTTTTTCCCACAAATAGAGCTTTCTTTTGGTGGTATTTGATAACCTCTGCAGTTTTAATTTTTTTGTTCAAAAAAATTAAAAAGACAGATTTAAAAAAGAAAATATATATATATATATATATATATATATATTTATATTTTGTTATAAAATTTTGTAAACAGGTAATTTTTCTCCTTCATTGATGTACGCTGATGAGACTGCACTGATGGGCACCGATGGGCACTGATGGGCACCGATGGGCTTCACTAATGGGCACCGATAAGGCGGCACTGGTGGGCACTGATAGGCAGCACTGGTGGGCACTGATAGGCGGCACTGGTGGGCACTGATAGGCGGCACTGAGAGGTGGCACTGATGGGTGGCACTGAAGGGCATTAATAGGTGGCACTGGTGGGCACTGAGAAGTGGCACTAATAGGTGGCATTGATAGGTGGCAGTGATGGGCACTGATGGGTGCCAGTGATGGGCACTGATGGGTGGCAATAATGGGCACTGGTAGGTTACACTGATAGGCAGCATTGCTAGGTCGCACTGATGAGGCACTGATTGGCTGCACTTGCGGGCATTGATAGGTGGCACTGTGGGCACTGGCAAGCGGCAATTATTATCATACTGGCAGGCACTGGCAGCTGGCACTGATGAGGCACATCTGCCTCCTTTCTCTTTGGGACCGATGTCCCTTATGAACAAGCCGGTGATCGGCTTTTTTTCCTCCTCACGCTGTCAGTGTGAGGAGAGAAAAAAACGATTACCGATTCTTTGTTTACATCCCGTGATCAGCTGTCATTGACTGACAGCTGATCACATGGTAAGGGGTCGGGATCGGCCCCTTACTCGGATCGGTGATCACCCGAGTTTCAGTGACTCGGGTGATCACAGCACGCACTGCGCGTGCCCTGCAGGGGCGCGCGGGGAGCGCGCGAAGGGTAGGCCGTCTATTGACGGCCTCCCGGATTTTCAGGTCCGAGCTGAAGCCGTCATTTGGCTATAACGTTGGCCTCAAGTAGTTAAAGTATAACTAAAGGCAAAACTTTTTGGATAGTTTTGGATAAAGTGGAAAGGGATTAGAAGCCCTGCCAGGTTTTTATTGAGATTCACCCTTTCTATTTGTTCTAATGACTGTTTTCAGAGTGAAAGTGAAAAAAAAAATCCCAAATTTGGGTTGTCACCAGAGCAGGAATAGAGGGAAATCCTCCAATAGGGAAACAAGTTCTGGTCACAACAAGGGATTTCCGCTCGCATCCTGTTTTGGCTATGGGATTTTTGCTGCATTTTTTGACACGTTTTTGTACAGGTCAAAAGGTCACCAATGTAAAAAGCAGAAAAACACCCAAATCTGCCTAAAACAAAAGTTCCAGAACTTGTTTGAGCTTCAGGCGTTTTGGAGCTTCTGGCTTCAGGTGTTTTGGAGTGGAGATGTGAACCATCTCCATAGAGAATAATTGATTTTTTTCCTCCAGCGTTTTGTAGCTTCAGGTTTCAAGCTACAAAACACCCCGGTGTGAATGGGGCCGAACTCTACTTTAAGCCCAGGTTCACACTGAGCAGCAGTAATGAAGCCGCAAAAAGTAGTACAGAAACTACTTTTTGAAATCGGTCCAGCGCCGCAGATGCGGCGTGGCACCGATTAGGACGGTGCAATTGCTAGCAATGTCTGGCAAATGCCGCCGATTTGACATGCGATTTGACATGTCAAATCGCATGTCAAATCGCACCAGTGTGAACCAAGGCTAAAAGGAACCTATCATGACAGGAGCGTCTGTGTTTCCAATCTAGACTTTAGACATTCTGATTCCTTGTTGGACTTCAGATTTCACATGTATAGAAATAAGTGTTTCTGATAGCTGAGCGTGGCCAGCTCTTCTCAACACTGTTCTCCTGGCAGAAGAAACACAGCATTCAAAACTCCCTTTAAAGACATTTTTTCAAACACGTTTAGATGTGTTTAGATGCAAATATGTGCATTAAAGGGGTTGTAAAGGTTCGTTTTTTATTTTCTAAATAGGTTCCTTTAAGCTAGTGCATTGTTGGTTCACTTACCTTTTCCTTCTATTTACCTTCTAAATGTTTTTTTTCTTTGTCTGAATTTCTCACTTCCTGTTTCTCCTCACTAAACTTCACACCATCATCCGAGTGGTGTTTAGTCAGCCAGAACAGCTTACTGAACAGCTTACTGAGGAGGAACAGGAAGTGAGAAATTCAGACAAAGAAAACAAAGAGAAAAATGTTTTAGAAGGGAAAAGGTAAGTGAACCAACAATGCACTAGCTTAAAGGAACCTATTTAGAAAATAAAAAAACAAACCTTTACAACCCCTTTAAGTGTTTAGATATTTATTTATTTAATTTACCAAAATAATCATTTATCCTGGCCGTTAAAATGAATGAATGCTTAAGTGCTAAATGCTCCCAGCGTTTAGGATCGTTTACATGTGTTTAGGCCTGTCCGGTATTTTTTCCTGCCCAAACACTCAGCTCCTGAACACGATTTTGATGCATTCAGATTTCTACCCCTAAATGCTCCTGCCTCTAAACACCTGTAAACACCAATGTGTGAGTTGACACATAGGGGCTGATTTACGAAACGTTTGCGCCATGAGTATTGGCGCATCTGAGCGCGCAACGGCAGTTTTGGTATTTACGAAACATTAGCGCCGGTAACGCAGCGCTATTCCCTATTTACTATAGTGTTCTCGGTGCACGGGAGGAGGCACTCAGTGCGCCACTATGGACCTGGCGCACGGCATCTTCAAATTAAAATATAAAGAAGCTGGAAGTGCCAATATAATGGGGGTGACGTGGGGCGATGTGAGGAAGTTTAGTGACAACTGCCCAAGTAACAAATATGCCCAAAATAGAATGAGAAAGTAACTTTTTTCTAAACCAGCCTGCTGCGCCAGCAATTACGTTTATAACTGCAAGGGATCTTTTTGTGCTCTGCGCGGCAATTTTACTCGTTCAAATGCGCCAGTTCACTGCGCTGGCAAAATGTTAGTAAATGTCAAGTCACGTAAATCAATTTGCATAAGTTGAACAGGCGTACCTCCTAAACTTGCCATTATATAACAGTTCGACAGCAAAATTACATTTCTAAAGGAAAAAAAAAGGCATTTAAAAGCACCCGCGGCTATAATGAATTGTCAGCTCCCGGCAATATAGAGAAAAGTCATTGAAAGTCTTTGAAAAAAAAAATGCGTGGGGGTCCCCCAAAATTCCATTACCAGGCCCTTCAGGTCTGGTATGGATATTAAGGGGAACTCCGCGCCAATTTTTTTTTTTTTAAATGACGTGCGGGTCCCCCTCAAAATCCGTACCAGGCTTTTCAGGTCTGTTAGGGATTTTAAGGGGGACCCCCGCACCAAACTAAAAAAAAATGGCGTGGGGGTCCCCCTAAAAATCCACACCAGACCCTTTATCCGAGCACGCAACCTGGCAGGCCGCAGGAAAAGAGGGGGGGTGAGAGAGCGGCCCCCCCTCCCTCCTGAACCGTACCAGGCCACATTCCCTCAACATGGGCCCTCATCCCCACATCCCTTGCTGGTGGTTGTCAGGGTCTGCGGGCGGGGGGCTTATCGGAATCCGGGAGCCCCCTTTAATAAGGGGGTCCCCAGATCCTGGCCCCCCACCCTATGTGAATGAGTATGGGGTACATCGTACCCCTACCCATTCACCTGGGGGCAAAAAAAGTCAATAAAAAACACAACACAGGTTTTTAAAGTAATTTATTAGGCAGCTCCGGAGGTCTTCTTCCGACTTCGGGGGTCTTCTTCCAACTTTGGGGGTCTTCTTCCAACTTCGGGGGTCTCTCCTTCTGCTCTCCGGTGTCGTCCCCGCGCTCTCTGGTTCTTCTCCCGCTCTCCGGTGCCTTTGCCACGATCTCCGGTTCTTTCTGCCTTCTGCCGGGCGCCCCGCTATCTTCTTCCAGCTCTTTTGCTAGCGGGGTCCCGGTCTTCATCGTCGTCTTCTTCCCTCTTCTCTCCGCCCAATGTTACCTCGTCGCTGTCTGCTGCTACAATGCTGTGTGCGCAGAGCGCAACGACTTATATTGGCATGCCACCCGGTGACCCCGCCCCCGTATGACGTCACAGTACCATCATTCCCCGGGAGTTGGAAGAAGACCCCCAAAATTGGAAGAAGACCTCCGGAGCTGCCTAATAAATTACTTTAAAAACCTGTGTTGTGTTTTTTATTGACATTTTTTTGCCACCAGGTGTATGGGTAGGTGTACGATGTACCCCATACTCATTCACATAGGGTGGGGGGCCGGGATCTGGGGCCCCCTTATTAAAGGGGGCTCCCGGATTCCGATACACCCGCAGACCCCGACAACCAACGGCCAGTGTTGTCGGGAAGAGGCCCTTTTCCCCATCAACATGGGGCAGGGTGCTTTGGGGTGGGGGGGCCCCCTGCCCCAAAGCACCCACCCCCCATGTTGAGGGCATGCGGCCTGGTATGGTTCAGGAGGGGGGGCGCTCGCTGGCCCCCCCTTTCCTGACCTGCCAGGCTGCGTGCTCGGATAAGGGTCTGGTATGGATTTTGGGGGGACCCCCATGCTGTTTTTTCAGCGTAGGGGGGTTTCCCCTTAAAATCCATACCAGACCTAAGGGCCTGGTATGCTCCTGGAGGGGATCCCATGCCGGTTTATTATTAAAAATTTGGCGTGGAGTTCCCCTTCATCATTCATACCAAACACGGGACAGCGAGCGCGAGGCTTGCAGTACCTTGTTGCTGAGAACATTCTCGGGCAGGTACTTCAAGTCGCCTCCAGGACATGACTTGAGCGTCTGCTTCATGCTCAAGTCGTGTCTAAGTTGCCTCGCAATGTCGCGCTGCCCCTGTGTCAACCGCCACAGGAGTCACCCCGCAAGTCAGATCGTCTTGATCTGACTTCCCGGGCAACCTCTATTCAAATCAATGGGCTCCCATAGGGAACCATTCATTTTGAATAGAGATACAAGCGCCGCTGATATTTGTATTTACTATAACAGTGCGCCGCCGGTTCATGTGCCAAATTAAGGATTTATCCGGCGCACCAATTAAGGTATGAACCGGCGCAGCGCACTGTTGTTAGTAAATCACCCCCATAGGCTAACACAGGCAGAAAAAAAAGTCAAACTCCTTTAAAATGGGTATTTTTTTAGCTGCAGCATGCACAAGGCCTAACCTGCAACCTGCATATTCAATGACTCATTAAATGACTGAGTCAGAGGACCTTATTGATAGACAGGCAAATGACAACTTCAGAAATGGCAGCACAAATATTTTATTGACATTGAAAGTCTTTTCTGCAATAAAGAGCCTGCCTTGCTTGCAAACTTTGAAAGCGAGACCTTATTTCTACTTTAAGATATTCATACTTTTGTCTAATTACATGATTCTAGAGATAATGAGGCTGATTTTATAAAGAAGAGGCAGTTTAGTTTATTTATTTATTACAGGTATTTATAGCACCAACAATTTACGCAGCACTTAACATAACTGTCTATTGTACATTGACATTAGTCCCTGCCCTCAAGGAGCTTACAATCTAAGGTCCCCAACTCACATTCATACATACACATACTAAGGGCTAGTGATGAGCCGAACACCCCCGGGTTCGGTTCGCACCAGAACCCGCGAACGGACCGAAAGTTCGTACGAACATTAGAACCCTATTAAATACAACGGATGCGAACGTTCGAATTCTAAAGTGCTAATTATAACAACTATTATGCATGTTATTGTCCTAAAAAGGGTTTGGGAACCCGGGTTCTGCACCAGGGGACATGTATCAATGCAAAAATAAGTTTTAAAAACGGTCGTTTTTCGGGAGCAGTCATTTTAATGATGCATAAAGTGAAAAAAAAAAAGTCAAATATTCCTTTAAATATCGTACCTGGGGGGTGTCTAAAGTATGCCTGTGAAGTGCCACGTGTTTCCCGTGTTTAGAACTGTCCCTGCACAAAATGACACTTCTAAAGGGAAAAAAAGCCATTTAAAACTGCTTGCGGCTTTAATGTAATGTCTGGTCCCGGTAATATGGATGAAAATCTTTGAGAAAAATGGCATAGCTACCCCATGACCCCCCCCCCCTACCCCAGCCCATTACCAGCCCCTTTGGGTCTTGTATGGATATTAAGGGGAACCCCGCACATAAAATAAAAAAGGCCCTATATACTCTGAACAGCCGTATACAGGCGGTGCATACAAGACAGGGACTGTAGGTTTGTTCTTATGTAGAATCTGTTTGTAATTTTGAACAGGTACATTGTTGAAGTGTAGCTCCAGCCCAAAAATCTATTTTTAAACTTTTTGGAAAACATAGGTAAGGGTTATCACCCCTGTAACATTTGTTTTGCTGTCTGTGCCCCTGTTCAGAACATTTCACCTCACTTTCCGTCCCAATGACAACTGTTTTTAAAATGTGGTGTTTTTCTTGAAACAAGGATTGCTGATAAAGCATCAGTACAGAGGAGACACCTTTCTCCCATATTTATTCTTACAGGAGAGAATTTTCCTTCCTAGTGGTAGATTTCCTCTCACTTCCTGTTGTCTTCTTGCGTTTGCAAGTAGGAGTCGTTTGTAAGTTGGATGTTTGAAAGTAGGGACCTGCCGTATATACTCTGCAGAAATAGGCCCCTTAGTTGTTGGTGTTGGCACAACACTGTAAGCACTCACAGTTACTCTTGGTTGGTGCTGGAACGCCCTGCTGTCAACTATTATATCAGGAATTTTAATTACATATAATTGTTGAACAGTGGTAGTAAAAATTGGGCCTTTGATGGTGGTGCTGGTGCCACAACACTGTAAGCCCTGACAGTTACTCTTGGTGGGTGCAGCAATGGGCCCTGCTGTGAATTATTAGATCAAGAATTGTAATTGCATGCCCCTGTTGAACAGGGGCTGAAAAATTGGGCCTTTCGTGGTGGTGGTGGTGGTGGTGGTGTTGCCACAACACTGTAAGCCCTCAGAGTTACTCTTGGTGGGTGCAGGAATGGGCCCTGCTGTGAATTATTAGATCAAGAATTGTAATTGCATGCCCCTTTTGAACAGGGGCTGAAAAATTGGGCCTTTCGTGGTGGTGGTGGTGGTGGCGTTGCCACAACACTGTAAGCCCTCAGAGTTACTCTTGGTGGGTGCAGCAATGGGCCCTGCTGTGAATTATTAGATCAAGAATTGTAATTGCATGCCCCTGTTGAGCAGGGGCTGAAAAATTGGGCCTTTCGTGGTGGTGGTGGTGGCGTTGCCACAACACTGTAAGCCCTCAGAGTTACTCTTGGTGGGTGCAGCAATGGGCCCTGCTGTGAATTATTAGATCAAGAATTGTAATTGCATGCCCCTGTTGAACAGGGGCTGAAAAATTGGGCCTTAGGCACTGGTGGCACAACACTACAACCCCTCACAGATACTGTACTTGGAGCACAGCAATGAGCCCTGTTGCAAAGTATTGCTTCAAAAATTGTAATGACACGCCCCTGTTAAACAGGGGCTGAAAAATTGGGCCTTAGGCACTGGTGCCACAACACTCCAACCCCTCACAGATACTGTACTTGGAGCACAGCAATGAGCCCTATGGCAAATTATTGCTAAAAATTTTTTAATTACACGCCCCTGTAAAACAGGGGCTGAAAAATTGGGCCTTAGCCACTGGTGGCGGCACCCATAAACAAAAATGATCTTCCAAGCTATCATCATCAATCGTATCATTGAGGACTCGGAGGAGGAGGATAGCCAGTCAACATAACAGCACAGGCACTCAGCATCAGCATCAGTCTTGAAGGGATGTGACATGTTAAAATCAATTAGTCTGTTATATCAGCATCAGGTGTGTGGTAGCTGGTGGTGATCCAAGACTGGTTCATCTTGATGAAAGTCAGTCGATCAACCCAGTCGGTGGACAGGCGCACCCTGTGATCCGTGACAAATCCTCCAGCAGCACTGAATGTGCGTTCCGAAAGAACGCTGGATGCAGGACAGGCCAGTAGCTCAATTGCATACTGTGCAAGCTCTGGCCAGTGATCCATCCTCAAGACCCAGTAAGCCAGAGGATTTTCGGTGGGGAAGGTGTCCAAGTCTGACCTTGCCCCTAGATATTCCTGCACCATGTTTATCAGACGCTGGCGATGGTTGCTGGAACCGATCATACTTTGGGGCTGCGGACTAAAGAATTGTCTGAACGCATCGGTCAGACGGCCACCTTCCCCACCGCTCCTTCTTTGACTGGCCGAAGCCTCAGCAACTCGTTGTCCAGGACCAGGAGTTTGTAACCTCCCAGTCTCTGGGAACGCGTTGCACAGACCTTTCTGCAAGGCCCCCCGGAGTTGTCTCATCCTCTGCTCCCTCTGCGACGGTAACATAAGGTCCGCAACCTTACCCTTGTACCGTGGATCAAGGAGAGTGGCCAGCCAGTAATGGTCCCTCTCCTTGATCCGAAGAATACGAGGATCCTTCCGCAGACTTTGCAGGATCAGGGAGGCCATGCAGCGTAGGTTTGCTGAGGCATTCGCTCCGGAGTCCTCTGGGTCACTAAGGACGACATGATCCGCAGCCACCTCCTCCCAGCCACGTACAAGTCCACTGGTTTCTTGGGACTGTAAATCATCCCTAAAAGACTGCTGCTGATGATGCTGAGTGCCAGCCTCCACCTCCATGCTGACACAATCCTCCTCCTCCTCCTCCTCCTCCTCCTCTTCCTGTGCGATGGGTGGGACAGAAGGAACACTGTCTGGGTAAAGGGGGCCTTGAGAGGCAAGGAAGTCCTCCTCTTCCTGCCTCTGTTCTGCCTCAAGTGCCCTGTCCATTATTCCACGCAGCGTGTGCTCCAACAGGTGGACAAGAGGTACAGTGTCACTGATGCATGCACTGTCACTGCTCACCATCCTCGTGGCCTCCTCAAATGGTGCCAGGACAGTGCATGCATCCCTGATCATGCCCCACTGGCGTGGAGAAAAAAAACCAAGCTCCCCTGACCCTGTCCTGGTGCCGTAGTCGCACAGGTACTCATTGATGGCCCTCTGCTGCGTGTGCAGCCGCTGCAGCATGGCCAACGTTGAGTTCCACCTGGTGGGCATGTCACATATAAGGCGGTTCTTGGGCAGGTTCAACTCCTTTTGCAGCTCAGCCAGGCGAGCACTGGCATTATAAGATCTGCGGAAATGCACACAGACTTTCCTGGCCTGCCTCAGGACATCCTGTAAGCCCGGGTACCTGCCCAAGAACCGCTGCACCACCAGGTTAAGGACGTGAGCCACACAGGGCACATGGGTCAGTTGTCCCTGTCGGAGGGCGGAGAGGAGGTTGGTGCCATTGTCGCAAACCACCATTCCTGGCTTAAGCTGGCGTGGCGTCAACCACCTCTCGGCCTGGCCCTGCAGAGCAGACAGGACCTCTGCCCCAGTGTGGCTTCTGTCCCCCAAACACACCAGCGCAAGCACGGCATGGCATCTTTTTGCCTGCGTACTTGCGTAGCCCCTTGAACGCCTACGGAGCACCGCTGGTTCCGAGGACAAACCACAGGAAGAGGCCATGGAGGAAGAAGAAGAGGAGGGGGTGGAGGAGAGAGGTGTGTCACAACCAGTAGTAGCATTTTGGAGGCGTGGCGGTGGAACAACCTCCAACACTACTGCACCTTGTCCTGCATCCTTCCCAGCTGCCAAAAGAGTGACCCAATGGGCCGTGAAAGAAAGGTAACGTCCCTGTCCATGCCTGCTGGACCATGAGTCAGCGGTAATATGCACCTTACCGCTGACCGCCCTGTCCAGCGAGGCCAAGACATTGCCTTCCACATGCCGGTAGAGAGCCGGAATAGCCTTCCGTGAGAAAAAGTGGCGTTTGGGAACCTGCCACTGAGGAACCGCACATTGCACAAACTCACGGAAGGGGGCCGAGTCTACCAACTGAAAAGGCAGCAGTTGAAGCGCTAGCAATTTAGCCAAGCTAGCATTCAACCGCTGGGCATGTGGATGGCTGGGAGTGAACTTCTTTCGACGGTCCAGCAGCTGGGGCAGGGAAATTTGCCTGCTAGAATCGGACGTCGGTGTACTGCTAGCAGAGTGGCCGCAAGTACTTGGCTGTGACACACCTAATTCTACACCTTCATTCCTCTCAGTGCATGTTTCAGAGAGGACTGAAGTTATAGTGGGGTTGGAGATCCCAGCTGATGCGGTGCAAGGAGAGGTCCGCTTTGTTCTTTGGTGTGGGTCTTTGAGGTAGGCTTGCCAACGAGCTGCATGGCAGGTCAACATATGTCTGGTCAGGCATGTGGTACCCAAGCGGCTGATGTTTTGGCCACGCGATATACGCTTGAGACATATGTTGCAAACAGCAGCTGTGCGATCTGATGCACTAGCCTCAAAAAAGGCCCACACCAAGGAACTTTTTGAATGACGGGCAGAGGCAGCGCCCTGCACAGGCGGAGCTCTGCGGTGTGATTCCGTCGGTGTACTGCCCTTACGCTGGCCACCAAAGGGCATCCTGCCTCGTTGGAGATGTGCCTCCTCCTCATCCTCCTCCTCCTCCTCTCTCCTATTAGGCACCCACGTGGAGTCAGTGACCTCATCATCACCTCCCTCCTCATCACTGGAGCCAATCTGGCAGTATGCTGCAGCTGCTGGAACATGACTGCCAGATTGGTGTCCTTCTTGAGCATCCCCTCTGTCTGCTCTCACGCTACTGCCTTCCTCTAGCTGGGTTTCATCATCAGACCCTTCGAAACGCTGGGCATCCTCCTGGAGCATGTACCCAACACTGTGCTCAAACAGTTCGGGGGACTCCTCAGGAGGAGGACATGGTGGGTCTAGGGAAGGAGTGACTGATGATGAGTCTGACATTGATACCAGGGAAGAGGACGCTTTGGCAGCTGCTTTTCCAGTACCCTGAGCCTGGGTGAGAGAGGATGAGGAGGAGGAGGAGGGCTTGGTCATCCACTCTACCAAGTCTTCGGCATGATGTGGCTCAACATGTCCAGCTGCCGAAAAGAAGGACAAGCGTGTCCCATGGCCATGTGCTGATGACAATGCACCGCGTCCACGACCAGCACTGTTGCCCCCAGACACAGAGCCTGCTTGCCCTCTTTTATTGCCTCCTGACTGTCTGCCTCTCCTTGTTTGCCTTCCAGACATTCTAATAGATGGCCTGCAGGGAGATGGGAAAAAAGCAATAAGGGCTACCTTCAGGTGTCCTTCTCTGTCCCTTTACTTAAGGATTTCTAAATATGGTTGAGGATAATTGCTTTTGCACAGAATAGCACAACGACAATTTCCCTGACTGTCCAAAAAAACAAGGATTTCAAAGATGGTTGATGAGGAATGCTTTAGCACACTATAGCACAAGGAGAATTCCAATTCCCTCACTGTCCTTCCCTGTCCCTAGAAACAAGGATTCGCACAGTAAAAGACACTGACACTCTCCCTACCTATAGTTTTCTGTCCCTAGAAAAAGTTTTTTTAAAGCACACTATAGCACAAGGAGAATTTCACTCACTTTCCTTCTTTGTCCCTAGAAACAAGGATTATCACAGTGAAAGAAACTGACACTCTTCCTTCCTATAGTTTTCTGTCCCTAGAAAAAATGTTTTTTTAAAGCACACTATAGCACAAGGAGAATTCCCTCACTGTCCTTCCCTGTCCCTAGAAACAAGGATTCGCACAGTAAAACACACTGACACTCTCCCTACCTATAGTTTTCTGTCCCTAGAAAAAATGTTTTTTTAAAGCACACTATAGCACAAGGAGAATTCCCTCACTGTCCTTCCCTGTCCCTAGAAACAAGGATTCGCACAGTAAAACACACTGACACTCTCCCTACCTATAGTTTTCTGTCCCTAGAAAAAATGTTTTTTTAAAGCACACTATAGCACAAGGAGAATTCCCTCACTGTCCTTCCCTGTCCCTAGAAACAAGGATTCGCACAGTAAAACACACTGACACTCTCCCTACCTATAGTTTTCTGTCCCTAGAAAAAGTTTTTTTAAAGCACACTATAGCACAAGGAGAATTTCACTCACTTTCCTTCTTTGTCCCTAGAAACAAGGATTATCACAGTGAAAGAAACTGACACTCTTCCTTCCTATAGTTTTCTGTCCCTAGAAATTTTTTTTTTTTTAAAGCACACTATAGCACAAGGAGAATTCCCTCACTGTCCTTCCCTGTTCCTAGAAACAAGGATTCGCACAGTAAAACACACTGACACTCTCCCTACCTATAGTTTTCTGTCCCTAGAAAAAATGTTTTTTTAAAGCACACTATAGCACAAGGAGAATTCCCTCACTGTCCTTCCCTGTCCCTAGAAACAAGGATTCGCACAGTAAAACACACTGACACTCTCCCTACCTATAGTTTTCTGTCCCTAGAAAAAATGTTTTTTTAAAGCACACTATAGCACAAGGAGAATTCCCTCACTGTCCTTCCCTGTCCCTAGAAACAAGGATTCGCACAGTAAAAGACACTGACACTCTCCCTACCTATAGTTTTCTGTCCCTAGAAAAAATGTTTTTTTAAAGCACACTATAGCACAAGGAGAATTTCCCTCAGTTTCCTTCTTTGTCCCTAGAAACAAGGATTATCACAGTGAAAGAAACTGACACTCTTCCTACCTATAGTTTTCTGTCCCTAGAAAAAATGTTTTTTTAAAGCACACTATAGCACAAGGAAAATTCCCTCACTGTCCTTCCCTGTCCCTAGAAACAAGGATTCGCACAGTAAAAGACACTGACACTCTCCCTACCTATAGTTTTCTGTCCCTAGAAAAAGTTTTTTTAAAGCACACTATAGCACAAGGAGAATTTCACTCACTTTCCTTCTTTGTCCCTAGAAACAAGGATTATCACAGTGAAAGAAACTGACACTCTTCCTACCTATAGTTTTCTGTCCCTAGAAAAAATGTTTTTTTAAAGCACACTATAGCACAAGGAGAATTCCCTCACTGTCCTTCCCTGTCCCTAGAAACAAGGATTCGCACAGTAAAACACACTGACACTCTCCCTACCTATAGTTTTCTGTCCCTAGAAAAAATGTTTTTTTAAAGCACACTATAGCACAAGGAGAATTCCCTCACTGTCCTTCCCTGTCCCTAGAAACAAGGATTCGCACAGTAAAACACACTGACACTCTCCCTACCTATAGTTTTCTGTCCCTAGAAAAAATGTTTTTTTAAAGCACACTATAGCACAAGGAGAATTCCCTCACTGTCCTTCCCTGTCCCTAGAAACAAGGATTCGCACAGTAAAACACACTGACACTCTCCCTACCTATAGTTTTCTGTCCCTAGAAAAAATGTTTTTTTAAAGCACACTATAGCACAAGGAGAATTTCACTCACTTTCCTTCTTTGTCCCTAGAAACAAGGATTATCACAGTGAAAGAAACTGACACTCTCCCTACCTATAGTTTTCTGTCCCTAGAATTTTTTTTTTTTTAAAGCACACTATAGCACAAGGAGAATTCCCTCACTGTCCTTCCCTGTCCCTAGAAACAAGGATTCGCACAGTAAAACACACTGACACTCTCCCTACCTATAGTTTTCTGTCCCTAGAAAAAATGTTTTTTTACAGCACACTATAGCACAAGGAGAATTCCCTCACTGTCCTTCCCTGTCCCTAGAAACAAGGATTCGCACAGTAAAACACACTGACACTCTCCCTACCTATAGTTTTCTGTCCCTAGAAAAAATGTTTTTTTAAAGCACACTATAGCACAAGGAGAATTCCCTCACTGTCCTTCCCTGTCCCTAGAAACAAGGATTCGCACAGTAAAACACACTGACACTCTCCCTACCTATAGTTTTCTGTCCCTAGAAAAAATGTTTTTTTACAGCACACTATAGCACAAGGAGAATTCCCTCACTGTCCTTCCCTGTCCCTAGAAACAAGGATTCGCACAGTAAAACACACTGACACTCTCCCTACCTATAGTTTTCTGTCCCTAGAAAAAATGTTTTTTTAAAGCACACTATAGCACAAGGAGAATTTCACTCACTTTCCTTCTTTGTCCCTAGAAACAAGGATTATCACAGTGAAAGAAACTGACACTCTCCCTACCTATAGTTTTCTGTCCCTAGAAAAAATGTTTTTTTAAAGCACACTATAGCACAAGGAGAATTCCCTCACTGTCCTTCCCTGTCCCTAGAAACAAGGATTCGCACAGTAAAACACACTGACACTCTCCCTACCTATAGTTTTCTGTCCCTAGAAAAAATGTTTTTTTACAGCACACTATAGCACAAGGAGAATTCCCTCACTGTCCTTCCCTGTCCCTAGAAACAAGGATTCGCACAGTAAAACACACTGACACTCTCCCTACCTATAGTTTTCTGTCCCTAGAAAAAATGTTTTTTTAAAGCACACTATAGCACAAGGAGAATTTCACTCACTTTCCTTCTTTGTCCCTAGAAACAAGGATTATCACAGTGAAAGAAACTGACACTCTCCCTACCTATAGTTTTCTGTCCCTAGAAAAAATGTTTTTTTAAAGCACACTATAGCACAAGGAGAATTCCCTCACTGTCCTTCCCTGTCCCTAGAAACAAGGATTCGCACAGTAAAACACACTGACACTCTCCCTACCTATCCTTCTCTTTCCCTAAACTAAAGGAATCCAGGTTAAGCAAGAAAAAAATAAATGTCACTGTCCCTGCCTATGTTTCTCTTTCCCTGCTCCGGAACACACTACACTAGGCCGCCGTGCTGGCGGCCTTTTATAGTGTGGGGCGTGTACTAAACACCCTCAGCAATAATTGGCCACAGGCATCCTGCCTGTGGCCAATCATTGCTCTCCTCGCTGCCGGCGCTGTGATTGGCCAAGCATGCGGGGTCACAGTGCATGCTTGGCCAATCACAGCGCCTGGATGACACTGCGATGGCGTAGTGCATTGTGGGCCGTTCGCGTCACTCGAATTTGGCGCGAACGGCCCAAATCGTTCGATCTTCGTCGAACAATCGAACAATCGAACAGCCGATGTTCGAGTCGAACGTATGTTCGACTCGAACACGAAGCTCATCCCTACTAAGGGCAATTTAGTCAGGAGCCAAATGACCTACCAGCATGTCTTTGGAGTATGGGAGGAAACTGGAGCACCCAGAGGAAATCCTGCAGGTATTGGGAGAACATGCAAACTCAAGGTAGGTAGTGCCGTGGTTGGGATTCAAATCGATGGCTTTAGTGCTTGTTTGGAGTGAATACAGCTTCATCTTATTTACTCAGCGAACAGTCATTTTCCAAAGTAAACAGTCTCTGTCCCTTTAGAAAATCAAGCCATTTGAAAGTTTAAATGATAACTAAAGTATGTACTGTACAGTGCCGTGCAAAAGTATTCACCCCCACCTTGCCTTTTTAACCATTTTGTTACATTACAGCCTTTAGTTCAATGTTTTTTTAATCTAAATTATATGTGATGGATCAGAACACAATAGTCTAAGTTGGTGAAGTAAAATTAGAAAAATATATACATAAAACTATTTTTCACCCCCTTTGTTATGAAGCCCATAAAAAGCTCTGGTGCAACCAATTACCTTCAGAAGTCACATAATTAGTGAAATGACAAGGTTCCTATCCGTAGTGGATTATTTATTTTTTTTATACAGTATCCCAACATGCAATGCAGCACTTTTCCTCTGCCAATTGCCAGGACTGTAACAAAGCCTGTGCATTCACTTGTCAGGTTCCCTTCCACTGTCCAATATGCCTCCATATTGGACCAGTGAGGGACAGTTAAACGAGCTGAGCTGCACCTGAGCACAATCAGCAGACCTAACCAATATATCCTACTCCCTGGTAGGCAGAGAGCATTCTAAGTTTTACCTGGCCATCTTCCTGGTGAGCAGAAAGACCAACAAATATACTCTCTTCTAGCACCTACCTAGGAGGTTGCTACATACAGTATATATATATATATATATATATATATATATATATATATATATATATATTTATTTTTAATATACTGGACATACTGGCATTCTATACAGTCTTACTTCAAATGCTTTCGAGGTAGAATGGATGCGTACAGTAAGGTAAGCCAGGTATAGGTTGTTAGAGCAGAAAATAATCTATTCATCCACACTACACCACAAAGTAAGTCTTGTAGAGTTTGCTCTTGTGTGAAGTGATTGTGTGCTCCACTGCCCAATTTTCCCTTTTAGATGCTACATAAACCATTTTAATTAATACTATGTCACCAAAAGAGATCGAAATAGCCAATTGAATTGTGCCAAGATAGAGTCTTTTGATGAAAACATATCTTTATTGATTGCAGAAGAAGAAAATCATTCTTAAAATGAAATCCTGAGAAAAATCATATCCCTGAGAGAAAATTTCTGAGTGGCAGGCTAAGATTAACATCATAAAATTGAATTTGTGCTGCAAAGCTTTGATGTAATCAGCAGCTGGGAGATGGTATTGCCCTTGCCGTGCTCTCTTTGATTGTGGTGAATTATTGTGCGGAATGAAATAAATGTTTCTTGTGTCATTCCTTCTAGAAACACAAAGCCAAGGGCTACAAGACAGTTGTTTTTATAAAACATGAAATTGGTTGTCTTGCATTTATCATTTCAGATCATTGTACTTTTCTCTAAACTCTTGTAATGTCATGATTATGAGTTGAATACAATTTTCTTTCCAACATCTCAAATGGGCTTAAAGAAAGACTATACACTTAGAGTAAGTACTATAGACACTGAAAGGGCGATTCGCCACTAAACAGCATTTGAAGGCATTGGATGTTGAAGAATTTCTCTTTTCAAAAGAAATTCTATATAGGAATTCCATCTGTGGATGTCCATGTAGAATATAACAGCAGTTTTTCGGTTTTTCGGAGGCGCCAGCCAGTTGCATGAGGTCCAGGCTACTTATTTTTACCTATTGGTATTTCTGACATGAAAAAGACATACATCTTTTAGGGCATGTTCATACCTAAATCGCACAGGAATGTGTTCCTGTGCGATTCCTACGTGTTCCCATGTGGTGCGATTTTGTAGCTGAAAATCTCACCAGAATGCAATAAAAGTAGTGCATGCATTGTTTTAAAAAAACGCACCACACCAAATTACATGGTACTGCGATACCATGCAATTTGGCGCCTGCAAACGCACTGCATTTGTGATTTGCATTTGGGGTTTTCTTAACAATGCATTGGCACCTGCAGAAGATCACAAAGGCTGTGGATTTTGAGCACGGTGCAGGAAACACTCACCATATTCTGGTGTGAAATGCCCTCCCCAAACTGTTACCACAAAGTTGGGAGCATGAAATTGTCCAAAGTGTCTTGGTGTGCTGACGGCTTAAGAGTTCTCTTCGCTGGAACTAAGGGGCCAAGCCCATGGTTCTGTTCTTGGACCTCTCCTTTTCTGAATCTACACCTCCTCCATGGGTCAGCTGATTGTCTCCCATGACTTTCTATATCATCTCTACGCTGACGACACCCAAATATATCTCTCCACCCCTCAGCTCACTACATCAGTCTCCTCACCAGTGGTGGCTGATGCTCAAAATTTTTGGGGGGGCGCAAACAAACTGAAAAAAACAAAAACATCAATTGCCGCCACTGTGCCCAAACGCCACCAGTTTTCCCCCTCAAATGCAGCCAGTTTCCCCCCAAATGCAGCCAGTTTCCCCCCAAATGCAGCCAGTTTGTCCCCAAATGCAGCCAGTTTGTCCCCAAATGCAGCCAGTTTGTCTCCATATACAGCCAGTCCCCCCCCCCAGCCCTACACTTACCTTCCTCGGGTCAGCACCGTCCTTCTTGTCTTCTCCCGCCGTCGATTCAGCCAATCAGGTTACCGGTAACCAGATCCGGTGAACCTGATTGGCTGAAACGCCTGTCAGTGTTCACCAAGGAACGCACCCCCGTGCGTCCCTCGGTGAACCGCTGGCTCAGATAGACACTTCCAAAACACACCCACCGCCGGCCACCGCTCTAATTCAGATGGCTGGAGCTCACCAGGGGGCTGGCCATCTGAATAGTGGGCGGCATGCATGAACCTATAAATATACAAAAAGGTGTAGCGCTGGATGAGCAAAACTGTGTATGGCTATACAGTGAAAAAAATATATAATATAAGAAAAAGTATCAAAAACATGAGTGAATACTACAAATAAACAATTTAAAGTTCATGTGTGTCAGTGAAAAATATATGAAATCTTCTCCTCTATTTAAAGAGGATAAGAGTTCTACAGAGTGCAGGTATCCGATGAAAATCATAGGCAAAATGCTCCAACACTTAGTAAAGATCCCGCCACCAAGGTGAAGAATGAAGACTTACCAGACAGCCTGCGACCACCCTTCTCAGGGGGGTCAAAACAGGCTCAGTAGAGTGATGTTTTACTCCATGGAAGGCAGGATGATTCTGCAGGAACGCTTCATCCACAATGGGAGAGTCTCCAGAGACGTTGATTGAACACCTGGCCAGAACTGGGAGTAGACACACTCTTTGCAGATCAGAGTGGATGTTCCTCAGTAAGTAGGATAAAATCCTTCAAAGTAACAAGTCCTGAGATATTAAAATGCTGGTTAAAAAACTCCTTGCGTGCCCCTGATGATGTCAGATTTGACGAAACGACGTAGGGTGACACGTGCATGCATTGCGCACAAGCGTGAACGGTCATTTGATTGACAGAATACGGAGCTTTTTATTCCTTGCAAGGAGTTTTTTAACCAGCATTTTAATATCTCAGGACTTGTTACTTTGAAGTTCTGTATCGCATACTTTGTGAAAATAAACCCCTTTTTTATGGATGAACGCTACACTATGGAAAGTTTTTCTTTCTCTTTTGGATTTTATCCTACTTACTGAGGAACATCCACTCTGATCTGCAAAGAGTGTGTCTACTCCCAGTTCTGGCCAGGTGTTCAATCAACGTCTCTGGAGACTCTCCCATTGTGGATGAAGCGTTCCTGCAGAATCATCCTGCCTTCCATGGAGTAAAACATCACTCTACTGAGCCTGTTTTGACCCCCCTGAGAAGGGTGGTCGCAGGCTGTCTGGTAAGTCTTCATTCTTCACCTTGGTGGCGGGATCTTTACTAAGTGTTGGAGCATTTTGCCTATGATTTTCATCGGATACCTGCACTCTGTAGAACTCTTATCATCTTTAAATAGAGGAGAAGATTTCATATATTTTTCACTGACACACATGAACTTTAAATTGTTTATTTGTAGTATTCACTCATGTTTTTGATACTTTTTCTTATATTATATATTTTTTTCACTGTATAGCCATACACAGTTTTGCTCATCCAGCGCTACACCTTTTTGTATATTTATATTGTTGTACCTTATATCAGGTTTTTTTTTGGTGTTTAGCAGCAGGTTTTCCTTTAGGGATTTATTCATTTATTGCACTTTAATAATTTGCACCTACCGCAAATTTTTCTTTTATAACCATGCATGAACCTATGTATTGTTTTTCAGTGGCGGTGCAGGAGCGAGAGGGGGCGGCGCTCCGGCGCCCTCTATGGACGCACCGCCACTGCTCCTCACGCATCACCAACTTACTAATAGACATAGCAGCCTGGATGTCACATCTCTTCCTTAATCACCTCATTACTGGGCACTTTCACCCCTTTACTGCCCAGGCCATTTTTCAGCTTTCAGCGCTGTCACACTTTGAATGACAATTGCGTGGTCATGCAACACTGTACCCAAAAACTTTTTTTATATTTTCTTCACACAAAAAAAGGAACAAACCCTAAA
Source organism: Rana muscosa (assembly GCA_029206835.1). Taxonomy (NCBI): domain Eukaryota; kingdom Metazoa; phylum Chordata; class Amphibia; order Anura; family Ranidae; genus Rana; species Rana muscosa. The sequence continues at coordinate 527,296,168 of CM055118.1, read as the reverse complement.
AGGGCATTAGTATCCCCTGGTACAAACAGGATTTTATAGGCGAACACAGAAAAAATCTACGATAATATCATAAAAATATCATTTATTTAGAAAAGTAGTTTGTTTAAAAATGTATATACAAATATCAGATATATCTATATATCAATGGTTTACATAGTACATTGTTGAGAATACAGACTTATTAAAGAATGAGTTTAAACAGTTTCTAGTCAGAAAAGATTTTTCTCCTTTGGTCTGGAAAAAAATAAAATAAATCTTTTCTGACTGGAATCACATGGTTAAAGAGCCGCATCAGGGGCTCTTTACAGAGATTGGGGGTCGCGCCTTGTTCCAGCAACACATCACGGCCACGATCGCCGCGCACTGCGCATGCCCCCACGGGCATGGCTGTTTGGGTGCCCCGTCATATGACGTCCACCCAGAACGAGAGCCGCATCGTCGCTCCGTCATATGACAGTGGGCAACCTATCCAAAACCAAGCTCATAATATTTCTTCCCCCACGTGCCTCTTCCCCTGATTTCTCTGTCAAAATGAACGGCTTAACTATCAACCCGTCACCCCCATGCCAAGGTGTAATCCTGGACTATTCTTTTGGCCCCACATCCAGGCACTGTCCAAAGCTTGCTGCCTCAACCTCCGCAACATCTCCAAAATATGCACCTTCCTAACCAACAACACCAGAAAGCTTCTAATCTACTCCCTGGTAATCTCTTGTCTCCACTACTGCAACTCCCTGGACCTCGTTGACTTACCTTTAAATAGGCTATCCCCCCTCCAGTCCATCATGAACGCTGCTGCCAGGATCATACACCTTACAAAATCACTCAGCGTCTGCTACCCCTCTTTGCCAATCCCTCCATTGGCTGCCACTCAACCAAATAATTAAATTAAAGATACTAACCATAACTTACAAAGCCATCCATAACTTGCCCCCAGCTACATCACTAACCTGGTCTCAAGATACCAACCAAATAGTTCTCTTCGTTCCTCCCAAGACCTTCTGCTCTCTAGCTCCCTTGTCATCTTATCCCATGCTCGCCTCCAGAACTTCTCCCAAGTCTCTTCCATCCTCTGTAATGCTCTACCCCAATCTGTCTGGCTATCTCCTACTTTGTCCGATTTCACACAATCCCTGAAAACCCATCTCTTCAGAGAAGCCTATCTGGCCCCCACCTAACAACTGTACATTTATTTTCTCCATCAGCACATCCCCCCACAGTTTTATTACCTCTTGTATCTCTTCATTCTCCCTCTTAGTTTGTAAGCTCTAACAAACAGGGCTCTCCGATTCCTACTGTTTGAAAGTGTATTGTAGTTGTACTGTCTACAGCCGTGGCCAAAAGTTTTAAAAATTACACAAATATTAATTTTCACAAAGTCTGCTCAGTTTTTATGATGGCAATTTGCATATACTCCGGAATGTTATGAAGAGTGATCAGATGAATTGAAAAATCTTTCTTTGCCATGAAAATGAACATAATCCCATAAAAAAAAAACATTTCTACTGCATTTATGAAGAAAGTTTTAGGGTGCCCAAGAAAGTCCAGCAAGCGCCAGGACCATCTCCTACAGTTGATTCAGCTGCGGGATCGGGGCACCACCAGTGCAGAGCTTGCTCAGGAATGGCAGCAGGCGGGTGTGAGTACATCTGCATACACAGTGAGGCAAACACTTTTGGTGGATAGCCTGGTGTCAAGAAAGCCAGCAAAGAAGACACTTCTCTCCAGGAAAAATATCAGGGACAGACTGATATTCTGCTAAGGACTGGGGTAAAGTAATTTTCTCTAATTAATCACCTTTCGATTGTTTGGGGCATCCAGAAAAAACCTTGTCCAGAGAAGAAACGGTGAGTGCTACCATCAGTCCTGTGTCACGCCAACAGTAAAGCATCCTGAGACCATTCATATGTGAGGTTGCTTCTCAGCCAAGGGAGTGGGCTCACTCGCAATTTTGCCTAAGTACACAGCCATGAATAAAGAATGGTACAAAAACCTTCCCAGAGAGCAACTTGTCCCAACCATCCAATAACAGTTTGTTGACAAATAATTTATTCTGGCCATTGAAATTAATTCATGCTCAAGCACTAGCTTTTAGGCACGTGTAAGAGCGTTTAGCAGCTTTTAGTAGTGTCAAGCATTTTTTCTGCCCAAACTCTGTTGCTCCTTGTTTTTTCCTGCCTCTAAAAGTTCCTGCCACTATACACTGCTAAAAACTTATGCGTGCATGGACACATAAGCTAACATGGAGGGGCATTTAGAGTAAGGTGACCAGATTTTTAAAATGAGATCCGGGGACATATTTATTTTTTTACTAGTAATGGCGGTTGTAGCAAAATACTGAAACTGAGAAATGGTTTGGATCACTTCAGAGGTGACAGCAAAGATTAATTCCAGGAAATGTAGAGACAGAATGTCTACTGATGTCTGAATAAGTAAATTGGGTTAATTGGGGGTCTGAGGTAGCGTTCCATTCATCTATTGTTCAGTGTGTTAATGAAGTCACGTATTATCTGCTACGGGAGGTAATTGCACTCCTAGTAATGTGTCGGGCACGGTTCCATTGTTATGAGTAAATATGTGGAGCTCTGTTCATGGGGAGACAAACGTCTCACGCATACCAAATGTGTTAGAAGTAGTCCCAGGTAATTAAATCACTGTCATCTGTTAATTGTTGAAGGGAATGCCCCTGTAAAATGAGTTAAGAAAACCCTTGCATGGGAAATGATATAAAAAGCCAGCCTGGGCAAAATAAAGGGTTGATTTACTCCCAGAACTGTGTGTCGTCCAGTTACTGGGGGGTAACAGGTTGCCTTGGATAAGTCAGTACTTCCTCAGCTTCAAGGATTTCCCAGCGGACGTTGGAGCTCCCCAACACTGGTTGGCAGCGGTGGGATTAAAGCCTTGCAGCAAGAGGAAGCAGCGTTCATGCAAATTCGGCTACACGAATGGAAGTGTGAATGGAGACAAACTATGCTGGATTAAAACGAGCGACGTTAAAGGATTTGCTGGAAGCAAGAGGGAAGAGCGCCAGCACTAAAACCAAAGCAGAGCTGATTGCAGAACTGACCGAGGGAGATCGGGCACACAGTATGGCTACAGAAGCCATGGAGACCGAGTTTAACCAAGAAGTGAAACGCAGGCTAGCGTTTTATGGAGAAAACCCCTCCACCGAGCTGGTACAGGCAACGTTAGCCCAAGTGGATGCCTTTATCACGGCGAGAGAAGAAAGGGAGACCCAACTCTGGCTGGCGGAACAGCATGCCTCTGAGAGACTGCTAACGACTACACCGGCACCAGAGAAAAACTAAAAGTACCCCATGATGCCTTTAAAAAGTTTATGGAAGCAGAGGAAGAGATCGATAGCTTCCTGCAAGATTTTGAACGGCAATGCAAGCTGTACCAGGTACCCCAGACAGACTGGGTACGGATCTTAGCTGGTAAGCTGTCAGGCCGTGCAGCAGAAGCCTACAGAGCCATGCCAGAGGAGGAAATCGCAAGCTATAGCCGGGTAAAGGAAGTTATTTTGGCAAGGTATGCCATCACCCCAGAAGCATACAGGAGATGCTTCCGGGACACAAAGAAACAGGAGAAGGACTCCCACACCGAATGGGCTTGCCGAATGCAGAGGGCAGCCCTAGCTTGGCTGCAAGCCAGTCAGGCAACCACAGCAGACGCGATCACCCAGCTGATTTTACTGGAGCAATTCTTTAATGGACTAAACCCAGAGGTACAGGAGTGGGTAAGGGATCGCAAACCTACCACTCTCTCGGAAGCGGCCAGGCAAGCTGATGAATATCAAGATGCCCGCCGGCCATCACAGACTAGCTTCCGACCAAGCACTAGACCACTGAACCATAACCCAGGGCCCCCAGCTACACAACGACCCAGGCTAATCCCTAACTCCCCTGCAAATCGATACCTCGGGCGCAAGGGAGTGCAGTGCTATTCATGCAAGCAATTTGGGCACTATCAGAGAGACTGCACTCAGAACCAGGACCAAGCTGCATGGATTCGGCCAGGGCCACCCCCTCCAGCACGGGCTGCCGCTCATTGCTATCACACGGAAGCGGCCCCGGTCAACCGAGGAGCAGGAGAATTGGAGGAACACTGGAGTATCCTACACGAGGCTGACCCAGTACAGGCGGCTACCGACAACAGGCAACACCATCGCCAGTCAGTACAGCTGAACGGGAAGACTGCTCAAGGTCTACGAGATTCCGGCGCCACCCTCACACTGGTCAAACGTCACCTGGTTCCAGAGGCCGACCACACCGGGAGTTCCGTAGTTGTGCGGGTTGCAGGGGGAGCAGTACACAGGCTACCCACGGCAAGAGTACACCTGAACTGGGGTGCCGGCTCCGGATTAATTAAGGTGGGGTTGATCCAGGAACTTCCCGCTGATGTCCTGCTGGGGAACGATCTTGGCCAGTTGACTTCTGCTTTTGCATCAGCCCCGGTTACCAACGAGATCTACCCCGTTACCACCCGGTCCCAGGCCCCCACCACGGAAAACAGAGCATCCTCTGAGGCTCGGATGCTTCAATGTTTGGATTGTGCGCGGTATTGAGCCAGGTTGGAGCAGATGGCGGAGAACACCCCGTAGTTTACTTGAGCAGGAAGCTTCTCCCCAGGGAAGTGAGCTACGCCACCATAGAAAAAGAATGCCTGGCTGTGGTGTGGGCCCTAAAGAAGCTTCAGCCCTACTTGTACGGACAACAGTTCACCCTACTCACAGACCACAACCCGTTGGTATGGCTAAATCGAGTGGCAGGGGACAATGCCCGGTTGTTGCGCTGGAGTCTGGCGTTACAACCGTATGACTTTACTATAAACTACTGACCCGGGAAACGGCAATGCTGACGGATTATTGCGGCAACTGAACTGGAAAAGTGATCCGTGAGTACTCTCCGGACATCCCCAAGCCGATCCGTTAAGGATCAGACTGTGTATGCCGGCTTGTGGGTAAGGGGGAGCAGTGTAGCAAAATACTGAAACTGAGAAATGGTTTGGATCACTTCAGAGGTGACAGCAAAGATTAATTCCAGGAAATGTAGAGACAGAATGTCTACTGATGTCTGAATAAGTAAATTGGGTTAATTGGGGGTCTGAGGTAGCGTTCCATTCATCTATTGTTCAGTGTGTTAATGAAGTCACGTATTATCTGCTACGGGAGGTAATTGCACTCCTAGTAATGTGTCGGGCACGGTTCCATTGTTATGAGTAAATATGTGGAGCTCTGTTCATGGGGAGACAAACGTCTCACGCATACCAAATGTGTTAGAAGTAGTCCCAGGTAATTAAATCACTGTCATCTGTTAATTGTTGAAGGGAATGCCCCTGTAAAATGAGTTAAGAAAACCCTTGCATGGGAAATGATATAAAAAGCCAGCCTGGGCAAAATAAAGGGTTGATTTACTCCCAGAACTGTGTGTCGTCCAGTTACTGGGGGGTAACAGGTTGCCTTGGATAAGTCAGTACTTCCTCAGCTTCAAGGATTTCCCAGCGGACGTTGGAGCTCCGCAACAGCGGTAATCAGCGACTTTCTGCCCGTCGCCACCCCCTGCCTCACAGCCTGTCAAGTCTTACTCTCCGGGCCCCGGCTACTACTGGGTGGGGAGTGGAGAAAGGTCACTCCACCAGGGAAGGAAAGTAGAAAAGCAGGCAGGTGGCTGGCCGGGACTTGAGCCAAGGCAGAAAAACATGGGAGCGGAGCTGAATGGGCACCTGAAACTGAAGAAATATTCTTTCCTCTCCGACCAGCACATGATCATCAGAAAGGGGCACTGATAATGGAAACAAATCCCCCCCCCCCCTAAGCTAGTAGGAGTGGCGGAGCGGGGGGGTGTAATTCAGAATTTTTTTATTTTTATTCTGCACTGACTGTCTTTGAAATTGCCCCAGCCCCTGTTTAAATCCAATCCGGGGACAAAACTGGGGACAGACTTGGTCCAGGGACAGTGTCCTCAATCCGGTGACTGTCCCCTGAAACCGGGGATGTCTGGTCACCCTAATTTAGAGGCAGGAAAAAAACGTCAGATCCCCCTAGAAGCAGCTGTAAAAACGTTTGGGGGGGGGGGGTGGAGTAAACAGTGATTTCTAATGGTGGTCCTGCATGGAGATGCCCTAAATAAACTGAAGTTTAAAATGAGGTTTAGGGTGCCTGCACAAGCAGCTTCTGCATTTATTATTTTTGTTCATTTACTGTCAGGGTTATTGCTTTAATTATAACCTTAATTATTTTGACTGGCTGGTCACAATCTAGGTATTCATTTTTGTAGGGTGATTAAATGCAAAACATTGCATGTGGTTCACCAGCAAAATGGATTTTCATTTGTCCTGTTCCTGTCCTGCTTTAGTTACAGCTCAGACCTTGCTATTCTGTATTGCAGGAGTGCTTATTTTTTTTCAGACTGGCTGCACACTTGCTCTTTGGTGTATAAAACTGTACTCATCGGTGTATTAAAGTGGAGGTCCACCCAGATTTTTTTTTTAACCCTAAAATTCCTAAAAAAAATAGACAAAAATTAATAGAAACAATTAATACAATTATTCTCAACCAGAAATGCCCGTTGCTATGCGGAAGTCCCCTAATCTGCCTCTTCCTTTGGCTCGGTGGTTCTCCTTCCGCTTCTTCTTCTTGTGAATGGGGCGCGCTGCCTTCTGGGAACTGTGTGTAATCCCAGGAGGCAGCCGCCCATTCACAAAGCACCGTGCAAGTCGCGCATGCGCAGTAGGAAATGGGCAGTGAAGCCATAAGGCTTCACTGCCTGTTTCCCTTAATCAGGATGGAGGAGCCGGGACCTGGCAGGACCGAGCGATCGCCGTCGGGGGCCCGACATCGCGGCCGAGTAGGACAGGTAAGTGTCCTTATTAAAAGTCAGCAGCTACAGTGTTAGTAGCTGCTGACTTTAAAAAAAAAAAATTGCGGGTGGAATCCCGCTTTAAAGTGTTTTAAGTCTAGTTTTAGCCTAATTACTAAAAATCTCAGAGGCAGAGAGATAAGCCCCCGTACACACGATCTGAAAATCGTACGAAAAATGCCACCTTCGAATCGATCGTACGATAATCGGATCGTTAGTACAGAGCTGCCGATCAGGACAGTTCATCCGATATTATTCTATCGGACATTCACGGAATTTTTTTTCGTACGATGCCAGATCCTACGATTTTCGTTTAACCACCTCCCTACTGTGCACGAAAACCCCCTTCCTGCCCAAGCCATTTTTCAGCTTTCAGCGCTGTCACACTTTGAATGACAATTGCGCGGTCGTACGACGTGGCTCCCAAACTAAATTTGCGTCCTTTTTTTCCCACAAATAGAGCTTTCTTTTGGTGGTATTTGATCACCTCTGCGGTTTTTATTTTTTGCGCTATAAACAAAAGAAGAGCGTCCAGTTTGGAAAAAAAACACTATTTTTTAATTTTTGCTATAATAAATACCCATTTTTTTTTTTTTTTTAATAAAATTTTCCTCAGTTTAGGCCGATACGTATTCTTCTACATATTTTTGGTAAAAAAAAAAAAAATCGCAATAAGCGCGTATTGATTGGTTTGCGCAAAAGTTATAGCGTGTACAAAATAGGGGATAGATTTATAGCATTTAAATTTTTTTATTAGTAATGGCGGCGATCTGCGATTTTTTATTGTGACTGCGATATTTCGGCGGACACATCGGACACTTTTGACACATTTTTGGGACCATTCACGTTTATACAGCGATCCCTGCTATAAAAATGCATTGATTACTGTATAAATGTGATTGGCAGGGAAGGGGTTAACCACTAGGGGGCGGGAAGGGGTTAAATATGTTCCCTCAATGTGTTCTTACTGTGGGGGGAGAGGACTGACTGGGGGAGGTGACCGATGGTTGTCCCTATGTACAAGGGACACACCATCGGTCCCCTCTCCCTCTCAGGTCGTGGATCTCTGTGTTTACACACAGAGATCCACTTTCCTGCTCGTTTCCCGGGCAATCGCGGGTGCCCGGCGGCAATCGCGGCCGCCGGGCACACGCACCGGGGCCTTGTGAACGCGGCGGGCGCTGCGCGCGCCGCTGGCGGCAAGCGCGCGCCTCCTAGCTCGTTTTAAAGGGAGGACGTCATATGACGTCCTCCCAGAACGAGAGTATCCTCCGCCCGCCGTCAATTGACAGTGGGCGGGGGACAAGTGGTTAATCAGTACAGCTGTCGTTCGAAAATGCAATACTAATGCATTACAACACATGACATCACTTCCGATTTTTTTTTCTGTCGTACGAGAATTTTTGTGACTTTAGTAAACTCATCAGATTCTACGTGATATTAGCATGCAAAAAAAAATGGACAATCGGATCGTGTGTACCGGGCTTAAGAGGGGGAAATTGAGAGAAAAAGAGAAACACTTTATAGAAAGGTGAAACAAGCATGGAATTTAGATTGGTAAGAAAATGTCACGTAACTACTGTATTTTTAACGTGAAGGATTGTACATGTCAGTTGCAGCAGTTTAATAAACTATACTTCTGTAATCAGTATTGGCAACAGCTATCGTATGTGTACATTTGGCTCATGTCACTATTAATACTGCTGTTATTGATTAACTAAACTATAATTGTGTATTATCCATGCCAATCACACTCCTACTAGCAGTGAGTCTAACTGCAAGCCATATATCAGATATAAATCACAAAATGATCCGCAATAACCAGGACACAATAGTGCTCCCTAGTAGTTGCCCTTTACCACCATCTCTCTGCCGTGACGTGCATACTATATGTGTGGTGGCAGAAGGAAGACTGAGATAAATTAGAAGAATGGAGAGAATTGGAAGGTCCATGGATGGCTTACACTACAGAATGTAGTGATTTATAGCAGCAGTTAAAGTCCCTTACTCGTGTCAGTTGGTAAGCTCTGGTTATGTGAGCAACACAGCTGCTGCAACGCTAAATGGTTCCTGGTTATCTCATTGATATACAAAGAAGTAGTAACATTTCTGTCTTATGTAGCCCTTGGGTTTCCTTTTAATTCAAGCAGAACATATTGCTGGGTAGTGACATCAGTAACACTATTGATTTGGTGGCGACTCTTCTTGTTCCAGTTCACCAAAGCTTCGCCCACTGTGGAATTTCACATAACACATTTTTGGATTTTTTAATGAGTTGCTTCAACATTTAAATCACTCAGGCAATATTTGGTTAAAGCCTACTCTCTCCCCTCTTTTGTGAGGTCCTGATTTCTCTATGTAGGTCTTTAGTTAGACCTCATTTAGAATAGTGTGTCCAGTTCTGGAGACTTCACTTACAGAAATATATTGATAAGATAGAATGGGTCCAGAGATGGGCACCAAAAACAGATCTCAGGGAAAAAAAAACATAAAGAGAGACTTCAGGAACAGAAAGAAGGGTAAGGAGAGACTTGATTGAAACATTTAAATACTGTACATCAAGGGGGGAATAAGGTTCAGGAGGCAGTATTTTCAATATGAAGCCAAGATCAAGAACACCCCCATCTTCCTTGCAGGTTTTTTAACTTAAAGCGGAGCTCCACCCTAAAGTGGAACTTCCGCTCATCGGAACCCTCCACCCCTCCGGTGCCACAATTGGCACCTTTCAGGGGGGAGGGGGGTGCAGATACCTGTCTAAGACAGGTATTTGCACCCACTTCCGGGAATACACACTGTGGGTAGACTACGGGCAGTGCGTCACATCCCCTCCCCCCGTTGTGTTCTGGGAAACACACGGCTCCCAGAACACAGCGGGGACCAGTGAAAGACGCGCAGCGCTGCTCGCGCATGCGCAGTAGGGAACCGGGAAGTGAAGCCGCAACACTTCACTTCCTGATCCCCTCACCCATGATGGCAGTGGGGGCAGCCAAGAGACGAGCGATTACTCGTCTTCTGCTGCCGACGTCGCTGGACTCCAGGACAGGTAAGTGTCCTAATATTAAGTCAGCAGCTGCAGTATTTGTAGCTGCTGGCTTTTAATATTTTTTTTACGGCGGAGCTCCGCTTTAAGTAGTAGTATTGTTTCATTTTCAGCAATATTAAAATTATGGCTCCCTGAAAAAAATAGAATACAATTCTAAACGTATGCATTGGTACATGTCCCCCAGGGCAATGTCCAACCCTCCATACCCTTTTTGCCAGTCCTTGCTTATTAGTTTTGAAAATTAGCATACTTGGCAGTGTGGGGATGTCTGTTTCATAGAGCTGCCGTAATACTTCTTAAACATTGCTTACCATCCCTTTGAGAGCCTACAAGTATATTTTTCCCTCCTTCTCAATTACCTCATGGTTAGATAGAGGCAATTCCACTTTGCTAGATAATTTTTCAGGCGAGTTGAGTGACATTGTCTATAAAATTAACCCAATTTTGTCACTTTCATCAAAAACCGTAAAGTCAGACTGAAACTGGGGACTCGCCTTTTTGTATTAATTAGACCCTTAACTAATGCAGACATACACTATATGTTATCCTACTATTTCTTTTAATACACAATGCAAATTCCCTGCTTGGGTGTGATGTTATTTCTATCTTAAAGGGGTTGTAAAGGTTTGTTTTTTATTTTCTAAATAGGTTCTTTTAAGCTAGTCCATTGTTGGTTCACTTACCTTTTTCCTTTGATTTTCCTTCTAAATGTTTTTTTTCTTTGTTTTCTTTGTCTGAATTTCTCACTTCCTGTTCCTCCTCAGTAAGCTGTTTAGCAAGCTGTTCTGGCTGACTAAACACCACTCAGATGATGGTGTGAAGTTTACTGAGGAGAAACAGGAAGTGAGAAATTCAGACAAAGAAAAAAAACATTTAGAAGGGAAATCGAAGGAAAAGGTAAGTGAACCAACAATGCACTAGCTTAAAGGAACCTATTTAGAAAATAAAAAACAAACCTTTACAACCCCTTTAAGTTTTTAATCGCTCTGTACCCATTTCTGTCTAATTATGTCTGTGACTTACTGTTGCAATAAAGTTTATTTTGGTACCAAAAAGTGCAGACGTGATTTAGAAATATTCATACCCATTCGACCATCAAACGTGGCATTTCTTGGTTTTACGATTATTTCCAATGTAATCTACAATTCCTTAGACTTCCCTCCAATTTTAAATTGGGAAGATTTAGGCCAAACATTCCAGAATAAAGAATGAGCATGCAAAGTCGACCGCCGCATGTATATATACGTCGGCAGAATGGCACGGCTGCGCAAAGGGACGTACCTGTACGTCCCTTTGAATTTCCGGCCGTGCGGGCGAGCACACTCTGCCGGCGGCAAGCGCGCGCCCCCGCTGCGTGCTCGGTGAGCGTGCCCGCTGTCATCGGGAGCAGTGATCACTGTCATGTCACTCATAGTCCAGCCCCCCCACAGTTAGAATAACTCCCTAGGACACACTAAACCCCTTCATCGCCCCCTAGCGGTTCACCCCTTCCCTGCCATCATTTACACACTAATTAGTGCCTTTTCATAGCACTGATCGCTGTATAAATGACAATGGTCCCAACCAGATCACCGTCATTACTAGTAAAAAAAATTGTATTAATAAAAATGCCATAAAAATATCCCCTATTTTGTAGTGGTGCAACGGATCGGTGACGATCCGTGATCCGAACGGGTCACCCTGTTCGGATCGGCACACACCGCGATCCTCGGCCTTAGGAAAGGCCGCGGCTTCGGCCTAGCTCCGGAGCCGCGGCCATCTTGGTACACCCGGCGGCCGCCTTGTGCGTGCTGACGTCATCACCCCTCACCCTCACTGCTCGTGGATCTGAACTGGCCGGTGGGAGAGTAAGGTAAGTGGGGGCGATGATTGTGGATATTACAGGGGGAGAAGATTTTGGATATTGCAGGGGGAGAAGATTGTGGATATTGCAGGGGGAGAAGATTGTGGATATTGCAGGGGGAGAAGATTGTGGATATTGCAGGGGGAGAAGATTGTGGATATTGCAGGGGGAGAAGATTGTGGATATTACAGGGGGAGAAGATTGTGGATATTACAGGGGGGGAAGATTGTGGATATTACAGGGGGGGGGGGGAAGATTGTGGATATTACAGGGGGGGAAGATTATGGATATTACAGTGAGGGGGAAATTACGTGGATATTAGTAATTTTTTTTTTGCCGATCCGAAAATGATCCGATCCGTGACCCCTGATCCGAGGATCGATCCGATCCGTGAGTTTTTTGATCCGTTGCACCCCTACTATTTTGTAGACGCTATAACTTTTGCACAAAACAATCAATATACGCTTATTGCGATTTTTTTTTTTTTACCAATAATATGTAGAAGAATACATATCAGCCTAAACTGAGGATTTAAAAAAAAAATATTTTTGGGGGATATTTATTATAGCAAAAAGTCAAAAATATTGCTTTTTTTTTCAAAATTTACGCTCTTTTTTTTTATAGCGCAAAAAATTAAAACCGCAGAGGTGATCAAATACCACCAAAAGAAAGCTCTATTTGTGGGAAAAAGGGACGTAAATTTTGTTTGGGTGCAATGTCGCACGACCGCGCAGTTGTCAGTTAAAGCGACGCAGTGCAGAATCGCAAAAAAAATGGCCCGGTCATTGAGCAGCCAAATCCTCTGGGGCTGAAGTGGTTAAAGTGATATTAAAGTTTTCATTTTTTTGTTTGAAAATAACAAACATGTTACACTTACCTGCTCTGTGCACAGAGCAGCCCTGATCCTCCTCTTCTCTGGTCCCTTGCCAGGCCACTCCCTCCTGCTGAGTGCTCCCACAGAAAGCAGCTTGCTATGGGGGCACCCGAGCCGAGCGCTGCTCTGTGTGCCCATTCAGACACGGAGCACCCTCTCTCTCCTAAAAAAAAAAAAAAAAAAAAGGATCATGTTCCTTTAAAGCATGAGTAACAGCACAGTGCTTGTGCAGTGTAATTTGGCCCCTTGTATAATCTAAAACACCTGGCTGATCCTGCCTGGTGCTGCCCTTTGTTAACTAACCACATTTATCATGGCTTCTGAGCCCCTGATAGCGTAGTCAGTTTACGTGCCTCCATCATCCCGCTGTCTTTCCTTGCTCCATCTCCCCCCCGCCTCCCTGTCGGCTAGTGACAGTGCCACTCTGCTCCCCACCCCTCCCATCCTGCTGCTTTCATAACTTTGTTATATTCATACAATCCCAGTGTTCGAAATGTTATGTGCCCAAGTGTATGTGCTTTATAAAAAAAAGGGCAGATTTATACCTTATTTCAGAGCGCCTCTCACTCACGTGGCCGCAAGACACTCTCTTCCTCTCCTCCCCTCCTCCCAGCTGACATCATCTGGGGTTCTCGGTCTCTCCCATTGTAGTTGTCAGATCGGGAAAGGAGTGCGGTGAGTAGTCACGTGAGTGTCGAAAGGCGCTCTAAAATTAGGTACAAATCTGCATATTTTTTATAAAGCACACACACTGGGGCACATAACGTAATCTAACACGGGGGATAGTATGAACATACCAAAGTGGCTTTACAACCACTTTAAGATAAAAAAACTTCTGCCTTTAGAACCACTTTAACTGAACAGCTAGTCTAAAGCCTTGTACACACGGTCGGACTTTTCCGTGGATTTTTATCCGAATGGAGTTGGCCGGGCCCACCCATAGCATACACACCACAGGACTTTTCTGCAAACTTTCCCAAAACTTTTTCCAACATCACGTGGTTTTTCTGCTCTTTTCTGCTCTTTACCGCCACCCTTCGGTCAACTTCTGCTATTGTTGGTTGATTTTAACATTATTTGTTTTGTCCATCTGACAAAAGTCTGATGGTTTTCTGTACACACGGACGGACTTTGCTCCATCGGACTTTTGTTAGCGAAAAGTTTGTCCGTTTGCAGACCGAACATTTGTCCGATGAAAACCAAAAAATTTTGTCCGATGGAGCGTACACACGGTCGGATTTTTTGTCAAACTTGCTCAAAATGAAGTTTGTTGGCAAAAAGTCCGACCGTGTGTACGGGGCTTTAGCTTAACTTAACAAGCTGAAGTTAGAAGCTGATTGGCTACCATACACAGCTGCACCAGAATTTGCACTCTTCAGTTTTAGTAAATCAACCCCATTTTATCACCCATTTAGGCTGGATTCACACCTATGAGAATTGGATGTGGCATACACTGCATCCAATTTGCAGAACATTTTAAAATCTATTCGTTTGAATCAGTCTGGTTCACATATGTGTGTTGCATTCGCACTCTGCATTGCGAATGTGTGCGTTTTCTAGGCATTGCGGTGCGAATTACAGCCACATATTCTTCTATGGGAACGCATCTGATTCGCAGATGCATTCCATTCTGAACACAAATTCTCTCCCCCTCCTCACTACACCTCCCCCTCTCCCTGCTCAGCTGATCCGCAGCTACAACGGAGAGGAAGTGCTGAACAGCTGCTTTTTCTCTTCGCACAGAGAACAGAGCTGGAATTCACACCGGACTAGCGTGAACCCAGCCTTAAAAAAATCTATGAAGATCTTACTTAGGTGGTATATGATTCTGTATAGATTGTCCCAAAAAAATGTCTCTAGCACCTTCATGTTGCTGGCACAATTGTAGCCACACGGGTACTATTTTTCATATATTATGGTATTGTAAATCTATTACCAGCTTGTGGAAATTAGTATTTACTGTAATATCTACTATTACTGGGATTCTAACTGCTACATCTACACAGCTGGCACTACTTGGAATATCTATAGACCGATATCCAAAGCAATATCAAACAGTTCTTTTACATATCATATTTGCAGCAAGGCTGACAATCAGGAACAAATGGAAACAGACGATAGCCCCTAATCTATGTGAAGTAGTGCAGAGAGTCCATCTACAATGTTCTTGTGAATACTTTTTGTCATGCAGCCAACAGGGAAATATTGATTTCTGATTTATTTGCAATGTACGATATTAAGACTATCCAGCTATGTCTATAAAACTCATGAATTACATTATTATTACATCACTATAGTTTAATGCTTTACTGTAGTCTGATATATATTCAATGCACTGGATTTGTTAGTAATACATACTGTACATGAATAGGTTTAAAAAATAAAAAAAAGTGGAAAGAAAATGGGGATAATTGATTTACAGATTCAGCACCCAGAGACTTCTGTGGCACTCAGATTTGCCATCTAAATTTTTGATATGTTTCGCAAACTATTGGTGAATTAAACCCTGGTACATTCGACCCATCTCTACTAGAAGAAATAATTTGTCCACTTTCTTGCTATGTTGCCTTCTGTTTGCTTGTCAAAGTTATTTTGTCCTACTAGTATTAAGTAGTAAGAGCTTCCACACAGTGGTCTGGTTTTGTGGAGACTAGTGGGTGTGTAGATCCTTCAACAAAGTATTATGCCACTTTCTCTTGAACCAAGACAGTTTATTTCCTTCTAGAGAGGTTCATAAATGTGTGTGTGTGTGTGTGTGTGTAAGGGGGGGGGGGGGGTGAATTCATACTTTAGATTTCTTATTGTGACCAGGCTCCACAGCTCTGCTTGTAGGAACGTGCAGTTTGTCCTCCATCCAGGAGGTGGAGCTGTGTCATTGTACAGAGGGAAGGCTTAGAGGGACACTGGTCCTTTACAGCTTCTGTAGGTGTCTTATGGAAAGCAGCTGTCTGACTGGATGCTGCAGTACCTAGTGACTTTTGGCAACCATCTTCATTGGGCAGTGCTAATAAACAGAGGCGTTGCTAGGGGGGTGCGGGGGGTGCGGTCCGCCCCCGGGTGACACCCGCTAGAGGGGTGACACCCTCCCTTTTTTTTTTTTTTTTTTTTTTTTTTTTTTTAATTTTTTTTTTTTTTTTTTTTACAGCTTACCCATTCATTGATTAATTTCACCCCGCTGGGCTGGAAGCCTGGAACAACACCTCCAGCGCCGCGGCCGCGCCTGGTGTGTGTCCTCCGGCTCCTTATTCTTCCTATTCCTAAATTCCAATCCTCCTCCCTACCCTACAGAGCCAGCGAGCGACTCAGCCTGTCACATCATCACACTGCACTGTGATGATGTGACGACACGCACTAGCGTTGCTAGCCAGGTGCGGGGGGGCGGGCCGCACCCGGGTGACACCCACCAGAGGGGTGACACCCGTGGGTAGCGCAGCGGAACCACACTGACATTGCCCGCTGCCCTGTGCCTTAGGCTCACGCTGCGGCTGTGTCCCTCAGCGGAGCGGAAGGAAGCCGCCGCCCCCTCTGCCTCCTCTCTGTTTACATCCACAGAGGAGGAGGAGGAGCCCGTGCTCGAGAGACACACCGCTGTGTGTATCTGCCGCTCTGTTCTGAGGTCTGTAAGGTAAGGGGGGCATCTTTACTGATGGGGGGAGGGGGTGTCTGTACTGCTGGGGTCTGCACTAGGGGGAGTTTGCACCAGGGGGGCTGTAACTGAGGGGGTGTCTGTACTGAGGGGGGTCTGGTACCAAGGGGGTGTCTGTACTGAGGGGGGTGTCTGTACTGAGGGGGGTGTCTGTAACTGAGGGGGTGTCTGTACGAGGGGTGTCTGGTACTGTGGGGGGTGTCTGTAACTGAGCAGGGTGTCTGTAACTGAGGAGGTCTGCACTGAGGTGGGGGTGTCTGTACTGATGGAGCGGTCTGTACTGAGGTGGGGTGTCTGTACTGAGGGGGTGTCTGTACTGAGGGGGGTGTATGTACTGATGGAGCGGTCTGTACTGAGGTGGGGGTGTCTGTACTGAGGGGGTGTCTGTAACTGAGGGGGGGTCTTTAACTGAGGGGGGGTCTTTAACTGAGGGTGTGTCTGTAACTGAGGGGGTGTCTGTAACTGAGGGGTGGTCTGTACGAGGGGGAGTCTGTACGAGGGGGTGTCTGTACTGAGGGGGGTGTCTGTACTGAGGGGGGTGTCTGTAACTGAGGGGGTGTCTGTAACTGAGGGGTGGTCTGTACGAGGGGGAGTCTGTACGAGGGGGTGTCTGTACTGAGGGGGGTGTCTGTACTGAGGGGGGTGTCTGTACTGAGGGGGGTGTCTGTACTGAGGGGGGTGTCTGTAACTGAGGGGGTGTCTGTAACTGAGGGGTGGTCTGTACGAGGGGGAGTCTGTACGAGGGGGAGTCTGTACGAGGGGGAGTCTGTACGAGGGGGTGTCTGTTACTGAGGGGGGTGTCTGTACTGAGGGGGGTGTCTGTACTGAGGGGGGTGTCTGTACGAGGGGTGTCTGTAACTGAGGGGGGGTGTCTGTAACTGAGGGGGTCTGCACTGAGGTGGGGGTGTCTGTACTGATGGAGCGGTCTGCACTGAGGTGGGGGTTCATACTGAGGGAGGCGGGTCTATATTGATGGCGGAGAGTCTGTACTTAGTGGAGCGGGTTTGTACTGAGGGAAGGGATCTATACTGTGGGAGTGGGGTCTGTAGTTAGTGGAGGGGGGTCTGTACTGAGGGGGGACTATAGTTGTTGGGGGGTGACACCATTTTTTTTCGCACCGGGTGACACCAACCCTAGTGACGCCACTGCTAATAAATAGACATGTGCACAACATAAAAATTAGTTTAGTTTGGTTTCGTTTCTGTGCGTTTCCGTTGATTCGTAATGATTCATAATTTCGTAAAAGACGTGGGTTATCGTATTCGGACTCTTTCGTATTTCCGTAAGGGTTATTTTTCTGTTGATTCGTTTTTCCGTTAGTCTAATTTTCGTTGATTCAAAATTCGTATTTACGTTATATTTTATATTCGGCCGCGTTCCTTTTTTCGTAAGAACTATATTTTCGTTGATTTGCAATGATTTGTATTTTCGTGTCTAATTTCCGTTGATTGGAAAATCGTATTTTTGTAGATTTAATTACATTCGTACTTTCGTTACATACATTTTCCGTTTGTTCAAAACACTACTCGTCGTCATTTTGTAATTCGTACTTTCGTGAGATTGACTGGCTCATTTATTCGTACTTTCGTAACATTGTTTTTGTAGATTAGTAATCGGGCATAATTCGTAATTTTACATAATGTGTCAGAATAGAAGAAAATTAAAATATGTCAGAGATATTACAAAATACAAATATAGAAATTAGAATCTAGACAGAGTATGCTTAAGAAACAAAGAATTTCTCTCTCACAAGTCACAACTTTACGCACAAATCCAACAGAACAGAGCAACCTACCCAACCACACCCTATCTGGACTGTGGATGGAATGCACTGCAGTCTAACACAGAAAAACACACAAGGGAATAAGAAACAAGCTCATTGGGGGAAGAGACAACCTCTTCAGGAGAAGGGACAAGCTTATTGGCCATTGGCCAAAATCCAGAACTAATTCAATCAGAACTAACAAAATAGAATTTAAGTTTTTTCAAATTTTCGTTGTTTTAATTTCCGTTTTCCGAAGATTCGTAATTTTTTTTCCGTTCATTTAGATTTTCCTTAATATGGATCTTTGTTCGTTATTTTCGTTGTTTTGTTTTACGTTTTCCGAATATTCGTAATTTCACGTTTTCGATTTTCGTTATTTTTTGATCTTTGTTCAGTATTTTCGTTGTTTTTATGTTTTCGTTTTTGACTTTTTCGTATTTTGGCTGTTTCAAATTTACTAAATTTGTATTTTCATTGTTTTCCATATTCGTTCTTTTCGATAATTTGTTGTTTGTTTGTAATTTTATCAAACCGTTCGTTTATTCGTATGTTTACGAATCAACGAATGTAACGAATTTTGACGAATAACGAATTCATAACTAAACAAATTGCACATGTCTACTAATAAATAGCAAGGCCCTGTTGGGTTTGGTTCGCTTTTGGTGGGTGGTGAAGATAGGGACAGGTTCCCCGCTTGTTAAGGAGAGAGCAAGAGCATAGGGAGAGGTTCCTGCTTGAGGAGGGACAAAATAGGGAGATCACTGTATGCTTCCTCTATGTGCTGGTCACAGTAGCTGCTGCCGCAACCCTCCGTCAGCCTAGAAGAGTCGCTAGTTGAGTTCTACCAGTCAGCTAGTCAGCCTCCCCTCCAGCAGATGATGTCCTGGGTAAAGTAGGCCTTGTCTGAAATAGTGATTTACTGTGAGTCTGTGAGTATCACCGCTGCATTTCCGGTGTCAGTGCTACTGTATGCGACATGCTGTTACAAGTCTTATGCTGTTATATAAAGTATGCCATTAATGCCTGGACTATTGCATCTGGATCTGTGCCATGTAGAAGTGGTGTATTCGTTAGTGCAAGTGTTTCTGCAAGTGTTACCACCAGTATTCTTGTACCTTTCTTCAATGTTACTTTTTCAAACACAAGAACGTATACCACCTTTTGGATTGCATGCGAGTGCTCTCCCTCTACTGGATACTACAGATTTTGGCCTCGCCCACATAGTATGCCTATAAGGATAACCCATTTTTTAGTAGAATTAATTCACAGAAGCAAAGCACAAGTGTTATTTTAATTATAGCGTGGTATTTGTTTTATTTTTTTTTTCTAATGTTTTTTGATCAGAAATTTATTTTTCAATATACTGCATATGCATCACCCCAAACATCAATAAATTATGTTTTTTTTTTTTTTAATGCACTTTAACCAATTTACAGGAAACATTAATTTTAAATGATTAACCAACACTGATTAGATTTATATCAAGATAATCTTTTGCTTCCCCCAAAAATGTAAAGGATAAATATTCACTTTAACTCTATTCACGCGTACACACGATCGGAAAATCCGACAAGAAAACCGTGGATTTTTTTCCGACAGAATGTTGGCTCAAACTTGTGTTGCATACACATGGGCATACAAAATTCCGACCGTCAAGAACGCGGTGACGTACAACACTACAACGAGCCGGGAAAAATGAAGCTCAATGATTCCGAGCATGCGTCAAATTGATTCTGAGCATGCATGTTTTTTTTGTGCGTCGGAATTGCATACAGACGATTGGAATTTCCGACAAGAAAAGTTCTTAAATTTTTGTTGTCGGAAATTCCGACAGAAAAAGTCCGATGGAGCCTACACACGGTCGGAATTTCTGACCAAAAGCTCACATCGAACTTTTCTTGTCGGAAATTCCAACCGTGTGTACACGGCATATCAGGTGCACTAGTTTCCTGATTGCTGCAAGTGTTTGCCAAATCTGTAACACCAAGTGGAATCCGTTCCATGGAGGTGCACATGTGAAAGGGGCCCTAGGGAGTGTGTTTTTTTTTTTTTTGCTTTAAGTGGGTTTTGCATTTCTATACTAATCTACAGAAATGCAAAGCCTGTGTTTCGTCAGATATGGTGACCCGTCAGAATGTGTAACGGAAGTGGCATTTGTCGCCGCCATCTTGCTACACCCCGCACTTCTCCACAGTAAGGATACACTGAGAAGGGGGAAAGCGGACATCTTGTTACACCCAGAGTCGTATTGCATTTTACACTTATTTTTTACTGTAACGTGAGTTTATATAGTGAACTACTGTACTTAGAACTCCATCTGACTGGTTAGATGTTGAATTTTAAAAACAGCGGCAAGCCTGCTCATCTCACAGGTTTGCTAATCTGACAATCTTTGTTGCTTTTAAAATTAAACATCTAAACTGTCACACAGAGTTCTAAACACTGTATTTCACTATATAACCTCACCTTACTGTTAAAAATAAGTGTAAAATGCAAAACTCCGGTGGGTATAACAAGATGTCCGCTTTCACCCTTCTCAGTGTATCCTTACTGTGAAGGAGTGCGGGGTGTAGCAAGATGGCGGCGATGGAACGTCACTTCCGTTACACATTCTGATGGGTCGCCATATCTGACAAAACACCTGCTTGAAGCAGGTTGAATGCAGGTCAGAAGAATCTGTCAGCGAATTCTGAATGATCTTAGAAGCATCTCAAACCCAAAACCTACTCAGGTTATTGAACCCAAGAAAATATTTATTATATTGCAGCTTGCAAATTATTCGATATGATGGTGTTATTCGTTTTCTTTTTAGACTTTCTATCTTCTATTTTTATATGGTGAACAGCCAGCAATTTTGTTGTTTTTCAAAAGCACAAGCTTTCCAGCAGAATGTATTAGTTTACATGGCTGAAACAAACCACTTAAAGGAGTTGTAAACCCTCTGGGTTTTTCACCTTAATGCATTCTATGCATTAAGGTGAAAACCCTTCTGTGCTGCAGCTGCCCCCCAGAGCCCTGCTTTTTCTTACCTGAATCCAATCATTCCAGCGACGAGAATGAGCCCAGCAGATCCAGCCGCTGTCTCGGGTCCTCATTGGATAGATTGATAGCAGCAGGAGCCATTGTCAATCAAATCCAGTGATGCGGGAGCCGAGTTCTGCCATCTGTGTCAATGGAAGCAGCAGTAGGACTCGGGAGCAAGCCCACGTGAGTGCCCCCATGGAATGCGGCTCTGCAAAGGGGGCACTCGATGAAGAGGAGGAGCCAGGAGCCCCGCCGGGGGGACCCCAGAAAAGGAGGATCGGGGCTGTTCTGTACAAAACCCTTGCACAGAGCAGGTAAATATAACATGTTTGTTATTTTTATTTTATTTTTTTAAACAAACCTTCACAATCACTTTAACACTGGCAGGGGTTATTAAAATGATCAGCTTTTTTTTTAGTTTCAATGTTTTTATAAAATTTTTCAACATAAAAAAAAAAAGAGGTATAAATAACATTATATAAGAAAATGCATTAGAAATAGTAAAAGAAATTCCACGTTCAGAATAATATTCATACATATAAAGTGTATTAAATATATATTATGAGCAAGTAAAACATAGAATGTATTGAAAAATAAAATATACAGAACTAAATAAAATAAATTAAACAAGGTAATCTAAATATCTCATGTGATAATATAGTATATATTAAAAGAAATAAAAGGGAATAAGGTTATAAAATAAAATAAAAATGTTTGCTGTAACTGATTATAATGTGTGAGCTGGAGTTTGGCTTCAAATCTGCTAGTGCATTTAACACTCCCCCTCTCCCGGATTGACAGTGCTGCTATCTGCTGTGCCTCCTGTGCTCATTCCTTAAGAGTCGTGTCTCACTAATACCGCAGATGTGTCACTGGCTAGATCACCAGGTGAAAACGGTGGGAAACAGATTTATGTCTATAACTCACTTTATGAATTCCCTTGGATTTGTATCATCACATTGACAATCCTACATTTATGATGAAACACAGAGGAGATGGTGGGGCACACATTGGTTACTGTGTGACCCAGAACAGAAGGGTGCTCTGTCCCCTTGGTGCATAGGGACCAGCTAGGTGAAGCAATAAATGAACACAGGGAATTGCTCAACCATGATACAAAAATTTACAGTCACAACATGTGTGCCCTAGACATGTGCACTACCAAAACATTTGTTTTGTTTTAGTTTCATTTGTTTTCTTTTTTTTTTGTTTATCTGATCATTCGTTATGATCGGCATTCGTTACTTCCAATCATTCGTAACTTTGTATTCGTTCTGTTCCATTTGTTTAGATGTGGCACTTGT
This sequence comes from Rana muscosa, assembly GCA_029206835.1. Taxonomy (NCBI): domain Eukaryota; kingdom Metazoa; phylum Chordata; class Amphibia; order Anura; family Ranidae; genus Rana; species Rana muscosa. The sequence goes on along the minus strand of CM055118.1, from coordinate 527,273,809 downwards.
TACTTTGGATAATTCGTAACTTCGGATGCATTCATATTCGTTACATTCCATTAGATTAGATACGGCATTCGTTACTTCGGGCTCGGACCCTTCGTTCATTCCGACATTGGTGGTTGTATTCGTAATCGGCCCACCACAGCCTGTCTGGACTCTGGATGGAATGCAGTCTGACCAGTGGCGGCTGGTGCTCAAAATTTTTTGGGGGGCGCAAACAAACTGAAAAAAATAAAAAAAATCAATTGCCGCCACTGTGCCCATTAAACGCAGCCACTGTGCCCAAACGCCACCAGTTTGCCCCCTCAAATACAGCCAGTTTGTTTCCATATACAGCCAGTGTGCCCCCATATATATATATATATATATATATATATTATATATATATATATATATATATAACCAGTGTGCCCCCATATACAGCCAGTGTGCCCCCATATACAGCCAGTGTGCCCCCATATATATAGCCAGTGTGCCCCCATATACAGCCAGTGTGTCCCCATATATATATAGCCAGTGTGCCCCCATATACAGCCAGTTTGTCCCCATATACAGCCAGTTCCCCCCAAATGCAGCCAGTTTGTCCCCCATATACAGCCAGTTCCCCCCAAATGCAGCCAGTTTGTCCCCCATATACAGCCAGTTCCCCCCAAATGCAGCCAGCGTGTCCCCCATATACAGCCAGTTCCCCCCAAATGCAGCCAGTTTGTCCCCCATATACAGCCAGTTCCCCCCAAATGCAGCCAGTTTGTCCCCCATATACAGCCAGTTCCCCCAAATGCAGCCAGCGTGTCCCCCATATTCAGCCAGTTCCCCCCATATTCAGCCAGTTTGTCCCCCATATTCAGCCAGTTCCCCCCATATTCAGCCAGTTTGTCCCCCATATTCAGCCAGTTTGTCCCCCATATTCAGCCAGTTTGTCCCCCAAATGCAGCCAGTTTGTGCCCCATATTCAGCCAGTTTGTGCCCCATATTCAGCCAGTTTGTCCCCCATATTCAGCCAGTTTGTCCCCATATTCAGCCAGTTTGTCCCCCAAATGCAGCCTGTCCCCCCCCCAGCCCTGCACTTACCTTCCTCGGTCCGCGCCGTCCTCGATGTGTTCTCCCGCCCTCGATGTCGCTTCAGCCAATCAGGTTACCGGTAACCAGATCCGGTGAACCTGATTGGCTGAAACCTCCACACAGTCTTCTCCCAGGAACGCACCCCCGTGCGTACCTGGGAGGAGTTTTTGGAAGCCGAATACAGCGTGAGAGCTGTATTCGGAAAGCCTATCAGAGCCGCTGGCTCTGATAGGCACTTCCAAGTTACACCCACCGCCGGCCGCCGCTCTAATTCATATGGCCGGCGCTCACCAGGAGGCCGGCCAAATGTATAGTGGGCAGCGCGGCAGCGGTGACAATACACAGATTCATGCAATGCATGAATCTGTGTATTGTCTTTCAGTGGGGGTGCGGGAGCGAGAGGGGGCGGCGCTCCGGCGCCCTCTATGGACGCACCGCCACTGAGTCTGACACAGAAAAACACACAAGGGAATAAGTGAGAAGCTGATTGGCCAGAGATAACACACTAACACTGCCCATCCGAAAATCAACTGAATCTGAATATATCCAAAAGAAATATGAATACAAATGCATTCATCAATAATTTCTTTATATTCTGCGAAAAGCGAATGGTCGAAAAGAACAAAAATACGAAAAATAAAATTATCCTAATGTAATCAATTAAACTCCTAGGTTGAATCGTTTTACGTTCTTTCGCATTTTCGTTCTTTCTGACAATTTGTTTTCGTATGCATTGGTCAAAGAGTCTTTCGTTCATTCAGATACTACCGAATGAAAGAATATGCCAAAATTCGTCCAAAAACAAATTCATAACGAAAAGAATTGCACATGTCTAGTGTGCCCATCATTGAAAGGTAAGGCAAACAAACAACACTGCGAATATCACTTCACTAATAAATAGCAAAACATTTAAAACTTTTAAAATTGTACAATGCCTTTAACCACTTCAACTCTCGCACCTAGTGTACAGTATATACCCCATAAAGTGGTTGTAAACCCACTTATGCAACTTGCACCTACAGGTAAGCCTAGACCTGTAGGTGTTTGCAATATCTCCTAAACCTAAACGGTTTTGGAGATATTTTCCAAAAAATAATGCACGCCATAGACAACGGCGCTGCCACACTGTCAACGCCGGTTTTATCAATGGATAATGCCGGCTTTGACGGCTCCCGCGCGCGTGCGCGGTGACGTCATCGCCGCTCCCGCCAATGAGAGCGCCGAAGCGGCGATACCCGGAACTAACCTTCCAGAGCGATGTCTGCGGCCGGAAGGGGACACGAGGACGGCTTCGATCTAAGGTAAGTAATGCATAATGAGCTAGTATGCTAGTCATACTAGCTCATTGTGCCTTTCTCTTGCAGGTTATTCTTTTAAAAATATATATATATTTGCCTTTAAAGAGGAAGCCAAATCGTGCCATTTATAAAGTGTGCATGCGCCGAAGACATCAGCCCACGGGTATATTGTAAATATCTCCTAAGCCATGCAGGTTTACCAGCACCTACAGGTAAGCCTTAAAGGGGTTGTAAAGGTTAATTTTCTAAATAGGTTCCTTTAAGCTAGTGCATTGTTGGTTCACTTACCTTTTCCTTCGATTTCCCTTCTAAATGTTTTTTTTTTTTTTTGTCTGAATTTCTCACTTCCTGTTCCTCCTCAGTAAGCTTCACACCATCATCCGAGTGGTGTGGAGTCAGCCAGAACAGCTTACTGAACAGCTTACTGAGGAGGCCACAGCCACAGGAAAGCCTGACCCTTGCCAACAGATGCAGAGAAGGAACTTTTTCTCTGTGGGGAAGTAGTGATTTTATTTCAGAGGTCTCACATGTCTCTACTAAGTCAAATCGAGAGCTTTCCAATTAGTAGGGAACATGAAGTTTGCTGATTGCAGGGCTATACTGTACTGTAGCTCTGAATGTAGTGGATTGTCCCTTGACTCACCATGCCCAGATGTAGGTGCGGGCTCCTTTAAAGTGTTACTAAAGTAAAACATTTTTTATTAAAAAAACAAACATGTTATACTCACCTGCTCTGTGCAGTGGTATTGCACAGAGCAGCCCCAATCCTTCTCTTCTTGGATCCCCCAGGGGTGCTCCTAGCTCCCCTCTTCTTTGTGTGTCCCCATAGCAAGCCGCTTGCTATGGAGGCACACAGTGTCTGCGTGCTCCCAAGCGGTGTGGCTATGGAGCCGCACTCCATAGACTTACAGCGGGACTCGGCCCTGCCCCCCCAGTTCCTTCTCACTGCATTTGATTGACTGCTCGAGTGCTGTGTGAAGAGGAAGAGAGGGGAGAAAAGATGCAGCCATGCACACTGCTGGATCTATTCTCCCATCGCTTCTATTTCAATCAGGGAAGGGGGAGCAGAGAAATAGAAAGCGTTTTATACCTTAAAGGGGTTGTAAAGGTTCGTTTTTTATTTTCTAAATAGGTTCCTTTAAGCTAGCGCATTGTTGGTTCACTTACCTTTTCCTTATATGTCCCTTCTAAATGTTTGTATTCTTTGTTTTCTTCGTCTGAATTTCTCACTTCCTGTTCCTCCTCAGTAAGCTGTTCTGGCTGACTCCACACCGCTCGGATGAGGGTGTGAAGTTTACTGAGGAGAAACAGGAAGTGAGAAATTCAGACAAAGAAAAAAAAAAATTTAGAAGGGAAATCGAAGGAAGAGGTAAGTGAACCAACAATGCACTAGCTTAAAGGAACCTATTTAGAAAATAAAAAACAAACCTTTACAACCCTTTTAATATAGGCTTACCCGTAGGTAAAAGTGGTTGTACAGAGTTTACAACCACTTTAAAGAGTGAGCAATTTTTACATCTATGCTATGGGCGTATATATTTGGCAATAACTGTGCAATTACTAAGGATAACAAAGTAATACTTATATTTTTTAGGACAAAAAGGCTTTTTTTTAAAGGGTAACTCCACTTTTGTGGAGAAAACAAATAGCAAATAAAGGAAAAATAATATAGTGTATAGTATACAATTGTGACACAAGTCATATTGTAACTGAATGTTATTAAAACTTACCTTTTTCGTTTTCAATATGCAGCTCTGTAGTTTTCTAAAAATGCAATGCAATATGGCTACCTGGAGGTGATCTGTACCTAGAATGTGTACAGAACGCCCCCCCCCCCCAGAAACATAATTTCCTGCTTGTGTAATTGGCTCACTGATTTTCCCAGAAGTCTGCAATAAGATACAGGTCAGATTTCAGGCATCCCCTGCAACAAAAATTTCCTTTTTGGTGAGATACTCCCAATAGGAAATCACGTCTAAAGGGATGCAGACCCTACAGATTTTCTCATTAGTACCCTGAAGGTGCATAGCTGATTGATAATTATGAAACCACTCCCATTATATTCACTTTCCTGCATGGACACAAACACACAGGGATTTCTTCAGAATAACAAAAGGTAGGAATCTGTAACAAAGTTTGTTAAAGTCCTTGCAATGTACATAGATCACCCGGAGGGGAATGTTTTTTTTCTCAAGAAAAGTGGAGTTACTGTTTAATGATAAATGCATTGCAAAAGTTTTTTTTTTTTTTTTTTAATGCAATAAATAGATAAAAAACAAAAACTAAACTAAAATGTGCACTTAGAAAAGGGGTAAATCAAGTATTAAAAAAAAGATGTTAAATATAAAAAAAATATTAAAATGCTATTATTTAAACTCAAATTATCAGATGGGAATGGCCAGGAAATACATGAGGGAGCCGCAGCAAGGCAGAAAGACAGGGCGTGCTACACATGTCCTATGTACTTTGATTACTTTTTTTAGGCGTGTGTAGCACTCCCAAAGTTCCACAACTAGTTATTGAGTATTGCTGGGGTAATCAAAGCAGTGCATCATAAATAAAGGTGTAGCGTAAGCATATAGTCAGGGATCAAGCAATGTCAGGGCAGGCAGAGTTCAAGGGAGGTGAGATAAAATAATAAAACCAGTGCTTGAACCCTGTTGTAGCTGGTAACTAAACTAAGTTGTAACCAGCAGGACCTCACTCTCTGCCATATACACAGTATGAGTGTGTATTGCAGAAAGTAAAACACATGCACAGTGCAACAAATAGTGAAGCAAACAAATGAAACATAAACAAGCCAGAACACAAGAGAGATACTCTGTACAGCAGGGGTGCCCAACCAGTGGCCCCTGGAGCCCTCTGATATGGTCCGCGGAGCCCCCTGATGTGGCCCGCGACCTCCTGCTCTGGGATGGAATAGAATACTGTTATTAAAGGTCAGTTTATTACTAAAATCAGTGTATATATGGGCATATCTGTTCTGCAGTGGTTACTGGGCTGCTTTCAAACTAATCCGAAGATGCAGAGCAGTAGGGATGAGCTTCGTGTTCGAGTCGAACATACGTTCGACTCGAACATTGGCTGTTCGATCGTTCGACGAAGATCGAACGATTTGGGCCGTTCGCGCCAAATTCGAGTGACGCGAACGGCCCACAATGCACTACGCCATCGCAGTGTCATCCAGGCGCTGTGATTGGCCAAGCATGCACTGTGACCCCGCATGCTTGGCCAATCACAGCGCCGGCAGCGAGGAGAGCAATGATTGGCCACAGGCAGGATGCCTGTGGCCAATTATTGCTGAGGGTGTTTAGTACACGCCCCACACTATAAAAGGCCGCCAGCACGGCGGCCTAGTGTAGTGTGTTCCGGAGCAGGGATAGAGTAGCATAGGCAGGGACAGTGACTGTTATTTCTTTCTTGCTTAACCTGGATTCCTTTAGTTTAGGGAAAGAGAAGGATAGGTAGGGAGAGTGTCAGTGTGTTTTGTGCTTCTGCTATAGTGTGCTTAAAAAAAACATTTATTCTAGGGACAGAAAACTCTAGGTAGGGACAGTGTCAGTTTCTTTCACTCTGCAAGTCCTTGTTTCCAGGGACCTGTAAGGACAGTGAGTTAATTGTCCTTGTGCTATATTGTGCTTAAAAAAAACATTTATTCTAGGGACAGAAAACTCTAGGTAGGGACAGTGTCAGTTTCTTTCACTCTGCAAGTCCTTGTTTCCAGGGACCTGTAAGGACAGTGAGTTAATTGTCCTTGTGCTATATTGTGATTAAAAAAAACATTTATTCTAGGGACAGAAAACTCTAGGTAGGGACAGTGTCAGTTTCTTTCACTCTGCAAGTCCTTGTTTCCAGGGACCTGTAAGGACAGTGAGTTAATTTTCCTTGTGCTATATTGTGATTAAAAAAAACATTTTTTCTAGGGACAGAAAACTGTAGGTAGGGAGAGTGTTTTTTTTCTTTCACTCTGCAAGTCCTTGTTTCCAGGGACCTGTAAGGACAGTGAGTTAATTGTCCTTGTGCTATATTGTGCTTAAAAAAAACATTTATTCTAGGGACAGAAAACTCTAGGTAGGGACAGTGTCAGTTTCTTTCACTCTGCAAGTCCTTGTTTCCAGGGACCTGTAAGGACAGTGAGTTAATTGTCCTTGTGCTATATTGTGATTAAAAAAAACATTTATTCTAGGGACAGAAAACTCTAGGTAGGGACAGTGTCAGTTTCTTTCACTCTGCAAGTCCTTGTTTCCAGGGACCTGTAAGGACAGTGAGTTAATTTTCCTTGTGCTATATTGTGATTAAAAAAAACATTTTTTCTAGGGACAGAAAACTGTAGGTAGGGAGAGTGTTTTTTTTCTTTCACTCTGCAAGTCCTTGTTTCCAGGGACCTGTAAGGACAGTGAGTTAATTGTCCTTGTGCTATATTGTGCTTAAAAAAAACATTTATTCTAGGGACAGAAAACTCTAGGTAGGGACAGTGTCAGTTTCTTTCACTCTGCAAGTCCTTGTTTCCAGGGACCTGTAAGGACAGTGAGTTAATTTTCCTTGTGCTATATTGTGATTAAAAAAAACATTTATTCTAGGGACAGAAAACTCTAGGTAGGGACAGTGTCAGTTTCTTTCACTCTGCAAGTCCTTGTTTCCAGGGACCTGTAAGGACAGTGAGTTAATTTTCCTTGTGCTATATTGTGATTAAAAAAAACATTTATTCTAGGGACAGAAAACTCTAGGTAGGGACAGTGTCAGTTTCTTTCACTCTGCAAGTCCTTGTTTCCAGGGACCTGTAAGGACAGTGAGTTAATTTTCCTTGTGCTATATTGTGATTAAAAAAAACATTTATTCTAGGGACAGAAAACTCTAGGTAGGGACAGTGTCAGTTTCTTTCACTGTGAAAGTCCTTGTTTCAAGGGACAGAGAAGGACACCTGAAGGTAGCCCTTATTGCTTTTTTCCCATCTCCCTGCAGGCCATCTATTAGAATGTCTGGAAGGCAAACAAGGAGAGGCAGACAGTCAGGAGGCAATAAAAGAGGGCAAGCAGGCTCTGTGTCTGGGGGCAACAGTGCTGGTCGTGGACGCGGTGCATTGTCATCAGCACATGGCCATGGGACACGCTTGTCCTTCTTTTCGGCAGCTGGACATGTTGAGCCACATCATGCCGAAGACTTGGTAGAGTGGATGACCAAGCCCTCCTCCTCCTCCTCATCCTCTCTCACCCAGGCTCAGGGTACTGGAAAAGCAGCTGCCAAAGCGTCGTCTTCCCTGGTATCAATGTCAGACAAATCATCAGTCACTCCTTCCCTAGACCCACCATGTCCTCCTCCTGAGGAGTCCCCCGAACTGTTTCAGCACAGTGTTGGGTACATGCTCCAGGAGGATGCCCAGCGTTTCGAAGGGTCTGATGATGAAACCCAGCTAGAGGAAGGCAGTAGCGTGAGAGCAGACAGAGGGGATGCTCAAGAAGGACACCAATCTGGCAGTCATGTTCCAGCAGCTGCAGCATACTGCCAGATTGGCTCCAGTGATGAGGAGGGAGGGGATGATGAGGTCAATGACTCCACGTGGGTGCCTAATAGGAGAGAGGAGGAGGAGGAGGATGAGGAGGAGGCACATCTCCAACGAGGCAGGATGCCCTTTGGTGGCCAGCGTAAGGGCAGTACACCGACGGAATCACACCGCAGAGCTCCGCCTGTGCAGGGCGCTGCCTCTGCCCGTCATTCAAAAAGTTCTTTGGTGTGGGCCTTTTTTGAGGCTAGTGCATCAGATCGCACAGCTGCTGTTTGCAACATATGTCTCAAGCGTATATCGCGTGGCCAAAACATCAGCCGCTTGGGTACCACATGCCTGACCAGACATATGTTGACCTGCCATGCAGCTCGTTGGCAAGCCTACCTCAAAGACCCACACCAAAGAACCAAGCGGACCTCTCCTTGCACCGCATCAGCTGGGATCTCCAACCCCACTATAACTTCAGTCCTCTCTGAAACATGCACTGAGAGGAATGAAGGTGTAGAATTAGGTGTGTCACAGCCAAGTACTTGCGCCCACTCTGCTAGCAGTACACCGACGTCCGATTCTAGCAGGCAAATTTCCCTGCCCCAGCTGCTGGACCGTCGAAAGAAGTTCACTCCCAGCCATCCACATGCCCAGCGGTTGAATGCTAGCTTGGCTAAATTGCTAGCGCTTCAACTGCTGCCTTTTCAGTTGGTAGACTCGGCCCCCTTCCGTGAGTTTGTGCAATGTGCGGTTCCTCAGTGGCAGGTTCCCAAACGCCACTTTTTCTCACGGAAGGCTATTCCGGCTCTCTACCGGCATGTGGAAGGCAATGTCTTGGCCTCGCTGGACAGGGCGGTCAGCGGTAAGGTGCATATTACCGCTGACTCATGGTCCAGCAGGCATGGACAGGGACGTTACCTTTCTTTCACGGCCCATTGGGTCACTCTTTTGGCAGCTGGGAAGGATTCAGGACAAGGTGCAGTAGTGTTGGAGGTTGTCCCACCGCCACGCCTCCAAAATGCTACTACTGGTTGTGACACACCTCTCTCCTCCACCCCCTCCTCTTCTTCTTCCTCCATGGCCTCTTCCTGTGGTTTGTCCTATGAACCAGCGGTGCTCCGTAGCCGTTCACGGGGCTACGCAAGTACGCAGGCAAAAAGATGCCATGCCGTGCTTGTGCTGGTGTGTTTGGGGGACAGAAGCCACACTGGGGCAGAGGTCCTGTCTGCTCTGCAGGGCCAGGCCGAGAGGTGGTTGACGCCACGCCAGCTTAAGCCAGGAATGGTGGTTTGCGACAATGGCACCAACCTCCTCTCCGCCCTCCGACAGGGACAACTGACCCATGTGCCCTGTGTGGCTCACGTCCTTAACCTGGTGGTGCAGCGCTTCTTGGGCAGGTACCCGGGCTTACAGGATGTCCTGAGGCAGGCCAGGAAAGTCTGTGTGCATTTCCGCAGATCTTATAATGCCAGTGCTCGCCTGGCTGAGCTGCAAAAGGAGTTGAACCTGCCCAAGAACCGCCTTATATGTGACATGCCCACCAGGTGGAACTCAACGTTGGCCATGCTGCAGCGGCTGCACACGCAGCAGAGGGCCATCAATGAGTACCTGTGCGACTACGGCACCAGGACAGGGTCAGGGGAGCTTGGTTTTTTTTCTCCACGCCAGTGGGGCATGATCAGGGATGCATGCACTGTCCTGGCACCATTTGAGGAGGCCACGAGGATGGTGAGCAGTGACAGTGCATGCATCAGTGACACTGTACCTCTTGTCCACCTGTTGGAGCACACGCTGCGTGGAATAATGGACAGGGCACTTGAGGCAGAACAGAGGCAGGAAGAGGAGGACTTCCTTGCCTCTCAAGGCCCCCTTTACCCAGACAGTGTTCCTTCTGTCCCACCCATCGCACAGGAAGAGGAGGAGGAGGAGGAGGAGGAGGAGGAGGAGGAGGATTGTGTCAGCATGGAGGTGGAGGCTGGCACTCAGCATCATCAGCAGCAGTCTTTTAGGGATGATTTACAGTCCCAAGAAACCAGTGGACTTGTACGTGGCTGGGAGGAGGTGGCTGCGGATCATGTCGTCCTTAGTGACCCAGAGGACTCCGGAGCGAATGCCTCAGCAAACCTACGCTGCATGGCCTCCCTGATCCTGCAAAGTCTGCGGAAGGATCCTCGTATTCTTCGGATCAAGGAGAGGGACCATTACTGGCTGGCCACTCTCCTTGATCCACGGTACAAGGGTAAGGTTGCGGACCTTATGTTACCGTCGCAGAGGGAGCAGAGGATGAGACAACTCCGGGAGGCCTTGCAGAAAGGTCTGTGCAACGCGTTCCCAGAGACTGGGAGGTTGCAAACTCCTGGTCCTGGACAACGAGTTGCTGAGGCTTCGGCCAGTCAAAGAAGGAGCGGTGGGGAAGGTGGCCGTCTGACCGATGCGTTCAGACAATTCTTTAGTCCGCAGCCCCAAAGTATGATCGGTTCCAGCAACCATCGCCAGCGTCTGATAAACATGGTGCAGGAATATCTAGGGGCAAGGTCAGACTTGGACACCTTCCCCACCGAAAATCCTCTGGCTTACTGGGTCTTGAGGATGGATCACTGGCCAGAGCTTGCACAGTATGCAATTGAGCTACTGGCCTGTCCTGCATCCAGCGTTCTTTCGGAACGCACATTCAGTGCTGCTGGAGGATTTGTCACGGATCACAGGGTGCGCCTGTCCACCGACTCGGTTGATCGACTGACTTTCATCAAGATGAACCAGTCTTGGATCACCACCAGCTACCACACACCTGATGCTGATATAACAGACTAATTGATTTTAAAATGTCACATCCCTTCAAGACTGATGCTGATGCTGAGTGCCTGTGCTGTTATGTTGACTGGCTATCCTCCTCCTCCGAGTCCTCAATGATACGATTGATGATGATAGCTTGGAAGATCATTTTTGTTTATGGGTGCCGCCACCAGTGCCTAACGCCCAATTTTTCAGCTCCTGTTTAACAGGGGCGTGTAATTACAATTTTTGAAGCAATACTTTGCAACAGGGCTCATTGCTGTGCTCCAAGTACAGTATCTGTGAGGAGTTGCAGTGTTGTGCCACCAGTGCCTAAGGCCCAATTTTTCAGCCCCTGTTTAACAGGGGCGTGTCATTACAATTTTTGAAGCAATACTTTGCAACAGGGCTCATTGCTGTGCTCCAAGTACAGTATCTGTGAAGGGTTGCAGTGTTGTGCCACCAGTGCCTAAGGCCCAATTTTTCAGCCCCTGTTCAACAGGGGCATGTAATTACAATTCTTGATCTAATAATTCACAGCAGGGCCCATTGCTGCACCCACCAAGAGTAACTGTCAGGGCTTACAGTGTTGTGGCACCAGCACCACCATCAAAGGCCCAATTTTTACTACCACTGTTCAACAATTATATGTAATTAAAATTCCTGATATAATAGTTGACAGCAGGGCGTTCCAGCACCAACCAAGAGTAACTGTGAGTGCTTACAGTGTTGTGCCAACACCAACAACTAAGGGGCCTATTTCTGCAGAGTATATACGGCAGGTCCCTACTTTCAAACATCCAACTTACAAACGACTCCTACTTGCAAACGCAAGAAGACAACAGGAAGTGAGAGGAAATCTACCACTAGGAAGGAAAATTCTCTCCTGTAAGAATAAATATGGGAGAAAGGTGTCTCCTCTGTACTGATGCTTTATCAGCAATCCTTGTTTCAAGAAAAACACCACATTTCAAAAACAGTTGTCATTAGGACGGAAAGTGAGGTGAAATGTTCTGAACAGGGGCACAGACAGCAAAACAAATGTTACAGGGGTGATAACCCTTACCTATGTTTTCCAAAAAGTTTAAAAATAGATTTTTGGTCTGGAGCTACACTTCAACAATGTACCTGTTCAAAATTACAAACAGATTCTACATAAGAACAAACCTACAGTCCCTGTCTTGTATGCACCGCCTGTATACGGCTGTTCAGAGTATATAGGGCCTTTTTTATTTTATGTGCGGGGTTCCCCTTAATATCCATACAAGACCCAAAGGGGCTGGTAATGGGCTGGGGTAGGGGGGGGGTCATGGGGTAGCTATGCCATTTTTCTTAAAGATTTTCATCCATATTACCGGGACCAGACATTACATTAAAGCCGCAAGCAGTTTTAAATGGCTTTTTTTTCCTTTAGAAGTGTCATTTTGTGCAGGGACAGTTCTAAACACGGGAAACACGTGGCACTTCACAGGCATACTTTAGACACCCCCCAGGTACGATATTTAAAGGAATATTTGACTTTTTTTTTTTCACTTTATGCATCATTAAAATGACTGCTCCCGGAAAACGACCGTTTTTAAAACTTATTTTTGCATTGATACATGTCCCCTGGTGCAGAACCCGGGTTCCCAAACCCTTTTTAGGACAATAACATGCATAATAGTTTTTATAATTAGCACTTTAGAATTCGAACGTTCGCATCCATTGTATTTAATAGGGTTCTAATGTTCGTTCGAACTTTCGGTCCGTTCGCGGGTTCTGGTGCGAACCGAACCCGGGGGTGTTCGGCTCATCACTACAGAGCAGCGCACCTGCGGGTTACCTGCACTGAGCCATAGACTTCTGTTACCTGCGAGTTTGGTGAGCTTTCTAAAAGTGCACCAAACCTGCAGAATATAATAGAAGTCTATTGCAAAGTGCAGAAAAGCTAAAGGGTACACTGCCTTGCACCCGCGGTGCGGGTAAACCACAGTGCATCAGTGTGAACGCAGCCATGAGCCCCTTTTACACGGTCAGTCCACCCCAATTGGACCCTCCATTCACCTCCAAGGAGTGGCAGATGTAAACCGACTTGTGTCCTACCTCCAATCCGATCCAGCTGCGTCCATGTCCGCTCTGCATATGCAGAGCGGACATGGACTTGCCATCCGCTCCCTCCACTGATTGTGGCCCGCGACCAGTTACCAAGTCGGTTAAGTGGCCCTTGCGCTTCAAAAGGTTGGGCACCCTTGCTGTACAAACGAAACAAAAAAGTGTAGCGCTAAAAATGAATAAGAACTGCACACAATTAAGGTGCAGTATATAACAGTGGTATATAATTATATAAACAATGTAACATCTCTACTAAACAAACTGAATAAATAAAATATTCAAAAAGTCCTCAATAATGTGACATCTTAACCAAACAAACTGAATAGAATAAAGTGTTCAAAAGGTCCTCAGTGATGCAAATTATGTAACACAATAGACACCAGAAATACTGAGTTCATGATGAAAACAAATGGAATATATATATTGATGAAAGGTGAGTGACAATCAAAATATGGTGCTCATAAGTAAACTTGACGTGAAGAGAGTGCACTCAAAGTGACCGCCAGTGCACTTTTATATTCTGCAGGTGGCGGTCACTTTGAGTGCACTCTCTTCACGTCAAGTTTACTTATGAGCACCATATTTTGATTGTCACTCACCTTTCATCAATATATATATTCCATTTGTTTTCATCATGAACTCAGTATTTCTGGTGTCTATTGTGTTACATAATTTGCATCACTGAGGACCTTTTGAACACTTTATTCTATTCAGTTTGTTTGGTTAAGATGTCACATTATTGAGGACTTTTTGAATATTTTATTTATTCAGTTTGTTTAGTAGAGATGTTACATTGTTTATATAATTATATACCACTGTTATATACTGCACCTTAATTGTGTGCAGTTCTTATTCATTTTTAGCGCTACACTTTTTTGTTTCGTTTGTTTTCCACCATTTTTCAATTGGTTGTGTGAGCGGCTATTTAATCAGGCAGCGCGGAATTCCTTTTTTATTTGTTTCACCCTTGCTGTAGAGGCTATACAAAATGTGATCAGAGTAATGAAAGGGGGAAGCGAGTAGGTCAAACAGAACTAGGCAGAATTGGATAGGGAGGAGGTCAAGCATGGCAAAAGGAGGCCAAAAACGAAGCAAGTCAGGCAAAATGGATAAGATGGTAATTGAGAATAAAAGTTCAAAAATTGCAGCAATGCAGGGGCAGTAAGTGAAACAGGGGTTGGCAGGTTCGTGACACAATGTCTAAAGACATACAGTAGCTCCAATAGGTCATTTGCATATGTAGCGCCCTCCACTCTCTCTCTCTCTCTCTTGCTCCGGTTTCTTTCTCTCTGGCTTTTGTCTAGGGGTACCTTGGAGGAGAGAGTGCGGGGTCACCACGCCAAGCTTTCACCGCAGATGTTTGTGTGGTGTGAGCAAAGTTTCTTTACCTTCGGGTCGGTGTTTGGAGCCTCCGCTTCTTCTGTGGGACAGTGTCTGCCAGTAAATGAGCCCCACACCAATAAAAGTCCAACACTCCTTTATTTTCCAATGTCAGGATGAAACACAATCAGTTAGACCCCCTCAACGAACAGACAGGGGGTATTGGATACGAGTAGGCCTAGGCACAACAAACTCTCCTATTCCTCTATCAGCGAATAGGCTTGGCGCATGGTCTCCGCCACCAACCGTGAATATTTTGGTCGCTGCCACCGACCGGGTGAACTGTGAACCTTCCTCCTGATTGAACTTGGCCCCTGTTCGGAAAGATACCCCTCCGGGCGGTCTCCTGAGTCTCACCCGGCACTGGAAATCTGCTGCACCAGGTCTTCGGGTGAGTAGCTCCTCCGGTCCCTTACGCCTCTGGATTCGGGCACCCCACTCCCGGGGCCCCCTAGGAAATCTTTCCCTCACGGGACCCAGCGAAGGAAACTGGGCCCCAGGCCTCCAACCGAGTACCTCACCCCAGGCTGAAGGTGCCTGGGATGGAACACGAGCTCCGGGCGTCCAGGCCTAGGCCACCTGGACACCAACCACAAACTACAGCCCTCAGGCTGAAGGTGCCTGGGACTCGAACCCGTGACAAAGATGGCCGGCCCCTTTATACCCTCTCCCAGCAAGCACGGCGGGTATCCCCGCCCCACCATACAACCGCTGAGAGAGGCCAAAAAGGGGTACGGCACTCAGCGATGGTTCAACCCCAGCCCACAGGGACAGCGCCACCTGCTGGGCCGCAGGGAACTATACATCACTGGTGTCTCTGCCAGTTTTAAACATTATAGAAAAGTATATGCCCGCTACACATATTTACATATGGTGTTAGGAAAAGCATATTATGATTCTTGTTGTCTTGGGTTGTTTTGGTATTTTAGGTATGAATAAAGCATGTATCGTGTAGCATGTTGAGTTTTGTGGTAAGCTTTCCTTAGTAAGTTCTTACTATAGCCTCTTTGCAAAAATTATCCTTTAATAGTTTAGCATAAGTTTCAAAATCAGGTGTATCTGAGCAACTTCTTTTCAATCTTAAATATTGACTATAAGGAATACTGTTTATCAGTGGTGAAGGATGAGCACTTGAGGCATGTAAACTTGTATTGCCGGCTGAGGGATTTTCTATATAAAAAGGTAGAGAGACAACCATCATCTCCCAAAATCATCACAATGTCCAGAAAGGACATCCAAGTTAAGCTATAATTCAAAATACTTTTCAAGTTTAGCTTGTTGTTCCCTAAAATGTCCATAACCTTAAGGAATTCCTCAGTCATGTTTTTCCAAACGGCAAGGACATCATCAATGTAGCTATACCAGTGGCGTCACTAGGGTTGGTGTCACCCGGTGCGGTGAAAAATGGTGTCACCCCCACTCCAGCAGGACAAGCAGTAGGGCATTACGCGCCTCTCACGTCTCCGTCCCCCCAGCCTGCCGCAGTGTTACTTGATAGTGTCACCCAGGGCCTTCTTCTCAGGAAAAAGGTGCAGGAACTCAACTACGCTCCACACCTTTCCCCAAAGTAGGGGGTGGGGGGTTGAACGTGCCACAGCAACTGGGTGTGGGAGGGTCCTAAAGGGTCATTAAATGAGGGTGCTACATACAGAGTGCAGGGTGCAGCGTTCAGGTGGGTGCAGGGTGCAGAGTGCAAGTGGGTACAGGGTGCAGGTGGGTACATGGTGCAGGTGGGTACAGGGTGCAGAGTGCAGGTAGGTGCAGGTGGGTACAGGGTGCAGAGTGCAGGTGGGTACAGGGTGCAGAGTGCAGGTGGGTGCAGAGTGCAGGTGGGTGCAGAGTGCAGGTGGGTACAGAGTGCAGGTGGGCACAGGGTGCAGGTGGGCACAGGGTGCAGAGTGCAAGTGGGTACATGGTGCAGGTGGGTACAGGGTTCAGAGTGCAGGTGGGTACAGGGTTCAGAGTGCAGGTGGGTACAGGGTGCAGAGTGCAGGTGGGTACAGGGTGCAGGTGGGTACAGGGTGCAGGTGGGTGCAGAGTGCAGGTGGGTGCAGAGTGCAGGTGGGTACAGAGTGCAGGTGGGCACAGGGTGCAGGTGGGCACAGGGTGCAGAGTGCAAGTGGGTACATGGTGCAGGTGGGTACAGGGTTCAGAGTGCAGGTGGGTACAGGGTGCAGAGTGCAGGTGGGTACAGGTTGCAGAGTGCAGGTGGGTACAGGGTGCAGGTGGGTACAGGGTGCAGAGTGCAGGTGGGTACAGGGTGCAGGGTGCAGGTGGGTGCAGGGTGCAGGTGGGTGCAGGGTGCAGGTGAGTGCAGGGTGCAGGTGGGTACAGGGTGCAGAGTGCAGGTGGGTACAGATTGCAGGTGGGCACAGGGTGCAGATAAGTACAGGGTGCAGAGTGCAGGTGGGTACAGGGTGCAGGTGGGTACAGGGTGCAGGTGGGTACAGGGTGCAGGTGGGTGCAGAGTGCAGAGGGGTGCAGAGTGCAGGTGGGTACAGGGTGCAGAGTTCAGTAGCTGAGTGAGCTGGTCTGGTGGGGGGAGGGGGTGGCTGGACATATATATATTATCTATAGCTGTGTCTAGCAGAGTGACCACCTTTCACCCCCCCCTCCCCCATCATTCTTGCACAGCAACCTCACCTTGGGCTGGGACACCCCCCCCCCCCCTCGCAAGCTCATGTCACCCTTCCCTCCCGCGGCCCGCCTGTACTCACACCAGTCGGCTGTTCTGAACCTGGGCGCCGGCGGCAGCTGGAGTCTGGAGAGGAGAGGAGGGCATCGTCACACACAGCGTGCAGCCGCGTGTGTGGAGTGAGTGACGTCACATACATTATCATGTCTGCACTGCCAGCCTGAGATGTGACAGGCTGGGGCTCGCTGGCTCAGTAGGGTAGGGAGGAGGAAGAAGAGAAGGAGGACACACACCAGGCGCGGCCGCGGTGCTGGAGGTGTTTCAGCGGGCTGCGGACTGTAAAAAAAAATAAAAAATACCAGGGCTTTGACTTTCCTCACCCTCGGGAGAGCAGAGAGGGTGTCACCTCTCTAGTGGGTGTCACCCGGGTGCGAGCCGCACCCCCCCCCCAGCAACGCCTCTAAGCTATACCATGCAAGCATGTGGCACAGGTACAGTACTGTGCAAAAGTTTTAGTCAGGTGTGAAGAAATGCTGTAAAGTAAGAATCCTTTCAGAAATATATATTTTATCAATTTACAACATGCAAGGTGAGTGAACTCTAGAAAAATCTAAATCAAATCAATATTTGGTGTGATTATTCTTTAGCTTCAAACCAGCATCAATTCTTACAATTGCACACTTTGTACACTTGCCCAAAGTCAGGGATTTTGTAGGATTAAAGTCAGGTGTATAATTTACCATTTAAACCAAGCAGGTGCTAATGATCATTAATTGCATATGTAGGTTGAAACACAATCATTAACTGAAGCAGACACAGCTTTGTAGGAGCCTTAAAACGGACTGAGGAACAGCCAAACGCTGCTACTAAGGTGAGGCTGTAGAAGACCATTTCATGTCACAGGTCATACACTATGGCAAGACTAAGCACAACAAGAAGACACGGTAGTTATATTGCTCCCAGCTAAAGATTTCAAAGCAGAATGGGGGTTCAAGATGTGCTGTTCAAGCTTTTTTGAAGAAGCACAAAGACCTGGGTAGTGTTGAGGAATGTAGATGCAGCGGTTGGTCTTCATGGAAGAATTGTGGCCAAAAAGCCAAACCTCTGATGTGAAAGCAAGGCTAAGCAACTCAACTATGCATTAAAACATAGGAATTGGGATGCAGAAGGAGCAGGAGGCAGTTTGTTCACTGAAGGCAACAGTGAAGCATGGTGGAGCATTTCTGTAAATAGGGTTGGAGATTTGGTCAGGATCAATGGTGTCCTCAATGCTGAGAAATACAGGTAGATATTTTACATCATGCCATACCATCAAGGAGGCGTGTGATTGCCCCCAAATGTATTCTACAGCAGGACAACGACCCCAAACATACAGCCAATGTCAAGAACTATCTTCAGTGTAAAGAAAAATAAGGAGTCCTGGAGTTGATGGTTTGGCCCCACAGAGCCCTAATCTCAACATCATTGAATATGTCCAGGATTACATGAAGAGAGAGAAGGATATGGAGCAGCCACAGAAAATCTGCAGTTAGTTCTCTAAGATGTTTGGAACAACCTACTTGCTGAGTTCCTTCAAAAACTGTGTGCAAGTGTACCTAGAAGAATTGATGCTGTTTTGTAGTCAAAGGGTGATCACACCAAATATTGATTTGATTTGGAATTCTCTTCTGTTATTTTACATTCTATTTTGTTAATTGATAAAAATAAACTACTGGTATTAACACTTCTATTTCTGAAAGCATCCTTAATTTACAACATTTTTTCGCACCTACCTAAAACTTTTGCATAGTAGTGTATAAGGGAAGTGTGTCACTGGAAAACAATAGGCATTCCCACCCCCCAGGTACAGGTTAGCATTTGATGGAATAGAACATGTTGCTATTGTAGCGGGTGGTTACATTTAGGGGGAAGCATCTGAATGGTAACTAGGCTCAGATGCACTAATTGTTAGGTCTCATGGACCATTTCTATCCCTGGGAGATGGTACTGGTGTGTAAGTTCCCTGGGGCCTATAGGTGGCGCTGTTGTCATGGGCCCGGGTTGAACCGCAGTACAAGGTTGTGTCCTTTTCTGTCCCCTCTCGGCAGCAGTACGGCGGGGTGGGGAACCTGCTGTGCCTGTCGGGAGAGGATATAAAAGGGGGCGGTCATCTTCCAGAGGGGTCTGTTCCGCGCTCAGTCACCTTAGGCCTGGGTGCGTGTGTGTCGCCTCCGGGTGCCCTAGGCCTGGAGGCCTGGTCGGGTTGTCTCTGGGTGCCCTAGGCCCAGAGACGGAGCTGCTGTTCCATCTCAGACACCTTCAGTCTGTGGTGAGGTACTTTGGAGAAAGGCCCGGAGCCCAGCAGCCTTCGGCTGGGATCCGCCGGGGACCGAGACTCCCAGGGATCTGCCTTGCGAGGGGACCCGTATCCAGGATGAAGAGGCCAGGGAGGTGACCCTTTCTGAAGACCCAGCGCAGAGTCGTGGTGACAGATGGGGCCTCTGGTAACTCTCCGGAGGGATGTTCTTGTCCTATAAGGGCTGGTTCACTAGCGGAAGGAAGTGCGTGTTCTTTAAGTCACACTGGCAGTAAAACTACGCACCCAAGGTCAGTAGCAGTGACTTTCATCTTTTTCACCCAGTCAGTGGCAGTGACCAACCTCATGGTCTGCGGCAGAGACCGTGCGCCAAGCCTGTTCGTGCTGATCAGAGCAGGAGAAAACCAAATTCAAGTTTGTGCCTGGACCTCCTCCCACCTTATCTGACCTGTGTCTTGTCCCAACCTGTCTGCTCTCAAAGAGACTGTTTATTGTGCAAAAAGGAATAAATAAGTGTTGGACCTTTCAGTTGGTGTGGACAGTTACTTACTGGGGAGAACTAAAGACTTGTTTCTGACTACCGCAGAAATGAGGTCAGCACTGGAGGCTTTTTTACACTGGCTGCAAGCAGGCCCAGGAAACTAACACCGCTCAACCTCCCTATTCAGGAGGGTACGGGCTTGTGGTGCGGTGTGCCTCATTCTTTCCTGCGGAGGAGCCAAGCAGAAGAAAAGCAGGTAAAGTAAAAATATTACAGGTCAGTAAATTCAACAAGTCCAAAATACATTTGGGGCTGCTTTCTTTCCTTCAAAAACATTTCAACATTTTGAAAACCCAAGCTATGAGGGATGCATCAGTATAGGGCCTCTATATTTATGGCTATTTGTAGGCTGCACATCCCATCATTCTTTTTTATACAGTGGTGCCGCGTACACACGACCGGTTTTCCCGACGAGAAAACTGCCAATTTTTTGATTGGTCGGGAAAACCGGTCGTGTGTATGCTCCATAGCAGTTTTCCTGACGAGAAAACTGGCCACAAAAATTTTAGAACCTGCTCTATTTTTTCCCCGTTGTATTTCCCGTCAGTCCTTTTCTGGTCGTGAAATCCGGTCGTGTGTATGCTTTTCCGAGGGGAAAAAACCGTGCATGCTCAGAATCAAGTATGAGACAGGAGCGCTCGTTCTGGTAAAACGCTGTAGTATCACGCTGTAACGGACTGAAAAGCACAAGGCTGAAAAGCGCAAATCGTCTCTCACCAAACTTTTACTAACACGAGATCAGCAAAAGCAAGCCCAAAGGGTGGCGCTATTTGAATGGAACGTCCCCTTTATAGTGCCGTCGTACGTGTTGAACGTCACCGTGCTTTGGTCGAGCGTTTTTTTTAATGAACGTGTGTATGCAACGTTGGGTTTTGGCATGTCGGGAAAACCGGTCGTGTGTACGGGGCATAAGTTCTATTGTATCCCGAACATACGATGGGAAATGTATTATGTGAGGGCTGAGAAAGTCACCCAATAACTTGCTTGCCTTTTCCATTCAACATCCTAATCCAGAGAACATAGGCATACTTGGAGGGATGTGCAGTTCCTGTGCATTCTGGGTAAACTGTAAAATGTGTGTGACTGGAGATTCTTATCAACGAGTGACTCCCTATTTGTTTTTCTTTTTTATCAATAAGTGCTTCACTAAAGGCTTTATGTAGAATGAGTGTAAATAATTATGAAAATCTGTACATTTGTTTGATTAAATCTTCCTGTGATAATCTTTGTTTTTAGTATATCCTGACACATCTTTTCAAATTGGACATTGTTTATAATGCCTTTGTTTCCGTTTTTATCAGATAGCTTTATTATGACATTATAATTGGTTTGTAAATTGTGTAGAGCCTGCTGTTATGCTGAAGTTAAAACTTAGGGGCCATCACTGTTTATTTTTATTTGTTGTTGCTGTAAAAATACCCAAATACAGTATATGCATTAAGTTGGCAAAATTTGGGAAAATTTTAGTTTTGGTTATATGTGTGGGGTGGACTAATGTCTCAATATCTACCTGTTCACATCACTATCAAATAGTACTAGGGACAATTTGATCAGCACTCTTGGAATAATTGATACCCTTTGAACTTGAATGATTTCCTTCCAGAAGCTGTGATAAGTGCACAAAATATTGTATAATAAACTTCTTCCATTGGTCCAAATTTTACGCACTTGCAGCAATACTTTCTGTTCTTTATCATGTTACACTTTTAAAGTTAAAGTGGTTGTAAACCCCCGATTGTCACTTTTTACCTTTAGGTAAGTCTAGAATAAGGCTTACCTATAGGTAGTGGAAATATCTCCTAAACGTGCGCCGTTTATGAGATATTTACCTTGTTGTGCGCCGATGATGTCATCAGCGCATGCACTGTGAAGAAACGGACCTCCGTGACATTTTTTTACTTGCAAGTGCCGTGATCGACGGCTTCCCCGCACATGTGTGGGAGTGATGTTACGCGGCTCCGGCCTGTCACAGAGCCAGAGTTTGCGGCCCCGGAAGAAAGATGGGTGAAGATGGATGTGGCTACCAGCGCAGGCTTCGTTTGCAGGTAAGTGGCACATAATGGACTAGTATGCAATGCATACTAGCCCATTATGCTTTTACTTTGCAGGGGGAAAAAGAGGGTTTACTTCCGCTTTAAGTTTTGCGTGAATATAATGAATATGACTATAATAAATACTAATAAGCAACTTCACAGAACTCCTGACTCTAGAGAGCAGACTGTATTGCATGGGGCAACCCTTAATGAGGGTCTGAACTGTGAAAGTGGTGTATAAAAAAGGCAAGCAGAGGGGCAAATACTAGTTATTGCCTGTAGGTTCCCTGTTGCTGATATTTTCCCCATTGATGACTTACCATGTCTTTTTGTGCACTATATCATTGTGTGGGGTGATCATCTTGGTAGAGACAGAACTTTCCTCCCTTAGTTGATGATCAGATGACTATGGAATAAAATTCAAACAGCCACAGGAGAGGTTCAAAAACACAGTGAACACCCCCCCAACATCACCAAATCTCACTCCAAATCTTGTGAGACTAGCAGTCGGGGGCAGCAGTACCTTAGAGAATCTAACCCTGCATTTTATAGTGCCGCTCGACGGTCACGTGACTGGCCATCTCTCTCCTCCTCTCCTCCTAGCAGCTGACGTCAGCGGGGGTTGCTCGGCTCGGCTCGGCACGCTTTGCTGTCAGACCTGGAGAGGAGAGAGACAGCCGGTAAAAATAATTATTTATCGGCGGATATTTTAGAAAAAACATACAGTGGGGCACAGCATTTATTATAAGGGCTCTTTCACACATGCTGTCCGATCAGGTCCACCTGTCCATTTTTCAGGTGGACCTGATTGGACGCTCCACGCACCTCTATGGAGCAATGGATGTCAGCTGTGACATGTCCACTGACATCCGGCACTATCTGATCCGCCAAATCCCGACGAATAGAAAGCGTATTTTCCATCCGCCTGGCGAATAAGATCAAATGGAATCGAATAAAAATGGACAAGCGGATCCGTTTTCATCCGATCTCCAATAGAGAACAACGGGACTCTGACAGGTCCGTCTCTGCACAGTGAGTGGAGATGGACCTGTCATCCGCCTGCTTAGCAGGGATCAACGGATCGAACCCCCGCTAAGCAAGCGGAGTCTGTCAAAACAGACAGCCCGAGTGAAAGGGGCCTAACAGAGGGGATGTTAGCAACAACAATAAGTGGGTTAACAACTACTTTAACGTCTTGCCGACCAGCCACCGCAGTTTTACTGCGGCAGCATGGCACAGCTGGGCGAAACAACGTTATGTTACGTCGCTTGGCCCTGTGGCCACTAGGGGCTAGCGCGCGCCGCCGGAGGCACGCGCCCGCTGCTCATCCCTGGAGCCAATGTGAGTGCCCGGCTGGCGCGATGACCGCTGGGCACCCGCAATCGCTTATGACACAGCGAGAATCGGGATTTGTGTGTGTAACACACAGATCCCGATTCTCTAGCCTCGTACACACGGCCGAGAATCTCATCGTAAAAAACACGTCGTTTTTTTCGACGAGATCCTTGGACAAGAAACTTGTCCTGGCCGAGTGTATACATGCTCATTTCAAAGAACCCGCGGTTCTTTGAATGGAGCGAACGTGGTGACGTAATTGAATACGACGAGCATGCGCTCGTCACATTCGATGCCGTCGCCGCCATCTTTGTACACCCAATCCTATGCCTAGGAAGCTACCACGCATGTGTCAAAGTCATTTCGAGCATGCGCGGGCTTCCCGGAGGACAGGTAAGTGTACACACACACAATTTTCTCGTCGAGAAACAGGCTGACGAGAATCTCGACGAGAAAATAGAGAGCAGGTTCTCTATTTTCTCGTCGAGATTCTAGTCGGTTTTCTTGACGAGAAACCATACACACGAACAAATTTCTCGGCAAGAAATCTCTGCCAGCAAGTGAAACTCGGTCGTGTGTACGAGGCTTCCCAGGGGAAAAAATGACTGATCTTGTGTTTATACAAAGTATGAACCACAATCTATCATTTCCCCTAGTAATTCCCATTCCCCTTTCAGTTAGAACACAGAGAGGGAACACAGTTAACCTCTTGTTCGCCCCCTAGTGTTAACCCCTTCCCTGCCAGTGACATTTTTACAGTAATCAGTGCATTTTTATAGCACTTATCGCTGTAAAATTGTCATTGGTCCCAAAAATGTGTCAAAAGTGTCCAATCTGTCTGCCATAATGTCACAGTCCTGATAAAAATCGCAGATCGCTAGTAGAAAAAAATAATAATAAAAATGCCAGAATTCTATCCCCTATTTTGTAGACGCTGTAACTTTTGCGCAAACCAATCAATATACGCTTATTGCGGGTTTTTTTTACCAAAAATATGTCGAGGAATACATATCGGCCTAAACTGAGGGAAAAAAATGTTTTGTTTTTTTTTTAAATGTGGGATATTTATTATAGCAAAAAGTAAAAGATAGTGTTTTTTTCAAAATTGTCGCTGTTCTTTTGTTTATATCGCAAAAAATAAAAACTGCAGAGGCAATCAAATACCACCAAAAGAAAGCTCTATTTGTGGGGAAAAAATTACGCAAATTTTGTTTGGATACACAGTCGCACGACTGCGCAATTGTCAGTTAAAGCGATGCAGTGCCGAATTGCAAAAAGTGCTCTGGTCAGGAAGGGGGTAAAATCTTCCGGGGCTGAAGCGGTTAAGAAAGTGTGGAGCTTGCCTTTCCTGATCTCTTCCTTAGCAAAACACTATTCCCCTGGCTGTCAAGCTAATGATGTACCTATGGTACTTTATTTGTAATTAATGAAAAAGTATACAAATTAGGAGCAGGAGAATTGCTAGGATTACAAAAGACCCGAGGCACCTTTTATAAAAAAAAAAAAAAAAAAAAATGAAACTATTCCATTGCATATAATTACCGTATATACTTGAGTATAAGCCGATCCGAATATAAGCCGAGGCACATAATTTTACCACAAAAAAATGGGAAAACTTATTGACTTGAGTATAAGCCTAGGGTGTCCATTTGCATGCCTCACTGTGTCCATGCCTCACTGTGTCCATGCCTCACTGTGTCCATGCCTCACTGTGTCCATGCCTCACTGTGTCCATGCCTCACTGTGTCCATGCCTCACTGTGACCATGCCTCACTGTGCCCATGTGCATGCCTCACTGTGTCCATGCCTCACTGTGTCCATGCCTCACTGTGTCCATGACTAAACTTACGTTTAACATGGGAGACTATGGAAGGGGTGCCCGGCTTTGAAAAATCGGTGCTCCCTGGCCATAGGTCCCCCAGACAGAAAACTTTGCACACTTATAGAGGAGAACTGGGGCTACATGTGTGCCTCAATCGGGTCCCCAAAGTCTGGGAGATCAGGCGCAAAAAGGTGACTCGAGTATAAGCCGAGGGGGGCATTTTCAGCACAAAAAAATGTGCTGAAAAATTTGGTTTATACTCGAGTATATACGGTATGTGCACAATGAAAATACCCAGAGAGCTAACGCTTTGTCTGAGCCTACCTCAAAGAAAAACTTCCCTACATCCCCCAGTACAGGTCCCCCGAATCCCCTGAATACAGATCCCCCACCCCAAATCCTTCAATAACAGTTCCCCCTTTAATACAGATCTTTTGCCCCTTCCATATTTCCCCAGTCCAGATCTCTCTCTCTCCCAGTACAGATCTCCCCTTCCTTCTGTACAGAACTCTCCCACATTCAGTGAGTGGATGTTTTCGCCTTGGTTGTGTCATATGACACTGTGCAATATGGCTGAAGAGGAGCCTTCCTCGGCTCTGTACTGTATCTGAGGTCTAAATAGAAAAAAGAGTGCGCACCAACCTTGTGCATTATTCTTAGATATATTTATTAAAAGAATAAATTAAAAACTACTCACACAAACATGTGAAAGAAAACTGCAATATAAAATAGTCTTCAGGTGATGGCAATCATTCTGACGACAACAGTCTCCAGATGATAATAGAGAATACTTTGAGGGCCACTGCCGGCTGGCGCATTTCAAAGAGATACCTTCTTCCTCAGAGGTCTGACAGGGGGATGAGCCAGAGCTACAGTGCAAGTGTCACTGCATCTCTAAAACAAAAACAAAAAAAGAGAAATAAGTCAGACAATTGCAGTGTTGGGTATAGGGCACCCCCCCCGCAAGAGATGCAAGGCACGTGTCCTAGGTGCCCATCATTAGCAATGCCAATGATTAGGCTTCTCTGGCTCTCCTAATCTTCATACTAGCTGAGTAGTGAAGGCCAGAATGAAATACTAGTTACTGTCAGATCAGTGTCTTAAACATTTTAACGCCAACGACTGCCAGGCAACTAAAATTTTCAGAAACAAGTCAGTATTGGCGACCTCCATGTTTCTCTTGGTGCAGATTTATTTTAAGTACACATTATAAAACCAGTTTTTCAAAAAAAGGATAAACTTTCCTCCCCGCCCGCAACCTTCTGTGATACATCACAGGTCACAGAAGTCTGCAAGACCATTCCAAAGTTCTCGTTTGAATATTTGCTACTGCCACCAAGATCTGCACCTTTCTTTCAAGATCTGCACCTGCGGCGCCTCTGCGCAACGCAGCTCGCGTATGCGCAGTGGGCAACCAGGTGTGAAGGCACAAAAGTCACAACTGGTTGCCAGCAGTTAAGTTGGTTGCCGGGGACCATTGTTAATTTTATCGACTAAAACGACTAAAACATATTAGTCGACTAAATGAATACTATTTAAGTCGACTAAAATACAACTAAAACTAAAATGGCATTTTAGTCAAGACTAAAATGGAATGTAACCAAAATGCCATTTTAGTCAAAAGACTATGACTAAAACTAAATTGAAATTTGACTTCAAAATTAACACTGGTCTGTAGTGCATGCTCATACCTCAATACCATAAATAATAACATATTCGATTTTTCACTCCAGCAGTATATAATGAGTTTGGAAATTGTAGAGAAATGTTAACTAATGCATTACAATTTTTAATTACACCCATTAGATTTTAGACGACTAAAATTAGTTTTAGTCAACTAAAATGTACTGGAGATTTTAGTCGACTAAAACGTACGACATTTTAGTCGACTAAAATGTACTGGAGATTTAGTAGACTAAATACGACTAAAACTAAAACAATTGCAGAAGATTAAATGGGACTAAAACTAAAATTCCATTTTAGTCTTAATAGCATGGAGAAAGGATTTGGGAGTTTATATCAAGTATGCGACCGAGTTGGCAGTGTGGACATGGAGTGGCTGGCAAATATAGAATACACCTAATAACATTGTGTCATCTTATATAAACAATAGCATAACATAAACACATGGTATAAAATTGTAATTGAGTTTATTAAATAAACATCACATAATAGCATAATAGCATAGATAGCATGTTAATTAATAAAAATGACACAATGATGGTATTAAAACCACCAGACTCAAAAATCCATGTACACATACATATAGCAAAGCCATAACATATTGGTCTAGGCCAGTACAGCATATTGTAAGAATAAGTTGGTATCACTCTTTATTTAATGATCATAAAGGCATCTATATAGCTTGACGCGTTTCATGGATACCTCCAATCTTCAGGAGCAGATGCAGTATGTTGTGGAATTTTAGGCTGCTGTTTACAGAGCACACAGCCTATAATTCCTGTGCTATCTAAGCACACATCAGATTTCATCTTCTTGAAGTAATGCTATCGTTAAGTTAAGTTTGCTAAAGTCCACTCACCGTTCATTCCATCATTCAATCAAGGAAACCACCAACACAGGTCTTCTTATCAGGCCATTCCAGCAAAGACTGTCAAGCCCAAGCCTACTCATAGGCTTTTATTAAACTCAAAAGATCTCAAGACAGGAGGTGATTGGCTGCAGCAACCAATCCCCTCCCCATGGGCGGGAACCTCATAGGATGTTCCCTCCTCACAGGAAAATGACAATACGTGGACATTCCTTCCAACAGGATATGTCATACATGAATATAATAACGTATGATGGCTAAAGTTACCGTTGATAGGAATTCTTATTCTGCGCCATTCCATAGAATAACGCATAATAAGATTATACTATTATTGAATGGGGGAGGGAGGCTATCTGCAGACGCACACTACGAATTCCAACCAATGTTGATCAGACATAGCAGAGACAAGAGCGCCCATCCGCCCATAACCAATGATGTCATTGCAGAGCGAGCATATCCCCTCCTTAACGATCGTCCATGCTAATGCACAGAGGGCCCCCGTTGGTGGACATATCCGCCCCCTGCAAACATCACACTCCAACCTCAAGACGTTTTCCCCTATCAGACGGGATTCAACCAGCCTCAGACTACCCCAATCAGCTCTTTTAGAGCGGGTTGCGGAAGTACTAAAACTGGGTGACACTATGACAATACATATTAAATACATCTCCATAAAAATCTCCACAACAGTCCTCCCTTTTTTGTCATATGCACCCCATGTGTCCCTCGATGAGAGTTGATATGCTTCTTACACCTGGAAATCAATCAGTTATTAGTCCATAAAAAGGAAAACACGGCTTGACATGTAGACTCTACTCTTCAGGGGCATGACTTGTAAAGGAGGACACGACATGGTGAGCTGTAGTAATCGCCGATCCATCTGTGATTCTCTGTCTTGTATGTGGGTCCGGCTTCGGGGCGTCTCATCAAGGAAACTCTGGTCACGCGTCAAATCAGGCAACAGGAGCCTCTCGTCACGACATAGAAAGAATAGAAATAAAAACGACATGAGTATATATATTCCCACTTCCTTTAACCACGATCCGCTGTAAAATAAAAAATTAGATCCCCAAAGATTCCCAGACCCTTAAAAAGGACTCCCAACCTTCACTTAGCTACAGCTCTGGCTTCAACAATTACATGAAGAACCCTATCCTTAACGGATGAGAATTGTTCAATTGTATCCCAAGCCCGAGCCCCCCCCACCTTGTACATGCAGGACCCCATGCCCAGACCTGGTCGGGATTGGTGAACAAATCCCTACTAGCTGTCCCTGCCATTCTTAATTTCCTGCGCCATCAGATCCTTGCGATCGGCCGCGACCTAAAATGTTGGGACAGCTTCACCATCGCGCATGAACCTCTTGCTTTGGGGGAATTACCTTTATAAGCTGCAGATCCACATAAACACCAAACTAAAGTTCAAACACACTTGTGGGCTGCCTAGATACCCAAACCGACAAGAGACAGAGCCATTAAAACTAAAACCAATTTTACCCTCTAAAAATACATCGTTAGGTTCCTTTGACAAGTGTCTGTCTGGAGTCTTCACTAGTTTGTCAAAACTCCTCATACCCATAATAACATCATAAATGTCATGTACCGCTGTCATCGCTGGGGACTAAAACTCCTCATACCCATAATAACATCATAAATGTCATGTACCGCTGTCATCGCTGGGGACTAAAACTCGGTGAAGACTCAGAACAGACCATCGGTCCTGTTCGCTTTCTGAGCTAGTCAGGACATACACTTTAAATAATAACTTGGGATGCTTTTCACCGTTACCCTCGCTAAAATTTACTAAACAACAAAAATATAAATAAACAAAGATACTCCTCATTCTTTGGTGTGGTTGAGCCGCTTCTTGCAGTGGCTGGCGTGGTCTCATCCCTTAAGCTTCTTTACAACGACCCAGTCACCTGGTTGGAAAGAATGTAAACTGATTATTGAGTCGGGTCCAGGAGGGACTCGTGAAAACCTTTTGGTGGACATTTTGAAGTTCATGTCACAACGATCGCACCCACCCCATCAGCCGAGAATATAAGTGACAGCTAATGAGGAGAGTACGACCCTGATTTTGATTGACCTCCAAACAACCCTCATATGACAATAACCCAGACATCGGGACTGTGGTCACTGCATAACCTGTGCGTGGCTTACAATACCTGAAGCCATTGACAAAAGGTTCTTAGCCTCTGGGATGGGAACCTACTTCACCAGACTGCTGCTTGCCGATTCAAATTCTATCAAAGAAAGACAGTCTTGGCACAAACTTGGTTAGAATTACAGAGGTTATTATTAGTTTGACAAAAATAAAAACTGTCACTCTTACATTTATCATTCTCCCCCCTTTTCTTCCTCATTACAGACTGAAGGAAGAAATGTGTGGTGCAGGAAAAAAGAAACAATGAAATAGCCTATGATACTTTTACCGCCTTAGACTCATATTTATCCATATGTACAGCTGTCTACATACACCTGTTCTCTGTGTACAAACTCCTTGGACCTGAAAAATACTTATAAGCAAAATCATTACTCTATCCTTCATATTTAACCTGCAAAGAATGGTAAAACAATAATGACATTCCTGTACATTGGTAAATTGTCAATGACATTCTTTCAAAACTGATTCAAACAAAACCCTCTGTAACCCTTACTTTTCCCGTTCCTACAAACATACAACAGCCGCGACGCATTGAAGGATTGCCGCGGTAAGTTCGAACATATTCACGTTACTACATACAAACATTCCGATACAAACGTGGGGGAAATACTTCCCAGTTTCCAAAACCATAAATGAAAAAAAAACAAAAACAGCCAGAATTCTACCTTCACTCTTTCAGCAATAGAAAAAAATACAATGGGAATATGAGAGCAGCTCGAGAAGCTTGCATGGACCAGCCATACAAAGTTCAAACAAACAGGCATGAGACAACACCTCCATCAACACTCATCATTACAGATTTCTGAAGCCGCAGCTCAACTACATCCATTCCAGAGGGATACCCAAAATAGTATCCTTGGACCACCTATGTTAATCTTTTTGGGGTTCAAAGGCCTTTGCCCCAAAACTAGGCTTCGTGCACTGTGTGACCGTCTGACTATGGGAAGCCTCCATTCCTTCCCTTTGCACAGACCTCCTTGTGTCCATGGCGATTCGAATCGGCTTATCATCTTAAACCTGCGTCCAGGTTAAACCGTTGCACCCATTTCGGAGATCACCGCCCGGTGTCTTCTTATACGGTGAATTGCAGAACTACAACCACTATATGGTCAAGTCCTCCAACTAGAAACCCTAACCGAGGTGTCAACTCTATGGCTTGTTGTCCCAACACTTTTGGAACTACAGCAACAACCACAGATCAACCCCCGAATTAGGCCTCTACCCCTCACAGTGTATGCATACACAAGCGTTTTCCGCTATACACCCATACACTGCGTTGTCAGACTAAACCTCACAGAACAATTACGCCAGTTTACCACCTGCAGAACAATGTGGCTTCTCTCTGTATCTAGATGATAAAATAATGGTGCTACCCCCTGTTTTTCTCTCTACCCAAAACTGTATTTACAGTACAAAACTTCACAAAACTGGAACAAAATATAAAACACTTTTAAACGCCAAAATGCTTTCCATTTTCCTTCCAAACACAAATCTCATTTCTCACCTTTAAAAACCCCAAGCTCCTCCCACTAACTTTCTGCTGATATATAAATGCTGAAAAGAAACTTCCGGTTATGCTCAGCTCTTAAAAAACCAAACTGGTTTATTTACATATCAATTGTTCAGGAAGAGGGAGGGGGAGGGGGGAGCCCAGCCACATTGCTGTGTCTATCAAGACTCCAAAAAAATCCATGGCTACACATTATATATTTCAACAATTTAAAACCTTGTCAAGAAAATGGTGGAATAAAACCCCCCTTTGCAAATGGGAGGGTCCTGACCCAAACATCCCCTGCAAGCAAAACCACAAGTTGACTCAAATACAAAACTCCTGCAAAAAGATGGCTCTAGGGGTTTCGACCAAAACCCCCACTCCTCCTCTACAGGCTATACAATACAAGCTTCAAAACATATGAATTGCCATCTGGGAAGGAAATATTTAAACATAAAAACACATCATTGTACAAAAACTCTGTTAGTCTTACAATCCATCAAAATTCAGTGTAAAGTGAAGTTTTTCATATACTGCAAAGCCAGCCGACCCTGCAATAGCTTACATCTACTTAAATGAAAACAGAGAAATCCCCCCTCCTAACACCATGTGCATGGAGTTTGCATGTCCTCCCTGTGTCTGCGTTGGCCTCCTCCCACACTCCAACTGCTGGTAGGTCAGCCAGATCCTATCCATAAATAGGCCCCAGCATGTGCGTGTGTCCGCAAGCGCGGCGTGGCCCCTCGGGGTAAAACCGCGCTATTTTAAGATACCACTCAACTCAAAAGGCGATGCTTAGAAAAGCAATTTAAACCAGCAAATTCATTAAACAAAAACCAGTCTCTCAGTATGTCCCCCTGGTGTCTCACTACTCTCCCCAGCAGTGCACAGGTCAAACTGTAAACGCATAAAACATAAGAAAACTGCGCCGATCAACAAATGCCAATACAGCATATTCAGGAGTCGTGTTTGCCAAACTGGAACTTCCTATCTCAAACTGTAAACGTCTCTCAAAATGGCCGACAAGCCAGGACTACAAAATGGTGGATGACCCACCACAGCACCTCATGGACAACAAAAATTGCGCCATTGACGCATGCAATTTTTCCCGCCAAAACCAGCATCTCTTTGAAAGAAAATCAAAAATGTTTTTCTCCACAAAGACTGACTACACCATTGAAACTTTTCTAAATTATCATCAAAATCCACTGAAAAAGGTGTCAGCTATACTCTACAAGGACCACATGTACACTTACAAACTTAGCCTCCCTTTGGCCAACTAAACAGCACATTCAATAAATGTGAGTTACATGACAATATTAAAAACATATTAATTTCTCTAAGTTCATATACTCTGAGATATTCACCACGTCTCTACCTAAAGTTCACACACAGTGGCCTCAGCCTGGCCACTTGGCAGGAACTTTCAACTCAAAAACCAAACACTTAATATTTTTACACTTATGGGGACATGTGTCTTTGTCCCCTATAAAGGCAAAAATCACAATCTATTCATTTCTATTTTTCATAGAAATCACAAACACTACACACATACAGTATATTGTTGCTTGTACATCTGCTCAGAGTTTCTTTCCCTCAGGGCGTTTCCCTTCCAGCACCATTGTCCTTCCCTTAGGGCATAGCCCAGCAACACAAAGCCCTTCCCCCATTCAAGCACATGGCAGCCAAGCAATCTACTTTACAAACTGTTCAGTGCACTAAATACCACATCTATACCTTCATTTCATACACAATATACAGTCTATATTTCTCGCTTAGTTACACTCTTACAGCCCACAGTTTCCATCAGATCATCTCTCAGGGCCCTCCCACTACAAAACATGCTATTTACAGAAAGTCACCAACTTTCACCCTTGTACCTGAGATGCTGGCAGCCCCTCCCCCGCTAAACCTCATGGCTCACAAAGACCAGGACAATGCAGCAGCCATGGCTGGCATCAGACTTCTCAATACATCGCACAAACAATCACACACAGGCATACACAAACAAATTCACAGGCATCCGATCGGATTCACAGACATACACACACGCTGCAAACTTGAAACATTATTTCAAAAAGACAATTTTTTTTTTTGTTTGTTTCAAAGTACAGCCTCTTTACACATCACATCGCAGGTCCACTCTCCCCCCTCTGCTGATCTGATGCTCAAAGAGGCCGCAATTGGTCCCAACCGTGAGTCGCCATTAACTGTTGTGGAATTTTAGGCTGCTGTTTACAGAGCACACAGCCTATAATTCCTGTGCTATCTAAGCACACATCAGATTTCATCTTCTTGAAGTAATGCTATCGTTAAGTTAAGTTTGCTAAAGTCCACTCACCGTTCATTCCATCATTCAATCAAGGAAACCACCAACACAGGTCTTCTTATCAGGCCATTCCAGCAAAGACTGTCAAGCCGACGCCTACTCATAGGCTTTTATTAAACTCAAAAGATCTCAAGACAGGAGGTGATTGGCTGCAGCAACCAATCCCCTCCCCATGGGCGGGAACCTCATAGGATGTTCCCTCCTCACAGGAAAATGACAATACGTGGACATTCCTTCCAACAGGATATGTCATACATGAATATAATAACGTATGATGGCTAAAGTTACCGTTGATAGGAATTCTTATTCTGCGCCATTCCATAGAATAACGCATAATAAGATTATACTATTATTGAATGGGGGAGGGAGGCTATCTGCAGACGCACGCTACGAATTCCAACCAATGTTGATCAGACATAGCAGAGACAAGAGCGCCCATCCGCCTATAACCAATGATGTCATTGCAGAGCGAGCATATCCCCTCCTTAACGATCGTCCATGCTAATGCACAGAGGGCCCCCGTTGGTGGACATATCCGCCCCCTGCAAACATCACACTCCAACCTCAAGACGTTTTCCCCTATCAGACGGGATTCAACCAGCCTCAGACTACCCCAATCAGCTCTTTTAGAGCGGGTTGCGGAAGTACTAACACTGGGTGACACTATGACAATACATATTAAATACATCTCCATAAAAATCTCCACAACAAGTATCACTATCTATAAAAGATATGTAGAATTGTTTAGGGGCTAGCCAGAGGACAAGCAGGAAAAATTGGAGATGAATCTTGGACTAAAGGTGGTAACCTTAAAACGTCCATTATTACTTACACAGGACCAGTGTGTGCGGGTGAAGGGCACCAAGGGCCAGGGCCATCCAGGGGTATAAACATATTATCAATCCCGGGAGCTGAAGCAGTACCCTAAAAGGCAGCTAGATGGAATGCCAGTGGGAAATGGATATCCCTGAGGAATGCTCCAACATAGAATAAAACTTGTAACGTGATATAACCACATCACCATGACCTGTAACAATGAAAAGTACTAGTGAGTGACTGTGAAATTATATGTGAATATGACATAATACTCATTATGGGTAGGGATGTGTAAATACCAACAAGATATAACTTAATGGTATATTGGCAGTGAGACTCATAAATTGGAAGTGAAAAAAGAGGGGGGTAGGTTTGCAAAAGGTAAGTGACACAATATTGGCCAATTTTGAGGATTTTTAAGACAAAAGCCTCGTACACACGGCCGATTTTCTCGTCCAAAAATGACAAGAAAACTGCCGAGAGAGCTTTCTTGTCGAGAAAACCGTTCGTGTGTATGGTTTTTCGTCGAGAAAACTGCCGTGAATCTCGACGAGAAAAATAGAGAACCTGCTCTCTTTTTTCTCGTCAGGATTCTCGATTTTCTCGTTGTGTTTCTCGTCGGCCTGTTTTGCGACGAGAAAAACGTTTGTGTGTATGCTTTTACGAGTCTTCAAAAAGCGCGCATGCTCAGAATCAAGTATGAGATGGGAGCGCTTCTTCTGGTAAAACAAGCCTTTGTAATGGAGATAGCACATTCGTCACGCTGTAACGAACTGAAAGCACGAAGACTGAAAAGCGCGAATCGTCTCTTCCCAAACTTTTACTTCACACGCGGTAACACAAGATCAGCAAAAGCAGCCCAAGGGGTGGCGCCATTGAAATCGATCTTCCCCTTTATACTGCCGTCGAACGTGCTGGACGTGACCGCGCAGAACAACAACGAGATTTGGAATTGACTGTGTGTATGCAAGGAAAGCTTGACAAGAATCTCGTCAAGCTTGGCAAGAATCTCGTCAAGAAAAACGACGTGTTTTTAACGACGAAAAACTCGGTCGTGTGTACGAGGCTTAAGACTAAAACTAAATCGAAATTTGCTCCCAAAATTAACACTGCCGGGGACCCGAAGCCTGGGGTAGAACCGGTCTAGGTAAGCACACTGCTGGATCGTGGGACAGGTGAGTGTCTGTTTAATAAAAGTCAGCCGCCACAGTTCTTGTAGCTACTGTACTGAATTTACATTTTTGCATAACTGACTAAAGCTCCTCTTTAATGGAGGTAAAGGACAAATAGCTGTTCACTGTGAAATTTATTTTTGTCATGTTGTACGCAGGTAGATTGTATTTGCTCCACTGAATAATATCATAAGAATAATAACCATGCATTAATTAGGTGTTTGTGACACTTAGAAAATAAACAATAAAAAAGAATGAATCAATCAATATATTTTTCCCCATGTCATAGTCATCAGACTAGATACTTTGTGATTCTTATCCAAGCTTGAATCTATCCCCTTGTCTGCATAGGAGCTGAGTAGGGCTGCTTGTCAGTCAATGTACCATATAATATGATTACATAGTTCTATATATATTCTTGTAATACAGCTGTTATACTTCTTGCTATACTGTATTCATGTATGAATCCTTTATTCATAAACGTCTGTCCACCGTTTTATCATGAGTTCATATTCTTTTTAAGTTTCTGATTCAGTGACATGGATCTTCCACAGCGTGGTGCTGCTGCCCTTCCAATCTATTTTATATTGTAATTATTACATACTTTAACTTTTTTTTTATATTTATTTGTGAGTTCCAATACAACTGCAAACAATGATAAATATTAATTAATTCTGGTGAACATTTATACTAAAATTCAGTAGAAAAATCCCTTGTAACCAGCTTAATGTCATCTAGCTTTCTAAATAAGGTGTCCCAATTTTGCTTTGAGGTTAGAGCCAATGAACAACTCACGAGGGTAATAATGGTATTGTGGATATTTTTTTATTTTAAGAAAATGTATAGGAGTAGATATTATGCAGTGAAAAGTTTGTAACATGTATTGCTATACAGTAAGAAATTTAGTGCTAATATGTAATTACTGGTTTGCCTATATATATATATATATATATATATATATATATATATATATATATATATATATATATATATATATTCAAATTATTTCTTATACTAGAAATTGAGTATTTAGAGTGTATGTATAGTCAATACTTTTTTTTGTAGTATTGGATAGAGTATGGAAGGGTTAAAACCCCTGCTAGGCATTTCCTTCACTTCCTGTCCTAATGGTGTATAAACAGAGAGGATAATCTCCCAAGTGGGGGCTCAGACAATAATGAGACAATTTCTTCTCTACTCTATTTTAAAAAAAAGTTTTCGTCTACTCTTAAATATTTTTGTTTTAAGATTTTCAGTTTATCAAACTCAGATCAGTTAACCATTTTACGACCGACCCATAGCAGATTTACTGCCACGGGGCAGCTGCTCTGTGCAGAATCACATGTATATAAAATTACACCTCTAAAAAAAAGAATCACATATATTTACATGATTCTGCACTACCAGGTTTTTGCGCTACCAGGTTTTTAGGTGTGAGCGTGCGCTACCAGCAGCTCGATCCCGTTGTGATTTTACACAGTGGGAGCTCATCAGTGGGTCCCGGGAACCCTATGTCCGTTGGGACCCGTCGGTTGTCCGGTACTCTGACAGAATGACAGTCTGCCTATGTAAACAAGCCAGACTGTAAAGGTAGCTGTGAAATCATAACAGGCGGCCTGCAGTAAACTGCAGGAGGGGGTGGAGAGAAGAACAGTAACCATGCACAAGGAGAGAGAGCAGCGGTCACCGGTCTTTATTACAGGAAGCTTCTGTATAGAGGCAAAGATTCACACTAAATGACTGCACAGAACTGGAAGAAATACACAAAACACACCAAGATTCAAGGAGAAATACACAAGCCACTTGCTTTAACCACTTAAGACCCGGACCATTATGCAGCTTAAAGACCTGGCCACTTTTTGCGATTCGGCACTGCGTCGCTTTAACTGACAATTGTCGTGCGACGTCGCTCCATAACAAAATTGGCATTTTTTTTCCCATAAATAGAGCTTTCTTTTGGTGGTATTTGATCACCTCTGCGGTTTTTATTTTTTGCGCTATCAACAAAAATAGAGCTACAATTTTGAAAAAAAATAAATATTTTTAACTTTTTGCTATAATAAATATCCCTAAAAAAAATATAAAAAAAAAAATTTTTTTCTCAGTTTAGGCTGATACGTATTTTTTTACATATTTTTGGTAAAAAAAATTGCAATAAGCGTTTATTGATTGGTTTGCGCAAAAGTTATAGCGTTTACAAAATAGGGAATACTTTTATGGCATTTTTATAAAAAACATTTTTTTTACTAGTAATGGCGGCGATCAGTGATTTTTTCCGTGACTGCGACATTATGGCGGACACATCGGACACTTTTGACACTATTTTGGGACCATTGTCATTTTTACAGCGATCAGTGCTATAAAAATGCTCTGGTTACTGTAAAAATGACACTGGCAGTGAAGGGGAAAACCAGGAGGGGGCGCTGTAGGGGTGAAGTGTGCCCTGATTTGTGTTTCTTACTGTGGGGGGGGGGGCGTGGCTTAGCGTGTGACATCACTGATCGTTGTTTCTTATGACAGGGAACAGACGATCATTGGCAGGCTCACTAGGAAGCACGGGGAGAGGTTTGTTTACACTTACCTCTCCCCGTTCTTCCTCTCTGTGACCCGATCGCGGGACACCAGCGGCGATCGGGTCTGCTGTTCCCGCGGGGACTGTCATGGAGAAGAGGACCGGGATGCGAGCACCGTGCCATTCTGCCGACGTACATCGGCGTGCGGTGGTCCTCAAGTGGTTAAAAGAGAAGTATGGGAATCAGGGTTACTGCAGATTCATACTTACCTACAGTAGGTGGATGCAGCATCAGTCCAATGCTGCATCTGTCCCCTGGTGCCTCTTCACTGAGAACCGAGCGATCGAACATCACCGATGGCTCAGTTTTCTCAGATCCTCGAGCAGAGAGCTGCTGCCTGTCAATCAGCAGCTCTCCTGCTCTGCTCCTCCACGCTCACTGGAGCGCTGAGCTGTGGAGGGGAGGGGAGCGGCCGTCTCTGCGGCTCGCTGAGAGGCTGAGACGGCTATCAGTCCAGGCACCTGGCAGATCCAGACTCCCAGAGTCGGGTAGACGTGGTGCCTGGACTGATATTGGTGACGTAAGCAGAGAGCGTACTTCAGACCGCTCTCTGCTGAAATGGGGTCACAGGAGTGCAAAATGAATTGCACTCCTGTGACCCATAGGAGAAGCCCAGCCAAACGAGCTCAGGCTGGACTTCTCCTTTAATGAAGGAAATGTCTATTATTTTCTATGCTTTAAAGTAGAACTATTTTGGATAGAGTAGGGGAAGGTTATGACACCTGTCAGATTTGTTATCGCCATCTGTGTCCCATTGTGGAGATTTAGCCT
Organism: Rana muscosa; assembly: GCA_029206835.1. NCBI lineage: Eukaryota > Metazoa > Chordata > Amphibia > Anura > Ranidae > Rana > Rana muscosa. The sequence continues at coordinate 527,235,189 of CM055118.1, read as the reverse complement.
CACTTCCTGTCCCATAGCCAAACAGGAAGTGAGTGGAAATCCCAGCAAAATCAGGGAATCCATTGGCGCGCCCCAGGTCACCAGAACTAGTCTCCCTATTGGAAGATTTCCCCTCTATTACTTTTCTTGAGACAACCCAAAATTTGGGATTTTTTTTTAAATACTTTCACTTCAATGATAATGGTAAAAGGACAAATAGAGAGCGTGAATCTCCCTAATGGGAGCACGGACAGCAATAAAAACCTGACAGATGTTCTAATCCATCTCCATTCTGAAAATGTTTTGCCTTGAGTTATACTTTAACCATACCATTGCTTACGTTTAGTCCTTTACTATTTGTTAATGAGATCATGAATCACAGTGGAGGGAAAAAAGTGTTGTGCAGCAAGGGTTAGGACCATTTTCTAACTTCCTAGTTGAGAGTCCAGGTGTCTTGGGGTGCAGCAGAAAAAAGCTGAACCTATGTGCAGGCACCTAGAGGCATCTGATATGCCATTCAAGAGCAATTAGGAAACAATAAAATGGCCACTGTTGCATTTTAACATTGGACTGAAATATTAATATTGTGCCTAAGCAGTACCCATTTGTTTTCTGGAATTCCTGCTGAAAAATAGCAGCACACCTCATAGTATGTGAGTGTGCCAAGGGTTTAAGAGGCCTAAGGATAAGAAGCTACATTGCCACTACATGATTATCTTTTCATAGGAAACATGGGCCAGTAAAATGTTATTACTACTTGCTCTGGGAAGTTTTATGTTATTTTCACCCATTTTTATATTAAACAGTTTTATTTACATCACTTATCTGCAATGAAGCGAATCTCACATTGTGCAGGCAACTTGATCCTGGAGAAACCCTCACTGCAGAGATGCCTGTCCTCTTCCTGTCTCTAAACTTCTGATGCTGCACTGATTAACAGCTTCTGGTCTTCAGGCAGAACAGCAGTACAAATGATCTGATGGGGACATGCCCCCTCCTCCCTCATTGAGAAAAGTCTTTCATTGATTGCCTCAATGGCGGTGCGTCAATAAGGACGCACGGGTACCGCCCCCTCTCTCCAGCCACCCCCTCTATGACCAATGGATAGATTCTTACATTGGAATGCTTTGCTTTATTTTAGCTCCTGGTCCAGTTCCTTAGTAGAATGCTTTGACATACTGTGGGGCTGATTTACCAAACGTTTGCACCATGAGTATTGGCGCATCTGCGTGCGCAATGGCTGTTTTGGTATTTAAAAAACATTAGTGCCGGTATCGCAGCCCTATTTCCCATTTACTATAGTGTTCTCTGCGGCCGGGAGGAGGCGCTCAGTGCGCTACTATGGACCTGGCGCAGGGCATGTTAAAATCTAAATATAAAGAAGCTGGAAGTGAGAAAATATTGGGGGTGATGTGGGGTGATGTGAGGAAGTGTAGTGACACCTGCCCAAATAACTAATATGCCCAAAATAGAGTGGGAAAGTAACTTTTTCAGAACCAGCCCGCTGCGCCGGCAAGTACGATTCGAGCTGCGGGAGGTTTTTTTGAGCTCAGTGTGGGAATTTCAATGGTTTGAATGCGCCAAGACACTGCGCCGGCAAAATCTTAGTAAATGTCAAGTCACGTAAATCAATTTGCATAAGTTGAACCGGCGCAGCTCTGAAATTACATTTCTAAAGGAAAAAAAAAACATTTAAAAGCAGCCGCGGCTGTAATGAATTGTCGGCTCCTGGCAATATAGAGAAAAGTCTTTGAAAGTCTTTGCTAACCAAAAAAAAAAGCGTGGGGGTTCCCCCAAATTCCATAACCAGGCCCTTCAGGTCTGGAATGGATATTAAGGGGAACCCCGCTGCAAATTAAAAAAAAAAAAGGGGCGGGTTCCCCCCAAATCTCCAAACCAGGCCCTTCAGATCTGGCATGGATTTTAAGGGGAACTCCACCCCAAATTTTATAAAAAAATGCCGTGGAGTTCCCCCAAAAATCCACACCAGACCCTTATCCGAGCACATAACCTGGCCGGCCGCAGGGGAAGAGGGGGGGACGAGAGCGGCCCCCCTCCCTCCTGAACCGTACCAGGCCACATGCCCTCAACATGGGGAGGATGTCCCCATGTTGATGGGGACAAGGGCATCATCCCCACAACCCTTGCCCGGTGGTTGTGGGGGTCTGCGGGCGGGGGGCTTATCGGAATCTGGAAGACCCCTTTAACAAAGGGGACCCCCAGATCCCGGCTCCCCCCTGTGTGAAATGGTAATGGGGTACAAATGTACCCCTACCATTTCACAAGGAAAGTGTCAAAAATGTTAAAAATGACAAGAGCCGGTTTTTGACAATTCCTTTATTAATGTCTTCTCTTTTCTTCCATCTTCTTCCTTCTTCTTCCATCTTCTTCTTCCATCTTCTTCTTTTCTCCATTCGGGTTTCTTCCTCCATCTTCATCTTCATCTTCATCTTCCTTCTTCCTTCGGTCTTCTCGTCCGAATCTTGCCCGGCGTCTTCCCTTCTTCTTTCTTCTCCGGCCGCTCCGTTTGAATTGGAGGTTCCCGCTGTGCGACGCTTCAGTTCTCCACTTGGTCCGCTTACATCCGGTGGCTCTGCCCCCCTCTGTCACCACGGGGAAAGTCCCCATGAAATCCATGTGCGTCAGAGGGGGGCGGGGTCACCGGGTGTAAGCGGACCCAGAGGCGAACTGAAGCGTCGCACAGCGGGAACCTCCAATTCAAACGGAGCGGCCGGAGAAGAAAGAAGAAGGGAAGACGCCGGGGCAAGATGCGGACGAGAACACCGAAGGAAGAAGGAAGATGAAGATGGAGGAAGAAACCCGAATGGAGAAAAGAAGAAAATGGAAGAAGAAGATGGAAGAAGAAGGAAGAAGATGGAAGAAAAGAGAAGACATTAATTGTCAAAAACCGGCTCTTGTCATTTTTTACATTTTTTACACTTTCTTTGTGAAATGGTAGGGGTACATTTGTACCCCATTACCATTTCACATAGGGGGGGCCGGGATCTGGGGGTCCCCTTTGTTAAAGGGGTCTTCCAGATTCCGATAAGCCCCCCGCCCGCAGACCCCCACAACCACCGGGCAAGGGTTGTGGGGATGAGGCCCTTGTCCCCATCAACATGGGGACATCCTCCCCATGTTGAGGGCATGTGGCCTGGTACGGTTCAGGAGGGAGGGGGGCCGCTCTCGCCCCCCCCTCTTCCCCTGCGGCCGGCCAGGTTATGTGCTCGGATAAGGGTCTGGTGTGGATTTTTAGGGGGGCTCCACGCCATTTTTTTTTAAAATTTGGGGTGGAGTTCCCCTTAAAATCCATGCCAGATCTGAAGGGCCTGGTTTGGATATTTGGGGGGAACCCCACGTCATTTTTTTTAAAAATTTGCAGCGGGGTTCCCCTTAATATCCATTCCAGACCTGAAGGGCCTGGTTATGGAATTTGGGGGAACCCCCACGCATTTTTTTTTTTGGTTAGCAAAGACTTTCAATTACTTTTATCTGTATTGACAGGAACCAGCAATTCATTACAGCCGCAAGGACTTTTAAATGACTATTATTTTACTTTAGAAATGTCATTTTGCTCTCCAACTGTTATAAACATGGAAAACATGTGCTACTTTACAGGCATACTATAGACACCCCCCGGGGATGATATTTAGGGCCAGTTCACACCGGATGCAGTGCATTGCATTTTTTATGTATCCAAAATGCATGGAAAGTTGGTTATATGGTTCTAAATGGCAGTGTTTGTTCCAGTTCCACCAAAAAAAGTAGAACATGCTGCATTTTACCTGCACTGGACTGTACTGGAACGCATCAAAACGCATCATAAACGCACAGGAATGCACAGGAACACACCTAAATGCACCAAAAACGCACTGGAACACACTTGTCCTTATCTATGGTTAATAAAAAAGAGGGGTGAAAAAAAAGCACTGAACTGCATCAAAAACTTACCAAAAATGCACTGGAACGCATGAAAAATGTGCATGCAGAAAAGCACCTGGAACGCATCCGAATTGCGTTTCTATGGTGTGAACTGGCCCTAGTTCACACTATAGAAACGCAGTCTGGGTGCGTTCCAGGTGCTTTTCTGCATGCGCGTTTTTGACACATTCCAGTGCATTTTTGAGGCGTTTTTGATGCAGTCCAGTGTTTTTTTCCCCCTCTTTTCACTTAGGACAAGTGTGTTGCAGTGCGTCTTTGGTGCATTTAGGTGCGTTGCGGTGAATTCCAGTGCATTTTTGGTACGTTCCGTTGCGTTTTTGATGTGTTTTACTGGGGTCCAGTACAGTTTTGTACCTAAAAAAAAAATGCAGCATGACCAATTATTTTTTGGCTTTCTGAAATGCACTGGAATGGACTGCAGTGGTGTGAACTATGCCATTGGCATTAATGTGATCAACTTTCTTTGCGTTTTTCAGGCATCAAAAAAACGCACTGCACTGCATGTGGTGTGAAATGGCCCTTAAGCAATTTGGCATATTTAAAGGCACTTCTCCTTGTTTTGTTTTTGGTGTTTTCCAAATTGGTGACATTGATATATGTCCCTTAGGGTGGGACCTGGGCCCCCATTTTAAGGCCAATAACTAGAAGATAAGCCAGCCAAGTGGGGACTAGCAAAATTAACAAGTCAGTTCCCATAGACTGCAATGGGATTTGTTGGTGGGGGGGAGGGGTGATTGTCCCATCTCTAATTTTGTAGCATGCTGGATGATGTGCTTAATTTTGGACGGGGGGAGTGGGGGGGGGGTTATTTTTTGCTAGCTGCATTGGTGTTGTTCTGCACATGCCCAGCCAGTTATTTTTTTTTGCCGTGCTTTTTGTGTGTGAACAGCGCCTGGATATTTCTGGGCATGCTCACTCAGAGAGTGTTCTTATGGGTTAGAAATTGAAGGACATCCTTAACAGGTCTACCCACTTTGAATTTCAGTCTCTACATTGGGAGAACTATATTTTGGGTGTTTGTTTCATGGACTGTGCATGTGTTTTCAATTGCCTCATTAACACACAAACATATGTTATATAAAGCTCACAGAGCATTCGGTCGCTTGCCTTGAGAAGAGGCAAGTGTGTGTGGGGGGGTAAAATGTACATGTTGGTGCCCTTATCGAGTTTGTAACACATGTATTTTATTTGTTATGTCTTTGCAAAACAAGTGATTGGTTAACTTATGTGGATTGTTGTCAGGAAAGGCGTTTTCACAATCTGCCTGGCAACAGTGCTGCCAGGAGATCGTCTATACTCCATAGGTCCATTCCGCGCATGCGCGTGCACAATAGCACAATCGTCATTGCTTGGGCCCGCGCGCGCACGGGAGCGCGCGCGCGGTGACAGCGTTTGGCGCCAAACAAGGTATTTAAACTATCTGCATACCTTGCTCCTTGCTGTCTGGTCTACAGCGTTCCCGAGACCCCTGCTATTGACTTCTGATTCCTGTACACCTGTTATCTGATCCAGCTTGTCTCTGTTTAACCCCCGATTGCTGCCCGCCCCGACTTCGGCTTGCTCTGACAACTCTCTTGGTCATCCCTGTACCTGATCGCTGCTGGTCTGACCCACCGGTCTGTCCGAACCGTCAAGGCACCTCCACCTGAACTACAGTGCATCCTGCCTAAAGCCACTGTGCATCTCTGCCTGAATCACAGCGCATCTCTGTCTGAACTACCCTGCACCTGTGCCTGAGCTACAGTACACCTCAGCCTGTACTACAATACACCACCTTGTTTCTGCAGTCTGATCTGGGACTTTAATACATGTGCCTGTTGTCTGCATTCTGATTGGTCCTACTGTGCACCTCCCAGCTATATTTGGACTGTTCCAGTTTTGCCGTGCACCATCTGCTGCCGCAACTACCCAATATCCTGCTTACCTGCCAGGCACTTGTGCCCCCTGTCCTCCTGAGCCTCTGTCTGCTCTATCAGGGGCTCTTGAGCCAGGGGATTACGAGAGGCCGCTCCCTGCACGTTGGGCTCCCATCACAAGGTACGTGACAGTACCAGACAGCCATGTCGGAGCCTACGCAGGGGGCCTCTCCCATGGAGGAACTATGCCGCCACCTGGACGGACTTACTGCTGCAGTCAGGAGTTTGCAAGAGGGATATACCCGGCTAGAGGAGCGTGTCCAGACCCTGGCTACCTCGGCACCTGTCGCATCAGGAGCTTCACCTGCACCGTCGGTTGTCATGTTGCCACCTGAACCCAGGGTCCCTACTCCGGAGAGGTTCTCTGGGGACCGCGGCAAGTACAGGGCTTTTCGTAACGCCTGCGAACTTTTCTGTGCGCTACAGCCCAGGACCTTCTCCCTTGAATCTACCAAGGTGGGCTTTGTCATAGCCCTATTGTCCGGTGAACCTCAGGCCTGGGCACACCACCTCCTGGAACAGAAAAACACCTGCCTTGACCAACTAAGTACTTTCCTCCAGGCCATGGACCTCCTCTATGAGGACCCTCAACTGGCCGCTACCGCTGAAGCAGCGTTATGCTCTCTCCAGCAGGGTCGCAGAGCCGCTGAAGACTATGTATCGGACTTTAGGCGCTGGAGCGCCGATACCAGCTGGAACGACGCCGCCCTGCGACACCAATTCTGTCTGGGACTATCAGAGCCCTTGAAGGACGAGCTGGCCCGGGTCGGTATACCGAACACGCTCGATGCCTTGATCCTTCAAGCTATTCAGATCGACAGGCGACTAAGGGAGCGTAGAGCTGAACGGTCAGCGGGACCATCCTGCCCAGTATGGATGCTACCACGGGTACCCTATCCTCCTCATTCCGCTCCTTTCGACCTCCCCACGCTCTGCTACCGATGCCTCTGAACCCATGCAACTGGGGTTGATCCGACCCTCGCTTACTCCTGAGGAGCGCCAGCGACGCCGGGTTCACAACCTCTGCCTCTACTGCGGGGAGTCAGGACACTACGTGAGGATGTGCCCCGCTAAATTGCGTAAGTGCCACCTCTCCTCTACTGTCTCGCCTGTTCTGCCTAACCATTCCGCTCACCTGACCGTTTCCATCTCTCTACAGCTCCCAGGAAGGAACATCCGGACTCCCGCCATTATTGACTCCGGTGCTTGCAGCGGCTTCATGGACCTTTCCTTTGCTTTGAAACATCAAGTCCCTTTGAGGCCCAGACCTAAAGAACTTACGGTCCATCTTGCCGACGGATCGGCCATCAGATCTGGACCAGTTACGCAGCAGACAATTCCCCTGCGCACCACCATTGCGGACAAGCATCAAGAACTATTGTGCCTGGACATTATAGAATCCCCTCTCTTCCCAATTATCTTGGGGATACCATGGCTAAAGGCTCAAAAATCCTCAGATCGACTGGAACACTGGAGAGGTTCGCTTTCCATCTCTCTATTGCCGTGAACACTGTTTCCCAGTGCCATCCGACACCTCGTCCCCATTACTTTGTCTGGGGAGTGACATGGAGAACTGTCGGCTGGTCCCGGAGGCCTATCACAACTTTCTAGATGTCTTTAGTAAAAAGGGCGCGGAGACTCTACCTCCGCACAGGCCCTATGATTGCCCTATTGACCTTCTTCCGGGGGCAGAGGTCCCTTTTGGAAGAATTTTCCCCTTATCTGAACTAGAGCTTGGAACTCTCAAGACGTATCTGGATGACAACTTAGAGAAGGGATTCATACGTCCCTCCACCTCTCCTGCAGGAGCCGGTATATTCTTCGTAGAAAAGAAGGACCACTCCCTACGCCCCTGTGTGGATTACAGAGCCCTGAATAAAATAACTATTAAAAATAGGTATCCCCTGCCATTAGTACCCGAACTTTTCCAAAGACTTGGGACAGCAGCCATCTTCACATCACGTACCGACCCGGATCCAAAAACACCAAACCGGACGCCCTTTCCCGGATGTTTGCCGAACCTAAGGTCCTTTCCCCCCCAGATACCATTCTACCTCCCGGCAACTTCCTCCTGTTACAAGAGGACCTCCTGTCCCAAATCAGACAAGCCTCCTCGGAACCATGCCCATTCTCTGGCCTTGCCCTACAGTCTAAAGATGGTCTGCTGTGGAACAAGGACAAGATTTTTGTACCTCAACAACTTCGGGTGGCAGTCTTGAAATCCTGTCATGACCACCAGTTAGCTGGCCACTTTGGTGTGTACAAAACTTCCGAACTTCTCCAGCGGACATTCTGGTGGCCACAGTTATCCCAAGATTGCAAGCGCTATGTGGAATCTTGTACCACCTGCATCCAGAACAAAGACAGCAAAACCAGAGCCTGGGGGTTGCTAAAGCCACTACCCGTCCCGGAGAGGCCATGGAGGATGATCTCCATGGACTTTATAGTTGAACTACCTCCATCAGAAGAGTTTACGACCATCTTTGTAGTAGTTGATAGACTCTCCAAGATGGCCCATTTCCTACCCATGAGGGGCATCCCCTCGGCCTCTTAGGCCTCGTACACACGACCGATTTTCTCGGCAAGAACCAGCAAGAAACTTGCTGGCAGAGAGGTCTTGCCGAGTAAATCGGTCGTGTGTACGCTGCTAGCGTGTTTCTCGTCGAGAAAACCGACAAGAAACCTCGACGAGAAAATAGAGAACCTGCTCTCTATTTTCTCGTCGAGATTCTCCTCGGCGTGTTTCTCGACGAGAAAAGTGAGTGTGTGTACACTTACCTGTCCGCCCGGAAGCCCGCGCATGTTCGAAATGAATTTGACGCATGCGCGGTAGCTTCCTAGGCATACGTAGGGTGTACCAAGATGGCGGCGACGGCATCGAATGTGACGAGCGCATGCTCGACGTAGTCGATGACGTCACAGCGTACACTCCTTTCAAAGAACCGCGGGTTCTTTGAAACGAGCGTGTGTACACTCGGCCGGGACAAGTTTCTTGTCCAAGAATCTCGTCGAAAAAAACGACATGTTTTTCTCAACGAGAATCTCGGCCGTGTGTACGAGGCCTGAGACTGCAAAAATCTTCATCAGGGAAATGGTAAGGCTGCACGGTGTACCTGCTAACATTACATCTGACCGGGGGGTACAGTTTACATCAAGATTTTGGAGGGCACTATGTAAATCACTGAAGATCGATCTGTTCTTTTCCTCAGCGTACCATCCCCAAACCAATGGTCAAACAGAGCGCACCAATCAAACGCTCGAGCAGTACCTGCGCTGCTTTTCAAGCTTCTCCCAGAATGATTGGGCCCCTCTTTTGCCTCTTGCTGAGTTTGCCTACAATAACTCTGTTCATTCTGCCATCAAGCAATCCCCATTTTTCGCAAACTATGGGTTTCACCCATTATTTCTATCTAACAACATGCCTGAATGTCCGGTACCAGCCGCCCAGGAAACTTTAAATTTCTTTTCCACCAACAATAAACTTCTTCAGGAGACCATGACTAAGGCGCAAAGCTACAACAAGGAGATTTTCGACAGAAAGAGGAGAGGGGAGCTCAACCTGGCACCTGGGGACCAAGTTTGGCTCTCTACCCTGAATCTAAAATTGGCATGCCCATCCAAGAAGTTGGGCCCTAAATTCGTGGGTCCCTTCCCTATAACAAGGAAGATTAACGAGGTAGCTTACGAATTGAAACTGCCTTCCGGATCCACCCAGTTTTTCATGTAGCCCTGCTTAGGCCTACGGTTCCTGATCCCTTTTCGGATCGGGACACCAATCCTCCCGAACCCGTGCTCATCAATGGAGAAGAGGAATTTGAGGTCGAGTCCATTCTGGGTTGTAGACGAAGACGAAACCAGATCCAATACCTGGTGAAAGGCTAATCAAGGACTTTGTGAAATCTCACCCAGACAAAATAGCCCAGTTGGGCATCCGGAGGCTGCCCCTTTGGGGGGGGGGCAATGTCAGGAAAGGCGTTTTCACAATCTGCCTGGCAACAGTGCTGCTAGGAGATCATCTATACTCCATAGGTCCATTCCGCGCATGCGCGTGCACAATAGCGCAATCGGCGTGAGCGGGCTGTTATCTGATCTGGCTTGTCTCTGTTTAACCCCGATTGCTGCCCGCCCCGACTTCGGCTTGCTCTGACAACTCTCTTGGTCATCACTGTACCTGATCGCTGCTGGTCTGACCCACCGGTCTGTCCGAACCGTCAAGGCACCTCCACCTGAACTACAGTGCATCCTGCCTAAAGCCACTGTGCATCTCTGCCTGAATCACAGCGCATCTCTGCCTGAACTACCCTGCACCTGTGCCTGAGCTACAGTACACCTCAGCCTGTACTACAATACACCACCTTGTTTCTGCAGTCTGATCTGGGACTTTAATACATCTGCCTGTTGTCTGCATTCTGATTGGTCCTACTGTGCACCTCCAAGCTATCTTTGGACTGTTCCAGTTTTGCCTGCACCATCTGCTGCCGCAACTACCCAATATCCTGCTTACCTGCCAGGCACTTGTGCCCCCTGTCCTCCTGAGCCTCTGTCTGCTCTATCAGGGGCTCTCGAGCCAGGGGATTATGAGAGGCCGCTCCCTGCACGTTGGGCTCCCATCACAAGGTACGTGACAATTGTATATTTTTGGTGTGGGGGAGATATGTTCCCCTGAAATAATTCTGATGTTGTTAATGTGTGTTGTTTGTTCACTTTGATTTAATTGTCTGCTGCATTTTTTTGGCCAAAAATTGCTCAAGATGTTAAGTCTGTAACTGTTTCAAATTGACCATGTTTTTTATTTTGCCTTCCCTTTTGTTTTGTTGAACAATAAAATTAGATGGAAAGTTTTTGATGTTTTGTTTTGTGTTTTCTTTGCAACAAATGTGACAGCTGATTGGCATGTCAAAACAAAACAGGTGTGATTTGTCTAATCTGGTGCCTTCATGGTAGCATATGCATGGATTGTATTGTGTGTTGCCATGGAGCGTCACCAGGAAATTAAAAATACAGAGCGGTAAGTATTCAATTTTCCCTTTTTACTGCAGTGGTTCTCAGCCCTCAAGTACCCCCAACAGGACATGTTTTGTGAATTTAGCTTATCGAGAATTGCTGTCCAAAAATCAAAACCATTGACTGTGATTTAAAGCACATGTGCAAGATTAAGGAAAACCTGCAAACATGGCCTGTTGGGGGTACTTGAGAAGCACTGATTTAGAGCACTGCACTTAAAAATAGCTCAAGGCCATACAATTCTAATTGTGGGCATTTTGAGGGAAACAAAGTAAGTGTTAGAACCCCTGCGTGTGTGTTTTTTTTTTTTTTTTTTTTTTAGATATTTTTTTTGTAGTTTGGCCTTTGTCTCCTTTTCTTAACATTGGCTTCACTTCCTGTCACACAGCTAAACAGGAAGTGAAGGTAAAACCCTACCAATGGCTTTTCTTGGGGACACACAGATCAATCTAACTAGTGTCCCCATTAAGCAAATTGCACTCTAGCACTTTGTTGTGTACACCCCAAATCATTGGGTAGTTTGGGGTTTAGTAAAGACAAATCCACTCTGCAGTAAAAGTGTAGCTGCTGAAAATCTGAGGGAAAGTACTGGTGATTGGATGTTACAATCATGTAAAAGCAAAGATGTTTTTTTTTTTGGCTTGCATGTCCCCCTCAGATATACAGCAAGTGCACTTGTAGTGCAAAGTAGATTTGCCTTTAGTAAATAACCCCACAGTCCAAACTACCTAATAATAATTTGTGGTGTACCCCGCAATATGCTGGAGTGCAATGTGCATAATGGGGAAAGTATTTAGACTGACCTGTGTGTCCCCAAGGAAAGACATTGTTAGGGATTTTCCCTCACTTCCTGTGTGGCTATGTGACAGGAAGTGAATTATTTGGAAGGATAAAGTGGCCAAATTATTTAGTTTAACTTTTCAAAGACTCATTCCTAAGTTGAATTGTGATGCATGTCAATGGCCCATTTTGACCCTCTTTAATCACTTGAGATCAGCGCTATAACTGATCGATGGCCACAGCATGGTCCTCAATTGCCGGGAGTCCGTCAATAAACGTCCTCCCCTTTGCGCACGCTGTGGTCACAGAGTCACTGAGACTCGGGTGATGACAGATCCGAGTAAGGGGCCGATCCCTGCCCTTTACCATGTGATCAGCTGTCAGCAAATGACAGCTGATCACGTGATGTAAACAAAAGCTGGGTAATGGTTTTTGTTTTCTCCTTGTGCTGACAGCATGAGCATAAAAAAAGGCAATCACCGGCTTATGTGCAAGGGACATGGGGCCCGAAGAGGAAGAGGCAATTCTGCATCATCTGTGACAATTAGTAGCCCCTGCCAGTGCCACCTATCAATGCCCACCACTGGTGCCAATCAGTGGCACCTAGCAGTGCTGCCAGTGCCTATCAGTGCCCATCACTGCCAACTATCATTGCCACCTAGCAGTGCCACTTCTCACTGCCCACCAGTGCCAAATAGCAATGCCACCTCTCAGTGCCCACCCTTGCCACCTTATCGGTGCCCATCAGTGCAGTCCCATCAGTGTACATCAATGAAGAAGAAAAATTACCTTTTTTAAAAATGTTAACCAGTTTCCTACCGCCCACCGTCAAATGACATCCTTGGCTTTGGGCGGTGACATCTGAATGATGCCTGCAGTTGCAGGCATCATTCAGATATCATTCTTTTCAGCCGGCGATTCTGTGCACAATAAAAACGATCATAGTGGCAGTTACGCCGCTTGATCGTTCTTATAGGCGGGGGGAGGGGGACGTCCCCCCCCCCACCCTTGCCACCATCCGGTGCTTCTCCGGGCTCTCCCGTGCCATCTGGGGCTCGGAGAACGATTTGGAGATGACTGGTGATGGTGACCAGATGGTCATCAGTCATCTCTATGACCGTCGGAGGCGCGGGCACGACGTTATGACATCATGCCGTGTTCCCGTATGTTAACCAAGCCGTGATCTTGGCTGTCAGCATGAGATTGGTGATTTTTTTGGAACAATATCATGCTTTCCAGCCTGGAGGAGAGATGCGGGGTCTTATTGACCCTGCATCTCTCCATAAAGAGGACCTATCACACACATTCCTATTACAAGGGATGTTTACATTCCTTGTAATAGGAATAAAAGAGATCCCAAAAAATAAAAAATAAATTAAAAAGAGTAAGAAATACAAAAAGGTCAAAAAACAAAAACAAAAACAAAAAGAAGAAAAAACGCCCATGTCCCCGGTAGCTCGCGCTCAGAAGCGAACACACACGTAAGTCCCGCCCACATATGTAAACGCCGTTCAAACCACACATGTGAGTTATTGCTGCGTGCGTTAGAACGAGTGCAGCAATTCTAGCACTAGACCTCCTCTGTAATGCCAAAATGGTAACGTGTAAAAAAAATTTAAGCATCACCTAGGAAGATTTTTAATTACTGAAGTTTGGTGTCATGCCATGTGTGTGCGCAATTTTAAAGCGTGACATGTTAGGTATCTATTTACTCAGCATAACAACATCTTTCACATTATACCAAAAAATTGGCCGTAACTTTACTGTTTTGTAATATTTTTAGCAAACAAAAGGCGTTTGAAAATTTATTGCGCAAATACTGAGCAAGATAAAAATTTGCAATGACCGCCATCTTATTCCTTAGGGTGTCTGCTCCAAAAAAATATATAATGTTTGGTGTTTTGAAGTAATTTTATAGCCATAAATTTATGATTTTTACATGAAGGAGAGAAGTGCCAGAATAGGCCCAGTGCTGAAGTGGGTAAAATATCCATTTTTTTTTTTTTTTAAACTCGGTCTTTTGTATTTATAGAAAAAAAATAAAAATAAAACACAAAGGTGATCAAATAGCACCAAAAGCAAGCTCTATTTGTGTGCCAACAAATAAAACATTTTCATTTGGTTACAGTGTTGTATGAGCGCGCAATTGTCATTAAAAGTGCATCAGCGCTGAAATGTGAAACTTGGTCTGGGCAGTGCGCAAGTGGTTAATATAAGGCTACATGCACACGGACGTTTTTCCAACCGCTTGTTTGAGCGTTTTTTGCAGCTTAAAAACATCTCTCCATGTTAGCCTATGGCCTCATGGCCACCATGGCGTTTTTGAGCTGTAAATGGCATAGGCGTTTTTAGGCCCCATGTAGACGGGACGCTGGTGCAAAGTGTTCAGAAGTAAGGTTGAAAGTGGCGTTTAGAAAGGCGCGCTTTGTGGCGTTTGCATGCCGTGTTTTACCACATTTGCATGTATATGATAAGGAGCCGCCCTAAGCTCCAAAAACAGTATTATTTACGATTTTAGCTATTTAGTGAGACCAGAGTGATATGAGCAGCTGAGAGCAGCAGTGTAGTTGTATTTAGCGTGTCACTTGCCACATCACTTGCCACAAGTTGTGGATTGTCCACTTGCCACGTCAGCTGCCCCAAGTTGTGGATTGTCCACAATGCAATGGAAGCAATTTTATATATATATATATATATATATATATATATAAAATGGTTTTTCCTCATTTGCCATAAATTTGGAGTTTATCAATGTAAAAAAAAAGGTCACCTTTAAAAACGCATCTGAAACGTGGAAATCTTTGGCGTCTGAAGGTATTTTGAGGGTTTGTGAAAAACGATTTTAAACGCAACTGCAGATTTTTTTTTGCCAGGACAAAAACAGTGTTTTGGATGTAATAGAATTCAATGGACCCGCATCCAAAACGCAAGTACCGCAATTTTGCGGCGATTTTTTGTTTGACCTTTTTATAGCTGGTTGTTAAAGGAAATGTAAAAAAAAAAAAAAAAACGGTTCAAAAAACAAAACCAAAAAAAAAACAGCGTGGGGTCCCCCCCCCAGGTCCATACCAGGCCCTTGGGTCTAGTATGGATTCAAAGGGGACCCCCCCCCCAAAAAAATTTTTTTTAAAAAAATGGCGTGGGGGTCCCCCCAGAATCCATACCAGGCCCTTCAGGTCTGGCATGTATTTTAAGGGGAACCCCGCGCCAAAAACAAACAAAAAATTGTGTGGGGTCCCCTTAGAACACACATCAGACCCTTTATCCGAGCACTCAACCTGGCAGGCCGCAGGGGGAAAGGGGGGGACGAGAGAGCGCCCCCCCTCCTGAACCGTACCAGGCCGCGTGCCCTCAACATGGGGGGTTTGGTGCTTCGGGGCAGGGGGGGCAACCTACGGCCCTCCCCACCCCAAAGCACTATGCCCCCATGTTGATGGGGACAAGGGCCTCTTCCCGACAACCCTGCCCGTTGGTTGTCGGGGTCTGCGGGCGGGGGGCTTATCGGAATCCGGGAGCCCCCTTTAATAAGGGGGACCCCAGATAGCTGCCCCCACCCTATGTGAATGAGTATGGGGTACATGATACCCCTACCCATTCACCTGGTGGCAAAATAAGTCAATAAAAAAAGACAACACAGGTTTGAAAAGTAATTTATTGGGCAGCTCCGGGGGTCTTTCTGCCGGGCCCCCGCTATCTTCTGCTAGCTCCTTTGCTAGTGGGGGTCCCGGGCTTCCTCGCCGTCTTCTTCCGACTTCGGGGGTCTTTCTGCCGGGCCCCCGCTATCTTCTGCTAGCGGGGGTCCCGGGCTTCCTCGCCGTCTTCTTCCGACTTCGGGGGTCTCTTGTTCTGTTCTCCAGTTCTTCTCCCGCTCTCCGACGCCTTCTCCTCGATCTCCGGTTCTTTCTGCCGGACGCCCCGCTATCTTGTGCCAGCTCTTTTGCTAGCGGGGGCCGGTCTTCTACGTCGCCTTCTTCCTTCTTCTCTTCGCCCGATGTTGACTCGTCGCTCTCCACCGCCGCAATGATCTGTCCGAGCAGCGGTGCCACTTTTATTGGCATGGGGCGTGGTCACCGGATGATGCCACCGCTGACCCCGCCCCCATTTCACGTCACAGTCCCGGGGAAGGAAGAAGGCGACGTAGAAGACCGGCCCCCGCTAGCAAAAGAGCTGGCACAAGATAGCGGGCCGTCCGGCAGAAAGAACCGGAGATCGAGGAGAAGGCGTCGGAGAGTGGGAGAAGGACCGGAGAACAGAACAAGAGACCCCCGAAGTCGGAAGAAGACGGCGAAGAAGCCCGGGAAGCCCCGCTAGCAAAAGAGCTAGCAGAAGATAGCGGGGGCCCGGCAGAAAGACCCCCGGAGCTGCCCAATAAATTACTTTTCAAACCTGTGTTGTCTTTTTTTATTGACCTATTTTGCCACCAGGTGAATGGGTAGGGGTACGATGTACCCCATACTCATTCACATAGGGTGGGGGCCAGCATCTGGGGGCCCCCTTTTTAAAGGGGGCGCCCTGATTCTGAAAAGCCCCCCGCCCGCATACCCCGACAACCAACAGCCAGGGTTGTCGGGAAGAGGCCCTTGTCCCCATCAACATGGGGGCAGGGTGCTTTGGGGTGGGGAGGGCCGCAGGTCGCCCCCCTGCCCCGAAGCACCAAACCCCCCATGTTGAGGGCATGCAGCCTGGTACAGTTCAGGAGGGAGGGGGGGGCGCTCTCGTCCCCCCCTTTTCCCCTATGGCCTGCCAGGTTGCGTGCTCGGATAAGGGTCTGGTTTGGATTTTGGGGGGACCCCCACGCCGTTTTTCGGCTTGAGGGGTTCACCTTAAAATCCAGACCAGACCTAAGGGTCTGGTTTGGATTTTGGGGGGACCCCCATGCCGTTTTTCGTCTTAGGGGGTTCACCTTAGAATCCAGACCAGACCTAAGGGCCTGGTATGCTCCTGAAGGGGAACCCATGCTGGTTTTTTCATTAAAATTTGGCCTGGAGTTCCCCTTCATGATTCATACCAAACATGGGACAGCGAGGCTGCCGAGGACCAGCGCGATGACATCGCGCTGGACACATTCTCGGCCGGCTAGTCGCCTCTAGGACACGACTTGAGCGGCTGCTGCACGCTCAGGTCGTGTCCAGGTCGCCTCGCAAAGTCGTGCTGTCCCTGTGTCAGCCGGCACACGAGTCGCCCGCAAGTCGGATCCGACTTCCCGGGCGACCTCTATTCAAATCAATGGGCTCCCATAGGGAACCATTCATTTTCAATAGAGCGCCGCTGACATTTCTATTTACTATAACAGTGCGCCGCTGCTTCCTGCGCCCAGTGAAGGACTTATCCGGCGCAGCAATTAAGGTTAGAACCAGCGCAGCGCACTGTTATTAGTAAATCAGCCCCTGTATGTCTTTTAATTCTACACCTTTTTAACTACAAAAGGTGTCTTGTAACTGATTTATTGCTCATTGTAGCACAGGCCATTAGTTTTTATTTTTAACAGAAAGTTTTAGGCCATTATTTTAAAATAGAACTATTTGCAAAACTTTTCATTTTGGATAGGGCAAGGGAAGGTTATGACCACTGTGAGGTTTAGTTTTACCCTCTTTGTTCCATTGGGGGAATTTACCTTCACTTCCTGTCCCATAGACAAAACAGGAAGTGAGAAGAAATCCCTGCAAATTAAGGGAATCTCTTGGGGACCCCTGGGTCACCAGAACTAGTATCCCCATTGGAAGATTTTCCCTCTATTACCTAGGGACAACCCAACATTTTGAATTTTCTTTTGCTTTCAATGATGACAGTAAAAAGGGCATACATTATAGAGTAGGTGAATCTCCCTAACGGGGGACAGACAGACAGACAGCAACAAAAACTTAACAGGTGTTCTAATCCATCTCCACTCTATCTAAAAAAAATAAAAAAAATAAAAGTTTTGCCTTTTGTAATACTTTAACCACTTCAGCCCCGGAAGATTTGCATAAATTTGAATAAAGCGGTGTTCCGCCTCCAAAAAAAAAATTAAAAGCCAGCAGCTACACATACTGCAGCTGCTGGCTTTTAATAATAGGACACTTACCTGTCCTGGAGTCCCTCGATGTCGGCACCGCAGCTGATGTTTCCATCATCTGTCGGGTGCAGGGATGAGCCGAACACCCCCCTGTTCGGTTCGCACCAGAACCTGCGAACAGACAAAATGTTTGTGTGAACTTTAGAACCCTATTAAATACAATGGACTCGAACGTTCGAAATCTAAAGTGCTAATTATAAAGGCTTATATGCAAGTTATTGTCCTAAAAAGTGTTTGGGGACCCGGGTCCTGCCCCAGGGGACATGTATCAATGCAAAAAGAAGTTTTAAAAACGGCAGTTTTTTCGGGAGCAGTGATTTTAATAATGCTCAAAATTAAAAAAATAAAAGTGAAATATTCCTTTAAATTTCGTACCTGGGGGGTGTGTATGATATGCATGTAAAGTGGCGCATGTTTCCCGTGCTTAGAACTGTCCCTGCACAAAGTGTCATTTTTGAAGGCAAAAAAGTTATTTAAAACTCACTCGCGGCTAATAATGAATTGTCGGCTTTTATCAATACATACAAAAGTCATTGATAAAAAAAAAAAGCGTGGGGGTCCCCCAGAATTCAATTACCAGGCCCTTCAGGTCTGGAATGGATATTAAGGGGAACCCCGCCGCAAATTAAAAAAAAAAATGGCGTGGGGTTCCCCCTAAATATCCATACCAGGCCCTTTAGATCTGGCATGGATTTTAAGGGGAACTCCACCCCAAATTTAAAAAAAAAAGGCGTGGAGTCCCCCCAAAAATCCATACCAGACCCTTATCCGAGCACGCAACCTGGCTGGCCGCAGGGGAAAAGGGGGGGACGAGAGCGGCATGTTGATGGGGACAAGGGCCTCATCCCCACAACCCTTGCCCGGTGGTTGTGGGGGTGTGTGGGCGGGGGGCTTATCGGAATCTGGAAGACCCCTTTAACAAAGGGGACCCCCAGATCCAGGCCCCCCCTATGTGAATTGGTAAGGGGTACATTGTACCCCTACCATTTCACGAAGAAAGCGTAAAAAAATGTCAAAAAAACACACAAACACCTTGAAAAAGTCCTTTATTAAAAAAAAAAAAAAAAAAAATTCCAGCGGTGAAATCCAGTGTCCCGCGGCGATCCGATGTCCAGCGCTGTCCGTCACTGGTTTTGCCTGAGCGGACCTGATGGGGAACTTCCTCCTCAGTGTTTTAAATGTATAGACCCGCCCCTTCTAAAGTTCCCCATCAGGTCCGCTCAACGTCACTTCCTTTCAGCCGCAAAGTCACACCCTATGTACTCTTATGAACTGTAAATAAGAGTGAGTGGACAAGGGAGTCTATTGACCACCTGAGCGCTGCTATAGAAAACTTTCATTATCCTACCCAGGGATTTGATTGTGTTTTTATAAGTTTTATAGTTTTATGTTCTGCAAAATATTTGTTGTGTTTAAGCGGCTGCTGATATAGATACATATAGTGAACATTTGGGTTAATGAATACGGTCACATATTCATTGTAGTCTGTTATAAGTCACCTGTGAGCTTCTTTAGCGCTGGGATAGTGAAAGAAGGCCAGGGGAACTTCACTTTAATTTTAATAACTTGCATATAAGCCTTTATAATTAGCACTTTAGATTTCTCCCATAGACTTTTCGAATTTGCCGCTAACACCCCAATTTGTTCGCTGTTCGGCGAACGGGCGAACAGGCAATGTTCGAGTTGAACATGAATTCGACTCGAACTCGAAGCTCATCCCTAGTCGGGTGCTGCCGCCACCATTGCGGATAAGGGAACCCGGCAGTGTAGCCTTTCGGCTTCACGCCGGGAACCCTATAGCGCAAGCGCGAGGCCCTGCTCCTCTCTCCTATTGGCCCGGCGGCCGGGGAAGGAGGAGGGTGCCCTGCGGTGACGTCACGGGCCGTGGCCCGGACTCCCGGAAGTGGGAAAGGATACCTGTCAAAGACAGGTATCCTGTCCCCCCTCCCACCGAAAGGTGCCAATTGTAGCACTGGAGGGGGGGAGGAATCAGATGAGCGAAAGTTCCACTTTAGGTGGAAACTCCGCTTTAATGACCAGGCCATTTTTTGTGATTCGGCACTGCGTAGATTTAACTGACAATTGCGCGGGCATGCGACTTTGTACAAAAACAAAATTGATGTCCTTTTTTCCCTACGAATAGAGCTTACTTTTGAGCGACAATTTTGAAAAGAAAAATATATTTTTTACTTTTTGTTATAATAAATATCCCCAATTTTTTTAAACAAAAATTTAATTTCTTCCTCAGTTTAGGCCAATATGTATACTTTTACATATTTTTGGTCAAAAAAAATCACAATAATGCCGCGTACACACGATCATTATTCACGGCGGTTAAAAAACCGCCGTGAATAATGACAGGAAAAACGAGGGAACCGCTTGGTTCCCTACACATGGTCGTTTTTCCCGTAATTTTTTCTCTTGACGAGAAAAACGACCGTCTGTGGGCTCCGCGGCAGTGTCTCCCTATGGGAAAACTGCCGCGGAAAAAAATGCTGGAAAAAACTATGAGAAAATTTAGAACAACGAGAAAAACGACATAAAGCCCACAGACGATCGTTTTTCTCGGCGAAAAAAAAAATGCCGTTTTTCTCGTCGAGAAAAGCGGTTGTGTGTACATGGCATTAGCCTACATTGATTGGTTTGCAATATTTATGGCATTTTTGGCATTTGTATTATTATTTTTTTTTTTACTAGTAATAGTAGCAATCTGCGATTTTTATCGGGACTG
Source organism: Rana muscosa (assembly GCA_029206835.1). Classification (NCBI taxonomy): domain Eukaryota; kingdom Metazoa; phylum Chordata; class Amphibia; order Anura; family Ranidae; genus Rana; species Rana muscosa. The sequence goes on along the minus strand of CM055118.1, from coordinate 527,214,782 downwards.
CAACATTGTGGGGGACACTTTTGACATGTTTCTGGATCATTGACATTTATACAGCGATCAATGCTATAAAAATGCACTGATTACTGTATAAATGGCACTGGCAGGGAAGGGGTTAACACTAGGGGGCGATCAAGGGGTTAACTGTGTGTCCTAGGGAGTGATTCTGTGGGGGGATGGGACTGCCTGGGTGAGGAGACCGATCGGTGTTCATACTTAGTATGAACAACAGATCAGTCTCCTCTCCCCTGACAGCACAGAGATCTGTCTGTTTACATTGACAGATCTCTGTTCTGTCTCTGTGTGGAGCGATTGAAGGTGCCCCGGCGGTCATCGCGACTGCCGGGCATTGGCTCCGGTGGCGCGCCCCTTAGTGGTCTGAAAGCGAGCCGACGTATAGCTACGACGGTTCGCCCAGGGGAGCCAACCCCGGCAAGGGTTAAGTATATCTAAAGCCAAATATTTTTTACGTTTTAGATGGCTGGTGAGGGGTTAGAACCCATTTCCGATCTGTATTGCTGTCTGTGCTCAGACTGGGGACATTCACCTTCTCTATTTGAAAATAACTGAGGGAAAATGCAAAAAGTTGTATTTGTCACCAAAACATGACTACTGGGGAAATCGTAGACACTTGTTTTGGTAACAGCTGTGTAAGAGGGAATTTACCACACTTTTGCATTCACTTTAGCAGGACAGAAAGTGAACAGAAATCTCTCAAATGGGGCGCATATGGCAATAAAGAAATAAATAAAGAAACAAACAAACAAACAACTAACAGAAGTTTCACCTAAAATGAAAAAAAGGCTTAAAGCGGAGGTTCCGCGGTCCCTCATTTTTTTTATTTTTTTAAGTGCATCTAATGGGGTTACACATACATACTTAGTACTCAATTCCATCCATCCCCTGTCTGTTTTCATAGTAAATATCAACTTAGATAAAACGATCATGGTATTTTCCCTTTTGCTTGTGGGCAATGTGAAGCCCACAAGCACAGACTTCCGGGAAGCGACGAGTGAAATCTCGCGAGATTACGATCGTCTGCGTTACTCTCCTGGGAAGCGTGATACAGATACAGTGCTCCCAGGAGACATTGCGGTCACCTCCCAGCAAACACTGGGGCGTGGGGGAGAGCAACAGATACGCCCGCTCCCGCGGGAGGAATACCCGGAAGTCCTAACTAAACACGGCTGAATCTCGGTAATTACACCCGCACCAAAAAAAATATTAACCCTTTCATGACTAAGCCCATTTCTGACATTTGGTGTTTACAAGTTAAAATGCGTATTTTTTGCTAGAAAATGACTTAGAAACCCCAAAAATTATATATATTTTTTAGCAGAATCTAGAGAATAAAATGATGATCGTTGCAATATTTTATGTCACACAGTATTTGTGCAGCTGTGTTTTAAACGCAACTTTTTTGGAAAAATTTACTTTCATGAATTTAAAAAAAATTAAAAAGCATAGTTAGTCCAATTTTTTTGTATAATGTGAAAGATGATGTTACGCCGAGTAAATAGATACCAAACATGTCATGCTTTATAATTGCCTGCACTCGTGGAATGGCGACAAACTACGGTACCTTAAAATCTCCATAGGCGACGCTTAAATTTTTTTTTACGGCTACTAGGTTAGAGTTACAGAGGAGTTCTATGGCTATAATTATTGCTCTCGCTCTGACGATCGCGGTGATACCTCACATGTGTGATTTGAACGCCGTTTTGATATTTGGGCGCGACTTCCGTATGCGTTTTCTTTGCTGCGGGAGCTCGCGGATACAGGGGCGCTTTAATTTTTTTTCTTATTTATTTTATATATTTTTATAATTAAAAATAGTGTTTTTAAAAAAAAAAAAAAAAATGTTGATCGCTTTTATTGCTGTCACAAGGAATGTAAACATCCCTTGTGACAGTAATAAGTGGTGACAGGTACTCTTTATGGAGAGATCGGAGGTCTAAAAGACCCCCAATCCCTCCTTTGCACTTCAAAGTATTCAGATCGCCGAAAACGGTGATTCTGAATACTGTGTACTTTTTTAAATTCAACGCCATTGGCAGCCGAGTAACCCAGACATGACGTCATGACGTCGCTTCCGTGGTTACAGTGAAGAGACTGAATCAAAGCCATTCGCGGCTTCGATTCAGTCTGTCTCTAGCCGCCCGAGGTGGCGGATCGTGGATCGGGTCTCCCGGTGGGACGGGAGGCCCGGTAAGAGCGGCGGAGGCGGCGGGAGGGGGGGGATGTCCCTCCCGCTCCTCCGGTATAACAACCGAGCGGCTTTTAGCCGCATCGGTTGTTATACCTGGAAAGCCAATCGCCGGCTCTAAACAATGGTACCGGAATGATGCCTGCAGGCATCATCCCGGTATAACCTCCGAAAGCCGAGTACGCATATGTGCATATCCTCAGCGGGAAAGGGATTTATACATATGTAGAAGTATATGGTACAAAGATCAGGATGGGCTAATGTCAATATTTTGGGTGAACTTCCGCTTTAAGATATACTTCAACTTGGCTATACCCAATATATTTAATATTTATTTGTTTCAGTCAAGAGTGGATCAGTTAATAGTCAATGTCTATAGAATAAGTTTGATCACATAAGAAGTATGTGGTTAAAATAATAAAACTTTATTTTTAATTTCTTTAATTTAAAATAATATATATATTTTTTCATTTAAACATAGAATAAAGGTTGATTGCCTATGAGATGAAAATGTTCCATTTTTTTTATTTTTATATATTGATATAATTTACTAATATTAAACATTGCCAAAGCTGATTGACAGGTAGCCTCAGTTGATTTTTTATATGGTTTTTCAGTGTCAGAGCTGAAATCCAGGTTTAACCAACGTATCGGGAGAGGAGTTGAAGTACACTGATTGCTAATCCATAAAACAAAACATTATGGTCAAATAAAAAGTAGACCCTACTAGAAAATGACATAGCACGTGGCATGTTCTTTGTGACCCCCTCCAGCTGGTCCGTGACCCACAGCAAGGTGGGGTCAAAGGGCGCCTTTTCTTTTTTTTGTACTTCGGTTCACTGTGAGCTGCACAGCAGCTGTGAACTGCCCATCAAAAGAGACAGTCCACCTCACTGCACAGCTCTTTCCATTAATTAGAAAAGAACGTGAAAATAAGACTTTTTTTTTTCCTATTTACCGCAGGAAGGTGAATTCTATGTTTTGCAAGCTGCTATCGGCAACACCACCTCCTCTGGGTACTGACTGAAATGATGAAAAGTTTGTTTAATGGTATAGTTGTATGAATTCTAAACACATACTTTATTTTGTCACAAGTGCTAACATCTCCTGGAAACTGCCTAAGCTCATAATATTGCCCAGTAAATTAAAAAAAAAATTGTAGGTGGGTGGATGGGCTGTCAAGGTCAATGCTATGGTTGATCATCAGTTATTTTTTATGGTAGCATTTAGATTCCTTCTTGGTTATGACGGCACATCTCATATAGTAATAGATTTATAGTTAAATCTATGGAGCAGCCATCACATGTTAAAAGAGTCTGAAGTATATTTCTTTCCAACGTGCTATACACCCTTCCAATTCTGAAGGAATAAAGAATCTTATTTTATGACACCATGCACAATACAGCTGCAGATCCAGGCCACAAATTAAAGTGACAATTTAAGTCCACACACCGAAACCATAGAAAATCAACCCAATCACAATGTCTTTTTATATTCTTCTAATGTGCCCTTGGAACATTAGAACACACTAATTAAAAAATTGTAGGGCTGTGGAAATTAACTATTAATTCCTTGATTAATCGATTAATCTTTTTGATCGATCAAAATTCTTTTGATCGATACTCACCTCTCCGCCGGCTTCCGGGTCTTCAGGGAGTTCCGTCGGAGATCCGGTGACGTCACGGACACCCGCGGGGCTTGCCGTGTCCATTTGAAGGGCTCCTTTGCTGTGCCTTCATATCTGCATGCCGGCGGGACCTTACTATCTGCCACACGCAAGGGCTGTTACACTTCCCTCTATCACTTCCCTCTATCAACCTGGGATTCTACAGCCATCCACTGGGAGTTGTGATAGTTCCCTTCACAGGACATCTACATGCCGACGGACTGATGTTAACACCTCCTCATCTGGATTCAGCAGTGGTATCATTGTACACATTTTTATACCAGTATCATACTTAGCTACATGTTTTTATGACTGCTTTTGCTACCGTTTGGTATTACTCGCACCATTTTTACAGTTTATGTAGCTACATCGATTTTATCTCCACTGCAATGTTTATTTTGTTACCTACTTGAAGACTAAAAAAGTTTTAAGGCTATTCCCATTGAGCGCTGCCTTTGTGTGTTTTTTGTATCCTGCTATCCATTTTTCCAGTGGTTGGGAGCTGCACTGGGAATCAGCCTGCAAGGAGATCAGCTAAAAGTAGTTGGATCTATGTGCGTTATAATTAATCGAAATTAGTCGATTAATCGATAAAAAAAAACGAACACGAAAATTTTAATCAGTAACAGCCCTAAAAAATTGATATGTTCCATAATCACCATTATATAAATGTTTATTTTTTGAGTGCACTGCAACCTAAGAGGCAAAAAAATGTCAATCTCATATACGGTATATATATATATATATATATATATATATATGTGTAGCGGCCTCCTCACTCCCCTCTTTGCATCAGCTTGTCTTTCTCTTGTCTAGGGGTACCTCAGAGGGGAGAGAGCGGGGTCACCACGCCAAGCCTTCACCACATGTGTCCGTGCGGTGTAAGCAAAGTTCCTTCTCTACCTTCGGGTCAGTGTTGTGCACCTGGAGTTACCTTGAACAATGTCCACCAGAAAAGAGCCCCACACCATTAAAGTCCAACACTCCTTTATTCTTCTCGAGTGAACAGCACAATCAGTTAGACTCCCTTAAAGAACAGAACAAACAAGGAGGTGTGGATGCGAGTAGGCCCAGACACAATGAACTCTCCACTTTCCTTCCTGAAAGTGGGCTGAGGTCTCCTAGCGAGGTGGGGATTTTCCTTCCTGGCGGTCTCCGATGGGAGGCTCACCTGTCACTGGCAATCTGCTGCACCCGGTCTTCAAGTGAGGAACTCCCCCCGGTCCATTACGCCTTCCGGATTCGGGTACCCAATCCCTGGGTTCCCTAGGACCTCCTTCCCTTGCGGAACTCAGTGTTGAGCACTGAGCTCCAGACCTCCATCCGAGTACCTCACCCCAGGCTAAGGGTGCCTGGGATGGAACACGACCTCCGGACGTCCTCTAGGCCTAGGCCACCTAGAGGACCGACACGAACCACCGCCCTCAGGCTGAAGGTGCCTGGGACTCGACCCCGTGACAAAGATGGCCGGCCCCTTTATACCCTCTCTCAGCAAGCACGGCGGGTTCCCCGCCCCACCATACCGCTGCCGAGGGAGGACAAAAAGGAGGCACAGCACACAGCAATGGTTCAACCCCAGCCCAAGGCGTCAGCGCCACCCGCTGGACCGCAAGGAACTGCACATCGCTGGTGTCTCTGCCAGTTTGAATTACACCCAGGAAAGTACATACCCGCTACATACACACATACATATATACACTATACTGTTAAAAGTATTGGGGCACCTTCCTTTACACACACATGAACTTTAATGGCATCCCACACGTACACACGATCGGATTTTCCGCAGACAAAGCGTCAGACTTTTGTCCGAAGGGCGTGTGCCTGGATTTTGTCTTGCATACAAACGGCACACAATTGTCGGCCAACAAACACGAACGTAGTGACATACTAGACTCTTTAGCGCCACCTTTTGGGCACCTTCTGCTAATGTTGTGTTTAGTGAGCATTGCTTACGAGCATGCGTGTTTGTACTTTGGACTTTTGTCTGATGAACTTGTGTACAAACGATCGGAAAATCTGACAACAGACCGTTGTCTGCGGAAAATCCAACAACAATTGTCCGATGGAGCATACAAATTGTCGGATTTTCCGCCAACAGGCTGTCATCACACAATTCCAAATAAAAAGAAAAACTATCGTGTGTGCGAGGCTTTAGTCCATAGGGTTCAATAATAAGTTGTCCCAAACTTTGCAGCTATAACAGCCTCAACTCTTCTGGGAAGGCTGTCCACAAGGTTTACTGTAGGAGTGTGTCTATGGGAATGTTTGACCATTCTTCCAGAAGCGCATTTGTGAAGTCAGGCAATAATGTTGGACAAGAAGGTCTGGCTCACAGTCTCCAGTCTAATTCATCCCAAAGGTGTTCTATTGGGTTGAGGTCAGGACTCTGTGTAGGCCAGTCAAGTTCCGAAACCCCAAACTCGCTCATCCATGTCTTTATGGGCCTTGCATTATGGACCAGGCCTGTAGATTGAGCCAAATGCTCCAAGTGCGTAGCCTTGCCTCCCTTCTTGTCTGGTGCCTCCTATCCTTCCAGTGACGTCACTTCCGCCGTGGGTTCCACGCTGGTCAGTGTGGCTTCCTGGAGCTCCTCCAGGCTCCCGAGTCAGCCTTCTCCCTGCCCAGCAGCCAGAACAGACGACAGCAGTCCTGCAGGATGGTTTTAGGAGGATTCACGTCCACATATACTGACACCAGATGAGCATTTGTATTATTTACTTCTTGTGCGTGTTTTAATTTTTTTTCTATTAAAACCTTTAACCCGGATACCAGGCCCGGACTGGGACAAAAAATAGGCCCGGGCATTTTGGATTGAGCAGCCCATGACATGTTAACCGGCCCCTTCCCCACTCTCCACCCTGACAGATCCCCTGAGAGAGGGGAGGGGGGAACCCAGCAGAGGTGTGGGGGGGAGGTGAGGTGGGACCAGGAAAGAGCATGGGGGATGGAGAGCACAGGGAATAACCTTGAGAACATGGGGTGGAATGAGAGCACAGGGAGCATGGGGGGAGGTGGAGAGTACAGGGAGGGCGGCGGAGAGCATGGGGGGAGGTGGAGAGCACAGGGGGGCTGGTGGAGATTATGGGCGGAGGTGGAGAGCACAGGGGAGTTGGTGGAGAGCATGGGGGGATGTGAAGAGCGGATGGGAGGTGGTGAGCACAGGGAGGGCGGCGGAGAGCATAGGGGAAGGTGGAGAGCACAGGGGGGGGCAGCGGAGAGCATGGGGGGGCAGCGGAGAGCAAGGGGGATGTGGAGGGCACAGGGGGGTGAGCGCAGAACATGGGGGTGGCAGAGAGCATGGAGGGTGGCGGAGAGCACAGGGAGGGCGGCAGAGAGCATTGGGGAGGTGGAGAACACTGGGGGGTGGCAGAGAGCATGGGGGAGGTGGTGAGCACTGGGGGGGTGGCAGAGAGCATGGTGGAGGTGGAGGTGGAGAGCACTGGGGGGTGGCAAAGAGCATGGGGGAGGTGGAGAGCACTGGGGGGTTGGCAGAGAGCATGGTGGAGGTGGAGAGCACTGGGGGGTGGCAAAGAGCATGGGGGGTGGCAGAGAGCATTAGGAGGCAAAGAGTATGGGTGTCAGGGAATCTAGTAGACCAGACTGTGTGACTACACAGAGGAGACCAAAAATGCATGTAAGTGAAAGAAAAAGGTGTTTATTTAAAAGGCGACAAACAAGTGAAAACAACCAGTGCACAACTAACATACAAATAAAGGGGAAATACCGGAATCGTAAACAAGCCAGGCCGAAGGTCATACACAAGGGGATATCAGCAGATGGGTAAGGACGGGGGAACAACAGGACAGGGAGAGGATGGATGGACAGGCTGCAGGGCAGGGATCCAGGGTAATCAGGAAACAGGAGGGACAGGTCCAGGAAGGGCCCGGGATAGGGATTGGATCAGGTCAGGTAAGATACAGGATCGCAGGCTCAAGGTCAGGGAGAGAGATACCAAGGCGAGCATGTGAGGGCTCACCGGGTATTTATAGGACTGCAGTGATTGTCCTCATGTAACAGCTGAGCGGAGAAAGTGCTGCCTACCCCACACTGCCGGAATACACCCGCTGGTGGACTCCGATACTACGGCCCAGGGATCAGACAGTACCACCAGCAGTTGAGATCCTCCACCATAGATACCTGCTGGTGGACACTAGTACTGCAATCCATAGGACCAACAGTGGGTGAACCCTTTCCTGACATTGGGTGGTGTGGAGAGCCCAGGGGGGGGGCAGCAGAAATAAGCAGGATAGGAGGAGCGGTGGGGGCGGCTGCATATAGATCAATCATTCTCTCCATCTTCCTCCTGCAGTCTCCTGCTTCTCCTCTACCTCTTGCATTCCGATACTGCAGGAGGAAGATGGAGAGAATGATTGTTCTATATGCAGCCGCCCACCAAAGCTCCTCCTATCCAGGTTACAGGGGGGGTGAGCGCAGAGCACGGGGGTGGCAGAGAGCATGGGGCTGCACTCACGTTTTCTGTTATCCGGCTTCAAGTTGTCAGCAGCAGGTGTCTGCTCTGGCTCCTCCCCCTTCGCAGTCACGCCCCCCGGCACTGAGCGATGACCTATACGGGCAGCCGCGGAGAGGCCAAAGGCTTCTCATCTAGCTCCACCCCCTCTATGTTTACGTCTCCCCGGCGCCGATGGGCTGAGTTTAACTGGCAGCCGGGCGGCCTCGGAGAGGCTGCATGAGCGGCGCAGGCTCAAAGAGCCTTGTGCCCCGCAAGGACTTGCAGCCTGGCAAGTGCCCGGTTTGCCCTATGGCCAATCCGGGCCTGCCGATACTATACTTAGCTGGCGCTTCCTTTCCTTTCTGCTTCCTTCCTCTCTGTCTATGCGGTGGTAGACTTCTGTAAAGGGAATAAACTGCTTTTTCTAAGCTCTTGCTATGGTCTGTTTTGATGCCAGTAAGACATGTGGCTAATTTAAATTGAGATCTTGTGAGACTAGGGGGGCTATAAGTGTATTAGGATGAACCAAGGATCTCCAGAGAAGGGACAATTCAATAAGGATTGTAAGAGTTTAACACATTTTGCCCAAAACCTAGAGAGCATAGGGCATGTCCACCATGTGTGAAGAACATACCCTGAAACAGAACAACCATGGAAACAGATGCTGGTGGAGGTGCACTAAGTGAGATGGGACCATATATAATCTTGAAACGGTCTTAAAGGCTGATTTGAGTGAGAGAATATTAATGGAACACGGGGCTATTGTAGTCCAAGTTTTCAGCCAAACATCCTTGGCCCTAGTACATTTAAAATCTTCTTCCCACTTAGAAATGTAGGATGGCTAGTAGAGCTATTGATATTGTTCAACTGCGACTAGACAATAAATGTCTAGATAAATCTAGAAGTAAAAGGTGCACAATAACAAATATGCTCAAAGAGTGAAAGTTGAAAAGTCAGGTCTTTGTTGGTAAGTGAGCAGTATAGTTAAGCAATGCTTAATTTGTAAAAAGCGGAAGAGTTGAGAGGAAGGGGCCTGGTAATTTTCTCTGATTTCCACCAAGGTGTAAGCAGAGCGACCATCGATAAAAGAGTACACGTAATGGAATTTATGAGAGGATCACCAGTGAATGCACTGGGGGACCCAAGGCCAGAGGTTAATAATGGATTACCTTACCTTAAAGAGGGAGGAGGGATAGGTGTGGCAACATTAATTTGCTAGAATTCTTAGTAGAATCCCTGTTTTAGAGCATTAAACGGTTTATAGATGGAGGCCTAGATTTTGGAGGGAGCCGTGGTAGTAAATGGAGGGAGACTGGGGAGCAGTGAAAATCGACTCATAAGGGGGTATGTTGAAGGGCATAAAGGGAGGTCAGTGGGGTAATTCGTTGTGCTAAGAAGTATTTGGAGAAGTTTGGAACACCCAAGCTTCCTTGTTTTTTGTATATGTGCATCGTTTATTTTGAGATACGTGGCTTTTTGTCAGCCTAAACGTAAAACACAGAACATAATTCTGGAAGCATTTAAGGGCATAAGAGGGCATGGGGATAGGAAGAGTGCAGTCCAGAAAATAAATTTTTCTTTGCTGTGCAAAAATTATTTAGTAAATAAAAGTTATCAAAAATGTTCTAAATCTAAAGAATACACTTGCATAGAACAGAAAATTTTATTTGATGTTACTGCTCTTATAGAATATGGCATTTCTATATGAATAAATTATTTCACAGCTCTATAAAAATAGTAGAGCTTATAACCATTGTCATTGTCACATATTTTATGCATTTTTTAAATGAAACATGTTCTTTTTTAATAGGTAGTGACATGGAACAAATGCAGGAAAGTCAACAGGCAGCACATGCTGACCTTTGTTTGTTCTCTACAAGTCAGGAGTGTTAGTGTGGGTTGGTCTAAGGTGAGCAAGAACAATACAGAATAAAATGTTTTGCTGTGTGTAGAACACTGGAATATTGTGTGATCTAAGTATTTTATCAACAAATCGAATACACGTGGAAATGTATTTTTATATTTGAAGAGGGAAGGACACTTGTTCTTTGTTTCCACAAAGACCTTTTGTCATCAGACAAAATACAACATAAAAGCTTGCAAAAGAATTATAAGAGACATGAGGATGATATGATAAGCATTTATCACCAGACTAGTACGGTAAGTACTTCTATACACTATATATTAGCCTGTTGTTGCTTTATCCTGCAATATGGTTCAAAATGAAGCAGTGTTTATGGCAGAACAACATGATCTTTGTATATTTGGGAATTAAAGTAAACCTGTTGAGAGCCTATGGAAATTAAAATTTGTAGCTATTATTAAAGCATACACTGTTTGGCCCCTTACACACGAGAATAAAATATGCAAATTTTTTTACTGCTATAAATATGGATGCATTGTTGTCTATGGAACAATGCACACAGCTGTGTATACAGTAAATTAGTGATACAGTGATGAGTATAAGTACCTAAATAATAATAATACCGTAATAATGAGTACAGAGCCATAAAACAAAAATAGAACATTTACATTTCAGTGCAGCAATTGAGAGCCGGTTCACACACAGGCGGCACGACTCTGGCCGCGACTTTGCGAGGCGACCTGGATGTGACCTGAGCGCGCACCACAGCGCGACTTGGGGCGACTTACAAGGCGACTTTAAGTCGCCTCCAGGACAGGAGGCTTTCCGCTGGCCAATCAAACAAGAATCAGCACTGTGGGACGAAGGGGGGAGGGAGGGGTTTGCCTGAGAAAACATGAGAAAATAATTTTCTCTTCCTGTATTGTTGCTTCAGTTAAGACATGAATCGACTTTGGAGGCGACTTCCATTGAAATCAATGGATACAAGTCGGATTGAAGTAGTACAGGAACCTTTTCTGAAGTCAGAGCGACTTCAGTAGTATACATTAAGACGGCTCCATTCACTTCCATTGCTTTTCTCAACAGCGTGACTTGGGGCGACTTGGGACGACTTCAAGTCGGATCCCAGGTCGCCCCTGTGTGAACCGGCTCTTACGCTTGTACACATGTTTATGCATATTGCAACATTGGCAACAAAGAAGAATTTTGTATTCACATACACTAGTTTATGCACATTTACACAAGGTCTTTACATAACATTTTATTCAGGATCTTTCTGTCAACAGGATTCTGAGTATAAACTTCAGTAAATTTTTATGTCCGCGTGCAAGTGGTCTTAATCTTTTTTTTTTTTGTTCAGACAGCGGTATGAATTGAGATTCCTCCATCAACACAAACAAGGTAAATGGAGGTATCTCACCTGCCGGGACATTGTATTTTGACAGCTGCACCCACCGCTGTTAGAATACACTTGTAGTTCAGTCTGCAGCACTGGCAGGTGAAGAGCAGCTATATGGACATGGCTATCAGTTTTGCCGGAATTCTGTGTCTGATCAGTGACAGAGACTATTCATGGGTGCAGCTACAAGAGCAACTGTGGGCAGCTGATGTTGAGCCCACCATCTACCCAATAGGAATACACAGAAAATATAGACTTATAGGATTGTGGGGTGTGTAGTTCCACATACACTGAGCTGGCTTGGAAGGCTGGGAGGAGAACATTTTAGAACCCACAAAGCACTGGGGCTCAGAAAAGAGGTAGATTCCTGTTGCTTTTGCCAGGCTGTGAAGGAGAGTGTAGAGGACATTCAGAGATACTGAATGTGCTATAGGCTGTCAGCAGACCACTCATCACCACACCTTAGAGGGGGAGAGGCAGATGTTAATGAAACACCAGGGAGCACTACAGATGCTGACAGAGCCCATTGCTTGATTGAGGGGAAGGACACCGTAGACAACAGCCAGGCTTACAGAATACTTTCTGTGTGGAAGCAGTGATCATTCTGCAACAGGTCCAGCATACTGCCTGCTTAGTTAGGGTTAGAGCTCTGCAGTAGCAAAGATAAAACTCTCTGCTGATTGCATAGCTATAGGTCTGACTCACCAGGGGGCATGTTGAACCTCTGTAGTGAGACCACTGCTTCCACACAGAAAACAAGGGTCTTCATTTGCTGCTGGCAGGAGATGGGGATTTCCACCCAGACTGTGCCTACTTTCAATTTTCGTTTGGGCTTTGAAAAATACTTTGTACATGATGATGTTGTTGTTCATGTTGGAGGATCTGGCCTATGTGACAGGTTTCAGCAAAGATCTCTAAAGTGATTTTAACCCCCCACCAAAAAAACAAACAAACATTTAAAACGTCCTAAAACCATTTAATATCTATTTGTGCCCTTTGTTTTTAATAAAAATCCTATCCTGCATTGTTGCCAGAGAGTAATGCAATCAGGATTGCATAACACACAGGGCTCAGAAGTGCATACTGTGCAGTGCTGAGGTGTGTCACATAGGGCACAGAAAAAATCCACAGCTCACCTCTTCTCCCCCAGTCCATAGCTCCCCTCTACTCCCCAGTCCACAGCTCCCTTTTCTCCACTAGTCCACACCTGCCTTCTTCTCCCCCAGTCCACAGCTCCCCTCTTGTCCCCCAGTCCACAGCTCCATTTTCTCCCCCAGTCCACATCTCTCCTCTTCTCCCCCAGTCCACAGCTCTCCTCTTCTCCCCCATCCCACCGCTCCCTTCTTCTCCCCAGCCCACAGCTCCCCTCCTGTTGACCAGCCCACAGCTCCCTTCTTGTCCCCCAGTCCACAGCTCCATTTTCTCCCCCAGTCCACAGATCTCCCCTTGTCTCTCAGCCCACAGCTCCCCTCTTGACCCCCAGTCCACAGCTCCATTTTCTCCCCCAGCCCACATCTTCCCTCTTCTCCCCCAGTCCACAGCTCTCCTCTTCTCCCCCATCCCACAGCTCCCTTCTTCTCCCCATCCCACAGCTCCCCTCCTGTTGACCAGCCCACAGCTCCCTTCTTGTCCCCCAGTCTGCAGCTCCATTTTGTCCCCCAGCCAACAGCTCTCTTCTTCTCCCCTATCCCACAACTCCCCTCTTGTCCCCTCTTCTCCCCCAGTCCACAGCTCCCCTCTTGTGCCCCGGTCCATAGCTACCCCTTTCTCACCCAATCCACAGCTACCCTCTTGTCTGCCTACCATGCCAGAGCTCAACTCTGCACCCCTGTGCATAGTGTAAAACAAAACCATAGAAAACTTCCAGCTCAACTTACCAGCCAGTCTAAAACCAAACGATCTATCCTGTCTAACAGTTTTCTTTAAAAACAGGGGTTTAGCACACATTTGCACATACATGCATAATCTGCAGAGTCGCTCCAAGGCATCCCAATATTATCTGCAGTCCCAACTCTTGTAAATTTATGAGAGCCTCCTTAGTAGAAGCAGATGCATTCTAATGGATAAATAGAGGGCAGGTGAGCCTGGAGGTAGCCCACCCCTCCTTACTGATGTAATATTGGTGAGGGGACACACTGGACACCTTTGCTGCCATTGTGCTAGGTGCTGTGCCTTTAAGGAGGGGTGGGCTCCCTCCAGGCTAACCTGCCCTCTGCCTATCCTGCATGCTTCCACTGTGGAGGCAAATTTAGAGTTAGGGCTACATAAAATACTGGGGTGCCGTGAAGGGGCTCTGTAGGTTATGCATGTATTTGCAAATGTGTGCAAACTAAACCCCTGTTTTTAATGCATACTGTTAAGCCTCGTACACATGGTCGGACTTCCATCGGACTTTTCCGTGGATTTTTGTCCGAACGTAGTTGGCCGGGCACACCCATACCATACACACCACAGGACTTTTCTGCAAACTTTCCCAAAACTTTTTGCAACATCACATGGTTTTTCTGCTCTTTTCTGCTCTTTACCGCCACCCTTTGGTCAACTTCTGCTATTGTTGGTTGATTTTACCATTAGTTGTTTTGTCCATCGGACAAAAGTCCTATGGTTTTCTGTACACACGGTAGGACTTTGCTCCATCTGACTTTTGTTGGGCAAAAGTTTGTCCGTTTGCAGACCCAACTTTTGTCCGATGAAAACAAAACCAAACGAAAAAAAGTTTGTCCGATGGAGCGTACACACGGTCGGATTGTTGGTCCAACTTGCTTAAAACGAAGTTTGTTGGGCAAAAGTCCGACCGTGTGTACGGGGCTTTATACAGAATAATTTGGTTGGTTTAAGGCTGGTCGGTAAGCTGAGCTGGGAATTTCTTTGGTTTTGTTTTGCATGTGTTGCCCTTCCATGTGCTCCTTGCTGCAAAGGCCAGTTATAGGCGAGGGCAGTGGCCAATTGTATTGCTTAAAAGAATTTCAATGTATCACTGAAAAAAAATGTATTTAGAACAATCTGCAGAAAAATAATAACTAAGGGGCGAAGGGAAGTTAAGAGTTAAAGGCTGTCTCTCGTTTTAACACTGAATCAAGCATATACATTAGGAAATTCAGAAACTTCTTTGCAGATAACTGTTCTTAAAGCGGAGCTCCATCCAAAAGTGGAGGCTCCACTTATTTGCCTCCTGCCCACCCCTCCGCTGCCACATTTGGCACCTTTTGGGGGGGGAGAAGGGAGCGGATATCTGTTTTTTTCAGGTACCCACTCCCACTTTTGGCTGACTTCGTTGCGGCAAACTCATCTGGAAGCTCGGCCCCCTCCTCCTTCCCCTGCTGCCGGGCCATTCACAAAGCGCAGTGCGCTTCGTGCATGCACAGTAGGGAACTGGCTGTGAAGCCGCAAGGCTTCACTGCTGGTTTCTCTTACCCGAGATGGTAGTAGCAGCACCCGAGAGCCAATTTAAAAATTGGCTTGGGTGAAGACACCGCTGGACAGGTAAGTGCCCTGATAATAAAAGTCAGCAGCTACAGTATTTGTAGCTTATTGCTCCTATTTTTTTTCTGAAGGAGCCTTGAACCTTTTTTTTTAGCTTAGTTACAGAGTTGCTTAAAAAGTACATTTAGTGCATTGGATAAATCAAGAATACCCACAGTGCACTGAAATACTGTACATATGAAATGTTACTAACAACCAGAGTCTTTGGCATCATTGTGGTCTGCTACACAACAGCAATACTGGGTGAGGAGTGCAAGCTCTTAGCAAATAGGATTTATGTTAGCTAATAGCTATATAATCCTTTGCATAAAATGTATTTTAAGACTGGAATTCTCCTTTAAAGATATTTCTGTGTAGCCTGTAGGAATAAATAGGTTAAATCCATGGAGTAGTTATGCCTGAACAAGCAGACCTTACTCTCTTAACCACGTCATGATTAGCTCCACTGCATTAGCCACAATTATGCCTCTGGCACTGTTTGCCTTTGTAACGACACAGTTCACATGTTTTTTTTTTTGTTTTTGTTTTTTTAACAGTAGTCTGGTAGAATTGGGTAGTAGAATTTCTGTCCCCTATACTTTGCAGCACATTGCAGTGCATGCAGTTTTTGTATTAATATCAATTTAACAATACATACAAAAACTCAAGCCGTCAAGTTTTCAGGAATTTCAGCACTGCTTCAGTTATTATTGCCATGAATGATACTAACTGGCCGGTTAAGCTATATGTAAGTAACAGCTCTGATCGCTTAAGTCACTTCCTATGATTGAGAAAGAAATATAATTGAATATTGTGTGTATAATTTATGATTTATATTATATATAACAAGTAGATCTTTAAGTAAAATGCAGCATTACATATTCAGTTTCACTCTTAATTGCTATTCTGGATCCATCTTTCTTGTATTTCAGGTGATGTGAATGTTGTCTAATGCAACTGTGCAGGTGGGGCTTGGCAAGCCAATGCAAGGCTAAGCTTCTTTACAAGAGAAGTTCTAAGTCCTTAGATATACTTTATTTTCCTTTAGTCACTGTTGCCTGTGGTAAATTGATGGGGTGAAATGATTTTGCATTTTCATTTTGCACATTAAAGCAGTTTAGTAAATGTGCGATAATGTTTCCCAAACTAAACAGGATAGCCAAGAAGAAATTTTCTCTTTACTCAAGGGATGATGTGGTGAAAGTTTAACTGGGTCAGTCGATAAAAGATCCTAAAATATACCTAATAATCTTATTGAGACTTCTTTTTTTTCCCTCTTATCAGATATAGACAGCTTACTTTTTATATGTTAAGGCTTTAGGCTCTGCTAGGTTGATTAACATATCCCTATACATAATATATTACTAAGAGCCTGATTATAAAGTTGTAATTGACCGGTATATTTAAAGTTTGCTTTTTAAAAAGAAAAAATTATTTTCTGTGGTAAATTGTGCTAAAATGTAGTTTGCAGCAAAATAGTCTTATGCTGCGTACACACGATCAGAAATTCCGACAAGAAAAGTTCGATGTGAGCTTTTGGTCGTAAATTCCGACCGTGTGTAGGCTCCATTTGACTTTTTCTGTCAGAATTTCCAACAACAAAAATTTGAGAGCTCTCAAATTTTCCGACAAGAAAAGTTCTGCTCGGAAATTCCGTTCGTCTGTATGCAATTCCGATGCGCAAAAAACCCTGCATGCTCGGAATTAATTTGACGCATGCTCGGAATCATTGAACTTCATTTTTCTCGGCTTGTTGTAGTGTTGTACGTCACTGCATTCTTGACGGTCGGAATTTTGTGTGACCATGTGTATCCAACACAAGTTTGAGCCAACATTCCGTCGGAAAAACATCCACGGTTTTCTTGTTGGAATTTCCGATCGTGTGTATGCGACTATATAGCAGTTTCTGCCTCTGTAAAAAATCATGAACAATCAATAGATTCACAGGTTTAGGTGAACTTGAACAAGAACAAGAACATATGTTGGCCAATTTGTTTTGCAAGGTCTGATGTATCAATGAATAATAACAATGAATGTGCTTCATAATTCAGTTGAATGATTTGATGGGGAATGTCTGTTAAATCTTTTGTAGAACTAATGATTGACTCTTTTTGACTGGACTCAAAAAGAACAGCTACACTTTCTTAACTATTCAGAATAACATACTTTAACTGTGTTTGCTAGAGATCCCCTTTATATTTTGCTATGGCACAGTGACAAAAGCTAGTGTTATGCAGGCATGGACACACCTCATGTCTTGATTTGGTGAGGTCACTTGGGAAGTGGTGTAACCTGAAGGCCATTTTTATGAAGCAGCTGAAATGGTGCCCAGTAGTAGGCCCCATGCACACGAGACGCCGGTGCAAACTCTGCTGAACACACGTTTTTAAAGGCTAAAACCGGCGTTTAAAAACGCCCTATTTGCCGCGATTTTAGCTGCGTTTTACCGCGTTTGCGTCTATAGGCGTTTAGTTAAGAAACATCATAAGACCCTCCCTAAGCTCAAAAAACGGTATTATTTAACCATTTCAGCCATTTTGGGAGACCAGCAGCTGAGAGAGCAGCAGTGTACTTATATTTAGCGTATCACTTGCCACATCATCTGCCACAAGCTGGGGATTGTCCACTTGCCACGTCACCTGATACGTCACCTGGCCACAAGTTGTGGATTGTCCACTTGCCACGTCACCTGGCCACGTCACCTGGCCACGTTACCTGCCACAATTTGTGTATTGTCCACCTGCCACGTCACCTGGCCACATCACCTGGCCACGTCACCTGCCATAATTTGTGGATTGTCCACCTGCCACGTCACCTGCCACGTCACCTGCCACAATTTGTGGATTGTCCAACTGCCACGTCACCTGGCCACGTTACCTGCCACAAGTTGTGGATTGTTCACTTGCCACATCACCTGGCCACGTCACCTGCCACAATTTGTGGATTTCCACCTGCCACGTCACCTGGCAACATCACCTGCCACAAGTTGTGGATTGTCCACTTGCCACGTTACCTGTCACAAGTTGTGGATTGTCCACTTGCCACGTCACCTGCCACAAGTTGTGGATTGTCTACAGTGCAATGCAAGCAATTACAGTTTTTTTTATGGTTTTTCATCATTTGCCATCGTTTTTGAGATTTCTAATGTAAAAAAATAGGTCACCTTTAAAAACGCTTATAAACTCAAACGCGGCAAAACGCCGGTACCGCGTTTAGCGTCTGAAACGTGGAAAACTTTTGCGTCTGAACCCATTTTTTTGCTTCTGGAAAAACGAGGTTGAACGCAACTGCTTGTAAACGCCAAAAAACGAGAGTGTGTGCATGGACACATAGGATAACATTGAATGGGTTCAGGCGCAGTTGAAAAAAGCGTCCAACTGCCTCTGAACGCGCGTTTAACAGCAAATAACAGCGTCTCGTGTGCATGGGGCCGTAGAAATGTGAATGTGTTAAGATGGCAGAATGCCACAATTGTTATTAGCGAGCAATCTGTCCATGAGAGCAGTGGATATGTCACCACATAGGTATTGTAGCAGCATTAGAGACATTGCATCTGCCAGGTTTGGTGAGTGTACTGCAATAACTCTTCAGTTAAAGTTGCAGTATCTAGGTCCACGGCCCTTAAGCCATCATTATAAAGTTTTTCCAGTTCACAAAGTGTATGTAAACCCCGACAGTTACAATAAGTTTAATTCATTTTGCTTTCCTGTTTACAGAATTTTTTCATTGTGTGGTCCCTGGAAAGGAAACGCATATGTTTCCACTGAATAATCAGGATCTGTATACTGTATGTTGCTTTCCAAAGCCAAGGGAAAACTTAGAACAACAAGGCAAAATTATGTTTTGCCTATAATGTATTCACAGGAAGTCCCTCATATATATTTCTCACCTCACATGTAAATATTCCCCAAACTGTTCATTTCACTCTTCATCTCACCTGCTTATGTTTTTCTCACTTATAGGCTCCATGCAAACTAGCTTATTTTTAAGTGTTTTTTTTTTTCTGCCCCTAGAAGCAAATAGTGCTATCCTATGTGTCCATGCACACTATTTTAGGTTAAATGTGTTTTTTAAGCTTCAGCTTCTAAGAGCAGAAAGAAATGTATTTTTGCATTTTTGGTTACGATTTGCCAGCAGAAAAAAAAACTGACAGCTCCTAAACACTGTTAACCGCTACTAAGCATGGGATTCTGCATTTTTTAAACCAAAAGTTTCTTACAGAGAGGCCCACAAAAACTCTGTAGCTCCCAGCAAACTGAAGTCCAACCCTGATCCCTGATCCCAACATCCACCCTTTAAGCTTATTTCCACCAAAGGACTTAGTGACAAAGAGCTTGCCGCTGCAGGGTGCACACGGGCAGCGCAAGCATGGAGGTACGTCCATGTAAGCCCTCCCGGCAAATTAAGCCCGCACTGTAGTTGTCTTTTGGCTATAGCGCGGACGGGAAGGTGTTAATGTGTAACTAGCCCAATGCATCTGTAAACTGGGAATTTTTTCGTCTTTATTTTTATATATTTTTTATCTGTATTCGATTTATTGTCCCATTTCTCATTACTATGTACTTTTTAATGTTTAAATCAATGTTTAAAACATATAAGCCCCACTCAAATATGGTGCCCGTAGGCCTGAAGAAGGAGTGCATGCCCTGCAAACATGTCGCCATGTCCCTGCATCAGGTTGGGTAGTGACGTCACATCCACCGGACTCTGCGTTCCATGGACTCAGAAAACCCTGAGAGCCTCCAGCGCACCTGACAGTTTGGATCAATACCAGGATCTGTGTCACCTAGGGCATTTAAATACAGCATGACATGCTTTTACTTCTCTTGTGAGCGATAGTTTTATTCCTTATTAAAGTTACCCAATTGCTACACTTAGTTGGTGCTCGTCTCTTTCTCCTTGCCACCGGGTAACCAACCTTTCTTGAAGCATTTCACAACTCTAGGCTTGCACTGTTCTACAGAAGCCAGTCCTATACTTAATGTGTATACCCAGCGTAACAGATATTTTGGAGCAGCAATGATTACCACAAGGTGATATTGATAGCAAAAAGTCAGCTTCAGTTAAAGGTGGATGTTAGGAGCAGCAATGGTGACCATAAGGCAAAACTGATAGCAAGAAGTCAGTTTTAGTTAATGGTGGATGTTAAGAGCAGCTATGGTTATCTGTGAGGAGACAGATAAGAGATAATCAGATGATGCCATGCTAAAGTATCCTGGTATTGGTCAGGTATTTAGACAAGATGGTATATACCAGTGCCAACTCCAGTATGTGCCATCACAGCCTGTACCAGTGAGGCTGTAGGTTTTCAGTGGTAGGCACCCCAGGGGTTGAAATTGGCAGAAAATATATTGTCAAGCGTTCCAACATGCAATAACAGAGTTCATGCAGACTCAGAACTGGCAGCAACACTCACAGAAAGTTACATAGTACTTGCAGACAGAGTGATGCACAGAGACAGAGTGGTTTCCCATTAGTGCTCCAGTTTGCTTCTCGAACTTTGGGTTTTTCACTAGCACCAGGTCCAGGTGGTGAATGTGGTCTTCAAAGGTTTTGGAAAAAATAATAATGTCATTCAGATAGATCAGCACCGTCTCAAAGTTATAGTCCCCTAAACATTGTTCCATCAATCATTGAAAGGTGCTGAGAGCGTTACTCAAACCGAATGGCATGAGATTGGATTTAAAAAGCCTCAGCTGAGTGACAAAGACTGTCTTTCCCTGTCCTATTCTCTCACTGGGACCTGCCCATACCCGCTAGCCAGGTCCATGGTGGAGAAATAGCGTGTCTGACCCAACACCATGAGCGATTTTTGTACCCAAGGCAGGCGATAGGCATCCCAATGGGTACAGGTGCTGAGCTTGTGATAGTGCATGCAAAACCATAAACTACCATCCTTTTTGTGCACTAGGACCTTGGGGGCAGCGTCTCTCTTTGATTATTCTACTCTGCAACATATTGTAGATCAAATCCTTGAGCAAGGGTTATGTGCTGGTACCTCTATCAAATGAAGGGTCTCTACCCGTGTGGATGGGGTGATCTATGGCCTCAGTGCACCTATATTCTTCAGGATCCAATGGCGAAGATGAGCAAGTATTTCTTCAGCAGTTCATTGAGAAGGCTTGCTGGGGCAACAAGTAATCCTGGAAGAGGGTGGCTAGTTGGTCCAACAACTGCTTATACTAATCAATGTCCAAGGGGGTTATGGCGGCCTGCATCAGGGCATGGACAGCTTCCACTGCTGGTTGGGGCCCCACAACGCAGTGTTTGGTCACAACATAGAGATCTGCAAGGATCCTGTGGTTTGGCAGCTCGACAGGAGTCGTCCCTAGGCTGATGAGCTGGACCAGTGCCTTTGGACAGGGTGAACTTTGGACAGGGTGTGAACTATCAGCCACTCTCCTGACATTTTGAGATCTCTGCAGGGTCTACCTTGACCGTGGCACCCCATAGGTTTTTTGTGGGTAAGGACCAGACAACTTCTTTGATGAAGGCCAGAAGCAGCTTCTGCATTGCAGTTTTGCTGCCCATTGTTGGGCTTCATAGACCTTCTCTACATTAAAACGCACTGCTCGCAAGCCACAACTTCATTTGGGTTCACTGAGCCATTCCACTTCTACCCGCCAGTGAGGCCAGTCCAGACTTTTGTGGACTTTCATGGCCAGAATCATGTGTACTGAGGACAAAACTGGGATATGGGAGATCACCACTCCAACTCGTTCCACGCTTGTAAAAAGATTTGTACCCTCATCCACATGACCTTTTCCACCCTGATGGGTACATTGTTAGCTGCTTTTAGGGACAACCAGGATGGGTCTAGCTGGTCTTGGGTCACAACACATTGGATGTAAAAGTCATATTCAATGATAGTGGACCAATCAAGCAAGGGACCAATTGTCCATTTCTTAAAGCAGTCCTTACCAGGCTTGGGCCTACCATGGCCTTCTGCCCTGTGGGACCTTAGTGTGTAGTCCCCGTGAGTCATCTTTCTGCTCTGGGAGCCTCTAGTTTAATGACTGGCGAGGGCAACCCTTATTTTACGAGTGGTCAAAGCTTTTGGCCAGGTGTCCAATACCTCTGATCTTTATTGGGATCTTTTCACAGGGGGTGCTCACCCTTGGACAGGTGGGCCAGTTTAACTGTTTATTTTTTTGCAGTGTGGATGCTAGGTTATGGGTCAATTCTTTAATGGTGGTCTGGAGAGCTAACAGTGGGGAAAGGGCCAGGGCCTCTTCTCTGACATAGAGAGGTTCACTTTTCTTGGTTATCAAATTGATTATCAAAATTAATGATATTGTGTAAACAGATATTCTGTAAATTGTATAACATCCCTAGACTTGTGATTTTGGATCTGGGCAATGGCTGAGATATACTCTTTTCACATAGTGGACTTGTGTCTTTCCTTTAAAAGTAAAGTATCTTGAAATTCTTATCCAGAGTAGTGATGATCAGAACCTACCTGGGTTCAGTTCGGGGCAGGTTTGGTGAACATTGCTAAAGTTAAGGTGGCGGATCTGAACCCTATTGAAGTCAATAGGAACCAAATGTTAAAAAAGAGTAATGGCCATTTTCTAGGCTAATAGTCAAAGGGATTGTCAAACAAATGGCATGGGGTCACTAATTTGTGAGACATGTACTAAAGTAAAACAAATTACTGGCAAAATGACAGCTTCCGGCCGCTTGGTTCTGTTTGTAAACAAAGTGGACAGGGATATCCTAGATGAGGGTCTCATGTGGATGTTAATGGGGACCCCCATACATATGGGATATGAGGTCCTCAAATGACAACACCTGGGAGTCCATGTCCACAACTGTCATCTGCCGGACCTGTCATTTGACAGGAGTGAAGCTACAGGACCAAACGTGTCCATGGTAAGCGTTTTCTTTTTTAGCAGCCTTCAGGCATCACGAATGCGGATCTACAAAGCGCAATGACATAATTGACAAAGGATGTACATCATGGGACCTTTTTTTTGGTTTTATTCATTAAAGTACTTGTCAAAAACCTATGTTTTTATTTTTTAACTCTTTACATTTTTTGTGCATAAGGCTACATTCACACCGGCAATTAGGGCCAGTGTGAATAGAAGCAGCAGGCCCTCAGTGGCTAGGTGCGGCTGACGGCCCTGTTTACTATGATAGATCGCTGGTGACCGCAGATTTTTGCTGCTCTCTGTACAGCCAGTGATTACTCATTCACACAGGGAGTGGCTGGTACCTGGGTGCCCCCTTATTGGTAAAGGGGCTTCCATATTCCAAAAAGCCCCTGCCTGCAGACCTCCTTAACCAGTGGGCCAGGGTTGTGGGGAAGAGACTCTTGTCCTCATCAATTTGAAGACAAGGTGTTTTGCCAAGAGGGTCCCCATCTGGCAAGGTATCCCCTATTATATTGAGGGCTTTTGACCTAGCATGGATCAGGAAAGAAGGAAAAACCACATACTCATCAACCCTTTTCCACCTCACTCTTTTTTCTTGATTTTTGTGTGCGGTTCCTCCTTAAAATCCAGACCAGACCCAAACAGCCTGGTATAAATTTGGAGGGAACCCCATAATATTTTTTTTTGCTATCCCTGGTTTCTTTTCTTACATAGCCAGGAATTCCTCAGGGGCTAGTGATGTTACTGTTTGTTATGGTCTCGGCAAGGCCAGCATCCACCAGCATCCTTAACAACCATTGACAGCAGGAAGCTATCATGTATAATAGTGGTAGTATTACTGCCATTATACACATTCATTAGAACCTTAAGCTCATCCTTAATTCAGACTATCTCTCCCCCACTGCTGCTACTTCCTGGTTTGTAGGCATCCTCTATGGCCCTGGACAGCCAATGATGCTGTAACTTGTGCGCGCACACAGAAAAGTTACATTGCCCTCGGCACTTGGTCCATTGTTCGAGGAGCTGAGAGTGTACACTACAAAACTCATGCGCCATACAGCATAAACAAAAAATAAAAGAATGCTAGAGGGGACAAGGAGTTTTTTTTGGGCAGAAAAGACTCTTCACGTCTCTTTGGCAAAATTCCTTACATAGTTACATAGTAGGTGAGGTTGAAAAAAGACACAAGTCCATCAAGTCCAACCTATGTGTGTGATTATATGTCAGTATTACATTGTATATCCCTGTATGTTGTGGTCGTTCAGGTGCTTATCCAATAGTTTTTTGAAACGATCAATGCTCCCCGCTGAGACCACCGTCTGTGGAAGGGAATTCCACATCCTTTGCCGCTCTTACAGTAAAGAACCCTCTACATAGTTTAAGGTTAAACCTCTTTTCTTCTAATTTTAAGGAGTGGCCATATGTCTTGTTAAACTCCCTTCCGCCAAAAAGTTTTATCCCTATTGTGGGGTTACCAGTACGGTATTTGTAAATTGAAATCATATCCCCTCTCAATAAGTTCAGTGCTCGCAACCTTTCCTCATAACTAATATCCTCCACACCCTTTTTTATCTTCGCTTTAATGACCCTTGCACTTCAGCTCAATTATAAATTCTCCAGAGTTTTATTCTTCTAGACATTATCCCTTTGCTAAACTCTGGATTCACAAACTTAATTAACAAATCCCTTTTCTTGATTGTAGTAACCCATAGAAACCAATCAGCACCCAATGGGTTACCAAACTTAAATGTATGCATTTAGAAATAAGAGGTCTTTATTAAGTCTTCATGCTCCATAGGTCTTATAAACTGTAATATTAGTTGTTATGCCTCTATTTGTAAGAATAATATTTCTTTAATATATACAAGTAGCTATTAGACCTTCCTATTTGTACATGAAGTTATTTGTGCATTTCTTCATAAACGCTTTCATAAGATTTACCTATGTTCCACATGATATATCAATATGTGTCTTTCAATCTGCCAGTTTTAAATAACAAATATACCAATTATAGAGTAAATAGAATGAGCCAACAATACAGGACAGGTGATAAAGAAGATCTGAATGCAATATATGTTATAGATCTGCAATTCACTTTGTTCAGTTGAAAAAGGTGGTCTGTTAACACACAGTTTATGTATCTCTTTTTTATTGAATAAAAGTGTGAATGCAAAGAAAAGTAATTGTATTTGACGGCAAACAACAAGAATAGATAGAGTTCAGCATGGGAATTATGTAGAGATGCTGTAAAACTTTATTTTTAAAGGAAGTAAACTACCATTTTATAGTAGGTCAAATATTCTATGGAACAATTGTATGGATTTCTGCATTAGTGTTGATAGGAATATATTTAGGAAATCAAAAGTACCTGGTACAGTGAGTAAGCAATTTGTTATCCTCTTTAAAAGCTGAACACGATAGGGGAACACAGAGCCATTAATACAGTAAATTGAATAGCTGTAGAATGTACTCGTTTGTAGGCATAGAGTGTGCTCTAAGAAGATAGAGTGTTCACTCTCATCTTCAGCAATAAATTGTAATGGTACAGTGGCAGATAGCATCCACAGCAAAATTGTGTTTTTGTTTTCTTTAGATTTCAGCATCTTTATATTTTCCCGTGTCATACAGTGCTTTTTGTCATTGTGGCTAAAAGTGACAAGATAGAACACAAGGCTCATCAAGGTGCTATTGTGATGTTTTATGTGGCAAATAGTATAATAAAACAAGATATTTCTTAGGGCTGCATGCTGTTTTTCCTTTTTCTTCTTTTAGATGATATAACCTTTACACAATAATCTAATGCCCTTTATGGTGTATCTTACAGAATGAGACTGTTTTGACTAGTTGTATACGACTGGGACACTTGTCAATTACATTACTTAACTTAGCTTTAGAGTAGTATATGAAAATAATCATAGTAAAGTAGAAAAAGTCACAGTGAGCATTGTAGGTAATAATTTGTTTATACAAAAAATCTTTCAAATGAACCTGCACTCAAAAAAAGTAAAGTTTTGCTATTTTATATGGAACAACTAGAAATGTTAAAGTAGAATTCCGAATTCCAGCCTAAGCCTAACTAGTCTTAAAAATGTCCCCTCCTCCCTTCTTACACCTATCCTGACTAGTCTGTGTAAAAAAAAAAAAGATATTGTGACAGCAGGAAGGTAAAGTCACCTGGTTGCATCCAGGGGGGTAGATATATTTCGCCCAGATTCAGGCTTTACGCCGACTTATACAACTAGGTGGAGAGTTGTATAAGGCTAGTGGGCTCATGGATGACTCATACCTCTAGGGAGAGTGTGGGGCGTCGTGCAGACAGAGATGAGGAGACCAGCTGAACCTTGTCAGCTCATTTAGGCCTCTATAAGAACTCCCAGCTTCATTAGATGTTAGCTCATGCCTGGAACCAGACCTGTGTGGACTGTCTAGGGAGAGTGAACCCCTGTGCGGTGAGGCAAAGCCTGTGTGGCTATTTGTTTGGACTTTTACTAAACCAGGGACTTAGGGACTAGGACAGCACTAGGCTGATCCCAGTTGTTAGTTAGGAAACCTGTATGTTTAGTCAGAGGTCAACTTGACCAGGATTTATTTTGGTTATGTTTCTTTTGCTTTGCTGTGTTTTGTCACTGTAAATAGAAAATAAACCGCACCTTTTTTTGATTTTGAAAACCACAACCTCCGTTTGCTGGGCCTGTTTTGTGTGGGGAGCCCATCCCGGGGGTCACACACACCCGCTGCCGAGCTAACCCCCTCACAGTTGGTGGAGAACCAGTGGCAGTTTTTTTTAAGCCAGCATGGAGGAGATACTGAAGCAGCTGGCTCTAGCAAATGCCAATCAACAGCAGACAAATGCAGGTTTGCAAAGGAGCCTTGCAGCCCAGCAGCAGACAAACGCAACTTTGCAACAGAGTCTGGAGGCTCAGCAACGAGCCCAGCAGCAATCTGAGGCCCGCTTCATAGACCTGTTGCAGAAGCAAGAGCAGAGACTACAACAACAGATGGAAGCAGTAATGCAGCAACGTCCGCAGACCAGTGAGGAAAGCCGTCCCACTAATACCGCGTCCTTTGGGGTGAGTCGTTTATTGACAAAAATGACTGGAGAGGATGATCCAGAGGTATTTTTGACCACATTTGAAAGGACCGCTGAAAGAGAAAAGTGGCCTGAGGAGCAGTGGGCTGGACTGGTGGCTCCTCTGTTAACTGGTGAATCGCAGAAAGCTTACTATGACCTAGAGCCTAACCAAGCAAAAGACTATGTGATGCTAAAAGCTGAAATATTGGCAAGGCTGGGTGTCACCCAGGCTGTCCGGGCTCAGCGTGTGCATAACTGGACTTTCCAGCTTGGAAAACCCCCCAGGTCTCAAATGTATGATCTCATTCACCTGAGCAGAAAGTGGCTACAGCCAGAGACTTTGTCCGCACCAAAGATTGTGGAACGTGTTGTAATGGATCGGTTTTTGAGAGCTCTTCCTACTGCCATCCAAAAGTGGGTAAGCCATGGAGACCCAGAGACGGCCGATGGTCTTGTGGATCGTGTGGAGAAATACTTGGCTACAGAGAACCTGACGGCCTCTTCCAGAGACACTCGGACTTTCCACCCTAAGACCAGACCATCCCCAGGGGCGGATAAGAGGATTCCAAGGGGTGAGGGTGGAGAGAGTGAGAGGGTGGGAGCTCTACCCCAAGTTTGGCGAGAACAGCCTGGGAAATCAGCGGCTCAAGAGGCGGCAAGAAGGATCGTTTGCTACCGCTGCCGGCAAGCGGGACATATTGCAGCCAATTGCCCGGTTGTGGAGGAACCCATGCAGTGTGACTTTCTGACGGGCAGACGTCAGTCGCTGTGTGCGACAGTCGCATGCACTGCCATTCGAGGAACTGAGAAACATTTATGCAAAATGTGTGTTAATGGTAGAAATGTTGTGGTATTGCTGGATTCAGGTAGCCTTGTGACCCTGATAAAGGCTGAGTTAGTTAAAACAGAGGTCTCTGGGAATAGCAAGGTAGCTGTTATTTGTGTGCATGGGGACACCCGAGAGTATCCAGTGACTACAGTGTGTTTCGAGACCCCCAAAGGTACCCTCTCTCATCCAGTGGGCTTAGTATCTCAGTTACCGCATGACGCCATTGTGGGAAGGGATTTTCCGAAGTTCTGGGAACTGTGGGATGATCCTGAGCCCCTCACTGGTGCCCCTATGTACCAGGAATGTGATAGCCAGAACTCCCCTGAGAGTGGTGAGGACTCTCCGGAATTTCCCTTATCAGTATTGGCAGGGGAGACTCAAGAAACTGGAGAGGAGCCCACCTCCTCAGACGAAAACCTACCGTCTGTGGAGTTTTCTGATCTTGAGGTTCACAGGGAAAACTTTGCCACAGAACAGTTGAAAGACCCCGCCCTAATAAAGGCACGGGAAAACGTAGTGAAAATAGATGGCGAGTTAGTGAACCCAGATAATACCTGCACTTACCCATACTTCAGCGTAGAGAAGGACCTACTGTATCGGGTGGCAAAAAGGGCAGAAGAAACCGTTGAGCAGCTTGTGGTGCCCAAACCTTACAGGAAGTTGGTGTTGGAGTTGGCCCATGGGCACATTCTTGGAGGTCATCTGGGGACAGAGAAAACCCGAGAGAGGGTATTACAGAGATTCTATTGGCCGGGGGTGATGAAGGACGTAGAAAATTATTGTTCCTCCTGCCCTGTGTGTCAGAGGTTGGCCCCGATGCCACATTTCCGTAGCCCGCTGGTCCCTCTACCCATCATTGAGGTCCCGTTTGAGAGGATCGCCATGGATTTGGTAGGTCCTATAATCAAGTCCGCTAGGGGGCACCAGTACATATTAGTTATAATGGACTATGCCACCCGTTATCCAGAAGCGATCCCTCTCCGAAATACCTCGGCCAAAACCATAGCCAAAGAGCTATCTCTTGTTTTTAGCCGGGTGGGTATTTGTAAAGAACTGCTTACGGACCAAGGTACACCCTTTATGTCCCGGGTTATGAAAGAGCTGTGTAAATTGTTCAAAGTGACGCAATTGCGTACGTCTGTGTATCACCCCCAAACCGATGGGCTGGTTGAAAGATTCAACAAAACCCTAAAACAAATGTTGAAGAAAGTGGTGGATAGAGATGGAAAGGATTGGGACTGTTTACTTCCTTATTTGATGTTTGCTATTAGGGAGGTGCCCCAATCCTCTACGGGATTCTCCCCCTTTGAGTTACTGTATGGGAGACACCCAAGAGGGCTGTTGGATATTGCCAAGGAAACTTGGGAAAGTGAGAGTTCTCCCCACAGGAGTGTGATTGAGCATGTCGCCCTGATGCAAGATCGAATTGCACAGGTAATGCCCATCGTGAAGGAACATTTGGCCCAAGCGCAGTTGGCACAGCAGAGAGTGTACAACCGTGGAGCCAAGACCCGTACCTTTTCCCCGGGGGATAGGATATTGGTACTTGTCCCTACGGTTGAAAGTAAATTCCTTGCCAAATGGCAAGGCCCCTACGAGATAATGGAAAAAGTGAGCGAAGTGAATTACAAGGTCAGACAACCAGGAAGGCGAAAGCCCGAACAGATCTATCACGTTAATCTGTTGAAAGCCTGGAGGGATAGAGAGTCCCTAGTCGCAGACACTTGGTCACCAGCTCAAACTGGTTGCGTGATTCCTGAGGTTGGAATAGCAGCCACCTTGTCACAACCCCAACAACAGGAGGTTAAGGAGTTTGTGTTTCGCAACAAGGAGGTATTCTCTGAGCTGCCGGGACAAACATCTGGGGTAGAGCATGACATCATTACCCCGCCCGGTGAAAGGGTGAAGTTAAAACCCTATCGGATCCCAGAGGCTCGACGGGAGGCAATACGGGAGGAAGTACAGAAAATGCTGAACTTAGGGGTGATAGAGGAGTCCCAAAGTGATTGGTGTAGTCCCATCGTGTTGGTGCCTAAACCGGATGGGAGCTGGCGATTTTGTAACGATTTTCGTCAGTTGAACAAAGTTACAAAATTTGACACCTACCCCATGCCACGTATAGATGAGTTGATCGACCAGCTGGGAACAGCCCGATACATGACGACTCTTGACCTCACAAAAGGGTATTGGCAAATCCCCCTGGCCAAGTCGGCCAAAGAGAAAACCGCATTTGTAACCCCAGACGGGGCGTTCCAATATAAAAGAATGCCGTTCGGGTTACAGAATGCGCCGGCCACATTCCAGCGGAAAATGGACCAGATGCTGAGGCCCCATCGGAAGTATGCTGCGGCTTACCTGGATGACGTAATTGTCCATAGCACAGATTGGGCCTCACATCTGCCAAAAGTGCAAGCAGTCCTGGACTCTGTTCGGGAAGCGGGGTTTACGGCTAACCCCAAGAAGTGTACCATTGGGCAGGAGGAGGCCAAATATCTTGGGTACACCATTGGGAGGGGAGTAATAAAACCCCAACTCAACAAAGTCGAGGCCATCCAGAGTTGGCCACGTCCCAACAGCAAGAAGCAGGTACGAGCCTTTCTGGGAATCGCTGGGTATTATCGGCGATTCATTCCCCACTTTGCTTCTAAGGCTGTGCCCCTAACCAACCTGACGAAGGGGAAAGGGTCGGTCATGATTAAATGGACCCCCGAGGCTGAGGCAGCATTCCAGTTCTTGAAACAAGCCTTATGTAGCCAGCCAGTGTTGTACTCACCCGACTTCTCTAAAGACTTTGTCGTACAAAGTGATGCGTCAGATGTGGGGTTAGGAGCAGTATTGTCCCAGGTCTGGAACGGGGAAGAGCACCCAGTCATTTACCTCAGCAGGAAGTTGAAGTCCCATGAGGTAAATTACGCCACCGTTGAAAAGGAGTGCTTAGCGGTGAAGTGGGCTCTAGATTCCCTTCGGTACTACCTGCTAGGTAGGCACTTTGACATGGTTACGGATCACGCTCCGTTAAAGTGGATGGCTCAAAACAAGGAAACAAATAGAAGAGTGAATAGGTGGTTCCTGGCCCTCCAGGAATTCAACTTCACAGTAAAGCATCGCCCTGGCGTTCAAATGGGGAATGTGGATGCTTTGTCTCGAGTACATGAATGCCTGATTGCTGGTGTTCCAACCCCGAGGTTAAAACAAGAGGGGGGGGTATGTGACAGCAGGAAGGTAAAGTCACCTGGTTGCATCCAGGGGGGTAGATATATTTCGCCCAGATTCAGGCTTTACGCCGACTTATACAACTAGGTGGAGAGTTGTATAAGGCTAGTGGGCTCATGGATGACTCATACCTCTAGGGAGAGTGTGGGGCGTCGTGCAGACAGAGATGAGGAGACCAGCTGAACCTTGTCAGCTCATTTAGGCCTCTATAAGAACTCCCAGCTTCATTAGATGTTAGCTCATGCCTGGAACCAGACCTGTGTGGACTGTCTAGGGAGAGTGAACCCCTGTGCGGTGAGGCAAAGCCTGTGTGGCTATTTGTTTGGACTTTTACTAAACCAGGGACTTAGGGACTAGGACAGCACTAGGCTGATCCCAGTTGTTAGTTAGGAAACCTGTATGTTTAGTCAGAGGTCAACTTGACCAGGATTTATTTTGGTTATGTTTCTTTTGCTTTGCTGTGTTTTGTCACTGTAAATAGAAAATAAACCGCACCTTTTTTTGATTTTGAAAACCACAACCTCCGTTTGCTGGGCCTGTTTTGTGTGGGGAGCCCATCCCGGGGGTCACACACACCCGCTGCCGAGCTAACCCCCTCACAATATATATATATATATATATACTTACATATTTTCATCTTGCTTCAGTCCAGTCACGTAATCCCTGTGTCTACAGCAACAGCTGCAGGGGAGAGTGCTCAACAATGGCTAAGATTCCGGGAGTGGTGATATCACCCATAGACTCCCATGTCTCAGCCACTGTCGGTGCTCCCTCCTTTACCCTACAGCTGCCACTGGCTGACACAGGGGAGCCAGGTCAAGTGACTGGACCGGAGCAGGCTGAAAATAGGCGACTATTGACATCTTTTTTTACACAGGGTGGTCAGCATAGGTGTTAGGAGGGGGGTGGAGACATTTTAAGGACTAGTTAGGTTTCGGCAGGAATTCTATTTTAGTAGTGCGGAAGTAGATCGATCTTTTTAAATAAAATTCCCCCAGGAAAAAAGCATTGCAATTTATGATATGCGATTGTGACTGGTTATTCCTGTTCTGTAACCTCATAAGTGTATATCTGCAGTTTGAGATCCAGTGGCATCGCTATGGTGGTGTGGGCGGTGTGGACCACACCTGGGTGACACCTGCCAGAGGGTGACACCAGGCCCAGACTGACACGGGCACCGCGGCTCCCTCCTTCCCTTTCGAGATCTCTGCTATCCCCATAGCTCCACACGATATGCAGGCAGGGTGGGGAAGGAGGGATTAAAGCAGAGACAGACAGGGTGCCCGGGGTCCAATGGTTCCACACACCCCCACAATCGCATCTCTCTTCGGCTGCAGGAACCAGACTTTAGCCGCCTCCTCCTTGGCTCTGACGTTCACGTACATAGGCCGAGAGGAAGAGCCAGGGAGGAGGAGGAGGAGGGACACCTGCCCACAGCTGAGATCTGTATAACAAAAGTCTTGCAGAGGAAGGGGACATGGTGATTGAGAAGGGGGAGGGGGGCATGGTGATTGGGAAGGGGGGGCAGGGGCAGGTAACAATTGTGCTGCCAGGAGTAATTTTAGGGAGGGGGTGGAGGTTAAAGGATATGTGCCAGGGGGTGCTTTGTTTTGGGTTAGAGCGGGCTGGTTCTATAAGGAGAGGGGCAGATTTAAAGTTTGACCCCCCACCTCCCAGCACAATTTCACTCCCCTCCCAAAGCACCCCCTAGCACATTATCTTTAACCTCCACTCCCCTCAAATCAAAGATCCCATCACGGCTCCATCCTTCCCCCTCGATCTCATCCCAGCTCCATCCATTCCCCCCATCCCATCCTGGCTCCATCCATTCCCCCGATCCCATTCCGGCTCCATCCATCACCCCGATTCCATCCTGGCACTATCCACCACCCGATCCCATCCCGGCTCCATCCTTTTCCCTGATCCCATCCCGGCTCCATTCACCACCCTGATCCAATGCCAGCTCCATCCACCACCCTGATCCCATCCCAGGTCCATCCAACCCCTAATTTCCATCTCAGCTCCATCCATTCCCCCGATCCCATCCCGGCTCTGTCCACCACCCCGTGCCCCATCCCAGCTCCATCAATTCCCCTGATCCCATCCTAGCTTCATCCACCACCCTGATCCCATTCCGGCTCCATCCTTCCCCCTGATCCCATCCTGGCTCCATCCATTTCCCTGATCCCATCCCGACTCCATCCATCTCCCCAATCACATCCCAGCTCTATCCACCATGCTGATCCCATCTCGGCTCCATCCACCTCCCCAATCCCATTGCAGCTCCATTCACCATACCAATCCCATCCAGGCTCCATCCACTGTGGCAGGCTGGGAGGAGAGCCGCTCCCATGGACTAGCCTGCTCATTGCCTGGTATTGCTTGCCTCATAAGATTTGGAGTGCGATTTAGTAATGCAACTATTGTGCTGCTCACTGTTCTCCTTGCTGAACAGAAAGTTGTACTTGAGTTCCTGAAGTGCAAGGATTTCCCTTCTTCTGCTTTGTTCACTCTGTGGATCTGTGCTTTGTGTGTTTCTTATGTTGTTTCCTGAATACTTCCCCACTAGTCATCAGATCTCTAGTTTTTAGGGGGCAGCACTAACATAAAGAAGCTAAGCCCTGCCTTCACCAAGGGGACCACTTCCCCACAGATACACAGTGTGGAACAAAGCATATTCATACACTTATAGGGAAAAGGTCAGCTGCAGGGAAGCTAGAAGCCATATTGGTGATTAGTTCTTTGTCCTCTGCTTGCATTTTTTTGGGCACAATTTCCACAAAACATGATATCTTTACCAAGTAAAAAAAAACACCCAATAGAAACACATTTATTAGTAGGTTGAATGTTCCCCACAGAGCACATTGGAATCTTGCTCATGGTGTACTCCTTTACTGAGCCAAAATCACCCTCCAGGAATATTGCAAAAGAGACATGGGGGGATTTTTCCATGTGGACTGCTATCTTGTTTGCATGGAAAAATCTAAAATAGATATACCCCTTACTCTGATTCTGCAGTGCTACTGACCTACGTGGAGGGGGAGACAGAGTACTTCAGCTTTTTTTCACTAACCAAGAAGTCCTCCTAAGAAAATTACATGCATCAGAGGCACCAGCTCTTCAATAACCAATATCTAAAGCTTTGAGAGGCCATACTGTATTTTTTTAATATTAAGCTGGATTGCTTTGGCAAGACTGCTCCCGCACAACAAGAGTGCCTTTAAACAGGAGGGAGGTCTCAAAGAAAATCCTGGTATACAGAATGCAGTAAGGATGCCACACCAGTGAGTTCATAATTTATTGGATAATTAGTGATATTAAAAAAGCGCACACACTGCCCCTTCCTCCTGGCTTGAGTCAGATATGACTTCAGCCAAATTTTTATGCTGCTCATTATGCTGATACTGATTTTTCAAGCTGCAAAATCTGCTGACACCATTTCTTCATAAGAGAACTATAAAAATTTGAGTACAGCCATTGCTGAAGACATATCCAATTCACTCCCTGAGAAAAAGGGAGTGTGTGAGCCCTCGAAATGCGTTGGATTTGTTAAAATATATATCAAGTGTACTTGACAACAAAATGGCTCTAGTTCACACCAATGCAGTCAGTTCCAGACAGTTTATTCACCAGAAACTGACCGGAATTGACTACACTGGTGTGAACTAGAGCCATTGAAATACATGGAAAACACTGTGCATGCATTTTTAGTGCAGAGAAAAAGCGCACGGAACTGCATCTGGTGTGAACTGGCCCTTAAAGTGTAAATAAAGATGGAGACAGTTTTTAACAAGTCCTTTTACTAGTTCAGCTCTTTGTATGTACTAGGTATGTCCAAAGAGTATACCTCTGCAGATGCAGCCATCAGCTTGTGCAGATTTTCTTCAGCCGCCTCCCGGCTTGAAAGTGAAAGTGATGCAGCAATGCTCTAGTTTCACAGAGCCGGAAGCGTTGTCTATTCAACCTTAAACCGTGGTTGCACCACACGTGTGACTGTTGCCGCCAATGTCAGGGTGAGAGCAACAATTCTATCACAAGAGTTCCTGGTTAATTCTAAACTGATGAGCTAAGTGTCACCTATGGAGATTTTTGGGTACCATCGTTTTTTTTTTTTTGCAATATCCCAGGCGCACACAGTTTTAAGACTTGGCATGTTGGGTATCTATTTACTTGACGCAACTTCATAATTTATATTTTACCAAAAAATGGGTATTATATTTAGTGTGTTTACACTAAAATTTATTTTATTATATTTTTTCCTGAAAATTTGTGTTTAATAAACAGTTGTGCAAATGTCACATGACATAAAAACTTGCAACTATCATCTTTTTATTCTACAGGGCCTCTGCTTTCAGAAAATATATAATGTTCTGGGGGTTTAAGTAATTTTATTTACAAAAATGAAGATTTTTACATGTGTGCAAAAATGAAAATATGTGCTCTAGAGCTGAATTGGTTAATAATAAAAACAAAAGTCCCATGATGTACATTCATAGTCAATTGCATCATCCAGCGATGTACCACTGCTGGAGAATGTGACTTCATCTGACCACCTCTCCATCTCGACCAATCAGAGGAAAACTTATATTTATTACAAAAATATAAAGCTTTTCCTAAATGGCAGAGAGCACTGACTCTATCTATATCCTGGAAGTCTATGGTACTGCTGCTGGGACACAGCGCCACTTACTGTACATAGCGCAAGCTACTACTGTACTGTATATGACAGCCTAAACAGCTGAAAGTCCATTCTGGCATGCAAATAATTTGTTTGGTTAAAACTGGCCCAGGCTAATTATTTAAAATGCTGGGAACCCAGGAATTGCATTTCAAGTTAAATATTAAAACTAATTAATTACATGAGCTCACAGAAACTACAGTACTGTTTCCCTTAAATATTTTTATATACAGAAAAGTGGAAATATATTGCTATCTAATGTTCTGAAATAGTTATCGTACTTGATACAGTGAATAACAAAGGTACGTTAGTATTTATTTGTAAATCAAAAACTAGATTTTGCATTATAAAAACCATAATACTCAGGAAAGTTGTTTGACATTTGCAGTCTGAGCTAAAGTTCTTTTCAATGTTGAAGAGTTATATTGATATATATATAATGGATCCCATCTCTAATATTGCCTGTGTGATCTGAACACATTAGGATTGAAAATGTAAGTGCTTTGAACACAATTTAGGCACATGGTGTGTGTACACGTATTTACTGCAATTCTAGAATACTCACCATTAAAGACACTCTCCAAGACCGTGCAACTGTATATTATTGTGTCAACCTTTTCTAAAGGCTGCTCTACAGTAGTGGAGAAGTAATTACAAAATGACATACAGACTGATGTAAGGGCCTCACCTGTGACCGCTGACCGAGACTACAGTACTTTGCCGCATTCATCAAACAAAGCTGCAGTTAACTCTGTGGGCTACCTGTGCACAACCAGAAAACAGCATGTTTGTAAAACTGCTCATATCCCAATCATGTGGCCTTACGTATTACACAGCTCCAACCCCAAAGCATTTGCACCCATGTCTCAGGGAGAGGTTTCCTCACTCACTTTACAACTGAATAATCAGTGTTCCTGCAACAGACAATATAAATCTCTATTTTACATAGATCTTACTGTATAAGGTCCCAAAACCATCAAATACCCATGATCTAATATCTGCTTCTGAATGGATCAAAAAAAATCCAGATGTCTGTTAGAGACAAGACCATTTTGGTCTTCTTTGGCTACCACCAAGTAAGAAAAGCAGGACTGGAATATCTTGGACATTTTTGCGTCATTCTCCAATGTATTGCCTAGATAAACATGGCACAGCAGGCCCCACCAGGTTAAACTTGTAAGCAGTTGCAGGTTTCCCCTCTGTCCAGTAGGTTGCACTGTGTCATTTGTGCATTTATACAGATGGAGTGGAGTCTGTTAGAGGAATTATCCCCTCACAGACTTCACTGATGTCCTGGAGGAGTCAGCTGTCTGATTGGATGCTGTAACCTCTGGAGATTTGGCAGCCATCTTGGTGTAGGACCTTATAAAATGGGATTGCCATGTCATTCAGCGACACCTGGAGAGAGTGGTAGATCCGGGTCAGAGACCCTGCTTGTTAGGGAGAGTGCATAGTGCAGAGAGAGGTTCCTAATGAGTAAGGTCAGCTCAGGGACTACACTTGTATCCTGGATATGCCCATTGAAGATAAGTTCCTCAGCTTGCCAGCATCAGCAGTTTAGAGAGGCTGCGTCTGATGAGGCAGAGGTAGCGGGGCAATTGATCAGCAGCTAGGTATGAGACTCTCCACTGTAAGAACTAGCATGGTGGCAGCTAGGCAGGAGCTTAATTGTACACAGTTTCTCTGGAAGACCTAACTACTGTGGGGAACACCTCCCTAATTGCTACCAGAGTACTGCAGTTCCTGTGTGTAGGCAGGCACAGTCTGTACTTCCCACTGTAAGTGGTGCTGAACCGAAGCAACAATACAGAAGGGGAAGGAAATTGTGAGGAACTTGGTTCCTCTATGACTTCCTGTGGTCACAGAAGGGCAGCTGTCCAATTGGATGCAGGTGCTCCATGTGACTTCAGCAGTCATCTTGGGTCAGGCAGAGCCAATTAAGACTCTGGCTCCCAGGTTTAGCTCGCTTTGTGCGAGTGGCTAGGGTAGGGACAGGTTCACTGTCTGGCAGATACAGTGCGTGGCGATAGGGGAAGGTTCCAGAGGAGTAGGGACAGTGTAGAGACTACATCTACCTCACTTCAGGAAGCCTTTGGGTGTGGACCAGCTAGGCCGCATTCTGCTCTGTTGTAGATGCTGCTGGCATCTTTCAAGTCTTCACACCGCTGTTACAGTTCATAAGTGGCTCCAGACGGTTGTGCCTACTGTTTAGTTAGGACCCAACGGACCTAGCTACCCTGGACTTTGCTAAAAGGGACTCAGTTTGTGAGTATAATCAGAAGTAGCAATTGTATTCAGAACTGCTTTGCTGAAGTAGTGATTATCGGCTAGACTCTTTGTTGTTATAGAGTCTGATAGTGATTATGCTATGCAGCCACATGTTACACTGATTGAGCCACAAAAACATTGCTGAGAAGAGTTTGTGCTTGTCCAACTTGCATGATCTGTTTTATTGTGCACTGCAGTGTTTGCATTCTTTTTGCCATCCTACATACTACAGAGACACGAACTTCAGTGAAAAAATTGAATGTATTATAAACTGTATTCACACCTTTCATATAAATAGCAGGAAGGTGAGGCCTCCAGGCTAGCCACCTACTACAAGAAGAAAGGTGGCTGCTTGAGCCTACTAGCTCCTCTATGTGTGCCCACTAGCTCCTCTATATACATTTGATTTCATACCCATATATAATACTGTATAATATTTCTTCTTTATTTCAGACAAAAATTATAATGAAGAGCAGTACACAAGCAGTGGCCCTATGGGGTAACCGGGCCCCTGCACACAGCATCACAGTCATGATGATAACAGAGGATCAGAAGACCATAGTCACAGGAAGTCTAGAGGGACAGATATGTCTTTGGCACTTGTCAATGGAAATTAAGGTTTGTGTACAAAGATTGTCTGTCTATCTATCTATCTATCTATCTATCTATCTATCTATCTATCTATCTATCTATCTATCTATCTATCTATCTATCTATCTATCTATCTATCTATCTCATTGCATATACTGTATGTGCCTGCCAGTGTGCCTTATAAACTGCATATTATTATTTTACAGACATAATGCATAAATATGTAACAGCTACCTGTTAAAAAGTTTTTGGCATCATTGATCTGGAATTTTATGACATGTGTGCCCACGTTTGATCAGCAGCAGCATAATTATTAAATACTCTGACATTTCTGAGAGGAATGAGAAACCCAGACACTGAAACTCATAATTTTATGCTTCGTAGCTCCTAAATCAGGACTATCTGGACATTTGACATGTGTGTATTATATTGGATTAAATAATAATTATTTACAGGTTAAATAATACTTGTCTTCTACATATTTCACTGCTCAGGACAGAAATGTGCAGAGTTCTGTGAAACAGGATATAATACGTTTCACTTGTAATAGACAGAATGGCAATAATCCTTATTATTGTAATCTCCACTATAGAACCACTGAGATGTAAACATTGCAAAATCGCACAGCATGCTATTGATAGATGGGGAGGGGGGTACAAGCGAAATCTGATGCAAATACACACCCTGTGTTAAAGTGACACTATACAGTAGGTTTGATTATTATTTTTTTTAAATAACAAACATGTCATACTTACCTCCACTGTGCAGCTCGTTTTGCACAGTGTGGCCTCGAATGTCGTTTTATGGGGTCCCCCGGCGGCTCTCTTGGCTCCTCCCCACATCAGATTACCCCCTCTCCCAAGGGGGTTACCTTGCGGGCATGCTGCCGAGTCCAGCATTCGGCATCCATAGCCGCCGAAGGCAGGACTCGGCCCCGCCCCCCGGTGCCCGCGTCATTGGATTTGATTGACAGCAGCGGGAGCCAATGGCTGTGCTGCTATCAATCTATCCAATGAAGAGCCGAGAACCCTGGGCAAAGATCCAGCGCTTTTTCGATGCCAGACATTCCAGGGCTCAGGTAAGTAAAATGGGGGGCTGGGGGGCCGGTAATTGTCAGATGTTTTTTCACTTTAATACATAGGATGCATTAAGGTGAAAAAACAGGAGGGTTTACACACACCATTGGTTTTTTTAATTTGACAAAAAAAAAATCCTGACAACTGCGATGTTAGTACGACGATCTCCCTCCACTGAGCTATTGTGTTCAGATAGGGGGGGCAAAACACTCCGGTCAAAGTGAAAGGAGTTGATCGGGAGCCGGTCAGCCACTCGTTTTCTAGCATGCTCGTCCTACTGAAGCCAGCCGAATGGAGCAGCTGCCATACACACTCGCCTGAATGTCGGTCAGTTTTTATTGAACCGGCCTATGTTGCCCGACATTCAGCCGTGTGTACTAGGCTTTACAGTTTCTGAATGAGTGAAAAATCATTGATTTTGTTTAAGGCTAGGTTTCCACTATTATGACCTCAAAGTCGCGTGATTTCGCAGCCGCAATTTTTTTCATTTATTTATATTTATTGGGT
Source organism: Rana muscosa (assembly GCA_029206835.1). Classification (NCBI taxonomy): domain Eukaryota; kingdom Metazoa; phylum Chordata; class Amphibia; order Anura; family Ranidae; genus Rana; species Rana muscosa. The sequence continues at coordinate 527,174,624 of CM055118.1, read as the reverse complement.
TTTGTACATTACAATGGCATAGAGCTCATTAGCTCTGAAGCATGTATAATCAAATAAGCAATTGAAGTTTGATCATGAGTAGGGAAGGGGGGACGTAGTGGAGGTATGGGGAAAGGGGAGGATGACAGGGGAATCATATTTACCTGTACAACAATAATACAACAAAGTATTTCAGAACCACATCTTAAACATTAGTACCTTCGGGAGTGGAAGCAACGTTTGATGTAGTTAACTAGTGATCTCAGAGACTGGCGGTAGTGATTTTGAAGCGATTTCAGGGAATGCCTGTGTAAACTTGAGGTCTATGGACCTCAACTCGCATCAAAGTCGGACCAAAGTAGTACAGGGACTACTTTTAAGTCGGTGCGACTTGGAGTCACACAGATATGAATGGTACTCATTGGAAATCATAGGGTACCACTTGCCATCAACTTTGCAAATAGAAGGACGAGCCGGCAAGACTGTAATCCTTGAAGTGTCGTTTATTGGTACATCAGAGTGACAGTAAAACAATAAACTGACGCATTTCGGCAATAGCTTTAGTCGTAGCTAGTTTTAAACAGATATGGCAAGATATATATATATATATATATATATATATATATATATATATATATATACTCACATACACATATACAAGCTCCACCCTTGCACAATTAGCATATCAGGTTAGTACCACAGAACGTTAGCATATTTAATTGATACCACCAATCATTCAAGTGGGTGGTGACTACACTTGTTTTTGCCAACAAGAGAAAGGAAAGAGAAAGGGAGAAAAATATATAAAAAAAGTTGAGCCAAAAGAAAAGTAAAAAAATACTGCATAAGATGTTGGGACCTTATTCTTCCAAAGAAAATGTATTTGGAAGAAATAGAAAGTATATACAGATGTTTGATTCAAAATACTATGTAATAGTAACACAATACAAGGTCAAAATTCATAACAGAATCACTATGAGGAGATCAAAGATAAATGGTTAATCAGAAATGGCAGGAGGAAAAAATAAAAAAGCAAAAAGCAAGCACAGAAGGAACTCCCGAAGAGAAGAGGACAAATCCTAAAACAAGTGAACAATGAGACTGCAGATGGGATAGGATGATGTAATTTGAGGAATAAATCAACATCCCACCTGTGGTTCATGCCTGTGGGGGTGCGTGTCCCCAACAGGAAAATCCACTTAACTTCCTGTTCTAGTAGCCTTCTTTGCTTGTCTCCTCCCGGTACCAACATTCTGATTTTTTGAACTTCAGAGAAAGAGAAGGCATCCATGTTACCTTCATGTATAAATTTAAAGTGTTTTGATACATTGGACAACTTTCTCTCATTACTATAGGCTGCTCTGTTATAGTGCTCGCTAATCCTTGTGCAAAGGGACCTGGTGGTACATCCTACATATTGTAATTCACAAATAGGGATGAGCCGAACACCCCCCTGGTTCGGTTCGCACCAGAACCTTCGAACGGACTGAAAGTTTGCAAGAACGTTAGAACCCTATTAAATACAATGGACGCAAACGTTCAAAATCTAAAGTGCTAATTATAACAACTAATATGCATGTTATTGTCCTAAAAAGGGTTTGGGGACCCGGGTTCTGCCCCAGGGGACATGTACCAATGCAAAACGAAGTTTTAAAAACGGCCGTTTTTCGGGAGCAGTCATTTTAATGATGCATAAAGTGAAAAAAAAAAGTAAAATATTCCTTTAAATATCGTACCTGGGGGGTGTCTAAATTATGCCTGTGAAGTGGCATGTGTTTCCCGTGTTTAGAACTGTCCCTGCACAAAATTACATTTGTAAAGGAAAAAAAGCCATTTAAAACTGCTTGCGGCTTTAATGTAATGTCTGGTCCCGGTAATATGGATGAAAATCTTTGAGAAAAATGGCATGGCTACCCCCATCACCCCCCCTACCCCAGCCAATTACCAGCCCCTTTGGGTCTTGTATGGATATTAAGGGGAACCCCGCACCCAAAATAAAAAAGGCCCTATATACTCTGAACAGCCGTATACAGGCGGTGCAAACAAGACAGGGACTGTAGGTTTGTTCTTAAGTAGAATCTGTTTGTAATTTTGAACAGGTACATTGTTTAAGTGTAGCTCCAGCCAAAAAATCTATTTTTTAAGCTTTTTGGAGTACATAGGGAAGGGTTATCACCCCTGTAACATTTGTTTTGCTGTAATAATTTACCTGTGCACCTGTTCAGAACATTTAACCTCACTTTCCGTCCCAATGACAAATGTTTTTGAAAAGTGGGGTTTTTATTGAAACAAGGATTGGTGATAAAGCATCAGTAGAGGGGAGACACCTTTTTCCCATATTAACTCTTACAGGAGAGAATTTCCCCTTCCTGTTGTCTCCTTCCGTTTGCAAGTAGGAGTCGTTTGTAAGTTGGATGTTTGAAAGTAGGGGCCTGCCGTATATACTCTGCTGAAATTTGCCCCTTAGATGTTGGTGTTGCCACACAGTTACTCTTGGTGGGCGCTGGAACGCCCTGCTGTGAACTATTATATCAGGAATTGTAATTACATGCCATTGTTGAACAGTGGTAGGAAAAATTGGGCCTTTGGTGGTGGTGCTGGTGCTACAACACTGTCAGCCCTCACAGTTACTCTTGGTGGGCGCATGAATGGGCCCTACTGTAAATTATTAGATCAAGAATTGTAATTGCATGCCCCTGTTGAAGAGGGGCAGAAAAATTGGGCCTTTGGTGGTGGTGGTGGTGGTGTTGCCACAACACTGTAAGCCCTCACAGTTACTCTTGGTGGGTGCAGGAATGGGCCCTGCTGTGAATTATTAGATCAAGAATTGTAATTACATGCCGCTGTTAAACAGGGGCTGAAAAATTGGGCCTTAGGCACTGGTGCCACAACACTGCAACCCCTCACAGATACTGTACTTGGAGCACAGCAATGAGCCCTGATGCAAAGTATTGCATCAAAAATTGTAATTACACGCCCCTGTTAAACAGGGGCAGAAAAATTGGGCCTTAGGTACTGGTGCCACAACACTGCAACCCCTCACTGATGCTGTACTTGGAGCACAGCAATGAGCCCTGTTGCAAAGTATTGCATCAGAAATTGTAATTACACGCCCCTGTTAAACAGGGGCTAAAAAAATTGGGCCTTAGGCACTGGTGCTGGTGCCACGACACTGCAACCTCTCCCAGATACTCTAGTTGGAGTGCAGGAATGAGCCCTGCTGCAAAGCATTGCATCAAAAATTGTAATTACATGCCCCTGTTAAACAGGGGCTGAAAAATTGGGCCTTAGCCACTGGTGGCGGCACCCAGAAACAAAAAAGTTCTTCCAAGCTATCATCAAGAATCGGATCGTTGAGGAGGAGAAGGATAGTCAGTCAACATAACAGGACAGTCACTCAGCATCAGCATCAGTCTTGAAGGGATGTGACATTTGAAAATAAATAATTCTGTTATATCAGCTTCAGGTGCTTGGTAGCTGGTGGTGATCCAAGACTGGTTCATCTTTATGAAGGTCAGTCGATCAACCGAGTCGGTGGACAGGCGCACCCTGTGATCCATGACAAAGCCTCCAGCAGCACTGAATGTGCGTTCCGAAAGAACGCTGGATGCAGGACAGGCCAGTAGATCAATTGCATACTGTGCAAGCTCTGGCCAGTGATCCATCCTCAAGACCCAGTAAGCCAGAGGATTTTCGGTGGGAAAGGTGTCCAAGTCTGACCTTGCCCCTAGGTATTCCTGCACCATGTATATCAGACACTAGCGATGGTTGCTGGAACCGATCATACCTTGGGGCTGCGGACTAAAAAATTGTCTGAACGCACCGGTCAGACGGCCACCTTCTCCACCGCTCCCTCTGCTACTGACCGAAGGCTCAGCAACTCGTTGTCCAGGACCAGGAGTTTGTAACCTCCCAGTCTCTGGGAACGCATTGCACAGACCTTTCTGCAAGGCCTCCCGGAGTTGTCTCATCCTCTGCTCCCTCTGCGACGGCAAGATAAGATCCGCAACCTTACCCTTGTACCGTGGATCAAGGAGAGTGGCCAGCCAGTAATGGTCCCTCTCCTTGATCCGAAGAATACGAGGATCCTTCCGCAGACTTTGCAGGATCAGGGAGGCCATGCAGCGTAGGTTAGCTGAGGCATTCAGTCCGGAGTCCTCTGGGTCACTAAGGATGACATGATCCTGCAGCCACCTCCTCCTCCCAGCCACGTACAAGTCCACGGGTTTGTTGGGACTGTAAATCATCCCTAAAAGACTGCTGCTGTTGATGCTGAGTGCCATGCTCCACCTCCATGCTGACACAATCCTCCTCCTCCTCCTCGTTCTCTTCCTGTGTGATGGGTGAGACAGAAGGAACACTGTCTGGGTAAAGGGGGCCTTGAGAGGCAAGGAAGTCCTCCTCTTCCTGCCTCTGTTCTGCCTCAAGTGCCCTGTCCATTATTCCATGCAGCGTATGCTCCAACAGGTGGACAAGAGGTACAGTGTCACTGATGCATGCACTGTCACTGCTCACCATCCTTGTGGCCTCCTCAAATGGTGCCAGGACAGTGCATGCATCCCTGATCATGCCCCACTGGTGTGGTGAAAAAAAACCAAGCTCCCCTGACCCTGTCCTGGTGCCGTAGTCGCACAGGTACTCATTGATGGCCCTCTGCTGCGTGTGCAGCTGCTGCAGCATGGCCAACGTTGAGTTCCACCTGGTGGGCATGTCACATATAAGGCGGTTCTTGGGCAGGTTCAACTCCTTTTGCAGCTCAGCCAGCCAAGCACTGGCATTATATGATCTGCGGAAATGCACACAGACTTTCCTGGCCTGCCTCAGGACATCCTGTAAACCCGGGTACCTGCCCAAGAACCGCTGCACCACCAGGTTAAGGACGTGAGCCACACAGGGCACATGGGTCAGTTGTCCCTGTCGGAGGGCGGAGAGGAGGTTGGTGCCATTGTTGCAAACCACCATTCCTGGCTTAAGCTGGCGTGGCGTCAACCACCTCTCGGCCTGCCCCTGCAGAGCAGACAGAACCTCTGCCCCTGTGTGGCTCCTGTCCCCCAAACACACCAGAGCAAGCACGGCATGGCATCTTTTTGCCTGCGTACTTGCGTAGCCCCTTGAACGCCTACGGAGCACCGCTGGTTCCGTGGACAAAGCACAGGAAGAGGCCATTGAGGAAGAAGAAGAGGAGGGGGTGGAGGAGAGAGGTGTGTCACAACCAGTAGTAGCATTTTGGAGGCGTGGCGGCAGAACAACCTCCAACACTACTGCACCTTGTCCTGCATCCTTCCCAGCTGCCAAAAGAGTGACCCAATGGGCCGTGAAAGAAAGGTAACGTCCCTGTCCATGCCTGCTGGACCATGAGTCAGCGGTAATATGCACCTTACCGCTGACCGCCCTGTCCAGCGAGGCATGGACATTGTCTTCCACATGCCGGTAGAGAGCCGGAATCGCCTTCTGTGAGAAAAAGTGGCGTTTGGGAACCTGCCACTGAGGAACCGCACATTGCACAAACTCACGGAAAGGGGCCAAGTCTACCAACTGAAAAGGCAGCAGTTGAATTGCTAGCAATTTAGCCAAGCTAGCATTCAACCGCTGGGCATGTGGATGGCTGGGAGTGAACTTCTTTCGACGGTCCAGCAGCTGGGGCAGGGAAATTTGCCTGCTATAATCGGGCGTCGGTGTACTGCTAGCAGAGTGCCCGCAAGTACTTGGCTGTGACACACCTAATTCTACACCTTCATTCCTCTCAGTGCAGGTTTCAGAGAGAACTGAAGGTACAGTGGGGTTGGAGATCCCAGCTGATGAGGAGCAAGGAGAGGTCCGCTTTGTTCTTTGGTGTGGGTCTTTAAGATACGCTTGCCAACGAGCTGCATGGCAGGTCAACATATGTCTGGTCAAGCATGTGGTGCCCAAGCGGCTGATGTTTTGGCCACGTGAGATACGCTTCAGACATATGTTGCAAACAGCAGCGGTGCGATCTGCACTCGACTCAAAAAAGGCCCACACCAATGAACTTTTTGAATAACGGGCAGAGGCAGCGCCCTGCACAGGCGGAGCTCTGCGGTGTGATTCAGTCGGTGTGCTGCCCTTACGCTGGCCCCCCGAGGGCATCCTGCCTCATTGGAGATGTGCCTCCTCCTCATCCTCCTCCTCCTCCTCTCTCCTATCAGGCACCCATGTGGAGTCAGTGACCTCATCATCCCCTCCCTCCTCATCACTGGAGCCAATCTGGCAGTATGCTGCAGCTGCTGGAACATGACTGCCAGATTGGTGTCCTTCTTGAGCATCCCCTCTCTCTGCTCTCACGCTACTGCCTTCCTCTAGCTGGGTATCATCTTCAGACCCATCGAAACGCTGGACATCCTCCTGGAGCATGTACCCAACACTGTGCTCAAACAGTTCGGGGGACTCCTCAGGAGGACACGGTGGGTCTAGGGAAGGAGTGACTAATGATGACATTGAGGACGCTTTGGCAGCTGCTTTGCCAGTACCCTGAGCCTGGGTGAGAGAGGATGAGGAGGATGAGTAAGGCTTTTTAGATTCTCTCGTTGGGATTCTTTGATAAAAAAATGTTGTTGTTGTTCTCTGTCCTTGATTAATTTGTATTGTAATTTATTTATGGAACATGTCTCCAAGATTTTCTATTTATGATGTATCTACGCATAACATGTATATGTCCTTTTGGATATTATCTAAGACTTCTTCTTTTGTGTGTTTTATACCCCAGGGATGGCAACCAGCCTATGGAAAATGAGTGACCTCATGGTTCCCCCCCACCAACCACCAGTTGTGGATCCCACCTTAGATCGACGTTAGTGAGCTTCCAGATGCATCCACAGGCCTCACGGCAGGCAGGGGGGCTTTGGTACCCAGGCTTGGTGCCCTGGGTCCTTTTCAGCCCATACTCCCTGGTGCCTAGTGGGTTCTAGCCACCAGGGGGAGCGTCCAGCCTGCCGGCGGCGTCCCGTGATCCGTGGAGACCGAGCCCGCTCCATCGCGCGTTTCAGGCGGCGCCATTGATGGCGGCGGCCAGGGACGCCCAGTCCTTCCGGAACGCCGGGGAAGCCGCGCAATGGCCGCCCCTCGTGGTGGTCTCAGCTCCCCCACCTCACAGAGGTTGGTGTATGTCATCTTGGGGGGGGCGGAAGGTAGTGGCCATGGCTTGGGCATCACGCGCAGTGGGAGGTTACTGGGCTTAGCCCACATGCGTGATCATTCCCGCTGATAAGGCTCAAAGGGAGGACACATCCCTAGGAGGGGGGTGGAGCCCACACACACACCAATCCCATTGGCCCCTCTGACCAATATAATCTTCAACTTTTGAGCATAGCCTCACTCAGAATCGTCTAGTGACGGAGACGGAGGTGCATGTACATTGCAGGCCTTTAATTGTAGGTAGACCGCCTTATTGATATGGCAATCCCCACTACAGACCTATACCTCTGTTCCATTCATAATATTGAATTTTCTCCTTTTACATGTCAGCATTCCAATTTGTGTATGCTTTGGATACTTCAAAACTACAGCAAAGCCTATGGGATTTCTTTCCATCTATCAACCATGATGGTTCTACATATACGCCCTTTCTTCACACATTAGGTAACCCAATATTCCTTCTTGTATTCGTTTTCATTTATTGGCACACTTTTTTACACTTTACACATTTCATCATTATACTTTAACATTGAGCCCCACAGTTTTACCAATCACTTTTCATCTTTCACACATATTATGTTGTTCATTTTGATACACTCACTTCCCAGTCACTCATTTTGCACACACTTCTTACTTTCACACATTTCGCAATATTTTTCCATTTTCCCTCTTTTCTCCTCTTCTTCCTCTCCTTTTCCATTCTCATCCCATGTTCACACACTTATTCACACAAGTCTGTTTGTTTTCACATAGTCCTTTCTTTGTTTTTCTTTATCCAATTAGTTTTTCCACATCCAACACATTTCCTCTCTTCACTCACATTCGTCCCATACACAACACAGTCACATAGTTTTTCTCGTTTTTTTCATGCATTCTATCATCACCATATTTTCACCACGCAAGTTTCTCTTTTCCCTTTTTTTCCCCCCTTTTCTTTTTCACATTTTATTTTCTTCTCATAGGGATAACCCACTATTAAAATAAATGCTTCTTTTAGAAATCATTATATTATACTAATTTTTACCTTTTTGGATATCTTTCGTAGGGTCTCTTTCCTCGATTGGTCAGTGGGGTTCCTTCCCCACCAGTCCCTCCCTCATTCCCCTCTACCTATTCTGGGCAGGCCGGGTGTGCACAGGACCTACCGTCCCACACCCCGTGGGCCCCTTCCCTGGTCCTCCCCGCATCCCCCATCACCCCCTCAGGGGTGGCAGGGTTGCAAGTCGTGACCTCTCGTAGGCCTGTGTGGTTCTCCCAGGCTGCTTACTGTACGCCCTCCAGGGCATTCCATCTGATCCCCTCCCCTAGTCCAGGAGAGTTTCCGCTGGTGTTTCTTGACGGTGGGGCTACCTGGCGATCACCAGTCCAGGCTGTCGATGTCCACTTGGGTATGTACTCCATGATTATAAATATCATGAATATCTGAAACGTTCATATCCAGTATTATATACCCACCAGCAATGCATCTAATAGGTGTCTTTGCAAGGTGGTTGTCTTTTATTGGTGGTTCTTTTACATTTTACTGACATACATATGCTTTATATGCTTTATTATAGAAATTAAGTGCGCAAAACGTATTACCCCTGAAGAAGACCGCTACTATTGTCAAGGTCGAAACGCGTTGGGGCTATTGCGTTCCTTTCACCCATAAATTTCCTATGTGGTATTACACCCAATTGGATGTTTTAGATTATGTGTATATTTTACCAATATGTAATTTGGAGCTCATGTCCTGATTCCTATTAACCATGTTTATATAAAATAAAATGTATACTTTTATAAACAATCTCAATTTTTTATTTTTTAGCTGCAACACAAAACCCCTAGGGGTATTTTCATTCTTTCTCAGAGGAGGGCTTGGTCATCCACTACCAAGTCTTCGGCATGATGCGGCTCAACACGTCCAGCTGCCGAAAATAAGGACAAGCCTGTCCCATGGCCACGTGCTGATGACGATGCACCCCGTCCACGACCAGCACTGTTGTCTCTAGACACAGAGCCTGCTTGCCCTCTTTTATTGGCTTGTGACTGTCTGCCTCTCCTTGTTGGCCTTCCAGACATAGTAATGGCCTGCAGGGAGATGGGAAAACCAGCAATTGGGTAGTGTATATTGTGCTGGAGGCACACAACACCCACTAACTCCAGCAGATGCCTTTATTAGAGAACAGCAATGACGGGTATATACAGGTGTATACTGTGCCACTAACTCCTGCAGATGCTGTATTTGAGAACAGCAATGACGGATATACAGGTGTATACTGTGCCACTAACTCCTGCAGATGCTGTATTTGAGAACAGCAATGACGGATATACAGGTGTATACTGTGCCACTAACTCCTGCAGATGCCTGTATTTGAGAACAGCAATGACGGATATACAGGTGTATACTGTGCCACTAACTCCTGCAGATGCCTGTATTTGAGAACAGCAATGACGGATATACAGGTGTATACTGTGCCACTAACTCCTGCAGATGCCTGTATTTGAGAACAGCAATGACGGATATACAGGTGTATACTGTGCCACTAACTCCTGCAGATGCTGTATTTGAGAACAGCAATGACGGATATACAGGTGTATACTGTGCCACTAACTCCTGCAGATGCTGTATATGAGAACAGCAATGAGGGATATACAGGTGTATACTGTGCCACTAACTCCTGCAGATGCCTGTATTATAGAACACCAATGACGGGTATACAGGTGTATACTGTGCCACTAACTCCTGCAGATGCTGTATTTGAGAACAGCAATGACGGATATACAGGTGTATACTGTGCCACTAACTCCTGCAGATGCTGTATATGAGAACAGCAATGAGGGATATACAGGTGTATACTGTGCCACTAACTCCTGCAGATGCCTGTATTATAGAACACCAATGACGGGTATATACAGGTGTATACTGTGCCACTTACTCCTGCAGATGCCTGTATTATAGAACACCAATGACGGGTATATACAGGTGTATACTGTGCCACTAAGTCCTGCAGATGCTGTATTTGAGAACAGCAATGACGGATATACAGGTGTATACTGTGCCACTAACTCCTGCAGATGCTGTATTTGAGAACAGCAATGACGGATATACAGGTGTATACTGTGCCACTAACTCCTGCAGATGCCTGTATTAGAACGCCAATGATCGTATGTTCGACTCAAACACGAAGCTCATCCCTATTCACAAACATCACATTCTGTCACGTAGACTACATATTGAGTGCTACAATTTATAAAGTCCTTGATAGGGAATACCTTTTTATTATGGTACGAGGTGATAGACTTGTGATTCTTGTTATGTTTGTCACAATACCTACAAGTGTTTAAACCACAACTATATGAGACATTTATTGGGAATAGAGGTGGTTTGATGTAGACTGGGTGACAAAGAAAAATCACGACAAGAAAAATTGCACCAATTAGAAAGTACATCTATTAAAGTGGAGTTCCACCCTAAAAAAAAAAAAAATACGCCAAAATCCTGCAAATAAATAGAATAAAAAAAATAAAAAAAAAATAACAATTTTACTTACCAGAAATTGCGGTTGCTATGCGGATGTTCCTAATCTGCCTTTTCCTAGTCCTCGTCAGGTCTTCTTCCTCCTCACGTTGTCTTCTGGGGAATGGGGCACGCTGCCTTCTGGGAACTGTGTGTATCCCAGAAAGCAGCCGCCCATTCATAAAGCGCGGCGAGACTCGCGCATGCGCAGTAGGAAACGGGCAGTGAAGCCACAAGGCTACACTGCCTATTTCCCTTAGTGAGGATGGCAGCGCCGGGACCTGCCAGGATTGAGGGGTCGGCCTCGGGGGGGCTGATATCGCGGGCGCCTAGGACAGGTAAGTGTCCTTATTAAAAGTTAGCAGCTACAGTGTTTGTAGCTGCTGACTTTTAAAAAAAAAATCGCGGGTGGAATCCCACTTTAAGTCCTTGTCACCATAAAGAATAGGTAGACATTTATTAACAATCTGTTTGATCTGATTAAACTCTTTAGAAAAGGTGATGACAAAGGTGATTGAACTTTTGTTCCTGATCTTTTTATGATTATGTTTTAAAGACCGAGTGGATTTCTCTCTATTATGTATTAGGTTGTTTCTGTCCTTCCCTGAGGCAATGGAAATGGCTCTGTTAATATACCACTTCTGGTAGCCTCTCTTGCTTAGTCGTTTTGAAATGTTAAAACTAGGGATGAGCCGAACACCCCCCTGTTCGGTTCGCACCAGAACATGCGAACAGGCAAAAAATTAGTTCGAACACCGTTAAAGTCAATGGGACACGAACATGAAAAATCAAAAGTGCTAATTTTAAAGGCAAGTTATTGTCATAAAAAGTGTTTGGGGACACGGGTCCTGCCCCAGGGGACATGTATCAATGCAAAAAAAAGTTTTAAAAACTGAAGTTTTTTCAGGAGCAGTGATTTTAATAATGCTTAAAGTGAAACAATAAAAGTGAAATATTCCTTTAAATTTCATACCTGGGGAGTTTCTAAAGTATGCCTGTAAAGTCGCACGTTTCCCGTGTTTAGAATTGTCCCTGCACAAAATGTAATTTCTAAAGGAAAAAAAGTAATTTAAAACCACTCGCGGCTATAATGAATTGTCGGCTCCCCGGCAATACAGATCAAAGTCATTAAAAAAACACATCAGTAGTCCCCCCCCCCCACAGTCCATTACCAGGCTCTTTGGGTCTGGTATGAATATTAAGGGGAACATGGAAAACGCGGGGGGCCCCCCAAATTCCATATCAGGCCCTTCAGGTCTGGTTTGGATTTTAAGGGGAACCCCGCACCAAAATGAAAAAAAAAATGGCGTGGGGTCCCCCCAAAAATCCATACCAGACCCTTATCCGAGCACGCAACCTGGCAGGCCGCAGGAAAAGAGGGGGGAAGAGAGAGCGCCCCTCCTCCTGAACCCTACCAGGCCACATGCCCTCAACATGGGGAGGCTGTCCCCATGTTGATGAGGACAAGGGCCTCATCCCCACAACCCTTGCCCGGTGGTTGTGGGGGTCTGCGGGTGGGGGGCTTATCAAAATCTGCAAGCCCCTTTAACAAAGGGGAACTCCAGATCCTGCCCCCCCATGTGAATTGGTAACGGGGTACATTGTTATTTAAAAAAAATAATAAAATTCCAGCGATGTAATCCTGTCGATGTCCAACGATGATCCCCGGGGGTTCCCTATGATAAGGACGGGTGACCTCTTATGCGTCATGGGGGTTTCGTTCCTGCTGGAGAGGGGAGACTGCAGCGTCGCTGGAGAATGGATAATCGTTGGACATCGATGGGATTACATCGCTGGAATTTCAGTGTTTTACAAATTTTTACACTTTATCCGTGAAATGGTAGGGGTACAATTCAAATGGGGGGGTGGGATCTGGATTTCCCCTTTGTTAAAGGGGGCTTCCAGGGGGCTTCCAGATTTTGATAAGCCCCCCGCCCGCAGACGCCCACATCCACTGGGCAAGGGTTGTGAGGATGAGCTTCCCCATGTTGAGGGCATGTGGCCTGGTACGGTTCAGGAGGGGGGGCGCTCTCTCGTCCCCCCTCTTTTTCTGCGGCCTGCCAGGTTGCGTGCTCAGATAAGGGTCTGGTATGGATTTTTTTTAATTTATTTTTTGGTGCGGGGTTCCCCGTTTTTTTCAATGACTTTGATCTGTATGGCCGGGGAGCCGACAATTTAAATTACTTTTTTTCCTTCAGAAATGACATTTTGTGCAGGGACAATTCTAAACACGGGAAACATGTGTGACTTTACAGGCATACTTTAGACACCCCCCAGGTACGAAATTTAAAGGAATATTTCACTTCTCCCATAGACGTTTAACGGTGTTCCACGGCTTTTCGAATTTGCCACGAACACCCCAGATTGTTCGCTGTTCGCCGAACGGACGAACAGCCAATGTTCGAGTTGAACATATATATACATATTTAAAACACACAGTATACATACAGTATACTGTAATCTTACAGATTACAGTTTACTGTATCAAATAATTACACACCCCCTTTATCCCTAGTGGTCTGTCCAGTGTCCTGCATGCACTTTTATATTATAAAAACTGTTCTTTCTGCCTGGAAACTGGAGATTGTCCATAGCAACCAAAAAGTGTCCCTTTATGTCAAAAGTGGTTTTATACAAGCTAGGAAACTAGAATCCCTTGCAGAATTGATCGATAGCGATTTGTGGGGAAATCTAATGACACTAAATCTAATGACAGAGACAATTCTGCAACTGAGCAAATTTCAATGTTTTTGATTTGATTACATTATTGAATAATTTTTATTATAATTACATTACTATTTGTTATAATTATTTATAGTTATTTATTATATTATTGTAGCGGGTATACACTTTTCTGTGTATTTAAAACTGGCAGAGACACCAGTGATGTGCAGTTCCCTGCGGCCCCACGGGTGGCGCTGTCGCCTTGGGCTGGGGTTGAAACATTGCTGTGTGCTGTGCTTCCTTTTTGTCCTCCCTCGGCAGCGGTATGGTGGGGCGGGGAACCCGCCGTGCTTGCTGGGAGAGGGTATAATGGGGCCGGCCATCTTTGTCATGGGGTCGAGTCCCAGGCACCTTCAGCCTGTGGGCGGTGGTTCGTGTCGGTCCTCTAGGCGGCCTAGGCCTAGAGGACGTTCGGAGGTCGTGTTCCATTCCAGGCACCTTTAGCCTGGGGTGAGGTACTCGGATGGAGGTCTGGAGCTCAGTGCCCAACACTGAGTTCCGCGAGGGAAGGAGATCCTAGGGGACCCTGGGAGAGGGTACCTGAATCCGGAGGGCGTAAAGGACCGGTGGAAGACACTTGCTTGAGGACCCGGTGCAGCATATTGCCGGTGACAGGTGAGCCCTTCCATCGGAGACCGCCTGGAAGGAAATCCCCCTTCGATGGGAGACCGCAACCCACTTTCAGGAAGGAAAGTGGAGAGTTCATTGTGTCTGGGCCTACTCGCATCCACACCTCCTTGTCTGTTCTGTTCTTTAAGGAGTCCAACTGATTGTGTTCAATTTTGCATTGAGAAGAATAAAGGAGTGTTGGACTTTAATGGTGTGGGGCTCGTTTTCTGGCAGACATTGTTCAAGGTAACTCTCTTTGGAGGTTCCAGGTGCAGAACACCGACCCGAAGGTAAAACAAGAACTTTGCTTACACCACACAAACATCTGTGGTGAAGGCTTGGCGTGGTGACCCCGCACTCTCTCCTCTAAGGTACCCCTAGACAAGAGACAGACGAGCTGGAGAAAAAGAGGGGAGAGAGGAGGCCGCTACATTATAATTTATGATTTTGTGTTTCAAACTTTATCATACCCGGGATGTCTACTAGACTCTTGTTTGGTCAGGTTTAAGTAAGTAATTACTAAGAATTGCAGGCCTACAATACATAACACCAAATTTCCATGCAAAATAATTGTACCGCTTTTGGTACATAATTCCAGACAGAATCATACCGCCAGGGAGGTTAACAGACAATACAAGGAACAACATCTAAGTTACAGTCTGGTGACAATCGCAAGCGAACATGTGTGGTGAGTCAGCCCAATGGCTATCGCCCATAGCTTAACTCCTATCGTCATACATTATATTATTAACATTGACGACTGTCACTTGGAGTAAAGAGTAATTCCGGCTAGGAGAGCCCCATTGTTCAGAATGAAATTGTATGCAAAAAGTTTGAGAAATTAAAAATAAAAAGGGAAGAAAGAAAGGGGGAGCGACCCAAAGACGGGTGTGAATGCAAAAAGAAAGGGAAAGAGGAAGGAAGAAGAAACAGGGGAGGAATAGAAGAAAGATAGTCGAAGAAGAGCGTAAGAGCTGCTGTGGAGACATTCGTAGGAAGGAGTTACCAAAAGACAGCGAGGGGGGGGGGGGGGGACGACCCGTAGGTACATGCCCTACCCTTCCCACTGTCAGGTTATATGTTAGGGTGATCGTGTCAGGGTCGACAACATGTTGGTGAGAGTATCGGAGGCGAAGAAGTGGAGCCAGATGGACCACAGTACCTTGTATTTATCAAAGGTGTCGTTGTCAAGGGCCAGCATCTCCTCCATTCTCATGGTATTGTTCATAATCGAGACCCATCATCATAATGAATAACTTAGACCCCATACACACTATTAGATTTTCTGCAGATTTTTGTCTTCAGATTTACCAAAATCAGGCTCGGTTCACACCTACAGTAGGTGCCGCCGATATTGTGTCAATCTCGCCACTTCTAGCGGCGAGATTGACACCCTATGAGCACCGTCACGAGAGCCAGCGCCGAGCTGTCTCGTCATCGGGAAAGGAAAAATGTTCCTTTCACGATGAGCGACACGCATTGCCGATAGGCGGGGATCCGACGTGGATTCCCGCCAATACCAGGCACTGCGTTTGGTATGAATCCTGAGCGGGAACTCCACGCCAATTTTTAAAGAAAAAAAACGGCGTGGGTTCCCCCTCCAGGAGCATACCAGGCCCTTGGGTCTGGTCTGGATTTGAGGGGGAGACCCCCCGCCCGCAGACCCCGACAACCAACGGCCAGGGTTGTCGGGAAGAGGCCCTGTCCTCATCAACATGGGGACAGGGTGCTCTGGGGTGGGGGGGCTGCAGGTCGCCCCCCTGCCCCAGAGCACCAAACCCCCCATGTTGAGGGCATGTGGCCTGGTACAGTTCAGGAGGGAGGGAGGGCCGCTCTCTTGTCCCCCCCTCTTCCCCTGCGGCCTGCCAGGTTGTGTGCTCGGATAAGGGTCTGGTTTGGACCTTGAGGGGGACCCCCACGCCGTTTTTTCGGCGTAGGGTTTCCCCCTCAAATCCAGACCAGACCCAAGGGCCTGGTATGCTCCTGGAGGGGGAACCCATGCCGTTTTTTTCTTTAAAAATTGGCGTGGAGTTCCCGCTCAGGATTCATACCAAACGCAGTGCCTGGTATTGGCGGGAATCCACGTCGGATCCCCGTTCAATACAGTGCCGCGTCTCCCTCTCGCTATTGCAGCGAGCGCGAGATGTCGGCACCCTGTTGCTGAGATCTCGGCACTCCTGTCGCCGAGAATCTCGGCGATGGGAGCGCGATAGATATACAATATCGGCGGCACCTACTGTATGCGAATTGGTTGCGGCTTACACATTTAAAAATTAATTTATTTTAATGAGGCTGCGTTTTCTAGGCATTGCGGTGCGAATTGTCTGCACATTATCTTCTATGGGAACGCATCTGATTCGCAGATGTGTTCCGTTCTGAACAGGAATTCTTTCGCAAACAGTAACCAGGAGCTGTCGGTGAAAGCACAGAATCTGGATGCATGTGTGCAGCTGCTGGCAGTGCTGGATGTTAAAGCCAACCCATTCTTCTACTACATTTATGCATTACACGGTTGACAAGAGGTTAAGCCAGTTGTGTATTTAGTTCTTTGCCTGGAGTTCTGCTTTCAGTTAAAATTCTTACTGAAATATACATTATCAGTTAGCCCATTCTGCACAAAATGTGCGTTTTGGTTGCTAAATCCCCTGAAAGGTATACCCACTGAACCAAAATCTCTCTCCATATGCCTTCTGTTTCCCCGTTGGAGTTCTGGTTTTGTTGCTTTAATGGAGCAGGACTTTATGTCATAGACGAACATGTGACTTTATTTCTGTAACTGTACATAAACAGCCAATTGTAAGGCCTGAACATTTCTTGTGGGGGTCATTGATGTTTTCCACTTGGGTATGTTCCAACACCATCTGACTCCTGAGCTTATTCAGGGTGGATAGAATGGGAGTGTGGATCGGTGAGTACACCTAACTGTAAGGAAACACTGTCACTTTGCCTTCAGCAGACACGTGACTGTTTCTTTAATGAAAAGTAATGTATTTTTTTTATGATAAACTGTACTGTTTTTTCTTTAATATAGATGCATAGGAAGCTGTCATGCTAAAGCAAGTTAAAAACAGATTAAAAGTTGGTTGTTATGCCCTGTACACAAGATTGGATTTGTATTTTTCCATCGGAAATCCGATGAAGCTGACTTCCATCAGTCTTGCCTACACACCATCAGTCAAAAATCCGACCGTCCCAAACGCCGTGACTTAAAACACTCCGAAGAGCCGAGAAAAATTAAGTTCAATGCTTCTGAGCATGCATTGACTTGATTCTGAGCATGCGTGGGTTTTTTCTCCGATGGAGTTCCCCACAGACGAAGATGGAAAAAAGACCGATGGGGCCCACACACGATCGGTTTGTCCGATGAAAAAAGTCCATCGGTCTTTTTTCATCAGAAAAACCGATCGTGTGTACGCGGCATTAGAGGTTTTAGCAAGTCTCATTTTTGGTTGCTTCTGTTTCTACCCTTTACAAACATACAAGTCTGGCATGTATTTGTGTATATTGCTTTGTGTGGGTACAGAAAATTAAATATTGATGTAATATTGTATTTGATTTTGCTTTAGGTTGGTGCAAGATATCACTATCATCTATTATTTATTACTAAGCTTAGTAGGGGCTTACTGCAGGGACCTTCAGTGGGCTACTTATAAGAATGTAATAATATATACAGTATGATAATGTAGTGGGCACATGGCCAGAAAACCAGGGTAGGACACTTCCAACCAGCCTGTCCATCCTTTGTGGGTTCCGATGGTTGTGAGCATCTACGCAGTGTGCTGGAGTGGCACATGATGGTCATGGGAGTAATGCCTGACCAGACTATAAAAGGAGGTATCCCTGGTTGTCCTGGTCATCATGCTTCCTACTTAGTTATGTAACAGGTAGATGAATTGGCCAAATGATCAGACAAAGCATAGCTTTAACCTGACTTTTCCCAATCAGGTGCAGAATAGGATTAACAATGCAAAAAGAGTCAAAATGTCAGAAGGGTGTTCATAGAGTACAGAACAATGATAAACCGAGTACAAAAAGGAGCACTGTGTCTCTGACTCAATAGGGGAGATTTACTAAAACTGGTGCACACAGAATCTGTTGCAGCTGCCCATACTAACCAATCAACTTTTGGATTTTATTGTCAAAGGTTAATTGAACAGGCTAAAGTTAGAAGCTGACTGGGTACTATGAACAGCTGCAGCAGATGCCACTATAAAGTTCTGCAGCCAAAGATACAATAAAAAACACTATTTTTGCAAACAGTACAGAATATAAACAGCTACTTTCACTTTGCAACTAATAGAGGAGAACCGTACACCTGACCAACGCACAGCCACCTCTGCCTCATCAGGTGCAGTCTTTCTAAGCTGAAATATGGAAACTTATATTCCATAGGTGGCCAGGAGCCCAGGAGCTTGTGGGAACCCAGTGGTTTGTGAGAACCCAATGGGGTTATTGGAAAAAAAATGTTATACTAAAGCTAAAAAAAAGATGTTTATCTTAAACTTAAAGGCTAAGTTCACCTTTGTTCACATTTTTTCCCCCTAAATTCTAGCTTCCCTATGTACCAATATAGCATTAATGTATTGTTTTTTTGCAAAAATATCAAAGCTTTCCAAAAACTTTACAGACACGTTACTGTCCTCCATCCATGTTTCCAAACATATCTATTGCTTCTGTCTTACTTCCTGAACAGGCTTTAGGTCATGACACAGGAAAGAGTTGACCAGCTGACCTCATTAGCACACACTCTGCACACACTCTGCATCACGCACCCACCCATTCCCAGCTGCACATTTTTTAAATGAATCAGTGATCAAGCTTCTCACTAAATACACAATATACAATCAGATTGCATAGTGTATGGCCATTTTTATACAAGTACATAGGAGGGAGTGGACAGAAACACTCAGCTGCCAAGACCCGTTCACATCTCTGCATAGCGGGAACTCGCATTTCCACATGCGTTTTTTTTTTTAAGCGCGAGGGTTGGAGGTGTTTTGGAGCATTTTTACTCATCACGCATAGGGCCACCCATCCACCTGAATGTGCTGGTACACACAGCAATCGCCCCAAAGACGCTTCAGAACTTCTTTTTAACTTTCAATATTTCTATTATTATTACATTCAATAAGCAATAAAGCTTATAAATGTGAAATTAAGCATAAGCATTTGAATGTCCTTCCATCAGGATATGCAGAAACACAACACCTCAAAACATTAAACTGAGAAATTTCAATATAAAATATATTTGGAGGAAATATTGGTGAGGTTGACAAGACGAAATAACATAGAAGGATATAAGTCGTTAGTGGTCAGGTCATGAAACATGTTTCTGATTCGTTAGGACTCTACGTAGTTAGTCCCTAACGAGCCACTTGGACCTGTAGTACTGGAAATGGTTAAAGCACAGGGAAAAGGTATAGCGTAGGAACCAAAGGAGGGGATAGGGAGTGGGAAAGGGGAAAGGGAGAGGGAGGGGAAGGGGAAGGGGAGGGCAAGGGGAAGGGGAGGGGGAGGGAAAAGACCAAAAAAAAATAAAGAAAAAAGGGGGTTCCCTTGTGCACCTTCCCGTAAGTACAAACAGCATGGAATGATATGTACTATTAAGACATCCTGTATCTATAAGAATATCTGATAAACAGTACATTTTAAAGAGAGGAGAAAGGAAAAGGAGAAGAAGAATAAAAATAAAAGAAAAAAGGGAAAAAGGAGAGTCAGCCAGAGGTGCATTAGGATGAAGATATATATTGTATCCACGGATCCCATATCACATCAAATTTCTTAATAGTGTTGCGAAGGATACAGGTGAGTCTATCATTAACCATGATCCAGTTAAGCTTATTCTTCACAGAATCAAGAGGAACCATTGACTGCTTCCAATATTTAGCAATGGTTATTCTGGCAGCTAAAAATATGTATATAATTAGCTTCATCGATTTTTTAGGGAGCTCCTCAGAAAGCTTTTGGAAAAGTGCAGCTTCCGGGGATCTACGGATAATAATCCCTGTCACAGAGTACACCAGGTTGAATACACAAATCCAAAATCTAGTGATAGTAGGACACTGCCACCAAACGTGATACATTGTATCCACCTGGCAACACATCTAAAGCAAATGGGGGATGCAGATGGATGCATCCTAGCGACCCTGGTTGGTACTAAATGCCAGCGAAGGAGAGTTTTATAATTAGCTTCAATTAGTGTTGTATTATAAGATACTTTAGATAAAGCATAAGCAATATCTTAACAGTCAGATAATTCAAAAGTGGTATTTAAGTACCATTCCTATTGAATCATGGAGTTTGGTACCGTATATACTCGAGTATAAGCCGAGTCCCCCCCTCGGCTTACACTCGAGTCAGCGAAATTGAATATTGTAAAATGTACCTGAAGGCTGCGGCGTCCATCGTTTAAAACCCGCGGGCTCTTCCTGGTCCCTTCCGTGATAGGCGGAACTGTGTCTGCCGAGAATAGCCTATCACGAACGTTCTCTCATCCTCAGTTTCCCAGCAGACGTCCGTGATGGGTGAAGATGAGAGAACGTTCGTGATAGGCGATTCTCAGCAGGCAGTTCCGCCTATCACGGAAAAGACCAGGAAGACAGCGCGAGTTTTAAACGATGGACGCCGCAGCCTTCAGGTACAATTTTACAATGTTCAATTACAATTCTAGGGAAACAGTGAGGGTGGGCACAGGTGAGGGTGGGCACAGGTGAGGGTGGGCACAGGTGAGGATGGGCACAGGTGAGGATGGGCACAGGTGAGGATAGGCACAGGTGAGGATAGGAACTTGTGAGGATTGGATCAGTGAGGATGGGAACAGTAAGGTGGCAATGGGCTTAGTGAAGTTGTAATGGGTGGGCATTGTTGACCCTCGGCTTATACTCGAGTCAGTAAGTTTTCCCAGGTTTTTGTGGTAACATTAGGTACCTCGGCTTATACTCGGTCGGCTTATACTCGAGTATATACGGTATTTGGGTCAGTAAGAGTAGCATATACTGTAGATACCCGTCCCCGTAGGAGGCTAGGGATGAGCTTTATGTTCGAGTCAAACGTGAGTTCGACTCGAACATTGGCTGTTCACCCGTTTGGCGAACAGTGAACAATTTGGGGTGTTTGCGGCAAATTCGAAAAGCCGCGGAACACCCTTTAAAAGTCTATGAAAAAGGACAAAAAAAAACTTGAAATGGGACTTTGTAAGTGACTAGAAACAGGAGTAAGTATATATAAAAAAGTATACATTTTATTTGGATATCATACAAAATATTTAATGGATTTAAAAACACATATGGAATATACAAATGAAAAAACTCTAGGGTCTGACCTAGAGTCTTTTTCATCAAAGAAAGTATTGTCTGGATTTGTATATTCCATATGTGTTTTTAAATCCATGAAATATTTAGTATGATATCCAAATAAAATGTATACTTTGTTATGTAGCACAAAATCCTTTTCCCCCTTACCTTCCTTTCAGGGGATCAGACACACCATGCCACATGCCCGCGTCCTCTGGATGAGAGGTCGGATGGTGTTATGTATTTGGGTCCCGCAGCGAGTTGCTTCCCTTCACTGGTTCTTCCCCCAAAGAAGGTCAATGTCCACACAACACTTCAACTCCAACAAGAGTTTATTTTCTCTTAATTTCTTGAGTAACCAAAAAGAGAAAAGGGGTTAGCAGAATAGAATGGATTCAGGCACACTCTTGGCTTCGTCGCCACTCGGTCCCGAGTGGGTACAGCTCACCCGGATAGTCACTCAATAGAACTAGCAGCCGGCATGAAGCTCGAACAGTGACTTAGTCCCCTCCAAGGACAAGTCAAGGAGATCCCTCCTTTAGTAACTACACTCCACAAAGGCAGTCTGCAATGAAAGGAATCCTTCCCACAGACAGGTCACCAGGCCTCTCCCGAGACAGCAATACTGTATTACTCGCCTCCTTAATGGGACCGATCCTCCCCCGGTTTCCTCTATGTCAGAGCGGT
Organism: Rana muscosa; assembly: GCA_029206835.1. Classification (NCBI taxonomy): domain Eukaryota; kingdom Metazoa; phylum Chordata; class Amphibia; order Anura; family Ranidae; genus Rana; species Rana muscosa. The sequence goes on along the minus strand of CM055118.1, from coordinate 527,152,682 downwards.
CGCCCTCACCTGGGCTCCCTGGGTTTCCTTTCTGGTTGTAGACCCATTTGAAGGTACTGGGCCTACCTGGAACTCCGCAGCCTCAGGCCGAAGGTGCCCGAGACTCCTCAGTCAAAGTTGGGTGCACCCCCCCCTTAGAGGGGCACACTCCTCCGGGTGCAGGTCCCCGGGCACTACCACACAGAACAATGGCGTCTGCCCCTTATATATCCTCTCCCGGCATGCACAGCAGGCCGGAACCACCCACCGCACAGCAGCCGAGAGAGGACATCCAATAGCCACTCCATCACCTGTGGTTCAACCCCGGGTATAAGTGACAACACCACCTATACGCCTAAAGGGGAACTGCATGCCAGGTAACACAGCAGCATGAGAGAGTCCAAATAATTAGAAGACCCGAGCCAACTACCGCTCAGATCACCCCTAGATTTAGGCATAACAAACCCCTAAGATAGGGACCCCGCTACAGTTATATATACCCACTCCTTTTTCTAGTCACTTACAAAGTTCCATTTCAAGTTTTTTTTGTCCTTTTTCATGTTCTATACAGGGATGTGGTGACTACTAACAGTAATTTATTCTGTGAATATTGGGTTCTTCTCCTTTAAAAGTCTATAGGAGAAATCCAAAGTGCTAATTTTAAAGGTTAATATGCAAGTTATTGTCATAAAAAGTGTTTGGGGACTTGGGTCCTGCCCCATGGGACATGTATCAATGCAAAAAAAAGTTTTAAAATCTGAAGTTTTTTCGGGAGCAGTGATTTTAATAATGCTTAAAGTGAAACAATAAAAGTGAAATATGCCTTTAAATTTCGAATCTGGGGGGTGTGTATAGTATGCATGTAAAGTAGCACTTGTTTCCCATGTTTATAACAGTCCCTGCACAAAATGTAATTTCTAAAGGAAAAAAAGTAATTTAAAACTACTCGTGGCTATTCATGAATTGTCGGGTCCCGGCAATACAGATCAAAGCCATTGAAAAAACTGGCAGGGGTCCCCCCCAGTCCATTACAGGCCCTTTGGGTCTGGTATAAGTCAAGGGACAAGGGCCCCATCCCCACAACCCTTGCCCGGTGGTTGGGGGGGTCTGTGGGCGATGAGCTTATCGGAATCTGGAAGCCCCCTTTAACAAAGGGGACCCCCAGATTCCGGCCCCCCCTATGTGAATTGGTAACGTCCACATCATTAGGTAAGCCCCAGCTTTCTCTGGCAAGCGGGGGTTACCCAATGATGTGGGCGGGTAACCCCGCCCCGTGATGTCATGAAGCGGGGTCACCCGCCCACATCATTGGGTAACCCCCGCTTGCCGGGCTTACCCAATGATGTGGAAGGGTGACCCCGCCCCCTCTTACGCGTCATGGGGTTTCATGTGGAGTGGAGACTGGAGCATCACTGGACATCGGATCACCGTGGGACATAGAGAATGGATTAAAATGCTGGACAGACTGGATTACATCGCTGGAATGATTTTTTGATTTTTTATATTTTTATTTTTAATAAAGGACTTATCCCAACTGTGTCTGTGTGTTTTTTAAAAATGTTTACACTTTCTTTTGTGAACTGGTAGGGGTACAATGTACCCCGTTACCAATTCACATAGGGGGGCCGGAATCTGGGGGTCCCCTTTGTTAAAGGGGGCTTCCAGATTCCGATAAGCCCCCCGCCCGCAGACCTCCACAACCACCGGGCAAGGGGTGTGGGGATGAGGCCCTTGTCCCCATAAACATGGGGACATTCTCCCCATGTTGAGGGCATGTGGCCTGGTACGGTTCAGGAGGGGGGGCGCTCTCTCATCCCCCCTCTTTTCCTGCGGCCTGCCAGGTTGCGTGCTCAGATAAGGGTCTTGTATGGATTTTTGGGGGGACCCCATGGCATTTTTTTTATTTTGGTGCGGGGTTCCCCTTAATATCCATACCAGACCTGAAGGGCCTGATATGGAATTTGGGGGGACCCCCACGCTTTTTTTTTTTTTGGTTTGCCGTTTTTTTCAATGACTTTGATCTGTATTGCCGGGACTCGACAATTCATGAATAACCGCGAGTAGTTTTAAATGACTTTTTTTCCTTTAGAAATTACATTTTGTGCTAGGAGAGTTCTAAACACGAGAAACATGCGCCACTTTACAGGCATACTATACACACCCCCAGGTACGAAATTTAAAGGGATATTTCACTTTTATTGTTTCACTTTAAGCATTATTAAAATCACTGCTCCAGAAAAAAACGGCCGTTTTTAAAACTTTTTTTTTGCATTGATACATATCCCCTGGCGCAGGACCCGGGTTCCCAAACATTTTTTATGACAATAACTTGCATATTAACATTTAAAATGAGCACTTTTGATTTTTCATGTTCGTGTTTTTTGCCTGTTCGCATGTTCTGGTGCGAACCGAACCGGGGGGTGTTCGGCTCATCCCTATAGGAGGCCCTTCGTTTGGCAAGATACTTCAAAATTTGTAAGTGTAAGAGGTCCATCTAACAAACTAAGTTTAGAACGTACAAAAGAAATACGGTAAGCTGATTTTACCTAAACAATTCACTAGAGGGCATCTGTAACGTGTCTTTAAAATATTGCAGAGAGTATGGTTGATCTCCATCAAGATAGTCTCCTATCCTAAGAAGTCCTTTATTGAGCCACTATTAAAATAACAGTGGAGTCAGGCCAGGGGAGAACTCAGTACTACAGAACAAGGGGGCTAATGGGTATGTGGAGACAACAGGGATCTACAATGTCGCTCCCTGTTCCAAACCGCTAGGGAGTGAGACAGGGTGGGGCACAAAATAGGGGGGCGAAGGTGGTTCAGAAGCCACATTAGGAAGCCAATGGCAAAAGGGTGGCATGAAAGAGCCTCAATAGAGACCCAGAGGGGTGGAGACCCCTTGGCCGTTGTGTAGGAAAACTGTGTTATTTGAGCTGCTTGATAGTAAGCTTGTAAATTAGGGACATAACTTTTTTTAGAGCGGAGCTTGGTGCGTTTTTTACTGTGATTTTTGGTACAGCGCATTTCTGAAATGCGAAGAAATGCACATATGTGAATGGAGACTCAATGTTCTTGTGTTATCGCACCAATTTCACTTTCAGGACCCATTCACATCTATCATAGTGGGAGCAAACGTTTTGTGGCTCTTTTTTCCTGTGACACGCATAGGGCAGCCCGTTGATTTCAATGGGATGTGCTATATGTGGCCTTTTGGGTTGTGTGGTTTTTACTGTACGTTTTGCAGCATTTGTCACTCATTTTTTTTCACATGGCAAAATGTGTGTTTGCTTCTGTGTTTGGTATGTTGTTATCAATTAATGGCACTGAAAGGGCAACTAGTAATTTTAGGAGGAAACACCTATCTATCCAATCAGGCAGGCTCTTGCACTACTTAATTGATGGCAGATCTAAAGGAGATTGTACAATTAGATTGTATAGTGCATGGCCACCTTTATACACCTACAATTACTAGTTGCACTTTCAGTCTTATTAATTGTTAATGGCACACCAAACACAGAAGCAAACACACATTTTGGCATGTGAAAAAATAAATGACAAATGCTGCAAAACACAGAGAAAAAAACACGCAACCCACAAAATGTCAAAATGTCCCATTACCACATGTAGTGCAGCCAATTGAAATCAGCAGGCTGCCCTATGCGTGTCAAAGGAAAAACGATACACAAAACATGCGCTTCCACTATGCTAGATGTGATTGGGGCCTGAAAGTGAAATTGGTGTGTTAACACAAGAACAATGAGGAACCAATCACATCTGTGTGTTTCCTTGCATTTCAGAAATGCGCTGCACCAAAAATCACAGTAAAAAACGCACCAAGGGAATGGGAGTTCCCGCTATGCAGAGTTGTAATCGGGGCTTGACAGCTGAGTGTTTCTGTCCACTCCCTCCTATGTACTTGTATAAAGATGGCCGTACACTATGCAATCTGATTGTGTATTTAGTGAAAAGGGTGATCACTGATTGCATTTCATTTATAAAAACGTGCAGCTGGGAGTGGGTGGGTAGATAGGAGGGTGGATGATGCAGGGTGTGTGCTAATGAGGTCAGCTGGTCAACTCCTTCCTGTATTATGACCTATAGTCTGTTCAGGAAGTAAGACAGAAGCAATAGATACATTTGGAAACATGGATGGAGGACAGTAAGTTAAGTGTCTGTAAATTTTATAGAAAGCTTTGATATTTTTGCAAAAAAAGTACATGTATGCTATATATACAAAGGGGAGTTGGGATTTAGAAAAAAAAGGTGAACTTATCTTTTAATGCATTCCTTGCATTAAGGTATTAAGGTATAAAACGCTTTCTATTTCTCTGCTCCCCCTTCCCTGTTTGAAAGAGAATAGAGGGGAGAATAGATCCAGCACTGTGCATGGCTGCATCCTTTCTCCCCTCTCTTCCTCTTCACACAGCACTCGAGCAGTCAATCAAATGCAGTGAGAAGGCACTGGGGGGGGGCGGGGCCGCACCGCTTGGGAGCACGCAGACACTGTGTGCCTCCATTGCAAGCGGCTTGCTATGGGGACACACGAAGAAGAGGGGAGCTAGGAGCACCCCTGGGGGACCCAAGAAGAGGAGGATTGGGGCCACTCTGTGCAATACCACTGCACAGAGCAGGTGAGTATAACATGTTTGTTATTTTAATAAAAAAAAATTGACTTTAGTAACACTTTAAAGGAGCCCGCACCTACATCTGGGCATGGTGAGTCAAGGGACAATCCACTACATTCAGAGCTACAGTACAATATAGCCCTGCAATCAGCAAACTTCATGTTTCCTACTAATTGGAAAGCTCTCGATTTGACTTAGTAGAGACATGTGAGACCTCTGAAATAAAATCACTACTTCCCCACAGAGAAAAAGTTCCTTCTCTGCATCTGTTGGCAAGGGTCAGGATTTCCTGTGGCTTCTTTAGAAAGAAAATGAACTGTAAGATGTTGGGCACGTTTTGTTTTGATGCACCTTGAATGTACTTAGCTGATTTGAACTAGGAGTTCAATTGGACTTTAAGCTGTACAGTATACATATGACGTTAGCCTGTATTATAAAAACAAATTGCATAATACCCTTCCACATTCAGCCTGTATGAACTCTGTTGCATAAGTGCTACGCAACAATTTTTGTATTGCATTTTTGCATTAACCGCTTTCCGACCGCCGCACGAACATTTACGTCAGCAGAATGGCACGGCTGTGCAAAGTGACGTAACTGTACGTACCTGTATGCCCCTGCCGCGATCGTGTCACGGAGCTGCAGAACAGGGAGATGCCTGTGTAAACAAGGTGAGGTGATCAAATACCACCGAAAGAAAGCTCTATTTGTGGGAAAAAAAGGACGTCAATTTTGTTTGGGAGCCCTGTCGCACGACCGCGCAATTGTCAGTTAAAGCGACAGAGTTCCGAATCACAAAAAATGGTCTAGTCATTGGGCAGCCAAATCCTCTGGGGCTGAAGTGGTTAATTGTTCATTACAGCTCTTTTCAATGACTTTTCAGCTCTTGTGCACCTTTTTCTGTCTCTTTTATAAAAGAGCAAAACATCTTGTATAACTATTTTCTAAAATACTCCACATAATAAGTGTGTGATATGTGTATGAGGGTCCAAACTTGTAGTGTGGGAGCTGAGCAATAACTTTTAGCTAGCTTTGCATTACACAAAAATGGAAGCACATTACAGGTATATTTTTATTTTATTTAAAAAAAATGTGAGAAGTTAAATGTAAGTATTAAAACTCTTTAAAGGGGAAAATATTCATAAAATTTGTATGGAATAGGCCACATCTCTAATATAACTTATATTTATTTTGTAGAGATCAGAATTATAAAGATATCACATGATACAAATAAGTTTTAAAGTGTCAGTCTATCAAAAGTGATATTTTAGGAAATAATAGAGCATGGTGAGTTGAGTCAGTCCTTGGCTTGGGTTTTGCATACTTAAACAAACTTGCCATAACTTTTGACTCTATTCCAGTCCATCTGGGATTTTTTACCACCTACCTTTGCATGTTCCTGAACATCACGTCTTCATGTGGCTGGTAAGCAGGTCCAGCAACTGAAGAGCATCTTACATGTAGAGTCCACAAGATAGTTTTCGGTGGACTAACCCTGGACTTTTTTTTTTCTTTATAAACATGAATAAAAAGAAAAGAAAAACAAACATATGGACTTACAATCCTGGATCAGGCCTTCTTTCTTTCCTCCCTCTCTTCCTTCCTTCCTTGTTTTATTTCCTGGAATTAATCTACTGTATATACTCGAGTATAAGCCGAGTTTTTCAGCACATTTTTTTTGTGCTGAAAATGCCCCCCTCGGCTTATACTCGAGTCATCTTTTTTGCGCCTGATCTTCCGGACTTTGGGGACCCGGTAACGGCCGGCCGTAGGTCCCCTGGACCCCAATCCTGGCACACATGTAGCACCATTTCTCCTCTACAAAGTGTGCAAAGTTTGTTGTCTGGGGGACCTATGGCCGGGGAGCACCGATTTTTCAAATACGGGCACTCCTCCCATAGACTCCCATGTTAAACGTCAGTCTAGTCATGGACACAGTGAGGCATGGGCACAGTGAGGCATGGGCACAGTGAGGCATGGGCACAGTGAAGCATGGACACAGTGAGGCATGAACACAGTGAGGCATGGGTACAGTGAGGCATCGACATGGACACAGTGAGGTAAAGCGAGGCACAGTGAGGCATGCAGATAGACACCCTAGGCTTATACTTGAGTCAATACGTTTTCCCAGTCTTTTGTGGTAAAATTAGGTGCCTCGGCTTATATTCGGGTCGGCTTATACTCAAGTATATACGGTACCTTAAATGCAACTATTTCTGTGGTTCTGTGGCCTGATGGAAGGTCTACTCTAAAGGAGGTGGGGAGCAGAAGATGCACAACGACTGCATTTCTAGAATGACCAGCAAAGGGGGGGGGAGTGGACAGGAGATGCAGAGTGGCCATGGCTCCAGGGTGACAGATAAACTGCCCTAGAGGTGATGGGTGGGCAGGAAGATGCTAAAGCAGGCCATAGTACTAAGTGTAAAGAGACTGTCTGAAGGTGGTAGGAGGGCCGGAAGTCACTAGAGTGTCTGCAAAGCTTTTTTAAAGGTAGTGGGCAAAAAAAGCACTGAAGTTAAGCACTGAAGTTAACTTTTCACAGTAGAAAGTGATGGGCAGCCATTGTAGATTACCTTGGCCAGAAGCTCCCAACCCCTCTCTTTTGGTCATCACTATCAGTTTTTTATTCCACCATGGAAGTGAAAAGGCAGATTAAAGACAAACATAGTTTTCCAGGATAAATAGGAGCCGCAAAGGTTTGATCATTGGTATCCAACAAAATCCAATATTTAAAGTGCAATAGCTGCAAAACTATACCAAGTGCATAAAACAATAGAGAGACATTATGAAATGCATTAAATGAATGTGATAGTTCTAATCTTTTAAATTACTATAGTGTGGCCCATGGAATAATGTGTGACTTTCTTTTTGGCACTTCCTTAGATTCAAGTTTGTTTTGTATAATTTATAATGTTTTTTCGTTTCACTTCTTTTAGTTTTTTACATTTGTAATCACTTCTTTTAGTTTAATTTGTCCTGAATATTAGCAAATTACGAGGCTGGGCAAAACTCTAAAACAAAGGCTGAATATAGAAACACACACTATTATTTATTGCATTCAACATGATGTAACTCTTGGGAACTCAGTAAAGTTTTGTCAACAAAGGCGTGGTGGCACACATTGTTCACTGTTACTTCCATATTATGCTTTTTTTTTTTTCAGATTACTTCCAAAGCAATTCTTTTTGGTCACACTGCTGCTGTCACCTGCTTAGCAAAAGCAAGGGATTTTGAAAAACAGCCATATGTTGTGAGTGGAGCAGAAAATGGGTGAGTACCAAGTAAATTAAATTATTGAGCAATACAGCAAATGAGCATCGCAAACCAAAAATGCTATTTAATTCATTTTTATAATTCAAAGCAAACTTACACATCCATCCATGTTTCCATGCTTTATTTTGCTGAGAAATCACTTTAAAAAACACCCCCCTATCATATCTGGTCATGGCCGTCTTAGTAGGGGCAGATGATTGTTAGTGCAGCACTTTACATTGTGAGGGCAGACAGTACAGTTACAATACAATTCAATACAGGAGAAATCATAGGGCCCTGCTCATTAGAGTTTACAATCTAGAAGGGAGGGTCAAGTGATACAAAAGGTAATAACTGTGGGGGATGATCTGATGGAGAAAATAAAAGTTCAGTAGTTAGGTGGAGGCAGGAAAGGATTCTCTAAAGAGAAGGGTTTTTCAGGATTGCCTAAAAATGGACATACTATTAATATTATTACTAGTGGTAGAAGTGTGAAAATCCTTTTTGTAGACCTTTAACTTTTACTTCAAATGCAACTAAAGTACCAATTTGGGAAATCATTGTTATATTTATATATAAATTGTGTACATTTGTAAACCTTTAGTGGAATCTATAGTATTGCAAAATAAAACAAATGTGTAAAATCAAAAGGAATAGTTTTTATTTTTACTTTGGTTTTAAACTGCCTAATTTTTTGTGTATTTAATGTTTAAATGCACTATTGTCTTTCTTTTAGTATTAGTAGTGGTGACAGTAGTATTACAGGCATTAATATTATTTGTAATATTACTGTTATCATTGTTATTAAATACCAACACATTTTTTATCATTTTGAAACTTGAAATTACTTCCTGAACCATATACTGTTTAGATTAAAATGTTACAGTTTAATTAAGCCAAAAGTAAGAATGTTTATCATATAAAATGTGTATTTAAATGTTTTGGTACATTGCTGAATTGGTTAAGTTTGTGTATTCTGAGGTCCCAAATCTTTCGAGCAAATCCCAAGGAATCCTCATGGTGGTGCTGTTTCATCTTCAGTGCCCGTCACTTTGACTTTGATTTGAATGAAAATAACACAGGAGATGCACATCTGCTTTAAAACGTGTGGTTGAGGTTCTGTGAAATGACCCATTTTCTGCAGGATGTAGTTCTGAAGAATGATACTTCTGTTGACACGCTGATGAGACGTAATGGCAGCACACCTACAATTTGTTTTACTCCAGACATGGCCTTAAACTTATTTTGATGTTCGGCAGCAAGGTGTAATTACCTAAACAAAAGGAAATACATTCAGTATGCCCCCCCCTCCCCCCCCCGTCCTTTATCAGCAAAACATTTTTCTTCACCAGTAATCTCTAACAAAAAGCTACATAAATGATAAGCATTGACTTAAATACAGTTTTTACTCTTAAAAAATATAGTGTCACACAATTGTTCAAGCTAGCTGAGTGGTAATAACAATGAATAACCCGGGGTCATGTCTTGCAGAGAGATGTGCGTATGGAACGTCGCCACTGGTCACTGCATTGAGAATGTCACACTCCCGTATAGGCACACAGCAATCTGTGTAAGTATCAGCATGGACATGTCACTGCAAAATTTGCTGTGAAAATGCTTATTGGAGACCTTTAACCCTCATTTCAAATGCAACCAAAGTGCCACTTTAAGAAGATCTTATTCTATTCATATTTTAATTGTTTTTGAATCTGTAAGCCTTTAGTGGGAGCTTTAGCTTTCAGTAACATATAGGCAAAACAGATTCATTGTGTAAAATCAATAAATTAGTTTTATTTGTTTTTTTTTTAAATGCTCAGTTTTATAGAAAGGCCTATGGGCAATGGCTACCAGTGCCTTCATAAATTTTCAAAGCACAGTTTTTCTCTATAGCAAGCAGTTACTTCCCATTAAGTTAAACATACATATTTATTTTATGAAATCAGTTGGGAACTCTGCAGCTTTAGAGATTAGCAGTCAAAGTAAAGGTGCAATAGGGGTTGCCTAGGGGGCAGTTTAACTAAAATATAATCCGGATTTGCAAATAATATTTGACATGTTGTTACAATTTGATATTGTACCACAGCATTAGCTTTATTATATATACACTGCTCAAAAAAATGTAAGGAACACTTTGAAAACACATCAGATCTCAATAGAGAAAAATATCATGCTGCATATCTATAATGGTATGGACTGGATAATGTGTTAGGAAAGAAAGGGTGCCACATTGTTTGATGTAAATTAAAATGATCAAACTTAAAGTGGTTGTAAACCCTTTTTTTTTGACTAACCTGCAAGACAAAGCTATAATGAGCTAGTATGACTAGCATACTAGCTCATTATGTACCACTTACCTTCGATCGGGGCCCCCGAAGTCGTCCGTGTCCCTCCTCTAGCCGCATCCATCGCTGCGGCGATAGCCGGAATGTTACTTCCGGGTATCGCCGCTGCAGCCAATCACAGCGCCGCTCCGGCACTGTGATTGGCCGGAGCGGAGAAGACGTGACTCCGCGCATGCGCGCGTGAGCTGTCGAATTCGGCTACGTCGTCGAATGTTGCGACCTAGCCGAATTTGTGAATGGGGTGACGTCAGCGTCGCCGCATTTACATACAAATATCTCCTTAACCGTGTAGGTTAAGGAGATATTTCTTGCACCTACAGGTAAGCCTTAATCTAGGCTTACCTGTAGGGCTTTGTTTAAAAAGTGGGTTTACAACCACTTTAAGAGGGCTGAATTCAAAGACACCCCTAAAATCAAAGTGAAAAAATGATGCAGCAGGCTAGTCCATTTTGCTGAAATTTCATTACAGCAACTCAAAATGGTACTCAGTAGTTTATTTGGCCCCCTGGTGCTTGCTTGTTCCTAATAAGACGACGGATGGTGTCCTGGGGTATTTCCTCCCAGATCTGGACCATGAGGCCGGGCATTGTCGTGCACCAGGAGGAACCCAGGACCCACTGCACCAGCGTAGGGTCTGACAATAGGTTCAAGGATTTCATCCCGATACCTACTGGCAGTCAGGGTGCCATTGTCTAGCCTGTAGAGGTCTGTGCATCCCCCCATGGATATGCCTCCCCAGATCCTCACTGACCCACCACCAAACTGGTCATGCTGAACGATGTTACAGGCAGCATAATGTTTTCCACGGCTTCTCCAGACCCTTTCACCTCTGTCACATGTGCTCAGGATGAACCTGCTCTCATCTGTGACAAGCACAGGATGCCAGTGGTGGACCTACCAATTCTGGTGTTCAATGGCAAATGCCAATCAAGCTCCACGGTGCCAGGCAGTGAGCACAGGACCCACTAGAGGAAGTCGGGCCCTCAGGCCACCCTTATGAAGTCTGTTTCTGATTGTTTGGTCAGAGACATTAATACCAGTGGCCTGCTGGAGGTCTTTTGTAGGGCTCTGGCAATGCTCACCCTGTTCCTCTTTTCACAAAGGAGCAGATACTGGTCCCACTGATGGGTTAATAAACTTCTACGGCCCTGCCCAGCTCTCCTAGAGTATATGTCTGTCTCCTGGAATCTCCACTATGCTCTTGAGACTGTGCTGGGAGACACAGCAAGCCTTCTGACATTGGCACGTATTTATGTGCTATCCTGGAGGAGTTGGACTACCTGTGCAACCTCTATAGGGTCCAGGTTTCGCCTCGTGCTACCAGTAGTGACACTGACCCTAGCCAAATGCAAAACTAGTGAAAAACATTCAGTAAAGATGAGTAGGGAAAAAAAATGTTAGTGGCCTCCACCTGTAAAACCATTTCTGTTTTGGAGGTCATCTCGTTGTTGCCCATCTAGTGCACCTGAAACTGATTACCAAACCCCCTCTGCTACTACTACTATATTAACCGACCATATCAATATCCCAGAAGTTTAATTGACTTGATGCTATACTCTGATTAAACAGTGTTCCTTAAATTTTTGGAGCAGTGTATACATATATATATATATATATATATATTTTTTTTTTTTTTTTTTATTATTTTTTTTATTATTATTTTCATTCCTTTGTAAATTTAGTAAGGTACATCTACATTTTCCATGTATCATCTTGTGTATTTATTTTGTAAGCTCATTAACTATGTCAGCAAACTGTTGCCTTACCCACTGGTGAAGCCATATTATATTAAATTTCCAAAAGTATTGGGACACCTGCCTTTACACGCACATGAACTTTAATGCCATCCTAGTCTTAGTTCGTTGGGTTCAATATTGAGTTGTTCAAATGTCTTTGTATGCTGACGCCTTGAGAGTTCCCTTCACTGGAACTAAGGTGCCAAGCCCAACCCCTGAAAAGCAAGCCCACTCCATAATCCCCCCTCCACCAAATGATTTGGACCAATGCACAAAGCAAGGTCCATAAAGACATGGATGAGGAACTTGACTGGATTGCACAGTCCTGACCTTAATATATATATGGGAAACGTGACCAGCACCTGCAAATTATGGGGTTGCAGCACAGCATAAATGGAATTTATTTAAATATTGTAAATGTATTTATTTATTGCAAATTCACAAAAAATACTTGGGAATTTACAATAAATTAAATTTATGCTGCAACCCCTTTGGACACACATTTTTGTAAATAAGCATTCACTTAAAAGTAAAAATTCTCTACCCACTTTAGTAAATCAACCGACAACCCCTCTGTGTAAAATGAGAGCTGAGAAATATGTGATTTTCTTTCTCGTACATCACGGGACACAGAGCGACATAGTCATTACTAATGGGTTATATAGATACCGTCAGGTGCTGGCACTGGCAACTTCCAAAACCGGAAGTACCCTCCCCTATATAAGCCCCTCCCATCCGGGAGCACCTCAGTTTTTTGCCAGTGTCTAAGGTGTTGGCCAAGAAGAAACATGTGTTTTTCACTGAGCTTGCGTACAGGTTCTTTTGGGCCTCAGTAAGCTATTCCGGATCCGACCAAAAAAGCTTCATAGCTAAACGGTCGGTACCCGGGCCTTGCAGAGAAGAGCAAGGTTTTGCCTGTAATGCTTCTCTTAGGAGAGCTGGACCCTGGGATCCAGAGCTCTGGTCATACCCACGACCAAGATGTTTTCTGTGCAGGGTGCTATACAGGTCCAGGGGAGTGGAATCCTTGGGAACCCGGTCCCTGAAGGTTTGATTACAATGCCTGCCGTGATAGGTGAAGTTTGGGCTTTTGTGGACCAAACAAAGTCCTGCGGCGGGGAACAGGTAAGTGGGGGCCCCCAGGAACTTGGTTCTATTGGGGGACCCCCAAGCCTAATTTGTCTTTCTGTCTGTTACCTAATGGTATTCCCGCAAAATTCTGTGCATGCCTGTAACTACTAAAAAAATGTAATAATTTTTAATGGTGGTCAAGAAAAAAAAAATAATTTTTTTTTTTTATATATATTTAATATATTAGACTGCGGTACCTGTGTTTGTCCACTAGAGGCCGCTGTGGAATGTTTTCTTGTCATGTGGACTAGCTTCTTCTCAGCAGAGCAAAGTCCAGGCAGATGGTGAGTTCTCTTATAGGAAACTGCTTCCTCTGCCATGTTGCAGTGCTCGTCCATCCCCCGGCCTGTGGCAAAGAGGGCCCTGGCTCCTGTCCCTTGTTACCATATTTGAAATTAGCGCCGAAGGCGCACGTGCCCGCGCGCGTGCGCGTGCACGCGCCTCTATATATAGAGGTGAGCCGGGAAAGGGGGCGGAGCCTGGGGGATGACGCTCTGTGCACGCCGCAGCGCTTCTGCGCATGTGCGGGCGTCCCAGCAGTTTAAAAAAACCACAATATTGTAGTGAGCTGGCTATGAAGTACAGAGACAGAGCTGGCAACATTTAAAGGCATACAGCAAGCGGTTGATACAGGCATCCCCTAGAAAGGCACATTAGTAGACACCAACTGTGATATAGCAGCAATTGTGCTAGACTATTCTCAGTAAAAGTGGTGTATTACGGCTGGAATACCTCAGCTTTAGGCTTAGGAATAAGCCGTCCAGAAGCTCCGGAACTGAATCTTCCAGGAAGCGAAGGGGGTCTCATCGGGCTCGGAGGATCTTGGGCATACTCCTGCTGCACCAGTCTCTCCTGAAGTTCAGAGGTAAGTGACCGTAGAGACCCCGCAGGGGTACTTGGTACTGTGGCTGTCCTCAGTCACCTGCTCCTGTGTATGTAACAGAGGAGGTTTTTTTCCTCAGCTCTGGGAGGATTAGAGAGAGATTGTCAACATTTATCGCTGCCTCCCTGTCAGGGAAAGCACGCCCGATCTCCGTCTCCTCCTTCAGAGTGCCTGTTAGCAGAGCAACAGTCCCATACAGGGATCGACCTGCCTGAAGGGGATCAGGAGGAGGTTGATTCTGTTATAGAGGAATCAACAGTGGGGGAACCTTTTCTCAGCATCTTAAGCTGAAAGATTATGGGTTCAGTCTCTGACTAACATGGTCCGATCAGCATTTAAAAATGCACCTTGCGGAACCATCAACCACTACTGTATCCTCGTTGGGGTCGCTAGAAGCCCCCAGACTGTCTGTTCTTTTCCACTTCACCCTTTACTGAAAGGGCTCATTTACCAGGATTGGGAACGTCCTGAGAAAATATTTATTCCCCCAAGAGATTTCCGGTGGTCTATCCCATGGAGGATAAGTTCATCAAAAAAAAAAAAAAAAAATGGAAGGTCCCTACAGTGGACGCAGCCATCTCTTGTATGTATAAATCACTGACATGTCCAGTGGATAATGTCCAAATGTTCAAGAACCCAATAGATAAAAGATTGGAGTCCTTATGAAAATCTGCTTGGTGATACAACCAGCAGTAGCAGCTATTGGGGTCTGCTAAGCAGTGAAGGATCAGTTGAAACAGGTCTTGAGGGACTTGACAGATCAGCAGGCTTTGCCCTAGCTGATCTACCTAGAGCCTTAGGCTTTGCGGTTGACGCCATAGAGGGTTCAGTCCATCAGGCCTCCCGCCTTACGCTGTCTATAGTACATATGCGTAGGCTCCTATGGCTCAAAAACTGGTCTGCTGAAGCTCCCTGTAAAGAATGGCTGGTTAGCGTCCCATTTCATGGTGAACGCTTATTCAGGGAAAACCTGGACAAATATATCCAGAAAATTTCCAGCGGTAAAAATACGCTCTTGCCGGTTAAAAGCAGAGTTAGAGGTCCCTCTTTAAGAGGCCTGCTTCTCCAGTCCCTGGGGCATCGGCTGTGTAACAGTTCCGACGGCCTCCTCGGTCAAATCCCGGGGGTAAAAAACAGGGACAGTAGCAGGGTAATGAGAAACCCTGGGTCAGGGGAGGTACAAAACCTCCCCCAAAGTTAAATTCATTGAAGCCCCCACTCAGTCGGGTGGGGGGGAGGACTCCAGTTGTTCGCAAGAGACCTGGCGGGACACGATCAAGACAGATAGGTGCTCTCCGCAGTAGGTTTGGGATACAGTTTGGAGTTAAAAGACTCTCCTCCTTCCCATTTTTGAGGTCAAACGTGCCAAGGGATCCCCGGAAGAGAGAGTCCCTCCGGTTGGCACTAGAACAACTATTGCTCCAAGGAGTAATTATGGAGGTTCCCCTGGAAGAATGAGGGTTCGGGTTTTACTCAAACCTCTTTACAGTCCCGAAGCAAACGCGGTCGGGAGGCTCATATTAATTCTAAAAGGGCTATACAAATTCCTGTATATCAGGACTTTCCGATGGAGTCGATCCGATCGGTGGCCACTGCCCTACAAGGGGAGGATTGGTTAGCCACGATCGACATCAAAGATGCTTATTTGCACATTCCCATCTTTCCAGTCCACCAAAAATTTCTACGCTTTGCAGTAGAAGGGCGCCATTTTCAGTTCAGAGCCTTACCCTTCGGTTTGGCCACAGCACCACGAGTGTTTACAAAAATTCTGGCCCTTTATTGGCCAATCTAAGAACACAAGGTGTAATGATAATGGCATATCTGGATGACTTGTTGCTGATAGACCACTCAGTGAAAAAACTAGACGTGGTCGTTCACAAGACAATCAAGTATCTGGAATCTCACGGTTGGATTATCAACCGAGACAAGTCAGCCCTAAAAACCAGTCAAAAGTCTGGAATACTTGGGGCTAAGGTTGGATTCAGGCCAGAGAAAAATATTCTTGCCTCGAGGAAAGGTGTTGTCTTTGAAAGATTTGATCCACTTAGTGGGTACAAAAAAGACAGCCGTCCATACGCCTGTATATGAGGCTGCTGGGAAAAATGGTGGCATCATTCGAAGCAGTACCCTACGGTCAGTTCCATTCAAGGAATTTGCAAGGGGCCATACTGTCAGCCTGGAACAAAAAAGTTCAGGCCCTAGACTTACAATGTCCTTGTCCCCTTCCGTTCGCAGCCTCCGTTGGTGGTGGGTTCCCCAGAATCTGGAAAAAAGGAAATCCTTCAGTCCGATTTCTTGGAAGGTGGTCACTACAGATGCCAGCCTTATAGGCTGGGGAGCAGTACTGGAGCAATAGTCTCTCCAGGGCAGATGGTCGGATGCAGAAAAGGCCCTGCCCATCAATCTCTTAGAGATACGAGCAGCCCGGTATGCCCTAGTAGCATGGACATCCAAACTCCAAGGGTCCCCTGTCAGAATTCAATCAGACAATGCCACAGCAGTGGCATATATCAATCATCAGGGGGGCACCAGGAGTCGTGCAGCCCAGAGGGAAGTAAATTACATCCTGAAATGGGCAGGAAAAATATGTCCCAGCCATATCTGCGGTATTCATTCCAGGAGTGGAGAATTGGAAGGCGGACTTTCTAAGTCGCCAGCAATTAGGCCCAGAGGAAGGGTCCCTTCACCCCGAGGTTTTCTGGACAATATGTCAGCGGTGGGGAACACCGGATGTAGATCTGCTAGCATCCAGATTCAACGCAAAGGGGGACAGGTTTGTCTCTCGGACAAGGGATCCCCTAGCTTGCGGCTCGGATGCCCTAGTGTTCCCTGGGGATCAGTTCAAGCTGATATATGCATTCACACCGCCACAATGGTTACCTCGATTACTCCGCAGAATCAGGGTAGAAAAGAAACCAGTGATTCCGGTGGCTCCAGCGTGGCCCCGAAGAGCGTGGTACGCGGAGATTGTAAAATTTCAGTGGGGAGTCCTTGGACTCTCCCACGTCGTCCGGCTTTCGCAAGGACCGATATACCACCCTTCCTTACCAGCCCTAGGTTTGACGGCCTGGCTATTGAAGCCCACATTCTAAAAAAGAGAGGGCTCTCTAATGCTGTGGTATCTACCATGATCAATGCCAGGAAGCCGGTATCCAGGCAGATCTACTATAGAATCTGGAAGGCGTACATTGCGTGGTGTGAGGCCAAGAAATGGCATCCACATAAGTACGTAATAGGTAGGATTCTGGACTTCCTACAGTGGGCTGTAGATAGGAAGCTTGCCTTGAGTACTATCAAGGGTCAGATTTCGGCCTTGTCAATATATTTTCAAAGGCCCTTGGCTTCGCATTCACTAGTCAAAGCCTTTATACAAGGAGTGATGCGTATTAGGCCTCCGGTTAATATTCCCATATGTCCATGGGATCTAAACTTGGTTCTGTCGGTTCTACAGAAACAACCATTTGAACCATTACAGCATATTTCCTTGGTGCTTCTCACCAGGAAATTGATTTTTCTAGTAGCCATTTGTTCGGCTAAAAGAGTATCGGAATTAGCAGCTATGTCCTGTAAGGAGCCATATCTGGTTATCCA
Source organism: Rana muscosa (assembly GCA_029206835.1). NCBI lineage: Eukaryota > Metazoa > Chordata > Amphibia > Anura > Ranidae > Rana > Rana muscosa. Next base: position 527,135,143 of record CM055118.1, on the reverse strand, counting down.
TAAGGACAGAGTAGTGATACGTCCTCATCCAGCCTTTCTTCCTAAGGTGGTATCGAGGTTTCATTTGAACCAAGATGTGGTTCTTCCTTCTTTTTTCCCCAAACCTACTTCGGTAGAGGAAAAGTTATTGCATTCTTTGGATGTAGTAAGAGCAGTTAAAGCTTATCTAAAAGCCACTGCTCAGATTCGCAGAACGGATACTTTGTTTATTCTGCCGGAAGGCCCCAGAAAGGGTCAGGCAGCGTCAAAGTCTACTTTAGCCAAGTGGATTCGACAGGTCATTATGCAAGCTTATGGCTTGAGAAGGAGACCGCCTCCGTTCAAAGTTAGAGCGCACTCCACGAGAGCAGTTGGAACTTCATGGGCAGTGCATCACCAGGCCTCCCTGGCTCAAATCTGTAAGGCCGCAACATGGTCTTCGGTACACACGTTTACTAGGTCCTACCAGGTGGACGTTAGAAGTCAGGAGGATGTCGCCTTTGGGCGCAGTGTGTTGCAGGCCGCAAAAGATCCTCATGTCTGATAGCGCTCAGCTTATATATGGTGTACCCCCCCCCTCATTTGGCATTGCTTTAGGACATCCCATTAGTAATGACTATGTCGCTCTGTGTCCCGTGATGTACGAGAAAGAAAATAGGATTTTTATAACAGCTTACCTGTAAAATCCTTTTCTTGGAGTACATCACGGGACACAGAGCTCCCGCCCCTCTTTAGGGACACTTATTGCTTTGCTACAAAACTGAGGTGCTCCCGGATGGGAGGGGCTTATATAGGGGAGGGTACTTCCGGTTTTGGAAGTTGCCAGTGCCAGCACCTGACGGTATCTATATAACCCATTAGTAATGACTATGTCGCTCTGTGTCCCGTGATGTACTCCAAGAAAAGGATTTTACAGGTAAGCTGTTATAAAAATCCTATTTTTTCCTACAGAGCAGAATATGTTTAGGATGGGTATCTGATAATGAAATCATTATATAGGTGAAATTAGAAACTAACATATGACTATCTTACTACCTCTAGCTCAGCTGAATTAGCTGTCAGAGATGTTAAATCTAGAGCTAAATGATATTTCTCATTTGAAGCAATCACCACCTTCTGAGATGATGAGGTCACCACACAAGAGAGCTGGGATGGCAGTTAAAGCCTTACTGCTCCAGTTAACCTTATGTGTGCTTTTATAATGACTACCAAACTGCAATAAGTCAAAGGTTTTAATTTCATCTTTTACTTTTTCATAGATTTATTCAGCGTAGCTTACTGCACAATATGAGACAGTTACGCTAAATATATTTCTTATGGACCATCTTTAATTAGCTCTATACATTTCTTTTTCTATATTGCTTTGTACAAGCTATACATTATGTGGATGGGACATAAATGCTATGCAGTCTCCCTAGCAGCTTGGGCAATCACACATAGACCCGCTGTCTTCCAAATGGGCAGTTCCTGTATAAGAGAGTGACACCCAGACAGCAGCTTGTGACGCCATATATCTTTACTGCTGCTTGCCTCTTTAAGGCTAGTAATACACACTTGGGGATATTTATCAATACTATCTTAATGATTGTGGTTGCTAATCTGTCACAAGGTAGGGACAGATTTATTATCTGTAAGCAGGTTGCATAATACATTAGACTGTAAATGTTTAAAAATTGCACTTCTTAAATCTGCAGCAGATGTGCAGCTAAATGAACTTAATTGCGGCACAAGAGAGAAAATAGAGGCAGATGCTATTTAGTTGTACAGTCACTCAGAACTAAATTTGTCGTTTTGTTTGCAAAACAGACTAACAATTTTGCACATCAATTGAACATTATCTGTGCAACTGCTTTAATAAATGTCCCCCACTGTATACTGCATAGGTGGTAACAGGGGCACAGACCGCAGGCAATGCAGATTGCACATAGAATGACAGCTCCATCCTGCTCCAAACAGATTCAGCAGCTTCACAGTGACAGTCCTACAGCTGCTTGATAAATTCATTTTAATTTGTGACAGTCTTTCCAAAGCTTGAACTGTGTTTGGCATCACCCCCAGAGGATTTCAAGCACACTTCACCAAAACACTGCAACCTTACAGCTCGTAAAAATACTGTTGCTTTGACACTCCACCACAAGCAAGATGCTGTGCTTGGTATTTATGTGGACAAGGCTGTATTTTCTCTTGCTACACACCAATCAAACGCAAGTGGTCTGATTTGAACCATGCTCTTCTATCTCAGACCAATAGCTCAATATCATCCTCATTAACTCCAGCTTACCCACTTAAAGTGGTTCTAAAAGCAGAAGATTTTTTTTTTATCGTAATGCATAAAAAAAACCTTGTGTGTAGCAGCCCCCCTAATACTTACCTGAGCCCCATCTCAATCCAGCGATGTTACACGAGAGTTTCGGCTGTCCTGGACTCTTTCTCCTCATTGGCTCAAGTCAGTGAGCCAATGAAGAGAGAGAGGAGACGGGGCCGAGCTGCGGCTTCGGGTCTGTATGGACACACAGAGCAGCAGCTCGGCTTGGGTGCGCCCATAGCAAGCTGCTTGCTATGGGGGCACTCGGAAGGAGGGAGGGGCCAGGAGTGCCAGCGAGGGACTAGAGAAGAGGAGGATCGGGGCTGCTCTGTGCAAAACCACTACAACAGAGCAGGTAAGTATAACATGTTTGTTATTTTTAAACAAAAAAAAACTAAGACTTTTTTAGTATCACTTTAAAGAAGAATTTCAGGTATGGATATTTCAACATAGTTACCGTATATTGTTCCAGCTTTACATGTATAACATACCTGTAGGTAGAGATTTTTTTCTCAGAGAATAGATGCAGGCACTACTTTCTCCCCTGTGTCACCCCTTGTCTCCACCCACTATCCACCTTCAAGCACTATATTTTGTCTCCACCCGACTCATCTCCCAGTACCGCCCCTTTTAGGGATTACAGAACCAAGTATCATTTTGTGGTGCTATGTAATTTGTAGGAATGTGTTATTGATAACAAGACCATAAACTAGAGCCCCTGCATCCAGCAACCATAGGCCCCCAGCAGCAATACAACTCCCCAGCAACAATAAATCCCCAGCAACAGTAGATCCTCCTGAACAACAGACCCTCCAGCAACAATAGATTTCCCAAGCAGCAATTGATCCCACCCAACAGCAATATTTCCTCCTCACCAACAACAGACCCCTCTGCAACAATGAATCCTCCCCAGCAAAAATAGACTGCCTAGCAACAATAGATACTCCCCAGCAACAACAGATCCCCCAGCAGCAATAGATCATCCTTAGGAACATTAGACCCACCCCCCCACAACAAGTTTCCCCCAGAAACAAAATACCCCCCAGCAACATTAGATTCCCTGTCAGCAACATTAGAACCCCCTGATAACAGTAGATTCCCCTAGCAACAATAGGCAACCCCATCAACACTACACCCCCAAGCAGTGACTATAGACCCTCCAGCACACCCAAGCCCCCTTTGCCGACACATACATGGAGGTGCATGAACTGCATTCCCCAGTGTTCCCACAAAAAAAACCTCTGCTTTAGGATCCTTCTAGAAGCTGGAGATCACTAAAGTATACACCGCTGCTACAGTGATCTTCATTTGCTTCCGAGTCCTGCGCCAATCAGCATTGTGAACACAGGAGGCCACCTGCTTGGCACAGGCTCCATTCAGAAATTGCTTTGCATTTTCTTAATGAATTCAGTGTTCTGTGATTGCACAAGAGAGAGACCAGTTGGGGACATCATGCTCTAACCCTCATCCAATTAGAGAACCCTTTGCCTTTATTGAGCAAAGACAAAACATTCTCTGAATGGCTTCTATGCTGAGTGGGCAACCTCCTGTGTTCAGAATTCAGTAGGGCATGCCATAGGACCCGGAAGAAAGTGGAGATCACTGGTATAACAGTGTTTATAACAGTGATTTCCAGCTTCTAGAGAGATCTCACAGGTATAGTATATGCATACCATTGTTACACTGGCCAAAGTTGGACCAACGTAACTATGTAAAACTACCGTATATACTCGAGTATAAGCCGAGTTTTTCAGCACTTTTTTTGTGCTGAAAATGCCCCCCTCGGCTTATACTCGAGTCACCATTTTGCGCCTGATCTCCCGGACTTTGGGGCCGGTACCGGCCGGCCGTAGGTCTCCTGGACCCCAAGCTTGGCACACATGTAGCCTCACTCCTTCTCTACAAGTGTGCAAAGATTTTTGTCCGGGGAACCTACGGCTGGGGAGCACCGAATTTTCAAAGCCGGGCACCCCTTCCATAGACTCCCATGTTAAACGGTAATTTATTCTGTGATTTTGGAGACCCGGTACTGGCCGGTTGTAGGTCCCCTGGACCCGAAACTTGGCACACATATAGCCCCATTTCTCCTCTATAAGTGTTGTCTGGGGGACCTACGGCCTGGGATCACCGATTTTTCAAAGCTGGGCACCCCTTCCATAGACTCCCATGTTAAATGTCAGTTTAGTCATGGGCACAGTGAGGCATGGGCACAGTGAGGCATGCAGATGAACACCCTAGGCTTATACTCGAGTCAATACGTTTTCCCAGTTTTTTGTGGTAAAATTTGGTGCCTCGGCTTATATTCATGTCGGCTTATACTCGAGTATATATGGTATCATACCTGGAATTATTCAAAGTTGCAGTATTGTGTATACCAAAAAGATACTAAAACTTTTATGAGGAAGCTTCATTTTAATCACATGATCGCTTCAATTAAACCTGCAAGCATAGAAATACAGGGGGCTGCTATTGCTGACTTTAAAGTTGTAGGCTTCTGGGTTGTTCTCCTGATCCTGGCTTCACCACTGAATGAGTCATTGAGCTGGAACAAGCTGAGACTTTCCATACTTTTCCAGCTTCTACCTCATCCCTTTAAAACCAAACACAGGTTCTGAGGCGAATTTAAATCAGATAAGGCACTAAGTGAATTTAATTACCACCTTAATCAACCACAGAACCTGTGTAATTTATATGTGTTCGGGTTTAAAGGGATGAGGTGGCAGCCCTAATGGCACCCCTGAAGTCTACACCTTTAAAATCATGAGTAGCCACTCTAAACAATATATTCTTACAGATTCACTTAAGATGAAAAGACCTGCAATGGAGTTTTTATTGTTATTTTTGTTGCAGTTTGAAAAGGAAAATAAGCTAAAATCAAAGAGGGTTTGTCAGCTCTCGGATTTAGCTGTCATGTGACCCCGCAGGCTAAAAGAGATATTTTAAATCAGTACAATCACTATCCTCAGTGCTCTCTTTCAGGGGCTTTCTTTAGATTACAATGTGAAGTATAAGACTCCATGATGGAGTTATGACCCTACTGCGAGATACTCACTTTTCACCCCCAGCTATGTAACTGAACTACGTACATCATGAGAAACATCATCTTCAGAATGTAAAAAATAGCAATGTTAGCACTATATTAAAAGTTAATTTTAGTGTTCCATATGTCATAAGGAGTTAAAAAACAAAACAAAAAAAACAATGCATTTGTCAAGGAAATCAAGAGATTCTAAATTTATTGTGAAACCAGTAATTAATCTGGATTAGTCCTTACGCACACTGGGCTTAAAAGCACGCTTTTAGAGGCATTTGGCATTTTTCTTTTTCAGTCTGTAAAAGCACCTCTATGTAAGCCTCTGGGGTTCATTTACTATAAGTGGAGAGTGTTAAATCTGGTGCAGCTCTGTAGAGAAACCAATCAGTAGGGATGAGCCGAACACCCCTGGTTCGGTTTGCACCAGAACATGCGAACGGGCAAAAAATTTGTTCGAACACCGTTAAAGTCTATGGGCCACGAACATGAAAAAGCAAAAGTGCTAATTTTAAAGGTTAATATGCAAGTTATTGTCATAAAAAGTGTTTGGGGACCCGGGTCCTGCCCCAGGGGACATGTATCAATTAGGGATGAGCTTCGAGTTCGACTCGAACATTGCCTGTTCGCCCGTTCACCGAACAGCGAACAATTTGGGGTGTTTGCGGCAAATTAGAAAAGCCGCAGAACACCCTGTAAAAGTCTATAGTAGAAATCTAAAGTGCTAATTTTAAAGGCTTATATGCAAGTTATTGTCATAAAAAGTGTTTGGGGACCCGGGGCCTGCCCCAGGGGACATGTATCAATGCAAAAAAAAGTTTTAAAAACGGCCGTTTTTTCGGGAGCAGTGATTTTAATAATGCTTAAAGTGAAACAATAAAAGTGAAATATTCCTTTAAATTTCGTACCTGGGGGGGGGGGGGGGTGTGTGTATAGTATGCCTGTAAAGCAGTACTTGTTTCCCATGCTTAGAACTGTCCCTGCACAAAGTGTCATTTCTGAAGGAAAAAAAAGTCATCTCGGCTATAATGAATTGTCCCCTCCCGGCAATACAGAGAAAAGTCATTGATAAAAAAAAAAAAAATGCGTGGGGATCCCCCCAAATTCAATTACCAGGCTCTTCAGGTCTGGCATGGATATTAAGAGGAACCCTGCATCAAATAAAATAAAAAAAATGATGTGGGGTTCCCCCCAAATTCCCATACTAGACCCTTCAGGTCTGGTATGGATTTTAAGGGGAATTCCACGCCAAATTAAAAAAATTAATGGCGTGGAGTTCCCAACAAAAATCCATACCAGACCCTTTATCCGAGCACGCAACCTGGCAGGCCACAGGAAAAGAGGGGGATGAGAGAGCGCCCCCCCTCCTGAACCGTACCAGGCCACATGCCCTCAACATGGGGAGGATGCTTTGGGGTCTGTGACCCCTCAAAGCACCATGTCCCCATGTTGATGGGGACAAGGGCCTCATCCCCACAACCCTTGCCCGGTAGTTGTGGGGGTCTGTGGGCGGGGGGCTTATCGGAATCTGGAAGACCCCTTTAACAAAGGGGACCCCCAGATCCCGGCCCCCCCCTGTGTGGAATTCGTAAGGGGTACATTGTAAATCGTCCGAACGAACTTTCGAAAAACGAAAGTTCGTTCGTGAGCGCAAATGATAGTGCCATCATGTAATGACCGATAAATCGTTCAGTGGACATAAATAAATACATTTTTTTTTTTTTTTTTTACATATACCTAGTGCAGAAAGTTCGGATGGGAAACACATTAACCTTCCTAATTTATCGTTCGTTCGACAGAAAATTTCCAAACTTGTCCTTCGTTTTTTCGGCTCAGAAACGTCCCAAAGATTATCGATTTTGTGCCCATTAACTGTTCAAAAAACGAAAGAACTGTCTGAACGACCGATTTTCCGTATAGTGTATGGCCAGCATTAGTCATTTTGCCTTTACTGATTCAGCTTTACTGAATCAGAGAAAAGATCATGTACCAGTGGTTCTCAACTCCAGTCCTCAGGACCCACTAACAGGCCAGGTTTGCAAGATAACTGAAATCCATCACAGGTGATATAATTTGCTGCTCAGTGATTGCAGTATTCTAGTCTGCATCTCCCCAAGGTAATACTTAAAATCTGGCCTGTTAGTGGGTCCTGAGGACAGGAGTTGAGAACCACTGATGTAGACAATGCAGCTATTGCTTCTTTAGCAAGAAAGACCTGTAGTTACACACCAGAGTGCACTTTGCTGGCCAAAGCTTTAATTACAACACAGCTGACAAAGGGATAAAAAATTACATTTGCATGCTGAATTATATCTTAATGCTACTGCTGAGAGATACCTATATGTCAATAAAGGGTGCCCTGCTCAGTAGATTAAGGCAGACGTCTCTTTGTACTTATTTTAGCAATCTTCAGAAAAAAACATTTATGGACATTCATTTTTTTTTTACATTGTTAATATCATTTTATAGTACTTGTTTATTTTAATTTGTAGAAAAGGCTTTGTTCTTATACTAATCTTACTGTTTTTGATGCTGAAAGTTCATGTCTTTAACAATATGGCTCTTCATTTAATAAACACATTTAATTTTATTTTGTTCTCGTTGGCTGGCAGTACTACCATTGCTCATTCCGAATGACAGGGGAAGGCTGGCTGCTCTGCTGTGGTCACTATCAAGATGTCCTCATTGTTGATGCAAAGACCTTGCAAGTCCTTCATAGTTTCAAGTCACAGTCTTCAGATTGGATTAGTTGCATGTGCATTGTTCACTCTACCAGGATTCAAGGTACTGCAGTGACAGAAGGATACATCTATGAGAATAATTAACATTTGACCTAAGTCTCTCCCAGGGTATGGTCTCATATCAGTGTGCAATTGGAGTGTTATATTTTCAACAAGTACAACTTGGTTGGTGGAAACCTTTGTGTGATACGTGACTTTCATTGGCATTTTACTTTATCAATATGATACATAGTAATGCCAGAATGTACAATATATGCATATGTTTATATATGTCACAATATAATGTATATACTATATCTGTATATGTCATGAGTATGTCTATTATCCTTATGTTGCACACAGACCCCCTTTTACCTGCCTTGTTCTTCGGCTCTTCACAGGAAGAAGGGGCACACCATGCCACAAGCCCGTACCCTCCTGTATAAAGAAGTTGAGCGGTGTTGTTGGTGGGTCATTTCACAGTTCAGCCAGAGAATGATTTTCCTCACCTCTGTGGATAACAGATTTGAGTACTTGCTTCCCCCAGTGAATAGAATGTCCACACTTGCTAGAACTCCAACAGAGAGTTTATTTCTTCTTTCAACAAATAACAATCTCTTGACAGAAACAAAGGTTGGAGCAAGAAAAGGATAGCACAAGATGTGGGGAAAGGTCCAGGCACAATCTCAGTCCCTTCACTGTTCAGCTTCTCGAACAGACTCAGCCTCAGATGGATAGTAGTGAGACTACAAGTAGCAAGACTAGCAGCCAAATGACACTCACACTTTACTCAAAGTCTCTGCCACAGACCTGATGAAATTGGTCTCTGCCACAGACCTGGTGGAGAAAACATCCCTCCGGAGAGTTACTGGGACCCTTTTCTTCACCGTGACTACCGCATCAGTCCCTTGGAACGGTTCCTCACCCGGCCTCCTCTACTCAGATACGGGTCCCCTCGCAAGGCGGCACCCTGAGACTCCTCGATCCCCGACGGGCCCCAGCCAAAGGTGCTGGGCCCAGGCCTTTGCTGCAACTTCCAAGTCCCTGCATCCAGGACGGACAGGAACAGCGAAGTAGTACCTCACCCTGGGACTAAAGGTGCCCAGGATGGAACTGGAACAGAAAACACCCGCCCTTGGGCCTAGGACGCCCAGGGCGGATTGGAACCAGGGGTAGGATCCCACCGACTAACCCCAAACAGGCAGCGTCTGCCCCTTTTATCTCCTCTCCCAGCGTGTACAGCAGGTTAACCCCGCCCCACCATACGTTTGCCGAGAGGGGACACAAAAAGCACAGCCCTGTACTGGTGGTTCAACCCCAGCCTACCATGGCAGCGCCACCAGTAGGCCACAGGGAACTGTACACCAATACTCTCCCTGTGGATAAAATGGTTGTAAACCCTGACAAATCAAGGTGTTTGGGCATACTACCTCCCAAACACTCCCCTTAAATTGAGGACCCCGCTACATACTTAGGGTTGCCACCTGTCCAGGATTCACCCGGACAGTTCGGGTTTTGAATCATGTGTCCGGATTTCAGACCGCCTGAAACCCGGACACATTATTCAGATTGGACTGTGGCCACAACCGCCGAGTGCATAGGCGTGCGCATGGGCCAAGTGTGCCTGGGCTCACCCTAATCACCAGGGTTGCCAACTGTCTGGAGGGCTAACTGCAGTTGACCAAGCCGAGTGGCTGAGACACTCTCGTACACTGCCCAGAGCCAGTACATTTCTGCCCCTCATCCCACATAGGCGAGAAAGGAGAGAGGGCTCAATCTGCTCCTCCTCCTCCCGCCCCCACCCCTCTGTGTCTGTCTCTGTGAGGGCAGGGAATTTGAAGCCCAGTGTATAGCAAATACAGTACATGGTGGATAAAAGGTGCCGATGCTTGAGCCTCCATCCTCGGGTTAGTGAGCTTACCATCCACTGTCTTTTACTTAAGTTTCACTCTTCCCTGCCTTCTCTCTCCTACCTGAGTGAGTACAAGGGGGACTCAGATGTAAGGGGTGCTCTGCAGACTCTGATGTAAGGGGGGCTTTGGGCACCATGATTTAAGGGGGAATGCTGGGTTCTCTGATTTAAGTGGGGGCTTTGGTGAGCAGAACCCCCTCCCCACATCACAGTTCCTATCTACAACAGAGTCCAGAAGGTTCCCCCTTAAAAAATAAATGCTGTGCGCCGCTAAAGTGTTCGGGCTTGGCTTGAAGAAAAGGTGGCAACCCTATACATACTCCCCCTACTAATGGACACTGGTCCCCAGTGTCTGGAGCAAACCTATGCCTCTCAAGCCTGAGTCAGCATTAGCCCATTCCAGAAACTATCTAAAAAAAAACAATTTGGAGAGCAATAGGAAAAAAAAATAGATTGTGCCAGAACCTGAAGATGGGGAAAAGGGAATTAAATACAGAGTTGAAGGAAGAGCAAAGAAAACACATGTGCACATCACATTCTCAATGTCACATAAACACATTTATGATTTACATTCCCCTCCCGTCTACAATGGCTAAACCCACCCCATTCTCAGTGGTTTGCTCGGCGTCCGCCTGTAGAGGAGAAAAAAAACACACACAACCAATAATTTACATTCTAAACTATGTACATTAGAATGAAGAGATTCTCCCTGAGAGAAAAACCTCTGCCTTCTAAAAGTAAGTTGCACTTGAACTGCAATGTGATAAGTTATGTAACACTGCCACCTAGTGGAAGTGCCACCGTCAAGACACCTGTTAGGAAAACTCTCTTTTTTTTCCCAAGGGTAAATTTTCCTGCTTCTTCCCCTTTGGCCCTTTCTCTAAGCTATTCTACCCCAAAAGTCTTTGTCTTTTGATACTGTGAGAGGGAGGGAAAAAAAACTGCTCCCGCTCTTCCAGTAAGTAGAAAAAAACAAAAACAAACCCCATATGCAAGGGCTAGAGTTCTTGGCTCCAGGAGAGTACATTCCAGAATAAAACAAAAAGTCAACACAAGAGTTCAGTCTCTAAAGATAGTACTACGGGTCTGGCAACACCAATGGCTTCCAGTTCTTGTCAAATGTATCTATGTGGTACACTGCATTGTCCTTGTCTTTCCTGCAAACAACCACCTTATCAGCATGTGTGTGCCTTCCCAGCATCCAGGACTCCTTACAGTCTTTAAAACGTTTAGTAACTGCAGCAGAACACGAATAGTACCTCCGGACCTGGGGCACGTTCAAATGAGTCCATACAAAATCTGCATACCACCGACATCTATGGACCTCTACCTCATATAAAAGTTATTTTGGTAAGTACGGGTATTCCCATCCGTACTCACTTGCAACTCTTTGGTTGAACAACCTCTGTAACTGAGACAATGGTGGCATGGTCGCTCGATCTCCCGTTCCTGGCAAAACTATGGTGTCTGGCTGTCGAGGCACTTTCACTGCCTCCGGACCAGTCATGGGGGCCCGTAGTGACACTCTGGACACCTCTACAACAGGTGTAGGCATCTCCAATGGTGGAAGAGTAGACAGTGGGATAGACTCCTCCTCAGGCTCTGGGGCCTCCACCCGGGGTGTGGTATCCCCAGTGAACATGGGTGAGTCCTTTTTCCATTGGGACGAGGACAGGGGCATCTTATCCCAACCCTTCCGCTCAAACAACTCATCAATGGCCACATCATCCCCTGGATCGGAGACTGACTCCAGGTCAGAGGTATCACATTCCTCTGCCGGCAGATAACTCCGGGTAGAAGATGAATCACGCCTCTAACCAGTTCAAGGGCCCTGGGATTCCTGACCCAAGCATCCCCGACACTTCGGACCTTAGCCAAGGTCCCTTTCCCCAGCTTACCTCGGCCTGTAGCTGAAGCTGGACGTCCAGAACTTTTTCCCACGGAAGCATTCGATCCGGGTAAGCGCTGGGGTGTGACTCTACCACGGCCGCAGGAAGCTGTAACATAGCCAACCTTCCTCTTGGGCGATGGGAGCGAGGACTCTGTAAATACCGAAACAGCATCTTCTGGTCTCTCGAACTCCGGTTCTTCAACAACTGGAACACTTTCACTCGCGACTTCCTCCGAAGTCTCAACAGTGCGCGCAGGGGTGACTGTAGAAGCTCTGGTTCCTTCTTCCAAAGTGTTGGCTCCTGTAAGGCAATTCAGGCGGAAGGCCCAAGGCTTTTCCGTAGGTTGCTCCACTTCAAACAAGAACTCCTTACAGTGCTCACATCTCCCGAAGGGCTTAAGGTGTACCACCAGTCCCTGGCATCTGGGACAAACCACTCCAAGGGCCTCCACTTCTCTGCATACATAGAGCGCGAAGCGCCCCCCCGGGGCTTTAGTCAGATCCCCGTATCCATAACGGAAGCAGCAAAGGAGGTGTAACGTTCATGGTAGTTGAACTCGGAATCCATGTGGCATTAGACGCCATGTCACTCACTTGGCGATTAACCGCGCACTTTCTCTCGCGCCAAAGTCACCACATGCAACTCCTCACATGGCGAGGCTCCTCCCATCTCCTGCAATGTTCGCTGGCTTCTCTTCTGTAGGCACGCCCACGAACTACACAGCATGGGTTCTCCTCGTGGCGCAGTCACTTTTTAAGATAGCCGACCTCCACGGAACTTCACAGGGGAACAAGTTCAAACTCTGGGCCTCTTTTCCTGTGAAACAATCCCGGACTCGAGCCCCCACGTGTGTAGCACACAGACCCCCTTTTACCTGCCTTGTCCTTCGGCTCTTTGCAGGAAGAAGGGGCACACCATGCCACAAGCCCGTACCCTCCTGTATAAAGAGGTTGAGCAGTGTTGTTGGTGGGTCATTTCACAGTTGAGCCAGAGAATGATTTTCTTCACCTCTGTGGATAACAGATTTGAGTACTTGCTTCCCCCAGTGAATAGAATGTCCACACTTGCTAGAACTCCAACAGAGTTTATTTCTTCTTTCAGCAAATAACAATCTCTTGACAGAAACAAAGGTTGGAGAAAGAAAAGGATAGCACAAGATGTGGGGAAAGGTCCAGGCGCAATCTCAGTCCCTTCACTGTTCAGCTTCTCGAACAGACTCAGCCTCAGATGGATAGTCTACTTAGAACAAGACTAGCAGCCAAATGACACTCACACTTTACTCAAAGTCTCTGCCACAGACCCGATGAAATTGGTCTCTGCCACAGACCCAATGAAATTGGTCTCTGCCACAGACCCAATGAAATTGGTCTCTGCCACAGACCTGGTGAAATTGGTCTCTGCCACAAACCCGATGAAATTGGTCTCTGCCACAGACCTGGTGAACTTGACTTTAGCCTAGGGAGAAAACATCCCTTCGGAGAGTTACCGGGACCCTTTTCTTCACCGTGACTACCGCATCAGTCCCTCGGAACGGTTCCTCACCCGGCCTCCTCTACTCAGATACAGGTCCCCTCACAAGGCGGCATCCTGAGACTCCTCGATCCCCGACGGGCCCCAGCCAAAGGTGCTGGGCCCAGGCCTTTGCTGCAACTTCCAAGTCTCCGCATCCAGGACGGACAGGAACATCAAAGTAGTACCTCACCCTGGGACTAAAGGTGCCCATGATGGAACTGGAACAGAAAACACCCACCCTTGGGCCTAGGGCGACCCCACCGACTAACCCCGAACAGGCAGCGTCTGCCCCTTTTATCTCCTCTCCCAGCGTGTACAGCAGGTTAACTCCGCCTCACCGTACATTTGCCGAGAGGGGACACAAAAAGCACAGCCCTGTACTGGTGGTTCAACCCCAGCCTACCATGGCAGCGCCACCTGTAGGCCACAGGGAACTGTACACCAATACTCTCCCTGTGGATAAAATGGTTGTAAACCCTGACAAATCAAGGTGTTTGGGCATACTACCTCCCAAACACTCCCCTTAAATTCAGGAACCTGCTACACTTATTAAAACTGTATTGTAAATAACATCCCTAAGAGCCCATTCACACAGGGGCAACTTTGGATCCGACTTTAAGACGCCCCTAGTCGCCTCAAGTCGCGCTACATGAAAAAATCAATGTAAGTGAATGGATCTGTCTTAATGCACACTACTGCAGTCGCTCCGACTTCAGAAAAGGTTCCTGTACTATTTCAATCTGACTTCTAAGTCGGATCCCCTGTCTTAACTGAAGCAACTTTGCAGGAAATAAAAATATTTTTCTCGGCAAACCCCTCCCACAAAGCTGATTACTCTTTGATTGGCCACTGGCAAAGTCCCCTGTCCTGGAGGCAACTTCAAGTCGTGTTGTAAGTCGCCCCAAGTCGCGCTGTGATTCATACTCAAGTCGTGTCCAAGTTGCCTCCCAAAGTCGCGCTGGAAGTCGTGTTGCCCCTTTTCGAATGGAGTCTAAGAGAACATATTTTCTCATAGTTTCTCACCTATTAGCGAATCAAATTAAAGATGCCAGAGAGACATGTTTAGGCCATAATGGCTAAAAGAATTTAATGAGAGGATTTAATAAGCTTTCAACAAATTTTTCTACAACATTAACCACTTCCCGCCCAGCCTATTGTCAAAGGATGGCTGGGTGGGACATTCATTGTTTCGGGTGGGCCACGGGCTACGCTGCAACGCAATCTGTCACTGGCTGAGCCCACCAGACACAGCCGATGACTGATCAGTGTACCGGCCCGCTGTGATATGATCGCTGCGGCCAATCACAGCAGATCCCATGACAATTGTAAAAAATGTATGAATTCCTTGAATGCCAATCATTGTGTACAGTTGTGTTGCTAGCTGTACAGAGGGCCAATCATAGCTAATCAGAACAATACACACTGAATTAATTATTTTTATTAAGTAAAAATGATTGCTTATACCAGTGAAATTCACTGGTATAAGCAATCATCATGTGTAAAAGATAAAGCTGTTAAATTCAATGACTTATGATGTTGCTGTATTGCTCTGGCAACAGGATGTGAAAAAAAAATCTTTGCGTTCCTAAAAATTGTAACAAAAAATTACAGCTTAAAAAACTCACCATGCCTCTTACTAAATACTTTTGACTGCCTACTTTCCAAAAACGGGGAAATTTAGGGGACATTTGTACTGTCCTGGTGTTTTTGGCCTCAGTACATCAGGATTGATCAATTTTAAAATATATCCCATAGTTTGTGGACTCTATAATTTTCCTACAGACTAAATAATATACACTGATTTGGGTATTTCAACCAAAGAAATGTAGCAGAATACAGTTTGGCCTAAATATATGAAACAATATTATTTATTTGCAAAATTGTATAGCAGAAACTAAGAAAAACATTTTTTTTTCAAAATATTTGGTCTTTTTTTGTTTATTTAGCAAAAAATAAATAAAAATGTGGTGATTAAATACCCCCAAAAGAAATCACTATTTGTGTGAAAAAAATTAAAACAATTTTCATATGGGTACAGTGTGGCATAACCGCGCAATTGCCCTGGCCAGGAAGGAGGTGAAAGTGCCCAGCGTTGAAGTGGTTAAATAATTCACTTGTTGTAGTTATATAGAAAACATTAAGGGCACATTTGTAATAGATAATGGCAGGCCTGAATGTGTGGGCAGGCTATTTAGGCCTATAGGAGCAGAAGTGCTAGAAAAGTAAAAGATGAGCTTGTTCATACATATAGATAATAGTATTGCCCTCTGTGCTACAGGCCAGGGGATTTGTGCTTAAAACTTCTACTAGCTAATGGAGAAATGTCCAGCTGCCGGTGGTAAATGGTGGAAAATTATAAAGGGAAAAAAAAACTTGGCCCATCCTCCGAAGACGTCTTGTTAATGATGAAATGCATCAGGGAGTGACGACATCACGCTCGTCCGATCGTTTACCAGCGGTAGTGTTTGAAGCCGACAGCCTGCTGCTCTTCTGTTGTACAAAACAAATGCCTTTTATGTTTTGTATGAAGGTAATTGTAGCCATCTTTTAAAATAAAGAGTTTTTATATCATGATGGGCTTCACTATGGGAGTTTTCCTTTCTTTATTATTCTGAGTCTCCCTTACACGATCTGTGGTCCATACAACGATTACCTTCCTGGATAAACTTGCTGCTGCCTGTTTGTCCATTATAATTTATGGTCCTGGACATCTGTTAAGAAGCCTAAATCTGAGGGTGCTGCTAGTGACGGATCCCTTTACTTTCAATCTGCACAGATCCTTTCTTCATTGGCTTGTTTTGCACTTATGGACTGTTTTTAAATTTTTGTGTTGCATTATTAAAGCGGAGTTCCGCCAAATTATTATTTTTTTTTTAAAGTCAGCAGCTACAAATACTGCAGCTGGTGACTTTTAAAATATGGACACTTACATGTCCTTACCCGAAGCCGATCTGTCCCTCGGCTCTCAGGTGGAGGCACCACCATCTTCAGTAAGGGAATCAGGAAGTGAAGCCTTGCGGCTCCACAGCCTGATTCCCTAATGCACATGCGTGAGTCGCGCTGCACGATCTCACCGGTCCCTGCGGTCTTCTGGGACCTTTGTGTCTCCCAGAAGACAGCGGGGGGAGGAGGGGCTGGACATGGCATAGATATGCCCAGAAGTGGGAGCAAATACCTGGATTAGACAGGTATCTTCTCCCCCCTCTCACCTGAAAGGTGCCAAATGTGATACCGGAGGGGGGGAGGATTCCAAAAATATGGACACTTACCTGTCCAGGGCGCCCGCGATGTACTTACCCGAAGCCGATCTGTCCCTCGGCTCTCAGGTGGAGGCACCGCCATCTTCAGTAAGGGAATCAGGAAGTGAAGCCTTGCACCTCCACAGCCTGATTCCCTAATGCACATGCGCGAGTCACGCTGCGCAATCTCACCGGTCCCTGTGGTCTTCTGGGACCTGTGTGTCTCCCAGAAGACAGCGGGGGGAGGAGGGGCTGGACATGGCATAGATATGCCCAGAAGTGGGAGCAAATACCTGGATTAGACAGGTATCTTCTCCCCCCTCTCACCTGAAAGGTGCCAAATGTGACACAGGAGGGGGGGAGGATTCCAAAAAGCGGAAGTTCCATTTTTAAAGCGGTTGTATACCGCAAAACTTTTTTTTTTTAAACCTGCAAGGCAAAGGCATAATGAGCTAGTATGACTAGCATACTAGCTCATTATCAATAACTTACCTTAGGTCGAAGCCCCCGCAGCGGTCCTCGGACACGTCCTCCGTCGCCGCCATGATACCCGGATATCGCCGCTCCGGCGCTGTGACTGTCCGGAGTGGCAATGACGTCACTCCCACGCATGCGCGAGGAACGGCAGTGTCCGGTGGGCTCCCATTCAAGAGCCGCCGCGCTCAGTGCGGTACAGTCTTTTTTGCAACGGTACAGTCTTTTTTGCAAATATCTCTGAGACCGTGTAGGTCTCGGAGATATTGCAAGCACCTACAGGTAATCCCTAGGCTTACCTGTAGGTACATGTAGTATTTGAGGGTATACAACTGCTTTTAAGTGGAACTCTGCTTTAAGATTGAGTTCTATTTTGCACATGGACAACTTTTCACTTCTTATGTACAACTGAATGTTACATATTGTTGAACTTTTTGGAGCGCTGCTTTTTTTCCCTTTATAATTTACTAACTGGTATCACGGTTTGCTTAGTGGCTGCTATTTTTTCTTATTTACACCGAGCTCGGATTTTACATTCTTTTACTGTTTGCTTAAATGGTGGGAAAGGCCCAGCTGTGGTCAGTGTGCCCATCAACCATCCATCCTTACTGTAGTTGGATGGAAAAGTACAAAGCACAACAACCTCTAGTACAGTGGTTCTCAACCTTTCTAGTGCCGTGACCCCTTGATAAAATTTCCCAAGTTGTGGGGACCCCTAACAGTAAAATTATTTTCGGAGCGTGGGTTGTCAGCACACAAGGCAACAAAAGTAATTTGCACTCCTAACCCACGGACATTTAGCACTCCCTTAGTCCCTTCCACTTGTACAGTATTTAGACCCCTTTATGGTACATTTTGGGATGTACCACACTTTCTTTTTGTTCTCATTTCTTTCCATTTTATCTCTCTCTATGCTAATTTCTTGTTTGTTTTTTTTCTCCATCCCTCTCTCTAGCCATTATGCTTGTTCTTTCTCTCCCCTTTTCTTTGTTTCTACCCCTCTTTTCCTCTCCCTTCCATGTATTCTCTATTTCTCCATCTCTTACTCCTTGGTGGGGGGGTTGGGGAATGGGATGAGTGGCAGTGCTGGTGGGATGAGTGGCAGTGCTGGTGGGATGAGTGGCAGTCCTGGCAGGGAGGTGGGATGAGTGGCAGTCCTGGTGGGGAGTTGGGATGAGTGGCAGTCCTGGTGGGGAGTTGGGATGAGTGGCAGTCCTGGCGGGGAGTTTGGATGAGTGGCAGTCCTGGCGGGGAGTTGGGATGAGTGGCAGTGCTGGTGGGATGAGTGGCAGTCCTGGCAGGGAGTTGGGATGAGTGGCAGTGCTGAGGGGGGGGGGTTCTGATCAGCCAACTTAGGTGCTCTTGATCAAGGTCATCTGCTGATCTGAGAACTGTAATAGGGACTTTTAATGGCAACTCTAATCACAGGTAGTGTTACTCACTGTGTCTCCGACAGTGTTTTGTCTCATAGAAGTGACACCTATGCCAAAATTAGGAGATAGGGTCTCCTCCAACCCCTCTGACTTCACATTCCTCACCAGTCAGCTGACCTCTAGTCCCTGTTCCCCAGCCATGCCGTGAACTGAATGGGCGGCGGCGAAAAGGCTGAGTGGGTGGCCATGGGCTCCAGGAACAGCCCAGCTGGGCGGCCACAGGCTCCAGGGACAGCCCTACTGAGCGGCCGTGAAAAGTCTGGGAGAGCAGCGTGGGCTTCAGGAACAGCCCAGGATTTGGTGACCCCTGGCAAATCATCATTTGACCACCGAGAGGGTCCCGACCCCCAGGTTGAGAACCACTGCTCTAGGATAAAAGCAGAATTAATACAGTTACAACCTATTATTTAGTAACGTTTACCCTTTTACTTCATGTTTAGAAGATTCATTGGTTGCAATATCAGCTTCTGGTGACCTAAAGGTGTGGGACCTCTCATCTTCTGTTAACAGCATACAGGTCAGTAAAATAAAAAAAAAATATATATATATATATATATATATATATATATATATATGCACTTGTAGTGCAAAGTGGATTTGCCCTTAGTAAATAACCCCCATTGTTGCCTAAGGCAAGATTCATACCTATGCATTTTTTTTTGTCCATTTAACATAGGTTTCTATGGGTTATGTTCACATCAGTACATTTTATGAAAAGGGCCAGGGACTTTTTCTGGTTTTTGGTTCCATAGACTTCAATGGATCAAAAACAAGTATTGAGAAATGCAAAATGCACCAGTAATATGCAAACTGCAACCTGCATAGGTGTGAACCAGGCCTAATACAATAAAGAAACACGTACAGAGAGGCCAGGTTATTGGCATACAATCTTAATAATAATTTTTTAATATTGGTCTAGGACCCATCTTTGCCGTCAGTAGGTCTCTGCTGTACTCTGTCTAAAGATCAGAAGGTAACCCCTAGCCATAAATTTCTCTTAAATTTTCAGTCACCTGTTCCTAATAAAATTGGGGGCTTCACAATGTTATTCAGCATAATGAACTGACTTCTGACCCAAAGACTGAAGACGGATGAAAACTAATAAAAGCCAACAAGTGAATATGATTAAAGATCCGTAGTTTGGTCCCCAATCGTATCATTGAAGTGTCCAAAAAGGAAATACATTCTTTGTCATATGTCATGTTAAAAGGTACCTGAGGGTGAACTTTATTAGTAAAACCCATCAAATGCCAGCAGGGATTACATTTCTTTCTGCCACAGTGTGAACACATCATCATCATTGTACCTCCAACCAGCAAATCAGTGTGTGAGAAACACCACATTGAAAAAAATAGACGGTCATCACCAGGATAAATGGAGGGTCTTCCTAACAGGGGGCACAAACAACAATAAAGATCTGACAAGGGTTCTAATACTTATACTTAAGACCTGTACACACGATCGGTTTTACCGATGAAAACCGTCCGATGGATTGTTTTCATCAGACAAACCGATCATGTATGGGACCCATCGGTCTTTTTTCCATCGGTTTTAAAAAATAGAACTTGTTTTAAAATTTTCCGATGGATCAAAAACCGATGGTAAATTCCGATCGTCTATGGTCAAGTCCATCGGTTAAAAAACCCACGCATGCTCAGATTCAAGTCGACGCATGCTCAGAAGCATTGAACTTCATTTTTCTCGGCTCATCGGAGTGTTTTATGTCACCGCGTTTGGAACGGTCGGTTTTTTGACTGATGGTGTGTGGGCAAGACTGATGGAAGTCAGCTTCATCGGTTTTCCGATGGAAAAATCCATCGGTTTAAAAACCATAGGAAATCCGATCGTGTGTACAGGGCTTTATACTTTTCAGATAGGGTATGTAAGAAACCTGCTTAAATTACAGATGTGTCAGGGCCCAATCTTAAGTCAAAAAAGAGGTTTCTGTTTGCATTCCAGTATCATGGCTTCTCTGAATGTGTTTTTTTCTTGTATTAGACACCATTGGCACATTTTACAGATTGCATGTATAGTATAGATGTAGAAGCATTCCAAAGTATGCACATGCAGGCATTCAGGTGGAACCCTACAATCAATGGTAAGATCGTACACGCTGATCAATCTAAAGGTGGATTCCTACAATCCGTGGAAAGATTGTACATGCTGATCAATCTAAAAAGGAGGTTAGCGGGAGCATTGCTTTAATTTGTTGGTGTATTTAAATCTGCTAGTACATCTAACACTCCACCCCCCCCCACTGACAATGCTGCTGCCCAAAGGTGTCCTCTGTGCTCATTCATCCAGAGTGGGGGCGCTCTAATACAGGGGTTGTGTTACCGGCTATGTCACCAGGTGAGAACAGAGAGAAAAAAAGCCTAACAAAAAGAAAACTGATGGAGCCACCACATCTAATAATTGGTAAGCTTCAATATATTAAATGTTTGGTTTGAGGTTTAATACCAAGTTGTATATATAACTATATGTATACAAGTGAGCACCAGTCTATGCACGTAACCTGGTAATTTATTGCTCATTTGGACATACAGTAGGTAATCCAGCAATGTTTCAGATATCCTTGTCCTTTATTAAACTAAAGTTAACAATAGGGATAAAAGCAATATGAGAGAGAACACCAGATACGACATAAACAGATCCAAAGTAATGATTGATAAACATGATTCCTTTATTTTGGGTCCCAAAAACCTATGGACTTCCTCCTTTTTAGATTGATCAATATGTACAATCTTATTATTGTTGTAGGAATCCAACTGAATGTCTGCATGTGCATGCTCTGGAATGCTTCTACATCTAAAGTATTAGGCCTCATGCCCACTGGCGTTTTTACAGCTGCGTTTTTTGCAGCTTAAAAACGCCTGTCCATGTTATTGTAAATATTTTTTTTTTTTTTGAAAAAAAAAAAAAACAAAAACGTCGGAGCTAAAAACGCGACCGCGCGTTAGTGCGCGTTTTTTGCGCGTTAGTGCGCGTTAGTGCGCGTTTTTTACAGCTTACAAACGCCTATGCTCTTTACAGCTCAAAAACGCCTAGGTGGGCATGAAGCTATAGACTAACATGGACAGGCGTTTTTAAGCTGTAAAAAACGCTCAAAAACGCGGCTGAAAAAACGCCCGTGGGCATGAGGCCTAAATGTCATCTGTAAAATGTGCCAATGGTGTTCAATGAAAAAAACAAACAAACACATTCAGAGACCTAAGTTGGACATGCATTTCAAACACGGGAAAACAACACCTGTCTATGTGAGTCCTTAATAAGAGCTATAGCTTAATTGTTATGTATACTAACAAATGTGAGCCCATTTATAAATGGGGAAATTGTCCCTCTCGCTGTGACCAATAGATTTGCCGGGAGTACATGAATGAGGGACCTGCAGAATGCCAGTTAAAACTTGATCCATCCCCCCTTCCAAAATCACCAGACGACACATTTTATTTGGCGTCGAATGGCCATAGCAGCCATTTTATTACAAACCAATAAAGTGTTTGTTAAGGTAAATTGTTTTCTTCTATAGTTCCCTCTGATATATAACACTAAGCTCCCCAGTGCATGTCATATATAAAAATATGCTGTATAATAGCTTACTTCAGAGTACCGTCAGCTGACTGTCCGCTGGTCTCCTCTCCCGTTCTGTGAGCTGCAGGGGGAGGTGTTGGGAAACCCCCAGTAACGTCAGCCGAGATGAGGAGAGGAGGAAGAGACCAGCGGGCAATCACGTGAGCCCCAAACGGAGCTTTGAAGTAAGCTATTATACAGCATATCTTTATAAATGACATCCACTGGGGAGCTTAGTGTTATATATCAGAGGGAAGAATAGATTTTTTTAAATATATTTTTAGAGCAGGAGGGGAGGATCAGGGAGCTGACAGGCAGGGGGGAGGGGGAAGACGACAGTGGGAGACACAGACACGGGAGAGCAGGGCTGCAGATGATGAAGGCACGTACTCTGACCACAGTGTCAGGGCTCAGCAGCCCTAATAAATCGTGGTCAGTGTACAGGAGGGAGGGCAAAAACTGGCTTAATCAGCCAGGTATTTCAGGTGATACAGGGGGGCAAATGACACAGCACAAGCACTGTGCTGTATAACATGCTTTAAGGAAACAGGACCCAATATAATTTTTTTGGGGGGTTAACAAACGCTTTAAATACAACATTCGCAAGAAAACAAGTTTAATGCATATAATACAGTCAATGCATAACAAATAAACCAACCTCACCTTATGCCCGGTCTAAGTTCTTTGAAGGCCTACATACTCACGATTAACTGGTTGTATCTGCCACCCAATCAAAGGCCCCCAGCCACAACTACACCTGCTTAGGGACAAATAAGCACTTACGTACTACCAGACACAACCTAATTAATACTCCAATGTTAACACCGTATTATTAGGAAGGGACACCCATACCTCAGATGGGCCCAACCCACATGTTGCTGGGGGGTCAATTGTTGCTGGAAGAGATCCACTGTTGAGGGAGGGGTCTATGTTGCTGGCTGCTGGGGGATCTATTGTTGCTGGAGAGCATACATTTTTGCAGGACAGCCTATTGTTACTGGGGAGGTCTATTGTTGCTGGTGAAGGATCTATCAATGTTGGTTGGGCTTATGTTGATGGGGGGGGGTCAATTATTGCTGGAAGGGATTTACTATTAAGGTAATGGTCTATTGTTGCTGGTGAAGAATCTATTAATGTTGGTTGGGCTTATGTTGATGGGGGGGGTCAATTATTACTGAAAGGGATTTACTATTAAGGGAAGGGTCTATTGTTGCTAGTGAAGGATCTATTGTTGTTGGTTGGGCTTATGTTGCTGGCGGGTCAATTGTTCCTCGAAGGGATTTACTATTAAGGGAAGGGTCTATTGTTGCTGGCTGCTGGAGAGTAGGGATGAGCTTCGAGTTCGAGTCGAACTCATGTTCGACTCGAACATTGCCTGTTCGCCCGTTCGCCGAACAACGAACAATTTGGGGTGTTCGCGGCAAATTCGAAAAGTCTATGGGAGAAATCTAAAGTGCTAATTATAAAGGGTTATATGCAAGTTATTGTCCTAAAAAGTGTTTGGGGACCTGGGTCCTGCCCCAGGGGACATGTATCAATGCAAAAAAAAGTTTTAAAAACTGCCGTTTTTTTAGGAGCAGTGATTTTAATAATGCTTAAAATGAAAAAATAAAAGTGAAATATTCCTTTTAAATTTCGTACCAGGGGGGTGTGTATGATATGCATGTAAAGTGGCGCATGTTTCCCGTGATTAGAACTGTCCCTGCACAAAGTGTAATTTTTGAAGGAAAAAAAGTCATTTAAAACTCACTCGCGGCTATTAATGAATTGTCGGCTTTTATCAATACATAGAAAAGTAATTGATAAAAAAAAAAAAAAGCGTGGGGGTTCCCCCGAATTCAATTACCAGGCCCTTTAGGTCTGGAATGGATATTAAGGGGAACCCCGCCGCAAATTTAAAAAAAAATGGCGTGGGGTTCCCCCTAAATATCTATACCAGGCCCTTGAGATCTGGCATGGATTTTAAGGGGAACTCCACCCCAAATTTAAAAAAAAAATGGCGTGGAGTCCCCCCAAAAATCCATACCAGACCCTTATCCGAGCACGCAACCTGGCCGGCTGCAGGGGAAGAGGGGGGGACCTGATGGGGAACTTTAGAAGGGGCGGGTCTATACATTTAAAACACAGCGGAAGAAGTTCCCCATCAGGTCCGCACAGGCACAACCAATTACGGACAGCGCTGGACATCGGGATCGCCGCGGGACACTGGATTTCATCGCTGGAATGTTTTTTTTTTTTTTTTAATAAAGGACTTTTCCAAGGTGTGTGTGTTTTTATTTACATTTTTTTACACTTTCTTCGTGAAATGGTAGGGGTACAATGTACCCCTTACCAATTCACATGGGGGGGGCCGGGATCTGGGGGTCCCCTTGTTGAAGGGGTCTTCCAGATTCCGATAAGCCCCCCGCCCGCAGACCCCCACAACCACCGGGCAAGGGTTGTGGGGATGAGGCCCTTGTCCCCATCAACATGGGGACATCCTCCCCATGTTGAGGGCATGTGGCCTGGTACGGTTCAGGAGGGAGGGGGGGCCGCTCTCTCATCCCCCCCTCTTCCCCTGCGGCCGGCCAGGTTGCGTGCTCGGATAAGGGTCTGGTATGGATTTTTCGGGGGGACTCCACGCCATTTTTTTTACATTTGGGGTGGAGTTCCCCTTAAAATCCATGCCAGATCTCAAGGGCCTGTTATGGATATTTAGGGGGAACCCCATGCCATTTTTTTTAAAATTTGCGGCGGGGTTCCCCTTAATATCCATTCCAGACCTAAAGGGCCTGGTAATTGAATTTGGGGGAACCCCCACGCTTTTTTTTATCAATGACTTAATTCCTTATAAATGATTTATCACAAAATGATACTTGGTTCTGTAGTCTCTAAAAGGGGCGGTACTGGGAGGTGGGTAGGGGGTGGAACCAGGGGAAGTGACTCAGAAGGGGGGAGTTCCTGCATCTAATCTTTGAGAAAAAAGCCCTGGGAAACAGTATTGGCTAGCCTGTCATATTGTCATCCACAACTTTTCCCTTTAAATTATGACTCAACTATAATAAATAAAAATGTAAGCCAAATTTAGGATAACAGTTGTCTTCCAATGTGGGAATTCAAATATTAGAATTTATCATTTGTAGCTATTTAGTTTTTTAAATGTTGCATTCTCTTGTGATTTGGTCTTCTCAATCTGTCCTTTTGTTTAGGAAAAGCAAAATGTATATGAAACGGAATCCCAGTGCCTGGAGATGGCCAACTACTGCTCAGTACGCTTCTGCACATACACAGAACGGCTGCTGCTGGTGATTTGTTCCACATCTTGGAAGGTGATGATCAGCTTGTTACACCCCATGTGTCCTCTGCCTGTCTGGCAGTAAGAGTCGCCTCCGTAATAAATAACTGCTTTTGTTGATGTTAGATTGATATCCAGATTTCTTCTCACTTTATGGAGATGTTAAACTGGCAAATTGTCACTTCAGACCTTCTGAAAAATTGAAATTACATGGCTCATATAAGAAATATTCTATTTTCACACACTCTGAGGTTAGCGCAGTGGCTGTCCTCTAAATAAAAATCATTTTTTCATTATTTGAAGATGTGGCTAGATAACAACCTTTTGACAGCATTTTTTTCTAGACCATTTTTTTGTCCAAAACATAAATGCTACATATTCTGGGAAGGGGCAGATTTTTGGATAATAAACGTTACTTTATGAAAAAGTTTGTCTGTAATAGAAATCTGCTTACAATATTAACTCATTATTTATATATTATATCCAATGGTGAAGCACTTCCTCTAAACCTTATTATTAGTACTTACATAATGATACTTTATAAATTATCCCTCGTGAAGTACTATTAATAAGGTTTAGAGGAAGCGCTTCACTATTGGATATAATATATTGAAACATTTGGTAATACAGCGCTATCAAAAAAATCAAACAATGAGTGATTAAATAAATGTGAGTATAAAAAGCAGCAATTTTCATGTGAGATACACAACAGTACAAACAATAAACCAAAAATAAATTGCAATAAAATTAAAAAATATTAAGGTTATTGAATAATGATAAGTCTGTGTTCATAAGCACTTTAAAAAGGGGGAAAGTCCATAAAGTGACGTGATGTCCAATATAACTCTCAGTGCTTAACACTTTCACCAGAATATTCGTGGAATTTTTTATTATTTTTTAATTTCATAATTAAAGCGGTTGTATACCGCAAAACTTTTTTTTTTTAAACCTGCAAGGCAAAGGCATAATGAGTTAATGAGCTAGTATGCTAGTCATACTATCAATCACTTACCTTAGATCGAAGCCCCCGCAGTGGTCCTCGGACACGTCCTCCGTCGCCGCCATGATACCCAGAGTGACTTCCGCGTATCGCCGCTCTGGCGCTGTGACTTGCCGGAGCGGCGATGACGTCACTCCCGCGAATGCGTGAGGAATGGCACGATCCCTGCGCATGCACGCATTCCGGCAGTGTCTGGCAGGCTCCCATTCAAGAGCCACCGCGCTCAGTGCGCCTGCGTCGTTATCTACGGCGCGCATGCGCCGTAGACACCGGTGCTTGCTTTTCTGCATATATCTCCTTAACTATGTAGGTTAAGGAGATATTGCAAGCACCTACAGGTAAGCCTTAATGTAGGCTTGCCTGTAGGTGCATGTAGTATATGACGGTATACAACCGCTTTAAGGAAATTATATGTGCAAAACTCATACAGTATAACCCCATACCACTTCATACTGCCTAATAACAATTGACTATATCATGCTCACATGTATACTGCAAATATGTAAAGTTCTATTAATAAAATTTTCTGCTGAATCCGATGTTTGGATTTTGTGGTTAGGGCATAATAATTGATTGGTGAACTGCTGAGCCCACCATAAAAAAATAATAATCTTACTACTTAAAGTGTTTGTTACCCCAACACTTCATATTCCTGATATGTGCCTGCTGTACCATGTACTTGTATATTGTATATGAATCATGTTCTCTTTGTGTTGTTTCCTTTATGTGAAATCCCGTGCTTTTCTATTTAAAATTTACCACATTAAGCAGGGCAGCACAGCGTGGTCAGTTCTCTGGCTATTCTGGGAACTCTCCACTCTCCTCCAATGACCAGTTTTGTCCTGACATGCCCCTGCTGCACACCCATTCACTTGAAAGCTCAGTGTGTTGCTGCTTCTCCTCCTCCCCCTGCTCTTAGGCCCCTTTCACACTGGGGCGGTGGGTGCGTCGGCGGTAAAGCGCCGCTATTTTTTTTGCGCCGCTATTCGGCCACTAGGGTCAAAACCACCACAAAACGCTGCTGCAGCGGCACTTTGCCGGCGGTATAGCCGCATTGCCCATTAATTTCAATGGGCAGGAGCGGTGGAGGAGCAGTATACACAACGCTCCTTCACCACTCTAAAGATGCTTATAGAAGGACTTTTTTTACCGTCCTGCTAGCGCACCGCTCCAGTGTGAAAGTCAGAGGGGTTTTCACATTGGAGAGACAGCAGCGCCTGCAAAGCGCCTCAGTGTGAAAGGGGTCTTATGCAGCTGAGGACATAGGGAATGTGATCACTTATAAAAAAGGGAAAAAAGGTATTTATATATTTTTTTTACATCTACAGGCAGTCCCCGGTTTACAAACAAGATATGTTCTGTAGGTTTGTTCTTCAGTTGAATTTGTATGTAACGGGTACATTTTTTAAGTGCAACTCCAGCCCAAAAAATTTTTTTTTACATTTTTTTGGATAGCATAGGGAGGGGTTAACACCTCTGTAATGTTTGTTTTGCTGTCTGTGCCCCTTTCCAGAAGATTTTCCCTCACTTATTCTCCCTGTGATAATTGAACTTTGAAAATTTTGGGTTGTTGTGGAAAACAAGGATTGGTGATAAGCTTCAATGGAGACTCCTTTTTCCTATTATGACTCTTATGCCGCATACACACGATCAGATTTTCCGTCGGAAAAACCTTGGCTTTGCATACACACAGTCACACAAAAGTTCTCTGAACTTTTGACTGTCAAGAACGTGGTGACGTACAACACTACAACGAGCCGAGAAAATGAAGTTCAATGCTTCCGAGCATGCGTGGAATTGTTTCTGAGCATGCGTCGGGAATTTGCGTGTCGGAATTGCTACAGACGATCGGATTTTCCAATAGGAATTTTTCCCATCGGAAAAATACAGAACCTGCTCTCAAACTTTTGCTGGCGGAAATTCTGACAGAAAAAGTCAGATGGAGCATACACACGGTCGGAATTTCCGTTCAAAAGCTCACATCAGACTTTTTCCGACGGGAAATCCGGTTGTGTGTACGCGGCATTACAGTGGGGACATCTTTTTCCTATGATAACTCTTACGGTGGAGACTCCTTTTTCCTATGATAACACCTTTGCCGCGTACACACGGTCGTAATTTCCGATGGACTTTTCCTGTCGGAATTTCCAATGGACTTAGATAGAGAGTTCTCAATTTTCCGATGGAAAATCCGTTCGTCTGTATGCAATTCCGACGCACTAAAAACCATGCATGCTCAGAATCAAGTCGATGCATACTCGGAAGCATTGAACTTCATTATTCTCAGCTCGTCGTAGTGTTGTACGTCACTGCGTTCTTGACGGTTGGAATTTGGTGTGACTGGGTGTATGCAGGGTGTATGCAAGCCAAGCTTGAGTGGAATTCCGTCGGAAAAAACATCAGATTTTCTTCCAACGGAAAATCCGTTCGTGTGTATGCGGCATTACAGTGGAGATTCCTTTTTCCTATGATAACTCTCATGCCCCGTACACACCATCGGTTTTCCCAGCGGTCAAAAGACCGCCGGGAAAACCGAGGGGAAAACCGAGAACAGGCTCGGTTACTTTTCCCCTGTACACACGGCCGGTCTTCCCGACAGGAAATCTGCCAGGAGAGCTTTGGTCAGGAAAATCGGCCATGTGTTTGCTCCCTCGCAGTGTTTCCCCATAGGAAAACCGCGAGAAAAAAGTTCTAATTTTTTTCACCACAGTGTTCCTGTCGGGAAAACTGCTATGAAGCATACAAATGGACGGTTTTCACGGCCAAAATAAAACATGGCAGTTTTCCCGACGGGAAAACCGATGGTGTGTACGAGGCATTACAGTGGAGACACCTTTTCCCCATGATAACTCATACAGTGGAGTCTCCTTTTTTCCCATGATAACTCTTATGCCGTGTACACACAATCGGTTTTACCGATGAAAACAGTCTGGACTTTTCTCATCGGACAAACTGATCGTGTGTGGGCCTCATCGGTCTTTTTTCCATCGGTGAGAAAAAATTTAACATGTTTTAAATTTATCCGATGGGAAAAAAAACAATAGCAAATTCCGATCATCTGTGTGGAACTCCATCGGACAAAAAACCCACACATGCTCAGAATCAAGTCGACGCATGCTCAGAAGCATTGAACTTCATTTTTCTCGTCTTGTCGGAGTGTTTTACGTCACGCCGTTTGGGACGGTTGGATTTTTGACTGATGGTGTGTACGCAAGACTGATGGAAGTCAGCTTCATCGGATTTCCCGATGGAAAAATCCATCGGATTAGAATCCATAGGAAATCCGATTGTGTGTACAGGGCTTTACAATGGAGACTTATTTTTCCTATGATAACTCTTACAGTGGAGACTCCTTTTTCCTATGATAACTCTTACAGTGGAGACTCAGTTTTCCTATGATAACTCTTACAGGAGTGAATTTCCCTTACTAGGGGTATATTTTCTCTCACTTCCTGTTGTCTCCCTCTGTTTGTATCTATGAGTCATGTGAAAGTCCGATGTATGTCACTTGGGGACTGCCTGTATACAAAAATGTTTTGCCTTTTATTTCTATTTTAAACTGAATGGGTTGTTTTACAAGGTGATTGTTTACAGTCATTTTAAGCCAGCCATAAGTGTATCGAAAATTAATCGACCTGCTAGGCCAGCAAAATTTTGATGTAGGAGTAGGCTGGTTGTACTGAAGTCGATCTATCAATCAGCTTCAGTACAATCAGCCTGTCAGGGTTTTTTTCTACGATTACTGCTGCCGGCTATGGCCGCCAGCAGTGATCATTGTATTCTGACGGCGGTAAAACCTCCCCCTGTCAGAACACAATAGATCCTTGAAAGGGATTCCCCCATCAACACTGACTGTGTTGATGGGGGAATCAAGCAATTTTCTCTCCTTCAATCTGTGGCCACACCCCCTTAATGGAGAATTAACAAAGAAAAGGTTAATTAAATCTACAAGGGTTTTTTTTTTTTTTTTACCACTACTATTCCTTTAAAATGTTAAAATTAACAAATGTAGCTATTTAGAATTTGGATGAAAGGTTTAGCAGTGGGAAACTTTTTTTAAAAGATAAAAAGTGCATTTTATATACAACTATATAGATCAGACCAAAATGAGGGACAAATGAGGAGGAGGGAGGAACAAAGGGACTTTGTTCCAAATCAGGGACAGTCCCTCGAAATCAGGGACAGTTGGGAGCTATGCATCATTTTTTGGCCACAAAAGAAAAATGAATACATAATCGTGCAAACATGAAAAAATATTACTTCCTCGCCTGGATTTAAACATCTGACCCGTTATCATCATAGATTGTGAAATTCAGCATTAGAAGCGGCTCTCAGTATTACCTGTTTTTTTTCCATCTCTGCTCCTGTTGGGACCTTTTGTAAAAAACACATTCTTTGTGTTTTTTTTGCCTAAAGCTTACCCCCTTTTTTATGTTTTTTTTTATGCTGTTTGGGACTTTATTTAAACATAATTAATTAATCTACTTTGATTATTTTATTCACTTGAGTATTTATTCACTTGAGATATACCATAGTTTATTGTGTTTGCACTTAATTTGAACACGTTAATTATTAATTAATCAATTTTTTTATTATTTTATTTGCTTGATAATTTTTTATATTTTTTCATGTTTGCACGATTATGTATTAATTTTTCATTTGGGTTTTGCGCAATCTCTTTTTGTGTATATATATATATATATATATATTGTGACAGCAGGAAGGTAAAGTCACCTGGTTGCATCCAGGGGGGTAGATATATTTCGCCCAGATTCAGGCTTTACGCCGACTTATACAACTAGGTGGAGAGTTGTATAAGCCCAGCTGGGGCTAGTGGGCTCATGGATGACTCATACCTCTAGGGAGAGTGTGGGGCGTCGTGCAGACAGGGAGTTGATGAGACCAGCTGAAGCTTGTCAGCTCATTTAGGCCTCTATAAGAACTCCCAGCTTCATTAGATGTTAGCTCATGCCTGGAAGCAGCCTTTGTGTGGACTTCCTGGAGAGAGTGAACCCTTGTGCGGTGAGACAAAGCCTGTGTGGCTATTTGCTTGGACATTTAAAACCAGGGACTTAGGGACTAGGACAGCACTAGGCTGATCCCAGTTGTTAGTTAGGAAACCTGTATGTTTAGTCAGAGGTCAAGTTGACCAGGATTTATTTTGTTTATGTTTCTTTTGCTTTGCTGTGTTTTTGTCACTGTAAATAGAAAATAAACCGCACCTTTTTGATTTTGAAAACCACAAGCTCCGTCTGCTGGGCCTGTTTTTGTGTGGGGAGCCCATCCCGGGGGTCACACACACCCGCTGCCGAGCTAACCCCCTCACAGTTGGTGGAGAACCAGTGGCAGTTTTTTTTTTAAGCCAGCATGGAGGAGATACTGAAACAGCTGGCTCTAGCAAATGCCAATCAACAGCGGCTCAAGAGGCGGCAAGAAGGATCGTTTGCTACCGCTGCCGGCAAGCGGGACATATTGCAGCAAATTGCCCGGTTGTGGAGGAACCCATGCAGTGTGACTTTCTGACGGGCAGACGTCAGTCGCTGTGTGCGACAGTCGCATGCACTGCCATTCGAGGAACTGAGAAACATTTATGCAAAATGTGTGTTAATGGTAGAAATGTTGTGGTATTGCTGGATTCAGGTAGCCTTGTGACCCTGATAAAGGCTGAGTTAGTTAGAACAGAGGTCTCTGGGAATAGCAAGGTAGCTGTTATTTGTGTGCATGGGGACACCCGAGAGTATCCAGTGACTACAGTGTGTTTCGAGACCCCCAAAGGTACCCTCTCTCATCCAGTGGGCTTAGTATCTCAGTTACCGCATGACGCCATTGTGGGAAGGGATTTTCCGAAGTTCTGGGAACTGTGGGATGATCCTGAGCCCCCCACTGGTGCCCCTATGTACCAGGAATGTGATAGCCAGAACTCCCCTGAGAGTGGTGAGGACTCTCCGGAATTTCCCTTGTCAGTATTGGCAGGGCAGACTCAAGAAACTGGAGAGGAGCCCACCTCCTCAGACGAAAACCTACCGTCTGTGGAGTTTTCTGATCTTGAGGTTCACAGGGAAAACTTTGCCACAGAACAGTTGAAAGACCCCGCCCTAATAAAGGCACGGGAAAACGTAGTGAAAATAGATGGCGAGTTAGTGAACCCAGATAATACCTGCACTTACCCATACTTCAGCGTAGAGAAGGACCTACTGTATCGAGTGGCAAAAAGGGCAGAAGAAACCGTTGAGCAGCTTGTGGTGCCCAAACCTTACAGGAAGTTGGTGTTGGAGTTGGCCCATGGGCACATTCTTGGAGGTCATCTGGGGACAGAGAAAACCCGAGAGAGGGTATTACAGAGATTCTATTGGCCGGGGGGTGATGAAGGACATAGAAAATTATTGTTCCTCCTGCCCTGTGTGTCAGAGGTCGGCCCCGATGCCACATTTCCGTAGCCCGCTGGTCCCTCTACCCATCATTGAGGTCCCGTTTGAGAGGATCGCCATGGATTTGGTAGGTCCTATAATCAAGTCCGCTAGGGGGCACCAGTACATATTAGTTATAATGGACTATGCCACCCGTTATCCAGAAGCGATCCCTCTCCGAAATACCTCGGCCAAATCCATAGCCAAAGAGCTATCTCTTGTGTTTAGCCGGGTGGGTATTTGTAAAGAACTGCTTACGGACCAAGGTACACCCTTTATGTCCCGGGTTATGAAGGAGCTGTGTAAATTGTTCAAAGTGACGCAATTACGTACATCTGTGTATCACCCCCAAACCGATGGGCTGGTTGAAAGATTCAACAAAACCCTAAAACAAATGCTGAAGAAAGTGGTGGATAGAGATGGAAAGGATTGGGACTGTCTACTTCCTTATCTGATGTTTGCTATTAGGGAGGTGCCCCAATCCTCTACGGGATTCTCCCCCTTTGAGTTACTGTATGGGAGACACCCAAGAGGGCTGTTGGATATTGCCAAGGAAACTTGGGAAAGTGAGAGTTCTCCCCACAGGAGTGTGATTGAGCATGTCGCCCTGATGCAAGACCGAATTGCACAGGTAATGCCCATCGTGAAGGAACATTTGGCCCAAGCGCAGTTAGCACAGCAGAGAGTGTACAACCGTGGAGCCAAGACCCGTACCTTTTCCCCGGGGGATAGGATACTGGTACTTGTCCCTACGGTTGAAAGTAAATTCCTTGCCAAATGGCAAGGCCCCTACGAGATAATGGAAAAAGTGAGCGAAGTGAATTACAAGGTCAGACAACCAGGAAGGCGAAAGCCCGAACAGATCTATCACGTTAATCTGTTGAAAGCCTGGAGGGATAGAGAGTCCCTAGTCGCAGACACTTGGTCACCAGCTCAAACTGGTTGCGTGATTCCTGAGGTTGGAATCGCAGCCACCTTGTCACAACCCCAACAACAGGAGGTTAAGGAGTTTGTGCTTCGCAACAAGGAGGTATTCTCTGAGCTGCCGGGACAAACATCTGGGGTAGAGCATGACATTATTACCCCGCCCGGTGAAAGGGTGAAGTTAAAACCCTATCGGATCCCAGAGGCCCGACGGGAGGCAATACGGGAGGAAGTACAGAAAATGCTGAACTTAGGGGTGATAGAGGAGTCCCAAAGTGATTGGTCTAGTCCCATTGTGTTGGTGCCTAAACCGGATGGGAGCTGGCGATTTTGTAACGATTTTCGTCAGTTGAACAAAGTTACAAAATTTGACACCTACCCCATGCCACGTATAGATGAGTTGATCGACCGGCTGGGAACAGCCCGATACATGACGACTCTTGACCTCACAAAAGGGTATTGGCAAATCCCCCTGGCCAAGTCGGCCAAAGAGAAAACCGCATTTGTAACCCCAGACGGGGCGTTCCAATATAAAAGAATGCCGTTCGGGTTACAGAATGCGCCGGCCACATTCCAGCGGAAAATGGACCAGATGCTGAGGCCCCATCGGAAGTATGCTGCGGCTTACCTGGATGACGTAATTGTCCATAGCACAGATTGGGCCTCACATCTGCCAAAAGTGCAAGCAGTCCTGGACTCTGTTCGGGAAGCGGGGTTTACGGCTAACCCCAAGAAGTGTACCATTGGGCAGGAGGAGGCCAAATATCTTGGGTACACCATTGGGAGGGGAGTAATAAAACCCCAACTCAACAAAGTCGAGGCCATCCAGAGTTGGCCACGTCCCAACAGCAAGAAGCAGGTACGAGCCTTTCTGGGAATCGCTGGATATTATCGGCGATTCATTCCCCACTTTGCTTCTAAGGCTGTGCCCCTAACCAACCTGACGAAGGGGAAAGGGTCGGTCATGATTAAATGGACCCCCGAGGCTGAGGCAGCATTCCAATTCTTGAAACAAGCCTTATGTAGCCAGCCAGTGTTGTACTCACCCAACTTCTCTAAAGACTTTGTCGTACAAAGTGATGCGTCAGATGTGGGGTTAGGAGCAGTATTGTCCCAGGTCTGGAACGGGGAAGAGCACCCAGTCATTTACCTCAGCAGGGAGTTGAAGTCCCATGAGGTAAATTACGCCACCGTTGAAAAGGAGTGTTTAGCGGTGAAGTGGGCTCTAGATTCCCTTCGGTACTATCTGCTAGGTAGGCACTTTGACATGGTTACGGATCACGCTCCGTTAAAGTGGATGGCTCAAAACAAGGAGACAAATAGAAGAGTGAATAGGTGGTTCCTGGCCCTACAGGAATTCAACTTCACAGTAAAGCATCGCCCTGGCGTTCAAATGGGGAATGTGGATGCTTTGTCTCGAGTACATGAATGCCTGGTTGCTGGTGTTCCAACCCCGAGGTTAAAACAAGAGGGGGGGGTATGTGACAGCAGGAAGGTAAAGTCACCTGGTTGCATCCAGGGGGGTAGATATATTTCGCCCAGATTCAGGCTTTACGCCGACTTATACAACTAGGTGGAGAGTTGTATAAGCCCAGCTGGGGCTAGTGGGCTCATGGATGACTCATACCTCTAGGGAGAGTGTGGGGCGTCGTGCAGACAGGGAGTTGATGAGACCAGCTGAAGCTTGTCAGCTCATTTAGGCCTCTATAAGAACTCCCAGCTTCATTAGATGTTAGCTCATGCCTGGAAGCAGACCTGTGTGGACTTCCTGGAGAGAGTGAACCCTTGTGCGGTGAGACAAAGCCTGTGTGGCTATTTGCTTGGACATTTAAAACCAGGGACTTAGGGACTAGGACAGCACTAGGCTGATCCCAGTTGTTAGTTAGGAAACCTGTATGTTTAGTCAGAGGTCAAGTTGACCAGGATTTATTTTGTTTATGTTTCTTTTGCTTTGCTGTGTTTTTGTCACTGTAAATAGAAAATAAACCGCACCTTTTTGATTTTGAAAACCACAAGCTCCGTCTGCTGGACCTGTTTTTGTGTGGGGAGCCCATCCCGGGGGTCACACACACCCGCTGCCGAGCTAACCCCCTCACAATATATATATATATACGTTCATGAATTGAGTATTTACTTCTTAGAGATAGCAGCATATGTATACCCATATTTAAATAATTTTATATTTCATTATCACTTTTTTTTCACATTTTTATGGTATTTATTATATAGTTAGTTGGGTGAGCGCAAAATAACTAAACTTAATGCATAATGTATGGCCAGCCTTAGTTTCATAGAACATATAAGTTAAAAAGGATTGCATTATTACTTTGTTATCTCTCCCTGCACTGTGAATATCCTGTAGACTTTTTGTATGAACTCCTAGTAGAAGTGTGCATGCTGCAGCATTGCATGAACAAGACCTCATTTTTAGACCTTATTAATACTTGTGGTTGGGGGATGGAAAAAACACTTGTCTGAGTTATGTTTTTACTGACTCGCAACCACTGCCACAAAAGCTGCAAGGGCAGCAGACAACGGTGTTCACATCTTGTGGCTGCGATGGTTTGCATTGCAGTGTGTCAAAAATGATGCCCACTGTTGCCGTCGACAGGGAGTACTACCCACTGTACAGGATCCTTTCCCCTGAATGGAGTTGTGCCACTGCGGCACGGTGGCGTGGGTTTTTAGGGGTTAAAACAGGTGGTGAGGAAGCAACATAATGCCTCCCCACCACTTGCCCAATTCCCGCTATAGAGCGATTCAGCGTGGATCACTCTGCAGAGGGCTAGCACGTGTCTAAACAAGCTCTTACTGTAATATCTACAGCAGACTGTGCCAGCACACTGTCAGCACAGCTGCTGTGGTCCAGCTTAGAAGTGTACAGGAAGGGGTGACAACGTTTCAGCTGAAGCATGTGTTGTCACCTTAGAAAAGGAAGTATCAATGGCTACATCTTGCTGGCAGGATCACAAGTAACAATTTAATTGAAAGCACTGCACACAAAAAAGGATAAGGGCCAGTTCACATCACATGCAGTCCAGTGCATTTTTTTCTGCATCAAAAATGCATGGAAAGTAGGTTATATGGTGTTCAATGTCATAGTTCACACCGGTGCTTGCAGTCCCAGTGCGGTCCAGTTCCAGAAAAAAAAGTAGAACATGCTGCATTTTTCCTGCACTGGAACGCTGTAAAACGCATCAAAAACATACCCGACTTACGAACCCCTCCTACTTACAAACTGGGTGCTGCGGGACCCTCTGCCGTTCTGCGCAGTCTATCTGCTGTTCTGCACATGCGCAGAACGGCATTCGAACAAACATCGGAAAACATCGGAAATGTCCGTAATTGTCATTCTGCGCATGCGCGGCCGACTTACGAACATTTCCAAATTACAAACAGGAGAAAAGTCCCTAATGGGTTCGTAACCCGGGGACCCCCATCAATGGGCAGCGCTGCCGAAGCGCCACAACACGGGTGCTTTTAACCCTTTCTTCGCCCGCTAGCATGGGTTAAAAGCACCCCACTAGCGGGCGAAAAGCGCTAACGCACCCCCGCCCCAGTGTGAAAGTAGCCTTAAGAAAAAAAGGGGGAAAAATGCACTGGACTGCATCAAAAAGGCACCAAAACTCATAAAAAACGCCCAGACTGCGCTTCTATGGTGTGAACTATCCCTAAAACATTTGCTTTAGATACACTTGAACTTTTTTTGGTGAATTTGCTTTTTTCTATTGTGTTTTAATTAAAGTGTCCCTTTTTGTTGTTTAGGTCTATGATTACTGTGACTTCTCCATGCTTTGCAGTGATGATTGTAAGGATAGTCAGAGGTTTGCTGGAGGCGAGTTCTTGGCTACTAACAGACTTATCATCTGGACCCAGGATGGGCACAGCTACATCTACCAGCTGCTGAACAGGTGGGCCCACATAGGACTGGCATATGATAAGTCCAGGTACAAAGTAAGCTGTTTGTAAGTGCATTGTAGAAAATCCCTGCTTGTCACACTTGATCAAAACCCAGAACAAAACCCTTTGACATTAGAACATTTGGCTTGAGTTTGGCACAAGTCCTCCGTCTTTATGTGAAGCAGCAGGAGATGAAGAAATAAGATTACCCAAGTAGAACTTGATTGGGCAGATGGTGCTGTGATTTCCAGGAACAAAAAAGTCATGAATTACCATCTTAGCAACTTTTCTTTCAGTGCTAAGAATTTAACCCAGTCAATCACCTTTTGTTTGATGACACTTTAATGCCTTGTGTCGTTTTCTTTACGCAGTGGCCTTTCCAAAAGTTTATGTCCGGGAGAAGGAGGATTACTGAAAGAAACAATGACCCCTCACTTGCTCTGCTCCACAAGTGTCATGGAAAAGGTACATTAACGACATCATAATGAAAAATATAACGCTTTGTCAGCATAGCCATTGGTCAAGCAGTTTGTTCATCCAGCTTGGGTAGTAAGAAACCTAAGAACCTCAGTCTAAACTATAAATGAAACCTACCAATTCAATATATATTATGTAGAGATAAACAACAAAATACATGGTTACTGTCAGAGTTTCTCCGTCATAATTTAAAAATTGTTAAAGCGTTATTATCCCGATCGCGCCGAATGCCGCGTACACACAACCGTTTTTAGTGTCATTGACAAAAACAACGTTTATTCTCGACGTGATTCTTCTCAAGCCTGCCTTGCCTACACACTATCATGAAAAAAAATGCTCGAGCAAAGCGCGGTGACGTACGAAATGTACAACGGCACTATAAAGGGGACGTTCCATTCGGATGGCGCCACCCTTTGGGCTGCTTTTGCTGATCCTTGTGTTAGTAAAGTTTGGTCAAAGACAATTCACACTTTTCAGCCTCGTGCTCTTCAGTCCGTTACAGCGTGACGAATATGATATCTCCATTATGAACGCTAGTTTTACCAGAACGAGCGCTCCCATCTCATCACTTGCTTCTGAGCATGCGTGTTTTTTTCACGTTGTTAAAGCCTACACACGGCCGTTTTTCATGACGAGAAAAACGACGATGTGAAATACGACGAGAAAAATTAGAGCATGTTCCAAATTTTTAACGGCCATTTTTCACGTCGTGAAAAATGCTCTGGAGCCCACACACGATCGTTTTTAATGACCAAATAAAAAAATGCAATTTTTCTCATCATGAAAAACGGTCGTATGTACGTGACAAAAGGGTAAAAAAATGTTAATGCCTAAGCACAATTTTACAACTTTGATATGCGTTCATAAAAACCGTACATATCAACCACTTTGTGCACAGGTGGATTAACCACTTAAAGTTGTTATAAACCCTTACAATCCAATTTTTACTACAGGTAAGCCTATAATAAGGCTTACCTGTAGCTACCGTGGATATCCCCTAAACCCTATCCCCTGTATCAGCATGTGCCGACCTCATCGGCACATGCGCACTGAAGCAACGGCATGTTCGTGCCGTTGCTTCAGCTGAGGTGCCGTTACCGGTGGCTCACCCGCACATGCACGGGAGTGACGTCATCACGGCTCCAGCCAATCACAGCTCCGGAGCCTGCGATACCTCGAAAATAACTCCGGGAGCAATGTCGCCGACGGGAGCACTGTACGGGGACCGCTGCGGGGGCTTCGATCTAAGGTGGGTATTTCATAATGAGCTGTGTATGCTGCGCATACTAGCTCATTATGCCTTTCTCTTGCAGGGTTTTTTTTTGCGTTTACAATCACTTTAAGGACCGGAAGGATTTGCCCCCTTAATGACCAGGCCATTTTTTTGCGATACAGCACTGCGTCGCTTTAACAGACAATTGCGCGGTCGTGCGATGCTGTACCCAAACAAAATTGACATCCTTTTTTTCCCCCCACAAATAGAGCTTTCTTTTGGTGGTATTTGATCACCTCTGCAGTTTCTATTTTTTGCGCTATAAACAAAAAAAGAGTGACATTTTTGAAAAAATAAATAAAAATTCTACTTTCTGCTATAATACATATCCCCGAAAAATATATAAAAAACAAATTTATCCATCAGTGTAGGTCTAAATATAGTCTTCTACATATTTTTGGTTTGCGCAAAAGTTATCGTGCCTACAAACTATGGGATAGATTTAGGGACTTATTTATTTTTATTATTTTTACTAGTAATGGCCGATCTGCGATTTGTGGCGGGACAAGGAGCTGAAGTTACACCCTACATAGGTCAGAGAGCTGACTGGAGGGAAGGGAGACACCTCCCTTCCCTGTCACCTATTTATTTCTGGTGTCAGAAAACCTGCCTTAACTTACCTGCTCTGTAAGTTAAAAAGCCTTCTGTGTGCAGAAGCCTCCGCAGCCCCCCTAATATTTACCTGAAGTCCCTCTCTGTCCAGCGAAGTCCATGAGTGTCTAAGCCATCCGAGATTCTCCCTCTTCATTGGCTGAGACACAGCAGCTGCGCCATTGGCTCCTGCTGCTGTCAATCAAAGTCAGATAGCCAATCAGAGGAGTGAGGGGGTGGGCTGGGTTGGGGCAACAGAGCAGGTAAGTATAACATGTTTGTTATTTTTATAGAAAAAAACCAAGACTTTACAATCACTTTAAGGTTGAGATCCACCCAAATGCCTGACCAGCAGCTGGCTCAGCCTATCAGTGCACCGATAAGAGACTGAGGCAGTTGTTCCTGCCCCTCCACGGCTGGGGAGGAGCAGAGAGTGGTGAATGACAGTCACCGCTCTCTGCTCAGTGAAGACCGAGAACTGAGTGAGCAGTGGTCATGTGATTGCTCAGTTTTCGGTCTTAGAACTGGCGGGGGACAGCTGCAGCATCAGATTGATGCTGCAGCCATATAGGTGAGTATTTATGTTGGTTATTTTGATCTCCCACACTTCTCCTTTGGGTTTTTGAGTGGGTATGCATACCTCCCAACTTTTTGAGATGGGGACGAGTTACACCTATTAGCAAAAGTATGTAGGCATATTGCCACACCCCCTAAAGGAGAAATATACAAAAAAAATATTAGTTAAACCAGCAAGTGCTCTTTTTTACCACTACTATTCATTTTTAGACTGTCTTTTGAAATTTACAAATGCAGCAATTTAGAAATTGGATGAAAGGTTTAGCTCTGGGAAACACTTTTTGAAACATAAAAAGTGCATTTTATATACAACTATATAGATCAGACCGAAATGAGGGACATATGAGGAGGAAAGAGGGACAGGGGGACAATGTTCCCAATCAGGGACAGTCGCTCAAAATCAGGGACAGTTGGGAGCTATGGGTATACTTTAGCTATTAGGTTTAGGCGTTAGGTTTATTGTAGGAGTTATAGTTTGGTGCTGAACTAGCTTGAAGTTTAAATATATATTTTTGTGTATGATAACCCAATTTTCTGGCGCTTATTATTTGTAAATGTCATTGGCTTTAAAATTTCCTTCATCCAATTGCCAAAAAATAACATACTGTACCTGGAGTAATGCAAAAGTCCATATAATCTGTTCTGATATTTTCCTGCAGAGCTTTTCATGTACAATGGCCTTCATGAACCAAAGGAAAGAGCCATTTTATAAGATACTTTATTCTGGCAATTCATCCGGTAGACTTCATTTCTGGCATATCCCTGATGTTCCAGTGTCACAATTTGATTGTTCGCCATTAGGTAAGTCAATATTCATACGCTTTAATAACATATAGTTGATTAAATTACATTGAATATGTTCAGTAGCAATAATCAAGCACATACATGCATGTCTATTTACCCCGGATCTTCTAAATTGGTCTTCTGAATTTAATTAAAGTTAACCTGTCCTTAACAAATTCATGTTTGGTGTACACAGAGCCTAGAGCACCATAGGTTAGGGGGACCAGACATCCCTGGTTTCCGGGGACAGTCCCCGTATTGAGGACACTGTCCCTGGACCAAGTCTGTCCCCGGTTTTGTCCCCGGATTGGATTTGAACAGGGGCTGGGGCAATTTCAAAGACAGTGCAGAATAAAATAAAAAAATCTGAATTACACCCCCCCCCCTGCTCTGCCTCTCCTACTAGCTTAGAGTGGTGTATTTCTTGCCATTATCTGTGCCCCTTTCTGATGATCATGTGCTGGTCGGAGCGGAGGGAATATTTCTTCAGTTTCGGGTGCATGCCCATTCAGCTCCGCTCACATGTTCTTCTGCCTTGGCTCAAGTCCCGGCCAGCCGCCTGCCTGCTTATCTCCTTGCCTTCCCTGGCAGAGTGATCTTCCTCCGCTCCCCACCCAGTAGTAGCCGGGGCCCGGAGAGTAAGGCTTGAAAGGCTGGGAGGCGGGCAGTGGCGGCGATGGGCAGAGAGTTGCTGATTGCTGCCATTAGTAAAAAAAATATGTCCTCGGATTTCATTTTAAAAATCTGGTCACCTTACCATAGGTGTGTACAGCCTATTGCATTAGGGTGTGCACCCCAAACCTCAAACATATGCTATAATCCAGTGGATTTGGATGCAAGGTTGGTCATTGGGGCAAGAAGAAATGCTGTACATCTCTCTTCCATCGTACTAGGAAATGAATCAAGAAATTTTGGTTAAGATATGTGGGAACTTGTACTTCCCATACAAGCATTACTAATGTGGCGTACACACGATCGTTTTTCATGCCGTTAAAAATGCAATTTTTTAAAATGGCCATTAAAACCGATCGTGTGTATGCTCCAGAGCATTTTTAATGGCGTGAAAAACGGGCATTAAAAATTTCGAACATGCTCTATTTTTTCACGTCGTTTTTTTTAACGACGTGAAAAACGATAGTGTGTATGCTTTTACGAGGGGGAAAAAAACGCGCATGCTCATAATCAAGTATGAGACAGGAGCGCTCGTTCTGGTAAAACTAGCGTTCGTAATGGAGATAGCACATTTGTCACGCTGTAACGGACTGAAAAGCACGAGGCTGAAAAGCGTGAATCGCCGCTCAACAAAGTTTACTAACATGAAGTGTGGCGCCATTCGAATGGAACTTCCCGTGTTGTACGTCACTGCGCTTTGCTCAAGCGTTTTTTTTTAATGATCGTGTGGATGCAAGACAGGCTTGAGAGGAAACATGAAAAAAAACGACGAGAAAAAGGTTAAAAAAATGGCATGAAAAACGATCATGTGTACGCCGCATTAGGCTTGGTAAAAGAAGATGGTGTTAGCTAAAATGAATTGTAGCGGCCTCACCCCGTCCTCTTTAGCTAGGGGTATGTCACGCGACAGAGTGAGGTGCGCTACGGCCCATGTCCTCCCCATGGCTGTGGGTGAGGTGAAGGCCAGTACCAATCTTTTCCTCGGGCCAAATGTGTGCTGGTTATGAGGGTCAGTCCTTCCGTGCCAGAATCTCCCTTTGCTCCCATTAACAGAGTCCATACACCCATCAAAGTCCAAACTCAGGTTTATTGCGTATCTCCACATACAGTCAAATGCAACGGCATGATACGATGGGGGAGCAGGTCGAGGCACTGTACAGGTTCCTAGTCCCTACACTCCCTGTGCTATGACCAGGGGTTGCAGGAGTCTTGATTAGAGCTCCTCCGCTGTGCTGTAGCCCCTATCAGGGGAAGATGTCCTCCAAGGGAGTTACGGAAGGCCCATCCGTCACCGGGTTGACACTGCACCGGGTCTTCGGACGGGTGACCTCCCCAGCCTCCTCACCTCAGATGCGGGTCCCCTCGCAAGGGGCGCCCTGGAGCAACTTCACCCTTGCGGGACCCAGTCGGAGTCACCGGGTCCCAGGCCTCCTCAATAGTACCTCACCCCAGGCTGAAGGTGCTTGGGATGGACTCCATCTTCATTCCGGCCAGGCCTAGGGCGCCTAGGCCGGAACCTTGAACCGCCCGCACCCAGGCCCAAGGTGCCTGGGTGCGTGAAGAGATGATCCCCGAAGATGACCTCGTGGCGAGAGCGTCTCCCCCTTTTATCTCCTCCCATCGACACCACGGCAGGTTCCCCGCCCCAGCCGTACCATCTCCGGAAAGGGACAAAAAGGGTAGCACTGTGGTAGTGATTCTACCCTGAGCCAGTAGGTACACTGACACCCACTGGTCAAGGAGAATATCGCACCACCCAATCCTCCACGAATAACAAAAAGGGGTCTGAACCCTAACATAATTACACACCTGGGTCACACTACCCCCAGGTGTATCCCACTAAATTGAGGACCCCGCTACAGAATCTATAATAGTAATACTATCTACTCATGTGTTTTGGCTGTAATTACAGAACATAAAAAATATTTATTAGTACAGGTATATTTAATGAACAGTAAAACAAAATCATGCATTGACTATATTCTGCTTTGCAATCCTGATGATTTTGTCACTACTTGAGTCACTGACCCAGAACAAGTTTGTGCATATCCGATGGTCTGAAACTTCACTGGCCTATCCGTGTTACAGGTCAGTGCCCCGGCACGAATTAAAGGAATAACCTGTACAATATGCCAGGTCACATGTTTCTGACCTTCCAGGTTCCCTTTTTTTTATTTGAAAGCATGCTTGCATAGGTTCACAAGCTTTGTTTCAAGTTTTGCAGATTGGTAACAGTAGGTGTTCTAATCTTAGTAAAAAAGACCTAAAAAATTTAAGGGGAAGTACAGCTAGGCTTGCCACCTTTTCATCAAGCCAAACCCGAACATTTTCGCGGCGCACGGCAATTTTTTTGTAGTACACGCTATAGGA
The DNA here is from genome assembly GCA_029206835.1 of Rana muscosa. Classification (NCBI taxonomy): domain Eukaryota; kingdom Metazoa; phylum Chordata; class Amphibia; order Anura; family Ranidae; genus Rana; species Rana muscosa. The sequence goes on along the minus strand of CM055118.1, from coordinate 527,090,829 downwards.
TTGTAAAATACCTGGGACACCTTTTGAGTTACCCAAACAGAGTAGTAATGAGGTGTGCGACAATGAACAGTGGCTGTGGCCAAATTGCATTAACAGTGGGGGGACTTAAAGGGGCTTAGTTAAATAAAACTAAAGCATTCGTGTACTCATAAAATTTTATTTAATTAATAAAAGAAATGTCAGTTAAAATATGAAACTAACCCACCTTAAAAGTGGACAATGTCAGCCAGTAGAGCAGTGGAAGGTGTCAGTAGAGCAGTGGAAGGTGTCAGTAGAGCAGTGGAAGGTGTCAGTAGAGCAGTGGAAGGTGTCAGTAGGGCAGTGGAAGGTGTCAGTAGGGCAGTGGAAGGTGTCAGTAGGGCAGTGGAAGGTGTCAGTAGGGCAGTGGACGGTGTCAGTAGGGCAGTGGAAGGTGTCAGTAGAGCAGTGGAAGGTGTCAGTAGAGCAGTGGACGGTGTCAGTAGAACAGTGGAAGGTGTCAGTAGAACAGTGGAAGGTGTCAGTAGAACAGTGGAAGGTGTCAGTAGAGCAGTGGACGGTGTCAGTAGAGCAGTGTACCTCAATCCAAAAACCTGAATCAGCTCTACTGAACCCAACCCCATACAAACTGTTCACAAAGTGGCACTGTACAATCTACAACCCTTTCAAGCACCTTTTCATTACAAAAAAAATCCCCAAAAATTCAAAAGCAATCCACAGGCACCCACAAATAGAGAAGAAAATAACCGATTAAATATCAGTTATTGGGGAGGCACAAATATTGTGCCTCCCCAATAGAGACCTCCATTACAGCGAGACAAAAAAAAACCTTACCTTCCAGGAGCCGCTGTAAAGATGTGTGTGTGAACCTGTTAGGGGGCAGAGTCTGTAATATCATGCTTTCTCCTGCAAAAGCATCCCTGGTTGCTAGGACACCAGTCCAGTGGCCCTCCATTCACTGTCTCTGGTGGCATCTGTGGCATCGGCGCAGGCGGCTGGGTTGGGGAGAGAGAGCGCACAGACAGACAGTGCAGCATGACCCGGCTGCAGGACATTAGCCCCGCTGGAGCGGGGGAAGAAATGGAGGGTTTGCATGCTGTTTGGGGGGGGTAGCTGACAGAGGGGGGGTGGCTTACAGAGAGGTGCGGGCTGACAGAAGAGGGGGGTTCCTGTCAGAGAGGGGGGCTGACAGGGAGGGTTGCTGACATAGAGGGGGCTGACAGGGAGGGTTGCTGACATAGAGGGGGCTGACAGGGAGGGTTGCTGACATAGAGGGGGCTGACAGGGGGGGTTGCTGACATAGAAGGGGCTGACAGGGAGGGGTTGCTGACATAGAGTGGGCTGACAGGGGGGTTGCTGACATAGAGGGGGCTGACAGGGAGGGTTGCTGACATAGAGGGGCCTGACCTGACAGGGGGGGGTTGTTGACATATAAGGGGCTGACAGGGAGGGGTTGCTGACATAGAGTGGGCTGACAGGGGGGTTTGCTGACATAGAGGGGGCTGACAGAGGATGGGGGTTGCTGACAGAGAGGGGGGCTGACAGGGAGGGTTGCTGACATAGAGGGGGCTGACAGGGAGGGTTGCTGACAGAGGGGGGTGACAGGGAGGGTTGCTGACATAGAGGGGGCTGACAGGGGGGGTTGCTGACATAGAGTGGGCTGACAGGGGGGGTTGTTGACATAGAAGGGGCTGACAGGGAGGGTTGCTGACATAGAGGGGGCTGACAGGGAGGGGTTGCTGACATAGAGTGGGCTGACAGGGGGGTTGCTGACATAGAGGGGGCTGACAGGGAGGGTTGCTGACATAGAGTGGGCTGACAGGGGGGGTTGTTGACATAGAAGGGGCTGACAGGGAGGGGTTGCTGACATAGAGTGGGCTGACAAGGGGGTTTGCTGACATAGAGGGGGCTGACAGAGGATGGGGGTTGCTGACAGAGAGGGGGGCTGACAGGGAGGGTTGCTGACATAGAGGGGGCTGACAGGGAGGGTTGCTGACAGAGGGGGCTGACAGGGAGGGTTGCTGACATAGAGGGGGCTGACAGGGGGGGTTGCTGACATAGAGTGGGCTGACAGGGGGGGTTGTTGACATAGAAGGGGCTGACAGGGAGGGTTGCTGACATAGAGGGGGCTGACAGGGAGGGGTTGCTGACATAGAGTGGGCTGACAGGGGGGTTGCTGACATAGAGGGGGCTGACAGGGAGGGTTGCTGACATAGAGTGGGCTGACAGGGGGGGTTGTTGACATAGAAGGGGCTGACAGGGAGGGGTTGCTGACATAGAGTGGGCTGACAAGGGGGTTGGTGACAGAGAGGGGGGCTGACAGGAGGGTTGCTGACAGAGAGGAGGGTTTGCTGATAGAAGGGGGTTGCTGACAGGGGGGATTGCTGACAGAAGGGGGGTTGCTGACACAGAGGAGGGAGTTTCTGACAGAGAGGGGGGCTGACAGGGGGGGTTGCTGATAGAGGGGTGCTGACAGGGGGGGTTGCTGATAGAAGGGGGGGTTGCTGACAGGGGGGATTGCTGACAGGGGGGATTGCTGACAGGGGGGGGTTGCTGATAGAAGGGGGGTGTGCTGACACAGAGGGGGGAGTTGCTGACAGGGGGGGTTGCTGATAGAGGGGGGCGCTGATAGAAGGGGGGTTGCTGACACAGAGGGGGGAGTTGCTGACAGGGGGGTTGCTGATAGAGGGGGGCGCTGATAGAAGGGGGGTTGCTGATAGAAGGGGGGTTGCTAACACAGAGGGGGGAGTTGCTGACAGGGGGGGTTGCTGATAGAGGAGGGCTGACGGGGCTGGGTTGCTGATAGAGAGGGGGGCTGGCTTACAGAGAAGGACGAGCTGACAGAGGGGGGTGGCTTATATAGAGGGGCGGGCTGACAGAAGGTGGGGGCTTACAGCCGGGCGGGTTGGAGAGCAGATGGCAGAGAGAACTCACCTCAGAGAAACAGCGCGCCAGGCAGGGAGGCGGGACTCCGAGCGGCTGCGATCACCCACAGCCCAGCCCCGCCTCCACATGTGACCATTTACCAGCTCCACCAGGCCAATCACAGACCGGAGCGCGGCACGCACGTGACTCATTCAGCCAGTCACAGGCAGTGTGTGTATGTGACAGTGTATAATGATGGCAGCGGGCTCAGGAATCGATGCGCCCGCTCTAGATGTTGCGGTCGGGGCCACAGGACAGTTGTTGAATTGTTGCTATATGTGTCCGGGTTTCAGGCGGGTTGAAACCCGGGCACATGTGTCAAAAAACGGATTGTCTGGGTCAAAACCGGACAGGTGGCAACCCTAAGTACAGCCAAAGCTTGTTTGGCTGTACTTCTCCTGTGGATCACAGGAGTGCAGTTCGTTCCTGTGACCTGCTGTAGGCTGATGTCACAAAGTCGGTCAAGGCTGGGGAAAGATCGTGACAATATGGTCGGGATTTTCCCACAATTAGCCCTGGTTCACACTGGTGCGATTTGACATGCGATTTGACATGTCAAATTGCATGTCAAATCGGCGAAATTTGCCGCAAATTGCGGCCAATGGCACCGTCCTAATCGGTGCGACGCCGCATCTGCGGCGCTGCACCGATTACAAAAATAAGTTTTTGTACTACTTTTTGCGATTTCAGCCGCGATTTACATTGACATCTGTTTCAGATGTCTTTGAAATCGCGTCCGAAATCGGGACTGCCAGCGGGAGTGAAATCGTGCGAGTTCAGCTGAACTCGCAGGCTTCACTCCCGCAGCCCCAGTGTGAACGTGGGCTTAGGGTTTCCACCTCATCCCTTTAAACCCAAACACATATTAATTACACAGGTTCTGAGGATAATTTAATGCAGATAAGGCACCAAGTGAGTTTAATTACCGTATTTATCGGCGTATAACACGCACCGGCGTATAACACGCACCCCAAGTTTAGGAGGGAATTTTAAGGAAAAAAACTTTTAGGAGGGAAATTCAAGGAAAAAAAACTTACATTTAAATGCAGCATGCAGCCTTGCCCAGTGTCCATCTGCAGCCTTGCCCAGTGTCCATCTGTCCATCTGCAGCCGTGCCCAGTGTCCATCTGTCCATCTGCAGCCTTGCCCAGTGTCCATCTGTCCATCTGCAGCCTTGCCCAGTGTCCATCTGCAGCCGTGCCCAGTGTCCATCTGTCCATCTGCAGCCTTGCCCAGTGTCCATCTGTCCATCTGCAGCCGTGCCCAGTGTCCATCTGTCCATCTGCAGCCTTGCCCAGTGTCCATCTGCAGCCGTGCCCAGTGTCCATCTGTCCATCTGCAGCCTTGCCCAGTGTCCATCTGTCCATCTGCAGCCGTGCCCAGTGTCCATCTGTCCATCTGCAGCCGTGCCCAGTGTTCATCTGTCCATCTGCAGCCTTGCCCAGTGCCTTTGCGATCGTGTCAGTCCCGGCGGTTTTTAAAATTTGGCGCCGATTTCTGTGGAGAGGAGCGAGCGGGGCCGAGTGTACTTCGGCTGGACTCGGCTCCTCTTGCAGTTCCGCCCATCTCCACTGACTGCGCCGCTGACGGAGAAAGCCGAGTGTACTTCGGCTAGACTCGGCTCTGCTCACAGTCACAGGCAGGACTGCGAGAGGAGCCGAGACTAGGCGAAGTACACTCGGCTTTCTCTATGTCAGCGGCGCAGTCAGAGATGGGCGGGACTGCGAGAGGAGCCGAGTAAAGCCGATTGTACTTCGGCTTCGGCTCCGCTCGCTCGTTTTCAGCAGGGGAATTCGACGGAGTATCGGCGTATAACACGCACCCACGATTTTCCCCTGATTTTAAGGGGAAAAAAGTGCGTGTTATACGCCGATAAATACGGTACCACCTTAATTAGCCACAGAACCTGTGTAAATAATTTGTGTTCGGGTTTAAAGGGATGAGGTGGCAACCCTACCTACAACCCAGGACCGGCACCTGTCTCAGCCTCTCAGTGAGCCGCTGAGAGCCTGATCCAGCCGCTCCCACCCCCTCTACAGCCCAGCACCCCAGTAAGCATGGGGGGACAGAGCAGAGAGCAATGACAGTCTCACGGAGATCTGAGAACTGAGGGATCAGCAGAATTTGATTGCTCGGTTCTCAGGCTTAGAGCCGACAGGGGACAGATAGGTAAGTATGATTCTTGCAAAAAAATGCCAAACTTCTCTTTTAAGTCCTTTGCACACACATGCCTCAAAAAAGGGCAGCTTAGTGTGCACTCCTCACAATCCCCTCTGCCCATCACAACCATTGCAACATGATCCCCCATTACATAGGCCAAAGGGGCATAACTTGTTTAGTTACTTAATACACAGACAGATTTTGTAAGTTCTGACTTTGCCTTACACTGCATCTTGTTGCAGAATATTGTAGCACCCTCCCAGACAGGTTGCTAGGAAGGCTAGGGCTGCTCTGGGTTCCACTGATTGCAAGTTTGATTTTTTTTCTCCCTGCCTATGGAGAATTCCAGAATGTAGTGGCTGGAAAGGCAAATCAGCAACCTGAATATTTGTTCTCAGCAAATCTCTGGGGGAGGGTGCCCAGTAGGTGGTGGCAGAGTCCTTGTTGAGGAGAAGTATCCAGCCTGAAGGGCTTTCTCTGTCTCTATGGAAAGTCTGTTGAATGTTGGAAGGTGGCATCCAAGTATCCAGGGAAACTGTGAGTACAGACCTGTGTGCTACTGCTACCCCTTGTACACTAAGGCTAAAGCCCTGTACACACGATCGGTTTCACGGATGAAAACAGTCCGATGGACTGTTTTCATCGGACGAACCGATCGTGTATGGGCCCCATCGGTCTTTTTTCCATCGGTGTGAAAAAATAGAACATGTTTTACATTTTTCCGATGGGAAAAAAAACTATAGCAAAATCCGATCGTCTGTGTGGAACTCCATGGGATAAAAAACCCACGCATGCTCAGACTTAATTATGAGACGGGAGCGCTCGTTCTGGTAAAACTAGCGTTCGTAATGGAGATAGCACATTCGTCATGCTGTAACGGACTGAAAAGCACGGAGACTGAAAAGCACGAATCGGCCCTCACCAAACTTTTACTAACACGCGGTAACATGAAATCAGCAAAAGCAGCCCAAAGGGTGGCGCCATTGGATTTGAACTTCCCTTTTATAGTGCCGTCGTACGTCACGGCGTTTGGGATGATCGTTTTTTGACTGATGGTGTGTAGGCAAGACTGATGGAAGTCAGCTTCATCAGATTTCCGATGGAAAAATACATCGGATTAGAATCCATAGGAAATCCGTTCGTGTGTACAGGGCTTAAAGCTTGCCTGTCCTGGGACATTGCATATGGTGTCTCAGTGCTGTCCATCTTCTGGGCTATTACTAAAGGGACCAGTGGCAGCTGGTGCTCAATTTTCCTGGGGAAGAATGAGGGACAGAGGGACATTGCTCCAAATCAGGGACAGTCCTTCTAAATCAGGGACAGTCGGGAGCTATGCATTACCTTTACATTTTGAAACATTATGATAGCATTTCCTACAAGTGCTTGTTTTTTATAAAAAAAGCAAAAGATGATTAAAAAAAAAAAAAAGTTAAATTCTATCCCCTGGTATTTTATCAGTTGTTTATTGACAGGAATCAAAAGCCGTGGAATACTAGGAAAAGCAAAGGGAATCAATACTTTAAAACAATTTTTTTCTTTAACAATTAACATATTTCATCAATAATTCTGTTAAAGAAAAACTGTCAATGGCAAATATTTGCCTAACATCAATTATAAAGAAGATAAGCACTTTAAAAGATAAATACAACAATTAATTATTTTGTTCTAGATAGCATGTGTTTATGTGTTCGATAACTAGACTTTCATTACAGCTGGTTATCCGTGTACTTTTTTTTTTCCTCTAGAGATACCACTAAAGGTAACAATAACTCTCCAGGAAATGTTTGACAGGCATAAATCAATGTCTGAAGGAATCATAGATCACCTGTGTGCTCCCAGTGAAGGGGTGATACTTGCTTCGGTCACTGCATCTTTGTATATATCCAGCCTTGATAAGCTAGTTTGTGGCTGTGAAGATGGCAACATTGTTATCACATTTGCATTGCATGCTGCCAGGGCACGACTCTTACGAGACCACCCACTTCTTAGAGGTATGTAATTTATATAAGTGACCTTTTATGCATTGGAAGTGTATTTTAGTTAAATTCGGGGATCATAGTTTTCACGCTGCTTCAGGTTCCATGTCAATATCTTTCATAATTACCTATGGTATCCAGTCTACTTCTGTCATTTTTAAGGCTTTCTTCTAGTTTTGTACAGTAAAACCTTGGATTGCAAGCATAATTCATTCCAGAAACATGCTTGGAATCCAAAGCACTTGTATATCAAAGCAAATTTCCCCATAAGAAATAATGGAAACTCAAATGATTCGTTCCACAACCATTTATTCATAAGTCCTTCAGTTTATAGTCCATATAAAAAGAATATAGCAATGGAATAGGTTGTGTAACCATAACATGTCCATCCACAAATGGAAGCCTCCACAAGGGGATTAGAAGCAAAATCCAGCAGGAGCTACAGAGTATAAAAGAGAAAAGAGGAGCCTCTAAGTGTAGCAGTATGTTGCTAAATGTTGTGCCTTCATTAAATGTAACCACATTGCTACACTTAGAGGCACCTCTCTTGTCTTTTATACTCCGTTGTGGCATGACGATACTTGTATATCAAGACATCGCTTGTATATCAAGTCAAAATTAATTTAAAAATGTTGCTTGTCTTGCAAAACGCTCTGAAACCAAGTTACTCTAAAACCAAGGTTTTACTGTATTAATATTATGTATAGAGCCAAGCATTAGAAAGGCTTAATATTTTCACACAGCAATTACCTATCAATTTATACCCATAAACAAAAATACAAAAATGTTTTTTTCTTAAGAGTATATATCAAAAGACATAAATTTACATAGTTAGTCAGGTAGCCACCTAGTTCAAACAACAGTGAAAGATAAAAAAAAACCTCCATATACAGTATCCCACAATTGATTCAGAGGAAGGAAAAAACCCAATAAAGCATTTTGCTCCAGTGGGGGAAAAAAAATCCTCTCTGATTCCCGGGAGGCAATCTGATATTCCCTGGATCAACTACCCCTGGTGTTATTACCTATAAATATTAGTATTCAGTTATATTTTGCGCACTTAGGAATGCATCCAGATCTTTTTTAAAACAATCTCCAGAGCAGGCCACAATTAGTTCTTTAGGGACCTGTTTGATTGCTTTTGGCGCCTCTTAAAGTAGAGGTGAAAGCACAAAATGGGGCGCAGGCTTGTCCTAATACCTATCCAGGGGGTTAGTAAATGTAAAGAATAAAAGATTGCCGCTACTCCCAACCAGCCCAGGTGAAAAAATTATATGACTCCAAGTGACGCACGAATGACCCCTAGGACTAAGCCACTATGGGCGGGGGCGAAATGCATCAGGGTGTATGGATTGGTGGAGACATGTAGGCTGAGGCTGCTCTTTATCGGTCATTCACCTGGGCTGGCCGCGATTAGCGGTGATCCTTTATCCTTCATATTTAGCTCTTTAACTGCTTGCGGACCGCACCATGCACGTGGCAGGGCGGCCGCTCTGTGCCAGATCACATACCTAGTACGTGATCTGACACTTTCAGGTCTGGAGCGAGTGTCCGCCAGGGCCCGCCCATCGTTCGGTAGACAGGCAGAACAGCGGTCTGCCTATGTAAACAAGGCAGACCGCCATTCTGTGAAAGGGGAATGTACTCATCCTGTGTTTCTGCTAAGCAGGAGCATGGATCTTTACCTTCCCCCAGTCAAATCACCTCCCCCACAGTTAGAAAACACTCCCTAGGAACACATTTAACCTTTTGATCGCACCTGATGTTAACCCCCTCCCTGCCAGTGTCATTAGTACAGTGACAGTGCATATTTTTTAGCACTGATCACTGTATTAGTGTCACTGGTCCCCAAAAAGTGTCAGTTAGTGTCCGATTTGTCTGCCGCAATATCGCAGTCCCGCTATAAGTCACTGATCACTGACATTACTAGTAAAAAAATTATAAAAAATAAAAAGGAAAAATACCCCATAGTTTGTAGACGCTATAACGTTTGCACAAACGAATCAATATGCGCTTATTGGGATTTTTTTTACCAAAAATATGTAGCAGAATACATATTGGCCTAAATTGATGAAGAAATCAGATATTTTTTCCATTTTTTTATTGGATATGTTTTATAACAGAAAGTAATAAGTATTGTTTAAAAAAAAAAAAAAAACGGTCTTTTTTTGTTTATAGCGCAAAAAAGTCAAAACGCAGAAGTGATCATACCACCGAAAGAAAGCTCTATTTATGGGAAAAGAAAGGACAAACAATTTATTTGGGTACAGCGTCGAATGACCGCACAATTGTCAGTTAAAGTAGCGCAGTGCCGTATTGCAAAAAATGGTGGGAGGTAAACCTTCCGGGGCTGAAGTGGTTAAGGCAGTGGTTCTCAACTCCTGTCCTCGGGACCCACTAACAGGCCAGATTTTAAGTATTACCTTGGGGAGATGCAGACTAGAATACTGCAATCCCTGAGCAGCAAATTATATCACCTGTGATGCATTTCAGTTATCTTGCAAACCTGGCCTGTTGGTGGGCCCTGAGGACTGGAGTTGAGAACCACTGGGTTAAGGAGTCTATTCCACATTTTCACAGCTCTTTCTTTAAAGAAGCCTTGTCTGTATATGAAGGTTACATCTCTTTTCCTCCACATGTAATTTAGAACACTTACCTATGTTTCCTCTGTCGAGTATAAAAACATTTAAAATACCCCAGCCACACATAAGACTAGCCTCTAAAGAAATACAAAAACAAAGGTAAAAAAAAAAAAAAAACATAAAGGAATTCCATAGAAGTCCCCTTACGGGATTTATATATTCTGAGTCAGGACTCCAGATCCATTATCTGCCTTAAATGGCAAATCAAATCACTGTATTATAAATTATGTAGTGACTTCTCTAGAACTGGTCATCAGGCTTGTATTGTTGATGTACAAAGAAAGAAATGTTCATAAAACCCTGGGTGCAGGTATAACTGTGAGGCATATATAGTAACTACCCAATGCAATACATTCTTAAGCCTTGTACACACAGCCGGTTTTCTCGGCAAGAAAACTGCTGGGAGAGCTTTTTGCCGAGAAAACCGTTCATGTGTATGGTTTCTCGTCGGGAAAACTGCCGGGAATCTCGACGAGAAAAATAGAGAACCTGCTCTCTATTTTCTCGTCGGGATTCTCGACGGCCTGTTTACCGACGAGAAAACCGTGCGTGTGTACGAGGCTTGTATGCTTACCTGTCCCCAGGTAAGCCCGCGCATGCTCGATGAGACTTCGACGCATGCGAGGTAGCTTACAAGGGTAGTGTAGGGTGTAGCAAGATGGCGGCGACGGCATCAAATGTGACTAGCGCATGCTCGTCGTAGTCGATGACGTCACTGCATTCTTGCCATTCAAAAGAACAGCGGTTCTGAATGTGCTGTGTGTACACTCGGTGAGCAAGAAAAGCTTGCCAGGAATCTCGCCTGGAAAACCCAATTTTTTTTTTCCCGACGAGATTCCCACCCGTGTGTACAGGGCTTATGAGGCAATTCTGAAACCAAAGACTGTCAGCATATTGAATTTGTAAGGTTTTTGCACACAGCAGCGGGCACCTTTAAAGTGGTTGTAAACCTCAGAAATGAAATATGAACAAAACATATCCCTCTATACTGTGTACTTGTCTCAATCCAGAGCATTAAGTGTGATTTCTGTCTGCTGCCTCGTTCCTCTGCTATCTGTATAGGTCCCTTCTGACAAGCTTTCCTGACACCAAGAGATAAAAAGGTGACAGGAGAGAGAGCTTCAGCACACAGCCTGGGATTGACAGCCAGGATATTTTTATATATGTTACTTTTTTTACTTTTGCGACATTACATTGATTTACCATTTAATATTTTCGATATGTTCAGGGTTTCAAAACACTAGCAATTTTAAATATTCTTCAAAACTCCCACAGCACACTTGCAAATCTCACGCGGCACACAGTTTGAGAATCACTGCTCAAAGGCCACTTTCACACTGGGGACACCTGTGCATCAGCGCTAAAGCGCCGCTCGCTTTAGCAGTGCTTTAGCTCTGTTTAACCACTTGCCGATATATACGTCGTCAGAATATCTCTCCGGCAAAAAATGACGTACCTGTACGGACGCTATCGCGGCGAGGAGAGGCAGAACGGGGAACTGCCTATGTAAACAAGGCATTTCCCTGTTCTGCCTAGTGACATGGCAGGGATCTACTGCTCCCAGTAATTGGGAACAGTGATCTCTGTCATGTTACAGTAAGCCCATTCCCCACAGTTAGAACACGCTGAGGGAACACATTTAACCCCTTGATCGCCCCCTAGTGTTAACCCCTTCCCAGCCAGTGTAATTTTTACATTGATCAGTGTATTTTTTCTAGCACTGATCAATGTAATAATGTCACTGGTCCCCAAAAAGTAAAAACAATAAAAAAAAAATAAAAGTCCTTAAATCGATCCTGTAGTTTATAGACGCGATAACTTTTGTGCAAACCCATCAATATACGCCTATTGCGATTTTTTCCCCAAAAAAATATGTAGAAGGATATATATCAGTCTAAACTGATGAATAAATTAGTTTTGCTTTTTTTTTTTTTGGATACGTGTTATAGCAGAAAGTAAAATATTATTATTTTTTTTTCAAAATTGTTTTTTTTTTTTTGTAGCGCAAAGAATTTAATCCGCAGAGGTGAGCAAATACAACATTTTGTTTGGTTACAGCATCACACGACCGTGCAATTGTTAGTTAAATCGATGCAGTGCCGTATCGCAAAAAATGCTCTGGTCGTTAAGGGGGTAAAAGTGGTTAAGCAGCCATTTTTGGCCGGTAGTGAGGCGCTTTAAAACCCCGCTAGCGGCCGAAGAAGGGGTTAAAAACGCCCTTGTTGCATCGCTAGGGAAGTGCTTTTCAGGCACTTCAGAAGCGATGCCCATTCATTTCAATGAGCTAGGACGTTTTGGGAGCGCTGTATACAGCGCTCCCAAACCGCCCCAAAGATGCTGCTTGCAGGACTTTTTCTAACGTCCTGCAAGCGCACCGCCCCAATGCGAAAGCACTCGGTCCTTCACATTCAGGCGGTATGGGAGTCCGTTTTCAGGTGCTTTACAGGCGATATTTCTACGCCTGAAAACTGCCTCAGTGTGAAAGGGGTCTAAGGACATTTACTAACACTTAAATATTTGATGGTTACTACTGGTGCTTTGGTCAACTGCATCAACAGCAAACCTAAGCATCATCTGTGGTAGCAGAGAATGGATGACAAGCTATCCTATCATAGCATTTAAGAGGCAGGAAATGTCTGCTGATTGGGAAACCTGCCATCTTGGAAAGTATAGAAATAAAGGTAATGTCTAGTGATTAAAGGAGCTTCATAATGACATTCTAGATGAAAAATGGTGAGGCCATTCTCCAGACATTGATGACAGAAGAGAGCAAGGGTAATAATGACATTGGTACAATGATATATAGGGCAGTGCAGGCTAGGTAGACTCATCGATCATCTGCGTTTCAATGCCTTGGATTAGATATGTTGTCCATAGTAACAAATGAGAACGCTTGCTTCTGTTGTCCAATCAGAACGTCATCTAAAATTTAACTGTCTGTTCCAGGAAAAAGCTCAACGTACTTTTTATATGATTGTAAAAATCAGCACACAATTTTAGCTATTGACATCTATGTTTGGCTAGCTATGTCAGATACATTTGATATAGTTATCCTATGTTAGGGACATGAATCTTTGAAATAAGTCGTTTATTGATTTATATGATTGTTGTTTTTGCAGAAAGTTTTGATTTTTTCTTGGATCAGTACTGAATAAAATAACAGTGATTTTTATTATTATTGTTTCCTTGTCCTCAGGCTCGTTACCGCATAAAATATTTGGAGGCCATGACTGCAGCGTTACCAGCTTACTTTATCCTCACGCATGTTCAGAGAAGTTTGATCCAAGCTGGCTTATTTCTGGTGATCAGAATTCATCTGTAATCTGGAGAGATGTCTTCACAGGGGAAATATTCCACAAATTCATATTACAGGCTGGAGCAATCCTTAAACTGCTCATTCCCCCAACTGACTACAAAGTGAGAATTATAGTCATGGTGCAGTTTTATTAACTAGTCTTTTATGATATTCCATGTCTACAAAAGAGTGATATATATTAACTTTTTGAATCCAAAACTTGTGTTTATATACTGTGACATATATTATATTTTCAGAACATTGCTAGATTCCTTGCTGTGATATTCCGTTTTAATTATTGATCTGTGCACTTTTGTTTTGGCTCGGTTAAAAATAATTTAAAAAGGCAGCTTTAGGTCAGCTAAAGTTGACATTTAAAAAAATGCCTGACCTTTTGAATAAAATACATAGAACTCTGACAGTCAGCATGCAGCACACAAGTCTCTATCCTTCAGTGGGGAAAAAAAACTACTATAACTGTATAGCTGCTGCCAAGGAAAGAAATATTTGTTGCATTGATGTTTTTCTTGTATTCACTGAATACAAGATAAAATCTATCTATTTATCTATCTATCTATCTATCTATCTATTGATTATTGGACCAATAAAATAAGTCATAGTGTATAAAAAAAAATCAGTTTGCAAGTGCACATTTCCATGTGAAATTGTAAATACAAACTTTGAAGAGGTTGTAAACATCGGAAAAAAATAACAAACTCTGCAAGACAAAGGCATAATGAGCTAGTATGCATCACATACTAGCTCATTATAAAATACTTAGCTTAGAATGATGCCCTCGATCGGTGTAGGCCCTCCGAGTACAGTGCGGACATCTTCCACCGGAGTTACTTCCGGGTTTGCAGGTTCTGCGCTGTGATTGGCTGGAGCCGCGATGACGCATACGCACGGGAGCCACCGGTCACGGCACGACTCCTAAAGAAACGGCACGAGCGGCCTGTTTCTTCAGTGGGAATGCGCATATACTGAATATCTCCTAAACTATGCAAGTTTAGGAGATATTCAAGGTACCTACAAGTAAGCCTTGTTATAGGCTTACCTGTAGGTAAAAGTGGTGTAACAGGGTTTACAACCACTTTAAGAGACATTGATTGCTGCAATTCAAAAAATGCCCTTAAAGCACTAGTAAAGCTGGCCACTCACAGCGCCAAAGCCCCCAAACCCGGAAGAAAGACCAGAGGAAGATGTCAGCCCTCTCAGCGGTGACAGCGTGCCACAGTAAGGGCTTCATTCTGAGGTAAGTATTTCATAATGTGCTAGTATGTGATGCATACTAGCACTATTATGCCATTGTCTTACGGGTGTTTTTTTTCTTTCATTCTGTAGCGGTTGAAAACAAATGCAGTTTATTTTGCCGTTAAATGACAGGTCCTGGCTGCTTCTAAGCAGCTAAGGATCCCCTTTATCTGTACCAGACCCTTATCCTAAAATAGGGTATTTTATAGATGGTAGAGCCCCCCCCCCCAAACACACACACACACAAAAAAAACAGTAAGGGGTGCCTCCTGAAAGTACATACCAGACCCTTAACCTTGATGAGGGTCTGCTATGGATATCAAAGGGAATCCTCGCAAAAAAAAAGAAGAAAATAGCACACCCCAGCCTTCAGGTCTTGTATGAATTTTAAGATGGAATTTCATACAAAAAAAACACAAAAAAATTGTGTTGCCCCCTCCCACATAATCCACACCGGACCCTTATCTGAGCATGCATCCTGGCTGTGTGCACCCCTCCCTCCTGAACCATACCAGGCCACATGCCCTCAACATGGGGGAGTACCTTGCCAGCACCTTGTCCTCATGTTGATAAGGACAAGGGCCTCATCCTCACAACCCTAGCCCAGTGGTTGTGGGGGTCTTTCTTTAAAAATAAGGAAGCACCAAGGTATTGGTCCCTGTCCCCCCATGTGAATGAGTAAGGGGAACTCCTACTTATTAAAATAAAAAGGCAAATAGTAAATAAAGACACTTTTTGACAAGGCTAAAAAGTCTAAAAAAAATTATCTAATATCAATCATGTCATCAAGTTTTACAGATCCTCCTCAGTCACTGCTAATGATGCCTACTCACTTGCCAAAAGAAAAAACCCAGCGGCCGACACATCAAATCCTGTCGCTCCTCTCAGTGAATTACAGCTACCTGAGCTGTCTTATGGAATTTAAACAAAGGGGTGGGAATACCTGTAGATTTCATTGACCAAATATGGCCATGGGGTCACAATTCCTGCCCCTTTGTTTACATGACTCAGGGTCCCCGACAAACAAATGAATGGGGCCAGGTGACATCATTGCTTGCTAAAAACAAAGCAGGTGATTACAACTATTGACAGGAAGAAGAAGTTGACAATATATAGTAGTGTTAGAAAAAACACTACTCTATATAATGATTAGTTCTGTTGAGTGAGCTAACAGTCCAGCATTCACTCGAATATGCAAAGTTTGTTCCGAAGTTGTGTTCGTTCCAAGCAGAGATCTCATCCCTAGCAGTTAGTGCTTCTGCCATGTAACACTGGGGTTCCTAGTTTGAATCCTAGCTACAGTATGCATGTCCTCCCTTTTGTCATATGTTTATCTTATATGTTAGATGCATTTTAGTGAATGCCAGATTGAACTTGTTGTGTAAGGACTTTCTGTCCCAATTTTATTAAAAAGAAAAACAAAGTCTTGACAGCAGGTTGCCCATGCAGGGGTTTTCCAACAGCAAACAAATAACAGAAACATGCTAAGACACCTGACCCTCTTCAACAGAACTGCTTGTCAGGACCCGGGATCTGAACCTGCATGTCTGGCGATGCCTGTTCTTGCTGAGCCTTCTGGGATGCTGGACAGCTCCCTGGACAATTCCTTCAATCTTGCCTTGAACAGTGTTTTTCTTGAACCTTGAACACTTTGCTCCTCCCATGGACTTCCAGATTTAAAGCGGAAGTAAACCCATTGATTTAACAGTTTAAAAAATCAGTTACATTCCCTGCATGCCGAGAATGCCAACTGTCACATTGGTTGTGCTCTTAACCAAACTGTCAAACCTTCCAATGGCTGGTGTCATAACTGATCACATGTGCAGCATCATGGCAGTTGAAGATTAAACAGAGGCCAAGATGGCAGCTTCCTTGCCTGAAAATGATATCAGGGTTTACTTCCACTTTAAGCCATGTCTCTGCACTTTCTGTTTGCCACATTATTGTGCTCTTTCCAGCCAATATCTCACTTTTGTCGCTCTTGCTGCCTTCCGTATCTTCACTACCACTCGTTACTGACCTTTGGCTTGTTCCTTTACTATACTTCTGCTTGATCCCAACCTGCAACCACTCATTACCAACCTTTGGCTTGTTTACTGACTACGCTTCTGTCTATCCCTACCGGCTATATCTGCTACCGGATCCCAGCTTGCTCACCTCCTGATGAGGCGATCATGAGGACTGCAACCTGGTACTAACATGCAGAAAAACCCATCTCAGCCCTCAGGAGCTCTGGTGAACACCCGTTAGTACTTAGACTCTGCACCTCAGGTGAACCTGTGTCATCTGCCAGAGTGACCTGCTTCTGTACTTATCCAGCTGTTCGGTGGGTGCCTCTCTACTGCTTTAGCTACTGACCTCTGAGCCTGACTCCAGACCATGACACCACTGCTCTTGTCCTTGGTCTCCCAGACCATGGGCTCTTCAGGCTTACTCAGACTTAGCTACAGCACCCTGCTGCACAAGCCCACTCATGACCCCTAGATGGGGTTCTCCCAGCATCCTTTCATTCCTGACACTTGAACTCGCTAGTTGCCTCAGCTCTCTCACTCCTGCCAACTCACTCAGCTGTAGGCATTTTCTCCCACATGTGGTACTGTCTCCCAAGTGCTTCACCTCTCCTGGCTGGAACACACACCTCTCCAAACAAGGGCATACACTTATCTCCATGCAAGGGCTCTGAGCTATTTCCAGCTCCTGGCTTATAACAAGTGTAAACACCTGGACACACATATCCCCTGCAGGGCTACAGGAAGACCTGGAGACAAGATTGAAGGCTTCACCCCACCAAAGACACTTTGAAGCCCTCAAGCTCCAGGCCCCGATCCAAGATTACAAAACCTGGAGAAAGCGGTAAACACAATTTTCTCCACTCACAATAAACACTCCAGAGCCCTGCACTCTGCATTAGTACTAATCCTAATATGTATCTATGCAAGTGAGATAGGGACTATAGATTATAGGCTCTATGTAAATGTACAGTTTGTAAAATTGTTGGCATTATATAAATACAGTGGAAAGAAAACGTATTTCAACCCCTTGGAAAAAGTATGTGAACCCACTGAAATTATTATTTTATTTTTTTCAAAAATTGACACTAGCTTTCTTTTTGTTCAGATAACATCTGCATCTATTGCTCTTTTTTTAATTTACAGGTATTAGCAATTACATTAGATATATTTAATACCGATTTATATTAAAACTAGGCATTTTGTAAATTTCTTAGTGAATGTAATCAATTAGCATATTATATCTTGCCCACATAGTGTTTAGCAACACTGCTAGGGATGAGCTTCGTGTTCGAGTCGAACATACGTTCGACTCGAACATCGGCTGTTCGATCGTTCGACGAAGATCGAACGATTTGGGCCGTTCGCGCAAAATTCGAGTGACGCGAACGGCCCACAATGCACTACGCCATCGCAGTGTCATCCAGGCGCTGTGATTGGCCAAGCATGCACTGTGACCCCGCATGCTTGGCCAATCACAGCGCCGGCAGCGAGGAGAGCAATGATTGGCCACAGGCAGGATGCCTGTGGCCAATTATTGCTGAGGGTGTTTAGTACACGCCCCACACTATAAAAGGCCGCCAGCACGGCGGCCTAGTGTAGTGTGTTCCGGAGCAGGGAAAGAGAAGCATAGGCAGGGACAGTGACATTTATTTTTTCTTGCTTAACCTGGATTCCTTTAGTTTAGGGAAAGAGAAGGATAGGTAGGGAGAGTGTCAGTGTGTTTTACTGTGCGAATCCTTGTTTCTAGGGACAGGGAAGGACAGTGAGGGAATTCTCCTTGTGCTATAGTGTGCTTTAAAAAAACATTTTTTCTAGGGACAGAAAACTATAGGTAGGGAGAGTGTCAGTGTGTTTTACTGTGCGAATCCTTGTTTCTAGGGACAGGGAAGGACAGTGAGGGAAATTCTCCTTGTGCTATAGTGTGCTTTAAAAAAACATTTTTTCTAGGGACAGAAAACTATAGGTAGGAAGAGTGTCAGTTTCTTTCACTGTGATAATCCTTGTTTCTAGGGACAGGGAAGGAAAGTGAGGGAAATTCTCCTTGTGCTATAGTGTGCTTTAAAAAAAAAAAAATTTCTAGGGACAGAAAACTATAGGTAGGAAGAGTGTCAGTTTCTTTCACTGTGATAATCCTTGTTTCTAGGGACAGGGAAGGAAAGTGAGGGAAATTCTCCTTGTGCTATAGTGTGCTTTAAAAAAACATTTTTTCTAGGGACAGAAAACTATAGGTAGGAAGAGTGTCAGTTTCTTTCACTGTGATAATCCTTGTTTCTAGGGACAGGGAAGGAAAGTGAGGGAAATTCTCCTTGTGCTATAGTGTGCTTTAAAAAAACATTTTTTCTAGGGACAGAAAACTATAGGTAGGAAGAGTGTCAGTTTCTTTCACTGTGATAATCCTTGTTTCTAGGGACAGGGAAGGAAAGTGAGGGAAATTCTCCTTGTGCTATAGTGTGCTTTAACCACTTCCCTACCCAGCCATAGACAAATGACGTCCACAGATGGGATCTCCCATCCTGGGTGGACGTCATATGACGTCCTCGGATTTGTAGGGGGATATCTGAATGATGCCTGCAGCTAGAGGCATCATTCAGATATCCTTTTGAAGTGCCAGCGATTCTGTGCACCATAAGAACGATCATAGCGGCGGTTCCGCCGCTTGATCGTTCTTATAGGCGGCGGGAGGGGACACCCCCCCTCCCGCCGCCATCCGGTGCTTCTCCGGGCTCCCCCGTGCGATCGGGGACCCGGAGCGAATCTTCCGGCATCGTTGGTGGAGTCACGTGATGAGCATAGAGATGACTGGTGACCAGATGGTCACCAGTCATCTCTATGATCGTCGGAGGCCCGGGCGCGATGTGATGACGTCACGCCCGGGTCTCAAAAATGTAAACAAAGCCGCCGTTGCGGCTGTAAGTATGAAATCAGTGAAAAAATTTTCACTGATCTCATGCTTTCCAGCCTGGAGGAGAGATGTGGAGTCTTATTGACCCCGCATCTCTCAATAAAGAGAACCTGTCACACACATTCCTATTACAAGGGATGTTTACATTCCTTGTAATAGGAATAAAAGTGATCAAAAAAAAAAAAAAAAGTAAAATCATTGTAAAAAAATAAATAAATAAGTAAGTTAAATAAATAATAAAAAAAAATATTAAAACGCCCCTGTCCCCGGTAGCTCGCGATCAGAAGCGAATGCACACGTAAGTCGCCCACATATGTAAACGCCGTTCAAACCACGCATGTGAGGTATCGCCGCGTGCGTTAGAGCGCGTGCAACAATTCTAGCACTAGACCTCCTCTTTAATTCTAACCTGGTAACCTGTAAAAAAAAATTTAAGCGTCGCCTATGGAGATTTTTAAGTACCGAAGTTTGGCGCCATTCCATGAGTGTGCGCAATTTTAAAGCGTGACATCTTAGGTATCTATTTACTCGGCGTAACATTATCTTTCATATGTTCCCAAAAAATTGGGCTAACTTTACTGTTTTGTTATTTTTTAATTCATGAAACCATTTTTTTTTTTTTAAAAAGGCGTTTGAAAAATTATTGCGCAAATATTGTGCAAGAAAAAATGTTGCAATGACCGTCATTTTATTCCCTAGGGTGTCTGCTAAAAAAACATATATAATGTTTGGGGGTTCTGAGTAATTTTCTAGCAAAAGAATGATGATATGTACATGTAGGAGAGAAGTGCCAAAATAGGCCCGGTATTGAATAGGTTCAAAAAGCCCTGTATTGAAGTGGTTAAAAAAACATTTTTTCTAGGGACAGAAAACTATAGGTAGGAAGAGTGTCAGTTTCTTTCACTGTGATAATCCTTGTTTCTAGGGACAGGGAAGGAAAGTGAGGGAAATTCTCCTTGTGCTATAGTGTGCTTTAAAAAAACATTTTTTCTAGGGACAGAAAACTATAGGTAGGAAGAGTGTCAGTTTCTTTCACTGTGATAATCCTTGTTTCTAGGGACAGGGAAGGAAAGTGAGGGAAATTCTCCTTGTGCTATAGTGTGCTTTAAAAAAACATTTTTTCTAGGGACAGAAAACTATAGGTAGGAAGAGTGTCAGTTTCTTTCACTGTGATAATCCTTGTTTCTAGGGACAGGGAAGGAAAGTGAG
The DNA here is from genome assembly GCA_029206835.1 of Rana muscosa. Classification (NCBI taxonomy): domain Eukaryota; kingdom Metazoa; phylum Chordata; class Amphibia; order Anura; family Ranidae; genus Rana; species Rana muscosa. The sequence continues at coordinate 527,070,475 of CM055118.1, read as the reverse complement.
GGAAATTCTCCTTGTGCTATAGTGTGCTTTAAAAAAACATTTTTTCTAGGGACAGAAAACTATAGGTAGGAAGAGTGTCAGTTTCTTTCACTGTGATAATCCTTGTTTCTAGGGACAGGGAAGGAAAGTGAGGGAAATTCTCCTTGTGCTATAGTGTGCTTTAAAAAAACATTTTTTCTAGGGACAGAAAACTATAGGTAGGAAGAGTGTCAGTTTCTTTCACTGTGATAATCCTTGTTTCTAGGGACAGGGAAGGAAAGTGAGGGAAATTCTCCTTGTGCTATAGTGTGCTTTAAAAAAACATTTTTTCTAGGGACAGAAAACTATAGGTAGGAAGAGTGTCAGTTTCTTTCACTGTGATAATCCTTGTTTCTAGGGACAGGGAAGGAAAGTGAGGGAAATTCTCCTTGTGCTATAGTGTGCTTTAAAAAAACATTTTTTCTAGGGACAGAAAACTATAGGTAGGAAGAGTGTCAGTTTCTTTCACTGTGATAATCCTTGTTTCTAGGGACAGGGAAGGAAAGTGAGGGAAATTCTCCTTGTGCTATAGTGTGCTTTAAAAAAACATTTTTTCTAGGGACAGAAAACTATAGGTAGGAAGAGTGTCAGTTTCTTTCACTGTGATAATCCTTGTTTCTAGGGACAGGGAAGGACAGTGAGGGAAATTCTCCTTGTGCTATAGTGTGCTAAAGCATTCCTCATCAACCATCTTTGAAATCCTTGTTTTTTTGGACAGTCAGGGAAATTGTCGTTGTGCTATTCTGTGCAAAAGCAATCATCCTCAACCATATTTAGAAATCCTTAAGTAAAGGGACAGAGAAGGACACCTGAAGGTAGCCCTTATTGCTTTTTTCCCATCTCCCTGCAGGCCATCTATTAGAATGTCTGGAAGGCAAACAAGGAGAGGCAGACAGTCAGGAGGCAATAAAAGAGGGCAAGCAGGCTCTGTGTCTGGGGGCAACAGTGCTGGTCGTGGACGCGGTGCATTGTCATCAGCACATGGCCATGGGACACGCTTGTCCTTCTTTTCGGCAGCTGGACATGTTGAGCCACATCATGCCGAAGACTTGGTAGAGTGGATGACCAAGCCCTCCTCCTCCTCCTCATCCTCTCTCACCCAGGCTCAGGGTACTGGAAAAGCAGCTGCCAAAGCGTCCTCTTCCCTGGTATCAATGTCAGACTCATCATCAGTCACTCCTTCCCTAGACCCACCATGTCCTCCTCCTGAGGAGTCCCCCGAACTGTTTGAGCACAGTGTTGGGTACATGCTCCAGGAGGATGCCCAGTGTTTCGAAGGGTCTGATGATGAAACCCAGCTACAGGAAGGCAGTAGCGTGAGAGCAGACAGAGGGGATGCTCAAGAAGGACACCAATCTGGCAGTCATGTTCCAGCAGCTGCAGCATACTGCCAGATTGGCTCCAGTGATGAGGAGGGAGGGGATGATGAGGTCACTGACTCCACGTGGGTGCCTAATAGGAGAGAGGAGGAGGAGGAGGATGAGGAGGAGGCACATCTCCAACGAGGCAGGATGCCCTTTGGTGGCCAGCGTAAGGGCAGTACACCGACGGAATCACACCGCAGAGCTCCGCCTGTGCAGGGCGCTGCCTCTGCCCGTCATTCAAAAAGTTCTTTGGTGTGGGCCTTTTTTGAGGCTAGTGCATCAGATCGCACAGCTGCTGTTTGCAACATATGTCTCAAGCGTATATCGCGTGGCCAAAACATCAGCCGCTTGGGTACCACATGCCTGACCAGACATATGTTGACCTGTCATGCAGCTCGTTGGCAAGCCTACCTCAAAGACCCACACCAAAGAACAAAGCGGACCTCTCCTTGCACCGCATCAGCTGGGATCTCCAACCCCACTATAACTTCAGTCCTCTCTGAAACATGCACTGAGAGGAATGAAGGTGTAGAATTAGGTGTGTCACAGCCAAGTACTTGCGGCCACTCTGCTAGCAGTACACCGACGTCCGATTCTAGCAGGCAAATTTCCCTGCCCCAGCTGCTGGACCGTCGAAAGAAGTTCACTCCCAGCCATCCACATGCCCAGCGGTTGAATGCTAGCTTGGCTAAATTGCTAGCGCTTCAACTGCTGCCTTTTCAGTTGGTAGACTCGCCCCCCTTCCGTGAGTTTGTGCAATGTGCGGTTCCTCAGTGGCAGGTTCCCAAACGCCACTTTTTCTCACGGAAGGCTATTCCGGCTCTCTACCGGCATGTGGAAGGCAATGTCTTGGCCTCGCTGGACAGGGCGGTCAGCGGTAAGGTGCATATTACCGCTGACTCATGGTCCAGCAGGCATGGACAGGGACGTTACCTTTCTTTCACGGCCCATTGGGTCACTCTTTTGGCAGCTGGGAAGGATGCAGGACAAGGTGCAGTAGTGTTGGAGGTTGTTCCACCGCTACGCCTCCAAAATGCTACTACTGGTTGTGACACACCTCTCTCCTCCACCCCCTCCTCTTCTTCTTCCTCCATGGCCTCTTCCTGTGGTTTGTCCTCGGAACCAGCGGTGCTCCGTAGGCGTTCAAGGGGCTACGCAAGTATGCAGGCAAAAAGATGCCATGCCGTGCTTGCGCTGGTGTGTTTGGGGGACAGAAGCCACACTGGGGCAGAGGTCCTGTCTGCTCTGCAGGGCCAGGCCGAGAGGTGGTTGACGCCACGCCAGCTTAAGCCAGGAATGGTGGTTTGCGACAATGGCACCAACCTCCTCTCCGCCCTCCGACAGGGACAACTGACCCATGTGCCCTGTGTGGCTCACGTCCTTAACCTGGTGGTGCAGCGGTTCTTGGGCAGGTACCCGGGCTTACAGGATGTCCTGAGGCAGGCCAGGAAAGTCTGTGTGCATTTCCGCAGATCTTATAATGCCAGTGCTCGCCTGGCTGAGCTGCAAAAGGAGTTGAACCTGCCCAAGAACCGCCTTATATGTGACATGCCCACCAGGTGGAACTCAACGTTGGCCATGCTGCAGTGGCTGCACACGCAGCAGAGGGCCATCAATGAGTACCTGTGCGACTACGGCACCAGGACAGGGTCAGGGGAGCTTGGTTTTTTTTCTCCACGCCAGTGGGGCATGATCAGGGATGCATGCACTGTCCTGGCACCATTTGAGGAGGCCACGAGGATGGTGAGCAGTGACAGTGCATGCATCAGTGACACTGTACCTCTTGTCCACCTGTTGGAGCACACGCTGCGTGGAATAATGGACAGGGCACTTGAGGCAGAACAGAGGCAGGAAGAGGAGGACTTCCTTGCCTCTCAAGGCCCCCTTTACCCAGACAGTGTTCCTTCTGTCCCACCCATCGCACAGGAAGAGGACGAGGAGGAGGAGGAGGAGGAGGAGGAGGATTGTGTCAGCATGGAGGTGGAGGCTGGCACTCAGCATCATCAGCAGCAGTCTTTTAGGGATGATTTACAGTCCCAAGAAACCAGTGGACTTGTACGTGGCTGGGAGGAGGTGGCTGCGGATCATGTCGTCCTTAGTGACCCAGAGGACTCCGGACCGAATGCCTCAGCAAACCTACGCTGCATGGCCTCCCTGATCCTGCAAAGTCTGCGGAAGGATCCTCGTATTCTTCGGATCAAGGAGAGGGACCATTACTGGCTGGCCACTCTCCTTGATCCACGGTACAAGGGTAAGGTTGCGGACCTTATGTTACCGTCGCAGAGGGAGCAGAGGATGAGACAACTCCGGGAGGCCTTGCAGAAAGGTCTGTGCAACGCGTTCCCAGAGACTGGGAGGTTACAAACTCCTGGTCCTGGACAACGAGTTGCTGAGGCTTCGGCCAGTCAAAGAAGGAGCGGTGGGGAAGGTGGCCATCTGACCGATGCGTTCAGACAATTCTTTAGTCCGCAGCCCCAAAGTATGATCGGTTCCAGCAACCATCGCCAGCGTCTGATAAACATGGTGCAGGAATATCTAGGGGCAAGGTCAGACTTGGACACCTTCCCCACCGAAAATCCTCTGGCTTACTGGGTCTTGAGGATGGATCACTGGCCAGAGCTTGCACAGTATGCAATTGAGCTACTGGCCTGTCCTGCATCCAGCGTTCTTTCGGAACGCACATTCAGTGCTGCTGGAGGATTTGTCACGGATCACAGGGTGCGCCTGTCCACCGACTCGGTTGATCGACTGACTTTCATCAAGATGAACCAGTCTTGGATCACCACCAGCTACCACACACCTGATGCTGATATAACAGACTAATTGATTTTAACATGTCACATCCCTTCAAGACTGATGCTGATGCTGAGTGCCTGTGCTGTTATGTTGACTGGCTATCCTCCTCCTCCGAGTCCTCAATGATACGATTGATGATGATAGCTTGGAAGATCATTTTTGTTTATGGGTGCCGCCACCAGTGGCTAAGGCCCAATTTTTCAGCCCCTGTTTTACAGGGGCGTGTAATTACAATTTTTTTAGCAATAATTTGCCATAGGGCTCATTGCTGTGCTCCAAGTACAGTATCTGTGAGGGGTTGTAGTGTTGTGCCACCAGTGCCTAAGGCCCAATTTTTCAGCCCCTGTTCAACAGGGGCATGCAATTACAATTCTTGATCTAATAATTCACAGCAGGGCCCATTGCTGCACCCACCAAGAGTAACTCTGAGGGCTTACAGTGTTGTGGCAACGCCACCACCACCACGAAAGGCCCAATTTTTCAGCCCCTGTTCAAAAGGGGCATGTAATTACAATTCTTGATCTAATAATTCACAGCAGGGCCCATTGCTGCACCCACCAAGAGTAACTCTGAGGGCTTACAGTGTTGTGGCAACGCCACCACCACCACCACCACGAAAGGCCCAATTTTTCAGCCCCTGTTCAAAAGGGGCATGTAATTACAATTCTTGATCTAATAATTCACAGCAGGGCCCATTGCTGCACCCACCAAGAGTAACTCTGAGGGCTTACAGTGTTGTGGCAACGCCACCACCACCACCACCACGAAAGGCCCAATTTTTCAGCCCCTGTTCAAAAGGGGCATGTAATTACAATTCTTGATCTAATAATTCACAGCAGGGCCCATTGCTGCACCCACCAAGAGTAACTCTGAGGGCTTACAGTGTTGTGGCAACACCACCACCACCACCACGAAAGGCCCAATTTTTCAGCCCCTGTTCAACAGGGGCATGCAATTACAATTCTTGATCTAATAATTCACAGCAGGGCCCATTGCTGCACCCACCAAGAGTAACTGTCAGGGCTTACAGTGTTGTGGCACCAGCACCACCATCAAAGGCCCAATTTTTACTACCACTGTTCAACAATTATATGTAATTAAAATTCCTGATATAATAGTTGACAGCAGGGCGTTCCAGCACCAACCAAGAGTAACTGTGAGTGCTTACAGTGTTGTGCCAACACCAACAACTAAGGGGCCTATTTCTGCAGAGTATTGTCATGGATATGCATTAATGTCTGTCTGCCATCTTACCTTCCTCCTCATGTGTTCATCTAGAGACCAGACCTCCTTCACCTGGCTTCCTTTATAATCTCCTCCCAGCCTGACTCCACCCCAGGCCCTATCACTGAACACTATATTAACCTGTGCACTGCAAGCCTGCTTTGCTGATCAACGTGTTTGTTAGGCATTGTGTGTTTGGGTTCCTGCCTGCCGTGTGCTACGTCTGTCTCTCTGTTACGTTATTGGCTTGTCCCCGACCATCCCTGTCTGCTCGTGACCCTTGACCTTCGGCTCGTTCTTCGTTATCCTTGTCTGCTTGTGGCCCCTGACCTTCGGCTTGTTATTCGGTTCTCTCTATCGTGTGCTGCTGCTTCCCCTTATCCTACGGGGCGTGAGCTAGGAAACTCCAGGGGCCGCGACCTGGTCCCAGCCTGCAGCGTAACATCCTCACCACTAGAGGCCCTGGAGAAGACCAGCTGGGTCTTAGACTCCGCGCCCTGGGGAATCTTGGCTCTCGCTTCCGTTGGGATCCCGGTTGTGCTCCTCTGGTCCCGCTTTCCACAACCACCCAGTTTCCTATCCACAGAAGCCAGCCATAGGGTTCACTACCTCGCGGTGCACTCCTGTCCCCCTACGGTGTGCATCTGTCACCTGGCCACAGGTGACCCTGACAGTTTGATCAGCCATGAACCCGGCTGACATCCCGCTACCCGCGGATGATCCATTGCAGGGCATAGTTTGCAGACTTGAAACCCAGGAATCGAATCAGACTCAGGTGATGCGATTCCTCCAGGATCTGGCTTCTCGCTTCGAGCAGCTTCAGGCCTCCTTGGGAACCCTGAATCCGCAACCTCAAATACAATCAGCGGCTGCACCTATTGCACCAGTCGCAGCCACACACTCGCTACAACTGCCAGCTCCGTCCCGTTTCTCTGGGGACTCCAAGGCTTGCAGGGGGTTCCTTAGCCAATGCACGATTCATTTTGAGCTCCAGCCCCAAAACTTCCTGTCTGATCGGGCTAAGGTAGCCTATATCATTTCCCTCCTCTCTGGTGAAGCTTTAGCCTGGGCAGCCCCTCTGTGGGAACTGAATGATCCAGTGGTTTCTAGCCTGTCTGGTTTCTTGAAACTTTTTCGGAATATCTTCGAAGAACCGGCTCGTGTCTCTTCAGCGGCCAGCACCCTTTTACGTCTCCGCCAAGAGTCTGCTTCTGTGGGACAGTATGCCCTTCATTTCCGCATACTGTCGGCTGAGTTGAGCTGGAACAATGAGGCCTTAGTCGCAACCTTTTTGCATGGCCTGTCTGATAGAGTGAAGGATGAATTAGCTGGAAGAACCATCCCCACTGATCTGGCCGGCGTTATCTCCTTGTGTAACCAGATCGATATTCGCTTTCAGGAGAGGACCTTAGAAAAGCAACGCCAGCCCTCCTTGGTTCTTAGTCAGCCTGAGCTCCCCTCTCTTCGACCCGTAGAGCATCTCCTACCAGCTGAGGAACCCATGCAGCTGGGTCGGACCAGGCTATCCCCCGAGGAACGTGCTAGGCGCAGAACTCTTGGTCTGTGTCTTTACTGTGGGGGCAAAGGTCATTTTCGTGACACTTGCTCTCTTTGTCCAGAAAAACGTTCGGGTCCACTTCATCTGGAAAGTGGAGTATTGGACCCAGAAATATCACCTTCCCCTTCTCGTCTTCTGCTTTCTGTGTTCCTTCATGTTGGTGCTTCTTCTCATTCGGTCTCAGCATATCTGGATTCCGGAGCCGCTGGTAATTTCATGGACTGGGAAATCGCATCGTCCATGAGACTTACTCTTTTGCCCCTCACCACGCCATTGGTGGTCTTGGCGATTGATGGTACTGTTCTCCCAGGGGGACCTATCCGCTTCCAGACCCTCCCTGTTAAGATGTCGGTAGGGACACTCCACCAGGAGTGGATATCCTTCCTTATCTTACCCAAGGCCTCAACGCCTATAATTTTGGGTCTCCCATGGTTACAGCTCCATTCTCCTCATGTGGACTGGACTACTGGACAGATCCTGGCTTGGGGTCCCTCCTGTTCCTCCTCCTGTCTACCCAAGGTTGCCCCCTGTGAATCTGAGCCGGTCATTCATTCCAGGTTGCATAACCATTTACATTTCTCTGTCCCTAACCACCCTTGGACGCACAGCCAGGCTAGCTTGTCTACAAGTCCTGCAGTCGCTACGTCTTGCGATGCGATTCAGGTAGTCGCTACACCTGACTCAGCTATTCACTCTGCCTCTGTACTAGTTATGCCAGTCCAGCCCATGCCCAGTGAGCCTCTTACTTTTTCTTGTTCGGGACATTCTGCTTGTCCTTCAGCTATTCAGCTTGACTCCGGCGACATGTCACCTTCTAACCAACCTGACTTCAGGGTTCCACTGACATCTGCCCAGTCTGATGGTCCTGTGCAAGATGACCAGTTCCCCTTTAAGGGTCTAGGGGACCCTCCTCAGATTCCTGTTGATCCTCTCATGCCCTTGCTTATTCCTAGAGAGCCTTTGGTCCTCAATAGATCTTCTTGTCATCTCCCTACCTCGTTTTCGGTCTCTGAGGATAATTTTAAGTACGAGGTTAGACAAGTTCTGGATTCTCGGCTCTGCAGAGGCATTCTTCAGTACCTTGTGCATTGGAGAGGTTTTGGTCCTGAGGAGGCGTCTTGGATCGCTGCATCTGATGTCGCTGCACCTCATCTGTTGAGAAGGTTTCATCAGAGATTTCCCTTTAAGCCTGGGTCCAGGCGGGGGAGGGCCCATAAGAGGGAGGGTACTGTCATGGATATGCATTAATGTCTGTCTGCCATCTTACCTTCCTCCTCATGTGTTCATCTAGAGACCAGACCTCCTTCACCTGGCTTCCTTTATAATCTCCTCCCAGCCTGACTCCACCCCAGGCCCTATCACTGAACACTATATTAACCTGTGCACTGCAAGCCTGCTTTGCTGATCAACGTGTTTGTTAGGCATTGTGTGTTTGGGTTCCTGCCTGCCGTGTGCTACGTCTGTCTCTCTGTTACGTTATTGGCTTGTCCCCGACCATCCCTGTCTGCTCGTGACCCTTGACCTTCGGCTCGTTCTTCGTTATCCTTGTCTGCTTGTGGCCCCTGACCTTCGGCTTGTTATTCGGTTCTCTCTATCGTGTGCTGCTGCTTCCCCTTATCCTACGGGGCGTGAGCTAGGAAACTCCAGGGGCCGCGACCTGGTCCCAGCCTGCAGCGTAACATCCTCACCACTAGAGGCCCTGGAGAAGACCAGCTGGGTCTTAGACTCCGCGCCCTGGGGAATCTTGGCTCTCGCTTCCGTTGGGATCCCGGTTGTGCTCCTCTGGTCCCGCTTTCCACAACCACCCAGTTTCCTATCCACAGAAGCCAGCCATAGGGTTCACTACCTCGCGGTGCACTCCTGTCCCCCTACGGTGTGCATCTGTCACCTGGCCACAGGTGACCCTGACAAGTATATACAGCAGGTCCCTACTTTCAAACATCCAACTTACAAACGACTCCTACTTGCAAACGCAAGAAGACAACAGGAAGTGAGAGGAAATCTACCCCTAGGAAGGAAAATTCTCTCCTGTAAAAATTAATATGGGAGAAAGGTGTCTCCTCTGTACTGATGCTTTATCACCAATCCTTGTTTCAAGAAAAACACCACATTTCAAAAACAGTTGTCATTGGGACGGAAAGTGAGGTGAAATGTTCTGAACAGGGGCACAGACAGCAAAACAAATGTTACAGGGGTGATAAGTTAACCCTTACCTATGTTTTCCAAAAAGTTTAAAAATAGATTTTTGGGCTGGAGCTACACTTAAACAATGTACCTGTTCAAAATTACAAACAGATTCTACATAAGAACAAACCTACAGTCCCTGTCTTGTATGCATCGCCTGTATACGGCTGTTCAGAGTATATAGGGCCTTTTTTATTTTATGTGCGGGGTTCCCCTTAATATCCATACAAGACCCAAAGGGGCTGGTAATGGGCTGGGGTAGGGGGGGGGCATGGGGTAGCTATGCCATTTTTCTTAAAGATTTTCATCCATATTACCGGGACCAGACATTACATTAAAGCCGCAAGCAGTTTTAAATGGCTTTTTTTTCCTTTAGAAGTGTCATTTTGTGCAGGGACAGTTCTAAACACGGGAAACACGTGGCACTTCACAGGCATACTTTAGACACCCCCCAGGTACGATATTTAAAGGAATATTTGACTTTTTTTTTTTCACTTTATGCATCATTAAAATGACTGCTCCCGAAAAACGACCGTTTTTAAAACTTCTTTTTGCATTGATACATGTCCCCTGGTGCACAACCCGGGTTCCCAAACCCTTTTTAGGACAATAACATGCATAATAGTTGTTATAATTAGCACTTTAGAATTCGAACGTTCGCATCCATTGTATTTAATAGGGTTCTAATGTTCGTACGAACTTTCGGTCCGTTCGCGGGTTCTGGTGCGAACCGAACCCGGGGGTGTTCGGCTCATCACTAAACACTGCTAAGAGGACGTGCTGGAGGAGGAAAGGAAGGGAGTGTCAATTACCACTGTGTATATGCTCGCAAGTATGACTGTATAGTCATGTAAACTGCACATATAAAGAAAAGGAGGAAATGAACAGCTTAGAAGGAAAATGAAGTTGAGCATGCTCTGTAGAGGGCACTCGCTGGTCTAGATAATCTCAACCTGCAATGTGACATGGAGATGATAGGAGAGAGAGTTGAAAGATTTTAGTCTGCTGTAGTTCAACCCATGAAAGACATATTTTATTTGTTGAATGTTACTGTTACTTTTCACTGGCTCTTGGTTTATTTCCTATCAAATGAATGGGATACAAGAAAATAATGTTTACAATTAGGTCAGATAACAATTTCTCATTAAAAACATTACTCTAATATTGTGTTCTTCATACATAGGTAAAATTGTTCCAGACAATCTATTGCATCTGCAGTGATAATTCAGTGGCACTTCTGAATCTGCAGGATCGAATATGTTTTTTCCATGCCAGAAAACATCTATTTCCTGTGAAGACCATGAAATGGCACCCTGTGGAAGAGGCTTTGGTTGTTGGTTGTGAAGATGGCTCAGTTTACGTTTGGGAGATAGAAACTGGTAATCCTATATATATGCAATGTATTTTAAGTAAACCTGTGATAGAAATTCATACTTCATAAGATTTAATATGGCACATAACATTAATAAATCACATTTTTATTTTAAGTAAAAAATAAATGTTGAACTAGTGTTCCAAATTTTGAAAAGAAGGGAACTCTCTACTAGGTGCTAACTGGAGGTGTGGTAAGCTATTCAACTAAATATGAATACCAGTACAGAATATAGATATTAAAAAATTTGCCTCCAGAGAATTTTGACTAGAGAATTGCTTAAAACCCCAAGAGTATTATATATGCTTTCCTAAAGCAGAGACCCTGAAGAATAAAAGATGGTATTTTAAATTTTCTATATGTCACATTATAACAAGGGGGCAACCAGAGAGGAGGGGCACAACAAAGACTCTAGAGTCAGGGCTCAGTTGGTTTCTAACAGCTTAGAAACACCTGCTTGTGTCATTAGTACTGGAGGCCTGGCAGCCTGGCAAGATTCTGGTGCAATAGAAAGAGCTATGATTTCAATGCCTGTTTTGTGAAACTTGAAAATTAATATCCTACAAGCGCTTATAGATACAAACATTAATTTGGACTTGCTGCTACTGCTCGCTCAGAATATGTAGATACTTTAGGGTGCATGATCTGACCATGGGTTTACTTCAAGGCCCAGTGTTGGAGATTTTTTTTGGAGGGATTAGTGTACATTCAGAAGGCATGCCTAATGCTCTCTTTTCTCATCTCAGTTATTTGTATGTAGCTAAAAGATGATCGATTTTTAAAGGAGAATTATGGCCAAAGCATTTTTTGGCTCTAATTCTCCTATGGATCACATGAGTGCTATACTTCTGTGACTTGTTTTCAGCCATCAGCGAGTTATAAAGCCCGCTGCTGGCTGATGTCACTTTACAGTCGAGATCCACCCAGATGCCTGGACCAGTAGCTGGCTCAGCCTCTCAGCGAGCCGTTGGAAGACTGAGTTAGCCGCTCCTGCCCCTTCCACAGCCCAGTGCTCCAGTGAGAGCTGGAGGGTCAGAGAAAGGAGCCGGTGCCTTAAAGTCCCTGGCTGTCTGCTCACTGTATACTGAAAACTGAGCGCCTAGTTCTCAGTCTTAGAAGCAGTGGGGGACAAATGCAGCAACCTACCAATGCGTCATCCACCTAGGTGAGTATAATTAAATTTTTTTAAAGAACCCCCCCTATACTTCCCTTATAAACTTCAGTAAAGCTAACATTTTAAACAACAACTACATTATGAACAGGACTACCTTATTAGTATATCACAACCTAAACGTGTACAAAAGTGTTCAACTATATTCTGTCCATCCTCAGGATTCTAGTGTTCTTGTAATATTAGGATAATGTTCTCAAACTCCTCCATAATAAATGTGTGAACATAAAAAACATACAAAGAGATGTTATATGGTAATTAAAGTAGTAATAGTGTTACTAATCCCACAACAGTAAAACCAGTCTGTATATGCAGTAAAAGCATGCTTGTTATACTAGTACATTATTGTGACATTCAGGGCCATCATCCGTGTTGTACAGGCCACACAAGGAGCAAACAATTAGTACTATAAAATCATATGTAGGGACCTCAACCCCCTTCACCTGCCTTCGGCTCCCCGCAGGTAGAGAGGGCACACCACGCCACAAGCCCGTACCCTCCTGTGTAAAGAGGTTGAGCGGTGTTGTTAGCGGGTCTTCACGGCCAGAAACCAGAATCCTCCAGAGAATGATTCTCACCTCTACAATAAACAGAGATAAGTCCTTGTTCCCCCCAGTGACTTGAATGTCCACACCAGCTGCAACTCCAATGTAGAGTTTATTTTCTCTTTGCAAATAACAGTCTCTGATAGGTAAAGGTTGGAGTAGAAGACAGGACAGCACAAGGTGTGGGAGAGGTCCAGGCACAAACACAATCACTTCACTGCTCGGCTTCTCAAGCAGACTCAGCCCAGATGGATAGTCTTTCTAGGTAGGGAGTAGCAGCCAAATGGTACTGTAACTTAACCGCACAGTCTCTGCCACCGACTGGATGAACTTGGTGCTTCAAAACTTGACCTCTTTGTAAGGAGAAGACATCCCTCCAGAGAGTTACCGGGCCCCTTCCTTCACCGTGATTTCTCACCGGGCCCTCGGAACAGTTCCTCCCCCGGCCTCCTCGTCTAAGATACGGGTCCCCTCGCAAGGAGGCACCCTGGGATTCCTCGATCCTCGCTGGGCCCCAGCCGAAGGTGCTGGGCCCAAAGCCTTTGCCGCAGTCCCAGGACTAAAGGTGCCTGGGACTGATTCACCAACCTCCGCCCCTGGTCTGAAGGTGCCCAGGGCGGACAGAAACACACTCCCTGGGGTAGGACCCCCGACCACCGAAGAACCCCGAACAGGCAGCGTCTGCCACTCTTATATCCTCTCCCAGCATGCCTGCCACACCCACTGTATGGCTGCTGAGAAGAGACACACAAGGCACAACACTGTATCAGCGGTTCAACCCTGGCCTACCATGGCAGCGCCACCTGCAGGCCACAGGGAACTATACACCGATACTCTCCCTGCAGACAACAAAAATGGTTGATAGAATCCTGACAATTGGGGTGTTTGAGCATAACTACCACTCAAACACTTCCCCTAAATTTAGGACCCCGCTACACATACGATTTATTTGATAACAGAGATAAAAAGAGTCCCCCAGCCCCCAATTCCTGACATCAGGTGGATGGAATACATATTGTAAACTGATAGTGGGCTTGCACGAGGTATGATATTGTTTTGTTATGTGAAATACTCCAATAATCTGTATTTACATATCCGATTGTAGCTACTAGCAGATGTAACTTTCGGAGGGTATACCATACTGTTATGCTAGCCCGATTGGTCTCCAATAGGGATGAGCCCGATGTTCATCATGTTGAGGGCATGTGGCCTGGTACGGTTCAGGAGGGGGGGGCGCTCTCTCGCCCCCCTCTTTTCCTGCGGCCTGCCAGGTTGCGTGCTTGGATAAGTGTCTGGTATGATTTTTTGGGGGGACCCCCACGCCATTTTTTTTTATTTTGGAGCGGGGTTCCCCTTAAAATCCATACCAGACCTGAAGGGTCTGGTATGGATTTTGAGGGGGACCCCTACGCCATTTAAAAAAAAAATTGGCGCAGGGTTCCCCTTAATATCCATACCAGTCCCGAAGGGCCTGGTATGGAATTTGGGGGGACCCCCACGCATAAAAAAAAAAAAAATTGGTTTGGGGTTCCCCTTAATATTGCCTGTTCGCATGTTCTGCTGCGAACCGAACCGGGGATGTTAGGCTCGTCCTTAGTCTCCAATCCCCCCGACCCTTCCTATATTTGCTTTCCCCTTTCCCCCACCCCTTTTTTTCCACTCCCTGTTTTGACACCATGTGCCTGAAACAGACATATCTTTTTTTATCTTTTTTTAGATGATATCCCTTATAGATACACATTGGTAGGATGGGTGTTATATAAAAAAAAATCTCCATAATTAGTGATTAGGGATGAGCCGAACACCCCCCAGTTCGGTTCGCACCAGAACTTGCGAACAGCCAATAAATTTGTTCGAACATCTGAACACCGTTAAAGTCTATGGGACTCGAACATGAAAAATCTAAAGTGCTAATTTTAAAGGCTTATATGCAAGTTATTGTCATAAAAAGTGTTTGGTGACCCGGGTCCTGCCCCAGGGAACATATATCAATGTTTTTTCGGGAGCAGTGATTTTAATAATGCTTAAAGTGAAACAATAAAAGTGAACTATTCCTTTAAATTTCATACCTAGGGAGTGTGTATAGCCTGTAAAGTAGCGCTTGTTTCCCGTGCTTAGAACTGTCCCTGCACAAAGTGTAATTTCTGAAGGAAAAAAAGTCATTTAAAAGCACTCGCGGCTATAATGAATTGTCGGCTCCCGGCAATACAGAGAAAAGTCATTGATAAAAAAAAAAAAAAGAGAGCGCCCCCCCCTTCTGAACCATACCAGGCCACATGCCCTCAACATGGGGAGGATGCTTTGGGGGTCTGTGACCCCCTCAAAGCACCATGTCCCCATGTTGATGGGGACAAGGGCCTCAGCCCCACAACCCTTGCCGGGTGGTTGTGGGGGTCTGCGGGCGGGGGGCTTATCGGAATCTGGAAGACCCATTTAACAAAGGGGACTGCCAGATCCCTGCCCCCCCTTATGTGAATTGGTAAGGGGTACATTGCACCCCTACCATTCCACAAAGAAAGTGTAAAAAATCTTAAAAAAGCACACAGACACCGTTAGGAAAGTCCTTTATTGAAAATAAAAAAAAATAAAAACCCATTCCAGCGATGTAATCCTGTCTGTCCAGAGTTGTTCTCTATGTCCCACGGTGATCCGATGTCCAGCGCTGCAGTCTCCTCCAGTCTCCACTCCACACGAAACCCCAATGACGTACGAGGGGGCGGGGTCACCCGTCACATCATAGGGTAAGCCCCGGCTTTCCCCGCTTGCCGGAGAATAGCCAATGATGTAGGCGGGACCCCTCTTACGTCAGACCCCGCCTACGTCTTTGGCTATTCCCCAGCAAGTGGGGAATCCCGGGCTTTCCCAGTGACGTGCGAGTGACCTTGCCCCCCTCTGATGTAACGCAGGTTTCCCATTGCATCAGAGGGGGCGGGGTCACCTACGTCATTGGCTATTCCCCGGCAAGCGGGGAAAGCTGGGGCTTACCCTATGATGTGACGGGTGACCCCGCCCCCTCGTACGTCATGGGGGTTTCGTATGGAGTGGAGACTGGAGGAGACTGCAGCGCTGGAGATCGGATTACCTTGGGACATAGAGAACAACACTGGACAGACTGGATTACATCGCTGGAATGGGTTTTTTATTTTTTTATTTTTAATAAAGGACTTTCCCAACTGTGGGGTTGATTTACTAAAGGAAAATACACTTTGCACTTGCAAGTGCACTGAAAGTGCACATGGAAGTGCAGATGCTGTAGTTCTGAGGGGGACATGCAAGGAAAATAAAAAACAGCATTTTAGCTTGCACATGATTGGATGATAAAATCAGCAGAGCTTCCCCTAATTTCAGAGCTTCCCCTCAGATTTACAGCGATCTACAGCGACTGCACTTCCATGTGCACTTTCAAGTGCAAAGTGGATTTTCCTTTAGTAAATCAACCCCTGTGTGTCTGTGTATTTTTTTTTTTTTTTTACACTTTCTTTGTGAAATGGTAGGAGTACAATGTACCCGTTACCAATTCACATAAGGGGGGGCGGAATGTGGGGGTCCCCTTTGTTAAAGGTGGATTCCAGAAATGACACTTTGTGCAGGGACAGTTCTAAACACGGGAAACACGCGCTGCTTTACAGGCATACTATACAGACCCCCCAGGTACGAAATTTAAAGGAATATTTCACTTTTATTGTTTCACTTTAAGCATTATTTAAATCACTGCTCCCGGAAAACGGACGTTTTTAAAACTTTTTTTTGCATTGATACATGTCCCCTGGGGCAGGACCCGGGTCCCCAAACACTTTTTATGACAATAACTTGCATATAAGCCTTTAAAATTAGCATTTTAGATTTCTCCCATAGACTTTTACAGGGTGTTCCACGGCTTTTCGAATTTGCCGCAAACACCCCAAATTGTTCACTGTTCGGCGAACGGGCGAACAGGCAATGTTCGAGTCGAGCATGAGTTCGACTCAAACTCGAAGCTCATCCCTATTAGTGATCTATCGTGTTTGACTCCACATTTTGGATGAGAGTTTCCCTTGATGCACCAGCACCCGCCCAGGGAGCTACTGTGCTGGTGCTATTCTGTGCTGAGTTGGGTCCCACACAGTGAATGCATGGCTATAAGAGTTATTATTGTAGACGACTAACATGTAAATCTATGGATAGTATGTAAATGTTATTGTTTCTCCCTGGGGCGGTGCGCTTGCAGGGAGGGAAAACAAGTCCTGCAAGCAGTATCTTTGGGGTGATGTGGGAGCTATGTACACACCGCTCCCACACTGCCCCTGCCCATTGGAATGATGGGCACCGCTTTCGAATCGCCGGAACAGCGCTTCTGAAGTGCTGCATCAAGGGGGCTTTCAGACCTTTTTTAACCCCTTCTTGGGGGTTAAAAGTGCCCCGCTCCAAAAGTTCCCGCCAAAGCTAAAACGAGCGGCGCTTTACCACTAACGCCGGCACCGCCCCAGTGTGAAAATACCCTAACAGAAAATACCCTTCTGCTCACTGCCTCTTGACCCAGGTCCTTAACACGGCTTGCTCCAAAGTACTAAAGGAGTGTGCTGTCTGTGCCCAGCCAGGCACAGTATAGTGGGGGTGGCACAGACTCTTGCCACTGTCAATGAGCAGCTGGAGGGGGGAGGATGGTCGTGGCTTACTGCCACGGCTATAAGTTTATATATGTAAGGATAATCCACAGAGCCAGCAGGGGGCAGGCATGGAAAGTTGGCTCCATGGGTCCCTATAAGGGAATGGAGTCACCCACAGACAGGAACCTACAGAGGACTGGAAAGCATCCACAGCATTTTTTTTCTTGTTTTAGGGTTTTGTATCACTTTAAGGAGAGACACTCTGTGCACCTCTATATCGGTCCCAAAAAGGACTAGGTGTACATCAGGTGTGTGTAAAGAAACAAATATGGGGGAGGCTGGGCAGGTGTTTAGATGTTTCAAATAAAATTACAGTATATGTACTTGGGCAGTCATTTTATGCTTGTTGTGAGCTTTTCAGGTTGGCTTGGCCTCCACCTCTCCTTCCCTTCCATAGGTGTGTGGGTGATAAAGCCTGTACATCTGTCCTTCCTATGTCTATGGAAAGCTTTACTACAGGCAGGCTAATAAAAACTGACTGCTGACTAGCTGCTATACACCCACAGTCTACAGACAAGCTATTGTATATACCCAGCAGTCTCATAATGAAAAAATAGTATGTGCACTGTTACACCAATAAAGAATAAATGACATTAAATAATGTACAGACAGAAATAATAAGGTAATCATGTAACTGAATATTATACTTCCAAGGCTTTTTTTTCACTAGAACAAAAGCTGGCCAGTTTGCACCTAGATCTGCTTGTCATAAGCAGTATCTGTCAGATGCTCCATTTGACCTTTGTAGTTAGTGATTCTGTCTGTCTTCTGGACTTGCTCTCTGCCATAACTGCTCTTAGCGTAATTGTTTGTTTGTTCAGTGACAATGAGTGGCAGATTGAGTCAGCTAAGATGGGTACGGTATTTTCAAGAGCAAGATAAAAATCTGCTTTTTTTTTTCTCTCCTACCGAGGAATTTAAAATTAATTGGCTTTGAGCTACTCTGGGAATTAATAATACCCCAATTCTAGCAGATTCATATCTATTCCAGAAGGGGTAAATAATGAAATATGATTCTGCTAACTGTTGTTCAAGTTTTCCTGGCTAACTTATAAGGAACTCCTATGTAAAATTGACTTTTCCTGATCTACAAAGAAATAAAATAAAAATAAAAATTGTAGAATGTATTTACTAATATTCAAATTTTTATATGAAATTATACTTACTATATGTTCTTTTTATGAGGCAAAATCAACTTTGTCAATTGAATTGGTTTGAATTTTCTCAGTTGAAAACTTCTTGGTCATCCGTATGAGTGAAATCATCCGAATGCGAAACCAGTTACATATCAATAAATGTTTGAATAAGTTGTATTTAAAGGAGATGTATAGCCAAAGCTCGTTTGGCTGTACTTCTCCTATGGATCACTGCTCCTATGGATTGCACTCCTGTGATCCATTTTTCAGCAGAGAGAGGGCTGAAGTCCGCTCTCTGCTGATGTCACAGAAGTCAGTCCAAGCGATGCGCCATCCTGACAATGGAGTCTGGATCCGCCAGGTGCCTGGACTGAGAACCGACTCAGCCTCTGATCGCTAGTGTGGCCGAGTGCGGCCGAAAGTGGCCGAGTGCGGCTGCGGCCGAAAGTGGCCGAGTGTGGCCGAGTGCCATAGCAGGTCCCGCCTTCTGGAGCCTGCAGCGCCAATGCCAGGACCACGGGACGTGTGACGTGAGTCGTGATGTCCATCTTAGCCTGCAGGCTCCAGATGGCGGGAACGCCACATCCCCGCTCCCCGCTCGGGCGGGCGCCTCTCCTCTCCTCCTCATCTCGGCTCTCTGACGACTGACTGACTGCCTGGCCTGCTGTGACCACACACCATGGCTAAGGTAGGTCAGACAGTGTGTGTATGTCGTTGAGATGAAATTTATGAGCCGTACGGCACAGGCAACCTTTATTACAACAGCTGGGCCTCTTACCACTTAATTTTTATAAGGCCAGTATAAGCCTCCACGGGGGGCCGCCGGGCGCTCTGCCTTCCCTCTACTTAACATATTAGAGTGTTCACACTTCTTCCGGATACAAAAAAGCCTGAGTAGTTTTCTTATTTTTTTAAGGAGACGGGGGCTGTCTGGGTGGACCTGAGGTTATTTACTTTCATCTTCAACCAAATTGGGGAATTGGGGGGTGCTTATTTCTGAATCATGTGTGTCATTGTCAGTGTATGTAGGTCAGTGTGTGTAGTTCAGGCAGGTCAGTGGTCAGTGTATGTAGGTCAGGTAGGTAGGTCAGTGTATGTAGGTCAGGTAGGTCAGTGTATGTAGGTCAGGCAGGTCAGTGTATGTAGGTCAGGCAGGTCAGTGTATGTAGGTCAAGTAGGTCAATGTAGGTCAGGTAGGTCAATGTAGGTCAGGCAGGTCAGTGTATGTAGGTCATGTAGATCAGTGTATGTAGGTCAGGTAGGTCAGTGTATGTAGGTCAGGCAAGTCAGTGTATGTAGGTCAGGCAGGTCAGTGTATGTAGGTCATGTAGGTCAGTGTATGTAGGTCAGGCAGGTCAGTGTATGTAGGTCAGTGTATGTATGTCAGGCAGGTCAGTGTAATGGTCAGTGTCAGGCAGGTGTGTTTAGTGGTCAGCATTGATGGGCACTGGTAAGTCACACAACCCCACCGCCCAGCCCAAAAAAAAGCCGCGCCACATACAACGCCACCCCTCCCCCCGTTCTTGGACTTCGGGCTGAAGCCCCTGGTCTTTTTGCCATCTAGCAACGCCCCTGCACCTAGGTAAGTATTAATCTAAAAAAAAGGCCAAGCCCATACTTCTCATTTAAGCATTGTTTAGACATGTCAGTCACACACCATGTATCACCTTCAAATACACTACAACCCCTTTCACACTGAGGCAGTTTTCAGGTGTTTCAGGAATTTTCAGGCATTTTAGCGCTAGAAATGGCGCCTGTAAAGCGCCTGAAAACTGCCTCCCATGCTGCCTGAATGTGAAAGCCCGAGTGCTTTCACACTGGGGCGGTGCGCTTGCAGGACGTTAGAAAAAGTCCTGCAACCAGAATCTTTGGGGTGGTTTGGGTGCGCTGTATACACCGCTACAAAAATGCCCTGCCCATTGATATGAATATGCAGCGATTCCGATGCGCCTGAAAAGCGATTAGAAAGAGCCGCAACACAGGCGCTTTTAAACCCTTCTTCGGGCGCTAGCGGGGGTTAAAAGCGCCCCACTAGCAGCCAAAAAGCACCACTTAAACAGCGCTAAAGCACCCCCTAAAACGAGTGGCGCTTTAGTGTTAACGCTCAGGCGGCCCCAGTATGAAAGTAGCCTAAATCTCGTTGGCTACAAGTTATACATCTTATTAAATTGTATAACTTCTACGACACTGCAGATTACTTGCTAAATGTTATCTATTCTTCTTATTGTATATGACTCTGTCCTCTGACATCTATGTCATGTTGACACTCTTTTTTGTACTCTTGGATAGATTTGAGAAAATTCCAATAGGTTTTTTGGAAAATCATTTTCTCAGTTATTTGTTGGCCTATAGCAAATGACAACAGTTTATCAACAGCTCCGTCAAAAAATTAATTAAAGTCAAAGTCACAAATTACAAATGGTAAAGGACAGTCAAAACAAACAGAAAAAAAAACAGCACAAGGGACATAACTTATAGTGCGTAAAATATGTCCCTTGTGCTAATTCCATCTGTTAAGCCTCGTACACACGACCGGTTTTCTCTGCAAGAATACTGCTGGGAGGGCTTTTTGCTGAGAAAACCGTTCGTGTGCATAGTTTCTCGGCAGGAAAACTGCGGGAATCTCGACGAGAAAAATAGAGAACCTGCTCTCTATTTTTCTTGTCGAGATTCTTGGCTGAAGCCTCGTGCACACGGGTGAGAATCCCGTAGAAAAAAAACTTTGATTTTCTCGACGGGATTCCTGGCAAGCTTGTCTTGCCAAGCCCTGTGTACACACGCGCCATTCAAAAGAACCGCCATTCTTTTGAATGGCAAGAACGCGGTAATGTCATAGACTACGACGAGCTGGCGCTAGTCACATTCGATGCCGTCGCTGCCCTCTTTCTACACCCTACACTACCCTTGTATTCTACCGCGCATGCGTCAAAGTCTCATTGAGCATGCGCGGGTTTCCCTGGACAGGTAAGCATACACACTCACGGTTTTCTCGTCAGAAAACAGGCCGACGAGAATCCCGACGAGAAAATAGAGAGCAGGTTCTCTATTTTTCTCGTCGAGATTCCCGGCAGTTTTCCCAACGAGAAACCATACACATGAACGGTTTTCTTGGCAAAAAGCTCTCCCAGCAGTTTTCTTGCCGAGAAAACCGGTCGTGTGTACGAGGCTAGAGTGTTTCCTGCCGAGAAACCTGGTCGTCTGAATGCTTACCTGTCCAGGGAAACCCTAACATGCTCGATGAGACTTTGACGCATGCGCGGTAGCATACAAGGGTAGTGTAGGGTGTAGCAAGATGGCGGCGAAGGCATTGAATGTGACAAGCGCCGGCTCGTCGTAGTCGATGATGTCACTGCGTTCTTGCCATTCAAAAGAACGGCGGTTCTTTTGAATGGCACGTGTGTACACAGGGCTTGGCAAGACAAGCTTGCCAGAAATTCCCGTCCAGAAAACCAACGTTTTTTTTTTACGGGATTCCCGCCCGTGTGTACGAGGCTTGAGTTAAAATCTTCTTCCATCCTGCTCCCCGTCCCCTATTTCCGCAATCTTCCAGTGCAGTGGAGTTTAATACAACTCAGGGTCTGTCACAGGCTCTTATCAAGAGAGCTTGACTATGACCAACCTTTTTGCCATATTATGGCTTCTATGAACGGAACACAACCTATGAATGGAAGAGGCAGAGCTATCAATTAACTGTTGTCCTTCATTCATTGATCAGTTTCAATTTCCATTTCAAGTTTGAACTCATATTTGATATATATCTGTTATTCTTCCAACTTCTCCAAATAGCTTTTCTGCCTGTAACACTTAGCCATTTTGCAGGAGAAATGCTTCTGACAGTGCCGTCAGAGTTATGACAGATTCACATACACTTTACCGACACATACATGAACCTGTCGCAAGTTTCACCATTTGTCACACTACCGCAAAACAGGTTTCTAAAGAGTATCTGCAACACTCTTTATGAATTCCTGGTGTGTTTTCTGTAGTTTTCTACTGCGTTTAATTATCACCCAAGGAGAATACACTGATTCTGGCCACAGATGGAAAGACCTTGTGGAATCTTTAGAATACAGAATATAGTCCAGTAGGCATAAATAGATTTCCCACTTTAAAGTTTTGTAGACAAACAGATTTCAGATTTTACCTACAGTATATTTTGTTCTGAACAAATCCTGAACAATGAAAGTAGCATTTCAATGATAGGCATTTGCATGGACAGAATTATTGCAATGGCCACTGGCCATCATGAATGAAATTTTCCCAATATTCTTGAACATTTTCCTGACTAACAAATAAAATAATTAGTACAACAATCAAGAGAGATTCTCAAATCCATGAATTAGTTTGTAAGCTGCTGCATCCTAAAGTAAGTGTAAAGGTTTTCTTTTTTTTAACCACTTCAGCGCCGGACCATTTCGCTGGTCAAAGACCAGGCCACTTTTTGCAATTCGGCACTGCGTCGCTTTAACTGACAATTGCGCTTGTGCAACGTGGCTCCCAAACAAAATTGACGTCCTTTTTTTCCTACAAATAGAGCTTTCTTTTGGTGGTATTTGATCAACTCTGCGTTTTTTTTTTTTTGCGCTATAAACAAAAATAGAGCGACAATTTAGAAAAAAATTCTATATTTTTTTCTTTTTACTATAATAAATATCCCCAAAAAAAGAAATTAAAAAAACATTTTTACTCTTTCGTCTATGGACCGACACAGCTTCTCTATTGACAAAGTGGGTATTATCCGTTAATTAGGAGTGACTAGGCAGAAAAACTTGTAAAAAGTGTTGCATCACACCTTCTACAGTACCGCCCAGGGGGCGGACCCTCTGGGTATACCCTCTCAGTCTGCATCTTCGCAGATCAGTTTTTTTCTGTCTAGCAAGGAGTAGGACATGGCTCCCTTCGGGCCCATTGGTCCGGGGAAAAAAGATATATATATATATTTTTATTTTTTTTGCTACATTTGTTGTTTCCTGCGATCTTCGATCAACTGCCGACTGGGTGACAGGCTGGATCCTCGATCCTTGTAGTCTCCCCAGTTTCGGCCATCGAGCGTGTGCCGACCCTAGCTACGCGCTGGGTTTTCCACGACATGCCCGTCGCTCCACGGGTGGCCGGTGAGCTTACGCTCCAGGGCCTGCATCGGACCGCTCAGCTTTGGCTGACCTTACGGCCGAGTCACAGCAGCCTGGCCGGTGAGCTTACGCTCCAAGGCTTGCATCGGACCGCTCAGCTTTGGCTGACCTTACGGCCGAGTCGCAGCAGCCTGTCCGGTGAGCGTCATGCTCCAGGGCATACATATGATCGTCCCTTCTGGGTCCAATCACAGCATGCCTGGCCAACAGTCACCTTCCGTGCGCGGACGATGATCTGTTTGGAATGTCTTCCAGCAGAATACATGCAGGATAGGTAAGTAAAACTCCCCTGCCTTGGCTGGGTGATTTAGCTGGACATTCCTGGAGAGATCAAGTAAGTGGTTGTGGCCCCTTTCTTTCTCGTACATCACGGGACACAGAGCGACATAGTCATTACTAATGGGTTATATAGATACCGTCAGGTGCTGGCACTGGCAACTTCCAAAACCGGAAGTACCCTCCCCTATATAAGCCCCTCCCATCCGGGAGCACCTCAGTTTTTTGCCAGTGTCTATGGTGTTGGCCAAGAAGAAACATGTGTTTTTCACTGAGCTTGCGTACAGGTTCTTTTGGGCCTCAGTAATCTATTCCGGATCCGACCAAAAAAGCTTCATAGCTAAACGGTCGGTACCCGGGCCTTGCAGAGAAGAGCAAGGTTTTGCCTGTAATGCTTCTCTTAGGAGAGCTGGACCCTGGGATCCAGAGCTCTGGTCATACCCACGACCAAGATGTTTTCTGTGCAGGGTGCTATACAGGTCCAGGGGAGTGGAATCCTTGGGAACCCGGTCCCTGAAGGTTTGATTACAATGCCTGCCGTGATAGGTGAAGTTTGGGCTTTTGTGGACCAAACAAAGTCCTGCGGCGGGGAACAGGTAAGTGGGGGCCCCCAGGAACTTGGTTCTATTGGGGGACCCCCAAGCCTAATTTGTCTTTCTGTCTGTTACCTAATGGTATTCCCGCAAAATTCTGTGCATGCCTGTAACTACTAAAAAAATGTAATATTTTTTAATGGTGGTCAAGAAAAATAAATAAATAATTTTTTTATATATATATATATTTAATATATTAGACTGCGGTACCTGTGTTTGTCCACTAGAGGCCGCTGTGGAACGTTTCTTGTCATGTGGACTAGTTTCTTCTCATCAGAGCGAGTCCAGGCAGATGGTGAGTTCTCTTATGGGAAACTGCTTCCTCTGCCATGTTGCAATGCTCGTCCATCCCCCGGCCTGCGGCAAAGGGGCCCTGGCTCTTGTCCCTGGTTTCCATTTTCGAAATTAGCGCCGAAGGCGCACGTGGCCGCGCGCGTGCGCGTGCACGCGCCTCTATATATAGAGGTGAGCCGGGAAAGGGGGCGGAGCCTGGGGGATGACGCTCTGTGCGCGCCGCAGCGCTTCTGCGCATGTGCGGGCATCCCAGCATGTTAAAAACCACAATTTTGTGTGGTGAGCTGGCTATGAAGTACAGAGACAGAGCTGGCAACATTTAAAGAAGGCATACAGCAAGCGGTTGATACAGGCATCCCCTAGAAAGGCACATTAGTAGACACCAACTGTTTCTTATAGCAGCATTTATGCTAGACTATTGTCAGTAACTGGTGTATTTCGGCTGGAATACCTCAGCTTTGTGGCTTAGGAATATGCCGTCTAAAAACTCCGGGACTAGAAATTCCAGGAGGAATAGGGGGTCTCCATCGGGCTCTGAGGATCTTGGGCATGCTTCGGCTGCACCAGTCTCCCCTGAAGAAACAGAGGTTAGTGACCGTAGAGCACCCTCAGGAGTACCTGGTACTGTGGCTGTCCTCAGTTCACCTGCTCCTGTGTATGTAACAGAGGAGGTTTTTTCCTCAGCTCTGGGAGGGCTGGAAGAGAGATTGTCAGCATTGATCGCGGCTTCCCTGTCACAGGAGAAAAGCGCCCGATCTCCGTCTCCTCCCTCAGAGTGCCTGTTAACAGAGCAACAGTCCCATACAGGGATCGACCTACCTGAAGGGGATCAGGAGGAGGTCGATTCGGTTGTAGAGGAATCAGCAGTGGAAGAGCCGTTCTCAGCATCACATGCTGAAAGGTTATGGGTTCAGTCCCTGACTAATATGGTCCGATCAGCATTTAAAATGCCACTTGCGGAGCCATCATCCACTTCTGTCTCCTCGTTGGGGTCGCTAAAAGCTCCCCAGACTGTTTGTTCCTTTCCGATCCATCCTTTACTGGAAGGGCTCATTTACCAGGATTGGGAGCATCCTGACAAAATATTTACTCCCCCCAAGAGATTTCCGGTGGTCTATCCCATGGAGGATAAGTTCATCAGAAAATGGAGGGTCCCTACAGTGGACGCAGCCATCTCTTGTGTGAATAAATCACTGACATGTCCGGTGGATAATGTCCAAATGTTCAAGGACCCAATAGATAAAAAATTGGAGTCCTTATTAAAATCTGCTTTTTCTACAGCAGGATTGGTGACACAACCAGCAGTGGCAGCTATTGGGGTCTGCCAAGCAGTGAAGGATCAGTTGAAACAGGTCTTAAGGGACTTGCCAGATCAGCAGGCTCTTGCCCTAGCTGATCTACCTAGAGCCTTATGCTTTGCGGTGGACGCTATAAAGGATTCAATCCATCAGGCCTCCCGCCTTACGCTGTCTGTAGTACATATGCGCAGGCTTCTATGGCTCAAAAACTGGTCTGCTGAAGCTCCCTGTAAAAAATTGCTGGTCAGCTTCCCATTTCATGGTGAACGCTTATTCGGGGAAGACCTGGACAAATATATCCAGAGAATTTCCAGCGGTAAAAGTACACTTTTGCCGGTTAAAAATAGAGTTAGAGGTCCCTCTTTTAAGAGGCCTGCTTCTCCAGTCCCTAGGACATCGGCTGTGAAACAGTTCCGACGGCCTCCTCGGTCAAATCCCGGAGGTAAAAATCAGGGACAATTGCAGGGTAACAAGAAGCCCTGGAGCAGGAGAGGTACAAAACCTCCCCCAAAGTCAAATGCATGAAGGGTTGCCCCCACCCAATCGGGTGGGGGGAAGACTTCAGTTGTTCAGAGACCTGGCGGGACACGATCCGAGACAGATGGGTGCTCTCCACAGTAAATCTGGGATACAAATTGGAGTTAAAAAACTCCCCTCCTTCCCGCTTTATAAGGTCAAACGTGCCAAGGGATCCCCAGAAGAGAGGATCCCTCCTGTTGGCACTAGAACAATTATTGCTCCAAGCAGTAATTATAGAAGTTCCCCTGGAAGAATGGGGGTTCGGGTTTTACTCAAACCTCTTTACAGTCCCGAAGCCAAACGGGGACGTGAGGCCCATATTAAATCTAAAAGGGCTAAACAAATTCCTACATATCAGGACTTTCCGGATGGAGTCGATCCGATCGGTAGCCACTGCCCTACAAGGGGAGGAATGGTTAGCCTCGATCGACATCAAAGATGCTTATTTGCACATTCCCATCTTTCCAGCCCACCAAAAATTGCTACGCTTTGCGGTAGAAGGGCGCCATTTTCAGTTCAGAGCCTTACCCTTCGGTCTGGCCACAGCACCAAGAGTGTTCACAAAAATTCTGGCCCCATTATTGGCCAATCTAAGAACACGAGGTGTAACGATAATGGCATATCTAGACGACTTGTTGCTGATAGACCACTCAGTGGAAAAACTAGAAGTGGTTGTTCACGAGACAATCAAGTATCTGGAATATCACGGTTGGATTATCAACCGAGACAAGTCAGCCCTAAAACCAGTCAAAAGTCTGGAATACTTGGGGCTAAGGCTGGATTCAGACCAGAGAAAAATTTTCTTGCCTCAAGAAAAGGGGTCGTCTTTGAGAGATTTGATCCACTTAGTGGGTTCAAAAAGACAGCCATCCATACGCCTGTGCATGAGGCTGCTGGGAAAAATGGTGGCATCATTCGAAGCAGTACCCTACGGTCAATTCCATTCAAGGAAGTTGCAAAGGGCCATACTGTCAGCCTGGAACAAAAAAGTTCAGGCTCTGGACTTACCAATGTCCTTGTCCCCTTCCGTTCGCAAGAGCCTCCGCTGGTGGTTGGTTCCCCAGAATCTGGAAAGAGGGAAATCCTTCAGTCCGATTTCCTGGAAGGTGGTCACTACAGATGCCAGCCTTATAGGCTGGGGAGCAGTACTGGAGCAATGGTCTCTCCAGGGCAGATGGTCGGATGCGGAAAAGGCCCTGCCCATCAATCTCTTAGAGATACGAGCAGCCCGGTATGCCCTAGTAGCATGGACATCCAAACTCCAAGGGTCCCCTGTCAGAATTCAATCAGACAATGCCACAGCAGTGGCATATATCAATCGTCAGGGGGGCACCAGGAGTCGGGCAGCCCAAAGGGAAGTAAATTACATCCTGAGATGGGCAGAAAGATATGTCCCAGCCATATCTGCAGTATTCATTCCAGGAGTGGAGAATTGGAAGGCGGACTTTCTAAGTCGCCAACAATTATGCCCAGGGGAATGGTCCCTTCATCCCGAGGTTTTCCGGACAATATGTCAGCGGTGGGGAACACCAGATGTAGATCTGCTAGCATCCAGATTCAACACAAAAGTGGACAGGTTTGTCTCTTGGACAAGGGATCCCCTAGCTTGCGGCTCGGATGCCCTAGTGTTCCCTTGGGATCAGTTCAAGCTGATATATGCATTCCCACCGCCACAATTGTTACCTCGATTACTCCGCAGAATCAGGGTAGAAAAGAAACCAGTGATTCTGGTGGCTCCAGCGTGGCCCCGAAGAGCATGGTACGCGGAGATTGTAAAAATGTCTGTGGGGAGTCCTTGGACCCTCCCACATCGTCCGGACCTGCTTTCGCAAGGACCGATATACCACCCTTCCTTACCAGCCCTAGGTTTGACGGCCTGGCTATTGAAGCCCACATTCTAAAAAAGAGAGGGCTCTCTAATGCTGTGGTATCTACCATGATCAATGCCAGGAAGCCGGTATCCAGGCAGATCTACTATAGAATCTGGAAGGCGTACATCGCCTGGTGTGAGGCCAAGAAATGGCATCCACGTAAATACGTAATAGGTAGGATTCTGGACTTCCTACAATGGGCTGTAGATAGGAAGCTTGCCTTGAGTACTATCAAGGGTCAGATTTCGGCCTTGTCAATATTTTTTCAAAGGCCCTTGGCTTCGCATTCACTAGTCAAAGCCTTTATACAAGGAGTGATGCGTATTAGTCCTCCGGTTAATATTCCCATATGTCCATGGGATCTAAACTTGGTTCTGTCGGTTTTACAGAAACAACCATTTGAACCATTACAGCATATTTCCTTGGTGCTTCTCACCAGGAAATTGATTTTTCTAGTAGCCATTTGTTCGGCTAAAAGAGTGTCGGAATTAGCAGCTATGTCCTGTAAAGAGCCATATCTGGTTATCCATAAGGACAGAGTAGTATTACGTCCTCAGCCAGCCTTTCTTCCTAAGGTGGTATCGAGGTTTCATTTGAACCAAGATGTGGTTCTTCCTTCTTTTTTCCCCAAACCTACTTCGGTAGAGGAAAAGTTATTGCATTCTTTGGATGTAGTAAGAGCAGTTAAAGCTTATCTAAAAGCCACTGCTCAGATTCGCAGAACGGATACTTTGTTTATTCTGCCGGAAGGCCCCAGAAAGGGTCAGGCAGCGTCAAAATCTACTTTAGCCAGGTGGATTCGACAGGTCATAATACAAGCCTATGGCTTGAGAAGGAGACCGCCTCTGTTCAAAGTTAGAGCGCACTCCATGAGAGCAGTTGGAACTTCATGGGCAGTGCATCACCAGGCCTCCCTGGCTCAAATCTGTAAGGCCGCAACATGGTCTTCAGTACACACGTTTACTAGGTTCTACCAGGTGGACGTTAGAAGTCAGGAGGATGTCGCCTTTGGGCGCAGTGTGTTGCAGGCCGCAAAAGATCCTCATGTCTGATAGCGCTCAGCGTATATATGGTGTATCCCCCCCCCTCATTTGGCATTGCTTTAGGACATCCCATTAGTAATGACTATGTCGCTCTGTGTCCCGTGATGTACGAGAAAGAAAATAGGATTTTTATAACAGCTTACCTGTAAAATCCTTTTCTTGGAGTACATCACGGGACACAGAGCTCCCGCCCCTCTTTGGGGACACTTATTGCTTTGCTACAAAACTGAGGTGCTCCCGGATGGGAGGGGCTTATATAGGGGAGGGTACTTCCGTTTTGGAAGTTGCCAGTGCCAGCACCTGACGGTATCTATATAACCCATTAGTAATGACTATGTCGCTCTGTGTCCCGTGATGTACTCCATGAAAAGGATTTTACAGGTAAGCTGTTATAAAAATCCTATTTTCTTCCCTCTCTCCCTGCCTTTCCCTCCTCCCTGGGCTTCTAGCTAAAGGTTGCTGGGTGCTGGGGGTCACCTAGGGGGTCCCACTGGAGCGGGGCTGGCTGTAACTAACATTTAAAAGAAATGTCATTTTTTCTTACCTGTGTTTGTGTCCTTCCTCCTCCATGCTGTCGGCGGCCATTTTGAGGTGGTCCATGCCAAGTTTGGCCTCTTGTGACTGCCCGGCGGCCATCTTCCTGTGGTTCGGCCACACCCACTGGCCCCTATCAGCTGATCGGCGGCCATGTTTGTCCACCCTGTATGCAGATATTGCCGTTCGGCGGCCATCTTTTTGTGGGCTATGGCTGCTTGACCTCTATCTTCTGTCGGCGGCCATTTTCTTAGAGCCCACATTATCTTCCATACAGACGTTTTTGGCAACCATTTTTCGAGAGCCTCCGGCCTCTAGGGTGCATTACACTGGCGCGAAAATTCACACAGGAAGTGCTGATCAAAGAAGCAGACTGACACAGCAGCAGTGGGACAGCATCACAGGCGCAGCATAGCAGTACCTATCCAGGGTGGTGAGTCCTCTGGGTGACCCGGCCTCTCTGCAGCACAGGAGGGTGGCCTATTGATATCTTGCCTGGAGCCCTGTGAGTGTCAGCGTGTGGTCAGCATGGCATCTGAGCCAGATGTCTTCTCCCCTGAAACACCAGATTTAGTAGCTGGTGCCCCTGAGGTGTCTATGAACGCTATGACTGCAATCCTAGAGGCGTTTGCTGCCAGGGTGGAAGCAGCACACGGGAATACAGGGGGTAGTAAACGCCCCATCCCCTGCAAGCTTCTGGGGATAATTCTGGTGCAGAACCAGGTCCAGCTACGGCTCGGGGCCCAGATTCTGACGCATCAGAGACTGCAGACCGTGACCGGACAGTGAGAATGACTCAAAGTCCAGGTCAGTACGCGAGACGGCTTTGGTATCTGACCTTATTACTGCAGTGCGGGATATGCTAAAATTGGAAAATACTGCAGAAGCAGCAGAGACTCCGGTCCACTTGGGTTTCATAGACCTGCCCGCACTGCTAAGGTGTTCCCTTGTGTGTCTTTTGATAAACTCTTATACAAGGAATGGGAGAACCCACTGAGGGTCTTTACAGCCCCAAAGAGGTTTGCGGTACGGTACCCTTTTTGAGGAGAGTTTTCTGAAGAAATGGACCTCTCCCCCCTATAGTGGACCCTCCGGTGTCCAGACTTAATAGAGCCACCACAATTCCTGTAGAAGGGGCTCCTGTTTTCAAGGACCCTGTGGGTAAGAAGGCTGAAGCACTCGCTTGCTACCTATACTCAGTGGTAGGCTCGGCAGTATGCCCGGCATTGGCGGGGGCCCTAGTGTCTCACACACTTACTGAATGGGCAAGATTGCTACTCCAGGGGTTAAGGAGCGAGATGCTCCTCCTGATGAGATAACATTGGCCGACCTGTTGGTCCAGGGCCTTAGGTTTGTCTGCGAGTCAGACATGAATACTATTCCCCTGCTGTCTAAAACTTCGGTTTATGCAGTAGCAATACGCCGCCTGATCTGGCTAAAAGGCTGGTCTGCGGACCAGACTTCCAAGAAAGCCCTGTTGGATCTGCCTTTTAAGGGCGACAGACTTTTTGGGGCTTCTCTGGATGACATCATCAAGGATGCCACAGGAAGTAAAAGCACTTTGCTTCCCCAAATTAGCAAGGATAAGGGGCCACGCCAAGGGCAAGGGCCCTCCTTTACTGCACACAAGTGGTTTTTTCGTCCCCCTAGGGCAACAGGGAAAAGACCCCAGGCCGATAAAGCGCCTGCCCAAGGACAAAAGCGTCCCTGGTCCCGCATACCCAATAAGCCTGCGGACAAATTTGCATCCGCATGAAGGTCCACCCCCACCCAGCTCTCGGGTGGGGAGACGTCTTCGTAAATTCGAGACTCAGTGGACAGCACTAATCTCCGACAGGTGGGTTTGCGAAGTAATCTCCTCAGGCTACAAGATAGAGTTTCTCTCTTGTCCACCGGACAGATTCAACACCTCCAATCTCCAGCTACTACCGACCTGTCGGGAGGCCCTGTATGGGGCGGTCCAGGGTCTACTGGAACACGGGGTAGTTATTCCAGTTCCAGAACTGGAACGGGGTTTTTACTCAAATCTGTTCATTGTGCCGAAGAAGGAGGGGGTTCGTCCAAGCTTGGATCTCAGAGCCCTCAATTGCTTTGTGAAGGTACAAAGTTTTTGGATGGAGTCGGTTCGATCTGTAGTCACGGCTCTCCATCCGGGGGACTTTCTGGCCTCCTTGGACATCAAGGACGCATACCTGCATGTCCCCATATACTCCAGACACCAGAGGTTTCTGCGATTTGCTATCGGGAAGGACCACTACCAGTTTGTGGCCCTCCCGTTGGGCCTTGCCTCAGCACCCAGGACGTTCACCAAGGTGCTCGCTCCGATTCTGGCACTTCTAAGACAGCGGGGTATCGCTATCACAGGCTATTTATACGACCTTCTGCTGAAGGCCCCTTCAAGCTCAGAATTAGAGGTAAGCGTGTCCATTACCTGTCAGACTCTTCGAGACTGTGGTTGGATACTAAACACGCAAAAGTCAGTATTGGTGCCCACTCAACGCCTAGGGTACCTGGGGTTGATTCTGGATTCTTCAGAGGCAAAGGTATTCCTCCCTGTGGAGAAGTTGCAGACCCTCCGGGCTGCAGTACGGCAGCTGACTTCCAGGAATTGGTCGTCACTCCGTTTTTTGCATGCGAGTGTTGGGCCTCAGGGTAGCCTCCTTCGAGGCGGTTCCATATGCTCAATACCACACTCGAGTGTTACAGAAGGAAGTTCTGTCCAGATGGAACAGATGTCCATCATCTCTGGATTATCAAATCCGAGTGAGCCACATAGTCAGGAGATCCCTGGTATGGTGGCTGACAGCACCGGCTCTAATGGCCGGGAAGTCATTTCTTCCGGTTTACTGGATAGTGATCACGACGGACGCCAGCCTTACAGGTTGGGGGGGAGTCTGGGGTGTTCAGTCGGCGCAAGGTCGCTGGACCCCAGAGGAAGCCCTCCTGCCGATCAATGTCCTGGTAATCCGGGCGATCAGGCTGTGCCTCTTCAAATGGTCTCAGAGGCTGCAAGGGCGTCCAGTCATGATCCAGTCAGACAACGCCACAGCAGTGGCATATGTCAATCATCAAGGAGGAACAAGAAGCTCAGCTGCAACATCGGAGATCGCTCGCATCCTGAAGTGGGCAGAGAGGAGCGTACCGGCACTGTCGGCCGTGTACATTCCGGGTGTGGAAAACTGGCAGGCGGACTACCTGAGCCGCCAGATGCTGGACCAGGGAGAAGGGTCCTTACACCCGGAGGTGTTCCAACTCCTCTGCCAAAGATGGGGCACACCAGACGTAGATCTTCTGGCTTCCCGACTCAATCGGAAGGTATTGAGATTTGTGGCCCGGTCAAGAGACCCATGGGCAGACGCAACGGACGCGTTGGTAGCATCGTGGGGTCAGTATCGGCTAATCTATGCCTTCCCTCCCTTAAGGCTTCTTTCTCTTCTGCTCCGCAGAGTGGAGGCAGAGGGAATTCCAATGATCCTAATCGCTCCAGATTGGCCTCAGCGTCCTTGGTACGCCGATCTAGTACGTCTGGTAGCAGACGTCCCCTGGTGCCTACCACTACGGAAGGACCTGCTATCGCAAGGTCCCATATTCCATCCTGCTTTACAGTCATTGGCTTTAACGGCATGGCTGTTGAGAACCAGGTACTGAGAGACTGGGGCCTGTCAGACTCAGTAATCTCTACTATGAGAAGTGCTCGAAAACCGTCCTCTAGGAAGGTCTATCACCGCACTTGGAGGGCCTACATCTCCATGTGTGAGGAAATGAAATGGGATCCGCGTACCTATTTGGTTTCCAGAATCCTGCTGTTTTTACAGCATGGGGTGGACCAAGGGCTTGCCCTAAGTACGATTTAAGGGACAGATATCTGCCCTGGCTGTCTTTTTTCAGCGACCCCTGGCGACTCACTCTCTCGTGAGTACATTTGTGCAGGGGGTCCAACATGTGGCCCCTCCGGTCCGTCCCCCGTTACCTCAGTGTGACTTGAACCTGGTCCTCTCGGTGCTTCAGAAGGCACCGTTTGAGAATATTAGAGATATTCCCCTGTTGACTTGTCTTTTTGGTGGCTGATACGTCAGTTAGACGAGTCTCTGAGCTGGCAGCCTTGTCCTGCAAGGCTCCCTATTTGATTTTCCACAAGGATAAGGTGGTGCTGCGGCCGCAGCCTTCCTTTCTTCCGAAAGTCGTTTCGGCTTTTCATCTCAACGAAGACATGTACTTCCATCCTTGTGTCCTCAGCCGTCGAATCCTAAGGAGTCGGCGTTGCAATTATGTAAAGCGGCGACTTGGTCGTCCGCACACACTTTCACAAAATTCTACAAAATTGATGTAGGTGCATCTTCGGATGCCTCTTTTGGCCGCAAGGTTTTGCAAGCGGCTGTTTAGAGTTGTAACTCCTCCGTTGGAGGAGTGCTGTTTTGTGTTTGGGGTGAAGTTTATTTTTATGCTGTTACCACCCCTCGTTTTTTCTCTGACACTGCTTTGGGAAGTCCCACTTTGTCAATAGAGAAGCTGTGTCGGTCCGTGGACAAAAGAGTAAATAGGATTTTTTACTCACCGTAAAATCCTTTTCTCTGAGTCCATGGACCGACACAGCACCCACCCCTCCTTTTAAGTTTGTACTGCTTTTTGACAAACTGATCTGCGAAGATGCAGACTGAGAGGGTATACCCAGAGGGTCCGCCCCCTGGGCGGTACTGTAGAAGGTGTGATGCAACACTTTTTACAAGTTTTTCTGCCTAGTCACTCCTAATTAACGGATAATACCCACTTTGTCAATAGAGAAGCTGTGTGGGTCCATGGACTCAGAGAAAAGGATTTTACGGTGAGTAAAAAATCCTATTTTTCCTCAGTTTAGGCCGATACGTATTCTTCTACATATTTTTGGTAAAAAAAATCGCAATAAGCGTTTATTGATTGGTTTGCGCAAAAGTTACAGCGTCTACAGAATAGGGGATAGTTTTATGGCATTTTTATTAATAATTTTTTTTTTCTAGTAATGGCAGTGATCAGCGATTTTCATTGTGACTGCGACATTATGGCGGACACATCGGACACTTTTGACACCATTTTGGGACCATTGTAATTTTTACAGCGATCAGTGCTATAAAAATGCATTTATTATTGTAAAAATTACACTGGCAGTGAAGGGGTTAACCTGTAGGAGGCTCTGAAGGGGTTAAGTGTGACCTAGGGAGTGATTTTAACTGTTAGGGGGCGTGGTTTGGCGTGACACGTCACTGATCGTTGTTCCCGATGACAGGTAACAGACGATCACTGACAGTGTCACTAGGAAGAACGGGGACATGTTTGTTTACACTTACTTCTCCCCGTTCTTCAGCTCTGTGACCCGATCGCGGGACACCGGCGGCGATCGGGTCCGCGGGTCCCACGGGCGCAGTCACGGAGCTCCCGACTGGGTTGCAAGCGTGACCCACGGCTCGCATCTTAAAGGGGACGTACCTGTACGTCCATATGCCCAGCCGTGCCATTCTGTCGACATATATCGTCATGCGGCAGTCGTCAAGTGGTTAAATAACAAACATGCCTAAACTTATCTGCTCTGTGCAACGGTTTTGCACAGAGCAGCCCTGATCCTCCCCCTCTGGGGTGCCCCGGCGGCACTGTGATGTGTGGGAGAGAAGAGGGTAGAACTTGCTCTCCAATCGCCTAAGAGGTTTGAGTGGAAGTGGGTGCAGGTACCTGCTAAAACTAGGTATCCACAACCCCCTAGCAAAAAGGGGAAATTCTCCTTTAATTCTTATAACAGACACGCAAAGAACTTTCAAAAGTACATTCAGGATTACATGAAAAAACGTAACTTAACTAGAAAGAAAATTCAGAAAATTTACTTTTTTAAATAACATGTTATCCTTCCTCAGCAGTCCAAAGTATCAGTTAGCAGCCATCAGCTCACAACACATGGTCTGACAATGGGCTTTCATTTCTGCTCTTCTAGAGAAGGTAATATAAGGGAATAACAGAAACCCCCTCTATCTCTAATGCCGCATACACACAACCGTTTTTCATGACGAGAAAACTGCCATTTTTTAGATTGGTCGTGAAAACCAGTCTTGTGTATGCTCCATAGCAGTTTTCTCAACGAAAAAACTGCCCGCAAAAAAATTAGAACCTGCTCTATTTTTTCTCGTAGTTTTTCCTGTCGTTCTTTTCTCATCGCGAAAACTGCTCGTGTGTATGCTCTTCCAAGGGGAAAAAAAACACGTATGCTCAGAATCAAGTATGAGACAGGAGCGCTCGCTCTGGTAAAATTAGTGTTTGTAATGGAGATAGCACATTCGTCACGCTGTAACTGACTGAAAAGCACGAGGCTGAAAAGCGCGAATCGTCTCTCACCAAACTTTACTAACACGAGATCAGCAAAAGCAGCCCAAAGGGTGGCGCCATTCAAATAGAACTTCCCCTTTATAGTGCCGTCGTACGTGTTGTACATCACCGCACTTTGCTCAAGCGTTTTTTTTTTCCTTAACGTGTGTATGCAAGGCAGACTTGAGAGGAATCACAACGAATCACTTCGAGAAAAACGTTGGTTTTTTGCATGACAGGAAAAACGGTCATGTGTACGCGGCATTAGAGATTAGGCTGCAAGTTTATACCAATTTCAGGGCGCGTTTCCCACCAGAACACAGTGCCAGAAACACACACAGGATTAAAAACACAATGGGTGTGCTGCGGTAAATGTATTCCTAACGACACCCCAAATGCAAATCGCAAACGCATCTGCCTGCACCAGATCGCATGGTACTACAGTTCCATGCAATCTGGTGCAGTATATTTTTGAAAAGTACTGCATGCACTACTTTTGGTGCGATTCAAAATCGCACCACACTGAAGTGCACAGCACCAAGGACTGCATTCCTGTGCAATTTACGTGTGAACCAGCCCTAAAGCTTAGTACACAACTCTAGTTTTTTTTTGTTCAACCCAACGGTCAGAGCCACTGTACTAACAATCCAATGTTAGTACAGCGATCTCCCTGCTGTTCTACTGTGTTCTAATAGCGGGACGCCCCCCACCCCCCCAGAACACACCCTGGTCCGCGCTCTCAGCCAATTGCTGAGAGCGCTGATCAGTAGCTGGTCAGCTGCTGGTTTTCCAGCATGCTCGCACGACAGAAGCCTTCTTCTGTCGGACTGGCTGCCATACACATGGGCCGAATGTTGGCAGCTTTTTTTTGAACCGGCCGACATTCGGCCTATGTGTACTATAGAGTGGAGATTAAAGTTCTTACAAATATCCAAAGGTGACTGTATGACTGTATAGGACTATGATTCTGCACAGATGTACGAACTATCAGGGGAAAGGAAATGTTAGTGCTAACATCAAAGTTGTTGAGCGGGGGGAACGCATTACTGTTATTATTACTGGATAAGCAGGGGGGGGGGGGTATATCTTACCTCCTCCTCCTGTGCGGGAAAATTTCCTCTATCGCGTGTCTATGTGGGAAAGTCCTGCAGAATCCGTGCGGGTTGGTATGCCTACAGGTAAGCCTTGATGCAGGCCCTAATGGACTTTTCTTTACAATGTTTTTAACATTTTTCATCTACAGATCTCTCCATCAAACCTTTTCTGCCTCCACCTCCCTAAGGGCAACCCTGCACACAATATATATATATATATATATATATATATATATATATATATATATATATACACACACATACCATTTTCTCCAGGTGTATTATATAATTAACTATGTAGATAATTTCTAATCCTATACATAAATAAAAAAAAGTACTTAATTCTAGTCCAGTTAATATTTTAGGATGTTTTAAGGATGTGTTTAACTATATTTACACTTTTCGAACCCAAATATTGAGAACACTAAAACTTTTCCTACAGTACTGTGGTCACATGGCTAGTCTTTTGTCTGTGAGCCATGCCGCTTCCTTTTGTTTCCATCACTCTTTGTCTTTCACCCGACATAGTCATCAGTCAGAATTAGATTTGAGAAGGGATGTAGACCTAGACTGATAAATTCTGCAGGGGCTTTTCAGCTGCTGGAGGCTGGAACGTTGCAGGGGTCAAGGTCACAGTGGTCAGCAGCAGCATGTATTTGAAATACGCTGTGTTTACCCTTAAGGCTCATATATGTGCAAAGCTTTGTAACAGGCTTGTGAGTGTGGCTTGCAACGTTAACCCTTGCCATACGCCTCAATTTACTGCACCATCTTTTGTTGTGGTGGTCGCACTGTAATTGAATCTCGTGTTCAATACATCTGTGCCAAAAACATGGAACAATACATTTTTTTTAGCTTAAATTTGCTTTCTGTATTATTGCATTTACTAAGCTTGGATTGTTGACATTATTTAACCAAGATCCAATTGTATTTTTTGCCTTATTGATTTCAAATAATCATACCTTCGACTGTATATATTTCTTTATTTAAACATGGGCAGATCTGTCGCTGAGGATGATGGTAACCAATTCAAGAGCATAAAATGAAATGTGTTGCTAGCGAAGCTTTTTCTGCTGAGACATATGTACTGTATGTTGAAGGGACTGTTCTATTTTATTACTATTTCACTACTGAGAAATGGCTTAGTGTTATCAGTTTATTCTAACGTGGCAAAATCTATGTGCAATTCTGAGCACCCCTTTCATATTTAGATCATTACTGCAAGGTTTTCCATACACATTAGGGATGAGCAAATCTGTCCGGGTTTGAATTTGATTTGCGGTGGGGGAGAGCGTCATCAAATCCTGTCTGTAAAACCCAATCTTTTGCAGTGAGCGTCACTGAGGTCTATAATCCTGCTTTTAATTTCTGTCCATTTTCAAGGCTAATACGCAAGCTATTGTTCAAAAAAGTGCATGGGTAGCTAGGCTCTGCTTTCAAGGGCATTTACTATATATATGGGGTTATTTACTAAAACTGGAGCATGCAAAATCTGGTGAAGCTCTGCGTAGAAAACCTTCTGGGTTCTATTGTCAAAGCTTAACTGAACAAGATAAAGTTAGAAGCTGATTGGTTACCATGCACAGATTTTGAGTGCTCCAGTTTTAGTAAATTTCCCCCAATGGGTCTTTTTATTGCTACTTTGAAGGAAACAGAAAAATACCAATCCTTTCTTGTTTGGGATATGTCTGTAAACTGTAAGTTATGTGGTGCTTCGGTATGATTTCCATGGCCAGTGTCAGTGACGCCGTATTCTGGCATCACATATTTAAGATGTGTAAATATATTTTTTTTAACATTTATAGGTAAAGTTGATCCAGGAAATATCCAATTGCCTCTTGGGGGACCAGGAAGAATTTTTTTCCCTGCTGGAGCAAATTGGACCATTCTTTATTGGGGTTTTTTGCCTTTCTCTGGATCCCCCCCTTTTATTGGTTGAACTAGATGGACTTTTGTCTTTTTTCAGCAAGACTACAGGCATACCCCACTTTTAAGTACACAATGGGGTTTAATTACTAAAGCTGGAAAGTGCAAAATCAGGCTCACTTCTGCATAGAAATCAACAAGCTTCTTATCCCAGTTTGTTCAATTAAGCTTTGGTAATAAAACCTGGAAGCTCATTTGTTTCTATGCAGAAGTGAGCCTGATTTTGCACTTTCCAGCTTTAGTAAATAAACCCCATTGTGTACTTAAAAGTGGGGTATGCCTGTATGTAACTATGTACAGTAGCTCTATATGTAGCTCTATATGTAACTATTACATTTAGCTTGGCTTCAGTATGGTAGCAGCATCCCAATCTGATTAAAGTGGTTGTAAACCCTCCTCCAGAAGTTTCACCTACAGGTAAGCCTAGATTAAGGCTTACCTGTAGGTGTTTTCAATATCTCCTAAACCTGCACGGTTTAGGAGATATTTGTGAATGGGATTACACAGTTGTGTATGGTGCATGCGCGCCATAGACAACGGCACAGGTGCAGTGAAAATCCCATTCATAAAACCGGCAACGCCGGTTTTGATGGCTCCCGCACGCATGCACGGAGTGACGTCTTGGCCGCTCCAGCCAATCACAGCGCTGGAGCGGTGATACCCGGAAGTAACCTTCCAGAGAGATGACTGCGGCCGGAGGGGGAGACGTGGACGGCTTTGGATATTTGATCTAAGGTAAGTAATGCATAATGAGCTAGTATGCTAGTCATACTAGCTCATGATGGCTTTCTCTTGCAGGTGGTTATTTTATTTAAAAATTGAAATTTGGTTTTACAACCACTTTAACTTCACCTTCAACAAAATGACTTGTTTATAACTGGTTCACACCAGATACCAGTGGCGGCCTGCTCATTAGGGGAGCAGGGGCACTGCCCCCCCTAATCCATGCGCCTGGCCCCAATCTACATGCAGGGTGGCGGACGCATAGATTTCAATTCATTTTTATTTATTTTTTTGAAGCATGTGATTAGAGCATGAGGCACTGCACCCCGAGCCCACCCACTTGTATGACATTAGCTAATTATTATTTTCTAATGTCTTCCTGCTTCTCCTCCCGGCCAATCAGTAAGCTGCTCCTGTAGTGGGCGTGGATTGCCGCCTTCCCAATCCAGCAAGCGAGCGCCGGGGGGGGGTTTAGTGCGAGTGAGAGGGCCAGGTTGTTTTGCTGCCCCCCACCCAAACTTTCCAGCACCAGCCACCACTGCCATATACGTTGGGAATGTGTTGGGGGGCTCTTCCAATGCA
This sequence comes from Rana muscosa, assembly GCA_029206835.1. Classification (NCBI taxonomy): domain Eukaryota; kingdom Metazoa; phylum Chordata; class Amphibia; order Anura; family Ranidae; genus Rana; species Rana muscosa. The sequence continues at coordinate 527,030,252 of CM055118.1, read as the reverse complement.
GCCCCACCAAATGTACAAGGCAAGGTGTCTTGTCTCCTATATGCATAGTTCACATCACTGTGTTGCATGCAGTACTATTTATCAGCACAGTGCAGTGCAAAACAATCCACTGCGTCACACTGCACGACTGACAATTGACTTTTATGAGATGTTTGTGTGACTCCTCAATAAAGTTTCTTTTAAAAAACAAAGGGACAGTGTGATCCACCGTGCTCAGCATATCATCGCTGTGCTGATCTCAGCTAGATCGCACTGCACACCAGCATCTGAGCTGCAACGCAGCAGCTGGCGTGAATCAGCCCTTAGGTAGTTTTTGCTGTCACACCTGATTGTCTTTATCACGTAATACGCCAGAAAATATCTAAACTCTAACAGAGTTGTTTTTAGGATTCTTCAAGTAAAAGAGTTGCTTTAAAACATACAGTGGTGTCTCTCCCCCCTCCTGATTGGACAATGAAGGAGCAGTAACGCACTGATCACTTTGTTCGCTCCTCCTGTCAGCATGTTCCCTGTCAGTACACATGTATGCAGAAGAGCCTGGTTAGCCCCTAGTACTACCCCTCCCTCTCCTGGTCTGCGCACAGCCATAGGTGTGCACCCCAAAGCTCAAACATACATGCATTTTTTTCATATTTTATACAATAATATTGTATTTATTTTTTAGGAGCCCTGTTGGGGGACTTTGGTGAAATATCTGATGTTTCACTTCTGAGGCAGAGAAAGGGACTGAGGACAGAGATTCCCCAGTCCCTTTTTCTGCAGCCTCAGCTGCACTGAGCAGTGAATGAATGGGAAGTGCACTGTGCTGAGCGGCTTAGTGTTCATTCACAAACTGAAGCATAATAAACACAGTTTACTATGCTTCAGTTATTAATGAACACAGTGAGTGATCGGTACACTCATTGTGTTCATTCAGAAAAGGAAGGGGCCAAGTAAATTACATATTTACTGTCCCCTTCCCCCACTCTCCATTCTGAAACATCCCCCGCAGCCGGTGGGAGAGGAGAGGAGAGAAGCAGGCAGCGCTGCAGGGGAATGGGCGGGGGCGACACAGGGGGTCTGGGCAGCAGGGACAATCTGCATGAACCCATGTGCTTGCCTATGAGTACAACTATGTAGAGCAGTGGTTCTTAACTCCAGTCCTCAGGACCCAGTAACAGGCCAGGTTTGCAGAGTTAACTGAACTACATCACAGGTGATATCATTTGCTGCTCAGTGATTGCAGTATTCTAGTCTGCATCTCCCCAACGTAATACTTAAAGTGGCTGTACACCCTGTACAACCACTTTTACCTGCAGGTAAGCCTAGATTAAGGCTTACCTGTAGGTGCAGGAAATATCTCCTAAACCTCCACGGTTTAGAAGATATTTACAAAAGAGACGAGCGCCGATGTCTACGGCGCATGCGCACTTTAGAAAGGGCAATCGTGCCAATTCTAAAGGAAGGTCATGCTGTGACTGGTGGCTCCCATGCGCATGCGTGGGAGTGACGTCACGTGACTCCGGCCAGTCACAGAGCCGGAGTTTGCAGCCCCAGAAGAAGAGGGGTGAAGAATGGACGCTTTCTGCGACAGGGGAGAGCGGTGACATCGCAGGCTTCGGTTTCAGGTAAGTGACACATAATGGGCTATGCATAGTAGCCCATTATGCTTTACCTTTGCAGGGAAACAAAGAGGAAGTAAAACCCATCAGGGTTTACTTCCTCTTTAAAATCAGGCCTGTTAGGGGGCCCTGAGGACAGGGTTGAAAACTACTGATGTAGAGCATGACAGGAGGCAAATACCAAGGCAGATTCTGGTACTTATCCCAGCTACATGTCATTTTGTTTCAAGGAATATGCAACTGCATTAACATTTTTTTTTAATATTCACCTGACTAGTACAGCGTTGTATGACCGTGTAATTGTCATTCAAAATGTGATAGCGCTGAAAATTGGCCTGGGCAGGAAGGGAGTGAAAGTGCCCTGTATTGAAGTGGTTAATATTAACCCACTTTATTCTCTGATAAAGTTATGCTGTATATAATGTATCTAAATAACTACTGTATATACTCGAGTATAAGCCGAGTTTTTCAGCACATTTTTTTGTGCTGAAAATGCCCCCCTCGCCTTATACTCGAGTCTGTGTCCATCTTCACCTTTGTGCGCCGGATTCCAGCCAACCAAACTTGGCACACGTGTCATTTCTCCGGTGATTTTGGGGACCCGGTACTGGCTGGCCCTTGGTCCCCTGGACCCCAAACTTGGCACACATGTAGCCTCCCTCTTCCTCTACAAGTGTGCAAAGTTTTGTCCAGGGGACCTACGGCCGGGGAGCACTGATTTTTCAAACCGGGCACTCCTTCCATAGACTCCCATGTTAAACGGTCATTTCTCCTGTGATTTTGGGGACCCGGTACTGGCCGGCCCTAGGTCCCCTGGACCCCAAACTTGGCACACATGTAGCCTCCCTCTTCCTCTACAAGTGTGCAAAGTTTTGTCCAGGGGACCTACGGCCGGGGAGCACCGATTTTTCAAAGCTGGGCACCCCTTCTATAGACTCCCATGTTAAACGTGAGTCTAGTCACACAGCGCAGGAGATCAGGGAGGGAGATTGGGCACAGTGAGGCATGGGCACAGTGACAGTGAGGCATGGGCACAGTGACAGTGAGGCATGGGCACAGTGACAGTGAGGCATGGACACAGTGAGACATGGGGACAGTGAGGCATGGGCACAGTAAGGCACAGTGAGGCATGCACATGGACACCCTAGGCTTATACTCGAGTCAATACATTTTCCCATTTTTGTTGTGGTAAAATTAGGTGCCTCAGCTTATATTCGGGTCGGCTTATACTCGAGTATATACGGTAGGTTTAATTTAGCTATGATTTACTTCATTTTGCCAATTGCATGTTGCCTAAATATCTCAGTAAATATAAATCCATGCACTACTGGGTACAATCCTGCAGATTTGTATACATGTGTCAGAATTCTTGCCTTTCCATGTATTCCTGCACTCAAATGCACTAAGTGTGAAATGGTTTTGCTAGAAAGAGGGCACTAGGTTGATCTTTATTCCGTTCATGTGAGTGAGGCAATGAACTTCATCTGTAAGTGATGAAAAATGATACATCTTCAATTGCTGAAAATTCCATGATAGATACAGCATGATTCAGCTGTCACTCACTGGCTTCTTGAACTCTGACAGAAGGCTTAAAATAATAAGCAACCTTGTCAATGAAACACATTTTATTGTTTGACAAAAAGAAACCTTAGTTTGTCAAAGCAAACAACCAGTCATTCCAATAAAGGATTCTTCTCCTGGAATAATATTTCTATTGTGTTTTATTCTTCTTCTTTACAGCTAATTATCACTATAATCCTTGTGCCTTGTATGTACGAGGAGAGATGCCATAGTTCAATAAAACATGAAAGGTATTCATGTTAAATATAAAGCAACATCAAAGAGAAAAAAATTGTCTACAATAAAAATCCTTAGATAATTATGGTACCGTGTAAATGTACATGACATATCTCAATGTGTAAATGTCAGTCCAGTAAATAACGCATAAAAAATAGCTACAGTAGTAGAATATGCTGGATTATGCCGTTCATTTTTTTTTTTATTGTACTTAAATCAGTTTAAAGTGGTATTAACCACTTGCCCTCCGGAAGGTTTACCCCCCCCCCTTCATGACCAGGCCATGTTTTTCGATACGGCACTGCGTTACTTTAACCACTTCAACACAGGGCATTTTCACCCCCTTCCTGCCCAGGCCAATTTTCAGCTTTCAACGCTGTAACATTTTGAATGACAATTGCGGGGTCATGCATCACTGTACCCTAAATCATTTTTTATCAATTTTTTATCATTTTTTTCCCACAAATAGAGCTTTCTTTTGGTGGTATTTAATCACCTCTGTGGTTTTTATTTTTTGCGCTATAAACAAAAAAGAGCGACAATTAAAAAAAAAAAACACTATTTTTTACTTTTGCTATAATAAATATCCCAAATTAAAAAAATAAAAATAAAATAATTCTCAGTTTAGGCCGATACGTATTCTTCTACATATTTTTGGTTAAAAAAATGCAATATGTGTATATTGATCGGTTTGCGCAAAAGTTATAGCGTCTACAAAATAGGTTATGGATTAATGTCATTTTTATTATTATTATTTTTTTTTACTAGTAATGGCGGTGATCTGCAATTTTTATCATGACTGTGACATTGTGGCGGACATATCGGACACTTTTGACACATTTTTGGGACCATTGACATTTATACAGCGATCAGTGCTATAAATATGCACTGATTACTGTATAAATGTCACTGTCAGGGAAAGAGTTAACACTAGGTGGCAATCAAGGGGTTGAATGTGTTACCTAGGGAGCGATTCTAACTGTGGGGGGATGGGACTGACTGGGGAGGAGACCGATCAGTGTTTCTATATACTAGGAACACGTCATATTACTATAGGCAGGTATTGAAGTGATTAACTGACAATTGTACCCAAATACAATTTATGCCCCCCCCCCCCCACAAATAGAGCTTTCTTTTGGTGGTATTTGATCAAATTTATTCATCAGCTTAGGCCAATGTATATTCTGCTACATATTTTTGGTAAAAATAATCCCGATAAGTGTATGTTCATTGGTTTGCGCAAAAGTTATTGAATCTACAGACTAGTAATGGCAGAAATCAGTGTTTTTTTTGCAGGACTGCGACATTGCGGCGGACAAATTGGACACCTAACTGACACTTTTTACACTTTTTTGAGGACCAGTGATACTAATACAGTGATCAGTGCTAAAAATGCACTCTTACTGTACTAATGACACTGGCAGGGAAAGGGTTAACATCAGGGGCGATCAAAGGTTAAGTGTGTTCCTATGTATCCCACAGAACATCTTTGGGATAAATTAGAGCAGAGACTCTAGAGGCCTTCTAATCCAACATCAGTGCCTGACCACACAAATGCACTTCTGGAATAATGGTCAAACATTCCCATAGACACACTCCTAAACCTTGTGGACAGCCTTCCCAGAAGAGTTGAAGCTGTTGAAGCTGCAAAGGGTGGGCCAACATAATATTGAGCCCTACGGACTAAGACTGGGATGTCACTAAAGTTCATGTGCGTGTAAAGGCAGGTGTCCCAATACTTTTGACAATATACTGTGTGTGTGTATATATATATATGAATGCACCACAAACTGGACCACAGTTTTTTAGTGCTGAATTTATTCTGTTGTTTGTGATTCTAGTTCATAGACTTTCCCTTCATGATATGACAAAACAATATTTGCCATGACCAAAATAAATATGGGAATAGAAGCTGGGTCTTTGTGGACTACTATGGCTAGCTTTTCACGTGGGTTGGTGAGCATTCCTCTGTAAAACATCTCCTGACTGCAGCAGAAAAAAAATGGATGTCTATCGGGTAAAACGAGCCTTCTGTAATGAATGTCTGGCCCATAAGGCTCAGTATCTTTTACATGATTGTCCTTGTTCTCTTAATAGTTAAACGCTTGTGCTCTTTCCTATTTAAATATTGGTAAATATTAAATAAAATAGGTGTGACCTAAGTGACGGTTGGACCTGCTCTCACCATAGAGATCAGTTTGAAGCCTAAAACCAGTGTATTCTTACTACTAGGACTTGTACTTACTTGAAGACATGCATTAATGCACATTGCTTTGAAGTGTGCTGCCTCATACTGACTTGTGTTATTTTATGTTATCGGAAGACTGTATTTAAAGTGCCATAAATGGCAAACTGCTGGTCAATACACCGAAAATCATCATTTAATGCACACGATCGGAAATTCCTACAAGAAAACCATGGATTTTTTCTGACAGAATGTTGGCTCAAACTTGTGTTGCATACACACAGTCACACAAATCTTGTCTGAAATTCTGACCGTCAAGAAAGCGGTGACGTACAAGATGTACGACGAGCCGAGATCAATGAAGTTCAATAGGCAGTTCGGCTCCTCTGCTTGATTCTGAGCATGCGTGTTTTTTTGTGCCTCGGAATTGCATACAGACGAGCGGAATTTTCGCCAAGAACTTTTTCCGTCGGAAAAATAGAGAACCTGCTCTCAATCTTTTGCTGGCAGAAATTCTGACAGAAAATGTTGGATGGAGCCTACACACGGTTGGAATATCCGACCTAAAGCTCACATCCAACTTTTTTGGATGGAAAATCCTATCGTGTGTACACGGCATTAGTCTTTTTCCAGCACACCACCAATGGAGCGCTTTGGTCAGAACTGACACTATTGGAAGTTCTGATGTCCACGGATTTTGACCTGTGCTAGAAAATGTGTGACAAAGCATCTAGAGGGAATGATCCCTAAGGGTCTGTGTGCATATTAGACCTTCTAGCTCACAGTTGGCAATAATGCCATAGAATAAGAGGGAATAAAAGCTCCTGGCAGTGTGGCCGTGTAAAGGGGCTATTTGAAGTTCTTACAATGTGGTCCTTTGTTGTTCTAATCCACCTCTCTAATATACCTATTTTACAAACCTTACTTTGTTTCCTCCCTTGCCTTATATTTCTGTTTAGCTTGTGGCCATGAAGACTGGAAGTTCATTATCATATATAGATCAATGATCTCCAGGAAAGATTTAACCTCTCCCTTCTTCTTTTCTAGAGGTATAATAGACATAATAGAAAATGTTAATGTGCCCTTAGCTTTGCTTGAATTTTGAGTAAAGATCATCCTTTGGATTGTGACCTGGTATTTGTTACCAGCATCTTACCACCATACAAGCCCTTGTTACACTATGAATCAAGAATACATTCCTTCTTTTACGCTTTACCTACCTTTTTTTGAGAGCTCCATTGTTTATGATTTATACTGTACGTATTTGATCTATGAGATATTGGACGGCAAAGAATTCTACAAAAGACCCCAAAGTATTTGTACGGCATGAAATGGACACCATGTACTGTACAGCAGCTAGCGGCAGAAAACAGCTTGGGTAAATCCTGATAAATATTGTATAGATGAACTTTCAAGAACACAAAAGTCTTCTCTGCAAGGTTAAAAGCAATGCCTTTCCTTTCCAGGTGCCTGTTTTATTTACTTGGTTGAAAAAGAGCATTATAACTTTGTACAGACAGACATTTTCAATGTTACAGTAAAAAGTTAATCTGATAAAATAATTTAGTCGGCCATTGTCCTAAATTATAAATCTGCCATAGTTTTAGTATTATATCAGGTTTTCTTTTTTGATCATTTTATGTTAGGTTACAGTGTTTGAATTTTTTTATGTTACAAGATCAAAGCCATTGACTTGCCAGAAAACAAATATACCTGCAGGGGATTGGTGAGTGATCTAACGTCCAGGGATTTGTATGTGCATCAGACATGAGGTTACTTCTTTGTAATAGAACACAGTTTATATAAAGTCATGAAAAAGTCATGATTTAGGGGTGACAAGATATCAGAACTTTTTGTTTCTACTGAAACAGTTAATATAGCAGGGTACTGTCTGGACGGTGTGCCAGTTACATGGGATATTGGGTTTGTAACCACTTGGATAATTCAAGTCATGATATAGAGAGAACATCCACGGGGGGGAAATTACTTCATGTAAAAGTGGCCTCACATGACCTTTCTGAAGACTGTGTTATGTGGCCTTTAGGCCATGTTTTGCCCACTGCTAATCTATTGAAAGTCCAGAATCGATTGCTTGTCCTTCTTTATGCCAACTGGGATCTAAGCTGAAAAACAGATTTAGACTTTCTTAAGAAATCTGAACGGGAGACTACAGTGTATTCTTCACTATACTTATTACAATGAAATAACCATACAATTTTTCAAATTCCCGCCGTACAATATTTTGCTATCTTGTTTCACTTTAGTCACTAAGGGGTTGATTTACTAAAACTGGAGAGTGCAAAATCGGGTGCAGTTCTGCATAGAAACCAATCAGAATCCAGGTTTTATTGTCAAAGCTTAATTGAACAAGCTGAAGTTAGAAGCTGATTAGCTACCATATACAGCACTACCAGATTTTGCGCTCTGCAGTTTCCGTAAATCAACCCCTGGGTCTAAATGTTTAACAGCTGCTGAGATAAAAATTCAGCCACAGTGAGACGTAGAGCCTGATTTTATAAAGTGTGAAGTTTGAGTAAGTGCAGTGAGGTGGAGGGGGCATCTGATTTTAAAGCCGATCGTGTGCAGGAGAATTAAAAATCAAAGCTTCTATTTCATATGATTGGATAGTTGAAGTGAATGCAGATGCGCTTCATATTTTTTAAAAGTTTTTATTATTTCCATTGACAGAAAAAAGGAAAAATAACCTCCATGTTACAAATGAGAGAAAAGTAATTTTACCCAAAGCATCCTGTAACATTATAGAATATTGCCTTGTAGCTAATGTTTAGCTGATGGCCGGGAAGCCGACGCCGATCCTGTGGCGGCCCGTCCATAGGGGGCGCCCGGGCGCCGCCCCCCCTCCTGTGGTCACCAAAAAAAAAACGGGCCCTTTAAGAGTTTTTTTTTAAATGTCCTTTCCTTCACACAATGAGTGGCGGTGCGTCCATAGTGGGCGCAGAAGCGCCGCCACCGCTCGCTTCTGCGCCCGGCCGTCACTCACAACAATACATAGGTTCATGCAATGCATGAACCTATGTATTGCTGCTGCCCACTATTCAGATGGCTGGCCCCTTGAGCGCCGGCCATCTGAATAACAGTGTCTGGTTGGCCTTTAGAAGTGCCTATCAGAGCCAGCGGCTCTGATAGGCTTCCTGACTACAGCCTGAGGGCTGTAATCGGCTTCTAAATATCTAATGAGAGGACGCACAGGGGTGCGTTCCCTGGCCAATCAGGTTCACCGGGTCTGGTTAACGGTAACCTGATTGGCTGAAGCGACATCGAGGGCGGGAGAAGACATCGAGGACGGAAGAAGGACGGCGCTGACTCGAGGAAGGTAAGTGCAGGGCTGGGGGGGACAAACTGGCTGCATTATGAGGACAAACTGGCTGTATTTGGGGAACAAACTGGCTGCATATTGGGGACAAACTGGCTGCATATTGGGGACAAACTGGCTGTATTATGGGGGACAAACTGGCTGTATATTGGGGGGGAAACTGGCTGCATACAGGGGACAAACTGGCTGTATATTGGGGGGGAAACTGGCTGCATACGGGGGACAAACTGGCTGTATATTGGGGGGCAACTGGCTGTATATTGGGGGGCAACTGACTGTATATTGGGGGACAAACTGGCTGCATATGGGGGACAAACTGGCTGCATATTGGGGACAAACTGGCTGCATATGGGGGACAAACTAGCTGTATATGGAGGACAAACTGGCTGTATATTGGGGGGAAACTGGCTGCATATGGGGGACAAACTGGCTGCATATGGGGGACAAACTGGCTGTATATTGGGGGACAAACTGGCTGTGTATGGGGGAAAAACTGGCTGTATATTGGGGGGCAACTGGCTGTATTATGGGGGGCAACTGGCTGTATTATGGGGGGCAACTGACTGTATATGGGGGACAAACTGGCTGTATTATGGGGGACAAACTGGCTGTATATTGGGGGGGGAAACTGGCTGCATACGGGGGACAAACTGGCTGTATATTGGGGGCAACTGGCTGTATATTGGGGGGGCAACTGGCTGTATATTGGGGGGCAACTGACTGTATATTGGGGGACAAACTGGCTGCATATGGGGGACAAACTGGCTGCATATGGGGGACAAACTGGCTACATATGGGGACAAACTGGCTGCATATTGGGGACAAACTGGCGGTATTATGGGGGACAAACTGGCTGTATATGGGGGACAAACTGGCTGTATATTGGGGGGAAACTGGCTGTATATTGGGGGACAAACTGGCTGTGTATGAGGGAAAAACTGGCTGTATATTGGGGGCAACTGGCTGTATATGGGGGAAAAACTGGCTGTATATTGGGGGGAAACTGGCTGTATCATGGGGGGAAACTGGCTGTATAATGGGGGGAAACTGGCTGTATATTGGGGGACAAACTTGCTGCATATTGGGGACAAACTGGCTGTATTATGGGGGACAAACTGGCTGTATTATGGGGGACAAACTGGCTGCATACGGGGGACAAACTGGCTGTATATTGGGGGACAAACTGGCTGTATATTGGGGGGAAACTGGCTGCATACGGGGGACAAACTGGCTGTATATTGGGGGGCAACTGGCTGTATATTGGGGGGAAACTGGCTGCATACGGGGGACAAACTGGCTGTATATTGGGGGGCAACTGACTGTATATTGGGGGGCAACTGACTGTATATTGGGGGACAAACTGGCTGCATATGGGGGACAAACTGGCTGCATATTGGGGACAAACTGGCTGTATATTGGGGGGAAACTGGCTGCATATGGGGGACAAACTGGCTGCATATTGGGGGACAAACTGGCTGTGTATGGGGGGCAACTGACTGTATATTGTGGGACAAACTGGCTGCATATGGGGGACAAACTGGCTGCATATTGGGGACAAACTGGCTGTATATTGGGGGGAAACTGGCTGCATATGGGGGACAAACTGGCTGCATATTGGGGGACAAACTGGCTGTATATTGGGGGGCAGCTGGCTGTATTATGGGGGGCAACTGGCTGTATTATGGGGGGCAACTGGCTGTATATGGGGGACAAACTGGCTGTATTATGGGGGACAAACTGGCTGTATATTGGGGGGGAAACTGGCTGCATACGGGGGACAAACTGGCTGTATATTGGGGGGCAACTGGCTGTATATTGGGGGGGCAACTGGCTGTATATTGGGGGGCAACTGACTGTTTATTGGGGGACAAACTGGCTGCATATGGGGGACAAACTGGCTGCATATGGGGGACAAACTGGCTGCATATGGGGGACAAACTGGCTGTATTATGGGGGACAAACTGGCTGTATATGGGGGAAAAACTGGCTGTATATTGGGGGGAAACTGGCTGTATATTGGGGGACAAACTGGCTGTATATTGGGGGACAAACTGGCTGTGTATGGGGGACAAACTGGCTGTATATTGGGGGGCAACTGGCTGTATATGGGGGACAAACTGGCTGTATATGGGGGGCAAACTGGCTGTATATTGGGGGGAAACTGGCTGTATAATGGGGGGAAACTGGCTGTATAATGGGGGGAAACTGGCTGTACATTGGGGGACAAACTGGCTGCATATTGGGGACAAACTGGCTGTATTATGGGGGACAAACTGGCTGTATTATGGGGGACAAACTGGCTGCATACGGGGGACAAACTGGCTGTATATTGGGGGACAAACTGGCTGTATATTGGTAAGGGAAACTGGCTGCATACGGGGGACAAACTGGCTGTGTATTGGGGGCAACTGGCTGTATATTGGGGGGCAACTGACTGTATATTGGGGGGCAACTGACTGTATATTGGGGGACAAACTGGCTGCATATTGGGGACAAACTGGCTGCATATGGGGGACAAACTGGCTGCATATGGGGGACAAACTGGCTGCATATGGGGGACAAACTGGCTGCATATGGGGGACAAACTGGCTGCATATTGGGGACAAACTGGCTGCATATGGGGGACAAACTGGCTGTATATTGGGGGACAAACTGGCTGTGTATGGGGGACAAACTGGCTGTATTATGGTGGGCAACTGGCTGTATTATGGGGGGCAACTGGCTGTATTATGGGGGACAAACTGGCTGTATATGGGGGACAAACTGGCTGTATATTGGGGGCAACTGGCTGTATATGGGGGACAAACTGGCTGTATTATGGGGGACAAACTGGCTGCATTGGGGGGGGGGAACTGGTTGTATATTGGGGGCAACTGACTGTATATTGGGGGACAAACTGGCTGTATTATGGGGGACAAACTGGCTGTATATGGGGGACAAACTGGCTGTATATTGGGGGGAAACTGGCTGCATATGGGGGACAAACTGGCTGTATATTGGGGGACAAACTGGCTGTGTATGGGGGACAAACTGGCTGTATATTGGGGGGCAACTGGCTGTATTATGGGGGACAAACTGGCTGTATATGGGGGACAAACTGGCTGTATTATGGGGGACAAACTGGCTGTATATGGGGGACAAACTGGCTGTATATTGGGGGGGAAACTGGCTGTATATTGGGGGGAAACTGGCTTTATAATGGAGGGAAACTGGCTGTATAATGGGGGGAAACTGGCTGTATTATTGGGGGGACAAACTGGCTGTATTATTGGGGGGACAAACTGGCTGTATTATTGGGGGGACAAACTGTCTGTATTATTGGGGGGACAAACTGTCTGTATTATTGGGGGACAAACTGGCTGTATTATTGGGGGACAAACTGGCTGTATATGGGGGACAAACTGGCTGTATTGTGGGGACAAACTGGCTGTATATGGGGGGAAACTAGTGGCGTTTGGGCACAGTGGCTGCGTTTAATGGGCACAGTGGCGGCAATTGATGTTTGTTTTTTGTTTTTTTCAGTTTGTTTGCGCCCCCCCTAAAAAATTTGAGCACCAGCCGCCACTGGCCGATTCACTGGCATTGCAGGATGGGAGGGCTCGGGGCACAGAGCACTGCGCCCTGAGGACAATTTAAAACTGGCCAATTGGGGCCTCAGCATGTGGTCACGTGCCCGTGAGGGGGTGAAAGACCTGGTAGAAACCTATTGGATTGGCGCCCCACAAAGTGTGGGCTGGGGGGGGGGTGGCGCTGCTGTGCCCCTTTTGGACTGGCTGCCACTGGTGTTGATTTTTCCCTATGCTATCCGAAACGTGTAAAAATGACACTTAACATTTTTTACCTGTTCCGACTTACATCCAAATTCAACTTAAGAACAAACCTACAGAACCTATCTTGTTTGTAACCCGGGGGCTATGTGTAAATTATTTTTCATGAGCCTAAGACCCAGAAACTGAGAAAGGAAAAGGGCATAATTACAATGCAGCACTAATATGCAAGAAGCAAGGCCTGTGTATGTAAGGATCAAATATGGCCTCCTCTTTGTACAGATATCGTATAATTAAAAACTAAACATAAAAAATGTAAAAAAACATTAACCCACTGATATTATTTACACTAAGTGGATCATTTTCATAATTGGTAGTCTATTAATATGATGCAAATTAAATAAAATGCCAATAAAAGGATCATTTTGAGACAGAAATATATTGATATCCTATCAGTTTAGCAGTGATTTTTGAACTAACAAAAGGGCAATAGTATTTAAAGTATAAAGCCTCATACACACGGTACGATTGTTGGCTAACCGAGTGTCTGATTTTTGTCAAAAGGGTGTGTGCCAGGATCTTGTCTTGCATACTAACGTGCCACAAAAATGAACGTAGTAACATACTACGAGGAATTTCAGCTCTTGAGCACCACCCGAGCCGAGAAAAATTAAGTTCAATGCTTCTGAGCATGCGTCGACTTGATTCTGAGCATGTGTGGGTTTTTTCTCCGATGGAGTTCCACACAGACGATCGGAATTTGCGATCGTTTTTTTTTCCATCGGATAAATTTAAAACATGTTCTATTTTTTCTCGATGGAAAAAAGACCGATGGGGCCCATACACGATCAGTGTGTCCGATGAAAAAGTCCATCGGACTGTTTTCATCTGTAAAACCGATCGTGTGTAAAGGGAATTTAGGACAACAGTCTGTCAAGAGACAATTGCCTTCCAACAATCAAAACCGTGTGTACGAGGTTTTAGTGTACCTTTAACTCCATGCCCTCTCCTCAGTTCCAATTGCACTGCCTAACCTGACCAGGGTTGTCACAACACTTCCCAATTATGGCCAGCATTCAACATGCCAGTATCAGGTCTGTCTATACTATAGAGAAGCCATGTCTGTGTCTTTAGATTGCCACATTATTCTCAAAGGCCCAGGCCAATGCTGGCCAGGACGAGGTGGATCAGTTATTGCAAAAATGTGATAGGTACTGTGAATTACATTTTTAATTTTTTTTGCTAAGAGCAAATGGGTGTAATTTGGAATAGCCAGTTACAGGTGCACATATCCCTCAAGTAAAGTTTAAAGATCTCTTATAGGTATGTAGCGACCCTCTTTCCCCCTCTTGCTTTATCGGTTATGTGGCTGTTGTCTAGGGGTCCCTGGGAGGGAGAGATGAGATACACCACGGCCCATGTCCTCCATAGCTAAGAGGTGAAGGCCAGAAAATTGGATCCTGTGCAGGTGTCCTAGAGTCAAGTCCAGTACTTCGTTCCTGACTCCTTTGCTCCTAGTAACCAGAGTTCCACACAGTGAATAGGTCCAACTCCGTTTTATTCTTCTTTCCAAACAATAAACAGTCTCTTCTACTGAGTTATAATGGGGAATAGATTGAGGCACAATCCTTTCCCTTCTGATGCTAACCACTGTGATATCACCAGTGGCGGATAGTCACTGCCACTGACTATGTGAGGTAGAACGTGAATTACCTTCGCTAGCACGGCCCCTGTCAGGGGAAGGAGATCCGTCCAAGGGAGAAACAGGAGGCCTCTCTGTCACCAGTGATGCTGCGCCGGACTCTCCAGAGAAGTTCCGCACACCAGTCCTCACGAACTCAGACATGGGCACCCAAGGAATTAGGGCCCCCTCGGATTCGTCCACCCTCGCGGAACTCAGTCGAAGGTACTGAGCCCCAGGCATCCGCCATAGTACCTCACCCCAGGCTAAAGGTGCCTGGGATGGACTCCATCCTCGCTCCGGCCAGGTCGAGGGCACCTAGGCCCGGAACACTGGAATGCCAGCACCCAGGCCGAAGGTGCCTGGGTGCGGCCGTGTCCTCCAACTCTGGACTCTGAACCCCGTGGTAAGGGCGTCCGCCCCCTTTATTCCCTCTCCCTTTGCGTCACAGCGGGTTCCCCGCCCCGCTGTACCAGCTCCAGGGGAGGACAAAAAGGTACAGTCTTGCGGTGTGAGTTCAGCCCTGGCCCAGGGCAACAGTGCCACCTGTGGGCCGCAAGGAACCTCACACCACCAGAGTCCTCCAAGAACCAGAAAAAGGTCTCGGATACCCTAGCAATCTGTGCATCTGGGTTACACTACCACCCAGATACCTCCCTTAAATTCAAGTACCCGCTACACTCTCCCCCTGGTGATTTGACACTGGTCCCCAGTGTCTGGTATAAACTCACATCCCACAAGGGTGGTGACATAAGTTCAGCCCAGAAACCAAACTACACAATTTAGCCCTGAATTGTGCCAAGACCTGAATGGGAAAGGGAAACTTAGAACAATATAACTTTAAAACTTTTTCAATAAAACACTGTAAATATCTCACACATTTACATTCTTCCCTCCCCCTGGCTATCTAAGGACCACCCATTCTCAGCAGCCTTGATAAACGAGTCTCCTGCAGAGGGAAAGAAAAGAAACATACATCCTACCAACATATGTGTGTTTGCTTGGAATGAATGAGTCTATCCGAGAAGAAACCCACTCACTCCAATAAGTGCTGCATAATGTCAAAAAACAAACAATCGTTGCGCAGCACTGCCACCTGGTGACAATGCCACGGTCAAGACACTCATCACTTCCAGATGAACTTTTCTCTTCATCATTTCTCTGTGATTCTACACTAACTAAAACCCAAAGTCACTGCTTTCTCTGAAGTGCAAGAAGAAGAAGGGAGAACAAAACAAAAAAAACAGCTTCCACTTCTCCGAAGAGTAGAACTGCCCAAATGCAAAAAAAAAAACGAGGGCACAGTCCCTGTGTTCCGGTGAAAACACTCCGGAAAGTTCAGCAATGAACAGCAAACAGTACACACAGGAGTCTTTCTTTTTCTCCTAAAGGTAAAACCTTGGATGCGGTAGGAACACAGGCTTCAAATGTCTGTCCAAAACCTCCACATGGTACTCAGCATTTCCTCCTTCCTTGCGGCAAATCACCACTCTGTCCGTATGGATATGCCTTCCCAGCATCCACTTAGCTTTACAGTCCTGGAACTTCTTGGTGACCATTGGTGAACAAGAAATGTACCGCCGTGCTTGCTGTACTTTAAGTTTGTCCCACGCAAAGGTATCATACCATCTTTGGCGAAAAACTTCCACCTCATAAGGCAGTTCTCGAGGCAGGTACGGGTATTCCCACCCATACTCCTGAGCAACCTTCTGGCCGAAGAGACGCTGCAGCCTTGATAAAGGTGGCATGGTGGCCCGGTCTCCTTCTCCAGGCCGAACAATCGCTTCTGGGTGACGAGGTGCGTTCCCCACCTCAGTAGATCTGGGCCTAGGAGCCCGCAATGACTGGCGTTGCACTCCCACAACTGGAACAGGTGAAATGGATGTTGAGTCCAGAAGAGGAACTTCGGACAGAGGACCAGATTCTTCCCTAGGCGCCGAGGCCTCCACCCGAGGTGTACTATCTCCAGTAGACATGGGCAGGTCCCTGATGACACAGGACGAGGGTAGCTTCATCTTGCCCCATCCCTTTCGGTGGAAGATTTAGTCTATCTCCCCATCATCGCCATTGTCAGACAATGAATCCAGGTCAGAGGTGTCATAGCATTCAGCGGGCAGATAGTTCCCAGTCACGGAACTATCCCCCTTGACGGCCTCTACCGACTGTGGGCTTCCGCCACTTGTAACCACCACACAGACAGTCCCAACCCCTGGCTCACCTGGGCCTTCAGAAGAACAGGGATATCCAGGACTCTTCCTACCGGATCCATCCAGGCCAGGCAAGCAGCGGGGCGAAGCTCTTCCACGACCACACAAGGCCATCACTAGACCGACTTTCCTCTTCGGTGGTCGGAGCAGGGAGCTGCTGGTGACCGAGGCAGCATCCTCGGATTTTTCTCTTTTCATCTCCGCTTGGGCAGTCACTTCGCCCGGATCAGTGTGCACGGGGAACGCACCAGCATCGATCTCTCCTTCTGGAGTGGCAGTCCCTGTGAGGTAGTTGAGGTGGAAAGCATGAGGCTTTTCTGTGGATGCTTCCACCTCCAAGAGAAACTCCTTGCAGACCTCACATCGCCCGAATGGCTTCAGCTGGACCACCAGTCCCGAACAGCCGGGACAGATCACACCGAGGGCCTCCATGTCTCTGCAGGTGTACAGAGCCAATCGCCCCCGGGGCCTTAGTCTTATCCCCGTATCCATAAGTGGAGCAGCCAGAGAAGTCATGTCCATGCAAGAAGAAGCTGAAATCCATGGAGTGGTTGAAGTCATCTTCTCTCTTCGCTGCTCCATTGCGCACTGACCCACTCGCGCCGGAATCTCCATGTGCGTGCGTCCACATGGCCAGACTCCTCCCACCTTCTGCACTTGTTCGCGGGCTTTTCCCTTTCCCCGTCCACGAACTACGCAGCTATGGGTTGCCTCGTGGCGCGTTGGCCAATATGGCCGACCTACTCTGAACTCCTCCGGGCAACAAAGTTCAAATTCAGACACCATACACATCCCGGATACGATGCCCCCACGTGTAGCGACCCTCTCTCCCCCTCTTGCTTTATCGGTTATGTGGTATATCTCATCTCTCCCTCCCAGGGACCCCTAGACAACAGTCACATAACCGATAAAGCAAGAGGGGAAGAGAGGGTCGCTACAGGTACAATGAGGGAGATTTACTAAAACTGGTGCACAAAGAATCTGTTGCAGCTATGCATGGTAACCAATCAGCTTCTAACTTCAGCTTGTTTATTTAGGCTTTGACAATAAAATCTGAAGGCTGATTGGTTTCTATGTAAATCCCCACCAGATTTTGCACACTCCAGCTTTAGTAAATCAATCCCAGTATGTTTCACAGAACGGGAAAGGCTTGCTCAATTGAAATTAGAATGCAATCATCTGACATTATTAACATTCTGCAGCAGTTGTAAAATCTACTGCAGTAAGGTATAGCTAAGAAAACATACAATTGCGCAAAACTGACAAAAATAGTGAAATTGCAAGCTACACTATCATAAGTCATTTTTTGCCAAATAGATGAAAATTGCAAGTATATCGTTGCTTTTAGGCCACCTCTAGGTAGGTAGTAACAATTAATCAATAAAATTTACCTCATGGAAACAATTGAGTTAAATCTAAATACTTCTTTCTAGATGTACTTTTTCTGTTATTTTGTAGTTCTGAAAATGTTATTTCTTATACAGTATTTTGTTCAATAAGTTTGTATGCGGGAAGAAATCCCTAATTGGACCACAAGGGGATTGCAGTATTTCAGAAGTGAAACCTCAAATGACTGAGTACAATTTAGCTGAGAGCTCAGTCAGTAGATGATGGCGGCTCCGCTGCAAGCTTTCCTGACACCACTGACTAAATGGACTTGATTACTAAAGGGCAGAACTGATGGGTTAGCATCAACTTGGGCTCTCATAGGTATGCAAAATCCAATATCTATGCATTGCACATCATTTTTTTTTGTTGAAGTTAGTGAGTGTATCTTAAGACTTTGTAAATGTACCAGGCAATTCTGATTTAAAATAAATGTAAATCAGATTTCCAGGTATAACACTTTTGCCTGTTTTTTTGTTCTAAAACTATACTATGAAATCTGGGATTCTAATCTTGTATATCTGCACAGCATGTACTGAAGTAGGCTGCTCTGTCAATAACTGACAAGCCACAGGCGGTCTAAGGGCTTATGTCCTACTGACATGGAATAATAGCAAAAATATGTAGAACACAGCAATATGTATGTGCCTGGGGCGAGATTTGGTTTCATTATCCATGCTTAAGTATATAGGTAAATATGAATAATGTATATGAATTGAATGACAAAACATTTATCATTATATTTATTCTTGTCAGTGGTACAGGTCTTGGCAAATTAGGTTCTGAGCCAGACCATAACCTTACCTGGATGACATTTAGTTTGTGAAAGCACTATGAATCATAAACTGCCATGTTTCTTTTTCAATAAAACTCTTTTTGTTTATTTGTTGCATCTCAATGCCGCTGAGCTCCTGCAGCCTCTTTGCATCCACTTCCTGTTTACATGCATGTACACCACCAATAGCCTCATGGCATTTCTCAACACGGGTCTCCTGATGGTGATAACGGTGGAATTTGTCTAGCAGACAACACAGAAGCAGAACCCTATGTTTCCACCTATAATATGAAATACCCAAAAAAGGACCTCAATTAAAATAACCAGGTAGTAAAACCACAGATTTAAAACAAATTAAAAATTGCTTTCAAAATTTAATTATTGTGTTAAAACGTAAGTAAATTGGATTAAGTCCTTGAACCGGTCATAGGGGCTTTTTTTCCTCTAAAAAACAACATACTTACCTGCTCTGTGTGTATTTCACAGAGCGGTCCCGAACCTCCTCTTCTGTGGTCTCCTGCCAGTGCTCTTGGCTCCTCCTCTTCTTAGTGTGCCACTATAGTAAGCCAGTTCCTATGGGCGTGCACCTGTTGGCTTGATCCCAAGCTGGGCTGTGTGCGTCTATTGACACACACAGTGTGCTTTAGCCCTGCCCAGTTCTCCCTCCTCACAAGATTTGATTGACAGCAGCAGGAGCCATTGGCTCACCCTGCTGCCTCTGTGAACAGAGAAAAGGAGAGCTACTGCAGACAGGCACAACGCTGGATCAAGATCGAGATATTAATAAAAACTGTGCCTCTGCCCCCTGGCTCAGCAGGAGTTCCACCCTTTGTGTGTTGAATAACTGTTACCCACACAATTTGCTTTGGTTCCTGCTGCTGGATAATATGTCCTGTAGTGATGCACAAAGCGATGGGTGGAGCTATGAAAAATGGTTGGGGGAACTGGCATTCTACACACCTAGAAATGAAGAATACATACAGCGAGTGGGTAACAAAGAATAGGCAGCATTTCAACCCCCAGGGCTGCACCTTCTTTTAATCTGTTCTATATACATCCATTCACAAGTTTACCTTGGAGGGCGAGATGGTAGGTGTTTAATGTATCTTTTCAAGTATACCTTAGGTCAAAACTTTTTTGTTTTTTTGGGGAATAGGAAAGATTTAGAACCCCTCTAAGGTTTCTATTGCTGTCTGTGTCCCTGCTCTGGAGTAATACCATGAAAATATTGTTAACTTTACCTCCAAAAAACAAAAAAGAAATGGATACGGGCTCTACCTCAAGGGTATTTGGTTTTTGGAGGTAGTAATTTTGTGGAGGGCTTTCCCCACTAGTTGAGAAGAATTCACTTTTACCTGGAACATTACAAGGGTCATGCATTGCTAAAAGCATGTTTCCGATGAGGAATGTGTGCAGGTCTTTGGTAGGGATATCCTTATTCACCATAAATTGCCACTTACTAGCCATGAAACCATAGTAGTATGAATTTGTGGTGGGATATCCCCAACCATCATTTATTCACAGTGATCCTTCAAAGTGCTCCTCAAACTGATCTTAAGCCCAGTATACACGGGCCGAATGTCAGGCTACATCAGCCGTTCAATAAAAAACAGCCGACATTCAGCTCGTGTTTATGGCTTTGTCCCACCAACATGGGGAGAAGGTGGATTGCTAGGTGGGAGGTAGGATTCACAGACTTTCTACTGGGTTTACTAAACCACATGCAAACTGAACTTTGCCTAGTTCGCTCATCACTACTTACCCTAGTAAATATATTTCCCAAAATTCACTTTTGCCAGGTACATTAAAAGGGTCAAGCATTACTAAAAGCACATTTCCAATGAAGAATGTGTGCAGGTCTTTGGCAGGGATATATCCTTATTCAACATAAATTGCCACTAGCCATGAAACCTTAGCAGTATGAATTTGTGGTGGGATATTTCCAACCATCAAAGTGCTCCTCAAACTGATCTTAAGTCTAATACACACGGGCCGAAAGTCAGGTGACATCAGCCGGTTCAATAAAAAGCGGCTGACATTTGGCCCATGTGTATGGCAGCCGGTCTGACAGAAACTGGCCTACCCCTGTCAGAACACAATAGAACAGCAGCGGAGATCACTGTACTAACATTGGATTGTTAGCATAGGTGTGCGCAGCCTATTGCCTTAGGGTGTGCACCACAAAGCTCAAACACACATGAACGCCACTTGCTGTCACAGGGAGGAGGCTCTCATGGTGGGAGACAGTTGATTGGGGGCATATTACCTTACATCCTAAGTATAGGTGTAATGTGTTCCTACAGTTGAACCTAGCCTTTAATTTAATAGGGGCATTTACACTGGCCACTGGCACCCCAACCACCCACCTGGTGCCACCCCTGGAAAATGCTAATGCACATGGGTGATTAGGGTGTGCCCAGGCACACCTGGCACACCCTGTGTGCACGCCTATGATTGTTAGTAAAGCGGCTCCAACCAGAGCTGTCGGGTTTTTTTTTTCGTTCAGCCTGCTGGGCTTTATTCTATTTAATACTGTTCCCAGTCTTTTTAAATGGCTGTCCAATTATTTCATGTGGATCTTCTGGGTACATTAGCTTTCTGTGACAGCAAAAAACAAGAATTCTATTTGTACACCCAGTTGAAGATGGAGAGGCAGGAGGTTGGGGGTACCCACACTGAGCACACATGTTTTTTACTGCAGCTAGCAAAAACCAAGCTTATATAACATATCAAGACCCCTAAAGTATGCACGCATTCATTTGTAACTACATTTTTGGCTTTCTTACTGCTGCCTGGATAGATCATTATTCAGCCAGGCTGACTCCTTTGATGTTAGATCCCAAAGCAAAAAATAACTTCTATGAGCAAAAATAATTACTGGTACCAATCAATAGTGACCTGATATGAAATGATTGAAGCTGTAATTACGGCTGTACAATGTCTATGTATGTGTTACTATACTTACTATGTTATTATGAAGTTCAGCTCAGAGCTGATATCTGAATATGTACAGAGTTCCTGGGTAGTTTGAGCAATTATGATCGTCTAGTGTATAGTCTCCTCTAACAATATGCAAACCTAACTTCTTGTTTATAGATTCCTTAATCACCAAAAGATTTTTGATAACTACACACATCAACTAAGTATGTGACATGTATAAGTAAACATAATTATAACTGGATTTTGCTATAACATTGCTTGTTCATAGATCAAGATACCCCAAGGTTTATCTGAACTGAGGGCAGCCCAGGCAGGTACCTACTGTATATGCATGTCTTGCTATCAAGAAAATGCCTTCTGAAGACTTACAAATATCACATGGCATTCAGTGTCTGAGGACAAGCATGGAAATGACTAACCGAATTGCATTAGACCATCTATTCTCTGCATAGAGATGGATATCTCGCTGAGACAATGAGTGCTATCAAGTGCAGAGACTGTAAAGGTTTTTCATCATAAAAATGGATCATGCTATTTATTGCCCCATAAAAAGTGGCCTTATTCATAACATGCTTCGCTGTTTACCTTTCTGAGCACTAGAGGGCAGTATTTGAATTTAAACCTTTCCTGGTCCTCCTGTATAGGGGCTCTGCTGAACAATCAATCAAATTCTGGTTTTCATTGTCTATCTTGTATTAACCCAGTAGAAGCTAATTACTAGCAAAATGCTTACTATTCGTTTGAACTATATTAGTTAATGACTGCCTAAAATAATTTAGCATACCTCTATTAAACATTTGAGATACCATATATTTCAGTACATATTGCATAATGTTCAACATATTTAAAGCTGAACCTGGTTATATCAGTCTTATACTGTGTATTTCTTTTATTTGATTGAAATTAGATTTTTCCTTTTTGCTGTGATCATGGAGCTGAATGATCTTTATCAGGCACTACTGTTTGCTCTTCTACACCTTTATCCATAATTTCCTGCCTTCTAACTTTGGTGTAGATAATAAAGGGACAAATCGTGACATGTCTAAATAAGAGATAAACGGTATTCAGGAAAATTCCTGCTGCAGCACGGTCACAATAGGAACAAGATTGGTAAAAAAAAGAAACCTAAACCTGCTTCCTAGATTTTTCTGGGAGATTTTAATAATTTGGAAGAAGTTAGAGAAATAGCAAGGCTGCCCCATAGTTACTATAAATGAATGCCTGGTACACACAATGAGACTATCGGAGGAAGGATCGTAAGTTTTTTTTTTTTTTTGTATGCTAGTCTCATATCGAAAATGAAGAGTTTACTAGTGACTAGTGACGAAAATTCTCATATGACAAAATAAACATTGGGAAGTGATGTAATGTGTTGTAGTGTATCTGTATTGTATTTTTGAACGAAAACTGTACTGATTAAATAAAAATTTGTTATCCTATGAGAAAAAATTTCGTGCTTGTCCCATCGGATAATAGGGAAACATTGCATCTCTGTAGGTTATATGTGAGCTTAAAGTGGAAGTAAAGATTAAAAATGTCACCCATCCACCTCCTACCTATCCTGCCTATCTTGTATAAAAAAGATCTGCTTACACACCTATTTTTTTTTCCGCTTTTATGCCTGGTCACGTGATCCTGAAGCTCCAGCCCCCCTGTATAAGCAAGCACTCAGCAATGCCTGGGAATACCAGGATCTGTGAGGTCACCCATAGGCTCCCATGGCTCAGCTATTGTTGGAACGCCCTCTTCTCCCCTGCAGCAGCTGCTTGCTAACAGAGAGGAATGCATACCTCCCAACTTTCTGAGATGGAAATGAGGGACAACTATCAGCAAAATGTATCAGCAAAAGCATGCAGGCGTAGGACACACCCCTTGCCACGTCCCCTTAAGGGAGAATTGTACAAAAAAAACAAGATTGGTTAAACCCACAAGTGCTTTTTTTTACCACTACTATTCCTTTATATTGGCTTTTGGAATTTACAAATGCAGCAATTTAGTAATAAGATGAAAGGTTTAGCGCTGGAAAACACTTTTTGATAGATAAAAGGTGCATTTTATATACATCTATATAGATCAGACCAAAACGAGGGACAAATGAGGAGGAATGAGGGACAGAGGGACATTGCTCCAAATCAGGGACAGTCCCTCGAAATCAGGGACAATTGGGAGCTATGGGAATGGGAGCTGTTTGAACACATGACCGGACCAGAGTCGTTTTAAAATAGGTAAGTACATGGATCTTATTGATACAGGTCAGGCAGGATAAGTAGGGGCAAGAATGTTTTTAAGAATAGTTATACTTAGGCTTTTCTTCCAATTTAAAAAAGGAGAGGACTCTTCAGATGTCTAACACTGTTTGTTATTCCAAGTTACACCTCCACTGACTAGCCACTGATAGAGCCTTTCATTTGCAATTTGTTTAGGTACTTTGGAACGCCATGAAACGGGAGAGATGGCAAAGGCGATTCTTACCTCCTGTGAAGATTTTACCATTGAAATCACAGATTCCATTATAAACACTTCGCAAGAGACACAAAGAAACTCGAGGACAACGTTCAAGTCATCAAACTCGTACAAACTTGGAAACCTGTCCCATAATCTGATCCATCCAGACAAGTCAACAAACAAAGTAAGGAGACAAAATAGCATGTCAGATAATACTGCTTAGACCTGAACTGCCGGTTCTTGATTTGTGATTTGAGAACGTATATTCAAAAGTTTTGTGAGTCCACTATGTGTACCAAATATAGATATTTGTGTCTTACATTAATATTATATCAGTGCATGAAGTCCCACCCTACAATGCATTGACAGTAATAGGTCTAGGTAGGAAACAAAAATAGACCAGTGTTATCTGTTACCTGTGGTTTAAACTGATCAACACTTACTTGGTTGTTTCTCATGACACCGTTTTGGAGTCGTATTTGAAGCATCTCTTAGAGGAAATATTTATTTTCAGTAAACATGCATGAAAAAACTAAAATCCCTTTAATCAAGTGGTAACCTTCAGCATGTGCCCAGCTCCAATACAAGATTCTCACTGATTAGCCTTGCTACACCTACAGTATTTCAATGATTTTTTTTTTTTGTATGTGTACAGGCATACCCCACTTTTAAGTACACAATGAGGTTTATTTACTAAACCTGAAAAGTGTAAAATCAGGCTCACTTCTGCATAGAAAACAATGAGCTTACAGGGTTTATTACCAAAGCTTAATTGAACAAGCTAGGGTTAGAAGCTTATTGGTTTATATGCAGAAGTGAGCCTGATTTGCACTTTCCAGCCTTAGTAAATAAACCCCATTGTGTACTTAAAAGTGGGGTATGCCTGTACTGCTGAAAAAGGTTACCTCCAAAGTTGGACGTGTAAGCATTTTTCTCATTCAGCCCCATAGATTCCTCTATCCACTCAATCCTCCTATCCCCACTAAACAGTGTGGCTGAACAAAACTGCAGTGCTTGCCATTATATTGTGACAGCCAACATTTGCGGCTGTCAGAATACCTGAACAGTATCTGCATCGGATTGGATGCAGGTGCTGTTAAGCCAAGAATTTTCTACCTGATATCCCTGACAAAAGTAATTGGAAAAATCAGGGCCACCCATGCCATTCCTATGGAATTGGTCAGAATTTGATATGTGTATGGCCAGATATAAAGTCATGAGGATTCCTAGTTATTTGGAAGGTAAGGTAAGGTGGAACTGGACATTATTGCCCTAATGACGTTTTATTCTGTGTTTTTAATAAAATGATTAAAATGAAATGTAGTTTTCCCACAAAGAAAATAACAGGTTCACTGTAACTCTCCTTTAATTGTTGAGTGGAGGATGAACATGTATAGTGTGTGTACCAAGTTTGCTTAGATCAACATGCTTGCTTCAAGGGAATAGAAATATGGGAGTTGCCATTGCTGACTTGGTTTTAATGGTGTAGTCACTGTCCTGGAACCAACCAGTGCATATCAAGTGTCTTAAAGCTTCATGTACACTGGCCTACATTTACCGAGTTTTTTCCGTTTTCCCACGGCCGGCGGTCAAAACATTCCTATCCTGAATGCGACTCTTCCACGTTCAGGAGAGGGAGGTTGAAGCTCGCCTAAATGCGGCAGTTCCTAAACTCTGCTAAAAGCCTGTGTACATCGACACATAGGGGTTGATTTACTAAAGGCAAATCCACTTTGCACTACAAGTGCACTGCAAATGCACTGGGAAGTGCAGTCGCTTTAGATCTGGGGGGAAGATCTGAAATGAGGGGAAGTTCTGCTGATTATATAATCCAATCATGTACAAGCAAAAATGCTGTTTCTTTATTTTCCTTGCATGTCCCACTCAGATCTACAGCCACTGCACTTCCAGTGCACTTTTAGTGCCAAGTGGATTTGCCTTTAGTAAATAACCCCAATAGGGGTTGATTTATTAAAGACAAATAGACTGTGCACTTTGCAAAGTGCAGTTGCGCTCTGCAAATGCAGTTGTCCAGAGCTTATTAAATGAGGAAAACCTTCACTTTGCAAAGAATACCCAATCACATGCAAGGAAAAAAAATAATTAATACATTTTTGCTTGCACATGATTGGATGATGGAAATTAGCAGAGCTTCTGCTCATTTACTAAGCTCTGAAGCAACTGCTCTTGCATGGACGGGCCACCACGGGCCATGCACAGTCTATTTTCCTTTAGTAAATCAACCTCATAGGCTTTTATGGAGTTGAGTTTAGGAGCTTTGGCAAAAAAACGCCAAAAAACTCCTAAACTCGAGTTTAGCAGCTGCCAGTGTAGGCTAGTGTACATGAAGCCTAATATCTGATATGTACAGGCATGTTCCAGAGAGATGACTCCACAAATGGTAAAGCCACAATAGAGATGGCTTCCTCTGAAGCCTGAATCTTTTACGATGGATTATTTTTAAAATGATCCATGTTTGCTACTCTAAAGTTATTCAACAAAACATAATGAAGACGGCAGAAGCAAAACTTGGAAGACTTTGGACTTATTAGACATTTTAAATTTTAATGTTAGTTCAACTCCCATGACTCATGCTGGGAATGTGTGTACCTTTACACCTCCTTGAACAGTGATGTGCATTCCTGGAACTAGAACTAGTTCTGGGCGTTAAAAATGTCAGCCTTGAGTGAGAGGTGGAAGCCTTGGCAGCATGGCATCATACTGACAGCAGTCTCCTGCACAATACACAGGCAGAACTGTTTCCATGTAATATGTCTGGAGCAGGAACCAGCTGTCAACCTGACAGGTGCACTGTAGACTTGTGCACAACGGAAAAATTTGTTTAGTTTCGGTTCGTTTCTTTTCGGTCCTGTTGATTCGTAATCATTCGTAATTTTGCTAGACGGGATTTTTTGTGTTCGGACTAATTCGTATTTTCGCAAGCGACATTTTTTGTTGAATTTTTCCTTGATTTATAATTTGTACTTTCGGTAGAGTACATTGTTTTTCGTTGATTCTGGACACAACTTTTGGGTTCGTTGGTTCATAATTTTCCATGTCTCTCTCACAACGACGCTGCCTATTATGCCTAATGTGCTTCGAATGGATTTGTACTTTTCTAAATACATAGCAGTTATTTGTAACGATTCGAAATCTCGTATTTTACTTTTTTAAATGCGGCTATAGCCTCCGCCCCTGTACACCATTTTGAGAGGGTTCAGCACGGTGAGGGAGAAGCAGAGAGCAGAGCAGAGTGTTATTGTGCTTCGATTGGATTAGAAATCTCGTATTTTACTTTCGTTTTTTACATGCGGCTATAGCCTCCGCCCCCTGTACACCATTTTGAGAGGGAGTTCAGCACGGTGAGGGAGAAGCAGAGAGCAGAGCAGAGTGAGTGTTATTGTGCTTCGTATGGATTCGTACATTCGTAACTTTTTTCATAAGGAATTATGCTGAAGACATTCGGGCATTCGCTATTTGCGGTATAATTTATTTCGAATTCGGTTTTATTCGTAATTGCTTTGTTCGGAAATTCGAATGCTTCCGAATGTCCGAAAGTTGCTAAATTCGGACGAATTTCGATTCGTTACGAAACGAATTGCACAAGCCTAGTGCACTGCAGATTACATAGGGGAAGATATTCTCCTGTTGTAATCAAGAGGGCTGGGCTGTTAGCTCTGTGGCTCAGAAGCATGGACATTGGTTCCTATATGAATGAACACTGCATTCATCTTCGGCACATAATGTCCAGTTAAGTTCCAGCAAACCTGGGTTTAAAAAAGTGCATTTATCATAAAATATGTTTCTATTTAACCTTTTATGAACCTATAGTAAACCCTAATTAGTGTTTTCTAATCACATCTTTCCTTTTTTTCACTTTATTTTTGTGCTGATTTTGTTTTTCTTTTTTAAATTGTGCTGATTTTTATTACCACTTGTATATAAACTTTTTTCATTTTTGTCTATTTGTAGCGCTGTATTGTAAAAATTCCCCTATTTTAAAACAATCTTTATTTCATATATAAAAATAATTCTCATTGTTTGAACCATATCATTTGGCTGCCTTTAGTAAAGGGAGAAATTGTACGAATAAAATTTGCATTTGAGTTATAACCTACCGTACTTCATAAATAGAAGGGCACATTTTGGTTATCATACTGATAATAAAAAAATATGTTTTACCATACTCATTATTATTAAAGCAAATTGGCATAAGCACAATGCAACCTCCCCCTACCCCAATATTATTTTGTCGTTTATGGAAAAGTGGAATGCGAATGTGATTTATGTACCCCAACTGCTGTATGGGCAACCATGCCATCTCAGCCCAGGGGAAAGGTGGAGGGCACATATTGCAATTTTGTCTTGGGAGCCAAAAGACTATGTCTGACAGGTTCCCTTTAAAAACACTGGTGTAATTTCTTAGTGAATGGTGAATAAGTAATGTTGAAGTTACAGATTTCATATTTTTACTTGAACACAATTAAACTGTCCCCTTTTTTTATTTAATATGTACCTAAATGAACCTCTAATATATTTAAATCTGACAAACCCTTTCTTACGATAACTATTGCAGGAAACTGTATTTAAGATGGAATTTAGTGATGTTATTTGTGTAATTGTACAGTAGTGGATGCTGTACATAAAAAAAAGCAAAAAAACTGTGTAGCAGGTATTTTAAGTTAAAGCAGATCTGTCTAATGTCAGGGTTCAATGCAGACATTGCTTTTACCTCAACGTTCATACTGTTAAGTAATCAGCTGTAGAAAATCAGAAGCATTGATGCCTTTTATTTAACTTTTTTTTTATTAGGAACAGTTACATAAAGGCTGCATTTTTTTTTTAACTACTCTGTGCTCTGGATCTGCTGAAAATCATTCAAAATAGTATAACTCAAGTTTTTGTAACTTTAAAATTGTAACTGTCAAGCTCAACAGAATAATATTACGTTGACTAATTTATTAAGTGCTGTATGTTCAAATTTTCTTTTTGTAGTTGCTAATTATTTTAAAGTGGACTTTTTATTTCTTCTTACCTTGACTCAGCACTTGAAGCAAACATGAGTTGTCAAGACTTAATTAAAATTAATATTTTATTGTAAGCCATAGTATATTATTCTATATTCTAGAAAATTACACCATAGCATTTTACAACCTATTTCTTAATTTTATTCCTAGTTATTAACAAAATATTTTCTGAGTTTAAATGACTTTTAAAAATGTATTGCAATATTTTCCAAAATCCATGTGAAATTTATTTTTGACATTTTATTATAGGGCATTAAATTTGCTATAACAGCAGACAATAGGAAAGTATTCTTCTGGTTGTATCTCAGTTACTGCTGTTGTCATGCTTTCGGGGGGAGACCCGCAGGTTAAGCTATTCCGATTTGCGTATTAATGCAGGAAGAGGGCTGTTCAGCACAGCCAAACTTCAAAGACTTTGCCATGTCACAGCATTTGTGCTCATGTAAATCTGTGTTACAAAAGAAGAATGCCTTAATTTCATGGTCCCCTGTCCTTTCTTATTTAGTTATTGTAGTGCACGTGCCGAGTGGACTCCCAGTAACAGAAGGCCACTGCTCGGCCTTGTGTGACAAATGCAGTTGACACAAGATCCATATTAATGTTGTCAAGGATCTTTGATGTATCTAAGCAGATTTTAATTATTTTCAACATCACAATCCCTATGTTATGCAGTGCAATCGTTCTTTTCTTTTTTTTTTTTTTCAGTCAACATTTTTAACTCATTCCAGAACAAGTTTCAATGTGATGGTACAGTAATAAAAAACTGAATTTAATTTTATTTAAAAATCTCATAGTAAAAAAAAAAAAAAAATAACTTTAATATTGGCTTCCACGTTCAACAAAAGGGCATTCATCAAGTCACCAATTTGTGTGGCAAAGTGCCATTTGAATAGTGTATTGTTAGAATACTTATGGTCCGTTTGACAAGGACTCTTGCTGTAAATAGTGCAATTTGACTCCAGCTGTTAAAGAGTGTCTCTGACAGAAGCCAAATAGAATGGAGATGCTTTACTGCACCGCAGAAAAATCAATATTGGGTTCTTGTTCACAGTAACCTGCTCTTTTCTGTAGATTTATACAATCATATATGGGCCTTACAGAGGAGAATAGAAAAAGAACCCAATAAAAGAAGCATTGCAATTTCTTTGCATATTGTTGCCAAAAAAGGAGGAATATAGGAAATAATTATGACTGCCATCTTTTTTATGTTATTTTTTTTTTTCAACCCAGACTTTAAAACAGATATATGTAGCTTTATTAACTGGTGAGAGGAGGAGCAGGCTTGTTTTTAGTGCTTGCAGCAATGTGCAAATGTGCAATGGATTTTTTATGTTTTATAACAACCCTTGCAATTATTATAAAACATTATGTAAAAATAGATAAAATGGCAAAAAAAAAATGACAAATATTTTTATACATCATTTTTTTTAACTTATATTAGTTAAAAAAAATATATATTTTTATAACTGTTATGATTGATACATGTAGCTTTATTACCTGGTGAAAGGAGAAACAGGCTTGCTTTATAGTGCTTGCAGCAATGTGCAATGGGATTTTTTGTGTAAAAATAAATAAAATAGCTTAGAAAATTAAAACATATTTTTAGATATAATTTGTTGTTTTACTTAACAGTTTTAATAAAAATATATATTAAAAAGTTA
Source organism: Rana muscosa (assembly GCA_029206835.1). Taxonomy (NCBI): domain Eukaryota; kingdom Metazoa; phylum Chordata; class Amphibia; order Anura; family Ranidae; genus Rana; species Rana muscosa. The sequence goes on along the minus strand of CM055118.1, from coordinate 526,999,446 downwards.
TGCATAAAGAAAAACAAATGAATCCGAATTTATGACTTTATTTCAGGTTTTTGAGATAAGGTAACAGCTAAAGATTATGCATTCCCAGACCTGCTTGTTTATCTGTAAGGTATATTGTACTTGATAATAACAGTTGATATTATGGAACACAGAAACATGAAATATTTTCTAATAAAAAATATATGACCTGGAGCAGTAATGATTGGCAATGCAGTAAAATAATTATTAAATGTTTCATTTTTATATGTAGTCTCCATAGGTTTTAAACAAGTTGTTTGCAAAAGGTTTCAGTTATTTTATTTAGAAAGTGTATACCAACTGATGTATGAAGCAAGTGCTAACCACTATTTCTTTTTTTTTGCCTCTAGCAACAATCAAAATTCTAGTTTTCATTTTTTTGACATAGACTGCTGATATGGCAACAGGATGCTGCTTGGTTGCTATTGACAATAAGGATTTTTTTTCTAGTGTGCTATTCAATTATAAGCCATGTTGTACATTGGGAGATTATTTAGATGGCTTTGAGATTTTTTTTTTCAAATCCAACTAACGATTTTTCATATATTAGCTGTTGTAATTATAATGCTTTTTAAAGGGATATATTTTTCCATCAGGTGATTTTTCACAACTAATACTATATGGTTGATTTATGAATAATCTGGTGTAGCTGTGTATGGTAGCCAATCAGCTTCTAATTTCAGGTTGTTCAATTAGTCTTTCACAATAAAACCTGGAAGCTGATTGGTTTCACCAGATTTTGCACTCCCCAGTTTTAGAAAATCAACCCCTTAGTATTTTTTCTCTAACAATAGATTGGAATTAGCTTCCTTGGCATGGTACAAAGAGCAAAAGCTTAATAGTCAATTGTAGTTTTGTTAAAATTTGTTTTAAAACTAGAGTCCCATCTTTTAAAAAAATAATCAAAAAAATAGTGCATGGGATTCAGGCTAATTCATTTTTTTAAGTTTTGGATAGAGTTGGGATTAGTTAGAACTTAAGATGTTTCTCCTGCTGTCTGTGGCCCCATTGGGGAAATTTCCCTCTTACTTCTGTACAGCTGACCATAGTTATGGGGGTATAACCTCTCTTTGCTCTTTAAAAAAACAAGGCTGTAGTTAGACTTCTATTACCTGATGCATAATCATTATGTAAAATGGCTATAATAGCAAAATAACTAATTTAACTGGCAAACAAAATTATAAAGATTAAAAAAGTACTGCAGTGCAAACCTGTCCGCCAGATGATAAAAAGGGATGAGCTCAGAGGGGTTCAGACACAAGTCCTTCTGGGAAGCTGCCAAAGCTGCCAGCCAATCGTAGGCAATGGAGGCATTACCTGTCCTGCAACCGCACATTATCAAGGGGCAGGTATAAGTGCAGTTGCGGGATGGGTAATGGCTCCGCTGTCTATGATTGGCTGTCAACTTTGACAGTTTCCTGGCCAGCTAGCCATGGGTGGTAAAGTATTGATTTAAATTATACTTACAGATCGTATCATTGTGCCCTGTAGTGTTGTTCCCCAATCTCATGAACACTTCCAACTCTATCATATTATGTGTACTGATTCAATGGGATTGATCTACTAAATTAGTAAAGTCCCAATAGCAGCACATACCTTGTATTCTCTTCCCTACCTGCCCATTTAGTTGCATGGAGTGATGAAATACATGCAATATTTCTGGTTATGATGGAGGATGTGAACTTGTTCCCATGTGACATTGCTGGTGCATAGCTAATGACTGTCAGATAAGTGTATGACCGGAAGCTTACACAGAACTAACTCTCTTTTCTCTAAGTGACTGTTGCCCTGCATATCAAATCCACAAATTCACAGGTTTTTAGCGAGTCAGTCTGAAACTGATATTCCAGGTAAAGTTCTTCACTGAGTTATTGTATCGCAATATCATTGCAATATCATTGTTTAACCACTTCTGGACTGCCCATTGCACTTATACTGCGGCAGGGCGGCCAGGCTGCGTGAAACGACGTACCTGTATGCCGTTTCGTGCATGAGATACTATGGGTGCGCACGTGCCTGCTGCATGCCGGGGGAGCACACGCATGGGTCCCGCGGACTTTAGTCCACTGGCCACCCGCAAACGCATTACAGAGAGGAGGAACAGGGATCTGCCTATGTAAACAAGGTGGATCCCCGTTCTGACAGGGGACAACATGGAGATTTGTTGTTCCTAGTGATCAGGAACAGCGATATCTGTCATGTCCCAGTGAGCCCATCCCCCACACGGTTAGAACACACCCAGGGAACACATTTAACCCTTTTATCGCCCCCTAGTGTTAACCCCTTCCCTGTCAATGTCATTTATACATTGATCAATGCATTTATTTAGCACTGATCACTGTATTGGTGTCACTGGTCACCAAAAAGTGTTACTTAGGGTCAGATTTGTCCACCGCAATGTCGCAGTCCCGCTAAAAATCGCAGATCACCATTACAGCCATTACCAGTAAAAACAATAAAAAAAAATAAAGTTCCTAAATCAATCTACTATTTTGTAGACGCTATAACTTTTGTTCAAACCAATCAATATTCGCTTATTGGGATTTTGTTTTTACTAAAAATACACATTGGCCTAAACTGATGAAGAAATTATTTTTTTACATATTTTTTGGGATATGTATTATAGCAGAAAGTAAAATATATATATTTTTTTTTTTTCAAAATTGTTGCTCTTTTTTTGTTTATAGCGCAAAAAATAAAAACCACAGAGGTGATCAAATACCACCAAAAGAAATCTCTATTTGTGGAAAAAAAAGGACATCAATTTTGTTTAGGTACAGCGTTGCACGACTTGTCAGTTAAAGTCACGCAGTGCCATATCGCACAAAATGGCCTGGTCATTAAGGGGGTAATTCCTTCCGGGGCTGAAGTGGTTAAAGGATAAGTTCACCTTTGGGAACATGTTACATGTTCCACCCGTTTGTTCCCACTGCCGCAGCCACTCCAAGACACACCTCCTCTAGTCACAGTGAGCCAGGGATCTTCTCTCCAAACTCGCTGTCACAATTTTCCAAAAAATGCAGCCGTGCGGGGCTCCACCCACCCAGCCACGTCATTCATTCACAGACTTCTGTGAATGGGAGAATTACAAGTACCGGCAGCTTTTGCGACTGTCAGCTTTTAGTTCTCAATGAACTACCAAGGGGGCTGTAGGTAGTTCATTGTTTCTTCCTGTCATTGTGTAACTGCCTGCCCATACAAGGTACGAGCAGACAGTTTACAAAGACAACCTTCAGGAGTCCTGCATTGCCCCTTCGGTCTGATGATTGTGGGTGCAATGCTTTGCAGGCTCCAAACAAAATTATAAATGCAATTTTTTTTTACTTGCAAAAAGATGTGCATTTGTTATTTTTTTTTTACAAAGATGCACTTATTCTTTAAGTATTGTTAACAGTTATTTTCCCTGGTAGATTAATTCATTTTGAGATCATGTGTCCAAAACAGACATTTTTGAAGTTGCTGTACTGTTCATGAAAGGGCAAGATTCTAGACTACATGTTTTGCATCATTATTATAATACTAACATGAAAGTAATTTTGATAATATTTTACATATTTAGTTTTTTTTCTTCCATATATGTTATCATTTATAGATTTGGAAATGCTCCTTCTAGTGTCTCTCTGTGTACCAGAGTATATGAATATCATTCTTTGTTAGATGACTTTTCAGAGAACAGATACCCTTACCAGCTATCTCCTCTCTAGGGAATGTAGCTTAAAAGGTTTTGATTATACAGTAGTGTCTCTCATCAGGACTACAGTTCCCAAAGTGCATTGCTTCCTAACTCAGTCTATTAAACTCTCTCTGCTCAGCTGGCTCCTCTTGCTGAAATAGCTGGTAACCAGTTCAGAACGGCAGGGCAGCAGTCACAATTAGCAGCACCTGGCTACATATACTGTATATTTACAGTTCTAAACAGAAAATGGTTTATAACACATTAAAGGAGTTGTAAAATCTCAAGGTTTTTCACCTTAATGCATTCTATGCATTCTATGCATTAAGGTGAAAAACCTTCTGTAGTGCAGCAGCCCCCCAGACCCTTCCTTTTACTTACCTGAACCCGATCTTTCCAGCAGGAAGCACAAGCCCAGCAGCTCCAGCTGCTGTCTCTGGTCCTCATTGAATAGATTGATAACAGCGCAGCCATTGGCTCCCACTACTGTCAATCAAATCCAGTGACACGGGAGCGGGGGGCCTGCTGTCTGTGTCAATGGACGCAGGATATCAGTGCCCATCAATTCTACATATCAGGGCCTCCTCATCAGTGCCCATCAGTGCCACATTATCAGTGCCTGTCGGTGAAGGAGAAAACTAAATTTTATGACAGAAACTAAGAAAAACTTTTTATTTTTTTTAATTTTGGTCTTTTTTAGTTTGTTTAGCAAAAAATAAAAACCCCAGTGGTGATCAAATATCACCAAAAGGACGCTCTATTTGTGGGAAGAAAATGATAAAAATGCTGTTTGAGTACAGTTTTGCATGACCGCGCAATTGTCATTCAAAGTGCGACAGCACTGAAAGCTGAAAATTGTCCTGGGCAGGAAGGGGCGAAAGTGCCTGGTATTGAAGTGGTTAGCTGGAGTTTGGCTTCAATTTGTTAGAATATCTAAATCTGCTAGTACATCTTATACTACCCATCCCCCAGGCTGACAATGTTGCTATCCAAATGTATCTCTGTTTCTCTTTCATCCAGAGTGTAGGTATTCTAATACAGAAGGTGTGTTACTGGCAGGATCATCAACTAAAAACAAAGGGTAAAAAAAAAAAGAAAATGAATGCAGCCACCACATCTAATGAATATACAGCATTACAATTTAGGTTTGGCCAGGCCTTGGTGCTGAGTGGCAGCATATTTGCGTGCAATAGCACCGACAGTGCTGTGCCAAGAGCATGCGCCTTGCGTACTCCCGGCACAGTGACCGACGGCTCATGAAAAGTTCCCCATCGCTGCTTGTGATTGGGACTTTTCTGATCATGTGACCGCCATGACAGCCAATCACCGCAGTCATGTGGCCATAAGCCCCGCCGCACCTCTCGGCATATAAAACACCTTTAACTCTTTATGAATCTTATGCTAGCCATACACTAGACGAAAAATCGTCCGAAATTCGGTCATTTGGCCAGTTCGTTCATTTTTCATCCAGTTAATGGGCACAAAATTGGTAATCACTGGGGTGTTTTTGACCCAAAAAAACGTAGGACAAGTTTGGAAATTTTCTGCCAAACAAACGATAAATTAAAAGGTTAATGTGTTTCCTGTCCGAACTGTTTTCACTAGGTATATGTAAAAAAACAAACAAAAAATTGATTTATTTATGTCCACTGAACAATTTATCGGTCATTACATGATGGCACCATCGTTTGCTCTCACGGCTGAATGTTTTTTGAAAATGGGTTTGGCTGATTTTTCATATAGTGTATGGCCAGCATTAGTTGAGGTCATATTATCAAAGGGTCATGGAAAAATGACAGCTATGGGCAGTAAGTTTCCTTTACACTGCCCTGTAGCAAAAACGTGGTAAAAACACATATGTGTTTTTAATGCATTTCCGGTGTTTTCCGGTTCCCTGCACCTGTGAAAAATGGACATGTGTCTCAAAAAAAAGCACCAAAGCACAAACATTTTTGTTGAGTTTTTCATGCATTTTAGACGCTCTTTTGCTGTATTTTCTATTAATTTCATTATGGAGCTGTGTTTTTGGTGCGGTTTTGAAAAATTCACCAGAGATGCAGCATGTAGGACTTTTCAAAATGCACTGCACCCGCAGCACAGTGGTTTGAAGAGTCCCATAGGACTTAAAGGGGAATAGTTTTGATGTGCTTTTGTCGCATTGGAAAGGTGTTCTTTAGCGTGGCAAAAGTGTATACGTGTGAAAGCAGCCCAAGTTATGCATTTATAAATAATCGATAATAATTCTATTAATGATAAAAATTATATAAAAATGTATAAAAATAATAATAAAAATTATATAAGATTTAAAAAAAAACATTTAAAAAAGGCACCAAATCACAAATTTTTTTGATGAGTTTTTGATGAATTTTAGATGTTCTTTTGTTGTATTAACCATTGATTTCAATATGGAGCTGTGTTTTTTGGTGCAGTTTTTAAAAATTCACCAGAGATGCAGCCTGCAGGACTCAAAATGCACTGCACCCCCAGTGCAGTGGTTTGAAGAGTCCCATAAGAGGAATATTTATTTTTTTATTTCAAATAGTTTTTATTGAGTTTAGAAATATAACATACTGAGTACATGAGATCACAGTTAGAGATGATACAGTTGTTTCTATAGATGTCAGTTCTTAAACAGCTAATTATGGTACAATCCAATATGATATCGCCCAAATCGTCCCCTCCGCTCCTACCAGGACCTCCTGCTCTCTAGCTCCCTTGTTACCTCCTCCCATGCTCGCCTTCAGGACTTCTCCAGAGCCTCTCCCATCCTCATGAACTCCCTGCCACGGTATGTTTGATCAGCCCCTACCCTGTCCACCTTTAGGAGATCCCTGAAAACTAATTTATTCAGGGAAGCCTATCCCACACCCACCTAACAACTGTCCCGAGCCACCCCCATCAAATCATTCTCTGCAGCTATTACCTTTTATACCACCCCCCTCCCTTTAGAATGTAAGCTCTACGAGCAGGGCCCTCCTGTGCCTTCTGTATTGAACTGTACTGTAATTGTGCTGTCCCCCCTCTACATTGTAAAGCGCTGCGTAAACTGTTTGCGCTATATAAATCGTGTATAATAATAATAATAATAATATGGTAAATTATTGTGTATTCAAGTAACAATAAAAGTGTGAACTTACGGGAGGAAGCAAGTTGAAGATTAGAAATAGGGTATGGAAAGAGTGTGGGAAGAAGGGGGGTAAAGAGAATCAGGAGGCGGGGAAGGTGAAGAACAGGTCGGGATAGTCAGGTAGATAGGGTACCAGTCAGGTATAATATAGATTTGGACAAGTTACACTCAAGTTTAGCATATACTATCAATATACTGTAACACTATGCAATTAGGGTTGTTTAGCCATAGTTACCACTTTTGGGCAAATTTAGAATATGAAAGATTCTGTAAGGCAAATCTGCATTCCGTATTGCATTGATGATTAATTGTTGTGACTGTTTTGGATATGATGGGTATTTTTGGTGTATAAAGGGGAATAGTTTTGACGTGCCTTTGTCATGCAGGAAAGTTTTTTTTTAGCGTGGCAAAAGTGTATACATGTGAAAGCAGTCCAAGTTATGCATTTATAAATAGCCAATTCATAATTCTATTAACGATAAAAATCATATAAAAATTTATATAAAAAATATAAAAAATTATAGAATTTTAGTATTTCTCAGATTCAAGGAAATGTGGGTTCAAAACAATTGTTGTTATGAACACAAGAAACAGTGTACAAGGGTCCTTGAAACATAATTTATTGTCAATTTCCCTTAATTCAGTGCATGCATTAAAATTCTAAATAAGGATTCTTTTTGTGGACACATCACAAATAATTGTTTCCTAAAGCTTGAGTAAATACATTGTCGTTAAGTTGTAAAATATCACACAGAACACTTCTCTGTCTCGCCGGACAGAAAACCATTTTTATTTATTTTTATCCTTTTTATTGTCTCTAATGCGTCCAAGCACCACAGAAAGGGTCATTGGATTGTGTTATATATTTCATCTTTTTTTATGTGGGACTGTATTCATTTTCCAGGTTTATGCCAGTGACAGACATTCATTAATGTAGGTTCCTGTGCAGTGTATGGAGCATGATGTATGATGGTTTCTTCCTATCTGCCAGGCTGATAAAGAGGTCTGTCATACACAGAGAGCTGATAAAGCTGTGCAGCCCAAAAGAGGCTCATGAGGGAAGACAAACATTTGCATTGTGCAGCTGAGACAACCGCTGGACCGCTAGCTCAGACACGTCGGACAGATTCCTCTTGTGCCGAAAAATACTTGCTTGAAACTCAGAAGTACGCAGCCGATAATTTATTGTTGTACAGCAATTTTCAGCAAATGTACGTGTCAGGCAAGGCACTCATCCTTCCAAGCATACAAGCTTACAAATGAATGAGAAACGCATTAAGGGTCATCTGTGAAACTGCTAAATGTGTTGATTGGTTCACACATGGCCTTGGTTCAGCTTATGTGGATGACAACAAACCCAAGGCTGTAAAACTCTAAAGGGAAAACTAAAGCTCAACATTCTTGCAGAACTGACTCAACATAAAAGTGATCAATTGTTTTAAGAAAACATTATCCCACCCATATTGTAATCACACAACAATATTTGTGTTCCTTTTAAGTTATTTTTTGGTGTGAAAATAAAAATCTGGCCCTTCGCAGAACCATTAAAGTGTTACTAAACCCACAGCAGTAAAACCAGTCTGTATATGCAGTAAAGTTATACTCACTGAGGAACCTAAGGGGTTAATCCTCTTCATTGTGTAAAAAACCTGTTTGATCCTGTCTTCTCTGATCCTCCCCTTCTCCCACTGTCCCCAAAGCACCCCCTGATAGTAAATATACTTTGGAGGAACTCTGGCACATGCTCAGTTTGTATGCGAATTGCTAGAGTTTTTTTATTTTATTTTAAGAGGGTGCATATGATCAGCACAGGGTCAATCAGCACTGTCTAGACAGAGGGTCAGGGGTCATGCAGCCTCAGTCAGTGGAGAATGAAAACTCCTCCTACAAGCATTAAAGCGGAGTTCCAACCAAAAGTGGAACATCCGCTCATCTGTCTCCTCCCCCCTCAGGTGCCATATTTGGTACTTTTCAGGGGGGCAGGAAACCCTGTCCCCACTTCCGCTGAACCTCGCTGTGGTGAGGTACGTCAGAGGTCTGGCTCCCTCTTCATCCCTACTCCTTCCCCCGCCGCAGGGCCAGTGGGAGAGTCTAGCGGTGCCTCGTGCATGTGCAGTAGGGACCCGGCATTAAGCCGTAATGCTTCACTACCGGGTTCCCCTACCGGCAATGGCGGCGACAGCACCCAACAGCTGATGGAAACATCAGCTGCGGTGCTGACATTGCTGGACTCCAGGACAGTATGTGTAGCTGCTGGCTTTGAATTTTTGGAGGGAAGGGCGGAACTCCACTTTAACCAGACACTGATAGAAGTCACAAGACTGCTATATACTGCTAATGAGAACGGGTATTTAGCAGTTTATATTTACTAAAATTGTTGCATTTCCATGTTCTGTGTACTGTGGGAGACCAGATATAGTGAATGCGGGGTCCTGGGTTTAGTAACACTTTAAATCTGCCAAACTGTCATTTTATGTAAAAGTTAAATTGTGGTCAGTAATGCATCTAGCTATCAAGATAAAGAACCCAAATGATTTCACCATCCCTAATGTACAGTGGGGTCTTTACACCTTGTGGGTGGATTCAGATCTTACGCATCTTAGCAATGGTGGTTACATTTTAAGAAAAAACACAATATTTTCCTAATTGGTTAGGTCTGCCCTGAAACTGGTACTACTCCTAGAAGTCAGTCATTGGTATCTTCCAGCATTGTATATGGGTCTTAAGTGTGATAGATATCAGCCCTCCTGGCAGGAGTAAAAACCTGATAGATATACCATTCATTCACTGCTCTGTCTAAAACATTTTCAGCTATATTTGGTCTTTATACGGTAATGCCTTTTTAATGACTTAAAATGACAGATAGGAACGATTGGAGAATTTCAGCAAACTTGATTTTGCTGTGACATTGCAGAAATTTCAACAACAAAGAAAAATTCCCAGCTCAATTTACCAGCCAGCCTGCAAAAAGCCGAAGTGTCCTGTCTAACAGTACACATTAAAAACAGGGGTTTAGTTTGCACACATGTTCAAATACATGAGTAAGCTGCAGAGGCCATGACAAGGCACCCCAGTATTATCTGCAGTCCTAACTCTATACATTTTAAAGTGGTTGTAAACCGTCCTAAAAAATTTTTTTTTTTTACCTAGCGGTAAGAGAAAGCCATAATGAGCTAATATGACTAGCATAATAGCTCATTATGCATCACTTACCTTAGATCGGGGCCCCCGAAGCCGTCCTCGTCTCCCTTTTCAGCCGCATCCATTGCTGCGGCGATAGCCGGAAGGTTACTTCCGGGTATCGCCGCTCCAGCCAATCACAGCGCCGCTCCGGCGCTGTGATTGGCCGGAGCGGCAAAGACGTCACTCCGCGCATGCGCGCGTGATCCGTCGAATTCGGCTACGTCGTCGAATGTTGCGACCTAGCCGAATTTGTGAATGGGGTTAACCCCATGCGCATGCGCGTGACGTCAGCGTCGCCACATTTAAATGCAAATATCTCCTTAACCGTGTAGGTTAAGGAGATATTTCATGCACCTACAGGTAAGCCTTAATCTAGGCTTACCTGTAGGTTTTTGTTTATAAAGTGGGTTTACAACCACTTTAAAAGCCTCCATAGTAGGAGCACATATATAATAATGGCTAGATTGAGGGCAGGTTTGCCTGGAGGCAGTCCACTCCTCCTTAACCACTTAACGACTGCTCACTGTATATATACGTTGGCAGAATTGCACCGACAGGCAAAGTCACGTACCTGTACGTGACTGACTTTGTATAGTTGGGGGGTCCCATCGGTCCCCTCTTCTATACAGTGAGCGGTCGTTAGTTGTTCGGGAGCGATCCGGGATGAGGGGACGGCTGTTCGATTCCGGCCACCCCCTCGCGATCGCTCCTGGCGAATAAGAAAGCTTCCTCTGCCTGTGTAATGTAAACACAGGCAGAGGAAGTGATGTCATCTCTCATGCGGCGCTCACATATACCGAGCGTCGTACGAAAGAAGACACACAGGTTAGTGCACTAACACTACACTGACACCAGGACACATAGGCACATAAATCGCCCCCCCAGGCCCCCCAAGATCACCCCCCAGATCACCCCTCAGCCCCCAGTCACAGTGTCACTGATTGCAGTGACCATTTATTTACTGATCACTGCAATCAGTGACATTCGTGACTGTAAAAGTGTCAGGGCAGAGTGTTTTAGGTCCAGTGTAGCCCCCTAACCCCCCCCTAATAAAGGTTTAATTCCTTGATCGCTCCCCAGGTAACCCTTTCACCCCCTAGCACCGCTGTCACTAATCGATCGTTTTTCTGATCGCTGTATTAGTGTCGGTGATGCCGATTGGTAGCCAGTTATTTTTTTTTAGGTTCGCCGCTGGTTTTTATAGCGTCAGGTACTCCCATATATTACCTAATAAAGGTTTAACCCCTTGATCGCCCCCCCAGGTAACCCTTTCACCCCCTAGCACCACTGTCACTAAGCGATTGTTTTTCTGATCGCTGTATTAGTGTCGGTGAGGCCGATCGGTAGCCAGTAATTTTTTTTAGGTTCGCCGCAGGTTTTTATAGCGTCTGGTACCCCCATATATTACCTAATAAAGGTTTAACCCCCTTGATCGCCCCCCAGGTAACCCTTTCACCCCCTATCACCACTGTCGCTAAGCGATCATTTTTCTGATCGTTGTATTAGTGTCGGTGATGCCGATCGGTAGCCAGTTATTTTTTTTAGGTTCGCCGCAGGTTTTTATAGCGTCAGGTACCACCATATATTACCTAATAAAGGTTTAACCCCTTGATCGCCCCAGGTAACCCTTTCACCCCCTATCACCACTGTCGCTGAGCGATCGTTTTTCTGATCGCTGTATTAGTGTCGGTGATGCCGATCGGTAGCCAGTTATTTTTTTTGATCGCCCCCCCAGGTAACCCTTTCACCCCCTTTTGCCAGTGTCACTAAGCGATCGTTTTTCTGATCGCTGTATTAGTTATGCTGGTGCCGATAGGTAGCCATTTTTTTTTTTTTAGGTTTGCCGCAGGTTTTAATAGCGTCAGGTACCCCCATATATTATCTAATAAAGGTTTTAACCCCCTAATTTCCCCTAGTTAACCCTTTCACCAGTGATCACCGTATAAGTGTTACTGGTGACACTGGTTAGCCAGTTAGTTATTTTGTTATTTAGGTTCCCCGTCAGGTTTTTATATAGCATCAGGTACCCCCATATATTATCTAATAAAGGTTTTAACCCCCTAATTGCCCCTAGTTAACCCTTTCACCAGTGATCACCATATAAGTGTTACGGGTGACGCTGGTTAGTTAGTTTGCTTTTTATAGTGTCAGGGCACCCGCCGTATATAACCCAATAAAGGTTTAACCCCCTGATCGCCCGGCAGGTGATATCAATTAGGTTTTAGCGTCAGAGAGGGTCTGCGTCACACCCCAGGCAGCGTCAGGTTAGTGCCAGTAATGCTAACACCCACGCGTGAAACATACACCTCCCTTAGTGGTATAGTATCTGAACAGATCAATATCTGATCTGATCAGATCTATACTAGCGTCCCCAGCAATTTAGGGTTCCCAAAAACTCAGTGTTAGCGGGATCAGCTCAGATACCTGCTAGCACCTGCGTTTTGCCCCTCTGTCCAGCCCAGGCCACCCAAGTGCAGTATCGATCGATCACTGTCACTTACAAAACACAACACACATAACTGCAGCGTTCGCAGAGACAGGCCTGATCCCTGCGACTCCAGTGCTGTAGGAGGTGATTTCACCACCACAGTTAAAAAAAAAAGCATATATGCCAAAGCATTGGGGCAGCAGGGGCGGAGGAGCGGAGGAGCGATTTTGCTCCTAATGCCGCGTACATACGGTCGAAATTCCGATGGAGGCTTGCCCGTGGAAAAGTCCGACCATGTGTGTGCGGCATAACTTTTGCGGGAGGATGCCCCCATGCTTCGGCATATATAAATGGTGCATGTATGCCCATCATTAGAAGTGGGTGAATGAAGGGGGGTATTCTAATGGTGGGCATACCCACCGATCAATCTCTTTTTTCGTTCAACCAACAGGCTGCATGAAAAAAAAAGATTACAATACATGTCCAACAAGGACCAGCAACGTATGTTGCTGGACTTTGAATGGTTATACCAGATTGATGCCTGCGGGTTTAGGTATCATCTTGGTATCATTCTTTTCAGCCAGCGGCCGGCTTTCATGTAAAAGCAATCCTAGTGGCTAATTAGCCTCTGGACTGCTTTTACAAGCAGTGGGATTGAATGTCCCCCCCCCGAATATAAAAAGCGCCATTGGGAAATTGGGAAAGCATTTTATCACACCGATCTTGGTGTGGTCAGATGCTTTGAGGGCAGAGGAAAGATCTAGGGTCTAATAGACCCCAGTTTTTTCAAAAAAAGAGTACCTGTCACTACCTATTGCTATCATAGGGGATATTTACATTCCCTGAGATAACAATAAAAATGATATACAAAAAAAAATATGGAAGGAACAGTTTAAAAATAAAATAAAAAAGGAAAATTAATAAAAAAAAAAAAAAAGCACCCCTGTCCTGCCCTGCTCTTGCGCAATGGTGAACGCAAGCGTCGGTCTGGCGTCATATGTAAACAGCAATTGCACCATGCATGTGAGGTATCACCGCGAAGGTCAGATCGAGGGCAGTCATTTTAGCAGTAGACCTCCTCTATAAATCTAACGTGGTAACCTGTAAAGGCTTTTAAAGGCTTTTAAAAATGTATGTAGTTTGTCGCCAATGCGCGTTTGTGCGAAATTTTAAAGCATGTCGTGTTTGGTATCTATGTACTCGGCCTAAGATCATCTTTTTTATTTCATCAAAAATTTGGGCAATATAGTGTGTTTTAGTGCATTAAAATAAAAAAAAATGTATTTTTTCCCCAAAAAATGCGTTTGAAAAATCGCTGCGCAAATACTGTGTGGAAAAAAAAAATGCAACACCCACCATTTTAATCTGTAGGGCCTTTGTTTTAAAAAAATATATAATGTTTGGGGGTTCAACATAATTTTCTTGCAAAAAAAAAATATGTTTTCATGTAAACAAAAAGTGTCAGAAAGGGCTTTGTCTTCAAGTGGTTAGAAGAGTGGATGTAAGCTTCCTAATGTTGTGTATAAAATGCCAGGACAGTTCAAAACCCCCCCAAATGACCCCATTTTGGAAAGTAGACACCCCAAGCTATATACTGAGAGGCATGTCGAGTCCATTGAATATTTTATATGTTGACAAAAGTTGCGGAAAAAAGACAATTTATTTATTTATTTATTTATTTTTGCACAAAGTTGTCACTAAATGATATATTGCTCAAACATGCCATGGGCATATGTGGAATTACACCCCAAAATACATTCTGTTGCCTCTCCTGAGTACGGGGATACCACATGTGTGAGACTTTTTGGGAGCCTAGCCGCGTACGGGACCCCAAAACCAAGCACCGCCTTCAGGCTTTCTAAGGGTGTAAATTTTTGATTTCACTCCTCACTGCCTATCACAGTTTCGGAGGCCATGGAATGCCCAGATGGCACAAACCCCCCCCCCCAATGACCCCATTTTGGAAAGTAGACACCCCAAGCTATTTGCTGAGAGGTATGGTGAGTATTTTGCAGATCTCGCTTTTTGTCACAAAGTTTTCAAAAACAAATGAGAGCTGTAAAATACTCACCATGCCTCTCAGCAAATAGCTTGGGGTGTATACTTTCCAAAATGGGGTCATTTGGGGGGGTTTTGTGCTATTTTGGCATTTTATGGCCTTCGAAACTGTGATAGGTAGTGAGGAGTGAAATCAAAAATTTGTGCCCTTAGAAATCCTGAAGGCGGTGCTTTATTTTCGGGGTCCCGTACGCGGCTAGGCTCCTAAAAAGTCCCACACATGTGGTATCCCCGTACTCAGGAGAAGCAGCAAAATGTATTTTGGGGTGCAATTTCACATATAACCATGGCATGTGTGAGCAATATATCATTTAGTGACAACTTTTTGTAATTTTTTTTTTTGTCATTATTCAATCACTTGAGACAAAAAAAAAATATTCAATGGGCTCAACATGCCTCTCAGCAATTTCCTTGGGGTGTCTACTTTCCAAAATGGGGTCATTTGGGGGGTTTTGTGCTATTTTGGTATTTTAGCACCTCAAGAAATGAGATAGGCAGTCATAAATTAAAAGCTCTGTAAATTCCAGAAAATGTACCCTAGTTTGTAGACGCTATAACTTTTGCGCATACCAATAAATATACGCTTATTGACATTTTTTTTACTAAAGACATGTGGCTGAATACATTTTGGCCTAAATGTATGACTAAAATTGAGTTTATTCGATTTTTCTTATAACAAAAAGTAGAAAATATCATTTTTTTTCAAAATTTTCAGTCTTTTTCCGTTTATATCGCAAAAAATAAAAATCGCAGAGGCAATCAAATACCATTAAAAGAAAGCTCTATTTGTGGGAAGAAAAGGACGCAAATTTTGTTTGGGTACAACATTGCATGTCCGCACAATTTCCAGTTAAAGCAGCGCAGTGCCAAATTCTGAAAACACCTCTGGTCCTTTAGCTACAAAATGGTCCGGGGCTTAAGTGGTTAAAGGCACAGGGGACACCCAGCAAATAGCACAATGGCAGCGAAGGTGTCCCTCACCAAATAATCAACAGTACAAACAAACGGCAACTGCCCCAACCTATAACTGGCCTTAAAGCCTGTCAACCTCCTCCATGTTCTCCTTGCTGTTGAGACCAGTTAAGACAATTTGGTTTGTTGCAGACTGGCTGGTAAGTTGAGCTGAGAAAATTTTTGTTTGTTTAAAATGCGTCCCCCTTCCATTAACTCCTTGCTGTTAAGGCCAGTTATAGGTTGCCATTTATTTGTACTGTTGGCATCTTTATCTACTTCAGGCCCACAGGACGTCATATGACGTCCTCGGGTTTGTGGGGGTATATCTGAATGATGCCTGCAGCTACAGTCATCATTCAGATATTGCCGGTTTCAGCCGGCGATTCCCTACACCATGAGAACAATAATAGTGGCTGTTCCGCCGCTTGATCGTTCTTACGGACAGCGGAAGGGGACGCCCCCCCTCCCGCCGCCCTCCGGTGCTTCTACCGACTCACCTGTGCGATCAGTGAGTCGGTGACAGGATCCGCCGGCCCCGAATGTAGATCACAGAGATTTCCGGTGGACCAGATGGTCGCCGGAGTCTCTATGATCGTCGGAGGCTCTGCATTAAAAAAAATGGTGCTGCTTCGGCTTTGAAGCGGTGATGTTTTTTTTTTTTAGGCTTCCAAGCCTAGAGGTGAGATGTTGGGTCTTATTGACCCCATATCTCACTGTAAAGAGGACCTGTCATGTCATATTCCTATTACAAGGGATGTTTACATTCCTTGTAATCGGAATAAAAGTGATCAAAAAAAATTTATTTTATTTTTTAAGTGTCAAAAAAAAAGTAAAATTAACAATAAAAAAGAAAAACATTTTTACAGTGCCCCCGTCCCCGTGTGCTCGCATGCAGAAGCGAACGCATACGCAAGTCCCGCCCACATATGAAAACGGTGTTCAAACCACACATGTGAGGTGTTGCCGGGAACGTTAGAGCGAGAGCAATAATTCTAGCCCTAGACCTCCTCTGTAACTCAAAAAATTTAGCCAGTAACAAAATTTAAAGCGTCGCCTATGGGGATTTTTAAGTACCGAAGTTTGGCGCCATTCCACAAGCAGGTGCAAATTTGAAGCGTGACATGTTAGGTATCTATTTACTCGGCGTAACTTCATCTTTCACATTATGCCAAAAAATTGGGCTAACTTTACTGTTTTCTTTTTTTTTAAAGCATGAAACAGTTTTTTTCCCCCAAAAAAACGCGTTTGAAAAATTGCTGCGCAAATACTGTGCGAGATAAAAAGTTATGTAACTATATGTAAATTGAGTCAGGCACTCCCTGACCTTTATTAACCACAGTTGTCACCCACTGTTGCTCTAAGGGAAGGCTTTGTCAAATTCAGAGTCTTCCCTTCTCTGCCATTGTTGTCTGGCTTCCTTACATATAAATGGATGTGTATTGTGAAAACTTATGAATTTTATCATATACAGAAAACTAATGACTAAATTGGTTATTCACCAAATCACCAGTATCCTCACTTGAACTGCTCTAAATTTAATGAATGAGGTGACATTTAGGTTAAATATGAATGAGGTAAAGTGAGGACAATGGTGATTCAAGAATGAACTCCCTAAATAGTGAACGGATAATTATGTGCAAACACAGATCCATTCATAAAGGTTAAAACATACTAACTAAAAAAAAAGTTTTAAATAATTTTATCTCCCCTTTTTGGCATATGTTTTGCAAATAGCAACTT
Source organism: Rana muscosa (assembly GCA_029206835.1). Classification (NCBI taxonomy): domain Eukaryota; kingdom Metazoa; phylum Chordata; class Amphibia; order Anura; family Ranidae; genus Rana; species Rana muscosa. The sequence goes on along the minus strand of CM055118.1, from coordinate 526,982,265 downwards.
GATAATGAATGAGGTTAAATTTAGCTTTTACCCAATAAATACATAATTATACTGTCCTGGCATTTTAGGGCCTCAGGAAATAAGATAGGCAGTCAGAATATCAGAGTTGATACATTTCAAATATACAGTACATACCATAATTTTTAGACTATAACTTTCACACAGACTAAATGATATACACTTTTTTTTATGTAACTCAATGCATTTTTGCCAAAATTTATGAAGAAAGATTGTTTATTTTCAAATGTTTTATAGCAGAAACAGGTTGTAAAATGTATTCGGGTACAGTGTTGCATGACCGAGAAAAATGTTTAACATACATGGGCTTCAAGTGGTTAAATATACACAACACAGTTATTATTTGACACTTAAAGCCAAAAACAAAAATGTTCTATACTGCAGTGTACAATCCCTAAATGTGGTGGCTGCATTAGTGGGTTTTTTAGGCTTTTTACCCTTTATGTTCACACTTCCTGTCTTAGGCTGGGTTCACACTAGTGAGAATTGGATGTGGGTTTTCCCTGCATCCAATTCGCATAGTAGGAGATTGTGACCAGCTCTCAATGGAGCCGGTTCACACATCTCCGGAGCGGCTCTGGTGTGAATTGCACAGGAGTCCTGTGTGTCTTCTGGTCCGTTTCAGGTCTGAATTCAGACAAAAATTCAGGCTGAAATCGGACCAAAAACAGTGAATGGAGAAGCACCGGACCCCTGCTTTGAGACATTCCATGCTGTGGTGTGAATCCAGCCTAAAGCCTCATACACACGATCGGATTATCCAATGGGAATTGTGTGATGGCAGGCTGTTGTGGGAAAATCCGTCCGTTTGTATGCTCCATTGGACAATTGTTGTCGGATTTTCCGTGGACAAATGCGGGATAGCATGCTTTAAAACTGGCCGCCAACAAATGTGTGTTGTCGGATTATCCGATCGTGTGCACACAAGTTCGTCTGACAAAACTCCAAAGTACAAACACGCATGCTCAGAAGCAATGCTCACCATAACATAACATTAGCAGAAGTTGCCCAAAGGGTGACGCTAAAGAGCTGAAAAAACACATAGTTTTGTGTTTGTTGGCCGACAATTCTTTGCCGTTTGTATGTGTAGCGGGGTGTTCCCCTTTAATGCAGAGAGACAAGAAGTTCTAGGGGAGAGGTGAGTCAGGAGGAAGTAGAGAAAAGACATTGCTGGAGTGAGAGCAGAGGAGAGAGAGAGACTACATCACCCAGAACCACATTCTTCATATGTTCCCACCGCAGAGACTCATGGGAGGGGTTATAAAAGGAGGAGGCGAAGCTGGGCTCGGCCTCTTTTGGGACACGAGACTTCACAGCCTGATCCTCCTGTGCGGATGTGTCGGAGTGCAAGGCCTGAAGCCTGAGGCCTTGCTCAGCACCAAAGAGCCTTCCACCCCTCTGCGAGCCTGGGTGGCATCTGACTTCGCTCAGCTACAGCCTTGTTGGATCGGGGACCCGATCGCTGGAGAGACCGAGTGCGTGTGACACAGCCGGTGGAAGTTTCCCGGACTGGATCCGTAGTCCGGCGGGTGAGAGGGCATATGCCCAGAACGAGATCCTGTTAATGTATATAGGCCAATAGACTGCCGTGGCCCCCTTTAGTTGTTCCTGATACCCTTAGTGAAGAAGAGCCATACCATAGCTGAACTTGTAGTCGGGATAGCCAAGTTCCTGCCCATCTCTACCTACCTCACTGGATTACAAAGTTGTATTTTGTTAATGTGCACCACCGTTAAAGACCTGCCGGTGAAGAAAAAGGACTAAGTTATAGACCTAAAAAACCAGGCCTGGTGGGGTTACTAATGTGTTTTGGGTTATTGCGCCATAGGGCATTTAGCTAACGGTCGCCCGTGTGGCGCACTTGTTGCATGTCAGTTCTTTAGTGTGTTAGCATTGCAGGGCTCTGCATTACCAATGATTGAATGTAAACTGTGATCAATGTTATTATCTTTCTTACTAAGAGCTTAAGTAAAACCTTATACCCTTTTTTTTTCTTTAGTATTGTCTCAATGCTCACTTATTCATAAGGTATAAGATAGATAGTTTACTTTTAGTACTAGCTGTGCCAGCAGAGGGTAGAGCATATTGCCGGGGGTTGGCGGAGCTGTCATCAGGGCCCAAACTAAATTTGCGGCCTTCTTAGTTGGAGGTATCGCTACACGTGGGGGCTCATCCGGGATCCTGATACAGCAAGCGAACACGCCAAAAGACCGGCATGGACCCGCTAGAAGTAGGACAGTGGTACACAATGGCTGGCGCAGATCCGGCCACGGCGGCAGTTATTGAACTCCCGGGGATCTGGCAAAGAGATGCGATAAAGCAGTTAATGACATCCCTACCACCATGCCAGAAATCATGGGTGATGGATGTGAGACCACATGCTTCGTGTACATACGCATTAATAGAGTGGAAAGACGAAATTCCAGAGCATTTTAAAAGCCAGAGCATACAAGCTATGGATGGGCAGACCTACCATCTGACACATGCGCTGCCACATAAGGGAGATCGGTTCCAAATAAGAAAGTCATCATCTCCACAGATACCTCCCCCACCATCCCCTAAGGCACAAGAGCAGGAGGATACAGAGAGTCCCAGATCATCACCGGCCACCCTCAGCACAGAACTATGCGCTGTACTGGGAGAGATTGTGGCCCAGTGCAAGAAGAATCCCACAGATTACCCGATGTCGGGGTACAGAAAGCTCCGGATATTCTCAGAGAGAAAACCTGTGCCCTCAGGGGAAGAAGGATTTGAGGAGTGGCTAGATGGCATCACTCAGGCCTTAGAGGAATGGGAAGTTCCAGAACGCAGCAAGAAACAGCGAATTGCTGAAAGTTTGAAGGGGCCTGCTCTGGATGCCATACGCAACCTGAAGATGAGCAGGAAAGACTGTACTGCACAGGACTACTTGGACATCTTGCAGAATGTGTTCGGTGGGACAGAAAAAGTTACCGAGCTCACCTATCAGCTGGAGCACTGCTACCAGAAAACAGGAGAGAAACTGTCAGAATATATGGGACGTCTAGATAAGATCCTGCATAGAATTATTCTGAAGAAGGGGATCGACCCAGGGAAGGTAGACGAGGCCCGGGCTCAGCAGGTATTGAGGGGAGCTCAGCCCCTGGATCCTATTGCATTGGCGCTGCGCACCCGACAGGATGGGAAGAACCTGGAATACCCCGACCTCATTCGAATGGTCAGAGAGGAAGAGGCCATGTGGGAGGAGAAAAAGAGGGAACAGCCAGTCGAGCCAACCAAACCTCTGGTGGTGATGGTCAGCCCGGCCATGACCCCCGAAAGAGATGCAGAAATGGACACCCTGAAATCGCAGATGTCCCAAGTGTTGGAGATACTGACCTCTTTGATGGAGAAAGATCAAAGGAAACCAGAAAAGAAAAGTCCAAGAAAGGAGTTGTTCCCGAATACCTCAGCGCCCGCTTCTCTACAGGATTATGAAGAAGAGGTGATTTGTTACAACTGCGGAGGGATTGGTCATTTTGCAAACATATGTTCCAGTCCCAGGAAGAAAAAGATAAATAACCGCCAGCCGGCGGAAAACTTCAGAGGGCCCCGGTGAAGGAGTCAACCGGGTGCCCATCATTTTCAGTGAGCTCCAAACTGAATGAAAAACAGAAGAAGAGAGAAAATAGAACACCTCAGAGGAAACACAACATTCTCCAACAGAGATACACCGCAGAGAAAGGGGGCAAGACCCCTCAGAAGAGACACAGCACTCCCCAGAGGGGGTGCACACCTAAGAAAAATAACAGTATCCCTACACCCATAAAGAGGAGGGAAGTCAATGCATTCCAGGCTCAAGAAAGGTTCAAGTCCAAAGGGAATAGGACAAGAGAGAGTCCAAAAGGAAAAGGTCTGAAGAAGGCGACCCCTGCCGGGCCATATCCGGAGAAGCTGGTGGGCCCATCTCCTATAGTGCCCATTCAAGTGGAGGGAGTCTACACCAGGGCCCTCTTGGATACCGGGGCACAAGTGACCCTACTATACCGGGACTTCTACGATAGGCACTTGAGTCATCTGCCTATCCAGAAGATAGAAGAGCTGGAAATATGGGGAATTGGAACCCAGAGTTTCCCTTACGACGGCTATCTTCCCATCAAGATGACCTTTGACCCATCCGTGGCTGGGAAGGCCGAAGTGTTTGACACCCTGGCAGTCGTGTGCCCTAGGCCGCCTGGAGCCAACAAGAATTCCCTTATAATAGGGACGAACACGGACCTGGTCCGAAGACTCCTGACCCCTCTAGTAAAGGAAGAGGGGAAAACAGCAACCAAGATCCATCCCATGCTGAAGACGGCCTACCAACGGCTGGTCCAAGAGCAGGAGACCCCTGGAGAGGGGATAGGGAAGGTGTGGAGACTTGGAAGAGAAGGGGTAGTGTTGCAGCCCGGCGAAGTAACCTGTCTCAGAGCCACTGTGAAGCTTACTTGGGAGCAGCCTGGTCCCTTTGTCGTGCTGGAGTCAGACCCAAGGGGTGAGTCCTCAGGTCTGGAAGTGATACCGGAAGTGATTCCGCTGAAGGTCCTGAAGAAGGCCCATTGTAGAGTTCCAGTGAGTGTTAGGAACACTACCAGAGACCCCATGGAAATCCCAGCCAGAATGCTGCTAGGCCAGGTGAGCCCTGCGGCCCCTGTTACCCTGTCAGAAGTGAAGAGGACAGGTGAAGGAGGAGATGCTTCGGAGAAGCTGTCCATGGAAAACCCGAATCTGCCAGGAGCTTGGAAGAAGAGAGCCAAGGCCCAGTTGAATAGATGGGAGAAGATCTTCTCTAAGGATGAGTTTGATGTGGGGTGTGCAAGGAGTGCCACCCATCGGATCCGCCTCCAGGAAGACAAGCCCTTCCGAGAGAGGGTCAGGCGGGTCCCCCTAGCAGATCTGGAGGATCTAAGGGAACAACTTGCAGAACTCAAGAGGACTGGTGTGATACGGGAGTCCAGAAGCCCCTATGCCTCTCCCATCGTGGTGGTCAGAAAGAAGAATGGATCATTGAGGCTCTGTATCGACTACAGGACTCTCAACAGGAGAACCATACCTGACCAATACACCACTCCGAGGATAGAGGATGCCCTACAGAGCTTGTCTGGAGCTAAATGGTTCAGCGTTATGGATCTCAAGAGCGGGTACTATCAGATTCCTATGCACCCAGAAGACAGGGAGAAGACAGCCTTCATAACCCCAGTAGGGTTCTTTGAATTCAACCGGATGCCCCAAGGTCTGTCTGGAGCCCCAGCGACTTTCCAACGTCTCATGGAGAAGACTGTAGGAGACTTGAACCTTATTGAAGTCCTTGTATACCTGGACGATGTCATTGTCTTTGGGAGAACCTTGGAAGAACACGAAAGGAGGCTGGAAAAAGTGTTGAGAAGACTCAGTGAGGAAGGACTCAAGCTTTCGCCTGAGAAGTGTCGGTTCTATCAGTCTTCTGTGAACTATCTGGGGCACATAGTGTCTGAAGAAGGGGTTGCCACAGACCCTGAGAAATTGGAGGCAGTTACCTCCTGGCCACGACCCACCACAGTAACAGAACTCAGATCCTTCTTGGGGTTCTGCTCCTATTACAGGAGGTTTGTGAAAGGATTCGCCCGAATTGCCAGGCCATTGAATGAACTACTCAAGACCGAGGGGGAAGAGGACGACTCAGGGCCCAGGAAGCCGGGAGAGTCTGTCAGAGATCAGTGGAACCAGAAGTGTGAAGAGGCCTTCCAGGCATTAAAGGAGAGCCTAACCACTGCCCCAGTCTTGGCCTATGCAGACCCAACCAAGCCCTATGAACTACATGTAGATGCTAGTCATGACGGTCTGGGAGGAGTACTTTATCAAGAACACGAAGGGCAACAACGGCCTGTTGCCTATGTGAGCCGGAGCCTGACCCCCCCTGAGAAGAACTACCCCACTCACAAGCTGGAGTTCCTGGCCCTTAAGTGGGCGGTAGTAGACAAGCTCAAAGACTACCTGTATGGGGCGAAGTTCACTGTGAAGACCGACAACAACCCCCTTACCTACCTTTTCACCACGGCCAAGCTGGATGCCACTGGACACAGGTGGCTGGCCGCACTTTCTGGATTCAACTTCAGCCTAAAGTATAGGCCAGGGACTGGGAATCGAGATGCAGACGCTCTGTCCAGGAGATCTCATTCTCTCACCGGTGACGTAGAAGATTGGACCCAAGTGGCACCGGACGGGGTGCGGGCCCTTTGTCAAGGAGCTGAATTCCAAGCTCGAGGAGGTTCCAGAGCAGAGGAAATAGGAGTTACCATGGTGGGAGTCCCCAAACACTACTGTGGAGTAGCTCAACTGGGAGAGGACAACCTGCCAAGACTGTCCAAGAAGGAGTTGAGGTGTGACCAATTGGAAGACCCCATGGGGAGATTGGTCCTGGAGGCCCTGGAGAATCAGGATCCAAACAGACTCATGCGTCAACCTTCAAAAGAAGCTCGCCTGCTGAGGAAAGAGTGGGACAGGTTGCAGTTACATCAGGGAGTGGTCTACCGAAGGGGCCCCTCTGATGACTCAGAAGATAAGTGGCAACTGTTCCTTCCAGAGAAATATCGAGAGACTGTTCTGATTGCCCTGCATGACAACCATGGCCACCTAGGGGCTGAAAGGACCTTTCAACCTGTCAGAAGTCGGTTCTATTGGCCCTGCATGAGGGCAGAGATAGAAGAGTACTGCCACTCATGTGCACGATGCATCCAGAGGAAGACTTTACCCCATCAAGCTGCCCCAATGGGCCATCTACAGAGTCAAGGCCCAATGGATCTGGTATGCATTGATTTTCTCTGCCTCGAACCCGACCTGAGTGGACTAGGAAATGTTCTGGTGATAACCGACCATTTCACCAGGTATGCCCAGGCTTTCCCCACCAAAGATCAGAAGGCCTCCACCGTAGCCAAGGTACTTATGGAGAAGTACTTTGTCCACTATGGGCTGCCACAGCGACTCCATTCAGATCAAGGGAGGGACTTTGAGAGTAAGCTGATCCGGAAGCTCCTGGATTCTTTGGGAATCAAGAAGACTCGAACTACACCTTACCATCCACAGGGAGATGCTCAGCCGGAAAGGTTTAACCGAACCTTGCTCAACATGTTGGGGACTCTGGAAAGCGAGAAAAAGCAACATTGGAGCCAACACATAGCAGCCATAGTACATGCTTACAACTGCACCATCAGTGATGCTACAGGCTACTCCCCATATCGACTCATGTTTGGGAGAGAAGCGAGACTACCGGTGGACTTGGCCTTTGGCACCTCTCTGGACCATTCCTCAGCCACATCCCACAAAGGATATGTGGACAGGCTCAGACACAGCCTGAAAGTAGTCCATGAACATGCTCAAGCGGCCTCAGATCAAAGGGGAGCTCGAAATAAAAGAAACTTCGACTTGAAGGTTCGGGTACAAGACCTACAGCCCGGGGATCGAGTACTGTTACGCAATCTGGGGGTCCCTGGAAGCACAAACTTGCAGACAGATGGAGGTCTGAACCCTATGTCATCTGCAGGAAGTTGCCAGGCCTACCTGTCTATACGTTGAAGCCAGAAGGAAAGGTAGGCTCACTGAAGACGTGGCATCGAAACCACCTTCTCCCACTTGCTGAGGCAGTTAGAATACCTCCCGTGGGAGACTCCCCTGAACCGGCCTCTATCCTGGATACTCCTAGGCCGAACACTCGGTCGCAGACCTCCCGAGCTGAAGATGGAGAGGCCTCTCAACTTAGTGGAAGTGAGGAGGGAGAACTTGATTGGCTGTGGCCTTCCCCAACTCCAGGAACTTCTACCATAGATCTTCCAACCACTGAAGACACCACAGATGAAACACTGAACCCAGAAGCCACAGAGTTCATCCCTTCTAGTCCTTCAGCAGAATACTGGGAAGATGCCCATGATGGTTGTTCAGAGGAAGAGGAGCCTGTGGCGCCAGAGCCAGAAATCCCAAGAGAGCAAAGGGCTCGAAGAGTCATCCGGCCTCCTAAGAAGCTGACCTACCCACAAATGTTGAACAGTTTAGAAGACTCTGTAGTTACTGCTAGGAGGAATGCTGAGAATCCGGATCCCTCCACGGTCCATTTGGTGGAGAGCAACCCCAGCTCACTCTCTGGCACAGCTAGACAGGTCGCCCCCACTGAAGCGACCTGTAGACAGGACAGCTCCCCATCTTATGATTGGTGGGAGGCTCCTCTGTCAACCCTATGCAACCGCATTGAATCTAGAATGTTTTGCAGACCTAAAAAAAATGTCTTTGGGGATCAAAGATTCAAAGTGGGGGGAGTGTGTAGCGGGGTGTTCCCCTTTAATGCAGAGAGACAAGAAGTTCTAGGGGAGAGGTGAGTCAGGAGGAAGTAGAGAAAAGACATTGCTGGAGTGAGAGCAGAGGAGAGAGAGAGACTACATCACCCAGAACCACATTCTTCATATGTTCCCACCACAGAGACTCATGGGAGGGGTTATAAAAGGAGGAGGCGAAGCTGGGCTCGGCCTCTTTTGGGACACGAGACTTCACAGCCTGATCCTCCTGTGCGGATGTGTCGGAGTGCAAGGCCTGAAGCCTGAGGCCTTGCTCAGCACCAAAGAGCCTTCCACCCCTCTGCGAGCCTGGGTGGCATCTGACTTCGCTCAGCTACAGCCTTGTTGGATCGGGGACCCGATCGCTGGAGAGACCGAGTGCGTGTGACACAGCCGGTGGAAGTTTCCCGGACTGGATCCGTAGTCCGGCGGGTGAGAGGGCATATGCCCAGAACGAGATACTGTTAATGTATATAGGCCAATAGACTGCCATGGCCCCCTTTAGTTGTTCCTGATACCCTTAGTGAAGAAGAGCCATACCATAGCTGAACTTGTAGTCGGGATAGCCAAGTTCCTGCCCATCTCTACCTACCTCACTGGATTACAAAGTTGTATTTTGTTAATGTGCACCACCGTTAAAGACCTGCCGGTGAAGAAAAAGGACTAAGTTATAGACCTAAAAAACCAGGCCTGGTGGGGTTACTAATGTGTTTTGGGTTATTGCGCCATAGGGCATTTAGCTAACGGTCGCCCGTGTGGCGCACTTGTTGCATGTCAGTTCTTTAGTGTGTTAGCATTGCAGGGCTCTGCATTACCAATGATTGAATGTAAACTGTGATCAATGTTATTATCTTTCTTACTAAGAGCTTAAGTAAAACCTTATACCTTTTTTTTTCTTTAGTATTGTCTCAATGCTCACTTATTCATAAGGTATAAGATAGATAGTTTACTTTTAGTACTAGCTGTGCCAGCAGAGGGTAGAGCATATTGCCGGGGGTTGGCAGAGCTGTCATCAGGGCCCAAACTAAATCTGCGGCCTTCTTAGTTGGAGGTATCGCTACATATGCAATACAAGTTCCTGGCAATGCCCTTCGGACAAAAGTCCTACGCTTTGTCCGCTGAAAATCCGATCGTGTGTACGAGGCTTTAGAGTGTCTAAACTCTGGATGGAGGAGCAACAGAAACATATTTGGACAGCAGCATTGTCAATCTGAGCAAAGGGTATTGTTAGATGTGCTAGGAGATTTAGATGGACTTAACTAACAAACTCCAGATAACACTTTTATGCAGTTGCAGCGTTTTTTTTTTTTTTTCAGACCTGTTCACACTGTAACTCTAAAACACATGTGTACATAGTGCTAATGTTCTTAATATGTAGTGTTTACTTCTCGGTGCTGGATGAGGGAGTTTGGGGTGGAGGAACTTAACTGGCCTGCACAGAGTTCTGACCTCAACCCGATAGAACACCTTTGGGATGAATTAGAGCGGAGACTACGAGCCAGACCTTCTTGTCCAACATCAGTGCCTGACCTCACAAATGCTCTTCTGGAAAAATGGTCAAACATTCTCATAGACACACTACTAATCCGTGTGGACAGCCTTCCCATAAGAGTTGAAGCTGTTATAGCTGCAAAGGGTGGGCCAACTCAATATTGAACCCTACGGACTAAGACTTAAGCCTCGTACACATGGCCGGTTTTCTCTGCAAGAAAACTGCTGGGAGAGCTTTTTGCAGAGAAAACCGGCCGTGTGTATGGTTTCTCGTCGGGAAAACTGCCGGGAATCTCGACGAGAAAAATAGAGAACCTGCTTTCTATTTTTCTCGTCGGGATTCTCAGCAGAGTGTTTCCTGTTGAGAAAACCGTGAGTGTGTACGCTTACTTGTCCCAGGTAAGCCCGCGCATGCTCGATGAGACTTCGACACATGCGCGGTAGCTTACAAGGGTAGTGTGGGGTGAAGCAAGATGGCGGCGACTGCATCGAATGTGACTCGATGACGTCACTGCATTCTTGACATTCAAAAGAACGGCGGTTCTTTTGAATGTGGCGTTTGTACACTCGGTGAGCAAGAAAAGCTTGCCAGGAATCCCATCAGGAAAACCAACGTTTTTTTCCTGACGGGATTCCTGGCCGTGTGCACAGGGCTTGAGATGCCATTAAAGTTCATGTGCGTGTAAAGGCAGGTGTCCCAATACTTTTGACAATATCAGTTTTAACTAAATCAATGACAGGTACAAGGTAAACTGTTGACATAGTCAGTAGACCATTGCTGATGATATCAATTGCCAGTGAAGAGCAGCGGTACAAGGAATTAACTTTTAACCTTAATTTTACAACAAACTACTCTGTTCTCAGTACATAACCAGTCTTTTTTGGGTGTATAAGGTTTTAACCACTTCAGGCCCAAGGTATGTCATATGACGTCCTTGGCTTTGTGGGGGTATATCTGAATGATGCCTGCAGCTACATGCATCATTCAGATATTGCCGGTTTCAACTGGCGATTCCCTGCACCATGAGAATGATCATAGTGGCTGTTCTGCCGCTTGATCATTCTTACGGGCAGCGGAAGGGGACGCCCCCCTCCCGTCGCCCTCCGGTGCTTCTCCCAACTCACCTGTGCGATCGGTGAGTCGGAGACAGGATCCGCCGGCCCCGGATGTTGATCACAGAGATTTCCGGAGAACCAGATGGTCGCCGGAGTCTCTATGATCTCCGGAGGCCGGGCGCGATGTTATGACGTCCCGCCCGGCTTCTGCATTCAAAAAAACGGCGCCGCTTTGGCTGTGAAGTGGTGATCTTTTTTTGGGTTTTTTTTTGACCCCATATCTCACTGTAAAGAGGTCCTGTCATGTCATATTCCTATTACAAGGGATGTTTACATTCCTTGTATTAGGAATAAAAGTGATCCAAATTTTTAATTTTTTTAAAGTGTCAAAATAAAAGAAAATAAGTAAAATTAACAATAAAAAAAATTAAAATTTAAAGAGCCCCTGTCCCCGTGTGCTCGCATGCAGAAGCGAACGCATACGTAAGTCCCACCCACATATTAAAACGGAGTTCAAACCACACATGTGAGGTGTCGCCGCGAACGTTAGAGTGAGAGAAATAATTCTAGCCCTAGACCTCCTCTGTACCTCAAAAAATGTAACCAGTAAAAAAAATTAAAGCGTCGCCTATGGGGATATTTAAGTACAGAAGTTTGGTGCCATTCCACGAGCGTGTACAATTTTGAAGCGTAACATGTTAGGTAATAGGCATATATTTACTCGGCGTAACTTCATCTTTCACATTATGCAAAAAAATTGGGCTAACTTTACTGTTTTTTTTTTTTTTTAAAGCATGAAACTGTTTTTTTTTTTCAAAAAAACGCGTTTGAAAAATTGCTGCGCAAATACCGTGCGAGATAAAAAGTTGCAATGACTGCCATTGCATTCTCTAGGGTCTTTGCTAAAATAACATGTATAGTGTTTGGGGGTTCTATGTAATTTTCTAGGGAAAAAAATGATGATTTTTACATGTAGGAGTGAAGTGTCAGGATTGGCCAGGGCCTGAAGTGGTTAAACTCCAATTTCAAGCCTTCCCACCTCTTCTACCTCCACAAGCATGCTGAACATTGTGTTTAGTAGTCAATAAAAATCAATAATATGAATGACCAATTCACTTTAAACAGGAATTGCATTCCTACAGTATACAAGTCTATGGAAATTCAAACCCATTTAAAGCAGATCAGAAAAGGGTCAGCTACAGGTCAAATGTACCTTTCAGTGAATTCTGAATGATTTCAGAAGAGTCTGAAACTGATATTCAGCGGATAGCATCAACACAATTCAAAGCCTGTCAACAAAGGACCTAACCATAATGACATCTTCTATTATTGCATAATTATTAGTGCTTCTGCACACCATTGTTCTAACACCTAATACAAACTTCTTCAACCACTTGACCTCCAGAAGATTTTACCCCCTTTATGACCAGACCATTTTTTGCTATTCAGCACTGCGCTATTTTAACTGGCAATTGCGCGGTCATGTAATACTGTACACAAATAAAATTGATATCATTTTTTTCATACAAATAGAGCTTTTTTTCGGTGGTATTTGATTATATTTATTGAATAAATGTAAAAAATGCAAACGCTTGCATGTGTTGGCAGTGATCAGGGGCTGATCTTGCTAACACTGCATTTTTGGGGACACTATACTATTGGGGACACTAGTACTGATTGAAATCAAGAAACTGATCTATACAGACACTATACTAGTAGCGGTGATCAATGACGTATGCCTCGTACACACGACTGGTTTTCCCGTCGGGCGTGTGTATGCTCCATCGCAGTTTTCCCAACGAGAAAACTTCGGGGAAAAAAAAGAGAACTTGTTCTCTTTTTTCACGCAGGGATTCCCGGCGGTCTTTTTCCCATCGTGAAAACTGTGTGTGAATGCTTTCCCGAGGGGAAAAAAACGTGCATGCTCGTAAACAATTTGACGCATGCGCTGAAGCATAGAACGTCATTTTGTCGGCTCGTCGTAGTCTTTGTTGTCACTGTGTTCTTGGCAGTCAAAAGTTCAGCGGTATTTGGCCTGAACGTGTGTATGGAAGGCAGGCTTGAGAGGAATCCCGTCTGGAAAAGCGTTGTTTTTTTTCCTGCCGGGAAAACCGGTCGTGTGTACGAGGCATCACAGTATAGTCTGACATCACTAGTGACACTAATACAGTGATCGGTGATAATACTGTACTAATGGCACTGGCTATGTGACAGGGGTGATCGGGAGGGCAAAAGAGGGGTTAACTGTGTGCCTAACCACAGTATGCAAGTGTATGTGTGCTGTTTTTATTAATTGATCTGGCTGGATTTCTCTCTTTGCTTTAAGTTATGAAAAGCAGAAAAAAATCCAGCCAGATCCTCTGTTTACAAACACACAGATGTGAGCTGTGATTGGCAACAACCAATCAGCAGTTATACAGCCATAATGATTGGCTGTAACCTGCTGACAAATGTGTGCTGTGTCCAACAACAGAACAGGTCAGAAGGGGGCACACGCATGTCTTCCGCAAAATCAGGAAGTACACTGCTGCGTACTGTGCCTTGCAGTGCCGCCCACCCGCAATGAATGTACAGTGTGCAGACGGCTAGTGGTTAAACCAGACATCCCAAGTCTCCCGCCAGGTGCGGGAGTCTCCTGCATTTCAGCTGCAGCTCCCTGACACCCGCAAGTGCACACAATATCAAGGCTGCAGGGCCGATCCTGTAATGTCATGTGGGTGGTGACGGGAGCATGGTGCTGGCATCTACGCCCACATGGTGAGTGGGTGGCCCCGCAGAAGGAGGCCATGCCCATGTGGAAGGTGAACACCGAGGGAAGCTGGGAGCCGAGGAGAGAGAAGAGCTTCAAAGTCTCTTTGACCCCCGAAGTGGCAAACAGAAGCATCCCCGGAGTCTCAAAGCCTGGACTCCATCTCCTCCAACCTCTTCTCTGTGCCAGCATCAGCAGTGAGGCCTGGAGGACAAGGACGATCGGGAGGTGCAAGCTGCTGGAAGAAGCAAACACTTGATTGAGATAAGTAAACACTACAGATAATAAATGGGGTATACGACCACTTAAACCCCTTCACACCTAAGGGTAAAACAGATGTTAATGCCTAAGCACAATTTTGCAACTTTGACATGTGTTAGAAAAAACATACATATCATTACAACTACTTTGTGCATCCAGGTGGATTATAGCTTGTTTTTTTTTTCAGGACAAATTGGACTTTCATTTGGTGGTAAATAATAATGGATATCTCCTATTTTTTTTTAATTAGCAAAGGAAAACTGGCCCAAAATAGTAATGCACACAACCGTTTTTAATGACGAAAAAAAAATCATTTTTTAAAATGGTCATTAAAAATGATCGTGTGTGGGCTTTCCAGCAGTTTTCCAGACGAGAAAAACGCAGAGAATCACGACGAGAAAAATTGGAACATGCTCTAATTTTTCACGCCGTTTTTTACATCGTCGCTTTTCTCGTCATGAAAAACGGCCGTGTGTGGGCTTTAACGACTTGAAAAAAAATGTGCATGCTCAGAATCAAGTATGAGACGGGAGCGCTCGTTCTGGTAAAACTAGCGTTCGTAATGGAGATAGCACATTCGTCACGCTGTAACGGACTGAAAAGCACGAGGCTGAAAAACGCAAATCGTCGCTCAACAAACTTTACTAACATAAAGGGTGGCGCCATCCGAATGGAACTTCCCCTTTATAGTGCCGTCGTACGTGTTGTACGTCACTACACTTTACTCGAACATTTTTTTCAATGATAGTGTGTAGGCAAGGCTTGAGGGGAAACATGAAAAATCACGTCGAGAAAAATGCAGTTTTTTTCAATGACATTAAAAATGGCTGTGTGTACGCGACATCAATCATTTTTTTAAATTAATTTAGCTGTATATTTCTTGTTATCCGTAGTACAGCCCAAAAACAGTAATGCACATTTTGCTTTTTTTATACTACCTCAAGCACACTGACACTGCTATTAATAAGAAGAAAAAAAAATTCAAAAAAATACTGACCCTGACCTTGACCTTTGACCCTGACCTTGACCTAAACACTAACCTTGGCACTGACCTGAAACAAATCTTGATTTGGTTTGACCTTGGTCTTATTATTATTTTTAATTCTTTTTTTACACACACTTTTTTTTTCTCTGCAAGAAGCTTGAATTTGACTTTAAGGTCTCCAGTAATAAAGTCACTCCTTGTCTCCGCCCCTACCCACCTCTGAGCACCATCCCTTAGCTGTACCCCCTACCAACCACGAGTACTGCTCCTATTAGAGAAAACAGAACCAAGAATCATTTTGTGGTGCTGAGTAATTTGTATGGAATTTGTTAATGAGAACATGAAAGGCAGTAAAATAGATCCCCTGCAGCCAGCAACAATACTCTCCAGCAACTATAGATCAGAGGCAACAAAATACCCCCCAGCAACAATAGAACCACCCCAGGAACAATAAACCCCAGCCAGCAACAACAGCGCTCCCTGCAGCCAGCATGAATAGATCCTCCAGCAGCCAGGATCATTAGATTCCTCCTTCAACAGTAGGTCCCTCCCAGCAACAACTGACCCGCAGAAACATAAGATTCCCCACCTCTCTCAACAATAGATATCCCCAGCAACAATATATCTCCAGCAGCAATGGGTCCTCCAGCATGCCCCAGCACTCCTTGTGCAGTGCTGAAGGTGCCATAACTGTGTTTCCCTGCGTTCCCACTGAAAAAAGCCCTGCTATTACCAGATCACAATGTCATCTGTAAAAACATTGCTAGGGTTGTAATAAATAAAACAATATTAAGCAATTTTTAGCTCTTGATTTATAAGACCTGCTATTTCCTGACTCACCTGTGCATATACAGATAGTCATTTTAATAAAGATAGTTTTACATGGCATCTGTTAAGGTAGAGGGGTCAGCACAGTATCCTGACCTAGTGATTCATGCCAAGTCAAGTGAAGCAAAAGAATTGCATGTCTGCTTAGCAAGCCCCTGCTTTAATTGGTAATGATAGCAGGTATTCTCAGTAAAGTCATTGCTAAAAGAAAACAAAAAGTATCCAATATAGTAATTTATTACCAGTCAGTGGGTTTTGCACACTGGGTTGCTTTACCCCTGCAGTGGCCAGAGAAAGCAAAAAGGTACTCTAACACTTAGCCGAAAATGGAAGTCCTGCTGCTAGCAGAGATGCATGGTGGTCAAATGATTGCCTATGCCATTAGCTTGGTAATGTTTTCTCTATTGTAAACTCAGATCCCTGTGTTCCTTGTGTGCATCAGCTGCAGATTGAAGGCTTTCTAGTTTGTGTTCTATTTGTGCTGCCAATCACTCCTCTGCTATCCACCAAGTGAATTTTAAGGACCCAAGTTTTTTTTTCCTCGTTATTGATAGACATCTGTTGAACAAACTGTGTCCTCTGACACTGAAAAGGGAAAAGCGATGTTTCTATTTGAGACATCAACATGACTTTTTTAAGTCAATCTAGTTTTAGTAAAGATTATCAAATTTATAGTTTTATTTATGATTTCAGAAAGGTGAAAATTGTTTCACCGTTTTATATAAAATATATATTTATTCACAGCATATGCATAAATACAATATATAAAATTATAGATACCTGTTCTCTTTAACTGACAAAGAACAGGGGAGCATTTAAATTTTTTTGACTGAGTGAAGCCCTGTACACACGATCGGATTTCCGATGGGATAAAATCCGATGGATTTTTCCATCGGATTTCCGATGAAGCTGACTTCCATCAGTCTTGCCTACACACCATCAGTCAAAAATCCGACCGTCCCAAACGCCGTGACGTAAAACACTCCGACGAGCCGATAAAAATTAAGTTCAATGCTTCTGAGCATGCGTCGACTTGATTCTGAGCATGCGTGGGTTTTTTCTCCGATGAAGTTCCGCACAGACGATCGGAATTTGCTATTGTTTTTTTCCATCGGATAAATTTAAAACATGTTCTATTTTTAATCACTGATTGAAAAAAGACCGATAGGGCCCATACACGATCGGTTTGTCCGATGAAAAAAGTCCATGGGACTGTTTTCATCAGTAAAACCAATCGTGTGTACAGGGCTTGAGAAATGTTATGTGAATAGCTTATTGCTTTACAGCACTACTAAAGAAGCAGTTGTGCCCATAGCCTATGCTGTAGTTTGATTTTTACTGAACAATAGTAGTAGTAGTTCACATCATTACTTATTGCTAACAAAGTTCAGAGCCAGGAAGAGGACAAGGCATCACTGCAGTGAAGATTTCTCCAGGATCCAGCTGCCTGCACACACTTCATTTCAGCGATGAGTCGGCGTGTGACCAGTAGAAGGTTTTGACAGCCCTGTAAAGAGAGTGCGGCTGCATATAAGGCTTGTTTTGACTGCCCTATTTTAGAAAGTCTGGTAAGCAAGTGTGACCATGGGAGTGGTGAAACGTGTCACCTTGAATATTGGTACTTTTGCACTTCAGCACTTTTATTGGAGAAGACCCAATGGACTCTTTGCACATCACTTATTTGTGAATTTTGTGAATAATAACTCTAAACATAGCTCCACTTCCCAAAGCCCATTTTTCTTAAACACCGGGTATCAGCCAGTTTTTATTCCTGATCTCCCTATCTCAACTTCAAATCCTGCTGTTACCAACAGACTAACTTCATTACATGAGATCCAGGAGAGATTGACTGATACATTGAAGGAGGCGCAGGAATATTACAAGAAGGCCTCTGACAGACACTGTAGGTCTATTCCCACCTTTCAGGTAGGTGACAAAGATTGGTTATCTACCAAAAATTTAAAGGTTCAGGTTCCATGTGCTAAGTTGGGTCAAAAGTTTATGGGACCTTTTGAGATTTCTGCTCAAATCAACCCGGTCACTTTTCGCCTAAAACTTCCTGACAATATGAAGATTCACCCTGTTTTTCATATATCGCTACTCAAGCAGTTTCATGAAAATACTTTTTCTGGAAGAATTCATCCTCCTCCTCCATCTGTTGAGGTACAGGGTGAAGAAGAATATGTGGTGGGAAAAATTCTTGACTCCAGGATCTCTAGGAACAAATTGCAATATTTGGTTCAATGGGAAGGATATGGGCCAGAAGAAAATTCTTGGGAGCCTGAAAAGAATGTTCATGCCCCTAGATTAACAAGGGAATTCCACCAGAGGTTTCCTCAGAAACCTGGCCCTAAGACATCCAGGGGACATCCTGGAAGGAGGGGAGTACTGTTAGGACCTGGGCTTGAACCTGGGACCTCTGGTGTGTCTGGTGGTGACTCTACTTGCTGAGCCACCTGGAATGCTGGACAGCTCCTTGGATAGTTTATTAGACAATTCCTTGAATAATCTTTCTTGTCTTGAATCTTGTTTGCCTTGAACCTTGAACCCTTTGCTCCTCCCAGGAACTTCCTGATTTAAGCCATGTCCCTGCACTTCCTGGTTGCCAGAATATTGTGTCTTCACCAGCCAATATCTTGCTCCTGTCTACTGCTGCCGACCGCATCTTTGCTACCACTCACTACCGACTTTTGGCTCGTCCGCGACTACGCTTCTGCTGAATCCCAACCTGCAACTATCTGTTACCGACTTTTGGCTCATCCCCGACTACGCTTCTGCTTGATCCCTACCTGTATTATCTGTTTCTGGATCCCGGCTTGCTCACCCCCTGGTGGGGCTAATCTGAGGACCGCGACCTGGCACTGACACGCAGCCAAGCCCATCTCCACCTTTAGGAGCCCTGGTGAATACCGGTCAGTGCTTAGACCCCGCACCTCAGGTGAACCCGTGTCATCAGCCAGAGTGACCTGTGTGAATACCTGCTCTGCTGCTATAGCTACTGGCCTCTGAGCCTGACTCCAGACCTTGACAGAATATTCTGGCCCAAAACATGGAGGCCGTTGTAGCAGCTGCTGTAGCTCCTCTCAGGGTGCAAATCGCTGAGTTGCAGACATTTGGTGTTAACTACCAGGAAAACATTTCTGAGTTACAGATTGAAGTGAAAGCACTACAAGAGGAAATCCTTGATCTGAATAAACAATTGCAGGATTTTCGTGCCCGAGATACCGCTGCCGTAGATACTAATGCACGAATGCCCCTACCACTTAAGTTTAATGGAGACCGCCGCCATTATAGAGGGTTCCTTAATCAATGTCGTATATACTTTTAGATTCAACCTGCTGCATTTACTTCTGACAGGAAAAAGGTGCTGTTTATTATCAACCTCCTGACTGAGGAAGCTTTAGCCTGGGCCTCCCCTTATGTGGAGAAAGATGATGTCGTCCTGGATGATTTAGATTCTTTTGTGGCTGCGATGAACCAAGTTTTCGATGATCCTAACCGCTGTGCTACTGCTGAGGCAAAATTGCACAATTTACAGCAGGATAGACGCTCTGTTGCAGAGTACACAACTGAATTCCGACGTTGGATCTCAGATACCAATTGGAATCCAGCAGCACAAAAAAGTCAGTTCCATCAAGGACTCTCAGAGCAAGTAAAAGATGAGCTTGCCAGAGTAGAAAGTCCTGACGACCTCGAGGCTTTTATTAAATTATGTATTCGAATTGATCAGAGACTTACTGAAAGGAGAAAGGAGAGACTGGGAATCCTAGGCAGTAATGGTGGCATGCGTTTTTCTACTACTCAGTATCCTCCTAAGGGTCCAAGAGTTTTTCCTGATTCTGACACTCCTGAACCTATGCAGGTGGATGCTATTAAAAGATCTATTACCACTCAGGAGAAAGAAAGACGACGTTCAGAGAACTTGTGTCTTTATTGTGGAGACTCTGGACATTATGCAGTTAATTGTCCCAATAAATTTAAAAGAACAATTGCAGCAATGGATGTTACAGTATCTGAACAAATAAACTCAATTTCTCAGTCCGTCTCTCCTTTGATTCCGGAAGCAAATAAAGTTAATTCTTTATTAACTCACTTTGTCATCCCAATAAGGCTTATTGTGTAAAGCAATGAAATATCTTGCGCTGCTATGCTGGACTCAGGGGCCGGGGGAAACTTCAGGGACATCGAATTTGCCCAAAGTAATAACCTTCAAATAAGAAATAAGCTTGCCCCTATTGATATGGAAACTGTGGACGGCTCACCTTTGTCTTCAGGTCCAGTTACCCACGAGACCATCCCGCTTAAACTCCTAATCGAGACTGACCATCAGGAGACTATCAGCTTTGAGCTGATCACATCACCCAAGTTCCCTATTATCCTGGGCATCCCTTGGTTCTCTATCCATAATCCCTCCATCAACTGCGAAACACGTTCTTTAAGCTTTACATCTGACCATTGCAAAAGACATTGCAAAGAATCTTATCAAATAAGCCCTCCACCAACACAAGATTTACAAGCAGTTTTGGCAACTACCAAGCCATACGACAAGCTACCTCCACAATATCTTGAGTTTCGGGACGTTTGTGATAAAAAGAACGCAGATCAGCTGCCTCCTCATCGATCTTATGATTGTCCCATTGAATTGCTTCCAGGGGCAGAAATACCATTTGGGCGCCTTTATTCTTTATCAGAACCTGAACTTAAGGTGCTCAGGGAGTGGATTAATGAGAATCTAGAGAAAGGTTTTATCAGACACTCAACCTCTTCTGCTGGGGCAGCCTTATTCTTCGTGGTGAAAAAGGACTCCACCCTGCGTCCGTGTATTGACTACAGCGATTTAAATAGGATCACAATTAGGAATCGCTATCCACTCCCACTGATTCCAGAAATGCTTGAGAGACTCCGCTCCGCCAAGCTCTTTACTAAATTAGATTTACGGGGGGCATACAACCTTGTCCGCATTCGTCCCGGAGATGAATGGAAAACTGCTTTCAGAACCAGATATGGACATTTTGAGTCTTTGGTCATGCCCTTTGGGCTCTGCAATGCTCCTGCAACTTTTCAACATTTTATTAATGATGTTTTTCGAGATTTGCTTGATCAGCTTGTAATAGCATATTTGAATGACATTCTCATTTTCTCTGATACTTTGGAAGAACACTGCAAGCATGTCTGTATTGTTTTAGAGAGACTAAGGTGGAATCAACTTTACATCAAACTAGAGAAATGCGAGTTTGAACAAACTCAGATCCAGTTCTTGGGATACATAATCTCTTCTGAAGGGGTAAGCATGGATCCTGATAAGATCAAAGCAGTGGTGGATTGGCCTGTCCCTAGGAATGTTAAGGAGATACAGCGATTTGTGGGATTTGCCAACTTTTACAGAAGATTTATAAGGAATTTCTCCAAGGTAATTGCTCCAATTACACAGCTGACAAAGAAAGGGATACCCTTTTTGTGGTCATCTGAGGCACAGACTGCCTTTAGTAAACTGAAAACACTATTCACTTCTGCACCAATACTGGTACATCCAGATCCAGAACTACCTTTCATCCTAGAAGTTGATGCTTCTAATTCTGCTGTGGGAACTATCCTTTCTCAGCGAATTGGAGAAAAAATGCAGCTTCATCCTTGCGCTTATTTCTCTCGAATGATGTCTCCAGCCGAGAAGAATTATGACATTGGAAACAAGGAACTGCTGGCAATTAAGGAAGCATTTTCTGAGTGGAGGCATCTGCTGGAAGGGGCTAAGCACCCTGTAACCGTTCTCACCGATCATAGAAATTTAGAATTTATTAGGTCTGCTAAAAGGTTGTCATCTAGACAAGCACGTTGGACCCTTTTCTTCTCCAGGTTCAATTTTGTTATCTCATACCGCCCTGGGTCAAGGAATGGTAAGGCTGATGCCCTATCACGGATGTTGCCTGGGCCTCTCCAGGAAAGCAACTCTGAATGTACAATCCTGTCTCCATTAGAACTTTCTAGGGGCCACGAGTTCAAAGACATTTCTTAATCTCCTCAAGGAGGGGTATGAGAATGACCCGCTTCTTAATAACCCTCCTAAAGACATAAACCTCAAGTACAATAATGTTTTTTGGACTCAAGCGCATTGCCTCTATGTACCTGAATCAGTTCGGGTAGAAGCCCTCAGGTTGGTACACGACTCTAAACTTGCTGGTCATTTTGGGGTTTCTAAGACAGAAGAACTCTTATCACGTTCCTTTTGGTGGCCTGGGTACAAGAAAGATGTAAAGAGATATGTGGCTTCATGTCTAACCTGTGCTCGCAATAAGACACCCTGATCTTCTCCTCTGGGGTTACTTCTACCACTGCCTGTTCCATCTAGGCCATGGGGGTCAATTTCTATGGACTTTGTGGTCGACCTTCCTCTTTCAAAAGGGATGACAACCATTCTGGTAGTCGTTGACCGTCTCACTAAGATGGCTCATTTTATTCCAGTTAAGGGGGTACCCTCCACCGAACATGCTGCTGAGGTAGTGGTTAGAGAAGTTTTTAAACTTCATGGAATTCCTGATGATGTGGTGTCTGACAGAGGGGTACAGTTTACCTCAAAATTTTGGAGAAGTTTTTGCTCAGCTTTGGGTGTAACAATCTGTCCTCAGCTTTTCATCCACAGTCTAATGGTCAGACCGAGAGGACCAATCAATAGAGATGTACAGAACTATTCGCCGGCGAACAGTTCCCGGCGAACATAGCTTGTTCGCGTTCGCCGCGGCCGGCGAACATATGCGATGTTCGGTCCGCCCCCTATTCATTATCATTGAGCAAACTTTGACCCTGTACCTCACAGTCAGCAGACACATTCCAGCCAATCAGCAGCATACCCTCCCTCCCAGACCCTCCCACCTCCTGGACAGCATCCATTTTAGATTCATTCTCAAGCTGCAGTCTTAGCGAGAGGAGGGACAGTTTAGCTGCTGCTTATTTTATAGGGAAAGCTAGGCTAGGCAAGTGTATTCAGTGTTCACTCCACTCCTGAAAGACTCATCTGATCTCTGCTGTAAGCACAGCGTCCTGACAGCACCCCAAAAAGCCCTTTTTAGGGCTGGTAAAACACCAGTCTGCTTTTTTTTTTTTCCTGGACAGCATCTATTTTAGATTCAGTCTGTACTTAAGCTGCAGTGTTAGCCAGAGGAGGGACAGTTTAGCTGCTGCTGATTTTATAGGGAAAGCTAGGCTAGGCCAGTGTATTCAGTGTTCACTCCACTCCTGAAAGACTCATCTGATCTGTGCTGTAAGCACAGCATCCTGACAGCACCCCAAAAAGCCCTTTTTAGGGCTGGTAAAACACCAGTCTGCTTGTTTTTTTTTCTGGACAGCATCTATTTTAGATTCAGTCTGAACTTAAGCTACAGTGTTAGCCAGAGGAGGGACAGTTTAGCTGCTGCTGATTTTATAGGGAAAGCTAGGCTAGGCCAGTGTATTCAGTGTTCACTCCACTCCTGAAAGACTCATCTGATCTCTGCTGTAAGCACAGCGTCCTGACAGCACCCCAAAAAGCCCTTTTTAGGGCTGGTAAAACACCAGTCTGCTTTTTTGTTTTTTCCTGGACAGCATCTATTTTAGATTCAGCCTGTACTTAAGCTGCAGTGTTAGCCAGAGGAGGGACAGTTTAGCTGCTGCTGATTTTATAGGGAAAGCTAGGCTAGGCCAGTGTATTCAGTGTTCACTCCACTCCTGAAAGACTCATCTGATCTCTGCTGTAAGCACAGCGTCCTGACAGCACCCCAAAAAGCCCTTTTTAGGGCTGGTAAAACACCAGTCTGCTTTTTTGTTTTTTCCTGGACAGCATCTATTTTAGATTCAGTCTGTACTTAAGCTGCAGTGTTAGCCAGAGGAGGGACAGTTTAGCTGCTGCTGATTTTATAGGGAAAGCTAGGCTAGGCCAGTGTATTCAGTGTTCACTCCACTCCTGAAAGACTCATCTGATCTCTGCTGTAAGCACAGCGTCCTGACAGCACCCCAAAAAGCCCTTTTTAGGGCTGGTAAAACACCAGTCTGCTTTTTTGTTTTTTCCTGGACAGCATCTATTTTAGATTCAGTCTGAACTTAAGCTGCAGTGTTAGCCAGAGGAGGGACAGTTTAGCTGCTGCTGATTTTATAGGGAAAGCTAGGCTAGGCCAGTGTATTCAGTGTTCACTCCACTCCTGAAAGACTCATCTGATCTCTGCTGTAAGCACAGCGTCCTGACAGCACCCCAAAAAGCCCTTTTTAGGGCTGGTAAAACACCAGTCTGCTTGTTTTTTTTTCTGGACAGCATCTATTTTAGATTCAGTCTGAACTTAAGCTACAGTGTTAGCCAGAGGAGGGACAGTTTAGCTGCTGCTGATTTTATAGGGAAAGCTAGGCTAGGCCAGTGTATTCAGTGTTCACTCCACTCCTGAAAGACTCATCTGATCTCTGCTGTAAGCACAGCGTCCTGACAGCACCCCAAAAAGCCCTTTTTAGGGCTGGTAAAACACCAGTCTGCTTGTTTTTTTTCCCCGGCACAGTAGCTTACATAAAAAAAAACCACAACAGTTTTGACTGCAGTAGATGAGCAGTCAGTTGCCTGCCAGCGTGTGTGTCAGACCTACAGTGTCTACTGTGCCAACTTCTGCCAGTGCACAGTGCCACTCATATCTGGTGTCACAGTAGCTTGCATAAAAAAAAACACAACAGTTTTGACTGCAGTAGATGAGCAGTCAGTTGCCTGCCAGCGTGTGTGTCAGACCTACAGTGTCTACTGTGCCAACTTCTGCCAGTGCACAGTGCCACTCATATCTGGTGTCACAGTAGCTTGCATAAAAAAAACACAACAGTTTTGACTGCAGTAGATGAGCAGTCAGTTGCCTGCCAGCGTGTGTGTCAGACCTACAGTGTCTACTGTGCCAACTTCTGCCAGTGCACAGTGCCACTCATATCTGGTGTCACAGTAGCTTGCACGCATAGTACAACTAAACTAATCTAAAAAAAAATGACAGGCAGAGGCAGGCCACCCCGCAGGGGCTGTCGTGGTTGTGGTGCTGTGATTCCCTTTGGCCCTAGAATAATGCCCAGTGTTCAGGGGCCACGTAACCTGAACTCGAAAAGTTCTGAGGACATAGTTGACTGGCTAACACAGGACAGCCAATCTTCTACAGCTTCCGCTCGGAACCTTGACGCACCATCCTTCTCCAGCTCAGCTTTGGGCACCTCTCAAGTTACCACTCGCCCGCCTGCCGCCACCACCAACACTAGCACCACAGTTGCTTCACTTGATCTGTCAGAGGAGTTATTTACACATGAGTTGGAAGAAATGAGTGATGCGCAAACATTATTGCCAGAGGATGTAGATAAAAGGGATATGTCTCAGTCAGGCAGCATTACACACATGGATGTACGGTGTGATGATGATGATGTTGTACCCGCTGCTGCTTCCTTTGCTGAGTTGTCAGATACAAGTGAAGCGGTTGTTGATGACGATGTGGATGTCACGTGGGTGCCCGCTCGAAGAGAAGAAGAACAGGGGGAAAGTTCAGATGGGGAGACAGAGAGGAGGAGGAGACAAGTTGGAAGGAGGGGTAGGTCGTCGCAAGGAGCTAGTGGCACAGTCAGACAGCATGTATCGGCACCCGGGGTCAGCCAGACAGCACGCCAATCAACGCATGCTGTTGCCACCACCAGAATGCCGCCATTGCAAAGCTCAGCAGTGTGGCATTTTTTTTGTGTGTCTGCCTCTGATAACAGCGATGCCATTTGCAACCTGTGCCAAAAGAAACTGAGTCGTGGGAAATCCAACACCCACCTAGGTACAACTGCTTTGCGAAGGCACATGATCTCACATCACAAATGCCTATGGGAACAACACATGATGACGAGTACAAGCAGCACACAAGCTCAAAGCCACCATCCTCCTCCTGGTCCAGCATCTTCAGCCACGTCAACCACTGCTGTAGTCCTTGCCCCCTCTCAACCATCTGACACTACGTCTCTCGCCTTGAGCAGTTCCTGCTCATCTGCCCACAGTCAGGTGTCTGTCAAGGACATGTTTGAGCGTAAGAAGCCAATGTCACAGAGTCACCCCCTTGCCCGGCGTCTGACAGCTGGCTTGTCAGAACTCTTAGCCCGCCAGCTTTTACCATACAAGCTGGTGGAGTCTGAGGCCTTCAAAAAATTTGTAGCTATTGGGACACCGCAGTGGAAGGTACCCGGCCGAAATTTCTTTTCACAAAAGGCAATCCCCAACCTGTACTCTATTGTGCAAAAGGAAGTCATGGCATGTCTGGCACACAGTGTTGGGGCAAGGGTCCATCTGACCACTGATACCTGGTCTGCAAAGCACGGTCAGGGCAGGTATATCACCTACACTGCTCATTGGGTAAACCTGCTGACGGCTGCCAAGCATGTAATGCGTGGCTCTGCAGAGGAGTTGGTGGTGACACCACCACGACTTGCAGGCAGGCCTGCTGTCACCTCCTCTACTCCTCCTACTCCATCCTCTTCGATAACCTCCTCGGCTGAGTCCTCTTCTGCTGCTGCGTCTTGCTCCACATCAACAGCACCCCCCCAGCTCCCCAGGGGCTATTCCACATCCCGGATACGACAGTGTCACGCTGTCTTGGGGTTGACTTGCCTGAAAGCAGAGAGTCACACCGGACCAGCACTCCTGTCCGCCCTGAACACACAGGTGGATCAGTGGCTGACTCCGCACCAAATGGAGATCGGCAAAGTGGTGTGTGACAACGGAAGCAATTTGTTGGCGGCATTGAATTTGGGCAAGTTGACACATGTGCCGTGCATGGCACATGTGTTAAATCTGATTGTACAACGCTTTGTGCATAAGTACCCAGACTTACAGGATGTCCTCAAGCAGGCCAGGAAGGTGTGTGGCCATTTCAGGCGTTCCTACACAGCCATGGCGCACTTTTCAGATATCCAGCGGCGAAACAACATGCCAGTGAGGCGCTTGATTTGCGACAGCCCGACACGTTGGAATTCAACACTCCTAATGTTCGACCGCCTGCTCCAACAAGAAAAAGCCGTCAACGAGTATTTGTATGACCGGGGTGCTAGGATAGCCTCTGCGCAGCTGGGAATTTTTTTGCCACGTTACTGGACGCTCATGCGCAATGCCTGTAGGCTCATGCGTCCTTTTGAGGAGGTGACAAACCTAGTCAGTCGCACTGAAGGCACCATCAGCGACATCATCCCATTTGTTTTCTTCCTGGAGCGTACCCTGCGAAGAGTGCTGGATCAGGCCGTAGATGAGCGTGAAGAGGAAGAGGAAGAGTTGTGGTCACCATCACCACCACCAGAAACAGCCTTATCAGCATCGCTTGCTGGACCTGCGGCAACGCTGGAAGAGGAGTCTGAGGAAGAGGAGTCAGAGGAGGAATGTGGCTTTGAGGAGGAGGAGGAAGACCAACCACAGCAGGCATCCCAGGGTGCTCGTTGTCACCTATCTGGTACCCGTGGTGTTGTACGTGGCTGGGGGGAAGAACAGACCTTCAGTGAGATCAGTGAGGACGAGGAACAGGACATGAGTAGCTCGGCATCCAACCTTGTGCAAATGGGGTCTTTCATGCTGTCGTGCCTGTTGAGGGACCCTCGTATAAAAAGGCTGAAGGAGAACGACCTGTATTGGGTGGCCACGCTACTAGACCCCCGGTATAAGCAGAAAGTGCCAGAAATGTTACCGAATTACAGGAAGTCGGAAAGGATGCAGCAGTTCCAAAATAAATTAAAAAGTATGCTTTACACAGCGTATAAGGGTGATGTCACAGCACAACGGGAATCTAACAGGGGAAGAGGTGAAAGTAGTCCTCCTCCTACCACGACCATGCCGGCAAGGACAGGACGCTTTACAGACGTATTGTTGATGGAGGACATGCAGAGCTTTTTAAGTCCTACGCATCGCCACAGCCCTTCGGGGTCCACCCTCAGAGAACGACTCGACCGACAGGTAGCAGACTACCTCGCCTTAACTGCAGATATCGACACTCTGAGGAGCGATGAACCCCTTGACTACTGGGTGTGCAGGCTTGACCTGTGGCCTGAGCTATCCCAATTTGCGATAGAACTTCTGGCCTGCCCCGCTTCAAGTGTCCTTTCAGAAAGGACCTTCAGTGCAGCAGGAGGTATTGTCATTGAGAAGAGAAGTCGCCTTGGTCAAAAAAGTCTAGATTACCTCACCTTTATTAAGATGAATGAGGCATGGATCCCGAAGGGACTGACAGTGGGCGATACATTTGACTAAAAAAGGCCTGATGAGATGAGCTGCCTTGGGCTAAAAATGGTCCACAAGCCGCAATGTTTTAGGGCACTTTCTGCCTGAAAAACATAATTTTTTCTGGCCGCTGCTACAGCAGCGGCTGCAACAATACCTAATTTTACAGGCATGTGTACATGCCTAATTTTTCTGGCCTCTGGTGCTGCACTGTGGCTGCAAAAAAACAAACAAAAAAACACATACCTGTGTCAATTCCCCTTCGTGATCGTTACCTTGTTGTGGTGAAGGGGCTTGCGTATCACAATGAAGCGACCACCTCTATGAGTGTGTTGGCAATGGCGTTGTTGGCACACCCCAGATGGTAAGGTCGTTGCTTCATTGTGAACAGACCAAAAGCGATCGGCTTGATAATTTTGCATAGAAAAAACATAAATTTTCTTTGTGATCATCTAAGGTGATCATTAAAGCCTTGCGGTTGTGCAAATGAACTGTTTGCAGTTGTTTGCGGTGCGTTAAACGGGGAGTTTGGTCTGTCCGAGTTTGGTCTGTCACTGTGAAGCGGGCGTAACCCTTACACTACCTGATCGATACAACATCACACCTGATGTTTTAAAGCACGTTATTCCAAACACATTAGGAATGTTAGGTGATTTATGCCCTTTATGGATTAAAACCCGACTCTGCGTCAACTACGTAATTTTCCATGGGAGTTTTGCCATGGATCCCCCTCCGGCATGCCACAGTCCAGGTGTTAGTCCCCTTGAAACAACTTTTCCATCACTATTGTGGCCAGAAAGAGTCCCTGTGGGTTTTAAAATTCGCCTGCCTATTGAAGTCTATGGCGGTTCGCCGGGTTCGCCCGTTCGCGAACATTTGCGGCAGTTCGCGTTCGCCGTTCGCGAACGGAAAATTTTATGTTTGCGACATCACTACCAATCAAACTCTGGAGCAATACCTTCGATGTTTTGTGAGTTATCTCCAGGATGACTGGGTGGACTACCTTCCTACGGCAGAGTTTGCTTATAATAACTCTAAACATAGCTCCACTTCCCAAAGCCCATTTTTCTTAAACACCGGGTATCATCCAGTTTTTATTCCTGATCTCCCTATCTCAACTTCAAATCCTGCTGTTACCAACAGACTAACTTCATTACATGAGATCCAGGAGAGATTGACTGATACATTGAAGGAGGCGCAGGAATATTACAAGAAGGCCGCTGACAGACACTGTAGGTCTATTCCCACCTTTCAGGTAGGTGACAAAGATTGGTTATCTACCAAAAATGTAAAGGTTCAGGTTCCATGTGCTAAGTTGGGTCAAAAGTTTATGGGACCTTTTGAGATTTCTGCTCAAATCAACCCGGTCACTTTTCGCCTAAAACTTCCTGACAATATGAAGATTCACCCTGTTTTTCATATATCGCTACTCAAGCAGTTTCATGAAAATACTTTTTCTGGAAGAATTCATCCTCCTCCTCCGCCTGTTGAGGTACAGGGTGAAGAAGAATATGTGGTGGGAAAAATTCTTGACTCCAGGATCTCTAGGAACAAATTGCAATATTTGGTTCAATGGGAAGGATATGGGCCAGAAGAAAATTCTTGGGAGCCTGAAAAGAATGTTCATGCCCCTAGATTAACAAGGGAATTCCACCAGAGGTTTCCTCAGAAACCTGGCCCTAAGACATCCAGGGGACATCCTGGAAGGAGGGGAGTACTGTTAGGACCTGGGCTTGAACCTGGGACCTCTGGTGTGTCTGGTGGTGACTCTACTTGCTGAGCCACCTGGAATGCTGGACAGCTCCTTGGATAGTTTATTAGATAATTCCTTGAATAATCTTTCTTGTCTTGAATCTTGTTTGCCTTGAACCTTGAACCCTTTGCTCCTCCCAGGAACTTCCTGATTTAAGCCATGTCCCTGCACTTCCTGGTTGCCAGAATATTGTGTCTTCACCAGCCAATATCTTGCTCCTGTCTACTGCTGCCGACCGCATCTTTGCTACCACTCACTACCGACTTTTGGCTCATCCCCGACTACGCTTCTGCTGAATCCCAACCTGCAACTATCTGTTACCGACTTTTGGCTCATCCCCGACTACGCTTCTGCTTGATCCCTACCTGTATTATCTGTTTCTGGATCCCGGCTTGCTCACCCCCTGGTGGGGCTAATCTGAGGACCGCGACCTGGCACTGACACGCAGCCAAGCCCATCTCCACCTTTAGGAGCCCTGGTGAATGCCGGTCAGTGCTTAGACCCCGCACCTCAGGTGAACCCGTGTCATCAGCCAGAGTGACCTGTGTGAATACCTGCTCTGCTGCTATAGCTACTGGCCTCTGAGCCTGACTCCAGACCGTGACAGGTATACTGTAACAGCTATGACCAGATATGTATGGATCTGCACAGAGATTAGCAGATTCAATACTAAATATTTGTAATGTGGGTTCATTTAAGGAAACAGCCCAAATGACAAGCACGGCAGTAAATACAACATCCAATACACCAAAAAAATGCAAAACCCAATGAACCTATATAAGGTGAACCTAATCAGTGGAATTGAATACAACTAAATGAACCTACCTAAACTTACTAAACTAAATCAAACTATGTACAGATGGCAGGATAAACAGGGTGGGAGATGGAACAGGAACAGGATCACAGGTTATAAGGAGCAGATCCCAGCATCAGGTGAAGACTAATTGCTGGCTGCTGATGGACTAGTGGAATAGGGTGGCTGCTTTCTACTCTTCCATGATAGCTAACTCGTTGGGGTTGTGCCTCACCCTCACTTTCCTCCTCTGCTCTATCTGGCACCGAAGTCACGTTAGAGATCTCATCATCATCTCCTCCATCCTCATCATCACTGGAACCAACTTGGCAATACGCTGCGGCTGGGGGAACATGACTGCCAATTTATTGTTTAACAGTGTTCTCCCCTCTCTGTAGGCTCATGTTCCTACCTTCCTCAACCTCAGAACCAAGATCTGAATCAAGTAATGGCTGTGCATCCTCAAGGTGCAAGTGGCTGACGCTGTGTTCAAATAACTCAACTGACACCTTCATGCCTATTGCTGGGGCCATGACAGGAGGCAAAATAAGCCACTCTGGCAGCTGTGATGGACTGCACACTAATCTCTGCTTAGGTGATGGAGGATGAGGAGGGTTTAGTAAGCCAGTCTACCACCTCCTTTGCATGCTGTGGTTGGATAGCATGGGCAACATCAGTAAACAGAGGAAATGATTCTCTGCCTGAGGACGGACCACATTCACCTTTGCCTATGGACACAGATGCTTCTGGCCCCCTCACAGTGTCATGGGGAAGTCTGCCTCTCCTTGTTGGCCTCCCAGACATGATGGGGGAGGGGGTTTAATTAACTAAATGTAATAAAGACGGGGAAATTATTATTATTATTATTATTATACAGGATTTATATAGCGCCAATAGTTTACGCAGCGCTTTACAATATAAAAGGGAGACAATACAGTTATAATACAATAAAATTGTCAGGAACTTGGTAGAAGACTGAGATGCTAGGAGGGCTCCCCTTGCGGCCGAGCGCAGCACACCACTGAAGGTGACACAGCAGGTGTGGTGCCCACAAAAGCACGGGTGTCTGGTAGCTGGAACTGGAGACAGGCATGCTTGGATGGTCCAGGAAGCAGGGACCGGTGGACAGACTTGATAACGGAGTCAGGAGGCAGGCCAGGGGTCAACACAGGAAGTCAGTCCAGGATCAGAGTCAAGTTCAGGGAGCAAGATAAACAAGTCCAGTAGCCAAGCCAGGATCAGATGCAGGAAGCAGGCAGAGAGAAGTCAGATGCAAGCCAAGGATCAAGCCAGGGGGACAGAAGGATCAGGTCAGGACAAGCCGGGTTGGTACACAGATCAGGAACAGCAGATTCACAGGACACAGGAACGCAGGACAAGCTGAAGATACACCAGCGATGCACCACTGTCAGCAGTGGGTTTAAATAGGCCAGGCACCCATCACGCCGGGCGTGCGCCATTGCGCGTGCGCATAGTCATGGTGCCGCGCGTCCGCCTAGTCCCGACGCGCGCCTGCCCAACCATGGTGCCGCGCATCCTTGTGCGCGCATGCGCATCAAAGCGTCTATTTGCCTGATAAAATACAAGAGGATTAAGAGGGCCCTGCTCAGAAGAGCTTACAATTTAATAGGGTGGGGCAGGTGGTACAAAAGGTTGTAACTGTGGGGAATGAGCTGATCGAAGTGGTAAAAGATTAGTTGGAAACGTGATAGGCTACCCTAAAGAAATGTGGGAAATGTGTACATGGATGCACTTTAATCAATAGAAAGTGGTATTTGGTGCAGTTTAACTTGAGTACTAACCACACAGACACACTCCACTGAAACACTATAATATACTACAGTAAAACTGCACTGATGCACTACAATATACTGCGTTAAATGTGCACTAAAGCACTGAAATATGACGCACTGCAGTATACTGTGGTAAACGTGCAAAATTGCACTGAAATATACTGCGGTAAGTGTGCACCAGCGCACTGAAATATACTGAGCTAAATGTGCACTAGCGCACTGCAATATACTGCGGTAAACATGCTATAACACACTGAAATATACTGCATTAAATGTGCACTAATGCACTGCAATATACTGCGTTAAATGTGCAATACCGCACTGTAATATGCTGCAGGAGACTAAAGTAAAAATTAATGGTCAAACTACACTCATGCTTTATTATTACTAGATTAATACTAAACTGATACTTTACACTCACAATAGAATCATAATAGCCCACTATAACACACTCGCTAGTAGCACTGAAAAGAGCCCGGTTCTATCTGTTGCCACAATATCACACTGCAAATGGCCACTATGGGAAGAATATTTTTATAGTGCGGGGTGGGACTAAGAGCAATGAGTCATGACAGTGTTCAATCATGGCTCTGACAGTGCTATGTGCCCTAAATGGGGAACGCTTTCATTGCTTCAGCCAATCAGGGCTTCCAATGCACAGTGCATTGTGGATGTTCGGGGGGCGAACAAACAATCGATTGCCCTGATAATTCAGATGTTTGTCGAACAGGCGAACAGCCAATGGTCGGCCCGAACTCATGCTCATGCTGAACAATTCGCCAAACACTGTTTGTAACTCTGGGACTGCCTGTAGTGGTTCTAGAACCTGAATGAAGTGTGTGGAGGAAGTGAATGTTGAAAAACTATTTTTAGAGCTACTAAACACGGGATTAGTCAAATAACGTGCACAAGAAGCTGGGCACTGACATGGGGGACAGGTACCAATGCAAAAATAATTTTACAAAAATGCTATGCAGTGGGGAGAGGGTGCTTGTTTTTATGGGAATCAAGAGTGAAAGGGGAAAAGCACCGTTCTTTTCAATTAAATACATGAGGGATGCCTTTAAGCCATACCTGTATGTGGTGTTACAGAACAGTATGATTTTCATAGACAGTATCAGTTACACCATATTCTGTCATCACCGATTTTGGATGTGTAATTGATTACTGTGGCACCACCCTGAATCAATTTATGCCAACTTGAAAAGATAATTTTGGCTGTAACATCTGATTTTTTAAACAGTGGTAATAGGTCTGATCTACCCTCAGCTGGTCAACTCCTTCCTGTGTCATGACCTAAAGTCTGACCAGGAAGTAAGGCAGAAGTAATCAAGCAGTGTGTTTAACCACTTAATGACCGCCCACCGCATATATACTGCGGCAGGGCGGCCCTATTGTGCAAAACGACGTACCCATACGTTGTTTCGTGTAGGAGACACTGCGGGTGCGTGCACGCCACCAGAGGCACATGCGTGCATGCTGCACGGCAGCGAAGCCGATGCGTGGGTCTGGCGGCCGCAATTTTCACTGGCCACCTGCGATCGCTCCTCAGAGATGCAAAACGGGGATCTGCCTTTGTAAACAAAGCAGTTCCCCGTTCTGACGGGGGAGTACAGAGAGATTGTCTGTTCTTAGTGATCAGGAACAGCAATCTCTCTGTACTCCCAGTCAGTCCACTCCTTCCACAGTTAGAAACACCACCCTAGGACTCACTTAACCCTTTGATCCCCCGCTAGTGTTAACCTCTTCCCTGCCAGTGTAATATATACAGTGATCAGTGCATATTTTTAGCTCTGATCACTGTAATAATGTCACTGGTCCCACAAAAGTGTCAAAAGTGTCCGATCTGTCTGCCGAAATCTCGCTAAAAATCGCTGATCACCGCCGTTACTAGTAAAAAAATAATAATACTAAAAATGCCATAAATCTTTCCCCTATTTTGTAGACACTATAACTTTTTATATGCTTATTGCCATTTTTTTTACCAAAAGTATATGGAAGAATACATATTGCCCTAAACTGATGAATATTTTTTTTATTGGATATGTTTAATAACAAAAAGTAAGAAATATATATTTTTTTCAATTGTTTTTTGTTTTTAGTGCAAAAAATAAAAACAGCAGAGGTGATCAAATACCACCAAAAAGAAAGCTCTAGTTGTGGGAAAAAAGGACATACATTTTTTTGGGTACAGCATAGTATGCCCGCCCAGTTGTCAGTTAAAGTAACGCAGTGCTGTATTGCAAAAAATGGCCTGGTCATTAAGGGGGTAAATCCTTCCGGTCTTTAAGTGGTTAAACAACTATGAAGAGAGTTAGGTAAGCCGGAGTAGAATTAATGGAAAGCTGTTTTATTTTTGAAAAATAAGTACATTTATGCTATATTGGTACATAGGGGAGCTGGAATTTAGAAAAAAAAAAGTGAACAAAGGTGAACTTAGCTTTTATGGCATTTTATGCCTTAACCACTTCCCTACCGCCCATAGTCATATCACGTCCACAGATGGGATCTCCCATCCTGGGTGGACGTCATATGTCGTCCTCAGCTTTGAGGGGGGATATCTAAATGATGCCTGCAGCTAGAGGCATCATTCAGATATCCTTTTCTTGTGCCGGCGATTTAGCGCACCATAGGAATGATCATAGCGGTGGTTCCACCGCTTGATCGTTCTTATAGGCGGTGGGAGGGGACAGCCCCCCCTCCCGCCGCCATCCGGTGCTTCTCCGGGCTCTCCTGTGCCATCGGGGACCCGGAAAGAATCGTCCGGCGCCGGTGGTGGGTCACGTGATGAGCATAGAGATGACTGGTGACCAGATGGTCACCAGTCATCTCTAAGATCGTTGGAGGCCCTGGCGCGATGTGATGACGTCACGCCCGGGTCCTCATATGTAAACAAAGCTGCCATTGCGGCTAGTAAGTATGAGATCAGTGAAAAAAATGTCACTGATCTCATGCTTTCCAGCCTGGAGGAGAGATGTGGGGTCTTATTGACCCTGCATCTCTCAATAAAGAGGACCTGTCACACACATTCCTATTACAAGGGATGTTTACATTCCTTGTAATAGGAATAAAAGTGATAAAAAAAAAAAAAAAAAAAAAGTAAAATAAGTAAAAAAAAAAAAAAAAAAAAAAATTTATGAAAACGCCCCTGTCCCCAGTAGCTCGCGATCAGAAGCGAACGCACACGTAAGTCCCGCCCACATATGTAAACGCCGTTCAAACCACATATGTGAGGTATCGCCGCGTGCGTTAGAGCGCGTGCAACAATTCTAGCACTAGACCTCCTCTGTAACTCTAGCCTGGTAACCTGTAAAAAAAATTAAAGCTTCGCCTATGGAGATTTTTAAGTACCGAAGTTTGGCGCCATTCCATGAGTGTGCGCAATTTTAAAGCGTGACATGTTAGGTATCTATTTATTCGGCGTAACATAATATTTCATTTTTTCCCCAAAAATTTGGCTAACTTTACTGTTATGTTATTTTTTAATTCATGAAACCATTTTTTTTCCAAAAAAAAGGCGTTTGAAAAATGATTGCGCAAATACCGTGCAAAAAAAAAAAGTTGCAATGACCGTCATTGTATTTCCTAGGGTGTCTGCTAAAAAAATCATATATAATGTTTGGGGGTTCTGAGTAATTTTCTAGAAAAAGAATGATGATTTGTACATGTAGGAGAGATGTGCCAGAATAGGCCCGGTATTGATGTGGTAAAAAAAGCCCGGTGTTGAAGTGGTTAAGGTGAAAAACCTTCTGTGCTGCAGCTCAACCCCCAGACCCCCCTTTTCCTTACCTGAGCCAATCCAATCCAGCGATGTGCACAAGCACAGCAGCTCCTGCCACTGCCTCTCTCCTCATTGGACAGATTGATAGCAGTGGGAGCGATTGGGTCCCGCTGCTTTCAATCAAACCCGGTGGCACAGGAGGGGGGGCGGGGTCGAGTCCCACTGTCTGTGTCATTGGATGCAACAGCGGGACTCAGGAGTAAGCATGCACGGGTGACCCCAGGGTCAGTGGCTTTCCATGGGGGCACCCAATGAAGAGGAGGAGCCAGGAGCGCTGGTGGGGTAACCCAAGAAGAAGACTATTGGGGCTACTCTGTGCAAAACCATTGCACAGAGCAAGTAAGTATAGGCACGTTTGTTATTTTTATAAAAAAAATAAAAAATTAAGCTTTATAACCATTTTAAAGTTTCACAAATTCCCTCCACACCTCCACAATGCAGTGCTGCCAGATATGTTGTCTCCTTTTCTCCCAGGCGCTCTGCTATAAGTTGATTGTAGATATATCATAAGAAGGCCCAGTAAAATAGTTTTACTTTGAAAGAAAGAAATAAAGAGGATATGTCTCTTTCTAAGTGATTGCTCTATGTGCATTCAATATGATTCTTGAAAGAAATGTATTTTAGTTTTATATTTCAAGCCTATAAAGAAACACTTCAAATGGAGGGACTGTGGTGTATGATAGCTGCAGGGAGAACTGGTCACATCCAAGAAAGCTGTCAACTCTGCTGGCAACGGCAAGTCACTTGTGTTCCTGCAGGTCTCTGTAAGTTACCACTACTGTGAGTTGAGATAGCCAAATAAAACTCCCATGGTTAAAACTGCTAGTGCTGAAAATATGAAATGCAGTCATCATGTTAAAGGAAATGTATTATAGTCTGTACCCAATTGTTGCAGAAGCATGGCATTGTAGAGTATATTAAGTTTGATTCATGCTGTTATAGTTTTGGAAGCTTTTTCTTCAATGTTACATTGAGTTTTATATGAGAGTTACCAGGCCTCAGACTGTTTGAAAAAAGAATTGTATGTCTGCAAATTCAGCAGTGGCACATAAAAACAGAATGTATTAAATTGCTGTTTAAGGTCTGGGTAGCTGGTAAATAGCACTGTCAGAACTTGGTATTTTTCAAGCTGCACAATTCACCTAGGTACAGTTGCATGATAAAGGTTTGAATATACCACATTCATTTTTTAAATTAGATTTTCATTACTTTAACATCTAACTCAAGGCAGATTAAAAAAAATAAAATAAACATCAGTTTATTTATGTATTAAAGAAACATATTTTCAAGTACAACTATTTTAAGTACCTAAATTCATAGATATTTACAGATATTTACTGTACCTTTAGGTAAGCCTTATTATAGGCTTACCTATAGGTACAACTTGAAAATGGATGTTTACAACATCTTTAATTGGTCCTCAATTACAGTAGGGTAGGGAGATGTATCTGTGACAAGAATTTCCTGATTAGATCTTGGGTGGGTTGGGGAGTAGTTTGGTAATTTTTAAGGGTTGTAGAGGGATTCACAATATGAACTAAAGACGTTGGCTATGTCTTGTGGGTTGATTAATTTTTCTTTGGTAAAAGGATGGAAAATATAGGGGATTGAGGCTTTGATACCTTAGCCGCGGATACGCTGAGCCATGGCCGTCTCTGCTTTATTAGATGTAGAGTAAGATGTGGCCTTGGGCCTGCGATGGGCTTTTTCAAAGGAGTTTAAGAAGAGAGTTCTTAATTCTTGGCGGAGGTCTAATAGTTAGATTTTTAGGTTATGGGTTGGGTTTCGTTTATTTTGGGAGTCAATATTAGAGATTTCAGTGGTAAGCTCGTTAAGACGTTGCATTCTTATTTTTTTTGCCAATGAGCTTAGTTGAATCAGTATTCCTCTAATGAAGGCCTTATGTGCCATCCAGAGCGTAGAGGAGTGGGGGACTGATCCCAGGTTCTGTAGGAATAAGTCAGTTAAGTGACGTTGGATTTGTTCATCAAATGGGGAAGTTTACAGGACATTAGTATTGGTTTTCCATAGCCTGGTTGGATTAGAGGCTGTAGAAGAGGAAATGGTGATGCTCACATGCGCGTGGTACGACCATTTTATAGGATCAATGTTTGAACAGGGGACTTGTTGTAGTATCCATTTGTCAACTAAAAAATAATTGATTTGGGAGTACGAGTTGTGGGGGGCCGAAAAAAAGGTGTAGACCTTCTCTGTTGTGTTGGGGCATCTCCAGACATCATGGAGATCGTGGGATCAGGGGAAGTTCAGCATGGGTGAAGGGAGTCTGAGGGAGGGGTTGGAGGTATCCAGTGATTGATCTGGTACTACAGTAGGTGCTGCCGATATTGTGTCAATCTCGCCGCTTCTAGCGGCGATATTGACACCCTATGAGCTCCGTCGCGAGAGCCAGTGCCGAGCTGTCTCGTCATCGGGAAAGGAAAAAATTTTCCTTTTCCCGCCAATACCAGGCACTGTGTTTGGTATGAATCCTGAGCGGGAACTCCACGCTAATTTTTAAAGAAAAAAACGGCATGGGTTCCCCCTCCAGGAGCATACCAGGCCCTTGGGTCTGGTCTGGACTTGAAAGGGAACCCTACGCCGAAAAAGTTGAAGTCCCCACATATTATCAAGGAGCCTTGTCTGTATACATTGATTCTTTTCATCACTTTGTTTAGGAAGTGTATTTGGCATGAGTTTGAAGCATAGATGCATGCTAAAGTATATTTGGATCCTACGATGGTGCAGATCAGGAATAAATACTGTACCTTTCAATGGGGTCAGAGTTTCTCGTGGAGGAGAAAGTCTGTATTTTTGTTGATGGCCACTAGTTCTTTTTATCTTGTTTGGATGCAAAGAAGACATGTGGAAAAGGTTGTGGTGATAGGAGGGGTGTCGGATTCTATAAAATGGGTTTCTTAAATACAGATTATATCGCAGTCTGACTGTTGTGCTGTCTGCCATAGAAATGCCCTCTTTGCAGGATGGTTAAGTCCTTTCACATTTAGCAATATGATTTTAATTGCCGTTTGAGGTGTGGTGTATTAAGATAGACAGTGTACTCACATACCTGCTGGGGCAAGAGGCAGTTGTTCCTGTCAGAAGGTAGTGGAGGATCGCAGGATAGTTGCTGGGTGTAACAGTAGGTAGTCCTTCGAAGTAATCACTTGGGTGGTTTTCTGATGTTTCATGCATTGGGGGTGAAACGAAAAAGGTGTTAACAGGGTTCAAGAACAAAACAATCATAACTGTGCAGCCTTATATAGAACCAAGTGGGCTGCTATATCCAGAGTGAGGGGAAACAGTTCAAATGGCGAGAGGGCCGAGGACCACAGATAGAGACTTTGGGTGGTTGGAGGTAATAGCACCTTCAGTAGCTAGGTGTCATTTCTGGTGCGGGGCCCAGATTGTGCTTTGAACCAGGGTGGTGGAATTTTATCAGGCAGGTTGCGAGCTCCAGATTGGGGGCTTGAGTGGGAATGATGCTCCATTCCCCAAGCAGCGAGAGGCTTTTCTCTAGAGATGTGATATTGAATGACGCTCCATTGCATTCCATTATTAGTTTGGTGGGGTGTTTCCACTTGTATGCAATATTGTTGTTTTCAGAGTGTTTTGGTAACTGTATTTAGTTGCCTACGTAAATCCAGGGTATATTTGGAGAGGTCAGCATAGATTTGTATGTTTTCATAGGGATCAGGGATTTTCCCTAAGGAACGTGACTTCCTCAGTATTTTCTCTTTGGTAGAGAAGAAGTGCATCCTCATGAGCACATCCCTGGGGACTTCATTAGGCAGAAAAGAGGGTTTCAGTATACTGTGTATGCGATCTATCGTAAGATCCAAAGGGGTTAATTCAGGTACAAGTGAGTGAAAAAGCTCTTTGACATATTGCGCGAGGTCTTGGGGGGCACATTTTCAGGGCTTGCCCCTTAATTTTAAGTTGTTTCGCCGTATGCAATCTTCTAGATCAGCGATTTTTGCACGCATCCAGTGTTTTTCTTCTTCGCTTTCCTTATTTGTGTCAATTATATCATTAACTGTCGTGGTAATGTCTATAATTGCATGTTCTAACTGATTAACTCTGTCACCCATTATGGATAATTCTTTTGAGAATTTAAAGGTGATGTTGGTGAACTCAGCATGCAAGGAGCGGCGTAGTGAGAAAAGCATCTCTTTAAGCTGAATATCCAATACAGGCTGATTGAGGTGGGAACGCTGTCTATGGAGCATTGGAGCTCTGTGTGTTCTATGGCTGGGGATAGCTCATGATTTATCCCTGTTTCTGCAGCTGTTGTGTCCAGTCTCATCCTGGCTTTGGCTGGGCTTGAGCAGGGAGGGCTGTGGAGAAGAGAAGAGCTTCTGGGAGAGCATGCCTCAGCACTTCCATCGGCCCCGGTCGTGGCGTACGGGAGGTCAGAATAGTGGTTGTTGCGGGGTGTGGAGGAGGGGGCCGAGCAGCTGGCGCCATCTGTACCATCTCCACCTACAAGCTGGAGGAAGTATGCTGTTAGTTTTTTGGGTTTACAGTCCCCCTGCCGCTTCCTCAACATTGTCGGGAGGCAGTGGGTGATGACGGGAATACGGGCTTGGGTGTATTCGGGTGGTACTCTGTGTCGCTGGCAGGCGCTGGTGTCTCTCTCAAGGCTCCGGAGCTCTTTGTTCAGGCCCCCCTATGATCATTTTTTGATGATTATGGTGATTATACTCCTTAAAATGTTTGGATACATTTTGTACCCTTTCCATCTTACTTCTGAGAATGTATAGATTATGGAAATAAACAGAAATACAAATTGTAAAAAAACAAAACAAAATTATAAATAAAAACTAATGACACAGTCCAAGCGTCATCAGTGCTGCATATTAGTGCCACTGTCACTTGACATTAAAAAAAAGTACTCGGTCTTAAAAAAGTGATATCGGGACATATATATATATATATATATATATATATATATATATACAGTTGTTACAGAAAGTATTCAGACCCCCTTAAACTTTTCACTCTTTGTTATATTGCAGCCATTTGCTAAAATCATTTAAGTTCTTTTTTTTTCCTCATTAATGTACACGCAGCACCCCATATTGACAGAAAAACACAGAATTGTTGACATTTTTGCAGATTTATTAAAAATAAAAAAACTGAAATATCACATGGTCCTAAGTATTCAGACTCTTTGCTCAGTATTTAGTAGAAGCACCCTTTTGATCTAATACAGCCATGAGTCTTTTGGGGAAAGATGCAACAAGTTTTTCACACCTGGATTTGGGGATCCTCTGCCATTCCGCCTTGCAGATCCTCTCCAGTTCTGTCAGGTTGGATGGTAAACGTTGGTGGACGGCCAATTTTAGGTCTCTCCAGAGATGCTCAATTGGGTTTAATTCAGGGCTCTGGCTGGGCCATTCAAGAACAGTCACGGAGTGACTATTATTATCAGGGCCGCCATCAGGGGGG
Organism: Rana muscosa; assembly: GCA_029206835.1. Classification (NCBI taxonomy): domain Eukaryota; kingdom Metazoa; phylum Chordata; class Amphibia; order Anura; family Ranidae; genus Rana; species Rana muscosa. The sequence goes on along the minus strand of CM055118.1, from coordinate 526,940,804 downwards.
TACAGGCAGTACACCTGCAAGGGGCCCGGAGGTCCCCAGGGGCCTGGAGGTCCCCCCTTTTTTTGTAAGGGGCCCGGAGGTCCCCAGGGCCCCGAATGTCAACCCCCCTTTTTTTTTTAAATGTTATAATTTTTTTTTATAATAATTTTTTTTATTTAATTAGTTTTTTTATTTATTTATTTAATTTTAAAAAAATTGTAAGGGGCCCAGAGGTCCCCAGTGGCCCGGAGGTCCCCAGGGCCCCGGATGGAAACCTCCTTTTTTTTTATTTATTTTTTATATTTTTTTTATTTTATTTAATTTTTTTTATTTATTTATTTTATTTATTTATTTATTTTTTGTAAGGGGCCCAGAGGTCCCCAGAGTCCCGGAGGTCCCCAGGGCCCCAGATGGAAACCTCCCTTTTTTAATAATAATTTTTATTATCAATTTTTTTTTATTTTTTTTTATTTTTTATTTAATATTTTTTTTGCAAGGGGCCCAGAGGTCCCCAGAGGCCCGGAGGTCCCCAGGGCCCTGGATGGCAACCCCCCTTTTTTTTTTCTTCTGTTTTTTTTTGTGTTCATCAGCACCCAAACCCTCTGCTTCTCAATTTGCGGCGGCACCACCCCCCCCCCCGGTTCTCCTCAGCTCCAGGGGGCCCAAGCCTGAATCTGTGTAAGGGGCCCCAAAATTGGTCATTGTCTTGTTGGAAGGTAAACCTTCGGCCCAGTCTGAGGTCCTGAGCACTCTGGAGAAGGTTTTCGTCCAGGATATCCCTGTACTTGGCCACATTCATCTTTCCCTCGATTGCAACCAGTTGTCCTGTCCCTGCAACTGAAAAACACCCCCACAGCATGATGCTGCCACCACCATGCTTCACTGTTGGGACTGTATTGGACAGGTGATGAGCAGTTTTGTAAAGCGTGGATAATCCGCGCATTCCCTATAGTGCAAAAAAAGCAATGGTTCACAAAAAAACTACTAGTGCAATGAATACAAAAACATATACATAAAACACAATATGAAAACGTTTTTGAAATGTGAAAAATTATTCCTTATATGAAGGGCTATAATAAAAAAAAAGATTTCTCAAGCATAAATGATAAGTGCTGCATTTACAAAATAGCTGGAATATACAGCTATACAATAATGATCAAAAATAAGAGAAAAAATGCGCTACCAAAACAATGTGCAAAAAAGCTAAGTGCAAACTCAGCAATATTAAATGCAATTATATGCAAAAAAGTTCCAGGTGAAAGGCTGTCAGATAGTGTCCTAATAAACACAAACAGGCTGTGAAAAGACTCGCTGCATTCAGAACCAAATGGGAGAAGTAATGATTGATGGGAAAGGTTGATATCTTCCTCCAAAGTTTTCCAGCAAGATGAGACAGAATAGTAAAAATGGGGGCTTACCAAATCCGGTGGATCTCTATTACGGAGATCATACAGGCTCAGCACATCATAGGACTCCACGGTATCCCGGCATCAGTCCCGCAGCAGGTCCGCTCTCTCCTTAGGCTGTTCAGGGGCACAACTTCCTTGCAGCCAGGATCAGTTCCCAATGTTGGGTATGATAAGCGTGGGTATCATAAAAGAGATAAGGGGAGACTCATGGTGCAGTATAATAAAAAGTCCTTTTATTTAAAAATACAGGAACTGACATCCAGAGTCTCAAACAAAAATTTCAAAATTCAGCGGTAAGACGAGACAACCAGCCGCGGCTCAGGCCACTAAGCTGGAGCGTGGTGACGTCAGAGATGATTGCTCCGCCCGACGCTGCGTTTCTCCTATGCAAGGCATCAACAGGGAAGGAGGCAATTTTTGATCAAGTGATGAGCGGTGCCTGGTTTTCTCCACACATACCGCTTAGAATTAAGGGCAAAAAGTTCTATCTTGGTCTCTTCAGACCAGAGAATCTTATTTCTCACCATCTTGGAGTCCTTCAGGTGTTTTTTTTAGCAAACTCCATGCAGGCTTTCATGTGTCTTGCACTGAGGAGAGGCTTCCGTCGGGCCACTCTGCCATAAAGCCCAGACTGGTGGAGGGCTGCAATGATGGTTGACTTTCTACAACTTTCTCCCATCTCCCGACTGCATCTCTGGAGCTCAGCCACAGTGATCTTTATGTTCTTCTTTACCTCTATCACCAAGGCTCTTCTCCCCCGCTAGCTCAGTTTGGCCGGACGGCCAGCTCTAGGAAGGGTTCTGGTCATCCCAAACGTCTTCCATTTAAGGATTATGGAGGCCACTGTGCTCTTAGGAACCTTAAGTGCAGCAGAAATTTTTTTGTAACCTTGGACAGATCTGTGCCTTGCCACAATTCTGTCTCTGAGCTCTTCAGGCAGTTCCTTTGACCTCATGATTCACATTTGCTCTGACATGCACTGTGAGCTGTAAGGTCTTATATAGACAGGTGTGTGGCTTTCCTAATCAAGTCCAATCAGTATAATCAAACACAGCTGGACTCAAATGAAGGTGTAGAACCATCTCAAGGATGATCAGAAGAAATGGACAGCACCTGAGTTAAATATATGAGTGTCACAGCAAAGGGTCTGAATACTTAGGACTAGGGTTGTCCCGATACCGATACTAGTATCAGTATCGGGACCGATACCAAGCATTTGCGCGAGTACTTGTACTCGCACAAATGCTCCCGATGCCTTACCAGATACCTGGTCGGCGGGCAGAGTCAGTGGTCAGAGAGGGCGGGCGGAGTCAATGGCCGGAGAGAGTGGGCAGAGTCAATGGCTGGAGAGGGCGGGCGGGGTGTCCGTGGATGGAGAGGGCGGGTGGAGTCAGTGGGCGGAGTCGGCGGGCAGAGTCAGTGGGCAGAGTCGGCAGGCGGAGAGCGAGTCCTCAGTCCTCACCTGCAGTGGAACTTGGTAAGCTGGCAGGGGTGTAGGGCGCAGCCGCATTAGGATCAGTGACCGGTGCTGTCACATTCGGTCGCCGTCAGCAGCTGAACATCCCTCTACGCCCATCTTGGTACACTCTGCACTCGGCTGCAGTAAGCCAGCATCTTGTTACACCCAGCCCATATAGTTCGGGCTGGGTGTAACAAGATGTCTGCTGCTGCTTACTGCAGCCGAGTGCAGAGTGTTCCAAGATGGGCTTCGCAGCATAGTTTTTTTAAATAAATCCTTTCTTTGTGTCCTTTTTTGTAGCATTTCAGTGCCAGCAACCTATCAGTGCCCACAAGTGCCACCAATCAGTGCCATCTATCAACGCCCACAAGTGCCACCTATCAGTGCCATCTATCAGTGCCCACAAGTGCCACCTATCAGGGCCATCTATCAGTGCCCACAAGTGCCACCTATCAGTGCAATCAGTGCCATCTATCAGTGCCCATAAGTGCCACCTATCAGTGCCAGCCACCTGTCAGTGCCACCTATTAGTGCCCATCAGTGCCAGCCACCAATCAGTGCCCATAAGTGCTGCCTATTAGTGCCAGTGCCACCTATCAGTCCCCATCTGTCAAACTGTCATATGACATAAAAAAAAAAGTATTGGTAATCGGTATCGGCGAGTACTTGAAGAAAAGTATCGGTACTTGTACTCAGTCTTAAAAAAGTGGTATCAGGACAACCCTACTTAGGACCATGTGATATTTCAGTTTTTCTTTTTTAATAAATTTGCAAAAATGTCAACAATTCTGTGTTTTTCTGTCAATATGGGGTGCTGTGTGTACATTAATGAGGAAAGAACTTAAATGATTTTAGCAAATGGCTGCAATATAACAAAAAGAGTGAAAAATGTAAGGGGGTCTGAATACTTTCCGTACCCACTGTGTGTATATATATATATATATATATATATATATATATATATATATACATACATACATATATATATTGAAACAGTGATGTCTTTTCAGTGTCTCCAAAAGTATCAATGGTTTTGTCCAATAAAATACTGAAAAGTTTAATAAATTTCCCTTTGCCTAGAAGACACTTAGGCCCCTTTCACACTGAGGCATTAAAAAAACAAAAAAAAATTATACATTTTTTTCCCGCGATTTTACCGCGTTTTTACCACGTTCGCAGTAAAAATAGCGCTAACGCCTATGCGTTTGTGGTAAAATAGCGCTGACGCCTATGTGTTTTACCGCGTTTTTACCGCGTCCTCAGTAAAAATATTGCTAACGCCTATGTGTTTTACCGCGTTATTCATTTCAATAGAGATAAGCGTTTTTACAGCGCTATTTTTAGCGCCCTAAAGATGCTCCAAAAAAGCTGTTTGCAGGATTTTTTCAACGCACAGCCAGCAAAACGCCCTCAGGGCTTTCACATTGAAAATGATGGGGCAGGATTATTTCGGGCATTTTTACAGTGCTATTTTTACCGCGAAAACGCAGTAAAAACGCCTCAGTGTGAAAGGAGCCTTATAGAAATATACAAGAATATTGACTTTTGGTTACTAGTTTTTTTTAAGGTGTCAGTCAGTTGTTAGTATTTCTCAGTAAGGTAAACAATAGAGATCTCTGTCATAAAGTGAGTATACAGGAGTGTTGACTTTTATTAGTCACCTGAGTATACAGATTTCGTCTTTTCACATTAATAAACTTGTAGGTTTCTGCAGGCCTTGTAAACATGGAAGAGTAGTTGTATTTAACTTTCACATCGTGTCCCACAGGAGAATGACCATATCCCAATGTCTGATACCATTTAAGTGTACCCAGGATTGTCCCTTTTTCAGGGGTATTTAATTATTAAACTCAGTTCTTTGTTTTGGGTTATTTGTACTCAGCAATATCTCTTTGTTTTGAGAAATATTCCATCAAGGTCCCTTTAGCTCTGAGACTGGGAAACATTCATGTGACTCTAGATTTAGGCCTATCTGACATCTAGATTTGTTTTTCCTCAATCCATATTTTATTGTTTACATTTAGAAATCAATACTCAAAGTATAAATCATATAGACATGGCCAAATGGAATTTCGTAAAACATTTTTGCACTGGCACTCCTATGCAATTTTTCTGACAACCCTTTGCCTATTAGCTCAGAAAATGGACAATTTTGATTTAACAGATTTGTCTCCCATTGATTTCAGTGGCGGTTCGAGTACAAGCATCTAAACTTCTGTAAAGTTCACTGAACGTTGCTTAAACCAAACCCAGGGCAGTTTGGCCCATCCCTAGTAAGGAGCTGATTTCTTAACTGCAGCAAAGATAGGTCAGGTCAACATACTGAGTGTGCTGTCTCAGTGCTCAGAGCTGTGTACAATTTCTGGATGCACAGTTTAACCACTTGCTGACCAGCTCACGCCAATATACGTCGGCAAAGTGGCATGGGTGCGCAAAATTACGTACCTATACGTCGGCGATTCAAGAGCTGCCAGAGGGCGGGCGCGATCGCAGCTGGCCACGTGCGATCGCATGCTTGAGAGCCAGCACAGGGATTTGTGTGTCATCTCTGATCTGTCATTTCTCCTAGTTAGTCCCCTCCCCCACACAGTTAGAACACAGTCAGGGAACACACAGTTAACCCCTTGATCGCCCCCTAGTGTTAACCCCTTCCCTGCCAGTGACATTTATACAGTAATCAGTGCATTTTTATAGCACTGATCGCTCTATAAATGTCAATGGTCCCAAAAATTTGTCAAAAGTGTTTGATCTGTCCACCGCAAAGTCGCAGTCACGATAAAAATTGCAGATCGCCGCCATTACTAATAAAAAAAATCATAATAAAAATACCATAAATCTATCCGCTTTTTCGTAGACACAATATCTTTTGCGCAAACCAATCAATATACACTTATTGCGATTTTTTTACCAACAATATGTAAAAGAATACATATTGGTCTAAACTAAGGAAGAAATTTGTTTTTTTATATATTTTTGGGGGATATTTATTATAGCAAAAAATGATATTTATTATAGCAAAAAGAGGTGATCAAAACCCCCAAAAGAAAGCTCTATTTGTGGGAAAAAAAAAGGATGTCAATTTTGTTTGAGTACAGCGTCGCACGACCGCGCAATTTTCAGTTAAAGCGACGCAGTGCCGAATTGCAAAAAAGGGCTTGGTCAGGAAGGGGGTAAATCCTTCCGGGGCTGAAGTGGTTAAACCAGCTAAATACATATCAAATATTTATGCAACTGAAATATATTTTTCTGATACTTGTATTAACCTGAAGCTTAGGTTGACCTGTCAGGTTTCTGTGGTAGTAAGCCCTTGTAGAATGCCAACCCAGGGTTTCCCAGGGCACTGAGTCTAATGCCGCGTACACACGATCGTTTTTAATGTCATTTTCAAAAACAACATTTTTCTCAACGTGATTTTTCATGTTTCCTCTCAAGCCTGTCTTACATACACACGTTCATTAAAAAAATGCTCGAGCAAAGCGCAGTGACGTAAAACACGTACGACGGCACTATAAAGGAGAAGTTCCGTTCGAATGGCGCCACCCTTCATGTTAGTAAAGTTTGTTGAGCGACAATTCGCGCTTTTCAGCTTTGTGCTTTTCAGTCCGTTACAGCGTGACGAATGTGCTATCTCCATTACGAACGCTAGTTTTACCAGAACGAGCGCTCGCGTCTCATACTTGATTCTGAGCATGCGTGTTTTTTTTTCCCCTCGTAAAAGCATACACACTACCGTTTTTCACGTCGTTAAAAAAAACGACGTGAAAAACGACGTGAAAAAATAGAGCAGGTTCTCATTTTTTTAGCCCATTTTTCACGTCGTTAAAAATGCTCTGGAGACTACACACAATCGTTTTTAATGCCCAATTTAATTTTTAACGACGTGAAAAACGATCATGTGTACGCCTCAGCCTGCTTCTTCACCAGGGCCCCTGATAGTGGGGATGAGCTTTTAACAAGCTAGAACCAGGTTGTGGTCCCCCCAGGTACACCCAGCTGACGATACTGAGACCACTCACGTATGCAGAGTACAAATGGCAGGAGACATCCCTGCGGGGAGACGCTGTGTTCACAGCGTGAACACAGCGCCTCCCCGCAGGGATGTAGTCCCAAGGGAGGGAGCGAGCACGCTGACGGACCCCCAGCCAGAACGGCTCGGATGATGGGGGCAAGCTTACTGAGGAGGAACAGAAAGTGAGAAATTCAGACAAAAAAAAACATTTAGAAGGGAAATCGAAGGAAAAGGTAAGTGAACCAACAATGCACTAGCTTAAAGGAACCTATTTAGAAAACAAAAAACAAATCTTTACAACCCCTTTAACCCCCCTCCAAATCCCCCTTCCCAGCGCAACACCCCTCCAGTGCGGCACAAATTCTCCCCCCAATATTTCAGAGTGGGCACCCAGGGAACATGCCCCGCATCTCTTACAGGGTGCCAGATGGCATCTCTTTGATTGGGGGGGTAAGAGGATATGTGCTGGGGGGCACTTTGTCTGAAGACAGAAAAACACACAGACCTCAGCAGCACGGCTCTTCCTGTTCTATACTCTTCCTCCCGGCTCCTCCTGTCTGTGTACAGGAGAACATCGGAGCCAAAGATGAGGAGCCGGATTCAGTGAGATCTGTGAGATGTGCAGCCAGTCGTGGGGAGACATGCCGGCTGCCACAGAGGTGGTGATCGCCGCGTGTGGGACACCCCACTAGAGATGTGGGGCAGATGTCCCAAGTGCCCATGCTGGTGCAATCCCGTTAGCCAGAGAACCGGAGCTCAGTGCCCAAGCTTGCTCCCCGCCACTGGGCTCCAGGAATTAGCACAGCGTTCCGCGATGGCGGAACGCCAGGGCCCAGTTGCAACGGCAACTTCTGCGACCCTGGTAGTTCCGCCACTGCTTTAGCGTCTATGTAAATGCTCAGTGTTCACATGTAGAATTTTTGAAAGTGTACTATACTATCTTAAAAATGTGTTACCAAAAAGGGAGGCAAAATAAACATATAGATGAAAGGGGGACATAATTGAAATCACTTCTTGTTAAAGACAAGTGCTTGTTATCACTTTGCAGACTTTATGTGGACTTGTTGCATTGCTGTCAAATATTGGGCAGTGTATGGCCAATCTACTGTAAGTCAGGCATACGCAGCAAGTCAAGCAGTGGTATATATCCAGCATTTTTTATTTAATAAAGTCAACAAAGGAATATTTTCTGGTTGGATCGACTTTCTTCTGACTGTGGCATCCCAAGGTTATCCACTTTGGTTCTGTTAAATAGCTGACCTAACTTTTCAAAACAGGTGTCTTATGACTACAAGCACCTTGAAGTAATACAAGGGACATTTACATGTAAAAGTATTGAGAGAGGTAGGAAGATTAATGACGAATTGCACTACCCTATAAACCTTCCTATGTTATTGGTTCCCATAGGCCTTCTGCAGTGTTTACGGTCCTCATGCATGACATTGGACAGACAGTTAAATCTTACAGTAGTAACATCATATTCGCTTTTTTTTCAGGACCTTTTAAAAAAACGTAAAAAAAAATATTATTTTTTAAACCAAAAATAAGCTTAACAGGCCCATGGAAAAAAAAAGATCAGAGCAAGAAATATGGTGAATGAAAGGAAGGTTACTGATAGTACTCAAATACTATACCCCAACACAAAAATAGGGAATATGGTGCACAGTCACATCTACTTTTACCCTCTACAACTTCTATGCAAAACTTACATAAATATATAAAAGTTGTTTCCTGACATTACTGCCACTTCCCTATGCAATAAAGGACCACCAAATGTTCCATTTTACAATGTCCATTGGTAAATAAATAATAGATAAATAAATTATAAAAAAAACAAAACAAAAGAATCTTGTGCAACTGAACACATTATTTGGCCACACTGATAGTACATTTCCATTATAAAGTACATTAATTACGTGTTGATATGAGTGAGAAGATCTGGTGTCCACTTGTAAGGACATAGGTTTTAAGTCCTGACTTACACTATATCTGGAAGTATTTTAAGGGTAATGTTTGAACTGTGAATTTTAGAGTTAACCACTTGACCTCCAGAAGATTTACCCCCCTTTATAACCAGGCTACTTTGTGGTGTACGGGACTGCGTTACTTTAACTGAAAATTGTGCGGGTTTTTTTTCCCCACAAATAGAGATTTCCTTTGGTGGTATTTGAGCAACACTGCATTTTTTATTTTTTGCGCTATAAACAAAAAAAGTCGGACAATTTTGAAAAAAATTATATATTTTTTTTATTTTCTGATATAAAACATATCCAATGTATATGAAGGAAGGGAAGTGATGAGTTTTATTCCCTGCTTTGCAAAAACACAAAATCCATCCTTTCTCCCTGTCAAAACGTAGCTCTGCCTTTTTTACATAGGTAAAGCTCTGTTCTGTGTCTCTGTCCGATGATTGGCGATTGGCGGGTGCTGGAAGACATCCATTCTGCACTTCCGCCTAGGGGGCACGCATGCACCACCAGCAAGTTGCTTTTGCTGTTATTACTCACAGCAGAAGCCGATCTGCAGGTGCCAGGCAATGGATGTCCTCCGGCACCCGCAGAACGGCTTTTGCTGTGAGTAATCACACCAGAAGCTGCCTGTGGTGGTGCGTGCATGCCCCCTAGGCGGAAGTGCAGATTCACTTATATATATATATGTGATTCTGCAGTGAACAGCCACCCTGTGGCAGTATATCTGCTATAGGGCAGTCCATAAGTGGTTAAACACATAGCAAATTTAGTGATTCCTTAGAATAATCAATTTATTTAATTTTTTTTGTAAAAGTACCTGAAAGAAGGTATGATCATTTTGCTTGCTTCTGACACCCAAGTACATTTAGCCTAACTTATAGAAGAATTATGAGAAAATGTAGTAAATACTAAAAGTTGTCATTATTTGATTATTTATTTCACTAATAGGGGATTTTATGCGATAAACTAAAATAACATTTTACACGATTACCATTAAATGATTATTTTGATTCTAGATTGCTGATTCCAGTTACTCTCCCAACCCCTTCACCGTTCTACCAGTGAGATCTATGCATAATGTCAGCCTTCATCTGCTTTTGTTTGACTTGGAACAAGTTTTAGAACTTTTACAGTCTTCTCAAGCCAGTGGCCTGAAGTCAGCAAACTCTTTTCACAGCTATGATGCACTGAAAGCAGCAAAAAGTTCCTCAGAAAAAAGACCACTAACTCTTAAAAGAAATAAAACTGCTGGGTCATTGTATCAGATGGATGGGCCAGTTTCAGACATTGTTGTCAAGGAAATCTTCACCCGACCTTTAGAAGAAATTGGTGGCATAAAAAGACATAAGAAATTCAAAAGTACAAAAAAGAACAAGGCCCAGATGTCTGGAAAAATAGATGTAAATATGATTACTGATGCTGCAAAACTTCTACTTTCCTGCTTTTTGCCTTGGGGTATAGATAAGGAACTGGACAACTTTTGTGTTAAACACTTGGACATCCTAAAGCTGCAAGGATCTATTACTTTTGGACTCATATCAGATGTGGATCATTTATGTTTAATGCTACCTGGATGGAATCAAATAAACAATGATACAACTGGAGAATTTTCACATAATCTACTGTCAAAGAAAGTAAATGAACTTTCAGCAAAATACTCCCAAGTGACACAAAAACAAAAAAACAAAAAAGATCAACTAGAAAACCATATTTCAGCCATGATAGGCTTGGATCCCCTTTTACATTTTCTCAAGAAGCTTTTATGTGTCAGTAAAACTTTTCGGATGGATGGCTCAAAATGTAACCAATCCGGCAGGTAGAATATTTTGAAAATGTGATTTTTGTATTTAGTAGTATGTGCTAAAAGTTGGACTTTGCACCTTTTAGTAAGTACAATAAATACTGGTACTTCTTTCCCAGGAATGCTAAATGGTCTTCTAACTACTAGAGCACATCAACATTTCAAGAAAAGGGGTAGATAGTCATATAAAATCAATAGGGTTGATTTTATTAAAAGATAGAAAAACTCTAACATTCACTTAGAGAAATCAAGTCTTAACTTTGAATATCCAGTCACATGCAGGGGAACTATAAAAAAAAAAAAAAAATGTGAGCTTTTTTCTGCTCTTTTAGTAAGTCATCCCAATGGGATTTTGCCATCACAAAGATATGAAGAGCTTGATGCATCAGTATAACACGTTAAGGGACACATTGCTATTATATGTGATATTTACTCTTAAATGATCAAAGAAAGAAACATGTTAGGCACTATTCATACCTGGAATTTTTCCTACGGAAAGTTTCATGTGTTGTTGTAGCTTTAAATAATCCTGTGCATTTTTGTTATGTAACATTTTTTACAAAACACAACCAAACGTAAAGCCCAAGTAGAAAAATTCCTTTCCGTTTGGATGCATTATTAAATGAACTTTATTTATTCTTGTAAAAGCTTTTTTCATGGGGTAGCTGAATTAGATGAGTGGTTCCTTATCCAAGCTTCCATGCACCTCTGCATCAACAAATGCATTAAGATAAGCATTATGAACAGTACAGAATAAACCACTGCCTGAAATTGTGGGTATCTAGATTAAAAAAATTATTATTTAGTATGATATTTTGCAGATTTTTGCATGCATTTGTATGTAAATAAAATTTGCACAATTAATATATCAGGTCCAATAAAATGTGTATAGCTAACAAAAGATGGTACAGTTGTTTTTAAAGCTAGAAGCCCAGCCAGTGGCGGCTGGTGTTTTTTTCTTTTGGGGGGGGGGGGCGTCAAACAGCAGTCCCCCCGGGAGGACAGCCAGATTAACATCAAAGCTCCACACTTAGCCCATCTATGGAAGCGGGCGGGCAGCGTGTCCAGCGGCTTTCTTCCTCCTTCTGTGGTGTGGATTACGGCACCTTCCGTCGTGCATTCCCCTCCTCCTAGGCATCCAATAGGATCTCCTGACCTTTCAACCAATCGGGAAACGGGTATCAGACATGCGCTTCCTGATTGGCAGAGAGGCGATTCAGTGTTAGAATAGGGAATATGAATATTCATTTGCTTTTCTAACACACCTGGGTGGGCTCTGAGCGCAATGCTCTGCGCTCCGAGTCCACCCTATTTCGAAGCCTATTAGAGCCTATGGCTCTAATCAGGTTCTTAAAAAAAAACACCCCCACCACTGTAATTCATGCGCCTGACATCCTGAAAGTGCATGAATAGGGGGTGGCTGCGGTGGACATGGATAGATTCATGCTATACGTGAATCTATCCATTAACCATATAGAGGGTGGTGTGGGATAGGCCGACCCTAAGCCCAGCATTGCACTATTGAGGTTTTTGAGTTTTCCCCTGAAGCCGTGTACACACGATCGGTTTTACCGATGAAAACAGTCCGATGGACTTTTTTAATCGGACAAACCGATCGTGTATGGGCCCCATCGGTCTTTTTTCCATCGGTGAGAAAAAATAGAACATGTTTTCAATTTATCCGATGGGCAAAAAAACGATGGCAAATTCTGTATAACTCCATCAGACAAAAAACCCACGCATGCTCAGAATCAAGTCGACGCATGCTCAGAAACATTGAACTTAATTTTTCTCGGCTTGTCGGAGTGTTTTACGTCACGGCGTTTTGGACAGTCGGATTTTTGACTGATGGTGTGTAGGCAAGACCGATGGAAGTCAGCTTCATCGGTTTTCCGATGGAAAAATCCATCGGATTAGAATCCATAGGAAATCCTATCGTGTGTACAGGGCTTTAGTGTTCCGGAACTCTGACTTATCCATAGTTGTTAAGAAGACACTAAAACTTAAAGTGATATTAAAGGCTTTTTTTAAATTAAAATAAAAAAGATGTTATACTTACCGGTTTTGTCCATAGACACACACAGCGCCAATAAGCCATACTTGCTGCTCCCTCCTCACAGTAGTTTGACTACAGCAGCAGGAGCCCATGGCTCCTGTTGCTGCCTGTGTCTCCTCCTGAGCAGTACTGCAGCTGGGGACAGTGTTGGACCAGTGGGAAGAGTCAGGTAAGTGCTTAGGGAGTGGGGAGGGGGGTAGTTAATGGGGCATTTTTTAACTTAATGCAGTGAATATATTAGGGTAAAAAAAAAGTTAAAAGTTTAAAGTGGTAGTAAAGGCCACCATTTTCTTCATTTTGGATAAAGTAAGGTAGAATTATACCCCTTTCAGTTTTTTTTGCCATTTGAGTCCCATTGAGGAGAGTTCCCTTTGCCTCCTGCCCCAGAACCAAAGCAGGAAGTGAGAGGAAATCCCTCCAAAGTAAGGAAATCTCTGGCCATCACCAGGGTCAGCAATGTTCCCATTGCAGGATTTCCCCTCTATTTCTGTTTGTGTGACAACCCAAAATGTTGGATTTTTTTTTACTTTCACTTTCAGGGATAACAGAAAACAGAACAAATGGAGAGAGTGACTCACCCTAATGATGGCAGAGACAGCAATAAAAACCTCTATATAAAAAAATAAAAAAAAGTTTTGCCTTTAATTATGCTTCAACCCCACCACTACCCAAACCCTTCACATAACCCAAAAAAGTAACACATATCTCTTAACCTGATTTCTAACAATGAATACTTGACAGATATAAAACACAGAGTACAGAGGAGCTCTGAGTATGTCTGTAACACTATTGCTTTGCACAGGCATGCCCACAGAAAGAGAGAGCATGTAGATGATCTTATCATTGTAGTTCAGGTCTTTCATTGTCCTAGGGTGAGGTGAGCCCTGAATCAGGCATTACTGTTCAGCTTCAATGTGGACTCAAATGAGGTCAAGACCTGACTGTGCATCTTGGCAGTGCTGCCTGGATCCCAAGTCTAGCCGAGCATAGTAATATTTTTCCAGGTAAAAAGTTTTTTTTTTTTTTTAAATCATACTTACCTAGGTGGATGTAGTATCGATGCTGCATCTGTTCTCCGCTGTCTCTTCCTCTGATCTCTCAGTTCTCCTTGCCACTCTGAGCAGAGAGTGGTGACTGTCAGTCAGCGCTGTATGCTCTGCCTCTCCAGGCTTTCTGGAGGGGGTGGAGTGGCTGGCTTAGGTTCTCAGCGGCTCACTGAGAGGCTGAGCAAAGTGCTGGTTCAGGCTCCTGGGTGGATCCCAACCATATGATCTCAATCTTTACCTAGCCTGGACCAGCTCTGTGATGGCAGCTGACTACGAGCTTCTGCACTCCTGTGACCTGCTGAAAACAGGTCACAGGAGTGCAGAACGAACTGCGTTCCTGTGATCCACAGAGAAGTACAGCCAAACGAGCTTTGGCTGAACTTCTCCTTTAACAATTTAACGCCATCATAATCACAACAATAGCCAAACCCTTAAATCTAGCTCTCAACAAATTATATATACCCTTTTAATATAATCAGGTAACCCCCTAGACTCTAACCATAACCCTAACACTTAACCTTATTCTTCTAATCTTTCACTCTGTCACTAATCTAGCCTAACTAATAACCTAATCTCTAAAACCAATTTCACCCTTACAAAAGGCATACTCACCTTATGTGCATCAGGCTTTCTGTACTGAAATCTTATGATTTAAAATTTGAAGGATGCTGGCTATAGACTTGTTAATGTAACATTATCATACAAGGTGCAAAAATGCCTACATGTCAGGGAAGGTCAGGCACACAGTGATGGGTAATATAGATTAAAGTTGATTACAGGGGCACAGTTTTGTAACTGGATCCAGGGACCTAGAGTTTCCTCCAAGCTCATATGTTCATATCTGTATATGGTCTTACAGCATGGAAAAGATGGAGGCTTTACGTGGCAAATGGAGAAGTTCTGAACATTTTACTTCATCATTTCCTGCATTTACTACAGAGATACTACATGGTGAGTTTGCCAAATGACCAAAATGTTAAATAAATCAAGCTCCAGTTTTTCTAAACTTCCTAAACTGTTAAAGAATATATTTTATCAAATTTTATTAGCTAAAGTCAATGCATGTTGTTGTTTTTTTTTTTCTTGTGTATCCACTAACAGATAGGAATGGGTCCAGTTCCACTGATCCAGAAAACACTGCATTAATGAAAATAGTATCTACTTGGAAGGATCAAACGATACAAGTAAGAACTTCCAATGTTAAATACAAAAGTATTGTTTTAATTCATTTTCATCACTCAAATGGCACTCTGGGCATTATTGTCAAAGTGTTGGGACAATGAGTCCCTGTTGTTCATGACAAACAAAAACACTCATTTTTTTCTGTTTCTGATGAGGTGTGGAAGACTATACAAAAGAGATGGGTTAAAAAACTAAAGGCAACATTTTTTCTTTAATGGATTAGAACACTAAATAGGGAATTTACTGCTGTCTGTGCCGCCCATTAGGGAGCTTCATCCTCTCTATTTGTCCTGTTCACCAATCACCATTAGCATTGAAATGAAAGTAATAGAAAATCCCAAATTTTGGAATTATCCCCAGAAAAATAATAGAGGGGAAATATTCCAATGAGGACACTAGTTCTGATGGCCTGGGGGTCGCCAAAAGATTCCCTTAGTTTGCAGGGGTTTTCTCTCACTTCCTGTTTTGGCAATGGGACAGGAAGTGAAGGTAAATCTCTCCAATGGAGTACAGATGGCAAAAAAGAAACCAACAGGGGTTAAAACCCCTATCTTACTCTATTCAAAATGAACAAACAAAAAAAAAGGTTTGCTTTAAGGCCAATCAGGGCCCTAAGCAAGGTAGTGATGTTGCCCCACAATCTCTAATAAGAATTGCAGCAGCAATAGAGAAACTGTGTCATTTGCATGGTCTCTACTGCCATGGCCCCATCAGACACCAAATTCCAGCAAGGTAATTTTTGAAGTAACATGTGGGTACACAGCATGGCAATGTTGCCCTGGTTTACTGCCGATGCATGAAGGTGGCCTTTTGGATTATCCAGGTCTGCTGTAATGGCTGAATGTTATGGGCAACAAGCATAGATCTTCTGGTTCTTTAAAGAGGTTCTAAAGCCTAAACATTTTTTATCTTAAAGCATTACTTGCATTAGTGTAAAAAATGTTTAGGCATCAGCATCCCCCCTCACCCTTTTACTTACCTGAGCCCTAATTGAATCCAGCGCTGTGCACGTCTGCAGCTTTTTTTTTTTTTTTTTATTTATCATAAGGAGCAGATCCCGCAAGGACCAACAGGTTACAGGGTAATATGTACTACATACCATACAGTATAAAACAGTAATCAAACAACATGAAACTTGCATGTACAGCAGGTTGGTCCCCTTAAACATTTCCTGTGGGTTTAAGTAACATGTGTCCTACCAGGGTATAGTGCATTGCCTGCTGCTGTGTGTTGATAGAGTGTTGTGTGCTTGGGGTTCTGTGTGAACTTACGTCTCTATGTGTGTCCTGCACTGAAGTTTCCCCTGCATGCAGCTTAAGTTGTCTGGCTCTGTAGGGAGTTTGTATGAGTGTTTGCAGTCCCGCGGAGTCCGCCCTCCGTTTTTATTGTATATTTTTTTTGTACAAAAAATTCCCCCCTCCTCTCCCCAAACCCCCCGGCCGCGGCCCCCTATCTCAGGGGGAGCTACCGCAGCACGGGGGAATCAAGGCAGGGGCGGAAAATAGAATAAAGAAACTAGTGGTGTAGGGGGAAAAGTGGGTGGGATTAGGGAAAGAAGACAGAGGGAGTAAAGGGGAAAGGGGGGAAGACCGTCCGCGGCCATGGAGTCTCTATCATCCATATGCCCTCTTCCATTTACTGACTGGTCTGTCTTCCCGTACAGTTTTTGGTTTTCCCTACTACTGCGTTGTATTGTGATTAGGTTATTATGTCGGTTCCTCTCAAGGTCTGGCCCTCCTCAGAGTATATGAACGTATTCCATGTTTGCCAGGTTTTAGTGAATATCTCTTGTCTCTTTTGCCCCGAAAGGGTAAGATCCTCCATTTGCCTTATTTCTTCTACCTTTCGGAGCCACAGATCGATGGACGGCGGAAGGGCAGACCTCCAACAAAGCGGAATGCATGCCTTAGCCGCATCAAGCAGGTGGCGTATCACAGATTTTTTGTATTTCCTGATGGGGATGTCATTCCCGTGCAGGAGAAAAAATGCCGGATCGGCCGGGATGGGCCTCTCCATGAGTTTTTGTATTGTCTCATGAATGACCTTCCAGAAATGTTGTAGCTTGGGGCAGGACCAAAAGATATGTAGTAAGGTCCCTTTTTCAGTTTGACATCGCCAGCACCTATCCGATGTCGTCGGAAATATTTTTTGTAGTAGGACTGGGGTTTTGTACCAGCGTGATACAATTTTATAATTAGTTTCCTGTATCTTGGTGCAGATTGAGGTTTTGTGTGTGTGTTGGAGTATGTGCTGTCTTCTGGTGGAGCTAAACTGTGTCTCTAACTCCTCTTCCCATTTAAGTAAACCAGGGGGAACAAAGTTTTCTGGGGGATTGTTCAGGAGGGTGTAGGTCAAGGAAAGGGTATGGGACAGGACTCCCGTGTCCTCGCAAAGGTCTTCTAACGTCGTACGCGGTTGGTCAGCGTCTGAGGGTGGTGGGATAGTGCTGAGGAAGTGGCGTATCTGTAGAGCTCTCAAAAAATCTAGGTGGAATGGACCCGTGGGGTCCGATAGTTCCTCAATCGATTTCCATTCCCCTCCAGAGCTAAAGTGAGATGCCTGATATATCCCTGACTCCGCCAGGGCACGGAAAGGTCCGTCCCCCAGCCCTGGTTTGAAAAAGGGGTTGCCTAGTATCGGATATAGAGGAGAGTTTGGGGTGAAAAGGGTCAGTTTGGACATGAGGCTTGCGCATACCTTCGATGTGTTCCCTATTAGCGGGTGTCGCTTGACTTCTGGTGGTAAACCCATATAGCACCATGGTGTACTCTGAAGAGGGATCGTGTGTTGAGCCTGCTCCACCTGAGTCCACAATTTGGTCTCTTTATGGCGGTACCAGTCCAACAGCCTTCCCAAGTGAACCGCCTGGTAGTAGGCGCGTAAGTTCGGTAATGCTAGGCCCCCGTGTTGCTTGGGGAGGACGAGAATTGTGTTGGCTATTCTAGGTCTCTTCCCGGCCCACACGAACTCCGTGAACAGGGATTGTACTTGCCTAAAGTATGTGGTTGGTAGATGTATGGGCAGTGCCTGCATTAAATATAGGAATTTCGGGAGTATAGACATCTTCAAGATGTTGCAGTGTCCCAGCCATGAATGAAGACCCGTTTGCCATTGCTGTAGCAATGTCCTGACCTTTTTTAAAAGGGGTGGGAAGTTCAGATCGTATACTTTCGAGATTTTTTGAGGGAGGTATGTGCCTAAATACTTCAGGGCCGTTGTTGTCCATTTCAATTTAAAGTTGGATTGGAGGTGCGTGAGTTGGGACGGTGTTACATTTACCCCCATCGCTTCTGATTTGGCAAAGTTAATCTTTAAGTTGGAAAGTGTGCCGTATGTTGTGAATTCCTTTAGCAGGTTCGGGAGAGAGATCACTGGATTCGAGAGCGTAAACATCAAGTCGTCGGCGTAGGCCGACACTTTGTATTGGGCTAGCTTAACCCGTATCCCTGTTATGTCCGGGTTCTGCCGTATGTGGGCTAAGAATGGTTCAAGGGATAGTGCGAACAGGATGGGTGAAAGAGGGCATCCCTGACGTGTCCCATTGGTGATCAGGAATGGGTCTGACATGACTCCATTGACTCTGACCCTTGCCGCTGGCCGTGTGTATGCTGCTGCAATCCAGTTCAGCATGTTACCCCCCAGACCCATATGTTTCAGCGTGTTGAACATAAAGTCCCAGCCCACCCTATCGAAGGCTTTCTCAGCGTCTGTGCTGAGAAATACACTTGGCGTTCTGGTAAGAGTTGCCTGGTACAGCAGGCTCAGCACTTTGGTGGTATTGTCCCTCGCTTCCCTGGAGGGAACAAATCCCACCTGATCCAGGTGGATGATTCGGGGTATGTATGTTTGAAGTCTCATGGCTAGTATCTTCGTGAACAGTTTCAAATCTGTGTTTAACAGAGATATCGGGCGGTAGCTCCCACATTGACTCAGGTCCTTCCCCTCCTTGGGGATCACCGCTATTTGGGCTTGCATCGTGGTATCATAAAGTCTTGTCCCCTTGCCCAGGGCATTCAGGAGTGTAACTAAGTGATTACCCAGTGAGGGGAGGAGTGTCTTGTAGTACTGCACCGTGAGGCCATCCGGCCCCGGTGCTTTACCTTGTTTAGTACTCCCTATCGCGCCCTGCAACTCGGATAGCGTTATAGGCTCTTCTAACAGTTGACAGATTTCTGCCTCCAGGGATGGCATATTAGAGTTCCCTATATAGTCCCTTATCTGTTCTGTCGATGGTCTCGCGGTGTTTAAGTTATATAGTGTTTCGTAGTAGGATTTGAACTCATGGGCTATTTGTTTGGGCAGTGTTCGTTTTTGACCCGTTGGGGCGTGTATGTGTGGTATATAAGATGCCGCTGTCTGTGTTTTTAAAGTCCGCGCTAAAAGCCTGCTACATTTGTTTCCCGACTCATAGGACTTCCTTCGTGAGATCTGCAGTGCCGCCTTGGCTTTGAACTGTAGCAGGTCTGTCAACTGTGTTCGGACTGTGTCGAGTTCGCTCCCTATGGCTCCGGTCGGTGCCTGTTTGTGTTCTGTTTCTAGCTTCTGAAGTTTGTTAAG
Organism: Rana muscosa; assembly: GCA_029206835.1. Classification (NCBI taxonomy): domain Eukaryota; kingdom Metazoa; phylum Chordata; class Amphibia; order Anura; family Ranidae; genus Rana; species Rana muscosa. The sequence goes on along the minus strand of CM055118.1, from coordinate 526,921,336 downwards.
TAGCATCTCAGTCTGGGCCGTTCTCAGTTTTTTGATCCTTGCCCCGTGTTTTATTAGCACTCCACGGATCACCGCTTTGTGTGCCTCCCATATAAGCCCCATGTCGCAGTCAGGAGTAATGTTTGTACGGAAGTAGTGACCAAGTTCCTTAGTGACGTCTGCTAATGTTTCTGGGTCTTGGAGGAGGTTCTCATTGAGCCTCCATGATTGCTTTTGTTTTATATTATAGTCGGTCAGTGTGTATTGCATTGTAACTGGGGCATGGTCTGACCAAGTAATAGACCCTATGGCCGTATGTTTTACCGCCTGTAACTGATGGTGTGGGATCAGGAAATGGTCTATCCGTGAGTATATCTGATGTGTACGGGAGAAAAACGTGTAGTCCCGTTCGCCGGGGTGGAACAGACGCCATACGTCCACCAGTCTCGCATTGTGTAAGGCTGTGTGTATTGTTTTACGTGACCCCCTAGAGGACGAGGATGTTCCTGTGGATGTGTCCTCTGAGGGAATCAGGGGGGTATTTAGGTCTCCTCCTACAATAAGTTGGCCCTCCGAGAAGGCATGTAGGATTTCTAGGTGTTTCCTAATGAAGGAGTCCTGTTGGGTGTTCGGGGCATAAAGGTTCGCAATAGTCACCTTCACTCCCCCGATCAGCCCCTTCAAAAATAAAAATCTCCCAGCCTTATCTGTCTTCCTATCAACCAGAGTCCACGGGACTCTTGCTGCAATCTGGATCGACACTCCCCTGGATTTAGCATCCGAGTGGGTGGAATGGTACACTGTGGGGTAGAACCTATTCTTCAAAATCGGGTATTTGTTTTCTTTAAAGTGTGTCTCCTGTATGAGGACAATATCAGCCCTCATCTGTTTCATGTCATGCAGTAGCATCCTCCTTTTTTCTGGGATGTTAAGTCCCTTGGCGTTCAATGTGACAATTTGCATCGTGTCCATGGCCGCGTGGGGTCAGGAGGGGGGGGGTTGTATAGAGGTGTATAAGGTGGCGGTAGAAAGGGAGAGAGGTATGGAAAAGGGGGGGTGGGGGATGGGGAAAGCGAAAGTGCGGGGTAAAAGAGTAGGGAGTGAGAGAGGACTTCCCTAGTCCGTCCCAGGTGCTGCTCGAGCAAGTATGCTCTTGGTGTACTCCGACCGGCGGAGCCCACCCTAAGTTGTCAGCGTATCCGCTGTACAAACGTCTGTCGGCACCAGCCGGCAAGGCGTCTACCTAGTTGGAGGTGTGTCTAGCGAGGGATCCCGGGGGGAGCTCCCTCCCTCTCCAGGTCCCCAGACCCTTTTTTTTTGTGTTATGAAGGTGTGAGATTTTGAGCAACAACATAAAAGTGAACAATTTCTAAAGTGCAGAGAATCTATCTTCATATATTATATCAGCCACATATATATCTTCTAGACCATTTTCTCTACAGACAGTCAGCACGTCTGCAGCTTTTCACTCCCCTCATTTCTGGGTCTCACTGGCTTTGCTGGGGCACCTGGAGCCATTGACTCCCGCTGCTGTCAATCAAAGTCATTGACGAGGGAGCGGGGGCGGGGCCGAGTCCCGCTGTCTGTGTCAATGGGCACAGCAGTGGGGGCTCAGGAGCAAGCATGCATGAGTGCCCCCATGGGAAGCAGTTTCCTGTGGGGGCACTGGACAGAGAGGAGGGGCCAGGCGCATCGGTGGGGGATCCGAGAAGAGGAGGATTGAGGCTCTCTTTTTTTTTATTATTCAATATTTTTATTTCAAAATGCATAGGTTATACATAAAGCACAGGTCAGTCATATGTAAGCAATAGTAAACGTTCAGAGGAATTGAAACTGATTATAGCTGTGATAGATAGAAGCAAGAGCAGTGGCCTATCGTCCGTCCAGAATCTATGTAGAGTAGTAACTGTCGGCATATCCGTAGGGAGATAAATTAAAGCAGGAAGCATGTTCCGCTCCCCCCAACACCTCGAATGGGAACTGACTGTGTTGGAAGGGGGACCCCAGAACCTCCCATTATTCCGATCCTCGTCAACTGGAGGAAGGCTTATACCAAAATTTTAGAATTCAGAACAGAATTAAAGTGTTGACTACTCATGCTCCACCTGAGATCTTGTGAACCTGACCTCTAATCCTAAAAAAACATTGGCAGCGATAAAAAAGGAAAAAAGTGGACAGATAAACACAGAGACTCAGAGCGAGCCGAAAGGAAAAAGAAAGAGGAATGAAGAGCTAGAACATCACCTGAAATGCTGAGGATGCACTACACCTGCTTGGAAGGAGAACCAATGAGGATTCCCATCTGTTGGGCCCATGGTTCCCATACCTTTTCGAATTTGTCCGTTGTGTTTAGTAATATACTGGAAAGCTTTTCTTGCGACATTATCCAAGATATTTTCTTTTTAGCCGCAGGAAAATAGATCTTTGGTTGTTTCCAGGCCTTTGCCACCGTAAGCTTTGCGCCCAACAATATAAAATGAGTTAACCTTCGGGAAGATTTGGGGATCTCTGGGATTTGAGCATTCAGTAGGGCAATCGTCGGGGTCCTGGGGATCCGAGTTCCAATCAGCTTGTTAATTAAATTAAAAATGTTCTTCCAGAAGGGGCGAATTCTGGGGCATTCCCACCATATGTGGGCCATTGTGCCTATATGTTGGCAACCTCTAAAACATAGAGGATCCGCTGTGGGGTAGATCGAGGCTAGTCTGGAAGGGGTATAGTACCACCGAGAAATCACTTTAAGGCTAGCCTCCATCAGTGCAGTGTTGAGGATACCTTTAAATGACCGAAAGCATGCATTCTGCCATCCCTCCAGATCCCACTGGAATTGGAAGTCAGATTCCCAGGCAGTCATAAAGGCCTCCTTAGAGGACGCAGATGCAAGTGACGAGTAGATCACCGAGATCCCCCCCCTCTGGTCCCTGGCCCGACCACACCACAACTCGTAATTGGTAAACTTTGGCGGAATGGGCCTTTCTTTCCATAGGGAATGTAGAAAGTGAGATATTTGGCCAAACCTGAATCGTTCCGAGTCGGGCAGATCTAGTGTTTTGATACAGTGGTTTAGGGTGAAGGGGCCTGCTGCTGTAAAGAATTGCCCAATTCGGTAAAGTCCCTTGTCCAGCCACCATTTGAAAGCTAAGACGTCTTTCCCGGGAGGAAAGTTCGGGTTGTTGAAAAGGTGAGTTAGGGGTCTGTATGAGGATACTAATGAAGTTGACGAACGGAGCCCATCCCATAGGGCGAAAGAGTGGGAAAGGGTAGGGGATAAAATTGGGGGTCTGTCTTTTGGGGGGCTCCAGAGTAGGAAGTCTAGCGTGAAACGAGGGACGGCCTGTCTTTCTATATTCACCCAATCAGGTTTCTCAAATCGTGAATAGACTACAGATAACTGAGCTAACCTGGCTGCCTGGTAATATTTGTGAAGATGGGGCAAGCCGAGACCTCCTTTCCGTTTGTGAAGGTGTAGAGTCTTTTGAGGTAACCTAAATCCCCCCTTTCCCCAGATGAATTTCATTATTTTACTTTGGAATGATTTAATGTGATTCTTCCGTATGGGTACGGGAAGAGAGCGAAAAAGGTATAATAACCTCGGGAGTAACGTCATTTTTATAGAATGTACCCTTCCCAGCCAGGACAGATTATTTTTGGACCAAGTGAGTAGATCTGATTCTAGCTTACGATACATAGGGGGGTAGTTATTCATGTAGAGGAATTCTGTCTTAGATGTCAAGTTGATCCCCAAGTACCTAAGAGAGGATTCGCTCCAGGCAAACCGGAAGGATTGTTTTAGGAGAGCCACAGTGTCGTTTGGTAGTGAGATATTCATGGCTTGGGATTTGGTGTAATTCACGTGGAGGCCAGATACCGTTGCAAAGTCATCCAGAGTTTTACATAAGTTCGGGAGGGAAGTGATGGGGGAGGTTATAAACAGCAAAATGTCGTCCGGAAAGAGACCGCATTTATGTGTTTGGGGGCCACAGGAGACACCCTGTATGTTCGGGTTTTGGCGAATTGCGATGGCGAGTGTCTCAATAGCTATCGCGAAGATGAGCGGAGATAAAGGGCAACCTTGTCTAGTCCCTTTCTTTATATGTATGGGTTTCGAGTAACAGCCCTGGAGTCGTATGTATGCTGAAGGGTTGGAGTATAAGGCACGTATCAGTCCCAAAAACCGTGTGCCGAAACCCCAGCAATCTAAGAGAGCAAAGATATAGGGCCAGGACACCGAATCAAAGGCCTTGTGGAGGTCCAGCGAAAGGAGCATTCCCGATTGCTTGGGACCTCCCACCCAGTTTGTTTGGAGAATGGAAACTATATCTATTGCCCTCCTTATCTGATCAGGGCCCTGCCTGCCGGGGATAAACCCCACTTGGTCCTTATGGATATATGTGCTTATAAAAGAAGCCAAACGGATAGCTAGTATTTTAGTTAAGATTTTTAAATCATTATTTATTAGAGAAATGGGTCGATAATTTCCAATCTCTTCCGGATTCTTGTCCGGCTTAGGGATTACTGTAATATACGCAGTATTGAGTTGAGGATCGAGTGGGTCTCCCCTTGTTTTAGCATTAAGGAAATTAGTTAGATGCGGGGCTAGGGTCTCGGCAAACGTTTTATAATAGGGGTTCGAGAGCCCATCCGGCCCTGGGGCCGATCCCGTCTTTAGGTCTTTAATCACCACCATAACCTCTCCTTCAGTAAAGGGTGCTTCGAGCTCCCCTTTATGCTCCGGGGAGAGCGACGGTAAGGGAAGGCTATGCAGGAAGTTGCGTACGGAATCGTCATTACCGAGCGTGTGGGGACTATATAGATTTGTATAGAAAGCCTGGAAAGCGTCTAATATCTTGGATGGGTTGGCTGTAGTGCCCTGTCCAGGGATCCTAATCTGAGGCATTGCATATGTTCTGAAGCGTGGTGTTAGTCTAGCAGCCAACATGGAGCCCATCCTGTCCCCCATGGAGTAAAATCTATTTTTGCTCCATCTGATTTGTTTGTCTGCATTGGCCGTGAGAACAAGATTGAGCTCCAGTCTAGCCTTGTCTAGTTGCGCTGCCATTATGGGGGAGGGATTTAGTTTGTGCTGGGCTCTCAGCTTTGTGTATATCCCTTCTAACCTTACTCTGTCCGCTTCCCTCTCCCTCTTTATCTGGGCTCCCATCCTAATGAATTCCCCTCTCATAAAAGTTTTGTGAGCCGCCCACAGGGTTTCGGACGTTGTCCCATCTACGTTGTTAAGAATGAAGTATTCCTTCATAGCCTTATCTAGCATGGTGACTCGGATAGGGTCGGAAAGAATGGATTTGTTCAGTCTCCAGTGTCTCTGGCCCGGCCTTGAGCTTTGCGTTGTAAGGGACATGCTCACAATGGAGTGGTCTGACAAAACCGTGTCCCTGATGTGGGATTTTACAACAAGTGGGATAGTGTGGTTTGAAACTAACAGGTGGTCAATTCGAGCATAGGAGTTGTGGGGATGGGAAAAGTGTGTATAATCTCGCTTGGACGGATTTAGTTCTCTCCACACATCGGTCAGACCCTGAGCGTGGATGAGTTTGGCGATTTTCAGGCTCTCTTTGGTCGGACGTGTCAGTTGGGCCGAGGGAGGTTTAGATCTATCCAGACCCTGATCAAATGCTGCGTTGGGAGTCCCCACCAAAAATGATCGTGCCCTCCAACAGAGGAGCTAGCTTTTCAAATAGTTGTTTGAAGAAGGCTGCTTGACCTTTGTTGGGCGTGTAGTAGGATATCAGGGAGTATAAGTGGCCTTCGATCGTGCCCTTTACTAAGATGAACCTGCCCTCTGGATCTTTTACATCAGTGATCCAGGTGAAGTTGCACGTTTTTGCTAATAAGATGGCCACCCCCTTTGACTTATTAACCGCACTGGCCATATAGAAGTTCAGGAAGTGGGAGTGGAGGAACTTGGGACTGTACCGGGCCGGGAAATGGGTTTCCTGTATCATTACAATGTCCAGGCTTGACGATTTGTAGGTATTAAAGAGTTTCCTACGTTTGAGGGGGGAGTTTAGGCCCTGGACATTGTGTGTAGCGACCTTTAAGGCCGTGTGAGTGTGGTCATCCATGGACCCCGAGGGGAGAAGCGCTGCAATGTCCATCGCCACTTACCGTTGGGACCTCCGGCGACTCCAGAGCGACGATTGGATCGCCGGTACCGTACTTCTGGGATCTTGCAGACTTGAGAGGCTTACCGGTGGTAGTGTCTAAAAGAAACAAAAATGTCAGGTGATGCTCAAAAGATAAAAAAGGGGATAGAAAGGAAGTTAGAAAGGACAGAACAGGAGGAAGGTTTCCCCCCGCGCAGGAGAATGCTCCCGGCGGGAGAGAAAAGTTCCTAACTGTCATCTCACCAAAAATCGTGAGATAAAAGTAGGAAGTCCAAATCTCCTGGCTAAAAGCCTTGGAGATCCTATCCCCCGAAGACCAACTGGGGTTCAAGGGATAGGTGGAGGCACATGTGGGCCACCCCAAACCAGGGCACCCTGTAAATTTGAACAACTATGCTCCTAAAGCAACGTGAACCAATAAACGGACAGTAGCATTGAAGCAACTACCCAAGTATAAGCGGTCAGAGGCACCCCCCACCCCACCCGCATGGGCAGGAGGGAGGGGGAGGGAACCCCCGATCCGCCGCCGCTAATGAGATGGAGTAAAGCATATTTACTTCGGTAAAGTGGCTATAGTATCGCCCTTGTCCCCCAGACGGGGGAGGCATAGTTAGGAAACCCATCTCTAGACGTAGGAGGGGAGAAACAACAAATAAAACCGTTTGTTAACATGTAAAGAGAGAACACCGGAGAAAACGATTTCCGGGGTAGTATGAGAGTCATCCTCTTAGGAGAAGAGAAAAGTCCGATGCGGGTGCATCAGTATGCATCGAACCTAAACCCCGTGACAGTCAAAGTCTCATGTAGGACCTGTATGCGACGATCTTCTGGCCTTGGGTTTGTTCCAGAGGGGATCCGGCGGACTTGTGGGAGGCGGGCGTTTATTCGATCCTGATGACGACGTCTCCATGTCCGACTCCTGGGAAATGATCTTCAGGCTGAGAAGCAACTTTTCTCCCATGGCGAAGTTGGAGAAGGCATGGTCTCGGCCTTTGTAGGTGAACTTCACGGCGAAGGGGAATGCCCATCTGTATTTGACCTCCTTCTGTGTCAAAGAAGATAGTAGCGGTTTTAGGGTACGTCTGCGCTGTATGGTGGAAGAAGAGAGATCCGCAAAAATTTGCACCGGGTGCCCCTGGCAGATCACTTGAGGCATTGAGCGGGTCTGTTTCATGACCGCCTCCTTGACAGCATAGTAGTGGGGCTTTACAATAATGTCCCTGGGGGAGCCATCTTTCCTGGGGGGTCCCAGCGCTCTATGTGCTCTGTCCAGCTCCAGGCGGGGTGTAGGGATGTTTGGGATCAGGGACCTCATAAGTTCTTGCGTGGCAGATTCAACATCGATAATTGATTCCGGGAGACCTCTGATTCTGAAATTATATCTCCTGGACCTGTTCTCGAGGTCATCTATGCGGGACAAAGCTGTGTCCAGTTGGTCATGTAAGGTCTGAATAAGATCAGAGATCTGGTGAGAGGCAACTGCAGTTTGATCAAGCTTAATTTCTATGGCTTCCATCCTGGACCCTATATTTTGGATGTCTGCTTTAATGTCCCCTGTGATTTTAGCAGCTGTGGAGGCTAGACCTGTCTCTAGAAGGGTAGAGAATTTGAGGAATAAGTCTGCTGCATTAAAGGATTGATCTGGGCCTGCAGCGCCATGGGGAGAGAATCCTGTGTGAGGAGAATCTGCAGGCCCAGCAGGAGAGTAAGCCTGTGCCCCAAAGGAGTGTCTCAGGAGGGATTCTGTGGAGGCTGGAGAGGGTGTCAAGGGCTGCTGATTGTGTCCCTTCATCTCCGGGGTATAGGAGAGGAGAGTGGGGGCCAGTACTTGCCTGCAATCCTGTGTCCCCTCAGTGGCTGTGTGAGGCTGTGAGGTCGCAGCAGCCGCGGAGGCCATCTTGGTACACCCGGGGAGTGTGGAGGCGGCGAATTGGCTTTCTAATTGCCGTCTGACGCCCGTTCGGCTCATACGAGGGCGGGCGCGGGTGTCGCGGGGTGTCGATTCCCCGTTCTCCGGTGTCTGAGCGTGGCGGGAGCGGGTGCTGTGGGCGCTGCTGGATCGGGATGGTGCGGAGCTCCGAGTTCAGGCTGCCATCTCGGAACTCTCGCGCATGCGCACTCCTCTTTTTTTTTTAATGACCTTTACAGTCTTTAAATATATTTAGTAATGAGAACTGTGATATGAAGAAACTATTAAAAAAAAAAAAAAAAAAAAATATTTGTTCCTCTATTAGGTATAATAGTGATGGTAAGGGCACATTTAGAGTACTGCCTAGTAAAACCAATTCAGAACAATTTTTGCTCACTACCAAATGTTGTGTTGAACCTGTTTTGCAAAACAAAAGGCTAGAAAGAAGACATCGGTGCTCAATTTTCTGCAAATATCTCCTTAACCATGTAGGTTAAGGAGATATTGCAAGCACCTACAGGTAAGCCTTAATGTAGGCTTACCTGTAGGTGCAAGTAGTATATGAGGGTATACAACCGCTTTAAGTTAAACTAAACAACTAATCCAGCGTAGAGTATTGTATCGCCTCATTTTCTTAAAATTATATATATAATATATAAAATTATATATATTTTTTTCATATACCCTTTTCTATTAAATGATAGCCCAAATTACCACTCAGATCCTGCGAGCTGTGTCATTTACTGCAGTCATGTGCACAACTCTTCAAAAACTAAATTTCCCACCTAAAAATACATCCCGTTGATGTGTTTCTGTTCCCATTATTACTTTAAAGCCAGTGGGCAATACCCAGCAATGGGCACTATCTCTGTGAAAAAGTGAAAAAACACGTTTGGAAATAGAAAATAATAGTAATACACTTAAAAGTGGGAAATGCCTGTACTCTCCAAAGAAGGTAATTGTCACGTACCTGGTGGAGATCGAGCTGGAGAGGGGGCTTCTCTTGCACTTCCTGTCCGACACCCCTGGTAGTGATGACAGGGAGTGAAGGACACAGAGTGGCACAAGGGCCGATGTAGTGGATGGTGCTGGCTGAGCCTTGGCAGGAACCAGGTGGCTGAAGAGCGCTGAGCAGGCTCTGGGAACTGGAGATCTGTATTGCTGGATCAGCAGATGGAGGCGTAGCCAGGACATAAGCCAGGAGGTCATCAACAGCCGGGCGGAACAGGTACCGAGACGATAGGCAGAGGCAGAGACATTACACAGGCCGGGTTCGGTACACAGTCGGGCAGCAAGGTACAGGAACATCAGGCAGAAGCAGGGTCAAACACAAGCCGGGATCAGGTAGGCAGGCGGAAGTCAAGGAGAAGGTTCAGGTGAAGCTGGGTCAGGACATAGGAAACTGGAACAGATCAGGAAAACAGGCACTAGCTGAAAGACCACTCAGCAACAAGCAGATGTCAGTGTTCCATTTAAATAGGCACTAACTGGCGCCAGTACGTGCACGTCCGCGCATGCACCAATACAAGTTATTCCTTGTGGATTTAAAAGTATACCCACGCCTGCGCACCAAATGCGCCTCTGTTAACCGGACTTTTCTTACAGAAAGCTAACTGGAAGGGAGAGGAAGAAGTGATGGGGGGGGGGGATGCTGACCAGTTATAGTTCGAGAAACAGTTCTGCAGACAGATAAATATGTTTACCACATATGGAATATTTTGGCATCATAATTCAGCCTAATTAAAGAGAGGTATGATTTCACAATAACGAAAGAGCACAAAGAGCACAGAAGCTCTCAGAGTCTTGGTGAGCTCACCAGCATGTGCAGGTTTTTTTTCCAGATCATTGCTGTCCATGGCCACTAAGGTTTCCATTGTCCTAATGTCAGTTTATAATGTGGGCCCATTCTAATGCCGCGTACACACAACCGTTTTTCATGATGAGAAAAATTCAATTTTTAAAAATGGTCGTGGAAAACGGTCGTGTGTATGCTTTTATGAGGGGAAAAAAAAACGTGCATGCTCAGAATCAAGTATGAGGTGGGAGCGCTCGTTCTAGTAAAACTAGTGTTCGTAATGGAGATAGCACATTCGTCACGCTGTAATGGACTGAAAAGCGCGAAGACTGAAAAGCGCCAATCGTCTCTCACCAAACTTTATTAACACGAGGATCAGCAAAAGCGTCCCAAAGGGTGGCGCCATTCAAATGGAACTTCCCCTTTATAGTGCCGTCGTACGTGTTGTACGTCACCACGCTTTGCTCAAGCGTTTTTTTTTTTTCACGAACGTGTGTATGCAAGGCAGGCTTGAGAGGAAACACGAAAAATCACGTCGAGAAAAACGTCGTTTTTTTCCATGACATGAATAACGGTCGTGTATACACGGCATAAGATGTGTGGTGGGGTAGCTGATTTCCAGTGGAGTGAGATTGCTACCCGTACCACTTTGAGGCAATGCAATATATATTTTTTAATATTAGACATGTAATCTGGGATTATGGAAAGAGGAACCACTTCGGGAGAGGCCAGGACTAAGCAGGAGTTTTTTTTTAATGATGTACGATTCTGCCATTATACACAGAGGGCTTCCAGTTAAGATACTGAATATCAGTATTTTCTTAATAAGGTTTAGCGACACTTTAAAAATAATATATTTGATAAAATGCATTGATGGTCAAGCCTTTCCTTTGACTAGTGCTGCTATTTACTGCTAAAGGTGTTTGTTGTATACTACATATTAGCATTGTTTACCATTTCTGATGACAATCATCTTGTGATGGTGTCATTGCCAATGTATAAGACCAACACATATTAACTTGGATTGCTAATGCAGGACAGAAGGCATGGCATGTACAGCCCCATTCAGTTGCATGTTGAACAATGTGGCAGCTTAAATTTATAGTAAGGTACATGTGAGACAGATGACAGCAAACTACCCGTGCCCTATTTGGACAAAATTTATTTTTTTAAGTAATGCTAAACAGTAACTTGTTATGATTTTTGCATTCTAGGTAACAGAAGCAATGCAAGCCGTTTTACTGTCCGAAATCAAAAGATGGGTGGAAACACTGAGACATACAGTGATAACAACTCAACCAGTCTGTACAGTCGATTATGGACAGTTACAATTACCCTTACAATGTGAGCCCTATGAGCAATCTGAGCAAGTGTTTAACAATTCTCCTATGCAAAGTAAGTTGAATTCATGGAATTCTATAAAAAATTGTATTGCTGTTATGTCATTAAAACATCAAGGTCAACATAACTATTTGTTTCACACTTTAAGATATTTAAAGAGGATCTTTGATCTTTAAAAAAAAAAAAAAGTCAGCAGCTACCAGCTGGAGATCCAGTGCGGTACTCACCCAGGCCAGTTCATCGCCAATCTTCAGGTCTTTGGCCATCTTGACTGTGGGAAGCTGGTTGTGTCTCACAGCTGGCTACCCACTGTGCATGTGCAAGATGAGTTACACTTTTTCAATGGTCCCACAGTCTCCTGGGGCCTGTGATGTGTCCCAGGTGGTTGTGGGTAGGGAGGGGGGAGCCAAACTTCCGCTCTTCTTACCTAGGCAAGCAGAGAAGAAGTGGGAGCGGGTACCTGTCAGAAATAGGTACCCGATCACTGAAAAAAAAAGGAGGGGGGAGGAGGAAAAGAGAAACTTCACTTTTCAGTTGAAGTTCCACTGTTTTTACACCCATGAGCTATCAAATCTAATGTGGTATCATAATTGACATGCTGCTGAAATGCTGGCTTGTATCATGGGACATTTAGTCGATTAGCATGTAGCCAGGTAATGATTGTACAATGTGTACAGTGCATGCTTTTGAACTGAAAGTTTGGGGATACAGCTGGGAAAGAGAAACAGCGTCAAAGAAAAAAGTTGGAGAGTATGCCCAATAAAGTGGGATTAGAGGGAATTATGAATGAGTATTTAATACTAATTTAGCTAATTAAAGAACGCCACTGACCTTTTCCTTTTCTGTTTTATTTTCTTGCCTTCCCTGAGTAAGTCACTGATTTGTTGCTGTAGTGTTCTCTGATATTGCAGGGAGCTTTATTAGAGTATAACATGAAACAGATCAATGCTGGCAGCACAGCCCCAAGCTCTCTTTGAAGTACTGTAGCTTCACATACATAGATGATACCGAAAAGAACAAAAAAACAAACACTTACTGTTGCGCTATTCTGTTACATTTTTAATAAAAAATCCTACTGAAACATCAGGAATCATTAAAATCACATTGGTTCAATCTGATATGATCTTTTTTAGATGGATACGTTAAATCTGAACTGTTACCACTTCTCACATACTGTATACTGCAAGTGGAATATATAGTTGGGAAAAAATAGTTATAGGACAAAACTTTGAACGATTAAAAAAAAAAAAAATCGTGGTTTTTAACTTGTGAGACTGCAAGTACTCAAAAACTAGATGTACACACAGCAAGTCCACAGGAATCACCAAAGCATAGCTGCAAATTGGTGCATTGGGAAATACAATATGTACCCTTAGCCAAGGGCTGCATGGGTGATTTTTAATCTCAGACAATGGAAAATCTCTCAGAGACAAAATCCTTATTTTGTGTTACTGTAGGAGGTTTTTTAAACTGGTAAAGTGTGCTTAAACCCAAAACATTTTTTTTACATTTTGAATAGAATAGGGAGGGGTTAAAACTAGTGCTATGCTATTTTGTTGCAGTCTGTTTACCATTAGGGAAACTTCCCTTCACTTCCTTTCACAGAGATGCAACAGGACATTAGAAGAAATCTCCAAGTGGTGGTGGGGTTCCTATTATAGACAGCTGCCCCAGAATAGGTGTCTAAAACTAGTGGTAAGTCCTTCCACCAGTGACAGATATTTGACAGAAGATCCAACCCTTTCCTAAACTATCCAAAACTAAAACAATAGGTTTTACATAGAGGTACACTTTGAAGGATCACTGAACTCGAAGAACAAACATTTTAAAATGCAGCTTACCAGTAGAGTTGGGCGAATGGTTCGGGCCGAGCAAAAGTTCGGCCTGAACATCGCCTGTTTGCCTATTTGAATTTGCAGGGCGTTCGGCAGGGTGTTCGCCCTGGCGAAAGCCCTGCAATGTACTGCACGCTGCACAGTGCATTCTAAGCCCTGATTGGGCAAAGCAGTGAATAGCTGGTTGTTAAGGAGCAGGCCGCGGCATCCTTAAAAATCAATGAGTCATTAGCTGTCAATTGGCTTCCCCATCATCAGCTGTCACCACCCCCTTGTGACGTCTTCGACCTTACCTATATAAGAACTGTCAAACGGCAAGCCAGGCGTTCGGCAGTTTGCCTTAGTTGACTGCCAAGCAATTTTTTTGGGGTCTGGTGGTGCGGCAGCCCTCGTGATTGACAATGGATCAGGGGATACTGTTTTTTTATCTTTTATTTAGGAAATTGTCGAAAACGTTCTCTGTGTTTTTATTACTTTTTGACACTTTTTTGGTGAATGGGTAGGGGTACTATGTGGGGCCGAGATCTGGGGAACCCCTTGTTAAAGGGGGCTCCCAGATTCCAATAAGCCCCCTGCCTGCAGACCCCCACAACCATAGCCCAGGGTTGTGGGGATGAGACCCTAGTCCCCATCAACATGGGAACAAGTGCTTTGGGGTGGGTGAGCGGGCAGAGCCCCCCTGCCCCAAAGCACAAACCCCCTCATGTTGAGGGCATGTGGCCTGGTATGGTTCAGAAGGGGGGTGCTTGCTCACCCCCCCCCCCGTTTCCTAGCCTGTGTGCTCAGATAAGGGCCTGGTATGGACTGGGGGGGGACCCCATGTCTTTTTTTTTGTTTACATTTTTTTAACACAATACCATTTCCGGCAATTTAAATGTAATTTATTCTTTTTTTTTTTCTTCAGAAATTTCATTTTTGCTGCAGCATGTTCTATACATGCTACAGATGCACCACTTTACAGGCAGACTAAGGGGACCCCCCAGGCACTATATTTAAAATATTTTTTCATTTTTATTTTTGCTCTTTAAGCAGCATTAAAATAACTGCTTCTGTAAAAACAATATTTACATTTTTTTTTTTTTTGCATTGATACATGTCCCCCAGGGCAGTAACCGGACCCCCATACACTTTTTATGGCCAATTACTTGCATATAAGCCTTCAAAATGGGGACTTTTAATTTTTCAAGTTTGGGTTCCATAGACTTTAATAGGGTTTGCCGTTAGGGTCAGAACGTTTTCTCTGTTCGGGAGTTCTGGTGCGAACCGAACAGGGGTGTCTTCGGCCCATCTTTACTTACCAGTCGTCAGATGTGGTAGACACATTCGTTTTGAGAACATTTTCAAAAAGTACAGAAAATACCTGTTGATCTTATCAGAAATGCAATGTACTTGTCACTTCCTATAAGCTGAACTTAAAACACAAATATTTTATCGTATTTATTGTAAACTATAAACTTCCCTCATATAACTAGAGGAAGACTTACCATTTTATTTGAGGTACTTATGTAGGGTCGTCAATTTTTGCAGCACTTTACATATATACAGTATATGTAGCACTCACCCACCCTACTAATTCTCTCCTCCTTGATCTAGTAGGGTACACCTGCTACTTGCCCGGTATTCCTCCCTAAGGGTAGAGAGGCGAGCAGTGTTTGTTTTGTTTTGGGTCTTGCGGCTATTACCTCCCCATAGTGGATCCTCACGCTCCGTTGTCTAGACAATGTAGAATAAAGTTATTGTCCACACAGGATTTAAACCTGAACGACAAGGTTTATTCTCTTTTCTTTGTATTAACTCGAAAGCAGGTTTTCAGGCACGCAACACCTACGATGCAATCGTCGCCACTCAAGCCTGAGTGGGCTTTGCTCACCCGGATAGTCCCCTTGAAAGCGGTCCTAGCAGCCGGTGTGGAGCCCGTAACAGATAATTATAGTTTCCCTGGGATACGATCAGGAGATCCTCTGCCACAGAATCTTTAAGTCCCGAACTCCCGGCCTAGTAACAACCAGAACTTAGGTGCCAATGGGGCACGTCACAAGGCTTTTGGTGGATTGGAATCCTTCCTTCTGACAGGTAACCAGGCCTCTCCCGAGACAGTGACTTGTTCACTAATCCCCTTGGGACCGATCCTCCCCTGGTGTCCTCTCCTTCAGAGTGGGTCACCCTCACTTGGGTACCCTGGGACTCCTTTTTCAGATGTAGGCCTCAGCCAAAGGTGCTGGTTCTACCTGCAGCGATGCAGCCTCGGGCTAAAGGTGCCCGAGACCGAAACGCACGCACGCACCCTGGGCCACCGAAAGTGGGGTACGTGCCGAACAGGACCAAGGGGTCCCCTGGATCTCCTCACGCCCAATGGTGTCTTCCCCTTAAGTACCCTCTCCCAGCATGCACAGCAGGCCGCCCGCGCCCACTGCACGGCCGCCGAGGGAGGACACCCAATGGCGCTGCGATACCTTTTGTGGTTCAACCTGAGCCCGAAGTGACAGCGCCAACCCCAGGCAACGGGAACTGTACTGCCAGGCAGCATCACACCCAGAGCAGAAGCAGCTCAATAGAATTTAATTGATCTGAGCCAAAACTACAGGCTCAGACTGCCCCTTAAATTTGAACATAGCGCCCCATATATTATACATTCACAGTCCCTGCTCCCAAGGAGCTTACAATCTAAGTTCCCTGACTCACATTCATATGTACCAGGACCAATTAACTTACCAGCATCTCTTTGGAGTGTGGGAGGAAATCGAAGTACCCAGAGGAAACCCACATAGGCAGAACATGCAAACTTCATGCAGATAGTACCATGGTTGGGATTCAAACTGATGAGCACTGTGCTGCTAGGTAGTTAACCACTTAGCCAATGTGCTGCCCATACCAGAGAAAATAATCCTGAAAAAAGAAAACCAATACAGCCACTACATATGCTCTAAACATTTAGCTTTAATTACTGTATATACTCAAGTATAAGCCGACTCGAATATAAGCCGAGGCACCTAATTTTACCACAAAAAACTGGGAAAACGTATTGACTCGAGTATAAGCCTAGGGTGTCCATCTGCATGCCTCACTGTGCCTCACTTTGCCTCAATGTGTCCATGTGCATGCCTCACTGTGCCTCACTGTGTCCATGCCTCACTGTGCCCATGCCTCACTGTCACTGTGTCCATGCCTGACTGTGCCCATGCCTCACTGTCACTGTGTCCATGCCTCACTGTGACTAGACTGACGTTTAACATGGGAGTCTATGGAAGGGGTGCCCGGGTTTAAAAAATCGGTGCTCCCCGGCCGTAGGTCCCCCAGACACCAATCTTTGTACACTTGTAGAGGAATAGTTGGTCTACATGTGTGCCACGTTTGGGGTCCAGAGGACCTAGGGCCGGCCAGTACCGGGTCCCCAAATATCACTGGAGAAATTACCGTTTAACATTGGAGTCTATGGAAAGGGGTGCCCGGCTTTGAAAAATCGGTGCTCCCCGTCCATAGGTCTCCCGGACAACAAACTTTGCACACTTGTAGAGGAATAGTTGGTCTACATGTGTGCCAAATTTGGGCTCCAGGGGACCTACGGATGGTCAGGATCAGGCGCACAAATTTGAAGTCGGAAACAGACTCGAGTATAAGCCGAGGGGGGCATTTTCAGCACAAAAAAATGTGCTGAAAAACTCGGCTGATGCCGCGTACACACGATCATTATTCACGGCGGTTAAAAAAACCGCCGTGAATAATGACAGGAAAAACGAGGGAACCGCTTGGTTCCCTACACACGGTCGTTTTTCCCGTCATTTTTTCTCTTGACGAGAAAAACGACCGTCTGTGGGCTCCGCGGCAGTGTTTCCCTATGGGAAAACTGCCGTGGAAAAAAATGCTGGAAAAAACGATGAGAAAATTTAGAACGTTCTAATTTTTCTCGTCGTTTTTTATGCCGTTTTTCTCGACGAGAAAAACGACATAAAGCCCACAGACGATCGTTTTTCTCGGCGAAAAAAAAAAAGCCGTTTTTCTCGTCGAGAAAAGCGGTCGTGTGTACGCGGCATTATACTCGAGTATATATGGTAATTAGCCTCTGACATTATTCTCAAAGGAGAACACTTTAAATGGGAAAAATGACTTAATAGACTCATACATAAACAAATGGGGAGTGATTCAACAATCACTGAATGGGAAAAACTGTGACTTACTGGCCAGCTCTAGGTGAAAAAAAGAGAAAACGAGAAAGCCTAAAAATAAAACGAATGCAGTCATTACATTTAAGAATTGGTAAGATGCAATATAAAAATGTTTGCTTTTGGGTTTATTGCCACTTAAAATTATGATTTCCACTAGTGGTTCCTTAACCACTTAACGACCACTCACTGTATATATACGTCGGCAGAATGGCACCGACAGGCACAATCATGTAGAGCATACGTGATCGCCTTTGTACAGTTGGGGGGTCCGATCGGACCCACCTTCTATACAGTGAGCGGCCGTTAATCGTTGGGGAGCGTTCGGAGATGAGGGGGCGACCATTCGATTTCGGCCACCCCCTCGCGATCGCTCCCGGCCAATGAAAATGCTTCCTCTGCCATGTGATGTAAACACAGGCAGTAGGAAGTGATGTCATCTCCCTCGCGGCGGTCTTTTCGATTCCGGCGCCGAGGAGAGAGGAAGCAGGTTAGTGCACCAGCAGTCCACTGACACGTAGGTACACATAGGCACACATTTCACCCCCCAGTCACCCCCAGATCACCCCCCAGGTCACCCCCCAGCCCCCAATCACAGTGTCACTGATTGCAGTGATCATTTATTTTACTGATCACTGCTTTTAGTGTCATCTGTGATAGTAAAAAGTTGCAGGGCAGTTAGGATTAGGCCCCTTTAGGTCCAGGGTAGCCCCCTAACCCCCCCTAATAAAGGTTTAACCCCTTGATCGCCCCCCAGGTAACCCTTTCACCCCCTAACGCCAGCGTCACTAAGCGATCGTATTTTCGATCGCTGTATTTAGTGCCGGTGGTGTCCTAGATAGCCAGTTAATTATTTTTAGGTTCGCCGCAGGTTTTTATTAGCGTCAGGTACCCCCATATATTATTTTAACCCCCTGATTGCCCCTAGAGTTAACCCTTTCACCAGTGATCACCGTATAAGCGTCACTGGTGACACTGGTTACCCAGTTAGTTATTTAGTTATTTAGGTAACCCGTCAGGTTTTTATATAGCGTAGGGTACCCCCATATTTAACCTAATAAAGGTTTTAACCCCCTGATTGCCCCTAGTTAACCCTTTCACCAGTGATCACCATATAAAGGTTACGGGTGACGCTGGTTGGTTAGTTTGCTTTTTATAGCATCAGGGCACCCGCCGTATATAACCCAATAAAGGTTTAACCCCCTGATCGCCCGGCGGGTGAGATCAATTAGGTTTTAGCGCCAGAGAGGGTCTGCGTCGCCCCAGGCAGCGTTAGGTTAGTGCCAGTAACGCTAACACCCACTCGCAAAGCATACACCTCCCTTAGTGGTATAGTATCTGATCAGATCTATACTAGCGTCCCCAGCGGTTTAGGGTTCCCAAAAACGCAGTGTTAGCGGGATCAGCCCAGATACCTGCTAGCACCTGCGTTTAGCCCCTCCGCCCAGCCCAGCCCAGCCCAGCCCACCCAAGTGCAGTATCGATCGATCACTGTCACTTACCAAACACAAAACACATAACTGCAGCGTTCGCAGAGACAGTCCTGATCCCTGCGACCGCTAACAGTTTTTTTGTAGCGTTTGATATATTTGCTGACGACAGTCGGGTGCTTTTTTTTCCTGTGAATCTTACTAGTGTACCCCTAAATTTAGAGCCCAAAATGGCAAGTCGAAGGTACACTAGTAAAGAGGCCTACGAGATTCTGAGCATGACAGATAGTGAAGAGGAGGTCACGTATCTGTCAGATTCAGGCTCAGAATATCTTCCCGTAGAAGACAGTGACGTCAGCGGCCCCACGTCAGATAGCTCTGATGACGAAGTTGAGGTCCCTGCTAAGGTCAGGTGTACCCGATCCCGATCTTCTGAGGTTGTTGAGGAGCAAGAACCGCAGGGCTCTCGTATCATGGAGCAGAGGAGTACTAGCGCCGCTATTCCTTCTGGTGAATTGGCAAGCACCAGCGGCCTAGTACAGCCTGGGCGTACATCCAGCACTGCAGTATCACGTGGTGACGTGGCGAGTCCCATAAGTGCAGTTCAAGCTGGCGAGGTGGCAAGCACAAGTAGTGTCCCGCTGCCACCAATAAGAAGACAAAGGCAGGCCCGTCGTACCCATAGTGCCCTTCCTGCAGAATTCGCCTATCCTGATTGGGTCCCCACCACTTCTGCAGAACCCGTACTTCCCCCATTCACTGCCCAACCCGGTATTCAGGTGGAAACAGCTGATTTTATGCCAATCGATTATTATTCGCTGTTTTTCACGGAAGATCTCTATAGATCTATTGTGGACCAGAGTAATTTATATGCTGGTCAATTCATCGCCGCTAATCCCCAGTTGCCTTCCATTGCCAAAGATTGGAAACCAATTACGGTTTCCGAATTTAAGACCTTTCTGGGCCTTTCCCTCAACATGGGCACACATAAATTCCCGTCATTGCGTGCTTATTGGTCCACGCACCCAATTGACCACATGCCCGTGTTCTCTGCCTCCATGCCCAGGAAACGATACGAGCAGATTTTGCGGTTCATGCACTTCAACGACAATGAACTTTGTCGTCCACGTGGGGACCCTGAATACGACCGGCTCTATAAAATTCGGCCCCTCATAAACCACTTCAACGAACGTTTTGCAGCCTTGTTTATTCCCGATCAAGTTGTCTGCGTTGATTAGTCCCTGAGTAAATTTTCTGGCCGCTTGGCTTTCAAGCAGTACCTTCCCAGCAAGCGTGCCAGATACGGGGTCAAGCTCTATAAGTGCTGTGACAGGGCAACAGGCTATGTATGGAGCTTTATGGTTTATGAGGGAAAAGACAGTCAGGTTGAGCCGGTCAACTGCCCGGATTACATAGGGAGCGCTGGCAAGATAGTGTGGAACTTGGTGTCACCCTTATTCGGAAAGGGGTACCACTTATATGTGGACAATTATTACACGAGCGTGCCACTGTTTAGTCACTTGTTTGATCATCAGATTGGAGCATGTGGCACCGTGCGACCTAATCGCCGGGGCTTTCCCCAGCGGCTTGTAGATGCCCGTCTTAGGCTGGGGGAGAGAGCCTGCGTAAAGTGTAATAACTTGCTCGCTATGAAGTGGAGGGACAATAAGAATGTTTTCCTTCTTACCTCCCTTCATGCAGACACGACAGTCCAAATTCCTACGGCGACTGGTGTTGTGGAGAAACCCCTCTGTGTCCACGAATATAACAAAAATATGGGAGGGGTGGACCTCAACGACCAGTTGATGGCGCCGTATCTAATTGACCGTAAGGCGAGACGCTGGTACAAAAAAGTGTCTCTATCCTTATTTCAATTGGCTTTGCTGAACGCTCATGTGCTATACAGAGCTTCAGGCTGGACTTTATCTCTTCTAAAATTCCAGAATGAGATAGTCACAGAACTCCTGTATCCAGGCGGTTCTGCACCTCACCATCCCCTACCAAATGCAGTAAGCCGGCTGCATGAGAGGCATTATACGCATCTCCTCCCGAGTACCCCTACCCAACGAACCCCCCAAAAAAGATGTCGTGTCTGTAGCAAGCGCGGATTTAGGCGTGACACCCGTTATTATTGTCCACTCTGTCCTGACAAACCTGGTCTTTGCGTTGGTGAATGTTTTGAACGCTACCACTCAAAAGTGAAGTTTTAGCGTAGGGTACAGCATTTCACAGACTAGGACACACTTACACAGGGTCTCCCAAGATGCCATTACATTTTGAGAGACCCGAACCATTACAGTTGTTAAAGTTTAAAAAAAAAGTGTAAAAAAGAAAAAAAAAAAACGTAAAAAACAAAAACACAAAAAAAATATAAAATAAAAAAAACAAAAATAGTTGTAGTTTTATTGTTCTCTCTCTCTCTCTCTCTCTATTTTCTCTCTATTGTTATGCTCTTTTTTACTGTATTCCATTCTGCAATGTTTTATCATGCTTGCTTTTCAGGTATGTAATTTTTTGTTTTCAGGTGCGCCATTCAACTGCAGCGCGGAATTATTTATCTTGACAGCAACAGCGTTTGCTCCCACGATACATAAAGCCGTGACTCCAGTGCTGTAGGAGGTGATTTCACCACCACAGTTAAAAAAAAAGAGCATATATGCCAAAGCATGGGGGCAGCAGGGGCGGAGGAGCGATTTTGCTCCTAATGCCGCGTATATACGGTCGAAATTCTGACGGAGGCTTGCCCGTGGAAAAGTTCGACCGTGTGTACGCGGCATAACTTTTTTGCGGGAGGATGCCCCCATGCTTCGGCATATATATATTTTAGGCACAGGTTGCGTTAAAAAAATGTTTTATTTTTTACTAGGTTTTGTTTTGGTATTTGCTTTGCAGGTATGGTATGGTAAGGTCTTACTGTTGTACTGTAATGTTACTTTGTTTTAATGTTAACCATCATTTGCTTAGCAGGTACGCCATTCAGTTGCATCGCGGATTTATTTATCTTGACAGCAACAGCGTTTGCTCCCACGATACATAAAGCCGTGACTCCAACGCTGTAGGAGGTGATTTCACCACCACAGTTAAAAAAAAGAGCATATATGCCGAAGCATGGGGGCAGCAGGGGTGGAGGAGCGATTTTGCTCCTAATGCCGCGTATATACGGTCGAAATTCCGACGGAGGCTTGCCCGTGGAAAAGTTTGACCGTGTGTACGCGGCATAACCTTTTATGCCGCGTACATACGGTCGAAATTTCGACAAAGGCTTGCCCGTGGAAAAGTCAGACCGTGTGTACGCGGCATAACTTTTTTGCGGGAGGATGCCCCCATGCTTCGGCATATATGCCCATCATTAGAAGTGGGTGGATGAAGGGAGGTATTCTAATGGTGGGCATACCCACCGATCAATCTCTTTTTTCCGTTCAGCCAACAGGCTGCATGAAAAAAAAGATTACAATACATGTCCAACAAGGACCAGCAACGTACTGGTATGTTGCTGGACTTTGAATGGTTATACCAGATTGATGCCTGCGGGTATCATTCTTTTCAGCCAGCGGCCGGCTTTCATGTAAAAGCAATCCTAGTGGCTAATTAGCCTCTGGACTGCTTTTATAAGCAGTGGGAGGGAATGCCCCCCCCGGATATAAACAGCGCCATTGGGAAATTGGGAAAGCATTTTATCACACCGATCTTGGTGTGGTCAGATGCTTTGAGGGCAGAGGAAAGATCTATGGTCTAACCCCCCATTTTTTTTCAAAAAAAGAGTACCTGTCACTACTTATTGCTATCATAGGGGATATTTACATTCCCTGAGATAACAATAAAAATGATTAAAAAAAAATATGGAAGGAACAATTTAAAAAAAAAAAAAAAAAAGCAAAATAAATAATAATAAAAAAAAAAAAAAAAAAAAAGCACCGCTGCCCCCCCCTGCTCTTGCGCAAAGGCGAACGCAAGCGTCGGTCTAGCGTCATATGTAAATAGCAATTGCATCATGCATGTGAGGTATCACCGCGAAGGTCAGATCGAGGGCAGTAATTTTAGCAGTAGACCTCCTCTGTAAATCCAACGTGGTAACCTGTAAAGGCTTTTAAATGCTTTTAAAAATGAATGTAGTTTCTCGCCGCTGCGCGTTTGTGCGCAATTTTAAAGCATGTCGTGTTTGGTATCCATGTACTCGGCCTAAGATCATCTTTTTTATTTCATCAAACATTTGGGCAATATAGTGTTTTTTAGTGCATTAAAAATAAAAAAAGTGTGTTTTCCCCCAAAAAATGCGTTTGAAAAATCGCTGCGCAAATACTGTGTGGAAAAAAAAAATGCAACACCCACTATTTTAATCTGTAGGGCCTTTGCTTTAAAAATATATATAATGTTTGGGGGTTCAACATAATTTTCTTGCAAAAAAAAAAATGTTTTCATGTAAACAAAAAGTGTCAGAAAGGGCTTTGTCTTCAAGTGGTTAGAAGAGTGGATGATGTGTGACATAAGCTTCCTAATGTTGTGCATAAAATGCCAGGACAGTTCAAAACCCCCCAAATGACCCCATTTTGGAAAGTAGACACCTCAAGCTATTTGCTGAGAGGCATGTTGAGCCCATTGAATATTTTATTTTTTTTGTCCCAAGTGATTGAATAATGACAAAAAAAAAAAAAAATTTACAAAAAGTTGTCACTAAATTATATATTGCTCAAACATGCCATGGTTATATGTGGAATTGCACCCCAAAATACATTCTGTTGCTTCTCCTGAGTACGGGGATACCACATGTGTGAGACATTTTGGGAGCCTAGCCGCGTACAGGACCCCGAAAACCAAGCACCGCCTTCAGGATTTCTATGGGTGTAAATTTTTGATTTTACTCCTCACTGCCTATCACAGTTTCGGAGGCCATGGAATGCCCAGATGGCACAACCCCCCCCCAAATGACCCCATTTTGGAAAGTAGACACCCCAAGCTATTTGCTGAGAGGTATGTTGAGTATTTTGCAGATCTCACTTTTTGTCACAAAGTTTTAAAAATTGAAAAAAGAAAAAAAAAAATATGTCTTTCTTCATTTTCAAAAACAAATGAGAGCTGTAAAATACTCACCATGCCTCTCGGCAAATAGCTTGGGGTGTCTACTTTCCAAAATGGGGTCATTTGTGGGGGTTTTGGACTATCTTGGCATTTTATGGCCTTCAAAACTGTGATAGGTAGTGAGGAGTGAAATCAAAAATTTGTGCCCTTAGAAATCCTGAAGGCGGTGCTTGGTTTTCGGGGGCCCGTACGCGGCTAGGCTCTCAAAAAGTCCCACACATGTGGTATCCCCGTACTCAGGAGAAGCAACCAAATGTATTTTGGGGTGCAATTCTGCATATAACCATGGCATGTTTGAGCAATATATCATTTAGCGACAACTTTTTGTACATTTTTTTTTCTTTTTGTCATTATTCAATCACTTGGGACAAAAAAAAAAATATTCAATGGGCTCAACATGCCTCTCAGCAATTTCCTTGGGGTGTCTACTTTCCAAAATGGGGTCATTTTGGGGGGGTTTTGTGCTATCTTGGCATTTTATGGCCTTCAAAACTGTGATAGGTAGTGAGGAGTGAAATCAAAAATGTATGCCCTTAGAAACCTTGAAGGCTGTGCTTGGTTTTTGGGGTCCCGTACGCGGCTAGGCTCCCAAAAAGTCCCACACATGTGGTATCCCCGTACTCAGGAGAAGCAGCAGAATGTATTTTAGGGTGCAATTCCACATATAACCATGGCATATGTGAGCAATATATCATTTAGTGACAACTTTGTGCAAAAAAAACAAAGTTTGTCATATTCCCGCAACTTGTGGCAAAATATAAAATATTCCATGGACTGAACATGCCTCTCAGTAAATAGCTTGGGGTGTCTACTTTCCAAAATGGGGTCATTTGGGGGGATTTTGTGCTATTTTGGCATTTTATGGCCTTCGAAACTGTGATAGGTAGTGAGGAGTGAAATCAAAAATTTACGTCCTTAGAAAGCCTGAAGGCGGTGCTTGGTTTTTGGGGCCCCGTACCCGGCTAGGCTCCCAAAAAGTCCCACACATGTGGTATCCCTGTACTCAGGAGAAGCAGCAGAATGTATTTTGGGGTGCAATTCCACATATAACCATGGCATGTGTGAGCAATATATCATTTAGTGACAACTTTTTGTACATTTTTTCTTTTTTTTTTCTTTTTGTCATTATTCAATCATTTGGGACAAAAAAAATATTCAATGGGCTCAACATGCCTCTAAGCAAATAGCTTGGGGTGTCTACTTTCCAAAATGGGGTCATTTGGGGGGGTTTTGTGCCATCTTGGCATTTTATGGCCTTCAAAACTGTGATAGGTAGTGATAGGTAGTGAGGAGTGAAATCAAAAATTTATGCCCTTAGAAACCTTGAAGGCGGTGCTTGGTTTTTGGGGTCCCGTACGCGACTAGGCTCCCAAAAAGTCCCACACATGTGGTATCCCCATACTCAGGAGAAGCAGCAGAATGTATTTTGGGGTGTAATTTCTCATATGCCCATGGCATGTGTGAGCAATATATCATTTAGTGACAACTTTGTGCAAAAAAAATAAAGTTTGTCATATTCCTGCAACTTGTGGCAAAATATAAAATATTCCATGGACTAATCATGCCTCTCAGTAAATAGCTTGGGGTGTCTACTTTCCAAAATGGGGTCATTTAGGGGGGTTTTGTGCTATTTTGGCATTTTATGGCCTTCGAAACTGTGATAGGTAGTGAGGAGTGAAATCAAAAATTTGCGCCCTTAGAAATCCTGAAGGCGGTGCTTGGTTTTCGGGGGCCCGTATGCGGCTAGGCTCCTAAAAAGTCCAACACATGTGGTATCCCCGTACTCAGGAGAAGCAACAGAATGTATTTTGGGGTGCAATTCCACATATAACCATGGCATGTGTGAGCAATATATCATTTAGTGACAACTTTTTGTAATTTTTTTTTTTTTGTCATTATTCAATCACTTGGGACAAAAAAAAAATATTCAATGGGCTCAACATGCCTCTCAGCAATTTCCCTGGGGTGTCTACTTTCCAAAATGGGGTCATTTGGGGGGGTTTTGTACTGCCCTGCCATTTTAGCACCTCAAGAAATAAGATAGGCAGTCATAAATTAAAAGCTGTGTAAATTCCAGAAAATGTACCCTAGTTTGTAGACGCTATAACTTTTGCGCAAACCAATAAATATACGCTTATTGACATTTTTTTTACTAAAGACATGTGGCTGAATACATTTTGGCCTAAATGTATGACTACAATTGAGTTTATTCGATTTTTCTTATAACAAAAAGTAGAAAATATCATTTTTTTTCAAAATTTTCGGTCTTTTTCCGTTTATCTCGCAAAAAATAAAAATCGCAGAGGCAATCAAATACCATTAAAAGAAAGCTCTATTTGTGGGAAGAAAAGGACGCAAATTTCGTTTCAGTACAACATTGCATGTCCGCACAATTTACAGTTAAAGCAGCGCAGTGCAAAATTCTGAATTCACCTCTGGTCCTCTAGCTACCAAATGGTCCGGGGCTTAAGTGGTTAAATATATTGTGTCTTTAAAAGTCAAAGAGATCATCAAATCCAATTTTGTTTGAGTATTGTAAATATGTTGTATGTTGGCTTCAATAAACCAATGTTCATATGAGAGTAAGTATCCATCCCAACATTAAAATTTGGGAAGATGGGACACATTGGCACAGATATTAAATGTGGTGAGTGCCATGGTGAATAGTGGGGCCTGCCTGCATTGCACTCAACATTGGTTGTGACTAAAGAAGATCTGAGTCTACTCGCAGTATACACGATAATCTTGCTAAACTCAATAATCCTGAATCAAGCGCCTTATATTTGTACTCATCTCTTATGCCTTGTACACAAGATCAGAATTTCCGATGGAAAAAGTCTGAGGGTCTTTTTCCATCAGAAATTCCTACCGTGTGTAGCCCCATCGGAGTTTTTTCATCGGAAATTCCGAGGAATTCCGTCGGAGTTTAGATATAAAACATGTTCTATTTTTCTCTGATGGAATTCTGTCGGAATTCCGATGTAATTTGGTCAGGCAAAAGCCTGATCGTGTGTACAAGGCATTACAGTAATTGGCTGTCCATTTATTTCATTTCTCAAGCGCAGGCAGATGAGGAGAATAGCATATTTAGAAGGAGATCAGCAGTGGCAACCTACTTATTTCTATCAGTACAGGATTCCTTTTACTGACTAACCAATCTGATTTGGTGAAATCAAGTTATGGGATTTCCCAATATCAGGAAATGGATTTACGGAGTACTTGGACAATTTTATTAGCTGTTAAAGTTTATGAAAACCTTGTAAAACAACCCAATCAGTTTCAAATAGAAAGCTAAAGCAAACCATTTGTATATACAACAGTATCTCACAAAAGTGAGTACACCCCTCACATTTTTGTATATATTTAATTATCTTTTCATGTGACAACACTCAAGAAATTACACTTTACTACAATGTAAAGTAGTGAGCGTACAGCTTGTATAACAGTGCAAATTTGCTGTTCCCTCAAAATAACTCAACACACAGCCAATAATGTCTAAACCACTGGCAACAAAAGTGAGTACACCCCTAAGTGAAATTTTCCAAATTGGGCACCATTAGCCATTTTCCCTCCCTGGTGTCATGTGACTTGTTAGTGTTACAAGGTCTCAGGTGCGAATGGGGAGCAGGGGTGTTAAATTTGGTGTTATCGCTCTCACTATCTCATACTGGTCACTGGAAGTTCAACATGGCACCTTATGGCAAAGAACTCTCTGAGGATCTGAAAAAAAGAATTGTTGCTCTACATAAAGATGGCCTAGGTCAGTGATGGCGAACCTTGGCACCCCAGATGTTTTGGAACTATATTTCCCATGATTCTCAACTACACTACAGAATGGATGAGCATCATGGGAAATGTAGTTCCAAAACATCTGGGGTGCCAAGGTTTACCATCACTGGCCTAGGCTATAAGAAGATTGCCAAGACCCTTAAACTGAGCTTCAGCATGGTGGCCAAGACCATACAGCGGTTAAACAGGACAGGTTCCACTCAGAACAGGCCTTGCCATGGTCGACCAAAGAAGTTGAGTGCACGTGCTCAGCGTCATATCCAGAGGTTGTCTTTGGTAAATAGACATATGAGTAGGGTTGAGCGAACCCGAACTGTAAAGTTCGGGTCCGTACCGAACTTTAGCTTTTTCCCGAACCTCGAACCCGGACTTTGCGCGAAAGTCCGGGTTCGGGTTCGGGTTCGGCAATCTAATGGCGCAGTTAGAAATGCTTCAGGGGCCAGCCAATCACCTTTTGATTAGCTGGTGTGCCCTTAGAAGCCATCATAGCCATGCCTACTAATGGCATGGCTGTGATTGGTCAGTGCAACATGTGACCCAGCTTCTATATAAGCTAGAGGCACACAGCACACACGTCACTCTGCTTCAGAATAGATAGGGAGAGGATCTTGTCTGCTGCTGTTGCTTTTAGGGAGAGATTGAAAAATACATGAGTTAGTCCTGATTCTGGAATCTGAGGGAAAAGATAGAGAGACAGTGTAGTGTAGGGCCAGGTTCCTGTTGGTGCTTTCAGGGAGAGAGATTTATTATATAGGAATAGGAGTCCAGATTCAGAGATATAACTCAGCGATCTGCATAGGTTTACCTGTTTGTGTTGCAGTGCAGTCTTTTTACACTGCCATGAGCCCAGTGTCAGAGAAAATCTACCTTTTATCTGCAAGCTCAGTGCACCAGCACTGCATATATTACGTTGAGAGATACACCGTTTCCATACTGTGGGTGTATTCTGCTCTTGGAAAAAGATCCATTTAGGGCAAAAAAAAAAGCACTTTATTGTGCTCTTTTCCAAAAGACCCATTAAGGGCAAAAAAAAAAAAATTGCATTTTATTTTGCTCGTGCAAAAAAAGACCCGTTTAGGGCCACAAAAAAATATTTTGCAGTGTGTTATACATATGTGGAGGTGTGTGAAATAACCAATTTCTATATAGTTTTCTTCTACTGTGCTATACTAAAAAAAAAACATTTTTTTTGAATAGCATTTTCTGCAGTTCTGTAGCTGTGCGATTCAGCGGTTACGTACTGTGGGTGTGTTGTGGTCTTCCAAAAAACGCCATTTAGGGCCACAAAAAATATTTTGCAGTGTGTTATACATATGTGGAGGTGTGTGAAATAAACAATTTCTATATAGTTTTCTTCTACTGTGCTATACTAAAAAAAAAAAAAAAATTTGAATAGCATTTTCTGCAGTTCTGTAGCTGTGCGATTCAGCGGTTACGTACTGTGGGTGTGTTGTGGTCTTCCAAAAAACGCCATTTAGGGCCACAAAAAATATTTTGCAGTGTGTTATACATATGTGGAGGTGTGTGAAATAAACAATTTCTATATAGTTTTCTTCTACTGTGCTATACTAAAAAAAAAACATTTTTTTTGAATAGCATTTTCTGCAGTTCTGTAGCTGTGCGATTCAGCGGTTACGTACTGTGGGTGTGTTGTGGTCTTCCAAAAAATGCCATTTAGGGCCACAAAAAATATTTTGCAGTTGTTATACATATGTGGAGGTGTGTGAAATAAACAATTTCTATATAGTTTTCTTCTACTGTGCTATACTAAAAAAACAAAAAAAAATTAAATAGCATTTTCTGCAGTTCTGTAGCTGGGCGATTCAGCGGTTACGTACTGTGGGTGTGTTGTGGTCTTCCAAAAAACGCCATTTAGGGCCACAAAAAATATTTTGCAGTGTGTTATACATATGTGGAGGTGTGTGAAATAAACAATTTCTATATAGTTTTCTTCTACTGTGCTATACTAAAAAAAAACATTTTTTTTGAATAGCATTTTCTGCAGTTCTGTAGCTGTGCGATTCAGCGGTTACGTACTGTGGGTGTGTTGTGGTCTTCCAAAAAACGCCATTTAGGGCCACAAAAAATATTTTGCAGTGTGTTATACATATGTGGAGGTGTGTGAAATAAACAATTTCTATATAGTTTTCTTCTACTGTGCTATACTAAAAAAAAAACATTTTTTTGAATAGCATTTTCTGCAGTTCTGTAGCTGTGCGATTCAGCGGCTACGTACTGTGGGTATGTTGTGGTCTTCCAAAAAACGCAGTTTAGGGCCACAAAAAATATTTTGCAGTGTGTTATACATATGTGGAGGTGTGTGAAATAAACAATTTCTATATAGTTTTCTTCTACTGTGCTATACTAAAAAAACAATTATTTTTTTTGAATAGCATTTTCTGCAGTTCTGTAGCTGTGCGATTCAGCGGTTACGTACTGTGGGTGTGTTGTGGTCTTCCAAAAAACGCCATTTAGGGCCACAAAAAATATTTTGCAGACGATACACCTCCCACAGAGGACAGCTTTTCTTTGCCTCTGGGCAGCCTGGCACACATGAGTGATTACATGCTGCAGTGTTTCCGCAATGACCGCCGAGTTGCCCACATTTTAACTGGTGCTGATTACTGGGTGGCCACCCTGCTGGATCCCGTTACAAGGACAACATACCGTCCTTAATTCCCTCACTGGAGCGGGATCGTAAGATGCGCGAGTACAAGTGCACGCTGGTAGACGCACTGCTGGTGGCATTCCCACCTGACAGCGGGCGTACAGTGGAAGCACAAGGCGAAGGCAGAGGAAGAGGTCGCCAACGCAGCCGGGGCACCGGCAGCACCTCAGAAGGCAGGGTTAGCATAGCTGAAATGTGGAAAAGCTTTGTCAGCACGCCACAACAACCAGCACCACCAGCTGAGATGTAACGTCTTAGCAGGAGGCAGCATTTCACCAACATGGTTGAGCAGTATGTGTCCACAGGCCTACACGTACTGGATGACGGGTCTGCCCCCTTTAACTTCTGGGTCTCCAAATTGGGCACATGGCCTGAGCTTGCCCTTTATGCCTTAGAGGTGCTGGCCTGCCCTGCAGCCAGTGTATTATCTGAACGTGTATTTAGCACGGCAGGGGGCGTTATCACAGACAAGCGCAGCCGCCTGTCCAGAGCCAATGTGGACAAGCTCACGTTCATTAAAATGAACCAGGCATGGATCCCACAGGACTTGTCCGTACCTTCTGCAGAATAGACATGTATACCGGTGTTGTGACAAAAACTGTCCGGCCATCGGATTGTGTCCGGCCCATACTGCGAAGGCGCAGCGCTTGCACAGTACAGAGGACAAGGAGATTCACAAAATCTCCGAAGATGAACGGCGCCTGCGCAGTGAGTGCAGGTTCAAGCCCCACCATCCAAGTGGACATACGGTAGCACATAGTAACAGGGCCCCTCACGGGCTCGGTTCGATCGACACGCTTCGGGCACGGCCTCACTTGGCTCGGCTTGAACCACGGATGGTGTGGCCTTCACCAGAACTCACCACGCAGGCGCCGTTCGTCTTGGGAGATTTTCGAAATCCCCTTGTCCTACATACTGAGCAAGCGCAGTACAGGGTGGACACTATTTGACGGGGGACAGAATTCGACACATCCCTGGCCTTACCCAGCCATTGTTGTATTTTTGAACCAGTGTTGGCTACCTCGTCCTCCTCCACCGCCGCTTCCACCTACACAGCCACATCCACCGCCACCTCAACCTCCTACTCCATATGGACCTCGTCCTCCTAGGTCAAGATTATAATTTTTATTTTATTTTTTTGTAGCGCACAGATCCTTTCCCCCTTACCTGCCTTTATGTTGTTGGCTCCTCGCAGGAGGGAGAAAGGCACACCGCACTACCAGCCCGTACCCTCCTATATAAAGAGGTTGAGCGGTGTACTTGACGGGCCGTGTCCACAGCTGGAGTCAAAACTCCTCCAGAGGATGATTCTCACCTCTACTGTAGGTAGAGGCAAGTCCTTTAATTCCCTGTAAAGTCAATGTCCACACCAGCTGAAATTACAACTCTTATTCTCTCATGGCAAAATAAACTCTACTCGGATAGAAAAGGTTAGAGCAAAGAAACAGGACAGCTTAAGGTGTGGAGGAGGTCCAGGCACAAACGTAGCACATTCACTTCACTGCTTCGGTTTCTCAAACAGTTTTAGGTGCACGGTCTCTGCCACAGACCTTGAGGTTGGTCTCTGCCACAGACTGGGTGTACAAGGCCCCTGCCACGGACCTGGAAAACTTTGGTCTCTGCCACAGACCAGGGTGTATAAGGCCCCTGCCACGGGCCGGGTGAATAAGGCCTCTGATACAGTCAAGATGACCTTGAGCTTCTCCTTCTACGAACCTAGCCCATATCAAGGGGAAGACATCTCTCCAGGGAGTCAACAGACCCTTCCTTCACCATGACTCCTGCATCGGTCCATCAGAATGATCCTCCCTTCCCTGGAACATGGTCCCCTACACGAGGCGGCACCCTAAGACTCCTCGACCCTTAGCGGACTCCAGACGAAGGCTCTGCACTCCAGGCTTTACTCCCGCACCTAGGCCTCCATACCCAGGGCAGCAGGAACTCCAGGATAGTACCTCACCCCGGGCTAAAGGTACCCGAGATGGAACAGGAACACATGCACCCAGGTCGAAGGCACCTGGGCGTGGACCCCACTGGATATCAGCCCCCAGGCCAAAGGTCTGCCCCTTTTATATGCTCTCCCGGCATGCACAGCAGGTTCCCCGCCCCGCTGTACTACTGCCAAGAGGGGACACAAAAGGCACAGCACTGTATCGGCAGTTCAACCTTAGCCTACCATGGCAGCGCCACCTGTAGGCCGCAGGGAACTGCACACCAATACTGTCCCCCGAGGACAAAATGGTCCATGAATCCTACAGAATTAGGGTGTTTGAGCCTATTTACCACTCAAACACTTCCCTTAAATTTAGCACCCCCCTACATTTTTATTTCAAAGTATTTTATTTTCCCACTAGCTTATCCATTAAATTGAATAATTTATTCCAGAAAGGGCGTATTCTGGGGCATTCCCACCATATGTGTGGCATCGTGCCGTTGAGTTTCTGAGGTTCTTAATGACTTCCCGTACCTCTTCTGCTGAAAAGGGGGCCTCCAGCATATTTTTTTATTTTTTTATTTTTTTTATGTTATTTTAAGTTATTTCCCTATCCACATTTGTTTGCAGAGCACTTGCCATGCTCTTAACATTTTGCTGCCATTTGCAGCCCTCTAGCCCTTTCCATTACTTTTTTAGAGCCTTTTTAGTCCTTAGAAGTCCGGGTCCCCATTGACTTCAATGGGGTTCGGGTTCGGGTTCGGGTTAAAGTTTGGTCCCGGACCCGAAATTTTTTCCGAAGTTCGGCCGAACCCGTCGAACCCGAACATCCTGGTGTCCGCTCAACTCTACATATGAGTGCTGCCAGCATTGCTGCAGAGGTTGAAGGGGTGGGGGGTCAGCCTGTCAGTGCTCAGACCATACGCCGCACGCTGCATCAAATTGGTCTGCATGGCTGTCGTCCCAGAAAGAAGCCTCTTCTAAAGATGATGGTCAAGAAAGCCTGCAAACAGTTTGCTGAAGACAAGCAGACTAAGGACATGGATTACTGGAACCATGCCCTGTGATCTGATGAGACCAAGATGAACTTATTTGGTTCAGATGGTATCAAGCATGTGTGGCGGCAACCAGGTGAGGAGTACAAAGACAAGTGTGTCTTGCCTACAGTTAAGCATGGTGGTGGGAGTGTCATGGTCTGGGGCTGCATGAGTGCTGACGGCACTGGGGAGCTACAGTTCATTGAGGGAATCATGAATGCCAATATGTACTGTGACATACTGAAGCAGAACATGATCCCCTCCCTTCAGAGACTGGGCCGCAGGGCAGTATTCCAACATGATAACAACCCCAAAAACACCTCCAAGATGACCACTGCCTTGCTAAAGAAGCTGAGGGTAAAGGTGATGGACTGGCCAAGCATGTCTCCAGACCTAATCCCTATTGAGCATCTGTGGGGCATCCTCAAATGGAAGGTAGAGGAGTGCAAGGTCTCTAACATCCACCAGCTTCGTGATGTCATCATGGAGGAGAGGAAGAGAACTCCAGTGGCAACCTGTGAATCTCTGGTGAACTCCATGCCCAAGAGGGTTAAGGCAGTGCTGGAAAATAATGGTGGCCACACAAAATTATTGACAATTTGGGCTCAATTTGCACATTTTCACTTAGGGGTGTACTCACTTTTGTTGCCAGCGGTTTAGACATTAATGACTGTGTGTTGAGTTATAAAGTAGTGTACATTTACTACTTTACATTGTAGCAAAGTGTCATTTCTTCAGTGTTGTCACATGAAAACATATAATAACAAATTTATAAAAATGTGAGGGGTGTACTCACTTTTGTGAGATACTTATATATATATATATATACACACACACAAACTATATTACCAAAAGTATTGGGACACCTGCCTTTACACACACATAATCTTTAATGAAATCCCGGGCTTAGTTCGTAGGGTTCCATATTGAGTTGGCCCACCCTTTGCAGCTATAACAGCTTCAACTCTTCTGGGAAGGCTGTCCACAAGGTTTAGGAGTGTGTCTATGGGAATGTTTGACCATTCTTCCAGAAGCGCATTTGTGAGGTCAGACACTAATGTGGACGAGAGGGCCTGGCTCACAGTCTCTGCTCTAATTTATCCCAAAGGTGTTCTATCGAGTTGAGGTCAGGACTCTGTGCAGGCCAATCAAGTTCCTCCACCCCAAACACACTCATGAATGTGTTTATGGACCTTGCTTTGTGCACTTGTCCAAGTCATTTGGTGTGGGATTATTGTATGGGGTTGTTTTTCAGGGGTTGGGCTTGGTCCCTTAGTTCTAGTGAAGGAAAATCATAAGACGTCAGAATACCAAGACATTTTGGTCAATTTCATGCTCCCAACTTTTTGGGAACAGTTTGGGGATGGCCCCTTCCTGTTCCAGCATGACTGCACACCAGTGCACAAACAAGGTCCATAAAGACATAGATGAGCAAGTTTGTGGTGGAGGAACCTGACTGGCCTGCACAGAGTCCTGACCTCAACCCTATAGAACACCTTTGGGATGAATTAGAGCGAAGACTGTGAGCCATCCACATCAGTGCCTGACCTCACAATAGCACTTCTGGAAGAATGGTCAAATATTCCCATAGATACAATCCTAAGCCTTGTGGACAGCCTTCCCACAATAGTTGAAGCTTTTATAGCTGCAAAGTTTGGGCCAACTCAAGATTGAACCCTACGGACTGAGACTGGGATGCCATTAAAGTTCATGTGCGTGTAAAAGCAGGCATACCAATACTTTTGGTAATATAGTGTGTGTGTATGTGTATATATATATATATATATATATATATATATATATATATATATATATATATATATATATATAAATACCTTTTTTTTCCCCTTTTTATAAGTGATCACATACCCTCTGTTCTTAGCTGTATAAGAATCTCAGAGAGGTGGGGAGGAGAAATAGCAGTACACTGATCTTCCCAGTAAATGGTTGTGCGGGGGTCAGGGCTGTCAGGACAAGTCTGATCATTGGGGGAGTACAGACTGAGCTCCTAGCACAGCTAGAGAACTGACCACGCTGTGCTCTCCTGCCAGAAACACCAGGTATTTCACACAACAATACAAAGAGAACAGGATACTGTTTTAACACAAGTGCATGGTACAGCAGGCCCATAACAGAAATATCAAATGTTGGGATTACATATTCTTTAAGTTCGATTTTTGTTGGTTGATTTTCCAGGAAAAAATAATAAGCAACTGTGTAGTCTTTCTCTTAATTCATACGATTTCCTATTAGAAGTTTACTTTTAAAACATATAAAAAAAATTATAAAAATAATAATCTCTTGATACATTTTGGGGTCCCAAGATTGTTATTATTATTAAATTAATCTATGAAGCTAGTGTAGCGATACCTCCAACTAAGAAGGCCGCAGATTTAGTTGGGCCCTGAAGACAGCTCTGCCAACCCCCGGCAATCTGCTCAACCCCCTACTGGCACAGCTAGTAAGGGGAGATAGGACCGCGTGACCGCAACTCTAGGTGACGCAGTCCTATGGCAAACACACACAGTGATATACTTTAAAACTTCTATTAAAGTAAGTGAAACTGACACCAATGTACTTGACCCAGATATTTTACTGAGGCTAATGGGCAAGTAATAAACAACAGTATAACAAGTTGCAGATCCCTGCAATAAACAGTAATAAAGATAAACAGAGTAATCAGAATAATAAAATATTGCTATGCAACTCTAGCGCTGCCCTTTTACAGCTACTTCCCCTCATGGGTAGACTAACACCCAGCAATGTCTACCTATGCAGTCAGGCCTGACTGATCTAAATGGAAGTTCAGTGAAACAATATTCGCTAGAAATCTTTCGGTGGTGCACTTGAAGAACAACTTTGTAATCCGAACGAATAGTAAAGATAAAAGTATCTGTCTTTAAACAGCTCTCACCACCCGGACAAGTCCAAGTCCGTTTCCTCCATCGATTCGTCTAGGAACAGGAATCCACCGACATCCATGTCTTCAATCCTTCTGGTGTACTGCAGCAAGGATGAGAAGATGTCTCTAAGGTTCTGCTAGGCTGGCAGAGGGGCTCTTTGGAAAGGAGCACAAGGCCCAGGCTTCAGGCCTTGTGCACACAGCAGTTCAGCACAGAGATCCTCTTGCTAGGAGAGGGGTGTCCAAAGAGCCCGAACAAACTCCACCTCCCCTTTATAAAGTCTGCCCCAGCAGTCTCTGTTCCGGAGCAATGTACCCTGGGTGCTGCAAGATGTACTGGGAGATGTAGTCTCTCTCTCTCCTCTGCTTTCACTTCCAGTAATGTCCTTTCTCTACTTCCTCCTGACTCACCTCTCCCCTAGAACTTCTTGTCTCTCTGCATTAAAGGGGAACACCCCGCTACACTAGTTTATTCATGAATCTCCAAACAACGAAAAAGTAATATTTGATCCCCAGAAAGTAGGTAATTGACATTTGGGGTCACAACATCACAAAGTTTGGACATTTTATTAAACAAGAAATTATTAGGTGGCTTTATATCATTTTAAATTTGTAATAATTTTTAGTTCTATATAACTGTTAATTGATTTGGCTCTTGAATATTTGTGCGTAGAATGCCATATCGCTATGAATTTCTGCTTTTTTTTTTCTGTTTTTATTAAAGTTGTTATTATGATGCAAATAAATAGAGCAATACTAATATTCACTCTTGGTAGGCAAATATATTCTCTCCCCTCTTTTTTTGCTTGGTCGTAGCCTCCCTGGCGGTATGATTATGCCAGATTTTTGCGTCTCAAAGCGGTACAATTGTTTTGCATTGAAATTTGGCGTTTTATATTTTAGGCCTGCAATTCTTAGTAATAACACACGTAAATCTGTCCAAACCAGAGTCTAGTAGACATCCCGGGTATGATAAAGTTTGAAACACAAAATCATAAATTATAATATAATAAGTATAAATAATTATAAAAAATAATAATATAATAATTATAATAAAATGAATTTCCCCACTATTCACTATCGCTCAATTCTGCAAGTGTTCTTATTTATTATCGCTGTTTTCTAGCTGGTCTCAAATCACTTTTGACATAAAGGGACACTTTTTGGTTGCTATGGACAATCTCCAGTTTCCAGGCAGAAAGAACAGTATATATAATATAAAACTGCATGCAGGACACTGGACAGACCACTAGGGACAAATGGGATATGAAATAATTTCATACAGTAATGTAATCTGTAAGATTACAGTATACTGTATGTATTATGAATTTTGTCATTTTTAAATTTACCGACGGGCTCCGCCCCCGTGCGCTGCGACGCTCGCAAGCAACGGAGCCTGGCACACAGAGGCATTGGGCGGAGGACACAGCCCGCGGACACAGCGGGGGGACATCGCAGGATCCTGGGGACAAGGTAAGTACACTGCACCAGGATTCTGCAATGCAATCCCGAGTGTGGCTCGGGGTTCCTGCTAATGGTACTGAAATTTAACCCCCGAGTCACATTCGGGAAAACCGCCAGGGAGGTTAATGAGTAAGAACCATGGTCATCAAGAGAAAAGAGCAAAAATTGGTGTTCCAAAATCAGTTTTCTGGGGGCCTTCATTTTTCAATTTTTTTTTACATGTCATTGGCCACCTAGTACATTGGGAATCATGATTGAAAATGCATGAAATACCGGTAATAGTTGTCGATGTTGTCTAGCAACCAATAAGTTTCTGTATATGGTGGACTATATTTTTTTTCTCTCTACATCAATAATACCTGCAGCATAGTCACACCAGGAACACTGATTGTGAACAGAGATGTTATTGTACAGTAAATGACCACCAGTAAGTCTCCTTCTGCTATCATTACTAGGAACCCAGGAAACTCTATTAGGTTAGTATTTATTTACATAAACCATGTGTTATAAACTGGTAAATGGCTGAAAGTGAGTTTCCTGATTTAATATTCCCCAGACTATATTCTGTTTATTTTAATTCTATTTTCCCCTTTAAAATTGCTAGCATAATATTTTGAGTTTCAAATGGCACTTATTTCTCGTAAGCGAACGCATATCCATTTATATTTTAGCTTTCAGCTTTCCATTTCAGCTTAATATTAAATCATCTTTATCTTATTCAATTGCATTTTTTTTTCTTTCCTTCCCATGGCTTATCCATAAATGTTCTGTATGGAGAATGGCAAGCATGCTGAGTCTTCTAAACTTAAAGCTTATTCGCTCTTTCCTTTGTGCTTTTTACTGGAGATTGGAGAACTCCTTAATGTAGTAGAAATCAGATTTGGTGTGTATTTTTACACAGAATCAAATTGCACAGGCGCCACAACAGCACTTCCATTTCTTTCCAAACACTAAGGAGGATAAGGTTCCACCACCAGTTCCCACCGCAGGGAAGCTACCTTACAGGAAAGGCCTTGCTATACAATGGACTTGGCTTATTTCTTAGAAATCACCTTCTTTAGTTTCATGTCAGCTTTCTGTACTGGACATGGAAGTGAAATACATTCTGGTGCTAATGATATAGCAATGATTGTTAAAATACAGATGTTATTATAACCCTGCAGAATCATCATACACATGGTGCTACTTTGTCCGCCTTTCATTTTTAATCTTTATTGTAGTTTCAGATAACATTAAAGTGTTTTGGAAAACATGAGCAAGTTGGGGATCACAAATTGCATCATTAGCTTCTAACTATTGTAAGAACTCACTTCAAGTGATAAAGGTTTAAGGGCTCCGTCACTTGCTTTCTTCTTTTTAAGAGCTTTTCTTGCCCAATTTTATTAGAAAGAAAGCTCAGAAAACACAAGACATGATATTCCCTTGCAGGGGTATTCAGCATTGCTCTTCCATCAAACAAAACAAATGACATTCAGCCTCCTAGCTTACACCTTTAGCATTGCTGCTCTGACATTACCATTGAAGCCCTTTGTCTCCTATTATTATTATTATATTATTACAGAATTTTTATAGCGCAAACAGTTTACGCAGCACTTTACAATACAAAAGGGAGACAATACAGCTACAATACAAGAGGATTAAGAGGGCCCTGCTCAGAGGAGCTTACAATCTAATAGGGTGGGGAAGGTGGTACAAAAGTTTGTAACTGTGGAGAATGAGCTGATGGAAGTGGTAAAAGATTAGTTGGAGGCGTGATAGACTTGCCTGAAGAGATGAGTTTTCAGGGATTGCCTTAAAGCAGCTAGAGTAAGAGATAGCAGGACAGGTTGAGGTAGAGAGTTCCAGAGGATCGGAGAGGCTCTGGAGAAATCCTCGAGACACGCATGGGAGGAGGAGACAAGGGAGCTTGAAAGTAGATCTTGAAAGGAGCGGAGAAGATGGTTTTGGGTGATATTTGGAGACAAGATGGTGATTTATCTCGGGCAGAGTTGTGAATGGCTTTGTATGTTGTGGTTTGTATATTGAATTTAATTTGCTGGGCGATCAGGAGCCAGTGTAGGGATTGGCGGAGAGGGGTAGCAGACACTGAGCTGTTGGTAAGGTGGATAAGTCTGGCAGCAGCATTCATGATAGACTAAAAAAGGGATAGCCTATGGAGAGGTAGGCCAATGAGAAGGGAAGTTGCAATAGTCAAGGCGAGAGATAAGGCAGTGAATGAGGAGCTTGGTGGTTTCATTTGTTAAAAAGGGGTGTATTTTAGAGAGGTTACAGAGGTGGTCTATAAGCTTTTGACAACAATTGGATTTGGGACTGAAAGGACAAGTCAGAGTCTAGGATTACACCTAGTACCCTGGCATGAGGGGAGGGATTGATGGTTGCATTATTAATTTTGATAGAAAAGTCATGGAGGGGGGCAGGGGGAAATATTACCAGCTTGATTTTAGAGGGATTTAGTTTAAGGAAGTGGTGTGGCATCCATGCTGATATGTCAGTTAGTGAGTTAGTAATACGAGAGGAGACTGAAGGAGTGAGGTGAGGAGTAGACAGATAGATTTGGGTGTCATTGGCGTAAAGATGGTATTGGAAGCCGTGGGCAGTTATCAAGTGACCAAGGGAGGAGGTGTAGATAGAGAAGAGAAGGGGTCCAAGAACAGAGCTTTGGGGGACACCCACAGAAAGGGGCAATAGAGAGGAGG
This sequence comes from Rana muscosa, assembly GCA_029206835.1. Lineage (NCBI taxonomy): Eukaryota > Metazoa > Chordata > Amphibia > Anura > Ranidae > Rana > Rana muscosa. Next base: position 526,881,197 of record CM055118.1, on the reverse strand, counting down.
AGACAGAGTTGTAGGTAACACTGAAGGAGGACTGTGATAGGTAGGAGGAGAACCAGGATAGAGCAGAATCTTTGAGGCCATGGGAACGGAGTTTATTGAAAAGGAACAGGTGGTCAATAGGGATGGGCCCGGTGCTCGATTCGAACCCATGTTCGAATCGAGCATCGGGCGTTCGCTCGCTCGTCGAGCCCAGAACTATTTGGGCCGTTCGCATCACATTCGTGTGATGCGAGCGGCCCCGCAATGCATTGCGGCCGGCGCGGCCGGCGCAGTGCATTGCTGGCTGATGATTGGCCAAGCATGCACTGTGACCCCGCATGCTTGGCCAATCACAGCGCCCGAAACTCGGAGAGCAATAATTGGCTACAGGCAGGACGCCTGTAGCCAATTACAGCTCAGGGGCTTTAGTACATGCCCCACCATTTAAAAGGCCGCCACGCCATCGGCCCCGGTCACATGAGTTCCGGCTTTAGGAGAGATCAGTCTGCTGATTCTGTCTTTGCTTGATACTGAAAGATTTGCTCTTCTTTGCTAAACCATTGGCTATTTCTTTGCTAAACCATTGCTACCTAAGTCATTGATCGTTCATTGCTGCTGATTGCACAGTTAGCGTGTTATTAGCTGCTGCTGGGGATTAGTCTGGTGCGTGCTTACTGTTAGTACAGTATTGCAGTAGTACCAACCGCAGTGCTGTTAGCACAGCATTGCACCCCAACAGCACCCATAGGACTTCTAGTGTGTTAGTGGCAGCAAACAGAGCTCCTATGTTTTCTTCTCAGCAGCACCCATAGGACTTCTAGTGTGTTAGTGGCAGCAAACAGAGCTCCTATATTTTCTTCTCAGCAGCACCCATAGGACTTCTAGTGTGTTAGTGGCATCACACAGAGCTCCTATATTTTCTTCTCAGCAGCACCCATAGGACTTCTAGTGTGTTAGTGGCAGCAAACAGAGCTCCTATATTTTCTTCTCAGCAGCACCCATAGGACTTCTAGTGTGTTAGTGGCAGCAAACAGAGCTCCTATATTTTCTTCTCAGCAGCACCCATAGGACTTCTAGTGTGTTAGTGGCATCACACAGAGCTGCTATATTTTCTTCTCAGAAGCACCCATAGGACTTCTAGTGTGTTAGTGGCAGCAAACAGAGCTCCTATATTTTCTTCTCAGCAGCACCCATAGGACTTCTAGTGTGTTAGTGGCAGCAAACAGAGCTCCTATATTTTCTTCTCAGCAGCACCCATAGGACTTCTAGTGTGTTAGTGGCATCACACAGAGTTCCTATATTTTCTTCTCAGCAGCACCCATAGGACTTCTAGTGTGTTAGTGGCAGCAAACAGAGCTCCTATATTTTCTTCTCAGCAGCACCCATAGGACTTCTAATGTGTTAGTGGCATCACACAGAGTTCCTATATTTTCATCTCAGAAGCACCCATAGGACTTCTAGTGTGTTAGTGGCATCACACAGAGTTCCTATATTTTCATCTCAGAAGCACCCATAGGACTTCTAGTGTGTTAGTGGCATCACACAGAGCTCCTATATTTTCTTCTCAGCAGCACCCATAGGACTTCTAGTGTGTTAGTGGCATCACACAGAGCTCCTATATTTTCATCTCAGAAGCACCCATAGGACTTCTAGTGTGTTAGTGGCATCACACAGAGCTCCTATATTTTCTTCTCAGCAGCACCCATAGGACTTCTAGTGTGTTAGTGGCAGCAAACAGAGCTCCTATATTTTCTTCTCAGCAGCACCCATAGGACTTCTAATGTGTTAGTGGCATCACACAGAGTTCCTATATTTTCATCTCAGAAGCACCCATAGGACTTCTAGTGTGTTAGTGGCATCACACAGAGCTCCTATATTTTCTTCTCAGAAGCACCCATAGGACTTCTAGTGTGTTAGTGGCAGCAAACAGAGCTCCTATATTTTCTTCTTAGCAGCACCCATAGGACTTCTAATGTGTTAGTGGCATCACACAGAGTTCCTATATTTTCATCTCAGAAGCACCCATAGGACTTCTAGTGTGTTAGTGGCATCACACAGAGCTCCTATATTTTCTTCTCAGCAGCACCCATAGGACTTCTAGTGTGTTAGTGGCAGCAAACAGAGCTCCTATATTTTCTTCTCAGCAGCACCCATAGGACTTCTAATGTGTTAGTGGCATCACACAGAGTTCCTATATTTTCATCTCAGAAGCACCCATAGGACTTCTAGTGTGTTAGTGGCATCACACAGAGCTCCTATATTTTCTTCTCAGAAGCACCCATAGGACTTCTAGTGTGTTAGTGGCAGCAAACAGAGCTCCTATATTTTCTTCTTAGCAGCACCCATAGGACTTCTAATGTGTTAGTGGCATCACACAGAGTTCCTATATTTTCATCTCAGAAGCACCCATAGGACTTCTAGTGTGTTAGTGGCATCACACAGAGCTCCTATATTTTCTTCTCAGAAGCACCCATAGGACTTCTAGTGTGTTAGTGGCAGCAAACAGAGCTCCTATATTTTCTTCTCAGCAGCACCCATAGGACTTCTAATGTGTTAGTGGCATCACACAGAGTTCCTATATTTTCATCTCAGAAGCACCCATAGGACTTCTAGTGTGTTAGTGGCATCACACAGAGCTCCTATATTTTCTTCTCAGAAGCACCCATAGGACTTCTAGTGTGTTAGTGGCAGCAAACAGAGCTCCTATATTTTCTTCTTAGCAGCACCCATAGGACTTCTAATGTGTTAGTGGCATCACACAGAGTTCCTATATTTTCATCTCAGAAGCACCCATAGGACTTTTAGTGTGTTAGTGGCATCACACAGAGCTCCTATATTTTCTTCTCAGAAGCACCCATAGGACTTCTAGTGTGTTAGTGGCAGCAAACAGAGCTCCTATATTTTCTTCTTAGCAGCACCCATAGGACTTCTAATGTGTTAGTGGCATCACACAGAGTTCCTATATTTTCATCTCAGAAGCACCCATAGGACTTCTAGTGTGTTAGTGGCATCACACAGAGCTCCTATATTTTCTTCTCAGAAGCACCCATAGGACTTCTAGTGTGTTAGTGGCAGCAAACAGAGCTCCTATATTTTCTTCTCAGCAGCACCCATAGGACTTCTAGTGTGTTAGTGGCAGCAAACAGAGCTCCTATATTTTCTTCTCAGCAGCACCCATAGGACTTCTAATGTGTTAGTGGCATCACACAGAGTTCCTATATTTTCATCTCAGAAGCACCCATAGGACTTCTAGTGTGTTAGTGGCATCACACAGAGCTCCTATATTTTCTTCTCAGAAGCACCCATAGGACTTCTAGTGTGTTAGTGGCAGCAAACAGAGCTCCTATATTTTCTTCTTAGCAGCACCCATAGGACTTCTAATGTGTTAGTGGCATCACACAGAGTTCCTATATTTTCATCTCAGAAGCACCCATAGGACTTTTAGTGTGTTAGTGGCATCACACAGAGCTCCTATATTTTCTTCTCAGAAGCACCCATAGGACTTCTAGTGTGTTAGTGGCAGCAAACAGAGCTCCTATATTTTCTTCTTAGCAGCACCCATAGGACTTCTAATGTGTTAGTGGCATCACACAGAGTTCCTATATTTTCATCTCAGAAGCACCCATAGGACTTCTAGTGTGTTAGTGGCATCACACAGAGCTCCTATATTTTCTTCTCAGAAGCACCCATAGGACTTCTAGTGTGTTAGTGGCAGCAAACAGAGCTCCTATATTTTCTTCTCAGCAGCACCCATAGGACTTCTAGTGTGTTAGTGGCAGCAAACAGAGCTCCTATATTTTCTTCTCAGCAGCACCCATAGGACTTCTAATGTGTTAGTGGCATCACACAGAGTTCCTATATTTTCATCTCAGAAGCACCCATAGGACTTCTAGTGTGTTAGTGGCATCACACAGAGCTCCTATATTTTCATCTCAGAAGCACCCATAGGACTTCTAGTGTGTTAGTGGCATCACACAGAGCTCCTATATTTTCATCTCAGAAGCACCCATAGGACTTCTAGTGTGTTAGTGGCATCACACATAGCTCCTATATTTTCTTCTCAGCAGCACCCATAGGACTTCTAGTGTGTTAGTGGCATCACACAGAGCTCCTATATTTTCATCTCAGAAGCACCCATAGGACTTCTAGTGTGTTAGTGGCATCACACAGAGCTCCTATATTTTCTTCTCAGCAGCACCCATAGGACTTCTAGTGTGTTAGTGGCATCACACAGAGCTCCTATATTTTCTTCTCAGCAGCACCCATAGGACTTCTAGTGTGTTAGTGGCAGCAAACAGAGCTCCTATATTTTCTTCTCAGAAGCACCCATAGGACTTCTAGTGTGTTAGTGGTATCACACAGAGTTCCTATATTTTCATCTCAGAAGCACCCATAGGACTTCTAGTGTGTTAGTGGCATCACACAGAGCTCCTATATTTTCTTCTCAGCAGCACCCATAGGACTTCTAGTGTGTTAGTGGCATCACACAGAGCTCCTATATTTTCATCTCAGAAGCACCAATAGGACTTCTAGTGTGTTAGTGGCAGCAAACAGAGCTCCTATATTTTCTTGTCAGCAGCACACATAGTACCTATAGTGTGTTAGTGTCAGCACCCATAGGACCTACAGTGTGTTGTGAGCACACATAGGAGTTCTATTTTTTATACTATATACACTACCGACTACAATGGCTGGAAGACCGCCAAGGAGAGGCAGAGCGTGCCGAGGCAAGAACACAGGGCAGGCAGGCTCTGTTTCTAGAGACAACAGTGCTGGCCGTGGACGTGGTCGTGCATCGTCATCAGCACGTGGCCATGGGACACGCTTGTCTTTGTTTTCGGCAGCTGGACATGTGGAGCCGCATCATGCCGAAGGCTTGGTAGAATGGATGACCAAGCCCTCCTCATCCTCCTCATCCTCTCTCACCCAGGCTCAGGGTACTGGCAGAGCAGCTGCCAACGCGTACTCAATGGCATCATCAGCCACCCCTTCCCTAGACCCACCATGTCCTCCTGAGGAGTCCCCCGAACTGTTTGAGCACAGTGTTGGGTACATGCTCCAGGAGGATGCCCAACGATTCGAAGGCTCGGATGATGATACCCAGCTTGAGGAAGTCAGTAGTGTGCGCGCAGAGAGAGGGGATGCTGAAGGACAGCAATCTGGCAGTAGTGTTCCACCAGCTGCAGCTTACTGCCAGGTTTGCTCTAGTGGTGAAGAGGGAGGGGATGATGAGGTCACTGACTCCACGTGGGTGCCTGAAGGGAGAGAGGAGGAGGAGGAGGAGGATGCAGCGTCACATGTCCAACGAGGCAGGATGCCCCCTGGAGGCCAGCTAGAGGCCAGCACAGCAACTGTACCACACCGCAGAGCTCCGCCTGTGCAGGGCGCTGCCTCTGCACGTTATCACAAAAGTTCTTTGGTGTGGGCCTTTTTTGAGACGAGTGCATCAGATCGCACCACTGCTATTTGCAATATTTGTCTCAAGCGTATCTCGCGTGGCCAAAACATCAGCCGCTTGGGCACCACAAGCATGAGCAGACATATGTCGACCTGCCATGCAGCTCGTTGGCAAGCACACATAAAAGACCCACACCAAAGAACAAAGCGGACCTCTCCTTGCTCCTCATCAGCTGGGATCTCCATCCCCACTATATCTTCAGTCCTCTCTGAAAGCTGCTCTGAGAGGACTGAAGGTGTAGAATTAGGTGTGTCACAACCAAGTACTTGCAGTACACCGACGTCCGATTGTAGCAGGCAAATTTCCCTGCCCCAGCTGCTGGACCGTCGAAAGAAGTATACTCCCAGCCATCCACATGCCCAGCGGTTGAATGCTAGCTTGGCTAAATTGCTAGCACTTCAACTGCTGCCTTTTCAGTTGATAGACTCGGCCCCCTTCCGTGAGTTTGTTCAATGTGCGGTTCCTCAGTGGCAGGTTCCCAAACGCCACTTTTTCTCACGGAATTCGATTCCGTCTCTCTACTGGCATGTGGAAGGCAATGTCCATGCCTCGCTGGACAGGGCGGTCAGCGGTAAGGTGCATATTACCGCTGACTCATGGTCCAGCAGGCATGGACAGGGACGTTATCTTTCTTTCACGGCCCATTGGGTCACTCTATTGGCAGCTGGGAGGGATGCAGGACAAGGTGCAGTAGTGTTGGAGGTTGTTCCGCCACCACGCCTCCAAAATGCTACTACTGGTTGTGACACACCTCTCTCCTCCACCCCCTCCTCTTCTTCTTCCTCCATGTCCTCTTCGAGTGCTCTGTCCTCGGAACCAGCGGTGCTCCGTAGGCGTACAAGGGGCTACGCGAGTACGCAGGCAAAAAGATGCCATGCCGTGCTTGCGCTGGTGTGTTTGGGGGACAGGAGCCACACTGGGCCAGAGGTTCTGGCAGCTCTGCAGGGGCAGGCCGAGAGGTGGTTGACGCCACGCCAGCTTAAGCCAGGAATGGTCGTTTCTGATAATGGCACCAACCTCCTCTCCGCCCTGCGACAGGGGCAGCTCACCCATGTGCCCTGTATGGCTCACGTCCTCAACCTGGTGGTGCAGCGGTTCTTGGGCAGGTTCCCAGGCTTACAGGATGTCCTGAGGCAGGCCAGGAAAGTCTGTGTGCATTTCCGCCGATCTTATAATGCCAGTGCTCGGCTGACTGAGCTGCAAAAGGAGCTGAACCTGCCCAAGAACCGCCTAATATGTGACATGCCCACCAGGTGGAACTCAACGTTGGCCATGCTGCAGCGACTGCACACGCAGCAGAGGGCCATCAATGAGTACCTTTGCGACTACGGCACCAGGACAGGGTCAGGGGAGCTTGGCTTTTTTTCCCCACGCCAGTGGAGCATGATCAGGGATGCATGCACTGTCCTCTCACCATTTGAGGAGGCCACGAGGATGGTGAGCAGTGACAGTGCATGCATCAGTGACACTGTACCTCTTGTCCACCTGTTGGAGCATACGCTGCGTGGGATAATGGACAGGGCACTTGAGGCAGAACAGAGGCAGGAAGAGGAGGACTTCCTTGTCTCTCAAGGCCCCCTTTATCCAGACAATGTTCCTTCTGTCCCACCCATCACACAGGAAGAGGAGGAGGAGGAGGAGGAGGATTGTGTGAGCATGGAGGTGGAGCCTGGCACTCAGCATCAGCAGCAGCAGTCTTTTAGGGATGATGTACAGTCCCAACAAACCAGTGGACTTGTACGTGGCTGGGAGGAGGTGGCTGGCGATCATGTCATCCTCAGTGACCCAGAAGACTCCGGACCGAATGCCTCAGCTAACCTACGCTGCATGGCCTCCCTGATCCTGCAAAGCCTGCGGAAGGATCCTCGTGTTCTTCGGATCAAGGAGAGTGACCATTACTGGCTGGCCACTCTCCTTGATCCACGGTACAAGGGTAAGGTTGCGGACCTTATCTTGCCGTCGCAGAGGGAGCAGAGGATGAGACATCTCAGGGAGGCCTTGCAGAAAGGTCTGTGCAACGCGTTCCCAGAAACTGGGAGGTTACAAACTCCTGGTCCTGGACGACGAGTTGCTAAGGCTTCGGTCAGTAGCAGAGCGGTGGGGAAGGTGGACGTCTGACCGATGCGTTCAGACAATTTTTTAGTCCGCAGCCCCAAGGTATGATCGGTTCCAGCAACCATCGCCAGCGTCTGATATACATGGTGCAGGAATACCTAGGGGCAAGGTCAGACTTGGACACCTTTCCCACCGAAAATCCTCTGGCTTACTGGGTCCTGAGGATGGATCACTGGCCAGAGCTTGCACAGTATGCAATTGAGCTACTGGCCTGTCCTGCATCCAGCGTTCTTTCCGAACGCACATTCAGTGCTGCTGGAGGATTTGTCACCGATCATAGGGTGCGCCTGTCCACCGACTCGGTTGATCGACTGACCTTCATAAAAATGAATCAGTCTTGGATCACCACCAGCTACCAGACACCTGAAGCGGATATAATGGAATAATTTATAATGTCACATCCCTTCAAGACTGCCTATGCTGATGCTGAGTGACTGTCCTGTTATGTTCACTGACTATCCTCTTCCTCCTCCTCAATGATCCATGCCACCACACCAGTGCCTAAGGCACAATTTTTCAGCCCCTGTATAACAGGGGCGTGTAATTACAATTTTTTAAAAAGATGCTTCGCAACAGGTGTGACTGCTGTGCTCAGAGTACAGTATCTGTGAGGGGTTGCAGTGTTGTGGCACCAGCACCAGTGCCTAAGGCACAATTTTTCAGCCCCTGTATAACAGGGGCGTGTAATTACAATTTTTTAAAAAGATGCTTCGCAACAGGTGTGACTGCTGTGCTCCAAGTACAGTATCTGTGAGGGGTTGCAGTGTTGTGGCACCAGCACCAATGCCTAAGGCACAATTTTTCAGCCCCTGTTTAACAGGGGCGTGTAATTACAAATCTTGATCTAATAGTTCACAGCAGGGCCCATTCCTGCGCCCACCAAGAGTAACTATGAGGGCCTACAGTCTTGTGGCAACACCGTCCACCACCACCACCACCACCAAAGGCCCAATTTTTCTGCCCTGTTCAACAGGTGCATGCAATTACAAATCTTGATCTAATAACTCACAGCAGGGCCCATTCCTGCACCCACCAAGAGTAACTGTGAGGGCTTACAGTCTTGTGGCAACACCGTCCACCACCACCACCACCACCACCAAAGGCCCAATTTTTCTGCCCGGTTCAACAGGTGCATGCAAGTACAAATCTTGATCTATTAACTCACAGCAGGGCCCATTCCTGTGCCCACCAGTCTTGTGGCTACACCAACATCTAATAGGGCAAATTTCTGCAGAGTATATACGGCAGGCCCCTACTTTCAAACATCCAACTTACAAACGACTCCTACTTGCAAACGGCAAGAGAAAACAGGTAGTGAGAGGAAATCTACCCCTAGGAAGGAAAATTCTATCCTGTTAGATTTAATTTGGGAAAAAGGTATCTCCTCTCTACTGATGCTTTATCACCAATCCTTGTTTCAATTAAAACCCCACTTTTCCAAAAACATTTGTCATTGGGACGGAAAGTGAGGTGACATGTTCTGAACAGATGTGCAAAGACAGCAAATGTTACAGGGGTGATAACCCCTCCCTATGTTCTCCAAAAAGCTTAAAAATTGATTTTTTTGGGATGTAGCTACACTTCATAATGTACCTGTTCAGATTCTACTTAAGAACAAACCTACAGTCCATGTCTTGTTTGCACCACCTATATACTGCTGTTCAGAGTATATAGGGTTGTAGGTATAGGGTTTTATTTTGGGTGCGGGGTCCCCCTTAGTATCCATACAAGACCCAAAGGGGCTGGGGTGGGGGGGGGGGGGTGATGGGGTAGCCATGCCATTTTTCTCAAGGATTTTCAGCCATATGGCGGCCAGGACAAGACATGACATTAAAGCCGCAAGTGGTTTTAAATGGCTTCTTTTTTTCCTTTACAAATGTCATTTTGTGCAAGGACAGTTCTAAACACGGGAAACACATGCCACTTCACAGGCATACTTTAGACACCCCCCAGGTACCATATTTAAAGGAAAATTTCACTTTTTTTTTTTTCACTTTATGCATCATTAAAATGACTGCTCCCGAAAAAACTTTAGTTTTTAAAATTTCTTTTTGCATTGATATATGTCCCCTGGGGCAGGACCCGGGTCCCCAAACCTGTTTTATGACATTAACATGCATATTGGCCGTTGTAATTAGCAATTTTGATTTCGAACGTTCGCGTCCATTATAACGAATAGGGTTCGAAAATTCGCGCGAACTTTCGGTCCGTTCGAAGGTTCTGGTGCGAACCGAACCCGGGGGTGTTCGGCTCATCCCTAGTGGTCAACAGTCTCCTACAGACCGTCTTCATACACCATTCTGTGCACATACCTAGCAGCCCCTTGCATCTCTGTCTCAGCTAGGAGGAGCACTCCTGATTTCAAAAGCAGAAATCTCCTCTGTCTGCCAGGGTGGAGCCCAGAACCCTAATCTGGTCTCTCCTAAAAGCCCAGAGCACACCTGCCCAATTAGTGCGCTAATGGTTCTCAAAACTTGGACCCAGTATTGGAGATTTCATCCCTCCCAGATCTCTATGAAATCTCCAAGCTCCAGGTCCCAAATCCGGTTTTACCAACTGATGAGGAAACTGACAAAGCCAGTTTCCTCTGATACAATTTCTCTGGATGCATTCAACCTGCCTGGATGAGAATCGTGGGCCATTAACTCTTTTCACACCGTGGCAAGGCACAGAACCGCCACAGTATTTAACAATCAATGTCATGAGTATTACATAAATATGAACAAGAGAAAGGAAGGGATGAACAGCCGCACTCCAAAAAAAAAAACCTTAAAGGTTGCTTTTATTGTAAAAAAGATAAAACACATGCACCACAGGTCACAGCAAGGCAGGGATCAGCTGACGCGTTTCACACTACATATGTTAGTGCTTACTCATAGCTTTCTGCTGTTCATATTTATGTAATACTCATCACATTGATTGTTAAATACTGTTAAATACTGTGGCGATTCTGCGCCTTGCCACGGCTGTCCATTCCTTCCTTTCTGCTGTTCCTGTTTGCCTTGTGCATTGACAGCACCCATGGTTTCCTGATTGTTGAAGGATTAACAGAACTCACTCACCTGGAGCGGTAATTTTCTCTCTCTATTACATAAATATGATAAACTTGACACTTATAACCACTGAAATAATATCACTCCATATAAACATACAACCTAGGAGAAAAGATATGGAACAAGCAGGTGTGTCCAACCTTTTGACCTTCCTGGACCACATTGGAAGAAGAGGAATTGTCTTGGGCCACACATAAAATACAATAACAATAAGGATAGCTGATGGGCAGAAAAATTTAGGCAGATCAAAAGTTAACAATCACTGATATAGATAATGCATTTATTTGAGTAATAAAACTTTTTATTTTTTTTTATATTTTGTAATATAAAAGTAAAATAGGACAACATAAACATATCACGATATTTGACAATATTTGATGTAGTAGCAATTCTAAATGAATTCTCAAGGTGTTCATCAAATCTTTTTGTTCAAATTTTGCCCTTCTTGTGCTTCATCCTTGAAAATAGTTGGTCGCAAATTTAGGTTCTGCCAAAAACTGATGACATGAATAAAGCGTGATTGTGATAAAACTTATAAAAGTCTAGTAAACAGACACTGTCAAATTTTTCTTTAGCCAAATATGTTCACTAAGTGTAAACACATTTTTACAAAAACAAAAAAATCAACATTTTTAAGTAGAATTACAATTTTGTGTTGGGCCGCATTCATAGCGGTCTTGGGCCGCAGATTGGACACCCCTGAAGTACAGTAAATGTCCAGGGTCTAGGAAATCATCTTGATTTTTACAGAGGGTTTATTTTTGGAGACTTTGTAGAAAATCAAAGAACAAAGCAGTATTGATTAGCTAGTAGTGAAATTATAACAGGAGAATAAAAGTGGAGGAAAACATTGGGATTGGAGAAAAAATAAAATGGCCCAGGTGGAAAAGTTTAAACTGTCAAGAGGGCAGTGGCGTCGCTAGGGGGGGTGGGGGGTGCGATCCGCACCCGGGTGACACCATCCTGAGGGTGACACGGGCGTACCTAGCATGTGTCCTCCTCCTCCTCTCTGTGCCTCACTCCTGCACTGCTGCCCAAGCCTGTCATGGTCTGCTCTCCACCTTAGCCGTGCGGCTGCACACAGTCCTTTCCTCTCCAGTTGCTGCCTGCGTGTTCCATGTCCCAAAGCTGCCCGAGCTTGTGCGGTAACAGGCAGGGGGGGTGTCAGTTTGTGATGGGGGGATGTCCTCTGTCACCCATGGTAGGGTGTCATGACGGGGGGGCTTACTGATGAGGTTGGTCTTTGCTGCTGGACAAAGCTATATTATATGTAGGGGGTGGTTTGTTCGGGGGGTCTGTTCAAATGGGGAGGGAGAGGGGGGTTTGTCTTGAGGGGGGTATGTATCAATGGAGGAGGTGTGGTTCGTCCTGAGGGGACCTGTACTAATGGAGGGGGTGGTTTGTCCTGGGGGGTCTGTACTAATGGAGGAGGGGTGGCTTGTCCTGAGGGGATCTGTACTAATGGAGGGGGGTGTTTTGTCCTAGGTGGTCTGTATTAATGGAGAGGGGGTGGTTTGTCCTGGGGGGGTCTGTACTAATGGAGGAGGGGTGGCTTTTCCTGAGGTGGATCTGTACTAATGGAGGGGGGTGGTTTGTCCTAGGGTGTCTGTACTAATGGAGAGGGGGTGGTTTGTCCTGAGGGGGGGTCTGTACTAATGGAGGAGGGGTGGCTTTTCCTGAGGTGAATCTGTACTAATGGAGGGGGGTTTGTCCTAGGGGGTCTGTACTGATGGAGAGGGGGTGGTTTGTCCTGAGGGGGGTCTGTACTAATGGAGGGGGGTGGTTTGTCCTGGAGGTCTGTACTAATGGAGGGAGGGTGATGTGTCCTGAGGGGGTCTGTACTAATGGAGGGGATGGTTCGTCCTGGGGGGGTCTGTACTAATGGAGGAGGGATGGATTGTCCTGATGGGGTCTTTACTAATGGAGAGGGGGTGGTTTATCCTGGGGGTCTGTACTAATGGAGAGGGGGTGGGTTGTCCTGAGGGGAGTCTGTATTAATGGAGGAGGGGTGGTTTGTCCTGAGGGGGGTCTGTACTAATGGAGGGGGGATGGTTCATCCTGGGGGGTCTGTACTAATGGCTGGGGGGTGGTTTGTCCTGAGGGGGGTTTTTACTAATGGAGGGGGTGGTTTGTCCTGGGGGTCTAGACTGATGGAGGGGGGTCTGTACTGAGGGGGGTCTATACTGAGGGAGGGGGGCTGTACTGATGAAGAGGGGTCTGTACAGAGGGGGTCTATACTGAGGGAGGGAGGGATCTATACCAATGGAGGGGGTTTATACTTAGTGGGGGGTCTGCACTGACGGAGGGGGGTCTATACTTAGTGGATGTTGATGTTGATGTTGATGCATGCATCAGTGACACAATCCCTCTTGTGTTCCTGCTGGAGCATACTCAGAGTAGCATTATGGATAGGGCACTTGAAGCTGAGCAGTGGGAGGAGAGGAGGACTTCCTTTCCGCTCAAGGCCTGCTTTATGTAGACACCATTCTTGCAAAGCCACAAAACACATGTAGCGGGTACTTACTTTCCCGCCGTAAGTTTTAGAATTTTTCGGTGACACCAGTAGTGTATCTCCGGAGGTCCACTGGGTGGTGCTGTCACTGTGGGCCGATGGACGGATACCGCTGTGTGCTGAGCTTACTTTTGTCCTCTCTGGGCAGCGGTATGGTGGGGCGGGGAACCCGCCGTGCTTGCTGGGAGAGGGGATAAAAGGGGCCGGCCATCTTGGTCACGGGGTTGTTGGTCCCTGGCACCTTTAGCCTGCGGACGGAGTTCGTGTTTGTCCTCTAGGCGGACTAGGCCTAGAGGACCACTGGAGAATCGTGTTCCATCTCAGGCACCTTTAGCCTGGGGTGAGGTACTCAGATGGCGGTCCGGAGCTCAGTGCCCAACACTGAGTTCCGCGAGGGAAGGATCCTAGGGTACTCCGGAGATGGATGCCTGAATCCGAGGTGGGCGTAATGGACCGGGAAGAGCTCCTCATCTGAAGACCCGGTGCAGCATACTGCCGGTGACGGGTGAGCCTCTTGTCGGAGACCGTCCGGAAGGTGAATTTCCCTCGTGCGGAGACCATAACCCACTCTTTGGAGGAGAGTGGAGGATCGAACTTGTGTCTGGGCCTATTCGTACACACACCTCCTTTTCTGTTCTATAGCCAAGGGAGTCCATGTTATGTGCTAAATAAAGGAGTGTTGGACTTTAACGGTGTGTGGCTCAAGTTTCTGGCAGACGAGGTTCTTGGAGACTCTTGGAGGGAGGATCCGATGCACAATACAGGCCCGAAGGTAAAGGAAGGCATTGCTAATACCACTTATACATCTGTGGTGGAAGCCAGGCGTAGCGCACCCTCTCCCTCCCCTATCATACCCCTAGACCAGAGACATTGCGAGCAGAACTTTTATAGAGGGGACGGGGAGAGGGGAGGAAGAGCCTGCTACACACACAAAAGGAGAGGGGGAGGAGGAGGATTCTGGCACTTTTGGAGGCATTGAAGCAGAGGAAGACATACATCAAACCATAACAGGTGGTTTTCATATTTTTGGGTACAAGGACTGTGCCATACATTACTGTATACACAATGAGTACCCTCAAGTTTTAAGCCCCACTGTTTTGCATACATACCTGCCACAAACGCTGCACATTCCACCTGTTTACTTTCCCACAGAAAACCTAATGCCGCGTACACACGATCGTTTTTCACACCGTTAAAAATGCAATTTTTTAAATTGGGCATTAAAAACGATCGTGTGTATGCTCCAGAGCATTTTTAACGACGTGAAAAATGGGCATTAAAAATTTCGAACATGCTCTATTTTTTCACGTCGTTTTTCATGTCGTTTTTTTTAACGTCGTGATAAACGGTAGTTTTGTATGCTTTTACGAGGGGAAAAAAATGTGCATGCTCAGAATAAAGTATGAGACGGGAGCGCTCATTCTGGTAAAACTAGCGTTCGTAATAGAGATAGCACATTCATCACGCTGTAACGGACTGAAAAGCACGAGGCTGAAAAGCGCGAATCGTCGCTCAACAAACTTTACTAACATGAAGGGTGGCGCCATCCGAAGGGAACTTCCCCTTTATAGTGCCGTCGTACGTGTTGTACGTCACTGCGCTTTGCTCGAGCGTCTTTTTTAATGAACGTGTGTATGCAAGACAGGCTTGAGAGGAAACAAAAAAAATCACGTCAAGAAAAACGTTGTTTTTTAAAATGACATTAAAAACGGTCGTGTGTACGCGGCATAAGGGAAACCGCCATGGAAAAAGAATACCCACAGCCCTGCAGTCTCCCTTCAATCTTCTCCTTGGGTCTGAGAAGAACAATAATCCATTTAAATGCTACAGTTTTGCTGTCAGTAGAAAGTTTAATACTCTGTAGATCAAGGTCAACAAGACTTGTCAATGTGACAGCAACCATAATTGAAATAGAACCCGAATAAGTCTGTTGCAAGAACAGGGTCATGAACTAAAATGTGCACTTTCATAGGAGAATGCTTAGAATTTTTTACAGAGGTATGCATGAGATGAGCTCATAAACACCCATAGGATCCTCTCCAGGTACTAGAATATCATACATATGTAGCGCTCAAACCTCTGTCTTTACCTGCATTTAATTAGGCTCCTCGCAGGCAGAGAGAGGCACACCGCACCACAAGCCCGTACCCTCCTGTGTGAGGAAGTTGAGCGGTGTTAGTTTTTTGGGGCCTGCTTGCGGCTAGTGTTATGATCCTCCCGAGAATGATTTTGCCTCTACCTTGAATAGAAGTCTTTATTTTTCCCCAGTAATGTAACTGTCCACACCAACTGAAAGTCCAACTTCTATATTTATTTCTCACGGATAATAAATAGTCTCTTTAACAGCAGACAGATTGGAACAAGACACAGGACAGCTTAGGTGGGTGGAGGTCCAGGCACAAACTCAAATGATTTCTTCAGACTGTTTAGGTTTCACAAACAGTTTTGGTGCACAATCTCTGCCACAGACCGTGAGGTTGGTCTCTGCCACAGACCGGGTGAATAAAAGTCACTGCCACTGACTTGAAGAACGGGTCACTGCCACTGACCTGGTGAATAGGGCCTTGCCCTATGAAGTCACTGCCACTGACTTGAAGCGAGTAGGGTCACTGCCACTGACCTGAATGAGTAGGGTCACTGCCACTGACCTGAAGAAGTACCTTCTTAAAGTATTTGGCCCATGTCAAGGAGAAAACCATCCCTCCGGAGAGTTACCAGAGGCCCTCACCGTCACCACGACTCTGCGCTGGGTCTTCGGAAAGGGTTACCTCCCTGGCCTCCTCATCTCAGATACGGGTCCCCTCGCAAGGCGGCACCCAGGGAGCTCTCGATCCCTAGTGGACCCCAGCCGAAGGTTGCTGGGCCCCGGGCCTTCAAATAGTACCTCATCCCAGACTGAAGGTGTCTGGGATGGAACAGGAACTCCACCTCCGGGCCTAAGGCACCCAGAGACGACCCTCCTCATGCCCAGGCCGAAGGCACCTGGGCGCGGACGAACCACACACACCCAGGCTGAAGGTGCCTGGGCATGGATGAACGAACCCCAATGGAAGATGTCCGCCCACTTTTATACCCTCTCCCGACAGGCACATCAGGTTCCCCGCCCTGCCGTACTACTGCCAAGAGGGGACACAAAAGGTGCAGCCCTGGATTGGCGGTTCAGGCCACAGGGAACTGTGCACCAACACTATCTCCCATTGACAGAAATGGTCCATTAACCCTAACAATCAATGTGTCTGAGCCTAATTACCACCCAGACACTACCCCTAAATTGAACACCCCGCTACACATATATAGTATCAGTTAAGTCATGACATCAGGAAACAATGTACTGTAGAAATACACTGGCACATTTGAACACATTCATTGGGGTTCATTTATTAAAGGAGTAGAGGATGTCCAAATGGCAACTTTATTGTTTAGTTAGGTAAATGAATAAAGGGAAGCTGCGTTTACTTAAATCAACCAGTCATGCAAATTTCTTTATATTTTAACATTCTCATGCTTATGCCCTGGTTCACACTGGTGCGTTTTGACATGCGATTTGGCATGTCAAATCGCATGTCAAAACGGCGGTATTTGCCGTAAATTGCCGGCAATGGCACCGTCCTAATCGGTGCAACGTCGCATCTGCGGCGCTGCACCGATTTCAAAAAGTAGTTTCTGTACTACTTTTTGCGATTTTGGCCCGCGATTTACATTGACATCTGCACAGATGTCTCTGTAATTGCGGCCAAAATCGGGACTAACCAGCAGGAGTGAAATCGTGCGAGTTCAGCTGAACTCGCACAGCTTCACTCTTGCAGCCCAGTGTGAACCTGGGCTATGACTGGGAGATCAGAGTGTGCATAGCTTCACTAAGGTAAATGAACATTACTTCTCCTTTAGTCCTTTATTAAATTATTTTAACCACTAACACAATTTGTGGGTGTAAAGATTTGCATTAAATCTCATGTATATTTTACCTAATATATAACAAAAAAGGAGCTGTGCACTATTAACTAAAAATAAAAATTAACTAGCATATAACATGGTATAGATAATGAAAAATATCACAATGATAGTGAATATCAAACAAGTCCCATGTGTGGTGACTCTGAGTTTAAAAAAGTAAACAAGTGAGTCCTCCAAAATAAACATAACATTTGGAACCAGTGAGTCCTCCAAAAAATAAATAATATGTGAGACCAGAACACGGAGTGTTGAGATCCTACTCCTGTGACTGTGGTAATAATTTTGACTGACAATTGTGAATCCACCACCATATAGAGTGCAAGCTTACCAGCTGCACAAGCTTTGATGCTTGTGACTCATACCTTGCCAGGGCCTTTTCCCCTGGAAGTTTCAGATGGATGGTAAATCAAACCTCAACAGTCTCCAGACACCACTAGCGAGCAGGTAATTTTGGAATACAATCAGGGACACAACGATCCAGTATCCTCACTCGGCGATAAAGTTCAAACCAACCCAAAGAAAAGGGAGGAAAGAATTGCCATAAGTAAAACCAAATGATATTTATTATATTAAAAACAGTACGATTACATGTGGGTAATATAGCTCCAGTATAAACCATAAGGTGGCCGGATACGATACGACGTGCTAAGATCGCTCCTCCCATCAGTACAGATCTTCTTCAGGGTATGGATCTCTCCCCAGTATAGATCTCCCCCAGTACAGATTGCCCCAATTTAGATCTTCCCCAAGTATAGATCTTCCCAATATAGGTCTCTCTCAAGTACAGATCCTCCACATATTAATCTCCCATCAAATAAAGATCTTCCCCCCAGTACAGCTCCCCGTAATACAGATTATGTCCCCAATAGTGTGAATTCCCCCTCCACTAATACAGCTCCCCCAGTACAGATCCCCTCAAACCAGTACAGGTACCCCCAGTGCACAATCCTTCTTACTCGTACAGCTGCCCCTGTACAAAAAACTCCTCCACAGCATTATAGCTCCAACCAGTACAAACCCTCTCACCAGTACAACTCCCCCTAGCACAGATCTCCCCACCACCAGTACAGCTTCCCCCAGTACAGAACCCCCGCCCCACTAGTAGAGCTTCTATCAGTACACATCATCCTCCTTCCACTGGTACAGCTCCACCCAACACAGCCCCCCCCCCACTAGTACAGCTCCACACTTTACAAATTCCTCCACCATCACAGCTCTTCCCAGTACATTCCCCCCTCCCCATCACTGCAGCTCCCCTCGGTACAGATCTCCCCCATTACAGATCTCTCCCCAACAGTGCAGCTCCTCTCATTACAGATCTTCCCCCGCCAGTCCAGCTGCCCCCAGTGCAGCCCCCCCCCCACAAGTACAGATCGCCCCCAATATAGCTCCTCAGCACAGATTTCCCCTCCGCCAGTATAAATTCCCCCGGTATAGATCCCCTTTCCCACTGCCCCACCACCACCACAAATCCAGCTTTTCCCAATACAGAGCTCCCCCACCAGTACAACTCTCCCCAGTACAGATCCCCCCCCAACCAGCACCCCCACCTATATACTGTATATATGTATAGCTATGGATCAATAATGCTGCTTTACTTTTTGTAACCTTATTGGAAATGTCAACAATGACAATGAATATTTGCATCCACTTGTCCACAGTTGTTTCACGAACCTATGCATGGAAATGCAGAACATTGCTATGTTCCAGTTCTCCTCTGACAATTGAAAACATGTGTTGTTTAGATGCTACTTGTAAGAGAAAATTACTAGACTGGATTGCAATGACTTCCTAGGCTAAAATAAAAATTTTGTAACGCTGCACGCAGCTGGTTAAGTGTCTACCGCTTTTCTTTTCTTTTTGTTTGGTTTTAGCGAACAAAAAAAACTGTTTATTTTTTAATTCTTTTTTATTCAGACATATCCTGTGATGTTGGCAGGCAGTTCTACCAAGTTCTATACCAGAAAAGCATTTGCTTTCCCTTTGTGATTTTTTACTTTTCAATCTCATGTTGTTTTCAAGCAAACTAAAGGTCAAGTGAAACGCTTTTGTTAAGCACTCTGCAGTATTAACTGTGATAAAATGGCCATTGTACATAAGTGTTCTTTAACCCTTTCAGATATATATAGCTTCATGTTTTATTTGTATAGTATATGTCATTGATGTGAATTATGTATGACCTTTGGCTTTTCGTGCTCTAATGCCACGTACACATGACTATTTTTCTCGTCGGGAAAAATGAAATTTTTTCTCTTTGATGAGAAAAACGACCGTGTGTGGGCTTTTGGTCATTTTTCCCGACGAGAAAAACGTCATTAATCACGACGAGAAAAATTAGAACATGCTCTAATTTTTCTCGTCGTGATTCACGGCATTTTTTTCCGCTGCAGTTTTCCCATAGGGAAACACTGCCGGGAGCCTACACACGGTCGTTTTTCTCGACCAAGAGAAAAAATTACGGGAAAAATGGCCGTGTGTAGGGGACCAAGCCGTTCTTCGTTTTTCCCGTCGATTTTCTCGACGGTGTTTTCACCGTCGAGAAAATCGATCATGTGTACGCGGCATTATAGGCACTTTCATCTTTCTTGCACTTTTTTGCTGCCATGTCTATACTTATTTCAAGTTGCATGGTACCAGGGACAATTTAATATAACATTACCTTCTGATATGATTCACTTGTTCCAAAGTTTCATGTGACGAGGTTCAACAGTAGTCAAATTAAAGGAATTTGTTCCCCATTTACCGTAATCTTCCATGAAAAAGTATTTTTTTCGGCATATTGCAATAATCAGAATATAAAGCTGCAAAAAAGCATGGCCCATAATAGCCATTATCTCCAATAATTAGACATATTTCTAAAAATAATGCACAATATTATATTCCTTTGAATTGGCCTCCTCGTCTCAATTTTTTCTAGGGTTAGCCATTTTTTAAAACCATTACGCTGTTCAACGGACACCATGGTAAGTGTGTGTGACGCAGAGAAAGACAGTTAAAGTCAATTAAATAAATAATAATACATAAAATAATACTGGAATCCTCTTCCACTTCTCCATGACGACATCACGGAATTAGTGGATGTTAAAAACCTTGCGCTCCTCCACCTTCCGTTTGAGGATGCCCCACAGATGGTCAATAGGGTTTAGGTCTGGAGACATGCATGGCCTGTCCATCACCATTACCCTCAGCTTCTTTAGCAAGGCAGTGATCGTCTTGGAGGTGTGTTTGGGGTCATTATCATGTTGGAATACTGCCCTGCGGCCCAGTCTCTGAAGGGAGGGGATCATGCTCTGCTTCAGTATGTCACAGTACATGTTGGCATTCATGGTTTTCTTAATGAACTGTAGCTTCTCAGCACTCATGCAGCCCCAGACCATGACACTACCACCACTATGCTTGACAGTAGGCAAGACATACTTGTTTTTGTACACTTCACCTCGTTGCTGCCACACACGCTTGACACCATCTGAACCAAATAAGTTCATCTTCGTCTCATCAGACCACAGGACATGGTTCCATTAATCCATGTCCTTAGTCTGCTTGTCTTCAAAAAATTGTTTACGGGCTTTCTTGTGCATCATCTTTTTAGAAGAGGCTTCCTTCTTGGATGACAGCCATGCAGACCAATTTAATGCAGTGGGCAGCGTATGGTCTGAGCACTGACAGGCTGACTCCCCCCCACCACTTCAACCTTTGCAGCAATGCTGGCAGCGCTCATACATCTATTTCCCAAAGACAACCTCTGGATATGACGCTGAGCACATGCACTCAACTTCTTTGGTCGACCATGGCGAGGCCTGTTCTGAGTGGAACCTGTCCTGTTAAACCGCTGTATGGTCTTGGCCACCGTGCTGCAGCTCATTTTCAGGGTCTTGGAAATCTTCCTATAGCCTAGGACAGGGATATGCAATTAGCGGACCTCCAGCTGTTGCCAAACTACAAGTCCCATGAGGCATAGCGAGACTCTGACAGCAGCAAGCATGATACCCAGAGTCAGAGGCATGATGGGACTTGTAGTTTTGCAACAGCTGGAGGTCCGCTAATTGCATATCCCTGGCCTAGGACATCTTTATGTAGAGCAACAATTCTTTTTTTTCAGATCCTCAGAGAGTTCTTTGCTATGAGGTGCCATGTTGAACTTCCAGTGACCAGTATGAGAGAGTGAGAGCGATAACATGAAATTTAACACACCTGCTCCCTATTCTAACCTGAGACCTTGTAACACTAACGAGTCACATGACACCGGGGAGGGAAAATGACTAATTGGGCCCAATTTGGACATTTTCATTTAGGGGTGTACTCACTTTTGTTGCCAGCAGTTTAGACAAAAATGGCTATGTGTTAAGTTATTTTGAGGGGACAGCAAATTTACACTGTTATACAAGCTGTAGACTCTATTATTACTATTACTATCTTACATTGTAGCAAAGTGATAATAAAAAATTTACAAAAATGTGAGTGGTGTACTCATTTTGTGATATACTGTATATATATATATATATATATATATATATATATATATATAAAGAGGAACACAGGAACAGGCAGGATCAACCAGGTATTGTAAAATATTGCAAGGATTAAATAACAATGCAAGATCACTATGCACCTTAGCATGCCATAAAGGGACAGGAACTTCCACATCACAGTAGTGAAAATTAAGCTCATTTTGTTTTCCTGTAAGTATATGTGCATTTATTACTTTTTGTAAAAGGTGGACTTAGCTCTTAAATGACCAGTAAGGGCATTTATCACAAATTTTTTATTCTCATCAAACTAAACACTGAAACAATGACAAACATAATGTTTGTGTATATAATATGCTCCTGTATATTTTCAGTAAGTTTTGATACAAATACTGTTAAATGGGAAAGATTAGCATATAAAATGTAACACAATAATTCTGATTACATAAAAATCTAACGATGAGATCCATTTAATTTTCCTAATCTATGTTTCATCTTGAAAAGAGGAAAAAAAGAATGCCTTTTAGAGAACTATGCTTTTTGGATTTTATTGATTCAGCCTCACAACTGCTTCATTTCTGTCTCAATAACGGTATAGAGAGGCAAATATTAACAATGACGATCAATACATCTTTATGTTCACTAAAAACCAAATCTATTTTCGTACAGTTACATAACTTAAGTGGATTTTGCTTTTATCTATGTTTTCAAAGAAGCAGTTAAACATAAAATAGAGAGATCCCGCATATGAATGCTCTGCAAAGCAGGAACATAGCGCATGATACAGAAGGTTCTGCTACAACCCTAATTACGTTTAGCAGCAATGAACTTATACTTCATCTGGAGGAAACTGGGGCAAACAAAGTTGGAGCGCTGATGTAAAGGAACACAAGATCTAATTTAGGTCCTTGGGAGAGAATCTAAGCAATCATTTTCGAATGCGCAAAGAAAGCTATAGAAATAGAATTCCTTAAATGTCTGAGAGCATTAGATTTGTGTCTGATACACTGGCAATGTTAAAAGTGTTGTTTAATAATTGCACAATGTATAAGGTACGAACAACCACTGCCTTAAACCTTGGAACATTAAAGTCACATAAAGTTAAGAAATATGGAATGGTTTTGTTGTAGCTTTTGACAACTTTGGCTTTAATTATTAAAAATATTAACATACATCTGGAGTGCTACAAGGGATAATTTTATTATTATACAGGATTTTTTATAGCACCAAGAATTTACGCAGTTCTTTACAATATAAAGGGGGTCAGTACAATGCAATTACAATACAGTTCAATAAAGAAGGAATAGGAGGACCCTGCTCATGGAGCTTACAATCTAAGGGGGGGTGGTACAAAGGGTATTAGCTGCGGAGGGTGATCTGATGGAAGTGACTCAAGTACAGTTCTTAGGTGGAGATGGGGTAGGCTTCCCTGAATAAATTTGTTTTCAAGGATTGGCTAAAGGCGGACAGGGTAGTAGCTGACCAGACATACTGGGGTAGGGGGTTCCAGAGGATGGGAGAAGTTCTGGAAAAGTCCTGGGGGTGAGTATGGGAGTAGGTAACTAGAGAGCAAGATGTCTTGAGAGGAGCAGAGAAGACGATTTGGGCGATATCTGATGAGGCTGGTGATGTAGCTGGGAGCGATGAAGTGGATGGTTTTGTTTTGTATGTTGTGATTAGTATTTTGATAGAATAAAGGTGGATAAAGTACCTAGACCAGATGGCATACACCCACGGATCCTAAAAGAATTGAGCGCTGTCGTTTCAAAGCCATTGTTTATAATATTTAGGGACTCTTTAATGACTGGAATGGTACCACTGGATTGGGGTGGTGCCCATATTTAAAAAGGGATCAAAGTCTTTACCAAGTAACTATAGACCTGTTAGTTTAACTTCTATCATCGTGAAGATACTGGAGAGATTAATAAAAGACCACATAGACAAGTTCTTGCTGGAAAAAAAAAGTTTAAGCAACAGACAGCATGGATTCATGAAAGACAGAAATGGTCAGACAAACCTGATTTCTTTTTATGAGGAGGTAAGTAAAACCTATACTTAAATGTATATAATGTGATTGTGACTAAGGCCTATGTAAGAGGCTGAAACGCATCAATAATTACAAGTATTGATTCCTTTTATTGGATGGATTTAATAAAATCGAATATGTTTTATTTTTGAGACATCGTGATTTATTTATTTTCTCTTTGATTGGACTTTTGAATGCCTGAGTACTGGGGCCATCTGAGCACTTGAGTCTCTATCTCATCCTGTTTATCATTAAGGGCTATTTTGGGGTAGCCGCACTATTTCAATAGATGTAAAGATAATTGTCCCCGGAACCAGTGTGTGCCCCCCGAGCCCACCCAGTTGCACTCCGAGCCCTCCCAGCCAATCAGGAAGCGGGTCGTGAGACCCGGCAACTGATTGGCTGAAAGGACAGGCGATCCTATTGGATGCCTAGGAGGAGGAGAGATGAGACCCATGGCGGAAGCCAGTGTGATGCAGAGGAGGAGGAGACGCCTGTCTGCCGTCCGCGCAGCGCTGGCTGCCCGCAACCTAGATGGGGTAAGTGCTGGGTGATCGACCGCCGTGAGACCCCTGGGGGGTGCCACTGGCTAACCGGAGGGGGTGGTTGTTTGCCCCCCCTCCCATAAAAAAACTCACCAGCCTCCACAGCCCTAAACAGTGTTCTCATTGCAAGTTTTACCCACACCTTTTGTTCTGGAAACAACTCAAAAATTTTGGACTACTACTCACTTTTTTTTTTGGTGACAATGGACACCAATACAAACAGAGAGGTAAATCTCCCAAATGGAGACAGAATTAGAAACTTTGCATAGGTTCTAACCCTTCCCCCATTCTATCTAAAAACTAAAATAAAAGGTTTTGCCTAGAAATACTTTCAAATAAACCCTCAATTAAAAATAATTAAAAAATTATATAGTGCTACAGACCTCAGCACTTAACAGATTAGAAATATTGTTCTTGTTTCCAGCCTACGGTTGCCTCACATTTGATGTCTTCAAAACACCCTTGTCTGGTTCCTGTCTTTAGGTGTCTCAGTCCCTTTACAGATTCCCATGGAGCCACCTTTGCTATCCCTGCTGCCACAATGCATGACTTTTCTTACCTCCATAGAAGGAGATAGTCCCAGTAGTAAGCCACCATATTTCTTCCCTCCTTCCTGTGAGTTACTAACATTGGCTGGAGCCTTCACTGCCTGTAGTGCACTGTGCATGTGAAGTTTTGGGAAGAGGTGCTGTGAACCTGGAGCTGGAGGTGGTGCTATGTGTATGGTGCCCACATTTCAAAATTCTAAAATATGGATTGGGGGATGATTGATATGTGGCAGATTTAATTAAAAACAATGGAGGTTTTAATACTACTCTTACTTATAACAGTCAAAGAGACTTTGATCTCTAATAATTCAAGGTATTCCTCCTAGAAACTTTTGCTAGGCAAACAATTTCAACTAGGCATTTAAAAAAAGAACTTGTCAGCAGCTTTTCACTTATCAATTGTTAAATGCATTACCTGTACCTCTTGGTAAAACATGCCTGCCCAACCTTCTGCAATCACATTGCAGGCCACATTTTAATGCTCACTAAGAATAGAATACCCAGCCTATGTGGGCAAAGTTTTTTTACAAACACATTGGAACATAGTTTGTACTTTTGCTGTTTTCTATGAAACAGCTTCAGTTGGTTAACCACTTAACGACCGCTCACTGTATATATACGTCGGCAGAATGGCACCGACAGGCACAATCATGTAGAGCATACGTGATCGCCTTTGTACAGTTGGGGGGTCCGATCGGACCCCCCTCCTATACAGTGAGCGTCCGTTTATCGTTGGGGAGCGATCAGAGATGAGGGGGTGACCATTCGATTTCGGCCACCCCCTCGCGATCGCTCCCGGCGAATGAAAATGCTTCCTCCGCCATGTGATGTAAACACAGGCAGGAGGAAGTGATGTCATCTCCCTCGCGGCGGTCTTTTCGATTCCGGCGCCGAGGAGAGAAGAAGCAGGTTAGTGCACCAACAGTCCACTGACACATAGGTACACATAGGCACACATTTCACCCCCCAGTCACCCCCAGATCACCCCCCAGGTCACCCCCCAGCCCCCAATCACAGTGTCACTGATTGCAGTGATCATTTATTTTACTGATCACTGCATTTAGTGTCATCTGTGATAGTAAAAAGTTGCAGGGCAGTTAGGATTAGGCCCCTTTAGGTCCAGGGTAGCCCCCTAACCCCCCCTAATAAAGGTTTAACCCCTTTATCGCCCCCCAGGTAACCCTTTCACCCCCTAACGCCAGCGTCACAAAGCGATCGTATTTTCGATCGCTGTATTTAGTGTCGGTGGTGCCCTAGATAGCCAGTTATTTATTTTTAGTTTCGCCGCAGGTTTTTAGAGCGTCAGGTACCCCCATATATTATTTTAACCCCCTGATTGCCCCTAGAGTTAACCCTTTCACCAGTGATCACCGTATAAGCGTCACTGGTGACACTGGTTACCCAGTTAGTTATTTAGTTATTTAGGTAACCCGTCAGGTTTTTATATAGCGTCGGGTACCCCCATATTTAACCTAATAAAGGTTTTAACCCCCTGATTGCCCCTAGTTAACCCTTTCACCAGTGATCACCATATAAAGGTTACGGGTGACGCTGGTTGGTTAGTTTGCTTTTTATAGCATCAGGGCACCCGCCGTATATAACCCAATAAAGGTTTAACACCCTGATCGCCCGGCGGGTGAGATCAATTAGGTTTTAGTGCCAGAGAGGGTCTGCGTCGCCCCAGGCAGCGTTAGGTTAGTGCCAGTAATTCTAACACCCACGCGCAAAGCATACACCTCCCTTAGTGGTATAGTATCTGATCAGATCTATACTAGCGTCCCCAGCGGTTTAGGGTTCCCAAAAACGCAGTGTTAGCGGGATCAGCCCAGATAACTGCTAGCACCTGCGTTAAGCCCCTCCGCCCAGCCCAGCCCACCCAAGTGCAGTATCGATCGATCACTGTCACTTACCAAACACAAAACACATAACTGCAGCGTTCGCAGAGACAGTCCTGATCCCTGCGACCGCTAACAGTTTTTTTTGTAGCGTTTGATATATTTGCTGACGACAGTCAGGTGCTTTTTTTCCTGTGAATCTTACTAGTGTACCCCTAAATTTAGAGCCCAAAATGGCAAGTCGAAGGTACACTAGTAAAGAGGCCTACGAGATTCTGAGCATGACAGATAGTGAAGAGGAGGTCACGTATCTGTCAGATTCAGGCTCAGAATATCTTCCCGTAGAAGACAGTGACGTCAGCGGCCCCACGTCAGATAGCTCTGATGACGAAGTTGAGGTCCCTGCTAAGGTCAGGCGTACCCGATCTTCTGAGGTTGTTGAGGAGCAAGAACCGCAGGGCTCTCGTATCATGGAGCAGAGTAGTACTAGCGCCGCTATTCCTTCTGGTGAATTGGCAAGCACCAGCGGCCTAGTACAGCCTGGGCGTACATCCAGCACTGCAGTATCACTTGGTGACGTGGCGAGTCCCATAAGTGCAGTTCAAGCTGGCGAGGTGGCAAGCACAAGTAGTGTCCCGCTGCCACCAATAAGAAGACAAAGGCAGGCCCGTCGTACCCATAGTGCTCTTCCTGCAGAATTCGCCTATCCTGATTGGGTCCCCACCACTTCTGCAGAACCCGTACTTCCCCCATTCACTGCCCAACCCGGTATTCAGGTGGAAACAGCTGATTTTATGCCAATCGATTTTTATTCGCTGTTTTTCACGGAAGATCTCTATAGATCTATTGTGGACCAGAGTAATTTATATGCTGGTCAATTCATCGCCGCTAATCCCCAGTTGCCTTCCATTGCCAAAGATTGGAAACCAATTACGGTTTCCGAATTTAAGACCTTTCTGGGCCTTTCCCTCAACATGGGCACACATAAATTCCCGTCATTGCGTGCTTATTGGTCCACGCACCCAATTGACCACATACCCGTGTTCTCTGCCTCCATGCCCAGGAAATGATACGAGCATATTTTGCGGTTCATGCACTTCAACGACAATGAACTTTGTCGTCCACGTGGGGACCCTGAATACGACCGGCTCTATAAAATTCGGCCCCACTTCAACAAACGTTTTGCAGCCTTGTTTATTCCCGATCAAGCTGTCTGCGTTGATGAGTCCCTGATGAAATTTTCTGGCCGCTTGGCTTTCAAGCAGTACCTTCCCAGCAAGCGTGCCAGATACGGGGTCAAGCTCTATAAGTGCTGTGACAGGGCAACAGGCTATGTATGGAGTTTTATGGTTTATGAGGGAAAAGATAGTCAGGTTGAGCCGGTCAACTGCTTACTGATTACATAGGGAGCGCTGGCAAGATAGTGTGGAACTTGGTGTCACCCTTATTTGGAAAGGGGTACCACTTGTATGTGGACAATTATTACATGAGCGTGCCACTGTTTAGTCACTTGTTTAATCATCAGATTGGAGCATGTGGCACCGTGCGACCTAATCGCCGGGGCTTTCCCCAGCGGCTTGTAGATGCCCGTCTTAGGCTGGGGGAGAGAGCCTGCGTAAAGTGTAAGAACTTGCTCGCTATGAAGTGGAGGGACAATAAGAATGTTTTCCTTCTTACCTCCCTTCATGCAGACACGACAGTCCAAATTCGTAGGGCGACTGGTGTTGTGGAGAAACCCCTCTGTGTCCACGAATATAACAAAAATATGGGAGGGGTGGACCTCAACGACCAGTTGATGGCGCCGTATCTAATTGACCGTAAGGTGAGACGCTGGTACAAAAAGTGTCTCTATCCTTATTCCAATTGGCTTTGCTGAACGCTCATGTGCTATACAGAGCTTCAGGCAGGACTTTATCTCTTCTAAAATTCCAGAATGAGATAGTCACAGAACTCCTGTATCCAGGCGGTTCTGCACCTCACCATCCCCTACCAAATGCAGTAAGCCGGCTGCATGAGAGGCATTATACGTATCTCCTCCCGAGTACCCCTACCCAACGAACCCCCAAAAAAGATGTCGTGTCTGTAGCAAGCGCGGATTTAGGCGTGACACCCGTTATTATTGTCCACTCTGTCCTGACAAACCTGGTCTTTGCCTTGGTGAATGTTTTGAACGCTACCACTCAAAAGTGAAGTTTTAGCGTAGGGTACAGCATTTCACAGACTAGGACACACTTACACAGGGTCTCCCAAGATGCCATTACATTTTGAGAGACCCGAACCATTACAGTTGTTAAAGTTTAAAAAAAAAAGTGTAAAAAAGAAAAAAAAAACGTAAAAAACAAAAACACAAAAAAAATATAAAAGAAAAAAACCAAAAATAGTTGTTGTTTTATTGTTCTCTCTCTCTCTCTCTCTATTTTCTCTCTATTGTTCTGCTCTTTTTTACTGTATTCCATTCTGCAATGTTTTATCATGCTTGCTTTTCAGGTATGTAATTTTTTTTTCAGGTGCGCCATTCAACTGCAGCGCGGAATTATTTATCTTGACAGCAACAGCGTTTGCTCCCACGATACATAAAGCCGTGACTCCAGTGCCGTAGTAGGTGATTTCACCACCACAGTTAAAAAAAAAGAGCATATATGCCGAAGCATGGGGGCAGCAGGGGCGGAGGAGCGATTTTGCTCCTAATGCCGCGTATATACGGTCGAAATTCCGACGGAGGCTTGCCCGTGGAAAAGTTTGACCGTGTGTACGCGGCATAACCTTTTATGCCGCGTACATACGGTCGAAATTTCGACAAAGGCTTGCCCGTGGAAAAGTCCGACCGTGTGTACGCGGCATAACTTTTTTGCGGGAGGATGCCCCCATGCTTCGGCATATATATATTTTAGGCACAGGTTGCGTTAAAAAAATGTTTTATTTTTTACTAGGTTTTGTTTTGGTATTTGCTTTGCAGGTATGGTATGTTAAGGTCTTACTGTTGTACTGTAATGTTACTTTGTTTTAATGTTAACCATCATTTGCTTAGCAGGTACGCCATTCAGTTGCATCGCGGATTTATTTATCTTGACAGCAACAGCGTTTGCTCCCACGATACATAAAGCTGTGACTCCAACGCTGTAGGAGGTGATTTCACCACCACAGTTAAAAAAAGAGCATATATGCCGAAGCATGGGGGCAGCAGGGGCGGAGGAGCGATTTTGCTCCTAATGCCGCGTATATACGGTTGAAATTCCGACGGAGGCTTGCCCGTGGAAAAGTTCAACCGTGTGTACGCGGCATAACCTTTTATGCCGCGTACATACGGTCGAAATTCCGATGAAGGCTTGCCCGTGGAAAAGTCCGACCGTGTGTACGCGGCATAACTTTTTTGCGGGAGGATGCCCCCATGCTTCGGCATATATGCCCATCATTAGAAGTGGGTGGATGAAGGGAGGTATTCTAATGGTGGGCATACCCACCGATCAATCTCTTTTTTTCGTTCAGCCAACAGGCTGCATGAAAAAAAAGATTACAATACATGTCCAACAAGGACCAGCAACGTACTGGTATGTTGCTGGACTTTGAATGTTTATACCAGAATGATGCCTGCAGGTTTAGGTATCATCTTGGTATCATTCTTTTCAGCCAGTGGCCGGCTTTCATGTAAAAGCAATTCTAGCAGATAATTAGCCTCTAGACTGCTTTTACAAGCAGTGGGAGGGAATGCCCCCCCCCCCGGATATAAACACCGCCATTGGGAAATTGGGAAAGCATTTTATCACACCGATCTTGGTGTGGTCAGATGCTTTGAGGGCAGAGGAAAGATCTAGGGTCTAACCCCCCATTTTTTTTCAAAAAAAGAGTACCTGTCACTACTTATTGCTATCATAGGGGATATTTACATTCCCTGAGATAACAATAAAAAAAAAAAAAAATATGGAAGGAACAGTTTAAAAATAAAATAAAAAAGCAAAATAAATACTAAAAAAAAAAAAAAAAAAAAAAAAAAAGCACCGCTGTCCCCCCCTG
Organism: Rana muscosa; assembly: GCA_029206835.1. Classification (NCBI taxonomy): domain Eukaryota; kingdom Metazoa; phylum Chordata; class Amphibia; order Anura; family Ranidae; genus Rana; species Rana muscosa. The sequence goes on along the minus strand of CM055118.1, from coordinate 526,850,695 downwards.
CTCTTGCGCAAAGGCGAACGCAAGCGTCGGTCTAGCGTCATATGTAAACAGCAGTTGCATCATGCATGTGAGGTATCACCGCGAAGGTCAGATCGAGTGCAGTAATTTTAGCAGTAGACCTCCTCTGTAAATCTAACGTGGTAACCTGTAAAGGCTTTTAAATGCTTTTAAAAATGAATGTAGTTTCTCGCCGCTGCGCGTTTGTGCGCAATTTTAAAGCATGTCGTGTTTGGTATCCATGTACTCGGCCTAAGATCATCTTTTTTATTTCATCAAACATTTGGGCAATATAGTGTTTTTTAGTGCATTAAAAATAAAAAAAAGTGTGTTTTTCCCCCAAAAAATGTGTTTGAAAAATCGCTGCGCAAATACTGTGTGGAAAAAAAAAATGCAACACCCACTATTTTAATCTGTAGGGCCTTTGCTTTAAAAATATATATAATGTTTGGGGGTTCAACATAATTTTCTTGCAAAAAAAAAAATTTTTCATGTAAACAAAAAGTGTCAGAAAGGGCTTTGTCTTCAAGTGGTTAGAAGAGTGGATGATGTGTGACATAAGCTTCCTAATGTTGTGCATAAAATGCCAGGACAGTTCAAACCCCCCCAAATAACCCCATTTTGGAAAGTAGACACCTCAAGCTATTTGCTGAGAGGCATGTTGAGGCCATTGAATATTTTTTTTTGTCCCAAGTGATTGAATAATGACAAAAAGAAAAAAAAAATGTACAAAAAGTTGTCACTAAATTATATATTGCTCAAACATGCCATGGTTATATGTGGAATTGCACCCCAAAATACATTCTGCTGCTTCTCCTGAGTACGGGGATACCACATGTGTGAGACATTTTGGGAGCCTAGCCGCGTACAGGACCCCGAAAACCAAGCACCGCCTTCAGGATTTCTATGGGTGTAAATTTTTGATTTCACTCCTCACTGCCTATCACAGTTTCGGAGGCCATGGAATGCCCATATGGCACAAAACCCCCCCAAAATGACCCCATTTTGGAAAGTAGACACCCCAAGCTATTTGCGGAGAGGTATGTTGAGTATTTTGCAGATCTCGCTTTTTGTCACAAAGTTTTAAAAATTGAAAAAAAAAAAAATATGACTTTCTTCATTTTCAAAAACAAATGAGAGCTGTAAAATACTCACCATGCCTCTCGGCAAATAGCTTGGGGTGTCTACTTTCCAAAATGGGGTCATTTGTGGGGGTTTTGGGCTATTTTGGCATTTTATGGCCTTCAAAACTGTGATAGGTAGTGAGGAGTGAAATCAAAAATTTGTGCCCTTAGAAATCCTGAAGGCGGTGCTTGGTTTTCGGGGGCCCGTACGCGGCTAGGCTCTCAAAAAGTCCCACACATGTGGTATCCCCGTACTCAGGAGAAGCAGCCAAATGTATTTTGGGGTGCAATTCCGCATATAACCATGGCATGTTTGAGCAATATATCATTTAGTGACAACTTTTTGTACATTTTTCTTTTTTTTTTCTTTTTGACATTATTCAATCACTTGGGACAAAAAAAAAAAAATATTCAATGGGCTCAAAATGCCTCTTAGCAATTTCCTTTGGGTGTCTACTTTCCAAAATGGGGTCATTTTGGGGGGTTTTGTGCTATCTTGGCATTTTATGGCCTTCAAAACTGTGATAGGTAGTGAGGAGTGAAATCAAAAATTTATGCCCTTAGAAACCTTGAAGGCGGTGCTTGGTTTTTGGGGTCCCGTACGCGGCTAGGCTCCCAAAAAGTCCCACACATGTGGTATCCCCATACTCAGGAGAAGCAGCAGAATGTATTTTGGGGTGTAATTTCACATATGCCCATGGCATGTGTGAGCAATATATCATTTAGTGACAACTTTGTGCAAAAAAAACAAAGTTTGTCATATTCCCGCAACTTGTGGCAAAATATAAAATATTCCATGGACTGAACATGCCTCTCAGTAAATAGATTGGGGTGTCTACTTTCCAAAATGGGGTCATTTGGGGGGGTTTTGTGCTATTTTGGCATTTTATGGCCTTCGAAACTGTGATAGGTAGTGAGGAGTGAAATCAAAAATTTACGCTCTTAGAAATCCTGAAGGCGGTGCTTGGTTTTTGGGGCCCCGTACCCGGCTAGGCTCCCAAAATGTCCCACACATGTGGTATCCCCGTACTCAGGAGAAGCAGCAGAATGTATTTTGGGGTGCAATTCCACATATAACCATGGCATGTGTGAGCAATATATCATTTAGTGACAACTTTTTGTACATTTTTTTATTTTTTTATTTTTGTCATTATTCAATCATTTGGGACAAAAAAAAATATTCAATGGGGTCAACATGCCTCTCAGCAAATAGCATGGGGTGTCTACTTTCCAAAATGGGGTCATTTGGGGGGGTTTTGTGCCATCTTGGCATTTTATGTCCTTCAAAACTGTGATAGGTAGTGATAGGTAGTGAGGAGTGAAATCAAAAATGTATGCCCTTAGAAACCTTGAAGGCGGTGCTTGGTTTTTGGGGTCCCGTACGCGACTAAGCTCCCAAAAAGTCCCACACATGTGGTATCCCCGTACTCAGGAGAAGCAGCAGAATGTATTTTGGGGTGTAATTTCACATATGCCCATGGCATGTGTGAGCAATATATCATTTAGTGACAACTTTGTGCAAAAAAAATAAAGTTTGTCATATTCCCGCAACTTGTAGCAAAATATAAAATATTCCATGGACTAATCATGCCTCTCAGTAAATAGCTTGGGGTGTCTACTTTCCAAAATTGGGTCATTTGGGGGGGTTTTGTGCTATTTTGGCATTTTATGGCCTTCGAAACTGTGATGGTAGTGAGGAGTGAAATCAAAAATTTGCGCCCTTAGAAATCCTGAAGGCGGTGCTTGGTTTCCGGGGTCCCGTACGTGGCTAGGCTCCTAAAAAGTCCCACACATGTGGTATCCCCGTACTCAGGAGAAGCAGCAGAATGCATTTTGGGGTGCAATTCCACATATAACCATGGCATGTGTGAGCAATATATCATTTAGTGACAACTTTTTGTAATTTTTTGTAATTTTTTTTGTCATTATTCAATCACTTGGGACAAAAAAAAAATATTCAATGGGCTCAACATGCCTCTCAGCAATTTCCTTGGGGTGTCTACTTACCAAAATGGGGTCATTTGGGGAGGGTTTTGTACTGCCCTGCCATTTTAGCACCTCAAGTAATGAGATAGGCAGTCATAAATTAAAAGCTGTGTAAATTCCAGAAAATGTACCCTAGTTTGTAGACGCTATAACTTTTGCGCAAACCAATAAATATACGCTTATTGACATTTTTTTTTACTAAAGACATGTGGCTGAATACATTTTGGCCTAAATGTATGACTACAATTGAGTTTATTTGATTTTCCTTATAACAAAAATTAGAAAATATCATTTTTTTTCAAAATTTTCGGGCTTTTTCCGTTTATATCGCAAAAAAGAAAAATCGCAGAGGCAATCAAATACCATTAAAAGAAAGCTCTATTTGTGGGAAGAAAAGGACGCAAATTTCGTTTGGGTACAACATTGCATGTCCGCACAATTTACAGTTAAAGCAGCGCAGTGCAAAATTCTGAATTCACCTCTGGTCCTTTAGCTACCAAATGGTCCGGGGCTTAAGTGGTTAATGCATAATTTTATCATGAATGATATTGAAATTGTATTTGGATATGCCATAAATCAATCTGTGTATGGCCAACACAGGAATCACATGCAATACTCATGTAACCACAATAAATTACAGTTTACAAAACTTTCTCTTTTTTTTACTATGAACAGGTGAATGCAATTTATAGCTATTAACTTTTCTAACATAACATTGACTCATTCCGAGGACAAAAAGTAGGACTTAGGCCTGGTTCACACTGGGGCGACAAACGCTCCGACATTGGGAGCTCATGTCGCATGACGTGTGAAAATCAATGTTTCCCTATGGGAGCCGTCCTAACTGGTCCGACACATGTCGGTCCGACTTTGAAAATGCTCCCTGTACTACTTTGGTCCGACTTTGATCCAACTTCAGCCCATTGACTATCATTGAAGTCGGATCAAAGTCGGACCGCAGTCTTGCATGGTCCGACTTTGGCATGCGACTTGTGCTGTACTGCTCTTGAGGGGGAACTCCAGGCCAAATTTTAAATAAAAACCGGCGTGGGTTCCCCTCCAGGGGCATACCAGGCCCTTGGGTCTGGTCTGGATTTGAACGGGCGCCCCTACGCCAAAAAAACGGCGTGGGGGTCCCCCCAAGACCCAAACCAGACCCTTATCCGAGCACACAACCTGGCAGGCCGCAGGGGAAGAGGGGGGGACGAGAGAGCGCCCCCCCCTCCCTCCTGAACCGTACCAGGCCGCATGCCCTCAACATGGGGGGTTTGGTGCTCTGGGACCTCTTCCCGACAACCTTGGCCGTTGGTTGTCGGGGGTCTGCGGGCGGGGGGCTTATCGGAATCCGGGAGCCCCCTTCAATAAGGGGTCCCCGGATCCCGCCCCCACCCTATGTGAATGAGTATGGGGTACATCGTACCCCTACCCATTCACCTGGTGGACAAAAAATTGCAATAAAAAAACACTACACGGGTTTTCAAAGAAATTTATTGCACAGCTCCGGGGGTCTTCTTCCGACTTCCGGGGGTCTTCTTCCGACTTCCGGGGGTCTTTTCCGACTTCGAGGGTCTCCGGTGTCGTCTCCCGCTCTCCGGTTCTTTCTTCCGCCGGGCCTCCGCTAACTTCTTTTTAGCTCTCTTGCTAACAGAGGCCCGGTCTTCCCGTTTTCTCGTCCGGCTCTCCGTTGTCCTTCTGCCGGCCCCTCCACTAACTTCTTCGTAGCTCTTTCTCTAGTGGAGGGGCCGGGCTTCCCGTCGCCGTCGGCTTCTTCTTCCCTCTTCTCCTCCTCGATGTTGACGCATCGCTTCTTCCCGCTGTAATACTGGCTCTCCGCTCCGCTCCGCATTAATATAGGCTTCTCATGACGTCACAGTCACATGTTCCAGGGCACATGGCCCCGGAGCATGTGACTGTGACGTCATGGGAACATGTGACTGTGACGTCATGAGAAGCCTATATTAATGCGGAGCGGAGGGGAGAGCCAGTATTACAGCGGGAGGAGGCGACGCGTCAACATCGAGAAGGAGAAGAGGGAAGAAGAAGCCGACGGCGACAGCGACGGGAAGCCCGGCCCCTCCACTAGCGAAAGAGCTACGAAGAAGTTAGTGGAGGGGCCGGCAGAAGAACAACGGAGAGCCGGATGAGACAACGGGAAGACCGGGCCTCTGTTAGCAAGAGAGCTAAAAAGAAGTTAGCGGAGGCCCGGCGGAAGAAAGAACCGGAGAGCGGGAGACGACACCGGAGACCCTCGAAGTCGGAAAAGACCCCCGGAAGTCGGAAGAAGACCCCCGGAGCTGTGCAATAAATTACTTTGAAAACCTGTGTAGTGTTTTTTATTGCAATTTTTTTCCACCAGGTGAATGGGTAGGGGTACGATGTACCCCATACTCATTCACATAGGGTGGGGGGGCCGGGATCCGGGGGCCCCCTTATTAAAGGGGGCTCCCGGATTCCGATAAGCCCCCGCCCGCAGACCCCGACAACCAACGGCCAGGGTTGTCGGGAAGAGGCCCTGTCCTCATCAACATGGGGGCAGGGTGCTCTGGGGTGGGGGGGCCGCAGGTCGCCCCCCTGCCCCAGAGCACCAAACCCCCCATGTTGAGGGCATGCGGCCTGGTACGGTTCAGGAGGGAGGGGGGCCGCTCTCTCGTCCCCCCTCTTCCCCTGCGGCCGGCCAGGTTGCGTGCTCGGATAAGGGTCTGGCCGTTTTTTCGGCGTAGGGGCGCCTGTTCAAATCCAGACCAGACCCAAGGGCCTGGTATGCCCCTGGAGGGGAACCCGCGCCGTTTTTTTAATTTAAAATTTGGCCTGGAGTTCCCCTTCAAGATTCATACCAAACACAGTGCCTGATATTGGCGGGGATCCAAGTCGGATCCCCGTTCATTGAAAGTCGGACATATGTCGGCTTCATGTCGCAGGGCAAAGTCGGATCCAAAGTAGGACAGATGTCGTGTCGCACTAGTGTGAACCCGGCCTTAAAATGAACCTATCTTAGACTTGTGCACAACGGAAAAATTCGTTCCGTTTCGGTTCGTTTCTTTCCGGTCCTGTTGATTCGTAATCATTCGTAATTTTGCTAGACGGGATTTTTCGTGTTCGGACTAATTCGTATTTTTGCAAGCGACATTTTTCGTTGAATTTTTTGTTGCTTTATAATTCGTACTTTCGGTAGAGTACGTTGTTTTTCGTTGATTCTGGACACAACTCCTACTTTCGTAACTTTTTTTGGGTTCGTTGATTCGTAATTTTCCGTGTCTCTCTCACAACGACGCTGCCTATTATGCCTAATGTGCTTCGAATGGATTTGTACTTTTCTAAATACATAGCGGTTATTTGTAACGATTCGAAATCTCGTATTTTACTTTCGTTTTTTACATGCGGCTATAGCCTCCGCCCCTGTACACCATTTTGAGAGGGAGTTCAGCATGGTGAGGGAGAAGCAGAGAGCAGAGTGAGTGTTATTGTGCTTCGAATGGATTCGTACATTCGTAACTTTTTTCATAACGAATTATGCCGAAGACCTTCGGGCATTCGCTATTTTGCGGTATAATTTATTTCGGATTCGGTTTTATTCGTAATTGCTCTGTTCGGAAATTCGAATGCTTCCGAATGTCCGAAAGTTGCTAAATTCGGACGAATTTTGATTCGTTACGAAACGAATTGCACAAGCCTACCTATCATTAATATTGACAAATCATAGGAATTAATAGGGCACATGTCAACAAGATCAAGTACATTGTTTTGCCATGGATAAAAACAAATGCAAAGGCCACCAGAAGCATTATGTGCTTCATATCATTAGACACCAAATCAACAAGGTACAGCCGTTATGACTGCCCCATGTATGTACTGTATATATCTACCAACTATGCTTAGAAACAAGGTTCTTACTTTTTAGAAATATATTATATATATATATATATATATATATATATATATATATATGCTATATTACCAAAAGTATTGGGACACCTGCCTTTACACGCACATGAACTTTAATGGCATCCCAGTCTTAGTCCGTAGGATTCAATATTGAGTATATATAATAGCTTCAACTCTTCTGGCAAGGCTGTCCACAAGGTTTAGGAGTGTGTCTATGGGAACGTTTGACCATTCCTCCAGAAGCACACTTGTGAGGTCAAGTGCTGATGTTGGATGAGAAGGTCTGGCTCGCAGTCTCCACTGTAATTCACCCTAAAGGTGTTATATCTGGGTTGAGGTCAGGACTCTGCGCAGGCCAGTCAAGTTCTTTCACCCCAAACACGCTCATCCATGTCTTTATGGACTTTTCTTTGTGCACTGATCCAAATTATTTGGTGGATGGGAGATTATGTCCTGGCGTTGTTTTTTAGGGGTTGGGCTTAGTCCCTTAGTTCAAGTGAAGGGAACTCTTAAGGTGTCAGCATACCAAGAAATTTTGGACAATTTCATGCTCCCAACTTTGTTGGAACAGTTTGGGGATGGCCCCTTCCTGCTCCAATATGACTGTGCACCACTGAACAAAGCAAGGTCCATAAAGACATGGATGAGCAAGTTTGGGGTGGAGGAACTTGACTGGCCTGCACAGAGTCCTGATCTCAACTCAATAGAACATCTTTGGGATGAATAAGAGCACAGACTGGGAGCCAGGCCTTCTCTGCCTGACCATACACATGCGCTTCTGGAAGAAAGGTCAAACATTCCTATAGACACACTCCTAAACCTTGTGAACAGCCTCCCCAGAAGAGAAAAGAGATGCTGCTTTAGGAAGGGTGTCTGGAAATGCAACTCTCCTCAGAATAGGACAAGCAGGTGCAGGCTAAGCATAGGAAATTGGGTGAGGAGAAAATTCTGGACAGCCGCACTCAAAATCAATGCCTATTAAAAAGAGGTAATAATCCAAAAAATGCAAGCCACAGCAAACAACGGAATGCAGGAGCTGACGCGTTTCACACTTTCAAAAGTGCTTATTCAAGCTATGAATAAGCAGAAGAGTTGAAGCTGTTATAGCTACAAAGGGTGGGCCAACTCAATATTGAACCCTATGGAATAAGATTAGGATGCTATTAAAGACAACAGTGAAAAAAGATAGATATGATCACTAAGTAATATGACCTGTAATATGTCTGGACCTATATTTATATATTTATATGTTTTGATGAGGAGCAGGGTTTGGAAGCCCTGATTTATTTTTTAATTTTTGGGAAAGAGTAGGAGATGAGTGACATCCACAGCCAGCAGTTCATAGTGCCTTTAGAATCTGACAGTTTTTAGCAAACTCTATAGATTTCAAGATTCCAATAGCATCCACTGGTTAAAGTCCATTGGATTTATTTGATGTTCATCATAACCAATGAACATTTCAAAAAGACCTCTCAGTGATATGAACTTTTGTACTAGGTGCTCCTCAATTTCCACTCCAGAGTTTATCATCTGCTGAACGAGGGGTAGCAGCCTAGGACCAGAACAAGGACCACCTATGCTATACCATAATTGTATGGTTTTCCATTCAGCACACAGTCACTTTGATATTTTATCATGTATGGATCTTTATCCACACCCACTGTATGAGATTATGTATATTTACTTATTTACAGATTAGTGATTATATATTTATTATTCATTCATAATTACATATCAGTTCCTTTGAAGGAAGATGCACTCCATTGTATATCAATCAAAACAAAGCCTAATTTCCATTGGTCCAATGCTATTACACACACACATCACTCACTAAATGTATGAGAGATAAATTGTTTAGATTAAAAAAAAAAAAATTAAATGTTGTCTGTAAAGTATGCAAATTTTAGTTGATACTGCAGGGGAAAATTTTTTATTGCACACTTAACCGCTTGCCGACCGCTGCACGACTATTTCCTTTGGCAGAATGGCACGGCTGCGCAAAAGGGACGTACCTGTACGTCCCCTTTAAATCGCAACATTGCGGGCACGAGCGAGCCCACCGCGACCTACGTGAGTGTGACCGCGGGTCCTGTGGACTCGATGTCAACCTGGTGCCCGCGATCATGTCATGGAGACGCAAAATGAGTAGATGCCTATGTAAACAAGGCATTTCCCTGTTCTGCCTAGTGACAGGAGAGTGATCTACTGCTCCCTGTTATTGGGAGCAGTGATCACTGTCGTGTCACTTGTAGCCCAGCCCCCCCACAATTAGAATCACTCCCTAGGACACACTTAACCCCTTTCTCGCCTCCTAGTGGTTAACCCCTTCCCTGCCAGTGTCATTTACACATTAATCAGTGCATTTTTATAGCACTGATTGCTGTATAAATGACAATGGTCCCAAAATAGCATCAAAAGTGTCCGATGTGTCCGCCATAATGTCGCAGTCACGATAAAAATCGCAGGTCGCCGCCATTACTAATAAAAAAATAATAATAAAAAAAATGCCATAAATCTATCCCCTATTTTGTAGACGCTATAACTTTTGCCCAAACCAATCAATATTCGCTTATTGCGATTTATTTTACCAAAAATATGTAGAAGAATACATATCGGCCTAAACTGTGGAAAAATGTTTTTTTTAATGTTTTTTGGGGGATATTTATTATAGCAAAAAGTATAAAAATATTTTATTTTTTTTCAAAATTGTCGCTCTTTTTTTGTTTATATCGCAAAAAATAAAAACCGCAGAGGTGATCAAATACCACCAAAAGAAAGCTCTATTTGTGGGAAAAAAGGACGTCAATTTTGTTTGGGTGCAACGTCGCACGACCGCGCAATTGTCAGTTAAAGTGACGCAGTGCCGAATCGCAAAAGGTGCTTTGGCCAGGAAGGGGGGAAATTCTTCTGGGGCCGAAGTGGTTAAAATGACTAGGCTAGCATACTTCAGTAAATCCTGACAAATACCGTACATATGATTCACATGGTGGGAATGACACAGTATTTTAAATCTTCAATACTTTTGTAGAGAGATAAATGTATGACGCTTACATTACCACTATTGCTATTACTGCTGATTTTTTTTTTTTTGCTCTTTTTTTCTACAAGGACAAAAATAAAAATTCTCACTCGAATTCAGGGTTTTTCTCCCCCCACAGGACACCTTACGGATACATCAAACTGGCAATGTTAGCAATCTAATCACAAACCTGTAATTCTGCGAACAACAATTTCTTATTGTGAACAGTATTGCAGCTTTTATGTTCATTTAGGTCAACTGAAGATTGCTGATGCACCATATGTTTCAGGCCAGGAATGATGGATGATATCCTCTGTGCCCAGCCCTAAGTGATTGCAAAGATTGAAGACACACAGTTCACTTAGGATTGCTTACCATTACATCGAGTAATCAGTATGGTAGGGAAACCCATGCACTTTATGTCACCTCTCCAAATATCTTACTTTCTTAAAGGACAGTATGCTTCAGATATATTCGCTGTCAGTGTTTATAATATGACGGCAATGTGTATTGTCATGGAACTTCATATCGCTAAATGATGTTGACATATTTGCATCAGAGTCGGGCTGTGCATTTCCTGGCAGGCTTGTTTTTGGCTCCCGGCAAACCCCGGAGCATAGGCAAAGAGATACAATGACAGGGTTAAGTCAAAGAGCAATTATGCACCTGCTCTGCACAGAACATAGAGGATTGTGTCATATTACTGTCACACTGTGAAAAGGAGTCAGGTTGGGAAGTAATGATTAGGCCTCGTTTACACCAGATGCAGTAAAACGCATTTTTAAACGCCGTTTGAACGCATATGCAAGAACAATTAATGCATTTCAATGAGCCTAGTTTACACCATTGTGATGCTTTCATGTGCGCTTAATGAATGCACTGCAAAAGCATGTAAATGCAACTCAGTAAATAAAAAACTAAAAAAAACTAATGACTAATGCCTACAAAATACACTGCAAGTACGTCACAAATGCATGTAAATGTGCACACAAAACTGCACAATGAATGCATGCATTGTAGTGTAAAAGAGCCCTTAAAGCATACTTATCAACCATCAGTTAAAAAAATACAAAATGTGCTATTTTTTAGAAAAGAGGAATGACATGCTTGCATCGCTGTCACACTTCTTGCAGTCAGTACAGATCCCCCACAGTGATTATTTACTCTATCTCTGCCCTGCCATGATGGCAACATCTTCATTATGTGTCATCTGTGTCCAGCATATTCTTCTGGATTCTGATGCCTGATGATGACACACTATAAATACTTTTTTTTTTTTTTTGTGTACAAAAAAAGGATTTTAGAAGCCCATGTTAGCCTAGCTGTTAAAATGGAACATTTAACCACTTAAGGACCGCCGCACGACGATGTACGTCGACAGAATGGCACGGACAGGCACAAGGGCGTACAGGTACGTCCCCTTTAAGAAACCGTCCGAAGCTCCATGACCGCGCCCATGGGACCCACGGACCCGATCGCTGCCGGTGTCCCGCAATCGGGTCACAGAGCTGAAGAACTACAGTAAGAATCACACATTAGGTCACACTTAACCCCTACAGCGCCACATAGAGGTTAAACCCTTCACTGCCAGTGTCATTTTCACAGTAATCAGTGCATATTTATAGCACTGATCGTTGTAAAAATGGCAATGGTCCCAAAAAATGTGTCAAAAGTGTCCGATGTGTCCGCAATAATGTCGCAGTCATGATAAAAATCGCTGATCGCCGCAATTACTAGTAAAAAAAAAAATATTAATAAAAATGCCATAAAACTATCCCCTATTTTGTAGACACTATAACTTTTGCGCAAACCAATCAATAAACGCTTATTGCATTTTTTTTTTTACCAAAAATATGTAGAAGAATACGTATCGGCCTAAACTGAGGAAAAAAAAAGTTTTTTTATATATTTTTGGGGGATATTTATTATAGCAAAAAGTAAAAAATATGTAATTTTTTTCAAAATTGTCGCTCTATTTTTGTTTATAGCGCAAAAAATTTAAACCGCAGAGGTGATCAAATACCACCAAAAGAAAGCTCTATTTGTGGGAAAAAAAGGACGTCAATTTTGTTTCAGAGCCACGACGCATGACCGCGCAATTGTCAGTTAAAGCGTGGCAGTGCCGAATCTCAAAAAGGGGCCTGGTCCTTTAGCTGCAAAATGGTCCGGGGCTTAAGTGGTTAAATAAGGGCTGGACTAAAGCTATTAATAGATCGAATTGTGATTGTGACAAAGAATAGTTGCTCTGGCGAAGGTTGCCCTCAACAAAAGCGGGCTGTCCCAAAAGCCCAAATTTGAAGATTAACATTCACAAGTAAGAGCACAAAACAAACAAATCTGTCCTAAACCTCTTAATTATTATTATTATTATTATTATCATACAGGATTTATATAGCGCCAACAGTTTGTGCAGTGCTTTATAATGTTGATATTTGTTCACAAACAGACAACAAAGAACAGCCAACACATTCCCAGGGCTCAAAAATCTCCTTCTTTCTCTGGGCCGAGAATGATGGTAATATTTAAGGACTCTAAAATAGCATGAGAAATCAGATACGACAAAGATCAGTGAATCAATGAATAGACAATGGTCTTTTGATGCACATGAAGCTTATTAAAGTGGAATTTTTTATATTGTGTTCAAGCAGTAGGATGTGAACTCGTCATCCCCCTCCTAGAACAAAACTGAGTCAGGCTGAGTGATGCTCAGCCATTCACAAGCAGCTTTGTGTTCTCTGAATGAATACAAAGCTTCCTCTGATTTGCTGAAGCATAGAGGTGGGTCGATGACGTCACAATCTCTGCCTCAGCCAATCAGTGGAAGCTTTTTTATTACCATATATACTCGAGTATAAGCCGACCCGAATATAAGCAGAGGCACCTAATTTTACCACAAAAAATGGGAAAACTTATTGACTTGAGTATAAGCCTAGGGTGTCCATCTGCATGCCTCACTGTGCCTCACTTTGCCTCACTGTGTCCATGTGCATGCCTCACTGTGCCTCAACTGTGTCCATGCCTCAATGTGCCCAATCTCCCTACCTGATCTCCGGCGCTGTATGACTAGACTGACGTTTAACATGGGAGTCTATGGAAGGGGTGCCCGGCTTTGAGAAATAGCTGCTCTCCGTCCGTAGGTCCCCTGGACAACAAACTTTGCACACTTGTAGAAGAAGAGTGGGGCTACATGTGTGCCAAGTTTGGGGTCCAGAGGAGCTAGAGTCGGCCTGTATCGGGTCCCCAAAATCACCAGAGAAATTACCATTTAACTTGGGAGTCTATGGAAGGGGTGCCCGGCTTTGAAAAATCGGTGCTCCCCGGCCATAGGTTCCCCCAGACAACAAGAGTGGGGCTACATGTGTGCCAAGTTTGGGGTCCAGGGGACCTACGGCTGGCCGGGAACAGGCGCACAAAGTTGAAGATGGACACAGACTCGAGTATAAGCCGAGGGGGGCATTTTCAGCACAAAAAAATGTGCTGAAAAACTCGGCTTATACTCGAGTATATACGGTAATTAAAAAAATACAAAGCTTTCCATAAATGGCTGTGCAGCGCTCAGCCCAACAAAATTTTGCTTCCTGAGCAGGATAGGGAGTTCCTGTCCCACAGATGGAACACAGAGCTGTATATTGTATGTAGCTGAGGCTAGCTACATACAGTTTATACAGAGCGCCCAGCAGGGACACCTGCTAGTTTAGGAAATAGTTTGTACCAGGTCACCCAAACAAACTAGTTAAAGTGACAAGAAAGCTGGAGATTTTTAAGCTTCAGCTTTAATATAAAACATAACTAATGCTAGGTCTACCTTCATTTTAAAATCTTGTTATAATTCATCTAGGAGATATTAGACACCAGTGGCCTATGAAGAACATAAATTAAATGTGTAATTAAGGCACAATAAAATAGGAATCGAAAGAAAGATATGTCCTAATCATTAGTGGGGTCAAATTGAAAAATTTGTTTTCGACTGCAGCGACATAAAAATTCGAGGGAGTAGGATGGATTTTTTTTCTCAAAATAATGGGTTTCCAACAGTGTATGTGTTTTTTGTTTGGCAAAGTCCATTCATTCCAAATTTAAATGTTAAAGTGGAGTTCCACCCAAAAATAGAACTTCCACTTTTTGAAAGACTCTCCCCCTCCGGTGTCACATTTGGCACCTTTCAGGGGGGAGGGGGGAGTAGATACCTGTGTAATACAGGTAATTTCTCCCACTTCCTGGCATAGATCACCTCGGTGATCTACGCCACTTCCGGTGCCTACTCTGTGCCCCCGCTGGCTTCTGGGAGACACACAGTTCCCAGAACACAGCGGGGACCAGTAAAGACGTGCAGCGCTACTCGCGCATGTGCAGTAGGGAACCGGGAAGTGAAGCTGCAACGCTTCATTTCCTGATTCCCTCACCGAGGATGGCGGTGGGGGCAGCCGAGAGCTGAACGATTGCTCGGCCTCGGCTGCCGACATCGTGGGCACCATGGACAGGTAAGTGTCCATATATTAAAAGTCAGCAGGTGCTGTATTTGTAGCTGCTGGCTTTTAATATTATTTTTTTTAAGTGGCACCTCCGCTTTAAAAGCAAACAAAATCTTTGTAACACCATTCAAATGTTCTGAGAATTTTCGTACAAATTTCCCTAAGACTTTTTCCTAAGAAATTCTATTCTTCTATGGCCAGCTTAAGGCAGGCTTGAATACACTGCAGCTGGACAGGGTTGAATGCTGTACCGAGTGGTACATGTATTTAAGACCCTATGATTTTGGGGATTAATAACTAAATAGCAGGCTTTCCCTAAATGCAAAGGGCCCTAAATGCATCTACCACTCTGTCAGCCCCATCCAGCCATAGGGTATTTCATCCTGACATAGACTTTGACAGGCTGCAGAGAGAAGCTGCACTGATGCCTCCTGGGTGAATTGCACCCACAGTGGCTAGACACCACATTTGCAATGAGCGTTAGACAGCAGTTTTTCCCTTTATTCCTGTTTCAGTGACAACTCAAAAGATTATTTTTTCTTAATTTTCAGTCCCAATGACAATTTTCACAAGAACCTGGCATAAGTTTAATTATAGTAGTTGTCCTTTTTCTTACAGTCAAAAGGACTGATTTACTTCTCATTCTACAGACTGCGAGTGGAGACAAATAATATTTTGTTTGCACTTTTATAGCCAAGTCATAAATGTTGGTAAAAAACACGGGTACAGCTAAAATACAGAGCACACTGTATATCCATCATGCAAAAAGCTGCTCCAAGCTTATTCGCTCCTATCATTCTTAGACATGGAATAATGGTTTCTTAAGTATAAAAAACAAATACAAGTTTAAACTAATTCAAAACTGCCTCCCTTATGCCCCTGGGTCCAAAACAGCATAATGTATTGGTAGTAGCTCTGCCAATGATGAACAACGTATCAATTTGTACTTGTAATAATATTTACATATAATATGATTTAACCACTTAAATACAGGGCTTTTATACACCCTTCCTTCCCAGACAAATTTTTAGCTTTCAGCGCTTTCACAGTTTGAATGACAATTACTCAATCATGCTACACTGTACCCAAACCAAATTGTTATAATTTTTTTCTCACAAATAGAGCTTTTCTTTGGTGGTATTTAATCACTGCTGTTTTTTTTATTTTTTGCAATATAAGCTAAACACTTTTTTTTTAGTTTCTATTGTAAAATTTTGCAAATAAGTAATTTTTCTTCATACATTTGGGCCAAAATTTATACTGCTACATACAGTATCTTTAGTAAAAATAACTAAAGATACAGTAATAGGTGGTTGAGAAATGAGATGTGTAATTTATGCTCCTAGAATGCCTGAAGGGGCTATTTCAATGTTAGGCCTCTGTATGTGGCCAGGCTGTGTAAAAGTCTCACACATTTGGTATCGCCATACTCAGGAGGAGTAGCAGAATGTATTTTGGGGTGTAATTTTTGCTATCTACATGCTATGTGTTGGAAATATCTTATAAATGGACAACTTTGTATAAAAAAAATGGGTTTAAATTTTTTTTTCAGTTTCCAAAAACTTCTGGAAAAAAATGAACCATTCAAAAGACTCATTATGCATCATAAATTATACGTTGGGGAGTTAGCGTTCCAAAATGGGGTAATTTTGTGGGCGTTTCCATTGTCCTGGTGCTCCAGGGCCTTCAAAAGTGTGATAGGTTGTCATCAAATGAGATGTGCAATTTATGCTCGTGGAACGCCTGTCGGTGCTACTTGGATGTTAGACCTCTGTATGAGGAGTAGCAGAATGTATTTTGGGGTGTCATTAAAAGTATGCATGTGCTATGTGAGAGAAATAACTTATTATGACAATTTTGTGAAAAAAAATAAAATAAAAATATTTCCCAAGAATTGTGGGAAAACATTACAACTTCAAAAAACTCACCATGCCTCTTACTAAATACCTTGGAATGTCTGCTTTCAAAAAAGGGGTCATTTGGGGGGTATTTGTACTTTCCTGGCTTGTTAGGGTCTCAAGAAATTAGATAGGCCTTCAGTACATCAGGTGTGATCAGATGAGATCATTTTTCAATGATTTGCACCATAGCTTGTAGACTCTATAACTTTCACAGAGACCAAATAATATACACTTTTTTGGGTTATTTTTACTAAAGATACAGTGGGGCAAAAAAGTATTTAGTCAGCTACCAATTGCGCAAGTTCTCCCACTTAAAAAGATGAGAGAGGCCTGTAATTGTCATCATAGGTATACCTCAACTATGAGAGACAAAATGTGGAAACAAATCCAGACAATCACATTGTCTGATTTGGAAAGAATTTATTTGTAAATTATGGTGGGAAATAAGTATTTGGTCAATATCAAAAGTTCATCTCAATACTTTGTTATATATCCTTTGTTGGCAATGACAGGTCAAACGTTTTCTGTAAGTCATCACAAGGTTGTCACACACTGTTGCTGGTATGTTGGCCCATTCCTCCATGCAGATCTCCTCTAGAGCAGTGATGTTTTGGGGCTGTCTCTGGGCAACACAGACTTTTAACTCCCTCAAAAGGTTTTCTATGGGGTTAAGATCTGGAGACTGGCTAGGCCACTCCAGGACCTTGAAATGCTTCTTATGAAGCCACTCCTTCGTTGCCCGGGCGGTGTGTTTGGGATCATTGTCATGCTGAAAGACCCAGCCACGTTTCATCTTCAATGCCCTTGCTGATGGGAAGAGGTTTGCACTCAAAATCTCACGATACATGGCCCCATTCATTCTTTCATGTACATGGATCAGTCGTCCTGTTCCCTTTGCAGAGAAAAAGCCCCAAAGCATGATGTTGCCACCCCCATGCTTCACCGTAGGTATGGTGTTCTTTGGTTGTAACTCAGCATTCTCTCTCCTCCAAACACGACGAGTTGTGTTTCTACCAAACAGTTCTACTTTGGTTTCATCTGACCATATGACATTCTCCCAATCCTCTTCTGGATCATCCAAATGCCAGGTTGGGAGGGACAGTCGGGACAATGGAAGCTGGTGTCTTTCCTAATTCCTCTTTTGGTGCACACCCGACATTTTTTTTGGCGTCGTCTTCCGGATCCTGATGGTGGAATATGGTCCAGAAAATGGCGCTCATGTAGTCTGCTGACACAATCTGAGTGAATGCTTTCTGGAGAGGATACTTGTTGGTAGATCAGGGCAGTGACAATGTCTTCAATAAACCTAATGAAGGTATTGGGTCTTTCCGTTGATTTTTGGTAGATGATGAAAGAATTTAAAAGGGCCAAATGAAAAAAGTAATTTTTTTTGTACCAGAAGAGGGATTTTCGGGTTGAAAGATAGGGCTGCAACATTTGATCATTTAAATCCACCCCACCCCCCCCCCATGAATTTATTGTACTCATTGATACAGGAAGGCTTGCAAACGGTACTGCGTCTTGTGTGAAGTTCCACCGAGGTGTCATCGTGGATGGTGGACATGATGTACACATCTTTCCTATCCCTCCACTTCACAGCCAACACTTCCTTGTTCCTCAAGCTTGTCGATTCCCCCCTTTGAATGGTTGTGGTGACAAGACGCTGTGGGAAGGCCTTTCGGTATTTCCATGTTGTACCAAAGGCCAGAGTTTTTTTTAAGTATAAGTGGCGGAGAAGGGGCAGACTGGTGTAATAGTTGTCCATGTAAATATGATACCCCTTTTGGAGGAGTGGGAATGCCAACTCCTAAACAATTTTTCCACTTATTCCCATGTACGATGGACACTCAGGGGGTTGGAGCTGGGAATCTTTGCCTTCGTACATGCGGAATGAGTGCACATATCCGGTGGCGCTTTCACAGAGCTTGTTGAGCTTCAAGCCGTACCTCGCCCACTTACTGGGGATATATTGCATGATTCCCAGCCGGCCTGTGAAATGCACCAGGGATTCATCCATAGAAATGTTTTTGTCAGGGACATAAAGTTTGGCAGACTTCTTGGAAAAAAAAATAATTAGGGGGCAAATTTTATATAGTTTGTCAAAGTTTGGGTGATTTCGGGGGGGGGCACTGTGAGTTGTCACTGAAATGCAGGAACCGCATTATAATTTTGTATCAGGACCTGGACATGGCCGATGAAAAAATTGGCATATGGTGGATGGGTTTGGTCGACCAATACCTATGCATTTTCTTTTTTTTGTAAGCCCCATGTTAAGAGTTAGGCCTAAAAACAATCTAAGCTCCACCACTGTTAGGGGTCTCCATTCAAAAGGGCGGGCATAGCTGGAGCTGGGGTTGGTTGCAATGAATTGTTGGGCAAAAAGATTGGTTTGGTCCACGATTCCTTGAACCAATTCGTCAGGGAAAAATAAATAAAACAAATCCATTTGGGAAAAACCTGCAGTGTTGACCTGCACACCTGGCTGTGCTGTTAAAGGGGGGATTGTGGCTGACCCTGAGGTAGAAGACAGACACAATGGGTTTGCCAAGCCATCTGGAAGCTGAATTATTTGGTGTGCACTTCTACTGGGCCTTTCCTCCTGGGGTATAGCAGTGCTTGTACTGGGCCTCTCCTCCTGGGGTCTACCGCCATTGGCACGGCTGGTAGCTGCCTGGTGTTCAGACCGTCTTCTTTTTGGATGGACTGCGTCCTCCTCTAATTCAGACCCTGATGTGCTGCCTTCAGGGGCTTATATTCCGAATCAGAACTGAGCGGTGAGAGCTGTCCGTTGCTCTCATCGGTCAGACTGAGTATTTGGTATGCCTCTTCTGGGGTGTACACCTTTCTGGATATAGTGGCTGTATGTACTCTGGTGGCAGGTACACTGGTGGCGGGTACTCTGGTGGCAGGTACTCTGGTCTGGTGGCAGGTACTCTGGTGGCGGGTACTCCTGATGGACAGGTACTCCTGATGGACTAGTGGCAGGTACTCTGGTGGCGGGTACTCTGGTGAGGTGTCAGGTACTCTGGTGGCAGGTACTCTGGTCTGGTGGCAGGTACTCTGGTGAGGTGGCGGGTACTATTCTCTGGTCTGGTGGCAGGTACTCTGGTGAGGTGGCGGGTACTCTGGTGGCGGGTACTCTGGTGGCGGGTACTCCTGATGGACAGGTACTAGATGACAGGTACTCCTGATGACAGGTACTCCTGATGACAGGTACTAGATGACAGTTACTAGAAGACAGGTCCTCTTTATTCAGGGGGGGGCAATCTGGGCACAGTAGTACATATATGTAGTATAGTACATGTGTAACTCACTGTTAGCTGATCTCCTCCTCACACTGGATCAGTGTGTGAAGAGGAGAACCCAGCAATAGTGAGTTACACACAGTGTTGTGTTTTGTTTACATTTAGTGACAGGCTGTGATTGGACACAGCCGGTCACGTGGTAAAGAGCCAATTTCATTGACTCTTTACTCTGATCGGGGCTGGGCTGTATCCAAGGGAAAGCCTCAGCCCCGATCGCTGCTCTGCACGCCCCCGGGGGCGCGCGCGGGCGCCGTGCACGCCGCTGCTGCAGCTCTGCATGATGAAATCTGGTAAGCTACACCGGAAGCTCCGCCGCCCGCCGCTCCGCTGCCGCTACATTACCCCATCGGGGAACGGCTGTGTCCCGTGGGACACACCGGATCCCCGATCGCCGCGCTGCATGCCCCCGGGGGCACGCGCGGGCACCGTGCACGCCGCTGCTGCAACTCTGCATAAAAAAATCCGGTACGCTGCACCGGAATCTCCGCCGCCCGCCGCTCCATTACCCCCATCGTGGGGTCGGCTGTGTCCCGAGGGACACAACGGATCCCCGATCGCCGCTCTGCGGGGCCCCCGGGGGCCCGCTGTAGCGGCGGAAAGCCGAGGACGTCATATGACGTCCACCCAGGATGGGAGATCCCATCTGTGGACGTCATTTGACTATGGCTGGGTAATGAAGTGGTTAAACATATTGACCCTTGATAGCTTTTATTAAAACCATTTAGTGATTTTTACAAGACTCATGACATATAAACCTACCTCCCAACTGAGAACGAGGGAGAAAAAAAAAACAGGTGCACCAGAGTGCATGGTTACCATGAGTTGTGGTGCACGGCAATGCATGTGCATTAGTAAGGTGTGTTAGGCTGCCATTAAGAATAGATGATGCATGGATATGTCACCAAACAAATTAGCTTAGCTCAGCCTCCTAGCTGTTATCTCATGGAGCAGGTATCAGTCTCCAAGCTGAGCCCCTGTCAGGCCTATTCAGTTGATACTCAAAAAAGTAATGGCTGGAGTCTACAGGTAATCAGCAGAGTAAGGCTTTGTAGCCCAAAGGGTATATTTTTACATAGTTACATTGGTCCAGCTTGGACCATTGTAACTATATATATATATATATATATATATATATATATATATATAGATGCATCTCAAAAAATTAAAATATCATCAAAAAGTTAATTTATTTCAGTAATTAAATTCAAAACGTGAAACTCGTATATTATATAGATGAGTTACACACAGTGATATATTTCAAGCATTTATTTCTTTTAATTTTGATGATTATGGCTTACAGTAAGTGAAAACCCCAAATTCTGTATCTCAGAAATTCTGAATATTACATAAGACCAATAAACAAAAGGATTTTTAATACAGAAATGTTGGCTTACTGAAAAGTATGTTCATATACAGTATAGTATGCCCCCAATACTTGGTCGGGACTCCCTTTGCATGAATTACTGCATTAATGCGGCGTGGCATGGAGGCGATCAGCATGTGACACTGCTGAGGTGTTATGGAAGCCCAGGTTGCTTTGATAGCGGCTTTCCGCTCGTCTGCATTGTTGGGTCTGGTGTCTCTCATCTTCCTCTTGACAATACCCCACAGATTCTCTATGGGGTTTAGTTCAGGCGTGTTTGCTGGACAATAAAGCACAGGGATACCATGATCATTAAACAAGGCATTGGTACTTTTGGCAGTGTGGGCAGGTGCCAAGTCCTGCTGGAAAATGAAATCAGCATCTTCATAAGGCTGGTCAGCAAAGGGAAGCATGAAGTGCTCTAGAATTTCCTGATAGAGGGCTGTGCTGACTTTGGACTTGATAAAACACAGTGGACCATCACCAGCAGATGACAAGCAGGCTCCCCAAATCATCACTGACTGTGGAAAATTCACACTGGAACTCATGCAATTTGGATTCTGTGCCTCTTCACTCTTCCTCCAAACTCTGAGACCTTGATTTCCAAATGAAATGCAAAATTTTCCACCGTCCGTGATGATTTGGGGAGCCATGTCATCTGCTGGTGCTGGTCTGCTGTGTTTTATCAAGTCCAAAGTCAGCACAGCCCTCTACCATGAAATTCTAGAGCACTTCATGCTTCCCTCTGCTGACCAGCTTTATGGAGATGCTGATTTGATTTTTCAGCCGGACTTTGCTTCCATAACACCTCAGCAGTGCCACAGGCTGATCGCCTCCATGCCATGCTGCATTGATGCATTAATTCATGCAAATGGAGCCCCGACCAAGTATTGAATGCATACTATACTGTACATGGACATACTTTTCAGTAAGCCAACATTTCTGTATTAAAAATCCTTTTTTTTATTGGTCTTATGTAATTTCCTAATTTTCTGAGATACTGAGTTTTGGGTTTTCACTAGCTGTAAGTCATAATCATCAAAATTAAAAGAAAGAAATGCTTGAAATATATCACTCTGTGTGTAATTAATCTATATAAAATATGAGTTTCACTTTTTGAATTGAATTACTGAAATAAATTAACTTTTTGATGATATTCAAATTTTATGAGATGCCACCACTACTCCAGTGATTCCCACTTGCTTCCAGGTCTCATTCTGACTGGCTAAAGTCCTGCTTACTGGACACAAGAAGTCTGATGCTTGGCATGGGCCAATGACTGCAAATCATTCTCTGATTGGATGAGACGGAGAATGTGACATCACCTCTCTACCTTATCCAAACAGAGAATGCTTTGCATTCATTCAGAAAATGCAAATCATTCTCTGAATGGCACCCATGCTGAGTGGCTGAACTCCTGTGTTCAGTAAGCAGGAGTGCAGCTGGTCAGCACAAGACCGAAAGCAATCGGGGATCACTGAAGTAGCGGTGTGCACTTCAATGATTTTCAGCTTCCTGGGGCATCAGCCAGGTATGGTATAGACATAGTTACCTGGAGACCTGGAAGCAAGTGGAGAGCACGGTAGTAGTGGTGTCTGCTTCAGTCATGTACAAGCTGGACCAATGTGACTATGTAAAATATACCATGCCTGGATTTCTTCTTTAAAGAAAAACTAGGTCCTGCTAGATCACTTCAGGCTGGCCCCTTTTGCAGGTGTCGAAAACGTCAAAAACAAGTGCCTATGCTGTTTAAAATCCAGTAATAAACTGTCTAGCTCTGCACATGTTCAGTTGCTCTCAATTTTTAATTTTTTTTGGCATTGTGCTGAAAATCTGAGCCACTAGAAGCAGATCTGCTGACAATCAAGAGATTTACTCCTGCTCAAGGGTTCTGGGCTTCAGCAAAATGGCAGCCTCCTGCAAGCAGAAACAGGAACAATGCTGGAGGCAATTTACAGCACACACTAATTTTGGTAGCATACCTAATAATGTGCAATGTATGTTCCTTGCTAAAGGACATTATTTTCTATCAAGTTGTCATGAGTAAAGTTCTGCTTTAAATCATATATTTGTTATAAGTAGCTTAGAAAGAAAGAAGTACAGACAGGTTCTGTTTAACCACTTAACGACCGCTCACTGTATATGTACGTCGGCAGAATGGCACCGACAGGCACAATCACGTACAGTGTACGTGATTGCCTTCGTACAGTTGGGGGGTCCGATTGGACCCCCCTCCTATACAGTGAGCAGTCGGTATTAGTTGGGGAGCGATCCGAGATGAGGGGACGGCCGTTCGATTCCGGCCACCCCCCCGCGATCGCTCCCGGCGAATGAAAATGCTTCCTCTGTCCTGTAATGTAAACACAGGCAGAGGAAGCAGGAGGAAGTGATGTCATCTCTCATGCGGCGCTCACATATACCGAGCGCCGTACAAGAGAAGACATCAGGTCAGTACACAAAACACTACACTGACACCAGGACACATAGGCACACAAATTGCCCCCCCCCCAGACACCCCCAGATCACCCCCAGCCCCCAGTCACAGTGTCACTGATTGCAGTGACCAATTATTTACTGATCACTGCAATCAGTGACATTTGTGACTGTAAAAGTGTCACTAAAGTTAGTTTTAGGTCCAGTGTAGCCCCCTAACCCCCCCCCCAATAAAGGTTTAACCCCCTGATAACCCCCCAGATAACCCTTTCACCCCCTAGCACCGCCGTCGCTAAACGATAATTTTTCTGATCGCTGTCTTAGCGTCGGTGATGCAGAACGGTAGCCAGTAATTTTTTTTAGGTTCGCCGCAGGTTTTTATAGCGTCAGGTACCCCCATAAATTATCTAATAAAGGTTTAACCCCCTTGATCGCCCCCCAGGTAACCCTTTCACCCCCTATCACCACTGTCGCTAAGCGATCGTTTTTCTGATCGCTGTCTTAGCGTCGGTGATGCAGATCGGTAGCCAGTAATTTTTTTTAGGTTTGCCGCAGGTTTTTATAGCGTCAGGTACCCCCATAAATTATCTAATAAAGGTTTAACCCCCTTGATCGCCCCCCAGGTAACCCTTTCACCCCCTATCACCACTGTCGCTAAGCGATAATTTTTCTGATCGCTGTCTTAGTGTCGGTGATGCCGATCGGTAGCCAGTAATTTTTTTTAGGTTCGCCACAGGTTTTTATAGCGTCAGGTACCCCCATATATTATCTAATAAAGGTTTTAACCCCCTAATTGCCCCTAGTTAACCCTTTCACCAGTGATCACCATATAAGTGTTACTGGTGATGCTGGTTAGTTAGTTTGCTTTTTATAGTGTCAGGGCACCCGCCGTATATAACCCAATAAAGGTTTAACCCCCTGATCGCCCGGCGGGTGATATCAATTAGGTTTTAGCGTCAGAGAGGATCTGCGTCACACCCCAGGCAGCGTCAGGTTAGTGCCAGTAACGCTAACACCCACGCGTGAAGCATACACCTCCCTTAGTGGTATAGTATCTGAACAGATCAATATCTGATCTGATCAGATCTATACTAGCGTCCCCAGCAGTTTAGGGTTCCCAAAAATGCAGTGTTAGCGGGATCAGCCCAGATACCTGCTAGCACCTGCGTTTTGCCCCTCCGTCCAGCCCAGGCCACCCAAGTGCAGTATCAATCGATCACTGTCACTTACAAAACACAACACACATAACTGCAGCGTTCGCAGAGACAGGCCTGATCCCTGCGACTCCAGTGCTGTAGGAGGTGATTTCACCACCACAGTTAAAAAAAAAAGCATATATGCCGAAGCATTGGGGCAGCAGGGGCGGAGGAGCGGAGGAGCGATTTTGCTCCTAATGCCGCGTACATACGGTCGAAATTCCGACGGAGGCTTGCCCGTGGAAAAGTCCGACCATGTGTGTGCGGCATAACTTTTTTGCGGGAGGATGCACCCATGCTTCGGCATATATAAATGGTGCATGTATGCCCATCATTAGAAGTGGGTGGATGAAGGGCGGTATTCTAATGGTGGGCATACCCACCGATCAATCTCTTTTTTCGTTCAGCCAACTGGCTGCATGAAAAAAAAAGATTACAATACATGTCCAACAAGGACCAGCATTGTACTGGTATGTTGCTGGACTTTGAATGTTAAACCAGAATGATGCCTGCGGGTTTAGGTATCATCTTGGTATCATTCTTTTCAGCCAGCCGCCGGCTTTCATGTAAAAGCAATCCTAGTGGCTAATTAGCCTCTGGACTGCTTTTACAAGCAGTGGGAGGGAATGTCCCCCCCGGATATAAAAAGCGCCATTGGGAAATTGGGAAAGCATTTTATCACACCGATCTTGGTGTTGTCAGATGCTTTGAGGGCAGAGGAAAGATCTAGGGTCCAATAGACCCCAGTTTTTTCAAAAAAAGTGTACCTGTCACTACCTATTGCTATCATAGGGGATATTTACATTCCCTGAGATAACAATAAAAATGATAAAAAAAAAAAAAAAAATATGGAAGGAACAATTTAAAAATAAAATAAAAAAGCAAAATTAATAATAATAAAAAAAAAAAAGCACCCCTGTCCTGCCCTGCTCTTGCCCAATGGCGAACGCAAGCGTCGGTCTGGCGTCATATGTAAACAGCAATTGCACCATGCATGTGAGGTATCACCGCGAAGGTCAGATCGAGGGCAGTAATTTTAGCAGTAGACCTCCTCTGTAAATCTAACGGGGTAACCTGTAAAGGTAACCTGTAAAGGCTTTTAAAGACTTTTAAAAATGTATGTAGTTTGTCGCCAATGCGCGTTTGTGCGAAATTTTAAAGCATGTCGTGTTTGGTATCTATGTACTCGGCCTAAGATCATCTTTTTTATTTCATCAAACATTTGCACAATATAGTGTGTTTTAGTGCATTAAAATTAAAAATCGCTGCGCAAATACTGTGTAGAAAAAAAAATGCAACACCCACCATTTTAATCTGTAGGGCCTTTGCTTTAAAAATATATATAATGTTTGGGGGTTCAACATAATTTTCTTGCAAAAAAAAAAATGTTTTCATGTAAACAAAAAGTGTCAAAAAGGGCTTTGTCTTCAAGTGGTTAGAAGAGTGGATGTAAGCTTCCTAATGTTGTGTATAAAATGCCAGAACAGTTCAAAACCCCCCCAAATGACCCCATTTTGGAAAGTAGACACCCCAAGCTATATACTGAGAGGCATGTCGAGTCCATGGAATATTTTATATGTTGACACAAGTTGCGGAAAAAAGACAATTTATTTATTTATTTATTTATTTTGCACAAAGTTGTCACTAAATGATATATTGCTCAAACATGCCATGGGCATATGTGGAATTACACCCCAAAATACATTCTGTTGCTTCTCCTGAGTACGGGGATACCACATGTGTGAGACTTTTTGGGAGCCTAGCCGCGTACGGGACCCCAAAAACCAAGCACCGCCTTCAGGCTTTCTAAGGGTGTAAATTTTTGATTTCACTTCTCACTGCCTATCACAGTTTCGGAGGCCATGGAATTCCCAGATGGCACAAAACCCCCCCAAATGACCCCATTTTGGAAAGTAGACACCCCAAGCTATTTGCTGAGAGGTATTGTGAGTATTTTGCAGATCTCGCTTTTTGTCACAAAGTTTTGAAAATTAAAAAAAAAATATATATATTTTCTTTCTTCATTTTCAAAAACAAATGAGAGCTGTAAAATACTCACCATGCCTCTCAGCAAATAGCTTGGGGTGTCTACTTTCCAAAATTGGGTCATTTGGGGGGTTTTGTGCTATTTTGGCATTTTATGGCCTTAGAAACTGTGATAGGTAGTGAGGAGTGAAATCAAAAATTTGTGCCCTTAGAAATCCTGAAGGCGGTGCTTGGTTTCCGGGGTCCCGTACGCAGCTAGGCTCTCAAAAAGTCCCACACATGTGGTATCCCCGTACTCAGGAGAAGCAGCAAAATGTATTTTGGGGTGTAATTCCACATATAACCATGGCATGTGTGAGCAATATATCATTTAGTGACAAGTTTTTGTACATTTTTCTTTTTTTTTTCTTTTTGTCATTATTCAATCACTTGGGACAAAAAAAAATAATATTCAATGGGCTCAACATGCCTCTCAGCAATTTCCTTGGGGTGTCTACTTTCCAAAATGGGGTCACTTGGTGGGGTTTTGTACTGCCCTGCCATTTTAGCACCTCAAGAAATGAGATAGGCAGTCATAAATTTAAAGCTGTGTAAATTCCAGAAAATTTACCCTAGTTTGTAAACGCTATAACTTTTGCGCAAACCAATAAATATACGCTTATTGACATTTTTTTTACTAAAGACATGTGGCTGAAAACATTTTGGCCTAAATGTATGACTAAAATTGAGTTTATTTGATTTTTCTTATAACAAAAATTAGAAAACATCATTTTTTTTCAAAATTTTCGGTCTTTTTCCGTTTATATCGCAAAAAATAAAAATCGCAGAGGCAATCAAATACCATTAAAAGAAAGCTCTATTTGTGGGAAGAAAAGGACGCAAATTTCGTTTGGATACAACATTGCATGTCCGCACAATTTACAGTTAAAGCAGCGCAGTGCAAAATTCTGAAATCACCTCTGGTCCTTTAGCTACCAAATTGTGCGGGGCTTAAGTGGTTAAAAGGAGAAATAGTCCCTCCAAATAAGCGACAGTTGGGAGCTACTTATAAATGGAATGGTACATATTTCATTTACATATGAACCTAGGTGGAAATGTACCTGCTTGTGAATACTGTAAGATCCCATTTCATTTGTGAGCTGTCTTTGCCTAACAGAAGCGGAAACAGAGACCTCGCTGTCTATTGTTTGTGCTAGCTTTACATAATGACATCACTGGGTTATAACTACAACTGGGCACATAACTCTGTGCAGTAGAAAGCAGCAAAACCATGAATATAGTGCATCCTGAATCTGTTCTGTAATAAAGTAGCTGTTGATCTGTGGTCAGAGATCACCATAAAAGTCCTTGAGCTCCTACACTTTATTTTGCAGAAAGGTCATCAGACAGCTTTGCATCATCTAACTCTATCAATCAAGGACCTCAACCACTGCCTTCTGCTGAAAGCCTTCCTGTTTGGCTCTGCTTTTCATAGACAGCTCAATAACTTGTCTGTGAAGCTGTGATAAATGTGGCATGTTCTCTTAAACTGTTCATTTAACATTGGGCAGAATTTCAATACGCTTTCCCTTGCACAAAGCAGTTTTTTTTTATGCATTTTTTATTTACTTGGAATAATTGCCAAATCAACCTGCTCATATCTGCACTTTTTGTTTCTTCCCTGCAAATTGGTTATGTATTCATTTATTTATTTTTCCGGCACATCAATTAGGCATGTTTTAGCCCGGTAGCGCTTGTTAGAATGCGTACAAAGCTTTTGTAAAAGGACTCGCAATTGGGAGACTAATGCCGGCCATCTAATCCAAGTGTCAGCTATTAATGTTCCCTGAAAATGGTCCACATCAGGAAACGTCATTAAACAGTAACTTTCTTTCTTTCAGCCCGCTACACTTTGATCAAAGCTGAAAATGGGTTCAGTGTACTTCTTGCAGAACAGTTGTCGATATCTCTAAACCATCCCATTTTTGTACAATTGTCTATCTCTGGAAGCAGGCCTGAAATAGAGCTATTATAGCAAATGAATAACTTCTCACTCGGAAAGAGGATGGCTCTTTCAAATCAGGTTGGGGGTCAATGGCAGGGCATGGCACAAGAGCTCACATTGCAGCTGCCTGCAAATGAGGTGCACCTAAACATTCTGCAGGCAGTTAGTTGGGAAGGAGGAGGGGGTGCAATCTACCTTTCCTTTCTAGGTAAGCTAAGTGTGGACCACACACATTGCACGCTACAGTCAGCCACCAGTACTATAGCAATTGATGAGCACATCTATTTGCCACTGATTTTTCTCTCTAGTTTAAAGCTGAATCTGTCATGTGTAATATACAGTGACAAGATGGTAGAGTAGAATAAATCAATTAAGAAATCATAGTTACCTCTGCTTTTGTTGATCCAGATAAATCAGATGATCAGCAGTGTACAATCTGTAGTTTTGGTGCTATTTAGTTGCCCACTAGCAGAAACCTAAATAGACAGAAACTCTCATCACTGCTCTTTGCTTCTGGATTTGAATTTTGAAAATGGTCACAACCACCCCACATTTAGTAATATAATGCGGAATTAGTTCTAACAATAGCAGCCTTGGCAAACCAAATTACTGAACTGCTGAATTTTCAGATACTTTTCTTTTTATTTATATATATATATATATATATATATATATATATATATATATATATATATATATACACACAGTGCCTTGAAAAAGTATTCGCACCCTTTGAAATTTTCCACATTTTGCCATGTTACAACCAAAAACGTAAATGTATTTTATTAGGATTTTATTCATGATAGACCAACACAAAGTGGAACATAATTGTGAAGTGAAAGGAAAGCGATAAATGGTTTTCAAAGTTTTTTACAAATTAAAATCTGAAAAGTGTGGCGTGCATTTGTATTCAGCCCCCCTGAGTCAAAACTTTGTAGAACCACCTTTCGCTACAATTACAGCTGCAAGTCTTTTTGGGGATGTCTCTACCAGCTTCGCACAGCCAGAGAGTGAAATGTTTGGCCATTCTGCTTTGCACAATAGATTAGCTCTGTCATATTGGATGGAGAGCATCTGTAAACAGCAATTTTTAAGCCTTGCCACATATTCTCAATTGGATTTAGGTCTGAACTTTGACTGGGCCATTCTAACACCTGAATATGCTTTGATCTAAACCATTTGATTGTAGCTCTGGCTGTATGTTTAGGGTTGTTCTCCTGCTGGAAGGTGAACCTCCTCCCCAGTCTCAAGTCTTTTGCAGACTCTAATGCCGCGTACATACAATCGGATTTCCCGTCTGAAAAAGTAGAATGTGAGCTTTTTGGCGGAAATTCCGACCGTGTGTATGCTCCATCGGACTTTTGCTGGCAGAATTTCCACCAGCAAAAGTTTGAGAGCAGGTTCTCTATTTTTCCGCCGAAAAAAATCCAGATCGGAAATTCCGATCGTCTGTAGCAATTCCAACGCGCAAAATTCCGACGCATGCTTAGAAACAATTTGACGCATGCTCGGAAAGCATTGAACTTAATTTTCTCTGCTCGTCATTGTTACGTTGTTGTACGTCACTGCGTTCTTGGCGGTCGAAAGTTCAGAGAACTTTTGTGACCGTGTGTATGCAAGCCAAGCTTGAGCGGAATTCCGTCGGAAAAACCTGGGATGGTTCGTGTGTACGCGGCATAACAGATTTTCTTCTAAGACTGCCCTGTGTTTGGCTCCATCCATCTTCCCATCAACTCTGAACAGCTTCCCTATCCCTGCTGAAGAAAAGCATCCCCACAACATGATGCTGCCACCACAATGTTTCACGGGAAGGATTGTGTGTTCAGGTGATGTGCAGTGTACGTTTTCCACCACACATAGCGTTTTGCTTTTAGGCAAAAAAGTTCAATTTTGGTCTCATCTGACCAGAGCACCTTCTTCCACATGTTTGCTGTGTCCCCCACATGGCTTCTCGTGAACTGCAAACAGGACTCCTATGGCTTTCTTTCAACAATGGCTTTCTTCTTGCCACTCTTCCATAAAGGCCAGATTTGTGGAGTGCACGACTAATAGTTGTCCTGTGGACAGATTCTCCCACCTGAGCTGTGGATCTCTGCAGCTCCTGCAGAGTTACCATGGGCCTCTTGGCTTCTTCTCTGATTAATGCTCTCATTGCCCGGCCTGTCAGTTTAGGTGGACGGTATATATCTTGGTAGGTTTGCAGTTGTGCCATACTCTTTCCATTTTCAGATGATGGATTAAACAGTGCTCTGTAAGATGTTCAAAGCTTGTTTTTTTTATATAACCTAACCCTGCTTTAACCACTTCAGCCCTGGAAGGATTTGCCCCCTTAATGACCAGGCCATTTTTTGTGATATGGCGCTTTAACTGACAATTGCGTGGTCATGTGACGTTGTACCCAGCAAAATTAACGTCCTTTTTTCCACAAACAGAGCTTTCTTTTGGTGGTATTTGCTCATCTCTGCGGTTTTAATTTTTTGCGCTATAAAAAAAAAGGGCGCCAATTTTGAAAAATATATATTTTTTACTTTTTGCTATAATAAATAAAAGTAAAAAAAAAACAAATTCATCAGTTTAGGCCAATATGTATTCTTCTACATATTTTTGGTAAAAAAAATAGCAATAAGCGTATATTGATTGGTTTGCGCAAACGTTATAGCGTCTACAAAATAGGGAATAGATTTATGGCATTTTTATGGCATTTTTTTTTTTATTACTAGTAATGGCGGTGATCTGCGATTTTTAGCGGGACTGCGACATTGCGGCGGACAGATCGGACACTATTGACACTTTTTTGGGACCATTGACATTTATACAGCGATCAGTGCTATAAATATGCACTGGTTACTGTGTAAATGTCACTGGCATGGAAGGGGTTAACACTAGGGGGCGATCAAGGGGTTAAGCGTATTCCCTAGGTGTGTTTCTAACTGTGAGGGGATGGGACTGAGGGTATGGGACACACACACATCCCCGTTCTGGCTCTCATGCTCACCATCGCGGGTGGTCGGCTGCGATCGCGCCCATCGGCCACGTGCATCAAGTCCCCCATTTTGCAGCGGGCATGCGCGCGCCTGCTATGACTCTTAAAGGAGCCGCCGTACATATACGCCGGTGTACATATACGCCGATTCACGCAGGAGAGCCAACCTGCCGGCGTATATGTGTGTACGATCGGGAAGTGGTTAAACTTCTCCATAACTGTATCCCTGACCTATCTGGTGTGTTCCTTGGCCTTCATGATGCTGTTTGTTCACTAAGGTTCTCTAACAAACATCTGATGGCTTCACAGAACAGCTGTATTTATACTGAGATTAAATTACACACAGGTGGACTCTATTTACTAATTTGGAGACTTCTGAAGGCAGTTGGTTCCACCAGATTTTATTTAGGGGGTATCAAAATAAAGGAGGCTGAATACAAATGCACGCCACACTTTTCAGATATTTATTTGTAAAAAAAATTGAAAACCATTTATATTTTTTTGTGTGTATATGTATATATATATATATAGATTTATTTATCTATTTATTCATATACCAGTATTTACATAGATACATAGATAGATAGTTATCTTATTCTGTATAAATTTGCGTAGGGAACATGCTTGTATTGTGTAATAGAAGTAACATAAATGTATCTTTTAGAGAAAATGGCTTAGTAATCATATCATCATTACTATTATTTTAATTAAAAATAGATCATTTAGATATTAAAGTATAAATAAAGCACATCATTTTATTAATATTATTTAATAATAAACAAATACAACTATAAGGCCTCATGCCCACTGACGTTTTTACAGCCGCGTTTTTGAGCGTTTTTTACAGCTTAAAAACGCCTGTCCATGTTAGTCTATAGCAGGGATATGCAATTAGCGGACCTCCAGCTGTTGCAAAACTACAAGTCCCATCATGCCTCTGCCTCTGGGTGTCATGCTTCCTGCTGTCAGAGTCTCGCTATGCCTCATGGGACTTGTAGTTTGGCAACAGCTGGAGGTCCGCTAATTGCATATCTCTGGTCTATAGCTTCATGCCCACCTAGACGTTTTTGAGCTGCAAATAGCATAGACGTTTTTAAGCTGTAAAAAAAACCCAGGACCAGTGCGTTTCTCAGCGTCGGCGTTAGGCATAAAAAAAACTCGAAGCGTCAAAAAACTTGCAAAAATGCAGCGATCGCGTTTTTTAGCTCCGACGGGTTTTTTTTGTTTTTAAAAAAAAAGAAAAAATTATACAATAACATGGACAGGCATTTTTAAGTTGTAAAAAACACAGCTGTAAAAACGTCCGTGGGCATGAGGCCTAACAGGTTAATGTCAATCTGTTCATAATAATACAGAATTAATTTTATAAAGCTCCCATGGCTATTCTTTGCCATTTCCACTATAATATTTAGCAAAAGGAGTAGAAAAGCAATGGTTTGGCTGCAAATAATGACCTTTACAGTGTAGTGAAATTAGTTTTTTTTTTTAATAATTGCATATTAGCTGACAATTGTAAACTAAAAACATACTGTCACTGTAGCCTTAGAAAAAAATTACCACTTATAGTACCACCAAAAAATCAGCCCAAAAGATTTCTAAATCCGTTTAGCAACTTTTGAGATTCATTCACTTCTGTTAAGTGACTAGATCCTGTTTTCGCTTTACTGACTCATAGATCACATAAGGAATGATGTTGATTCATTATTCAGTGACCAGACTGGAGGTGGAGAGGTGACATAGGAAATGACATTTCTGAACACGAAATAGATCTGTCACCTGTATAAGTATACAGTGGTACAGAGTTGTATAAATTGCAAGATTGGCTGTACAGCGCTGTATAAAACCCTTTGGCAGGTAAAGCCGTTCAAAACTAAGAATTTACCTTTTTTGCCTGGGGTTCAGCTTTAACATTTATGTGGACCTGTACTATCCATGAATGTTTGGATCTTGCATTCTCCTTAAAGCCTGACAACATGACTTCTACCTTCTTGGTGACTTTAATTGTATCTGCTTAAACAGCCCTTCACTCTAAAGTGAAGTTCATTCTTTTAATTTTCTTTATTTCATTTTTTTACAGTTTTTGTCCCCCTGACTTATACCCCCCCCCCCCTTTAATTTAGGCCAGTGCAGTGATAGTGTTACAGTGACAAGAATTTGTGTAAACAGTGGTTGATAAGTTTCATATTTCATATTGTTTTATATGAATGAGAAAACTCTGAGGGTTCCTGGGGCAGTGTTTTTTTCTTTTCCATTTTAGGGCTGCCATTTTTACAATGGTCCAGGTTTGGTCAATGATAAACAAATATTACAGTGGATTCAGTTACCTCTGTGCTTTAATAAATTAAAAAGTGTATGCAGTGCAAGGCTCTGCTTGATTGAATACAGATAGTTTTGGATAGTTTAGGTCAAGCGTTCTTAACCAGGTTTCCATGGAACCCTGGGGTTCCTCCAGAGGTTGCTGGGGGGTTTCTTGAGCAAGGAGCAATTTCTGCCACTGAAGCCAATAATCTTTTTAGTTATGTATAAGAGAGGGTTTATTCCCTGAGACTGGAATATTATTTCAAGGGTACCTCCATATTCAAAAGGTTACGAAAGACTGGTAGGTAGTCCCTCACATTTTGGCAAAGCTGAAGTTGATTGACCAGAAAGTATATACAAAGTTGGCTGCCTGATTGTGAGATGTATGGTGAGCTATAAAGACCAACTAAATGTGAATTTTCTTCCCTTTATTCTGCAATTAATGAAACATCATAAGTACTGCTGGAAAGAAATAAGCTTGTATTTGCTACTGGCAGTAACTATGGATGAATGGAAATCATAGCCAAATCCATAAAGTCTATTAAATAATTGTGTAAATTGGACCTGTTGCCAGAGGTATTTGGGAAATGCAAATCCCTTTTGCTAACTAAGTTAGCAACTTCCACAGAACATATAAGCCCCTGCTATTGTCTTCAGAGGCATATTTACATTCATACCATGCCCTAATTTGTAGAGGTCTTCCTCCCCTGCAAATTGAGACACACTCAAGATGCCCCCCTCATTCTCTATGAAAGTCAAAAGTGCATGCTCCAGGCAGTAGGCAAGAGTTACAGGAGCTAAGAATGTAAACCAAGCTATGACTCCTAGCAGTCTGTGCATCTCCACTCCAGTTACAGTCGGGTGTGCATTAGAGGTCTGTAACAGTGGGCTTTTTTGTTATGAGGAGATGAAGGGGTTGGGCTCAGACAATATTTTTGGAGATCATACTTTAGCAACCCATAGATGATTTGATTTCCTTTCCTTCCACCATGGGGGGGGGGGCAGGGTTGAAGCCTTTAAAGGCCAACAGAACACAGTGATTACTGTTAGCGGCTATAGCCGCCGGCAGTAATCACATGTAAAAAAAAAACACAGGCCGATTTTACCCAAGTTGATGAGCCTGCCCATAGATGGATCGAATCTTGCTCAGTCCCTTCTGAATCAGCTGAATTTCAATCCATGTATGGCCAACTTTACTCTTTAACAAATGAAATGTACACAAGGAGAAATCATAATGATACTCAAAATTGCAAACGCTCCAATTTTATTTGTGATTTTCCAGTTTCATTAAAGCTATAAGCGCTTATGATGTAGAAGAATTTACACAGATGTCACAGCGATTCCCTGTACCACCATGTGAAATCATTCATATTGAAAATATGTTATTATAAGAGCTTTTGCTTCAGAGCTGAAGTTATGAGCTTAAGGTTTGGATTAAACGTGAGTTTGACCCGAACCCAGCCGGTTCAGCAAATCGTCAAACAAACTTGCCAAATTTGAACAGTTCACCTACCCAAACTCATGGCTTCTGTTTTTAGTAAAAAAAAAATCAGCCAGGGATCATGGGTGACATTATTGACCAAATGATCATATTTTTTCAATAAAGTCTCCCGGTTTGTTTACAAACAGCAGCCAGCTGTGGATCTGTCATTTGCAATGGGAGAAGTGGTGGGTCGATTATTTTGTTCTTTCTGTCTTTCTGTAAAATTCCTATATCCTGATGTGAAGTTATTGCCCTGCTTATTTTTCTGTTTTCTGCAAAAACTGAGATTGAGATATGTATCCCATTCTCTATATCATTTATGAAACAATTAAACAGAATTGGTCCCAAGACATAGTCTTGGGGTACCCCACTTACCACTCCAGACCAGTCTAAGTACATGTTATTTATCACTACCCTTTGGACACGCCCCTGTAACCATTTTTCTATCCAAGAACAAATATTATGGTCCATGCCAACAGACCTAAGCTTGTAGATTAAGCGTTTATGGGGAACTATATCGAATGCTTTTGCAAAATCCAGATACACCACATCCACAGGCCTCCTTCTATCTAGATGGCAGCCCACTTCCTCGTAGAATGTTAACAGAATGGTCTGGCAAGAACGACCCTTCGTAAACCCATGCTGATTATTACTAATGATACTCCTTATCTTCAGAAAATTCTTGAATATATTCCCTTATCATCCCCTCCAATAATTTACCTACTATTGATGTTAGGCTGACTAGCCTGTAGTTTCCAAGAATATGTCTGCCCTTTTTTGAATACT
This sequence comes from Rana muscosa, assembly GCA_029206835.1. Lineage (NCBI taxonomy): Eukaryota > Metazoa > Chordata > Amphibia > Anura > Ranidae > Rana > Rana muscosa. The sequence goes on along the minus strand of CM055118.1, from coordinate 526,814,497 downwards.
GGTACCACATTGGCTTTTCTCCAATCAGCTGGTACCAATCCTGTCAGCATGCTCTCCACAAAGATTAGGAATAATGATCTGGCTATAATCTGACTGAGTTCTCTGAGGACTCTGCGGTGTAAGTCAGCTGGTCCTGGTGATTTGTTTGTGTTAAGCTTATATGGTCTTTCCTTGACTCCGGCCTCTGTTAGCCACAAGAGTACATCCTGTGTCATGGTCGGTTACCCCTCCTTTTCCTGTGTAAAGACTGAGGAGAAGAAAGCATTTAGCACAGTTGCCTGCTCTGTGTCATCTGTAACCATCCTCCCATCATCGTCTTTTATGTGGGCAATGTGCTCTGATCTCGCTTTTTTACTGTTAACATATCTAAAAAATGTAATAAACTGCATCTGGTCCACCTTAAAATTCATACCAGATCCTTATCAAGACATGTAACCTGGGGGATCAGGATAGGGAGGGCAGTGAGAATGCAGCCCCCTACAGACCCACATCCGGCCACGTGCCTTTAATATAGGGAGAATACCTTGCAAGGGGGGTAGGAAAAGACATGGCGATCATGATCATATCTGGTCAATGACGTCACCTAGGATCCCCAGCTGGCCAGAGATCTGTAATTTTCTGGTGGTAGTACAATGGGTCAACATTATTGGGTGGTATGTCGCTGTGGTACTGTGGAAATATCATCAGGTTGAGGGTCATTGTGAGTGATGAAGATCTACGTGGCTGCATGACGTAGTTTTTTTTTAAATAATGGATTGTCATAGTGTCTGTGTTACTTGTAACTTTTTTGGGAATAAGTAATAAGAGATACTAACTTACTATGCACTTATTCCCCTGGGGTCTGGATTCCTGGGGGGGGGGGGGGGGGCACATTTATTATAAAAGGGGCTTCCAGATTTTGATTCACCCCACAAAATCTGAAATTCTCTTGGCAATTATAATGTGGGGATAAGGCCCTTGTCCCCTTAACATAGGGACAAGGGGCCTTGCAAGAGTAAAAAGGCTTAATGGTCTGGTATTAATTTTAAGAACCTAAGCTAGAGTTTTTTTTTTTGTTTTTTTAAGGCACAATACACTTTTAAAAATGAGAAAAAAAATGGGGTTTCCCTTACATTTCACACCACACTGTTATCCAGGCATATATATATATATTGGTGGCCAAGAAGGGGGGGGGGGGTGAATCGGCATGCAATCTCCATTCAAGGCCACATGCATTCCCCATTAGAAGGGTACCTTTCAAAGAGGGGCAGAAAAGTCCCCCCCCTCCACAAGGCATTTAGGGAACAAGGGCCCCATCCCTACAACTGGTTCCCAAGAGAATGTGAGTGCTTGTTGCTTGTGGGCAGGGGCGTGTCAGAATGTGAGAGTATACTTTATAATAAGGTTGAATCTCAGATTTTGGCCCGGTCCTAGAGGAATGAGTGCATGTTGCATTAGTACCCCTCATAACTCATTCCCAGAAGAAGTTCAAAGTAAATAAGTGTACAAACACCTTAGACAAAGTCCTAAAAAAAATCTCCTTAAAAATAAATGTTAAGCAATGCCCCTCAATACAAATCCAATGTCAATCATGTTATCCAGTAATGTAGATCCTTGTCAATCACAGTAATCTGCCAACAAGACAACCCACCGCCTGAAGATGCAGAGCAATCCAGTGACAGCTGCATTGACTCTCTCAGAGCACGTTTCCTGATAGTGGAAACAGTGAATCATTACTGCATAATGTGTGTAGAAATTACTGTTTTTAGTGTCCATCAGCAGCATGTGTATTAGGTCGGCAATTCAGAAGCACAATAAGGTGACAGAGACATCGGGGCTGGCATACTAAAACTGGAGAGTGCAAAATCTAGTGCAGCTGTGCATGATAGCCAATCAGCTTCTAACTTCAGCTTGTTTAATTAGGCTATGACAAAAAAAAAAATGGAAGCTGATTGGTTTCTGATTACTGCTGCACCAGATTTAGCATGCTCTAGGTTTAGTAAATCAACCCCATTGTGTTGTCACCCTTTATCAGGAAGTGCCTGAACAAGGACTTTCATAGCAGAATCACCAGGTGTTACTTAAATAAAAACTGCATCTCAAAAATATCAGAAATTACTTTTGAAATTACCCTAACATGTTAAAGTTTATAATATATATTATAGTAACTGCCTTTTACATATACTTTAAAAATAAAACCCCATATATTAGCGTGTTTCAGTAAATACGCTCTGAAGTTATTGTTCAGTGTATTGCTGTCTAGACATGTAAAGCTGATATTTTCCATAATATAGTATATTCAAGAAAACACAATTAGCCATTTTTATACAGAGAAATGATACTGGTTTACAGTCAGCTAGTATACCTGTGATATTCCAAGCAGTAACAGCTCTGATTAACAATCAGAACACACACTGGCTCAGCTACTTACAGACTGCCTGGAGCTACACAAATTATTGTTATCTGTGTATAGGAGTAGCAGGAGGTTCACTAGCTTTGGGCTCACGTTTGCCCCCTGACTTTCACCAATTACTTTGGATGCCACTTGTTCTTAAAAATAGGAATAACTTTTCATGGTTGAAATAAATACAGTGTATAAAGTATTTGAAGACTTTTTGAATAGTCTGCTAAGAATATCTATGCTGCCTTTTGCTTTGAATTACAATTTTAAAATAATAAAATATTTTATTATGTCTTGGCTTAAAATTTAAGGATGTGATTCTCAGATTAGATTCCACCCAAGCATAAGAGGCATTGAGTAAATGTGAAAAATTCTAATAAGTCAGTTTTTAAAGTGTTACTCCAACTTTTACTGAGAAAAAAGTAATTATTTTCCAGGTCAGTTACATGCAAATGCAAAAGAATTTAAAGTGGTTGCAAATCCTTACATATACCCACTGGAATGATTAGCCTCAGATGATACACAGAGATGAAACAAAGCCTCCTACATAAGTTGTACCCGTTTATCAGCTGACTTCTCTTTACAGCCATTTAAAGTGTGACTGTGCTTTCAGAAAACAGGGGTTAGGGAGCTAAAATTACAGTCTGCAGAGCTCAGTGAGAAGAAATCGGAGAGCTGATGGACAAAAGTGACATACCCCTCTTTACACAGGAACAGAGTTGAGGCTGTCAATCACAGGCTGTGTGCTGGAGATCCCTCCACTGTCATCTTTTTTCTTTTAGTGTCAGGGAAACTTAACAAATGTGATTAATGCTGATAGCAGAGAAATGAGGCATCAGACAGAAATGACACAGTGATTTGAGTTGAGACAAGCACATACTATAGAGCAGGGATAGGCAACCTTAGACAGATGGAGATCTACTTGAACAACACTGATGAAGTCAAAGATCACCGGGCACAGTGTCCTGTTTTTAGGGCTGGTTTATACCAGAACACAATGCCAGAAATGCATGTTCCATGTGTGTTTCTTGCACTGTGTTCAAAATGCAGGGTTACGGATAGGGATGGGCCCGGTGCTCGATTCGAACCCATGTTCGAATCGAGCATCGGGCGTTCGCTCGCTCGTCGAGCCCAGAACTATTTGGGCCGTTCGCATCACATTCGTGTGATGCGAGCGGCCCCGCAATGCATTGCGGCCGGCGCGGCCGGCGCAGTGCATTGCTGGCTGATGATTGGCCAAGCATGCACTGTGACCCCGCATGCTTGGCCAATCACAGCGCCCGAAACTCGGAGAGCAATAATTGGCTACAGGCAGGACGGCTGTAGCCAATTACAGCTCAGGGGCTTTAGTACACGCCCCACCATTTAAAAGGCCGCCACGCCATCGGCCCCGGTCACATGAGTTCCGGCTTTAGGAGAGATTAGTCTGCTGATTCTGTCTTTGCTTGATACTGAAAGATTTGCTCTTCTTTGCTAAACCATTGGCTATTTCTTTGCTAAACCATTGCTACCTAAGTCATTGATCGTTCATTGCTGCTGATTGCACAGTTAGTGTGTTATTAGCTGCTGCTGGGGATTAGTCTGGTGCGTGCTTACTGTTAGTACAGTATTGCAGTAGTACCAACCGCAGTGCTGTTAGCACAGCATTGCACCCCAACAGCACCCATAGGACTTCTAGTGTGTTAGTGGCAGCAAACAGAGCTCCTATATTTTCTTCTCAGCAGCACCCATAGGACTTCTAGTGTGTTAGTGGCATCACACAGAGCTCCTATATTTTCTTCTCAGCAGCACCCATAGGACTTCTAGTGTGTTAGTGGCAGCAAACAGAGCTCCTATATTTTCTTCTCAGCAGCACCCATAGGACTTCTAGTGTGTTAGTGGCAGCAAACAGAGCTCCTATATTTTCTTCTCAGCAGCACCCATAGGACTTCTAGTGTGTTAGTGGCAGCAAACAGAGCTCCTATATTTTCTTCTCAGCAGCACCCATAGGACTTCTAGTGTGTTAGTGGCAGCAAACAGAGCTCCTATATTTTCTTCTCAGCAGCACCCATAGGACTTCTAGTGTGTTAGTGGCAGCAAACAGAGCTCCTATATTTTCTTCTCAGCAGCACCCATAGGACTTCTAGTGTGTTAGTGGCATCACACAGAGCTCCTATATTTTCTTCTCAGCAGCACCCATAGGACTTCTAGTGTGTTAGTGGCAGCAAACAGAGCTCCTATATTTTCTTCTCAGCAGCACCCATAGGACTTCTAATGTGTTAGTGGCATCACACAGAGTTCCTATATTTTCATCTCAGCAGCACCCATAGGACTTCTAGTGTGTTAGTGGCATCACACAGAGCTCCTATATTTTCTTCTCAGCAGCACCCATAGGACTTCTAGTGTGTTAGTGGCAGCAAACAGAGCTCCTATATTTTCTTCTCAGCAGCACCCATAGGACTTCTAGTGTGTTAGTGGCAGCAAACAGAGCTCCTATATTTTCTTCTCAGCAGCACCCATAGGACTTCTAGTGTGTTAGTGGCATCACACAGAGCTCCTATATTTTCTTCTCAGCAGCACCCATAGGACTTCTAGTGTGTTAGTGGCAGCAAACAGAGCTCCTATATTTTCTTCTCAGCAGCACCCATAGGACTTCTAGTGTGTTAGTGGCAGCAAACAGAGCTCCTATATTTTCTTCTCAGCAGCACCCATAGGACTTCTAGTGTGTTAGTGGCATCACACAGAGCTCCTATATTTTCTTCTCAGCAGCACCCATAGGACTTCTAGTGTGTTAGTGGCAGCAAACAGAGCTCCTATATTTTCTTCTCAGCAGCACCCATAGGACTTCTAGTGTGTTAGTGGCAGCAAACAGAGCTCCTATATTTTCTTCTCAGCAGCACCCATAGGACTTCTAGTGTGTTAGTGGCAGCAAACAGCTCCTATATTTTCTTCTCAGCAGCACCCATAGGACTTCTAGTGTGTTAGTGGCATCACACAGAGCTCCTATATTTTCTTCTCAGCAGCACCCATAGGACTTCTAGTGTGTTAGTGGCAGCAAACAGAGCTCCTATATTTTCTTCTCAGCAGCACCCATAGGACTTCTAGTGTGTTAGTGGCAGCAAACAGAGCTCCTATATTTTCTTCTCAGCAGCACCCATAGGACTTCTAGTGTGTTAGTGGCAGCAAACAGAGCTCCTATATTTTCTTCTCAGCAGCACCCATAGGACTTCTAGTGTGTTAGTGGCATCACACAGAGCTCCTATATTTTCTTCTCAGCAGCACCCATAGGACTTCTAGTGTGTTAGTGGCAGCAAACAGAGCTCCTATATTTTCTTCTCAGCAGCACCCATAGGACTTCTAGTGTGTTAGTGGCAGCAAACAGAGCTCCTATATTTTCTTCTCAGCAGCACCCATAGGACTTCTAGTGTGTTAGTGGCAGCAAACAGAGCTCCTATATTTTCTTCTCAGCAGCACCCATAGGACTTCTAGTGTGTTAGTGGCATCACACAGAGCTCCTATATTTTCTTCTCAGCAGCACCCATAGGACTTCTAGTGTGTTAGTGGCAGCAAACAGAGCTCCTATATTTTCTTCTCAGCAGCACCCATAGGACTTCTAGTGTGTTAGTGGCATCACACAGAGCTCCTATATTTTCTTCTCAGCAGCACCCATAGGACTTCTAGTGTGTTAGTGGCAGCAAACAGAGCTCCTATATTTTCTTCTCAGCAGCACCCATAGGACTTCTAGTGTGTTAGTGGCAGCAAACAGAGCTCCTATATTTTCTTCTCAGCAGCACCCATAGGACTTCTAGTGTGTTAGTGGCAGCAAACAGAGCTCCTATATTTTCTTCTCAGCAGCACCCATAGGACTTCTAGTGTGTTAGTGGCATCACACAGAGCTCCTATATTTTCTTCTCAGCAGCACCCATAGGACTTCTAGTGTGTTAGTGGCAGCAAACAGAGCTCCTATATTTTCTTCTCAGCAGCACCCATAGGACTTCTAGTGTGTTAGTGGCAGCAAACAGAGCTCCTATATTTTCTTCTCAGCAGCACCCATAGGACTTCTAGTGTGTTAGTGGCAGCAAACAGAGCTCCTATATTTTCTTCTCAGCAGCACCCATAGGACTTCTAGTGTGTTAGTGGCATCACACAGAGCTCCTATATTTTCTTCTCAGCAGCACCCATAGGACTTCTAGTGTGTTAGTGGCAGCAAACAGAGCTCCTATATTTTCTTCTCAGCAGCACCCATAGGACTTCTAGTGTGTTAGTGGCAGCAAACAGAGCTCCTATATTTTCTTCTCAGCAGCACCCATAGGACTTCTAGTGTGTTAGTGGCAGCAAACAGAGCTCCTATATTTTCTTCTCAGCAGCACCCATAGGACTTCTAGTGTGTTAGTGGCAGCAAACAGAGCTCCTATATTTTCTTCTCAGCAGCACCCATAGGACTTCTAGTGTGTTAGTGGCAGCAAACAGAGCTCCTATATTTTCTTCTCAGCAGCACCCATAGGACTTCTAGTGTGTTAGTGGCATCACACAGAGCTCCTATATTTTCTTCTCAGCAGCACCCATAGGACTTCTAGTGTGTTAGTGGCAGCAAACAGAGCTCCTATATTTTCTTCTCAGCAGCACCCATAGGACTTCTAGTGTGTTAGTGGCAGCAAACAGAGCTCCTATATTTTCTTCTCAGCAGCACCCATAGGACTTCTAGTGTGTTAGTGGCAGCAAACAGAGCTCCTATATTTTCTTCTCAGCAGCACCCATAGGACTTCTAGTGTGTTAGTGGCAGCAAACAGAGCTCCTATATTTTCTTCTCAGCAGCACCCATAGGACTTCTAGTGTGTTAGTGGCAGCAAACAGAGCTCCTATATTTTCTTCTCAGCAGCACCCATAGGACTTCTAGTGTGTTAGTGGCAGCAAACAGAGCTCCTATATTTTCTTCTCAGCAGCACCCATAGGACTTCTAGTGTGTTAGTGGCAGCAAACAGAGCTCCTATATTTTCTTGTCAGCAGCACACATAGTACCTATAGTGTGTTAGTGTCAGCACCCATAGGACCTACAGTGTGTTGTGAGCACACATAGGAGTTCTATTTTTTATACTATATACACTACCGACTACAATGGCTGGAAGACCGCCAAGGAGAGGCAGAGCGTGCCGAGGCAAGAACACAGGGCAGGCAGGCTCTGTTTCTAGAGACAACAGTGCTGGCCGTGGACGTGGTCGTGCATCGTCATCAGCACGTGGCCATGGGACACGCTTGTCTTTGTTTTCGGCAGCTGGACATGTGGAGCCGCATCATGCCGAAGGCTTGGTAGAATGGATGACCAAGCCCTCCTCATCCTCCTCATCCTCTCTCACCCAGGCTCAGGGTACTGGCAGAGCAGCTGCCAACGCGTACTCAATGGCATCATCAGCCACCCCTTCCCTAGACCCACCATGTCCTCCTGAGGAGTCCCCCGAACTGTTTGAGCACAGTGTTGGGTACATGCTCCAGGAGGATGCCCAACGATTCGAAGGCTCGGATGATGATACCCAGCTTGAGGAAGTCAGTAGTGTGCGCGCAGAGAGAGGGGATGCTGAAGGACAGCAATCTGGCAGTAGTGTTCCACCAGCTTACTGCCAGGTTTGCTCTAGTGGTGAAGAGGGAGGGGATGATGAGGTCACTGACTCCACGTGGGTGCCTGAAGGGAGAGAGGAGGAGGAGGAGGAGGATGCAGCGTCACATGTCCAACGAGGCAGGATGCCCCCTGGAGGCCAGCTAGAGGCCAGCACAGCAACTGTACCACACCGCAGAGCTCCGCCTGTGCAGGGCGCTGCCTCTGCACGTTATCACAAAAGTTCTTTGGTGTGGGCCTTTTTTGAGACGAGTGCATCAGATCGCACCACTGCTATTTGCAATATTTGTCTCAAGCGTATCTCGCGTGGCCAAAACATCAGCCGCTTGGGCACCACAAGCATGAGCAGACATATGTCGACCTGCCATGCAGCTCGTTGGCAAGCACACATAAAAGACCCACACCAAAGAACAAAGCGGACCTCTCCTTGCTCCTCATCAGCTGGGATCTCCATCCCCACTATATCTTCAGTCCTCTCTGAAAGCTGCTCTGAGAGGACTGAAGGTGTAGAATTAGGTGTGTCACAACCAAGTACTTGCAGTACACCGACGTCCGATTGTAGCAGGCAAATTTCCCTGCCCCAGCTGCTGGACCGTCGAAAGAAGTATACTCCCAGCCATCCACATGCCCAGCGGTTGAATGCTAACTTGGCTAAATTGCTAGCACTTCAACTGCTGCCTTTTCAGTTGATAGACTCGGCCCCCTTCCGTGAGTTTGTTCAATGTGCGGTTCCTCAGTGGCAGGTTCCCAAACGCCACTTTTTCTCACGGAAGGCGATTCCGTCTCTCTACTGGCATGTGGAAGGCAATGTCCATGCCTCGCTGGACAGGGCGGTCAGCGGTAAGGTGCATATTACCGCTGACTCATGGTCCAGCAGGCATGGACAGGGACGTTATCTTTCTTTCACGGCCCATTGGGTCACTCTATTGGTAGCTGGGAGGGATGCAGGACAAGGTGCAGTAGTGTTGGAGGTTGTTCCGCCACCACGCCTCCAAAATGCTACTACTGGTTGTGACACACCTCTCTCCTCCACCCCCTCCTCTTCTTCTTCCTCCATGTCCTCTTCGAGTGCTCTGTCCTCGGAACCAGCGGTGCTCCGTAGGCGTACAAGGGGCTACGCGAGTACGCAGGCAAAAAGATGCCATGCCGTGCTTGCGCTGGTGTGTTTGGGGGACAGGAGCCACACTGGGCCAGAGGTTCTGGCAGCTCTGCAGGGGCAGGCCGAGAGGTGGTTGACGCCACGCCAGCTTAAGCCAGGAATGGTCGTTTCTGATAATGGCACCAACCTCCTCTCCGCCCTGCGACAGGGGCAGCTCACCCATGTGCCCTGTATGGCTCACGTCCTCAACCTGGTGGTGCAGCGGTTCTTGGGCAGGTTCCCAGGCTTACAGGATGTCCTGAGGCAGGCCAGGAAAGTCTGTGTGCATTTCCGCCGATCTTATAATGCCAGTGCTCGGCTGACTGAGCTGCAAAAGGAGCTGAACCTGCCCAAGAACCGCCTAATATGTGACATGCCCACCAGGTGGAACTCAACGTTGGCCATGCTGCAGCGACTGCACACGCAGCAGAGGGCCATCAATGAGTACCTTTGCGACTACGGCACCAGGACAGGGTCAGGGGAGCTTGGCTTTTTTTCCCCACGCCAGTGGAGCATGATCAGGGATGCATGCACTGTCCTCTCACCATTTGAGGAGGCCACGAGGATGGTGAGCAGTGACAGTGCATGCATCAGTGACACTGTACCTCTTGTCCACCTGTTGGAGCATACGCTGCGTGGGATAATGGACAGGGCACTTGAGGCAGAACAGAGGCAGGAAGAGGAGGACTTCCTTGTCTCTCAAGGCCCCCTTTATCCAGACAATGTTCCTTCTGTCCCACCCATCACACAGGAAGAGGAGGAGGAGGAGGAGGAGGATTGTGTGAGCATGGAGGTGGAGCCTGGCACTCAGCATCAGCAGCAGCAGTCTTTTAGGGATGATGTACAGTCCCAACAAACCAGTGGACTTGTACGTGGCTGGGAGGAGGTGGCTGGCGATCATGTCATCCTCAGTGACCCAGAAGACTCCGGACCGAATGCCTCAGCTAACCTACGCTGCATGGCCTCCCTGATCCTGCAAAGCCTGCGGAAGGATCCTCGTGTTCTTCGGATCAAGGAGAGTGACCATTACTGGCTGGCCACTCTCCTTGATCCACGGTACAAGGGTAAGGTTGCGGACCTTATCTTGCCGTCGCAGAGGGAGCAGAGGATGAGACATCTCAGGGAGGCCTTGCAGAAAGGTCTGTGCAACACGTTCCCAGAAACTGGGAGGTTACAAACTCCTGGTCCTGGACGACAAGTTGCTGAGGCTTCGGTCAGTAGCAGAAGGAGCGGTGGGGAAGGTGGACGTCTGACCGATGCGTTCAGACAATTTTTTAGTCCGCAGCCCCAAGGTATGATCGGTTCCAGCAACCATCGCCAGCGTCTGATATACATGGTGCAGGAATACCTAGGGGCAAGGTCAGACTTGGACACCTTTCCCACCGAAAATCCTCTGGCTTACTGGGTCCTGAGGATGGATCACTGGCCAGAGCTTGCACAGTATGCAATTGAGCTACTGGCCTGTCCTGCATCCAGCGTTCTTTCCGAACGCACATTCAGTGCTGCTGGAGGATTTGTCACCGATCATAGGGTGCGCCTGTCCACCGACTCGGTTGATCGACTGACCTTCATAAAAATGAATCAGTCTTGGATCACCACCAGCTACCAGACACCTGAAGCGGATATAACGGAATAATTTATAATGTCACATCCCTTCAAGACTGCCTATGCTGATGCTGAGTGACTGTCCTGTTATGTTCACTGACTATCCTCTTCCTCCTCCTCAATGATCCATGCCACCACACCAGTGCCTAAGGCACAATTTTTCAGCCCCTGTATAACAGGGGCGTGTAATTACAATTTTTTAAAAAGATGCTTCGCAACAGGTGTGACTGCTGTGCTCAGAGTACAGTATCTGTGAGGGGTTGCAGTGTTGTGGCACCAGCACCAGTGCCTAAGGCACAATTTTTCAGCCCCTGTTGGGGCGTGTAATTACAATTTTTAGGCAATGCTTTGCAACAGGTCTCATTGCTGTGCTCAGAGTACAGTATCTGTGAGGGGTTGCAGTGTTGTGGCACCAGCACCAGTGCCTAAGGCACAATTTTTCAGCCCCTGTATAACAGGGGCGTGTAATTAATTTTTTTTAAAAAGATGCTTCGCAACAGGTGTGACTGCTGTGCTCAGAGTACAGTATCTGTGAGGGGTTGCAGTGTTGTGGCACCAGCACCAGTGCCTAAGGCACAATTTTTCAGCCCCTGTTGGGGCGTGTAATTACAATTTTTAGGCAATGCTTTGCAACAGATCTCATTGCTGTGCTCAGAGTACAGTATCTGTGAGGGGTTGCAGTGTTGTGGCACCAGCACCAGTGCCTAAGGCACAATTTTTCAGCCCCTGTATAACAGGGGCGTGTAATTACAATTTTTTAAAAAGATGCTTCGCAACAGGTGTGACTGCTGTGCTCCAAGTACAGTATCTGTGAGGGGTTGCAGTGTTGTGGCACCAGCACCAATGCCTAAGGCACAATTTTTCAGCCCCTGTTTAACAGGGGCGTGTAATTACAAATCTTGATCTAATAGTTCACAGCAGGGCCCATTCCTGCGCCCACCAAGAGTAACTATGAGGGCCTACAGTCTTGTGGCAACACCGTCCACCACCACCACCACCACCAAAGGCCCAATTTTTCTGCCCTGTTCAACAGGTGCATGCAATTACAAATCTTGATCTAATAACTCACAGCAGGGCCCATTCCTGCACCCACCAAGAGTAACTGTGAGGGCTTACAGTCTTGTGGCAACACCGTCCACCACCACCACCACCACCACCAAAGGCCCAATTTTTCTGCCCGGTTCAACAGGTGCATGCAAGTACAAATCTTGATCTATTAACTCACAGCAGGGCCCATTCCTGTGCCCACCAGTCTTGTGGCTACACCAACATCTAATAGGGCAAATTTCTGCAGAGTATATACGGCAGGCCCCTACTTTCAAACATCCAACTTACAAACGACTCCTACTTGCAAACGGCAAGAGAAAACAGGAAGTGAGAGGAAATCTACCCCTAGGAAGGAAAATTCTATCCTGTTAGATTTAATTTGGGAAAAAGGTATCTCCTCTCTACTGATGCTTTATCACCAATCCTTGTTTCAATTAAAACCCCACTTTTCCAAAAACATTTGTCATTGGGACGGAAAGTGAGGTGACATGTTCTGAACAGATGTGCAAAGACAGCAAATGTTACAGGGGTGATAACCCCTCCCTATGTTCTCCAAAAAGCTTAAAAATTGATTTTTTTGGGATGTAGCTACACTTCATAATGTACCTGTTCAGATTCTACTTAAGAACAAACCTACAGTCCATGTCTTGTTTGCACCACCTATATACTGCTGTTCAGAGTATATAGGGTTGTAGGTATAGGGTTTTATTTTGGGTGCGGGGTCCCCCTTAGTATCCATACAAGACCCAAAGGGGCTGGGGTGGGGGGGGGGTGATGGGGTAGCCATGCCATTTTTCTCAAGGATTTTCAGCCATATGGCGGCCAGGACAAGACATGACATTAAAGCCGCAAGTGGTTTTAAATGGCTTCTTTTTTTCCTTTACAAATGTCATTTTGTGCAAGGACAGTTCTAAACACGGGAAACACATGCCACTTCACAGGCATACTTTAGACACCCCCCAGGTACCATATTTAAAGGAAAATTTCACTTTTTTTTTTTCACTTTATGCATCATTAAAATGACTGCTCCCGAAAAAACTTTAGTTTTTAAAATTTCTTTTTGCATTGATATATGTCCCCTGGGGCAGGACCCGAGTCCCCAAACCTGTTTTATAACATTAACATGCATATTGGCCGTTGTAATTAGCAATTTTGATTTCGAACGTTCGCGTCCATTATAACGAATAGGGTTCGAAAATTCGCGCGAACTTTCGGTCCGTTCGAAGGTTCTGGTGCGAACCGAACCCGGGGGTGTTCGGCTCATCCCTAGTTACGGATTGTGTTACAATCAGAATGCAGGGTTAAGGACTGTGTTACGCTTAAAATGCAGGGATTGGGAGGGGTGATGTGAAGGGTGGCAGAGTACACTAATATAGGGGTGGCCTTGCCCATAGCAGTGTCCACTGCCCCCTTCACATCATCCGCCCCCCCCCCACACACACACACATACATTAGTGTCCTCTTCCCCCCTTTCCCTCCCTTAACATTGTTTTATTGCATCCTACCTCTGCACACAGAAGCCTGAGAGGCAGCACAGTTCTGGACAGGGGGTGGGAGCTGGTAGAGTGACTTTTCATATTAACAAACTGGTGATTGGTTGCTTAAGATCTAGCAACCAATAACCGGTGGGTTAACTTGAAAAGCTAATTTGGCCAGCTCCTCCCCCCATCCTCCATCCTAAACTGTGCCGCCTCTCGCTCTCCGCTGTGCACTGATGACAGCGGTGGAGAAGGCTGGAGGGGAGGGAGTTAGAAGGCGCGGCAGAGGAGGCTGTGGGTGGAGAAAAATTGTCAAATGTATGTATGATGATCCATATTTAAATAGCAAACCCAGAAAAAACTGCAGGTTCATAGGATTACTCTGTATGTCAAGCTTACCGCATGGAAGTCAAAGACCATTCATTTTTTCAAATTTCATTTTGTAGTTCTTTGTAAGATACTACTCTTTTATGCCCAACATTACAAAACTAAAATACTAAAATACCAATCAAAGAGCTTGGGATATTGATCATGAGTATGCAATTTCACCATTCTTCCCAATAGTTCATGAATGACTTGTTTTCTAAGGGTAACGTCTTTTTTGAACATATTTGAGTAATTTCATGCCAAATTAGGCATCTGAAAAGTTTCAGAGAAGAATTATCTTGTCTAAAGCAAACCCATATTTATTGATTAATGTGTCACAAAATGAACCAAAATCAATCACTACCAGCAGTGACTACTGCATCTTCAAGTAATATTATTATAGGACAGTTAATAAAAGTGTGTTAACAATACATAAAATCTGTCTGAAAATGTGCCCTTTCCCTATCTGGATTATGCCCTTAATTTAGTAGTACCACATGCCATTTTCATAAATGTTTTTTATATATATATATATATATATATATAAAGATAAAGAGAGTCTCCATTATTCCCCACAAGGAGAAATGATGGGAAGGAAAGGGATTTTTATGATGCCTGCATAGTACCATATACAATTTATCCAGATTCTTTATTAATATAAGTTTAAAATACATCTACATAAAAAGCATGTTATATCAACACTTTAAGACATAACCATTCTGTGTCTCAGTGTATAGCACAATGTTAATTGGATAAACACGTTTTGCCCAGATGGACGGCTTCTTTAGGATCCACTTTACAGTATTGGTAGATTTATTATCTCAAATTCTGACCACAAAAGTGTCACACATGTTGCCTGTTTCACTAGTATTATGTAGGCTGGTAAATGTCCCGATATATATCAATAACCATTAGAGAGAAGAATCGGCAACTCATTCAAGTCGTCACGCAGTCTTGAAATGTGCTAAATAAAGTGCCAAAAGTAGACTTTTCAAAGAAAGTTTATATGATCATCGAAGTTAAGGAAAAACAGGTACGTATTCAACAGTGAACATCCGGAAATGAAAAAGTAGCAAGGCAAAGAAGAAACCAAGATCAGCAGATATTGATTCCTATGTGGTTAGAGTGTCAGTATCCCACCAGCGTGCTAGCTGGGCATGTGTGCAGCCTGTAAATGGCAGCGCCAAATATATACACTATATTGCCTGCCTTTACATGCACCTAAACTTTAATGGCACCTCAGTCTTCATTCGTAGGGTTCAATATTGAGTTGCCCCACCCTTTGCAGCTATGACAGCTTTAACTCTTGCAGGAAGGCTGTCCACAAGGTTTGTGGGTGTGTCTATGGGATTGTTTCACCATTCTTCCAGAAGCACATTTGTGAGGTCAGGAACTGATGTTGGACGAGAAGGCCTGGTTCGCAGTCTCCGCTCTAATTCATCCCAAAGGTGTTCTATCAGGTTGTTGTCAGGACTGCACGCCACTTTAGTTCTTCCACTCCAAACTCGCTCATCCATGTCCTTATGGACCTTGCTTTGCGCACTGGTGCGCAGTCATGTTGGAACAGGAAGGGGCCATCCCCAAACTATTCCCACAAAGTTGGGAGCATGAGATTGCCAGACAGAAAAGCCGATTCATCACTCCAGAGAACACATCTTCTCTGCTCTAGAGTCCAGTGGCGGTGTGCTTTACACTACTGCATCCTGCACTTTGCATTGCACTTAGTAATATAAGGCTTGGATGCAGCTGCTCAGCCATGGAAATCCATTTCATGAAGCTCTCTATGCACTGTTGTTGTGCTAATCGGAAGGCCACACAAAGTTTGGGGGTCTTTAGCTATTGACTCTGCAGACAGTTGGCCACTTCTGCGCATATGTGTGCTTCAGCATGCACTGCCCCCTCTCTATCATTTTACGTGGTCTACCACTTCGTGGCTGAGTTGCTGTTGTTCCTAGTTTCTTTCATATTGTTATAATACCACTAACTGTTGACTGTGAAATATTTAGTAGCAAGGAAATTTCATGGGTGGACTTTTTGCACATGTGGCAACCTATCAGAGTACCACACTTGAATTCACTGAGCTCCTCAGAGTGACCTATTCTTTCAAAAATGTTTGTAGAAGCAGTCTGCATGCCTTGGTGCTTGATTTGATAAACCTGTGGCCATGGAGGTGATTGGAGCACCTGAATCCAATGACTTGGAGGGGTGTCCCAATACTTTTGGCAATATAGTGTAGATACAAAGAAGTTAAACAGCATCTGCAACTATTATAGCTGTTATAGCTGATGCATGCAACCAGAGCTCTGCCTTTCATGTGCAATATATAGCAAGATTCCAAAACTTGAGGTTGCAGGCCTGACAAAGGGCTTGTTACACATCGCTGTAGTCAAACTAACTTTTTTGTTTGATGAAATAAACTTTATAAACAGTATCCTGCAACCCCTAGTTTTGATATTTTGTTACAAGGGGTCTTCACAAAGTTTCTGCCCTTTTTTATATTTTTATAGTTAATCTTTATATTTTGGCCACTCCTACAGACCTAGGTGGGGAATATGAGCTGCATACCCATAGATGAGGAGGTTGTAAGCTTGCTGTACTAGCTGGTAAGAGCACTCTGTAGGTACGAGCATTTGCATTCTAGCCTTGTCCTCTGATGATGGTAATCAGAAAGGTCTTGATGAGACCGTGTAGCAGACTCACGGAAATGACTCTATGTACAGGCACTTAAAAAATCAAAACAATTACAAAAAAGTGTTTGTATTAAACACAACCTTGGTTCCACGCATTTTGACAGCTAATAGAATTGTGGCCAACATAAGAAAAATCTGCTATCACTTACATTCACATGTTGGTTTCACAAGGTCACCAGTTCTCATTTACAACAGTGTTGAAAGGATTACAATCTAAAGCACCCTTTGTTGTGTTTAGATGGCACCAGTAATAATTGTTTATATGCTTACTAATTTTTAATTTTACATTTGGAGCAGAGGGTGTCCTGTGATGATTATGTGTGTTGCAGAGACGGTATTATATGGGGTAATTATACACAAAACAATTATTATTGGTCTACATCTCAAAACAACCATCATACTAAGTGTATAAAGGTTCACAGCTGTCACAGGAAGAAATGTATATATTATATTGATAAACATTAACTGGTAGCTACATATATTAGGTCAGGCCACATCTTGAAACAGGCAACACAGAGGGTTAATCAAGCGCGCTCAGGATAAGGGTCAGAGATAACAGAATTGGGAAAATAGTGAACACATTGGGTCAATATCATATTAGTCCATACTTGTAAAAATGACTATAGTGAACACATTGGGTCAATGTCATATTAGTCCATACTGGTAGAAATGAAAAATGACTAGTCCACAGAGAAGGCTGCCAGCTGACAGGACGCTTAGAAGGCGCTGCTTTTTTGTCTCTCACATCTTGAAACAGGATTAGCTTTTATGGTCAGACTTCATCCATGACCCACTCTGGGATTAGATGTTATGTTAAGAAAGCATTCATATATCTAAATATGTTGAGGCCATATTGACACTCTGGATTCATACCCCTGAATGGGGTTGGGTTGTATTTTTAAGCTGGAGCTGTATCCCAAAATAGTATATCCAAAAGGGGTGGGTCTGTATTTTGGGGCTGCTTTTTAAATAGGATTAGCTAGCATGATTTGGATGATGCCACATCTTTAAATTAGATTGGCTTTAAGATCACTGTGTTGAAGTTGTGTTTTTGGGTTTATCAATATTACCCAATGGGATTAGATACTGTGGTTAGGTTATAACTATATATTTAAATTAAAGATTATCCATATCTTTGAATTACACAGTGCTGCACTTATATCACTGGGCTATTTACAAGGGAAGCATCCAGAGCTTGGAAATTAATTGGGTTGTGTATTGGGGTATGTTTACATCATATATTTCAATTAGCTTGGCTGGTTAGATGAGTTCATACCTTAGAATTAATACCTTTGATTCAACCATATATTTAAATGAACTAAAGCTGCATGTATGGAAATTAGCCTTACATATGAATACAATTTTATTGCCAGACTTAAAATTAGAATGTATAATAAGATATATGTTAAAGATACTATTGTAAAACGTAGATTTTAATTAAAGATATTGTTATACAAATATGAACAAAACAGTGGTGTTCAAAATAATCATTAATGCAAAACTGAGCAAAACATTTAAAATTCAGAAGCGTTTTTTGCTGGTTTCATATTGTAAAGCATTAGCTCCAGACAGGCCACCGACCATTAGTGCTAATGATTTCCAACATACATGGATCTGTGAAACTTCATAAAGGACACAAGTCATCATTTGTTTAATAGAAGTAAGGAGAGAGTTTCCAAACAGGCAAAATTATGTAGCTTGGAGCTACTTCACAAATGTCAAATAGGAAATGTCCTTTCTCTTCATTCCCACTGTTATAATAATTTATAGAGGTCTGTATCAAAAATTAATGCAAAAGTGGGCATAACTATTTTTACTAACTTAGGTTGTTTGAATTTCACATGTTTATAGAACAGGCAACCTTTGAGGTGGAGATCTACCTGAACAACATGGAAGAGATCGGAGATCACCAGGATTTGGCACTGTGTGCAGTTACCTGTGTTTTTTCCTCATGATCAGTAGGACAGTGGATGGTGTCAGTAGGACAGTGGCCGGTGTCAGTAGGGCAGTGGCCGGTGTCAGTAGGGCAGTGGACGGTGACAGTAGGGCAGTGGATAGTGACATTAAAGGGGTTGTAAAGCTAAATGTTTTTTCACCTTAATGCATCCTATGCATTAAGGTGAAAAAACATCTGACAGTACTGCTCCCCCCCCCGAGCCCCCATCTTACTTACCTTACCCCTCGAAAGTCCCGCGCTCGTCCCCGTCACCCTCCCCGGTTCTCAGCCTGGCCGTCGATTGGCTGCACTGAATGGATTGAAAGCAGCGCAGCCATTGGCTGGCGCTGCTGTCAAGCACATCCAATGATGTGGCGTGCCGTGGGGCAGGGCCGAGTGATACAGTCGGCAGGTATGGGCGCCGCTGTATCACGGGAGCGCGCCCGCCATAACTACACACCATGCGAGTTCGCTCGCATGAAGGTGTGGAGTCCTTGCGGGGAGGAGCCGAGACAGCCACCGAGGGACCCCAGAAGACCAGGATCGGGGCCACTGTGTGCAAAACGAGCTGCACAGTGGAGGTAAGTATAACATGTTTGTTATTTAAAAAAAAAATCCTTTACTGATCCTTTAAGGCACTGGATGGGGTCAGTAGGGCAGTGGACGGGGTCAGTAGGGCAGTGGACGGTGTCATTAGGACAGTGGACAGTGTCATTAGGGCAGAGGACGGTGACAGTAGAGCAGTGACCGGAGTCAGTAGGGCAGTTGATGGTGACAGTAGGGCAGTCAGTGGATGGTGACAGTGGGGCAGTGACTAGTGACAGTAGGACTGAGGTTCCTGGCAATTCAGGGGTTAATTGTGAGCCACCCACTTGGCTCTCTGCCTGGCAGCTGCGGGGTTAAATCTGTGATCACTCAGCTCACCTTTCCTCATACAGACTGCCCTTGAAGTTCTGTGTATACCCAGGAAATTGCCTTTGGTATAAGTACAGATATTTCTGTGTCTCTGTTCGGCTGTTACACTGGACGCGGTTCTCAATCCCGCCCATGACATTGTGTACCCCCGTGCCTCCGATCTTGCCTGGCATAGTTACTTTCTGCTACTTGAGAAGACAGAGGGTGAAGAGTTTAACAGGAGGCGGAGTGGCAGTGCAGACCAGAGGTTGGTAAGGCAGGGATGCCGTCTTACCTATTGGCGATCGTCAGGTAGCCCATGATCAAAGGATTTCCAACTCCGTTATAGAGTAATTAACTCTTCCTCTATAGCAACACCTATTTCATTGCAGGAAAATAATGGATTCCAGGCAGAAGCCAATGTGCCGTCATTTAGTTTTTAATGGCTGTCCAACATCCACAGAAGGTCAATGGTGTAATCTCCTTAACCACTTCAATACCATGCACTTATGCACCTTCCCGCCCAGACCAATTTTCAGCTTTCAGTACTCTCACACTTTGAATGACAATTACTTAGTCATGCTACACTGTATCCAAACAAAATTTTCTTCTCACAAATAGAGCTTTCTTTTGGTGGTATTTAATCGCCACTGGGTTTTTTATTTTTTGCGATATAAGCAAAAAAACAGCAATTTTTTTTAAAAAAAAACACTTTTTTTTAGTTTCTATTGTAAAATTTTGCAAATAAGTAATTTTTCTTCATAAATTTGTGCCAAAATGTATACTGCTACATATCTTTGGTAAAATGAACCCAAATTAGTGTATATTATTTGGTCTTTGTGAAAGTTATAGAGTCTACAAACTATGGTGGCAATCACTGAAAATGTATCACATCTGATCACGCCTGATGTACTGAAGGGATATCTCATTTCTTGAGACACTAACAAGCGAGGAAAGTACAAATACCCCCAAAATTACCCCTTTTTGGAAAGTAGACAGTCCAAGGTATTTACTAAGAGGCGTGGTGAGTTTTTTGAAATTGGATTTTTTTCCCACAATTCTTGGGAAAATTAATTTTTTTTTTTTTTTTTACACAAACTGGTCATATTAACAGTTTTTTTCTCTAACACAGCATATGCATAATTGCAACTACACCCCAAAATACATTCTGCTACTCCTCCTGAGTGTAGCGATACCACATGTGTGAGACTTTTACACAGCCTGGCCACATACAGAGGCCCAACATTGAAGTAGCACTTTCAGGCGTTCTACAAGCATAAATCGCACATATCCTTTCTCAACCACCTATTACACTTTTGAAGGCCCTGGAGCACCAGGACAATGGAATTTTCCACAAAATGACCCCATTTTGGAAAGCACACACCCCAACGTATAATCTATGAAGCATTATGAGTCTTTTGAACGGTTCATTTTTTTCCAGAAGGTTTTGGAAAATGTGGAGAAAAAATGAAAATGCATTTTTTTTACACAAAATTGTCCATTTATAAGATATTTCTAACGCATAGCATATACATAGCAAAAATGACACCCCAAAATGCATTCTGCTACTCCTCCTGAGTATAGCGATACCACATGTGTGAGACTTTTACACAGCCTGGCCATATACAGAGGCCCAACATTGAAGTAGCACTTTCAGGCGTTCTACAAGCATAAATCGCACATATCCTTTCTCAACCACCTATTACAATTTTGAAGGCCCTGGAGCACCAGGACAATAGATTTTTCCACAAAATGACCCCATTTTGGAAAGCACACACCCCAACGTATAATCTATGAAGCATTATGAGTCTTTTGAACGGTTCATTTTTTTCCAGAAGGTTTTGGAAAATGTGGAGAAAAAATGAAAATGCATTATCCTTTCTCAACCACCTATTACAATTTTGAAGGCCCTGGAGCACCAGGACAATAGAATTTTCCACAAAATGACCCCATTTTGGAAAGCACACACCCCAACGTATAATCTATGAAGCATTATGAGTCTTTTGAACGGTTAAATTTTTTTCCAGAAGGTTTTGGAAAATGTGGAGAAAAAATGAAAATGCATTTTTTTTACACAAAGTTGTCCATTTATAAGATATTTCTAACGCATAGCATATACATAGCAAAAATAACACCCCAAAATGCATTCTGCTACTCCTCCTGAGTATAGCGATACCACATGTGTGAGACTTTTACACAGCCTGGCCATATACAGAGGCCCAACATTGAAGTAGCACTTTCAGGCGTTCTACAAGCATAAATCGCACATATCCTTTCTCAACCACCTATTACAATTTTGAAGGCCCTGGAGCACCAGGACAATAGAATTTTCCACAAAATGACCCCATTTTTGAAAGCACACACCCCAACGTATAATCTATGAGGCATTATGAGTCTTTTGAACGGTTCATTTTTTTCCAGAAGGTTTTGGAAAATGTGGAGAAAAAATTAAAATGCATTTTTTTTACACAAAGTTGTCAATTTATAAGATATTTCTAACACATAATATGTACATAGCAAAAATTACACCCCAAAATGCATTCTGCTACTCCTCCTGAGTATGGCAATACCACATGTTTGAGACTTTTACACAGCCTGGCCACATACAGAGGCCCAACATCCAAGTAGCACCTCCAGGCATTCTAGCAGCATTAATTGCACATATCATTTTCTGACTACCGATCACATTTTTGAAGGCCCTTCATATATCTAACACATAGCAGGTACATACCAAATAACAAAAGATTACCTGTGGTTTTAGAAGTGCAGTGGTCCACAGAGGAGAGCATCGGTCCAGGCAGCAGGCAGGGATGAGGTCAGCGACAGCAAAAGCAATCATCCAGGCAGCAGGCAGGAATACTGTCCATAGTTCGCACAGGCAGAGATACTGTCAGCACAGCCAGAGCACAGCCAAAGCACAGGTCCAGGTAGCAGGCAGAGGTGTCCCGGCAGAAATGCTGTCCAAAGTCAGTAGAGGCAGCAGGCAGATATATGGTCAACACAGCCAAAGTATTGGTCCAAGCAGCAGGAAGAAACATGGTCCATAATGTCATGGGTCATTACAGGCAGTAATATGGTCAGCACAGCCAAATTATTGGTCCAGGCAGCAGGAAGGACCATCAAGCTTAGGGCCAGGGGGACAGGGGTAGAGGCTTCTCCCACCCAAATCGCTTTGAAGCCTCCGGGCAACCAGACCCTGTTCTTGGAGCACAGAAAACGAAAAACTGTTTTTCTCTACTCAGAACGCTATTCTGAAGCCCCTCACATATGTGAGACCCCTGTGTACTAAAAGTAGATGGCCAAAAGATCAGTCCAAGTGGCAGGCAAAAACATGGTCGATTAACAGGCCAAGGTCGGTACACGTGGAAGTCAGAAACGTGGTTTAAATCGGCAGGCAGAGGCATCGTCGGTAAACAGGCCAGGGTCAGTTAATTAACATGGAAGGTAGTTAGTAACATGGTAGCAGGCAAATAGGGAAATGGCAGTCTGTTAATAATAAGGGGAACTAATGGATGTATGATAATTTTTGAAGCAATTTCCGATGCACAGGCCAGGTTGGGAGGGACAATCGGGACAATAATAGCTGGTGTCTCTTCTTACTCCTCCTCTGCTGCATACACGGCATTTCTTTTGGCGTCTTCTTCCAGATTCTGTGGGGGGGATGCTAAAGGGATAGTGTCGCTCGTGAAGCCGACACACACTATCAGAGCGAATGCTTCCTGGGGCGGGATCTTGTTGGTAAATGAGGGCATCGATGATATCTTCGATATATTGGAGGTAGTGAAGTCGGTGATTTTGAGTTGCTTTTTGGTAGCAGACAAACGAATTAAAAAGGGCCATGTGAAACAGGTGAAACGCAACTTTTTTGTGCCAATAATGGGACTTTCTGGTTGATAAGTAGGGCTGTAGCATCTGGTCGTTTAAATCCACCCCCCATGTACAAATTGTAGTCGTGGACACATTCAGGCTTTACAATGGAGCCGCGTCTTCTTGGGATCTCCACCATGGTGTCATTGTGGATCGTAGAGAGGATGTGGACATCTTTCTTGTCCCTCCACTTCATGGCCAACACCTCCTCGTTCCTCATGGATGCCGATTCTCCAGGTCGCAATTTTTTTGTCAATAAATTTTGTGGGAATCCCTTCCAGTTTTTTTTTAAGGTACCGCAGGCCGGGGTTTGTTTACTGTAAAGGTGGCGAAAAAGGGGCAGGCTGGTATAATAATTGTCAACATATAAATGGTAACCTTTTCCGAACAGGGGGTATGCCAACTCCCAGACAATTTTCCCACTGGTTCCAATATATGTGGGGCAATCACGGGGCTGGAGCTGGGAGTCTTTGCCTTCGTAGATCCTGAATTTGCAGACGTATCCAGTGGCTCGATCACATAATTTATTTAATTTTAACCCATACCTGGCTCTCTTGCTTGGTATGTACTGCTTGAACTGCAGTCGGCCGGTGAAATGTACGAGGGACTCGTCCACACAAATTTTTTGGTCTGGGATGAAAACTTCTTCAAATCGCTGGGAAAAGGCATTGATTAGGGGGCGTATCTTGTACAATTTGTCGTAGTTGGGATGATCTCGGGAAGGGCACTGTGAATTGTCATTGAAGTGGAGAAAGCGCATAATCATGTCGTATCTTTTCCTGGACATGACAGCGGAATATATGGGCATGTGTTGGATGGGGCGTTTGGACCAATATGAATGGACTTTGTTCTTTTTTTTTTCTTTTTTCTTTTTTGTAAGCCCCATATTGAACATAAGGCCCAAAAATAATTTAAATTCCTCCAATGTTAGACGGCGCCACTGGAACATGCGGGAGTAGGAAGAATCGGGGTTGGCAGCAATAAATTGGGATGCATACAGATTAGTTTGATCCACTATATTCTGCAGCAAATCTTGTGGGAAAAATAAACAAAAATAATCAAATTTAGAAAAATTTGTAGTGTCGGGCTGCACACCTGGCTGTGCGGTGAAAGGGGGGATGATAGCGGATCCTGAGTTGGCAGGCAACCATAAGGGGTTTGCCAGGGCATCAGGAAGGTAGGATTGGGGCTGGATTCTTCGGGTTGGGCGTGCATTTCCATTGCTTGTACTGGGCTCCTCTTCCTAGGGTATGGCGCTGCTGGTGGTGGGCAGTTCTCCTGATCTTGGTGCTGATCTTGGTGCTGATCTTGGTGCCGATCGCATTCTTTTGGGAGGGACGGTTTCCTCCGGGGACTCGGACTCTGAGCCACTATCCTCCACTGGCTCGTATTCCGAACCAGAATCGGATAATGGGAGCTTCCCGCTGCTCTCATCATCCGACATGGCAAGAATGGCATATGCCTCCTCAGGTGTGTAAACCCTTTGGGACATTATGGCAGTGCTTATTGGTGGGCCTGTGTAATGGTACTGCTGGTGGTAGTGGTGGCGGTCTGTGTGGTAGTACCGATGGAGGTATTAGTGGTGGGCCTGTGTGGTGGTACCGATGGCGGTATGGGTGGTGGTGGTACCAATGGCAGTACAGGTGGTGGTGGTACCGATGGCGGTACGGGTGGTGGTGGTGGCGGCGGTACCGATGGCGGTACAGGTGGCGGTACGGGTGGTGGTGGTAGCGATGGCGGTATGGGTGGTGGTGGTACCGATGGCGGTACAGGTGGTGGTGGTACCGATGGCGGTACAGGTGGTGGTGGTACCAATGGCGGTACGGGTGGTGATGGTACCGATGGCGGTACAGGTGGTGGTACAGGTGGTGGTGGCACTACCGACGGTGGTACGGGTGGTGGTACTGGTGGTGGTACCGATGGCGGCACTAGTGGTGATACTGGTAGCGGGCCTGTGTGGCAGTATAGATGCTGGGCCTGGTGGCGGTACTGGTGGTGGTACTGGTACCAATGGCGGTACTGGTAGCCTGTGTGGCGGTGCCAATGGCGGTACCGATGGAGGTGGGCCTGTGACAGATGATTGACAGATGGGCTGATTGATTGACAGATGGGCTGATTGATTGATTGACAGATGGGTTGATTGATTGACAGATGGGGTGATTG
Source organism: Rana muscosa (assembly GCA_029206835.1). NCBI lineage: Eukaryota > Metazoa > Chordata > Amphibia > Anura > Ranidae > Rana > Rana muscosa. Next base: position 526,789,343 of record CM055118.1, on the reverse strand, counting down.
ATTGACAGGTGGGGTGATTGATTGACAGATGGGCTGATTGATTGACAGATGGGCTGATTGATTGACAGATGGGCTGATTGACAGATGGGCTGATTGACAGATGGGCTGATTGGCTGGGCTGATTGATGTGCTGGGCTGTGTGACAGGTCCTCTTTATGGGGGGGGCGTGTTGTGCACTGTAAACTTATGTAGACAAACTACACTGAGCTAACTTACTTATCTCTTCTCTCTCCTCACAGATCGGTGTGTGAGGAGAGAGCAGGGATCAGGTAGTAACTCCTGTGGAGTTTGTTTACATTTGTGACCGGCTGTGATTGGACACAGCCGGTCACGTGGTAAACAGCCAATTCATTGGCTGTTTACTCTGATCGGGGACGCGCTGTGTCCAAGGGACACTCGCCTTCCCCGATCCCCGCTCTGCAAGCCTGTGGCGGCGCGCACGGAGCGCGCCGCCGAGTTTGTTTTGACAGGTGATCGGCTGTGACTTTGACACAGCCGATCACATGGTAAACAGCCAATGAAATTGGCTGTTTACCGTGATCGGGGAAGCGCTGTGTCCGAGTGCGCGCAAGGCATTATCCTGCAGGACGTCATATGACGTCCAGTATCGATATTGCAACCACTTCCCGGACGTCAATTCACTATTGACTGGGCGGGAAGTGGTTAAAGACGAACTTTGCCCAACCTCCCCATTTTTTTTTTATTTCTTTATTTTAGTTGTCATACATACAGAGAAGAAAACGATTTAATTAATCCATCAATCATATAAGCTCCAGCGAGTCCATTCAAAATCCAGTTAACAGCATTACTCCTATCTTAAACATATCCACAAAAATAAAAGATGAAAACAATAACTAGTTATTTGAGATAGTCCCCATTCTATCTTCCGTTAGACCTGCTTCTCTTGTATGCCCTGACAACATACTTTACTAAGAAGAAAAACCTCTACCTATCTGAAGAGGCAAAAGGAGAAAATAAGAAGCCCCATGAGGTAAAAAATTCCCCCCAAAAAAAAGAAAAAGATAGAAAAAGGGAAGATAGAAAAGAAAAAAAAAAAAGGAAAAAAAGAAAGAAAAAAAAAGAAGGAGGACGAATACACTGATATGGGAAGGGGGTTCAGGGTTGGAGGGGAAAATGGGAAAACGTACCGAGGCAAAGGTGTGTTTTACTATACTATCATCCAGGGAAGTTAGGGCACACCCAAGGCCTCTCACTCCTCTCTTTTTCAAGTACTCTCAGGGGCAAAGAGGGAGCTCCCTTCCTCCGAAAATTTAAATGTGTTCCATTGGTCCCAAGTTTTTAAATATGTCTCCTTTGGATTTTGAACCGATAATAACAGATCCTCCATCCTTTTAACCTCTTCAATTTGTGTGACCCATGTAAGAATTGTGGGAGGGCTCGTATCTCTCCACTGCCGTACGATACATGATCTAGCAGCGTTAATAAAATGGCGCAAAATTCATTTACTATATGTTTTCCCCGGTATGTTTGAGACATGTAACAAAAATAAGGCTGAATCTTCTGGGAGGTTATACTCAGTAAATTTCTGTGCTATCCGCCGTATCTCCCTTCAGAAGTACTCCAGTTTTGGGCAGGACCAGAGAACGTGAAGTAGAGTCCCTCTTTCCTCCTGACACTTCCAATATTTGAGAATTTATTAAGTAATGAGGGTGTACTGTACCATCTTGTCATTATTTTAAAATTTGTTTCTTGGATTCTTGTAGATATTGAATATTTCAATGCAAGATTTACTATCTGCCTATGTTGTGCCTGGGTGAACGTCCTGTCTAATTTCATTTCCCACTTCCTTATATATGGAGGGACATAATCCTCTTGGGGGGCAACCAGTAGTGCATACATTTACAAAATTAAGTGAGAACAAGGCCCCGTACCCTCACATAGTTGTTCTAAGGGTGTCAATGTTCGTTGAAATCAAACCGTATGTTGGAGAGTGTTAAGGAAATGTCGCAACTGAGCTCTACTCCAGAAATGAAGACCGAAACGGTCGTTAGATGAGGTTAGTTCAGGTAATGAGGGCCATGTCCCGGTCGCTATTTGTATAAAATGCAAGGCCTAAAAACACTGTAAGTCTGAAAGTTTCCTGAAGGGTTCCTCCTGTAGTCCCGGAGGTAAACGAGAATTCCCTACAATAGGGTATAGGGGGGAGTTGACAGATGATAATAAAGTGGTGGAACATATTCAAGAGCAAATACGCAGGGTAGGGCCCAAGGTTGGGTGCTTTTTGAGGGCTGAACTCAGGTCTCCAAAGCACCAAACCGCACGAAGCAATGGGACCTCACACTGTGATTGCTCTATCTTTGGCCATATTTTAGAGCTTGCGTGCCTACACCAGTCTACTAGTCGCGCCATATGAGTCGCCTCATAATATTTCTGCATATCTGGTCCCTTTCCTCCTCCATATTGTTTAGGCATTATCATTTAACGGCGTTGAATTCTGGGCCTTTTATGGGCCCAAATGAATTCGGTTATCATCGTATTAGTCTGTTTAAAGAATTCAGGGGGTATATGCATGGGTAGAGTTTAAAAAAGATAGGAAAATTTAGGCAATATTGACATTTTTTACTATGTTACATCTACCGAACCAAGAGAAAAGGCCCTGATGCCATTTAGAAAGTAAGACTTTCACTCTACTCAGTAGAGGTAAAAAATTCAACACAAAGGTTTGATCCATGGAATCAACGTGCCCAGGTATTTGATGCCCGTATAGGTCCATCTAAATTTAAAATACATTTTTAAAGCATTTTTATTTTCTTTTACCCTGCTTACCTAAAGGTGGTACTTGCACATTTCATATACTCACCCATCCAGTGGATCCAGAATTGTCCCACTGAGATCCTCTCATGCCTGGCCACAGCTCCGTCCCTCGCCACCATGTTCTCTCTGACATTAGCGAGAGGCCCGCCGGCTCTTCCGGGTTCAGGGGTGATAGGCCTGCCCCTCCTCCTTTCCTTCAATGAAAGGCTTTGCCTCCCGGAATATGTGACGTACATGACCCGGGAGTTAAAGAAGGCAGTGTGAGTGTCATTCGCCAAAGGCGAGTGACGTGCATGGGGAGGTGGGACGGTCTTTCAATTTAAAAAAGAAGCAAACAAAAGAAAAAAAGAAAAACCCTATTCCTGCAGAGGAAAGGAGGGGGGGTGAGAGGCGGGAACATCCTCGGGAGGCTGAGGTCCGCTTTAAACATTCTGTAGCCTTCTGTGGATGTTAATGAGTCTGCACCCTTCCTTCATCAAGAACTTAACATTGCGTTTGCTTTGAATCCATTATTCACCTTCAATGAAAAAGAAAAAGATTTACTATAGAGGATGAGTTATTCTACCAACATATGAAATTTGAATGACCTATGTAAGTTAATAAGAAAAGTTATGCCCATGTTTTCATTACTTTTGGTACAGCCCTCATATAACACATGATCACTTGATGCTGAACAATAGGGATGAGCCGAACACCCCCCAGTTCGGTTCGCATCAGAACATGCAAACAGGCAATAAATTTGTTCGAACATCCGAACACCGTTAAAGTCTATGGGACTCGAACATGAAAAATCTAAAGTGCTCATTTTAAAGGCTTAGATGCAAGTTATTGTCATAAAAAGTGTTTGGGGACCCGGGTCCTGCCCCAAGGGACATGTATCAATGCAAAAAAAAGTTTTAAAAATGGCAGTTTTTTTGGGAGCAGTGATTTAAATAATGCTTAAAGTGAAACAATAAAAGTTAAATATTCCTTTAAATTTCGTACCTGGGGGGGGGGGGGGGGTGTGTGTGTATACTATGCCTGTAAAGTAGCGCTTGTTTCCCATGCTTAGAACTGTCCCTGCACAAAGTGTAATTTCTGAAGGAAAAAAAGTAATTTAAAAGCACTCGGAGCTATAATTAATTGTCGGCTCCCGGCAATACAGAGAACAGTCATTGAAAGTCATTGATAAAAGAAAACAAAATGCGTGGGGGTCCCCCCAAATTCAATTACCAGGCCCTTCAGGTCTGGTATGGATATTAAGGGGAACCCTGCATCAAATTTTAAAAAAGGCCACATGCCCTCAACATGGGGAGGATGCTTTGGGGGTCTGTCTCCAGCGATGAACGACGCACATCTTCCCTGCACCGGAGCCTCCTGGCTAATGACGCGCAAGCAGTGTTGACAGTTCTTTTATAACCGAGGTCGGAAACCCCTGTGACGTGATGGGTAACCCCGCCCCCTCTAACGCGTCATGGGGGTTTCCGACCTTGTTTATAAAAGAACTGTCCACACTGCTTGCGCATCATTAGCCGGGAGGTTCCGGTGCAGGGAAGATATGCGTCGTTCATCGCTGGAGACTCGCCGCATCGCTGGAGAATGATTCATGGATCGTCGCTGGACAGACTGAATTACAACACTGGAATGGCTTTTTTTATTTTTTATTTTTAATAAAGGACTTTTCACAATGGTGTCTGTGTGGTTTTTAAATTTTTTGACACTTTCTTTTGTGAAATGGTAGGGGTACAATGTACCCCGTTACCAATTCACATGGGGGGGCAGAATCTGGGGGTCCCCTTTGTTAAAGGAGGCTTCCAGATTCTGATAAGCCCCCCGCCCGCAGACCCCAACAAACACCGGGCAAGGGTTGTGGGATGAGGCCCTTGTCCCCATCAACATGAGGACATGGTGCTTTGAGGGGTCACAGACCTCCAAAGCATCCTCCCCATGTTGAGGTCATGTGGCCTGGTACGGTTCAGTGGGGGGGCGCTCTCTCGTCCCCCCTCTTTTCCTTCGACCTGCCAGGTTGCGTGCTCGGATAAAGGGTCTGCTATGGATTTTTGGGGGAAACTCCACGCCATTTTTTTTTTATTTGGCGTGGAGTTCCCCTTAAAATCCATACCAGACCTGAAGGGCCTGGTAATTGAATGTGGGGGGACCCCCACGCATTTTTTTTTCAATGACTTTTCTTTGTATTGCCGGGACCGACAATTCATTATAGCCGCGAGTGCTTTTAAATGACTTTTTTTCCTTCAGAAATTCCACTTTGTGCAGGGACAGTTATAAACACGGGAAACATGCGCTACTTTAAAGGCATACTATACACACCCCCCAGGTACGAAATTTAAAGGAATATTTCACTTTTATTGTTTCACTTTAAGCATTATTAAAATCACTGCTCCCGAAAACACAGCCGTTTTTAAAACTTTTTTTTGCATTGATACATGTCCCCTGGGGCAGGACCCAGGTTCCCGAATTTGCCGCGAACACCCCAAATAGTTCGCTGTTCGCCGATCGGGCGAACAGCCAATGTTCGGGTCGAACATGAGTTCGATTTGAACATAAAGCTCATCCCTACTGAACAATACAAATTCATGTTTGGTGTGATGGCTACATTCACAGCTTGAGTTTTGGTTTATGCCTTTCCTTTTGCAAACTTCCTATAATTTAATCTAAAGAGATGTTGGTACTGCCATACTTTCATTAAAAAGAAGTTCCACTGGTCCAGAAGTGGCAATGAATGCATTTACATGCTTTACAAACTAGCAATTCCAAATGCTGATTTACTAGAGGTGTTGAGAATGTTCACACAATAAATTGTATAAAGATTCACTTATCCAATTTGGTGAAAAGCAAATCCCTGTTTAAATAATTCATCTGCATGTAATTGGATAACTGAAGTGAATATTCACACAATTTATTGTGTGAACATTTTCAATGTATTATCCTCCAGATTGCCTCCAGATTCTTGCTCCTATCAAAGTGAAATGAAGGGTTCATGTTACTAGTTTGTCCTAAAGGATTCAGAGTACCGTATATACTCGAGTATAAGCCGAGTTTTTTAGCACATTTTTTTGTGCTGAAAATGCCCCCCTCGGCTTATACTCGAGTCACCTTTTTGCGCCTGATCTCCCGGACTTTGGGGACCTGGTACCAGTCGACCGTAGGTCCCCTGGACCCCAATCTTGGCACACATGTAGCGTCACTCTTCCTCTACAAGTGTGCAAAGTTTGTTGTCCAGGGGACCTACGGCCGGGGAGCACCAATTTTCCAAACCCGGGCACCCCTTCCATAGACTCCCATGTTAAACGTCAGTCTAGTCATGGGCACAGTGAGGCATGGACACAGTGAGGCACAGTGAGGCATGCACATGGACACAGTGAGGCAAAGTGAGGCACAGTGAGGCATGCAGATGGACACCCTAGGCTTATACTCGAATCAATACGCTTTCCCAGTGTTTTGTGGTAAAATTAGGTGCCTCTGCTTATATTCGGGTCGGCTTATACTCGAGTATATATGGTATGTTGGGGCCCTCAGGGTTTCACCAATGTGGGAACAATGATTTTATCCTGCTAAATGGATGGTAATAAATCCAAATAAAGCTCAATACCAGGGTGGGATGTATAAAGCTGTAAAAGAGTATTAAACCCAAAACCAAAAATGTAATATGTTGCAGCTTACCAATCATCAGATGTGGTGGCTGCATCAGTTTTCTTTTCTTAACCACTTTAAGACCACCCCACACAGATATACTGCGGCAGGGCAGCCCTCCTGCGTGAAATCACGTACCTCTACGTGATTTTGTGCAATGTTGTCTGGGGCGCATGAGAGCCAATCAGCGGGTCCGGGGGATGCAATGTCTGCCGGGACCCACCAATTCTTCTGAGGAGAGGAAGAACGGCGGTCTGCCTATTTAAACAAGCAGATTACCGTTCTGCCAGAGGGGAAAATGGATCTCTGTTTTCCCCCAGTCAAAGCACATCCCCACAGTTAGAAAGCACCCTCAATGGACACACTTAACCCTTTGTTTGCCCCTAATGTTAATCCCTTCCCTGGCAGTGTCATTAGTATAGGACAGTGACAGTGCATTTTTTTAGCATTGATCACTGTAATAATGTCACTGGTCCCCAAAAAGTGTCAAAGGTGTCAGTTAGATGTCCGATTCGTCCGCCGCAGTGTTGCAGTCCTGCTAAAAATCACTGATCACCGCCATTACTAGTAAAAAAATTAAATAAATAAAAATATCCCATAGTTTGTAGACGCTATAACTTTTGCGCAAACCAATCAATATATGCTTATTGTGATTTTTTGCCAACAATATGTAGCAGAATACATATTGGCCTAAATTGATGAAGAAATTACATTTTTAAATTTTTTTCATTGGGTATGTTTTAGCAGAAAGTAAAAAATATTGTTTTGGTTTTTTTTCAAAATTTTCGGTCTTTTTTTGTTTATAGAGAAAAAAATAAAAACTGCAGAGGTGATCAAATATCACCAAATTAAAGCTGTATTTGTGGGGGGAAAAGGACATCAATTTTATTTTGGTACAGTGTAGCACAATCGTGCAATTGTCAGTTAAAGTAACGCAGTGCGGTATCGCAAAAAATGACCTGACCATGAGGGGGGGGGGGGGGGGTAAACCTTCTGGGGCTGAAGTGATTAAGCTTTTCTTTCCTCTGTTTTCACCTGGTGATCTGGCCAGTAACACATCTCCTGTATTAGAGAGCCTACACTCTGGATGAAGGCGTACAAGGGGCATCATTGGACAACTGCATTGGCAGTCTAGGGGGATTTACTAGATGTATATCTACTAGAAGATTTAAATTCACTGATAAATTGAAACGGAACTCCAGCTCACACTTTATAAACAGTTACTGCAAGCATTTGTTTTCTCTTTTGGTATAAAGGTTTTATATAAATAAAATCTTCATCTGATCATTGTAAACACCCCTGCGAGAGTTAAATGGTTTGTCTACGTAACTGACACATTCTGCTGGAGAGCCTGTTCTTTTGGAAACAGACTTACTGGCTGGATCACCAGATGCAAACAGAAGAAAGAAAGTCTAAGGGCCAGTTCACACCACAGGCAGTCCAGTGCGTTTTTTTTTTCTGCATCAAAAACGCATGGAAAGTTGGTTATATGGTTTTCAAAGACATAGTTTACACCAGTCCTTGCAGTTCCAGTGCGTTCCAGTTCCAGAAAAAAAAGTAGAACATGCTGCATTTTACCTGCACTGAACTGTACTGGAACGCTGTTAAATGCATCAAAAACGCACTGGAACGCACCTAAATGCAGCAAAAACGCACTGGAACACACTTTTCCTTATCTAAGGTTAATAAAAAAGAGGGGTGAAAAAAAGCACTGGACTGCATCAAAAACGTACCAAAAACGCACTGGAACGCTTCAAAAACACATTTAAAAACGCGCATGCAAAAAAGCACCTGGAACGCATCCGGATTGCGTTTCTATGGTGTGAACTGGCCCTAAATAAAGAAAATAAATTAAGCCATCACATCTAAGAAAGTGTAAGCTGTAATATAATAAATGCGTGTTTTTTGGGTTTAATACCGCTTTAACAATAAGCTTTTATCTGTTAATAGTAGAAAAGATGAATGGACAGCCGCACTCCAAAAAACCTTTGATGGTTGTCTTTATTTGTAAAAAAGGATAAAAAAAAGCACTACAAATCACAGCAAAAGATGGGGATCTACAACCAACGCGTTTTACACTATTGGTTAGTGCTTATTCATGGCTAGCATATGTGGAAACACACTTCAAATATATACTATCTTTCAAAGAAACATGTGATCGACATTAACCACTGGTAGATTGAAAAAAAAACAATTATTGTCACTACATCGACGATCTTTTATTTGTTAGTTCAGATAGTTCTGTCAACTTGGATACATGGCTTTCCTATTTAAAGGAGTTGTAAAGGTACATGTTTTTTCACCTTAATGCATCCTATGCATTAAGGTGAAAAAACATCCGACAGTACCGCCCCCCCCGAGCCCCCGTTTTACTTACCTGGCCCCTCGAAAGTCCCGCACTCGTCCCCGTCATCCTCCTCGGTTCTCAGCCTGGCCGCCGATTGGCTACACTGGATGGATTGAAAGCAGCGCAGCCATTGGCTGGCGCTGCTGTCAATCACATCCAATGACGCGGTGCGCCGGGGGGCGGACCGAGTGATACAGTCGGCGGCTATGACCGCCGCTGTATCACGGGAGCGCGCCCGCAATAACTCCACACCATGCAAGCTCGCTCGCATGAAGGTGTGGAGTCCTTGTGGGGAGGAGCCGAGACAGCCGCCGAGGGACCCCAGAAGACCAGGATCGGGGCCACTGTGTGCAAAACGAACTGCACAGTGGAGGTAAGTATAAACTTTAGTGTCCCTTTAAATGATAACAGTTTAAATCTAACATTTACGGCAACCTGCAGACAACAACCATTGACTTCCTGGATGTGAAGCTCACGGGAACCTATGGTTGTGTTGTCACAAGTCTGCATAGGAAGAGCACAGCAGGCAATGTCCTTCTCAGGGCTGACTCAGCACACCCGAAACACACTATTAAAGACGTACCTTTTGGCCAACTTTTGAGGCTTAAACGCCTATGTAGTGTTCTCGAGAATTTCGCTACAGAAGCAGTAAATATGTCACAAAGGTTCAAGGATAGAGGCTACTCAACTAAAATCATCAATAGGGCCCTTTCAAAAGTGGATACTATACCTAGGTCCTCCCTATTACAAGATACTAATAACAATGGTCCCACAGGGAAGTGTGTGAACACTTCCTTTAGCAACGTGCCTGTCTTTTCCACACCGCACAGCTTGGAATTTAACAAAATTAGACAAATCATCATTAAGTATCTCCCCGTTCTACAGGTCCTTCTCAAAAAATTAGCATATTGTGATAAAGTTCATTATTTTCTGTAATGTCCTGATAAACATTAGACTTTCATATATTTTAGATTCATTACACACAACTGAAGTAGTTCAAGCCTTTTCTTGTTTTAATATTGATGATTTTGGCATACAGCTCATGAAAACCCAAAAATCCTATCTCAAAAAATTAGCATATTTCATCCGACCAATAAAAGAAAAGTGTTTTTAATACAAAGGTGTTATGGAGGTGTTATGGATACCCTCTTCTACATATGGAAATCGTACAATGCCTGTTTTTATCCAGTAAAATGTGAGTTGCTTGTACTGTAATCTCTTATTAAATTGTTTTAAACATCTGCACTCAGAGGCGCCTCTCCCCTTGCTTTTCATTTCCTGCACACGCCTGTTCACGGTGGCTCTGGATGTTCCTACTCCAGACTCAGTCCACTGCTTCCGCAGGTCCTCCAAGGTCTGGAATCGGTCCTTCTCCACAATCTTCTTCAGGGTCCGGTCACCTCTTCTTGTTGTGCAGCGTTTTCTGCCACACTTTTTCCTTCCCACAGACTTCCCACTGAGGTGCCTTGATACAGCACTCTGGGAACAGCCTATTCGTTCAGAAATTTCTTTCTGTGTCTTACCCTCTTGCTTGAGGGTGTCAATGATGGCCTTCTGGACATCAGTCAGGTCGGCAGTCTTACCCATGATTGCGGTTTTGAGTAATGAACCAGTCTGGGAGTTTTTAAAAGCCTCAGGAATCTTTTGCAGGTGTTTAGAGTTAATTAGTTGATTCAGATGATTAGGTTAATAGCTCGTTTAGAGAACCTTTTCATGATATGCTAATTTTTTGAGATAGGATTTTTGGGTTTTCATGAGCTGTATGCCAAAATCATCAATATTAAAACAAGAAAAGGCTTGAACTACTTCAGTTGTGTGTAATGAATCTAAAATATATGAAAGTCTAATGTTTATCAGTACATTACAGAAAATAATGAACTTTATCACAATATGCTTATTTTTTGAGAAGGACCTGTATATAATGATGTTTCATACAAAGAAGTGTTGTCTAAAGGTACCAAAACAGTTTCCCGTAGAGCACCTACACTAGGCAGTTCACTTTCACCAAGCTTGTTTCAAACCAAGCCAGTGGAAAGGAATTGGTTACATTTTCAAGGAACTTTTAAATGTGGAATAAGTGGGTGCAATTATTGTTGCCATATTAGACCCTGATTCAATACACACTAACAGATGGTAGCCTACCCATAAATTTTTCTTAGATTCTCCCGTTGGGTTCCTTCTTCTCTCTAACTAATATTTAGATATGTCCAGCAGACATTCATAATGTTTACATATATGAGAGTAATCAAATCAATTCAGTAGATTTATCTATTAATGAAGTCCATAAGGGATATACAGACTTATGGGGGTCCTGTCAAAATAGAAAATAGAACACGTCTATCAGTCATGTGTCTTATGTTATGTTTCCTCTCCTTGTTTTCTAGTTTTACTAATTTCTATACTTGAACATGGAAAGGACTTTTTTTTGGGCTCGGCCATTCATATTTATATATGTTTACTTCTTTTGGGACATTTTCATAGTATGACTTCCTCATACATGGAGCCCCTGTTACATTCCATAAGACTACACATGAAACGTTAGATGTCGCTTTTCTATGCACTTCTTTATATCGGTGCAGATTTATGTTTTATGTTTTATGTATTATAGGACTATGTGTGTTTTTATGAGTATAGGTATTATGCATGATTTAATATGTAATGATAAGCCTCTAACACATCCATGTGCTTACATATGTTGCTATGATACACCCTTGTTCACATGTGTGCGCCCTTTTTAAATATTCACAATGCGGAGCGCCACACGTGTGGGGATGAAGAATTGGGTTGGACATTAATACACACAACCAATGGATAACATTAAATAGAAACAAACTTTTTTGATCACATCAAGATCTAATATATATTCATACTGGACCATTTAGGTCCTGGTTTCTGTTCTTCAGCATGTGAAGATCTGTGACCTTTAGAATTCGACGTTTAATATATATTTTCTTTGATTTAGATTGTTTCCATTGAATACATATATATGTCATCCCGACATATTATATGAGTTTATATCCAGCACAGACCGGCACATTGATGGCCTCCTGTGCTTAGACATATATTCCATGTTCACTTCTACATGTAGATATTTTTACATATTTTACATACTACATGTTTAATATAACATTTCTTCTCCCCTTTTTTCCTGTTTTTACTTATGACTGCACTGACGTTTAGCAGCCTTAACTATTATTAAAGGAGATATGTTTAGATGTCAGTATGCATGTATATATCTTTATATATACACGCATATAAACACACGCATTAAGGGAGTAACTACCATCACTACTATATACCATCACATCCATCCTCACTGTCATTTGGCACATTATAGTCTTATTTTCACATCTTTCACTTATGCCATTATATTGGTCCTTTTCACATGATCAATAAATGCTTACTTATTTAGATACATAATATTCTCATAAAGTTCTTGCACTGCATGTGACAATTATATTATTTTATCACATACATCTTTCAGATTTTATTTACTACACAAAGTCCTATATAGGACTACATTTATATTTCTCCAGTTCACCGTCACTAACACACATTTTCACTCACCATTTTTTTACAGTCCAACAAGAGTCGCCTTTCAGGGACTTCCATTTTCACTAGGTTGTTTGCAAACCAATATAGGTGGGTTCCATTATATTTTATTGTTATACTCACATATATTTATACAAAAGACACAACGACCCATTTATTTAGAGGTTTGCACATCACAACACGTATACATACATATATGGATTTAATGTTTGAATTACGTTTATTTTGTATACTCTTTAAGTGTTTTTGTGTTCTTAAGTAAATTTTATATAGTAAATTCTTGCACACGTGATATTAATCATTGATTTATCACTGGTAATTCCACTCATTGATTGATTTCAATCTACCAGTGGTTAATGTCGATCACATGTTTCTTTGAAAGACAGTATATATTTGAAGTGTGTTTCCACATATGCTAGCCATGAATAAGCACTAACCAATAGTGTGAAATGCGTAGGCTGTAGGTCCCCATCTTTTGCTGTGATTTGTAGTGCTTTTTTTATCCTTTTTTACAAATAAAGACAACCATCAAAGGTTTTTTGGAGTGCGGCTGTCCATTCCTCTTTTCTACTATTAGCCTTGTGCATTCCTGGCACCCGTGATTTCCTGAGAAGACACTGATTGTATAAGCACATCCACCTGGAGTGGTAACTCCCTTTCCCCCCTTTTATCTGTTAAGCTGGACATGCACACAGGTATCTCATAATTTTTTCTTAATTAATTAATAGATTCCATTTCAAATAGATTTTTAGAACTCTATAAATCCCCTGCTCTCTTTAAAGTGACCCACTAGAGTTATAAATATTGTCACTAGTTATATTTACTCGACATCTATTATCAGAGAAAAATATGTTTTTTGGCAAAGAAGATAAACACAGTACAATTGTTGGCAGGGGATTGTCTGTTGACAGACTGTTGTCCTAAAATCCTACCCTTAGTACTCTCCTTTCAACAATTGTGGTCCAACTTTCGGCCAACAAATGTTGGATGACAGGCTAGTAAATTTTCGGCGGACATTTGTTGTCAGATTTTGGTATTGTCAGTACACAAATCCGTCACACAAAAGTCGAAAGTACAAACATTCATGCTTGGAATCAATGCTCACCAAACATGAAATTAGCAGAAGGGGCCCAAAGGGTGGCGCTCAAGAGCTGAAATTCCTCGTAGTACGTCACTACGTTTGTGTTTGTGGCACGACAATTTGTGTAACGTTAGTATGCAAGACAAGATCCTGGCACACGTCCTTTCGATAAAAATCAGACGCTCAGTTGGCCAACAGTCGTGCTGTGTGTACGAGGCTTTAGGCTCCATGCACACTGAAGCTCATAAACTCCCCTCTATGTTATCCTATGTGTCCATGCACACATGGACGTTTTTGGACATTTATCAGCAGTGGAGTTTATGGGCTGTTGTCTAAATGCCCTAAAAATCATGTTCAGGAGCTGTTTTTCTGACCACAAGAAATGCTTAAAAACGTTAAACGCGCATAAACATTGATAAACGTTGATAAATACTCAAAAACGTGGCTCACCAGCATTCTTTACATTTTTGATCCATTGAAAAAATAAAAAAAATAAAAAATAAAAGAAAAACTTAAAAAAATAAAAAAACGCTAACGTGCACAAACGCTAAAAACCGCCAATAAATGCTATTGCAAAAACGTTAAAAAACTTTGAAAGACTCACTGCCAATTTTATAACGTTATTTTAACATCCAGTGTGCATGGAGCCTTATAGAGCATCAAAGTAATATAGTAATGACCATGCATACCCAGTTATAATTGCAGGTCAATCATTCACCCTGTGCGCTGTATAAATATTCATTATAAAATGGTAAATCTGGTACTATCTGGATATTATTGTTCCTTATGCTAAAGGGCATTAAGTGTAACAGAAAAAACTGTATAACTAATAATCTTTTTTTTTTTCATAAAATTATTATGGATGGACATCCCCGTTTTTATATTAATTGGATTGGAAACGGCTTAGATTTTACAAGGCAAATGATTGCATCTGTTTCTAAAGCTTAAGGAAGCCAAACAGACCATATGATCATGTCAAGAGTTATTCAAAGGGCTTTAATCCTCTTTTCATGAAGTAACACTGCACAAGTGTCTAAAACCTCATAAATGCCATGTATGCCCCAGATTTTCCTATATGGCTTCAATGCAGTATTCTGCAGTTTTTCAATAAGCCACAGAAGTTATTTTTAATGTTCAGGCCTCCTGATCCTCTCCTATAATTCCAAGCCCTTATGTAAATACAGTGGCACCATGCAGTTATTTCTTTGGATCAGTAACCTAATTCTGCAAACTTTGAACCCCATACAAAATTCAGAGTGGCTTTTGTCTATAGCATCTGTTTCATATTTTCTGTTGTTTTATATTCATTTTGCTATTGTGATAAAGTTATGCATGTTTGTGGGCAAATTTGTACCCATATAAAAGTGTCATTAGCTATTATTATATATAAAACAAGCAGAGAAAAATGTTGAAAATTGGGCACACAAAGTAGAGTTGGTAATCATAGTCAAGAATATAGAGCTATCTTAGACATTTTTGTTTTGAGAATGTATAGTTATTTAAAGAATAATTCCAGTCAAGGGTATTTTATACTGTACATACAGTAGTTACATTTGTCCAGCTTGGACCAATGTAGCTATGTATATACCATACCTGGCTGATGCCCCTGGAAGCTGGAAATTACTGAAGTAGACACCGCTACTGACTGGTCAAGATGGAGTCATGCCATGCTCTCTATCTCGTCCAATCAGAGAACGCTTTGCATGCATTCGGAAAATGCAAGGCATTCTCTAAATGGTGCCCATGACTGATGAACAGCTGACCCCTTGTGTTCAGCGAGCAGGGGTACAGCCACTCAAAGCAGGATCTGGAAGCCAGTGGAGATCACTAAAATAATAGTGTCTACTTTAGTAATTTCCAGCTTACGGGGGCATTGGCCAGGTATGATATATATTGTACATAGTTACATTGGTCCAAGCTAAATCAATGTACAGTTGCAAAAAAAGGTATGTGAACCCCTTTGGAATGATATGTATTTCTGCACAAATTGGTCATAAAATGTGATCTGATCTTCATCTAAGTTACAACAATAGACAATCAGTCTGCTTAACCTCCCTGGCGGTATGATTTTGTCTGGAATTTTGTACCAAAAGCGGTACAATTATTTTGCATGAAAATTTGGTGTTATGTATTGTAGGCCTGCAATTCTTAGTAATTACTTAAACCTGACCAAACAAGACATCGCAGGATCCAGGGAACAAGGTAAGTAAGTCTCCCTGTATCCTGCAATGCAGCCCAAGTCTGGCTCGGGGTTACCGCTCATGGTATGAAAAATTCACCCTGAGCCAGACTCGGGAATACCGCTAAGGGGGTTAAACTAATAACACGCAAAACATTAAATGTTACCATGTTTTTATTGAACACACCATGTAAACATTCACAGTGCAGGTGGAAAAAGTATGTGAACCCTTGGATTTAATAACTGGTTGAACCTCCTTTGGCAGCAATAACTTCAACCAAACGTTTCCTGTAGTTGCAGATCAGACGTGCACAACGGTCAGGTGTAATTCTTGACCATTCCTCTTTACAGAACTGTTTCAGTTCAGCACTATTCTTGGGATGTCTGGTGTGAATCGCTTTCTTGAGGTAATGCCACAGCATCTCAATCGGGTTGAGGTCAGGACTCTGACTGGGCCACTCCAGAAGGCGTATTTTCTTCTGTTTAAGCCATTCTGTTGTTGATTTACTTTTTTGCTTTGGGTCGTTGTCCTGTTGCAACACCCATCTTCTGTTGAGCTTCAGCTGGTGGACAGATGGCCTTAAGTTCTCCTGCAAAATGTCTTGATAAACTTGGGAATTCATTTTTCCTTCGATGATAGCAATCCGTCCAGGCCCTGACGCAGCAAAGCAGCCCCAAACCATGATGCCCCACCACCATACTTCACAGTTGGGATGAGGTTTTGATGTTGGTGTGCTGTGCCTCTTTTTCTCCACACATAGTGTTGTGTGTTTCTTCCCAACAAATCAACTTTGGTTTCATCTGTCCACAGAATATTTTGCCAGTACTGCTGTGGAACATCCAGGTGCTCTTGTGCAAACTGTAAACGTGCAGCAATGTTTTTTTGGACAGCAGTGGCTTCCTCTGTGGTATCCTCCCATGAAATGCATTCTTCTTTAGTGTTTTACGTATCGTAGATTCGCTAACAGGGATGTTAACATATGCTAGAGACTTTTCTAAGTCTTTAGCTGACGCTCTAGGATTCTTCTTCACCTCATTGAGCAGTCTGCGCTGTGCTCTTGCAGTCATCCTTACAGGACGCCCACTCCTAGGGAGAGTAGCAGCAGTGCTGAACTTTCTCCATTTATAGACAATTTGTCTTACCGTGGACTGATGAACAGCAAGCCTTTTGGAGATACTTTTATAACCCTTTCCAGCTTTATGCAAGTCAACAATTCTTAATCGTAGGTCTTCTGAGAGCTCTTTTGTGTGAGGCATCATTCACATCAGGCAATGCTTCTTGTGAAAAGCAAACCCATAACTGGTGTGTGTTTTTTATGGGGCAGGGCAGCTGTAACCAACACCTCCAATCTCATCTCATTGATTGGACTCCAGTTGGCTGACACCTCACTCCAATTAGCTCTTGGAGATCTCATTAGTCTAGGGGTTCACATACTTTTTCCACCTGCACTGTGAATGTTTACATGGGATTTATGAAGAAGCTGTATGTTATTAGACTCTAGCTTGGCTACCTGCATGTCAGTTTTGACAGTGGTAGACCGCTTAATTGGCTGCATATCAGTTTCCCAGTTATTTCTTCCTCATCGGGTGTGGCCTCTCTGAGCTGCTGAGGGAAGGAAGCTGAGGAACTTATTTTCCTGGGGCATGTCCAGAGAGGTATAGGTATACAAAGGTTGATTTTATGAGACCGCTATGATTTAAAAAAATGTTGAGCTGGGGAAGCAATTGATGAAGTAATAAAGCTTTACAGATACCTAGGTGTCTAGAAAAAAAGGATGTTTGATGGTTTGATGGTCTTTGAGGACTTGGATTAGTAAAGACAATCTTTAGAGTTTTTTTGCCCACAAATTGTCAGACATCAAACCAACTCCGTTTTTTTTTGTTTAAGCACACCTCTCTGTAACTTTAGAAGGCTACGTTAATACATTCCTGACATATCACAAAGTACAGCAACAGTATATAAAAAGCAGAGACTTTACTATAAATTTTCTATTAAATTGAACTATGTATGGCGGCTCTTCTTACCCTAACCTGTAGCGTTGTTTGCTTGTGGAGTTAAATGCTAGGTGTTAAGTGTAAGTGCCATGCTAGTCTGTACCAAAGCTTACCCACGGCTAATGACCTTCCTAATGACAGTGCCCGAGCCTGGTGATTGGTTACTCATGTGTCATATATTTCTGGAACGTATTTCTAAGGGTTTGTTTACAGTAGTGGTATACCTCTGAAGAGTGATCAGTGGTGATCAGAGTGTGTCAACAGGCAGCAAGGAGGCATTTTGTTGCCTTGTCCCCACCTGTTTAAGCCCCTAAAAGCCCACAGCTAGGGATGAGCTTTATGTTCGAGTCGAACATTAGTTTGACTCAAACATTGGCTGTTCGCCCGTTCGGCGAACGGCAAACAATTTGGGGTGTTTGCAGCAAATTCGAAAAGCCGCGGAACACTGTTAAAAGTCTATGGGAGAAATTAAAAGTGCTCATTTTAAAGGCTAATATGCAAGTTATTGTCATAAAAAGTGTTTGGGGACCTGGGTCCTGCCCCAGGGGACATGTATCAATGCAAAAAAAAGTTTTAAAAACTGCAGTTTTTTCGGGAGCAGTGATTTTAATAATGCTTAAAGTGAAACAATAAAAGTGAAATATTCCTTTAAATTTCGGACCTGGGGTGTGTGTATAGTATGCCTGTAAAGTAGCGCATGTTTCCCGTGTTTACAAATGTCCCTGCACTAAATGTCATTTCTAAAGGAAAAAAAGTAATTTAAAACTACTAGCGGCTATTTATGAATTGTTGGGTCCCGGCAATACAGATAAAAGTCATTGAAAAAAACGTCAGGGGTCCCCCCCACAGTCCATTACCAGGCCCTTTGGGTCTGGTATGAATATTAAGGGGAACCCCGAACCAAAAAAAAACGTGGGGGTCCCCCCAAATTCCATATCAGGCCCTTCAGGTTATGTATGGACATTAAGGGGAACCCCGCAAAAAATAAAAATAAAAATGGCGTGGGGTCCCCCCCAAAAATTCATACCAGACTCTCCAGGTCTGGTATGGATTTTAAGGGGAACCCTGCACCAAAATTGAAAAAAAATGGCGTGGGGTCCCTCCAAAAATCCACACCAGACCCTTATCCTAGCACGCAACCTGGCAGGCCGCAGGAAAAGAGGGGGGACGAGAGAGCGCCCCCCTCCTGAACCGTACCAGGCTACATGCCCTCAACATGGGGAGGCTGTCCCCATGTTGATGAGGACAAGGGCCTCATCCCCACAACCTTTTCCTGCAGCCAGACAGGTTGCTTGCTCGAGTAAGGGTCTGGTATGGATTTTTGGGGGTCCCCATGCCATTTTTTTTATTTTGGTGTGGGGTTCCCCTTAAAATCCATACCAGACATGAAGGGTCTGGTATGGATTTTTGGGGGGACCCCACGCCATTTTTTTAAAATAATTGGTGTGGGGTTCCCCTTAATATTCATACCAGACCCAAAGGGCCTGGTAATGGACTGTGGAGGGGACCCCTGCCGTTTTTTTTGTATGATTTTTATCTGTATTGCCAGGACCTGACAATTCATGAATAGCCGCTAGTAGTTTTAAATGACTTTTTTCCTTTAGAAATTACATTTTGTGCAGGGATAGTTGTAAACACAGGAAAATTGCGCTACTTTACAGGCATACTATACACATCCCCCAGGTGCGAATTTTAAAGGAATATTTCACTTTTATTGTTTCACTTTAAGCATTGTTAAAATCACTGCTCCTGAAAAAACTTCAGTTTTTAAAACTTTTTTTTTGCATTGATACATGTCCCCTGGGGCAGGACCCGGGTCCCCAAACTTTTTATGACAATAACTTGCATATTATCCTTCAAAATTAGCACTTTTGATTTTTCATGTTCGTGTCCCATAGACTTTAACGGTGTTCACGTGTCCGAACAAATTTTTTGCCTGTTCGCATGTTCTGGTGCAAACCGAACAGGGGGGTGTTCGGCTCATCCCTACCCACAGCACAGCCCCATTCACTTATTGGATGGTACTGTCTGCCAAACGGGACTAGGGATATTATTTGCTATGCCACATGGCAAAACAATGACAGCATGCACCGGGTGGTGAAGTCACAAGGGGCAGGGCCACCTGGTGACGTCACCGGGTGGCCATGCCCCTTACCTATTTAGGAACTGTCAGACGAAAGAGCTGACAGTCAGCAGTTAGCCTTTGATGAGTGTAGAGCTCTTTTTTTTTCGGGTCCGTCGGGCAGTTAATAAGAGAATTGGCAAAAAAATCTATTTAGTGAATGATTAGGGGAACAATGTACCCCATACTCATTCACATAGGGGGAGCAGGATCTGGGGACCCCATTGTTAAAGTGGGCTTCCAGATTCTGTTAAGGCCCCCCACCCGAAGACCCCCACAACCACACAGCCCAGGGTTGATGGGGAAGAGGCCCATCAACCGCAACCACATAGATGTGATCCTAGTCTAATGGCCCGTACACACGATCCGAATATCGGACGAAAACGGTCATCCGAGGACGAATCATACGATTTTCGGATTGTGCGTACACTACTTTTCGAGAGCTGATCACGACAGTTCATCTGAAATTATTCGATCGGACCAGCATGAAAATTTTCCTTGTACGATACCAGATCATTAAATACATTACAATACATGACATCACTTCGTTTTTTTTCCCTGTCGTATGAGAATTTTCGTGACTTTATTACCCTATTCAATTTCTACTTGCGACTATTAAGCGAAAAAAGTCGTACGAACTGTCGTACGATATTCGGATCGTGTGTACGAGCCATAAGGGTTCCAGCAGGCACATGCAAGTGGTGCAGTTCACAGTAATTGGATTAAATGGGCAATACAAAACAATTTCTACTGTAGCATTTAGATTATAAATAAAAGTCTGCATACATTTGCAAATATAACATTTCGAAAAGTCTTGTGAAGCAGTCTTTTTAAGGGTGGCCACATGTGTAAACCAAATTAATTGCTTTTAATTAGTATTTATATATTCAGTATCACTACTACATTACCCCAAAGGAAATTAGTAAACCCCATTTAGCAGCCCACACTCTATCCAATGATAGTGTCACCTGTATTACTTTCTACATATGTTGAGATCAAAAGAAAAAAAAGTGTAAGAACCCAACTGGGAGCATTTGTTTTCTGCTTCTCTGGACCAGGTTGTAGGGGGAATCTCATCAGTTGAGCAGAATTTTAGAGGTTTGCTTGTTTCTAGTGTTCACTATTATCTCCCCACTTGGGTTTCTACATTCCTGGGTGACACTAGGTTGTTGCTTTCATTTGCCCTGGTGACACAATGCAGCTAGCAGCAAATCAAGTGCACTTAATGCTCAGCTGCTCCATGGAGTCAGGCGAGACACAAGTCCCAGCTGTTCTGCTTGATGTTTTCTGATTGCACCCAGTGCTCAATCTGTGAACTTGTTTCCAGACAGTAGATTTTTCAAGCTCCAGGGCTTTAAAATCTCATGCAGGCAGGTATCCACAGATATGCTTTTATAAGCTGCTGCCGGGGGATCTTCCAGGAGATAAATGAAATCTGTGTGAAGTAAATTAGAGTGAACCAGTCAATCTGCGTGTCAGTCCTAAATGTAGGGGTAACTAGCCTGCAGATACAAAAGCCCATGGCCTCTCATGTAGGGGGTCACTGAGAAGTAGCCCTGATTCCTGAAATCTCTGTCAGTTTCATTTGCAACTTCTTAAAATGGCACTGCTAAACAAATTAATTTACCAGTAAATCCTCCCCCTGGGTGCCCAGGAAATCATCCCAGGGTGAGAAATAATAGGAGCTTTCCTTAGTAAAGACGTAATTGAATTACTTTTCTCAAACTCCTTATAAGACCCAGTATGTCTAAATTTCTAATTGTTCCCTTGCTTGTCCTGTACTGTGGACTTCCTACAGCAGCTGGGTTTAAATAAATCATTCCCATCCAGGAAAGTCTATTCTTCACTAAGTGGCACTGGATCTAATTTTTTTTTGTCAGCTTTTGAACACCATTTCTCAATTCCAGTCCTGAAGTACCTTCACCACATCATGTTTTCATGATTTTCCCTAGTAAGAACAGCTGTAGTAATTATTGAGCTGGTAATACAAATCAGGAGGACTTAAGCTACGTACACACCGGCTGAATATTGGCCAGTATTCGCTGGTTCAATAGGAACCAGCCAACATTCGGTCAGTGTGTACAGCTGTTTTTTCCAACAAAAGCGGGTCTAACAACCGGCTTTTGTCGAAGGGACATGCTAATAAACCAGCATCCAATCAGCACTCACAGCCAACTAACAGTTGATCTCTGTTGAATGGGCTTATTGGAAATGTTTTCCTGATCAGTGATTGCAGCCGCTATCCGCCTCGATTGTGTACATGGAGGAATTTATTTGTTTGTTTTCCGTTCAACCTGCTGGCTGAATGAAAAAAAATATCAATTTTTGATATTCAAAGCAAACTCACCCATCCATCCATCCATGTCTCCATGCTTTATTTTGTTGAGAAATTACTTTGACACCCCCTAGCATTTCTGTCTGTGGCCATCTTGAGTAAGGACAGATGATTCATGTAGAATTTACTTCCTGGAAACCATCTTCCCCTAGCTCAGGCATGCAGACAAGAGGGTGTGTTTAGCTGAGAAAACGCCTCCTCCCCTTCTGAAGACTCCTGGGGTGTATGACATAATTTTGCCTAGGTGTGGAAACCAGGAAGTAACTGAAGAAATGTAAAGAAAAAGTTTAAATATGACATACAGTACTTTCCTATCTATTTACTAACACTAGCAGCATAAGACTCCATTCACACAGGGACAACACGACTTCCAGCGCGACTTTGGAAGGCGACTTGGACACGACTTGAGTATGAATCACAGCGCGACATGAGGCAAATTACAAGGCAACTTCAAGTTGCCTCCAAGACAGGAGGCTTTCCAGTGGCATATTAAACAAGAATCAGCTCTGTGGGAGGGAGGGGTTTGCCTGAGAAATGTATGTTCTCTTCCTGTATTGTTGCTTCTGTTAAGAGAGTGATCCGATTTCTGAGGCGACTTCCATTGAAATTTATGGGTACAAGTTGCCTACAAGTCGCCTAGAAGTCGGATTGAAGTAGTACAGGAACCTTTTCTGAAGTCGGAGCGACTGCAGTAATGTACATTAAGACGGCTCCATTCACTTACAATGATTTTCTCATGCAGCGCGACTTGAGGCGACTAGGGGCGACTTGAAGTCGGATCCAAAGTCGTCCCTGTGTGAATGGGCTCTAAGGATTAAAAATATTCAATGTTGATTGAGAGAGTGAAGTTTTGCATTAAGGCAATCATGAAGGAGGAACGTGTAGGAATGAAGTTGAGAAATGCTGTGTTAAAATGTGCTACAATTTTTTTGTGGTATCATAAATGGGTTCCACCTCGCATTTGTCATGTGAGATCTGGGGCAAAAAGGCAGTTCACTTTGCAAGGAATTTTTTCCTTAGCTTAATAAATTAAATGAAGCTCTGCTGGCTTCCAACATCCAGTCATGTGCAAGTAAAAATTCTGTTTTTTAATATTCTTTGCACGTGATTGAGTATTCTTTGCAAAGTGATTTTTCATCACAATCACTAAGCAAAGGGAAAATTCCCTTGAAAAGTGAACAGCCTATTTGCCTTATGGAAATCAACTTCCATAGCTTCAATTACTAGAAAAATGAGGATGTAATGTTGATTAGACTTTGCCCTATTAAAAGAATGATCTTTAGTGAGAGCGACACTATTGTGGAAAATGTCTTTGACAATAAAGAAGAACTTGTACCCACCCCTGTCCCTCTTACTTTTTTTAGTGGGTAAACCACAAAGACATTCCCAATGATCCAGCTGTGTTCCATAAGGATCCACCATGCTTTTGTTGTGTACTGGGTCCCGTGTCACAATCGTTATCTGTGATGTCATCAGGAGGTCGGCTGTCTCTTTTGGGTTCTTGCAGTCAACCTCCTGATGACGCACATCCATTGTGGCACATCATCAGGGTGTCAGCTGCAGGTATCAGAAAGAGATTGACGAGACACCTTGGACCTTGTACAGTAGAACCTGCGTCCTCTTGGAATACGTGACCTGGGTAACTCAGAAGCTGCTGGCAATAGAAAACGTAATTTTGGCCTAAGCCAGAATCTAGAAAGTGGGGAGGGGATTCCCCAATAAAGGCAAAAAAAATAAAATAGAAAATTACTTTGCTACTGGAGGAGGGGAGTATGGGTGGGTTGGCGAAAAACAGCCTGGGAGGGTGAAGCTCCACTTTAACTTGTCACAAACTTGGAAATCTGATACTGATCATTTGAGGAACAACGTCACGTCAGAATGATCAGAAGACCCAAATATTTGTGGATAACATGGTGGACATTAATCTAATGCAAAGGCTAGAAATAGGAATTTGCATTTAACAATTTACAGTCCTTTTCCTCTAAGCCACAGATATAGAAAATATTCCCCACAGACTGTGAACTGTACTCTCCATCTCCGATCTCCTATTCCAAGAAAGCATCCTTCTTTCCACTTGTCACAAGCACTGCCACCAAAATATCCATGGATCTGTTTATATATTTAAAGTTTTATTGAAGGCAAAAATAAAAAAATAATTACAAACATGTTATACTTACCTGCTCGGTGCAGTGGTTTTGCACAGAGCAGCTCTGATCCTTCTCTTCTCGGGTCCCACGCTGACACTCTTGGCCCCTCCCTCCTGTTGAGTGCCCTAGAGCAAGCAGCTTGCAATGGGGGCACCCAAGCAGGCACGCTCCCGAGCTGCTGCTCTGCGTGTCCATTCAGACATGGAGCCATGGGTCAACCCCATCCCCCTACTTTCTTCTCATTGACTCACTGGCTGCGATTGACTGCAGCAGGAGCAAATGGAGAATCCCTGGAAAGCCGATGCTCTCGTGTACATCACTTGATCGAGAGGGAGTTTAGGTAAGTATTAGAGAGGGCTGGGGGGGTGCTGCACAGAGAAGGTTTTCTACCTCCAGGCATAGAATGTAAGAAGGTAAAAAAAAACTTCAGCCTTTACAACGACTTTAAACTGGGCTGAGGGACAATTTGGATACAACCGCATCAATTTTTTTTCAAATATAGCAGTAATCTATGAAAAAATAAAACTCAATAAAAACTTTGTGAAGCAAACATATCAGTAATATTAATAAGCTAAATTTTGTGGATGTGTATGTAGCGCCCACCTCGCTCCCCTCTCTTTCTCTTGCTCGTCTGTCTCTTGTCTAGGGGTATCTCAGAGGGGAGGGAGCGGGGACACCACGCCAGGCCTCCACCACATGTATCAGTGCGGTATAGGCAACGTTCTTAATTTACCTTCGGGTCAGTGTTGTGCACCTGGATCCTCCCTCCGAGAGTCACCTTGAGACATGTCCGTCAGAAATTAGCCCCACACCATTAAAGTCCAACACTCCTTTATTCTCATGCGACTGAACACAAACAGTTGAACTCCCTTGAAGAACAGCACAGGAAAGGAGGTGTGGGTGCGAATAGGCCCAGACACAATCGTTCTCCACTTTCTCCCCTGAAAGTGGGTTGTGGTCTCCGCATGAGGGGGGATTTCCTTCCAGGCGGTCTCTGACGAGAGACTCCCCCGTCACCGGCAATATGCTGCACCGGGTCTTCAAGTGAGGAGCTCCCCCCGGTCCGTTGTGCCTTCCGGATTCGGGCACCCAATCCCTGGGTTCCCTAGGATTTCCTTCCCTCGTGGAACTCAGTGTTGGGCACTGAGCTCCGGACCTCCATTCAAGTACCTCACCCCAGGCCAAAGGTGCCTGAGGTGGAACATGATCTCCGGTCGTCCTCCAGGCCTAGGCCACCCAGAGGACCGGCACGACCCACCGTCCGCAGACTAAAGGTGTCTGGGACTACGGACCCTGTGACCAAGATGGCCGGCCCCCTTTATACCCTCTCCCAGCAAGCATGGCGGGTTCCCCGCCCCACCATACCGCTGCCGAGGGAGGACAAAAGGAGGTACGGCACACAGCAATGGTTCAACCCCCAGCCCGTGGCGACAGCGCCACCTGCTGGGCCGCAGGGAATCACACATCACTGGTGTCACCGCCAGATTCAAATTTACACCCGGGAAAGTGCATACCCGCTACATGTACATAAGGGTATTAGAAGGGGTAACATTGGAAACAAATAGCTATCCAGGAATTGTTGCTGGATTTGTAACACACATTTACATAGGGCTTCAGAGAATACAGAAAATGTTTTCTACTCATGACCTCAAAGAAGTGTTCTGTTCTCCAAGAAGCTTGTAGTGTACACCCTGATCAGAATTAAAATGAAACTAAATAACCAAATTCAGTTGTGTAGAGTTGGCCTTACACATTCTCTGCTCTGATGTTTTTCACAGAAGGTATTTCACCCTAATGCTTAGAATGCATTAAGATGAAAAACCTTCAGGCTAGGGTGACCACTGACCAGACATCCCCGGTTTCAGGGGACAGTCCCCGGATTGAGGACACTGTCCCCGGACCAAGTCTGTCCCCGGATTTGTCCCCGGATTGGATTTGAACAGGGGCTGGGGCAATTTCAAAGACAGTCAGTGCAGAATAAAAAAATAAAAAATCTGAATTACACCCCCCCCACTCCGCCGCTCCTACTAGCTTAGGGGGGTGTATTTTTCCATTATCTGTGCCCCTTTCTGATGATCATGTGCTGGTCGGAGCGGAGGGAATATTTCTTCAGTTTCGGGTGCCCATTCAGCTCCGCTCGCATGTTCTTCTGCCTTGGCTCAAGTCCCGGCCAGCCACCTGCCTGCTTATCTCCTTGTCTTCCCTGGTTGAGTGATCTTCCTCTGCTCCCCACCCAGCCAGGGCACGGAGGGTAAGACTTAACAGGCTGTGAGGCGACAGCGACGGGCAGAGAGTCACTGATTGCCGCCATTACTAGTAAAAAAAAAAAATATGTCCCCGGATTTCATTTAAAAAATCTGGTCACCTTACTTTAGGCCCCTTTTACACGTGCTGTCCTTTTGTCCGTTTTTCATCCATCCGTTGACGGATGAAAAACAGACATCAATGCATCTCTATGGAAAGACAGATGAGTTTACATCCGCATCCGTCATTATCTGTTTTTTTAAAGTGATCAAAGCTATATATTTTTTTCATTTATGAAAACGGATCGGACCAAAAACGGATGTAAACTGGCAAATGGTCAGTTTTTCATCCATTTTTGCATTAGTAGTGGATGTAAAAAACTGATGAAAACCTTTATCCGTTTTGACATGACTGAACTGATGAAATGAATGGCCCGGTCCGCATGTGTGAAAGGGGTCTTAAGCTTTAGAACCACTTTTAGCAGATATCAACCAGTTGATTTATTTTTCCTCTTTATGCTGTATGTTATTAAGTCATTATATTTATATAGGATTTATATAGTGCCAACAGTTTGCTCAGTGCTTTACAACATGAGGGCAGTTACAATACAATTCAAAACAGGAGGAATCAGAGGGTCCCGCTCATTAGAGTTTACAGTCTAGAAGGGAGGGTCAAGTGATACAAATGGTAATAGCTGTGGGGGAGGAGGTGATAGAGAAAATAAAAGTACAGTTGTTAGGTGTGGGTAGGATAGGCTTCTCTGAAGAAATGGGTTTTCAGGGATTGTCTAAAAGCAAACGGAGTTATGCCCTGTACACACGATCGGATTTCCGATGAATTAAAATCCGATGGATTTTACCATCGGAATTCCGATGAAGCTGACTTTCATCAGTCTTGCCTACACACCATCAGTCAAAATTCCGAAAGTCCGAAACGCTGTGACGTAAAACACTCAGACGAGCCGAGAAAAATTAAGTTAAATGCTTCTGAGCATGCGTCGACTTGATTCTGAGCATGCGTGGGTTTTTTCTCCGATGGAGTTCCACACAGACGATCGGAATTTGCTATAGATTTTTTTTTCCATCGGATAAATTTAAAACATGTTCTATTTTTTTATACCGATGGAAAAAAGACCGATGGGGCCCACACACGATCGGTTTGTCCGATGAAAAAAGTCCATCGTTTTTTTTTCATCAGAAAAACCGATCGTGTGTATGCGGCATAAGAGATAATCAGACAGATTGGGGTAGGGAGTTCCATAGGATGGGAGAGGCTTGGGAAAAGTCCTGGAGGCTAGAATGGGAGGGGGTAACAAGGAAGCTAGAGAGCAGGAGGTCCTGGGAGGAACGGTGAGAACAATTTGGTTGGTATTGTGAGACTAGGTTAGTGATGTAGCTGGGGGCAGAATTTTGGATGGCTTTGTAAGCTGTTGTTAGTATTTTGAATTTAATTTGTTGGGCGAGCGGGAGCCAATGGAGGGATTGACATAGAGGAGTAGCAGACACTGAGTGATTGGTAAGGTAATTTTTGCCAAACCAATAATACAGCAGTATAGCAAAAATAAGAAAACGTCAATCACTAGTTTTATGAATATGTACTTGCTCACTCGATCTTTAACCATTTGCAGACCACCCCATGCAGACATACTGCTGCAGGGCAGCAGCTCTGTGCTGGATCACTTATGTGGTAAGCAATCAGTGCTTCAGGGAAGGGGCACACACACGCCTGCTGCTCTGGCTGTACTGTAATTTGTTACAGCACAAGCCGATCAGCGGGTGCCGGCCAATGATTGAGCGCTGGCACCCGCTGATCGGCTCAGTCATTCAGGGAATGGGAGCTCTGTGTTGTAAACGAACACTGACAGGTGATCTTGGTGTTTTTTTTATTCCCAAAGCAGGGAAAAAAACAACAAGATTGCTTAGTAAAAGCAGCACATAACATACACAGTAAACATTATTAGGCACACATTTAACCCCTTGATCACCCCCAGATGTTAACTCCTTCCCAGCCAGTGTCATTAGTACAATGACAGTGTATAGTATTAGCACTGATCACTGTATCAGTGTCACTATTGATGACCGTGTCAGTTAGTTAGTTACTGTACCCCCCCCCCCCCCTCCAACCAGCATAAGCTAGTGTCAGATTGCACACCACACTATCACAGTCCAACTATAAGTCGCTGATCACTGATATTACTAGTATAAAAAAGAAGAAAAATCCAGAGTCTATATCAGACTTTATAACTTTCACGCAAACCAAATAAAATATGTTTATTGGGATTTTTACCAAAGATATGTAGCAGAATACATATGGCCTAAATTCATTAAGAAATTTGATTTATTAAATGTTCTATTGGATGTATTTTATAGCCGAAAATAAAAAAATATTGTATTTTTTTTCAACGTTTTCCATCTTGTTAATTTAGATTGCAAAAAATAAAAAAAAACAGGGGTGATCAAATATCATCAAAAGAAAGCTCTTTTTGCATGAATAAAATATAATTGAATTTGCGTACAGTGACTGCACAATTGCCAGTTAAAGTAATGCATTGCCGAATAGCAAAAAAAGCTCTGGTCATGAAGGGGGTAAAATCTTCCGGAGGTCATAATACTTTGCATAACTAAACAAGTAATGTTGTGGAAATTGGCAACTGATTATCATGTTGTCTGAAGTCAGGAAGAAAACCCAATTTCAAAAACAAGATTACAATCAATTCTTAAAGCGGTATTAAACCCGAAAGCAAACATTTATTATATTGCAGCTTACTAATTCTTAGATGTGATGTCTGCATTTGTTTTCTTTTTTAGGCTTTCTCTACTTTTATTTTTACCTGGTGATCTGGCCAGTAGGGATGAGCTTCGTGTTCGAGTCGAACTCATGTTGGACTCGAACATCGGCTGTTCACTAGTTCGCCGAATTTCGAACATTATGGGCCGTTCGCGACAAATTTGAGTGGCGCGTCACGGCCCATAATTCACTGCGTCATCGCAGTGCATTGCTGGCTGATGATTGGCCAAGCATGCACTATGACCCACTTGCTTTGGCCAATTACAGCACCGTCATCTCAGAGAGCCATAATTGTCCAAAGGAAGGGTGTCCAGGGCCGTTGGAACAGGACAGGCAAACCAAGCAACTGCTTGGGGCCCCCAGCTGGCCTGGGGCCCCAGCAGAGCTGCCTCCCCTCCCACGATTGGCGGCCCCCTCCTCCCGCGATTGGCGGCCCCCTCCTCCCGCAATTGGCGGCCCCTCCTCCCGCAATTGGCGGCCCCCCTCCCGCGATTGGTGCCCCCCCTGCGATTGGCGCCCCCCTCTCGCGATCAGCGTCGATGTCCCGCGTTAGCACCCCCCCTTCTGAATTTTTTAAAAAAAGTAAAAAAATTGTGTAGCACCCCCCCCTGGGGGCCCCAAATTCTCAATCTGCTTGGGGCCCCCAAATTCCTTCAAACGGCCCTGAGGGTGCCTTTGGACAATCATGGCTCAGAGGAGTAGTTACACGCCCCACACTATATAAGGCCGCCTGCGTGTCAGCCTTGTGTAGTGTGTTGCGGCGTTGTGAGAGTCTGAGAGAGATAGAGAGAGAGTCAGAGTGTCATTTCATTTCGGTTAGATAGAGCAGGCAGGCGATTCAGGTAGCTGCAGTCAGTGTATTTAGTATATATATGCATCCCAGGAGTTGTTTATATATATATATATATATATATATATATATATATATATATTAGGGCTGTTACTGATTAAAATTTTCGTGTTCGATTAATCAATTTTTTTTAATCGATTAATCGACTAATTTCGATTAATTATAACATACAGTTTTTACAAGAATTTTTTTTTATTAAACTTTAAGAAAAACGTAGAAAGTTAGTTTGTTAGTTAGTTGTCCACATCTCCCCCCATTCTGTAATGTCCACTTCCCCCCCCCATACTGTAATGTCCACATGTGCCCCCATACCGTAGTGTCCACATGTGCCCCCATACCGTAGTGTCCACATGTGCCCCCATACCGTAGTGTCCACATGTGCCCCCATACCGTAGTGTCCACATGTGCCCCCATACCGTAGTGTCCACATCTCCCCCGTAGTGTCCACATCTCCCCCGTAGTGTCCACATCTCCCCCGTAGTGTCCACATCTCCCCCGTAGTGTCCACATCTCCCCCGTAATGTCCACATCTCCCCCGTAATGTCCACATCTCCCCCGTAATGTCCACATGTGTCCCCATACTGTAATGCCCACATGTGTCCCCATACTGTAATGTCCACATGTGCCCCCATTCTGTTCACATCTCCCCGTAATGTCCACATCTCCCCCCATAATGTAATGCCCACATGTGTTACCACTGTAATGTCATTGTCCACATCTCCCCCCATAATGTCCACATCTCCCCCCGTAATGTCCACATCTCCCCCCATAATGTACACATCTCCCCCCATAATGTACACATCTCCCCCCGTAATGTACACATCTCCCCCCGTAATGTACACATCTCCCCCCATACCCTAAGATCCAGGCAGAACCGTCCGCAGAGTAGACGGCACAAGCAGGTGGCTGATGATGACGTCAGCGCGCCGCTACTAGGCTGCCGCAGGGTGGACCAAGATGGCCGCCGCGCTCCGGAGCTAGGCTGAAGCCGCGGCCTTTCCTATGGACGAGACAGCGGAGCTCACTCCGCGGATCGTCATCGATCAAAAAAATTTTGATCGATCAAAGAAATTAACGATTAATCGAGCAATTAATCGTTAATTTCCGCACCCCTAATATATATACACTGTATTCAGTTTAGCTAGATCTCACTTCAGAGTGTTCCTGTTATTCTCGCTGCAGTATATTAAGTCAGTGTACTGTATACTGGGATCAGTGTGCAGGTAAATCTGACTGCAGACCATCCCTGTTCTCTTCCTAATAATATAGGCAGGCAGTTGATTGAGCTAACCTGCAGTATATTAAGTCTGTGTACTGTATACTGGGCTCAGTGTGCATGTAAAGCTGACTATAGACTATTCCTTTTCTATTACTTATAATACAGGCAGTTGATTGAGCTAACCTGCAGTATATTAAGTCAGTGTACTATATACTGGCCACAGTGTGCACGTAAAGCTGACTGCAGACTATTCCTTTTCTATTACTGATCATATAGGCAGTTGATTGAGCTAACCTGCAGTATATTAAGTCAGTGTACTGTATACTGGGCACAGTGTACACGTAAAGCTGACTGCAGACAATTCCTTGTGTACCTATTCCAATACATCAAATACAGTATGTCTGGAAGGCCAACAAGGAGAGGCAGACACTCACAGGCCAATAAAAGAGGGCAAGCAGGCTCTGTGTCTAGAGGCAACAGTGCTGGTCGTGGACATGGTGCATCCTCATCAGCACGTGGCTGTGGGGCATGCTTATCTTTTTTTTCGGCAGCTGGCCGTGTTGAGCCGCAACATGCCGAAGAGTTGGTAGAGTGGATGACCAAGCCGTCCTCATCCTCCTCATCCTCTCTCACCCAGGCTCAGGGTACTTTGTCTGCCAAAGCAGCTGCCAAAGCGGCCTCTTTCATCGGCTCAATGGCATCAGTCACTCCTTTCCTAGCCCCACCATGTCCTGAGTAGTCCCCGAACTGTTTGACCACAGTGTTGGGTACATGCTGCAGAAGGATGCACAGTGTTTTGAAGGCTCAGATGATGGTACCCAGCTTGAGGAAGGCAGTAACGTGAGCCCAGAGAGAGAGGGTGCCCAAGAAGGACAGCAAACTGGCAGTCATGTTGCCCCAGCTGCAGCATACTGCCAGGTTTGCTCCAGTGATGAGGAGGGAGGGGATGATGAGGTCACTGACTCTACGTGGGTGCCTGATAGGAGAGAGGAGGAGGAGGAGGCACATCTCCAACAAGGCAGGATGCCCTCCAGGGGCCAGCTTAAGGGCAGCACACCGACTGCATCACACCGCAGAGCTCCGCATGTGCAGGGCGCTGCTGTCTCTGCGCGTTATTCCAAAAGTTCTTTGGTGTGGGCCTTTTTTGAGACGTGTGCAGCAGATCGCACCATTGCTATTTGCAACATATGTCTGAAGCGTATCTCGCGTGGCCAAAAAATCAGCCGCTTGGGCACCACATGCTTGACCAGACATATGTCGACCTGCCATGCAGTCCGTTGGCAAGCGTACATAAAATACCCACACCAAAGAACAAAGCGGACCTCTCCTTGCTCCTCATCGGCTGGGATCTCCAACCCCACTATACATTCAGTCCTCTCAGAAACCTGCACTGAGAGGAATGAAGGTGTAAATTTAGGTGTGTCACTGCCAAGTACTTGCTGTCAATCTGCTATCGGTACACCAATGACCGATTGTACCAGGCAAATTTCCCTGCCCCAGCTACTGCACCGCCGAAAGAAATTCGCTCCCAGCCATCCACATGCCCAGCGGTTGAATGCTAGCTTGGCTAAATTGCTAGCACTTCAACTGCTGTCTTTTCCGTTGGTAGACTCTGCCCCCTAGTTTGTGGAATGTGCGGTACCTCAGTGGCAGGTTCCCAAACGCCACTTTTTTTCACGGAAGGCGATCCTGTCGCTCTACCGGAATGTGAAAGGCAATGTCTTGGCCTCGCTGGACAGGGCGGTCAGCGATAAGGTGCATATTACCGCTGACTCATGGTCCAGCAGGCATGGACAGGGACGTTACCTATCTTTCACGGCCCACTGGGTGACTCTGCTGGCAGCTGGGAAGGATGCAGGACAGGGTGCAGTAGTGTTGGAGGTTGTCCCGCCACCACGCCTCCAAAATTCTACTAGTGGTGATTCTGACTCATCTCTCTCCTCCACCCCCTCATTTTCTTCTTCCTCCAGGGCCTCTTCCTGTGCTGATTTGTCCTCAGAACCAGCGGTGCTCTGTAGGTGTTCAAGGGGCTACGCAAGTACGCAGGCAAAAAGATGCCATGCGGTGCTTGAGCTGGTGTGCTTAGGGGACAGGAGCCACACTGGGGCAGAGATTCTGTCAGCTCTGCAGGGGCAGGCTCAGAGGTGGTTGACGCCATGCCAGCTTAAGCCAGGAATGGTGGTTTGCGACAATGGCACCAACCTCCTCTCCGCCCTCCAACAGGGACAGCTGACCCATGTGCCCTGTTTGGCTCACGTCCTTAACTTGGTGGTGCAGCGGTTCTTGGGCAGGTACCTGGGCTTACAGGATGTCCTGAGGCAGGCCAGGAAAGTCTGTGTGCATTTACGCTGGTCGTATAATAGCAGTGCTCGGATGGCTGACCTCCAAAAGGAATACAACCTGCCCAAGAACCGCCTAATCTGTGACATGCCCACCAGGTGGAACTCAACGTTGGCCATGCTGCAGCGGCTGCACACGCAGCAGAGGGCCATCAATGAGTACCTGTGCGACTATGGCACCAGGACAGGGTCAGGGGAGCTTGTTTTTTTTTGCCATGCCAGTGGGTCATGATCAGGGATGCATGCACTGTCCTGTCACCATTTGAGGAGGCCACGAGGATGGTGAGCAGTGACAGTGCATGCATCAGTGACACTGTCTCTCTTGTCCACTTGTTGGAGCACACGCTGCATGGAATAATGGACAGGGCACTTGACGCAGAACAGAGGGAGGAAGAGGAGGACTTCCTTACCGCTCAAGGCCCCCTTTATCTAGACATTGTTCCTGCTGGCCCGCCGATCCCACAGGAAGAGGATGAGGAGGAGGAGGAGGAGGAGGATTGTGTCAGCATGGAGATGGAGCCTAGAACTCAGCATCAGCAGCAGTCTTCAAGGGATCATTTACAGTCCCAAGAAACCCATGGACTTTTACGTGGCTGGGAGGAGGTGGCTGCGGATCATGTCGTCCTTAGTGACCCAGGGGACTCCGGACCGAATGCCTCAGCAAACCTACGCTGCATGGCCTCCCTGATCCTGAAAAGCCTGCGAAAGGATCCTCATATTTGTGGTATCAAGGAGAGGGATCATTACTGGCTGGCAACCCTCCTTGATCCACGTTACAAGGGTAAGGTTGTGGACCTTATCCAGCCGTTGCAGAGGGAGCAGAGAATGAAACATCTTCGGGAGACCTTGCAGAAAGGTTTGTGCAACGCATTTCCAGAGCCTGGGAGGTTACAAATTCCTGGTCCTGGACAACGTGTTGCTGAGGCTTCGGTCAGTCACAGAAGGAGCGGTGGAGAAGGTGGCCTTCTGACCGATGCGTTCAGACTATTTTTTAGTCCGCAGCCCCAAGGTATGATCGGTTCCAGCAACCATCGCCAGCGTCTGATTCACATGGTGCAGGAATACCTAGGGGCAAGATCAAACTTGGACACCTTTCCCACCGAAAATCCTCTGGGTTACTGGGTCTTGAGGGTCGATCACTGGCCGGAGCGTGCACTACTGGCCTGTCCTGCATCCAGCATTCTTTCGGAACGCACATTCAGTGCTGCTGGAGGCTTTGTAACCGATCACAGAGTGCGCCTGTCCACCGACTCAGTCGATCAGCTGACCTTCATAAAAATGAATCAGTCTTGGATCACCAGCTACCAAGCACCTGATGCTGATGTAACCGAATATTTATTTTTTTGAATGTGAGATCCCTTCAAGACTGTCTATTCTGATGCTGAGTAACTATCCTGTTATGCTGAGTGACTATCCTCTTCCTCCTCAATGTTCATGTTGATAGCTTGGAAGAACATTTTTGGTTCTGGGCACCGCCACCAGTATCTAAGGCCCAATTTGTCTGCTCCTGTTTAACAGGGGCGTGTAATTACAATTTTTGCTGCAATACCTTGCAGCAGGGCTCATTCCTGCGCTCCAACTAGAGTATCTGTGAGGGGTTGCAGTGTTGTGGCACCAGAACCAGTGCCTAAGGCCCAATTTTTCTGCCCCTGTTTAACAGGGGCGTGTAATTACAATTTTTGCTGTAATACTTTGCAACAGGGCTCATTCCTGCACTCCAACGAGAGTATCTGTGAGGGGTTGCAGTGTTGTGGCACCAGCACCAGTGCCTAAGGCCCAATTGTTCTGCCCCTGTTCAACAGGGGCATGT
Organism: Rana muscosa; assembly: GCA_029206835.1. Classification (NCBI taxonomy): domain Eukaryota; kingdom Metazoa; phylum Chordata; class Amphibia; order Anura; family Ranidae; genus Rana; species Rana muscosa. The sequence continues at coordinate 526,753,931 of CM055118.1, read as the reverse complement.
AATTACAATTCTTGATCTAATATTTCACAGCAGGGCCCATTCCTGCGCCCACCAAGAGTAACTGTGAGGGCTTGCAGTGTTGTGGCAAAACCACCACCACCACCAAAGGCTCAATTTTTCTGCCCCTGTTCAACAGGTGTATGTAATTACAATTCTTGATATAATATTTCACAGCAGGGCCCGTTCCAGCGCCCACCAAGAGCAACTGTGAGGATTTACAGTGTTGTGGCACCAGCACCACCACCACCACCTCCAAAGGCCCAATTTTTCTGCCACTGTTCAACAATGGCATGTAATTACAATTCTTGATATAATAGTTCACAGCAGGGCATTCCAAGAGTAACTGTGAGGGCTTACAGTGTTGTGGCAACACCAACACCTAAGGCCCAAATTTCTGCAGAGTACATAGGGCAGGCCTCTACTTTCAAACATCCGACTTTCAAACGACTCCTACTTACAAATGGAGGGTGACAACAGGAAGTGAGAGGAAATCTACCCCTAGGAAGGGAAATTCTCTCCTATAAGCGGTAATATGGGAAAAAGGTGTCTCCTCTCCCCTGATGCTTTATCACCAATCCTTGTTTCCCTAAAAACCACAAACTTTCAAAATCCAATTGTCATTGGGACAGAAAGTGAGGTAAAATCTTCTGAACAGGTGCACAGACAGCAAAACAAATGTTACAGGGGTGATAACCCTTCCCTATGTTTTCCAAAAAGCTTGAAAATAGATTTTGTGGCTGGAGCTACATTTTAAAAATGTACCAGTTCAAAATTAAAAACAGATTCTACTTAACAACAAACCTACAGTCCCTGTCTTGTTTGCAACGCTTGTATACTGCTGTTCAGAGTATATAGGGCCTGGGGGTCCCACGCCTTTCCTTTTTTTAATTTGGGTGCGTGGTTCCCCTTAATATCCATACAAGACCCAAAGGGCCTGGTAATGGGCTGGGGGGGAGGGGGGGTACCCATGCCATTTTTCTCAATGATTTTCATCCATATTGCCGGGACCAGACATTACATTAAAGCCGCAAGCAGTTTTAAATTACTTTTATTCCTTTAGAAATATCATTTTGGGCAGGGACAGTTATAAACATGGGAAACACACGCCATTTTACAGGCATACTATAGACAACCCAGGCACGATATTTAAAGGAATATTTCACTTTTATTTTTTCACTTAAAGCATCATTTAAATCACTGCTCCTGAAAAAACTGCAGTTTTTAAAACTTTTTTTTGCATTGATACATGTACCCTTGGTCAGGTCCCGGGTTCCCAAACCCTTTTTAGGATATTAACTTGCATATTTGCCTTTAAAATTCACACTTTTGATTTCTTGGTTCCAAAGTTTGCGCAAACTATCGGTCCGTTCGCATGTTCTGGATGCGAACCGAACCGGGGGGTGTTCGGCTCATCTCTACTGGCCAGTAGGTCTGTTTTTTTTTTTTCTTTCAACAGAATAAACTCTCCTCCAAATGTAGCAGTTAGATTGTTGAGACAAACCTTTTACAACAAAAAGGGGTGCTTCCAATGGTCAGCTTTTATTTATTCATGTAAAACCTTTATCCCAATTTCAAAATCAGTGGTGGTGCCATCGGATCACATAACGCACAACAGATGAGCGTCAGGACCCTTCGGGGTAAGACCGTGCTATATTAAGATACCTCTCAACTCAACTCAACTCAGTTCTGATTTTCGAAACAAAATTTGTTCGGAATTTGAGTCATGTATGGCCTTCATTAGTGACAGTGCAGTGGCAAGAGAGTACTGGTAGTGCAGTGAGTCTGAGGGCCAGATAAAATGTACTAGCGGGCCACATGTTGTCCACAGGCCAGACTTTTGAGACCTACAGGATAGATAGTATAGGACTTAGAATGGGGGTAGGAGCATGTTTAAACTTATGCCCTGTACACACGTTCGGAATTTCCGATGGAATAAAATCCGATGGAATTTTCCGTCGGAATTCCGATGAAGCTGACCTCCATCAGTCTTGCATACACACTGTCAGACTAAATTCCGACCGTCCAAAACGCGGTGACGTACAACATGTACGACGGCAGCATAAAGGGGAAGTTCAAATCCAAAGGTGCCACCCTTTGGGCTGCTTTTGCTGATTTTATGTTACTGCGTGTTAGTAAAAGTTTGTTGAGAGACGATTCACGTTTTTCAGCCTCGTGCTTTTCAGTCTGTTACAGCGTGACAAATGTGCTATCTCCATTATGAACGCTAGTTTTACCAGAACGAGCACTCCCGTCTCCTAAGTTAGTCTGAGCATGCGTGGGTTTTTTTCTCCGTCGGAGTTGCACACAGACGATAGGAATTTTCTATTGTTTTTTTTTCCATCTAAGAAAAATAAAACATGTTCTATTTCTAAACACCGATGGAAAAAAGTCAGATGGGGCCCACACACGATCGGAATTTTCTATGAAAAAAGTCCACCAGACTTTTTTCATCGGAAATTCCGATTGTGTGTACAAGGCATTAGTGTAATCATGAAAGATTCCTGAGGATCCTGTGGCTCTCATAGTTCAGTAGACCTACTTATGTCTTTTGTTGTAAAACAAACAAAAAAACTTGTTTCCTGAGTCCATTTCTATTATAATGGAGGTGGCTGTCATGTCACTAGGATATGGACACCTTCTGATACATTGTTTCTGGCAGAATAACCCTTTAGGGTTTTGGATTTAAGTGCAACTTCAACTTAATTATTCAGCTATGCATTTAATGTCAAATCAATTTGGAAAAAACATGGTTTCTTTGTTTCCTTTGGGCAATGGATCCTTCATTTAATGGAGACAGTAGAACAGAATTTCATTATTGTCCAAGATTCACGTGACATTCCATATAATTTTGTTCCAAAGCCAAAAAACTTTTGGTGTTAAAAAAAATAATTAAGATACATTTCTACATACTCACACATATATAACACGTGGTATGAAAATATCTATAAATCTATAGATATTCCCTGTGGTCCATTTTTGTGGTAACCTTTTGAATAGCTTTTCATTTATTCATGTCCTACATTTTCATGTGTCATCTTTAGGACAATAGTGACATGAATAAACAGGATGACAAAAAGAATCACTGAAGCGCACTAAAAATCATTTATTGTTTATAAGTTTACAGAAGCATTTTCTTACAATGGGTACAAAAGCTAACTGCATCAGTACTACATGAATCCCATCATTAAATACAGGCAGTTCAAAGCAGAAAATTAGTAAGTGAATGCCATTAAATGTTATGTGGTCGTCTTTGAACACTCACAGAGGCTGATTCACTAAGAAAAGAGTGCATATGTGCCTGTTCACTTAGCCGCACCATCCCTCCATCATTTGGCAGTGGGAGGGCGGCAACTAGTTAAACTCCAAAACTCAATATGATCCTTGTTGACATTTTCAAGTTCTGATTAGATAAAGAAAGCTGACATCTTTTTGGTTGTTCTGGAAATTATAGTTTTCATTTCATTTAAACCCAATGTGATTTTAGCCTAGTCATTGGTACTGTAGCTATTAAAATTATTTTTCCTTTCAGTTTCTACTCATAAGCACACTATTTTTGAAACAAATATTGGGAAACAATACAACCATTAAAGGGTTAGTTCATCTTTATAAGAATAAAAAAATACCTTAAGCAGTCCATAAACGTCATTCCATAACCCTAACTAATCCCATTTCAAATGTATGCATGTATGCACTTATGCTCTCAATGTAGGCCATTTGCTCCAAACACCCCTGACAATTTTCAAAGCTCTGTCCCGTCTTCTTTTTACAATGAAGCAGTTTTTAAAATGAGTGCCCCTAATAGTACAGAGCATGCACTGGCCTTCTCCTGAGCCTCAAACATATGCAGTGTGTACTTCTGTTGCTGCAGATGAGCTCAGCAGCTGCAACAGGACAGAGATAGCACTGCACATGTCCAAGGCTTTGGTGAAAGATCCTTTAAGGTCACAGTGGGATGGTACAAAAGGCACCCAGAAACCCATCTCTAAAATACTGTGAGATACTACATTGCCATCTTATAACAGAGGGGATTTAAAGGTCCTCACTTCCAGCAGAAAACCTAAAAGCAAAGTGTTTACTCTCTGCCTATGAGTAGTCTCTGCTTATGGTTAAGTGGGTGGAGTCATGCAAATCATTAGTTTTTTGTCTCTTTTAGCCATCAGTGCATTCAGACCTGCTGTTGTATAATTACAGATATATTTGTGTTATACATCATCTCAATGCCCTGATGGCTAAAAGGGACAAAAAGAAATATTTGCATGACTCCACTCACTTAACCATAAGCAGAGACTGAGCTCCCTGTTTTAAGGTTTGTGATGGAAGTGAGGATGTTATAATAATTATAACATAATGCTATATCTATGAAACAAATCTTGAATATCAATTGTGGAAATTTTTAACAGGCAAGGGATTGTCAAAAAAGGCCATGGTGAACTGGGCACCGCCATGAGGAACATTGTACCACAACTTGTACCACAACTTATACGCTACAGGCAGAGGCAGGGCCGCCATCAGAAATTTTGGGGCCCCTTACACAGCTTCAGGCATGGGCCCCCTAATTGAGAAGCAGCGGGGGGTGCCGCAAATTGAGAATGGGGGGGCGCGAGTTGAGAAGCAGGGGGTGCCGCCGCGAATTGAGAACCTGGGGGCGCTAATTGAGGACCAGGGGGTTAAGAAGTGGGGGGTGGTGCTGCAAATTGAGAACCGGGGGGTGACGGCTGGGCCCCTGGGGACCATCGGGCCCCTTACAGGTGTACTGCCTGTATCGCCCTGATGGAGGGCTGCAAAATTCATGTCCAGACTGCAGAGCTGGCATAGCAGTGGCCTGTACTTGGGGGGGCATTCCAGCCAGATGGATCAGGTTGGCTGCTCCCTCCAGTCCTCTGTAAGTCAACTCTGCACTTGGACAAAATCTCCCTCACTGCTATTCTGCTTCTCCCTCACTTTCCTATCCAATCCTTTGCATCCATGCACAGTCAGCCACCTCTTCGTCTCCACCCTCACCACTGAGTCCACTTGACAGTAAGCTGTAGATGAGGGAACATCACTGCCTTTTGATGCTCCCTACCTGATATCCCCTCATTTGTTCCTGGTGCACTCTAACTCATTCTCGACATCTGATGGGGAAATTCATGTGCATCTCCCTGCATTTGACTGACGGTGTGTTGAAATAATTCCACCTACTACACCATGCCAATTTGCGGGGCTGTGGTGGGATTTACGGAGGAAGAGGAGGAAGAAAAGGGTTTATTTTGCAGTAATTGCAGACCACTGGCTGCTCTACATCGGGGTGGAAGAAGACGAGGAAAGCTATGTCAACCACTCAACTACCTTCTTCATGTGCTCTGGCTGTATAACTTGGCTACTATCTGAAAGAAAAGAGAAACATGTCCTGCCTCTCCATGGTGCAGTCCAACCAGCTCTTTGTCTTGCAGGACCTGCTTACCCACTACTACCTCCCCTGACATTTTTAATACAGGGGTTTGCCTAAGGTCCAATTTATACTTGCATATAGGGCTGAAGTTACCCACAGGAGACTCAGCAGGGTTTCCTGCAAACAGCTAAAGGTGGAAGCCCCATTCAAAGCAATGGGAGGCTGACACCCCATTTGCAGCTGTTCACATGTAATTGAACATGTAGCGATTATCTACGATGATCAGTCCCGTATGCAGACTGTCTGCATCTGGGGCCATCATTATCAGAGATTCAATCCAAAGTACCGATTTCACTTGAAGCTGTATGCAGCAGCACTGAGATGCACAAAATAATTAATAAAAACAATTAAAACATAATTTAATGAAAAAGGGCAATCCTTTAGGAAACTAGATGCCAGTTATGGTCTAGATCTATTTTAACTCTAATAAAATATTTTTATTTAAATGTATAGGAACATTCCTGAATTGTTTAGTATATACAGTTAGTGACAGCCAAAAACGACTACCTAAAAAATATATGCATATTTTCATGCATTGTAGCATATTAGAAGTATAGTTCAAAAATGCTCGAAATGTTCTATTACAGTCCAAATTTTATAATGCTGAACATTTTTCTATCATGGAATAATCTCCTAGTGGTTGCAAAAATTATTAAACTAAGGTTATGATACGGTCCTAATAAATGTCTCTCTATATTTGCAGCACCTGAGATTTTGCCAAAAAGTGAAAAGACTGTCATCTTCCAAGAGCCAGAGTCAATTCAAGAGAAGAATGGATTGGAGGACTCAGACAGTCCAGGTAAGAAGTGGCACTTGGACTTAAACCACCATCATTTATCTGTGCTCGTAAAATGCAACAGACTAATACCATTTTAGCAGCTGCTGCTGCAAATTAATAATCACCTCAAAGGGTCACCCAGTGTGGAGATAGTTCATTTTGCTCTTTCATCAAGAATTCCAGGCTCAGATTGGCCAAAGCCTTTATGGCTAGGAAAATAAAGCTGACACTACCACTTCATTATAATTAGTTTTAGACTGAAACATTTTTTAAATATATGTGCAAGGTGCAACCTCTGAAAGTAGACTTGGTGTCAGTATTAGAATGGCAGTATAAAGAGCTGAGTGTGGAGGCTGACGCAGGCAAACTCATTTTTACATACACTTAATTAATTTGAAGCTATCCCAAAGCACGCAGCTTAACGAGCTTACAGTGCTTAGGGTCCTTCTTTTTTTTCTTTTTTTTTTCAAATGTATAGGTTTAACAAATATGAAGTTGAATTATTATATAATATATTTTGACATTAGTGTACTTTTTAACAAATTTACGTTTGCTTCAAACGCTTGCTTGTGTGTTATCTGAATGTGTGATTCATCCTCTTTGGCCTGTCAGTTTAGTTAAGAAATCTCAAAAGCCTGTAGCTGAGTTGACAGGGGACAGCTGACAGTATCCCCTGACCTGTCCCCAAGGAAAAGGCTTGAGATTTCATTTTCAGTGAAAGAGTGCAGCATGGTATGTACCCTGGGTCATTTCAAATTGCCATGAGTGACTGATGGTTGTACATTTATATTATAGTGCATCAATCCTGTGGTAAAGTATCGCTTTGCATCACTATCCTAATCTTTCTCTCTATAGAACATTCATTAAGCAAGAGTTCTAGTCACAGTACCCATAAATTGCGCTTCTTCACCACTACAGTAATTGAATTAATTAATTCATTTTTATTACAGGTATTTATATAGCACTGATATTTTATGCAGTGCTTTGCATATTGAACATGCACATCGGCCCCTTCCCTTGTTTTCTTGTTTCCTTCCCTCTGGGAGCTTACAATCTAAGGTACCTATCTCATATGCATGCATACACATACTTGGGCTAATCAACCTACCAGCATGTCTTGCAGCCCCATACCCAATAAATACCTTAGAAAAAAAATATGCGACACCTTCTGGATTTTAAATGGCCATAGCGGCCCCTTTACTAACAACCATAACAAAATTTTATATAAAATAAATTCCATTTTATATAACCCAACCTTTTGTACCCACCTTCAACTGACTGCTATGTCTAAGGTTCATGAAGGAAGGTTTTCTATCACATTGGCTGTACCACCACCCCCTAGGCATCCTGGGCACCTAGCCGCAATTCCACCAGCTCAGGGACAAACTATTACCAATTTCTTGCCCGATGCAGCCCGATGACTGATAGCTCATTATTTTCAAGATAGGGAAGGTACCTATACCGAGATAGGCCCAAACCATTCCACACCACATACTGTATTCCTTCCAACATTCCGACCTTCAGGAACCCGAGACCCCTGCAGCCATTAACCTTGATGAGAAAAAACAACATTAAGCCAACCACACAGCCTCAAAGATAGGGAGGGAGGGAGGGAGGAAAAGAAAAACTTCCTGTGATGTTACTTCTCTCCTGCTGACCCCCAACTAATGGAAACTACCCCCACCCCCGAGGCCCAACCCAGTCTCCAGGCCGCACCCCTACCCTTCCATTGCACCAATGTAAGCCCCCCCCACCTAATACACTAACTTGAAACTGACCAGTGCAGCCTGCCCAGCAACCCCCAGTCATGTGGGCCCTGCACTTAGGTTCTGTAGTTGCCATCTGAGCCTTTACACATAATTTGCATATTTTTCTTCATGATAGATATTTTTTCCTGTACTTTTTAACAATTATTCTATAGTTACCCTTCAAATGATCTCCTACCCCAACAAACCCCCCATTCCAAAGTCTTATACCTACCTGTTCTTGTCTCAGGTATTTATTTTTGATATCCCACTGGAAGCTATGCAACTACCACTACAGAATCTTCAAGCCAGGTTATTTTTATTTTCATTTATTCATGCAGAGAGGCTGTCTATTTTGATTGATGCCATTGAAATTGATGAGCTGGCTAAAATATTTTACAGTTGCAGACATGTGGTTCCCAGCTGCTGCTTGTAAACAACTGTCTGGGTATCCTGGGTGACATCATTGACCAAATAAGGTCATGACCATATTTGGTCAATTTGTCACCCAGGGTCTCCAGTTGGTTTGTTTACAAGCACCAGTTGGGCAGGGATGTCATTTAGTGGCTGTAGCACTACTGCTAGCAATACTGACACTAACCCCTCATTCACACTGAACACGGCTTTGAAATTGTGCGAGTTCATCCAAACTTGCACGATTTCAAAGCCATATTTCAGTCCGAATTCGGGGGCGACTTGAAAGGCATGTGTCTGGGGGTTCATGCACAGATGTCTTTTGAAAGTTCAATAGGCAGTTTGGCTCTTCTGCTTGATTCTGAGCATGCATGTTTTTTTGCGCGTCGGAATTGCATACAGACGAGCAGATTTTCGGATAGAAACTTTTTCCGTCGGAAAAATAGAGAACCTGCTCTCAATCTTTTGTTGGCGGAAATTCCGACAGAAAAAGTCAGATGGAGCCAACACACGGTCGGAATTTCCGACAAAAAGCTCACATCGGACTTTTCTTGTCTGATTTTCCGATCGTGTGTATGCGGCATAAGAAATCACGTGAAAGCATTCATATGACAAGCACTATGGCTCATCTTTTTACACTTCTAATGGTCTTTCAAATATTTTCTGTATATCAAGGTTATCTTGCTATAGGGATCTATGCTCCTAGTAAACTAGATAACAGCTTATCACTATCTAAAATATTGCATTCAAGGAATGCTCAAGCCTACACATAAACATTTTTTGCATCTGCAACAGTTTTGCTAGCCGGCATAAAACAGCAATATAAATAATGCACTACATACAAAACCTTAAAGCTGATCTGATCCATTTATATTTAGCAATATCTCAAACACCTTTAGATTACGATCACATCCTAATAATTGTGGATTATTGTTACGATTGCTTTTTATTTTATTCTAACGAAGAATGAAACAGCAGAAGCCGATCTACAAAATGCACTGCATTCCTACTTGCAGAAGATATATGAGGCACACTCAAGCTTGAACAAAACTGATGACAGGGATCCAGATTGAGAATAGGATTCTTCAAATATGGTATCATTATATTGGCAGTAAACAATGAATTGCTCTGGCTTCCCTGTGTGTCCATCCCTGAATTTTAAAACACTGTTCCTTATAACTCTGGAAACCTCAGGAGAATTCTGAACTGGTCTCACTGCCTTCCACTGAGAATTTGTGGCTTGGTTGCCATAGTGACATCGTATTTCTTCAAGAATTGTTCATATTGATCCGTGGACAAGCGTAAATGGCCAAGCTAGTGAGGAGAATAAAAGGGGTGGGCAGCACAAAAATGACCAGAGGTTACGGGATGGGAATCGGTTCAGAGAAGATGCACAATACTAGGTGTGGAGAAAGAAACTGTATCATTTTTTTGTTGCAGGATTTTGGTTTTTGTACCTTGGGTCATTGTTTTCCCTTACTATAGAGTGAAAGAAACTTGTTAGTCACTTGTCATGTCAGATCTTTGGTGCTTGTCCTGACACAGCTGTCAGCCCTAACGCTCTGTGTGCAGTACAGGGACTCACAACAAAGAGCCAGGAACATGAATTATTTATTGACTGCCATGTGGATGAAATTCTGTGATAAGAAATTAACACACTTCCAATAGGGCACAGGGCAAATCAGGTTTGATCAGGTAATTCCATATTTAAGTCTGTGATATGAAGATGCTTTAAGGCACAAGGAATGAAAACAAACACAATGCGCCATATGAAATTTTCAGGTCCCATTTCTATTGTGCTGCTGAAGTGTGGCCACAGTTGACCTTCATAAATAAGCAACCAAAAAACTCTACATGTAACCTGCGGTTTAAGTAGGGAGCGACACAATGCATAGGGCTTAATTAAAGAGTAAATCATTTGAATGTAAAGAAACACTCAGGCAACTTTAACTAAACAAAGGGTTTTATAATGTACAGTGATACCTTGGTTCACGAATGTAATTCGTGAAATGACTCTGGTCGCAAACCGAATTGGTTGCGAACCGAGGCAAATTTTCCCATAGGGTTCAATGTAAATCAGGTTAATCCGTTCTGAACTTTTTTTTGTTTATATATAAAATGATGAAATGTATGTACATAAAAGGGATTTTAACCACATATAGCAGAATGCCATATAGCAGAATGATGGCAGCAAAGTGGTTGTGTTATTCTGACCGGGCGTTGTATGACGTGATCAGGATAACAGGGCTGGCACGCGTCCGCGGGGGCACGCAGTGTGGCGATCAGAGGTGCTGTGTGTCAGTCAGACACACTGCAACTCCGATCAGGGTATGAAGCCTCTGGCCAATCACAGCTGATCATCTCGTGAACAAGGAAGTGCCGGTAAACGGCTTTCCCCGGTTCACGCTGACAGGGAGAGCCGATCTGCGTCTCTTTCTGTCAGAGGGGGGGTCTGTGCTGATAATCAACACATTGATTATCAGCACAGCCCCTATCAAAAGGTGCCCATCAGCTGCCAATCAGTGCCCAACGCCTGTCAGCCTGTCCCCATGAAAAACGGATGTCAGTGTTGATCAGTGCCCATAGCAGTGCCCAAAAAAGTGCCAATCAGTGCCCCATCAGTAATGCCTGTCATTGTCCCATCAAAGTGCCAATCAGTACCACTCAGTAATGCCACTGAAATGAATTAACGCTCAAGTGCTAAATGCGTTAACATACGTTTAGATGCATCTAGGTGCATGAAGCATTTTTTCTGGTAAAACTCTGCTGCTCCTGTATATGCTGGCAGTGGGGTTTTTTTCTGCTTCTAAACACCCCTGCCTCTAAGACATATAGGCTAACATGAAGGAGCATTTAGAGGCAGAAAAAAAGTCCAGACGAACCAAACTTCAGCTTGAAAAATGTCCAGTGTAAATGAGACTTGAGGTATTCTTTACTTTATTTTCACCTGGTGATCTAGGCACATGGATTTCAACTATTTTTTAAAGAATGTAGCCTGACGCTCTAATTGGCTTCAAAAAAGAGTTGGCGCAGGGCGCAGAGCAGAGTTGGGAGATAGAAAGAAAAGGTACACCTTTAATGTGAAACACGTTGAGCTTTTGCCCTTACCTCTTACCCCGTCTTCAAGTATTGAAGTGTAACTCCAACCTACAAATGTTTTTCTATAGTTTTGAAAAGAGTAGTGAAGGGTTAGAACCCCTATCATCCTTTTATTGCTGTCCGTACCTCTATTAGGCAATGTTACCTCTCTATTTATCCTGGTGACCATTTTCATCTACATTAAAAGTCAGGGAAAAATCCAAAATTTTGAGTAGCGACCAGAATAGAAATAGAGGGGAAATCTTCCAATGGAGACACTTGTTCCCATGACAATTGTCTTATGCCCTGTACACACGATCGGTTTTACCGATGAAAACAGTCCGATGGACTTTTTTCATCGGACAAACCGATCGTGTATGGGACCCATCGGTCTTTTTTGCATCGGTGAGAAAAAATAGAACATGTTTTAAATCTATCCGATGAAAAAAAAAACGATAGCAAATTCCAATCGTCTGTGTGGAACTCCATGGGAGAAAAAACCCATGCATGCTCAGAATCAAGTCGACGCATGCTCAGAAGCATTGAACTTAATTTTTCTCGGCTCGTCTGAGTGTTTTAGGTCATGGCGTTTGGGACGGTCGGATTTTTGACTGATGGTGTGTAGGCAAGACTGATGAAAGTCAGCTTCATTTGAATCCATAGGAAATCCAATCGTGTGTACAGGGCTTTAGAGGGTATTTTCCTCATATTGAAGAGATTACCTCTCATTCACCCTTATCTACAAGACAGGAAATTCAGGTAGATTTTCCCAGTTGGACACAGATAGCAAATAAAAGCCCAAGAAAGGTTATAATACCCAAACCAAAATATATATTTTTTAAATTATTGGATAAAAAAATAAATCTAAAAATGTCTGGTTCTTATGAGGGACCTAGAGTACTGTGGTTGCTTTACATAAGGATTAGCCAGTTGCCGACCGGGCCATAGTCATATGACGGCCTCCCAGAATCGCAATCTGGGCGTGCACCCCCTGGGACGCGCACCCCGGGAAAATCCATGACAGTCGGTTCCTCCGGAACGGGGTAAAGGGCAAATGACAGTGGCCCTTTACCACGTGATCAGCCCTTCCAATGACAAAGTGATTAGTTGTGGGGTTGAGCGTACCCGAACTGTAAAGTTCGGGTCCGTACCGAACTTTTGGGTTTTTTGGTCCCGGACCCGAACCCGAACAATTGACTGTATGTTCGGGTTCGGGTCCGGTGTTCGGCAATATGCATGTAAAGTCGCGCTTGTTTCCCATGCTTAGAACTGTCCCTGCACAAAGTGTCATTTCTGAAGGAAAAAAAGTCATTTAAAACTCACTCGCGGCTATAATGAATTGTCGGCTCCCGGCAATACATACAAAAGTCATTGATAAAAAAAAAAAAAAAGCGTGGGGGTTCCCCCAAATTCAATTACCAGGCCCTTCAGGTCTGGTATGGATATTAAGGGGAACCCTGCCACAAATTAAAAAAAAATGCGTGCGGTTCCCCCAAATATCCATACCAGGCCCTTCAGGTCTGGTATGGATTTTAAGGGAAACTCCACCCCAAATTTTTTTAAAAAATGGCGTGGAGTACCCCCAAAAATCCAGACCAGACCCTTTATCTGAGCACGCAACCTGACAGGCCGCCCCTCCTAAAGTTGAATACACCCGCCCCTCCTAAAGTTCCCCATCAGGTCCGCTCAGCCAATGACGTATGTGTAAGCCTGAGGACCTGATGCGGAACGTGAGAAGGGGCGGGTCTATTCATGTATTACCCTGTGGAGGAAGTTCCCCATCAGGTCCGCCCCCTCGTATGTCAGACCCCGCCTACGTCATTGGATGAGCGGACCTGATGGGGAACTTCCTCCAGTATAATAAATGAATAGACCCGCCCCTTCTCACGTTCCGCATCAGGTCCTCAGCCTTACACCTACGTCATTGGCTGAGCGGACCTGATGGGAAACTTTAGAAGGGGCGGGTCTATTCATTTATTACACTGCGGAGGAAGTTCCCCATCAGGTCCGCTCAGGCTCAGCCAATGACGTTTCGTGTGGACAGCGCTGGACAACGGATCGCCGTGGGACACTAGATTTCATCGCTGGAATGTTTTTTTTAATTTTTAATAAAGGACTTTACCAACGGTGTCTGTGTATTTTTTTTTTTTTTACACTTTCTTTGTGAAATGGTAGGGGTACAATGTACCCCATTACCAATTCACATAGGGGGGGCCGGGATCTGGGGGTCCCCTTTGTTAAAGGGGTCTTCCAGATTCCGATAAGCCCCCTGCCCGCAGACCCCCACAACCACCGGGCAAGGGTTGTGGGGATGAGGCCCTTGTCCCCATCAACATGGGGACATCCTGGTCTGGTCTGGATTTTTGGGGGTACTCCACACCATTCTTTTTTTTTTTTGGGGTGGAGTTCCCCTTAAAATCCATACCAGACCTGAAGGGCCTGGTATGGATATTTGGGGGAACCGCACTTTTTTTTTTTTTTTACTTGCGGCAGGGTTCCCCTTAATATCCATACCAGACCTAAAAGGCCTGGTAATTGAATTTGGGGGAACCCCCACGCTTTTTTTTTTATCAATGACTTTTCTATGTATTGCCGGGAGCCGACAATTCATTATAGCCGCGAGTGAGTTTTAAATTACTTTTTTTCCTTCAGAAATGACACTTTGTGCAGGTACAGTTCTAAGCACGGGAAACAAGCGCGAATAGTCCTCAGAAGTTCGGGTCCCCATTGACTTCAATGGGGTTCAGGTTCGGGGTCAAGTTCGGGTCAAGTTCGGTCCCGAACTCAAACTTTTTTCTGAAGTTTGGCCGAACCCGTCGAACCCGAACATCCAGGTGTCCGCTCAACTCGAATCAGTTTTCAACAGACCGGAGCATGTCTTTTGAGGCTCCTACGGCGCCTCAAAGATGCGGCTGGCAGGACTTTTTTGAGCGTTCTGCCAGTGCACCACTCCAGTGTGAAAGCACTCGGGATTTCACACTGGAGTGAGAGGAGAGGCTCTTTCAGGGCGCTTTGCAGGCGCTATATTTAGCTCCAGGGCCGGGACAAGGGGTGGGCAGGAGGGGCGGCTGCCCTGGGCGTAATGGTTTATTGTAGGGATGGGGGGGCGCCCTGACCCTAACCCTAAGGGAAGGGAGGGGAGTTGGGCATCCTTGCCCTGGGTGCTGGATGCCCTTGTCAAGGCACTGTTTAGCTCTATAGCGCCTGAAAAGCGCCTCAGAGTGAAAGTAGCCTTAATGCTGTGTGCAATCATCACAGTTATGTGCTCCGCATTAACACCCTGGTATGCTGCCTCTGTGTGTTTCTCTGCTATGATTTGATCACCTGTGCAGGTTGTCTGCCTGTCTGTGCAGTTCACACTGTGGATGTATCACTGCCCCCCCCCCCCAAACCTGTAGCAAGTATGATAGGGTGGGTTTAACCCTTCTCTTTTCCTTGCTGACCTGGGTACGCTTTCTGGGTTCTTTAATCATTTCCTTTCTACCTTATTTTGCTTTTGTGAGTCCTTCTAGGTCAGATTGACAATACACTGCACAAGATGATAAAGACCTCATTAGGTCACAACATTCCTCTTCCAAATGTATTTGGCATAGGTCACTGTCAGGGATGAGCCGAACACCCCCCTGTTCGGTTCGCACCAGAACCTGCGAACAGACAAAATGTTCGTGTAAACTTTAGAACCCTATTAAATACAATGGACTCGAACGTTCGAAATCTAAAGTGTTAATTATAAAGGCTTATATGCAAGTTATTGTCCTAAAAAGTGTTTGGGGACCTGGGTCCTGCCCCAGGGGACATGTATCAATGCAAAAAGAAGTTTTAAAAACGGCCGTTTTTTCAGGAGCAGTGATTTTAATAATGCTTAAAATGAAAAAATAAAAGTGAAATATTCCTTTAAATTTCATACCTGGGGGGTGTGTATGATATGCATGTGAAGTGGCGCATGTTTCCCATGCTTAGAACTGTCCCTGCAAAAAATGTCATTTTTGAAAGAAAAAAAGTCATTTAAAACTGACTTGCGGCTATTAATGAATTGTCGGCTCCCGGCAATACATTCAAAAGTCATTGATAAAAAAAAAAAAAAAAGCGTGGGGGTTCCCCAGAATTCAATTACCAGGCCCTTCAGGTCTGGAATGGATATTAAGGGGAACCCCGCCGCAAATTTAACCTCCCTAGCGGTAATCCCGAGCGTGACTCGGGGTTGTTTTTTTATGCTAGGATCGGTAACCCCGAGTCACGCTCGGGGTAGACATTGCAGAGCTCGCAGCGGAGTTTCCCTACCTTCTCCTGGCGATCCAGCGATGATGTCCTCTGCTGTGATCGCCAGCGAGATCTCCGGCGAGTGTCGGCACTTTCGACCCCATCTGACTTCCTAGTTCCGTTCCCTGCGAGCCGCAGCGGCGCATGGGAGCGGAACTGGGCGGCAAATTCAAAAAGGTAAACACATAGTATACATACAGTATACTGTAATCTTACTGATTACAGTACTGTATGTAATAATTACACACCCCCTTTGTCCCTAGTGGTCTGCCCAGTGTCCTGCATGCACTTTTATATAATAAAAATCGTTCTTTCTGCCTGTAAACTGGGGATTGTCCATAGCAACCAAAAAGTGTCCCTTTATGTCAAAAGTGGTTTTAGACCAGCTAGAAAGCAGCGATAATAAATTAGAATCACTCGCAGAATTGAGCGATAGCGATTTGTGGGGAAATTCGTCATCAAACACTAAATCTAATGACAGCGACAATTCTGCAACTGAGCAAATTTCAGTGTTTTTGATTTGATTACATTATTGAATAATTTTTATTATAATTAGATTACTATTTTTTATAATTATTTATAGTTATTTATTATATTATAATTTATAATTTTGTGTTTTATATTTATCATACCCGGGATGTTTACTAGACTCTGGTTTGCTTAGGTTTAAGTAAGTAATTACTAAGAATCGCAGGCTTATAATACATAACACCAAATTTTCATGCAAAATAATTGTACCGCTTTTGGTACATAATTCCAGAAAGAATCATACCGCCAGGGAGGTTAAAAAAAAATTGACGTGGGGTTCCCCCAAATATCCATTCCAGGCCCTTCAGATCTGGCATGGATTTTAAGGGGAACTCCACCCCAAATTTAAAAAAAAATGGCGTGGAGTCCCCCTAAGAATCCATACCAGACCCCTTATCCGAGCACGCAACCTGGCCGGCCGCAGGGGAAAAGGGGGGGACGAGAGAGCGGCCCCCCCTCCCTCCTGAACCGTACCAGGCCACATGCCCTCAACATGGGGAGGATGTCCCCATGTTGATGGGGACAAGGGCCTCATCCCCACAACCCTTGCCCGGTGGTTGTGGGGGTCTGCGGGCGGGGGGGCTTATCGGAATCTGGAAGACCCCTTTAATAAAGGGGACCCCCAGATCCCGCCCCCCCTATGTGAATTGGTAAGGGGTACATTGTACCCCTACCATTTCACGAAGGAAGCGTATTTTTTTTTTTAAAAAAAACACACAAACACCTTGAAAAAGTCCTTTATTAAAAAAAAAACAAAAAAAAACATTCCAGCGGTGAAATCCAGTGTCCCGCGGCGATCCCGATGTCCAGCGCTGTCCTTCATTGGTTGTGCCTGAGCGGACCTGATGGGGAACTCCCTCTCAGTATTTTAAATGTATAGACCCGCCCCTTCTAAAGTTCCCCATCAGGTCCGCTCAGCGGACCAGATGCGGAACATGAGAAGGGGCGGGTCTATACATGTATTACCAAAGTGAGAGCAGTTCCCCATCAGGTCCGCCCCCTCGGTATGTCGGACCCGCCTACGTCATTGGCTTGAGCGGGGAACTTCCTTCACTATGTAAATTTAAATTACACAGTGAAGGAAGTTCCCCGCTCAAGCCAATGATGTAGGCGGGTCCGACATACCGAGGGGGCGGACCTGATGGGGAACTGCTCTCACTTTGGTAATACATGTATAGACCCGCCCCTTCTCATGTTCCGCATCTGGTCCGCTGAGCGGACCTGATGGGGAACTTTAGAAGGGGCGGGTCTATACATTTAAAATACTGAGAGGGAGTTCCCCATCAGGTCCGCTCAGGCACAACCAATGAAGGACAGCGCTGGACATCGGGATCGCCGCGGGACACTGGATTTCACCGCTGGAATGTTTGTTTTTTTTTTAAATAAAGGACTTTTTCAAGGTGTTTGTGTGTTTTTTTTTTTTTAAAATTATGCTTTCTTCGTGAAATGGTAGGGGTACAATGTACCCCTTACCAATTCACATAGGGGGGGGCCGGGATCTGGGGGTCCCCTTTGTTAAAGGGGTCTTCCAGATTCCGATAAGCCCCCCGCCCGCAGAACCCCACAACCACCGGGCAAGGGTTGTGGGGATGAGGCCCTTGTCCCCATCAACATGGGGACATCCTCCCCATGTTGAGGGCATGTGGCCTGGTACGGTTCAGGAGGGAGGTGGGGCCGCTCTCTCGTCCCCCCCTTTTCCCCTGCGGCCGGCCAGGTTGCGTGCTCGGATAAGGGGTCTGGTATGGATTTTTAGGGGGACTCCAAGCCATTTTTTTTTTAAATTTGGGGTGGAGTTCCCCTTAAAATCCATGCCAGATCTGAAGGGCCTGAATGGATATTTGGGGGAACCCCACGTCAATTTTTTTTTTTAATTTGCGGCGGGGTTCCCCTTAATATCCATTCCAGACCTGAAGGGCCTGGTAATTGAATTCTGGGGAACCCCCACGCTTTTTTTTTTTTTTTTATCAATGACTTTTGTATGTATTGCCGGGAGCCGACAATTCATTAATAGCCGCGAGTCAGTTTTAAATGCATTTTTTTCTTTCAAAAATGACATTTTATGCAGGGACAGTTCTAAGCACGGGAAACATGCACCACTTCACATGCATATCATACACACCCCCCAGGTACGAAATTTAAAGGAATATTTCACTTTTATTTTTTCATTTTAAGCATTATTAAAATCACTGCTCCCGAAAAAACGGCCGTTTTTAAAACTTCTTTTTGCATTGATACATGTCCCCTGGGGCAGGACCCGGGTCCCCAAACACTTTTTAGGACAATAACTTGCATATAAGCCTTTATAATTAGCACTTTAGATTTCTCCCATAGATTTTTCGAATTTGCCGCGAACACCCCAATTTGTTCGCTGTTCGGCGAACGGGCGAACAGGCAATGTTCGAGTCGAACATGAGTTCGACTCGAACTCGAAGCTCATCCCTAGTCACTGTAAAGGTCCAGCCTTCATAACAGAAGCTATGAATCCTTCTGTACGCATAGGGTTGCCACCTCATCCCTTTAAACATATGGATTACACAGGTTCTGAGACTAATTTAATGCACCAAGTGAGTTTAATTACCACCTTAATCAGCCACAGAACATGTGTAATTAATATGTGTTTGGGTTAAAAGGGATCAGGTGGCAACCCTATGTATGCACCCACCGCTATAAAGTTGGTTCGGGGCTGCACTCAGAATCGTATCAGAGTCGCACTCTAAAGCCGCACTCTTAATCGTGTGATTTTAGGGCATCAATAGTGGAGATATAGCCTTATAGAGAGTGTTCTATTTTTCCCCATTCCAAACAGAATTAGGGTACGTCATTTTGGATGAGTGGAGCAAGGTCTAGAGATATAACTTACTTCTGAGCAAACATGTCGCGTTTCCTTGGAAGATGTAGTGAATAGCCCGAAGTCGGCCTGAGCTCTTTTGGCCATGTTGAAAAGGATAAAAATGTGGATGGAGAAAGTGGACGCAGTATTCAAGAGCATTTTCAGAAACTCTGTAGTTCAGGAACCGGAGCTGGTGTCTGTTTTCATGGTGAGGCTCCAAATGACATCATCCGCATAGTGGCGTGGGTTATGCTCTCGTCAGTTACGGCAAGGGAGTGCTATGGCTGGGGCCTGGACTTTCTGATCCCGCCTCTAACAGGCATAATATAGCATTCCCTTTGAGGGAGCTTCATCTTTGGCAAGCTGGATAGCACCACAACCCAGGCCACAGTTGGCAAGTTGGGGTCCTGCCTCAGGACCGGAGCCTGATAGGCTGGAAGACAACAGTCTAGAGAGCAAAGTTCGGAGCGTGCAAGGGTCGCACGTTTTTACAGACCAGGGCGGGATTTTAGGGAAAGCTGGTGTGGGGACCAGATTTCCCCTCAGAAGTATGCTAAAGCTTGAACCCGAGTATCCAAGAAGCTACTAAGTTTGGGCCTCAGACTATTGGGACGTCAAAATGTTTTTTTTTTGGGACATGCATGGTCCATCAGAAGTCCTCCTCATTTCGGATTCATTTCAATGGATTTTACCCTACTCTGAGATAAAGGAAGCATAAACTCATGCTTTATGTAAGTCACTGGTGTCACAAAGTGCTGCCGTGCCAGTCTCTGAATGCAAGAGATTTCAGGGCAGGTACTCGCCCCTCTTTATGGTCATGAAGAGGAACAGCTTGCGGAGGCTGGTTTTGGACAATTTTCAGCAAGGGAGAAATTCAAGGTGGAAACATTGTCTCGGATTCATAGGGGTCCAGCCAGGTGACTGACATGGTTCCAATAGTCCTAAGATGCTTACTTTAATGTGTCCATTGTAGAAGACCCCTGTAAGTTCCTTTGGTTCACTGTAGGTCAAGACCATCTCCAGCTCCAGCTATTCAGGCTTTCAACATCACCCTATGTATTTTCAGGGTCTTATTGGTTGTTATGGTCTTTGTCAAAACAAGCAGCATACATCTGCATAGTTAAGTGAATGTCCTTCTCCTACTGTTCCAAAAAAGCTGGAGCTCAGAGCTCAGGTCTTTTCAAAGCTCCTCAAATTCAGCTGACAGCTGAATCTGAAAAAAGAGTCACCTGGAGCCCACTCAGTCTCTTGCATACCGCGGGGCTCAGTTCAATATAATCCAGGGGACCATAGCCTTGACTCTGGATCCCGATGTTCTGGAACATTTTTATGACAATACCACGCATATTAACCTTTAAAATTAGCACTTTTGATTTCTCCCATAGACTTTTAAAGGGTGTTCCATGGCTTTCGAATTTGCCACGAACACCCCAAATTGTTCGCTATTCGGCGAACAGGTGAACACCCGATGTTCGAGTCCATCTTATGTTCGACTCGAACATCGGGCTCATCCCTAGCTGTTACCTATGCTTGACTCAATTCCCAAGGGTGCATGAGTCTTTCATGGGAGCCAAGAAAATAGAGTTTTAACCTGCTGTGGCTTAGTTGGTTAAAGCAAATGTCTAGTAGACAGGGAACTCTGGCTCAGAGCAAAGATTTATGGGAGTGGGGTCCTATAGGGGAGGAGTGGAGGTGGAATTAACCCATACGTATGCTGCCATGGAGTCCCTCAGGAAAGGAAAATGACAGCAATTATTTGATAGGAAATTTTCAGTTTTACTAAGAATCCCCAGTCATGTGAAGGGGAAATTGTTAAATGACCTATGTGATAACCATTAAAACGAAAACAATTGCATTATTACTGATTGTATATTATATATAGATAGAACAAAACAGAGCACATTCTTTCAATTAATGAATATTGCTATTTCAGTTGGATTAGACTCAAAACAATCAGCCTACCACAGTGTGTCCAAAAATTGATGTAGGTAAAACTGCTTACTAATCATTTTCCTCGTAACTACTAACATACACCAACAGCCAAATTTAATAAAAGAAAAGTCCAACAACCCATAGCAGCTAATTGGAATTAATTCTGAAGATGTCAGTGCAAAATGAATACTGACTGGTTGCTATGGGTTACTGTATCTAGCTACCTTGGGATATGAACAGTTTCAGTACTAATACATAAAACTGGTAATAAAAATGTATCAATAATGCATAGAACTGCAATGGCTTCAAATGTATAATTATCAATACATTGGATTTCATTGAAGTATATCTGAAGCCAATACTTTTTATCTGTGTTATCTAGGACATTGCAATGTTGGTAACCACTAAGATAAATTTCATCAACTCTGCTACCAGAAACAAGCTGAGTGACTATTTTCTATCTGTCTAGCTTGGTGTAAACTAGTAAATGGGCCCAATTAACCCTTTACTACATCACTAGGAGGGCCCCTTACTTATTGAAGTCTGGTCAATGAGTGAGTGTGATCTAATGAAGATCCCGCTTATACTAATTTGAAGAGAACTGTTTTCAATGCCAATCTGCAGCTTCTATAGCTATAGCCCACAAAATATTTTCTTGTATTAACATAAGTATATATAAGAGAGAGAGAGAGATAATCTTGTCCATGTATAAAGCATTAGTAAGACCTAATTTTGAACATATAGTTCTGTTTTAGGTTGTTGTTGTTGTTCAGTAGTTAAGTCGTGTCCGACTCTTCGTGACCTCATGGACCATACCACGTCAGACTTTTCTGTCCTCCACTGCCTCCTAAAGCTTGCTTAACTTCATGTTCCTTGTATCGATTATGCTATCTATCCATCTTGTTTTCTGTCATCCTCTTCTCCTTTTTCCTTCCATGATTCCCAGCATCGGGGTCTTTTCCAATGAGTCCTCTCTACGCAAAGTATTGGAGTTTCAGCTTCAGGATTTGTCCTTCCAGTGAATATTCAGGGTTGATTTCCTTCAGTATTGACTGGTTTGATCTTCTTGCTATCCAAGGGACTTTCAAGGGTCTTCTCCAATACAATAGTTCAAAAGCATCAATTCTTCAGCGTTCAGCCTTCCTTATGGTCCAACTTTCACAGCCATAAGTTACTACTGGGTAAACTATAGCTTTGACTATACAGCACTTTGTCGGTAAGGTGATATCCCTGCTGTTTTAGGTGCCAGGTCACAAAAAATGCTGCAGAGCTGGAAAGAGTGCACAGAAGTGTGACAAGTTAATAAAGGACATGATGGTTCAGATGAACCGAACTGAATGCTTATGTTCCTTTAGAAGAGACAATAAAGGGGTGATAATGCAGAGGAGTATTCATTTACTCACCATGCTCAGATGCAGGCCCAGGCCCCTTCAACTCCTTTTACCACAACCCCCCTGGGTTCTGGACATGCTAGATGAAGTTAAATTTATCTGCTTCCTTCCTTCATGGGCTCAGAAAGGCCACACCTATAGAGGCATGGGTAGTTGATAAGGTGATCTGCAGCCAAGTGAGTGGCCCTCCACTGTCAGAATTAGAGTGCAGGCAGCCAAGCCAGAGCCTAATGCCGCGTACACTCGATCGATTTTTTAGACGGTGAAAACACTGTCGAGATAATCAACGTGAAAAACGAGAAACAGCTTGTTCCCCCCACACACGGCCGTTTTAAATTACATTTTTTTTGGTCGAAAAAAACGACCGTGTGTGTGCTCCACGGCAGTGTTTCCCTATGGGAAAACTGCCGCGGGAAAAAACGACGGGAAAAACGACGAGAAAAATTAGAGCATGTTCTAATTTTTCTCGTCGTGAAAAATGTAGTTTTTTCCGTCGTGAAAAATGACAAAATGCCCACACACGATCGTTTTTCTCGTCCAAAGGAAAAAATGACATTTTTCTTGACGGGAAAAACGGTTGTGTGTATGCGGTATAACAGTGGGTAGCTTCTCCAGAAAACTCAGTTACTGTGGGGACTATGCCACAATTTCTACCAGAGTACTCCAGTTCCAGTGGGGTGGCTCTTTCTTCTTGGGCATTGGATTCATCCAGGTGTTCACCTGTGTTACCAAAGCTGCCCTGGACTTTAATATTCAAAAGTAGCTGTGTTCTGGGCTTTTTTTATTTTTTACTGAAATAGTGGTTTTCCCTGAAGCAGAATGAGTGTTTCAATTTGAGTAAAGAATTATAATCAAAAAGTATAGTAAATAGTAGGGGTGCTGAATTTAATCGCTGCATCGATGCATCGCGATTCGGGGGTCCCCGATGCGGCATCGATGCATGTGACCCCAATAATCAATGTCCGTGACGTCATCCGACATGCCCCGCCCCCGCTCCGAGCGTGTCTGTCAAAATTACAGTTTTGTAATGCCGCGTTCTAATCCATTAAGTGTATACCACTGTATGTGCTTTTTATAATATATATATGCAGATTCATACCTCAGTGTGGATATAACTGTATATGCCGTTCATGTGACTGCATATGGTGCGGCCCGCCCCTCTCCTCTCCTCTCCTCTCTCGTCTCTCGTTCTCCTGACGTCAGCCCCGCCCGCCTCTCTTCTGATCTAATACGTTACCTACAGCCGGTGGGCGGGGCTGAGAAGTCCCACTTACGTCAGGAGAACGAGAGAGATGAGACGTGAGAGGAGAGGGGCGGGCCGCACCATATGCAGTCACATGAGCGGCATATACAGTTATATACACACTGAGGTGTGAATCTGCATATATATATTATAAAAAGCACATACAGCGGTATACACTTAATGGATTAGAACGTGGCATTTATTACAACACAGGTATTATTTTAACAGCAGTATGTGTACTCCTACACACGCTCTGTGCTGGCATTTCTCTGGCTCCCCGTTTGCACATTCCACTGTGTTAACTCCTAGTGTGCTGGAATGTGCAAAGCCCAGAGAAATGTCAGCACAGAGACAGTACAGTGAAACTCATAGGGCTGTTTGTCAGTTGTGGATTCTAATCCCTCCTGACCTCCCAGCAGCCGTGTGTGTGAATTCCTGTACCCTGTAGTGCACCGGATTAGTGCACTTTTTAAAGGGGAGTTCCACCCTATTTTTAGTTTATTAAAAGTCAGCAGCTACAAAAAGTGTAGCTACTGACTTTTATTAAACCGACACGCACCTGTCCCACGGTCCTTCGATGCAGCTGCACGGAGCCCCACTCCTCCCGTCAAAACTACTGTGGGCACACGGCCATGACAGCTTACAGCTTCAAGGCCGGGGGCCCGCGCACTGCGCTCTGCCATTGGCCAGCCAATCTTCTGGGACCTGTGTTGTGTCCCAGAATATCGCTGGCACGGAGGGGCTGCCAGGACAGGAAGGATAAAGTGGGACAGGAAGTCCCACTTAAAAGAGGTTACACACGCCCCCCTCCCCCCTCTAAAAAATGACATGCCAAATGTGACATGTCAGGGGGCGAGGAGTGCTTACCACTGGGTGGAACTCCGCTTTAAGGGAGTGAGGTTATTTTTAATTCAAAGCAGTTCCAGTAAATGTTTTGTTTATTAACAGTCAGCAGCTACAAAAAAAGTGTATCTTCTGACCTTTAATAATAAGACACTCACCTGTCCCACAATCCAGCGACATGGCCACCCAAACACTCCATGCTCTCCCCCGCCTGTCCACGGCGCTGGCAATACTACTGTGGGCATCCGGCTGTGACAGCTTGCAGCTTCACAGCCGGGTGCGCATATCTCACTGAGCTGTCCTGTATAGCCGGGCAATCTTCTGGGACCTGTGATGTGTCCCAGAAGATTGCTTGGAGGAAGGGCCGCTTAGGCAGCCCAAGCGGAAGTGGGAGCGCATCAGTAATCGTGATGCATCGCGGAATCGAATCGAAACGAATCGTTGACCAGATAATCGTAATCGAATCGAATCGTGAGACTAGTGAAGATGCGCACCCCTAGTAAATAGGTGTTCCTTTAGTCAATGACTCCTGTGTTACCTAATTCCTCAAACCAAAATAAATTGACAGGAACAAAAAATATGTATATATAGAAGCTAACTATGTATGACATGACAAAATGAATTTGCTTTCCCTCATAAAAGTACTTATTATTATTACTATTATTTTGATTTATATAGCATTGATATCTTCTACTACCCTCTAGAGCATAATTGCATATCCCTGCTCTAGAGAGTGAGAACATATAATGGGTTATACAACAGCAAACATAAAAACAAATAATACTGTAATGCTGATTTAAACTTACCATACACAGAATGAATTTTGTCCACTTCCGGATGAACTGAAATTCAAGCCATGGTGGCCCATGGTGGCCCTGTTGGCATCTTCCAATCTGACATCCTTCAATCTAAAAATCAAATAAGCTGGGCAGAAAATGTTAATGGATTTATTTTCAGCTTTAATTAACTTTCAATATTCACCTCCTATTAGTGACATTCTCACATAAAAAAACTTTACAGTCTGCTAATCAATTTCTTTTTTCTTTTGCAGATGACATGAAACAGAATCCCTGGATGTCCAAAGTGTGTTATTGTAAAGTATGTTGAAGATAGTGTCTTCTTGATCTCCATTTATATGCTTTACGAGTAAATGTGCTGATTATTTATAATGGTTTGGAAATAATTCTCTTATTACAATGTTGTCAATATTAAGCACATTTAATCAAGAAATTATCTGAATCAGGGTTGTTTAAAGCAATTAGGTTGAAATAATATTGTAATATGTAATAAAATAAATGGTTACTGTGATGTGTTTGAATAGTATTGCTTACATGCACATAATAAAATAAAAAGTACTACATTTACATAACTAAATATATGCATAAATGTTTTCAGTGTAGTAACACAGCAAATGAGATGCAACAATATCTTGGAGATTACTATCTAACTAACTGAATATGTAAAGTAGAGAACCGTTGAAGCAAACAACAACAGTAAAGCCCTGTACACACGATCAGTTTGACTGATGAAAACCGTCCGATGGATTGTTTTCATCAGACAAACCGATCGTGTATGGGACCCATCAGTCTTTTTTCCATCGGTTTTAAAAAATAGAACATGTTTTAAAATTATCTGATGGATAAAAAACCGATGGCAATTTCCGATCGTCTGTGGGGAAATCCATCAGATAAAAAACCCAAGCATGCTCAGAATCAAGTCGACACATGCTCAGTAGCATTGAATTTCATTTTTCTCAGCTCATCGGAGTGTTTTACGTCACCACGTTTGGAACGGTCGGTTTTTTGACTGATGGTGTGTGGGCAAGACTGATGGAAAACAGTTTCATCGGATTTCTGATGGACAAATCCATCAGACGAAAATCCATAGGATATCTGATCGTGTGTACAGGGCTTAACTGTAAAGCCCCGTACACACGGTCGGACTTTTGCCCAACAAACTTTGTTTTAAGCAAGTTGGACCAACAATCCGACCGTGTGTATGCTCCATCGTACAAACTTTTTTTCATTTGGTTTTGTTTTCATCGGACAAAAGTTGGGTCTGCAAACGGACAAACTTTTGCCCAACAAAAGTCAGATGGAGCAAAGTCCTACCGTGTGTACAGAAAACCATAGGACTTTTGTCCGATGGACAAAACAACTAATGTTAAAATCAACCAACAATAGCAGAAGTTGACCAAAGGGTGTCGGTAAAGAGCAGAAAAGAGCAGAAAATTATGTTGCAAAAAGTTTTGGGAGAGTTTGCAGAAAAGTCCTGTGGTGTGTATGCTATGGATGTGCCCGGCCAACTCCGTTCGGACAAAAATCCACGGAAAAGTCCGATGGAAGTCCGACCGTGTGTACGAGGCTTAAGGCTACGTATGTCCGCTTTTTCATCCATCCGTTTACGGATGAAAAAGGGACATACATGTATCCCTATGAGATAGCGGGTGTCAGCGGATGAACATTCGCTGACACCCGATATCATCTGTGTCCGCAATGCTCCGAGTCTGCAGACGGAGGAAAATCCTATTTTTCCAACCGTCTGCAGAGCGGATCGGGTGAACACGGACAGACGGTCCGTGTTCATCCGATCCCCCCATAGAGGAGAGCGGAGATCTGACAGGGCGGTCCCTGCACAGTGTGCGGGGACCGCCCTGTCATCCGCCGGCTCAGCGGGGATCAACGGAGCGATCCCCGCTGAGCAAGCGGATATGAAAGGAACGGATCCCTACAGGATCCACATGTCTGAAAGGACCCTTATGCTTACCATAGTTAAATTAAAATATGGTCGGTTCAGCAGTGACTGGCTGAATTGCGATCAGTGAGTGGCCTTCCCTGCTTGACAGAAGCCAATCATTTGATTGACTCCTATTGAAGCAGAATGTTGGAAAACTGTTCTCAATCAGCCACTGATCAGCATATTCTAACAGTGGCAGATGCAGTTGTCAGAATACAATGTCCCAGGTGGGGTGGGGAAGCATTTGTGTGGATAGAGGAATCTGTCAGCTTTTTTTTTCATTCAACTCCCTATCCCCCACATTTTCACTAGATTGAAGAGTGAACTTCTGCAATATGTTTGTAAATGTTAAAAAGCTCATTGCCTCTCTTCTCAAAAGCTGTGGCATAGTGTGCAGGCTGACTCTCTTCCATCTCACCACGCCCCCTTGGGCACTAAAAAATAACTATCTCTAGTGGAAAAAGAGTTTGAAAAAAAGTGGGCTACTCCCGTGGCAGACCCTGCCATATCTGTCCTAACCACTTCAGCCCCAAAAAGATTTGCCCCCTTAATGACCAGGCCATTTTTTGCCATACGGCACTGCTCCGCTTTAACTGATAATTGTGCGGTCGTGCAACGCTGTACCCAAACAAAATCGATGAGCTTTTTTCCTACAAATAGAGCTTTCTTTTGGCAGTATTTTATCACCTCTGCGGTTTACATTTTTTGCGCTATAAACAAAAAGACCGACAATTTTGAAAAAAAAAACATATTTTGCTGTAATAAAGATCCCACCAAAATTTTTTTTAAACAAATTTCTTCATCAGTTTAGGCCAATATATTTTCTTCTAAATATTTTTTGTAAAAAAAATTTGCAATAAGCGTATATTGTTGGGTTTTCGCAAAAGTTAGAGCGTCTACAAAATAGTGGATAGATTTATGGCATTTTTATAGTAATATCGGTGATCTGCGATTTTTAGCAGGACTGCGACATTGTGGCGGACAGATCGGACACTTTTGACACTTTTTTGGGACCATTGACATTTATACAGCGATCGGTGCTATAAAAATGCACTGATTGCTGTATAAATGTCACTGGTAGGGAAGGGGTTAACACTAGGGGGCGATCGAGGGGTTAAATGTATTCCCTAGGGAGTGTTTCTAACTGTAGGGTATAGGACTGACTGGGGGAGGCGCCCTATCGCTTTTCGTAATTACTACAAACAGCAGACCTGTCTCTTCTCTCCTGTCAGAGGGAGGATTTGTGTGTTTACACACACAAATCCCCATTTTGGCCCCCTTCGCCATGATCACGGGTGGCTGGCGGTGATCGCGTCTGCTGGCCACGCGCATCGGGTGCTCTGCCATGCACTGTGCAGAGGTCGAGCGTCCGCCTGCTTTGGCTCTTAATGGAGCCGTCGTACTGGTTCCGTTGATTCGTGGGACGGAGCCACATTGCCACCGTATATCTATAGGAGCTGGTTGGCAAGTGGTTAAACAAACATCTCACTCTGACTATTAAAGATAGATGTTCCTTCTGTTAAAGAATCTGGTGACAGAAAATGTTAAACGCTCTTAAAAGCTCCCTTTAACCTAGCAGGACCCTCCCGGCAATCAATGGCCATTTCTCTTTATAAAACTGCAGCTAACTGGACAAGTGCCGTGAATACCATCATGACCCTCTTTTTCAGGATCATATATTTGCAGAGCAATTACAACAGCATGTCATGAAACAAACATCCAGAATGGCTCTAATCTCCAATCATATGCAAATATTTCTCAGCTTAAAGTTATACTAAATGGTTTTGCACAGAGCATCTCAGATCCTCCTCTTCTCTGGTCCCTCGCCGGCGCTCCTGGCCCCTCCCTCCTGCCGAGTGCCCCCAAAGTAAGCAGCTTGCTATGCATGCACCCTAGCCAAGCTGCTGCTCGGTGTGTCCATTCAGACACAGAGTTGTGGTTCGGCCCTGCCCCCCCCCTTTCTCCTCATTGGCTCACTGACTTTGATTGACAGCAGTGGAAGCCAATGGCGCCTCACTGCTGTCCCAGCTAATGAGGAGGAAGAGTCCTGAGCAGCCGTGATGCTCATGCAACATCACTGGATGGAGATGGGCTCAGGTAAGTATTAGGGGGCTGAGGGGGGCTGTTGCTCACAGAAGGTTTTTTATCTCAATGCATAGAATGCATTAAGATAAAAAAAAACTTCTGACTTTAGAACCACTTTAAAGGTTTGGATAGCATAAGCTGTCTGCACAAGACTCTTCAGAGATATGCCTTTTCAAGTAAGACATCTGTTTGGGGAGACATTTGATCAATTTATAAGAGATCACAGGTGAGAATATTTTGCTTTCTTAGAAAAAGGTGACAAAACCTCCTTCCTCAGGAGCTCCTAGCTCTTCTAAGCGCAGAGCATGTACACATTCTACCTAGGCTTCAACTTAAAAATGTATGTGCAGCTCTTCTTTTCAACACAATGCTTGGCCAACTAAGGCCTCCAAGCTCTCTCTAAAGCCCTCTTCACAATCAAGGGGCACCCTCATTTCAAAGAGATGGGGGGGGACCACTGCTACAGTTTCCATTTCTCTATTCCTCTGGGTCCCAAACGACCCATATCGGTGGGTCCAATCGGTTGCCTTCCAAATAGTACAAGATAGAGTTCTACCACTCTGCCACCTCACCACTTTTTTTAAATCAATCAAAAGCAGATTAAGTGCAGTTAGATTTGCAAAAGTCCCTAAAACACCTCTTGTCACATAGAGTCTTTGTACCAGTACCACCACAGGACAGGTTCAAGGCATTTTACTCATACCTGTTCATGGTGCCAAAACCCTACAGAGGTATCCATTCTATCCTGGACCTAAAATCCCTCAACAAATTCCTTTATGTTCCAATGTTTCTTATGGAATCTGCAAGGCCAGTAATTTCCTCTGTGAGACAAGGGGGATACATGGCATTATGGTCATTCACAATGCTTACCTTCATGTTCCCATATACCCACCTCATGAGTGACAACCACTTACAGTTTGCTGCACTGCCTTTTGGCCCGTCTTCTGTTGCCAAGATATTCCCAAGATGCTTGCCTTTCTCAGGACTGCAGGTATACAGGTGACAGGCTGACCTTCTCCTGAAGGATTCATCTCCCATACAATTCTTGGCAAATGTCCAAAAGACAATTCAGCTTCTTCAGGCCTTTGGCTGGGTGATCAACTTCATAAAATGTGCTCTTCAGCTCTCCCTGCACCTAGAATACTTGGGTCTGATCCTAAATACATCTCAGGCAAAGGTCTTTCTTCCAGAAAAGAAAGTTCTCTCTATAAGAGCTCATGCTTGACAGCTGAGAGTCAAAAAATCCCACAGTGAGATTTGCCATGAGAGTTCTGGCTCTAATGGTGGCCTCCTTTAAGTACCTTTCACCTTATTTCATTAAAGAATTCAGGTATATATTTTATCAGTTACCATTTTACCAATCCTTGTCCTGGCGGATCACTTTAACAGTGGAAAACTCTTTCCTTCCCCATTATTTAAACATTTTTACAACAGATACACGTTTTTCAGGCTGAGGAGGATTCTTCCAGTCCTTGACAGTTCAGGGCACATGGTCATGAGAAGCGGTCAAACTCCCCAGCAACAACTTAGAGTTCAGAGCTGCCAGGATGTCCCTTCTGCACTGGATTTCCCTTTTAAGGGGACACCCAACTTGGATGCAGTCAGACAATACCACCACAGTGTCAGACATTAATCATCAAGAGAGCACAAAGAGCCCGGCCTTGAGGGAAATGCCAGATTCTCTCATGGACAGAAACTCACTGCCAAGTAATTTCTGCTATGCACATCCCAGGAACGGAAAACTGTCAGGCAGATTATCTCGTCCACCTCCACTTGTATCAAGAGGAATGGTCTCTTCATCCAGATGTGCTCAGTCTGATAGGGCAAAAATGGGGGATTCTGGATGTGGGCCTCCTAGCCTTCAGATACAACAACAAACTTCCTCTGTATGTATCCAAAACCTTTGGATTCTCTGGCTCTGACCTTGGATGTTGTACTTATACCCTGGTCTCAGTTCAAACTATTTATGTCCTACCTCGCCTGGTCCACCGAATAGAGCAAGAGAGAAAGACAGTGATTCTTTTAGCACCGAATTGGCTGAGAAGGATCTGGTATACAGACATACTCAAACTTGACACCTGGTCTTTTCCCAGCAGACCAGATCTGCTACATCAAGGTCCTCTATTCCAACCTGCTTCACAATCTCTGCCTTTAACAGCATGGCCATTGAAACTTAGGTCTTAAAGGATAAAGGGGTTTCTGAGTCTGTCATTCCTTATTTGCTAAAGGCAAGACAAGATACTTCCAGGAAGATTTATTAGCATACCTGGACAGCTTACTTTGCCTGATGTGAGCATAGTCAATTTAGTCCCAGAAATTACGTTGTCCCTCGCATTCTGGCCTTCCTACAAACAAAGGTCTTGACCAGAATCTAGTTCTCAGCACCATAAAAAAAGCAGGTTTCAGCCTTATCCATCCTTTTAAATGTTTTTTGGCTTCACCTTTATTAAATGTGTTTCCCATATCAGGCTCCCTTTGCAGCACTCAGTGCTTTCCTGGGACCTTAATTTGTTTCTTTCTGCCTTGCAGAGACCACCCTTTGAACCCATCAGGGATATTGCCTATATCTTTACCAGAAATTTATTATTTTTGGTCACAACTTTGTCGTGTTTCTAAATGAGTGGCTCTTTCCTCATACTTCACAGTGACAAGATTATATTACACCTGAGACGATATTTTGTTCTGAAAGTGGTTTCAGTGTTCCATCTCAATGAGGACATTATTCTGGCCAGCTCTTAAGCATCCAAAAGCAGTCTCTACATTGTCTGGACATAGTATGGGCCATTAGATTGTACCTAAACAATACTGCTTCCATTAGACACACAGATTGCCTTTTTGTTCTTTTCTTCGGACCTTGAAAGGGGCAACTTGCTTCAAAATCCACCATTGGAAGGTGGATCAGGAACTTGATAGAAACAGATTATGCTCTCAAACAAAAACCTCCTTCTGCGCTGTTGTGCACTCGCTCAACCAGATCTGTAGGATTATCCTGGGCTTTTAGACACCAAGCATCTGATGCCCAATTTTCTACCCCCCCCCCCCATCTTCTTAGACTTCTGTTCCTTCTTTCTTACAGATTTACGGGGTGGAGTCCCAATCTTCGGTAGATGCAGATTTTGGCAGCATGATTTCTGCAACGCCACTCTGAACTTGTGTCTTTTGACCGCTGTTGTTTTTTAGGCATGTTGGCACAGTAACATTTGCCTAGTTGTTTGCTATCCTTGTATCCATTGCTTGAGGACATCCCATGGTGTATGAATAGGTTGCCTGTGTCCTGTACGTTTTGATTAAGATCAAAGGAATTTTGACTTACCTGTAAATTCCATATCTTAAAGTACAGTACAGGACACCCTCCATTAACTCTCCTTGTTACTCTGCATTGCTTGCTACATAACTGAGCAGGACATGTCCTCAAACATGTCCTCAAACATTTGCCAGTGTCCAATCACCTGAAGATATGAGCCTGTAACCCACTGTGTATGAATAAGTTGCCTGTGCTTTGTACTGTACTCAAAGATATGGAATATGGAATTTACAGGAAAGTCAAAATCCCTTTTATGTATGGCCAGCTTAAAGCCTAACTCCATGTTTTAGTAAACTTTAAATAGTTTGTTTT
This sequence comes from Rana muscosa, assembly GCA_029206835.1. NCBI lineage: Eukaryota > Metazoa > Chordata > Amphibia > Anura > Ranidae > Rana > Rana muscosa. The sequence goes on along the minus strand of CM055118.1, from coordinate 526,721,021 downwards.
GACAAAGCAGGTCCAACCAAACTATTAACTTTACTAAAACATGCAGTGGCTTTTAGTTGTATCATCAGCTACATACAGTTTACAGTGCTGTGCTCTGACAGCAGGAGGAGGACTCCCCCTCTTGCTCCCGGAATAAAATTGAGTTGGACTAAGCGCTGCTCAGTCATTCACAGGAAGCTTTGTATTTTCTGAATGTATACAAAGCTTCCTTGGATTGACTGAGGTGGAGATTGTGATGTCAGTTGCTTGCCTCTCAGTCTAAGCCTCATTTACAGCTTTTGTTGACAGCTGTGCATATGTTAGCAAAGTTAATTTAAACCAAACTATTTATAAATATTAAAGTTTAAAACTGTATGCTCTGCAATTCACCTAAGCAAACACACAGCTATTACACATGTGAAATTGTAGGAGTAACATTTTAAAACATGGGGGTGGGGGCATGTATCAGTTATGGCACACATCAATGCTGAACAGGAGCAGTGAGATAGATTTGTAGACAGATTAAATGCAATGTTACAGCTTGATTAATAAATTCCTTCATTTAAAAAAAGCACTGTGGCAGAATAAAACCTCACCCTGACCATTAATTAATTGTGCATCTGTCTGGAGTGAAAATCTGAAGTTTGCAAACCTGTTGCAGTTTGATTCCCAGAAATCCAGGTGCATGAGTGGCAAATACACCAAAAAACTGTCATATAGACTTTGCTAAATGAGAAAAAGCCTGATCTGCTTTTAAATGTGTCACTAACATGCTTTATAAATGTCCTACACATTGTGACTGTACGCCTGTCCTCTACTGTGTTTGTTAAAACATAGATGATAAATAAAATGGAGACTGTGGTATCTTTTTTACAAATTATATTGTGCATAGAAAACCATTTTATATATATATATATATATATATATATATATATATACAGTATATTTATTATGTTTATCTTCTTATGCAAGATACCAAATCTTAAAGTGGATGTAAACCCACCCTCATCCTTTCTAAACTATTGCCATAGTGCTGATCTATAAGGATATAGATGCCTCCTGCATGTATCCTTACCTGTCAAATGTCTCCCCTCTGTCTGTTATAAGAACTGAAAAACTGCAGATTCTGTGGGTGGATCTGTTGTCTGGAGCTCGGTGGGTGGAGTCGTGATGTCAGTAGACTTCCCGTCCACCTCTACACTCCCCTTGTCAACATGCATTTTCTCCTGTGTATTCCTTCTGCTATGATCACTAACATCCAGTCAAAATCCAGAAAAGTAACCACATGACTTCAGAAAAGGAGTGGCGGTGGGAATTAAAAAATAATGCCTGTCTAAAGCTAGTGCACGAGATATGTAAATAACCTGTCACTCAAAGCAAGGGGGTGGAACGGACAAAGGTTTTTCTCTGTTTGTCCGTTTTATTTCACTGAACAATAAAAGAGGATTACTCAGAGCTGGATTAACTCTTTGTGGCAAGACCTGGCACAAATGATAGGAAATCTTATACTCTACATTGTGACAGCAAAAAAAAAAAAAAATTTGGGTTTACATCCACTTTAAAATCCTTTTTTTATTGAGTTATAAATTGGAAAAAAATCACGATCAGAAAAAGTTGCATGTTTTCTTCAAATAAACCGTCTTTAAAGCTCCGATAACACGTGTACTAACTATTGAGTGTTACACAGTAGAGATTGGTCTCTAGAGAATGAACTTGATGGGTCCAATGGAAGAGGACACTTCTGTTCAGCAGTATAAATACCTGTGTTTCCTTTAACACATGAACACATATGTTCTCTGTTAGTGGAAAGGCCCATCGTAATGACAACTAAAGGAATAGATGGAGCATGAAGATTTTGAAGTACAGACTGGAAGTGTAATTCGCTTTGGCTTAATATGGTCTTTTGGAAAAAAGTAGTGTCTTTATTAAACGGTGTATATTCTCAAGGCAGGTGTCCCATGTTATGGCTATTTGTAGCAGAGACCCAGGGGAACAGGAAATACAGACTAGAGAAATGCAAGTAACAGTTGTTGGAGTTCCAGACAAAATATATGGGCTGCTACAGCATAGACAGGTCATACCCGACACATAACCTATCAAAGGATGCATAGCATACATACATTATCATTATATAGTAAGGAACACCGTGCTAAATGTAAACATGAAACTCTGTAGCTGCCAGCACTACAGTCAACAAAACATTGTGAACAGATTTTATATATATATATATATATATATATATATATAGTGCAGTACTTAAAATATGTGAATTAACAGTAATAATTTCACAGAACTATGTATCGTATAGACATTGGTGCAAAATGCCAAATATTGAAAAAGGAAAAAAAGATAAAAAAAACAGTTTATATACAAAAAAAGTCCAAAGTGGAAAGTTCCAGTGTAATCAAAGTGATTATTACTGGCAATGTTGACAATCCATATATAACACCCATACGTGAATATCCACCACCAAAGACGGGTATTGGGCTTACCGGAACATATGGACTCAGATACGGTGGTACTGAATCAGTAAAGCATGTGTAATCCAAATACTGGGTATGGAAGCTGTTCAGAAGGTCTCACATCCCCACCTCACGATAGGATTGCCGAACACTCGATAATTTTGTGCATTCCAATGGACAATGAAAACACAAAAAGGCCTCCACACAGTGTAAAACCATTAATGGTATGTTTATTAACCACTTCCTTACTGGGCACTTAAACCCCCCTCCTGCCCAGACCAATTTTTAGCTTTCAGCGCTGACGCACTTTGAATGACAATTGCGCGGTCATACAACGTTGTACCCGAATACATTTTTTATCATTTTTTTCCCACAAATAGAGCTTTCTTTTGGTGGTATTTGATCATGTCTGCAGTTTTTATTTTTTGCGCTATAAACCAAAAAAAAAATGCCAATTTTGAAAAAAACACAATATTTTTTACTTTTTGCTATAATAAATATCCCAATTTAAAAAAAAATGAATAATTTTTTTCTCAGTTTAGGCCAATACGTATTCTTCTACAATATTTTTGGTAAAAAAAAAGCAATAAGCGTTTATTGATTGGTTTGCCCGAAAGATATAGCGCCTACAAAATAGGGGATAGATCTATGACATTTTTTTATTTTTTTATTTTTTTACTAGTAATAGCGGCGATCTGCGATTTTTATTGTGACTGCGATATTGTGACGGACACATCGGACACTTTTGACACTATTTTGGGACCATTCACATTTATATAGCAAGCAGTGCTATAAATATGCACTGATTACTGTATAAATGTGACTGGCAGTAAAGGGGTTAACACTAGGGGGTGATCAAGGGGTTAAATGTGTTCCCTGGGAGTGATTCTTACTGTGGAGGGAGGGGACTGACTGGGGGAGGTGACCGATGGCTGTCCCTATGTACAAGGGACACAGCATCGGTCTCCTCTCCCTGACAGGACGTGGATCTCTGTGTTTACACACAGAGATCCACATCCCTGGCTCTGTGACAGCCGATCGCGGGTACCTGGCGGACATCGCAGCCGCCAGACACGCGCATCGGCACCCGCGGGCACAGCTATTCCGCGATGCGCGCCCGCGGCGGTGCGCAAGGCGCAAGTAAACAAGAGGACATCCAGGGATGCCCTCCCAGCAGTTCAGGACCGTGCTACGGCCGTCTTTCAGCTATAGCGCGGATCTGAAGTGGTTAAAAAAGGTAGAACACTTACATCATAACCAAAGATAAAAAGCCTGTCATGAAATCCAACAGGGAAACGACATGTAGAACACAATGGCCTGGATAGAGTTTGGATCCGATGCATTTCGTCTAGTAAAACATCATCTGGGGTGTGCATCTACTCGGGTCTTTGCATATATATATATATATATATATATATATATATATATTTTATCATCAATAAGCATAATCAGCGGTGTGCCTCGCTGTACATTACTTCCTGTTGTAACACTCACTGGAGTAAGAGCGTCGAGGCTTGCACCTCACACCTCGTTCTCAGTTACTTCATATACGTCTCATGTCTCGTACGTGTCATCCCGGTGTTCACAAATGCGCATGAGATAAGATATATGCTTCTGGGTTCTGTGAAATTATTACTGTTAATTCACATATTTTTAAGTGCTGCACTTTCTATATATATTGTGACAGCAGGAAGGTAAAGTCACCTGGTTGCATCCAGGGGGGTAGATATATTTCGCCCAGATTCAGGCTTTACGCCAACTTATACAACTAGGTGGAGAGTTGTATAAGGCTAGTGGGCTCATGGATGACTCATACCTCTAGGGAGAGTGTGGTGCGTCGTGCAGACAGGGAGTTGATGAGACCAGCTGAAGCTTGTCAGCTCATTTAGGCCTCTATAAGAACTCCCAGCTTCATTAGATGTTAGCTCATGCCTGGACCCAGACCTGTGTGGACTGTCTAGGGAGAGTGAACCCCTGTGCGGTGAGACAAAGCCTGTGTGGCTATTTGCTTGGACATTTAAAACCAGGGACTTAGGGACTAGGACAGCACTAGGCTGATCCCAGTTGTTAGTTAGGAAACCTGTATGTTTAGTCAGAGGTCAAGTTGACCAGGATTTATTTTGTTTATGTTTCTGTTTCTTTGCTGTGTTTTGTCACTGTAAATAGAAAATAAACCGCACCTTTTTGATTTTGAAAACCACAACCTCCGTTTGCTGGGCCTGTTTTTGTGTGGGGAGCCCATCTCGGGGGTCACACACACCCGCTGCCGAGCCAACTCCCTCACAGTTGGTGGAGAACCAGTGGCAGTTTTTTTTTAAGCCAGCATGGAGGAGATACTGAAGCAGCTGGCTCTAGCAAATGCCAATCAACAGCAGACAAATGCAGGTTTGCAAAAGAACTTCGCAGCCCAGCAGCAAGCTCATCAACAGAGCCTTGCAGCCCAGCAGCAGACAAACGCAACTTTGCAACAGAGTCTGGAGGCTCAGCAACAAGCCCAGCAGCAATCTGAGGCCCGCTTCATAGACCTGTTGCAGAAGCAAGAGCAGAGACTACAACAACAGATGGAAGCAGTAATGCAGCAACGTCCGCAGACCAGTGAGGAAAGCCGTCCCACTAATACCGTGTCCTTTGGGGTGAGTCGTTTATTGACAAAAATGACTGGAGAGGATGATCCAGAGGTATTTTTGACCACATTTGAAAGGACCGCTGAAAGAGAAAAGTGGCCTGAGGAGCAGTGGGCTGGACTGGTGGCTCCTCTGTTAACTGGTGAATCGCAGAAAGCTTACTATGACCTAGAGCCTAACCAAGCAAAAGACTATGTGATGCTAAAAGCTGAAATATTGGCAAGGCTGGGTGTCACCCAGGCTGTCCGGGCTCAGCGTGTGCATAACTGGACTTTCCAGCTTGGAAAACCCCCAGGTCTCAAATGTATGATCTCATTCACCTGAGCAGAAAGTGGCTACAGCCAGAGACTTTGTCCGCACCAAAGATTGTGGAACGTGTTGTAATGGATCGGTTTTTGAGAGCTCTTCCTACTGCCATCCAAAAGTGGGTAAGCCATGGAGACCCAGAGACGGCCGATGGTCTTGTGGATCGTGTGGAGAAATACTTGGCTACAGAGAACCTGACGGCCTCTTCCAGAGACACTCGGACTTTCCACCCTAAGACCAGACCATCCCCAGGGGCGGATAAGAGGATTCCAAGGGGTGAGGGTGGAGAGAGTGAGAGGGTGGGAGCTCTACCCCAAGTTTGGCGAGAACAGCCTGGGAAATCAGCGGCTCAAGAGGCGGCAAGAAGGATCGTTTGCTACCGCTGCCGGCAAGCGGGACATATTGCAGCCAATTGCCCGGTTGTGGAGGAACCCATGCAGTGTGACTTTCTGACGGGCAGACGTCAGTCGCTGTGTGCGACAGTCGCATGCACTGCCATTCGAGGAACTGAGAAACATTTATGCAAAATGTGTGTTAATGGTAGAAATGTTGTGGTATTGCTGGATTCAGGTAGCCTTGTGACCCTGATAAAGGCTGAGTTAGTTAAAACAGAGGTCTCTGGGAATAGCAAGGTAGCTGTTATTTGTGTGCATGGGGACACCCGAGAGTATCCAGTGACTACAGTGTGTTTCGAGACCCCCAAAGGTACCCTCTCTCATCCAGTGGGCTTAGTATCTCAGTTACCGCATGACGCCATTGTGGGAAGGGATTTTCCGAAGTTCTGGGAACTGTGGGATGATCCTGAGCCCCCCACTGGTGCCCCTATGTACCAGGAATGTGATAGCCAGAACTCCCCTGAGAGTGGTGAGGACTCTCCGGAATTTCCCTTATCAGTATTGGCAGGGGAGACTCAAGAAACTGGAGAGGAGCCCACCTCCTCAGACGAAAACCTACCGTCTGTGGAGTTTTCTGATCTTGAGGTTCACAGGGAAAACTTTGCCACAGAACAGTTGAAAGACCCCGCCCTAATAAAGGCACGGGAAAACGTAGTGAAAATAGATGGCGAGTTAGTGAACCCAGATAATACCTGCACTTACCCATACTTCAGTGTAGAGAAGGACCTACTGTATCGGGTGGCAAAAAGGGCAGAAGAAACCGTTGAGCAGCTTGTGGTGCCCAAACCTTACAGGAAGTTGGTGTTGGAGTTGGCCCATGGGCACATTCTTGGAGGTCATCTGGGGACAGAGAAAACCAGAGAGAGGGTATTACAGAGATTCTATTGGCCGGGGGTGATGAAGGACATAGAAAATTATTGTTCCTCCTGCCCTGTGTGTCAGAGGTCGGCCCCGATGCCACATTTCCGTAGCCCGCTGGTCCCTCTACCCATCATTGAGGTCCCGTTTGAGAGGATCGCCATGGATTTGGTAGGTCCTATAATCAAGTCCGCTAGGGGGCACCAGTACATATTAGTTATAATGGACTATGCCACCCGTTATCCAGAAGCGATCCCTCTCCGAAATACCTCGGCCAAAACCATAGCCAAAGAGCTATCTCTTGTGTTTAGCCGGGTGGGTATTTGTAAAGAACTGCTTACGGACCAAGGTACACCCTTTATGTCCCGGGTTATGAAGGAGCTGTGTAAATTGTTCAAAGTGACGCAATTACGTACATCTGTGTATCACCCCCAAACCGATGGGCTGGTTGAAAGATTCAACAAAACCCTAAAACAAATGTTGAAGAAAGTGGTGGATAGAGATGGAAAGGATTGGGACTGTCTACTTCCTTATCTGATGTTTGCTATTAGGGAGGTGCCCCAATCCTCTACGGGATTCTCCCCCTTTGAGTTACTGTATGGGAGACACCCAAGAGGGCTGTTGGATATTGCCAAGGAAACTTGGGAAAGTGAGAGTTCTCCCCACAGGAGTGTGATTGAGCATGTCGCCCTGATGCAAGACCGAATTGCACAGGTAATGCCCATCGTGAAGGAACATTTGGCCCAAGCGCAGTTAGCACAGCAGAGAGTGTACAACCGTGGAGCCAAGACCCGTACCTTTTCCCCGGGGGATAGGATACTGGTACTTGTCCCTACGGTTGAAAGTAAATTCCTTGCCAAATGGCAAGGCCCCTACGAGATAATGGAAAAAGTGAGCGAAGTGAATTACAAGGTCAGACAACCAGGAAGGCGAAAGCCCGAACAGATCTATCACGTTAATCTGTTGAAAGCCTGGAGGGATAGAGAGTCCCTAGTCGCAGACACTTGGTCACCAGCTCAAACTGGTTGCGTGATTCCTGAGGTTGGAATCGCAGCCACCTTGTCACAACCCCAACAACAGGAGGTTAAGGAGTTTGTGCTTCGCAACAAGGAGGTATTCTCTGAGCTGCCGGGACAAACATCTGGGGTAGAGCATGACATCATTACCCCGCCCGGTGAAAGGGTGAAGTTAAAACCCTATCGGATCCCAGAGGCCCGACGGGAGGCAATACGGGAGGAAGTACAGAAAATGCTGAACTTAGGGGTGATAGAGGAGTCCCAAAGTGATTGGTCTAGTCCCATTGTGTTGGTGCCTAAACCGGATGGGAGCTGGCGATTTTGTAACGATTTTCGTCAGTTGAACAAAGTTACAAAATTTGACACCTACCCCATGCCACGTATAGATGAGTTGATCGACCGGCTGGGAACAGCCCGATACATGACGACTCTTGACCTCACAAAAGGGTATTGGCAAATCCCCCTGGCCAAGTCGGCCAAAGAGAAAACCGCATTTGTAACCCCAGACGGGGCGTTCCAATATAAAAGAATGCCGTTCGGGTTACAGAATGCGCCGGCCACATTCCAGCGGAAAATGGACCAGATGCTGAGGCCCCATCGGAAGTATGCTGCGGATTACCTGGATGACGTAATTGTCCATAGCACAGATTGGGCCTCACATCTGCCAAAAGTGCAAGAAGTCCTGGACTCTGTTCGGGAAGCGGGGTTTACGGCTAACCCCAAGAAGTGTACCATTGGGCAGGAGGAGGCCAAATATCTTGGGTACACCATTGGGAGGGGAGTAATAAAACCCCAACTCAACAAAGTCGAGGCCATCCAGAGTTGGCCACGTCCCAACAGCAAGAAGCAGGTACGAGCCTTTCTGGGAATCGCTGGGTATTATCGGCGATTCATTCCCCACTTTGCTTCTAAGGCTGTGCCCCTAACCAACCTGACGAAGGGGAAAGGGTCGGTCATGATTAAATGGACCCCCGAGGCTGAGGCAGCATTCCAATTCTTGAAACAAGCCTTATGTAGCCAGCCAGTGTTGTACTCACCCGACTTCTCTAAAGACTTTGTCGTACAAAGTGATGCGTCAGATGTGGGGTTAGGAGCAGTATTGTCCCAGGTCTGGAACGGGGAAGAGCACCCAGTCATTTACCTCAGCAGGAAGTTGAAGTCCCATGAGGTAAATTACGCCACCGTTGAAAAGGAGTGTTTAGCGGTGAAGTGGGCTCTAGATTCCCTTCGGTACTACCTGCTAGGTAGGCACTTTGACTTGGTTACGGATCACGCTCCGTTAAAGTGGATGGCTCAAAACAAGGAAACAAATAGAAGAGTGAATAGGTGGTTCCTGGCCCTCCAGGAATTCAACTTCACAGTAAAGCATCGCCCTGGCGTTCAAATGGGGAATGTGGATGCTTTGTCTCGAGTACATGAATGCCTGATTGCTGGTGTTCCAACCCCGAGGTTAAAACAAGAGGGGGGGGTATGTGACAGCAGGAAGGTAAAGTCACCTGGTTGCATCCAGGGGGGTAGATATATTTCGCCCAGATTCAGGCTTTACGCCGACTTATACAACTAGGTGGAGAGTTGTATAAGGCTAGTGGGCTCATGGATGACTCATACCTCTAGGGAGAGTGTGGGGCGTCGTGCAGACAGGGAGTTGATGAGACCAGCTGAAGCTTGTCAGCTCATTTAGGCCTCTATAAGAACTCCCAGCTTCATTAGATGTTAGCTCATGCCTGGACCCAGACCTGTGTGGACTGTCTAGGGAGAGTGAACCCCTGTGCGGTGAGACAAAGCCTGTGTGGCTATTTGCTTGGACATTTAAAACCAGGGACTTAGGGACTAGGACAGCACTAGGCTGATCCCAGTTGTTAGTTAGGAAACCTGTATGTTTAGTCAGAGGTCAAGTTGACCAGGATTTATTTTGTTTATGTTTCTTTTTCTTTGCTGTGTTTTGTCACTGTAAATAGAAAATAAACCGCACCTTTTTGATTTTGAAAACCACAACCTCCGTTTGCTGGGCCTGTTTTTGTGTGGGGAGCCCATCTCGGGGGTCACACACACCCGCTGCCGAGCCAACCCCCTCACAATATATATATATATATATATATATTAATACATTATCACATAACTCTATATTTGCGTCCTATGGCACTAACAGTTTAGTGCTATTGCTCACTGCTCCATCTTCTTCACCGGGTTCAGCCATTCTTCTCTTTGGCCATTAGGTGGAAAGTAGTGATGAGCCGAACACCCCCGGGTTCGGTTTGCACCAGAACCCGCGAACGGACCGAAAGTTCGAACGAACATTAGAACCCTATTAAATACAATGGATGCGAACGTTCGAATTCTAAAGTGCTAATTATAACAACTATTATGCATGTTATTGTCCTAAAAAGGGTTTGGGAACCCGGGTTCTGCACCAGGGGACATGTATCAATGCAAAAAGAAGTTTTAAAAACGGTCGTTTTTCGGGAGCAGTCATTTTAATGATGCATAAAGTGAAAAAAAAAAGTCAAATATTCCTTTAAATATCGTACCTGGGGGGTGTCTAAAGTATGCCTGTGAAGTGCCACGTGTTTCCCGTGTTTAGAACTGTCCCTGCACAAAATAACATTTCTAAAGGGAAAAAAGTCATTTAAAACTGCTTGCGGCTTTAATGCAATGTCTGGTCCCGGTAATATGGATGAAAATCTTTAGGAAAAATGGCATAGCTACCCCATCAACACCCCCCCCCCTACCCCAGCCCATTACCAGCCCCTTTGGGTCTTGTATGGATATTAAGGGGAACCCCGCACATAAAATAAAAAAGGCCCTATATACTCTGAACAGCCGTATACAGGCGGTGCATACAAGACAGGGACTGTAGGTTTGTTCTTATGTAGAATGTGTTTGTAATTTTGAACAGGTACATTGTTGAAGTGTAGCTCCAGCCCAAAAATCTATTTTTAAACTTTTTGGGAAACATAGGTAAGGGTTATCACCCCTGTAACATTTGTTTTGCTGTCTGTGCCCCTGTTCAGAACATTTCACCTCACTTTCCGTCCCAATGACAACTGTTTTTGAAATGTGGTGTTTTTCTTGAAACAAGGATTGCTGATAAAGCATCAGTACAGATGAGACCCCTTTCTCCCATATTTATTCTTACAGGAGAGAATTTTCCTTTCTAGGGGTAGATTTCCTCTCACTTCCTGTTGTCTTCTTTCGTTTGCAAGTAGGAGTCGTTTGTAAGTTGGATGTTTGAAAGTAGGGACCTGCCGTATATACTCTGCAGAAATAGGCCCCTTAGTTGTTGGTGTTGGCACAACACTGTAAGCACTCAGTTACTCTTGGTTGGTGCTGGAACGCCCTGCTGTCAACTATTATATCAGGAATTTTAATTACATATAATTGTTGAACAGTGGTAGTAAAAATTGGGGCTTTGATGGTGGTGCTGGTGCCACAACACTGTAAGCCCTGACAGTTACTCTTGGTGGGTGCAGCAATGGGCCCAGCTGTGAATTATTAGATCAAGAATTGTAATTACATGCCCCTTTTGAACAGGGGCTGAAAAATTGGGCCTTTCGTGGTGGTGGTGGTGGTGGCGTTGCCACAAGACTGTAAGCCCTCAGAGTTACTCTTGGTGGGTGCAGCAATGGACCCTGCTGTGAATTATTAGATCAAGAATTGTAATTGCATGCCCCTGTTGAACAGGGGCTGAAAAATTGGGCCTTAGGCACTGGTGGCACAACACTACAACCCCTCACAGATACTGTACTTGGAGCACAGCAATGAGCCCTGTTGCAAAGTATTGCTTCAAAAATTGTAATGACACGCCCCTGTTAAACAGGGGCTGAAAAATTGGGCCTTAGGCACTGGTGCCACAACACTCCAACCCCTCACAGATACTGTACTTGGAGCACAGCAATGAGCCCTATGGCAAATTATTGCTAAAAAAATTGTAATTACACGCCCCTGTAAAACAGGGGCTGAAAAATTGGGCCTTAGCCACTGGTGGCGGCACCCATAAACAAAAATGATCTTCCAAGCTATCATCATCAATCGTATCATTGAGGACTCGGAGGAGGAGGATAGCCAGTCAACATAACAGCACAGGCACTCAGCATCAGCATCAGTCTTGAAGGGATGTGACATGTTAAAATCAATTAGTCTGTTATATCAGCATCAGGTGTGTGGTAGCTGGTGGTGATCCAAGACTGGTTCATCTTGATGAAAGTCAGTCGATCAACCGAGTCGGTGGACAGGCGCACCCTGTGATCCGTGACAAATCCTCCAGCAGCACTGAATGTGCGTTCCGAAAGAACGCTGGATGCAGGACAGGCCAGTAGCTCAATTGCATACTGTGCAAGCTCTGGCCAGTGATCCATCCTCAAGACCCAGTAAGCCAGAGGATTTTCGGTGGGGAAGGTGTCCAAGTCTGACCTTGCCCCTAGATATTCCTGCACCATGTTTATCAGACGCTGGCGATGGTTGCTGGAACCGATCATACTTTGGGGCTGCGGACTAAAGAATTGTCTGAACGCATCGGTCAGACGGCCACCTTCCCCACCGCTCCTTCTTTGACTGGCCGAAGCCTCAGCAACTCGTTGTCCAGGACCAGGAGTTTGTAACCTCCCAGTCTCTGGGAACGCGTTGCACAGACCTTTCTGCAAGGCCTCCCGGAGTTGTCTCATCCTCTGCTCCCTCTGCGACGGTAACATAAGGTCCGCAACCTTACCCTTGTACCGTGGATCAAGGAGAGTGGCCAGCCAATAATGGTCCCTCTCCTTGATCCGAAGAATACGAGGATCCTTCCGCAGACTTTGCAGGATCAGGGAGGCCATGCAGCGTAGGTTTGCTGAGGCATTCGCTCCGGAGTCCTCTGGGTCACTAAGGACGACATGATCCGCAGCCACCTCCTCCCAGCCACGTACAAGTCCACTGGTTTCTTGGGACTGTAAATCATCCCTAAAAGACTGCTGCTGATGATGCTGAGTGCCAGCCTCCACCTCCATGCTGACACAATCCTCCTCCTCCTCCTCCTCCTTTTCCTGTGCGATGGGTGGGACAGAAGGAACACTGTCTGGGTAAAGGGGGCCTTGAGAGGCAAGGAAGTCCTCCTCTTCCTGCCTCTGTTCTGCCTCAAGTGCCCTGTCCATTATTCCACGCAGCGTGTGCTCCAACAGGTGGACAAGAGGTACAGTGTCACTGATGCATGCACTGTCACTGCTCACCATCCTCGTGGCCTCCTCAAATGGTGCCAGGACAGTGCATGCATCCCTGATCATGCCCCACTGGCGTGGAGAAAAAAAACCAAGCTCCCCTGACCCTGTCCTGGTGCCGTAGTCGCACAGGTACTCATTGATGGCCCTCTGCTGCGTGTGCAGCCGCTGCAGCATGGCCAACGTTGAGTTCCACCTGGTGGGCATGTCACATATAAGGCGGTTCTTGGGCAGGTTCAACTCCTTTTGCAGCTCAGCCAGGCGAGCACTGGCATTATAAGATCTGCGGAAATGCACACAGACTTTCCTGGCCTGCCTCAGGACATCCTGTAAGCCCGGGTACCTGCCCAAGAACCGCTGCACCACCAGGTTAAGGACGTGAGCCACACAGGGCACATGGGTCAGTTGTCCCTGTCGGAGGGCGGAGAGGAGGTTGGTGCCATTGTCGCAAACCACCATTCCTGGCTTAAGCTGGCGTGGCGTCAACCACCTCTCGGCCTGGCCCTGCAGAGCAGACAGGACCTCTGCCCCAGTGTGGCTTCTGTCCCCCAAACACACCAGCGCAAGCACGGCATGGCATCTTTTTGCCTGCGTACTTGCGTAGCCCCGTGAACGGCTACGGAGCACCGCTGGTTCATAGGACAAACCACAGGAAGAGGCCATGGAGGAAGAAGAAGAGGAGGGGGTGGAGGAGAGAGGTGTGTCACAACCAGTAGTAGCATTTTGGAGGCGTGGCGGTGGGACAACCTCCAACACTACTGCACCTTGTCCTGCATCCTTCCCAGCTGCCAAAAGAGTGACCCAATGGGCCGTGAAAGAAAGGTAACGTCCCTGTCCATGCCTGCTGGACCATGAGTCAGCGGTAATATGCACCTTACCGCTGACCGCCCTGTCCAGCGAGGCCAAGACATTGCCTTCCACATGCCGGTAGAGAGCCGGAATAGCCTTCCGTGAGAAAAAGTGGCGTTTGGGAACCTGCCACTGAGGAACCGCACATTGCACAAACTCACGGAAGGGGGCCGAGTCTACCAACTGAAAAGGCAGCAGTTGAAGCGCTAGCAATTTAGCCAAGCTAGCATTCAACCGCTGGGCATGTGGATGGCTGGGAGTGAACTTCTTTCGACGGTCCAGCAGCTGGGGCAGGGAAATTTGCCTGCTAGAATCGGACGTCGGTGTACTGCTAGCAGAGTGGCCGCAAGTACTTGGCTGTGACACACCTAATTCTACACCTTCATTCCTCTCAGTGCATGTTTCAGAGAGGACTGAAGTTATAGTGGGGTTGGAGATCCCAGCTGATGCGGTGCAAGGAGAGGTCCGCTTTGTTCTTTGGTGTGGGTCTTTGAGGTAGGCTTGCCAACGAGCTGCATGGCAGGTCAACATATGTCTGGTCAGGCATGTGGTACCCAAGCGGCTGATGTTTTGGCCACGCGATATACGCTTGAGACATATGTTGCAAACAGCAGCTGTGCGATCTGATGCACTAGCCTCAAAAAAGGCCCACACCAAAGAACTTTTTGAATGACGGGCAGAGGCAGCGCCCTGCACAGGCGGAGCTCTGCGGTGTGATTCCGTCGGTGTACTGCCCTTACGCTGGCCACCAAAGGGCATCCTGCCTCGTTGGAGATGTGCCTCCTCCTCATCCTCCTCCTCCTCCTCTCTCCTATTAGGCACCCACGTGGAGTCAGTGACCTCATCATCACCTCCCTCCTCATCACTGGAGCCAATCTGGCAGTATGCTGCAGCTGCTGGAACATGACTGCCAGATTGGTGTCCTTCTTGAGCATCCCCTCTGTCTGCTCTCACGCTACTGCCTTCCTCTAGCTGGGTTTCATCATCAGACCCTTCGAAACGCTGGGCATCCTCCTGGAGCATGTACCCAACACTGTGCTGAAACAGTTCGGGGGACTCCTCAGGAGGAGGACATGGTGGGTCTAGGGAAGGAGTGACTGATGATGAGTCTGACATTGATACCAGGAAAGAGGACGCTTTGGCAGCTGCTTTTCCAGTACCCTGAGCCTGGGTGAGAGAGGATGAGGAGGAGGAGGAGGGCTTGGTCATCCACTCTACCAAGTCTTCGGCATGATGTGGCTCAACATGTCCAGCTGCCGAAAAGAAGGACAAGCGTGTCCCATGGCCATGTGCTGATGACAATGCACCGCGTCCACGACCAGCACTGTTGCCCCCAGACACAGAGCCTGCTTGCCCTCTTTTATTGCCTCCTGACTGTCTGCCTCTCCTTGTTTGCCTTCCAGACATTCTAATAGATGGCCTGCAGGGAGATGGGAAAAAAGCAATAAGGGCTACCTTCAGGTGTCCTTCTCTGTCCCTTGAAACAAGGACTTGCACAGTGAAAGAAACTGACACTCTCCCTACCTACAGTTTTCTGTCCCTAGAAAAAATGTTTTTTTTAAGCACAATTTAGCACAAGGAGAATTCACTCACTGTCCTTCCAGGTCCCTGGAAACAAGGACTTTGACAGTGAAAGAAACTGACACTCTCCCTACCTACAGTTTTCTGTCCCTAGAAAAAATGTTTTTTTTAAGCACAATTTAGCACAAGGAGAATTCACTCACTGTCCTTCCAGGTCCCTGGAAACAAGGACTTTGACAGTGAAAGAAACTGACACTCTCCCTACCTACAGTTTTCTGTCCCTAGAAAAAATGTTTTTTTTAAGCACAATTTAGCACAAGGAGAATTCACTCACTGTCCTTCCAGGTCCCTGGAAACAAGGACTTTGACAGTGAAAGAAACTGACACTCTCCCTACCTACAGTTTTCTGTCCCTAGAAAAAATGTTTTTTTTAAGCACAATTTAGCACAAGGAGAATTCACTCACTGTCCTTCCAGGTCCCTGGAAACAAGGACTTTGACAGTGAAAGAAACTGACACTCTCCCTACCTACAGTTTTCTGTCCCTAGAAAAAATGTTTTTTTAAGCACAATTTAGCACAAGGAGAATTCACTCACTGTCCTTCCAGGTCCCTGGAAACAAGGACTTTGACAGTGAAAGAAACTGACACTCTCCCTACCTACAGTTTTCTGTCCCTAGAAAAAATGTTTTTTTTAAGCACAATTTAGCACAAGGAGAATTCACTCACTGTCCTTCCAGGTCCCTGGAAACAAGGACTTTGACAGTGAAAGAAACTGACACTCTCCCTACCTACAGTTTTCTGTCCCTAGAAAAAATGTTTTTTTTAAGCACAATTTAGCACAAGGAGAATTCACTCACTGTCCTTCCAGGTCCCTGGAAACAAGGACTTTGACAGTGAAAGAAACTGACACTCTCCCTACCTACAGTTTTCTGTCCCTAGAAAAAATGTTTTTTTTAAGCACAATTTAGCACAAGGAGAATTCACTCACTGTCCTTCCAGGTCCCTGGAAACAAGGATTTTGACAGTGAAAGAAACTGACACTCTCCCTACCTACAGTTTTCTGTCCCTAGAAAAAATGTTTTTTTTAAGCACAATTTAGCACAAGGAGAATTCACTCACTGTCCTTCCAGGTCCCTGGAAACAAGGACTTTGACAGTGAAAGAAACTGACACTCTCCCTACCTACAGTTTTCTGTCCCTAGAAAAAATGTTTTTTTTAAGCACAATTTAGCACAAGGAGAATTCACTCACTGTCCTTCCAGGTCCCTGGAAACAAGGACTTTGACAGTGAAAGAAACTGACACTCTCCCTACCTACAGTTTTCTGTCCCTAGAAAAAATGTTTTTTTTAAGCACAATTTAGCACAAGGAGAATTCACTCACTGTCCTTCCAGGTCCCTGGAAACAAGGACTTTGACAGTGAAAGAAACTGACACTCTCCCTACCTACAGTTTTCTGTCCCTAGAAAAAATGTTTTTTTTAAGCACAATTTAGCACAAGGAGAATTCACTCACTGTCCTTCCAGGTCCCTGGAAACAAGGACTTTGACAGTGAAAGAAACTGACACTCTCCCTACCTACAGTTTTCTGTCCCTAGAAAAAATGTTTTTTTTAAGCACAATTTAGCACAAGGAGAATTCACTCACTGTCCTTCCAGGTCCCTGGAAACAAGGACTTTGACAGTGAAAGAAACTGACACTCTCCCTACCTACAGTTTTCTGTCCCTAGAAAAAATGTTTTTTTTAAGCACAATTTAGCACAAGGAGAATTCACTCACTGTCCTTCCAGGTCCCTGGAAACAAGGACTTTGACAGTGAAAGAAACTGACACTCTCCCTACCTACAGTTTTCTGTCCCTAGAAAAAATGTTTTTTTTAAGCACAATTTAGCACAAGGAGAATTCACTCACTGTCCTTCCAGGTCCCTGGAAACAAGGACTTTGACAGTGAAAGAAACTGACACTCTCCCTACCTACAGTTTTCTGTCCCTAGAAAAAATGTTTTTTTTAAGCACAATTTAGCACAAGGAGAATTCACTCACTGTCCTTCCAGGTCCCTGGAAACAAGGACTTTGACAGTGAAAGAAACTGACACTCTCCCTACCTACAGTTTTCTGTCCCTAGAAAAAATGTTTTTTTTAAGCACAATTTAGCACAAGGAGAATTCACTCACTGTCCTTCCAGGTCCCTGGAAACAAGGACTTTGACAGTGAAAGAAACTGACACTCTCCCTACCTACAGTTTTCTGTCCCTAGAAAAAATGTTTTTTTTAAGCACAATTTAGCACAAGGAGAATTCACTCACTGTCCTTCCAGGTCCCTGGAAACAAGGACTTTGACAGTGAAAGAAACTGACACTCTCCCTACCTACAGTTTTCTGTCCCTAGAAAAAATGTTTTTTTTAAGCACAATTTAGCACAAGGAGAATTCACTCACTGTCCTTCCAGGTCCCTGGAAACAAGGACTTTGACAGTGAAAGAAACTGACACTCTCCCTACCTACAGTTTTCTGTCCCTAGAAAAAATGTTTTTTTTAAGCACAATTTACCACAAGGAGAATTCACTCACTGTCCTTCCAGGTCCCTGGAAACAAGGACTTTGACAGTGAAAGAAACTGACACTCTCCCTACCTACAGTTTTCTGTCCCTAGAAAAAATGTTTTTTTTAAGCACAATTTAGCACAAGGAGAATTCACTCACTGTCCTTCCAGGTCCCTGGAAACAAGGACTTTGACAGTGAAAGAAACTGACACTCTCCCTACCTACAGTTTTCTGTCCCTAGAAAAAATGTTTTTTTTAAGCACAATTTAGCACAAGGAGAATTCACTCACTGTCCTTCCAGGTCCCTGGAAACAAGGACTTTGACAGTGAAAGAAACTGACACTCTCCCTACCTACAGTTTTCTGTCCCTAGAAAAAATGTTTTTTTTAAGCACAATTTAGCACAAGGAGAATTCACTCACTGTCCTTCCAGGTCCCTGGAAACAAGGACTTTGACAGTGAAAGAAACTGACACTCTCCCTACCTACAGTTTTCTGTCCCTAGAAAAAATGTTTTTTTTAAGCACAATTTAGCACAAGGAGAATTCACTCACTGTCCTTCCAGGTCCCTGGAAACAAGGACTTTGACAGTGAAAGAAACTGACACTCTCCCTACCTACAGTTTTCTGTCCCTAGAAAAAATGTTTTTTTTAAGCACAATTTAGCACAAGGAGAATTCACTCACTGTCCTTCCAGGTCCCTGGAAACAAGGACTTTGACAGTGAAAGAAACTGACACTCTCCCTACCTACAGTTTTCTGTCCCTAGAAAAAATGTTTTTTTTAAGCACAATTTAGCACAAGGAGAATTCACTCACTGTCCTTCCAGGT
This sequence comes from Rana muscosa, assembly GCA_029206835.1. Lineage (NCBI taxonomy): Eukaryota > Metazoa > Chordata > Amphibia > Anura > Ranidae > Rana > Rana muscosa. Next base: position 526,702,463 of record CM055118.1, on the reverse strand, counting down.
CCCTGGAAACAAGGACTTTGACAGTGAAAGAAACTGACACTCTCCCTACCTACAGTTTTCTGTCCCTAGAAAAAATGTTTTTTTTAAGCACAATTTAGCACAAGGAGAATTCACTCACTGTCCTTCCAGGTCCCTGGAAACAAGGACTTTGACAGTGAAAGAAACTGACACTCTCCCTACCTACAGTTTTCTGTCCCTAGAAAAAATGTTTTTTTTAAGCACAATTTAGCACAAGGAGAATTCACTCACTGTCCTTCCAGGTCCCTGGAAACAAGGACTTTCACAGTGAAAGAAACTGACACTCTCCCTACCTACAGTTTTCTGTCCCTAGAAAAAATGTTTTTTTTAAGCACAATTTAGCACAAGGAGAATTCACTCACTGTCCTTCCAGGTCCCTGGAAACAAGGACTTTGACAGTGAAAGAAACTGACACTCTCCCTACCTACAGTTTTCTGTCCCTAGAAAAAATGTTTTTTTTAAGCACAATTTAGCACAAGGAGAATTCACTCACTGTCCTTCCAGGTCCCTGGAAACAAGGACTTTGACAGTGAAAGAAACTGACACTCTCCCTACCTACAGTTTTCTGTCCCTAGAAAAAATGTTTTTTTTAAGCACAATTTAGCACAAGGAGAATTCACTCACTGTCCTTCCAGGTCCCTGGAAACAAGGACTTTGACAGTGAAAGAAACTGACACTCTCCCTACCTACAGTTTTCTGTCCCTAGAAAAAATGTTTTTTTTAAGCACAATTTAGCACAAGGAGAATTCACTCACTGTCCTTCCAGGTCCCTGGAAACAAGGACTTTGACAGTGAAAGAAACTGACACTCTCCCTACCTACAGTTTTCTGTCCCTAGAAAAAATGTTTTTTTTAAGCACAATTTAGCACAAGGAGAATTCACTCACTGTCCTTCCAGGTCCCTGGAAACAAGGACTTTGACAGTGAAAGAAACTGACACTCTCCCTACCTACAGTTTTCTGTCCCTAGAAAAAATGTTTTTTTTAAGCACAATTTAGCACAAGGAGAATTCACTCACTGTCCTTCCAGGTCCCTGGAAACAAGGACTTTGACAGTGAAAGAAACTGACACTCTCCCTACCTACAGTTTTCTGTCCCTAGAAAAAATGTTTTTTTTAAGCACAATTTAGCACAAGGAGAATTCACTCACTGTCCTTCCAGGTCCCTGGAAACAAGGACTTTGACAGTGAAAGAAACTGACACTCTCCCTACCTACAGTTTTCTGTCCCTAGAAAAAATGTTTTTTTTAAGCACAATTTAGCACAAGGAGAATTCACTCACTGTCCTTCCAGGTCCCTGGAAACAAGGACTTTGACAGTGAAAGAAACTGACACTCTCCCTACCTACAGTTTTCTGTCCCTAGAAAAAATGTTTTTTTTAAGCACAATTTAGCACAAGGAGAATTCACTCACTGTCCTTCCAGGTCCCTGGAAACAAGGACTTTGACAGTGAAAGAAACTGACACTCTCCCTACCTACAGTTTTCTGTCCCTAGAAAAAATGTTTTTTTTAAGCACAATTTAGCACAAGGAGAATTCACTCACTGTCCTTCCAGGTCCCTGGAAACAAGGACTTTCACAGTGAAAGAAACTGACACTCTCCCTACCTACAGTTTTCTGTCCCTAGAAAAAATGTTTTTTTTAAGCACAATTTAGCACAAGGAGAATTCACTCACTGTCCTTCCAGGTCCCTGGAAACAAGGACTTTGACAGTGAAAGAAACTGACACTCTCCCTACCTACAGTTTTCTGTCCCTAGAAAAAATGTTTTTTTTAAGCACAATTTAGCACAAGGAGAATTCACTCACTGTCCTTCCAGGTCCCTGGAAACAAGGACTTTGACAGTGAAAGAAACTGACACTCTCCCTACCTACAGTTTTCTGTCCCTAGAAAAAATGTTTTTTTTAAGCACAATTTAGCACAAGGAGAATTCACTCACTGTCCTTCCAGGTCCCTGGAAACAAGGACTTTGACAGTGAAAGAAACTGACACTCTCCCTACCTACAGTTTTCTGTCCCTAGAAAAAATGTTTTTTTTAAGCACAATTTAGCACAAGGAGAATTCACTCACTGTCCTTCCAGGTCCCTGGAAACAAGGACTTTGACAGTGAAAGAAACTGACACTCTCCCTACCTACAGTTTTCTGTCCCTAGAAAAAATGTTTTTTTTAAGCACAATTTAGCACAAGGAGAATTCACTCACTGTCCTTCCAGGTCCCTGGAAACAAGGACTTTGACAGTGAAAGAAACTGACACTCTCCCTACCTACAGTTTTCTGTCCCTAGAAAAAATGTTTTTTTTAAGCACAATTTAGCACAAGGAGAATTCACTCACTGTCCTTCCAGGTCCCTGGAAACAAGGACTTTGACAGTGAAAGAAACTGACACTCTCCCTACCTACAGTTTTCTGTCCCTAGAAAAAATGTTTTTTTTAAGCACAATTTAGCACAAGGAGAATTCACTCACTGTCCTTCCAGGTCCCTGGAAACAAGGACTTTGACAGTGAAAGAAACTGACACTCTCCCTACCTACAGTTTTCTGTCCCTAGAAAAAATGTTTTTTTTAAGCACAATTTAGCACAAGGAGAATTCACTCACTGTCCTTCCAGGTCCCTGGAAACAAGGACTTTGACAGTGAAAGAAACTGACACTCTCCCTACCTACAGTTTTCTGTCCCTAGAAAAAATGTTTTTTTTAAGCACAATTTAGCACAAGGAGAATTCACTCACTGTCCTTCCAGGTCCCTGGAAACAAGGACTTTGACAGTGAAAGAAACTGACACTCTCCCTACCTACAGTTTTCTGTCCCTAGAAAAAATGTTTTTTTTAAGCACAATTTAGCACAAGGAGAATTCACTCACTGTCCTTCCAGGTCCCTGGAAACAAGGACTTTGACAGTGAAAGAAACTGACACTCTCCCTACCTACAGTTTTCTGTCCCTAGAAAAAATGTTTTTTTTAAGCACAATTTAGCACAAGGAGAATTCACTCACTGTCCTTCCAGGTCCCTGGAAACAAGGACTTTCACAGTGAAAGAAACTGACACTCTCCCTACCTACAGTTTTCTGTCCCTAGAAAAAATGTTTTTTTTAAGCACAATTTAGCACAAGGAGAATTCACTCACTGTCCTTCCAGGTCCCTGGAAACAAGGACTTTGACAGTGAAAGAAACTGACACTCTCCCTACCTACAGTTTTCTGTCCCTAGAAAAAATGTTTTTTTTAAGCACAATATAGCACAAGCACAAAACACACTGACACTCTCCCTACCTATCCTTCTCTTTCCCTAAACTAAAGGAATCCAGGTTAAGCAAGAAAGAAATAAAAGTCACTGTCCCTGCCTATGCTGCTCTATCCCTGCTCCGGAACACACTACACTAGGCCGCCGTGCTGGCGGCCTTTTATAGTGTGGGGCGTGTACTAAACACCCTCAGCAATAATTGGCCACAGGCATCCTGCCTGTGGCCAATCATTGCTCTCCTCGCTGCCGGCGCTGTGATTGGCCAAGCATGCGGGGTCACAGTGCATGCTTGGCCAATCACAGCGCCTGGATGACACTGCGATGGCGTAGTGCATTGTGGGCCGTTCGCGTCACTCGAATTTGGCGCGAACGGCCCAAATCGTTCGATCTTCGTCGAACGATCGAACAGCCGATGTTCGAGTCGAACGTATGTTCGACTCGAACACGAAGCTCATCCCTAGTGGAAAGTAGAAATCAATACATTGATTCAAAAAGTTGGGATTTCACCCTGATGCAGCCAATTACTTGTCTAAGACTTTTAATGTTTGCTTCGAATTTGACACTAATTAGTGTTTCTTCCTTTTGTTATTGAACTGTTTCTAACGTTAAAAACATAACATTCCATTAGACCCTAGAGGTATCAGGCTAGTGAGTGGTGACTTGAAAATATGGGCCACCCCTTTGCAAGGTGGTGGTTACTGGTTCTTCAGTAACTCTGTGTTGTAATTTACTGGAAAATTATGAATATGAAAGTAAGAATTACAGAGTACACATGTACGCCTTAAATTTAGGACCAGCAAAGTGGTTATTTTCTTAGATTCTAAGCCAAGAGGCAACAAGCTATACACGGCTGCAGGTTTTGTTTGTAACTTGCATGAAAATAGCTTTAAAAAAGTGTTGTAAGATATATTTATAATAACCTATATTCATATTTATACTATTCAATAATACTAACACCTCCAACGTTTGACTGTCCTTCTCTAGGTCTCTAATTCCTAAACTGTTAAAGTTGATGATTAAACACTTCCCATGTCTTTATTTTTTATTTTATTTTTTTTAAAGAAAAAATTCCATTATACATAGGACAGTCATTTCATTTGATCTAATACCCCTAGTCATCAACACAACACAATTTTATCTCAATTCAAATATATCGCATCAGTCCAAATTCATAAACTTATATATACTATCATACAGAACGAACCAATCTGCCCATATAAAAACATAAACTTAAAATAGATCCGTCTATACTCTAGACTCAATCCCTTACTGTCCTAAATATACAAATTATCCACTTTACTTTAAACACTTTCACCATCAAGAAAAGAAAAAAAAAGCTAACAAACAAACAAACCCCCAAAAAAAAAAAAAAAACCCCAACCGACCCCGCCAGTAGGAAAGGGGGAGGTTTAGTAAATCACCAATCTTAAGTCGAGCCCGCTGCAAATAGGGTTTTTCCTTCCACCGAAAATTTAAAGATATTCCAAGAAACACAGGTTTGTAAATAAATCTCATATCGATTTTGTCCCAATAATACCATCTCTTCCATCTTATTTACCTCTTCAATTCTTATAAGCCATGCAGATATTGTAGGAGATCTCACGTCTCTCCATTGCCGTGCAATACACGACCTAGCAGCATTAAGAAAATGCAGCAAGATTGATTTATTATATTATTTCCCCGGTATGCTAGAAATGTGTAACAAAAAAAAAAACTGGATCTTCAGGTAGGGTGTAATCTGTAAATTTCTGTGAAATTCGGTATACCTCCCTCCAGAAGTGTTCCAGCTTCGAGCATGCCCAAAAAATATGAAGTAAAGTCCCTCTCTCTATTTGGCATCTCCAGCATTTATCCGAGATCAGGGGCGAGTATTTATGTAATAACGAGGGTGTACGATACCATCTCGTCATAATTTTAAAATTTGTTTCCTGTGCCCGGGTACATATTGATGATTTTAAAACATTATGTATAATCTGCCTTTGCTGTAAAGGAGAGAAAGACCTTTCTAATACTGTTTCCCATTTCTTTAAAAAAGGGGGGACATACTCGTCTGAGGGTGCCACTAGTAATGCATAGATTTGTGAGAGTGTATGAGAACATGGACCCGTCTCCTCGCATAATTTTTCAAAAGTAGTCATTGGTCTTTGAAATCGATCCGGGGGTGGTAATGTTTTAAAAAAGTGTCGTAGTTGTACTCCACTCCAGAAGTCCAGACCAAAACGGTCATTTACTGAAGTCAGGGTAGCAAGTGTAGGCCACATCGCAGATTGTGCAAAATGCGATGCCTGGTAGCATTGTGACTCTAACACTTCGCTGTATTGATGTAATTCTTTTAGGAGGTTTGGTAGAGATATGGACGGTTTAGTTAGTGAAAATAGAAGATCATCTGCATACGCAGATACCTTATAATCTTCACCTCCGGTTTGTATCCTCATTATGTCTGAGTTCTTCCTTATTCTACACAGAAATGTCTCTAATGAAAGGGCAAAGAGGAGAGGTGATAGGGGGCACCCTTGACAGGTTCCATTGGATATCGAGAAGGGCTCTGATAAGAGCCCATTTGCTTTGATTTGTGCCGTAGGTCTCAGGTATATAACCGAAATCCAACCCATCATCTTCTCTCCAAATCCTACATCTCTTAGGACCGAGAACATAAAGGGCCAATTGACCCTATAAAATGCCTTTTTGGCATCCGTACCCAAAAACACAGAGGGTGTATTAGAAGAGTCAGCCATATGAATAAGATTCATTACTTTAATCGTATTATCTCGTGCTTCTCGGGTTGGTATAAAACCAACCTGGTCGAGATGTATTAATGCTGTCAGGTGTGATTGGATCCGTGTAGCTAAAATTTTTGTGAATAGTTTAAGGTCCACGTTTAATAGAGAAATTGGCCGATAACTACCACAGGCTGACGGGTCCTTATCCTCCTTAGGTATAAGGGTAACATGTGCCTTCAATGTCTCCGAAGGGAAAACTGTATCATATTCTAAAGCATTAAATGTTTGGGTCATCTGCTTACCAAGTTGAGGGAGGAACACCTGATAATATTTGTGTGTAAAACCATCCGGGCCTGGTGATTTTCCAGGTTTGAGTGCCCTTACTGCCTCTTGCAACTCCTCAAGAGTAATTGCAGCTTCCAGATCCCCTCTTATCTGGTCTGGCAACTGAGGGATACCTGAAGATAATATGTATTCCTCCATCTTATTTTGTGGCAGGGATCTATTGGATAAAATATACAGAGATTGATAAAACTCACGAAAAGTCGCTGCAATTTTATTGGGGGTATGCACCTTTCTTCCCCCTTCGTCCACTACATAAGGTATATAAGATTGGGCTCTCTGATCCTGTAGGGCTCTGGCTAGTTGACGCCCGCACTTGTCTCCCACCTCGTAGTAATATTTCCGGCATGACTGTAATGCTGCCTTCGCTCTATAATGAAGGAGAGATGTTACCTGTCTCCGTAGGTTGGAGAGTTCCACCTCCACTGGAGCTCCAGGATTCTGTTTATGCTGGGTCTCCAGTGTGTGTATATCAGTCAGTAGCTTAGTCAATTCAGCTTCCCTTACCTTTTTAATTCTAGATCCATGTTTAATAAGTGCCCCCCTTATTACCGCTTTGTGCGCCTCCCATACTATCCCTGGATCTACTTCTGGTGTATTGTTATCTTGAAAATAAAATTGTATTTCTTTAGTAATCTCTTCCACTACTAACTTGTCCTCCAACAGACTCTCATTAAGACGCCATTGTCTAGTTTTTGAAGATATATGTTCATTCATAGACAATGTTAATGTCACTGGGGCGTGGTCCGACCACTTGATATTCCCTATATCTATTGCTTTAACCATCATTAACATATAATGAGGGATAATAAACAAGTCAATACGGGAATACACCTTATGTGGAGACGAATAAAAGATGTAGTCCCTTTCATCAGAATGGTACAATCTCCACACGTCGGTGAGTTGGTTGTTATGAAGAGTATGTAAAACTCGTTTCCGAAGATTGGTTGCCACTGATGAACTTCCGGCCGATGTATCTACCCATTTTGAGTTGTCATGAAAACAGGAATAGAGGGCAAATCTTACAATGGGGAAATTTGTTTGGATGACAACTGTCCCTCACTTTGGAGAGATTTTCTTTCACTTTGTGTTGTGTCTACATGACAGGGAGTGAAGAGCAATCTCCTTCCTGGATAGCAGAATACACAAAAAAGTCTAATAGGGGTTTTTACTATTACCTATTCTATCCAAAACAAAACAAAATTAAAAACTTATTTTAAACCTAGTTCATGACTTTGCTTAAAGGAGAAGTATGGTCAAAGCTTGTTTGGCCATACCTCTCCTGTAGGTCACAGTAGTGCATTTAGTTCTTCACTCCTGTGGCCCAGATATAGCTGACAGCAGGCTAAAGTCTGCAGTCAGCTGATGGCACAGAATTGGTCCAGGCTCTGAAGGGATGCCAACAATAATATCAAAATCCACCCAGATGCCTAAAACTGGCCCAGTGGGCTGGCAAGGTCCTGAGCCAGCCGCTCCTGTCCCCTGCAAAGCCCGGTTCTCCAGTGAGTGCTGAAGGGGCAGAGCACAGAGCAGTGACTGACAGTCACTGCTCTGTCCTTAGAGCAGACACAAAAGCTGAGGGATCAGCAGTCTTTGATAGCTCAGTTCTCAGTGTAGTGCCGGCGGGGAACAGCTGCAGTATCAGATTGATGCTGCAGCCATCTAGGTAAGTATGAATGTTTTTTTTTATAACTCACACTTCTCTTTTAAGACTAAAACCAAGAGCCTGTCCATATAGTGTTTAGGGAAAGTGCTCTTAGATGATTAGTTCTGGGGGGCACCCAGCTACAGCCTCCAAAAAGCCTGGTGATAACATCACTGGTAGAAACAAAAGCCCATACAAATCCTTTAAATAAAAAAACTGCAAGTTTTCAAAGAAGAAAGGAGTGTGAACATCGGGGCCTATATTACAGGATTTTAATGTGGAATCATCATTAAAAATTACACTTCACAAGTATCAACACATCATGTGCCAACTTTACCAAACCACATATTATTTTAAGCAAAATGTGCCTCCTGCTGCTTCCAAGTTCCCATTCTAGGCAGTCTAGATCACATACCCTCAGGCTAGCAGTCATTAGAGATTACTACTTTCAAGCAGGCAGTCCCCTTATGTAGACTAAAGCTGGCCTTGTATTATACAATCTTCTTATTAAATGTCTTTTATATCTACCTTCAACTATGTAGTGAAAGGGCCTGCCTGATTGCATACTAATTGAAAGTGTTGAGGTTTGACCTCATATTATATGGATTTAGTAAATCTAAAGGAAAATTGTACAAGAAAACTGTATATTGTATGGCCAGCCTTACTGTGAGATCAGCGGGTTAGCAAGTCACATGGTACAGAACATTAGAGAAGAAAATCAAAAGTTCCCCTGGGGTTTTTACTTGCAATAAGCAGACTATTAAACAATTTGAAATGTATAAATAAGTGTTTTATTGTACAAATATTTAAAATCCACCAAGGTTTTCAAAATATGAGCTCTGGTTACATAGATTCTCGTCATAACCCATCAATCATAAAAACATACAAAATAGGCAAGTATACTCAAGGCAAATTTAATCTAGGTGAGGTCTGGGACAACAATTTTCTGAAAATCTCTGGTTCCAACGCTGATAGTTTAAAGCTTTTGTGATACCATGCACTTATAAGGTTTGATATGTTTTTTTGTATTCAGATAACACAGTCCCCCTGAAGAAGACAAAGACTTGTTTGGTCAAAACGCATTGGGACATTTGTCTGAGGCAAGATTGATTATTGTAATAAATTTGTCTTGAGTATACCTGCCTATTTTGCATGTTATTATGAAGGGTTATAAGCAGAATTCGATTTTCTTCTGTAATACAATATTTGGGGTGTGCAGCTTTCTTATCTCTGTGTGCCTTTCTAGACTTCATGGTACAGGCAGCACATAGGAGAACATAAATTATTACACAGGTGTAAGGTCTTTAATACATTACACACACTGATAAACCTATTTAAACTGAGTTCAAATTTAAAAAAATAAATTCACAAATATAAATAAACAAAAGTCCCACAACAAGGACAATTCAACCTGGACGCCTGAGGAGCTCTTGTACATGCATCATAGACCTGCCCTCTGAGAAGGTGTTGCCAGGGCACTCTTCCCTCAAAGGTAATGATGAAGAGAGCAGTGCTGACATCATTTCAGACCTGCCAGCACCAGAGAAGATATATTCAAAATGTGACAGGCCTAAAGACACCAATGATAATTATAAAACAAAAAAACAAAAAAAACAACAACATACTACCGGTGTTGGAGGAGCTCCAGGGGAAGCAATTGGGGGGGGGGGGTCTGAAGTTGGGCTTTAAACTGATTTCCGTAATGTGTTTAGTTTAAAATATAAAAATGACTACTGTTCCCCTTTAAAATGATTAACCATGATATGCAATGCTTTATGCTGTTAATTTTGGGAATGTAAATAAAATCAATACTTTGCCTATCCTTCCAATTGTTTGAATACTGTGTGCCAGTATATAAGCAGGGCAAACTCATCTCTAAAATTATAGCACTATTAATAACCTTAAACGGATCATTTCAAGCTCCTAGCGTTCTCTTTAGAATTGAATTAGTATACACTTATCACTGCCACAGGCAGTTTACTTTCTATGCCCTTTAGAAAGCATGCACATTATTTAAACAAGAGCGTAGTAAAGAAAAGCATACAAGTGAAAAATGTCCTCGCTATGTACGCCATACAACGAGCTCTGCTGGAAATTGGGCCCATGTGGGCTTTTCTGTATGTCAGCCATTTTCAAAGGAGTTGAGTAAAACAGTTTGTGACCCCAATAAATACTGTTGTATAATGTGTCCTGAGAAAGCTCGTCTACATTTGTGTCATCTGTCTGCACCGAGCTGTTCCGATGCATTTTTATAACGACTGTCCTCACAAGCATTGCAAGCCTGACAAGTAAGAGAGAAAAAAAGAAAAAAAGGACTAAGTATGGCATGTTTTATTCACTTGTCACTTGCAGCTCTAAACTAAGTAAATGAATAAAATCTACAAATATTTATACCTGCTGTGCAGAGACCATGAATATCTCACAATGGTGATGCAGTCAGGGCAAATCAGTTGTAAAATCACTCAATAAAAAAAAAAGTGTATTATGCAGGCAAGTCACAAGTTATCTGATTTACACTCATCTGAGTCAATACTGTTGAATGAAGAATGTTTAAGCTTATATATATTTTTTTTTTATTGTAGCAGGCTTTTATATCAGATATCTCTTACATAGTGGACTAATGACCCCAACACACGATCTGAAAATCGGACCAAAAATACTGCTTCTGAATCGATCGTACGATAATCAAATCATTAGTACACAGCTTTTGAGAGCCGATCACAACAGTTCATCCGATATTATCCGATTGGACAAGCACAAAAGGCCTTCTCGTATGATAATTGTACGATTTTAATTTAACCACTTACAGACCGGAAGATTTGCCTGCTTAATGACCAGGCCATTTTTTGCGATACGGCACTGCATCGCTTTAACTGACAATTGTGCGGTCGTGCAATGCTCTACCCAAACAAAATTGACGTCCTTTTTTCCCCACAAATAGAGCTTTCTATTGGTGGTATTTGATCACCTCTGCGGTTTTTAATTTTTGCGCTATAATCAAAAAAAGTGTCAATTTTGAAAAAAAAACTATATTTTTTGCTGTAATAAATATCCCCAAATAAAAAAAAAAAATCTAATTTCTTCATCAGTTTTGGCCAATATATATTCTTCTACACACTTTTGGTAAAAAAAAATCGCAATAAGTGTTTATTAATTGGTTTGCGCAAGTTATAGCGTCTACAAACTATGGGATAGATTTATGGCATTTTTATTATTTTTATTTTTCTTTACTAGTAATGGCGGTGATCAGCTATTTTTAGCGGTACTGCGATATTGCAGTGGACAGATTGGACATATTTGACACATTTTTGGGACCACTGACATTCATACAGCGATCAGTGCTGTAAAAGTGCACTGATCGCTGTATAAATGTCACTGGCAGGGAAATGGTTAACACTAGGGGGCGATCAAGGGGTTAAATGTGTCCCCTCGTTTATGTTTCTAACTGTAGGGGGATGGGACTGACTAGGGGAAGAGATTGATCGGTGTTCATACATTGTATGAGCACACAATCAGTCTCCTCGCCCCTGAGAGAACCGGGATGTGTGTGTTTACACACACATCCCCGTTCACGTTCTGTAACAAAAAATCGCGGGTGCCCGGCTAGTGTTAACCCCTTCCCTGCCTGTGACATTTATACAGTAATCAGTGGCTATTTTTAGCTCTTTTTTAGGTCCCAAAAAAGTGTCAAAAGTGTCCGATCTGTTTGCCACAATGTCGCAGTCCCGCTAAAAATTGCAGATCGCCGCCATTACTAGTAGAAAATAAATAATAATAATGCCATAAATCTATGCCCTATTTTGTAGACGCTATAACTTTTGCGCAAACCAATCAATATATGCTTATTGCGATTTTTTTTACCAAAAATATGTAGAATACATATTGGCCTAAACTGATGAAGACATTCTTTTATTTATTTATCTATTTTTGGATATTTATTATAGCAAAAGGTAAAAAATATTGTTTTTTTTTCAAAATTGTCGCTCTTTTTTTATTTATAGCGCAAAAAAAAAAAAAGCCGCAGAGGTGATCAAATACCACCTAAAGAAAGCTCTATTTTTGGAAAAAATGGACATACATTTTGTTTGGGTACAACGTCACACGACGGCGCAATTGTCAGTTAAAGCAACGCAGCGCCGTATCGCATAAAATGGCCTGGTCATTAAGGGGGCAAATCCTTCCGGTCCTTAAGTGGTTGATGGGTGTTGGGTTAATTTGGGGGGAACAGAAAACTTACACCGTTATACAAGCTGTACACTCACTACTTTTCATTGTAGCAAAGTGTAATTTCTTCAGTGTTGTCACATGAAAAGACATAATAAAATATTTACAAAAATGTAAGGGGTATACTCACTTTTGTGAAATACTGTATATATATATATATATATATATATATATATACTGTATATATTACTGTGCAAAAGTAAAAAAAATGCTGTAATTTAACCACCTCAAGTCCAGACACTTTCACCCCCTTCCAGTCCACAATTTTTAACTGAAATTTGTATAATTTTTTTGAAATAAAGCTTTCTTTTGGGGGTATCTAATCACCACTTTTTTGCTACATAAACTAAGAAAAAAAATGTTTTATAATTTTTGGAGGCCCTGGAGCATCAGGACAGTAGACATTGTAACTGGTGTGGCGATGATTAGGATGAATATGGCTGTGTGTCAATGATCACAGAGCAAGGAGACTATGACTGGTGCAGCGGTGAATAGGGACACTGACTGTTGTGAGAGTATGTAAAAAAAAGTATATATAATATATATATATATATATATTTTTTTTATTATTATTTCATTATTATTTTTTTATTTTATCTTATTATTTATTATCACCAACTGAAGCACACTGAATCGTTTTAAGTGTGTTACATTACTTTTGAAGTGCTGTTTACAATCCAGGTTTCCATAGAGCACAATTTAACCCTTTTGCTGTCGCTTCATTTGCACCGCTGATCGCTCAACCCATCTTGCTATTCACGTTTACATTACAGACTTAAAAGTTTGTGAGAGATTCCCCCTGGACTGTATATTTTTTGAAAACACGGAACCTGTAGAATTATAAGATGGTACTATTGATTTTTTAAATCCCATGATAGTTGCACAAATATAAAAATATATATTTTTATAAAAAATACACTAAAATCACAACATGGAACAACAACATTTCATGAATTCCTACTACCGGTAATTCTAAAAAACAATATTCTATAGAGGTAATAATTAACAAGTAGGTGTGAATTTCGTATTTTTTTTTTGAAACAGTGAAAATTAAAGATACAAAATACTTGAAATACATAATTCACGCTAAAACCTTTACTACTTAATTTGTGTTAAGTCTCGTACACACGCTTAGATTTTCGGACGACCGAATGTCAGTTTTTTTGTGGCATGCTAGTCTCATGTCGAAAGTGAAGAGGTTATACGTACAATACGAACATTTTCGTACGACAGAGAACAACGTCAGAAGTGACGGAATTGGTGAGAGGTTTTGTATGTATTCTTTTGTTTCTGAGCATGCTTAGTCTTGCTCTTACGATTTTTTCGTACGAAAACCGTACTAATGAAACGAAAATCGGACATTGAGTTCACATCCGACAAAAATTTTATAGTCTGCACATCCAGCTTTTGTCTGACGAAAAAGTAAAATCGGTTGTCGAAAGCACCATACTAACGATCTGAAAATCGTCAGACAGCTTGTCGTACAAATTTTTCATTCGATTTTTGTATCATGTGTACGGGCCTTTAGTCTAAAGCATTATTCTGAAGATCGAAAGAAGATCTCTATATTGAAGTACTACTAAGGGCAACACTTTTTTTTTTTTTACTTTTGGATATAAACACGATTATAAACACGTTTGTTTTTTATTGCTGTCCCATTAGGGAGATTCACTTTCTCTATTTGTCCTGTTTGCCATTATCATTAAGCCCGGGTTCACACTGTTGCAGTGCTGGACTAGGGTTGCCACCTCATCCCTTTAAACCTGAACACATATGAATTACACAGGTTGTGAGGGTAATTTAATGCAGATAAGGCACCAAGTGAGTTTAATTACCACCTTGATCAGCCACAGAACCTGTGTAATTAATATGTGTTTGGGTTTAAAGGGATGAGGTGGCAACCCTCTGCGGGACACTGCACGTAATTTACACAGGAATCACAGCACATACATTCCTGTGCAAATTATATGTGGTGTCTCTGGGGTGCGATTTGAGCCATGGATTTGTATGGCTTGAATTGCACCACATTTGCACCAAACTGGTACAGAACCCATATTTTTTCTGCACCATAATCAGATCGCATGGGTGTTCACACCCATGCGATCCAATTCTACAAATCACTCTGTATTTTACAAACCCATTGCGATTTAGATGCAGTGCCGAATCTGCAGTGATTTTGCTGTGAATTTGCACCACATCTAGTGTGAACCCAGGCTTAAAGTGAAAGTTAAAGAAAATCCAAAATTGTGGGCTGTCATTAGAAAACAAATAGTGGGGGGACAGTAGTTCTGGAGACAACCAGGAATTCCCTCACTTTGGAGAGATTTCCTCTCTCTTCCTCTTTTGGCTATTGGACAGGGATTGAAGAAAATCTTCCCAATGGGACACAGATGGCAAAAAAAACAAAAAAAAACCAGACGGGTGTTATAACCCTCTCTTGCTCTATGTACAATTTAAAAAAAATGCCTATAGCTTCAAGTAACCAGCAGATCTTGTATCTATCTGGATAATTTAATCTTTGTCAAATCTGAGGATACCAGGTTCCAGCTGTAATATGCCTATATTGGGAATTAGTTCCACTGGGGATGTATAGATGTAATTTAGGGACCTAAATATTCCCCTCTCCCCTTGAGTTTGTAAAAAGTATATCAACAGTAGGGATGGGCTTTATGTTCGGGTCGAACATGAGTTTGACTCGAACATTGGCTGTTCGCCCTGTCGCCGAATAGCAAACAATTTGGGGTGTTCGTGGCAAATTCGAAAGCCATGGAACACCCTTTAAAAGTCTATGGGAGAAATCAAAAGTGATAATTTTAAAGGTTAATATGCAAGTTATTGTCATAAAAAGTGTTTGGGGACCCGGGTCCTGCCCCAGGGGACATGTATCAATGCAAAAAAAAGTTTTAAAAACTGCCATTTTTTCGGGAGCAGTGATTTTAATAATGCTTAAAGTGAAACAATAAAAGTGAAATATTCCTTTAAATTTTGTACCTGGGGGGTGTCTATAGTATGCCTGTAAAGTATCGCATGTTTCCCGTGTTTAGAACTGTCCCTGCACAAAATGTCATTTCTGAAGGAAAAAAAGTAATTTAAAATGACTCTATTAATGAATTGTCGGGGCAAGGCAATACAGATAAAAGTCATAAAAAAAAAGGCATGGGATCCCCCCAGTCCATTACCAGGCCCTTTGGGTCTGGTATGAATATTAAGGGAAACCCTGCACCATTTTTTTTTTATGGCGTATGGGTCCCCCTAAAAATCCATACCAGACCCTTTAGGTCTGGTATGGATTTTAAGGGGAACTCCGCACCAAAAAAAAATGGCATCGGGTTCCCCCCAAAAATCCATACCAGACCCTTATCCAAGCACGCAAACTTGAGGCCTATATAAATTTCTGTAGAGCACATGTGAAATTTCCAGTCTTGTTGGTTGAAGGCTAGACAGTGGAGACCTTGAGTGGAGAGTGAAGAAGTTTCGCTTTTGACTGCTGGGTTGCATTTTAGATTATTTTTGGGTCTTTTTCCTTGCAGCTTTTTAACACCTTTTTCTGGCACTTTTTAAACAGCCTTTTTTTTTCCTTTTTTACCTTCAGCCTACTAATTAAGGGGAGTGGTTAATTGGTCACAGGTGCTTGATGCCTATATAAATTTCTGAAGAGCACATGTGAAATTGCCAGTCTTGTTGGTTTGAGACTAGACAGTGGAGACCTTGAGTGGAGAGTGAAGAAGTTTCGCTTTTGACTGCTGGGTTGCATTTTAGATTATTTTTGGGTCTTTTTCCTTGCAGCTTTTTAACACCTTTTTCTAGCACTTTTTAAACAGCCTTTTTTTTTTCCTTTTTTACCTTCAGCCTACTAATTAAGGGGAGTGGTTAATTGGTCACAGGTGCTTGATGCCTATATACATTTCTGAAGAGCACATGTGAAATTGCCAGTCTTGTTGGTTGGAGACTAGACAGTGGAGACCTTGAGTGGAGAGTGAAGAAGTTTTGCTTTTGACTGCTGGGTTGCATTTTAGGTTCTTTTTGGGTCTTTTTCCTTGCAGCTTTTTAACACCTTTTTCTGGCACTTTTTAACCACTTAAGCCCCGGACCATTTGGTAGCTAAAGGACCAGAGGTGATTTCAGAATTTTGCACTGCGCTGCTTTAACTGTAAATTGTGCAGACATGCAATGTTGTACCCAAACGAAATTTGTGTCCTTTTCTTCCCACAAATAGAGCTTTCTTTTAATGGTATTTGATTGCCTCTGCGGTTTTTATTTTTTGCAATATAAATGGAAAAAGACCGAAAATTTTGAAAAAAAAATATATTACTCTTTCGTCCATGGACCGACACAGCTTCTCTATTGACAAAGTGGGTATTATCCGTTAATTAGGAGTGACTAGGCAGAAAAACTTGTAAAAAGTGTTGCATCACACCTTCTACAGTACCGCCCAGGGGGCGGACCCTCTGGGTATACCCTCTCAGTCTGCACATCGCAGATCAGTTTTTTTCTGTCTAGCAAGGAGTAGGACATGGCTCCCTTCGGGCTCATTGGTCCGGGGAAAAAAGATATATATATTTTTTATTTTTTTGCTACATTTGTTGTTTCCTGCGATCTTCGATCAACTGCCGACTGGGTGACAGGCTGGATCCTCGATCCTTGTAGTCTCCCCAGTTTCGGCCATCGAGCGTGTGCCGACCCTAGCTACGCGCTGGGTTTTCCACGACATGCCCGTCGCTCCACGGGTGGCCGGTGAGCCTACGCTCCAGGGCCTGCATCGGACCGCTCAGCTTCGGCTGACCTTACGGCCGAGTCGCAGCAGCCTGGCCGGTGAGCTTACGCTCCAAGGCTTGCATCGGACCGCTCAGCTTCGGCTGACCTTACGGCCGAGTCGCAGCAGCCTGTCCGGTGAGCGTCATGCTCCAGGGCATACATATGATCGTCCCTTCTGGGTCCAATCACAGCATGCCTGGCCAACAGTCACCTTCCGTGCGCGGACGATGATCTGTTTGGAATGTCTTCCAGCAGAATACATGCAGGATAGGTAAGTAAAACTCCCCTGCCTCGGCTGGGTGATTTAGCTGGACATTCCTGGAGAGATCAAGTAAGTGGTTGTGGCCCCTTTCTTCCCTCTCTCCCTGCCTTTCCCTCCTCCCTGGGCTTCTAGCTAAAGGTTGCTGGGTGCTGGGGGTCACCTAGGGGGTCCCACTGGAGCGGGGCTGGCTGTAACTAACATTTAAAAGAAATGTCATTTTTGCTTACCTGTGTTTCTGTGTCTCCATGCTGTTGGCGGCCATTTTGAGGTGGTCCATGCCAAGTTTGGCCTCTTGTAACTGCCTGGCGGCCATCTTCCTGTAGTTCGGCCACACCCACTGGCCCCTATCAGGTGATCGGCGGCCATGTTTGTCCACCCTGTATGCAGATATTGCCGTTCGGCGGCCATCTTTTTTGTGGGCTATGGCTGCCTGACCTCTATCTTCTGTCGGCGGCCATTTTCTTAGAGCCCACATTATCTTCCATACAGACGGTTTTGGCAACCATTTTGCGAGAGCCTCCGGCCTCTAGGGTGCATTACACTGGCGCGAAAATTCACACAGGAAGTGCTGATAAAAGAAGCAGACTGACACAGCAGCAAGGGGACAGCATCATAGGCGCAGCATAGCAGTACCTATCCAGGGTGGTGAGTCCTCTGGGTAACCCAGCATCTCTGCAGCGCAGGAGGGTGGCCTATTGATATCTTGCCTGGAGCCCTGTGAGTGTCAGCGTGTGGTCAGCATCTGAGCCAGATGTCTTCTCCCCTGAAACACCAGATTTAGCAGCTGGTGTCCCTGAGGTGTCTATGGACGCTATGTCGGCAATCCTAGAGGCGTTTGCTGCCAGGGTGGAAGCAGCACACGGGAATACAGGGGGTAATAAACGCCCCCGTCCCCTGCAATCTTCTGGGGATATTTCTGATGCAGAACCAGGTCCAGCTACGGCTCATGGCCCAGATTCTGATGCATCAGAGACTGCAGACCGTGACCGATCGGACAGTGAGGAGGACTCCAAGTCCAGGTCAGTACGCGAGACGGCTTTGGTATCTGACCTTATTACTGCAGTGCGGGATACGCTAAAGTTGGAAAGGACTGAAGAAGTAGCAGATACTCCAGTCCCCTTTGGGTTTCGTAAACCTGCCCGCACTGCTAAGGTGTTCCCTTGTGTGTCTTATTTTGACAAACTCTTATACAAGGAATGGGAGAACCCACTGAGGGTCTTTACAGCCCCAAAGAGGTTTGCAGTACGGTACCCCTTTGAGGAGAGTTTTCTGAAGATATGGACCTCTCCCCCTATAGTGGACCCTTCGGTGTCCAGACTTAATAGAGCCACCACTATTCCAGTAGAAGGGGCTCCTGTTTTCAAGGACCCTGTGGATAAGAAGGCTGAAGCACTCGCTCGCTACCTATACTCAGTGGTAGGCTCAGCAGTACGCCCGGCATTGGCGGGGGCCCTAGTGTCTCAGACACTTACTGAATGGGCAAAATTGCTACTCCAGGGGTTAAAGGAGCGAGATGCTCCTCCTAATGAGATAACTTTGGCCGACCAGTTGGTCCAGGGCCTTAAGTTTGTCTGCGAGTCAGACATGGATACTATTCCCCTGCTGTCAAGAGCTTCGGTTTATGCAGTAGCAATACGCCGCCTGATCTGGCTAAAGGGCTGGTCTGCGGACCAGACTTCCAAGAAAGCCCTATTGGATCTGCCTTTTAAGGGCGACAGACTTTTTGGGGCTTCTCTGGATGACATCATCAAGGATGCTACAGGAGGTAAAAGCACTTTGCTTCCCCAAACTAGCAAGGGTAGGGGACCACGCCAAGGGCAAGGGCCCTCCTTTACTGCACGTAAGCGTTTTTTTCGCCCTCTTAAGGCGACAGGGAAAAGACCCCAGGCCGATAAAGCGCCTGCCCAAGGACAAAAGCGTCCTTGGTCCCGCAGACCCAACAAGCCTGTGGACAAATCTGCGTCCACATGAAGGTCCGCCCCCACCCAGCTCTCGGGTGGGGGGACGTCTTCGCAAATTTGTGACTCAGTGGACTGCTCTAGTCTCCGACAGGTGGGTTTGCGAAGTAATCTCCTCAGGCTACAAGATAGAATTTCTCTCTTGTCCACCAGACAGATTCATCACCTCCAATCTCCAGCTACTACCGACCCGTCGGGAGGCCCTGTATGGGGCGGTCCAGGGTCTACTGGAACGCGGGGTAGTTATTCCAGTTCCAGAACAGGAACGGGGTCAGGGTTTTTACTCAAATCTGTTCATTGTGCCAAAGAAGGAGGGGGTTCGTCCAATCTTGGATCTCAGAGCCCTCAATTGCTTTGTGAAGGTACAAAGATTTCGGATGGAGTCGGTTCGATCCGTAGTCACGGCTCTCCATCCGGGGGACTTTCTGGCCTCCTTGGACATCAAGGACGCATACCTGCATGTCCCCATATACTCCAGACACCAGAGGTTTCTGCGATTTGCTATCGGGAAGAACCACTACCAGTTTGTGGCCCTCCCGTTTGGCCTTGCCTCAGCACCCAGGACGTTCACCAAGGTGCTCGCTCCGATTCTGGCACTTCTAAGACAGCGGGGTATCGCTATCACAGGTTACTTGGACGACCTTCTGCTGAAGGGCCCTTCAAGCTCAGAATTAGAGGTAAGCGTGTCCATTACCTGTCAGACTCTTCGAGACTGTGGTTGGATACTAAACACGCAAAAGTCAGTATTGGTGCCCACTCAACGCCTAGTGTACCTGGGGTTGATTCTGGATTCCTCAGAGGCAAAGGTATTCCTCCCTGTGGAGAAGTTGCAGACCCTCCGGGCTGCAGTACGGCAGCTGACTTCCAGGAATTGGTCGTCACTCCGTTTTTGCATGCGAGTGTTGGGCCTCATGGTAGCCTCCTTCGAGGCGGTCCCATATGCTCAATACCACACTCGAGTGTTACAGAGGGAAGTTCTGTCCAGATGGAACAGATGCCCTTCATCTCTGGATTATCAAATCCGAGTGAGCCACCTAGTCAGGAGATCCCTGGCATGGTGGCTGACAGCACCGGCTCTAATGGCCGGGAAGTCATTTCTTCCGGTTTACTGGATAGTGATCACGACGGACGCCAGCCTTACAGGTTGGGGGGGAGTCTGGGGTGTCCAGTCGGCGCAAGGTCGCTGGACCCCAGAGGAAGCCCTCCTGCCGATCAATGTCCTGGAGATCCGGGCGATCAAGCTGTGCCTCTTCAAATGGTCTCAGAGACTGCAAGGGCGTCCAGTCAGGATCCAGTCAGACAACGCCACAGCAGTGGCATATGTCAATCATCAAGGAGGAACAAGAAGCTCAGCTGCAGCATCGGAGATCGCTCGCATCCTGAAGTGGGCAGAGAGGAGCGTACCGGCACTGTCGGCCGTGTACATTCCGGGTGTGGAAAACTGGCAGGCGGACTACCTGAGCCGCCAGATGCTGGACCAGGGAGAATGGTCCTTACACCCGGAGGTGTTCCAACTCCTCTGCCAAAGATGGGGCACACCAGACGTAGATCTTCTGGCTTCCCGACTCAATCGGAAGGTATTGAGGTTTGTGGCCCGGTCAAGAGACCCATGGGCAGACGCAACGGACGCGTTGGTAGCATCGTGGGGCCAGTATCGGCTAATCTATGCCTTCCCTCCCTTAAGGCTTCTTCCTCTTCTGCTCCGCAGAGTGGAGGCAGAGGGAATTCCAATGATCCTAATCGCTCCAGATTGGCCTCAGCGTCCTTGGTACGCCGATCTAGTACGTCTGGTAGCAGACGTCCCCTGGCGCCTACCACTACGGAAGGACCTGCTGTCGCAAGGTCCCATATTCCATCCTGCTTTACAGTCATTGGCTTTAACGGCATGGCTGTTGAGAACCAGGTACTGAGAGACCGGGGCCTGTCAGACTCAGTAATTTCTACTATGAGAAGTGCTCGGAAACCGTCCTCTAGGAAGGTCTATCACCGCACTTGGAGGGCCTACATCTCCATGTGTGAGGAAATGAAATGGCATCCGCGTACCTATTTGGTTTCCAGAATCCTGCTGTTTTTACAGCATGGGGTAGACCAAAGGCTTGCCCTAAGTATGATTAAGGGACAGATATCTGCCCTGGCTGTCTTTTTTCAGCGACCCCTGGCGACTCACTCTCTCGTGAGTACATTTGTGCAGGGGGTTCGACATGTGGCCCCTCCGGTCCGCCCCCCGTTACCTCCGTGGGACTTGAACCTGGTCCTCTCGGTGCTTCAGAAGGCACCGTTTGAGAATATTAGAGATATTCCCCTGTTGACACTTTCTCAGAAGGTGGTCTTTTTGGTGGCTGTTACGTCAGTTAGACGAGTCTCTGAGCTGGCAGCCTTGTCCTGCAAGGCTCCCTATTTGATTTTCCACAAGGATAAGGTGGTGCTGCGGCCGCAGCCTTCCTTTCTTCCGAAGGTCGTTTCGGCTTTTCATCTCAACGAAGACATTGTACTTCCATCCTTGTGTCCTCAGCCGTCGAATCCTAAGGAGTCGGCGTTGCATTCCTTGGACGTTGTCCGAGCTTTGAGAGTATACATATCTGCTACTTCCCTGTTCCGGAAGTCAGACTCACTGTTTGTTTCGGTGGCTGGTCCCAAGAAGGGCCAAGCAGTCTCATCGGCCACCATCTCTAGGTGGATCCGACAGATAGTAATCCAGGCTTACGCCTTAAAGGGTCAGTCGCCCCCCTTTCCTGTCACGGCGCATTCGACCAGGGCAATAGGTGCCTCTTGGGCTTTCCGACATCAAGCGTCTGTTTCCCAACTATGTAAAGCGGCGACTTGGTCGTCCGCTCACACTTTCACAAAATTCTACAAAGTTGATGTAGGTGCATCTTCGGATGCCTCTTTCGGCCGCAAGGTTTTGCAGGCGGCTGTTTAGAGTTGCAACTCCTCCGTTGGAGGAGTGCTGTTTTGTGTTTTGGGGTGAAGTTTGTTTTTATGCTGTTACCACCCCTCGTTTTTTCTCTGACACTGCTTTGGGACGTCCCACTTTGTCAATAGAGAAGCTGTGTCGGTCCATGGACGAAAGAGTAAATAGGATTTTTTACTCACCGTAAAATCCTTTTCTCTGAGTCCATGGACCGACACAGCACCCACCCCTCCTTTTAAGTTTGTACTGCTTTTTGACGAACTGATCTGCGATGTGCAGACTGAGAGGGTATACCCAGAGGGTCCGCCCCCTGGGCGGTACTGTAGAAGGTGTGATGCAACACTTTTTACAAGTTTTTCTGCCTAGTCACTCCTAATTAACGGATAATACCCACTTTGTCAATAGAGAAGCTGTGTCGGTCCATGGACTCAGAGAAAAGGATTTTACGGTGAGTAAAAAATCCTATTTTTCTACTTTTTGTTATAAGAAAAATCGAATAAACTCAATTGTAGTCATACATTTAGGCCAAAATGTATTCAGCCACATGTTTTTAGTAAAAAAAAATGTCAATAAGCGTATATTTATTGGTTTGCGCAAAAGTTATAGAGTTTACAAACTAGGGTACATTTTCTGGAATTTACACAGCTTTTAATTTATGACTGCCTATCTCATTTCTTGAGGTGCTAAAATGGCAGGGCAGTACAACCCCCCCCCCAAATGACCCCATTTTGGAAAGTAGACACCCCAAGGAAATTGCTGAGAGGCATGTTGAGCCCATTGAATATTTTTTTTTGTCTCAAGTGATTGAATAATGACTAAAAAAAAAAAAAAAAAATTACAAAAAGTTGTCACTAAATGATATATTGCTCACACATGCCATGGTTATATGTGGAATTACACCCCAAAATACATTTTGCTGCTTCTCCTGAGTATGGGGATACCACATGTGTGGGACTTTTTAGGAGCCAAACTCAGGAGAAGCAGCAAAATGTATTTTGGGGCCAAAATAGCACAAACCCCCCCCAAATGACCCCATTTTAGAAAGTAGACACCCCAAGGAAATTGCTGAGAGGCCTGTTGAGCCCATTGAATTTTTTTTTGTCCCAAGTGATTGAATAATGACAATAAAAAAAAAAAAAAATTACAAAAAGTTGTCACTAAATGATATATTGCTCACACATGCCATGGTTATATGTGGAATTACACCCCAAAATACATTTTGCTGCTTCTCCTGAGTATGGGGATACCACATGTGTGGGACTTTTTAGGAGCCTAGCCACGTACGGGACCCCGAAATCCAAGCACCGCCTTCAGGATTTCTAGGCACAAATTTTTGATTTCACTCCTCACTACCTATCACAGTTTTGAAAATTAAGAAAGAAAATATTTTTTTTTTTTTCAATTTTCAAAACTTTTTCAAAAAGCGAGATCTGCAACATACTCACCATACCTCTCAGCAAATAGCTTGGGGTGTCTACTTTCCAAAATGGGGTCATTTGGGGGGGTTTTGTGCCATCTGGGCATTCCATGGCCTCCGAAACTGTGATAGGCAGTGAGAAGTGAAATCAAAAATTTACACCCTTAGAAAGTCTGAAGGCGGTGCTTGGATTTTGGGGTCCCGTACGTGGCTAGGCTCCCAAAAAGTCTCACACATGTGGTATCCTCGTACTCAGGAGAAGCAACAGAATGTATTTTGGGGTGTAATTCCACATATGCCCATGGCATGTTTGAGCAATATATCATTTAGTGACAACTTTGTGCAAAAAAAAAAAAATATATATATAAATTGTCTTTTTTCCGCAACTTGTGTCAACATATAAAATATTCCATGGACTCGACATGCCTCTCATTATATAGCTTGGGGTGTCTACTTTCCAAAATGGGGTCATTTGGGGGGGTTTTGAGCTGTTCTGGCATTTTATACACAACATTAGGAAGCTTACATCCACTCTTCTAACCACTTGAAGACAAAGCCCTTTTTGACACTTTTTGTTTACATGAAAACATTTTTTTTTTTGCAAGAAAATTATGTTGAACCCTCAAACATTATATATATTTTTAAAGCAAAGGCCCTACAGATTAAAATGGTGGGTGTTGCATTTTTTTTTTCTAAACGGTATTTGCGCAGCGATTTTTCAAACGCATTTTTTGGGGAAAAAATACACTTTTTTTAATTTTAATGCACTAAAACACACTATATTGCCCAAATGTTTGATGAAATAAAAAAGATGATCTTAGGCCAAGTACATAGATACCAAACACAACATTCTTTAAAATTTCGCACAAACGCGCATTGGCGACAAACTACATACATTTTTAAAAGCCTTTAAAAGCCTTTACAGGTTACCCCATTAGATTTACAGACGAGGTCTACTGCTAAAATTACTGCCCTTGATCTGACCTTCGCGATGATACCTCACATGCATGGTGCAATTGCTGTTTACATATGACGCCAGACCGACGCTTGCGTTCGCCATTGGGCAAGAGCAGGGCAGGACAGGGGTGCTTTTTTTTTTTTATTATTAATTTTGCTTTTTTATTTTATTTTTAAATTGTTCCTTCCATATTTTTTTTTTTTTAATCATTTTTATTGTTATCTCAGGGAATGTAAATTTTTTTGAAAAAACTGGGGTCTTCTAGACCCTAGATCTTTCCTCTGCCCTCAAAGCATCTGACCACACCAAGATCGGTGTGATAAAATGCTTTCCCAATTTCTCAATGGCGCTTTTTATATCGGGGGGGGGGCATTCCCTCCCACTGCTTGTAAAAGCAGTCCAGAGGCTAATTAGCCACTAGGATTGCTTTTACATGAAAGCCGGCCGCTGGCTGAAAAGAATGATACCAAGATGATACCTAAACCCGCAGGCATTATTCTGGTATAAACATTCAAAGTCCAGCAACATACCAGTACGTTGCTGGTCCTTGTTGGACATGTATTGTAATCTTTTTTTTTCATGCAGCCAGTTGGCTGAACGGAAAAAGAGATTGATCGGTGGGTATGCCCACCATTAGAATACCTTCCTTCATCCACCCACTTCTAATGATGGGCATACATGCACCATTTATATATGCCAAAGCATGGGGGCATCCTCCCGCAAAAAAGTTATGCCGCACACACATGGTCGGACTTTTCCACGGGCAAGCCTCCATCGGAATTTCGACCGTATGTACGCAGCATTAGGAGCAAAATCGCTCCTCTGCCCCTGCTGCCCCAATGCTTCGGCATATATGCTTTTTTTTTTTTAACTGTGGTGGTGAAATCACCTCCTACAGCACTGGAGTCGCAGGGATCAGGCCTGTCTCTGCGAACGCTGCAGTTATGTGTGTTGTGTTTTGTAAGTGACAGTGATCGATCGATACTGCACTTGGGTGGCCTGGGCTGGACGGAGGGGCAAAACGCAGGTGCTAGCAGGTATCTGGGCTGATACCGCTAACACTGCATTTTTGGGAACCCTAAACTGCTGGGGACGCTAGTATAGATCTGATCAGATCAGATATTGATCTGTTCAGATACTATACCACTAAGGGAGGTGTATGCTTCACGCGTGGGTGTTAGCGTTACTGGCACTAACCTGACGCTGCCTGGGGTGTGACGCAGACCCTCTCTGACGCTAAAACCTAATTGATATCACCCGCCGGGCGATCAGGGGGTTAAACCTTTATTGGGTTATATATACGGCGGGTGCCCTGACACTATAAAAAGCAAACTAACTAACCAGCGTCACCCGTAACACTTATATGGTGATCACTGGTGAAAGGGTTAACTAGGGGCAATTAGGGGGTTAAAACCTTTATTAGATAATATATGGGGGTACCTGACACTATAAAAACCTGCGGCGAACCTAAAAAAAATTACTGGCCACCGATCTGCATCACCGACACTAAGACAGCGATCAGAAAAACGATCGCTTAGCGACAGTGGTGATAGGGGGTGAAAGGGTTATCTGGGGGGTGATCAGGGGGTTAAACCTTTATTAGGTAATATATGGGGGTACCTGACGCTATAAAAACCTGCGGCGAACCTAAAAGAAAATGCTGGCTACCGATCTGCATCACAGACGCTAAGACAGCGATCAGAAAAATGATCGCTTAGCGACAGTGGTGATAGGGGGTGAAAGGGTTACCTGGGGGGCGATCAAGGGGGTTAAACCTTTATTGGATAATTTATGGGGTACCCGACGCTATAAAAACCTGCGGCGAACCTAAAAAAAATTACTGGCTACCGTTCTGCATCACCGACGCTAAGACAGCGATCAGAAAAATGATCGCTTAGCGACGGCGGTGCTAGGGGGTGAAAGGGTTATCTGGGGGGTGATCAGGGGGTTAAACCTTTATTAGGGAGGGGTTAGGGGGCTACACTGGACTAAAACGAACTTTAGTGACACTTTTACAGTCACAAATGTCACTGATTGCAGTGATCAGTAAATAAATGGTCACTGCAATCAGTGACACTGTGACTGGGGGCTGGGGGGTGATCTGGGGGGGCCTGGGGGGGCGATTTTTGTGCCTATGTGTCCTGGTGTCAGTGTGCTGTTTGTGCACTAACCTGTATGTCTTCTCTTGTACGGCGCTCGGTATATGTGAGCGCCGCATGAGAGATGACATCACTTCCTCCTGCTTCCTCTGCCTGTGTTTACATTACACAGCAGAGGGAGCATTTCCATTCGCCGGGAGCGATCGCGGGGGGGTGGCCGGAATCGAATGGCCGTCCCCTCATCTCGGATCGCTCCCCAACGAATACCGACCGCTCACTGTATAGGAGGGGGGTCCGATCGGACCCCCCAACTGTACAAAGGCAATCACGTACACTGTACGTGATTGTGCCTGTCGGTGCCATTCTGCCGACGTACATATACAGTGAGCGGTCGTTAAGTGGTTAAACAGCCTTTTTTATTTATTTTTTTCCTTCAGTCTACTAATTAAGGGGAGTGGTTAATTGGTCACAGGTGCTTGAGGCCTATATAAATTTCTGTAGAGCTCATTTTGAGCCTGCTCATCTTGAGTTTGCTGGAACTCTGTCCAAGTGGAACTGGACTAAGTGGTGAGTTAAAATCAAGAATTAGTGGAACTGGACTAAGTGGTGAGTTAAAATCAAGAGTTAGTGGAACTGGACTAAGTGGTGAGTTAAAATCAAGAATTAGTGGAACTGGACTAAGTGGTGAGTTAAAATCAAGAGTTAGTGGAACTGGACTTAGTGGTGAGTTAAAATCAAGAGTTTAAAACAGGAGGTTAAAACTGGGGTCATATTAGCTGTGTAGTTTGAGTACCTGAGGGTTGTCTGAGTAGTGTGTGTGATCGTTAGTACTTGTGTATTGTGGGTGCGCGCTGGTCTGCGAGTGCATGCTGGTCTGCGAGTGCTCGCTGGTCTGCGAGTGCACGCAGGTCTGTTGAACTGTGAGTGCACGCTGGTCTGCGAGTGCACGCAGGTCCGTTGGTCTGCGAGTGCACGCAGGTCCGTTGGTCTACGAGTGCACGCTGGTCTGCGAGTGCATGTAGATCCGTTGGTCTCCGAGTGCACGCTGGTCTGCGAGTGCACGTAGGTCCGCTGGTCTGCGAGTGCACGTAGGTCTGCAAGTACCTGTGTATTGTCTTGTTGAGTACCTGTGTATTGTCTTGTTGAGTAGTTGTGTCAGGAAGCTAGTTGTTAGGTAATTTGGACAGGGTATAATCTCTAATCCTCATTAAATTAATAGGTACGATGCCCGGCGGGTGTGGCGAGACGACTCGGTGTACATCTTGCGGCATGTATGCGTTCCTTGATGATTTGATCGAGGGCGATTACTGCTGTGCAAAATGTAAGCACATTGTTTGCCTGGAAGCCCAGGTTCTGAATCTGGGGAAGCAACTGTCAGCACTGGGAAGACCCTCCATACTAAAGGAGAGCCGTAAACGTACCCGGCAGGTAATGGCAGGGGCCAGCACAGAGGTGGGTTGAGACAATGAGGTGCAGGCACTAGAAAATAGTAGATGGGTGACAGTCAGGAAGGGTAGAGGGGGAAGTGCCAGGGAGGCCAATCCAGGGCTGGAGCATCCCAATAAGTATGCTCCATTGAGTGACATTGATGAAACCAGTCAGGGACCAGCACTGCTGGAGCTGAGGGACTCTCCTAGCTGCCGGGGGAAGAACTCCTCCAGTGAGAGTGGGGGGGAGGGAAAGGAAAGACAGATTCTGGTGGTAGGGGATTCAATTCTTAGAAGGACAGAGAGGGCAATCTGTAACAAAGACCTGAAGCGCCGAACTGTATGTTGTCTACCGGGCGTTCGGGTTCGGCACATCACGGATCTGGTGGACAGATTACTGGGAGGGGCTGGGGAAGACCCAGGTGTTACGGTGCACGTTGGCACCAATGACAAAGTCAGAGGCAGATGGAGTGTCCTAAAGAATGATTTTAGGGACTTGAAAGCTAAATTGAGGAAAAGGACCTACAAGGTAGTATTCTCAGGAATACTACCGGTACATCAAGCCACACCAGAAAGGCGGAGGGAGATTAGGGAAGTGAACAAGTGGCTGAAGAGCTGGTGTAGTAAGGAGGGGTTTGGGCTCCTGGAGGACAGGGCTGACTTCTCAGTCGATAACCAGTACTATAGAAAGGATGGACTGTACCTAAATGAGGAGGGTGCAGATCAGCTGTGAATAAGGATGGCCAAAAAGTTAGAGAGGTTTTTAAACTAGGCGACGGGGGGGGGGTCCAGAGATAGAGAGAGTCAGCGTGGAACATATTCCAGAGGGTAGTATTAGTGGTAGGGTAACCAAAGCACATAAACCCAAGGTAAGTATAGTAGCAAGTCCTAGTTGCAATCTCGGAACACCCAAGAGGATAGTATATGACCGGTCAAAATATATTAATGCATTAAAGTGTTTGTTGACCAATGCCAGAAGTCTGCCAAGCAAAATTGGTAAGTTGGAAGCTCTGGTGCATGAGGAGAGCTATGATGTAATCGGTATTGCTGAAACTTGGCTTCATTCCTCACATGACTGGGCTATTAATATTCCTGGCTATGCACTCTTTCGAAAGACAGGGTAAAAAGGAAAGGTGGAGGGGTCTGTCTCTATGTGAGAAGTGATCTCAAAGTGAGTGTGAAAGAGGACCTGGTGGATGGAAAGTGGGATGAGTCTGAAGCATTATGGGTGGAACTGCATACAGATGTGCGTAGTTCAAAGTTAATCATTGGAATTTGTTATAGACCACCCAATGTTAATGAGGAGGTGGAGACTCAGCTCCTTGCACAGATGGAAAGGGCTGCAAGGGCTAGGACGGTGATAATAATGGGGGATTTTAACTACCCATAAATTGATTGGAGTAATGGCACTGCTGGGACAGTTAAAGGGCAAAAATTTATAAACCTATTGCAGGACAATTTTATGGTCCAGTTTATTGAGGCCCCAACTAGGAATGATGCTCTGTTGGACCTGGTAATCTCAAACCATGCAGAGCGTATTACTAATGTTCAGATAAAGGAACACCTGGGTAGCAGTGAGGATAACATGATTTCATTTGATGTTAGTTGTAAGCAAAAATCACATACGGGAAAGATAAAAACACTTAATTTCAAGAGAGCACATTTTCCAAGGATGAGGGCTGCTCTCCAGGACTTAGACTGGGAGGGAATATTGGCATCAATGGGCACAGAACAGAAATGGGAATTCTTCAAAAAGACTGTTTGTGAACTCACTGCAAAGTATATTCCCATGGGCAATAAGTTTAAAAGGCTAAAAATAAAACCTATGTGGCTCACGGCCAAAGTTAAAAAAGCTATAAACTATAAGAAAAGAGCTTTTAAAAAATATAAAAATGAGGGAACACTAGTGTCATTTAAATGTTACAAAGAATATAACAGGATATGTAAAAAGGAAATCAAGGATGCAAAAATTCTAAATGAACGACAGGTTGCAAAAGATAGTAGGACAAACCAAAAAATTATTTAAATATATTAATAGTAAAAAGGTCAAGTCTGAGCATGTAGGCCCTTTACAAAATAATCTAGAGTGGGTGACCGAACGTACGTTAGAACCCTATTAAATACAATGGATGCGAACGTTTGAAATCTAAAGTGCTAATTATAACGACTATTATGCATGTTATTGTCCTAAAAAGGGTTTGGGAACCCGGGTTCTGCACCAGGGGACATGTATCAATGCAAAACGAAGTTTTAAAAACGGGCGTTTTTCGGGAGCAGTCATTTTAATGATGCATAAAGTGAAAAAAAAAAGTCAAATATTCCTTTAAATATCGTACCTGGGGGGTGTCTAAAGTATGCCTGTGAAGTGGCACGTGTTTCCCGTGTTTAGAACTGTTCCTGCACAAAATTTAATTTTCTAAAGGAAAAAAAGCCATTTAAAACTGCTTGCGGCTTTAATGTAATGTCTGGTCCCGGTAATATGGATGAAAATCTTTGAGAAAAATGGCATAGCTACCCCATCACCCCCAGCCCAGCCCATTACCAGCCCCTTTGGGTCTTGTATGGATATTAAGGGGAACCCCGCACACAAAATAAAAAAGGCCCTATATACTCTGAACAGCAGTATACAGGCGGTGCAAACAAGACAGGGACTGTAGGTTTGTTCTTAAGTAGAATCTGTTTGTAATTTTGAACAGGTACATTGTTTAAGTGTAGCTCCAGCCAAAAAAAACAATTTTTAAGCTTTTTGGAAAACATTGGGAAGGGTTATCACCCCTGTAACATTTGTTTTGCTGTCTGTGCCCCTGTTCAGAACATTTCACCTCACTTTCCGTCCCAATGACAACTATTTTTGAAAAGTGGGGTTTTTATTGAAACAAGGATTGGCGATAAACCATCAGTAGAGAGGAGACACCTTTTTCCCATATTAACTCTTACAGGAGAGAATTTCCCTTCCTAGGGGTAGATTTTTTCTCACTTCCTGTTGTCTCCTTCCGTTTGCAAGAAGGAGTCGTTTGTAAGTTGGATGTTTGAAAGTAGGGGCCTGCCGTATATACTCTGCAGAAATTTGCCCCTTAGGTGTCGGTGTTGCCACAACACTATAAGCCCTCACAGTTACTCTTGGTGGACGCTGGAATGCCCTGCTGTGAACTATTATATCAGGAATTGTATTTACATGCCATTGTTGAACAGTGGTAGGTAAAATTGGGCCTTTGGTGGTGGTGCTGGTGCCACAACACTCTAAGCCCTCACAGTTACTCTTGGTGGGCGCAGGAATGGGCCCTGCTGTGAATTATTATATCAAGAATTGTAATTGCAAGCCCCTGTTGAACAGGGGCTGAAAAATTGGGCCTATGGTGGTGGTGGTGGTGGTGTTGCCACAACACTATAAGGCCTCACAGTTACTCTTGGTGGGCACAGGAATGGGTCCTGCTGTGAATTATTAGATCAAGAATTGTAATTACATGCCCCTGTTGAACAGGGGCAGAAAAATTTGGCCTTAGGCACTGGTGCCACAACACTGCAACCCCTCACATATACTTTACTTGGAGCACAGCAATGAGCCCTGTTGCAAAGTATTGCATCAAAAATTGTAATTACATGCCCCTGTTAAACAGGGGCTGAAAAATTGGGCCTTAGGCACTGGTGCTGGTGCTACAACACTGCAACCTCTCCCAGATACTCTAGTTGGAGTGCAGGAATGAGCCCTGCTGCAAAGCATTGCATAAAAAATTGTAATTACATGCCCCTGTTAAACAGGGGCTGAAAAATTGGGCCTTATACACTGGTGGCGGCACCCAGAAACAAAAAAGTTCTTCCAAGCTATCATCAAGAATCGGATCGTTGAGGAGAAGGATAGTCAGTCAACATAACAGGACAGTCACTCAGCATCAGCATCAGTCTTGAAGGGATGTGACATTTGAAAATAAATTATTCTGTTATATCAGCTTCAGGTGCTTGGTAGCTGGTGGTGATCCAAGACTGGTTCATCTTTATGAAGGTCAGTCGATCAACCGAGTCAGTGGACAGGCGCACCCTGTGATCCGTGACAAGAACGCTGGATGCAGGACAGGCCAGTAGCTCAGTTGCATACTGTGCAAGCTCTGGCCAGTGATCCATCCTCAAGACCCAGTAAGCCAGAGGATTTTTGGTGGGGAAGGTGTCCAAGTCTGACCTTGCCCCTAGGTATTCCTGCACCATGTATATCAGACGCTGGCGATGGTTGCTGGAACCGATCATACCTTGGGGCTGCGGACTAAAGAATTGTCTGAACGCATCGGTCAGACGGCCACCTTCCCCACCACTCCTTCTTTGACTGACCGAAGCCTCAGCAACTTGTTGTCCAGGACCAGGAGTTTGTAACCTCCCAGTCTCTGGGAACGCATTGCACAGACCTTTCTGCAAGGCCTCCCAGAGTTGGCTCATCCTCTGCTCCCTCTGCGACGGTAAGATAAGGTCCGCAACCTTACCCTTGTACCGTGAATCAAGGAGAGTGGCCAGCCAGTAATGGTCCCTCTCCTTGATCCGAAGAATACGAGGATCCTTCCGCAGACTTTGCAGGATCAGGGAGGCCATGCAGCGTAGGTTAGCTGAGGCATTCGGTCCGGAGTCCTCTGGGTCACTAAGGACGACATGATCCGCAGCCACCTCCTCCCAGCCACGTACAAGTCCACGGGTTTCTTGGGACTGTAAATCATCCCTAAAAGACTGCTGCTGATGATGCTGAGTGCCAGGCTCCACCTCCATGCTGATACAATCCTCCTCCTCCTCCTCCTCCTCCTCTTCCTGTGCGATGGGTGGGACAGAAGGAACACTGTCTGGGTAAAGGGGGCTTTGAGAGGCAAGGAAGTCCTCCTCTTCCTGCCTCTGTTCTGCCTCAAGTGCCCTGTCCATTATTCCATGCAGCGTATGTTCCAACAGGTGGACAAGAGGTATAGTGTCACTGATGCATGCACTGTCACTGCTCACCATCCTCGTGGCCTCCTCAAATGGTGCCAGGACAGTGCATGCATCCCTGATCATGCCCCACTGGCGTGGTGAAAAAAACCTGAGCTCCCCTGACCCTGTCCTGGTGCCATAGTCGCACAGGTACTCATTGATGGCCCTCTGCTGCGTGTGCAGCCGCTGCAAAATGGCCAACGTTGAGTTCCACCTGGTGGTCATGTCACATATAAGGCGGTTCTTGGGCAGGTTCAACTCCTTTTACAGCTCAGCCAGCCGAGCACTGGCATTATATGATCTGCGGAAATGCACACTGACTTTCCTGGCCTGCCTCAGGACATCCTGTAAGCCCGGGTACCTTCCCAAGAACCGCTGCACCACCAGGTTAAGGACGTGAGCCACACAGGGCACATGGGTCAGTTGTCCCTGTCGGAGGGCGGAGAGGAGGTTGGTGCCATTGTCGCAAACCACCATTCCTGGCTTAAGCTGGCGTGGCATCAACCACCTCTCGGCCTGCCCCTGCAGAGCTGACAGAACCTCTGCCCCAGTGTGGCTCCTGTCCCCCAAACACACCAGCGCAAGCACGGCATGGCATCTTTTTGCCTGCATACTTTCGTAGCCCCTTGAACACCTACGGAGCACCGCTGGTTCCGAGGACAAAGCACAGGAAGAGGCCATGGAGGAAGAAGAAGAGGAGGGGGTGGAGGAGAGAGGTGTGTCACAACCAGTAGTAGCATTTTGGAGGCGTGGCGGCGGAACAACCTCCAACACTACTGCACCTTGTCCTGCATCCTTCCCAGCTGCCAAAAGAGTGACCCAATGGGCCGTGAAAGAAAGGTAACGTCCCTGTCCATGCCTGCTGGACCATGAGTCAGCGGTAATATGCACCTTACCGCTGACCACCCTGTCCAGCGAGGCATGGACATTGCCTTCCACATGCCGGTAGAGAGCCGGAATCGCCTTCCGTGAGAAAAAGTGGCGTTTGGGAACCTGCCACTGAGGAACCGCACATTGCACAAACTCACGGAAGGGGGCCGAGTCTACCAACTGAAATTTAGCCAAGCTAGCATTCAACCACTGGGCATGTGGATGTCTGGGAGTGAACTTCTTTCGACGGTCCAGCAGCTGGGGCAGGGAAATTTGCCTGCTAGAATCGGATGTCGTTGTACTGCTAGCAGAGTGCCCGCAAGTACTTGGCTGTGACACACCTAATTCTACACCTTCATTCCTCTCAGAGCAGGTTTCAGAGAGGACTGAAGGTATAGTGGGGTTGGAGATCCCAGCTGATGCGGAGCAAGGAGAGGTCCGCCTGGTTCTTTGGTGTGGGTCTTTAAGATAGGCTTGCCAACGAGCTGCATGGCAGGTCAACATATGTCTGGTCAAGCACGTGGTGCCCAAGCGGCTGATGTTTTGGCCACGCGATATACGCTTGAGACATATGTTCCAAACAGCAGCAGTGCGATCTGATGCACTCGACTCAAAAAAGGCCCACACCAAAGAACTTTTGGAATAACGGGCAGAGGCAGCGCCCTGCACAGGCAGAGCTCTGCGGTGTGATTCAGTCATTGTGCTGCCCTTACGCTGGCCCCACAAGGGCATCCTACCTCGTTTGAGATGTGCCTCCTCCTCATCCTCCTCCTCCTCCTCTCTCCTATCAGGCACCCACGTGGAGTCAGTGACCTCATCACCCCCTCCCTCCTCATCACTGGAGCCAATCTGGACGTATGCTGCAGCTGCTGGAACATGACTACCAGATTTCTGTCCTTCTTGAGCATCCCCTCTCTCTGCTCTCACGCTACTGCCTTCCTCTAGCTGGGTATCATCATCAGACCCTTCGAACCACTGGGAATCCTCCTGGAGCATGTACCCAACACTGTGCTCAAACAGTTTGGGGGATTCCTCAGGAGGACACGGTGGGTCTAGGGAAGGAGTGACTGATGATGACATAGATACGAGGCAAGAGGACGCTTTGGCAGCTGCTTTGCCAGTACCCTGAGCCTGGGTGAGAGAGGAAGAGGAGGATGAGGAGGGCTTGGTCATCCACTCTACCAAGTCTTCGGCATGATGCGGCTCAACACGTCCAGCTGCCGAAAATAAGGACAAGCGTGTCCCATGGCCACATGCTGATGACGATGCACCGCGTCCACGACCAGCACTGTTGTCTCTAGAAACAGAGCCTGCTTGCCCTCTTTTATTGGCTCCTGACTGTCTGCCTCTCCTTGTTTGCCCTCCAGACATTCTAAAGGCCTGCAGGGAGATGAGAAAACCAGCAATAAGGGGTAGCTTCAGGTGTATAATGTGCAGGAGGCACACTACGCCCACTGTAAGTGCTACAGATGCCTGCCTGTGTTACTCAACAGGAAATCACAGCAATAAGGGCTAGCTTCAGGTGTATATTTTGCAAGAAGCACAATACACCTGCTGTAAGTGCTGCAGATGCCTGCCTGTGTTACTCAACAGGAAATCACAGCAATAAGGGCTAGCTTCAGGTGTATATTTTGCAAGAAGCACAATATGCCCGCTGTAAGTGCTGCAGATGCCTGTTTGTGTTACTCAACAGGAAATCACAGCAATAAGGGCTAGCTTCAGGTGTATATTTTGCAAGAAGCACAATACGCCCGCTGTAAGTGCTGCAGATGCCTGCCTGTGTTACTCAAACAGGAAATCACAGCAATAAGGGCTAGCTTCAGGTGTATATTTTGCAAGAAGCACACTACGCCTGCTGTAAGTGCTGCAGATGCCTGTTAGTGTAACACAAAAGAAAAAAAACTACGAGCAATAAGGGGTATCTTCAGGTGTATAATGTGCAGGAGGCACACTACGCCTGCTGTAAGTGCTGCAGATGCCTGCCTGTGTTACTCAACAGGAAATCACAGCAATAAGGGCTAGCTTCAGGTGTATATTTTGCAAGAAGCACAATACGCCCGCTGTAAGTGCTGCAGATGCCTGCTTGTGTTACTCAACAGGAAATCACAGCAATAAGGACTAGCTTCAGGTGTATATTTTGCAAGAAGCACAATATGCCCGCTGTAAGTGCTGCAGATGCCTGCCTGTGTTACTCAACAGCAAATCACAGCAATAAGGGCTAGCTTCAGGTGTATATTTTGCAGGAAGCACACAATACGCCTGCTGTAAGTGCTGCAGATGCCTGTTAGTGTGACACACGGAAAACACAGCAATAAGGGCTAGCTTCAGGTGTATACTGTGCAGGAGGCTTAGCAAAAATATCACTGACACTGTCTTTGCCTATCCTTCTCTCTCCCTACACACAAGGTTTAGCAGAATTCACTGACACTGTCCCTACCTATCCTTCTCTATCCCTACACACAGGGTTTAGCAGAATATCACACTGACACTGTCCCTACCTATCCTTCTCTCTCCCTACACACAATTTCACTAACACTGTCCCTGCCTATCCTTCTCTCTCCCTGCACGCCGGAACACACTACACAAGGCTGCCGCTCTGGCGGCCTTTTATAGTGTCAGGCGTGTGCTAAACCCCCCGAGCTATAATTGGCCACAGGCATCCTGCCTGTGGCCAATTATGGCTCTCCTCGCTGCCGGCTCTGTGATTGGCCAAGCATGCGGGGTCACAGTGCATGCTTGGCCAATCACAGCGCCGGGATTTTGGGCCGTTCGCGTCACTCGAATTTGGCGCGAACAACCCAAAATGTTCGATCTTCGTCGAACGATCGTACACACGATGTTCGAGTCGAACATATGTTCGACTCGAACGCGGAGCTCATCCCTAGTGACTGGGGACAAAGAGAAGGCAAATGTATTAAATATTTTCTTCAGCTCTGTGTATACAAAGGAGCATGGGGGAGCTCATGTCCATAATGGGGGTGGTAGTGACACAGCCCCAAATCCACAATGGCTCAAGAGTGATATGGTCCAGAAATATTTAGACAGAATAAAGGTGGATAAAGCACCTGGACCAGATGGCATACACCCACGGATCCTAAAAGAATTGAGCTCTGTAATTTCAAATAACACACCACCACAAAAAACGTGCTCACAGTCTGCTTACCAAAAAGCGAGCATCATAAGCATGTAGTGAAATGCAGAGGGTCACAGATGAATAAGGCTCTCCAATCTTGATAGAGTAACAACCGAAGTGTCCGATAATTTCAACATCAAAGGAACTTCCAGGATTTGGATATCATATATGCAGACCTCAGCAGGAGATGTTAAACCCATACAGAAAGAAAGGCAGCATAGTGAAGCCCGTAAGGTCAAATAAAATGTATTTAAAATTCTACTTACAGGGTAAAAAGATCATCAAGGCAAAAAAGTATAATCCGCGGTTCTTAGCGTGCTCACATTGGTCAGCCTGACATGTTTCATCCAACAGGATATCATCAGAGGCGTCTCCTGCTGAGGTCTGCATATATGATATCCAAATCCTGGAAGTTCTTTTGATGTTGAAATTATCTGACACTTCGGTTGTTACTCTATCAAGATTGGAGAGCCTTATTCATCTGTGACCCTCTGCATTTCACTACATGCTTATGATGCTCGCTTTTTGGTAAGCAGACTGTGAGCACGTTTTTTGTGGTGGTGTGTTATCTGTTCACACTGAAGTCTTTGGTGGTGGAGTTCTTCAATTTCCTGCATCCATTTCTTTCGTCATGAATTATATGGACTGATTTTCACTTTGAAGCGCTGCATTTTTGGTTTTATACGTTTT
Organism: Rana muscosa; assembly: GCA_029206835.1. Taxonomy (NCBI): domain Eukaryota; kingdom Metazoa; phylum Chordata; class Amphibia; order Anura; family Ranidae; genus Rana; species Rana muscosa. The sequence goes on along the minus strand of CM055118.1, from coordinate 526,664,868 downwards.
GAGTTTGCTTTATCCACAGACTGTGCACGCTGCTTTATATATTTATATATTTTTTGTTGTTAGCGCAAGTATTTATTCACCCTGTATACCATCTGTAATTTCAAAGCCATTGTATCTAATTTTTAGGGACTTATTAGTCACAGGAATAGTACCACTGGATTGGCGCAGGGCCAATGTGGTGACTATATTGAAAAAGGGAACAAAGTCTTTACCAAGTAACTACAGACCTGTTAGTTTAACTTCTATAGTTGGGAAGATACTGGAGAGATTAATTAAAGACCACATAGACAAGTTCTTGCTGGAAAAAAATATTTTAAGCAACAAAAAACATGGATTCATGAAAGACAGAAGTTGTCAGACAAACCTGATTTATTTTTATGAAGAGGTAAGTAAAACCTTGGACAGAGCGGTGGCAGTGGATGTGGTATACTTGAATTTTGGAAAAGCGTTCGATACAGTTCCCCACACACGGCTCATGTGTAAGGTAAAGTCTACAGGATTGGAAATATCATTTTGTAAATGGATAGAAAACTGGCTAAAAGACAGAATTCAGAGAGTAGTGGTTAATGATTCTCACTCTGAATGGTCTAAGGTTATCAGTGGTGTACCCCAAGGTTCAGTGTTGGGACCCTTACTTTTTAATATCTTTATAAATGATATTGGGTCTGAGATCAAAAGTAACATTTCTGTATTTGCAGATGACACCAAGCTATGCAGTGGAATAACATCCTTACAGGATGTCACCAATTTACAAGCCAAGCTCAATGCTCTGTCTAATTGGGCGACTATGTGGCAGATGAGGTTTAATGTTGATAAATGTAAAGTTATGCACTTGGGGCTAAGAATATGAATGCATCATACATACTAGGGGGAGTACAACTGGGGGGATCCGTAGTGGAGAAGGATCTGGGGGTTTTGGTAGATCATAGGCTCAATAATGGCATGCAATGCCAAGCTGTGGTTTCCAAAGCGAGCAAAGTCCTTTCTTGTATTAAGAGAAGTATGGACTCCAGCGAGAGAGATATCATTTTGCCCCTGTACAAATCATTAGTAAGACCTCATCTGGAATATGCAGTTCAGTTTTGGGCCCCAGTTCTCAAAAAGGATATTGGGGAACTGGAGAAAGTGCAGAGAAGGGCAACCAAACTGATAAGAGGCATGGAGGAGCTCAGCTATGAGGAAAGATTAGAGGAACTGAATTTATTCACTCTTGAGAAGAGGAGATTAAGGGGGGATATGATCAATATGTACAAATATATAAGGGGTCCATATTGTGAACTTGGTGTTGAGTTATTCACTTTACGGTCAACACAAAGGACAAGGGGGCACTCTTTATGTCTAGAGGAAAAGAGATTTCACCTCCAAATATGGAAAGGTTTCTTCACAGTAAGAGCTGTGAAAATGTGGAATAGACTCCCTGCAGAGGTGGTTCTGGCCATCTCAGTAGAATGCTTTAAGAAAGGCCTTAATTCGTACTTAAATGTACATAATATAACTGGGTACTGACATTTATAGGTAAAGTTGATTCGGGGAATATCAGATTGTTTCTCTGGGGATCAGGAAGGAATTTTTTCCCCTGCTGTAGCAAATTGGATCATGCTCTGCTGGGGTTTTTCGCCTTCCTCTTGATCAACTGTGGGTATAGAATTGGGTATATGGGATTGTACGATATTATTATTAAATTTTTTTAAGGTTGAACTGGATGAACGTGTGTCTTTTTTCAACCTGACTAACTATGTATCTATGTAACTATGTAACTATGTATAGTCAGTATTTCTTATATGGTATATACAAATACTGATTATACTGTACATTGTTTATGTCTGTATGTTAGGCCTCAAGAAGGGGGAAGCAATTTCCACTAAACGCATTGGCTCGATCTGTACATGTATTCCTTACTATAAACAATTATGTTCTTCATTAAACTTTCCTTATTCTGGACACTGGGCACTCATCTCTGCCTTCTCAATTATGTTCTTAGGACAAAGCATCACCTCTGTCGCATCAGTAAGGTAGCAGCCCATATCTCTAAAGAGAGATAAACACCCATGGAACCACCTAATATCTACCAAGAACCATTCTACTGGTCCAAGCGTGGTCTCTAGCTCAAACTAATTATACTTCTGAGGGCACAGACTTGTTCTGAGAAATATGTCAAGAAAAGTACCACTCTCCTATTATCTTTTGATATTCAGCATATTCTGGAAGAAAGAAGTATTGCTCTCCTCGGGATATATTAGCTGGATAAAGGAGAGATAAATTATTGAATTTGTGTACCCTAAAAATAACATTAGTGGTTTTTTTTACTGATAAACAGTTACAGAAATATTTTGTGACATAAAAAAATTGAACTACCGCTATCTTATTTTTCCAGGTGTCTGCTTACAGAAAATATATAATGGTTGGGGGCTTTGCCTAATCTGCAGGTCTAATTTTCTATTTTTTTTAAATGTGTGCAAAATACACAAAAATGCCCCTGGCAACGAAAGGGTTAAAGTCCTGCATGGTGTAATGATTCTTAAATATTTTGATACTAATTTTTAGGATCTTTATTATTCTGTTATTCTTTGAACATGACCAACCCTGTGAAAGGTGTTATTGAATGCATGCTATGTCAAAAGAATTAAAATGAATGCGAATGCACCCCAGGGTGTCCCAAATCACACTTGACTTTTTTTAATGTATTATTACATATGTCATGGTCACCTAGGAGAGCAATTACATATTTGATATATTCTTGGCAATCAAAGCATTCCATTCAATCTGTCTAGGAATCATACAGAGCAATGCAATCTCACAGCTACATAGCAGGCCCTCTCTGGTGCCATATGGTACTTTTAGTGCTCCTACCCACGACATTGACATTTCACTATAGCCTGCAAAGATGCTGTGCACATACTGACTTTTCTAAGAGCGAGTATTTGTATATGGATAGGCACACCTACCATGGCAAAAACTGTAATCTAAACTCAAAAACCTTTAAGATATTGCAGCTTACCAATCCTTATATCTGATGGTTGTAGTCGTTTTCCTTTTCTAGACACTTCCTGGATCAGTGTGGCTCCGCTTCACTGGAGGAGCCACAGAGAGACACCTTTAGACAGCAGCATTGTCACCCTGTGGACAGCGTAGTGTTAAAGGGGCCATAGATGGATCGAAATTTGACTGATTCATCAGGGAACAGCAAAATTTTGATTAATTTGTGGCCGTCTCCATTTGACAGAATTTGATCATTAGTGGAAAACTTCCACTGTCAGAAATACGATGTCCCAATGGGGGCTTTAGAAATCTGTTAATTTTATTAGTTTTTTTCTCTTTAGATACAACAACAAATTTAAATGGACTCAACCAACAAATTAAAGCTGAAACCCTAGCTAACACTTTTAAAGCAGGCCCAACAACTTTATTTTCCTTTTAGGATATACAGTAAATAAATAAAAGCTGGCCAGTGTACGTACCCCTGTCAGTGGTAAATACTGTATATACTCAAGTATAAGCCGAGATTTTCAGCCCTTTTTTTGGGGCTGAAAGTCCCCCCCCCTCGGCTTATACTCGAGTCAGCGAAATTGAACATTGTAAATTGTACCTGAAGGCTGCGGCATCCATCGTTTAAAACTCGTGGTCTCTTCCTGGTCCCTTCCATGATAGGCGGAACTGTGTCTGCTGAGAATCGCCTATCACGAACGTTCTCTCATCCTCAGTTTCCCAACAGACGTCCGTGATTGGCGGAAACTGAACACAGTGTCTGCTGGGATGGGTGAGGATGAGAGAACGTTCGTGATAGGCGATTCTCAGCAGACACAGTTCCGCCTATCACGGAAGAGACCAGGAAGAGACCGCAAGTTTTAAACAATGGGTGCCGCAGCCTTCAGGTAAAATTTACAATTTACAATGTTCAATTTTAATTCTAGGAGCATGGGCACAGTGAGGATGGGCACATGTGAGGATGGGCACATGTGAGGATGGGAACAGTGAGGATGGGAACAGTAAGGTGGCAATGGGCTTAGTGAAGTTGCAATGGGCACAGTGAGGCGTGCAAATGGGCATTGTTGACCCTTGGCTTATACTCGAGTCAGTAAGTTTTCCCAGGTTTTCGTGGTAACATTAGGTACCTCGGCTTATACTCGGGTCAGCTTATACTCGAGTATATACGGTAGTTTGTCTCAACCCCTTAACTGCTACTTTTCCCGAACAGCTTGGTCTAAAGGAAGTTAAAAAAGACTTACTGGCTGGATCACCAGATGTAATAAAGATAAAAAGTCTAAAAAAGAAAACGAATGCAGCCACTACAACTAAGAGGAAAAACAACAAAATAATATTGCGCTTGTGTGAATGATAACAAAATAGCTGCAACATATATTGTGAGATATGACACAACAAAATAGTAATGAAAAAAGGTGATAAGTTGCGCTCAAAAATCAATACATAACATGAACATAATAATCCAAAAAGTGCTCGTATAAGTCCATTCAGCACCAGAGGCTGAGTGAAGGGAAACAGTTAATTAGAAGAACGAACAGCAATCTAAGGTGCTTATGCATAGTAAAATCCAAAAGGAATCCTACACCTTGTGATGTCACCAACAGTAAACTCAGGATGTGCTTTTACCCCAAATAATGGACCCTCTATTATGGAAGGTCACATAGGCATTTGGATCTCCCAGCTGTAACATATCCAAGGAAGATACAGTGCGGGTGGTGTGCGCCTCACAAGCCGTTCCTCCTGCACTAAGCTCAGATCATTCGGATAACCCAGTGATACCAAAAATAAACAAGGGACTCCAATAGTGTAAAAACCTTCATACAGGTGTTTATTTAAATGGTAATGCACTTGAACAAGTGTCCAAAGACAGTGCACAGAATATTAAAAACAGCAGCAAACGGTACCGATAAAACAAATGCGATGACAGGCCTGTGTATCCTCTGCCCGACCTGTTTCATCGCAAATGGACTTCTTTTCCGGGGCATGAGGAACACTTCCTGTCACCACAATAAGTATCCAATACAGCCAGCTAAGCCTCGTTCTCATCAACAAACTTGCGGTTCAAAGATTCGTGACCAAGCCTCACTTTGAGTGCACCAAAGCAACTCCAAGCCTGGCTGTGACCAGACACAGAGCAGTGTGTAATGCTAATCACACCGGACATGATGTCCCTGTGACTCTGGTGTCCCCATAGATTAAAAAAAATGATGATAAAAAATGGATAATGTACTATTAAAATAACAAAATAAATACAAATATAAGTAATGGAGTAGTAAAGTAATATTTTGTGTTATGAACACCATGTACTCACTAAAAAACAAAAACAATTACCCTTCCTTAAAGGGGACATAACACTAAATAAATTCAAGAGTTATACCAAAAAAAGTTAAATACATAGCAATATGTAGTGGACTACAGTGGACTTTATTTGAAGACAACCACTATTGGGGTCATGTGTAAGCATGCACCACTCCATGGTCATTGACGGAGCACTGCTTAGTTTTTAAAAATACAGGGGCTTGATTTACTAAAGGCAAATAGGCTGTACACTTTCAGGGGAATTTGTCCCAGAGCTTAGTGAATGCATTGAATTTTCAATTTACCAAATTACCGTATATACTTGAGTATAAGCCTACCCGAATATAAGCCGAGGCACCTAATTTTACCACAAAAAACTGGGAAAACGTATTGACTCGAGTATAAGCCTAGGGTGTCCATGTGCATGCCTCACTGTGCCTCACTTTGCCTCACTGTGTACATGTGCATGCCTCACTGTGTCCATGCCTCACTGTGTCCATGCCTCACTGTGCCCATGCCTCACTGTGTCCAAGACTAGACTGACGTTTAACATGGGAGTCTAGGGAAGGAGTGCCCGGATTTGAAAAATCAGTGTTCCCCAGCCGTAGGTCCCCCAGACAACAAACTTTGCACACTTGTAGAGAAGAAATTATTGGGCTACGTGTGTGCCAAGTTTGGGTTCCAGGGGACCAACAACCCGCCAGTACCGGGTCCGCAAAATCTGGGTGATCAGGCGCAAAAAGGTGACTCGAGTATAAGCCGAGGGGGGCCTTTTCAGCACAAAAAAATGTGCTGAAAAACTCGGCTTATACTCGAGTATATACGGTACATGCAAGAAAAACAACAAAACGGCATCTTTGCTAACACATGGTTGGATGATGGAGCATCACAGCATTCACTAAGTTATGGGGCAAAGTGCAACTTCCTTTGCAATGTTAACATCCTATTTGACTTTAGTAAATTAACCCCCAGTGAGTTAACATTGTTACCATAAGACAGGAAGAGTTTTACTGTCAGGATCGCCAGGTGAAAATAAAGGTAAAATATGCTAGCAAAAAAAGAGAATAATGCAGCCACCACATCTAACCACAGGGAAGATGCAATATTTATCAATTTTGTTCTTGGGTTTATATACTGTATTGCCTAAAAAAAATTTGTGTTAATACTCTTTTTTTTTTTTTTTTGCCCATAAGCAAAAATATAATCATTATGAATGTTTCTTATAAGAGATGGGGGGTCACCTGACTTCTATATGCATTCTGTAAATACAGTGGACTGTCACAGATGGTAGTACCCCGTTTTATATCCATACAAGTATATTTCTTTGATGTAAAGGGCTTTAGCAGTAAAACTATTTGCATTCAATGATCTTTTTTTTCTTTTGACATTGCCAACTGAATTTTTATACATATCCACCAAAGAAATACAATGTTACTCTTCACAATTGCTAGACTTTATTATGGGATGTAAGAAGTCATGATAAACCACCTGCCAGCAGCTTAATAGAAACAGCTCCCCGGAGTTCGCTTTGAAAATTTCTTCTCTCTTCTCAACCATCACAAAATGCAAGTTATTATAAGTAACCTATTCTACAGAGCTTCAGACCAAGGCTATTATCTTGTATCATTATTGTGCTCCTGCATTAATGTATATTGTATTTCTACGCTGGTATTGGTGTTTTTTTTTTCAAACGTAGCGTTTGTCTGTAGAGTGATATTTTGTGCTGTTGCATGTTCTAAATAGAGCTATACTACACAATATTAAGTAAATAAGTTCTGCACATTTGTACTGTATAGATTTTTTTTAAGTGGAAGAAAAGTCTAATGCTATCCATTCCTAAAATTTTCCTACCACTCTCCTCCTACATATCCTGCCTAACCTGTATAAAAAAGATGTGTATACTTACCTATTTTAATCTGCTTTGTTCCTATCACATGATCCTGCAGCTCTGGCTCAGAGAGTGTATGACAATGGCTGGGGATTGCGAGAGACACAACATCACCTATAGGCTCCCATAGCCCAGCTGTTGCTGGCGCTCCCTCCTCTCCCCTGCAGCAGCTGTTCACAGACTTGCAGGCTCATATGACCAGACTGGAGTGGATTAAAATAGTTAAGTATGTAGATCTTTTTTTTTTAAACAAGTTAGGCAGGATAGAAAGTAATAGGGAGAGGGAACATTTTTAGCAATAGATAGTGTTAGTCCTTTCTTCCAGTAATCCAAGTTTAGGGATAAAGACCAATGATTCTTATGTTATTTTTCTGCTTTAAATATATTAAAGCAGAAGTCCAGGCACACATATTTTTGCAGGTTTTGAAATGTAAATAAATGCTACCTGTCCTCAATTTTAATATGTTGCCAGATCGCTTAACAGTACAGGGGGTCCCAGAGTTATGAAGATCCGAGTTGCGAACGACTCCTACTTACGAACGGGGTGTTAGTGAGGAGCTCCAAGAATCCTGCACTCCATCCTTAGCCATCTGTGCACATAAACGCTTAAAAACAACCTAATTACCTGCCTTCCTGTTCCTCTCTATACCCTGCTGTGTCCTGTGCCTGTATTGCGGCCGTGGCCTAGTGTGGCCTAATGAAGCCTGCAGATCCCCACTCTTTCCTGCGCCGCTGCCCCGCAGAGGTGCACCGCGGCCGGCCTGGCCTGGACTCGGATGTGCGGACACTGCTGCTCTCACCTGCCTCACCAGCCATCATTCTCCCTGCTATGATCTGGTGAGCTGCCCGGGAGAGACTGCCTTTGTGGGCTGCTTGAGGTGTCCTGGAGCCCAGCATCTTTACATCCTTCTGCCTGTCTCGCAACGCTCTGGGCCTTCCCTGCCTTGTACTCCCAGCCAGCCACCCTCACTGGACTGCAGATGCATCAGAAGCTCCCTGAAAGCTGGTGAGATTACATACTGTACTGTTCTCTGTGCCCACTACTACAGATTATGCCCTGTACAGTACTTGTACCACACACGATTGAATGAGAGCTCTACATAGGCAGGTGACATGAGCTCATGCTGGAACACAGGGATAGAATGTACAGTACATTCTATCCCTGTGTCCCAGCATGAGCTCATGTCACCTGCCTATGTGGAGCTCTCATTCAATCGTGTGTGTTTTTTATACAGTACTGTACAGAAGTTGCTTGATCCTGAATGTAACTACTGTATCCTTCTGGGTCTCTTTTAGCCCTGTTTTTGTACTGTTCCGACTTACAAACAAATTCAACTTAAGAACAAACCTACAGTCCCTAACTTGTTCGTAACCTGGGGACCACATGTATGTTAAAATCAATATTTTTTATCTGTTTACACAGTACAGTTCCCACTGTCTGGCCTACTCTGTATATAAGACCTGTAGGCAGGCATGTACTGGCCACCAGGACTACAAGGAGTTTCCCGGTGGGCCGATGGCTCAGTGGGCCTGTTTCAGTGATGGCGGAGGTAGAGCGGGTGGGGACTACCAAACCCTGTCCACCAATAAGCTAATCTCCCACTGTGCAGCTGTTTAGAAAAAACTTCTCTGGGCCCCCTATGTTCAATGGGGACCAGGGGACAGAAAGCGGACTATTTCATCACTTTCGGCTTTGGGCAGATTAATCCGCAGCAGCGCACTACACAGTTGAAGTCTGGCCTGTGCTATATCAGTACACTGGAGCTGGCCGGGAGCGCTGCTGCTGATTATGCGTGTTTGCAAAATTAAAGTGGGCTGGTCTGGATGAAGTCCAGGGCCAAATTTTTGTCCCAGTCCAGCCCTGCCTGAGGGTCTCATAGACTTCATTGCTAGTGTTGTTTTTCTGCCCCCTTAGCCATTCCCAGAACTCCATGTATTCTGTGAATGGTTCTCAAAACACACTGTGGTTTGTGAATGGCCAAGTAGAGAAGGGGCAGAAAATCTACACTCAGGTCTTACATGCTGTACTTTCTCCTGTAATATCCAAGAGAAAGAAAAGTATTGATTTATTGACGGTTAAGCGATCCAGCATTGTATAACAAATGAGTACAATTATAAAATTTTACACATCAAAAAATATAAAAAATTGCTGTACCCGGAGTTGGATTTCAAATAAAGTTGGATTGTGTGATGGACCTGAAAGTGAACTAATACAAAAAAAAACATTCCCTAAATATTTGACTAGCTTGCTCCCATGAATTATTTAATGGTAATAGAAGCATTTACATATTACTTATGTTATCAAAATTGGTGCTCGGCAGAGGCGTCGCTGGGGGGGTGCTATTGGGGCTATAGCCCCGAATCTGGAGCACATAGCCCCGAGTCTCTTGCTGCAGGGTCCCTGCCTAACCAGCGGGCCACAGCTGTGGGGGGGTGTGACATGGCTGCCGAGCAGTATGGCTGCATAATCCGCTGCTGCTCCGCTTCATAGGGTAAAAAACCCGGCTCTCTGCATCTCATCCCACCGATTCTGTCTCTCCTAGGGAGGAGAAGATCCCTGCACACCAGCGCACTATGACCCAGTGGCAACTGCAGACATCGGGTCCCCACCGCCTCACAGATTTCTTCATGAAGCTGCCACACACAGCAGTCCGAGATGGTGCCGTGGAGAACGGCCGCACTGCCTCACCAAACCCACTGCCCAGAGACTCTGTCACGGACTCAGACTCTGATATTGATGAGTCCACAGCTTAAGCCTCCCTCTCCTCCTCATCTGACAGAGGTAAGAGAGCTGCAGTCTCCCCAGCCTCATCACCCACTAAGCTGCCCTCAGCCAAAAAGCAGCACTGGACTTCACTACCAGCACGGCCCACTGACCATGAGAAGAACAACACTGACTCCCTCTCTGCCTTCCCTGCAGCAGATGTCCCAGCCACAGAGGCTACTCTAAAAGAGAGGAGAGAAGTGAGAGAATCCACATCAGTTGGCACGTGTCAACCCACATTTGGTGGCAGGTGACGTGGCAAGGGACAATCCAAATCAGGTGGCAGGTAACGTGGCAAGTGACAATCTGCAAATGGTGGCAGGTGACGTGGCGAGTGACATTCTGCAAATTATGACAGGTGACGTCGCAAATGACAATCTGCAAATGTTGGCAGGTGACGTGGCAAGTGACAATCTGAAAATGGTGACAGGTGATGTGGCAAGTGACAATGTGCATCAGGTGGCAGGTGACGTGGCAAGTGACAATTTGAAAATAGTGGCAGGTGACTTGGCAAGTGACAATCCACATCAGGTGGGAACTGACAATCTACATCTGGTGCCAGGTGACAGTGGCAAGTGACAATCCACATCTGGTGGCAGGCGATATGGCAAGTAAAAATCCACATATAGTGGCAGACGACGGTGGCAAGTAAAAAGCTGCATCTGGTGACAGGCGACGGTGGCAAGTAACAAGTTGCATCTGGTGACAGGCGACGGTGGCAAGTGACAAGCTGCATCTGGTGACAGGCGACATGGCAAGTGACACGCTGCATCTGGTGACAGGCGACGATGACAAGTAACACGCTGCATCTGGTGGCAGGAGATGTGGCAAGTGACATGCTCAGGGCTCCCATTGATTCTGCGTTAGGGTGAGTTGAACCACTTCATTATATATTAGAATGTAACAATAGAAACAATGCGCTTCAATCACCCGGACACCATATCAACCATGGTGCCATGATGATGAAGCGCCAACATCAGCCATTGTCCGTGAAAAATAGCTCACCACTGGCGGCCCCCCCCCCCCCCAGGCCTGCAAAAAGGTTGATGACCTCTGCTATGGGCTCTAGCCCCAGATCTTTTGCAGACCTAGCAACGCCCCTGGTGCTCTGGACCTTTTTCTGCTGCTTGCAAAGCATTGGCCATGAGATTTCCATTGAAGGGGACAAAGTGCTTCAGTAGTGCCTGAAGCTCAGCTTGAACTCTTAAGTATCCCTCCAGTAAAGGTCATAAGACCAATATTCCAGTATATGATACCATGATCAGAAGTGTAGGGAACCCCAAACACCATATGATTGAATACAAACTGAATTGCATATATGTATGCAAATTTCAAATCGGAGCATGGTGACTAGATACAAAGGCTAGTAGAAAATGTTCTGGTTGTTTATTAGACTAGAAAGCAAATGAGGATGTCTATTGACAACTTCCAGTTATTCTATTAAGAGCACTTTTGGAAAAATTTAAAAGACAAACCAGAAGAGACCATAGTTAACAATATGCAGTTTACATTTGAAATTGTCACAATATTGGCCTTATTAGTATAGTGGGCTCCTAAAAGAAAAAAAATCTAATTTTAGTTACAAACCATTTGAAGAAAACTGGGTTACGTAGAGGTCAGTAACTGGAGAGGTCAGCAATTGATCAAAACATTGGCCCAATTACTATAGGTAGCCTCCTACAAGAATTTTTTTTTAATAATTTAAGGAAAACTGTGTTATGGAAAGGTCACTAACATTTACGATTAAGCTCAATGTGGGTGAAACATGTCAGAAGGGGGTGACCGATGGACGGGGATTACAGCTAAAGCCTGTCTTTCCTTTATCTCACACTGGAGTTGAATACAGTGTGCGGCAATACCTGTATGCTATATTACGAAGAGGTCATTTGTATCTTAGTCCATGGTACCTCCGCTGTTACTCTTCTTTCTAAACACGACTTCTTTCAAAACCCCTACTAATGACCCCCAATCCACCCCTGCGGTATCCTGCCCACCTTCCTAGTTACACAGACCTTAAGGGCTGGTTCACACTAGAGATTGCACAGGAATGCACTGCATGTTCCTGTACAATTCACATGCATTTCAGTGCGGTGTGATATGAGCCAATTCATTCTGAATGGGCTCAAATCGCACTGCACCGCACCATAACTAGTGCATGCACTACTTTTGGAAATGCACTGCAACCAGATCAAAAGTACCATGCCATCTTGAGCAGGCAAACGCACTGTGTTTGTGACCTGTATCTGGGGTGTTGTTCACTTAACATTGACACACTCTGCAGATCGCAACTGCAGTGTGTTTTGAAAGCAATGCAGGAAACGCACCCCGTTCTGATGTAAAGGGGCAGTTAAGAGAAAAAAATACAAAATAATGGCTGCTCAAAATCCACAAGCCCTTCTTTCCAACACTTTATTTTATTTGTACCAGCTTTCAAAATAATAAATGCATAAATATAGAGTTTGGATAAAACGTTTAGTATAGTACAGAATCTTTGGAACCTAAATATTTGCTTTTTTATATAAAAAAAATAATATTAAGAATAACTGATGGTGATAAGATGAAATGCAGAGGAAAGAGGGACAGAGTGATTTGGTTCCAAAATGAGACAATTCCCCCATGTGAGGGACAGGTTGAAGCTATGAACCAGCACCATCAACCATCTTAAAAACTCTTATGCCGCGTACACACGGTCGGAATTTCTGTTCGATGTGAGCTTGTTGTCGGAAAATCCGACCATGTGTAGGCTCCATCAGACATTTGCTGTTGGAATTTCCGACAACAAATGTTTGAGAGCTGGTTCTCAAATTTTCCGACAACAAAACTTGTTGTCGGAAATTCTGAGCGTGTGTACACAATTCCAACGCACAAAATTCCACGCATGCTCGGAATCAAGCAGAAGAGCCGCACTGGCTATTGAACTTAATTTTCTCGGCTTGTCGTACGTGTTGTACGTCACCGTGTTCTTGACGTTCGCAACTTCCGACAACATTTGTGTGACTGTTTGTATGCAAGACAAGTTTGAGCCAACATCCGTCGTAAAAAAAATCCACAGTTTTGTTGTCGGAATGTCCGATCGTGTGTACGCAGCATTAATGTTTTTCTCTGCTCTTATGAGAAAGGGAGGAGCTGCGTGCCAAACATGAGGCCTGTACTGTAATGAACACTGAACGGGAAGTGTGGCAAAAGAAGAAAAAAAGATTATGGAAAATGATAGCTAACCCCTTAGAGCCGGTTCACATAGGGGCGACTCGTCAGGCGACTCAGCCACCTGACAAGTCGCGCTCCACTCTATTCAATGGAACCGTTCTAATAGGAGCGACGCAAGCCGCTCCGACTTAGAAAAAGGTCCTTGTACGACTTTGGGGGCGACTCAGGGCGACTTGCATTGACTTCAATACAGAAGTAATTTTGCAAGTCACCTCTCAAGTCGTCTTGAGATTGCCTTGCCGAATCGCCCCCAAAGTCGTGCCCCAGTGTGAACCGGCTCTTAGCCCAGGTTCACACTGGGGCTGCGGGAGTGAAGCCGTGCGAGTTCAGCTAAACTAGCACAATTTCACTCCTGCCTGTCAGTCCCGATTTCAGCTCGATTACAGAGACATCTGACACAGATGTCAATGTATATCACGTCTGAAATCGCAAAAAGTAGTACAGAAACGACTTTTTGAAATCGCTGCAGCGCCGCAGATGCGTCGTCGCACCGATTAGGACGGTGCCATTGCCCGCAATTTGCGGCAAATTTCGCAGATTTGACATGCGATTTGACATGTCAAATCGCATGTTAAATTGCACCAGTGTGAACCAGGGCTTAGGGTGTTTTTTTTTTTGTTCTGTAGTAAGGATGGTAACATATTGCAACTACTCTTGCCTATTATTCAACAAAGCTGCCCAACACATTAAGGGATGATTGGAAAATTGGAAGATTAAGGCCAATCTTGATCATGTTGAGATTTGCATTTAACTCTAGTTAGTAAAAACTAAGTAGTGTAGGAGGCCTGTGTTCTGGTTCTCCCCATGCAAACATGGAGATAAAACATAGGTTCACTGGCCTATGAGAGTAATGGTGTGCTTGTGTTTGGACATTTGATAATTGTCAAATTATGAATCCGTCTGGAGTGCATAGAGAAAAAAATAATACCACCTTGACAACAGCATACCTCATACACTAGTTTTCTGTTTTATAACCTTTAAAATAAATATTTGTGAATGCAATCAGTTTTTCTTTTCCTTTTCTTTTTTTGCTTGTGTTATAACTATAGTTTCCTTTTTAAAACCTATCATTTATACAGCACATTCCCATACAACAGGATGTGATTACTGTTACCTTGTTTCAAATCACATCTAATTACAGTATGTGGTGCACTCTACATCAGGCATTCCAGGGAAAGAAAGATGGAATTATCTAGGTACTTGCTCAGTAACAGCTTAGATTAAGTAGCAGTGCATATCTGCTAAATGGAGTCACTTCTGTGGCTTCCTCTTCCTTTAGTGCAGTAACAGGAAACAAGAGGCATTTGGATTGTAAAGATGGTAATTGTTTGCTGTTTTGTATTGATCCACCACTGATTTCTCATAATTGATTTCATCTTTTCCAATATTTAACGGTCAACTCCCAAAACTGCTCATCTGCCTCAAAATCAGATATTTATTGCAGTTTCCTCCTAGACAGGATGCAGGCGCTTTTCAGTTAGTCAATACGAGGAATACATTAAAACAGCTTGAAAGGTGCACAGGTGAGCGTGCATTGTTCTTCTTTCCAAAAAATGTGTTCAACTTCAAAACATCATTGGTCCTGTTAAAAAAAAAAAAAAAAAAAAAAAAAAAAACTTTGATACTATTTACCCAGATAACAAGATGTTTGTCTTCAGTTTTCATTTGGAACCCAGATAATAAAATCACAAAACAGAACTGTCAGGGAAAACATGTACCGTAATATAATTTTAAAGGTAATTCATTTTTCCAAATGTAATTTCTTACCTTTGAGCATCAGGGTATGCTAGAAGTACTAGAAAGTGGACTATGATTTTTCTCAACTGCTAGTGATAAGGTCGAGGGACTGGTCTGATCATGACTCTGGTCTGGCCACATTTTGAATATGCAGTCTAGTTCTGGTCACCACTCTTCAGGAGAATGGAACTGGAAGTCCAGAGAAGGACAACAAAGCTAATAAGGAGACTGGAGATCCTCAGTTATGAGGAGTGACTACAAGCATTAAACGTATTCTCCCTTGAGAAAAGACGCTTGAGAGGAGATATGATAGCGATATACAAATACCTCAGTGGTAATTCCAGCAAAGGGAAAAAAATATTAAATTTCAGGGAGCTTAAGGAGACATACAGCCATTCAATGAAATTGGAAGAGAAGCAGTTTAACCTAAGCTGTGTAGGGGGTTCTTTACTGTCAGAGCAGCAAGGATGTGGAATGCCCTTCCACAATCAGGGATGTAAGCTGAACATGCCGATAGTTTAAAAAAAAGCTTGTGTGGGCATCTTAATGAATGCAATATACAGGAATATGGCAGTTGGCACTGACATACACATACAGGTTGAACTGAATGGACGGATGTCTTTCTTTCTCGTACATCACGGGACACAGAGCGACATAGTCATTACTAATGGGTTATATAGTTACCGTCAGGTGCTGGCACTGGCAACTTCCAAAACCGGAAGTACCCTCCCCTATATAAGCCCCTCCCATCCGGGAGCACCTCAGTTTTTTGCCAGTGTCTAAGGTGTTGGCCAAGAAGAAACATGTGTTTTTCACTGAGCTTGCGTACAGGTTCTTTTGGGCCTCAGTAAGCTATTCCGGATCCGACCAAAAAAGCTTCATAGCTAAACGGTCGGTACCCGGGCCTTGCAGAGAAGAGCAAGGTTCTGCCTGTAATGCTTCTCTTAGGAGAGCTGGACCCTGGGATCCAGAGCTCTGGTCATACCCACGACCAAGATGTTTTCTGTGCAGGGTGCTATACAGGTCCAGGGGAGTGGAATCCTTGGGAACCCGGTCCCTGAAGGTTTGATTACAATGCCTGCCGTGATAGGTGAAGTTTGGGCTTTTGTGGACCAAACAAAGTCCTGCGGCGGGGAACAGGTAAGTGGGGGCCCCCAGGAACTTGGTTCTATTGGGGGACCCCCAAGCCTAATTTGTCTTTCTGTCTGTTACCTAACGGTATTCCCGCTAATATCTGTGCATGCCTGTAACTACTAAAAAAAAAAATGTAATAATTTTTAATGGTGGTCAAGAAAAAAAAAAAAAGAATGTTTTTTTATATATGTTTAGTATATTAAACTGTGGTACCTGTGTTTGTCCACTAGAGGCCGCTGTGGAATGTTTTTCTTGTCATATGGACTAGTTTCTTCTCAGAGAGCAAAGTCCAGGCAGCTGGTGAGTTCTCCTACAGGAAACTGTTTCCTCTGCCATGTTGCAGTGTTCGTCTATCCCCCGGCCTGCGGCAAAGGGGGCCCTGGCTCCTGTCCCTGGTTTCCATGTTTGAAAATTAGCGCCGAGGCGCACGTGGCCGCGCGCGTGCGCGTGCACGCGCCTCTATATATAGAGGTGGCCGGAAAAAGGGGCGGGGCCTGGGGGATGACGCTCTGTGCGCGCCGCAGCGCTTCTGCGCATGTGCGGGCGTCCCAGCAGGTTTTTAAAAAGCCACATTATTGCAGTAAGCTGGCTATGAAGTACAGAGACAGAGCTGGCAACATTTAAAGGCATACAGCAAGCGGTTGATACAGGCATCCCCTAGAAAGGCACATTAGTAGACACCAATTGTGATATAGCAGCAATTGTGCTAGACTATTCTCAGTAAAAGTGGTGTATTACGGCTGGAATACCTCAGCTTTAGGCTTAGGAATATGCCGTCCAGAAGCTCCGGAACTGAATCTTCCAGGAAGCGAAGGGGGTCTCATCGGGCTCGGAGGATCTTGGGCATACTCCTGCTGCACCAGTCTCCCCTGAAGTTCAGAGGTAAGTGACCGTAGAGACCCCGCAGGGTACTTGGTACTGTGGCTGTCCTCAGTTCACCTGCTCCTGTGTTGTAACAGAGGAGGTTTTTTCCTCAGCTCTGGGAGGATTAGAGAGAGATTGTCAACATTTATCGCTGCCTCCCTGTCAGGGAAAGCACGCCCGATCTCCGTCTCCTCCTTCAGAGTGCCTGTTAGCAGAGCAACAGTCCCATACAGGGATCGACCTGCCTGAAGGGGATCAGGATGAGGTTGATTCTGTTATAGAGGAATCAACAGTGGGGGAACCTTTTCTCAGCATCTTAAGCTGAAAGATTATGGGTTCAGTCTCTGACTAACATGGTCCGATCAGCATTTAAAAATGCACCTTGCGGAACCATCAACCACTACTGTATCCTCGTTGGGGTCGCTAGAAGCCCCCAGACTGTTTGTTCTTTTCCACTTCACCCTTTACTGAAAGGGCTCATTTACCAGGATTGGGAACGTCCTGAGAAAATATTTATTCCCCCAAGAGATTTCCGGTGGTCTATCCCATGGAGGATAAGTTCATCAAAAAAAAAAAAAAAAAAAATGGAAGGTCCCTACAGTGGACGCAGCCATCTCTTGTATGTATAAATCACTGACATGTCCAGTGGATAATGTCCAAATGTTCAAGAACCCAATAGATAAAAGATTGGAGTCCTTATGAAAATCTGCTTGGTGATACAACCAGCAGTAGCAGCTATTGGGGTCTGCTAAGCAGTGAAGGATCAGTTGAAACAGGTCTTGAGGGACTTGACAGATCAGCAGGCTTTGCCCTAGCTGATCTACCTAGAGCCTTAGGCTTTGCGGTTGACGCCATAGAGGATTCAGTCCATCAGGCCTCCCGCCTTACGCTGTCTATAGTACATATGCGTAGGCTCCTATGGCTCAAAAACTGGTCTGCTGAAGCTCCCTGTAAAGAATGGCTGGTTAGCGTCCCATTTCATGGTGAACGCTTATTCAGGGAAAACCTGGACAAATATATCCAGAAAATTTCCAGCGGTAAAAATACGCTCTTGCCGGTTAAAAGCAGAGTTAGAGGTCCCTCTTTAAGAGGCCTGCTTCTCCAGTCCCTGGGGCATCGGCTGTGTAACAGTTCCGACGGCCTCCTCGGTCAAATCCCGGGGGTAAAAAACAGGGACAGTAGCAGGGTAATGAGAAACCCTGGGTCAGGGGAGGTACAAAACCTCCCCCAAAGTTAAATTCATTGAAGCCCCCACTCAGTCGGGTGGGGGGAGGACTCCAGTTGTTCGCAAGAGACCTGGCGGGACACGATCAAGACAGATAGGTGCTCTCCGCAGTAGGTTTGGGATACAGTTTGGAGTTAAAAGACTCTCCTCCTTCCCATTTTTGAGGTCAAACGTGCCAAGGGATCCCCGGAAGAGAGAGTCCCTCCTGTTGGCACTAGAACAACTATTGCTCCAAGGAGTAATTATGGAGGTTCCCCTGGAAGAATGAGGGTTCGGGTTTTACTCAAACCTCTTTACAGTCCCGAAGCAAACGCGGACGGGAGGCCCATATTAATTCTAAAAGGGCTATAAAAATTCCTGTATATCAGGACTTTCCGATGGAGTCGATCCGATCGGTGGCCACTGCCCTACAAGGGGAGGATTGGTTAGCCACGATCGACATCAAAGATGCTTATTTGCACATTCCCATCTTTCCAGTCCACCAAAAATTTCTACGCTTTGCAGTAGAAGAGCGCCATTTTCAGTTCAGAGCCTTACCCTTCGGTTTGGCCACAGCACCACGAGTGTTTACAAAAATTCTGGCCCTTTATTGGCCAATCTAAGAACACAAGGTGTAATGATAATGGCATATCTGGATGACTTGTTGCTGATAGACCACTCAGTGAAAAAACTAGACGTGGTCGTTCACAAGACGATCAAGTATCTGGAATCTCACGGTTGGATTATCAACCGAGACAAGTCAGCCCTAAAAACCAGTCAAAAGTCTGGAATACTTGGGGCTAAGGTTGGATTCAGGCCAGAGAAAAATATTCTTGCCTCGAGGAAAGGTGTTGTCTTTGAAAGATTTGATCCACTTAGTGGGTACAAAAAAGACAGCCGTCCATACGCCTGTATATGAGGCTGCTGGGAAAAATGGTGGCATCATTCGAAGCAGTACCCTACGGTCAATTCCATTCAAGGAATTTGCAAGGGGCCATACTGTCAGCCTGGAACAAAAAAGTTCAGGCCCTAGACTTACAATGTCCTTGTCCCCTTCCGTTCGCAAGAGCCTCCGTTGGTGGTTGGTTCCCCAGAATCTGGAAAAAAGGAAATCCTTCAGTCCGATTTCTTGGAAGGTGGTCACTACAGATGCCAGCCTTATAGGCTGGGGAGCAGTATTGGAGCAATAGTCTCTCCAGGGCAGATGGTCGGATGCAGAAAAGGCCCTGCCCATCAATCTCTTAGAGATACGAGCAGCCCGGTATGCCCTAGTAGCATGGACATCCAAACTCCAAGGGTCCCCTGTCAGAATTCAATCAGACAATGCCACAGCAGTGGCATATATCAATCATCAGGGGGGCACCAGGAGTCGTGCAGCCCAGAGGGAAGTAAATTACATCCTGAAATGGGCAGAAAAATATGTCCCAGCCATATCTGCGGTATTCATTCCAGGAGTGGAGAATTGGAAGGCGGACTTTCTAAGTCGCCAGCAATTAGGCCCAGAGGAAGGGTCCCTTCACCCCGAGGTTTTCTGGACAATATGTCAGCGGTGGGGAACATCGGATGTAGATCTTCTAGCATCCAGATTCAACGCAAAGGGGGACAGGTTTGTCTCTCGGACAAGGGATCCCCTAGCTTGCGGCTCGGATGCCCTAGTGTTCCCTTGGGATCAGTTCAAGCTGATATATGCATTCACACCGCCAATGGTTACCTCGATTACTCCGCAGAATCAGGGTAGAAAAGAAACCAGTGATTCCGGTGGCTCCAGCGTGGCCCCGAAGAGCGTGGTACGCGGAGATTGTAAAATTTCAGTGGGGAGTCCTTGGACTCTCCCACGTCGTCCGGCTTTCGCAAGGACCGATATACCACCCTTCCTTACCAGCCCTAGGTTTGACGGCCTGGCTATTGAAGCCCACATTCTAAAAAAGAGAGGGCTCTCTAATGCTGTGGTATCTACCATGATCAATGCCAGGAAGCCGGTATCCAGGCAGATCTACTATAGAATCTGGAAGGCGTACATCGCGTGGTGTGAGGCCAAGAAATGGCATCCACATAAGTACGTAATAGGTAGGATTCTGGACTTCCTACAATGGGCTGTAGATAGGAAGCTTGCCTTGAGTACTATCAAGGGTCAGATTTCGGCCTTGTCAATATTTTTTCAAAGGCCCTTGGCTTCGCATTCACTAGTCAAAGCCTTTATACAAGGAGTGATGCGTATTAGTCCTCCGGTTAATATTCCCATATGTCCATGGGATCTAAACTTGGTTCTGTCGGTTCTACAGAAACAACCATTTGAACCATTACAGCATATTTCCTTAGTGCTTCTCACCAGGAAATTGATTTTTCTAGTAGCCATTTGTTCGGCTAAAAGAGTATCGGAATTAGCAGCTATGTCCTGTAAGGAGCCATATCTGGTTATCCATAAGGGCAGAGTAGTGTTACGTCCTCATCCAGCCTTTCTTCCTAAGGTGGTATCGAGTTTTCATTTGAACCAAGATGTGGTTCTTCCTTCTTTTTTCCCCAAGCCTACTTCGGTAGAGGAAAAGTTATTGCATTCTTTGGATGTAGTAAGAGCAGTTAAAGCTTATCTAAAAGCCACTGCTCAGATTCGCAGAACGGATACTTTGTTTATTCTGCCGGAAGGCCCCAGAAAGGGTCAGGCAGCGTCAAAATCTACTTTAGCCAAGTGGATTCGACAGGTCATAATACAAGCCTATAGCTTGAGAAGTAGACCGCCTCCGTTCAAAGTTAGGGCGCACTCCACGAGAGCAGTTGGAACTTCATGGGCAGTGCATCACCAGGCCTCCCTGGCTCAAGTCTGTAAGGCCGCAACATGGTCTTCAGTACACACGTTTACTAGGTTCTACCAGGTGGACGTTAGAAGTCAGGAGGATGTCGCCTTTGGGCGCAGTGTGTTGCAGGCCGCAAAAGATCCTCATGTCTGATAGCGCTCAGCTTATATATGGTGTATCCCCCCCCTCATTTGGCATTGCTTTAGGACATCCCATTAGTAATGACTATGTCGCTCTGTGTCCCGTGATGTACGAGAAAGAAAATAGGATTTTTATAACAGCTTACCTGTAAAATCCTTTTCTTGGAGTACATCACGGGACACAGAGCTCCCGCCCCTCTTTGGGGACACTTATTGCTTTGCTACAAAACTGAGGTGCTCCCGGATGGGAGGGGCTTATATAGGGGAGGGTACTTCCGGTTTTGGAAGTTGCCAGTGCCAGCACCTGACGGTAACTATATAACCCATTAGTAATGACTATGTCGCTCTGTGTCCCGTGATGTACTCCAAGAAAAGGATTTTACAGGTAAGCTGTTATAAAAATCCTATTTTATTCAACCTTACTAATTATATAACTATGTAACTATGATGGGAAGAAGGTGTGACCTTGTATAACAATGTAACAATGTTTTCATGTTTACTTGAAGTAGGAACAATTCATCACATGTTGTTAACAATAACTTCTTTTTTTTCCAATATATATATATTTTTTTTTCAATTAAGAGCATAACAGACATAAACAATAAAAAAAGGACATAAGTTGCTGCATATATTACACAACATTGTAATATAATAAATTGTGATAGCATGAGTTATAGAAATTGTTCAGGCCTTGATAGCGTAGTCCAGCCTTCCACAAATGGGTTCAAACTGTAGAACTGGTAGGTCATCACGATAAACAATGGAACAGCCTATACAAACTTTAATTAGGGAAATAATATTAGAAAGGGGAAATTATAAATACAAGGTAACCATAGGATCAAGGATTATTGAAATATTGTTCTACACCAGCATAATGCTTAATTAAATGATCAAGTTTTTTCAGACAGTAGGATATAATAAAATTTTACATACTTTTAGCTAAGTGGAGGCTCTAGGGTGGGATAACCAGATTTTCTATTTTCTACTAAAGGTGGTGATGGAGTGGTTTTTGTAAGCCAGGATTAATTCAAATTGTGCTTGGGTATTCAGTCTGGTTATGACAGTAGATAGATTGGGTTCCAAAAGCTTTTCAGGGTTTTACAACTCCAGAGGGTGTGCAAAAGATTTGCAGTTTGCTCATTACACCTCCAACAAATGTCAGATGTGGATGGGTAGATTTTGGATAATTTATAAGGTGTTAGATACCACCTGTTAGCAATTTTTTGGGCGTTATCCCAGTGTTCGATACATGATGATGCTTTGTTAATTATTTGGAATGATTTTTTCCATTGGTCCCACGGGAAGTTTTGGTTTAAGTCTGTCTCCCATTTCATCATGTAGGCGTTTTTGTTGTTTGGTTGGGAGGATAGTATGTCATAAAAAAAAGAAATGCCTTTCTTAATTCTGTCTTTTTGGTGGGATAAATACTCCCAAATTATTGATGGTAATTCTATCTTGTTATCAGGATTGAAATCCTTTAATCGTTTACACTATCCAAGCTTACTCAAGATAACCTTTTTGTAATTAAAGGGTCAATTTACATGTAGTTGGTAACCCTGTTTGATCCAATTGTCTACCGATAGCCGAATTCTACAATAGTTGATAACTTCTGTAGGGAGACATATTTTGGATTTTTTTTGTTAACAATACCTTCTAATTTGCACATTAACAGATTCCTTCCTTGGCACATTAACAGATGCAACTAATTGATAAACGCCACCCTGTGTGTTCTGTGTCAAAAAGGCATGCTTCACAATTTCTTTTTCATGTAATATCTGCCTGGAGTTCTACTTTAATACTGATTCAGACCATTATCAATGCCCAGCCTTATATTTTTATACACAAAGCACATATTATAAAACTTCCATTAAAAAAAAGCAACAGCAATGCAGATGTGCAATACAAGGTAGTGGGGGGCAGAGACTCCAGCTCTCAATGTATTATTAGTTATATCGCTTATAACATTTTCTTTATTGAATCAATGAGTTCAACCCCTGATCTGTTTTTTTTTTTAATGATTCATCAAAATGCAGTATCTTCTAACAAGAAAGCAACAACTCTTTCCATTTAAACTTAGGAACAACTTTTTCCATTTAAGCTTATTTGTAATTTTGTTTCCTTATAAAATGATGGAGGAGGTTTAAGATGCTTGCAGGGTAATCATATTAAGATTTTTCAGTTACCATATAATCTACTGTTGGCCCTGGTGGCAACCTACATGTTCAAACACAAAGATTTAGCTGGGCAGCATATATATTAACCCAGCATTAGCATATTGTACATATTTGATCTTTGGACAACAGGTATTGATGCGCAAACATGTGTATATATATATATATATATATATATTTTTTTTTTTTTATTTAGTGACAGTGTGAGGCCCTACCACTGTGTAAAAGGAGGTATAAGTAACAAAGGGTTCACATGAATGCAGAGCAAGGGGCTCTGGAATATTGATTTTGAGAGGAGAAAATGGGTTTTTCGACTTTCTCCAGGTTTTGGTAATCCCAGATTGTTCTGAGGTTTGAAGAATTCAAAGAGCTTTCAGAGGGAAGACGTCTCCAACCCATTGTCCAGGTCATGCTGAAGACCAGCAGGGTGTGTGTACAGGTGTATACAGCTTTTATAATGACAGGCTTGAGCATAGTGCAGGGCTCCTGTTAGTAAACAGGTGTGCTCTACTCAGGAGATCATACTCTAGGACAGAGTCAGGTTCTGTTTCTAGAGGACTGAGCAAGTCCAGAGTAGAGTTGGACTGAACACCCCCCCCCCCCCCCAGTTTGGTTCGCACCAGAACTCTCAAACATCGCAAAAGTTTGGACCTGAACTCAGAACCCTATTAAAGTCTATGGGACCTGAACTTCTAAATATAGTGCCTGGGGGGTCCCCTTAGTTTGCCTGTAAGGTGGGGCATCTGTACCATGTATAGAACCTGCAGCAAAACTGACACTTATAAAAGAAAAAAAATTAAATTTAAAGCGGAGTTCCGCCGAAAAAAAATATAATAAAAGTCAGCAGCTAATATTAGGACACTTACCTGCCCATGGGGCCCACGATGTCAGCACCCGAAGCCGATCTGTCCCTCGGCTCTCCGGTGGAGGCGCCGCCAATTTCGGTAAGGGAATCAGGAAGTGAAGCCTTGCGGCTTCACTTCCTGGTTCCCTACTGCGCATGCACGAGTCACACTGCGCTATCTCACTGGTCCCTGCTGTCTTCTGGGACCTGTGTGTCTTCCAGAAGACAGTGGAGGGGCGGAGGAGGGACCAGACATGGCGTAGATTGCCGCGGATACTGCGGTGATCTATGCCCGGAAGTGGGAGCAAATACCTGTATTAGACATAGGGAGGGTTCCGAAAAGCGGAAGTTCCATTTTTGGATGGAACTCCGCTTTAAATTGATTTTCCCTGCAAGCTTTCTTTATTTTGTAAACAACAGCTTGAGGAGGATGAAGATGGTTTAGTAACCCAGTCCACCACCTCCTCGGCATGCTGTGGCTGGATAGCACGGGCAGCAATACTAAACAGAGACAAATGTGCCCTTGCTGAGGTCAGACCACGTCCACCTTTGCCTGTGGATACAGATACTGCTGGCCCCCTCATAGTGGCATGGGAACATCCTTGCAGACATGATGGGGGGGGGCTTTTTACTCAAATTGAATAGGTACTGGGAAATGTGAAATTGGATGCACTTTATTCAATGAAAAGTGGTGTTTGGTGTACTTTAAATTGAGGACTGACGCTGGTAGAAATGTAAAAACTATAAAAATAAAAAAAACACAAAAAAAAAACCCCAGGGGGAACAACAGCATCGCAGTCCGAAAAACTGAGGTTGACAATTAAAAAAGGGGGCAGGCACAGGACAAAAAAAACGAACCAACCAAAAAAACAAAAGGGGTATACAACACTGTATACAGCACTAAATGTTATGTAATGCTGTGTTAACCACTGCCTGCCGACAAATAACGTCGACAGGGTGGTTGCTTAACTCTGGGAGGACGTATAACGTCCTCCCAGAATCACGCTTCCGTGCGTCCCCTGGGGCGCGCACACGGGAGTCTCCGTGACCGCTGGGTCCAGAGGACCCGGCGCATCACGGATCATGGTAAATCGCCGCTGATAGCGGCCGTTTACCACGTGATGACGCCGGTTCCTCTCTACCCTCTCTGTACCGATCGGTACAGTGTGAGAGGAGAGAGGAGGGAGCGGATCATGTCAGCAGCACTGTGGGCTGGATCTGTGACAATTGCAGTCACAGATCCAGCCATCCATCTATCCCTGCTCAGCCATCCCTGTGCAATACTCTGCAATACCCTGTGCAATACCCTGCCAATACTCTGCAATACCCTGTGCAATACTCTGAAATACCCTGTGCAATACTCTGCAATACCCTGCAATACCCTGTGCAATACTCTGCAATACCCTGTGCATCACTCTGCAATACCCTGTGCAATACTCTGCAATACCTTGTGCAATACTCTGCAATACCCTGCCAATACTATGCAATACCCTGCCAATACTCTGCAATACCCTGTGCAATACTCTGCAATACCCTGCCAATACTATGCAATACCCTGCCAATACTCTGCAATACCCTGTGCAATACTCTGCAATACCCTGCAATACCCTGTGCAATACTCTGCAATACCCTGCAATACCCTGTGCAATACTCTGCAATACCCTGCAATACCCTGCCAATACTCTGCAATACCCTGCCAATACTATGCAATTTCCTGCCATACTCCGCAATACCCTGCCATACTCCGCAATACCCTGCCATACTCCACAATACCCTGCAATACCCCGCAATACACTGCAATACTCTGCAATACCCTGCAATACTCCGCAATACCCGGCAATACTCTGCAATACCCGGCAATACTCTGCAATACCCAGCAATACTCTGCAATAACCACTTCCCGCCCGCCGGCCGTCATATGACGTCCTTGACTTTGTGCGGGGATATCTAAATGATGGGTGCCGCTACAGGCATCATTCAGATATTAGCTTTTACAGCCGGCGATTCCCTACACCATAAGAACAATCATAGTGGCTGTTCCACCACTTGATCACTCTTACGGGAGGCGAGAGGGGATGTCCCCCCCCCGCCGCCCTCCGGTGCTTCTACCGACTCACCGTTATGATCAAAGCCAAGATTGTTTTTTTTTTCAGGCTTCCCAGCCTAGAGGTGGGATGTGGGGTCTTATTGACCCCATATATCACTGTAAAGAGGACCTGTCATGCCATATTCCTATTACAAGGGATGTTTACGTTCCTTGTAATAGGAATAAAAGTGATCAAAAAAAATTTGGGGGCGGAAAAACATGTCAAACTAAAATAAATAAAGTAAAATATACAATAAAAAAATATATATTTTTTAAAGCGCCCCTGTCCCCGTGAGCTCGCATACAGAAGCGAACGCATACGTAAGTCCCGCCCACATATTTAAACAGTGTTCAAACCACACATGTGAGGTATCTCTGCGAAACGTTAGAGCGAGAGCAATCATTTTGGCCCTAGACCTCCTCTGTAACTCAAAACATGTAACCAGTAAAAATATTTTAAGCGTCGCCTATGGGAATTTTTAAGTAGCGAAGTTTGGCGCCATTCCAAGAGCGTGTGAAGTTTTGAAGGGTGACATGTTAGGTATCTATTTACTCAGCATAACTTCATATTTCACATTA
This sequence comes from Rana muscosa, assembly GCA_029206835.1. Taxonomy (NCBI): domain Eukaryota; kingdom Metazoa; phylum Chordata; class Amphibia; order Anura; family Ranidae; genus Rana; species Rana muscosa. Next base: position 526,638,178 of record CM055118.1, on the reverse strand, counting down.
TGCAAAAACATTGGGCTAACTTGACTGTTTTGTTTTTTTTAAGCACAAAACTTTTTTTTTCCGTAAAAAACGCGTTAAAAAAATTGCTGCGCAAATACCGTGTGAGATAAAAAGTTGCATTGACCACCGTTATATTCTCTAAGGTCTTTGCTAAAAAAACATATATAATGTTTTGGGGTTCTATGTAATTTTCTAGCAAACAAATGATGATTTTTACATGTAGGAGAGAAATGTCAGAATTGGCCTGGGTGCTCCAGAACGCCTGATGGTGCTCCCTGCATGTTGGGCCTCTGTATGTGGCCACCCTGTGTAAAAGTCTCACACATGTGGTATCGCCATACTCGGGAGTAATAGCAGAATGTATTTTGGGGTGCAATTTGTGGTATGCATATTTGCTGTGTGTGAGAAATAACCTGCTAATATGACAATTAAAAAAAAAAAAAAATCTTGATATTGCAAAGAATTGTGGGAAAAAATTACAACTTCAAAAAACTCACCATGCCCCTTTCTAAATACCTTGGAATGTCTTCTTTCCAAAAATGGGTCATTTGGGGGGTATTTGTGCTTTTCTGGCATGTTAGGGTCTCAAGAAATGAGATAGGCCGTCAGTACTTCAGGTGTGATCAATTTTCAGATATTGGCACCATAGTTGGGGACTCTATAACTTTCACAAAGACCAAACAATATGCACCAATTTGTACTTATTTTTACCAAAGATATGTAGCAGTATAAATTTTGGCCAAAATTTATGAAGAAAAAATACAAATTTGCTAAATTTTATAACAGAAACAAAATTTTTTTTTTTACAGAATTTTCATTATTTTTTCTCTTATAGCGCAAAAAATAAAAAACCCAACGGTGATTAAATACCACCAAAAGAAAGCTCTATTTGTGTGAAAAAAAGGACAAAAATTTCATATGGGCACAGTGTTGTATGACTGAGTAATTGTCATTCAAAATGTGAGAGCGCCGAAAGCTGAAAATTGGTCTGGTTATTAAGGGGGTTAGAGTGCCCAGTGGTCAAGTGGTTAAACACTGCACTACACTAACACACTACACTGACACTACACTATACTAACACTCTACACTCAGAATAACAATAACACACTAACTCCCTAGTAGCAAACAGAGCCCTGCTCTATCTATCACCACTCCAACAACACACTGCAATAGGTTCCTGTGGGAAGGAATATTTTATAGTGTGTGGTGGGACTTTGTCCAATCATGGCTCTGACTGTGCTCTGTGCCCTGATTGGGCAAACCCTTGCACCTGACCAGTGGTCAGGTGTAAGGCTTCATTCCATTAGGGCCCTAGAATGCACTGTGCAGCACACCGTGCATTGTGGGGCCCTCGGCGGGCGAACATCCTGCCTAGCGCTCTGCAAATTCGGGTATTCAGCGAACGGGTAATCAGATGATGTTCAGACCGAAATTTTGCTCAACTTGATCTGTTCGCCCAACTCTAGTCCAGAGGATTGACAAAAACCTAAAAATGTGAGAGGACTGAGAGCGCCCAGAGAGCTGGGAGAGCCGAGAGACAGGCTCTGAAGGACCATACCAGAAACCTGAGCCTGAGGCCTAAGCAGCAGGAATGAGCCAGGTGTCTGAGCATAATGTATTTTTTGTGAAGTGATGGTGGAAACCCCTGCGTAACTTACCCCCTGATGTAGGTAACTGTTTTTTTCCCTATATATATATTTATTTTTTTATCCTTGATTGTAAAGTAAATATGTATGGATTCCAACTAAAAGTGAACTTTCAGACTAAAGTGCTATTTTTTCAGTGACTGATTTTGGGGAGTGGTTCTCCCTTGTGATGTATGTAACATAAAATGAGTGTCGTATCAAGTCCTGGTCAGCCATTTGATGATCGTATCACAGGCAAAGCCAGAGTGTATTGTGTTTCATTTAGGTGAGCAATTGCTGCACTGGCTGACTGCAGAGATGTCAATAACATAAAGCTCTGACTGATCTCCTCCAAACAAAGCCTAACAAAGCCCCTGTACCTTTTGTTGCTACCGGAGTGAGCAAACCAATGTAGAGGCTCATCTGCACACAACAAAGGTGGAATGAAGCAGCTGTATAATATGATGGAGCTGCTTTAAGCTAAGTGTAGGGATTAGTGCAGTGCTATAAATAATGGCCTGTCCTGATAGCAGACACTCATTTCCTCTAAAAGAGCCCAAAATAATAGTAAGTGCTTAAATGTATCTTACCTTTTTAGGTAACCTCCTAAAGCTCCACAAGGGTATAATGTCACAAAGAAGGCAAGATCTGGAAAAGAATCAGTGTATTAACAGTTAGAAGATCTTTCAATCTCTGTATAGTGAGTTATATTATACTCAGACAGTAAAATATCTAAAATTCTTGCCCTGTAATAATAATAATAGATGTCCATAAATAAATCAAATGTTTTATTGTTTCATTAGCATTAAATTTAGAAACTGGATGGGCATTAATTTTAGTGTTTCCTATATTCTTTCTCTAGATTTTGTTTTGAATTCATGTCTGAAGGATTAAAGCTTTATTATTTTGGAGAATGCATCAAGTCTTATTTAGGAAAGACTTGTTACATTCCTAATCACCATGTCTGCATATATTCTGCAGCATTTGTTACCAAAGAGATAACATGAAATCATTAACCTCCCCGGCGGTATGATTCTGTCTGGAATTTTGTACCAAAAGCGGTACAATTATTTTGCATGGAAATGTGGTGTTATGTAGGCCTGCAATTCTTAGTAATTACTTACTTAAACCTTACCAAACAAGAGTCTAGTAGACATCCCGGGTATGATAAAGTTTGAAACACAAAATCATAAATTATGATATAATAAAAAACTATAAATAATTATAACAAATAGTAATGTACCGTAATTCTAATAAAAATTATTCAATAATGTAATCAAATCAAAAACACTGACATTTTCTCAGTTGCAGAATAGTCGCTGTCATTAGATTTAGTGTTTGATGACAAATTTCCCCACAAATCGCTATCGCTCAATTCTGCAAGTGATTCTAATTTATTATCGCTGTTTTCTAGCTGGTCTAAAACCACTTTTGACATAAAGGGACACTTTTTGGTTGCTATAGACAATCTCCAGTTTCCAGGCAGAAAGAACAGTTTTTATAATATAAAACTGCATGCAGGACACTGGACAGACCACTAGGGACAAAGGGTGTGTGTAATTATTTGATACAGTACTGTAATCAGTAAGATTACAGTATATTGTATCTATACTGTCTTTTTCACTTTTTGAATTTGGCGCCGAACTCCGTCCCCGTGTGCCACAACGTCGCAGGGAACGGAGCTCGGCACTCGGCAGTGTGAATTGAGCGCGGAGACAGCTCGCACACACTGCGGGGAGACATTGCAGAATCCAGGGAACAAGGTAAGTAACTCTCCCTGGATACTGCGATGCAGCCCGAGTCTGGCTCGGGGTTACCGCTTTTGGTATGAAAAACTCACCCCGAGCCAGACTCGGGAATAACGCTAAGGGGGTTAATCAACATGTACAGCTCTCCAACCCTTTCTAAAACTTTCATCATCAGCAACTTTGGGATTCCTGTTTATCGTTTATCTATCAATTTACCAAAAGCTATATCTATAGGGCTGAAAAAGACATTACAAAAGTGTGAAAGAACACCTTATGAAATTCTTAGGAAAGTGTGAAAGAACACCTTATGAAATTCTTAGGAAATTCTTATGAAATTCAAACTTTTAGAGCACTCAGAAAAATAAAATGAATATGAATATATAGCAAATATTACCTAAAAGTGATATTAAATAAAGGGATTTTTATAACAGCTTACCTGTAAAATTCTTTTCTTGGAGTACATCACGGGACACAGAGCGACTTAGTCATTACTAATGGGTTATATAGTTTACCTTCAGGTGCTGGCACTGGCAACTTCCAAACCGGAAGTACCCTCCCCTATATAAGCCCCTCCCATCCGGGAGCACCTCAGTTTTGTAGCAAAGCAATAAGTGTCCCAAAAAGAGGGGTGGGAGCTCTGTGTCCCGTGATGTACTCCAAGAAAAGGATTTTACAGGTAAGCTGTTATAAAAATCCCTTTTTCTTTTTCGTACATCACGGGACACAGAGCGACTTAGTCATTACTAATGGGACGTCCCAAAGCAATGCCAAATGAGGGGAGGGATACACTATACATAAGCTGGGCGCCATCAGGCATGAGGCTCTTTTGCGGCCTGCAACACACTGCGCCCAAAGGCGACATCCTCCTGACTTCTGACGTCTACCTGGTAGAATCTAGTAAACGTGTGTACTAAGGACCATGTTGTGGCCTTACAGACTTGAGCCAGGGAGGCTTGGTGATGCACTGCCCATCAAGTTCCAACTGCTCTTGTGGAGTGCGCCCTAACTTTGAACGGAGGCGGTCTCCTTTTCAAGCCATAGGCTTGTATTATGACCTGTCGAATCCACTTGGCTAAAGTAGATTTTTGATGCTGCCTGACCCTTTCTGGGGCCTTCCGGCAGAACAAACAAAGTATCCGTTCTACGAATCTGAGCAGTGGCTTTAAGATAAGCTTTAACTGCTCTTACTACATCCAAAGAATGCAATAACTTTTCCTCTACCGAACTAGGTTTGGGGAAAAAGGAAGGAAGAACCACATCTTGGTTCAAATGGAACCTCGATACCACCTTAGGAAGAAGGCTGGATGAGGACGTAATACTACTCTGTCCTTATGGACAACCAGATATGGCTCCTTACAGGACAAGGCGGCTAATTCCGATACTCTTTTAGCCGAACAAATGGCTACTAAGAAAATCAATTTCCTGGTGAAAAGAACTAAGGAAATGTGCCGCAATGGTTCAAATGGTTGTTTCTGTAGAACCGACAGAACCAGGTTTAAGTCACATGGACATATGGGAATACTAACCGGAGGGCTAATACGCATCACTCCTTGTATGAAAGCTTTGACTAATGAATGCAAAGCCAAGGGCCTTTGAAAAAATATTGACAAGGCCGTCTGACCCTTGATAGTACTCAAGGCAAGCTTCCTATGTACAGCCCACTGTAGGAAGTCCAGAATCCTACCTATTACGTACTTACGTGGATGCCATTTCTTGGCCTCACACCACGTGATGTACGCCTTCTAGATCCTATAATAGATCTGCCTGGATACCGGCTTCCTGGCATTGATCATGGTAGATACCACAGGATTAGAGAGCCCTCTCTTTTTTAGAATGTGGGCTTCAATAGCCAGGCCGTCAAACCTAGGGCTGGTAAGGAAGGGTAGTATATCGGTCCTTGCGAAAGCAGGTCCGGACGATGTGGGAGGGTCCAAGGACTTCCCACTGACATTTTTACAATCTCCGCGTACCATGCCCTTCGGGGCCACGCTGGAGCCACCAGAATCACTGGTTTCTTTTCTACCCTGATTCTGCGGATTAATCGCGGTGGGAATGCATATATCAGCTTGAACTGATCCCAAGGGAACACTAGGGCATCCGAACCGCAAGCTAGGGGATCCTTTGTGCGAGACACAAATCTGTCCACCTTTGCGTTGAATCTGGATGCTAGCAGATCTACATCCGGTGTTCCCCACCGCTGGCATATTGCCTGGAAAACCTCGGGGTGAAGAGACCATTCCCCCGGGCATAATTGCTGGCGACTTAAAAAGTCCGTTCTCCAATTTTCCACTCCTGGGATGAAAACCGCGGATATGGCTGTGACATATCTTTCTGCCCATTCCAGGATGCAATTCGCTTCCCTCTGGGCTGCAAGACTCCTGGTGCCACCCTGGTGATTGATATATGCCACTGCTGTGGCATTGTCTGATTGAATTCTGACAGGTGACACTTGGAGTTTGGATGTCCATGCTACTAGGGCATACCGGGCTGCTCGTATCTCTAAGAGATTGGTGGGCAGGGCCTTCTCTGCTTCTGACCACTTGCCCTGGAGAGACCATTGCTCCAGTACTGCCCCCCAGCCTATGAGGCTGGCATCTGTAGTGACCACCTTCCAAGAAACCGGACTGAAGGGTTTCCCTTTTTCCAGATTCTGGGGCACCAACCACCAATGGAGGCTCTTGCGAACGGAAGGGGACAGGGACATTGGTAAGTCTAAAGCCTGAACTCTTTTTGTTCCAGGCTGACAGTATGGCCCTCTGCAAGTTCCTTGAATGGAATTGACCGTAGGGTACTGCTTCGGATGAAGCCACCATTTTTCCCAGCAGCCTCATACACAGGCGTATGGATGGATTTCTTTTTTGTACCCACTAAGTGGGTCAAATCTTTCAAAGACGACACCTTCTCTGGAGGTAAGAAAATCTTTCTCTGATTTGAATCCAGTCTTAGCCCCCAAGTATTCCAGGCTTTTGACTGGTTTTAGGGCTGACTTGTCTCGGTTGATAATGCAACCGTGAGATTCCAGATACTTGATTATCTTGTGAACGACCACTTCTAGTTTTTTTCACTGAGTGGTCTATCAGCAACAAGTCGTCTAGATATGCCATTATCGTTACACCTTGTGTTCCTAGTTTGGCCAATCGTAGGGCCAGAATTTTTGTGAACACTCGTGGTGCTGTGGCCAGACCGAAAGGTAAGGCTCTGAACTGAAAATGGCGCCCTTCTACTGCAAAGCGTAGAAATTTCTGGTGGGCCGGACAGATGGGAATATGCAAATAAGCATCCCTTATGTCGATCGAGGCTAACCATTCCTGCCCTTGTAGGGCGGTGGCCACCGATCGGATCGACTCCATCCGAAAAAGTCCTGATATGTAGGAACTTGTTTAGCCCTTTTATATTTAATATGGGCCTCACGTCCCCAATTGGTTTGGGGACTGTGACAAGGTTCGAGTAAAACCCGAACCCGCTTTCTTCCAAGGGAACCTTCATGATTACCCTTGGAGCAATAGTTGTTCTAGTGCCAGAAGGAGGGATCCACTCTTGTGGGGATCGATTGGCACGTTTGACCTTATAAAATGGGCAGGAGGAATGTCTTTTAACTCCAGCCTGTATCCAAGACTTACTGCGGAGATCACCCATCTGTCTCTGATGGTGTCCCGCCAGGTCTCTGTGAACAACTGAAGTCTTCCCCTCACCTGATTGAGTGGGGGCAACCCTTCATGACTTGGGGGGAGGTTTTGTACCTCTCTTGACCCAGGGTTTCTTGTTACCCTGTGATTGTCCCTGATTTCTGCCCCCTGGATTTAACCGCGGAGGCCGTCGGAACTGTTTCACAGCCGATGTGCCAGGGACTGGAGAAGTAGGCCTCTTAAAAGAAGGACTTCTACCCTTGTTCTTAACCGGCAAGAGTGTACTTTTACCGGCAGAAGTTTTCTGGATATATTTGTCCAGATCATCTCCAGATAAGCGTTCTCCATGAAATGGGAAGCTAATCAGCAATTTCTTACAGGGAGCTTCAGCAGACCAGTTTTTGAGCCATAGAAGCCTACGCAACACAAGGCTCTAGGTAGGTCAGCTAGGGCAAGAGCCTGCTATAGGCATACACAGATATTAGCGGGAATACCGTTAGGTAACGGACAGAAAGACAAATTAGGCTTGGGGGTCCCCCAATAGAACCAAGTTCCTGGGGGCTCCCACTTACCTGTTCCCCGCTGCAGGACTCTGTTTGGTCCACAGAAGCCCAAACTTCACCTATCACGGCAGGCATTGTAATTAAACCTTCAGGGACCGGGTTCCCAAGGATTCCACTCCCCTGGACCTGTATAGCACCCTGCACAGAAAACATCTTGGTCGTGGGTATGACCAGAGCTCTGGATCCCAGGGTCCAGCCCTCCTAAGAGAGGCATTACAGGCAAAACCTTGCTCTTCTGTTGCAAGGCCCGGGTACCGACCGTTTAGCTATGAAGCTTTTTTGGTGGGATCCGGAACAGCTTACTAAGGCCCGTAAAAGAACCTGTACGCAAGCCCAGGAAAACACATGTTACTCTTTGGCCAACACCTTAGACACTGGCAAAAAACTGAGGTGCTCCCGGATGGGAGGGGCTTATATAGGGGAGGGTACTTCCGGTTTGGAAGTTGCCAGTGCCAGCACCTGAAGGTAAACTATATCACCCATTAGTAATGACTAAGTCGCTCTGTGTCCCGTGATGTACGAAAAAGAAAGTGATATTAAATCCTCAGTGTATAAGCACTTTCAGCTTCTGGTTTAATCACTTTCGGGGTATGCAACGTCTAACTAAGTATGCAGCATCTTTTCTTTCTCCTACATCACGGGACACAGAGCGACATAGTCATTACTATGTGGGTTATATAGATTACCTTCAGGTGCTGGCACTGGCAACTTCCAAAACCGGAAGTACCCTCCCCTATATAAGCCCATCCCATCCGGGAGTACCTCAGTTTTTTGCCAGTGTCTAAGGTGTTGGCCAAAGGTTAACATGTTTTTTCATCTGGGCTTGTGTACAGGTTCTTTTGGGCCTCAGCAAGCTATTCCGGATCCGACCAAAAAAGCTTCATAGCTAAACGTTTGGTACCCGGGCCTTGCAGAGAAGAGCAAGGTTTTGCCTGTAATGCCTCTCTTAGGAGGGCTGGACCCTGGGATCCAGAGCTCTGGTCATACCCACGACCAAGATGTTTTCTGTGCAGGGTGCTATACAGGTCCAGGGGAGTGGAATCCTTGGGAACCCGGTCCCTGAAGGTTTAAGTACAATGCCTGCCGTGAGAGGTGATGTTTGGGCTTCTGTGGACCAAACAGAGTCCTGCGGCGGGGAAAAGGTAAGTGGGGGCCCCTCAGGAACTTGGTTCTATTGGGGGGACCCCCAAGCCTAATATGTCTTTCTGGCTGTTACCTAACGGTATTCCCGCTAAATATCTGTGTATGCCTGTAACTACTAAAAAATGTAATAATTTTAATGGTGGTCAAGAAAAAAAATGGACAAACCGCGGTACCTGTGTTAATCCACTAGAGGCCGCTGTGGAACGTCGTTTTCTTGTTATGTGGACTATTTCCTTCTGTGTTCAAGTCCAGGCAGTTCTCTTGTGGGAAACTGCTTCCTCTGTCATGTTGCAATGCTCGTCCATCCCCGGGCCCTGCTGCAAACAGGGACCCTGGCTCCTCTCCCAAGTTTTTTTTTTTCAAAAGAAGCACCGAAGGCGCACGTGCACGTGCACGCGCCTCTATATATAGAGGTGAGCTGGAAAAGGGGGCGGAGCTTGGCGGATGACGCTCTGTGCGCGCCGCAGCGCTTCTGCGCATGTGCGGGCGTCCCAGCATGTTAAAAAGGCACAATTATGTGTTGTGAGCTGGCTATGGAGTACAGAGACAGAGCTGGTAACATTTAAAAAAGGCATACAGCAGGCGGTTGATGCAGGCATCCCCATACAAAGGCACATTAGTAGACACCAACTGTTTATATAGCAGCAATTGTGCTAGACTATTGTCAGTAAGTGGTGTATTACGGCTGGAATACCTCAGCTTTGGGCTTAGGAATATGCCGTCCAAAGTCTCCGGGACTAAGACTCCCAGGAAGCAAAAGGGGTCTCCGTCGGGCTCTGAGGATCTTGGGCATGCTTTTGCTGCACCAGTCTCCCCTGAAAAATCAGAGGTTGGTGCCCGTAGAGAACCCTCAGGAGTACCTGGTACTGTGGCTGTCCTCAGTTCACCTGCTCCTGTGTATGTAACAGAGGAGGTTTTTTCCTCAGCTCTGGGAGGACTGGAAGAGAGATTGACAACATTGATCGCTGCTTCCCTGTCAAAGGGAAAGCGCGCCCGATCTCCGTCTCCTCCCTCAGAGTACCTGTTAGCGGAACAACAGTCCCATACAGGGATTGACCTACCTGAAGGGGATCAGGATGAGGTTGATTCTGTTCTAGAGGAATCAACAGTGGAAGAGCCATTTTCAGCATCACATGCTGAAAGATTATGGGTTCAGTCCCTGACTGATATGGTCCGATCAGCATTTAAAATGCCGCTTGCGAAGCCATCAACCACTTCTGTCTCCTCATTGGGGTCGCTAAAAGCCCCCCAGACTGTTTGTTCCTTTCCAATCCATCCTTTACTGGAAGGACTCATTTACCAGGATTGGGAACATCCTGATAAAATATTTACTCCCCCTAAAAGATTTCCGGTGGTCTATCCAATGGAGGATAAGTTCATCCGAAAATGGAGGGTGCCTACAGTGGACGCAGCCATCTCTTGTGTGAACAAATCACTGACATCTCCAGTAGATAATATTCAAATGTTCAAGGACCCGATAGATAAAAAATTGGAGTCCTTATTTAAATCTGCTTTTTCTACAGCAAGCTTGGTGACACAACCAGCAGTAGCAGCTATTGGGGTCTGCCAAGCGGTGAAGGATCAGTTAAAACAGGGCTTAAGGGACTTGCCGGATCAGCAGGCGCTTGCCCTAGCTGATCTGCCTAGAGCCTTATGCTTTGCGGTTGACGCCATCAAGGATTCAATCCATCAGGCCTCCCGCCTTACGCTGTCTGTAGTACATATGCGTAGGCTTCTATGGCTCAAGAACTGGTCTGCTGAAGCTCCCTGTAAAAAATTGCTGGTTAGCTTCCCATTTCATGGTGAACGCTTATTCGGGGAAGACCTGGACAAATATATCCAGAAAATTTCCAGCGGTAAAAGTACGCTCTTGCCGGTTAAAAACAGATTTAGAGGTCCCTCTTTTAAGAGGCCTGCCTCTCCAGTCCCTGGGACATCTGCTGTGAAGCAGTTCCGACGGCCTCCTTGGTCAAATCCTGGGGGGAAAAATCAGGGACAATCACAGGGTAACAAAAAACCCTGGGTCAGGAGAGGTACAAAACCTCCCCCCAAGTCAAATTTATGAAGGGTTGCCCCCACTCAATCGGGTGGGGGGAAGACTTCAGTTGTTTGCAGAGACCTGGCGGGACACGATCAGAGACAGATGGGTGCTCTCCGCAGTAAGTCTGGGATACAAGCTGGAGTTAAAGGACACTCCTCCTTCCCATTTTATGTGATCAAACGTGCCAAGAGATCCCCGGAAGAGAGGATCCCTCCTGTCGGCACTAGAACAACTATTGCTCCAAGGAGTAATTATGGAGGTTCCCCTGGAAGAATGCGGGTTCGGGTTTTACTCAAACCTCTTCACAGTCCCGAAGCCAAACGGGGACATGAGGCCCATATTAAATCTAAAAGGGCTAAACAAATTCCTACATATCAGGACTTTTCGGATGGAGTCGATCCGATCGGTGGCCACTGCCCTACAAGGGCAGGAATGGTTAGCCTCGATCGACATCAAAGATGCTTATTTGCACATTCCCATCTTTCCAGTCCACCAAAAATTTCTACGCTTTGCAGTAGAAGGGCGCCATTTTCAGTTCAGAGCCTTACCCTTCGGTCTGGCCACAGCACCACGAGTGTTCACAAAAATTCTGGCACCACTATTGGCCAATCTAAGAACACGAGGTGTAACGATAATGGCATATCTAGACGACTTGTTGCTGATGGACCACTCAGTGGAAAAACTAGAAGTGGTTGTTCACGAGACAATCCAGTATCTGGAGTCTCACGGTTGGATTATCAACCGAGACAAGTCAGCCCTAAAACCAGTCAAAAGTCTGGAATACTTGGGGCTAAGGCTGGATTCAGACCAGAGGAAAATTTTCTTGCCTCAAGAAAAGGTGTCGTCTTTGAGAGATTTGATCCACCTAGTGGGTACAAAAAGACAGCCGTCCATACGCCTGTGCATGAGGCTGCTGGGAAAAATGGTGGCATCATTCGAAGCAGTACCCTACAGTCAATTCCATTCAAGGAATTTGCAAAGGGCCATACTGTCAGCCTGGAACAAAAAAGTTCAGGCCCTAGACTTACCAATGTCCTTGTCCCCTTCCGTTCGCAAGAGCCTCCGTTGGTGGTTGGTTCCCCAGAATCTGTAAAAAGGGAAATCCTTCAATCCAATTTCTTGGAAGGTGGTCACTACAGATGCCAGCCTTATAGGCTGGGGGGCAGTACTGGAGCAATGGTCTCTCCAGGGCAGATGGTCGGATGCAGAAAAGGCCCTGCCCTTCAATCTCTTAGAGATACGAGCAGCCCGGTATGCCCTAGTAGCATGGACATCCAAACTCCAAGGGTCCCCTGTCAGAATTCAATCAGACAATGCCACGGCAGTGGCATATATCAATCATCAGGGGGGCACCAGGAGTCGTGAAGCCCAGAGGGAAGTAAATTGCATCCTGAAATGAGCAGAAAGATATGTCCCAGCAATATCCGCGGTATTCATTCCAGGAGTGGAGAATTGGAAGGCGGACTTTCTAAGTCGCCAACAATTATGCCCAGGGGAATGGTCCCTTCACCCCGAGGTTTTCCGGGCAATATGTCAGCGGTGGGGAGCACCGGATGTAGATCTGCTAGCATCCAGATTCAACGCAAAGGTGGACAGATTTGTCTCTCGGACAAGGGATCCCCTAGCTTGCGGCTCGGATGCTCTAGTGTTCCCTTGGGATCAGTTCAAGCTGATATATGCATTTCCACCGCCACAATTGTTACCTCGATTACTCCACAGAATCAGGGTAGAAAAGAAACCAGTGATTCTGGTGGCTCCAGCGTGGCCCCGAAGAGCATGGTACGCGGAGATTGTAAAAATGTCTGTGGGGAGTCCTTGGACCCTTCCACATCGTCCGGACCTGCTTTCGCAAGGACCGATATACCACCCTTCCTTACTAGCCCTAGGTTTGACGGCCTGGCTATTGAAGCCCACATTCTAAAAAAGAGAGGTCTCTCTAATCCTGTGGTATCTACCATGATCAATGCCAGGAAGCCGGTATCCAGGCAGATTTACTATAGAATCTGGAAGGCGTACATCGCTTGGTGTGAGGCCAAGAAATGGCATCCACGTAAGTACGTAATAGGTAGGATTCTGGACTTCCTACAGTGGGCTGTAGATAGGAAGTTGGCCTTGAGTACTATCAAGGGTCAGATTTCGGCCTTGTCAATATTTTTTCAAAGGCCCTTGGCTTCGCATTCACTAGTCAAAACTTTTACACAAGGAGTGATGCGTATTAGCCCTCCGGTTAAAACTCCCATATGTCCATGGGACCTAAACCTGGTTCTATCGGTTCTACAGAAACAACCATTTGAACCATTACAGCACATTTCCTTGGTTCTTCTCTCCAGGAAATTGATTTTCTTAGTAGCCATTTGTTTGGCTAAAAGAGTGTCGGAATTGGCCGCTATGTCCTGTAAGGAGCCATATCTGGTTATCCATAAAGACAGAGTAGTGTTACGTCCTCATCCAGCCTTTCTTCCTAAGGTGGTATCGAGGTTTCATTTGAACCAAGATGTGGTTCTTCCTTCCTTTTTCCCCAAACCTAGCTCGGTAGAGGAAAAGTTATTACATTCTTTGGATGTAGTAAGAGCAGTTAAAGCTTATCTAAAAGCCACTGCTCAGATTCGTAGAACGGATACTTTGTTTATTCTGCCGGAAGGCCCCAGAAAGGGTCAGGCAGCGTCAAAATCTACTTTAGCCAAGTGGATTCGACAGGTCATAATGCAAGCCTATGGCTTGAGAAGGAGACCGCCTCCGTTCAAAGTTAGGGCGCACTCCACGAGAGCAGTTGGAACTTCATGGGCAGTGCATCACCAGGCCTCCCTGGCTCAAATCTGTAAGGCCGCAACATGGTCTTCAGTACACACGTTTACTAGGTTCTACCAGGTGGACGTTAGAAGTCAGGAGGATGTCGCCTTTGGGCGCAGTGTGTTGCAGGCCGCAAAAGATCCTCATGTCTGATAGCGCCCAGCTTATGTATGGTGTATCCCCCCCTCATTTGGCATTGCTTTGGGACGTCCCACATAGTAATGACTAGACATGTGCACACTGAAATATTTCGTTTCGGAATTTCGTTTTCGTCCAAAAAATAAATTTATTTAGTTACTCCCGAAATTCGTTTTTATTTATTTCGTTTTTCGTTAAAAATTGCATTCGTCCGAAAATCTGAATGAATTAAGGTCGAATCTGTCATTGAAGGCTTATGGTGTCTGTCGAATGTTCAAAGAAGATTCGACGGAGCAGCGAAACTGTACGACTCTGCAATCATACATTTCCGGTCGAATGTTCCGCCCACAAGCAGTGATCTTTTCTCTCTATAATGTCGAATCTTTTCTCTCTATAATGTCGAATCTTTTCTCTCTATAATGTCGAATCTTTTCTCTCCTATGTCGAATCTTTTCTCTCCTATGTCGAATCTTTTCTCTCTATAATGTCAAATCTTTTCTCTCTATAATGTCAAATCTTTTCTCTCCTATGTCGAATCTTTTCTCTCTATAATGTCAAATCTTTTCTCTCTATAATGTCAAATCTTTTCTCTCCTATGTCGAATCTTTTCTCTCTATAATGTCAAATCTTTTCTCTCCTATGTCGAATCTTTCCTCTCCTATGTCGAATCTTTCCTCTCCTATGTCGAATCTTTCCTCTCCTATGTCGAATCTTTCCTCTCCTATGTCGAATCTTTCTCTCCTATGTCGAATCTTTTCTCTCTAATGTCGAATCTTTTCTCTCCTATGTAGAATAATCTTGGACTAATAGAGTTAAGGTTAGGCAGACAGGTTCGATAGACACAGATTGTTATTGTCAGCGTCACGTCGAATCTCCTATCTATATCGAACTGTTTTAGCAACGAAAACGAAAATAAAGCATTTGTTTATGTCGGATCTTTCGGTTTTCGGATTCTGTGCTTTCGTTTTCGTTTGTTAAAACGATAACGAAAATAGCTGAAATTCGGACGAAAATGCATTCGGACGAAAACGAATGCACATGTCTAGTAATGACTATGTCGCTCTGTGTCCCGTGATGTACGAGAAAGAAAATAGGATTTTTATAACAGCTTACCTGTAAAATCCTTTTCTTGGAGAACATCACGGGACACAGAGCTCCCACCCCTCTTTTGGGGACACTTATTGCTTTGCTACAAAACTGAGGTACTCCCGGATGGGAGGGGCTTATATAGGGGAGGGTACTTCCGGTTTTGGAAGTTGCAAGTGCCAGCACCTGAAGGTAATCTATATAACCCACATAGTAATGACTATGTCGCTCTGTGTCCCGTGATGTACTCCAAGAAAAGGATTTTACAGGTAAGCTGTTATAAAAATCCTATTATAATTCTTGCCTATGTTCCGGTTTAAACTGGTGCAATGACCAATGCCCCATAGTTGCTGTTCAGAGTGGCTGCTTTCCCCTTCTTCACCTTCCTTCTCAAAGTTAACAGATTAAGTTGCCCGTTTATGAAGCAGTGGAAAATATCCACTGCTCCATTCTCTGGCATTCACAGAGGAGATCTTTTTTTGTGAAGTGAAGCGATCTACAAACGCTTCAAACAGTGGAGAACATAAATGTTTACTGTACAAAATAAGGTCTGTTGGCATGGACCATAGGGTGAGTACATGGATTGAAAACTGGCTACAAGGGCAAGTTCAGAGCGTGGTGATAAATGGAGAGTACTCAGAATGGTCAGGGGTGGGTAGTGGGGTCCCCCAGGGTTCTGTGCTGGGAGCAATCCTATTTAATTTGTTCATAAACAACCTGGAGGATCGGGTAAACAGTTCAATCTCTGTATTTGAGGATGACACTAAGCTAAGCAAGGCAATAACTTCTCCGCAGGATGTGGAAACCTTGCAACGAGATCTGAACAAATTCATGGGGTGGACAACTACATGGCAAATGAGGTTTAATGTAGAAAAATGTAAAATAATGCATTTGGGTGGCAAAAATATGAATGCAATCTATACACTGGGGGGAGAACCTCTGGGGGAATCTAGGATGAAAAAGGACCTGGGGGTCCTAGTCGATGATAGGCTCAGCAATGGCATCCAAGCTGCTGCTAACAAAGCAAACAGATATTGGCATGCATTAAAAAGGGATTAACTCCAGAGATAAAACAATAATTTTCCCGCTCTACAAGACTATGGTCCGGCCGCACCTAGAGTATGCTGTCCAGTTCTGGGCACCAGTCCTCAGGAAGGATGTACTGGAAATGGAGCGAGTACAAAGAAGGGCAACAAAGCTAATAAAGGGACTGGAGGATATTAGTTATGAGGAAAGGTTGCGAGCACGGAACTTATTCTCTCTGGAGAAAAGACGCTTGAGAGGGGATATGATTTCAATTTACAAATACCGTACTAGTGGTGACCCCACAATAGGGATAAAACTTTTTCGCGGAAGAGTTTAATAAGACATGTGGCCACTCATTAAAATTAGAAGAAAAGAGGTTTAACCTTAAACTACGTAGAGGGTTCTTTTCTGTAAGAGCAGCAAGGATGTGGAATTCCTTTCCACAGGCAGTGGTCTCAGCGGGGAGCATCGATAGTTTCAAAAAACTATTAGATAAGCACCTGAACGACCACAACATACAGGGATATACAATATAATACTGACATGTAATCACACGCATAGGTTGGACTTTATGGACTTGTGTCTTTTTTCAACCTCACCTACTATGTTACTATGTAACTATGTAACATAGCGAGATTAGAGTACCAGAAATTCACTGAAACACTGGAGGTAAGCAGTGGTAAATTATCACTGCTCAGTACACAGACAAATGACACACCTCATGTTAATAAAAAAAATAAAATATTATATATATATATATATATATATATATATATATATATATATATATATACACAGTGCCTTGAAAAAGTATTCATACCCCTTGAAATTTTCCACATTTTGTAATGTTGCAACCAAAAGCGTTAATGTATTTTATTGGGATTTTATGTTATAGACCAGCACAAAGTGGCACATAATTGTGAAGTGGAAGGAAAATGTTAAAATGGTTTTCAATTTTTTTACAAATAAATATCTGAAAAGTGTGGCGTGCATTTGTATTCCGCCCCCTTTACACTGATACCCCTAACTAAATTCTAGGGGAACCAATTGCCTTCAGAAGTCACCTAATTAGTAAATAGAGTCCACCTGTGTGTAATTTATTCTCAGTATAAATACAGCTGTTCTGTGAAGCCCTCAGAGGTTTGTTAGAGAACCTTAGTGAACAAACTGAATAATGAAGACCAAGGAAAACACCAGAAAAGTCAGGTATAAAGCTGCGGAGAAGTTTAAAGCATGATTAGGTTAGAAAATGACATCTTAATCTTCGAACATCTCACGGGGCACTGTTCAAGCCATCATCCGAAAATGGAAAGAGTATGGCACAACTGCAAAC
Organism: Rana muscosa; assembly: GCA_029206835.1. NCBI lineage: Eukaryota > Metazoa > Chordata > Amphibia > Anura > Ranidae > Rana > Rana muscosa. The sequence goes on along the minus strand of CM055118.1, from coordinate 526,621,059 downwards.
CTACCAAGACATGGCCATCCACCTAAACTGACAGGCCAGGCAAGAAGAGCATTAATCAGAGAAGCAGCCAAGAGGCCCATGGTAACTCTGGAGGAGCTGCAGAGATCCACAGCTCAGGTGGGAGAATCTGTCCACAGAACAAATTTGTGCACTCCACACATCTGGCCTTTATGAAAGAGTGACAAGAAGAAATCCATTGTTGAAAGAAAGTCATAAAAAGTCCCGTTTGCAGTTTGCGAGAAGTCATGTGGGGGACACAGCAAACACGTTGAAGAAGGTGCTCTGGTCAGATGAGACCAAAATGTAACTTTTAGGCCTAAAAGCAAAACGCTATGTGTGGTGGAAAGTTAACACTGCACATCACCCTGAACACACCGTCCCCACCCTGAAACATGGTGGTGGCAGCATCATGTTCTGGGGATGCTTTTCTTCAGCAGAGACAGGAAGGCTGGTCAGAGTTGATGGGAAGATGGATGGAGCCAAATACAGGGCAATCTTAGAGTCTGTAAAAGACCTGAGACTGTGGCAGAGGTTCGCCTTCCAGCAGCGCAACAACCCTAAACATGCAGCCAGAGCTACAATGGAATGGTTTAGATCAAAGCATATTCATGTGTTAGAATGGCCCAGTCAAAGTCCAGACCTAAATCCAATTGAGAATCTGTGGTAAGACTTGAAAATTGCTGTTCACAGATGCTCTCCATCGAATCTAACAGAGCTTGAGCGGGGAGATAAACACCACAGATTGGCATATGAGATGCTGAGGAGATCAAAGGGGGAGGGAGGGGTAGGCCTCCCAGATATAGAGATTTATTATAGAGCTATGGCCCTGGTTCCTATTATGAACTGGTGCCATGACTCAAATAGTAAAATATGGGTACCCCTGGAGAAAACGTTGGCAGGAAGGAATTTGGCAGGAGCACCCTGGATTCCAGCCGCCTATAGGGGACTTTCAGAGTATATCTCACCCCTGACCAAAACAACACTTACTATATGGGATAGAATGAATAAGACAGGAAGGTTTGCCCCCCCCCAATATCACCCATAATACCCCTGGAGGGATTTCCCTGGTTCCCCCCGGGAGAGGAGAAAGGGAGTTTAGGGTGTTGGGGAAGGGAGGGGAAGGGAAACTGCGTGGGAGTGGCCCCACAAGGGAAACTTCTTCCACTGGGAGATCTGGTACAGAATATGGGGGCGGTACCAATGGCAAAATGGAAATATGGGCAGTTGAGGGATTTGTTTAATAAATGGAAGCATCAGATTAGACCAAGAAATCCCCTGACTATCTTTGAGGAGTGGTGTGTTCATTTATCAGAGCCGGGCCATATGTTATCTTGAATGTACAAGCTGGTCCTGAGTGCTCAAGGCCATACAACTCCCTACTTCATCCGCAAATGGGAAAGGGAGCTGGGCCACAACTTTACATCAGAATAAGTTAATAGGCTGAATGATGGAGACAAGACATCACTCCTCAATAAGCTCTTATATACAAGAGATGTCTTATAAGTTTCTCACCAGATGGTATCGTACACTCGATTGGCGCAGATGTATCCGTCGGCGGATGTTAACTATTGGAGGGGATGTAATCAGAGGGGCTCTTTTCTCCACCTATGGTGGTACTGCCCCAAGATTAAGAAATTCTGGGAGAAGATAACACCCTGGAAAAAATTTTTGACACTTAGAGCTATAGAGTCCACTCCACTCCACTTTCTTTTTCATGGGATGCCATCATCTACTAAATTTTATAAAAGAAGTGTCACTCCACATTTGCTAAATGCAGCGAAGGCATTCATTCCCAGATTCTGGAAACAACCTAGATGCCCCACGATAATGGATTGGAAGGGGGAGGTGGAGAGGATTTTGAAAGCGGAGAGATGGGTCCATACAGTGAGAGACCAACAGGACAAATTTAAAGACATATGGGCAGGGTGGATATATTACTGTTCCGAAATAGGGATGGATTAGACCCCTCGGGTTGGAGGGGTTGGGGGATGGGAGGGGGAGATAGGGGAGGAGACTGAAGGGTGAGGAGAATCAAATTTTTTATTTATTTTTTATTTTGTGGTCTTGTGTTTGTGAGCAGTGTTTATCCCCACCCCAGGGAAACACACTGGAGGGAGGACCAAGGTTATGGAAAGGAAAAGATGACCCCCCTTTTCCTTTATATATATATATATATATATATATATATATATATATATATATATTGTGAGGGGGTTAGCTCGGCAGCGGGTGTGTGTGACCCCCGAGATGGGCTCCCCACACAAAAACAGGCCCAGCAAACGGAGGTTGTGGTTTTCAAAATCAAAAAGGTGCGGTTTATTTTCTATTTACAGTGACAAAACACAGCAAAGCAAAAGAAACATAAACAAAATAAATCCTGGTCAACTTGACCTCTGACTAAACATACAGGTTTCCTAACTAACAACTGGGATCAGCCTAGTGCTGTCCTAGTCCCTAAGTCCCTGGTTTTAAATGTCCAAGCAAATATCCACACAGGCTTTGTCTCACCGCACAGGGGTTCACTCTCCCTAGACAGTCCACACAGGTCTGGTTCCAGGCATGAGCAAACACCTAATGAATCTGGGAGTTTTTATAGAGGCCTAAATGAGCTGACAAGCTTCAGCTGGCCTCATCAACTCCCTGTCTGTACGACGCCCCACACTCTCCCTAGAGGTATGAGTCATCCATGAGCCCACTAGCCTTATACAACTCTCCACCTAGTTGTATAAGTCGGCGTAAAGCCTGAATCTGGGCAAAATATATCTACCCCCCTGGATGCAACCAGGTGACTTTACCTTCCTGCTGTCACATACCCCCCCCCCTCTTGTTTTAACCTCGGGGTTGGAACACCAGCAATCAGGCATTCATGTACTCGAGACAAAGCATCCACATTCCCCATTTGAACGCCAGGGCGATGCTTTACTGTGAAGTTGAATTCCTGGAGGGCCAGGAACCACCTATTCACTCTTCTATTTGTTTCCTTGTTTTGAGCCATCCACTTTAACGGAGCGTGATCCGTAACCATGTCAAAGTGCCTACCTAGCAGGTAGTACCGAAGGGAATCTAGAGCCCACTTCACCGCTAAACACTCCTTTTCAACGGTGGCGTAATTTACCTCATGGGACTTCAACTTCCTGCTGAGGTAAATGACTGGGTGCTCTTCCCCGTTCCAGACCTGGGACAATACTGCTCCTAACCCCACATCTGACGCATCACTTTGTACGACAAAGTCTTTAGAGAAGTCGGGTGAGTACAACACTGGCTGGCTACATAAGGCTTGTTTCAAGAATTGGAATGCTGCCTCAGCCTCGGGGGTCCATTTAATCATGACCGACCCTTTCCCCTTCGTCAGGTTGGTTAGGGGCACAGCCTTAGAAGCAAAGTGGGGAATGAATCGCCGATAATACCCAGCGATTCCCAGAAAGGCTCGTACTTGCTTCTTGCTGTTGGGACGTGGCCAACTCTGGATGGCCTCGACTTTGTTGAGTTGGGGTTTTATTACTCCCCTCCCAATGGTGTACCCAAGATATTTGGCCTCCTCCTGCCCAATGGTACACTTCTTGGGGTTAGCCGTAAACCCCGCTTCCCGAACAGAGTCCAGGACTGCTTACACTTTTGGCAGATGTGAGGCCCAATCTGTGCTATGGACAATTATGTCATCCAGGTAAGCCGCAGCATACTTCCGATGGGGCCTCAGCATCTGGTCCATTTTCCGCTGGAATGTGGCCGGCGCATTCTGTAACCCGAACGGCATTCTTTTATATTGGAACGCCCCGTCTGGGGTTACAAATGCGGTTTTCTCTTTGGCCGACTTGGCCTGGGGGATTTGCCAATACCCTTTTGTGAGGTCAAGAGTCGTCATGTATCGGGCTGTTCCCAGCCGGTCGATCAACTCATCTATACGTGGCATGGGGTAGGTGTCAAATTTTGTAACTTTGTTCAACTGACGAAAATCGTTACAAAATCGCCAGCTCCCATCCGGTTTAGGCACCAACACAATGGGACTAGACCAATCACTTTGGGACTCCTCTATCACCCCTAAGTTCAGCATTTTCTGTACTTCCTCCCGTATTGCCTCCCGTCGGGCCTCTGGGATCCGATAGGGTTTTAACTTCACCCTTTCACCGGGCGGGGTAATGATGTCATGCTCTACCCCAGATGTTTGTCCCGGCAGCTCAGAGAATACCTCCTTGTTGCGAAGCACAAACTCCTTAACCTCCTGTTGTTGGGGTTGTGACAAGGTGGCTGCTATTCCAACCTCAGGAATCACGCAACCAGTTTGAGCTGGTGACCAAGTGTCTGCGACTAGGGACTCTCTATCCCTCCAGGCTTTCAACAGATTAACGTGATAGATCTGTTCGGGCTTTCGCCTTCCTGGTTGTCTGACCTTGTAATTCACTTCGCTCACTTTTTCCATTATCTCGTAGGGGCCTTGCCATTTGGCAAGGAATTTACTTTCAACCGTAGGGACAAGTACCAGTATCCTATCCCCCGGGGAAAAGGTACGGGTCTTGGCTCCACGGTTGTACACTCTCTGCTGTGCTAACTGCGCTTGGGCCAAATGTTCCTTCACGATGGGCATTACCTGTGCAATTCGGTCTTGCATCAGGGCAACATGCTCAATCACACTCCTGTGGGGAGAACTCTCACTTTCCCAAGTTTCCTTGGCAATATCCAACAGCCCTCTTGGGTGTCTCCCATACAGTAACTCAAAGGGGGAGAATCCCGTAGAGGATTGGGGCACCTCCCTAATAGCAAACATCAGATAAGGAAGTAGACAGTCCCAATCCTTTCCATCTCTATCCACCACTTTCTTCAACATTTGTTTTAGGGTTTTGTTGAACCTTTCAACCAGCCCATCGGTTTGGGGGTGATACACAGATGTACGTAATTGCGTCACTTTGAACAATTTACACAGCTCCTTCATAACCCGGGACATAAAGGGTGTACCTTGGTCCGTAAGCAGTTCTTTACAAATACCCACCCGGCTAAACACAAGAGATAGCTCTTTGGCTATGGTTTTGGCCGAGGTATTTCGGAGAGGGATCGCTTCTGGATAACGGGTGGCATAGTCCATTATAACTAATATGTACTGGTGCCCCCTAGCGGACTTGATTATAGGACCTACCAAATCCATGGCGATCCTCTCAAACGGGACCTCAATGATGGGTAGAGGGACCAGCGGGCTACGGAAATGTGGCATCGGGGCCGATCTCTGACACACAGGGCAGGAGGAACAATAATTTTCTATGTCCTTCATCACCCCCGGCCAATAGAATCTCTGTAATACCCTCTCTCGGGTTTTCTCTGTCCCCAGATGACCTCCAAGAATGTGCCCATGGGCCAACTCCAACACCAACTTCCTGTAAGGTTTGGGCACCACAAGCTGCTCAACGGTTTCTTCTGCCCTTTTTGCCACCCGATACAGTAGGTCCTTCTCTACGCTGAAGTATGGGTAAGTGCAGGTATTATCTGGGTTCACTAACTCGCCATCTATTTTCACTACGTTTTCCCGTGCCTTTATTAGGGCGGGGTCTTTCAACTGTTCTGTGGCAAAGTTTTCCCTGTGAACCTCAAGATCAGAAAACTCCACAGACGGTAGGTTTTCGTCTGAGGAGGTGGGCTCCTCTCCAGTTTCTTGAGTCTCCCCTACCAATACTGATAAGGGAAATTCCGGAGAGTCCTCACCACTCTCAGGGGAGTTCTGGCTATCACATTCCTGGTACATAGGGGCACCAGTGGGGGGCTCAGGATCATCCCACAGTTCCCAGAACTTCGGAAAATCCCTTCCCACAATGGCGTCATGCGGTAACTGAGATACTAAGCCCACTGGATGAGAGAGGGTACCTTTGGGGGTCTCGAAACACACTGTAGTCACTGGATACTCTCGGGTGTCCCCATGCACACAAATAACAGCTACCTTGCTATTCCCAGAGACCTCTGTTTTAACTAACTCAGCCTTTATCAGGGTCACAAGGCTACCTGAATCCAACAATACCACAACATTTCTACCATTAACACACATTTTGCATAAATGTTTCTCAGTTCCTCGAATGGCAGTGCATGCGACTGTCGCACACAGCGACTGACGTCTGCCCGTCAGAAAGTCACACTGCATGGGTTCCTCCACAACCGGGCAATTGGCTGCAATATGTCCCGCTTGCCGGCAGCGGTAGCAAACGATCCTTCTTGCGGCCTCTTGAGCCGCTGATTTCCCAGGCTGTTCTCGCCAAACTTGGGGTAGAGCTCCCACCCTCTCACTCTCTCCACCCTCACCCCTTGGAATCCTCTTATCCGCCCCTGGGGATGGTCTGGTCTTAGGGTGGAAAGTCCGAGTGTCTCTGGAAGAGGCCGTCAGGTTCTCTGTAGCCAAGTATTTCTCCACACGATCCACAAGACCATCGGCCGTCTCTGGGTCTCCATGGCTTACCCACTTTTGGATGGCAGTAGGAAGAGCTCTCAAAAACCGATCCATTACAACACGTTCCACAATCTTTGGTGCGGACAAAGTCTCTGGCTGTAGCCACTTTCTGCTCAGGTGAATGAGATCATACATTTGAGACCTGGGGGGTTTTCCAAGCTGGAAAGTCCAGTTATGCACACGCTGAGCCCAGACAGCCTGGGTGACACCCAGCCTTGCCAATATTTCAGCTTTTAGCATCACATAGTCTTTTGCTTGGTTAGGCTCTAGGTCATAGTAAGCTTTCTGCGATTCACCAGTTAACAGAGGAGCCACTAGTCCAGCCCACTGCTCCTCAGGCCACTTTTCTCTTTCAGCGGTCCTTTCAAATGTGGTCAAAAATACCTCTGGATCATCCTCTCCAGTCATTTTTGTCAATAAACGACTCACCCCAAAGGACGCGGTATTAGTGGGACGGCTTTCCTCACTGGTCTGCGGACGTTGCTGCATTACTACTTCCATCTGTTGTTGTAGTCTCTGCTCTTGCTTCTGCAACAGGTCTATGAAGCGGGCCTCAGATTGCTGCTGGGCTTGTTGCTGAGCCTCCAGACTCTGTTGCAAAGTTGCGTTTGTCTGCTGCTGGGCTGCAAGGCTCTGTTGATGAGCTTGCTGCTGGGCTGCGAAGTTCTTTTGCAAACCTGCATTTGTCTGCTGTTGATTGGCATTTGCTAGAGCCAGCTGCTTCAGTATCTCCTCCATGCTGGCTTAAAAAAAAAACTGCCACTGGTTCTCCACCAACTGTGAGGGGGTTAGCTCGGCAGCGGGTGTGTGTGACCCCCGAGATGGGCTCCCCACACAAAAACAGGCCCAGCAAACGGAGGTTGTGGTTTTCAAAATCAAAAAGGTGCGGTTTATTTTCTATTTACAGTGACAAAACACAGCAAAGCAAAAGAAACATAAACAAAATAAATCCTGGTCAACTTGACCTCTGACTAAACATACAGGTTTCCTAACTAACAACTGGGATCAGCCTAGTGCTGTCCTAGTCCCTAAGTCCCTGGTTTTAAATGTCCAAGCAAATAGCCACACAGGCTTTGTCTCACCGCACAGGGGTTCACTCTCCCTAGACAGTCCACACAGGTCTGGTTCCAGGCATGAGCAAACACCTAATGAATCTGGGAGTTTTTATAGAGGCCTAAATGAGCTGACAAGCTTCAGCTGGCCTCATCAACTCCCTGTCTGTACGACGCCCCACACTCTCCCTAGAGGTATGAGTCATCCATGAGCCCACTAGCCTTATACAACTCTCCACCTAGTTGTATAAGTCGGCGTAAAGCCTGAATCTGGGCGAAATATATCTACCCCCCTGGATGCAACCAGGTGACTTTACCTTCCTGCTGTCACAATATATATATATATACAGAAAAGTGTATATACATAGTGTGTCCACAGAGCACATCTACACATGCTCAGGGAAAGAGCAAATATATAAATGAGTAATTTTAAAATTCAAGTAAAGAAGGGTGGGGGTGGGGTGGAGAGGGAGGGAAGGGGGAGGGAATGGTCAGGGGAAGGCGGGAGAGGTTTAAAAGAATTTCACTAAACCGACATTAAAATAATTAAAAATAGGCACGACAATAGCAATTTGGAACTTATCACCACCGGAGGGTCCTCTTTTTTTGATTGAGTAAACACATAATAAGGCGTTATTAAGCTCCTTTCTTAATTTACTTTTTTATGGAAACGAAGCACGACAATTGTGTGTGTAGGGAGGGTAGTGGAGGGGGTAGGGGGTGTGAGTTTTTCTTTATTTTTTCTTCTCTCCATTTGCTGTTTTTTTTGGGGGTTAGGGTACGTACCTGGACTCCCCCTTTGTAAAAGAGAGGATCAAAGACCTAAAGTGCCTCCAGGGGAAAGGGGATAGAGTGTTTTATGTTAGAACAGATTTGTATGGATAAACTGTATGGTATGTCTTCTGTTTTTTGTTGTATATTGAAACTTGTTGTAATAAAGGAAAAAGGTGATTATAAAAAAAAAAACAGAGCTTGAGCTATTTTGCAAAGAAGAATGGGCAAAAATATTACTCTCTAGATGTGCAAAGCTGGTCATCCTCAAAAAGACTTGCAGCTGTAATTGCAGCGAAAGTTGGTTCTACAAAGTATTGACTCGAGGGGCTGAATACAAATGCACGTCACACTTTTTATATATTTACAGTATGTGTAAAAATTTTGGAAAACCATTTATCTTTTTCGTTCCACTTCATAATTATGTGCCACTTTGTGTTGGTCTTTCACATCAAATCCCAGTAAAATACATTTACGTTTTTGGTTGTAACATGACAAAATGTGGAAAATGTCAGGGGGTATGAATACTTTTCAAGGCACTGTATATACACATAAATATGACAGGAGGACATGGTTACTCTCTAGGGGGGTCTGATCGAGGTAGAAGGAAGTCAGTATTCTTCCTTCTTCTTCCTCCTCAGTTCCCCGGAGTTCTCTTTTCGCTCTCTGATTCACCACCTCTGACCTGGTAAATCTGGGAGTGTGAATTCTAGCACAGGTCGCCAGTGAAGTGCTGAGATCGCATCTCCATAAACTGGCCTTTTCTGTGTTAGACAATGACGGATTCTCAGTGTGTTGAGATAATCGGGGGAGAACATGTTCTCCCCCGATCATCTCTGTTTCATAAACCGTTTATGAGCTGAGATCAGTGGCGATCCTCTGGATCACTGCTTTTTTTACAGTTTCATAAACGGACACTTAACTGAAGACTGCACTGTCCATGGTTAACTCTTTTCTGTGAAAACCAAAAGTTCAAGGAAATAGCACAGAGAGAACAGGAGCCAGCCACATTGAAAATTGTAAATAGCTAATTTTGTTTTAACCTCCCTGACGGTATAATTATGTCAGATTTTTGCATCTCAAAGCGGTACATTGTTTTGAATAGAAATTTGGCATTTTATATTGTAGGCCTGTAATTCTTAGTAATAACTCAATTAAATCTGTCCAAACCAGAGTCTAGTAGACATCCCGGGTATGATAAAGTTTGAAACATGAAATCATAAATTATAATATAATAAATAACTATAAATAAGTATCAAAAACAATCATATAATAATAATAATAACATTTATTCAATAATGTAATCAAATTAAAGAATTGTTGCTGTCATCACTTTCAGTGTCTAATGACAAATTTCCCCACGAATCACTATTGTTCAATTCTGCAAGTGATTCTAATTTACTATCACTGTTTTCTAGCTGGTCAAAAGTTTCCAGGCAGAAAGAACAGTATATATAATATAAAAGTGCATGTAGGGCACTGGACAAAGCACTAGGGACAAAAGGGGGTTGTAAAAATGATTTGATACGGGGGCGTGGCCTGGATAGCAATGGGATAGGTCGCATGTGATGTGAGCTCCGTCTGCCCATACTCCTAACCTACCATCCTGCCTGCATCCTGCTCGGTTCCTGCCATCCCCTACATCCGAGGACATGTCCTGCTCTCCCTGTGGTTCCTGAAGCCTGTTAGCCCGCTGGTTTGCCGCCACCGCCGTCGCGGCGCTTCCCGGTCCTCTGCTTCAGGAAAGGCCCCGGCTTCGGCCTAGTTCCTGGTTCGGCGGCCATCTTGGCCCTCCCGACGGCGGCCCTGGACACTTCTCCTTGCCTCCCTGGGCGCACTGGGCTCCATCCTCTCCTACATCGGCCCCCGGATTACCTGCTGCAGCTGCTGGGGTGTCTTTGCACTCTGCACCTGCTGTGTGAGCGGACCGCGGTCTCGGCCTGACTCCCGGAACGGCGGCCATCTTGCTCCACCCGGAGACATCTTTGGCAAGTATTACAGGCCTCCCTGACTCCCCTGAGCTCAGATTCCCCTGCATGCAGCCTGTTGCCATTACAGCTGCTTGAGAGTGACCTGCTGCTTACGTTGGGCCATCCCTGGGCAGCGGTGGGGGGGGGGTTGTGGAGGACCCGGCCTCCTTAACAGCGGCCATATTGGTGCACCCAGGGATCTTCCCTGTCGCCTTACAGCATGTCTCCGTCTAAAAATAATTCTGAAGCCATCGATAAACTGGCCAGATACCGCCGGCTTGAGGAGGGGGATCGGCAGGTCAGAGACGGCGCTGCTGCTTTCCTGGATGCGGATCACTCTGTGGTGGCTACTAACAAATTACTGGATGCCATCGCCATGTGCCAGAGCACGCTTACCACCAAGATCGAGGAGGTAAAAATTGATGTGTCCCTTATCCGGCAGGATCTTTCTACCCTCAGGGACCGCGTGACGGAGACGGAGACCCGTATTAGCAGAGCAGAGGATATCTTACACCCTTTACAACATACCACCGATGAGGTGCGCCGCCAGTTACAACAGATTAGCGCAAAACAGGATGACATGGAAAATCGCCTTCGGAGATGTAACCTCCGCTTCATCGGTCTTCCTGAGTCTGCTGAGGGCACCGATCCGGAGAGCTTCCTTGAAAACCTCCTAACCTCAACCTTCGGCAGAGACGCATTTTCGGTAATGTTTGCAGTGGAGAGAGCTCATCGAATCCCTGGCCGCCCTCCTCCCCAAGGAGCTCCACCGCGTACCCTGATAGCGAAGTTCCTTAATTTCAGGGATCGCGACAAGATCCTCCGCCTAACCAGAGAGAAGGGGAATATCCCCCATACCAACGCACATGTTGCCGTCTTCCCGGACTTCTCCAATGAGGTGCAACGGCAGCGGTCCAGGTTCCGGGATGTTAAGAAGCGCCTCCGCACTCTACACCTCAAATACGCCATGCTGTACCCTGCAAAGCTTCGTGTGGAGTGCGACGGTCGGACCCACTTTTTCGAGGACCCAGAGTCAGCATCCACTTGGATTGACCGGAGAGATCGGCGAGATTGAGCATACCGCGCTGTCTGGGAGCTGTGAGTACTTTTCTTTTCTCTCCCCTGCTGCCCCCTGTGCCGGTGGCACTCCCTGTTCGTGCCCTGGTGATTCGCCTCACGGTTGCTCTGTTGCTAGTTGGTGCCCTCCGCCGGGACGGGGGAGACAGACCTAAAAGCCTTTTCCGCCCCTCCTCGGATCTCACAGCATGCTCGCCACCTTCGGGTGACCTAACTGTTAATTCCCCGTTCTCCCCACACATGGGAGATACTTGTAGAGGGCAGCTTACCGAACGTTGCTGGAACTTCCTATCCTACTTTACGTACCACTCTGATGGCAGGCGGGGCTCCCTTCTGCACGGCTGCAATGGTGTTGTGCTTTTGTGGCCCCTACACCCCATGCACTTCTCAGAGAAGAAGTCGCCCCCCTAGGTTCTCTATGGACTTTTTTCACTCCCCCCGTTTACCTGACTGTTTTTTCCTCCTTTTTTGTTTTCTGTTCATCACAGGTATCTATGTCCCTTTGAAATTAAGTCCCTCGCCTCCAATGCTTTTTTCACGTTGGATGTCCCCGGTTGATACCTGGTTTTGGGATACTATGTTCATGCCGAGTTGGGGTGGCACTGGACTGGGAGGGAGGGGAAATGTTTTGGCTGTTTTTTATTTGCCACTATGTTCACAATTGTTTATTTCTGCTAAAGGTACTATGTCATTGTCATACATGCACTATCAATATTGGTTGCTGATGTGTTCTGTACTGTCTGATGTGTCCTTATCTGCTCTGCTGGTTCTGGTCTGGCTGCGGTCTATTATACACACCATATACCCACCATGAGTTCCCTGAAGTTCCTCACGTGGAATGTTAGAGGCTTACGCAATAAGATCAAACGCACAGCGGTCCTGACATTTCTCAAATCTCAGAGAGCTGACATTATCACACTGGTCGAGACCCATGTCACGGGCCACTTGCAATCCTCCCTTAAAAAACCTTGGGTGGGGTGGGCTTATCATGCCACTCACACCTCATATTCCAGAGGAGTATCGGTCCTGGTTGCCAAACGGGTACCTTTTGAGCTAATACTGCTCCGCACGGATCAGCAGGGCAGATATGTGTTTATGCACGCCACCATTAATGGGTCTCCTATCCTACTACTTGCCTGCTATATTCCCCCCCCCCCCGTACAACTCAGCTGTAATTCAGGAAGGCCTTGCCTTTATGACACAATACCCCTCCGTACCGGCAGTGTGGATGGGGGACTTCAATATGACCCTGATCCCCGCTCTGGACCGTCTGGGCACACTGGATCCCCCCCTTAACCCACCGACCCATACCAGACTGCACCGCATAATGACCGACTTTGCTCTTGTCGACACTTGGCGCCACAAACACCTGCACACTAAAGTCTTCTCATGCTTTTCAGCCAGTCATAACACAATGTCACGAATTGATTTTGTTTTTATCTCAATGTCCCTGCTGCCTAAGCTAGGAGATGTGGGCTTTGCTCCGAGAGTACTCTCGGATCACGCCCCCTACTGGGTCACGATCCAGCTCCTGAAGGCTTCCCCTGCTCCTTCTTGGCGGCTAAACCCGTTCTGGCTGACTGCCCTGCAGGACCAGGATGACATCCCCACAGAATTGCAATACTATTTTACGGCCAACAGGGACACTGCCACGCATGATGCGGTGTGGGAAATGTTTAAACTTCACGCTCGTTCCCTACTTTCCACACGTATTAACAGGCTTAAACGGTCATCAACATTTATTGTCCAGCAGGCTGCGGAGCACCTGCAGGTGTTGGAGGAGGCGTTCCACCGGGACCCCTCGCCCAGCGCGGCCAACAATCTAAAGATTCAGGCGCGCCAGGTCTCCCAATTGCACATAGAGAAGGCTAAACAAAGTATCTTCTTCTGTAGACAGAGGGTGTTTGAGTATGGAGAGAGATCGGGCAAACTGCTCGCATATCTCGCCCACTTGGATATGCGTCCCCCTGTGGTGGTGTCCTTGACCGACCCACAGGGGAACGACATCACCGATCTGCAACTGGTGGCGGAGGAATTTGGGAGATTCTACCGTGCACTCTACACTTCCAGGGTCACCCACACTCCCCAAGACACCAGGGACTACCTAGCGGGAGTTCAATTCCCTAGACTGACAGACGACCAGCTTGAAATTCTGGAAGCCCCTATTACTGAGGAGGACATCTCCGAGGCCATTTCCTGTCTGGCCTCATCCAAGGCCCCAGGATTGGATGGCCTACCTCTTGAATTCTATGCCACCTACTCTGAAATCCTAATCCCTGAACTTAAGTACCTGTATAAATCCATATTTGACTCAGGAGTTCTACCCCCATCTACGCGAGAAGCCCAAATAGTCGTAATTCCCAAACCCGGAAAGGACCCTAAATACCCGGAGTCGTATAGGCCCATTTCCCTGTTACAGGTAGACATTAAAATATTAGCTAAGATTCTAGCCTCCCGCCTTAACCAGGTTATTCTGTCATTGATACACCCTGACCAAACCGGCTTTATGCCAGGGAAGAACACGGCCATGAATATTCGCCGCCTATTTATGAATATTCAGGGGTCCCATGATGAAATTGGCTCGAGGGTCGTAGTGGCGCTGGATGCCGCCAAGGCCTTCGACTCCGTGGAGTGGAACTACCTGTGGGAGTGTCTCTCAAGATTTGGATTTGGCCCCAGCTTTATTCGCTGGGTCCAACTCCTCTATCAGTCCCCAAGGGCCAGAGTGTTTGTGAATGGTTGGCTTTCTGACCAGTTCCCGCTGGAGAGAGGGACCCGGCAGGGCTGCCCCCTTTCCCCCATGCTTTACGCATTGGCTGTGGAGCCGTTGGCCATAATGGTCCGTGCGGACACTTGCATCCGAGGTCTCAGGATGGGGAACCTGGAAGAAAAGATTGGGATGTATGCCGACGACACACTTTTGTATCTGGCGGACTCCGGTCCTTCTCTTATAGCAGCCCTCCAGTCCATAGAACGTATGGGTGGCCATTCGGGTCTGAGTATTAATTGGTCTAAGTCCCAGATCCTTCCGATTGACCATTTCCCCTCCTCGTTCGCGTCCCCTCCTCTGGCTCTTCCAAGGGTCTCCCAGATTAAATACCTTGGCGTACAGGTCACCAGATCGCTCTCAGATTATAAACTACTGAACATTGAACCCCTGTTTGCTCTGATCAAGAACAAGACGCAGACTTGGGCCAGACTACCCCTGGGTGTTATGGGTCGCGTCAGCTTAGTTAAGATGATACTCCTTCCCAAGATACTCTATTTGGTCTGGCATGCTCCCCTCTATATACCACAAAAATGTTTCAGGACAATTGAATCCATCCTGAATTCATTTATTTGGGGTCATGGCAGACACAAATCCTGGAGAATTCTGAAGAACCCTGTGACGTTGGGAGGAGCTGCTCTCCCTGACCTTCAGGATTATTATTTTGCCTCCCAGCTGTCCCACTTCTATTATTTTGATAAACATGAACTAACGAGATACCAGACACTACTCTGTGAGCACCCAGATGACTCGGCCCACACCCCACTTCAATCGGTCCTAAGAGCCCCATTGACAAGACGCCCCCCCCAACGCACAGCAGACATGTTGACTCACCACCGGAGGGTATGGCGGGTGGCACTGCAGAGAACTGGGACCCCAAAGGTACACTCTCATACCCCTCTCTGGTACAATACATGCTTGCCAGAATTATTGTCCATTCCGGACCCCGCGGCGTGGATACGCCATGGGATCTTATACATACACCAGATCATGACCGATTCAGACCTTAAGCCATTCCAAATGCTGAAGGACGAATTTTCCCTCCCCGATTGCCTTTTCTTCAGGTATTTGCAACTCCGTCACGCCATACAGGCCCAGTTTTCTGGCTCTTACCCGTCCCTGGCAGTTCCCTCCATAGTGGACACAGTCACGGGTAATGTGCCTGCTAAGCTCATCTCCACTTTATACTCCGCCATTCGTCTCCCTAGCACCACAGCATTGGCCTATACTGCTAAGACTAGATGGGAGGCGGATGTTGGACTTATAGAGGATGAGGACTGGGGCGAGATTTTGGAGGACGTGAAAAAGGTTTCCCCCAAGCTGTCGGACCGCCTCACACAGCTGTACATTATACATAGAACATATCTGACCCCTCAGAGAGTGGCACGTTTCAGGCCCACGTGCAATCCAGGATGCCGCCTCTGTGACCATACCCCGGGCTCCTTCTACCACCTCATATGGTTCTGCCCTACCATTCAGGCATATTGGACACAGGTGATACGCTTCCTACACGATCAGATGGGCTCCCCTGCTACCCTTGACCCAAAGATGTGCCTACTTGGCCTGTTGCCAGACTTGGATGCCGACAAACCCCTCCGTACCTTTTTACATGAGACGCTATTCTTGGCAAGAAAAGTAGTGGCCCGTAATTGGATGCAGGCCCTGCCCCCTACAGTTCAGTGCTGGAAAAAGGCGGTTAACGATGCTCTCCCATATAAAAAACTGATTTATGTACATAGAGGGTGTCCGCTAAAGTATGAGAAGGTCTGGGACAGATGGATGGCGGATGGTGAAACGTGTACTTGACATGTCGATTTTTTATTTTTGTTGTATACCGGCTCTACTTTCACTGCTGTTATTATCTTTATGACACACAGATGCTTTACTGTGTTCATGTATGTACTATTATATTGGCCATACTGGCTTATGTTGATTTATGTACCATGCATACTTTTCAATAAAGTTGGTTTCCAATTAAAAAAATGATTTGATACAGTAATGTAATCTTACAGATTACAGTGTATTGTATGTGTTATGTTTTTTGCACTTTTTAAATTTGCCGCCGGGCTCCACCCCCATGCAGTGAACAGAGACACTCGCAGGGAACAGAGCCCGGCACACAGTACATGGGCCCGTGGACACAGTGGGAGGACATTGCAGGATCCTGAGGCCACGATAAGTAAAGGAACCTGCAATGCAAGTGTGGCTCAGGCTGGGTTCACACTATACGACACGACTTTCATCCTACTTTGCTCTGCGACATCTGTCCTACATTGGTCCGACATTGGTCCGACATTGGTCCGACATTGGTCCGACATCCATCCGACATTCATGAACAGGATACTACTTTGATCCGACATTGTGCTAGTCTGACTTGTCCTTTGACCAATCAAAACAATCCCAGGGTAAGATAAATTCCTTTTACTGCTGCTGTAATCACAATGTCGGATGCCAAAGTCGTATGGTTAGGACAAGGATCCGACTTTGATCCGACTTCAATGATAGTCAATGGGCTGAAGTCGGATCAAAGTCGAACAGAAGTAGTACAGGGAGAATTTTTAATGTCGGACCGACATGTGTCGGACCAGTTAAGACGGCTCCCATAGGGAAACATTGATTTTCACACGTCATGCGACATGAGCTCCTAATGTCGGAGCGTTTGTCGCCCCAGTGTGAACCAGCACTTAGGGTTACCGCTTTTAGTAGTGAAAATTCACCTGAGTCACACTCGGGAATACCGCTAGGGAGGTTAAAAATGTAACAAATAGTTTTAGGGAATGTTTATTTTGCTGTGCTCACTGTGTTAAGCTAAAAAAAAAAAAAGCTGAACATTTAATACCACTTTAATACTTACCATTTAATATTTGAAAAATGATCTTTGTCTACAAAAATGAAGAAATGTCTAATAATGCAATTGATCAGCTGATTAGTCCTAAGTGCAAGGAGAAATCTGGAAACTTTGGTTCCCATTGTGATAACTGCGGATATTTGGACTGATTTAGTAAAAGGTTTTGAAGCTGATTTAATAAAGAATTTGAGAATTTTCATGCAATAAATTGAGTAAATTTACCCAGTCATGTGAAAATGAAATAAATAAAAAGAATTTGCTTTTCACATGATTGGAATTTTTACGCAAATTGTGCAAAGATTCCCAACTCATTTTCCCCCTCATGCTTTCTTAGTGCTTAAAGCATTTGTTACCCCAGCACTTCATATTCCTGATATGTGCCTGCTGTACCATGTACTTGTATGAGAAAGTCTCCTGTTCTCTTTGTGTTGCTTATTTTATGTGAACTCCCTGGAGTTCCTGCCAGTCCCTCTGTTTTCCTATTAAAACTGACCACACTAAGCAGGAGAGAACAACGTGGTCAGTTTTCTAGCTATGCCGGGAGCTCAGTCTACTCTCCTCCAATGATCAGACTTATCCTGACACGCCCCCGCTGCACAGCCACTCACTGGGAAGTTCAGTGTGCTGCGGTTTCTCCTCCCCCCAGCTCTTATGCAGCTGAGAACAGACGGAATGTGATCATTTATAAAAAAGAGAAAAAAGGTATTTAGAATGTTTTTTTATATCTATACACAAATGTTTTGCCTTTCATCTCTATTTTAAAATGAATGGGTTGTTTTACAAGGTGATCGTTTACAATCACTTTAAAAACATGATGCAAAGACTCTATTTCATCAATGCAAAATCAATCTATCTATCAATCTATCAATCTACCTATCTATCTATCTATCTATCTATCTATCTGTAATTCCATTTCCAGGATTACATATCACAATTATCACCATTCTATTAAAGCCGGGTACAGATCCCAAAAAAAACTGAAATTGCAGCAAACAGAAAATGTACTCACCTAAATTTCAGGAGATCTGTCCTTTCTGGAGGCAATTACCTGGGCCAGCAGTTCAAATACAATCCAGAAGTAGTTCCACCTGAAAGCTATTTTCTGAATAAAATATGCATTTGAAATAGGTATGGGGGAAAATTTCCTTAAAAATCCAGAGAAAACCAGGAGAGTTCAGCAAAATCTTGCCACTTTGGAAAAGTGCATTGCAGCCAAAGGGGAAGCCAAAGGTAGTATTTTCTTTTTTTTTTTTTTAAAGCTTAACTCTGAACTTAGCAAATATTGTCTAAATAGAAGAGACATGTATCCCAGGAGGACTTGTACCTTCTGTGTCATGACATGGAGGATGTCAAGGTGGAGAGTAATGGGAGATCTGCAAACATCTGCATGTGAAGAACTAACCCAGAAACTGAACACTTCTGGGATTCACAGCTGTCAACAGAGGCGGCTCTAGGCTTTGTGAGGCCTTAAGCAAAACTTAGACACGGGGGCCCCACCATGGCCATAATGGGTAACAAATTTCAAGCAGAGGCAAAATTAGGCAGCCGCGAGGCCCCTGTGAGTGCGAGGCCTTAGGCGACCGCCTAATTTGCCTAATTAAAGAGCCGCCTCTGGCTGTCAATCTCTGCCCTCTCTGGGTAGAAGCTGAGCAAGTGCAGTCTGTGCTTGATCAGCTTCAACATAGTGCAAAGTTGACATTAATGGGTCTAATAAGAGACCTGATGTTTTTAAAGAGAGCCTGTCAACTGCACTATGCTATCACATAGGAGCTTTATAAGCCCCATTGTAATAACATTCAAATTCAATTTAAAACGTTTTAAAAATGTAAGTTTAATAAAAAATAAATAAAATAAAAGCCCTCTGCCCCAAGTACACATTTGAACAGAAGCATGTGTTGGGTAGGGTATGCACACGATACAAAAATTATGATTGCTTTGCACATATTAGCTATTGCCATGCATGTCTGATAGTGGTAGCAAACATTCTAGGGCTATCATTCAGTGTTAACTGTAAATGGACGAATGGGCAATTTCAGGTACTTGCATTTCATGGGCACTTGTTAGTATCTATTTACACAACACAATCTCATCTTTTATATTTTATAAAATACTTTTGTGTTTGTGTGTATTCTTTATTAAAGAAATACAGATTTTACTAACAGTAACACAATTACCGTGTGACAAAACAAATGCAAATGCCACCATTTTATTCTATGGGCTCCATACTTCCAGAAAATATATAATAATTTGGGGGGGGGGGGGGTTAGGTTATTGTCATGCCTAAAACTTGCATTGGGAGAAAAAAGAGATCTGGCAGCGAAAGGGTTTAATGACTCTTGAGGGTTGTTGAAGTTCCTTTCAACTTCAGCCAAAAAACGACGCTTTACTGACTTCATTATTTGAGTTTTTTTAAACAGAAAGAAACAAAAACAATGGGTATGTAGCGACACCAACCCTCTCTTTACCTGCCTTGTTTGGCTCCTCGCAGGAAGAGAGGGCACACCATGCCACAAGCCCGTACCCTCCTATGTGAAGAGGTTGAGCGGTATTGTTGGTGGGTCTCCACAGCCAGAAAGCCAGAATCCTCCTCAGAATGGTTCTCACCTCTATAGTTAATAAAGATAAGTCTCTATTTCCCCCAGTGACTTCAATGTCCACACCAGCCGTAACTCCAACGTAGAGTTTATTTCTCTTAGATAACAGTCTCTGATAGAAAAGGTTGGAGAGAGAACAGGACAGCATAAGGTGTGGGAGAGGTCCAGGCACAAATGTAAATACACTTCACTGCTCGGCTTCTCAAGCAGACTCAGCCCATATGGATAGTCTCCCTAGATAGGGACTAGCAGCCAGAATGGTGCTCTCACTCAACCTGCAGTCTCTGCCACAGACCTGGTGAACTTGGTCTCTTTTTATAGCTTGACCTCTGTTAAGGAGAAGACATCCCTCCAGAGAGTTACCTTGCCCCTTCCTTCACTGTGACTTCTCACCAGTCCCTCGGAATGGTTCCTCCCCCGGCCTCCTCGTCTAAGATGCGGGTCCCCTCGCAAGGCAACACCCTGAGATTCCTCGATCCTTGATGGGCCCTAGCCGAAGGTGCTGGGCCCAAGGCCTTTGCTGCAGCCCCTGGGCTAAAGGTGCCTGGGACTGATTCACCGACCTCCACCCCTGGGCCAAAGGTGCCCAGGGCGGACAGGAACACACTCCCTGGGGTAAGACCTCCGACCGCGACAGAACCCCGGACAGGCAGCGTCTGCCCCTTTTATATCCTCTCCCAGCATGCACAGCAGGCCTACCACACCAACTGTATGGCTGCTGAGAGGGGGCACACAAGGCACAGCATTGTATCAGCGGTTCAACCCTGGCCTACCATGGCAGCGCCACCTGCAGGCCACAAGGAACTGTACACTGATACTCTCCCTGCAGACAAAAATGGTTGATAGAATCCTGACAATTGGGGTGTTTGAGCATAACTACCACTCAAACACTTCCCTTAAATTTAGGACCCCGCTACAGGTACAAAAAATTGAATTGAAATATTTACAGTAGAGTCAGTACACAAATAAAAATCAAATACATAGCAATCAATAGTACAAAGTCCTTGCTTAAGCAGTGAATAAGTTACATTTTTGCCAAACGTGAAATTAGTAATTTCACAGTGAAATCTATTTTTCTAAAATCATTCTGCCCATCCCTAGGGCTGGGACTGAGGACTTCCTTCCATGAGGAATTAGGGGCCAACAACAAAGGGATACCAGCACTGGTGGAAAAGTGTAACAAATAGGTTGCATATCCCACTATTTTCAGTGCAAGGGAGGAAATAGTAGAACATCTGCCATATTCTGTTTGTGTAGTATTAGAAGACAAGAGGACATTTTGTCAGTCTATTTTCTTGTGGACATCCACTTTGTAATGTCTATGAATGACTTCGTTTTTACAGAGATGTGAAAAAAGACAGCACTCACATTATTTCTAAAGGTGCCAAATCATATTTCTCAACTAGATCCAGAAAAAAGCATCAGGCTGGGTTCACACTAGTGTGAATTGGATGTGGGTTTCACCGAATCCGATTCGCATAACAGGAGATTGTGACCGGCTCTCTATGGAGCCCGTTCACATATCAGGAGCCCTGTGCGTCTTTTGGTCCATTTCAGTTTCAAATTCAGCCCAAAATTTGGGGTGATATCGGACCTGAAACGGTGAACAAGGACACATCGGACTCCTGCTGTGAGCTGCTCCGTGCTCATATGTGATCCCAGCCTCACTGTAGCTTCTGTCTCTTATTCTGGCCATAATTGAACTTTCAATAACCTCCATCACTATAGGGTAATTATAAAGCAGTGAATGTGACATTTATCAAACATTTTTTGGTGGAGAATCAATCACTGCCTTTTAAAACGCATGGACCTGGAAGATTCTCCTGCAGAGAATGTTTGCTGAATGTCACATTCACTGCTTTATAAATATACTCCTGTGTTGGGCCAACAACAAGCACTTCCTCAAATCGAGCAAATTGGAAGTTATTTATCCAGAATGTAAAGGAAGAAAAACTGGGCCAATATGTAAATGAAGCAATCCTAGATGTCAGTGACGACAGGATGGCAAACAGTCCAAAGATGTAACCCACAGATATGATTAAATCTGAAGGGAGGAATCCCATAGGCTGGAAATAGTCCAAACAGTATAGTATATTGTAGTACCACCGTGTTTGACACCGGATTAACCACCGCCATAAGAAATGGCTGCTTACCAGACACAAGCAAAAGTACACAGTTGGCTATAACCCAGCCGTGGCCTTTAGCTTGTAGTAGTGGATGAGAGGAATCAAATCGTAGCAACCCCAGACACTCCTCCAGTTTGTAGTATGGACCTCTTGATGGCTCCATTGCAACAATATAGGAGAGAAGACCATAGGGTGATATTGTAATAACAGGGTAACTATAAACCACCACCGTGATGAGCAAAACAATCGTGACCACCACCCTAGTAACAATGGCTCCTTACCAGAAGCAAAGAAGGAACACGCAGTTGGCTATAGCCTAGCTGCGGCCTCTAACTTGCACGTAGTGGACCCGATCACAGGCCCCCAGGACAATCCTCCAATATATATGAGACGCTGCTGATACTTGAAAAGTTAAAGCATATTCCACAACATCCATGAAGCTATGGAAGAGGAGCGGCAGATAAGATTTCAGGGAATACGCTGGAGCATTCACTTGGCTCTCATATAATCATTTTCATTGTCCTCTGAAAGATTTGGATCTTTGGAGGGGACATCCCCCCCTCCCGCCGCCATTCAGTGCTTCTCCGGGCTTTCCCGTGCCATCGGGGGCCCGGAGAACTAATCGGCCGGCGTCGCATGAGGATCATAGAGATTTCCGATGATCAGATGGTCACCAGTCATCTCTATGACCGTCGGAGTCCTGGGCACGACGTTGTGACGTCACGCCCGGTACCCGGAAGTAAACAAAGCCGCAATTGCGGCTGTCAGCATGTGATCGGTGATTTTTTTTTCACCGATCTCATGCTTTCCAGCCTGGAGGAGAGATGTGGGGTCTTATTGACCCCGCAACTCTCCATAAAGAGGACCTGTCACAATGATTCCTATTACAAGGGATGTTTACATTCCTTGTAATAGGAATAAAAGTGATCAAAGAAAAAAATGTAAAAAAAAGTGTCAAAAAAAAAAAAAATCAGTAAAAAAAAAAAAAAAAAAAAGGAAAACGCCCCTGTCCCCGGTAGCTCGCGCTCGGAAGCGAACACGCATGTAAGTCCCGCCCACATATGTAAACGCTGCTCAAACCCCACATGTGAGATCTCGCCGCGTGCGGTAGATTGCGAGCAACAATTCTAGCACTAGACCTCCTCTGTAACTCGAAAATAGTAGCCTGTAAAAAAAATCTAAGCGTTGCATATGGAGATTTTTAAGTACCAAAGTCTGGCACCATTCCATGAGTGTGATTTTAAAGTGTTGGGTATCTATTTACTCGGCGTAACAGCATCTTTCACATTATACAAAAAAATTGGGCTAACTTTACTGTTTTGTTATTTTTTATTTGTGAAACCGTTTTATTTCCCAAAAAAAGGCGTTTGAAAAATTATTGCGCAAATACCGTGCAAGATAAAAAGTTGCAATGACCGCCATTTTATTTCCTAGGTTGTCTGCTAAAAAAAAATATATAGTGTTTGGGAGTTCTGATTAATTTTCTAGCAAAAAAATTATGATTTTTACATGAAGGAGAGAAGTGCCAGAATAGGCCTGGTGGGGAAGTTGTTAAGGGACATTCTGGCACATTCTCCAAGACATTCACCACAGTTATTAACAATACACAGATCACGTGCTTGTGGTCTTTATAACCTTAATTGTAAATATACATTAAACAACTTTATTTATCATGTATGTTGAAACATGCAGGAATCTCAGTATGTTGGGATATTGCCCAGTATTTATTAATAAAGAAAGGCCTATGTACTGTACATTTGAGACAATAAATTCCTTTAATAATTCATGAATCACAGTCAATAAAACATGTTCTTCCTCCAGTGAGCACCATTGTGATGGGTCAGAAGGCTTGACCTAGTCTAGTACAACTGCATATATTCATATACCAAGACTAGATGGTCTCTAACACTTGTAACTTGTATTTTTATGTTTTTATTTAAATTATATCAAAAGATTACCCATTACATTAAATAATTTTACCACCATGTAAATGGTATTTTTCTTGATATTATTATGGCAGTGCTTAGCTGATCAGACTTCATGAAGGGGTTCTGATATGTCAAGCAGTTGCTCCTAGGTAGTGTCACCTTTTGGTTTTAGCAACACTTGTATGTTGGGTCATTCTGGAGAAAACAGTCCGGTTAATAGGCTGTTGGTATGTTTTCCCTGCATTGTGTAACACAGCAGAGCCTTCCTAAAAATAAGGTATTTTTAGGTCTCACTGTCATCACAGGAGCAAAAATAAGGGGTTTATTCATACTCAATTGATGATAGCGGGTCATCTGGTATAAATTGCAGATACTTTGTAATATTATAGAGCGATTTGTTCCAAATTGCATACAGCTGTTTAAGGCTTGCTGGCCATTATAAATACAGTACATGCAAATCATGGCCTCTATGGAGTATGGCTTATGAACCAACACAATGGCACAAACAGAAATGCTATTTCTATTATTTCTATTGGTTGAACTGGGTGGACTTGTTCAGCCAGACTAACTATGTAACCCATGTTGAGGTGACCCAAAATGAACCAAAAAGCCCCCTTAAAGCACATTTAATTCAAGAGAAACACATTAGAGCATTCTTAAAACAAAAGGTTTTTACATCACAGGTGCAAAAATAATTATTTTAAAAAAATGGGCAGAGCCAAACAAATAATTTCTTTATGTCCCTGTGGCCATAATTGTATATCTAGAAGCTTTGATTTTTATTACAGATGCTGTCATAATCAGTGCATCACCAGTGCAGTGAATGGAATACATGGCTTATATATACAGTATAACCAGGTGCTTGGCTAAAATTAGAGAGTAAATGAAACACTTGCTGCAGCTGCTCTCTACTGCCCTGTGGTTTCCAATAAGAGGAGAGAGCTGCTAAGCAGAAAGAGTTCAACGGACTGAGTCAGACAGCACTGCACTATGGAAACTTTAGTCCAGAGGAGAGATTCTACTGTGCAATTCAACAGTTTTTGCGCTATATTCCTCAGAGAATGATTGCTGGGAGGAGGGGAAAGAACTGCATTTTCCCAGGCTGTACATAGAATAACTTCCTCTTGCTGCAAGGGAGACCGGGGAGCTGTCCACTGTGTGCCATTGCTTGCTGCATATCAGTGGCCAGAGCAGGATCAAGAGTGCTGGGTCCTGGAGTATTGACAGACAGAATTACCAGGGTGCAGAGTAGAGGGAGGACTAATTGCTGTGTGACTGGATTCTGACCTACAATATCAATGGGACTGGTGAGCTGCTGTTGCTGTGGTGATTTACCATCTGCTGCTAGAGAAACTGAGTCCTTTAGGAACTGACTATATAGCTATCTAGTAGCCTTTCTTGCTGTCTACTGGTTTTACTGGGACTGTATTCATGTGCACCACTAGGAAAACTAGATCCCAATGCTATCCGGCTGAAGAGATAGGTCTAGAAACTCCCACCATCATAGCTGCTCCACAGAGACCTTTGCCTGTTGCTTATATTTAAGCCCCATACACACGATGGATGGTTTTCATCAGACCAACCGATCGTGTATGGTACCCATCGGTCTTTTTTCCATCGGTTGGAAAAAATAGAACTTGTTTTAAAATTTTCTGTTGGATAAAAAACCGATGGGAATTTCCGATCGTCTATGGGCAAGTCCATCGGTTAAAAAACCCACGCATGCTCAGACTGAATTAGGAGATGGGAGCGCTCGTTCTGGTAAAACTAGCGTTCCTAATGGAGAGAGCACATTTGTCATTCTGCAAGTTATTGCTTCGTTTAATGCAGCGCATGTTTTTTTGCTTTAGAACGGTCTTTAAAATGTCATTTTTAAAATGACATTTTGGCAGCAGATCTTTCTCATGAGTTCTGACAAACGTATGTCTTTCTTCTTTCTTGTGATCTTAGGAATAATTAGTTTAATTCTTCAAGGCCGACCTCACAAATTACACCTTTTTTTTTGTTTTTGTCTTTAAATTTGTTGTGCATTTTTTGGTGTGTCAATTTCTCCGAACAACATATTTTTTTTAATTTCTACTCATGGAGGTTGGTGTCTCTTGTTATTAATTACACATTGTATTTATGAAATCTTATTGCTACTTCAAAAAAAAAACACATCAGGCATGTATGTTGGCTGATATCAAATTTCCCTTTATTTCGGAAAAAAAACAAAAAAAACCGAAGGGCAACTATTCAGAAATTAGCAGAGAATATCAAGTCATTAGATCCCAAATGCAGACCTGACTATGATGAATAATAAAATCAACAACAGCATGAAATCAGGAGCAGCAGCCAAAGACATACATCATCCCAAGCTGTGGTACTCCATCAACCTTCAATTTCTGGATGAGCTCGAGGCCAGGGAATCACCTCCTGCTCTTCCCTGTAGCCTTCCTTCCACGCCTCTCTGCAGCGTTCTCTCCACGGCCCCGTCCACGCACCCTTGCAGGCTGGGCCACTGTGGGTGGTGATGTGGCAGGAGGAGGAAGAGAAGGAGGAGAGGGATTGGCCTGCTGCGAGATATGGGTGGCCTCAGTCAGCAGCCCCCTCGCCCCCATTTGTACGGCCATATAAATGAGGTGCTCACAAAGGGCCCGTTGTCCCGCCTCCATTCTGAGCAACTTATCCGCCAGATAGGTGCTAAACCCCTCCGTAGGGTTGAGGGGGGCCCTCATAATGGCAGCAGCCTCCTGAATCATCTTTAGTGACTCCTCCTCCACTTGTGTCATCCACCGTTGTTTTGGCAGTCTGACGTGGAGGGGAGACCCTTGGGAGACGGTGCTGCCACTAGGCCTGGGGACCTGCTGAGTCCCACTTGGCCCTGCCTCCTCCTGCCTGCCACACTCCTGACCCTCTTCCTCCTGGCTTGCCTGATCCTTTTTTTAAAATAAAATGAAAAATTGGATTATTTGGGGAATCTATCACACACAATTTTGATCTCATTACTGTTTTTTTGTTTTTTTTGGGGGGGGGGGATGATATCATTTATGGCTAATCCAAACAGTTCAACACAATATTACTTAGTGGACGATAATTATGATCAAAAATACTATACCTGGCTGAAGATGCGAAGATCTGGCTCTTCTAGCTCGAAAGGCTCCTCCTCCGCCTCTGCAGGGGTGGAGGGAAGGGTGGAAGGAACGCTGGAGGGAAGGGTGGAAGGAAGGGTTGAGGGAAAGCTGGAAATAGATTCCCTGGCCTCGATCTGGTCATCCAGAAATTGAAGATGTCTGTAGTACCACAGCTTGGGCTTTACTACATCGTCGGCTGCTGCTCCTGATCTCTTTGACTGGCGCACTTCCTTGTATTTTTTTTTATAGGAATTACGCAGGTTGTTGATTTTATTATTGATCATAGTGTAGTCTGCATCTGGGATCCATGGCTTCATATCCTCTGCTAATTTGGTAATAGTTGCCCGACGTACATCACTCTTGTGGTACGCAGGGTGTTTCAGTTCCCACAGGTTGCGCTGTTCCTTATATTTTTCTATAAAAATCAGCATCACCTCCGGCTCTCGTAGTTTATGCATCTTTTTGGATCAGCAAGTAAAAAAAAAAGTAAAAAAAAAGAAAAGGATCAGAATTGATTCTCCTCAACTTATCACAATATTGCCCTTTACAATCATGAACCATTATAGGCCACTGCAGGCCCGAGTTCCCTTCTTACCTTAGTTCCCTTCATTGGTTTACTTCCGGTCGTCCTTACTCCGCGCATCCCTAATAACTTCTTTCCCCTTTTTATACCCTGCGCATGCGTGTAACTCCGCCCTCGTCGCCCGCCCATGACGGACTTTTTCAGCATTTCCCCGCCCCTTAACGATCAGCGCACAGTATGAGACGGCGACATGTCGCAGACACAGGTGGCTTCTTTAGTAGAAATTACCGACGAGGAAAGCCCGGAGGCGGAAACGTCACGATCCAGTAAAAAAAAAATACAAGGCGACTAATATGTCTTTTTCTGAGATGGCGGAGATGGTGGACATTCTGCGGAGGAAGAATTACGACGGCAAGCATGGCCCATACGACACCCCTGAGTGAGTGCTTTAATACTTTTGTGTCATTGAAGTAAAAACAGTTTAAACTAAGTGGCGCCTTTTTGTTTTTGTTCTATTTCTTTTACATATGTTTGGAGTCCGGCTTCGGCTCCCCCAGTAAGGCTGCCCAGTTATCTCTTGGACTGTTACAACTCACATCCAAGCTCGTCACACAGCTTAAAGGACTTGTTTGGTAAACTTTCATATATTTACTGTCTTTTTTTGAACCTGCAGCGCCAATATTGTTATTTTATTGCATACGACACCCCTAATCTCCGGAAGTCACAAATTATGGACAAAGTTGCGAAGACTCTCTATAAAAAATATGGGGTCAGGAGATCCAAGGAACAACTCCGTAAAAGGTGGTCAGACCTGAAGCTCAGGGAGCCGGAGCAGTATAGGAAGCTTATAAAAAGCATTGAAAAAAGTATGTTTATTTTACTGTGTTCTTTCACATTGTAATATGTATTCTTCCATGTTTTGCAACATGTGCTTGGCTTGACTGGTTTCACATTTTAAAATCTCAACTTTTATGTTAAGTGGAGAGTCCACTTATTTGGTAAATGTGTGGTAAAAAAAACTTGCTGCTCTTCCCCCAAACATGTTTGGCACATATCCACGTAAACTACATGTGGGCATGCCTCATTTTACTTCAACAATGTTTATCTACACATTGTTGGCTAGATGATGTATTGTAAGGAAATTTAGAATGTGAATGAAAGGATAAACTGTATTCTGGGTAAAGGAGATGACACTCCAGCAGTTGTGTACTTTTTTTTGTTCTTGATCAAGATACTATACTCTGGGCCACATGACCAAATTTCTTAACGGTGTCACACACAGGTGGTCCAGTGGATACCTTGGTGGCTATCCAAGTGTATTTGTGAGTGTCCTCAAAAATAACATGTTGCTTTGTTGAGTTTGCAAGATCTCATATGTTCATCTTGAAACTCAGGGCCAAATATCAATTGGACCCCACTTTAAAACATTGAGAATCAATTTTCAGGCCTAAAAAGTCTGTGTGCTAAAGGATACATTATTTTTTCAATTTCCATAGGGGAGAGGAGACTGGGAGGACACCATGCTCAGGAGACGAGGAACCCAACACCACAGAAACTCCCCGAAGATCCCAAAGCAGACCAAGTTCAGCAGGTTCAGGAAGCGGAGGGGGAGAAAGCGGAGGTGGAGGAAGGGGAGGTGTAGGAAGGAGAGGTGTAGCTTTTCAGCACAACAGGTCAGTGTCTGTCACCACAACTTCAAGGTAAATACAGATGTAGGCCTGCATAGTTTTAAAATATTTGTTTCTTTTTAGGGACTGAACGTGGGGGTGTGTCAGGAAGTCCAAATCCTCCATTCTCGAGTGCCAGCGCCAAAATAATCATTCAGGAAATCATGGAATGCAGTAGCAAAATGGACATTATGAGAAAGAGAATGATTGTGATTGAGCAAAAATATAAAAACATGATAGATATTTTGGGGAGAATAGTGTGAACCCCCCCCCCTTTTTGTGTGTTTTGTTATGCGTCCGAAATTTTCTATGGGATTTCCACCAGCCCAAATGTGAAGATGCACACACTGAAGACTCAACATGTGCTATCTGCCGTCACAGGATATCTATGTCCCTGTTTTGGGGGTGCAACCTCTTCCTCCCTCCTCAAGTAGGGGAGAGGAAGGGTTTTCACCCCCAAAGCACGTCCATTGATCCCCCATGATGGCAGATAGCACATGTTTACCTTAGCCATGGGATCATGTTGAAGATACCCATTTGAGCCCCAAAAATAAAGTGTGGTTCTTCACATTTGGGATGGATCAGGGGTAACATCACCCCATCTCCTGTTTGTATTTTTCACTGTGTTATTTTATTACTTTTTCAGAAAAACATTTTTGGCTTTTGACCCATGCATGTTTCTGCCAAAAAAGCCGCACAAAAAAAAAAAGTATTTTGAAAAACAACCAAAACTGTGGTGCAATCAATAAAAACATTCGGGAAGTCTAAAAAAGGTGTGCCTTTTTCTTTCTATGCTCAATAGCAGTTCTGAAGATGCAAAAAGAGTGTTTTTACCTCTGAGATTTGAGGCTATTTACTAAGGACAAATACACTTGGCACTACTAGAACCTGGGAGACACATAAACCACAAATACAAGAATGACAACACAAGTTTGTAGTAAATCAAATATTTTATTTTATTTTAAAAAGGGACAATCAAAGGTCAGATGTGGTCTGGCATTGCGATGGCTCCCCTACCCGTGAAGTACTCTACGTATTTCTGACGTACTTCACGGGCACTTTGGGGGGCCAAGCCAGTACGGGCAGTGCTGAGGCCGGTCAGATTTATCAGTTCAGAGGGACCGGCCTCAGGCCCAACTGATGACACATAATTTGTCGAGAATTTGCGTAAAAAATTGTGCAACAAGCAGCAGCAGTAGACAATGTTGTTGAGTTTATAATCCGCCAAATGTATAGCTGTCTGGAACAGGCGGAACCGGCTGGCCATTATCCCAAAGGCATTCTCCACAACTCTCCGGGCTCTGGCCAGCCGGTAATTAAAAACCCTCCTCTCCGGGGTGAGGGTGCGTTGGGGAAAAGGCCGCATGAGGTGTGGTCCTAGTCCAAAAGCTTCATCCGCAATGAAAACGAACGGTAGCCCTTCCACGTTCTCTGCATCTGGAAGCAGTGCAAGACCCCCAGCCTGCAGACGGCGAGCGAACTCCGTCTCTGCGAATGCTCCGCCATCGGACATCCGGCCGTTCTTCCCCACGTCCACATATAGGAACTCGTACCGTGCCGACACCACCGCCATTAACACAATACTATTGAAACCTTTATAGTTAAAATAGTATGTCCCCGAACGGGGGTGGCGGCACTATGTGGACGTGCTTCCCATCAATTGCCCCTCTGCAGTTGGGGAAATCCCACCGCTGGGCAAATTGAGAGGCCACAGTCAGCCATTCCTGTGGTGTGCTAGGGAACTGTGGAGTCAAACAAAAAGAAGACATTAGTACGGTTTATGTTTACAGTGCAAGCAGATTACACACAAAAACATTGTTGAGTATCATTATTATTTAAGGGAGTTTTTTCTACCAATAAACAAAGGCCCACTTAGCAGATGCCTCACCCCCGCTGAGTGGACATTCTAAAATAATCTAAGGGGGGGGGGCCTAAGGTGATTGTGGGGGATCCAAAAAAAGGCTCAACCACTCTGCTGAGCTTGATTGAGAACTAAAAAATGTTTTACATCTTTGGGGGGGGGGGAGGGAGGGTTGTCAAACTACGCGGGCAATGACCCCAAAAAAAGAAAATGAAAATAGAAGGCTAGCTGGGTTTGCGCCCACGATAGCATGCTGGAGAGGTTAGTGAAGGGAAATAGGTATGTAGGGCCCAAAAAGGGCTTTACAGGTAAAAACAGGCATGGGGAAAATGGGGACATTACCAGGATATTACAAACAGGCAAATTTGGGTTAGGAGGGAAAAAATAAGAAGATTCTAAAACAATAAAAACATATAATGTGAGGTTAAAGGAGCAAAATTACCTTCATATAGTCCGTCTGCAGGACCTGAATGATGGCCGAACACGTCTCAGGGATAATGATCCCGAGAGCCTGGGGGGAGATGCCTGTTGAGAACTTGAGGTCCTGCAAGCTTCTCCCAGTCGCCAGGTATCTCAACGTGGCAATAAGCCTCTGCTCGGCAGTGATGGCCTGGCGCATCACAGTGTCCTGCCTCATGATATAGGGGGACAGCAAATCCAACAGACGGTGAAATACGGGGTCCGTCATCCTGAGATAATTCCTGAAATCATCAGGATTATTCTCATGGATTTCCCGCAGCAGAGGCATATGAGAGAATTGGTCCCGCTGGAGCAACCAATTCTTAGTCCATGAACTCTTCCTCACCCTGTTCACAGACTGAACTCGGGTTACAGTGTTAACTGCAACACCAAGTCCAAAGCCAGCACGAGCTCGAGAACGAGAACGCACTTCTAACATGGTTTTAAACCGGTCGGCTGGTCAGAATGCACTCAAACAGAACGCACCGTGGAACAGCAAGGCCTGAGAAGAACGACCTGAAAAACAGTAAACGAACGGCCAAGAAGGCACTGCAAGGCAGTAACGACCTGACTGCACGCACTGAATCACAAATACAAACCCACAAGCACAAACTGAACACCAGGAAACGATCTGCAAAGCACGGAGACTGAAAAGCGCGAATCGGCTCTCACCAAACTTTTACTAACACGCGGTAACACGAAATCAGCAAAAGCAGCCCAAGGGGTGGCGCCATTAGATTTGTTCGACCCTTTTATAGCGCGTCGTACGTTTTGTACGTGCCGTCGTTTTCTTGCCGTCGGTTTTTTAACTGATGGTGTGTGGCCAAGACTGATGAAAAACAGTTTCATCGGATTTCCGATGGTCAAATCCATCGGACGAAAATCCATAGGTTATCCGATCGTGTGTACAGGGCTTAAGAGTTACCTCTCAGGGGACATTGCTTCATATCCTAGCAATTTTCCTACAGAGCACTCTAAACCAGTTATAGTATTCCTATCCCCACTCCAGCTATTGCTTATGAAAACTGTTTTTTTGTTGACTTTGCTGACTAATCAGTTGATTAGTGGTACAGAACTCTGTTCTAGGTTACCTTGGCTTAGTGAATAAACTGTCTAGCAGACTGTGTCTGAATCGACCCTCTCTTGACTTATTTATGTTTATACCACCTTTTACCATCAACCTGTACCAATATATTATGTTCATTTACCACTTATGCCTTCTACACACGATCGGATATTCCGTCGGGATAAACTGACGGATTTTTCAGACGGACTTTTTTCATCGGAAATTCAGACCGTGTGTATGCGGCATAAGTGGTCTATTTCCTGGAAAATTTTCTGGTACTAATTAACAGCTGAGTTGAGGGTATCTATACTTGTGTTCAAATAAATGCTTGCAATAATTTTCATTCAACCAGGTGTGTCAGAGGGGCTGAGTTTGTTTACAGAGTTGAGGCAAAGAACAGAGAACCCAAACAATCAAGTGGCTCTTGCAGGGGTGGATCTATTAATAGAGTAGCGCTTATGGATTGACACAATAGAACAATCAGGCATATTATGGCATTTTATGTGAGTGTAATTTAATCTTATCTGGCTTTAGAAGATCTTTCTAATCTTTACTGTCCTCTCAGGGCTTATGACATTAAGGATAACTATACTGACTGCACCAGCTGTAGAACTGCAGACCATTCCTCCCACCTCGTGACTTTTCACACTGCAGAGCCAATGAACATCCCTTACTTCTATACCTTTATGTCTTATCAATATACAATTCAATTTAATTACATCTTCTTATTTTATTATGTCAAACACATTTTATCTGTATGCAACACCTGTGTCTTAGTGATTAACACTCTTGCCTTGTAGCATTGGGGTCCTCAGTTAAAATACCAACCTGAACACTGCCTATATGAAGTTTGCATGTTCTTCCTGTGTAGGGATGAGCTTCGTGTTCGAGTCGAACATACGTTCGACTAGAACATCGGCTGTTCGATCGTTCGACGAAGATCGAACGATTTGGGCCGTTCGCGCCAAATTCGAGTGACGCGAACGGGCCACAATGCACTACGCCATCGCAGTGTCATCCAGGCGCTGTGATTGGCCAAGCATGCACTGTGACCCCGCATGCTTGGCCAATCACAGCGCCGACAGCGAGGAGAGCAATGATTGGCCACAGGCAGGATGCCTGTGGCCAATTATTGCTGAGGGGGTTTAGTACACGCCCCACACTATAAAAGGCCGCCAGCGCGGCGGCCTTGTGTAGTGTGTTCCGGAGCAGGGAAAGAGAAGCATAGGCAGGGACAGTGTCATTTTTTTCCTTTACTAATCCTGGATTCCTTGTGTTTAGGGACAGAGAAGGATAGGTAGGGAGAGTGTCAGTGTGTCATTCTGTGCTAAACCTTGTTTGTAGGGACAGAGAAGGACAGTGAGGGAAAGTGTCAGTGTGCTATTCTGTGCTAAATCTTGTTTGTAGGGACAGAGAAGGACAGTGAGGGAAAGTGTCAGTGTGCTATTCTGTGCTAATCCTTGTTTGTAGGGACAGAGAAGGACAGTGAGGGAAACTGTCAGTGTGCTATTCTGTTCTAAACCAATCTTGCTGAACCGTATTTGAAATCCTTGAGTTTAGGGACAGAGAAGGACACTCGTGGAAACTATCAGTGTGCTATTCTGTGCTAAATCTTGTTTGTAGGGACAGAGAAGGACAGTGAGGGAAACTATCAGTGTGCTATTCTGTGCTAAACCAATCTTGCTGAACCATATTTGAAATCCTTGAGTTTAGGGACAGAGAAGGACACTCATGGAAACTATCAGTGTGCTATTCTGTGCTAAATCTTGTTTGTAGGGACAGAGAAGGACAGTGAGGGAAACTGTCAGTGTGCTATCCTGTTCTAAACCAATCTTGCTGAACCATATTTGAAATCCTTGAGTTTAGGGACAGAGAAGGACACTCGTGGAAACTATCAGTGTGCTATTCTGTGCTAAATCTTGTTTGTAGGGACAGAGAAGGACAGTGAGGGAAAGTGTCAGTGTGCTATTCTGTCCTAAACCAATCTTGCTGAACCATATTTGAAATCCTTGAGTTTAGGGACAGAGAAGGACACTCGTGGAAACTATCAGTGTGCTATTCTGTGCTAATCCTTGTTTGTAGGGATAGAGAAGGACAGTGAGGGAAACTGTCAGTGTGCTATTCTGTTCTAAACCAATCTTGCTGAACCATATTTGAAATCCTTGAGTTTAGGGACAGAGAAGGACACTCGTGGAAACTATCAGTGTGCTATTCTGTGCTAAATCTTGTTTGTAGGGACAGAGAAGGACAGTGAGGGAAAGTGTCAGTGTGCTATTCTGTCCTAAACCAATCTTGCTGAACCATATTTGAAATCCTTGAGTTTAGGGACAGAGAAGGACACTCGTGGAAACTATCAGTGTGCTATTCTGTGCTAATCCTTGTTTGTAGGGACAGAGAAGGACAGTGAGGGAAACTGTCAGTGTGCTATTCTGTTCTAAACCAATCTTGCTGAACCATATTTGAAATCCTTGAGTTTAGGGACAGAGAAGGACACTCGTGGAAACTATCAGTGTGCTATTCTGTGCTAAATCTTGTTTGTAGGGACAGAGAAGGACAGTGAGGGAAAGTGTCAGTGTGCTATTCTGTCCTAAACCAATCTTGCTGAACCATATTTGAAATCCTTGAGTTTAGGGACAGAGAAGGACATTCGGGGAAACTGTCAGTGTGCTATTCTGTTCTAAACCAATCTTGCTGAACCATATTTGAAATCCTTGAGTTTAGGGACAGAGAAGGACACTCGTGGAAACTATCAGTGTGCTATTCTGTGCTAATCCTTGTTTGTAGGGACAGAGAAGGACAGTGAGGGAAACTATCAGTGTGCTATTCTGTGCTAAACCAATCTTGCTGAACCATATTTGAAATCCTTGAGTTTAGGGACAGAGAAGGACACTCGTGGAAACTATCAGTGTGCTATTCTGTGCTAATCCTTGTTTGTAGGGACAGAGAAGGACAGTGAGGGAAACTATCAGTGTGCTATTCTGTGCTAAACCAATCTTGCTGAACCATATTTGAAATCCTTGAGTTTAGGGACAGAGAAGGACACTCGTGGAAACTATCAGTGTGCTATTCTGTGCTAAATCTTGTTTGTAGGGACAGAGAAGGACAGTGAGGGAAAGTGTCAGTGTGCTATTCTGTCCTAAACCAATCTTGCTGAACCATATTTGAAATCCTTGAGTTTAGGGACAGAGAAGGACACTCGTGGAAACTATCAGTGTGCTATTCTGTGCTAATCCTTGTTTGTAGGGACAGAGAAGGACAGTGAGGGAAACTGTCAGTGTGCTATTCTGTTCTAAACCAATCTTGCTGAACCATATTTGAAATCCTTGAGTTTAGGGACAGAGAAGGACACTCGTGGAAACTATCAGTGTGCTATTCTGTGCTAAATCTTGTTTGTAGGGACAGAGAAGGACAGTGAGGGAAAGTGTCAGTGTGCTATTCTGTCCTAAACCAATCTTTCTGAACCATATTTGAAATCCTTGAGTTTAGGGACAGAGAAGGACACTCGTGGAAACTATCAGTGTGCTATTCTGTGCTAAATCTTGTTTGTAGGGACAGAGAAGGACAGTGAGGGAAAGTGTCAGTGTGCTATTCTGTCCTAAACCAATCTTGCTGAACCATATTTGAAATCCTTGAGTTTAGGGACAGAGAAGGACACTCAGGGAAACTATCAGTGTGCTATTCTGTGCTAAACCAATCTTGCTGAAGCATATTGCACATCCTTGTGTTTAGGGACAGAGAAGGATAGGCAGGGGACTGTGTCAGTGTCTTTGTTGCTAAGCCTCCTGCACAGTATACACCTGAAGGTAGCCCTTATTGCTGTTTTTCCCATCTCCCTGCAGGCCATCCATTAAAATGTCTGGAAGGCAAACAAGAGAGGCAGACAGTCAGGAGGCAAAAAAAGAGGGCAAGCAGGCTCTGTGTCTGGGGGCAACAGTGCTGGTCATGGACGCGGTGCATTGTCATCAGCACGTGGCCATGGGACACGCTTGTCCTTCTTTTCGGCAGCTGGACATGTTGAGCCACATCATGCCGAAGACTTGGTAGAGAGGATGACCAAGCCCACCTCATCCTCCTCATCCTCTCTCACCCAGGCTCAGGGTACTGGCAAAGCAGCTGCCAAAGCGTCCTCTTCTCTGGTATCAATGTCATCATTAGTCACTCCTTCCCTAGACCCACCATGTCCTCCTCCTGAGGAGTCCCCCGAACTGTTTGAGCACAGTGTTGGGTACATGCTCCAGGAGGATGCCCAGCGTTTCGAAGGATCTGATGATGATACCCAGCTAGAGGAAGGCAGTAGTGTGAGAGCAGAGAGAGGGGATGCTCAAGAAGGACACCAATCTGGCAGTCATGCTCCAGCAGCTGCAGCATACTGCCAGATTGGCTCCAGTGATGAGGAGGGAGGGGATGATGAGGTCACTGACTCCACGTGGGTGCCTAATAGGAGAGAGGAGGAGGAGGAGGATGAGGAGGAGGCACATCTCCAACGAGGCAGGATGCCCTTGGGTGGCCAGCGTATGGGCAGCACACCAACGGAATCACACCACAGAGCTCCGCCTGTGCAGGGTGCTGCCTCTGCCCGTCATTCAAAAAGTTCTTTGGTGTGGGCCTTTTTTGAGGCGAGTGCATCAGATCGCACAGCTGCTGTTTGCAACGTATGTCTCAAGCGTATATCGCGTGGCCAAAACATCAGCCGCTTGGGCACCACATGCTTGATCAGACATATGTTGACCTGCCATGCAGCTCGTTGGCAAGCCTACCTTAAAGACCCACACCAAAGAACAAAGCGGACCTCTCCTTGCACCGCATCAGCTGGGATCTCCAACCCCACTATACCATCAGTCCTTTCTGAAACCTGCACTGAGAGGAATGAAGGTGTAGAATTAGGTGTGTCACAGCCAAGTACTTGCGGCCACTCTGCTAGCAGTACACCGATGTCCGATTCTAGCAGGCAAATTTCCCTGCCCCAGCTGCTGGACCGTCGAAAGAAGTTCACTCCCAGCCATCCACATGCCCAGCGGTTGAATGCTAGCTTGGCTAAATTGCTAGCGCTTCAACTGCTGCCTTTTCAGTTGGTAGACTCGGCCCCCTTCCGTGAGTTTGTGCAATGTGCGGTTCCTCAGTGGCAGGTTCCCAAACGCCACTTTTTCTCACGGAAGGCGATTCCGGCTCTCTACATGCATGTGGAAGGCAATGTCTTCGCCTCGCTGGACAGGGCGGTCAGCGGTAAGGTGCATATTACCGCTGACTCATGGTCCAGCAGGCATGGACAGGGACGTTACCTTTCTTTCACGGCCCATTGGGTCACTCTTTTGGCAGCTGGGAAGGATGCAGGACAAGGTGCAGTAGTGTTGGAGGTTGTTCCACCGCCACGCCTCCAAAATGCTACTACTGGTTGTGACACACCTCTCTCCTCCACCCCTCCTCTTCTTCTTCCTCCATGGCCTCTTCCTGTGGTTTGTCCTCGGAACCAGCGGTGCTCCGTAGGCGTTCAAGGGGCTACGCAAGTACGCAGGCAAAAAGATGCCATGCCGTGCTTGCGCTGGTGTGTTTGGGGGACAGGAGCCACACTGGGGCAGAGGTCCTGTCTGCTCTGCAGGGGCAGGCCGAGAGGTGGTTGACGCCACGCCAGCTTAAGCCAGGAATGGTGGTTTGCGACAATGGCACCAACCTCCTCTCCGCCCTCCGACAGGGACAACTGACCCATGTGCCCTGTATGGCTCACGTCCTTAACCTGGTGGTGCAGCGGTTCTTGGGCAGGTACCCGGGCTTACAGGATGTCCTGAGGCAGGCCAGGAAAGTCTGTGTGCATTTCCGCAGATCTTATAATGCCAGTGCTCGCCTGGCTGAGCTGCAAAAGGAGTTGAACCTGCCCAAGAACCGCCTTATATGTGACATGCCCACCAGGTGGAACTCAACGTTGGCCATGCTGCAGCGGCTGCACACGCAGCAGAGGGCCATCAATGAGTACCTGTGCGACTACGGCACCAGGACAGGGTCAGGGGAGCTCGGGTTTTTTTCACCACGCCAGTGGGGCATGATCAGGGATGCATGCACTGTCCTGGCACCATTTGAGGAGGCCACGAGGATGGTGAGCAGTGACAGTGCATGCATCAGTGACACTGTACCTCTTGTCCACCTGTTGGAGCACACACTGCGTGGAATAATGGACAGGGCACTTGAGGCAGAACAGAGGCAGGAAGAGGAGGACTTCCTTGCCTCTCAAGGCCCCCTTTACCCAGACAGTGTTCCTTCTGTCCCACCCATCGCACAGGAAGAGGAGGAGGAGGAGGAGGAGGATTGTGTCAGCATGGAGGTGGAGGCTGGCACTCAGCATCATCAGCAGCAGTCTTTTAGGGATGATTTACAGTCCCAAGAAACCAGTGGACTTGTACGTGGCTGGGAGGAGGTGGCTGCGGATCATGTCGTCCTTAGTGACCCAGAGGACTCCGGACTGAATGCCTCAGCTAACCTACGCTGCATGGCCTCCCTGATCCTGCAAAGTCTGTGGAAGGATCCTCGTATTCTTCGGATCAAGGAGAGGGACCATTACTGGCTGGCCACTCTCCTTGATCCACGGTACAAGGGTAAGGTTGCGGACCTTATGTTACCGTCGCAGAGGGAGCAGAGGATGAGACAACTCCGGGAGGCCTTGCAGAAAGGTCTGTGCAACGCGTTCCCAGAGACTGGGAGG
This sequence comes from Rana muscosa, assembly GCA_029206835.1. Taxonomy (NCBI): domain Eukaryota; kingdom Metazoa; phylum Chordata; class Amphibia; order Anura; family Ranidae; genus Rana; species Rana muscosa. Next base: position 526,582,125 of record CM055118.1, on the reverse strand, counting down.
TTACAAACTCCTGGTCCTGGACAACGAGTTGCTGAGGCTTCGGGCAGTCAAAGAAGGAGCGGTGGGGAAGGTGGCCGTCTGACCGATGCGTTCAGACAATTCTTTAGTCCGCAGCCCCAAAGTATGATCGGTTCCAGCAACCATCGCCAGCGTCTGATATACATGGTGCAGGAATACCTAGGGGCAAGGTCAGACTTGGACACCTTCCCCACCGAAAATCCTCTGGCTTACTGGGTCTTGAGGATGGATCACTGGCCAGAGCTTGCACAGTATGCAATTGAGCTACTGGCCTGTCCTGCATCCAGCGTTCTTTCAGAACGCACATTCAGTGCTGCTGGAGGATTTGTCACGGATCACAGGGTGCGCCTGTCCACCGACTCGGTTGATCGACTGACTTTCATCAAGATGAACCAGTCTTGGATCACCACCAGCTACCACACACCTGATGCTGATATAACAGACTAATTGATTTTAAAATGTCACATCCCTTCAAGACTGATGCTGATGCTGAGTGCCTGTGCTGTTATGTTGACTGGCTATCCTCCTCCTCCTCCTCAATGATACTATTAATGATGATAGCTTGGAAGATCATTTTGGTTTATGGGTGACGCCACCAGTGGCTGAGGCCCAATTTTTCTGCCCCTGTTTAACAGGGGCGTGTAATTACAATTTTTGATGCAATACTTTGCAACAGGCCTCATTGCTGTGCTCCAAGTACAGTATCTGTGAGGGGTTGCAGTGTTGTGCCACCAGTGCCTAAGGCCCAATTTTTCAGCCCCTGTTCAACAGGGGCATGCAATTATAATTATTGATCTAATAATTCACAGCAGGGCCCATTGCTGCGCCCACCAAGAGTAACTGTCAGGCCTTACAGTGTTGTGTCAACACCACCACCACCACCACCACCACCAAAGGCCCAATTTTTCAGCCCCTGTTCAACAGGGGCATGCAATTATAATTATTGATCTAATAATTCACAGCAGGGCCCATTGCTGCGCCCACCAAGAGTAACTGTCAGGCCTTACAGTGTTGTGGCACCAGCACTACCATCAAAGGCCCAATTTTTACTACCACTGTTCAACAATTATATGTTATTACAATTCCTGATATAATAGTTGACAGCAGGGCGTTCCAGCACCCACCAAGAGTAACTGTGAGTGCTTACAGTGTTGTGCCAACACCAACACCTAAGGGGCCAATTTCTGCAGAGTATATACGGCAGGTCCCTACTTTCAAACATCCAACTTACAAACGACTACTACTTGCAAACGGAAGAAGACAACAGGAAGTGAGAGGAAATCTACCCCTTGGAAGGAAAATTCTCTCCTGTAAGAATTAATATGGGAGAAAGGTGTCTCCTCTCTACTGATGCTTTATCACCAATCCTTGTTTCAATAAAAACACCACATTTCAAAAACAGTTGTCATTGGGACGCAAAGTGAGGTGAAATGTTCTGAACAGGGGCACAGACAGCAAAAAAAATGTTACAGGGGTGATAACCCTTCCCTATGTTTTCCAAAAAGCTTAAAAATAGGTATTTGGCCTGGAGCTACACTTAAACAATGTAGCTGTTCAAAATTACAAACAGATTCTACATAAGAACAAACCTACAGTCCCTGTCTTGTATGCACCGCCTGTATACGGCTGTTCAGAGTATATAGGGCCTTTTTTATTTTGTGTGCGGGGTTCCCCTTAATATCCATACAAGACCCAAAGGGGCTGGTAATGGGCTGGGGTAGGGGGGGGGGGTTGATGGGGTAGCTATGCCATTTTTCTTAAAGATTTTCATCCATATTACCGGGACCAGACATTACATTAAAGCCGCAAGCAGTTTTAAATGGCTTTTTTTTCCTTTAGAAATGTTATTTTGTGCAGGGACAGTTCTAAACACGGGAAACACGTGGCACTTCACAGGCATACTTTAGACACCCCCCAGGTACAATATTTAAAGGAATATTTGACTCTTTTTTTTTTCACTTTATGCATCATTAAAATGACTGCTCCCGGAAAACGTCCGTTTTTAAAACTTCTTTTTGCATTGATACATGTCCCCTGGTGCAGAACCCGGGTTCCCAAACTCTGTTTAGGACAATAACATGGATAATAGTCGTTATAATTAGCACTTTAGAATCCGAACGTTCGCATTCATTGTATTTAATAGGGTTCTAATGTTCGTGCGAACTTTCGGTCCGTTCGCGGGTTCTGGTGCGAACCGAACCCGGGGGTGTTCGGCTCATCACTATTCCTGTGCTTACATGGGTTTTTGGGGTCTCTAGTGGCAGACCAGGGCTGCAGTTAGGGTATGTATAAAGAACCTTAGGCTGCTTGCTATACAGTCTTAGTCTTACTTTATACATTTTTTTCCTTAATACAAGGTCCATTTACTAAACACAATGTCTACTACAATACATGCAGCACTGTAATAATGTGTAGCCAACTATAAAATTCTAAAACTGACAAAAACTAAAATGTTTCTTCCTTGTAACCCTGACAGCTAGAACAATGTACTCCATTGCACTGTCTGTATATAGAATTACTCCAGATTATCTCTGTGTCGTGCTATTGGCTCACGTCAGTTTTTCTGGGAACTGATCATTTGATTACAGCAAGTGGGCTCTCCTACTTAGCACTACTTAGAAAATAGGAAGTGGATGAATTGCACATGTTGGTTTCATCAGAACAGTATTACTGAAGTTTACTAAAAATCCTTGCAGTGTCTATAATCCATTAAAGATTGCATTTTCTCAATGGTGTTACACTTTAAGCAGCAGTTATCAAAAGGCACAATCTGGTACATCACACTGAAGTTAAATTTGCAAATGTTATCAAGAGCATTCTGAAAAGAAAATGGTCAAAGGAAACCCCGGTGGCAAAAAGGAAACTATTAACAGAAAAATAAAAAAGCTTAAAGTGATTGTAAAGTCAGAAGCTTTTTTATCTGAATGCATTCTATGCAAAATGTCTTCTGTGTGCAGCAGTCCCCCTCAGCCCCCCCTAACACTTACCTACGACCCCTTTCTGTCCAGCGATGTCCACGAGCGTCTCAGCCATCCGAGATTCTCTGTCCTGATTAGCTGAGACATTGGCTGCTGTCAATCAAAGTCAGCTAGCCAATCAGAAGAGAGAGGGGGCGGGGCCGGATCAGGGCTCAACAGGTAAGTATAACATGTTTGTTATTTTTATAGGAAACAAAATGAGACTTTACAATCACTTTAAGTCCTTTATTTTGTACACGTCTTAGATGTCCTTCACTACCACTTAAGAATAGAGTATGTCTTCTACTATGCTTTAAAGTTTTCTGCTGGTCTTTCATGTTCGTGTTTTGTTTTAGTGACAATCATTTGAGGATATCTTTCAGCAGACATTGGTTAAGCAACCAAGGCCAAGGTGGACAGATTTGTCTAATCATCTACATTATTGTCTTGACTCGATCATAGTTGTGGCGGATCAATACCCATGTATTTAATGTTAGAACTTGAACCTGATATTCTCAATGTTTAACTGCACAAACAAATCAATGAGAAGCATTGATCGCCATTGATATTTGACAGTTTTTAAATACAATTAAACTACTTTTGCACCACTAAAAGCACTTGAAATAAACAACTGAGATCTATTTATACCTTAAAGAGCTACTCAAAAAATACAATGGATCAAGTGTTTGTTTTGACAGTGTCAATGTCAAGGGAAGCACTGAGATCTATAATCTTATGTATAAATAGAAACCTTAGATGCACTGTATCCTTTAGCACTCACTGCTGTTTATGAGGCACGGCCGGGCTGTTTAATGCTGACACGTTGGTATTATTATTTGTTAATTATTTATGAGTGTTTGCTTGCAAATAAGAAGCAATGATCAAACGTGGCTTATAAAAACCACTAATTGTAGCAACGTTGTCAAGCTGCCGGATTCTGTCTAAGGTATGACCTTCTGCTGACTATATTTTGTAGTTATCATTAACTCAGAGGCCAAATTAAGGAAATTATATTATAAATGCTTGTGTTCCTAGACAGGATTTGAAATGGAAATAGGAGTTCAGTGGACTTTGATGCAATGTCATTAAAGATATAGTTTTTATTAGGAGTGTTGATTTAACAAGTAACTCCCATGACAAACGCAGAGATTGGCTCTTAAGCACACTTTTGCAGCTACATAACGTAGCTCTTTGCTATAGATTTTGTGTGTTGCACACAAATGAAGGCCAATGAGTACCAACACCCACATTTGCTATAGAGATTAAAGAAGATTTGGTGCTCGATAGACGGACGTCTGATTCTTGAAAAGCTATTGTTTTTACAGAGAACCATTGTGTTTACTGTACCAACCATGGTGAAAGCATTCAGTTGAAATTTGTAAGTACATATACTTTTACTGATAAATTCTGAATCCTGTCTTAAGGGGTTAACCCTGTGTGTTACTACATAGAAGGATCACAAACACATAATGTTTTTTTCCACTTTCTGAAAAATATTCCCTCTTTCATCCAACAAATACAAGATCAAATCCTGAAGTATCAGATTCATACATTGCCTAGGAATTATTGTACTGCACGCTTTGTTGTAACACCACCAGATATCACATCATGCACTCAATCCTTTAACCACTAGAGGCCCGCGCTATAGCCGAATGACGGCTACAGCACGGACCTACAATGCCGGGAGGCCGTCAATTGATGTCCTCCCCTTTCCTCGTTCCTGAGCGCGCATCGGGGAACTTCTGTGCCCGCCGTGTCACGTGGGTGCCGATGCGCATGCCTGGCGGCCGCGATGTACGCCAGGTAGGCGCGATCTGCATTTTCAGAGCAAGGGACGTGGCTCTCTGTGTGAGAACACAGAGATCCATGTCCTGTTAGGGAGAGGAGACCGATGGTGTGTCCCTTGTACATAGGGACAACCATCAGTCACCTCCCCCAGTCAGTCCCCTCCCCCCACAGTAATAATCACTCATGAGGGAACACATTTAACCCCCTCCTTACCCCCTAGTGTTAACCCCTTCCCTGCCAGTCCCATTTATACAGTAATCAATGCATTTTTATAGCACTGTTCGCTGTATAAATGTGAATGGTCCCAAAAGTGTCCGATGTGTCCGCCATAATGTCGCAGTCCCGATAAAAATCGCTGATCGCCGCAATTACTAGTAAAAAAAAAAGATTAATAAAAATGCCATAAAACTATCCCCTATTTTGTAGACGCTATAACTTTTGCGCAAACCAATCAATAAACGCTTATTGCGTTTTTTTTTTTACCAAAAATATGTAGAAGAATACATATCAGCCTAAACTGAGAAAAAAAATATTAAAAAAAAAATGGGATATTTATTATAGCAAAAATTAAAAAATATTGTGTTTTTTTTCAAAATTGTCGCTATTTTTGTGTATAGCGCAAAAAATAAAAACAGCAAAGATGATCAAATACCACCAAAAGAAATCTCTATTTGTGGGGAAAAAAATACGTCAATTTTGTTTGGGAGCCACGTCGAACGACCGCGCAATTGTCATTCAAAGCCTGACAGTGCTGAAAGCTGAAAATTGGCCTGGGCAGGAAGGGGGTTTAAGTGCCCAGTAAGCAAGTGGTTTTTTTGGTGTCCAATTCACAGGTTTTATTTAACTTCGCTCATTTACTTCACATTATTATACTAATCTGTAATTTTGTGTATCTATTTAGCACATTGGTTGTATATATCCATTCAATATGGAGGACACTTTATACGTTTTGGTCACATATACCACTACTTTGAGCGCCGCACTTTACCACTTTCATTAACCACTTAACGACCGCTCACTGTATATATACGTCGGCACAATGGCACCGACAGGCACAATCACGTAGAGTGTACGTGATTGCCTTTGTACAGTTGGGGGGTCCAATCGGACCCCCCTTCTGTACAGTGAGCGGTCGGAATTTGTTGGGGAGCGATCCGACATGAGGGGACGGCCGTTCGATTCCGGCCACCCCCCCGCGATCGCTTCCGGAGAATGGAAATGCCCCCTCTGTCTGTGTAATGTAAACACAGACAGAGGAAGCAGGAGGAAGTGATGTCATCTCCTGTGCGGCGCTCACATATACCGAGCGCCGTACAAGAGAAGACATCAAGGTTAGTGCACAAACACTACACTAACACCAGCACACATAGGCACATAAATCGCCCCCCCCAGGCCCCCCCAGATCACCCCCCAGCCCCCAGTCACAGTGTCACTGATTGCAGTGACCATTTATTTACTGATCACTGCAATCAGTGACATTTGTGACTGTAAAAGTGTCACTACATTTAGTTTTAGGTCCAGTGTAGCCCCCTAACCCCCCCTAATAAAGGTTTAACCCCTTGATCACCCCCCAGATAACCCTTTCACCCCCTAGCACCGCCGTCGCTAAGCGATCATTTTTCTGATCGCTGTCTTAGCGTCGGTGATGCAGATCGGTACCCAGTAATTTTTTTTAGGTTCACCGCAGGTTTTTATAGCGTCGGGTACCCCCATAAATGATCTAATAAAGGTTTAACCCCCTTGATCGCCCCCCAGGTAACCCTTTCATCCCCTATCACCACTGTCGCTAAGCGATCATTTTTCTGATTGCTGTCTTAGCGTCGGTGATGCAGATCGGTAGCCAGTAATTTTTTTTAGGTTCGCCGCAGGTTTTTATAGCGTCAGGTACCCCCATAAATTATCTAATAAAGGTTTAACCCCCTTGATCGCCCCCCAGGTAACCCTTTCACCCCCTATCACCACTGTCGCTAAGCGATAATTTTTCTGATCGCTGTCTTAGCGTCGGTGATGCAGATCAGTAGCCAGTATTTTTTTTTTAGGTTCGCCGCAGGTTTTTATAGCGTCAGGTACCCCCATAAATTATCTAATAAAGGTTTAACCCCCTTGATCGCCCCCCAGGTAACCCTTTCACCCCCTATCACCACTGTCGCTAAGCGATCATTTTTCTGATCGCTGTCTTAGCGTCGGTGATGCAGATCGGTACCCAGTAATTTTTTTTAGGTTCGCCGCAGGTTTTTATAGCTTCAGGTACCCCCATAAATTATCTAATAAAGGTTTAACCCCCTTGATCGCCCCCCAGGTAACCCTTTCACCCCCTATCACCACTGTCGCTAAGCGATCATTTTTCTGATCGCTGTCTTAGCGTCGGTGATGCAGATCGGTAGCCAGTAATTTTTTTTAGGTTCGCCGCAGGTTTTTATAGCGTCAGGTACCCCCATATATTATCTAATAAAGGTTTTAACCCCCTAATTGCCCCTAGTTAACCCTTTCACCAGTGATCATCATATAAGTGTTACGGGTGACGCTGGTTAGTTAGTTTGCTTTTTATAGTGTCAGGGCACCCACCGTATATAACCCAATAAAGGTTTAACCCCCTGATCGCCCGGCGGGTGATATCAATTAGGTTTTAGCGTCAGAGAGGGTCTGCGTCACACGCCAGGCAGCATCAGGTTAGTGCCAGTAACGCTAACACCCACGCGTGAAGCATACACCTCCCTTAGTGGTATAGTATCTGAACAGATCAATATCTGATCTGATCAGATCTATACTAGCGTCCCCAGCAGTTTAGGGTTCCCAAAAACGCAGTGTTAGCGGGATCAGCCCAGATACCTGTTAGCACCTGCGTTTTGCCCCTCCGTCCAGCCCAGGCCACCCAAGTGCAGTATCGATCGATCACTGTCACTTACAAAACACAACACACATAACTGCAGCGTTCGCAGAGACAGGCCTGATCCCTGCGACTCCAGTGCTGTAGGAGGTGATTTCACCACCACAGTTAAAAAAAAAAAGCAAATATGCCGAAGCATTGGGGCAGCAGGGGCGGAGGAGTGATTTTGCTCCTAATGCCGCGTACATACAGTCGAAATTCCGATGGAGGCTTGCCCGTGGAAAAGTCCGACCATGTGTGTGCGGCATAACTTTTTTGCGGGAGGATGCCCCCATGCTTCGGCATATATAAATGGTGCATGTATGCCCATCATTAGAAGTGGGTGGATGAAGGGCGGTATTCTAATGGTGGGCATACCCACCGATCAATCTCTTTTTTCGTTCAGCCACCTGGCTGCATGAAAAAAAAAATTACAATACATGTCCAACAAGGACCAGCAACGTACTGGTATGTTGCTGGACTTTGAATGGTTATACCAGATTGATGCCTGCGGGTTTAGGTATCATCTTGGTATCATTCTTTTCAGCCAGCGGCCGGCTTTCATGTAAAAGCAATCCTAGTGGCTAATTAGCCTCTGGACTGCTTTTACAAGCAGTGGGAGGGAATGTCCCCCCCCGGATATAAAAAGCGCCATTGGGAAATTGGGAAAGCATTTTATCACACCGATCTTGGTGTGGTCAGATGCTTTGAGGGCAGAGGAAAGATCTAGGGTCTAGACCCCAGTTTTTTCAAAAAAAGAGTACCTGTCACTACCTATTGCTATCATAGGGGATATTTACATTCCCTGAGATAACAATAAAAATGATAAAAAAAATAAATATGGAAGGAACCATTTAAAAATAAAATAAAAAAGCAAAATTAATAATAAAAAAAAAAAAAAAAAAGCACCCCTGTCCTGCCCTGCTCTTGCCCAATGGCGAACGCAAGCGTCGGTCTGGCGTCATATGTAAACAGCAATTTCACCATGCATGTGAGGTATCACCGCGAAGGTCAGATCGAGGGCAGTAATTTTAGCAGTAGACCTCCTCTGTAAATCTAATGGGGTAACCTGTAAAGGCTTTTAAAGGCTTTTAAAAATGTATCTAGTTTGTCGCCAATGCGCGTTTGTGCGAAATTTTAAAGCATGTCGTGTTTGGTATCTATGTACTTGGCCTAAGATCATCTTTTTTATTTCATCAAACATTTGGCCAATATAGTGTGTTTTAGTGCATTAAAATTAAAAAAAGTTAATTTTTTCCCCAAAAAATGCGTTTGAAAAATCGCTGTGCAAGTACTGTGTAGAAAAAAAAATGCAACACCCACCATTTTATTCTGTAGGGCCTTTGCTTTAAAAATATATATAATGTTTGGGGGTTCAACATAATTTTCCTGCAAAAAAAAATATGTTTTCATGTAAACAAAAAGTGTCAAAAAGGGCTTTGTCTTCAAGTGGTTAGAAGAGTGGATGTAAGCTTCCTAATGTTGTGTATAAAATGCCAGAACAGTTCAAAACCCCCCCCAAATGACCCCATTTTGGAAAGTAGACACCCCAAGCTATATACTGAGAGGCATGTCGAGTCCATGGAATATTTTATATGTTGACACCAGGGATGAGCCGAACACCCCCCTGTTCGGTTCGCACCAGAACCTGCGAACAGACAAAATGTTCGTGTAAACTTTAGAACCCTATTAAATACAATGGACTCGAACGTTCGAAATCTAAAGTGTTAATTATAAAGGCTAATATGCAAGTTATTGTCCTAAAAAGGGTTTGGGGACCCGGGTCCTGCCCCAGGGGACATGTATCAATGCAAAAAGAAGTTTTAAAAACGGCCGTTTTTTCGGGAGCAGTGATTTTAATAATGCTTAAAATGAAAAAATAAAAGTGAAATATTCCTTTAAATTTCGTACCTGGGGGGTGTGTATGATATGCATGTGAAGTGGCGCATGTTTCCCGTGCTTAGAACTGTCCCTGCACAAAGTGTCATTTTTGAAAGAAAAAAAGTCTTTTAAAACTGACTCGCGGCTATTAATGAATTGTCGGCTCCCGGCAATACATACAAAAGTCATTGATAAAAATAAAAAAAAAGCGTGGGGGTTCCCCAGAATTCAATTACCAGGCCCTTCAGGTCTGGAATGGATATTAAGGGGAACCCCGCCGCAAATTTAAAAAAAAATTGACGTGGGGTTCCCCCAAATATCCATTCCAGGCCCTTCAGATCTGGCATGGATTTTAAGGGGAACTCCACCCCAAATTAAAAAAAAAATGGCGTGGAGTCCCCCTAAAAATCCATACCAGACCCCTTATCCGAGCACGCAACCTGGCCGGCCGCAGGGGAAAAGGGGGGGACGAGAGAGCGGCCCCCCCTCCCTCCTGAACCGTACCAAGCCACATGCCCTCAACATGGGGAGGATGTCCCCATGTTGATGGGGACAAGGGCCTCATCCCCACAACCCTTGCCCGGTGGTTGTGGGGGTCTGCGGGCAGGGGGCTTATCGGAATCTGGAAGACCCCTTTAACAAAGGGGACCCCCAGATCCCGCCCCCCCCCTATGTGAATTGGTAAGGGGTACATTGTACCCCTACCATTTCACGAAGAAAGCGTAAAAAAAGTTAAAAAAAACACACAAACACCTTGAAAAAGTCCTTTATTTAAAAAAAAAAAAAACAGCGGTGAAATCCAGTGTCCCGCGGCGATCCCGATGTCCAGCGCTGTCCTTCATTGGTTGTGCCTGAGCGGACCTGATGGGGAACTCCCTCTCAGTATTTTAAATGTATAGACCCGCCCCTTCTAAAGTTCCCCATCAGGTCCGCCAGCGGACCAGATGCGGAACATGAGAAGGGGCGGGTCTATACATGTATTACCACAGTGAGAGAAGTTCCCCATCAGGTCCGCCTCCTCGGTATGTCGGACCCGCCTACATCATTGGCTTGAGCGGGGAACTTCCTTCACTGTGTAATTTAAATTTACAGTGAAGGAAGTTCCCCGCTCAAGCCAATGACGTAGGCGGGTCCGACATACCGAGGAGGCGGACCTGATGGGGAACTTCTCTCACTGTGGTAATACATGTATAGACCCGCCCCTTCTCATGTTCCGCATCTGGTCCGCTGGCGGACCTGATGGGGAACTTTAGAAGGGGCGGGTCTATACATTTAAAATACTGAGAGGGAGTTCCCCATCAGGTCCGCTCAGGCACAACCAATGAAGGACAGCGCTGGACATCGGGATCGCCGCGGGACACTGGATTTCACCGCTGTTTTTTTTTTTTTTAAATAAAGGACTTTTTCAAGGTGTTTGTGTGGTTTTTTTTACATTTTTTTACACTTTCTTCGTGAAATGGTAGGGGTACAATGTACCCCTTACCAATTCACATAGGGGGGGGGCCGGGATCTGGGGGTCCCCTTTGTTAAAGGGGTCTTCCAGATTCCGATAAGCCCCCTGCCCGCAGACCCCCACAACCACCGGGCAAGGGTTGTGGGGATGAGGCCCTTGTCCCCATCAACATGGGGACATCCTCCCCATGTTGAGGGCATGTGGCTTGGTACGGTTCAGGAGGGAGGGGGGGCCGCTCTCTCGTCCCCCCCTTTTCCCCTGCGGCCGGCCAGGTTGCGTGCTCGGATAAGGGGTCTGGTATGGATTTTTAGGGGGACTCCACGCCATTTTTTTTTTAATTTGGGGTGGAGTTCCCCTTAAAATCCATGCCAGATCTGAAGGGCCTGGAATGGATATTTGGGGGAACCCCACGTCAATTTTTTTTTAAATTTGCGGCGGGGTTCCCCTTAATATCCATTCCAGACCTGAAGGGCCTGGTAATTGAATTCTGGGGAACCCCCACGCTTTTTTTTTATTTTTATCAATGACTTTTGTATGTATTGCCGGGAGCCGACAATTCATTAATAGCCGCGAGTCAGTTTTAAAATACTTTTTTTCTTTCAAAAATGTCATTTTTTGCAGGGACAGTTCTAAGCACGGGAAACATGCGCCACTTCACATGCATATCATACACACCCCCCAGGTACGAAATTTAAAGGAATATTTCACTTTTATTGTTTCACTTTAAGCATTATTAAAATCACTGCTCCCGAAAAAATGTCCGTTTTTAAAACTTCTTTTTGCATTGATACATGTCCCCTGGGGCAGGACCCCGGTCCCCAAACACTTTTTAGGACAATAACTTGCATATAAGCCTTTATAATTAGCACTTTAGATTTCTCCCATAGATTTTTCGAATTTGCCGCGAACACCCCAATTTGTTCGCTGTTCGGCGAACGGGCGAACAAGCAATGTTCGAGTCGAACATGAGTTCGACTCGAACTCGAAGCTCATCCCTAGTTGACACAAGTTGCGGAAAAATTATTATTTTTTTTTTTTTGCACAAAGTTGTCACTAAATGATAAATTGCTCAAACATGCCATGGGCATATGTGGAATTACACCCCAAAATACATTCTGTTGCTTCTCCTGAGTACGGGGATACCACATGTGAGAGACTTTTTGGGAGCCTAGCCGCGTACGGGACCCCAAAAACCAATCACCGCCTTCAGGCTTTCTAAGGGTGTAAATTTTTGATTTCACTTCTCACTGCCTATCACAGTTTCGGAGGCACAACCCCCCCCCCCAAATGACCCCATTTTGGAAAGTAGACACCCCAAGCTATTTGCTGAGAGGTATTGTGAGTATTTTGCAGATCTCGCTTTTTGTCACAAAGTTTTGAAATTTGAAAAAAAAAAAGAAAAAAAAAATTTCTTTCTTCATTTTCAAAAACAAATGAGAGCTGTAAAATACTCACCATGCCTCTCATCAAACAGCTTGGGGTGTCTACTTTCCAAAATGGGGCCATTTGGGGGGGTTTTGTGCTATTTTGGCATTTTATGGCCTTCGAAACTGTGATAGGTAGTGAGGAGTCAAATCAAAAATTTGTGCCTAGAAATCCTGAAGGCGGTGATTGGTTTTCGGGGTCCCGTACGCGGCTAGGCTCCTAAAAAGTCCCACACATGTGGTATCCCCGTACTCAGGAGAAGCAGCAAAATGTATTTTGGGGTGCAATTCCACATATAACCATGGCATGTGTGAGCAATATATCATTTAGTGACAACTTTTTGTAATTTATTTTTTGTCATTATTCAATCACTTGGGACAAAAAAAATATTCAATGGGCTCAACAGGCCTCTCAGCAATTTCCTTGGGGTGTCTACTTTCTAAAATGGGGTCATTTGGGGGGGTTTTGTGCTATTTTGGCATTTTATGGCATTCAAAACTGTGATAGGTAGTGAGGAGTGAAATCAAAAATTTGCGCCCTTAGAAACCCTGAAGGCGGTGCTTGGTTTCCGGGGTCCCGTACGTGGCTAGGTTCCTAAAAAGTCCCACACATGTGGTATCCCCGTACTCAGGAGAAGCAGCAGAATGTATTTTGGGGTGCAATTCCACATATAACCATGGCATGTGTGAGCAATATATCATTTAGTGACAACTTTTTGTAATTTTTTTTTTTTTTGTCATTATTCAATCACTTGGGACAAAAAAAAATATTCAATGGGCTCAACATGCCTCTCAGCAATTTCCTTGGGGTGTCTACTTTCCAAAATGGGGTAATTTGGGGGGGTTTTGTACTGCCCTGCCATTTTAGCACCTCAAGAAATGAGATAGGCAGTCATAAATTTAAAGCTGTGTAAATTCCAGAAAATGTACCCTAGTTTGTAAACGCTATAACTTTTGCGCAAACCAATAAATATACGCTTATTGACATTTTTTTTACTAAAGACATGTGGCTGAATACATTTTGGCCTAAATGTATGACTAAAATTGAGTTTATTCGATTTTTCTTATAACAAAAAGTAGAAAATATCATTTTTTTTCAAAATGTTCGGTCTTTTTCCGTTTATATCGCAAAAAATAAAAATCGCAGAGGCAATCAAATACCATTAAAAGAAAGCTCTATTTGTGGGAAGAAAAGGACGCAAATTTCGTTTGGGTACAACATTGCATGTCCGCACAATTTACAGTTAAAGCAGCGCAGTGCAAAATTCTGAATTCACCTCTGGTCCTTTAGCTACCAAATGGTCCGGCGCTTAAGTGGTTAATATGGTGTAGGCAGGCTTAGAGATGACTGACACTAGCTTTCATTTTGTTCAGATGGCATCTGCATCCAAGGCTCTTTTTTTCATTTTACAGGTATTAGTAATTACATTAGATATATTTAATTAATATTTATATTAGAACTTGTGAGTTTCTTACTATATCCCACCCTTATAATATTTAGCATTAGGAGGACATGGAGAAGGAGGGAGGGAGGGAGGTGAGTGTCATTTGCCACTATGTATACGCCCACATGTGTGGCTCGATAGTCATGTAGGCTGCCCAGCTAAGAAAAAGGTGGAAATGAAGAGCTTAGAAGGAAACTGAAATTAAGCATGCACAATAGAGGATACCAGCTGGTATACTCAATCTCAACCTGCAGTGGAGACACAGAGAAGATGGGAGGGACAGCTGAAGGCAAGATTACCCAAGTATATTTAACGCTACACAAAACAAATGCTTTATTAACATTGTGAGTATAAACACTCTGTTATACAGCAGGTAATGAGAGTTTTTCATAGTCTGGGTTTAATGACACTTCAAGTCCTTTGTTTCCCGCTGCTTCTCCTGTCTTTCCTGGGTACTTCTGTACACCTGTTACCGTTATGGCTGACTTTGCTGGGTCATACTGTCCACCTGCCTAATGAAGGAGTCCTGCGCGTCTCTGAAACATTTCACAATATCTTCTATGATGTGATCATTCTTCAATAAAGATTTTGACGTAATTAATGATCCGTGGTGTGCTGGCAAATAAGTGTATTTAATCTGTGATATCTCCTGTTCCAGCTGGTTGTTGCTGCAGCACCCGCTACTGCTAAAGCCTTATCCAGGAAAGTGTGCAATGGGAATATCGATAATACTGTCCACCTGTTCTCCCTGTCTTCCCTAGGTTCTGGGTCCTAGGTCCACCTTTTACTGTTCCCCTTTCCTTCCCGAGTCCACTTGTCAACATGTTCCTCCTGTTTTCCCTGTGTTCTGCTGTCCACTTGCTACTGTTCTTCACTGGGTCTGGGTCCTATTGTCCTCCTGTACTGTTCACCCTCTTTTCCCTGGGTCCTGCTATCCACCAGTTACAGTTCCCCCTACCATCCACCTGTTACTGTTGCTCCTGTCTTACCTAGGTCCAGCTGTCCACCTGTTACTGTTGCTCCTGTCTTACCTAGGTCCAGCTGTCCACCTGTTACTGTTGTTCCTGTCTTACCTGAGTCCTTCTGTCCAGCAGGTACTGTCCCTCTTGTCCTTTTTAGGTTCTGTGGTCCAGCTGTTCATTCTTTTACCTCTTTAGCACTGTTGATCTGACAGCTCACTTGTCCTGATTTTGCAAGTATTCCACCTTGCTGTGTTCCTCATTATATACCTGCTCTGGTGGTCATGCAATTATTTCAACTATTCCACCTCGCTGTGTTTCTGATTATGTCTCTGCTCTGGTTTTGATGCTTACCATTGACTTTAGGTTATTCATCTCTACTACTTCATGTTTAAAATCCTCACTTAAAGTGGTTGTAAACCCTTAAACACCACTTTTCCCTACAGGTAAGGCTATAATAAGGCTTACCTGTAGGTACTGGAAATATCTCCTAAACCTGCATGGTTTAGGAAATATTTACCATATACAATTGCGCCGACATCATTGCGCATGTGCACTGAACAAAGGGCATGATTTGCCATTTCTAAAGGGGACGTGTCGTGACCTTTGGCTCCTGCGCACATGCCACGCGACTCCGGCCAGTCACAGACCCGGATTCTACACCCCCGGAGGGAAGAGGGGTGAAGATGGACGCGGCCACCAGCGATGCATGCCAGTCCATTATACTTTTACTTTGCAGGATTTACTTCCTCTTTAACCTTTCACCTTGTATACAATGTAATAGAAAAAAAAATATTGGTATAACATAAACTTTGGTTTCCTGGGGTCACCAGAATACTAGTGTAAAGTGCTGAAGGTGAAGTTCAACACAGGAGTTTTCATTTGCTCTTAACAGATATCTGACCCTTACTGGTACATTCCATTAATCAGCATATGTGGTGTGTATCCTTGGCCTAAACAAACGTCCTTTAACCACTTAAGCTCCGGACTATTTGGCTGGGCAAAGACCAGAGTACTTTTTGCGATTCGGCACTGCGTCGATTTAACTGACAATTGCGCGATTGTGCGACGTGGCTTCCAAACAAAATGGACCCACAAATAGAGCTTTCTTTTGGTGGTATTTGATCACCTCTGCGGTTTTTATTTTTTGCGCTATAAACAAAAATAGAGCGACAATTTTGAAAAAAAAACAATATTTTTTACTTTTTGCTATAATAAATATCCCCAAAAAATATATAAAAACATATTTTTCCTCAGTTTAGGCCAATACGTATTCTTCTACATATTTTTGGTAAACAAAAACGCAATAAGCGTTTATTGATTTGTTTGCGCAAAAGTTATAGCGTCTACAAAATAGGGGATAGTTTTATGGCATTTTTATTTATAGTTTTTTTTTACTAGTAATGGCGGCGATCAGCGTTTTTTATCATGACTGCGACATTATGGTGGACACATCGGACACTTTTGACGCCATTTTGGGACCATTGTCATTGATACAGCAATCAGTGCTATAAAAATGCACTAATTACTGTAAAATGACACTGGCAATGAAGGGGTTAACCACTAGAGGGTTAGGAAGGGGTTAAGTGTGTCCTAGGAAGTGATTCTAACTGTTAGGGGGCGTGGCTACGAGTGACACGTCACTGATCACTGTTCCCGATGAGAGGGAACAGACGATCAGTGACATGTCACTAGGAAGAACAGGGAGATGTTGTGTTTACACTGACATCTCCCCGTTCTTCAGCTCCATGACAAGATTGCGGGAAACCGGCGGACATCGAGTCCGCGGGTCCCGTGGGCACGGTCACGAAGCTCACGGCAGGGTCGCGCGCGTGCGTGTGACCACATGGCGGCAAATTTAAAGGGACGTACCTGTACGCCCATTTGCCTGTCCGTGCCATTCTGTCGACGTATATGTGTGTGCGCTGGTCCTTAAGTGGTTAATAATTTAATATGATTAAAAAAAATGTTTTCCCCTTTTATTGGTTGAACTAGATGACTTGTGTCTTTTTTCAACCAGACTAACTATGTCATTGGAACAAAACAGAAATGTGTTTATTGGCCCAATTTGATACACAGAAACACAGATGTTTTATTTTACAACTCCTTTAGTTATCCACAGTGCTGTGCCTAATATAACTAATGTAAATATATAACCGATACAAATTATCAACAGTCTAAGCAATCATTTTGGTTTTTGAAGCAACACTCTCGCCAAGTTGAAGAAATATTTATTCTGTTATGCACTTCTTGCATTCAATATTACCAAAGACCAAATTTGAAAAAACTTTGGTCTCCATGGCTTAATGTCCCTGGGCTGGCACCTAGGGAGCTAGTCCTGATGCAGTGTCTCATGCAGGGGCGGATCCAGGGGGGGGCAACAAGGCAAGCCGCTGGCGGCTCCGCGATTCCACGGGTGGCTCTGCGGGTGTGCTCCGTGGGTTTGCAGGCGGCTCCGCGATTCCGCGGGTGTGCCGGCGGCTCCGCGATTCTGTGGGTGTGCCGGCGGCTCCGCGATTCTGTGGGTGTGCCGGCGGCTCCGCGGGTGTGCAGGTGATTCCCGGGTGTGCGACTCCGCGGGCGGGGATAGAGGGCGGTCGGTGAGTGGACAGGTGAGGGGGGGTAGCTGGGCGGCTCGGTGTGTGAGCGCTGCTGGCCAATCAGGGAGTCGGCAGGCACGGGAGCAGAGAGATGACATCATCTCCCGGTGCCCGCCCTGCATCCTTTCAGTTCCGCCCTCACTGTGCAGGCAGCCATGGGCATCAGAGAGATTACATCATCTCTCTGCTGCCTGACTTTGGGACAGAGCACCTTAACAGGAAAGTGACACAGCAGGTGACAATCTGAAACATGTGGCAGGTGACGTGGCAAGTGACAATCCGCATTTGGTGGCAGGTGACAATCCGCAATGTGTGGTGGGCGACGTGGCAAGTGACAATACGCAACGTGTGGCAGGTGACGTGGCAAGTGACAATCCGCATTTGGTGGAAGGACACGTGGCAAGTGACAATCCGTTACGTGGTAAGTGACAATACACAACGTGTGGCAGGTGACGTGGCAAGTGACAATCCGCATTTGATGGAAGGACACGTGGCAAGTGACAATCCGCATTTGGTGGCAGGCGACGTGGCAAGTGACAATACGCATTTGGTGGCAGGCGACGTGGCAAATGACAATCCGCATTTGGTGGCAGGCGACGTGGCAAGTGACACACTCGGGGCTCCCACTGATTCTGCATTATGGTGAGTTGAACTATTTCTTTTTATATTACAATGTAATGATAGAAATAATGCGCTTCAATCATCCTGAGACCATAATAACCATGGTGCCGTGATGATTGAAGCGCCAATACCAGCCATTTCCCCGATAAATTGCCCCCAAAAAAACATATTTTCTGGCAGTGCCCCTCCCGAGACTAGACTCTGGATCCGCCCCTGGTCCCATGGGCTCAATGTAGTCGGAGAGTATCCCAGAAACGTGCCAGTGGTGAAATATTAGGATATATAGTCGTAGACAAGGTCTATATATCTAATACCCAACACCCACCCTTCTGGCTACGTGGTTGGGGAAGGTTTAAGAGAGGTGCTATGTTTAACCATGTAAGCTGAAATTGCAACATGCTAATGTACCTGATTTGCCCGAACTGTGAGATGTTTACGGACATGTTCATTGATGTCATGATATGGAAAAGTTATCTTATCTTGTCTTTTAACATTTCTGTACCTGGTAACATCTAAATAAATACCTCTTTGATTCAAAAATATTACCAACGACTGTGGAAATCAATGGCATATCTAATATTTCATTCTTCATCTAAGATATGATACTGTAATCCATGTCATCTATTTCCTGCTATGCATCCTTTGTAAAGCCTTTTATGGGTTTGCTTCGAGACCCACTATATCTAGATCTGTGTTTTACTGCATATGGGCTCACCCTTGCTTTAGTCGCATAGAGATCTGAATTTTCTAAGCCAGAAATGGAAATAAGTTGGCAGTTTTGCTGTCAGAACAGATGATGACTTATATTGCACGGCATATAATATTTCTCTTCTGCTCTTTCAGCAGACCAGATTATTTATGTTATAGGATGCAGGGAAAGTCTTCCATTTTCCAGAGCTGACAACCTATTAAAAAGAAAAGAAAGTAAACATCTCAGAATTAGGGGCTTATCGTTTCCATCAGCAACTTTTCTTTGCTCCTGCTATGTTTTGGCAGCAGCTACAAAATCTGATCCTTAAAGCTACTTTATCATTTTCTTGCTCTGTGAGAAAAACTATAGTACTTGAGCAAAGTGGGCAATAAAAAATTCTATTTACCTGCGATATGTTCAGTCTGATCTTGCAATCTTATCTTCTGAGTTTGTTACTACTGGTGTTTAATATTGGCTTTTTTCACATTTGTATTAGCTAGATTGGACACCAATAATACCAACTCTCTTGCCCTTCAGTGCTATGGAGGTGCTTCAAGAAGAACACCCCTAATGTTGGGCCCTGTTTTAAAACACCAACATAGGGATGATCATGTGGGTGCAAGCCCAAATGCCTGGTTTGCTGAGCTGAGATTTTAAAACCATCATTAAAGAAAAAAAATACAATTTTTTTTTGATGTAGTGCATAATAGATTTAAAGCTGAAGGCTAGGTCCTGGGTTACTGAGCATTGCATAGTCCCAGCAATGAGATCAATACAAGGAGTGGTTCATGACATGGATCTTACAAGGCAAGTGCCACTGAACATCAGTGATGGCTGTATTCCTCTCACTGAGATTAATAATGGGACACCATTGACCACAGAAGACAGGGCATTTCTAACTTCCACAGTCCACTGATGCCAGTGCATTTATTTTCTCCATTGACCACTGATGCTGGGACTTGTATTACTCCTACTGACCATGCTGGGGCTCCAATGTAATTCCAAAACAAGCTAATGAACAGTAAAACGACCTTCTATGGAAAAGGTCTTAGAAGACCTGTTTTTTGATTGTACCACAGACCCACATTCAGTGCTTCAAATAGTGATGGATAAATTGAAGAATGGTTATAAACTCTTAGGTTTTTACAGATTTTGTGTCCCTGTTGAAGATACTTTCCCTCATTTCCTGTAATGTCAGTAGGGATGAGCTTCGAGTTTCGAGTCGAACTCATGTTCGACTCGAACATTGCCTGTTCGCCCTTTCGCCAAACAGCGAACAATTTGGGGGTGTTCAAGGGAAATTCAAAAAGTCTATGGGAGAAATCTAAAGTGCTAATTTTAAAGGCTTATATGCAAGTTATTGTCATAAAAAGTGTTTGGGGACCCGGGTCCTGCCCCAGGGGACATGTATCAATGCAAAAAAAAGTTTTAAAAACGTCCGTTTTTTCGGGAGCAGTGATTTTAATAATGCTTAAAGTGAAACAATAAAAGTGAAATATTCCTTAAAATTTCGTACCTGGGGGGTGTGTATAGTATGCATGTAAAGTCGCACTTGTTTCCCTTGCTTAGAACTGTCCCTGCACAAAGTGTAATTTCTGAAGGAAAAAAAGTCATTTAAAACTCACTCGCGGCTATAATGAATTGTCGGCTCCCAGGCAATACAAAGAAAAGTCATTGATAAAAAAATTTAAAAAAACGTGGGGGTCCCCCCAAATTCAATTACCATGCCTTTCAGGTCTGGTATGGATATTAAGGGGAACCCTGTCGCAAATTTTAAAAAAAAATGCGTGGAGTTCCTGCAAATATCCATACCAGGCCCTTCAGGTCGGTGTCGGTGCCAGGGTCTTGTCACATGACGAGCATAGAGATGGCTGGTGACCAGATGGTCACCAGTCATCTCTATGACCATCGGAGGCCCGGGCACGACGTTATGACTTTACGCCCGGGTTCCCAGAAGTAAACAAAGACGTGATTGCGGCTAGTAAGCATGAGATCGGTGAAAAAAATTTCACAATCTAATGCTTTCCAGCCTGGAGGAGAGATGAGGGGTCTTATTGACCCCACATCTCTCCATAAAGAGGACCTGTCACACACCATTCCTATTACAAGGGATGTTTACATTCCTTGTAATAGGAATAAAAGTGATCAGAATTTTTTTTTTTTAAAGTGTAAAAATAAAAAAAATTAAGTAAAATAAAAATAATTTTTTTTTTTTTTTTTAAAACGCCCCTGTCCCCGGTAGCTCGCGCTCAGAAGCAAACGCACACGTAAGTCCCACCCACATATGTAATCTCTGTTTAAACCACATATGTGAGGTATCGCCGCGTGCGTTAGAGTGAGAGCAACAATTCTAGCACTAGATCTACTCTGTAACTCTAAACTGGTAATCTGCAAGATAAAAAGTTGCAATGACCGTCATTTTATTCCCTAGGATGTCTGCTAAAAAAAAAACATATATAATGTTTGGGGGTTCTGAGTAATTTTCTAGCAAAAGAGTGATGATTTGTATATGTAGGAGAGAAGTGCCAGAATAGGCCCGGTATGGAAGTGGTATAAAAAGCCCTGTATTGAAGTGGTTAAAAAAAGCAGATAGCCTTTCCTTTCAGAATGTATGAATTAGAGATCACATTCTCCCTTTTAACTAAAGTTTTCATGTGCACCACTCAATAGTTGTAATGTATTCTTTGAAGTTACTGATTTCTTTCAGTGTATAGTCCATATTTACTTCTTAAGCCACCAACATACTTTATGGAGTCTTTCATAGTTATTGCCTAATGGATATGGAGAGGCTAATAGGGTACTGACAATAAGCTGCTTCTGCTTTTAAACACAGATCCTATTCACAGACATTTTAGCTTTCAAGTACGGATCCTTTGAATGTCCATTTTAGATGAAAAGGTGTAATATCATATCTGTAGCTTTTCTACTTGCAAGTAATACAGTTACTCAAGGAGTCTTTTAGCTGGAAATGTTAGCAGTACTTTGTTTCATTCTATCTCTGTCTGTTCTTGATACAGTTTATGCACTCCTCATCCATTGTACCAGTAAATTCTAAGAATGTGTATGTATGTATGTATATATATATAGAGAGAGAGAGAGAGAGAGAGAGAGAGAGAGAGAGTAGAGAGGTGGGCACCGCACATTCTAACAGGTGTGATGACCAGATGGCCAGTGCAGTCCATATAAACATATAAAGTATACACAAACATAATCTGTATATTGGTGCACTCCAACAGACTTGGTGACAGAGGTCAAATCCAGGAGTGTCATTTATTCAGTTCAATGAATAAGAATTAGACTATTGGGAAAATTTCAATAGGAGAACAAATAAAAGCAAGAAATCAAGAAATAGTAGAAGATATGTCATCAACTGCCATTACTTTTGGCCTCAGCACAAAGAACTGTCAGAAATGCATGAGCATTGTTATTTCAACCAGAAGAATGGAAATCCATTTTCACAGTTTAAGACATTTTTAATATATAATGCTTCATGTGACTGTAGCCGTATTGGTGCACTTGCAATGGAAACAATTAAGTACTCTCCATGCTACTTTGTTTATTTACACTAACATACAATTTTTCAGGACAAGCTTTTGGGGTATGTCCACTTCTTCAAGAACCATCAGTACTAAATCACAAAAGTTTTAGCAGCATGTTAACCTCTTGCCGCCCGCGCTATAGCTGAAAGATGGCTACAGCTTGGGCCTAAATTGCCAGGAGGGTGTCCATGTACGTCTTCCTGTGCAGGTGATGCTTGCGTGCCCCCTGTGGGGCGTGCGCGGCTCGCTCTATGATTAGGGAGTCCATGAGACTCGGCTGATCCCAGATCGGCTTCCAGGACCCTACCATGTGATCAGCTGTCAGCCAATGACAGCTGATCACATGATGTAAACAGTGCTTTTTTTTCCTCATGGTGACAGCGTGAGGAGAAAAAAAAAGCCGATTACCGTCTGGAGTAAACATAACATTGGTCCCCCTTACTCCAGACCCACTGCTGCTAAGCAGTGCCCACCTATGCCACATACCAGTGTCCACCAGTGCCACCTATCAGTGCCCATCAGTGCTGCGAATCAGTGCCTTATCATCAGTACCACCTATCAGTGCTGCCTATCAGTGTCACCTACCAGTGCCTATCAGTGCCACCTATCAGTGCCCTTCAGAGCCACCAAGCGGTGCCCTTCAGTGCCGCATATCAGTGCCCATCAGTGCCACCTATCAGTGCAGACTCATCAGTGCAGCCTCATCAGTGCCCACCAGTGCCACCCCATTAGTGCCCATCAGTGCAGCCTCATCAGCACACATCAATGAAGGAGAAAAATTGCCTGTTTGAAAAATTTTATAACAAACTATGATGTTTTTTTTTTTATTTCCGTCTTTATTGTTTGTTTAGCAAAAAAATAAAAACCCCAGTAGTGATTAACCACTTAACGACCGCCTACTGTAAATATACGTCGGCAGAATGGCACCGACAGGCAAAGTCACGTATATCTACGTGATTGCCTTTGTATAGCTGGGGGGTCCTATCGGACCCCCCTTCTTTACAGTGAGCGGTCGTTTTCCATTGGGGAGCGATCTGGGATGAGGGGACGGCCGTTCGATTCCGGCCACCCCCTCGCGATCGCTCCCAGCGAATGATATGCTTCCTCTGCTGTGTAAATGTAAACACAGGCAGAGGAAGTGATGTCATCTCTCCTCGTGTCGGTCTTTTCGATCCGGCGCGAAGAGTGAAGACATCTCACAGTAAGTGCACCAACAGCCCACTGACACCAGTACACGTAGGCACACTTTTCACCCCCCAGTCACCCCCAGATCACCCCCCAGATCACCCCCAGTACCCCCAGTCACAGTGCACCGTTTGCAGTGGTCATTTTTTTACTGATCACTGCAATCAGTGTCATTTGTGACAGTAAAAAGTTGCAGGGCAGTTAGGTTTAGGCCCCTTTAGGTCCAGGGTAGCCCCCTAACCCCCCCTAATAAAGGTTTAACCCCTTGATCGCCCCCCAGGTAACCATTTCACCCCCTAACGCCAGCGTCACTAAGCGATCGTATTTCCGATCGCTGTATTTAGTGCCGGTGGTGCCCTAGATAGCCAGTTATTTATTTTTAGTTTCGCCGCAGGTTTTTATAGCGTCAGGTACCCCCATATATTATTTTAACCCCCTGATTGCCCCTAGAGTTAACCCTTTCACCAGTGATCACCGTATAAGTTTTACTGGTGACACTGGTTAGCCGGTTAGTTATTTAGTTATTTAGGTTACCCGTCAGGTTTTTATATAGCGTTGGGTACCCCCATATATAACCTAATAAAGGTTTTAACCCCCTGATTGCCCCTAGTTAACCCTTTCACCAGTGATCACCATATAAGTTTTACGGGTGACGCTGGTTGGTTAGTTTGCTTTTTATAGCATCAGGGCACCCGCCGTATATAACCCAATAAAGGTTTAACCCCCTGATCGCCCGGCGGCTGATATCAATTAGGTTTTAGCGCCAGAGAGGGTCTGCGTCACCCCAGGCAGCGTCAGGTTAGTGCCAGTAACGCTAACACCCACGCGCAAAGCATACACCTCCCTTAGTGGTATAGTATCTGAACAGATCTATACTAGCGTCCCCAGCGGTTTAGGGTTCCCAAAAATGCAGTGTTAGCGGGATCAGCCCAGATACCTGCTAGCACCTGCATTTAGCCCCTACGCCCAGCCCAGCCCAGCCCAGCCCAGCCCACCCAAGTGCAGTATCAATCGATCACTGTCACTTACCAAACACAACACACATACAGTAACTGCAGCGTTCGCAGAGACAGTCCTGATCCCTGCGATCGCTAACAGTTTTTTTGGTAGCGTTTGAT
Source organism: Rana muscosa (assembly GCA_029206835.1). Taxonomy (NCBI): domain Eukaryota; kingdom Metazoa; phylum Chordata; class Amphibia; order Anura; family Ranidae; genus Rana; species Rana muscosa. Next base: position 526,557,580 of record CM055118.1, on the reverse strand, counting down.
ACATTTGCTGACAGTCAGGTGCTTTTTTTACCTGTGAATCTTACTGTGTACCCCTAAATTTAGAGCCCAAAATGGCAAGACGAAGGTACACTAGTAAAGAGGCCTACGAGATTCTGAGCATGACAGATAGTGAAGAGGAGGTCACGCATCTGTCAGATTCAGGCTCAGAATATCTTCCTGTAGAAGACAGTGAAGTCATCGGCTCCTCGTCAGATAGCTCTGACGACGAAGTTGAGGTCCCTGCTAAGGTCAGGCGTACCCGATCCCGATCTTCTGAGGTTGTTGAGGAGCAAGAACCGCAGGTCTCTCGTATCATGGAGCAGAGTAGTACTAGCGCCGCTATTCCTTCTGGTGAATTGGCAAGCACCAGCAGCCTAGTACAGCCTGGGCGTACATCCAGCACTGCAGTATCACGTGGTGACGTGGCGAGTCCCATAAGTGCAGTTCAAGCTGGCGAGGTGGCAAGCACAAGTAGTGTCCCACTGTCACCAAGAAGACAAAGGCAGGCCTGTCGTGCCCATAGTGCCTTTCCTGCAGAATTCGCCTATCCTGATTGGGTCCCCACCACTTCTGCAGAACCCGTACTTCCCCCATTCACTGCCCAACCCGGTATTCAGGTGGAAACAGCTGATTTTATGCCAATTGATTATTATTCGCTGTTTTTCACGGAAGATCTCTATAGATCTATTGTGGATCAGAGTAATTTATATGCTGGTCAATTCATCGCCGCTAACCCCCAGTTGCCTTCCATTGCCAAAGATTGGAAACCAATTACGGTTTCTGAATTTAAGACCTTTCTGGGCCTTTCCCTCAACATGGGCACACATAAATTCCCGTCATTGCGTGCTTATTGGTCCACGCACCCAATTGACCACATGCCTGTGTTCTCTGCCTCCATGCCCAGGACACGATACGAGCAGATTTTGCGGTTCATGCACTTCAACGACAATGAACTTTGTCGTCCACGTGGAGACACTGAATACGACCGGCTCTATAAAATTCGGCCCCTCATAAACCACTTCAACGAACGTTTTGCAGCCTTGTTTATTCCCGATCAAGTTGTCTGCGTTGATGAGTTCCTGATTAAATTTTCTGGCCGCTTGTCTTTCAAGCAGTACCTTCCCAGCAAGCGTGCCAGATACGGGGTCAAGCTCTATAAGTTCTTTGACAGGGCAACAGGCTATGTATGGAGCTTTACGGTTTATGAGGGAAAAGACAGTCAGGTTGAGCCGGTCAACTGCCCGGATTACATAGGGAGCGCTGGCAAGATAGTGTGGAACTTGGTGTCACCCTTATTCGGAAAGGGGTACCACTTGTATGTGGACAATTATTACACGAGCGTGCCACTGTTTAGTCACTTGTTTGATCATCAGATTGGAGCATGTGGCACCGTGCGACCTAATCGACGGGGCTTTCCCCAGCGGCTTGTAGATGCCCGTCTTAGGCTGGGGGAGAGAGCCTGCTTGAAGTTTAATAACTTGCTCGCTATGAAGTGGAGGGACAATAAGAATGTTTTCCTTCTTACCTCCCTTCATGCAGACACAACAGTCCAAATTCGTACGGCGACTGGTGTTGTGGAGAAACCCCTCTGTGTCCACGAATATAACCAAAATATGGGAGGGGTGGACCTCAACGACCAGTTGTTGGCGCCGTATCTAATTGACCGTAAGGCGAGACGCTGGTACAAAAAAGTGTCTCTATCCTTATTCCAATTGGCTTTGCTGAACACTCATGTGCTATACAGAGCTTCAGGCGGGACTTTGTCTCTTCTAAAATTCCAGAATGAGATAGTCACAGACCTCCTGTATCCAGGCGGTTCTGCACCTCACCATCCCCAACCAAATGCAGTAAGCCGGCTGCATGAGAGGCATTATCCGTATGCCCTCCCGAATACCCCTACCCAACGAACCCCCCAAAAAAGATGTCGTGTCTGTAGCAAGCGCGAATTTAGGCGTGACACGCGTGTTTTTTGTCCACTGTGTCCTGACAAACCTGGTCTTTGCCTTGGTGAATGTTTTGAACGCTACCACTCAAAAGTGAAGTTTTAGCGTAGGGTACAGCATTTCACAGACTAGGACACACTTACACAGGGTCTCCCAAGATGCCATTACATTTTGAGAGACCAGAACAATTACAGTTGTTAAAGTTACAAAAAAAAGTGTAAAAAATAAAAAAAAAACGTAAAAAACAAAACACCAAAAAAATATAAAATAAAAAAACCAAAAATAGTTGTCGTTTTATTGTTCTTTCTCTCTCTCTATTTTCTCTCTATTGTTCTGCTCTTTTTTACTGTATTCTATTCTGCAATGTTTTATCATGCTTGCTTTTCAGGTATGTAATTTTTTGTTTTCAGGTGCGCCATTGAGCTGCAGCGCGGAATTATTTATCTTGACAGCAACAGCGTTTGCTCCCACGATACATAAAGCCGTGACTCCAGTGCTGTAAGAGGTGATTTCACCACCACAGTTAAAAAAAAAGAGCATATATGCCGAAGCATGGGGGCAGCAGGGGTGGAGGAGCGATTTTGCTCCTAATGCCGCGTACATACGGTCGAAATTCCGACAGAGGCTTGCCCGTGGAAAAGTCCGACCGTGTGTACGCGGCATAACTTTTTTGCGGGAGGATGCCCACATGCTTCGGCATATATATATTTTAGGCACAGGTTGCGTTAAAAAAATGTTTTCTTTTTTACTAGGTTTTGTTTTGGTATTTGCTTTGCATGTATGGTATGGTAAGGTCTTACTGTTGTACTGTAATGTTACTTTGTTTTAATGTTAATCATCATTTGCTTAGCAGGTACGCCATTCAGTTGCAGCGCGGATCTATTTATCTTGACAGCAACAGCGTTTGCTCCCACGATACATAAAGCCGTGACTCCAGTGCTGTAGGAGGTGATTTCACCACCACAGTTAAAAAAAAGAGCATATATGCCGAAGCATGGGGGCAGCAGGGGCGGAGGAGCGATTTTGCTCCTAATGCCGCGTACATACGGTCGAAATTCCGACGAAGGCTTGCCCGTGGAAAAGTCCGACCGTGTGTATGCAGCATAACTTTTTTGCGGGAGGATGCCGCCATGCTTCGGCATATATACATTTTAGGCACAGGTTGGGTTAAAAAAATGTTTTATTTTTTACTAGGTTTTGTTTTGGTATTTGCTTTGCAGGTATGGTATGGTAAGGTCTTACTGTTGTACTGTAATGTTACTTTGTTTTAATGTTAATCATCATTTGCTTAGCAGGTACGCCATTCAGTTGCAGCGCGGATCTATTTATCTTGACAGCAACAGCGTTTGCTCCCACGATACATAAAGCCGTGACTCCAACGCTGTAGGAGGTGATTTCACCACCACAGTTAAAAAAAAAGAGCATATATGCCGAAGCATGGGGGCAGCAGGGGCGGAGGAGCGATTTTGCTCCTAATGCCGCGTATATACGGTCAAAATTCCGACGGAGGCTTGCCCGTGGAAAAGTCCGGCCGTGTGTACGCGGCATAACCTTTTATTCCGCGTACATACGGTCGAAATTCCGACAAAGTCTTGCCCGTGGAAAAGTCCGACCGTGTGTACGCGGCATAACTTTTTTGCGGGAGGATGCCCCCATGCTTCGGCATATATAAATGGTGCATGTATGCCCATCATTAGAAGTGGGTGGATGAAGGGAGGTATTCTAATGATGGGCATACCCACCGATCAATCTCTTTTTTTCGTTCAGCCAACAGGCTGCATGAAAAAAAAGATTACAATACATGTCCAACAAGGACCAGCAACGTACTGGTATGTTGCTGGACTTTGAATGTTTATACCAGAATGATGCCTGCAGGTTTAGGTATCATCTTGGTATCATTCTTTTCAGCCAGTGGCCGGCTTTCATGTAAAAGCAATTCTAGCAGATAATTAGCCTCTAGACTGCTTTTACAAGCAGTGGGAGGGAATGCCCCCCCGGATATAAACAGCGCCATTGGGAAATTGGGAAAGCATTTTATCACACCGATCTTGGTGTGGTCAGATGCTTTGAGGGCAGAGGAAAGATCTAGGGTCTAACCCCCCAATTTTTTTCAAAAAAAGAGTACCTGTCACTACTTATTGCTATCATAGGGGATATTTACATTCCCTGAGATAACAATAAAAATGGTAAAAATAAATAAATATGGAAGGAACAGTTTAAAAATAAAATAAAAAAGCAAAATAAATAATAAAAAAAAAAAAAAAAAAAAAAAAAGCACCGCTGTCCCCCCTGCTCTTGTGCAAAGGCGAATGCAAGCGTCGGTCTAGCGTCATATGTAAACAGCAATTGCATCATGCATGTGAGGTATCACCGCGAAGGTCAGATCGAGGGCAGTAATTTTAGCAGTAGACCTCCTCTGTAAATCTAACGTGGTAACCAGTAAAGGCTTTTAAATGCTTTTAAAAATTAATGTAGTTTGTCGCCGCTGCGCGTTTGTGTGCAATTTTAAAGCATGTCGTGTTTGGTATCCATGTACTCGGCCTAAGATTATATTTTTTATTTCATCAAACATTTGGGCAATATAGTGTTTTTTATTGCATTAAAAATAAAAAAAGTGTGTTTTTCCCCCAAAAAATGCGTTTGAAAAATCGCTGCGCAAATGTGGAAATGTGGAAAAAAAATGCAACACCCACTATTTTAATCTGTAAGGCCTTTGCTTTAAAAAAATATATAATGTTTAGGGGTTCAACATAATTTTCTTGCAAAAAAAAAAATGTTTTCATGTAAACAAAAAGTGTCAGAAAGGGCTTTGTCTTCAAGTGGTTAGAAGAGTGGATGATGTGTGACATAAGCTTCCTAATGTTGTGCATAAAATGCCAGGACAGTTCAAAACCCCCCCAAATGACCCCATTTTGGAAAGTAGACACCTCAAGCTATTTGCTGAGAGGCATGTTGAGCCCATTGAATATTTTTTTTTTGTCCCAAGTGATTGAATAATGACAAAAAGAAAAAAAAATTTACAAAAAGTTGTCACTAAATTATATATTGCTCAAACATGCCATTGTTATATGTGGAATTGCACCCCAAAATACATTCTGTTTCTTCTCCTGAGTACGGGGATACCAAATGTGTGAGACATTTTGGGAGCCTAGCCGCGTACAGGACCCCGAAAACCAAGCACCGCCTTCAGGATTTCTATGGGTGTAAATTTTTGATTTCACTCCTCACTGCCTATCACAGTTTCGGAGGCCATGGAATGCCCAGATGGCACAAAACCCCCCCAAATGACCCCATTTTGGAAAGTAGACACCCCAAGCTATTTGCTGAGAGGTATGTTGAGTATTTTGCAGATCTCGCTTTTTGTCACAAAGTTTTGAAAATTGAAAAAAGAAAGAAAAAAAAATGTCTTTCTTCATTTTCAAAAACAAATGAGAGCTGTAAAATACTCACCATGCCTCTCAGCAAATAGCTTGGGGTGTCTACTTTCCAAAATGGGGTCATTTGTGGGGGTTTTGGGCTATCTTGGCATTTTATGGCCTTCAAAACTGTGATAGGTAGTGAGGAGTGAAATCAAAAATTTTTGCCCTTAGAAACCTTGAAGGCGGTGCTTGGGTTTTGGGGTCCCGTACGCGGTTAGGCTCCCGAAAAGTCCCACACATGTGGTATCCCCGTACTCAGGAGAAGCAGCCGAATGTATTTTGGGGTGCAATTCCGCATATAACCATGGCATGTTTGAGCAATATATCATTTAGTGACAACTTTTTGTACATTTTTTTTTTCTTTTTGTCATTATTCAATCACTTGGGACAAAAAAAAAATATTCAATGGGCTCAACATGCCTCTCAGCAATTTCCTTGGGGTGTCTACTTTCCAAAATGGGGTCATTTTGGGGGTTTTGTGCTATCTTGGCATTTTATGGCCTTCAAAACTGTGATAGGTAGTGAGGAGTGAAATCAAAAATTTATGCCCTTAGAAACCTTGAAGGCGGTGCTTGGTTTTTGGGGTCCCGTACGCGGCTAGGCTCCCAAAAAGTCCCACACATGTGGTATCCCCATACTCAGGAGAAGCAGCAGAATGTATTTTGGGGTGTAATTTCACATATGCCCATGGCATGTGTGAGCAATATATAATTTAGTGACAACTTTGTGCAAAAAAAAAAAGTTTGTCATATTCCCGCAACTTGTGGCAAAATATAAAATATTCCATGAACCCAACATGCCTCTCAGTAAATAGCTTGGGGTGTCTACTTTCCAAAATGGGGTCATTTGGGGGGGTTTTGTGCTATTTTGGCATTTTATGGCCTTCAAAACTGTGATAGGTAGTGAGGAGTGAAATCAAAAATTTACGCCCTTAGAAATCCTGAAGGTGGTGCTTGGTTTTTGGGGCCCCGTACGCGGCTAGGCTCCCAAAAAGTCCCACACATGTGGTATCCCCGTACTCAGGAGAAGCAGCAGAATGTATTTTGGGGTGCAATTCCACATGTATCCATGGCATGTGTGAGCAATATATCATTTAGTGACAACTTTTTGTAAATTTTTTTTCTTTTTGACATTATTTAATCATTTGGGACAAAAAAAAATATTCAATGGGCTCAACATGCCTCTCAGCAATTTCCTTGGGCTGTCTACTTTCCAAAATGGGGTCATTTTGGGGGGTTTTGTGCTATCTTGGCATTTTATGGCCTTCAAAACTGTGATAGGTAGTGAGGAGTGAAATTACAAATTTATGCCCTTAGAAACCTCGAAGGCGGTGCTTGGTTTTTGGGGTCCCGTACGCGGCTAGGCTCCCAAAAAGTCCCACACATGTGGTATCCCCGTACTCAGGAGAAGCAGCAGAATGTATGTTGGGGTGCAATTCCACATATAACCATGGCATGTGTGAGCAATATATCATTTATTGACAACTTTTTGTACATTTTTTTCTTTTTCTTTTTGTCATTATTCAATCATTTGGGACAAAAAAAAAATATTCAATGGGCTCAACATGCCTCTCAGCAAATAGCTTGGGGTGTCTACTTTCCAAAATGGGGTCATTTGGGGGGGTTTTGTGCCATCTTGGCATTTTATGGTCTTCAAAACTGTGATAGGTAGTGAGGAGTGAAATCAAAAATTTATGCCCTTGGAAACCTTGAAGGCGGTGCTTAGTTTTGGGGTCCCGTACGCGACTAGGCTTCCAAAAAGTCCCACACATGTGGTATCCCCGTACTCAGGAGAAGCAGCAGAATGTATTTTGGGGTGTAATTTCACATATGCCCATGGCATGTGTGAGCAATATATCATTTAGTGACAACTTTGTGCAAAAAAATAAAAGTTTGTCATATTCCCGCAACTTGCGGCAAAATATAAAATATTCCATGGACTGAACATGCCACTCAGAAAATAGCTTGGGGTGTCTACTTTCCAAAATGGGGTCATTTGGGGGGGGTTTTGTGCTATTTTGGCATTTTATGGCCTTCGAAACTGTGGTAGGTAGTGAGGAGTGAAATCACAAATTTGCTCTGTTAGAAATCCTGAAGGCGGTGCTTGGTTTCCGGGGTCCCGTACGTGGCTAGGCTCCTAAAAAGTCCCACACATGTGGTATCCCTGTACTCAGGAGAAGCAGCAGAATGCATTTTGGGATGCAATTCCACATATAACCATGGCATGTGTGAGCAATATATCATTTATTGACAACTTTTTGTACATTTTTTTTTTCGTCATTATTCAATCACTTGGGATAAAATAAAAAAATATTCAATGGGCTCAACATGCCTCTCAGCAATTTCCTTGGGGTGTCTACTTTCCAAAATGGGGTCATTTGGGGGGGTTTGTACTGCCCTGCCATTTTAGCACCTCAAGAAATGAGATAGGCAGTCATAAATTTAAAGCTGTGTAAATTCCAGATAATGTACCCTAGTTTGTAAACGCTATAACTTTTGCGCAAACAAATAAATATACACTTATTGACATTTTTTTTACTAAAGACATGTGGCTGAATACATTTTGGCCTAAATGTATGACTAAAATTAAGTTTATTCGATTTTTCTTATAACAAAAAGTAGAAAATATCATTTTTTTTCAAAATTTTCGGTCTTTTTCCGTTTATATCGCAAAAAAAAAAAAATCGCAGAGGCAATCAAATACCATTAAAAGAAAGCTCTATTTGTGGGAAGAAAAGGACGCAAATTTCGTTTGGGTACAACATTGCATGTCCGCACAATTTACAGTTAAAGCAGCGCAGTGCAAAATTCTGAAATCACCTCTGGTCCTTTAGCTACCAAATGGTCCGGGGCTTAAGTGGTTAAATACCTCCAAAAGAAATCTCTATTTGCGTGAAAAAAATTATGAAAAAATTGCATATGGGTACAATGTAGTATGACTGAGCAATTGTCATTCAAAGAGTGACAATACTAAAAGTTGAAAATTGGCCTGGGTAGGAAGGGGGTTTAAATGCCCAGTTAGCAAGTGGTTAAAAAAAGAACAAGCAACATGTCCTGTCCCCAGTTGACACAGTTGATCAGCTCACCTTTATATAAATTAAGCTGATGTGTACTCTTTGATACTGGCCCAAAAAACATTGACTAAAGACACTGGTCCTTCCAGTTCAACCTGAGAGTGTGTGTGTTTGTGTGTGTGCCTACTGTTTTCCATATCCTTATACATTGTGTTTGCTGGGAAACACATCTAAAAGTTTTTTGAACTTATCAATGCTCTCTGCTGATCAACAGTGGAAGGGAGTTCCACATCCTTACCGCCCTAACAGCAATGAATTCCTTATGCAGTTTAAGATTGAACAATCTCTCAACCAACTTCATTGTGTGGGCGCATCTTCTTTAGAGATTTAAGATTAAAAACTGTCTTGGGGAAAAAATGTTTCCTCCCATTGCCAGAGTCACCATTTAAGGATTTTTACATCAGTATCATATCAACTCTAATGCTCTGTACACACGAGCGGAATTTCCGTCAGAAAAAAGTTGGATGGTTTTTCCGACGGAATTCCACTCAAGCTTGGCTTGCATACACACGGTCACACAAAAGTTCTCTGAACTTTTGAGAATTAAGGACGCGGTGACGTACAACCCTACGATGAGGCGAGAAAAATAAGTTCAATGCTTCCGAACATGCGTCGAATTGTTTCCGAGCATGCGTGGGTTTTTTCCCGACGAATGGATTTTCCAATAGGAATTTGTTCTGTCAGAAAAATTGAGAACCTGCTCTCTATCTAAATCAGTCGAAAATTCCGACAGAAAAAGTCAGATGGGGCATACACACGGTCGGAATATCTGACAAAAATCTCTCTTCTGACTTTTTCTGTCGTAAATTCCGATCGTGTGTACGCGGCATTAAGCGCAGCTTCCCCAGGGATATGTTTCACATTTATAGTTTGAGGTCCTCCAACCCTCTTATTAGCTTTGCTGCCTTTCTCTGGACTCTCTTCAGTTAAAGTACATATTTCTTGAGGATTGGTGAATGGAACTGGATGGCATACTCACGATGCGACTAAACCAGAGTTTTGTAAAGTGGTGCAATTATAGTTTTCAATTAAACCATCTTGCGCTGTCTGAAAATGCTCCGTGCTCTTACAAACACAAATATTGTGTTTGACCACTTGCCTACAGGCAGTAGTGTATTAAGGTTTTGTGCTGCCCTAGGCCTGACTAAACTCGTGCACCCCCTAATTTAAATATGACCCACCCTTTCCTGCCAAGGCCACGCCCCTTTCTGTTTACCCGCCCTTTCTGTTGACCCGCCCTGAAATTTTCGAGTGGGGACACTAGTTCTGAGGGCCTGGGGGGGCAATGGATTTGCTTAATTTGCATAGATTCCGCTCACTTCCTGTTTGGCTATGGGGCAGGAAGTGAAGGGAAATCTCTGCAATGGGACAGGGATGGTTAAAAAATAAACTGACAGGGGCTATAACCCTCCCTTACTTTAACCAAAATGAAAAAAAAAGTGTTGCCTATAGCTCTACTTTAAGCACAAAGTTCTGATAATTTTATTGAGCAGATTAAGAATGTCAATGGTGCAGCAGAAAACATTAAGCACAGTGAGGAAGGTTTGTGGTCCAGGGTGTTAGGACAGTCAAAACATAGAAGTAGCGCCCCCCCCCCACAGTTGCGGAATGCCGGCCGCCCGCATAACGGAAGCAGTGCGGCCGCTTTATGGGGGCACTAAACTAATATGCCTCTCAGCCCAGTCCGCCCCATAAGACTGGCGCTACACTAATAGTGCTGCCCCCCTGCAAAGTGCTGCCCTAGGCCTGGGCCTTTTTGGCCTAGTCCAGGATACAGCGCTGCCTACAGGGTACTTTCACCCCCTTCCTGCCCAGGCCAATTCTCAGCTTTCAACGCTGTCACACTTTGAATGACAATTGCGCACTGCAACACTGTACCCAAATACATTTTTAATCATTTTCTTCACACAAATAGAGCTTTCCTTTGGTGGTATTTAATCACTGCTGGGTCTTTTCTTTTTTTTACCCCAAAAAAGACTGAAAATTATGAAAAATAAATAAATAATTAATTTCAGTAAATTTTGCAAATAAGTAATTCTTATCCTTAATTGATGGGCACTGATGAAGCTGTACTGATGGGCACTGATAGGCTGCACTAATGGGCACTGATGAGGTGGCACTGATGAGGAGGCACGAATATGCGGCACTGATGGGCACTAATATGCTAATAAACTGATAGGTGGCACTGATGGGCTGCACTGGTGGGCACTGATGGGCACTAATAGGTGGCACTGATGGGCACTGATAGGCGGCACTGGTGGGGACTTATGGGTGGCACGGATAGGCGGCACTTATGGACACGGATAGGTGGCACTGATGAGCATTGATGGGCAGCACTGAGGAGCAGACACTAATGGGAACTTAAAGGCAGCAGTGATTGGTGTCACTGATGGGCACTGATTGGTGGCACTGATTGGTGGCACTGGGAGGCTTTACTATAATCAGTGCCCTGATTACATGTTCGAGTGTTCCCTGCGAGAAGATGTCACTGCTCAGCTCTCCTCACCACACACTGTCAGTGTGAGGCAATGAGAGACGATCACCACCACTTCTGTATTTACATGTGACCAGCTGTGTTTGGACACAGCCGATCACATGGTTAAAGAGCCGCATGATCGGCTGTTTACAGAGATTGGGGTCACGCCGTGCCCTAGCAACTCGGCGCAGCCACAATCGCCATGCTGCACACCCCCGCGGGTGTGCAAGAGTGAATGTTCTGGGCGCCGCCATATAACGTTCACCCAGAACAAGAGCCACACCGTCCCTCTATCATTTGACGGTGGGCGGACGGGCAGGAAGTGGTTAAAAAATATGCATTAAACTGTTGAACCAAACAAGTGGAATTGAAACATTGTTATGTAGCGACCTCACCCCATCTCTTTCTTCTAGGGGTATCACACATGACAGAGTGAGATGCGCTACGGCCCATCTCCTCCCCATAGCTGTGGGTGAGGTGAAGGCCAGTACCAGATATTTCCTCGGGCCTGTGTGCTTCTGTCTAGAATCAAGTCCTGCTGTGCCAACACTTCCCTCTGCTCCCATTAACCAGAGTTCCACACACCGATCACAGTCCAACTCTTGTTTTATTGCATAACTCACAATAAACAGTGCTTCAGTAGCCAACTGGTTGGGACTCCATAACAGTTTGATACAAGGGGATGAGCAGGTCGAGGCACTGTCCTGATTGTCAGCTAAACCACTGTGATCTCACCAGCGGTTACTATAGCCTTAGCTAGAAAGGACTTAGAACTTGTGAGTCTCTACCAGCGACTCAAGAGAACGTAGATAGGAGTACCTTCGCTGCGTTGTGGCCCCTGTCAGGGGAAGATGTCCCTCCAAGGAAGTTACCAGAGGCCCATCCGTCACTGGGTTGATGCTTCTCCAGACTCTCCGAATGGGTAACCTCCCCAGCCTCCTCACCTCAGACATGGGCCCCATCCACTTCAGGGACCCTCGGACTTCTCCACCCTTGCGGGACCCAGTCGAAGTCACTGGGCCCCAGGCCTCCTGGTTTAGTACCTCACTCCAGGCTGAAGGTGCCTGGGATGGACTCCAACTCCATTCCGGTCAGGCCTAGGGCACCAGAGCCGAAATCCAGAACCGCCCACACCCAGGCCTAAGGTGCCTGAGTGCGTGATGAAGGACCTCCAAAAAAGCAAGACCTTGTGACCAGGGCGTCTCCCCCCTTTATCCCCTTCAATGACGACACGGCAGGTTCCCCGCCCTCGCCGTACCATCTCCGAGAAGGGACAAAAAGGACAGCACTGTGGCGGCAAATCTACCCTGAGTCTGCGGGCACCTTCCACCCTCAGGCCAAGGAGATTATTACACCGCCCAATCCTCCACGAATACAAATGGTCCATTTACTCCCATACTTTACACACCTGGACCTCGCTACCACCCAGGTGTACCCCACCTAAATTTAGAGACCCCGCTACAGTTACATGAAATTAACAATCCATATATCCCACGCTCAAAGTGATACAGTGAAATCCCTCAATGATCAGTCCCTATATTTATCTTTGTGAGTCAGTTACAATCCATTCAAGATAATTAGTCCTTGTGCACCAGTGATCCCCTCCACCTCTTTTGACACAGCCTCTTACCAACAGTCAAAACCCCAAGTTATAGGTGCTCTTTTTAGCATTTCAAGAATAACTTGGTCTTGCAGCATGCATCATGAGCAGGAATGCACAGCAAGCAAGTGACGGACCACATTAATCGCTTCCTCTCCGACACCAAATGCCAAACGATTATAGGAAAGTTGACAATCTCCAGCTGGCGGGTGACATCAGCACAGGCTCTGCCCCAACCTATGTTTCCTGATCCGATGTGACATTTTCGGCTAATCCCCTTAAAAACGTCCTTTCGAAGTAAACATATGTCGGGACGGAGCCTGTGCTGACATCACCCACCAGCTGGAGCTGGTACTAGTGGTGATGTTTTATTTTAATGTGACAAGTGCTTTGTACATAGAATGTAAAAGGTTGGTCTAGCAAGAACGGTTCTTCATAAATCCATGTTGGCTACCAATGATACGATTTTCATAAGCAAATTCCTATATTTGGTCCCTTATTATTCCTTCTAATAGTTTACATACTGTTGATGTTTGGCTGACTGGTTACTGTGTATACAGTGTATATGTTGGCCCTTTTTGATTATTGGTACCACATTTGCCTTTTGCATTTTTGGCTTGGTACCATTCCAGTCAGTATGCGGTCCTTAAAATGTAGGAACAATTGTCTGGCTATAACATGGCTAAGCTCTTTGAGAACTCTTGGGTGTAAGTGCTCTAGTCCTGGTGATTTATTGACATTAGGTTTTTTTTGTCTTTTTAACACTGATCTCTGTCAGCCACAAGGGTACATTCAAGATAATGTTTTGACATGACCGTCTTTTTTATTTTACCCCTTCTTTTTATTTGTATAAACTGAGGAGAAGTTTTATTTAATACAGTTAAAATATGTGAATCCAAAAATGCAGCGCTTAGGTAGAACTATTAAACGTGACAGTCCTTAAAAATCAATAATGAAGGTATGTGCAAAATGATGTTGGGACACCACCACCAAAGATTTCAGTGTGAAAGAAAAACACACCACACCAGTTGTGCTCACAGTCTGCTTACCAGAGAGTGAACATAATCAGACGTTAATGGCAATTGTAGAGGATCAATGATGAATACAACTCTCCAGACTTGTTGGGATAATAACAGAAAATCCAAACAACACCGACATCAATGAAACCTTCAGGACTCAGTGTATGATGATGCTATGCAGTCCTCCTCAATCAAGGTTAACCAAAATAGGAAAAAAAGGCAGCATAGTGAAGCCCGTATGATCAAACAAAAAGGTTTATTTAAAATTCTACTTACAGGAATACAAATGATAAAAGGCAGGTAACAAACTGCAGGTCAAAGCGTGTTCACAATGGTCAGCCTTTAATACAGTTACCTTCTCCCTGTCAATTTTGACCAATTTCCCCTGATCATTTTTTATAAATATAAATAATATGACCTAGTGTTTTAACTATTTAGGGAGTTTTTTTTCCTAATCTCTATTTTAGTTGCTCTGCTCACACTCCTGTATTTCTTATTGAACTCTTTGTAGTTTTTGGAATGTCAACCCTTCAGCCTTATGTTTATTAACCAGTTCAGCCCCGGAAGAATTTACCCCCTTCCTTACCAGAGCACTTTTTGCGATTCGGCACTGCGTCGCTTTAACTGACAATTTTTTGAGCGATCGTGCGACGTGGCTCCCAAACAAAATTGATGTCCTTTTTTTCCCACAAATAGAGCTTTCTTTTGGTGGTATTTGATCACCTCTGCGTTTTTTTTTGCGCTATAAACAAAAATAGAGCGACAATTTGCAAAAAAATGCAATATTTTTTACTTTTTGCTATAATAAATATCCCCAAAAAATAAAAAAATAAAATAAAACATTTCTACAGTTTAGGCCGATACGTATTCTTCTACGTATTTTTGGTAAAAAAATTGCAATAAGAGTATATTGATTGGTTTGCGCAAAAGTTATAGCGTCTACAAAATAGGGGATAGATTTATTGCATTTTTATTTTTTTTACTAGTAATGGCGGCAATCTGAGATTTTTATTGTGACCGTGACATTGCGACGGACATATCGGACACTTTTGACACATTTTTGGAACCATTCACATTTATACAGCGATTAGTGCTATAAAACTGCACTGATTACTGTGTAAATGTGACTGGCAGGGAAGGGGTTAACACTAGGGGCCGCTGAAGGGGTTAAATATGTTCCCTAGTGTGTGATTCTAACTGTAGGGGGAGGGGACTCACAAGGGGAGGAGACCAATGTTTGTTCCTCTGTACTGGGAACACACATCGGTTTCCTCACCTCTGAGAGGACATGGATCTGTGTGTTCCCCTAGACGGCCGGGAAGCCCAGGACATCATATGACGTCCACCCAGGATGGGAGATCCCACTTGTGGACGTCATTTGACGATGGGCGGGATGTGAAGTGGTTAAAGGACTGTTTTTTCTCATTATAATGCCTTTTTACATTAATGTTTAGCTACCCAGGTTTAACATTTGTTCTTTTATATTTTTTTGCTAAGTAAAATGCACTGACAAATGTCATTGTTTAATATGCCCTTAAAGCACTCCCACTTATCTTTAGTGTTTTTTTGTTGTAAGAATCTGATCCCATTTAATGTCATATAGTATGGGGCGCAGCTTTCTAAAGTTAGATCTTTTTAAATGTAGTGTCCTTGTCTTACCCTCATGTGTCCTATAATCACTGTGATACCTGTTACCTAAATTATCCCTTAGTTTCCCATCTGCAATCAGCTTTGTGTTATTTGCAATTAGTAGAACCAGAACAGCAATATCTCTAGTTGGGGCTTACACCATTTGACTCAAGAAATTGTCCTGCATAACATTCAATAAATGACAAGCCTTAGTTGAGTAAGTTCTGTCTGCCCAGTCAATATCAGGATAACTAAAGTTCCCTATGATTATAACATTGCCTTGCCTCCCCACCATCTCTAACTGTAAACATAGATGTGTCTCCTCCACCTTTATGTTAGGGAGCCTATAGCATACACCCAAAAATGTATTTACTGTTTGTTTTGCCCCTTCGAATCTCCAGCCACAAAGACTACACCTCCTTACCGGCCCCGTTAGCAATATTAGCCCTCATATTTACTATCAAATCTCTCTTCACATAAAAACACACCCCTCCCCCTCTGATACAGAGTTCCCCAAGGCATCCACAAGCCAGTCATGTGATTTGTTAAAACAGGTTTCTAATTTTTCCACAAAGTCAAAATCCTCCTCATGTATCAGAAGTTCTAGGTCATTTTATTAACCAGACTTCTATTATTTGTGTACATGTCTTTTAATTTTGTACATGCACACATTTTATCCTTGCACATATTTTTATTCCTTTTAGGTTCATCATGCATGCTAGCTTTGGAAACCTTAGTTTCACTATCATCTGGTTTAAGGCCCCCCAACTTTGCCCTCATCTTACACTCTGACCCTCGCTCACTGTATGCTATACCTTCCTCTAAACCCCCCCCCCCCCCCCGCCCACACACACACACACACATCCTAGTTTAAAAGTTCCTCCATCCTTCTGGCCATCTTCTCCCCCAACAGGACTGCTCCTTCACCATTTAGGTGCAGTCTCTCCCTGCTGTAGAACTGGTAAACCAATCGAAAGGTTGGCCCAGTTTTCCATGACCCTGAAAACCTCCTTCTTATGCCGCGTACACACGACCGTTTTTCATGACGAGAAAAATGCACGTGAAAAACAGTGGTGTGTATGCTCCAGAGCACTTTTCTCGATGAGAAAAATGCCCGAAAAAAAATTAGGACCTGCTCTATTTTTTCTCGTCGTTTTTCACTTCGTTCTTTTTAACATCATGAAAAACGGTCGTGTGTATGCTTTTACGAGGGGAAAAAAAATGTGCATGCTCAGAATCAAGTATGAGACGGGAACGCTCGTTCTGGTAAAACTTGCGTTCATAATGGTGATAGCACATTTGGCACGCTGTAACGGACAGAAAAGCACGAATCGTCTCTCACCAAACTTTATTAACACGAGGATCAGCAAAAGCGAAGGGTGGCGCCATTCGAATGGAACTTCCCCTTTATAGTGCCATCGTACGTGTTGTTCGTCACCGCGCTTTGCTCAAGCAATTTTTTTCGCGAACATGTGTATGCAAGGCAGGCTTGAGAGGAAACACAAAAAATCACGTCGAGAAAAACTTTGTTTTTTTCCATGACATGAATAACGGTCGTGTGTACGCGGCATTACACTTGTGCCCCCTTGTTTACCTCCCTAAGCTCATGCTGCCTCTCTGGTGTGGCTCAAGGTACAGGCAGTATTTCTGAGAATACTACCTTGGAGGTCTTTCGCCGACTTGGAGCAAACATGCAGATTAAGAAGACTAGAGACAAGTCACAAATGATTATCTACATATTTGTTCTGGGTAATGGCTGAATGTATTGCAGGCATTGATCCACCGTGACAGCCAGACAACTAGCATTTTCAAAAGGTAAGCCAGCTATGGCAGTTTCCATATTTCTTGTGCAAGATTCTTTCAAAGAGAATTCTAGACAAAACACAAAATTCATTGTGGTTGTTAACCCACTTATATAAAAACATCCCATCTGCACTGTAATAAACCAGTAATTGTCCCTGTGCCTGTGTTAGGTAAAAAATATCCTTATCTGTATGTAAAACAGCACGGCTTCCAGCGCTCAGCTGCCTCTTTCCTGTCTCCTCTCTTTCCGACTTATGCCGCGTACACACGATCGTAATTTCCGACAACAAATGTTCGATGTGAGTTTTGGTCGGATATTCTGACCGTATGTAGGCTCCATCGGACATTTGCTGTCAGAATTTCCGACAACAAATGATTGAGAGCTGGTTCTCAATTTTTCCGACAACAAAAGTTCTTGTCGGAAATTCTGACCGTGTGTGTCCAATTCCGACGCACAAAAATCCTACGCATGCTCGGAATCATTTCGACGCATGCTCAGAATCATTGAACTTAATTTTTCTCGGCTCGTTGTAGTGTTGTACGTCACTGCGTTCTTGGCGACCGGAATTTCCAACAACATTTGTGTGACCGTGTGTATGCAAGACAAGTTTGAGCGAGTTTGAGCGAAAATCTGTCTGAAAAAAACCGCGGTTTTGTTGTCGGAAATTCCAATCGTGTGTACGCGGCATTACAGTTTAAGTGGGCGGGGCCGAGCACTCCCGTTGACGTTAGCCGGGGAGGAGAGGAGAGTGTGAAAGCTGAGTCAGCTGAGCGCTGGGAGCCACACTGTTATACATACAGATAAGCATATCTTTTACCTAACACAGGCACAGGGACATTTACTGGTATATTAGAGCGCAGATGGGATGCTTTTTAATGAAATATGAGAGCAGCAGGAGCGGGGGGAGCGGGCGCTGACACGCAGAGAGGGGAGGGGGAAGGAGGACAGAGGAGACACAGACACAAAAGAGCAGGCTGCGGATGACGGAGGCACGCAAATAGACCACAATGTCAGGGGCTCAGCAGCCATGATTACCGTGGTCAGTTTGCAGAGGGGAGGGCATAGCCAGGCAGGATCAGCCAGGTATTACAGGTGTTACAGGGTGCCAAATTACACAGCACAAGCACTGTGCTGTGTAACATGCTTTAAAGGAACAGAATCTGTGTTTTTTTTGGGGGGGGTTAACAAACGCTTTAATAAGAAGAGAAATTATACAACTATTATAAAATATAGATAGCTTTATACACATATTTCTTGGAAAAATAATTAGAACAAAGGCAACAGGGAAACAGGGGAGAAGGAAAAATAACTGTGCTGAGAGGTTTTTGCTGTGTAGTAACAAATCTTGTTTTCAATCTTTTTTTAAATCTGCAGCATTCATGAAATAAACACAGAGTGATCCTGCCATAAAGGTCTTTTTTTCAGGTACCTCCTCTTATAGAGTTGTAACTGTCCTCCATTTTCCTTCTGTACTGCCACCCTGTAACATGTGCTTCTGATTGAGGGAAGTCAGTGCAAAGCAATAAAGTGCAGCCAACACTGAAGCAAGGGCATATAGACAAGAAGTGGCCGAAAGAGGCTGTAAGAGATCAGTGACACTAAGACGCAAACCCCCCCCCCCCCCCCAAAAAAAAAAAAAAATGGAAAAGTAAAAACAGTATCTTATTTAAAACAAAAGCATATCAATTGTTTGATACACAGAGCTAAACCACTTGCCGAACACGTAACATACATTTACTGTGACAAAGTGGCCCTATTTTGGGAAATCACATGCTTGTAGTCATTTCTTGAAATAGCCTCTAGGGCAGGGATATGCAATTAGCGGACCTCCAGCTGTTGCCAAACTACAAGTCCCATGAGGCATAGCGAGACTCTGACAGCAGCAAGCATGACACCCAGAGGCAGAGGCAGGATGGGACTTGTAGTTTTGCAACAGCTGGAGGTCCGCTAATTGCATATCCATGCTCTAGGGGGTATGCGTGCCACCAGAGATCTAATCCTGCACTGATTGGACAGAGGGGGAGCCGGCCACCAGCGATTGTTGCCGAGAGAGGCAGAACGGAGGTCTGCCTATGTAAACAAGGCAGATCGCCATTATGATAGGGGAGAAGATGGAGATCTTGTGTTTCTGCTAAGCAGGGACACCGATCTCTGTCTTCCCTCAGTCAGAGCAACCCCCCCCCCCCACAGTTAGAAAGCACTCCCAGGGAACACATTTAACCCTTTGATCGCCCCTGCCAGTGTCATTAGTACAGTAACAGTGCATATTTTTTAGCACTGATCACTGTATTAGTGTCACTGGTCCCCAAAAAAGTGTCAAAGATGTCAGTTAGGTGTCTGATTTGTCTGCGACAATGACTAGTAAAAAAATAAATAAATAAAAATTCCATAAAAATATCCCATCGTTTGTAGACTTTTGCACAAACCAATCAATATATGCTTATTGTGACTTTTTACCCCAAAAATGAAGCAGAATACATATTAGCCTAAATTGATGAAGAAATTAAATTTTTTACATTGTTTTATTGGATATGTTTTATAGCAGAAATTTAAAAAAATATTGTTTTGCTTTTTTTTCAAAATTGTCGCAAATTATAGCACAAAAAATAAAAACAACAGAGGTGATCAAACACCACCAAAAGAAAGCTCTATTTGTGGGGAAAAAAAGGATGTAAATTTTATTTGGGTATAGCCTCGCACGACTGCGCAACTGTCAGTTAAAGTAACTTAATCCAGTATCGCCAAAAAATGGCCTGGTCATTAAGGGGGTAAAACCTTCCAGGGCTGAAGTCGTTAAGCAAACTAAATGTTATCCAGATAGGGTTTACATCTACTTTTAGGATATCCAAATTACTTCACATACTTCGTCAGCCCCTAATCAAGTGTAAATATTTGCCATGTCCAACTTCTTTTTTTCTGATAACATTATGAAAATGTAAAGAAATGCTCAACTTGATAACCTTTCTGTAGACTAAACAGTGGCATTTACTAAGATAAATTATTGATTGACCTGGAGCAAATGACTTACCACTGGAAAAATGTGCCAATGACAATACTCTGCTTTTCCTCCCTTACATCATATCTCTCCTTCTTCAAGGACAAAGATAAGATGCTATTTCAGATTTGCTTGGAAATCAGTTTAATATGACCCATAGGCCCACAAGAAAAGCATCCAAATATTTGATGAAATCGTATTATCAGGCATAGTGCATTGTGCACACACAAGCAATGCTGCCAGTCCTGGCTGGACAGTCCTGGTAGAACCAAGTATTTGAAAAATGCAATTAATTTTAAAATCATGGACACAGTAACTCAGCCACTATATTCTGCTGAATTATACAAAATGACTAAATATTTATGCACTGAGGCAGAACAGGGTCTGCAGTCAGCAAGGAAAGGCTTTTCAAACTGTTTTAATGAAAGTCCGTTTTTTTTTTTAGACTGTGGGCAGAAAATGCACAATATGCCGTTCTAACAGCTGGAAGCAGACAAACATCTTTTTATGTTGAAGCTTGAAAAAAATTAAAATAAAGGTAAATAAAAGTGCACTTATTGAGAGAAAATGTATTTACATTGATTAAAATTGGTAAACAGACATTATTTGAAGCTGAATAGAACTCAGCAGGATAACCTTTCCTTTCTAAAATGGTCACTCTGAAAGGTTTGATTGTGCAAAAGAACTTATGAGTTAAAGTAGCTAATTTAGGGTGCTTTTATAATGTGATTTATATATACCGTATATATCTATATATATAGATATATAGATATACAGTAGTATAATGTTAATATTAGTATAATTTAATAATATATAGTTATCTATCTTTTGATAATAACAACCCTTTAAAATTCCTTTAAATTCAGCATCTATGAAAATGTGGTAAGTATAGCATATGCTTGGTGTACATGATTGGGCCTTATCGATCCAATTTAAAAAAACATTTTTTAAACCACTTCAGCCCCGGACCATTTGGCTGCCCAAAGACCAGAGCACTTTTTGCGATTCGGCACTGCGTCACTTTAACTGACAATTGCGCGGTCATGTGACGTGGTTCCCAAACAAAATTGACGTCCTTTTTTTCCCACAAATAGAGCTTCCTTTTGGTGGTATTTGATCACCTCTGCGGTTTTTATTTTTTGCACTATAAACAAAAATAGAGTGACAAATTTGAAAAAAAAGCAATATTTTTTACCTTTGGCTATAATAAATATCCCCAAAAAATATATATAAAAAATATTTTTTTCCTCAGTTTAGGCCGATACGTATTCTTCTACATATTTTTGGTAAAAAAAATAGCAATAAGCGTCTATTGATTGGTATGCACAAAAGTTATAGATTCTACGAAGTAGGGCATAGTTTTATGGCATTTTTATAAAAATAAATTTACTGGTAATAGCTACGATCAGCGATTTTTATCATGACTGCGACATTATGGCGGACACATCGGACACTTTTGGTGCTATTTTGGGACCATTCACATTTATATAGCGATCAGTGCTATAAAAATGCACTGATTACTGTGTAAATGTGACTGTCAGTGAAGGGGTTAACCACTAGGGGGCTAGGAAGGGGTTAAGTGTGTCCTAGGGAGTGATTATAACTGTTAGGGGGCGTGGCTTACTATGATACGACACTGATCGCTGCTCCTGATGAGAGGGAGCAGACGATCAGTATCCTGTCACTAGGCAGAACAGGGAGATGCTTGTTTACACAGGCATCCCCTGTTCTGCAGCTCCGTGACACGCGATCGCGGGACATCGAGTCCACAGGTCCCACAGGAGCACGATTACGGAGCTCGCAGGAGGGGCGTGCGCGCACCCACACGACGGCAAATTTAAAGTGACGTATATTTACGTTGATTTGCCTGTCCGTGCCATTCTGCCAACGTAAAAGTGCGTGACCCGGTCCTTAAGTGGTTAATAGAGTGAGGTCTACATTCTAAAACATATTGTCATCGCTGCTCTTGGCACCATAGGAGTGATTTCTTCTCACGTCCTGTCCCAAGAACAATGTGCAGGGATAGCAAAGGCAACCCTTCCTTCTGACATCCAAAAATTAAAAGAAAATTTCATTAGGAAAATGTTCAAAAAGGCAGCCTACAGTAGATGGAATCTGTCTTAATGCGTACAGTAGTCTGTTCTGTACCTAAGATCATATACTCTGTGTAGCGCTGGAGAGACCTTTCACTGCTATGGGACCAAAAGGCTCACAATTCTTTTGTTCCTATAGCTAATTATTTCTCAGTCCTGACTTACAACGCAAGGCTGTGCTCACTGTCCTTGTCAGAGAACATGCAATCTGAAAAATGGTTTGTTGGATTTACATAATAAAATGAAGGCAGCTTTTTTCATTCAGCTTTTTAAATACATTACAATGTAAAACATACATTACCAAAACTTAGGATTCTGTTTTGGGACAAAATCTAGTACTTGACAAAATGAACACCAACAATTTACATTAAGCTATTCTAACTTAACATTCTCTGTTTTCCCAATTAAAGATACACTACATAGTCAAAGGTATTGAGACACCTGCCTTTACACACACATGAACTTTAATGTCATCCCAGTCTTAAGCCTCGTACACACGACCGGTTTTCTCGGCAAGAAGTGACAAGAAAACTGCTGGGAGAGCTTTCTTGACGAGAAAAACATTTGTGTGTATGGTTTCTTGTCGAGAAAACTGCCAGGAATCTCGACGAGAAAAATAGAGACCCTGCTCTCTATTTTTCTCGTCGGGATTTTCCTTTTTCTCGTCGGCCTGTTTCCCAACGAGAAAACCGGTCGTGTGTATGCTTTTCCGAGTCTTAAAAAAAACACGCATGCTCAGAATCAAGTATGAGACGGGAGCGCTCCTTCTGGTAAAACTAGCGTTCGTAATGGAGATAGCACATTCGTCACGCTGTAACGAACTTAAAGCATGAAGACTGAAAAGCGCAAATCGTCTCTCCCCAAACTTTTACTAACACCCGGTAACACGAGATCAGCAAAAGCAGCCCAAGTGATGGTGCCATTGGAATCAAACTTACCCTTTATACTGCTGTCGTATGTGTTGTACGTCACCGCGCTTTACAACGACAAGATTTTTAATTGACAGTGTGTATGCAAGGAAAGCTTGACAAGAATCCCGTCAAGCTTGACAAGAATCTCGTCGAGAAAACCAACGTTTTTTTTTACGACGGGATTCTCGGCTGTGTGTACGAGGCTTTAGACCATAGGGTTCAAAAATTAGTTGGCTTACCCTTTGCAGCTATAACCGCTTCAACTCTTCTGGGAAGGCTGTCCACAAGGTTTAGGAGTGTCTATGGGAATGTTTGACCATTCCTCCAGAAGCGCATTTGTGAGGTCAGGCACTGATGTTAGGCGTGACTCCAAAGTCTCCAATCTAGTCTCCAATCTAATTCATCCCAAAGGTGTTCGATTGGGTTGAGGTCAGTCAAGTTCCTCCACCCAAAACTTGCTCATCCATGTCTTTATGGACCTTTCTTTGCACACTGGCCCAAATCATTTGGTGGAGGGGGATTATGGTGTGGGGTTATTTTTCAAGAGTTGGACTTGGCCCTTTAGTTCCAGTTAAGGAAACTCTTAAGGCATCGGCGTACCAAAACATTTTGGACAATTTCATGCTCCCAACTTTGTGGGAACCGTTTCGGGATGACCCCTTCCTGTTCCAACATGACTGCTCACCAGTGCACAAAGTAAAGTCCATAAAAACATGGATGAGTGTGTTTGGGATGGAGGAACTTGACTGGTCTTCACAGAGTCCTGACGTCGAACCGATAGAACACGATGGGATGACTAAGAGCAGAGACTGCGAGCCAGGCCTTTTCGTCCAACATCAGTGCCTGTCCTCACCAATGTGCTTCCAGAAGAATGGTCAAACATTCCCATAGACACACTCCTAAACCTTGTGGACAGCCTTCCCAGAAGAGTTGAAGCTGTTATAGCTGCAATGGATGGGCTAACTCAATATTGAACCCTACTGACTAGAACTGGGATGCCATTAAACATCATGTGTGTGTAAAGGCAGACGTTCCAATTATTTTGACAATATAGTGTATTTAGTTAGTAAAAGATAAATTAGGTGAGTTATATGAAGTTAGAATTTGATGTTGTGTTACCAAAATGCTGCCTTATTTGATACAAGCATTTAAATATAGCGCTGCTAATTTTACACAGGGCCTTAGATATCTTTATATTTGTCCCTGCCCTCAAGGAGCTTATAATCTAAGGTTCCTAGCTTGCATACATATGCCAATTAACCTACCAGCAAGGTCTTTGGAGTGTGGAAGGAAACCCACACAAACACAAGGAGAACAAGTAAACTTCCTGCAGATAGCCTCCAGGTCAGGATTCAAAGTGAGGACTCCACTGCTTTAAGGCTTCAAGGCTTCGACTTGCATATAACAAATTTTGAAATGTTTAATTATCTGAATTATTGCTTAGCTGTCATTTCACATATTTTTTATGGCTTGTTTATAATCCAGCACAGAGACTATTCCCTTGAAAGTCTTGAGACTGAGTTGCTTTAGAAATGTTTTAAGAAATGTGTCTGCATTCTGGCACCAGGTCAGACATTGACTGTATCATGTAGTCTATCTTTATGCCAACCTTCCATACTTCAATCCCAGACTCCAATCTTATGGAAACACTGCACTCAGGTTAACCAAAACTTTTTTATTCCGCATTTCTAAGTTCCCCCTGGTGAGCCATCTCCCAGGGAAAGTATGCATCCACAAAGTCTTCCATTAGAAACCACTGTCTCCTATTTCCCAGTCTCATCACCTGTTATTTGTGCTTACTATCAAGACCTGGAGACTGGGTCGTCCATGCTTCATTCCTTTTTAGACATTTGAGAAATCAATAGATTCCACATGAAATATCTTGCACTGCAACACTTATACCCGGTATTTATATATTAATAACATATCATAAATTAAAATGACAGATAATGTATGTATGAGTGTACTAGAGATGACTATTTAATCACTTTTAATGTTGTTTCCTTGTCCATTGCAGAGTTGTGTAACTGTATAATTCTGCTAATGTACACTTCTGCCGGGAAGCTTACAGAGGTGGAGCACAGAGGATGCTAAGTGTCAGGGATGATGGCTTGAAAGCTATTAACACTCCAGCAGCAAGGTCATATTTGATGCTTCCTTTTGTTTGTACTATCCATATGTAGCTGCCACTTTCGTATTTTCCCTGTTACCTCACTGTCCTAAATAGACTCCTGGGTCATCATAGTATGGGTCATCTCTTACTATTAGGCAACCATTAACAAGCTGGTTGGAAAAGGAGAAAGTGGTTTACTCTCAAAGTGCTCTTACTTTCTGGGAAGAATGCATTTCTCATCACTTTCATCTGCATGTTGATGTATTAGTATAAAAGCTTAAAAATTACAGATCAGAAAAGCTAGAAAAAAAAAAGATAAAAGTTACATATTTTGTTATTTTCTTCTCATTTCAGTTTTATTTCCAAAAAAATAGAAGAAGACTTTTTTTGTATTTGCAGCTTTTTCGCCCTTTCCCAAAACCAATATTATCACCAGACATTTTACTAGTAGTTTACTGTTATTATCTGGGTGATGGTTGTGACATGTTGATCATACATGGCAGTGAGAAAATTGATTTCCCTCAACAGAAACGCATCCAATTTTCCGAAGGCCATAATTTTATGTCCACAACAAAATAAAAAGGGTAATTTTCCTGAAGATGAGCAGAATTGAAATCTTTCATAAAAAGCAACTGTCAGTGTCTTACTTTCAGTGCTGGGAGATTTTTTTGTATTTGAAATATTTGTGAAAAGAATGAAAATTGATATAGCTTTGGGAAATATAAATGTGTTCATTTATAATGGGAATATACCTTTTTCTTTTTACCTGAAGTACTGGGATAATGCATGTCATTGGTTTCTATTGGGAATGAAGTTGGGATTCACCACTACCATGGGTTCACAAATCAAAAACTTTCAGCACAAGGTTTGCAGGTTTGCCACCAAAAATAAAGAACAACATACAGCATAATGTAGTGCATGGCCTTTGCCCTTGGTCATCTGAGTCACTAAAGCCAATAATTTGAAGAATAAAAGGAAGGACTACCAGAAGCTGTATTTTCAGTGCATGTTGATGCTGTTAGGAAGAGCTAACAGCTCTGGGTATTAAGAGATAAAGTTTAATTTTTTATTTTTTTTATCATTTTGGTATTAAAATGTGTCCTCAATGGCAGTGCCAGCTTCCCATTGTTTTTTTTTTTTATTTATTTGCCTCCCCAATGGACAAAGTTTGCAAACTTTGAGCAAGATTTACAAAACTGCTCTCTAACCGATCTTAGGCATATGTGCTCTTCCCTAGTTGCCATGGATTGCTATAGTTTCTAGATATATATTGTTCTGTGCACTTTAATTGTAAAACCCAAAAACTAACATTTTAAATATTACAGCTTGCCAGTCTATAAATTTGGTGGCTGCCCTAGCTTTTTTAGTGCCCTTTTCCCCTGTTTGCACCCAGTGATCTAGCCAGGTACACACTTCATGTCCTAAGATGGCAACACTCACTCACTGTATCTATGGAGGAGCAGTGTTTTCACCCTAGGTGCTTGCTCCTGATTTGATAGTTCACATAGGTAAACTGGGCAGGACTGATGAGCTTTCAGTGCAGAAACAGTAGATTACACATGGATTTAAAAGCTCGCTGGATTTCTGGCAGAATCAGCAGGCATTTTTTTGCACTTATCAAACAGATTTAACAAAACACATTTAACAGACCAAAAGTGAACACATAAGAGAAATCAAATGTTAAGGTTTACATGCATTTAATAAAGTAGCTGTTGAGAGCCTGAGCCAGCAGTTCTTTCCCTCTCCACAGCCCGGCTCTCCAGTAAGCACTGGAGGGGCATAGCAGAGAGCAGTGACTGATGGTCACAGCTCTCTGCTCCAGGAAGACCAAAAACGAAGTGATCAGTGGTCATGTGATTGCTCAGTTCTCAGGCTTAGAGCTGGTGGGAGCCAGCTGCAGCATCACACCGGTGCTGCAGCAAAGAGGTGAGTATAGATGTTTGTTTGTTTTTTCTATTCGCACACTTCTATTTAATTATAAAGTTAGCGGAGCTGATTTATTAAATAAATACAATTTGAAAACTGTATGTTCACTTTGCAAAATGAATGTTATTAAATAAGTTGACGTTGTGTTCATGTTACGCATCATTGGGTATTTAAAGCTTTATCTTATTTATAAGGATGAGGTTCAGGTTTGCTACTACTATGGGTTTGATGCACATATTAACGTGTATCGGTTAGTGGTCCATTGAATTTCTGTGCAGATTTTAATGAGAGAGTTTTAGAAAAATGTAATGCATTGCATGGCTACCAGGCTTATAGAGCCAATAACGGGAGAGGGTGCACAGAGCAGCCATAGTGTCTGTGAACTAGAAGCGTTTGTAGGGAAAGCTTAGGGAACTTTAACAAACTGCATAGAGAGGCTAGGGTCAGTGAGGAAATTGTACTTTGATTCAGATTGACAGCTTTATTGGGCAATCAACCATCTGAATCTTTTTAGTTCATATTTGGGTGCTTTTGGATAAGCAAGTCTCCTTACTATAAAAAGGGAGGGGGGGCAGACAAAGTTTCAGTAACTTGGAAGTTATTGTAGACAAACTACATAGAGAAAGATTAAGATCAGTGAGGAAGCTATAATTTCTGATTGTTATCTTTGGGCAAGTAATAAAACACTGTCTCTAGTAGATTTTGGCCAATTCTCCCTCATTACAAATGTCCCACCGCTGGCCAATTTTACAAAGCTGTATCATCTTCAGTCTTTTAATCCTTAATGAGAGATTGATAGAATTTGGAAAGAAGCAGGTCAAATTTACATTGCCGAGAACAAGAACAAGTCAGCTACTGGCCAACTTTTCTCTGCCATTTAAAGTGGGCTTATGATCAACTGATGTAAAAGCATGTGTTGCTGCTAAAGCTTCCTGAAAAAAAAATGTGTTTGTAACTGAAAACGATCAGATTGGGATGCTACTGCTGTATGTAAGTCAAT
Organism: Rana muscosa; assembly: GCA_029206835.1. Classification (NCBI taxonomy): domain Eukaryota; kingdom Metazoa; phylum Chordata; class Amphibia; order Anura; family Ranidae; genus Rana; species Rana muscosa. The sequence goes on along the minus strand of CM055118.1, from coordinate 526,529,579 downwards.
TCAATTGTAAAAGATGAAAAAAAACAATTCCAGAGCCAAATAAGCGGTGCCAGTGTATGCTGCTGCTGGGGATGTCTGTGCAAATTGTACTGCCCTATAACACAGCTTTAAAGCATCTCCAAAGCCTGATATTTAAGGATTTGTGTTTTTTCAATGTTGCCCTTGAAGTCATATTTTGCATTGCCATGCCAGTGCCCAACTTCCTACTTTTTTTTAAGTATGTTGCCTATTAGCCTTGCAAATGTTCTTACTTTGGGTGTTATGCATAGAAAATCTCTTCCTAGTGTTTTGTGGCTACATCATATGTTAACAAATGGAGCCTATCCTTCTAGGCTGCATAATTTGAAAATAAAAAAAACTGACTAATAAAAACCTGTGAACTGAACATGTCTATCGAGATGACTATTACATCGGGGGACTGTGTTCCTCTCTAATTCTGCTCTACTTTATTTTGTTATTATTTTTTATATTACTTATGTTTCCTTATCTTTTGTATGTTGAGAACCTCTTTATCTTTTGTATAATGAAAATCTCAATGAAAATTATTGAAACAAAAAAACCTGTGACCTGAACTTAGAAGATAATTTTATGCTACCTTTTTAGTATTTTTTTTTTTGTAAATAAAGGGTTTTAATGTATATGCCAAGTAGTTCTCCATTGAACTATGGTGCCTTATTTTATATGCAATAATTCTAGTTTCTTTTAACTTTTACAGAGAATATGTTATGATAGAGCTCATTTATAAAAACTGAAAAAAAAAAGAAGAATGGCAGTGTTCAATTTAAAAAACAAAACTCGTCATACTTGCCTCTCCAGTTGGCCATGAGTCCTCCCTTCGCTTTGCTAACAAGCTGTGGCCTTTGACAGGTATATCAGATGTCTGGTCCTCCACTTATTGGTTTAGTTCTATTGCCAGCTCCTATGTTGCTAGCGTGTTTTATAGTGTCATAAGGCTTGTTGGAGGAACCACAATTGTATGTCGGGGATAGAGATACAAAATGCAGTAAATCAGAGCAAACTGTGATTTTTTTGTTTAATTTATTATTTTGAAAATTTAGCAGTCTGCATACCAACATTTCTTCTTAAACTGCATATTCAAATATTCCTGTATGTTCCAACAGTCTTATTGCTCATTGTTCTTTGCTAGATGTTTGCCCATATAAACATACAGTATACCCAAGGACCACAAGAGTTATAAGTGATAATATGTGTACTGTGTTGCACTCATGCAATCCCTGGAGATAACAAACTGCTAGAAGCAGATAGCTCATGTATACAATTGTAGGCAGGTGCCTACTTTTGGGGTGCACAATATGTCATGTCAATGTATTGCACTGTGTTACAAAAAAAGTCTATGTTAGTAAAAGGTTGTGTGTCAGGCTGCCCAGGGAGTTAGGTAGGGATTAAGTCTGCTCACTCCTGGGTGTTCATAGCTCTGCTCCCTTGTGTTGGGCTATAAATACAAGGTGAGGCAGTCTCTCGGGAGACCTTCCTTGCTCATAGGAACTGATAGAAAGCTGTGCGGCAAGATGTCGTTTTTCTGGGAACATGTGGTCATCCTCATTGGGTACCCAGTCAGGGTACTAGAACCAGAAAACAGAACTTAGACATGGACTCTCTTTCTTGATTAGGGATATGACATGGGCAGCCAAAATCAGCCTAATTAGTTAGAATGAACTGGAACTGTGTCAGCAATAAACTGTGAAAGAATGTGATCTGTTACTGTACCTCTGTACTTGCAGGAAGCTCCAGTAAATGTTCTCAAGTATGTAAATGCCTGGTTTGAAGTTATTACCAAAGGGATTGCATGTAAGGCAGGTGTATCAAAAGAACAGGTCTTACATTAGGGGATGTGTACTACTAAAGTTCTACAAGTCTAGATTGCCACAAATGGAAGATCTGATTGTAATTGCCACAAGTAACCGGTAGTGTGTTTGGTGCTTAAACTGCCAGCTGGCATGTGAACTACCAAGGATCAGGTAGCGAGGGGATGAGTGAATGCAACCTCCTCTCTAGCAGTCAGTGCCCCTGTGTATCCGGGATTTGGCCTGCATCACAGAGCCCCTATGTATCTAGCCGTATATCACGGGGAAGAAACGTGAAGAGGGTCCTAGAGAGTTGGCTCGATTTTAGTAGAATGTCACTGGTAGTGGGGTGGCATCAAAGCTGGGCTGGAGGATGGGATACCAGCTCTGTGGTATCCACTCAAAAGTGCTGCACCATAGAAGGAAGTCTTTGTAAAGTTAGTCAAGTGTAATGTAGCTGTGAAGTAGGGCTGAAGGGGACAAAATGTGGCCCTGGACTTAATCCAGACCGACCCACTTTAATTTTGCAAACACGCACAAAAAACAGTATATAAAAAATACACAATTGTGCAAAAGTAAAAACATTCCACTGTAAGTATAAATGGCTTTTTATTTTAACTCTTTATTTAGAGAAAAATATGCATTCCAACATTACAAACACCTTTAAAATGATCTAGACTGATCATGAAGTTGTAAAATACATAATTGTGAAAAGGTTCCATTACTTGGCTCATGTAAAAATGCCCATTGCTTCTTCCTTATTCTCAGATAGAAAATTAAATCATGACTCACAGGCTTGTCTTGGTGCTAAAAAGGCTGAAATGCATCTATTGTAATTACGTTTTTATCCCTCTGCAGTGACACATGAACAGGGGCCATCTTTCTTTATAACCTGCCATGAATCTGTAATTGCCAAATATCTCTGATTCCTACAAATTTTGGGAAAGTGTCCTTGCGACTGTTGTCTCTGACATTGCTATTAGGTTCATTTTAAATATAGACCAAAGGATTAGTAAGAAATCCCCGTAGCTGAGCAGGAACGCAGTCAGTGGAGGGGGGCACATGACAGGGTGGTAAGGTTAGCCAGGCAAGCAAAGGGTTAAGGAAGTTATTATTATTTGAATTAGGAAGGTCATTATTGGTGGGTTAGGATGCTAAGGGGGGGCAGGTAGATATTAACGTGATAAAGGGGGTGGGGCCCAACAGTCAGGGGAGATAGCCAAGGAAGAACATTGTCTGATAGTGTGCATATTACCTTGTCTGCCGTGATGAGTGAGCTTGACCGTTTATTTTCCCAGTTGAGGGCTGCTGCCGATGTCCATGGGGCAGCATGGGTGCAGAGCCAAGTCGTGGCCTCCCTGCAAGGGGTTCAGCAGAGTCCCCCCCAGCCGGGCGTGCGCCTCCACGTGCTCGGCGGTCTAGGCCTCCGGAGCGCTTCAGTCCTGACAGGACCCCTCGGGCTCAGCGCCGAAATGGGAGCCCACCTTCGGACCCTTCAGCCCCCCCTGCTAAGTGCACGCTGGCTTCAGCGGGGGGTGTGCCTGGTAGGAATCCCTATCTTAGGCGGAGCCCGCAGGGGATGGGGTCTCCCCGGGGAGTCACTCCGGGACCATCCTCCGTCGTCCGGATCCCAGAGCGGGCGATGCTGGCGTGCCTGGTGATGCTCCGGTGCGCCAGCCCAGCGTGGGAGAGGTAGGGCCTGTTGTACGGGGGCTAGGGCCCGGGGTACGGAGGGTCTCACCAGGGAAGTGCTTCTGGGTTTGCGGGATCTTTTGCGAAAATTGGAAGGGGGTGTGCAAGGGGGGGGGCTACGGATGCTCCGCTGGACATGCCTGGTGCTTCGGTGGAGTCGGCGCCTGGACACCCTTCCGTTTCTACAGTGCTGAAGGAGTCGACGGTGCCGCAGGTGCAGGTTGTGGCGGCCTCTGGAGATAAGCCAAAGGACGACAAGGAGACGGATAGGGTGAGATTGGTGGACTCTGCGAAATGCGAGGTCTATGTCTGCTTTGAGGGTCCCCTCGGGTCGCACCTCAAATCTGAGGTGGGGGATAAGATTTGGAAGGGGGAGTATGTGGAAATTTTTTCCCTGCTTCCTCTCGGGAAGTTCAACCTCAACCGAGTGAAGCCAGAGGAGAGCAAGAAGGAGGATGAGGAGAAGCGCAGGTATCGCCTTATTACTCGTACGTTTACCAACTGGTTGCAAGCTTTTGCGATCTTGGCTGGTGTAATCGGGTAGAAGGAGCCAGCGTGCTGTTCTGCCCTAGTTTGCTACTTGGATGCAATTGGGGAAGCTTATAGGGTCTATGGGGGCGTAGCTAGGCTTCACTACGACGAACAGTTTAGACAACGTAAGGTGGTTAGGCCGGCCAATCGCTGGGACCACAAGGACATTGGCCTCTGGATGAAGGTGATGAGCCAGGCTAGGGTTGGGAGCCTGGCGGTGCCTCCACCTCGGTTTCGTCGGCCAGAAGGAAGAAAGGGGTGTGCTGGCAATTCAACGACAGTTCTTGCCGGTTCGGCGGTACCTGTCGATTTAAGCATGAATGTTCCGGGTGTAGCGGCAGCCACGCGTTCGCTCGCTGTTTCAAGGCTGTTAATGGGCGAGTGGGTGATGCGACTGGAAAAAGGGATGACTCCGGTGAGGGTGGAAAGGATGCTTCCTTTCCTAAGTAGATACCCGGATCGGTAGTCCACGGGACTCCTTGGGGATGGGTTTACGGTGGGTTTCCGTATCCCGTGTTCGTTGCCGGAAGTTCCCCGTTTGTCGCCCAATTTGCGGTCGGCTCTCCAGTTCCCAGAGGTGGTGTCGAAGAAGCTTTCAAAGGAAGTTTCGCTGGGCAGAATGAGTGGACCTTTTCCCTCTCCTCCGTTTCCGGGCCTGGTTGTGTCTCCTCTGGGGGTGGTTCCCAAGAAGGGACCGGGCAAGTATCGGCTGATCCATCACCTTTCTCACCGAAAGGGGGCTCGGTCAACGATGGTATAGATCCGCAAGCTTGTGCGGTCACCTATACATTGTTTGACGTGTCGGTGGCCTGGGTGCGTAAGTATGGACGAGGGTCGCTGGCCAAGGCGGATGTGGAGGTGGTATTTCGCCTGCTTCCCGTTAATCTGGACAGTGTGCACCTGTTGGGTTGTAGGTGGGACAATTCGTATTTTGTCGATCGTTGTCTGCCTATGGGGTGTTCGATTTCGTGTGCTCTGTTTGAGGCGTTTAGCTCTTTTGTAGAGTGGGTGGTGAGGGACGTGTCCAGCCTGAATTCCATCATCCACTACTTGGATGATTTCTTGTGTATCGGGCCGCCGGCTTTGAACACGTGCGGGGTGTTACTGGGGACGCTGCAACACATGGCGGTTTGTTTCGGGATTCCTGAGGGCCCTGTGACGGAGCTGGTTTTTCTGGCCATTACGATCGATTCTGTGGCCATGGAATGCCTTTTTCCCTTGTCCAAGCTGGTGGCGTTGCGTCAAGAGGTGACCGAGATGGCCGGCAGAAGGAAGGTTAGGGTTCGGGAGTTGCAGTCCCTTCTGGGGAAACTGAACTTTGCCTGCAGGATAATTCCTATGGGCAGGATATTTTGCCAGCAGCTGTCGTTGGCCATGGCAGGCGCGGATGCCCCGCGGCACTATGTTCGTCTGACACGAGAGCTCAGGGCAGATCTTCGGGTCTGGGACGAATTTTGGGCGGATTACAATGGGCGTTCTTTATGGATGTCGGGGCCAGTGAGTAACACGGACCTGTCGCTGTTTACAGACGCGGCTGGGTCGGTGGGATACGGGGCGTTCTTTCAGGGTAGGTGAAGTGCGGGGCGGATGGCCAGAGGCGTGGATCGAGGCAAGTTGGTTGAAGAACCTTGTGCTTTTGGAATTGTTTCCAATTGTACTGGCGGTTGAAATTTGGGGAGATGCTTTTCGCAACTGGAAGGTGCGGTTCAATTGCGACAATATGGGGGTGGTGATGGCTATCAATAATGTCTCGGCCTCCTCTCTGCCTGTGGTGCGCCTATTGCGCCATTTGGTCTTGTTGTGCCTTCAATTGAATACTTTTGTCTATGCTGTTTACATTCCGGGGGTTAGTAACAAACTTGCGGATGCATTATCTCATTCACAGTGGAAGGATTTTCACGTGTTGGCCCCGGAGGCGGAGCGACATGGGACGCCTTGTCCGCCACGGTTGTGGATGATACCGATGGAGTTGCCGCAGGATTGATTCGGGACTGTCTCAGTGTGGCAACGTGGGAAGCATATTCCAGGGCGTGGAGGGAATGGAATTCCTTACTGGCTGAGGTAGGGAGCATCGAGCAAGGGGGGGAGTTGACTTCCGTGGTTCTCTACTTCATAGTGCGCAATTATGTTAGGGGGTCCTCAGCTTCTGCGGTCGACCGCAAGCTGGCAGGCCTTGAATTTTGGTTTAAGTTGAGGGGTATTGGGGATGCCACAAAATCCTTTATGGTGAGGCAGGCGATGAAGGGTTACCGCAAGGGTCGAAGGTCTAGGGATTCCCGGCGTCCTGTGTCGGTTGCCATATTGAGGGCTGTTTTAGGGCGCTTGGGCTCGATTTGCTCGTCTGCTTATGAGCAGACTTTGTTTCAGGCAGCTTTTTTGCTGGCTTTCTTTGGGGCCTTACGTCTGGGGGATCTGGCTAGTCCTTCCAGATCGGTCGCCGGGGGCATTTTATGGGAGGATGTGGTGTTAACGGGTGATTCGGTTCGTATTGAAATACATCATCCTTAGATGGATCAGGAGGGAAAAGGGGTTCATTTGGAGTTGTTCCGAGGGACAGAAGTGGGTCTTTGCCCAGTTGTGGCCTTGTCTCAGTTTGCGGAGTTACGTCCGCAGACAGGGGGCCCATTCTTCTTACATGCAGAGGGTTCATGTTTATCGCATTTTCAGTTCGTGGCGGTCTTTCGCAAATGTTTGGGGGCGGTGGGTTTGGATCCCACGCAGTATGGGTATCACTCTTTCCGCATCGGTGCGGCTACCGAGGCATCTCGTTGGGGGTTGGACGACGCTGCGGTCAAGCAAATCAGCAGGTGGCAGTCGAACAGGTACCGGCTGTACATCAGACCACATTTGTTGTAGTGGGTAAGGGCTGTTTCTTTCGTTTCAGCCCCCTTTTTCTCTTTCCGTGTATGTACTTGTGTCTATGTGTTTTCCAGTATGTCGGTGGGTGGTACTGTGTTGTTTTTGTTTGTTTACAGGTCGTAGATGCCTTGTTTGGATCCTGGGGCACTCATATGTGTATTGTGGCGCCAGAAGGGCGGAGGTCAGGCTGGAAGCCAGGCAGTTAGGCTTCCTCAGGGATTTGGGCTGTGTACATTGGATTGGAATTTGGGGTATGATGTGGGGTCAGGTGGTTCCCAAAGTTCATAGATTTGCCTGTTTGGATAGGCCCCCGGACATTCTTGTTATACATGCGGGGGGTAATGATCTGGGAGTAAGAGCTTCAAGAGAGCTTATACGGGACGCCTGTTTCAACTTCCTTAGGCTTTGTTGTGAGTTTCCGGACACCCTGTTGGTCTGGTCGGATATAGTGGCCCGGACCGCGTGGCGTGAGGCCAGATCGGTGGACAAAATTAATAAAGCTCGGGTCAAAGTCAACAAGGAAGTGGGGAAGTTTTTCGTTTGTAATGGCGGCCTTGTGGTCCGACACCTGGACTTAGAGGCCGACACTCGGCAGTTCCTTAGGGGTGATGGTGTTCACCTCAACGCTGTTGTCACGGATTTATGGTTTTTGGGTCTGGAGGATGGAGTACAGCGAGATTTTCGGGTGCTGAGGGGCGCTCAGGTGTGAGGTGTCCCACCTGTGGTGCTGTGGCATTTTGGGGTCCTTGGCGGCGGTATAATTTGATAATTTGGGTGAGTGGTGGGGAACCATCTCAGGTATGGTATCCTCGAATGGGAACGATTCACTGGGTACTGAACGGAGGGCGTTAAGGACCCAAAATCAAGTGTGGTGTGGTCGCTTATTCTAGGTAAGGGGGGGTGTGGCAGGTCACAAGTAAAGGTAAGGTGTATGTGGTATGGTTAGCTCTTAGCTACCCTAGTCAAGAAAGCCTCGTAACTGAGCAGGAACGCAGTCAGCGGAGGGGGGCACATGACAGGGTGGTAAGGTTAGCCAGGCAAGCAAAGGGTTAAGGAAGTTATTATTATTTGAATTAGGAAGGTCATTATTGGTGGGTTAGGATGCTGGGGGGGGGCAGGTAGATATTAATGTGATAAAGGGGGTGGGGCCCTAACAGTCAAGGGAGATAGCAAAGGAAGAACATCCCTCCCTCCCGCCCCTAATCATTGGTTAGCTTTGTGTACTTAGGTGTGGCATTTTGTGGTCCTTGGCGGCAGTATAATTTGATCATTTGGGTGAGTGGTGGGGAACCATCTCAGGTATGGTATCCTCGAGTGGGAATGATTCACTGGGTACTGAACGGAGAGCGTTAAGGACCCTGGGTGGCTGAGGTCAGCTGGGTTTTTAGGCCCTGAGTCTATAACTAGCGACTGGGGTGGCAACTCAGCTAGCTGGTGCCTCTGACACAAGAAAAGAGTATGGTTAGACCGGTACCGTCAAGGACCTCGAAAGCATTAGATCTGTTTTGTTATTTAAAATGTTATTTAAAATGTTATTCTTGTTAAATTAATATTTGGTTGTTAATAAAAGGCCGGGCTTGGCCATTTTACCCCAAAATAAAATGTGGTGTGGTCGCTTATTCTAGGTAAAAGGGGGGGGGGGGGTGTGGCAGGTCACAAGTAAAGGTAAGGTGTATGTGGTATGGTTAGCTCTTAGCTACCCTAGTCATGGATTTTCATCTCAATGTATTATTCTAAACAGCATAGGATACTAATACAAAGACTTGTATTTTAGTTTGTATTTAGGTTAAATTAGGTAGATAATAAGTAAAATAATATTTACCTTTGGCACACAATAATGTTTGATTTACATGCTAGTGCTTGTTGCTTACAATGCCAGCTGAAAGACTAGACAATCTTGGAAAACATTTTTTTAAATAATATTAATAACATATTATTTCTATAGCACCTTTAATCCCTGGAGATTCAAAGCGCTTATCAAATTGGTATTGTAGTCTTTGAAGAGAGGGATTTGTCAGGTGTTGCAATACGTCTGTGTGAATAGACAGTGCATCCGGAAAGTATTCACAGCACTTCACTTTTTCCACATTTTGTTATGTTACAGCCTTCCAAAATTATTAAATTCATTATTTTCCTCAAAATTCTACAAGCAATACCCCATAATGACAACGTGACAAAGTTTGTTTGAAATCTTTGCAAATTTATTAAAAATAAAAAAACAAAACAAAAAATCACATGTGCAAAAGTATTCACAGCCTTTGCTCAATACTTTTGTAGCGGCCTCACCCCATCTCCTTTTGCTAGGGGTATGTCACATGACAGGGTGAGATGCGCTACGGCCCATGTCCTCCCCATAGCTGTGGGTGAGGTGAAGGCCAGTATCAGTACATTCCTCGGGCCAATGTGTGTTAGTTATGAAGCTCAGTCCTGCTATGCTGAAACCTCCCTTGCTCCCATTAACCAGAGTCCATACACCGATGCAGGGTCCAACACTTGTTTATTATACTTCCACAACAAACAGTTCTTTCACAGCCGATTAGTTGCGACCCATAACATAATGCAAACGGTGGGATGAGCAGGCCGAGGCACTATCCTGATTTCAATCTAAACCCCTGTGGTTTCACCAGGGGTTATAGCAGCTTTGCTTAGCACAGAACATAGAACTTGTGAGTCTCTACCAGTGACTCCATAGAACACAGATGGGAGTACCTTCACTGCGTTGCGGCCCCTATCAGGGGAAGATGTCCCTCTAAGGGAGTAACCAGAGGCCCATCCGTCACCGGGTTGATGCTGCTCCGGAATCTCCGGACGGGTGACCTCCCCGGCCTCCTCACCTCAGATGCGGGTCCCCTCGCAAGGCGGCACCCTCGGATCACTTCGCCCTCGCGGGACCCAGTCGAAGTTACTGGGCCCCAGGCCTACGATATAGTACCTCACCCCAGGCTGAAGGTGCCTGGGATGGACCCCAACTTCATTCCGGTCAGGCCTAGGGCGCCTGGGCCGGAACCTTTGAACCGCCCGCACCCAGGCCTAAGGTGCCTGGGTGCGTGAAGAGAAAATCCTCGAAGACCTTGTGGCGAGGGCATCTCCCCCTTTTATCTCCTCCCTTCAACACCACGGCGGGTTCCCCGCCCCAGCCGTACCATCTCCGGAAAGGGACAAAAAGGGTAGCACTGCGGCAGTGATTCTACCTTGAGCCTGTAGGTACCCCGCCACCCACAGGCCAAGGAGAATAATACACCACCCAATCCTCCACGAATTACAAAAGGGGTCCAGAACCTTCACAATTACACACCTGGGTCACACTACCCCCAGGTGTACCCCAATTAAATTTAAAGACCCCGCTACATACTCCCCCCTGTGATTTGATGCTGGTCCCCAGCATCTGGTGCAACCCCATGTCTCCCAAGGAGTGATGACATGGAGCGAGCCTCAGAGGCTATCCCTAAAAATTTTGAATCCCGTGTGTGCCAAGACCTGCTCAAGGGGAAAGGGAACTATAAAACAATAAAACTTTTGTATAAAACATCTATCATGTACACATATACAATCCCTCCCGTCACTGTCTAAGAACCACCCCATACTCAGTAGTCTTGATCGACGAATCTCCTGCAGAAGGGAAACAAAAAAACAGACAACATCCTAACATCATGTGAAAATTTGGAATGAATGAGTCCATCAGCCGAGGGACCCACTTGCTCCAACGAGTGTGGTGTAAAAGTGTGCAGAAAAACAAACGTTGCACAACACTGCCACCTGGTGACAGCGCCGCGGTAATGACACTTGGTGCTCCTTCATTCTTCATGCGTCCCTACACTAATTCTACCCCAAAGTCTGTCCTTGATTCGTAGAAAAAGAGAGTGGGAAGAAAAAAAAAACAAATAAAAAACAGGGTATTGTTCAGACGTTCTAGCAAAGGCTCTTCCAGGAAAATTTGTAGCTGAAAACATACTCATGAGTCTCTCCTCACAAGTAAAACCTTGGATCAGATAAGAACAACGGCTTCAGATGCTTATCAAACACTTCGACTGAATATTTAACATCCTCTCCCTCCTTTCTGCAGATAAGCACTTTACCAGCATGAATATGGCGCCCCAACTTCCAGTCCGCTCTGCAGTCCTTGAATTTCTTGGACACAGGTGGCGAACAGGACAAGTATCGCCGGGCATGAGGCACTTTTAGCTTCTCCCAGACAAATTCGTCGTACCATCTCTGTCGCAGGACCTCAACTTCGTAAAGTAAGTCCCGAGGCAAGTAGGGATACTCCCATCCGTACTCACGGGCGACTCTCTGGGAGAAAAGTCGTTGCAATCTGGCCAAAGGAGGCATGACATCCCGCTCACCTTCTCCCGGCTGCACGATGGCCTCCGGGTGCCGAGGTACCTTCACTACCTCGGGTGGCTTTGCCTTTGGCGCACGCAATGATGCGCGCTGCATCCCCACAACCAAAGCAGGTGATGTTGTGGAATGTGGAAAGTCAGTCGGAGGACTAGACTCCCTCCTGAGCTCCGGGGCCTGCGCCCGGGGCGTGCTGTCTTCTATAGACATAGGGGAATCCTGTGGTTTGCATAGCACAGGTAGCGGGCGTTTGTCCCAGCCCTTCCGGTGAAACAGTTCATCTATTTCCCCGTCATCCCCACAGTCCGACAGCGATTCCAGGTCGGAGGTGTCATACATCTCGGCGGGAAGGTAGTCTTTAGTAGACGGAGAACTACCCTCCCTTGCGGGCTCCACCTCCAGCGGACCCCCGACACCTCCAACCACCACCACAGTTCCAGCCCCTGGCTCACCTGGACCTTTTTCAGCACTGGGATGTCCAGGACTCTTCCAACCGGATCCATCCAGGTCCGGCAAGCGGCGGGGTGAAGCTCGACCACGACCACAGGAGGCCTGCACCAGGCCTATCTTCCTCTTCGGAGGTGGCAGCAGGGAATCTGTGGTGGCCGAAGCAGCATCCTCAGATTTTTCTCTCTCAGTCTCTGGTTGGGCAGTCCCGTCGCCCTGGTCAGCGCGTACGGGGACCTCCGCAAAGGCCTGGATCTCCCCTTCCGGAGTGGCGGTACCTGTGATGCAATTGAGGCGAAGGGCCCGGGGCCTTACTGTGGATGATTCGACCTCAAACAGAAATTCTTTACACGCTTCACAACGCCCAAATGGCTTTAGTTGGACCACCAGTCCCGAGCATCCGGGACAGATCACACCGAGGGCCTCCGTGTCTCTGCATGAGTACAAAGCCAACTGTCCTCGGGGCCTGAGTCTTATCCCCGTGTCTGTAAGGGGAGCAGCAAAAGCAGTCATCTTCGTGGGGTATGATACCGGCATCCACGGGGAGCTTGAGGCCATCCCGACCACCTGCTGCTCAATCACGCGCTGACCATGCGCCGGAGTCTCCACGTGTATCTCCACATATGGCCAGACTCCTCCCACGACTTGCACGTTTTCGCGGGCTTCCCACAGTCCCCGCCCACGAATTGCGCAGTCATGGGGTGCCTCATGGTGCAGTGCAGCAAACACCCCCACATGTAGTACATCACATGGCTGGGCTTTTCCCTCTTCCCGCTCTTTCTGCATGGGCCTTTCCCATCTTGGGGTCATTTCCACGACTTCGAGCACAGGGACGCACTTTGGCCAATCACATGGCCGACCTGCTCGGACCTCCTCCGGGCAGCAAAGTCCAGACACAGCCATTTCAAAGTTCAAAGTCAACACACATTTTATCCTGGACTCACGAGCCCCCACGTGTAGTGGCCTCACCCCATCTCCTTTTGCTAGGGGTATGTCACATGACAGGGTGAGATGCGCTACGGCCCATGACCTCCCCATAGCTGTGGGTGAGGTGAAGGCCAGTATCAGTACATTCCTCGGGCCAATGTGTGTTAGTTATGAAGCTCAGTCCTGCTATGCTGAAACCTCCCTTGCTCCCATTAACCAGAGTCCATACACCGATGCAGGGTCCAACACTCGTTTATTATACTTCCACAACAAACAGTTCTTTCACAGCCGATTAGTTGCGACCCATAACATAATGCAAACGGTGGGATGAGCAGGCCGAGGCACTATCCTGATTTCAATCTAAACCCCTGTGGTTTCACCAGGGGTTATAGCAGCTTTGCTTAGCACAGAACATAGAACTTGTGAGTCTCTACCAGCGACTCCATAGAACACAGATGGGAGTACCTTCGCTGCGTTGCGGCCCCTATCAGGGAAAGATGTCCCTCTAAGGGAGTTACCAGAGGCCCATCCGTCACCGGGTTGATGCTGCTCCGGAATCTCCGGACGGGTGACCTCCCCGGCCTCCTCACCTCAGATGCGGGTCCCCTCGCAAGGCGGCACCCTCGGATCACTTCGCTCTCGCGGGACCCAGTCGAAGTTACTGGGCCCCAGGCCTACGATATAGTACCTCACCCCAGGCTGAAGGTGCCTGGGATGGACCCCAACTTCATTCCGGTCAGGCCTAGGGCGCCTGGGCCGGAACCTTTGAACCGCCCGCACCCAGGCCTAAGGTGCCTGGGTGCGTGAAGAGAAAATCCTCGAAGACCTCGTGGCGAGGGCGTCTCCCCCTTTTATCTCCTCCCTTCAACACCACGGCGGGTTCCCCGCCCCAGCCGTACCATCTCCGGAAAGGGACAAAAAGGGTAGCACTGCGGCAGTGATTCTACCTTGAGCCTGTAGGTACCCCGCCACCCACAGGCCAAGGAGAATAATACACCACCCAATCCTCCACGAATTACAAAAGGGGTCCAGAACCTTCACAATTACACACCTGGGTCACACTACCCCCAGGTGTACCACAACTAAATTTAAAGACCCCGCTACACTTTGTTGAAGCACCTTTGGTACTAATTACAGCCTCAAGTTTTTTTGAATATGATGCTACAAGCTTGGCACACCTATTTTTGGGCAGTTTTTCCCATTCTTCTTTGCAGGACCTTTCAAACTCCATCAGGTTGGATGGGGAGCGTCGGTGCACAGCTATTTTCAGATCTCTCCAGAGATGTTCAGTCGGGTCCAAGTCTGGGTCCTGGCAGGGCCACTAAAGGATATTCACAGAGTTGTCCTGTAGCCACTCCTTTGTTATCTTATCTGTGTGCTTAGGGTTGTTGTCCTGTTGGAAGATGAACCTTCGCCCCAGGTTCAGAGCGCTCTGGAGCAGTTTTTCATCAAGAATGTCTCTGTACATTGCTGCATTCATCTTTCCCTCGTTCCTGCTGCTGAAAAACATCCCACAGCATGATGCTACCACCACCATGCTTCATCTGTAGGGATGGTATTGGCCAGGCGATGAGTGGTGCCTGGTTTCCTCCAGACATGACGCTTGCCATTGAGGCCAAAGAGTTCAATCTTGGACTCTCAGACCATGAGAAACAAAATTCTCTGGTTTGATGAAACATTTAGGGGCCTTTTGGCAAACTCCATACGGGCTGTCATGTGCCTTTTACTGAGGAGTAGCTTCCATCTGGCTACTGTACCATACAGGCCTGATTGGTGGAGTGCTGCAGAGATGGTATTTCTTCTGGAAGGTTCTTCTCTCTCCACAAAGAAACGCTGGAGCTCTGTCAGAGAGACCATCTGGTTCTTGGTCACCTCCCCGACTGAGGCCCTTCTCCCCCAATCGCTCAGTTTGGCCTGGCGGCCTGCTCTAGGAAGAGTCCTGGTGGTTCCAAACTTCTTCAACTTACAGATGATGGAGGCCACTGTGCTCATTGGATCCAGATAAAAGTGTGTGTAAGGGCGCTCTGAGTAACAGACCAAGCAGATATCAGTCTATGTATAAATAGAAGAGGGTCTTCTTGCACTTCCGGCAGCACTTGAAGAGAGAAGCAAACTCTGGAAGTAAAATGTGCTCATTGGGACCTTCAATGCTGCAGAAATGTTTCTATACCCTTCCCTAGATCTGTGCCTTGATACAATCCTGTCTCAGAGGCACTGTTAACTGTGGGACCTTATAAACAGATGTGTGCCTTTCCAAATCATGTCCAATCAACTGAATTTACCACAAGTGGACCCCCATCAAGTTGTAGAAACATCTCAAGGATGATCATTGGAAAACGGATGCACCTGAGCTCAATTTTGAGTGGCATGGCAAAGGCTGTGAATACTTATGTACAGGGGATTTTTTCATTTTTTTTTATTTTTAAAAAATTTGCAAAGATTTCAAACAAACTTCTTTCACGTTTTCATTATGGGGTATTGTTTGTAGAATTTTGAGTAAAATAATTAATTTAATCCATTTCGGAAAAAGGTTGCAACATAACAAAATGTGGAAAAAGTGAAGCGCTGTGAATACTTTCCGAATGCACTGGATGTGTCAAATAAAAGCTGGTTAATCAGAGAGCAGATTAGTCTGAAATAGTTCTTCCTGCCTACTGGGTAACAACTAGCCCAGAGCTAGTGAAGAAAAGATTGCTGCTACATGAATGAATAGAAAATTGTAAATTTGTAAATTTCTATCATTTTGAAATCACTCTTCAATAAATAAGAAGGTGTCCTTATCATATATACAATCATGTTTCCCTGAACATTATTGAAAGCATTTTACAAATAAAAATACAAAGTCTTGTGTCTCTTATTATTGTAAATATTATGCAGGATATATATAGCACCAACAGTTTTCACAGCGCTTTACAAAATACAGTACAGTTACATTTAATTTAATACATGAGGGTTGTGTATATATACAGTTGCAAAAAAAAATATGTGAAGCCTTTTAGAATGATATGTATTTCTGCACAAATTGGTCATAAAATGTGATCTGATCCTCATCTAAGTCACAACAATAGACAATCACAGTCTGCTTAAACTAATAACACACAAAGAATTAAATGTTACCATGTTTTTATTGAACACACCATGTAAACATTCACAGTGCAGGTGGAAAAAGTATGTGAACCCCTAGACTAATGAGATCTCCAAGAGCTAATTGGAGTGAGGTGTCAGCCAACTGGATCCAATCAATGAGATGAGATTGGAGGTGTTGGTTACAGCTGCCCTGCCCTGCCCTATAAAAAACACACACCAGCTCTGGGTTTGCTTTTTGCAAGAAGCATTGCCTGATGTGAATGATGTCTCACACAAAAGCGCTCTCAGAAGACCTACGATTAAGAATCATTGACTTGCATAAAGCTGGAAAGAGTTATAAAAGTATCTCCAAAAGCCTTGCTGTTCATCAGTTCACGGTAAGACAAATTGTCTATAAATGGAGAAAGTTCAGCACTGCTGCTACTCTCCCTAGGAGTGGGCGTCCTGTAAAGATGACTGCAAGAGCACAGCACAGACTGCTCAATGAGGTGAAGAAGAATCCTAGAGTGTCAGCTAAAGACTTACAAAAGTCTCTGGCATATGCTAACATCCCTGTTAGCGAATCTACGATACGTAAAACACTAAACAAGAATGGATTTCATGGGAGGATACCACAGAGGAAGCCACTGCTGTCCAAAAAAAACATTGCTGCACGTTTACAGTTTGCACAAGAGCACCTGGATGTTCCACAGCAGTACTGGAAAAATATTCTGTGGACAGATGAAACCAAAGTTGAGTTGTTTGGAAGAAACACACAACTCTATGTGTGGAGAAAAAGAGGCACAGCACACCAACATCAAAACCTCATCCCAACTGTGAAGTATGGTGGTGGGGGCATCATGGTTTGGGGCTGCTTTGCTACATCAGGGCCTGGACGGATTGCTATCATCGAAGGAAAAATGAATTCCCAAGTTTATCAAGACATTTTGCAGGAGAACTTAAGGCCATCTGTCCACCAGCTGAAGCTCAACAGAAGATGGGTGTTGCAACAGGACAACGACACAAAGCATAGAAGTAAATCAACAACAGAATGGCTTAAACAGAAGAAAATATGCCTTCTGGAGTGGCCCAGTCAGAGTCCTGACCTTAACCCAATTGAGATGCTGTGGCATGACCTCAAGAAAGCGATTCACACCAGACATGCCAAGAACATTGCTGAACTGACACAGTTCTGTAAAGAGGAATGGTCAAGAATTACTCCTGACTAGGGATGAGCCGAACACCCCCCCCCCCGTTTGGTTCGCACCAGAACCTTCGAACGGACCGAACGTTCGCACAAACTATAGAACCCTATTAAATACAATGGACGCGAACGTTCAAAATCTAAAGTGCTAATAATAACGCCTAATATGCATGTTATTGTCCTAAAAAGGGTTTGGGGACTCGGGTCCTGCCCGAGGGGACATGTATCAATGTAAAAATAATCTTTTAAAACTGTAGTTTTTTCGGGAGCAGTGATTTTAATGATGCATAAAGTGAAAAAAAAGTGAAATATTCCTTTAAATATCGTACCTGGGGGGGTGTCTAAAGTATGCCAGTGAAGTGGCATGTGTTTCCCTTGTTTAGAACTGTCCCTGCACAAAATGACATTTCTAAAGGAAAAAAAGCCATTTAAAACTGCTTGCGGCTTTAATGTAATGTCTGGTCCCGGGAATATGGATGAAAATCATTGAGAAAAATGGCATGGCTAATCCCATCACCCACCCCTACCCCAGCCCATTACCAGCCCCTTTGGGTCTTGTATGGATATTAACGGGAACCACGCACCCAAAATAAAAAAAGGCCCTATATACTCTGAACAGCAGTATACAGGCGGTGCAAAAAAGACACGGACTGTAGGTTTGTTCTTATGTTCTTGTTCTGTAGAGGCGCATTGCCGGCGGTATTACCGCGGTTTCCCATTGCTTTCAATGGGAAGGAGTGGTGTAGGAGCGGTAAACACACCGCTCTTCTCACCGCTCCAAAGATGCGGCTAGCAGGACTTTTTTTCATGTCCTGTTAGCGCACCGCTCCAGTGTGAAAGCCCTCGGGCTTTCACATTGGAGAGATAGCAGCCGCTGTTTAGGCTCGGTTTGCAGGCGCTATTTTTAGCACAATAGCGCTTGCAAACCGCCCCAGTGTGAAAGGGGCCTGACTGTCTGCAGCTAGCACAATCACCTGCCTGCCTGTCACAGTATAGAGACTAACAGGAATGGATCTAAACTCAATACAGTGTATAAATATATATACAACACCTAGGATGCATATATATCCTCTACACACTGTAACAGCAGCTAACTGACTCGCCTGCCTGCTCTATCTAACTCAATATAAATGACACTGTCTATCTCTCTGAAACTGCCTCTTTCACAAACGCCAACACACTACACAAGGCCGACTTACAGGCGGCCTTATATAGTGTGGGGTGTGTACTAAACCCCCTGAGCCGTAATTGGCCAAAGCCACCCTGGCTTTGGCCAATTACGGCTCTCCGTTTTTTCCGCGCTGTGATTGGCCAAGCATGTGGGTCATAGTGCTTGCTTGGCCAATCATCAGCCAGCAATGCACTGCGATGCCGCAGTGAATTATGGGCCGTGTCGCGCAACACGAATTTAGCGCGAATGGACCATAAAGTTCGTTCTTCATCGAACGATCGAACGGCTGATGTTCGAGTCGAACGTGTGTTCGACGCGAACGCGAAGCTCATCCCTACTCCTGACCATTGTGCACGTCTGATCTGCAACTACAGGAAACGTTTGGTTGAAGTTATTGCTGCCAAAGTAGGTTCAACCACTTATTAAATCCAAGTGTTCACATACTTTTTCCACCTGCACTGTGAATGTTTACATGGTGTGTTCAATAAAAACATGGTAACATTTAATCCTTTGTGTGTTATTAGTTTAATCAGACTGTGATTATCTATTGTTGTGACTTAGATGAAGATCAGATCACATTTTATGACCAATTTGTGCAGAAATCCATATCATTCCAAAAGGGTTCACATACTTTTTTTTGCAACTGTATATATATATATATATATATATATATATATATATATATATATATACTGCCTGCACTGTATAAATAGTCTACACTACACTGACTGCACTGTATATATATATATATATATATATATATACACTAAACTGCCTGCACGCCACTAACTAACCTGCCTCTAGCTAACGTTCTCTCAATCATAACACTATATATGGCTGCCGTGTAAGCAGCCCTATTTAGTGTGGAGCGTGGACTTAGCCCCCTGAGCCATGAAAAGGGCACCCTGCCTTTGGTCAATCATGGCTCTCACAGCAGAGCGCGCTGAAATTGGCCAAAGCAATCAAATTTACGAGCCCCATAATGTTTGCTATTCGGCTAACACCAGATGTTCGTTCGACTCTAACATCGGGCCCATCCCTACATGGGGGTACAGACTGATAGCTGTGCCATCAATCTCAACAGAGAAGTCAGGGGAAGGGGTTGGAGGAGGAAGTATTATGAGCTTGGCTTAACCACTTAACGACCGCCCACTGTAAATATACGTCGGCAGAATGGCACGGACAGGCACAATCACGTACCTGTACGTGCCTGCCTTCGTATGGGTGGGGGGTCCAATCGCACCCCCCTCCGGTACAATGAGTGGCCGGGATCGCTTCGGGAGCGATCCGTGATGAGGGGGCCGCCATTCAATTCTGGCCACCCCCTCGCGATCGCTCCTGGCGAATCAAATGCTTCCTCTGCCTGTGTAATGTTTACACAGGCAGGAGGAAGTGATGTCAACCCTCATGCGGCGCTCACATATACCGAGCGCCGCATGAGAGAAGACACAGAGGTTAGTGCACAAACACTACACTAACACCAGCACACATAGGTACATAAATCGCCCCCCAGGCCCCCCCAGACACCCCCAGATCACCCCCCAGATCACCCCCCAGTCACAGTGTCACTGATTGCAGTGACCATTTATTTACTGATCACTGCAATCAGTGACATTTGTGACTGTAAAAGTTTCAGGGCAGTTAGTTTTAGGTCCAGTGTAGCCCCCTAACCCCCCCTAATAAAGGTTTAACCCCTTGATCGCCCCCCAGGTAACCCTTTCACCCCCTAGCACCGCCGTCACTAAGCAATCGTTTTTCTGATCGCTGTTTTAGTGTCGGTGATGCCGATAGGTAGCCAGTTATTTTTTTTAGGTTCGCCGCAGGTTTTTATAGCGTCGGGTACCCCCATATATTACCTAATAAAGGTTTAACCCCTTGATCGCCCCCCAGGTAACCCTTTCAACCGTGTCACTAAGAGATCGTTTTTCTGATCGCTGTCTTAGTGTCGGTGATGCCGATAGGTAGACAGTTATTTTTTTTTAGGTTCGCCGCAGGTTTTTATAGCGTCGAGTACCCCCATATATTACCTAATAAAGGTTTAACCCCTTGATCGCCCCCCCAGGTAACCCTTTCACCCCCTAGCACTGCTGTCACTAAGCGATCGTTTTTCTGATCGCTGTCTTAGTGTCGGTGATGCCGATAGGTAGCCAGTTATTTTTTTTAGGTTCGCCGCAGGTTTTTATAGCGTCGGGAACCCCCATATATTACCTAATAAAGGTTTAACCCCTTGATCGCCCCCCCAGGTAACCCTTTCACCTCTTTTGCCAGTGTCACTAAGCGATCGTTTTTCTGATCGCTGTCTTAGTGTCGGTGATGCCAATAGGTAGCCAGTTATTTTTTTTTAGATTCGCTGCAGGTTTTTATAGCGTCGGGTACCCCCATATATTACCTAATAAAGGTTTAACCCCCTGATTTCCCTTTCACCAGTGATCACCATATAAGCGTTACGGGTGACGCTAGTTAGTTAGTTTGCTTTTGATAGTGTCAGGGCACCCGCCATATATAACCCAATAAAGGTTTAACCCCCTGATCGCCCGGCGGGTGATATCAATTAGGTTTTAGCATCAGAGAGGGTCTGCGTCGCCCCAGGCAGCGTCAGGTTAGTGCCAGTAACGCTAACACCCACGCGTGAAGCATACACCTCCCTTAGTGGTATAGTATCTGAACAGATCAATATCTGATCTGATCAGATCTATACTAGCGTCCCCAGCAGTTTAGGGTTCCCAAAAACGCAGTGTTAGCGGGATCAGCCCAGATACCTGCTAGCACCTGCGTTTTGCCCCTCTGTCCAGCCCAGGCCACCCAAGTGCAGTATCGATCGATCACTGTCACTTACAAAACACAACACACATAACTGCAGCATTCGCAGAGACAGGCCTGATCCCTGCGACTCCAGTGCTGTAGGAGGTGATTTCACCACCACAGTTAAAAAAAAAAGCATATATGCTGAAGCATTGGGGCAGCAGGGGCAGAGGAGCGGAGGAGCGATTTTGCTCCTAATGCCGCGTACATACGGTCGAAATTCCGACGGAGGCTTGCCCGTGGAAAAGTCCGACCATGTGTGTGCGGCATAACTTTTGCGGGAGGATGCCCCCATGCTTCGACATATATAAATGGTGCATGTATGCCCATCATTAGAAGTGGGTGAATGAAGGGAGGTATTCTAATGGTGGGCATACCCACGATCAATCTCTTTTTTCGTTCAGCCAACAGGCTGCATGAAAAAAAAGATTACAATACATGTCCAACAAGGACCAGCAACGTACTGGTATGTTGCTGGACTTTGAATGTTTATACCAGATTGATGCCTGCGGGTTTAGGTATCATCTTGGTATCATTCTTTTCAGCCAGCGGCCAGCTTTCATGTAAAAGCAATCCTAGTGGCTAATTAGCCTCTGGACTGCTTTTACAAGCAGTGGGAGGGAATGCCCCCCCCCGGATATAAAAAGCGTCATTGTTAAATTGGGAAAGCATTTTATCACACCGATCTTGGTGTGGTCAGATGCTTTGAGGGCAGAGGAAAGATCTAGGGTCTAATAGACCCCAGTTTTAAAAAAAAAAGAGTACCTGTCACTACCTATTGCTATCATAGGGGATATTTACATTCCCTGAGATAACAATAAAAATGATAAAAATAAAAAAATAAATGGAAGGAACAGTTTAAAAATAAAATAAAAAAGCAAAATTAATAATAAAAAAACAAAACAAAAAAAAGCACCCCTGTCCTGCCCTGCTCATGCGCAATGGCGAACGCAAGCGTCGGTCTGGCGTCATATGTAAACAGCAATTGCACCATGCATGTGAGGTATCACCGCAAAGGTCAGATCGAGGGCAGTCATTTTAGCAGTAGACCTCCTCTGTAAATCTAACGTGATAACCTGTAAAGGCTTTTAAAGGCTTTTAAAAATGTATGTAGTTTGTCGCCAATGCGCGTTTGTGCGAAATTTTAAAGCATGTCGTGTTTGGTATCTATGTACTTGGCCTAAGATCATATTTTTTATTTCATCAAACATTTGGGCAATATAAAATTAAAAAAGTGTATTTTTTCCCCAAAAAATGTGCTTGAAAAATCGCTGCGCAAATACTGTGTGGAAAAAAAAAATGAAACACCCACCATTTTAATCTGTGGGGCCTTTGCTTTAAAAAAATATATAATGTTTGGGGGTTCAACATAATTTTCTTGCAAAAAAAATAAATTTTTTTCATGTAAACAAAAAGTGTCAGAAAGGGCTTTGTCTTCAAGTGGTTAGAAGAGTGGATGGCTTCCTAATGTTGTGTATAAAATGCCAGGACAGTTCAAAACCCCCCCAAATGACCCAATTTTGGAAAGTAGACACCCCAAGCTATATACTGAGAGGCATGTCGAGTCCATTGAATATTTTATATGTTGACACAAGTTGCGGAAAAAGGACAATTTATTTATTTTTTTTATTTTTTTGCACAAAGTTGTCACTGAATTATATATTGCTCAAACATGCCATGGGCATATGTGGAATTACACCCCAAAATACATTCTGTTGCTTCTCCTGAGTACGGGGATACCACATGTGTGACATGTGTGAGACTTTTTGGGAGCCTAGCCGTGTACGGGACCCCAAAAACCAAGCACCGCCTTCAGGCTTTCTAAGGGTGTAAATTTTTGATTTCACTCCTCACTGCCTATCACAGTTTCAGAGGGCATGGAATGCCCAGATGGCACAAAACCACCCCAAATGACCCCATTTTGGAAAGTAGACACCCCAAGCTATTTGCTGAGAGGTATGGTGAGTATTTTGCAGATCTTGCTTTTTGTCACAAAGTTTTGAAAATTGAAAAAAAAAAAAAATTATTTTCTTTCCTCATTTTCAAAAACAAATGAGAGCTGTAAAATACTCACCATGCCTCTCAGCAAATAGCTTGGGGTGTCTACTTTCCAAAATTGGGTCATTTGGGAGGGTTTTGTGCTATTTTGGCATTTTATGACCTTCGAAACTGTGATAGGTAGTGAGGAGTGAAATCAAAAATTTGCGCCCTTAGAAATCCTGAAGGCGGTGCTTGGTTTTCGGGGTCCCGTACGCGGCTAGGCTCCCAAAAAGTCCCACACATGTGGTATTCCCGTACTCAGGAGAAGCAGCAAAATGTTTTTTGGGATGCAATTCCACATATAACCATGGCATGTGTGAGCAATATATCATTTAGTGACAACTTTTTGTAATTTTTTTTTTTTTGTCATTATTCAATCACTTGAGACAAAAAAAAATATTCAATGGGCTCAACATGCCTCTCAGCAATTTCCTTGGGATGTCTACTTTCCAAAATGGGGTCATTTGGGGGGGTTTTGTACTGCCCTGTCATTTTAGCACCTCAAGAAATTAGATAGGCAGTCATAAATTAAAAGCTGTGTAAATTCCAGAAAATGTACCCTAGTTTGTAGACGCTATAACTTTTGCGCAAACCAATAAATATACGCTTATTGACATTTTTTTTACTAAAGACATGTGGCTAAATACATTTTGGCCTAAATGTATGACTAAAATTGAGTTTATTCGATTTTTCTTATAACAAAAAGTAGAAAATATCATTTTTTTTCAAAATTTTCAGTCTTTTTCCGTTTACATCGCAAAAAAAAAAAATCGCAGAGGCAATCAAATACCATTAAAAGAAAGCTCTATTTGTGGGAAGAAAAGGACGCAAATTTTGTTTGGGTACAACATTGCATGTCCGCACAAATTCCAGTTAAAACAGCGCAGTGCCAAATTCTGAAAACAGCTCTGGTCCTTTAGCTACAAAATGGTCCGGGGCTTAAGTGGTTAAGATGGATTGAGTTTGAGTGTGACAGAACGAAAAAATTTGTTTTTTTTCCATTTCATTTCGATTAGTTTTTTACATAAATTTGTCTGTTTTCGGAATTTGTTTTGTTTATTTGTATTCGAATCGATTAGAATTTTCGGAATTCAAATTCAAATAGATTTGAATAGTTTTAGAATTCGAAAAGTTTTAGAATTCAAATAGGTTTCCAATTTCCAAAGAGACTAAAATAAAATAGAATAGAAAATAAAGGATTAGAATAGGAAAAAATAGAAAATAAAAACAGAACAAAATAGGATATAAAATAAAAGAACAGAATAAAATGAAATAGAATAGAATAGAAATTAATAGAATAAGAATGTAACCATCTTCTGAAATTCAAATAGAATATAAAAGAATATGATAAAAAAAACAATAGAATGAAATAGAAATAATATAACCATTTCCCCAAATTCCAATAGAATCAATTCAAATTTGAATAGAATAGAAAATAATGGAATAGAATAGAATAGAAAATAACAGAATAGTATAGAAAAAACAACAGAATAGACTATAACCATCTTCCTACACTAATCTATTCTTTTCTATTCTATTAAAATTCCAATTGATTCTATTTTAGGAAATGGTTATATTCTTTCGATTCTATTCAATTTTTTTTTATTCTATCATTTTTCTATCTATTTTTTTCTATTCTTGTATTTTCTGTTCTACTCATTCTTTTCTTTTCTTTTCTTGCAGTGTATATATTCAAATTCAAATGTATTCTATTTGAAATTTGAATTTCAGAAGATGGTTATATTCTTTCTATTTAATTCTATTATTTTTGTATTCTATTCTATTCTATTTGTTTCTATTCAATTCTATTCTGTTCTTTTATTTTCTATTTTGTTCTATTTTACTCTATTCTATTCCTTTAATTTCTATTCTATTTTATTCTCTTTGGAAATTGGAAAACTATTCAAATTCAAAGCGTTTTGGAATTCAAGTTTGAAACTTTTTCGAATTTGAAAACTATTCGAAATTGATTAAAAAATTATTCAAATCCATTCGAATTAGATTTTTTGTTATTTCTGATTCGTTTAAATTCGGTACTATCGTAATTTGGAAATTCAAATACATTCGAATTTCCGAAAAACAAAAATTTATCTGAATTTCAATTCGGAACAAAATTAACTGCACATGTCTAAAGCCTCGTACACACGATCGGATTTTGTCCGAAGGCCGTGTGCCTGGATTTTGTCTTGCATACAAATGGCACACAATTGTCGGCCAACAAACACGAACATAGTGACGTACTAGACCTACTATGTGTTTTTTTTTTAGCTCTTTAGCGCCACCCTTCGGGCCCCTTCTGCTAATGTTGTGTTTGGTGAGCATTAATTCCGAGTATGCGTGTTTGTACTTTGGACTTTTGTCTGACGGACTTGTGCACACACGATAGGAAAATCTGACAACAGACCGTTGTTTGTGGAAAATTTTAAAGCCGGGCATCAAACATTTGTCCGTGGAAAATCCGACAACAGCGGTCGGATTTTCCACCAACAGCCTGTCATCACACGATTCCTGACGGAAAATCCAGTCGTGTGTATGAGACTTTACAGCTAGCAGAGAAAACTTCTCACACCGAAGTCAGACTACAAGAGGAGCAGGAGGGCACAGTTCTAATGATTAAGATCAGCTCAAAATTTAGGTGAGACAATAAAGCCCTGTACACACGATCGGATTTCCTATGGTTTTTAAACCGATAGATTTTTCCATCGGAAAACCGATGAAGCTGACTTCCATCAGTCTTGCCTACACACCATCAGTCTTGCCTACACACACAGTCAAAAAACCGACCGTTCCAAACGCGGTGACGTAAAACACTCCGATGAGCCAAGAAAAATTAAGTTTAATGCTTCTGAGCATGCGTCGACTTGATTCTGAGCATGCGTGGGTTTTTTAACCAATGGACTTGCCCATAGACGATCGGAATTTGCTATTGGTTTTTTATCCATCGAAAAAAAGACCGATGGGGTCCATACACGATCGGTTTGTCCGATGAAAAAAATCCATCGGACTGTTTTCATCTGTAAAACCGATCTTGTGTACGAGGCTTAAGAGAACAAAATAAACACCATAATTATATGGACAGGGCTACAGATATTGAAAGCAGCATAGGTTACCATGAAGCACATTGGTAGTAGTGAATCAATTTCAGTTAGTGGTGGATGTTAAAAGCAGCTTAGCTTACCATATAGCACATTTATAGCAATAAGCCAATTTAAGCTAGAGATGGATGTTGAAAACAGCATAGGTTACCTGTGAGGGAACAGAGAGGAGATGTTCAGATGAAGTAGTGCAGAGTTGCAATACTTAAACCAAGCAAATAGTTTATTCAAGAAGAATAATTGCCAGTGCCACTGTTCTGTTAAGTTCTCCAACCCGTCAGAAACTCCAACAGCTTAACTTCCGGTTTATTTAAAACCAGCAACCAGTAATTGGAGTTTTTGATGAATTGGTGGTTGGACACAAAACTGGCAACCGATAAGAGTCTGGTGCAGGATTTTATGAGCAGAGATTCTTACTCCGCTCCGATACTAGCCAACAACATGGCCACCTCCGAGGCGGCGACAACTTTGTCCTCGTTAGCCGCTGTGCTGTCAAAACAGCTTAGTCTTCCTGTACCGGACTCTATTCGGTTGTCGGTGCTGTGTCCAACCACCAATTCATCAAAATCTCTGATTAC
This sequence comes from Rana muscosa, assembly GCA_029206835.1. Lineage (NCBI taxonomy): Eukaryota > Metazoa > Chordata > Amphibia > Anura > Ranidae > Rana > Rana muscosa. The sequence continues at coordinate 526,503,024 of CM055118.1, read as the reverse complement.
TAAGGTTTTAAATAAACCGGAAAATATGTGGTTGGAGTTTCTGATGGGTTGGAGATATTGAAAGAACACCACCCCAGCCTGTGCTGCCCCATCCTGAATTAATTGATTAATTAATTGATGATTTAGCAACACTCTGAAAACTGATGTCCGGACACTTACCAACTGAACTGGTTTGCAGCAGGGTCCATTGTAGTTTATTTTATATATTGAAACCCCTTATGCAATGTATATCAGTGTACTTAATTTTTAACTTGTACCACTTAACTTAACTGCAAGATTCTCATCTATGCAAGCAGTTAAGGTCTGTCCATAGATGCAGCTTTTGCTGGGTTATTCTGTGGACTCATATTTATATGGGTGAAAGATAGGGGAAACATGAATCCCTAAAAAAATGGCAAAACAAAAAGGATTCTTCAGAATCTGGACTTTTGAGGTGCCAGTTATCGACATACACATAATAAAAAAATTACACATTTTTATTGATATTCAAATTTTTTATAAAACCCTCACAGGTTTAAAAGATTAAAAACATGTAGATGCAAGATGTATCAAATACAGGACATACGGTATCTCACAAAAGTGAGTACACCCCTCACATTTTTGTAAATATTTTACTATATCTTTTCATGTGACAACACTGTAGAAATGACACTTTGCTACAATGTAAAGTAGTGAGCGCACAGCTTGTATAACAGTCTAAATTTGCTGTCCCCTCAAAATAACTCAACATACAGCCATTGATGTCTAAACCACTGGCAACAAAAGTGAGTACACCCCTAAGTGAATATGTCCAAATTGGGCCCAAAGTGTCAATATTTTGTGTGGCCACCATTATTTTCCAGCACTGCCTTATCCCTCTTGGGCATGGAGTTTACCAGAGCTTCACAGGTTGTCACTGGAGTCCTCTTCCACTCCTCCATGATGACATCACAGAGCTGGTGGATGTTAGAGACCTTGCGCTCCTTCACCTTCTGTTTGAGGATGCCCCACAGATGCTCAATAGGGTTTAGGTCTGGAGACATGCTTGGCCAGTCCATCACCTTTACCCTCAGCTTTTTTAACAAGGCAGTGGTCATCTTGGAGGTGTGTTTGGGGTCGTTATCATGTTGGAATTCTGCCCTGCGGCCCAGTTTCTGAAGGGAGGGGATCATGCTCTGCTTCAGTATGTCACAGTACATGTTGGCATTCATGGTTCCCTCAATGAACTGTAGCTCCCCAGTGCTGGTAGCACTCATGCAGCCCCAGACCATGACACTCCCACCACCATGCTTGGCTGTAGGCAAGACACACTTGTCTTTGTACTCCTCACCTGGTTTCTGCCACATGCGTCTGACACCATCTGAACCAAATAAGTTTATCTTGGTCTCATCAGACCACGGGACATGGTTCCAGTAATCCATGTCCTTAGTCTGTTTGTCGCCAGCAAACTGGTTGCAGGCTTTCTTGTGCATCATCCTTAGAAGAGGCTTCCTTCTGGGACGACAGCCATGCAGACCAATTTGATGCAGTGTGCAGCGTATGGTCTGAGCACTGACAGGCTGACCCCTCACCCCTTCAACCTCTGCAGCAATGCTGGCAGCACTCATACGTCTATTTCCCAAAGACAACCTCTGGATATGACGCTGAGCACGTGTACTCAACTTCTTTGGCAGACCATGGCGAGGCCTGTTCTGAGTGGAACCTGAGTTAAACCACTGTATGGTCTTGGCCACCATGATGCAGCTCAGCTTCCGGGTCCCGGTAATCTTTTTATAGCCTTTATGTAGAGCAACATTTTTTTTTTCAGATCCTCAGAGAGTTCTTTGCCATGAGGTGCCATGTTGAACTTCCAGTGTCCAGTATGAGAGAGTGAGAGCAATAACACCAAATTTATCACACCTGCTCCCCATTCACACCTGAGACCTTGTAACACTAATGAGTCACATGACACCGGGGAGGGAAAATGGCTAATTGGGCCCAATTTGGATATTTTCACTTAGGGGTCTACTCACTTTTGTTGCCAGCGGTTTAGACATTGATGGCTGTGTGTTGAGTTATTTTGAGGGGACAGCAGATTTACACTGTTATACAAGCTGTACACTCACGACTTTACATTGTAGCAAAGTATAATTTCTTCAGTGTTCTCACATGAAAAGATATAATAAAATATTTACAAAGATGGGAGGGGTGTAATCACTTTTGCGAGATACTGCACTTAGAATAATGTAAACTTTTATGTATGTCCACTGAGGTGACCAAGAGTACACATCTGGACATATTTCACCTTTATTTGGCTTCATCAGGAGATTTTCCTCTACATTGCATAAGCTGTATTATAACATGACAAACAACTAATATTGAGTCAAATGCGCATGAATGTAATACCACAAAAATTGTACTGAAAGGCATCTCACTGCCAACAAGTTCATTCAATATGCACAATTATGAAGGAATTTTGGATTAGTGCTCTATCTATTGATAGTTGAGATCAAGCCGCTACAGCCTGCCATACATTGCTGCTGTCATCCCTTTGAAAGAATTTACAAATAAAAATAATAATACTGCGCCAACCCTATATAATGAAGGAAAGCAGCATAACACAAAAATCAGACAGGATATAAGAAATGCATATAAAATAAAGTGTGGCGCTGTGAAAGAAGTAGTGTACGTTTCCAGTGTTCATTGCAATCCACATTCACTTCTGTGCAATAGGAAAGATGTGCTGGTAGTATCATACACCAAGATGGGATTGATCCAGACACAGAAAAAAAGGACCATAAGGGTAACACATCGAGCTCATCAGATTATATTGACCCCTTGTTTTATAGCGCTCTATCTATCCTGCCCTGGTTGGGTGCAGCTCTGCCCTTATTTGAATAGTCTCCTTGTCAATCCCCCAAGTTGGTGTGGGACTCAGAATTGTTTTCAGCAAGTGACATACATTAAGAAGAGAGAGAGGGCTCCGTGTCTGCACCACTTAAGGGAGAAACATAAAAGGGCATCAAGGAAACCACACAGTGCAAAACAGGGAAACAATCCTATTTACACTGAGTGCCCTAAGGATGAAATAAGGTTGCCTATCGCAAAGGGGGAACACAGCATAGGTTGAAAAGGTCCAGGAAAAGAGTGCAAGGGGGAAGAGTCATGACACACGTGGGGCATTGAATGGGGCACAAGGCCCAGACAGTAGAGTCCACCATGGGCAGAGACACGTAAGTATCCAACCCCACATCATGACCAACTGACCCACAATATGCCTCCTAGCATCCTGGAGTATATTCAGTTACTAGAATGTTCTATTCAAAAATTGAGGTACACCTGGCCAGAATTCTCCCAATGCCCTTCCGGCATCCAGTCTTTGGTTCACTCATCAGACTTACCTTCAGTCCACATGACTAATGCAGCATTTTTCTTTTATAGACTTGAGCATCCTATCCACATGCATGATTGTGGCTGAGCATACTCAGCTGCCCTGTGAAACATGTACCAAAACAATAAGTTGCCAAAAAGTCGGTTTGCTAAGAAGCAGCAACTTTAATAACTCTTAAAGTGGTTGTAAACCCTCAGGGACAACTTACACCTACAGGTGAGCCTAGATTAAGGCTTACCTGTAGGTGCTTGCAATATCTCCCAGACCTACACGATCTGGGAGATATTTGCAATTTCCCCTGAGCGCCGCCTTCAATGGCGCATGCGCCATCTTGAAAGGGCACGCTATGCCGTTTCAAGCTGGGGTAATGCCGTTAAAGGCGGCTCCCGCGCACATGTGCGGGAGTGATGTCACGCGACTCCGGCCAGTCACAGAGCCAGAGTTCACGGCCCCCGGAAGAAGAGGGGTGAAGAATGGATGCTCGCTGCCAGCATGGAAGATGGTGACATCGCAGGCTTCTCCTGCAGGTAAGTGTCACATAATGGGCTACTATGCGATGCATAGGAAACATAGAGGAACATTTGCAGGGAAACATAGAGGAAGTAAAACCCATCAGGGTTTGCTTCCTCTTTAACCTCTCTATGTACATCTGTACAAAGTATACAACCTACTACAGCAAAACTGAAATTTTTTAAAGAAAAGAGTGCTGCTTAAATAGCCATTTAGTGACAACTCCTGGATGCTTGCTTCTGGTTGTAATCAAAGCTCTATAACAGATCCTCATCCTAGACCCCCCTTGTTATGGGGAATTGAAGGCAGGAGGTTTATCAGAATCTGGAAGTTCCCTTTAACAATAAGGAGGATGCAGATAATGCCCTTCCTATGTGAATAGAGAGTAGGGGTTCATTCACACTAGTGGTTGAGGGGCAGTAAAACCCTGTGGCTGAACCATGTTTTTACTCCCTCCAACCGTTCCCTTTAGCGGCAGAGGCAGCAACTGAAGGTATACAAACACTGCTTTGCTTCACGGCCATGGCAATAATTATATCCCCTGTCACTTTCAGCAGGCCTAGTACACACACCGAGCATGACCCATTAAAGAGAATGGGGCCATTTTGCAAGTCCTCCCAATAGTGTAAAACACACGTGGTTGTGGCATTGCATTGCAGCGTTCAAGCAGTTAAAGCAGGTGGTGAATAGGCGTTACAAAACCCTTACTGATTGTCAAATGCCAACTCACCTTGCCTGCTATTCCTTTCCAAGCTCCTTCTTGCTGTGGATTGTTAAGAACAGATAATCCAACATTAGGTTCCTGGGGGCATTCACTGAATCAATCAATGAATGAATGTAACCCTACTAAAAATGTGGCTGCTATAGATAAAGTGCTCAGCAGCAATGGTCATCTAGACTTAAAGTTTGTGTAAATTCCAACAATGCTCTATCATTTGCTCCCTTTTGTCTGTTAAAAATACTTTTTTAAAGTGTTTTGTTATATCTGTTTAATATGTGCAAAAATGACCTCTTGATCTTGCAAGGAATACATAGAGCTCATAGCATCACATGAAGCCTCCCTGTGCTGAACTGTTATCAGTTCTTTCTGTGGATAACAAAACGCTGCCCCCCTATGGTATGAATAAGAGGAAAGCAGGAGGTGGGGGTATAGTCCTAACACACTTCCGGTTCTAGGGTGACAACATTGCTCCTCTAGAGGTACAGTACAGTGAGTGAGCATTGTCATACCAAGACAGGAAGTTCTAACTGGTAGAATCACCAGATGAAAATAAAGGAGAAAATCCTGAAAACAGAAAACAAATGCAGTCTTTACATCTAAGGATTGGTAAGCTGCAATATATAACATTTTCGTTCCTGGGTTTTGGTAATCAATAAACAAAGATACAAACCCTCTCGGTAGCATTGTGCACTTAAAAACAATGTAAACTGTTTTGCAATTTATTTTTTTGATTAACTTCCATAAACTGGGCCCATAGTTCATACAGCCTTTTGTTGATCCATTTCAACTTTGGACTTGAAAAATACATACAGAAACCTACCTAAATCAAGCCTCATACTAAAGCTGGCCATACAATAATATCTGGGGGAACATACACTCACCAGCCACTTTATTAGGTACACTTTGCTAGTACCGGGTTGGACCCCCGTGTTCCATTTAGAACTGCCTTAATTCTTCATGGCATTGATTTAACAAGAAGCCTTTCTTAGCGGTTTTGGTCCAAAACGACATGATAGCATCACGATGTTTCTGTAGATTTGTCGGCTGCACATCCATGATGTGAATCTCCCCTTCCACCACATCCCAAAGGTGCTCTATTAGATTGACTGTGGAGCCCATCCGAGTGCAGTGATCTCATTGTCATGTTCAAGAAACCAGTTTGAGAGGATTTGAGCTTTGTGACATGGTGCATTATCCTGCTGAAAGGAGCCATCAGAAGATGGGTACACTGTAGTCATAAAGGGATGGACATAGTCAGCAACAATACTCAGGTAGGCCATGGCATTTAACAATGCTCAATTGGTAATAAGGATCCCAAAGTGTACCAAGTAAATAACCCCCACACCAATACACCACCACCAGCCTGAACCATGATCCATGTTTATGCCAAATTCTGACCCTACCATCTGAATGTCGCAGCTGAAAGCGAAACTCATCAGACCAGGCAATGTTTTTCCAATCTTCTATTGTCCAATTTTGGTAAACCTGTGTGAATTTTAGCCTCATCCTGATCTTAGCTCATAGGAGTGGCACTCGGTGTGGTCTTCTGCTGCTGTCCCCATCTGCTCCAGGCTGGGTTCACACTATCCTCACAGCAGGGGTCTGGTGCATCTCCATTCACCATTTTAGGTCCGATTTCAGCCCAAATTTTGGGCTGAATTCTGACCTGAAATGGACCAAAAGACGCACAGGGCTCCTGTGCAAACTCGCACCGGAGCCGCAGAGTAGATATGTGAACGGGCTCCATAGAGAGCCGTTCAAAATATACTGCTATTGCGAATTGGATGAGGGGAACCAGCATCCAATTAGCAATAATGTGATCCCAGCCTCAAAGTTCGATGTGATGTGCATTCAGAGATGGTATTCTGCATACCTTGGTTGTAACGAGTGGTTATTTGAGTTACTGTTGCCTTTCTATCATGTCAAACCAGTCTGCCCATTCTCCTCTGACCTCTGACATCCACAAGGCATTTTCCTTCACACAACATCCGCTCACTGGATATTTTCTCTTTTTCGGACCATTCCCTGTAAACCCTAGAGATGGATGTGCATGAAAATCCCAGTAGATCAGCAATTTTTGAAATAATCAGACCAGTCCGTTTGGCACCAACAACCATGCCACATTCAAAGTACTTTAAATCGCCTTTCTTCCCCATTCTGATGCTCAGTTTGAACTTCAGCAAGTCGTCTTCACCACATCTAGATACCTAAATGCATTGAGTTGCTGCCATGTGATTCGATGAGTAGCAATTTGTTTTACCATACAATTGAACAGGTGTACTTAATAAAGTGGTCGGTGCAGTAGTGTATTTAGATTTTGTGCTGCCCTAGGCCTGACTAAACTCGTGCACCCCCTAATTTAAATATGACCCACCCCTTCCTGTCAAGGCCACACCCCTTTCTGATTAAGACCTGCACTGAAATTTTTCGAGTGGGGACACTAGGTCTGAGGGCCTGGGGGGGAGGGTAGGAGAATGATTCCCTTAATTTGCAAAGATTTCCTCTCACTTCATGCTTGGCTATGGGACAGGAAGTGAAGGGAAATATCTGCAATGGGACAGGGATGGTAAAAAATAAACTGACAGGGGCTATAACCTTCCCTTACTCTATCCAGAATGAAAAAAAAAAGTGTTGCCTATAGTTCTACTTTAAGCACACATTTCTGATAATTTTATGGAGAGAACTAAGAAGATATAACCATGCCAATGGTGCAGCAGAAAACATATAGCACAGTGAGGAAGGTTTGTGGTCCAGGATGATAGGACAGTTAAAATTAGAAGCAGCGCCCCCCCCCCACACACACACACAAACACACACAGTTGCGGAATGCCGACCGCCCGCATACCGGAAGCAGTGCGGCCGCTTTATTTGCCTCTCAGCCCAGTCCACCCCATAAGACTGGTGCTACACTAACAGTGTAGCGCAAGCCGGCAGGGACTCTATCCATGCTGCCCCCCTGCAAAGTGCTGCCCTAGGCCTGGGCCTTGTTGGCCTAGGCCAGGATACAGCGTTGGGTCGGTGAGTGTAAGTTCTATCCAGATATAGCAAATTTTTGGTACAGAGAGTACTCAAGCGCTTCAGGCAGGAAATAAATGAAGATATATTTCACCGCTGACTGAGAACTATCATAATCAACAACTTTGAAGTTTCTTAGCAATCGAAAGCTCCAGATATTTTCACCAATCGCTTTACCTGTACTAACCTTTTCTTCATAAAAAAAGTGTCACTTACTGTCAATGTGGTCATAGAAGAAGATATTTTCAAGTTCTGAAAGCATATTGACATCAGTCTAAGTTTGTATTTCTTGGGCCAGAACAGTATAATGTAGAAACCAGTGCATGTCAGAGCCCAAGCTTGAGGTGGCGTTTTCGCTTTTGCAACATATCTAATCTATGAGAGGGATAAGGATATTCTACATCTTACGATAGGACCCATAATAAAGTGGTTTCCTGCTTTTCTTGTTGTTGAGGTTATTACTTGAGTTTCATTTGAACATATCAGTCTCATGGCTCATATAAATGTGCTTTGTGGTTTGAAATGCAATCTAATGTCAGCTGCTTTTTACCCAATATAGAGAGCATCACATTTACCATCTTGTACAAATGTCCTTTGCAATCTGCTCCTTAAAAGAAACTTCTTCATTCATGCTCTATAACCTCTAACCTCCTTTACCTTTCTAGTGACATCTGTCAGCCAGTGTTGATGTACATTTGGGATTCTGGACATACTAATGTATTTGGAGCTGTGACTAGTTCCTTGACCCCATCAAGTCCTCATTTTAGCATCCGTGCCTCTTACCCATTAGATCAAAACTTATGTTTTGTGAATAAGTGCCTGTGTGCCAAAATGTTTTTCCTATTCTTGTATGCGTCAGAATGAGGTTACAGTTCCATCCAATCATCTACAATTTTGAGACAAACAAGTTGGAAATGTTTACTACTGTGTGTATTATTTACTGTCTGAATCTAAGTATGGCATTTGGGCAAAGACAATATGCTTGAGCACTTTGTTGCTGTTCTTATTCATGTAAACTCTTCTTTTTATAAAATACCATATATATAATTAGAACAGTTGTTTATTCCCACCAGAATGAGTCTGCAAGCAGAATACATTTTTTGTTTACTGCTGGAATGGGATCTACTTACAAATTTGCTGTAGGCATTAACTCTACATTGTACTTTTACTGTTAGAGCTGCATTGTATACTTGCCTGCAGGTACCGTATATACTCGAGTATAAGCCGAGATTTTCAGCCCTTTTTTTTGGGCTGAAAGTCCCCCCCTCGGCTTATACTCGAGTCAGCGAAATTTTACATCTGTGATTGGCGGAACACCCAACACAGTGTCTGCTGGGAAACTGAGGATGAGAAACTGAGGATGAGAGAACGTTCGTGATAGGCGGAGAGTGTCTGCTGAGAATCGCCTATCACGGAAGGGACCAGGAAGAGACCGCGGGATTTGAACGATGGAAGCCGCAGCCTCAACTTTTTTTCAGGTACTATTTACAATGTAAAATTTAAACAGTGAGGCAGTAGTGTATTTAGGTTTTGTGCTGCCCTAGGCCTGACTAAACTTGTGCACCCCCTAATTTAAATATGACAGACCCCTTCCTGTCAAGGCCACACCCCTTTCTGTTTAAGACCCGTCCTAAAAAAAATGAGTGGGGACACTAGTTCTGAGGGGCGGGGGGGGGGGGGCAATACATTCCCTTCATTTGCATAGATTTCCTCTCACTTCCTGTTTGGCTATTGGGCAGGAAGTGAAGGGAAATCTCTGCAATGGGACAGGGATGGTAAAACATAAACTGACAGGGGCTATAACCCTCCCTTACTCTGTCCAAAATGAAAAAGAAGAGTGTTGTCTATAGTTCTACTTTAAGCACAAATTTCTGATAATTTTATGAAGAGGACTAAGAAGATATAACCATGCCAATGGTGCAGCAGAAAACATATAGCACAGTGAGGAAGGTCTGTGGTCCAGGATGATAGGACAGTCAAAATTAGAAGCAGCGCCCCACCCACAGTTGCAGAATGTAGGCCGCCCGCATACCGGAAGCAGTGTGGCCGCTTTATGGGGGCGCTAGACTAATTTGCCTCTCAGCCCATTCCACCCATCAGACTGGTGCTACACTAACAGTGTAGCGCAAGTCGGCGGGGACTCTTTCCATGCTGCCCCCCTGCAAAGTGCTGCCCTAGGCCTGGGCCTTGTTGGCCTAGGCCAGGATACAGCGTTGCAGTGAGGATAGGAACAGTGAGGATAGGAAACAGTGAGCTAGGGAACAGTGAGGATAGGGAACAGTGAGGATAGCCATGTGTAACCATAAAATGTCCATCCACAAATGGAAGCCTCCACAACGGGATTAGAAGCAAAATCCATCAGGTGCTACAGAGTATAAAAGAGAAGAGAGGGGCCTCTAAGTGTAGCAATATGGTTACAGTTAATGGAGGTACAACATTTAGCAACTCACATGGTTGATGATTAAAAGAGGCACATCTAAGTATCTAAGTATGCAGGCATTCGGGGTAAAGCTGTCCACATAGACCATCCTCCGCACCGCTCTTACTGCTGTCAGTCTGCAATCGTGACCAGGAAGACTACACTGCAGTAGAGCAATCTGAAAGCGAGGCTTGAACCATTTGTGGAGCGCAGAGTGCAAGGGATGATGTTGATGGTGGTGAGGAGCATGGTTTATGTAGACCGCTTTACCCCAGATGTCTGCATACTTAGATGTGCCTCTTAATCATCAACCATGTGAGTTACTTAATGTTCTACTTGAAACCACATTGTGTTTATTAAATGTAACCACATTGCTACACTTAGAGGCGACTCTCTTCTCTTTTATACTCAGTTGTGACATGATGCTACTTGTATATCAACACATCGCTTGTATATCAACTCAAAATTTATTTAACCACTTCAATACAGGGCACTTTCACCCCCTTCCTGCCCAAGCCATTTTTCAGCTTTCAGCGCTGTCACACTTTGAATGACAATTGCGAAGTCATGATACACTGTACCCAAATGAAATCTTTATCCTTTTTTCCCCACAAGAGCTTTCTTTTGGTGGTATTTGATCACCTCTGTGGTTTTTATTTCTTGCACTATAAACAAAAGAAGAGGGACAAGTTTGAAAAAAACACAATATTTTTTACTTTTTGCCATAATAAATATAAAAAAAAAATTTTTAAACAATTTTTTTCCTCAGTTTAGGCCGATACGTATTCTTCTACATATTTTTGGTAAAATAAATCGCAATAAGCATATATTGATTGGTTTGCGCAAAAGTTATAGTAGCTACAAAAAAGAGGATAGATTTATAGCATTTTTTATTATTTATTTATTTTTACTAGTAATGGCGGCGATCAGCAATTTTTATCGTGACTGCGATAATGCGGTGGACACATCGAACACTTTTGACACATTTTTGGGACCATTCACATTTATACAGCGGTCTATAAAAACTCCCCCTAGTGGCTTGGGAAGGCGCAACGTCATATGACGTCCGCCCAGAACAATAGGGTCTTCCTCCCGCCGTCATTTGACGGCGGGCGGTGGACAAGTGGTTAAAAACTTTGCTTGTCTTGCAAAACGCTCTTAAACCAAGTTACTCTCAAACCAAGGTTTTACTGTACTTACTGGAAAATTATTTCTGTGTTACTGCTAATTTCAAATGGCTAAGCAGATATCACGAATCAGTGGAAAAAGACAAATTTGGCCTTAAACTAGCCATGGACAGATAGGGAGACATGAGCCCATGGCCCAAAGAGTCTTCAGCAGTCACTACATAAATATTCACACTCAAATGGCCATGTATGAAGGAAGGTTTGCAGATAGCCCTCACACCAGCTCCTCCTAGCTGCAAATTGTGGAAGACTGATCAGACTGATGCAGAGGATGTTGGTACCAACAAGACTGATGCTTGGCACAAAATCATCCAGGTTGATTGACAACAATCTTATACCTACTAGTGAGGTTTTGTAAGCGCAGTAGCCCACAGAAACCAAACATGAAGAATTTGCCCATTCTTGAACAATCTTTTCTCTTTCTAAACGTTACATGAATACTGCACAGTCATAGAGCATGACCCTTCCAAGCATCACATTAAAGAAAAGCCCCAGTACAATAACAAAATCTAATTATCATTAAACCATAATCAAGAAAATATTTAATTTTAATGAAAAATCAGTTCTCCTAATGTGGTGAAAAAAAAAACTTCAGGTGACAAGGTGGGAATTGGAAAAAAGAAATTACAGCCCTATTGTCTATAACATTAAAGTGTCACTAAACCCAGACCCTGCATTCACTATATCTGGTCTCCAGCAGTTCACAAAACATGGAAATGCAATTATTTTAGTAATTATAAACTGCTAAATACCTTTTCTCATCAGCAGTATATCGCAGTCTTGTGACTTTTATCACTGGTTAAAGCTTGTAGGAGGAGTTTTTTATTCTCCTTTCTATGTCCTATAAGGCTGCATGACCCCTGACCCTCTGTCTGGATGGTGGTGATTGGCCCTGCGCTGATCACATGCACCCTCTCGAAAAAAAAAAAACTCTCTAGCAATATACACAAAACTGAGCAGGCGCAGCATGCCTTCTAGGGCTCTGTGCTATCAGCAGATGGATTGGGGACAGTAAAAGAAGGGGAGGATCCGAGAAGACCGGATCAAACAGCCTTTTTACACAATGCAGAAGATTAACCCCTCAGGTTCCACAGTGAGTATGACAAGCATGCTTTTACTGCATATACAGATTGATTTTACTGTTGTGGGTTTAGTAACACTTTAAATCAAACAAACCACATCTTGACATACCTACAGTCAGGATTCAGCAATGACAAAATAGACCCAACAGGATACAGCGTTGAGCTGGGCAGATCTATATAATTCTGACCAACATACACCTGTGCCACATGATTGGAAGGGCGAGGCATCCATACTTTTTATGGCCAAGCAAAACTACGTTTTTAACATAAGCAGCCATGTCTATGTCAATAATATAGGCAGGCCAATCAATTTCACCCCAAAGCTGTCATCATTAAAATTCTGAGCAGAATTAAGGGTACGTAGAAGGGAATCTTCGAAACTGTAAGTGGTATATTTATTTTTTAAAGATCAACTCTGACCACAATATACAACAAAATACTCTTCCAGTGGGCCCTCCCCTGTAGGTGGATTAAAAGCTCATTATGTCTAGAGGAATAAGGAGAAATACTTAATGCTTTTTCTACTTACAAAAAGGTGTCCTCCAGCTATGTGGCCAGTTCCCCATAGCCTTTTTCTAAGTCGCTCATGGCATTAGTTGCACATTCTTCCCCCACCACATACAAAGCCAGGTTAATAGTTTGAGTGTGTACATGATGATGCCTTGGGAATGCCCATAGGCCAGAGCTTCAGAGAGAAGAGAGCAACATTGGAGTCAGCTAGAGCAGAGGATAGGATAAGTATTAATGCTTGTTCTTCTCCCACCTAGGCATTATGAGCATTTATCACTTGCAGTATAGAGGGCCCCACTGAAAGGAAAGATTTGTCTTTCTAATTCTTTGAGTTAGGCTTTATTTTTAGTAATTTTTCTAGTCTTTAATGATGTTTGAAATTTTACTTTAACATGTAAAATATGATTATAAGCATAAAAAGGATCTATCTATATATTTATCTTAGTTAAAATCCTTGCCAGTTTATTTTTATGTGTCTCATTCCAGAGATGCAACAGGAAGTGAGAGGAAATCTCTCAATAGTTAGTAGAACAGTTGCCACCAGAAAAAGTGTCCCTAAGTGTTCTCTCACCTGTCTTGTGACAACTGTAAAATTGTAAATTTTAAAACTGTAACATTTTGAATTTCCTATAACTTTCTGTCTCGTGACATTAACTAAGAGGGCAAAAAGTGAGAGTGAATCTACACAGTGGAGACACAGAAAGCAATAAACACCTGACACGGGCTCTTACCTATCCACACAAACATTAATGGCTCAACTTAGATTTTTTTTTCCAATTGCTATAAATATTAAAGTGGTTGTAAAGGTTCGCTTTTTATTTTTTTTAAATAACAAACATATCATACTTACCTCCACTGTGCAGTTCGTTTTGCACAGAGTGGCCCCAATCCTCCTGTTCTTGGGTCCCACCGTAGCTCTCTCGGCTCCTCCCCACTTCAGATAACCCTCTCTGGGAAGTGCTCCCATTGTGGGCGCGCTCCCGAGTCCTGCATTCGGCGTCCATAGCCGCCAATTGCAGGACTCGGCCCCGCCCCCTGGCGCCAGCGTCATTTGATTGACAGCAGCGTGAGCCAATGGATGCGCTGCTATCAGTCTATCCAATGAAGAGCCGAGATGCCCGGGCAACGATCACGGCGCAGGACTTTCCAGGGCTCAGGTAGGTAAAACGGGGGGCTGGGGGACGGTAATCGTCAGATTTTTTTTCACCTTAATGCATAGGCTGCAATAAGGTGAAAAAATATGAACCTTTACAACCCCTTTGAGACTGTTACCAATAATAGGCATAACTCTTAATTCTTTTACAGCCAGAATTAAAAACCATGTTTAATTTTTGGGTGCAAAATTCATTTTCTTCACATTTTCTTATTGTTTTTGTCAGTGTCATACAACTGTCCTACTAAGCACTATAGTTGAAGCATGTGTCAAAGTTCCAATCATTGTACACCCTAAGAATTTACAAATAAAGCCTTGTGGCTGAATTTTCCTCTATTTTATTTATATAATGCATATACTTTATATATCTGATATAATGCTTTTTTTTTGTCTTATGCTTATGTAACAGGATGCCCATTTACTCACTATTCTCAGATGCAGATACAGACCAGATACAGACAAGATACAGATATATAAATGAGTAAACAGTTATATAAGCTCCATTTTTTTACCATTAGAATTATGCATTATTTAAAAATATATTATTACCTATTAGAATACATGTAGAGGAGAACTCGACTTTACAACCTGGCCCACAGAGGCAGCACAAAGGGGAATCTCACATTGAGCGGGATGTATAAAAACACTTTGTGAGTGGACTGTCACCTATTCTAGTCATGTCTTGTAACTCCTTTTTCCACAACTCCCTTGATTTCTGGACACAAACATTTCCCCAGTGAACTCTGCGCTAATATTATGTCTCTGTATACACACCTAACATACTAATACATACACTGGTGCAACAATATAAAGTATGGTACTTATGTTCTACTAATATAAATAAATACCAACATGCATATTAGTGCAGCACAATAAAGTGCTATAGGCCTTGAAGTCCATTGGATGTAATGTGTGGGGCAGATTCAAAGTGATGTCACTACATACATAAAAGGAGGTGAATGTGTACTTGAGAAAACAGCTACAGTGGCGTTCATACCTGATTGAGGTGTAGAAAGGTCCAGTACACTTAAAGGGGTTGTAAAGGTTTGTTTTTTATTTTCTAAATAGGTTCAAAGCTAGTGCATTGTTGGTTCACTTACCTTTTCCTTCGATTTCCCTTCTAAATTTTTTTTTTCTTTGTCTGAATTTCTCACTTCCTGTTCCTCCTCAGTAAGCTGTTCAGTAAGCTGTTCTGGCTGACTACACACCACTCGGATGATGGGGGCAAGCTTACTGAGGAGGAACAGGAAGTGAGAAATTCAGACAAAGAAAAATAATATTTAAAAGGGAAATTGAAGGAAAAGGTAAGTGAACCAACAATGCACTAGCTTAAAGGAACCTATTTAGAAAATAAAAAACAAACCTTTACAACCCCTTTAATTAACCATCATAAATTGGTAAGTTAGTCCTCAAATTACAAAAATTTCTTGCCTGGGAGTTCTTATAGTACGTTGTATAAAGATATCATGACCGGGAGCCAGGCTACCTCCACTTCTCTTAAAGTCCCTAACCAGTAAAGGTGGAGGGATATAATAGCCAAACGCCATTGTTTGAAACCTGACTTGTATCTTCTGACAAATCCAAGAATTCTCCAGAAGTACAGGTATGCCCTGGCAGAGATTATATACTGAGGAACTCACAAGTGCACCAATCAAAAAGGGGAGCCTTCTTAATACCTTGATTATACTATATTTTATGTTTTAGTTATGTGACATTTACATTTCTATTTTATTTACTGACATTTTCTCAGCTCTGTTTCAACCTCTGCTCCTCCTTTAATGTTTATCCTTTTAATTAGCAGATGTCTATAAGTCAAAAGCAGAACACCGATATACAGTACATTCTCTTACATAAGATTATCATATCATGCTATTAAACTATTTTGTTGACATCACAATGTCACCTCCATAGATTTTCTAAAATGTTTTTTGGCCTCATCTTCTACATGAACAGATCATTGTCTCAATGGATTTGTACCTTGACATAATTTCACCATTATCTTGACATCAAACTCTGCCTTCCATGATATTATGTTGACATTACATGCTGTCTTGAATTCCTCTCTAAGGACTTATTTTTTTAACATTGTTTTTGACATTTTGTTTTCTGACAAAATTATCACTCAAAATATGGCATTGTATTTTTTCACTTTAATGTCCAAAGACTAGCCTATGATGACAAATCCTACTATTAGCAACTATTTTAATTTGCAAATTTCTACTAATATATGTTATACTTATAATATGATCGCATAAACCACTGGTTTCGATTTTAACATTTTATATTATAAAATAAAAATCTGGGTACATTGAAAAATACATGCAAGGTTTTAAATGTAATTATAACCAAATAGATGTTTCTCTAAAAAAGTCCTGTTTCCCCACCAAACCGAGTGACATTATTTTATTTGGTTATAAAACATTTTTAATGACTCTCCCTCTTCACAATACAAACATGATTCTCATTAAAATGAGTCTGGGGCTTTTAAGGGGAGATCCTGAGGCCAGAGTAAAAATCCAAGTCAGAGGTCATGCCCTTGAGTATTGATCGGGTCTCTGTAATTTTCACAGCTTGCTGAGGCTTGTTCTTCCAACCTGCTGGTGTACATTAGAGCAGAAATCCATAACACAGCCATGTTCATCCAAGCACAGGAAGAAACTAAATTAAATGTTAAAAAACAATCTGAGGATGGAGTTGGGCACAATTCATCATGATCCAAGATGTCAGGTAGGTAGGATGACCAGTAGTTCTTCAGCCAGTAGAGCCCATATATAATATGGAAAGACCACAACGTCTCATTTGTCAGGTACTGAGTGTTATGTCCTGAAACCATTAAACAATGATTCAGCCATGTTGAGCTAGATGCCACAGGCCCATCTAAGATATAGTCAATTACAGCAGTGCACAGTGTGTGTGAGTGTATCTACTGTCTATCTATCTATCTATCTATCTATCTATCTATCTATCTATCTATCTATCTATCCATCTATCCATCCATCCATCTAACTATCTATTTATCTCTAGCCTTTTCTACATGTGGCTTGTGTATCTGATAAATCTTCAGTGGGGGCACCCAGAATCACATATTCACCTGGGGCACCATCTTTAGTCCTCTGTACTCCTTAGTCAGCATTAAAGGCATAGTCAACCCTTTGTAATAAATGCACTCACATTATTAAAATAAAAAAATGTACATTTATTAGATTTTTGCATTGGAGCCTGCAGAGCATTTCAACTGCAATTAGTGCATCACAGGGGCAAGGCATAATCTCCTGCAGACTGTTCCCCCCAGCCCCAGGCCCATATAATGTACAGACCTTCAGTTAAGGGGATGGAAAAAAGTAAACATGGACTAAAAGTGTGGTTGATGACTTGTGCGTGATTGAGATCTAGTGGTTCCTTTGCTGCAATGGTCTTTCCATACACAGATCATTGTGAATGCATCTGTATATGGATGCTATGCCACAATATACAGTATCTATGAAGGAGCAATGGTTGCCACCGAGGTTGGACTTCATGAACGCATATCTTTGTTCATCACCATTATGTAGGGGTTGATGGGATTAGTAATGAACAAAAGAAGGATCACATTGTTTTTGTTGTCTAATCAGCTAACAGGAAGTGGCAAGAACACTGCATTTCTGCTAAAGCCCCGTACATATGGGCAGAATGTCGGGAGACATTTGTCGGTTCAAAAAAAACCTCTGACATTCTGCCTGTGTGTATGACGTGCATGCTGAAAAACCAGCAGCCGACTGACTCCCGATCAGCGCTCTCAGCCAATAGCAGAGAGCGCTGATTGGAGTGTTCTGGCCGGGGGCTTTCACCCTGTCAGAACACAACAGCTCAGCGGGGGAGATCGCTGGATTAACCTTGCATGGTTAGAACAAAGCTGCAATATGTAATGTTTTTTTGGCATTTATTTAGGCTTTAAACATGGCGTTAAGTGTTCCATTGGCCGAAGTTATACATACTGCACATTGCTCAGTTTTAAAGTAGTGCTAAAGGCAAAGTCAAGAATGGCGTATATTAAGCAGCCTGTCATTTACATTAACACACTTGCTGTTATTTTTCAACTTCCATTACCGGACCAAGCTGTGCATTAAAAGTGGATTTTTGGAGATTGAGACAAACAATTTAACACTGACAGTGGTGCTCACAATGATCAGATTGTATTCATTTATGTAAAATCTTTATCCCAAATGAAAAAAACACTGTTTCTACAACTGCTTAAAAAGTGTTAGGTGGAGTTTGGCTTTAATTTGCTACTTACTAAGGTAAAATCCTCTAAATCTACTAGTCCATCTAACGCTTACCCTCTGCAGACAGTGCTGTTGGTCAAAAGTTGTCTCCATTGCTCCTCCATAGAGAGAAGAGCCACCCTAAGACAGTAAGTGTGCTACTGACCTTATTACCATGTGAATGTAAAGAAAAAAAGCTTAAAACAGAAAGAGAATGCAACTACAACATCCAAGGACTGAAAATTGCAATATATCATTTTTTTCTTTTTGGGTTTAGATACCCTTCACTGACACCCAATAATAACTAGTAAGAAGACACAGTGGGTTGTACACATCAGCAAGTATTGCTTCACAAAGTATGAGTAGTAATGTTTTTTATAATTCATATTTCTCATCTTTTCCAATTTCCACCAGTGCTTTCAGGATGGTGACTCCTGTTACATGAAATAGGAAATAAAGAATTTGAGGGGTAACCCAGAAGCTGAATTCCCAAATGCTTTTGTTCCTAGCACCAATTTGTTAAGATGACAATACTGGTTCAGATAAAGTGAAATTACTCTGGTATAATTGTATTGCACTAATAGGCATGAGCACAACTGCCCTGTTTGCTTTGCTGCAAATTTAGTTGGACTTCACCATTTCTGCAAACATTTTGGGGATTTTAGTTTTAAGGCTTTTAAAGGGTTTAAAATAGCTCACGAGCATCATCTGTTTCTGTTCCAATTATACTTCTTTTTTTTTTATGGAGTGGTGTATTGTTGATTGAGGAGCTTTAGCTTCTAGGGGTGAAAATTTTATTGTAGTGTTTTATTGTCTCTTCTTGGAGTATTTTACTATTATTTGCTTGTTCTTAACGAGTAACTCTGCGTTTGTTGCGAAAAAAGCATTCCCTTCTGGGTGATCTATGTACATTACAAGGATTTTAACAAATTTTGTTGCAGATTCCTACCTTTTGTTATTCTAAAGAAATCCCTGTGTGATTGTCTGTGTCCACGTGGGAAAGTGAATCTGATGGGAGTGGTGTCATAATTATCAATCAGCTGCTGCACCTGGAAGGCTCTAATGAGGAAAATTGCAGGGCCTGCATCCCTTTAGCCATGATTTCCTATTGACAGTATTTCACCAAAAGTGACATTTTTGTTGCAGGGGATGCCTGGGAAAATCAGTGAGCCAATCAGACAAGCAGGAAATGATTTTTCTGGGGGGCGTTCTATACACATTATGTGTACAGAACGCCTCCAGGTAGCCATATTGCATTTTACAGAAAATTGTAGCACTGCAGACTGAATATGAAAGGTCATTTTTTAATAACATTCAATTATAATATGACTTATAATATGACTTAATATGAATACAATATAATATTGTTTTTTATTTGCTATTTTTTTTTACACAAAAGTGGAGCTACCCTTTAACGTGTAACAGTAAAATACATCTTGAAAATATTGTCTGTGGACTCTTTTTTATCAAAGAGTAAACACAAGTGATTGAATAAATTCTGAAATGGGATATAAGGATGCAGTGATGACTAGAGATGAGCAGACTGGACATTTGCTAAACCCAGTGGGAAGTCTTTGAACCCAGAACATAGCACTCAAACCTCATGGAAGTCAATGGGAGCTGAATTTAGTTTTTCTTTTCTGGCCTATGTCAAGCCCAGTATGCACATTTTTGGTGAAAAATTGCATGGTTTACTGGACACCAGCCTGGAGGACATGTACTACCTCTAAAAAAAATAAAAAATATAATTCAGCGGGCACAAGACTTTTAGGTTTGCTTGTCAATGAGAAAAATTAACATGGGGACAGTGTGCTTTGCAAGGGGGAAGGGTTTTGAGCCCCCCTCCACTCTGCAAATTACCTTCCCAGAGGCAATATGACCTGATGGGGTTCAGGAAGGAGGGGGCACATGCTTTCTGTCCCACCTTTTCCTGTCCAGTCAGGCTGCATGCCTGGATAAGGGTCTGGTATAGAATTTGGGAAAGACCCGTGCCTTTTTTTCTTTTTTGCTTCGGGTCCCCCTCAAAATCCATACTACACCCTTATTGAAAAGATAATTCCTTTAAATAACATAATTGTGGCTGTGCCTGAAACCTGCACGTGAAGCTGCACACCTGTACTCCTGCAAAAGTGACATTTGGAAAATTAAAAAAAAGCTATTGCTGTTACATGATAGTTCCTGGCCAACTTTGTAAAAAATAGCATGGGGTCCCGCTCAGAGTTCACACCAGACCCTTGACTAAATAAGGGCCTGTCATTGATTTTGAAGGGGACCCCACATTTCTTCTTTTTTTAAGGGAAAGTACACATTGTTTAAAAAAAAATATGTACTTCCCCTTTAAGAAGACAAAAATCAATGCGAGATCCCCCTCAAATGCCATTTTCAATAAGGGTGTAGTATGTATTTTGAGGGGGACCCAAAGCAAAATAGAAAAAAAGGCACCGGGTCCTTCCCAAATTCTATACCAGACCCTTATCCAGGCATGCAGCCTGGCTGGACAGGAAAAGGTGGGACAGCAAGCATGTGCCCCCTCCTTCCTGAACCCCATCAGGTCATATTGCCTCTGGGAAGGTAATTTGCAGAGTGGAGGGGGGCTCAAAACCCTTCCCCCTTGCAAAGCACACTGTCCCCATGTTAATGGGGACAAGGTCCTGTTTCCCACATCCCTGGTCCGGCGGATGTGGGGGTCTGCAATGGAGGAGCTATCAGTATTGACTTTCTTAGAATATAGGAAGAACCAAGGTATCTGCCCCCAACCTTGAATGAGTTGGGGTTCATAGCGCCTCAGTTTTCTCATTGACCAAAAAAGTATTTAGTAAATAAAAACAAAGGAAAAAAAATCCTTTATTAAAAATTTATAAATAAACAATGTCCCCTGATGTAAATCCAAAGTAAATTTACGTTGTACAGCGTAAAACATAACCCACAGTTCTCTGGTGCTGCTGGAATGTCAAAACAATGCAGAGAACTCTGGGTGTTGTAATTGACCAAATATGATCCTGACCATTTGGTCAATGACAACACGCCAGCATTTGTTTGCAGATTTTAAATGTTAATTTCTTGAGATGGGGAGGGAGAAGCCTTTGACTACATATAAAAGGCCACTAGAAGAGCATTGGGGGGAAGGAGGGGAATGTTGCATGGCCATTGTCTTAAAGAGATGAGGAAAGGCTAAATGTATTTTATTTATTTTTTAAACCGTCTCCTTATTGTGCTTGAGATTATTTTAGCAGTATTAACATTCAAATATTCAGGACAAGCTTTCACAAAGTTGCAAATAAAGGAACCAAGCCCTGCAATAAAAAATTCTGCAAATTGTGCAGCCAAATCAATCCATTAAAATATTATAGGATCATTATACCTCCAGTAATGTTGAGTACCTCTCTTTGACTCCAGTGATTGTCTAAGGCTTGCCAAACATGGATTGAAATTCGGCCAGTTCAGCACAAAGTTTTAGTAAAATGTTAAGTGAGGCTGGGTTGAACAAAAACGACTAAATTTAATGGGGATGGGGAATCATTCCCACTGAGCTATTGTATTTTGACAGTGGAGAGATTTCAAAATACACCACCTTCAAAATACACTCATTAGCAGAGAGAATATTTTCCATCATTAGACCTTGAAGAAGGGGGTGCACCCTAAAAGCTTGTCCCTGTAAATATGGATGTAAGTGCTATTAAAAAATGTATTCACAGATAGTACTCTACTTATTGCGGGAAGCTTAAATAATGATGTGCAGCATCTACTGTATTTTGAATTTCATCATGCAGTACCACACTTTTGATTCACCTAGATTTCAGCAAATGCCAAACCTGTAAATTTTGCACCAAATCTATGTTCAGCAAAATGCTGTGTATCCCCACATACTGACAGCACAGCATCCCTTCTGAAAACATTGCATTATACTAGTAATTCAGGAACACAACAATACAATTTGGGCATTACTTGGCTCTGCTAACTTTGAAGCCTCGTACACATGACCGAGTTTCTCGTCGTAAAAAACTCGTCGTTTTTTCCGACGAGATTCTTGTTAAGCTTGTCGATTTTCTCGTCAAGCTTTCCATGTGTACACACTGACATTTCCCAATTTCCTCGTTGTTCTCCGCGGTCACGTCCATCACGTACGACGGCACTATAAAGGGGAAGATCTTTTTTCTTGGCGCCACCCCTTGGGCTGCTTTTGCTGATCTCGTGTTACCGCGTGTGAAGTAAAAGTTTGGGAAGAGACGATTCGCGCTTTTCAGTCTTCGTACTTTTCAGATCGTTTTCTGCGGTTCAGTTTGTGCTTGTGGGTTCGTATCTTGACTTTCAGGGCGTCTAGGCAGGTCGTATCTGTTTTACAGTGCGTTCTTGCCTGTTCGTTTCTGTTTTTCAGTTCGTTATTCATAGGCCTTGCTGTTCTAAAGTGCGTTCTGTTCTGTACGTTCTGATAAGACGACCGTTTCCTAGCCATGTCGCCTAGACGTTCTCGTCGTCGAGTTCGTGCTGTGCGTGCGCTTGGTGTTGGTCTGCTTGTTTTGGACCAAGACCAGTCCATGAATGGTGTGAGGAGGAGTTCATGGACCAAGAATTGGTTGCTCCAGCGGGACCAATTCTGCCACATGCCTCTGCTGCGGGAGATCGTCGAGAATAATCCTGAGGACTACAGGAATTTTCTGCGGATGTCTGACCCCGTTTTTCAGGAACTGTTGGCTTTGGTGTCCCCCTATATTACCAGGAAGGACACCGTTATGCGGGAAGCCATCAGTGCTGAGCAGAGGCTCATCGCCACCTTACGGTACCTGGCGACAGGGAGAAGTCTTCAGGACTTGAAGTTCACGACAGGCATCTCCCCCCAGGCTCTGGGCCTCATAATCCCAGACACCTGTTCTGCCATTATACAAGTCCTGCAGGAGGACTATATTAGGGTAAGTTTTCTCCTTTAACATCACATTCCATGTATTTCATGTATGCTAATGTATTGTATTTCTTTCATCCTTCCCTAATTACCATGATTGTAATATGCTGAGAATGTCCCCTTTGTCCTCATGTATGCCTGAAGCTTTAGATTGCCCCTTTTTTCTCCTCCATGCATATTTCCCTTCACTAACCTTTCCAGCAGGAGCGCCTGTTGCTCCAAATGTTTGGGGGTTCAAACCCCAATTTAGGAAATAAACTTCCTCCTTTTTTGCTCTGGTGCCTATTAAACGCCCCCATTTGTTCCCTCCAATGCAGCCATTTTGTCCCCTCCAATGCAGCCATTTTGTCCCCTCCAATGCAGCCAGTTCCCCCCCAGCCCTGCACTTACCTTCTTGTGGTCAGCGCCATCCTTCTTCTGTCCTTGATGTCTTCTCCTTCCCTTGATGTTGCATCAGCCAATCATGTTACCATTAAACAGACTTGGTGAACATGATTGGCAGAGCAGCCTGTCAGTGTTTACCCAAGGAATGCCCCCCCCCCTGCGTCCCCTATTTAACTTTTCTGCAGCCAATTACATCCCTCAGGCTGTAATGTGCAAGACAATTTTCCTTACTGTTTCTGATATGCAATTTTAAGCCCATGAATGCCGCAGTTCTTCATATGTCGGTCGCTTAACAGGGGGCCATCCACCTGAATAGTGGGCGGCATAGACAATACATAGGTTAATGCAAGGCATAAACCTATGTATTGTTCTGAGTGACGGGCACAGGAGAGAGGGGGCAGTGCTCCAGCGCCCACTCTGGACGCACCGCCACTGCAATGCTATCCTGTGGCCAAACACATCTACCCCCCCTCCCCATTATAATTTATTAAAGGACCATCATAGGGGGTGATGAATATGATACATGAGCCTTCCATTATACTTATTTAAAACACCTTAATAAACGTAGACTTTGCTTCATGTTGGCCTCTAATGTATTTTCTTAGAATATACTTGTAATGTTTGATTTGTGTATTCTAATATTTTTCCATCTTGTTTGACTCCACAGCTTCCTTCCACGCCACAGGAATGGCAGACTGTGGCATCAGAGTTTGCCACGCGGTGGGACTTCCCCAACTGCGGTGGTGCTATAGACGGGAAGCACGTCCGCATCGTGCCGCCACCCCGTTCTGGGTTCTACTACTTCAATTACAAGGGGTTTCATAGCATTGTGCTGATGGCGGTGGTGTCAGCACGGTATGAATTCCTCTATGTTGATGTAGGGAAGAATGGCCGGATGTCCGATGGGGGATCCTTCATCCAGACGGAGTTTTCCCTCCGTCTCCAGAGTGACGACCTTGCATTGCCACCGGATGCAGGGAATATTGAAGGACTCCCCTTTGTTTTTTTGGCTGATGAAGCCTTCGGGCTCGGACCACATCTTATGAGGCCATTTCCTCAGAGGACCCTGACCCCAGAGAAGAGGGTGTTCAATTACCGCCTGGCCAGGGGCTGAAGAGTCGTTGAAAATGCCTTTGACATAATGGCCAGCCGGTTCCGCCTTTTTAGGACTCCCATCCACTTGGCGGACTACAAAATAAACTATGTAGTGTTATGCTGCTGTGTGCTACACAATTTTCTTTGCCGCAAATCGAATTCATATATGGCCTCAGTTTTGCCAGAGGCTGGACTTTCCCCTGATAATCCCCTGCCGGGCCTGGAATCTGCCCGTGCTGGCTTGCCCCCCCAAAATGCCCGTGAGGTTCGGGACAAATACATGGACTATTTCACGGGTAGGGGGGCAATTCCTATGCCAGGCTATGTCTAAAGATTGCTGTCTAACGATCCAAATAAAAATCTTGTTTAAACTTCTACCTTTTCTTGGTTTCCTGTCTCCTAGTTTGTCTTAGTGCATTTGTAGTGCCAAGTGTATTTTCCTTTAGTAAATACCAACCATTTCACTATGTAACCTTAAAAAATTTACCAAATAAGGTTAGAGCATATTAGAAAAAGAAGCTACACGTTGTTTGTGTTCAAATCTTTTACTATGTGCAAATTCACACACATTTTTTTTTTTTTTTACATTTTTTGTTTGCCTGGCCACAAACCGGCAATTGTTTTCTTAGGAAAATACAAAAACAACAGTTGCATTCCAAAAATTACAAAATTGGATACCTCGGAGCAATCTGAGACATTCACTTACACAAACTATATGTCTCTATGTGCCCGTCCTAATATGGGGTCCTGCCACCCCTTGCCCAGCCAAAAATTGAATATGCACACAATTGGGATTACTTTCCTATAGGGATTTTAGACTCCTGATCCCTATTGTCAACATGTGCTATCTGCCATCAGGGGTGATCAATGGACGTGTTTTGGGGGTGCAACCCCTTCCTCAGTTCACCTAGTTTAGATACGAGGAAGGGGTTGCACCCCCAAAAGACGTACATGGATATCCCCTGATGGCAGATAGCACATGTTGACACACTGTGTGCATTTAATTTTTGGCTGGTTTGATTGTCAAAAAGTTTTTTAAAAGTTGAAGAACAAACATGAGAAAAAAGGGGGTTGGGATGCCTTATTGAATTCTCCCCAAAACATCGAGAATGTCTTTAAATGTTTGATCCATCACATGTATTCTTTCTTTAATTTTGTCCAGTTCCGTGCTACATTCCATCACTTGCTGGATGAGGTGGAGGGCACTGTCAGCAGAGAAACCTGTACTATCCTTCACCCCAACATTCACATCCCCTAAAAACAAAATAAAAATGTATTATAACTCTGCAGGCCTACCTCTCTTACCTGAAGCTGTGGTGACAGATACTGACCTGTTGTGGTGACCAGTTCCACAACGTCATCCACCTCTCCTTCCTGCACTTCTCCTTCCTCCACCTTAACTTCCTCTACATCCTTCGTTTGTGGGTCTTTGGGAGTTTGGGGTTGTTGTGAAGCTGTGGGGTTCTTGTGCTCCCTGGAGTGTCCTCCTCCCAGTCTTCTCTCCCCTATGAGAATCAAACAAAAGGTAGAGTTATCACACAGAAATTCTCTATGTTAAACAAAAAAACAGGCTAAATTGCTTGGAAGTGGGGTACAAGTGTGTGTTTGGGCGGAAGTTAAAGATGAATGCATTATTTCTGACCAAGAATATGCTTAGTATTCACCTTTGTCTGTAATTTTTTAGACATGTAGGCAACACAAAAATTCTCTGAAGCACCTGTGTGGGACACCCATAAAAGGCGGGTCTGGTGGCCCACACTATAGTGCTCCAAAGTACAGATGTGGAAGCAGCTGCTGAGTGTCCTCTCCTTTACACTGACAAAAGTTTGCATTTCATTCTCTTTACAAACACATCATCTAGCCTAAAACTTTGTGCCCCAAATTTGCGAAAAAATGGCAGATGTCTAATTACTTTTGTGGCTGTAAAATAATCCGAAACAGCGGATAGTGGCCGAACAAAGTGTCTGTAACGTTACGAACGATTACTGTGCCCAACCAAGTTCAAAATATAACATTTTGGAAGGGAGTCCAATAAGAAAAAAAAACAAAAAACAGCAACATGTCAGTTTAGAAAAGGATTAATAGCATAAAAGTGTACATTTTACTTACTTTTAGCGAGCATTCTCTTAATGCTCCTTAACTGCTCTGGCTCCCTCAGTTTGAAGTCTGACCACCTCTTTCTGAGCTGCTCATTTGAGCGTTTCACCCTGAAATTCGTCTTCAGACTCTTCACGACTTTAGTGAGGATTTTGGCCTTCCTTCTATTTGGTTTGCTATACGGCCCATGCTTTGCGTCATAATCAGACTTGAGCAAGATGTCCACCATCTCCGCCATCTCCGCAAAAGACATATTCGATGCCTTGAATCTCCTCCTTGATCGTGACGTTTCCTCGGTCTCCGGGCTTGTCTCCTCCTCGTTAGTTGCGGAATTATCAGACACCTGCTGTAACTCCGCCATATCTGTCTGCGCGCCGAAAGAGAAGGGGCGGGGAAAAGATGTTAGTTAGAACGTCATGGGCGGGCGACGTGTTCGAATTTTGACGCATGCGTGGTGTGTATATAGCAAACACACATGTGACTATAGTACGTTCGGTGTGCGGAGAGAGGAGTTCAAGTGACGGACGTGCGAACGAAGGTATGTGATTTTGTGACTTGTACAAATTGTTGGCCTATACTGTTTTGAGAATGTTGTAGGATATATATGGTGACTACGATGTTAAGGAGGTTAGACTGTTTGCCTCACATTAGTTATATATTATTTCTTAAACTTGCAGATACAATATGAATGTCTTTATTAGCGACAAAGAGTTCCTGGCGAAATTTATTGACCGGGTAAGGGAGCTGCCTGCTCTGTGGGAGACGAAAAACCCCATCCATAAAAAAAGAGGGGTGAGAAAAGCAGCGCTGGAGAAGCTGCTCCCATTTGTGCAGACCAAGGTGCACACAGCCACAGCAAAACAAGTGGACACTAAAATTGGGAGCTTGAGAGGCACCTACAGGACTGAACGCTCTAAGGTCCTGGCTTCTCAGAGGTCAGGAGCAGTAGCAGATGATGTGTATGTCCCGATTTTGTGGTACTACAGCAGGATGTCCTTCCTGGATGACCACATTGAGGCAAGGCCATCACTCTCCACTCTTCCCCCCAGACTTCCCTGCAGCCAACCTGAGCCTTCTCTGGAGCAAGAGGAGGCAGCCATCCTGGATGATCCTGATTTGACCATCTGGAGCCAGGTATAGTATTAAATGAAAATGTATTGGGATAAAATTAATGTTTGACAAATATGTCAAGATGAGAAACATACAATATTTTGGGTTCCACAAGTGAAATCAAGATCTCGAGACATTAGTCTGCACTTAATTGGGTGCTAAATAGTCAATCTGATGTAGGTGTAAATTATAAAAAATGATTTCTGGATTTACATTCTAATTGCTTCAATAATGTTTATAAAGTTTGATGCAAAGATTAAAACAACATATTAAACTATCATATTTGGATTGTCCATTCATTGGTGAAACACTCATCAAAATAGGTACCTCATCCCAAGCAATTTATAGTAAAGGGGAGGTAGGACAAAAGGGATTTTTGTGGTGCATAGATAAATCAATGAGAGAGAGTTTCTAAAAATATATAATTTTTTATTTGGTACAAATTTTTGCAAGAGATATAAAAAACACAGATCCTAAGTATATTCAATGCATGGTATGTCATACAGAGATGGTGGTCATAATGCATAACGTTTTGGATGGAATACAAGAACTCGCATAGAAACCCAACATGTTTCGCTTGAAAAAGCTTCCTCAGGGGTATGCGAAGACCATCAACGTTTGTCAAGTATGACTATACAAAAAAGAAGAAGAAATACAAGATTATACCTTTGAATAACTAAACAACCATATTTAGACAAATTAAATACAGACAGGATTAGACTGCAGGGTCAAATCCCTCCCTCTGTCACTTACCAAGCCACCCGTACTGTCTGCAGAGCACCACCAAGAAACACAGGATCGAGAACTACGATCAACCCTTATAAAGAAAGGTGCGGTTGTGTGACCACAGCGAACAGTAGATAGGGGACCAGCTATATGTCAAAGACAAGGACAAGAATGAAAAGAAAGAAAATAAATAAATAAAATAAATAAAAATGAAAATACGGTAAGATTGGTAAACCAATATGCAAACCACAGAGGACGGAAAAATCCGTCTACTATGAGTTCAAAATGCAGTAAATAAGGTTAACTTACATATAGTCAAGTGAACAAAGATATGTTCACTTGCAGATATTGTGAGGCTGTCTGCTTGAAGAAAGACCGATTTTTGTTGTGGAAGCCACTAAAAGAAACCACAATAGGTTTGGTTTGTAGATATGAATAGCATAGCGTGCCTATATCCTCCAAAAATAAGCACACAAAATCAAAAAGTAAAATTCATCAAGAGAAATTGACGGACTGGATGTATTACAGGACGTGTATTGCATTTAAGCAATATTATTATAAATAGATATTTAAATATTTAAAGTTGTTCCATATAGAAAAGAGACGAAATGAAACATCATGGACAATAGTCTCCATATATATATAGCAAAGTCAATAATGAAGATGGAGACAATAAATAATTACAGGTCCGACAGTCCAAAATAAAGTAGGACAAGAGCCCACTCTAACCTAATAGAAAACATCATATACATTTGGTATGATCCCTTATTAGTAGTGCGGACTAAGAAGTAAGTTATAAGCAAAAAAAGGTATGTAAAGGAAACCAAAAAAGAAAAACCAGAATTTAGCTGAACCTTACCTATCGATGTCCAAGACACCAGCTTAGGCTCCACCAGCCCACACTGCTGCAACCAGCGTGTGAGCAGGTTATATACTGTCCGCCATTTCGGTCAGCGTCTGACATCACCGACCGCAATGCGGGCTAAGAGCGCATGACGTCAGCCCATAGGACACAACACATGCCGAGGACTGCGGAAACCAGAATGCACCAGGGCATGGGGAGGAGCCGCTCACCGTCACAGTGGGCGGGACAGACGCAAGCGGACACCCCCCATTGGAACGACCAACCAACAGAGGACGCGCAAACACATCCTCCGTTGGAAATGATGAAAGCAGCCTAAAGCGGACAATGTGCCTGTCACCAAGGATGACGCTGCGCTGGAATAGGGTCATCCGTGGAGGAACATAGATGACCCTGGGCGCCCATATGGTCACACCGCACAAATCAAGGGGAAATCATGGCCTGAGCGAGATGGTGGCACACAACAGACAGGGCAGGTGTCTGATGTCAAAAAATGGGGGGATAAGCACAGATACAGATAAACGGGCCCAGCTGGAGAACCAGCTCACATGGCCCGATGCTCCGAGGGAGGGAAAAGAAAAGAGACCCATGTCAATCCCTAAACAATCATATCAGAACTAAATGATACAGATATATAGAATGTTACATAGTATCAAACAAATAAAACAACACTTGTTATAATTCAATAACCTTTAGATGAAAAGTTGAAGCTCAAATGTCCATAACATGAAGGGCCATGAAAATATGCTCATGACCCTTGATGCAGAGACATACACCATTTTACAGTGGCAACAGTAGGCAGCTAATTGGGGAAAAAAAAAAAAAAAAAAAGGGAAGAGGGGGGGGGGGGGGGAGGGAAAGGAAAGACAAAGAAAAATTGGAAAAAAGGGGGGAAAAAGACAATGAATATAAAAACAGAAAATCCATTCGAGAGATAACGTCAAAGGAATGGTCTAAAACTGAGACTTTCATTAAATCCAGGAAAATGAGTGGCCCTAAGGTCATAGATCCAGCGCGCCTCGAGTTGGAGCAGTTTCCTGTCTACACTGCCCCCCCCCTCGAGTCGAGCGGGACATGGTCCAGGGCCAAAAACTTGATAACATCAGGATCAAAGTTATGATAGTGACCAACATGCCCACTGATTGCCGTCATTACTTTTCTCTTCAAAATGGGTCTCATATGGTCCCTTATTCTCTTAAAGAAAGGTCTTTTGGTTTTCCCAACATAGTACCCACCGCATTGACACTGAGCCAGATAAATCACCCCCACTGTTTGGCAGGTGACTACAACTCGGGTAGAGTGCCAATTGCCATTGGGTAATTTGAACTTAGTTTTGGTATCTACAAAGCGACAAACGTCGCAATGACCACAAGGCGATGTGCCTCCAGTGGATATATTTTTGGAGACTGAAGAGGTCTGAAAATGACTATGAACAAGGCAGTCTCTCAAAGAGGGAACCCGTCTAAAAGTAATCTCTGGGTGTTTTTTAACATATTTATTTACAGTCGAATCTGCTAGTAATAAGGGCCAGAATTTTTGTAAGATGTTTCTCATTTCTTTATGTTGGGAAGCGTACCTAGTAATTAGTCTGACCGTGTCAGTAGTTGCAGAGTTTTTAGAAGAAAAGATGAGAGCGCTTCTTTTTTGGGTCTTTACCCGATTAAAGGCTCGTTTTAGACATTTATGGCTATAGCCTCTAGCTTTTAGTCTTCGATAGAGATCTTTTGAAGTGTCTCTAAAATCCGCATCCTTACTGCAGTTACGCCTAAGTCGAAGATATTGACTGTAGGGAATGCTCCGCAGAAGGGGTGCTGGATGTGCACTGCTGGCATGAAGGATGGTGTTTCCAGCGGTGGGTTTCCTGTATAGACATGAGTTAATTAGCCCTGTGCCATCGATAGAGATATTGAGGTCCAATAAACTAATAGTAGTTTGACTGTAATTAATTGTAAATTTTAAATTAAAGTCATTGATAGACAAAAGATCAAAAAACTGCTGCAGTTGAATTTCATCGCCTGACCAAAAAATCAGTAGGTCATCTATGTACCTATACCAGGAGATGACATGGTCTAGGAAGGGAGCAAGGTCATTTCTAGAGAAGACCTATCGTTCCCACCCCCCCAGGTACAGGTTGGCATACGATGGGGCACACTTAGTCCCCATCGCAACCCCCTGCACCTGGAGGTAGTGGGAAGATCCAAAAAGAAAAACGTTATGTTTCAAAATATAGCTTAATAGCTCCAAAACAAAATCGTTGTATACCCGTGAAGAGGGGCCTCTTTCAGAGAGGTGACCCTCTATAACCTCCAAACCCCTAGCATGTGGTATGGTGTTATAGAGGCTCTCAACATCGAGAGAAACAAGCCAAGTATTGGCCGGAAGCTGTATACCTTCTATTGTTCTTAATAGGTCGATGGTATCTTTGACATACGATGAAAGCGAGGTAACATGAGGAGATAGATAACTGTCAATTAAAGAGCTAGCATTTTCAGTGAGACTGGAACAGCCAGAAATAATAGGCCGTCCTGGCGGGTTAGTTAATGATTTATGTGTCTTTGGCAAAGCATAAAACATCGGAGTCCTTGGATTCTTAATATCAAGGAATTTCCATGTATCCTGATCTATAATGCCCTGCTGAAAAGCTTTGAGGATAATGGAGCGATACTTGGCATGATAATTTTCCAAAACAGTTTTAGAAATTGGTCTATACCATTCAGAGTTAGACAAAATCTTCATACACATGATCTCATAGTTTTCCACATCCATGATAACAAGATTGCCGCCTTTATCTGCGGGTTTTATTATTATCTCGGAATTACTTTGTAGATATTTAATAGCCGCTTTTTGTGATGTAGTTAAATTTGAAGCTGCTGGAGAAGCAAAGTTCATTTCTTGAATACTATTTGAAACCTGTTGAACAAAGGCCCAAATATTGGGATTGGTGTTCAACAGGGGAAAATTTCGAGATTTAGATCTGAAAGATTGAGGAGGGGGGAAGGACATGCCAGCGATAGATAAACCTGGTACATCACTCCACCAGGAATCCTCATCGGGGACATGGCCCTCTTCCCAAAGATCAATCAGGTCTAGCATCGCATTATGTTCAGTGATCTTTAGTTTAGTATTGATATCTATGTCACATATAGATGATTCAACTGGAGGTTTATCATAGATCACTCTGTATATAAGGCGACGCGCGAACAAATGCACATCTTTAATAAAATGAAATTTATCAACATTAGAATCTGGACAAAAGGTCAATCCTAGTTTCAAAATTTGAATCTCACTTTCAGATAGGTTATAGCTGGACAGGTTGACTATGGATAATTCAAGACCAATATCCACCTGTTTAGCAAGATTAGATGAATTGCTTGAACGGGAAAGGGAATCTATTCTTTCCCTAAAAAAATGGGTGCAATCCTAGTGTCGGATGGTAAAAGTGTCCCCGATGGTGATACCATTATATCAGTATTACTGACCTTAGGAGTTGCACCAAGATGCATGGGTGACGCTGTAATAGATGTGTCGCGTGCGGTAGAAACAATCGCGTGCGATGCTGTGAGTTGAGGGCCACGAGGTGCGCCAGAAGAAGGGTGCAACAAAGTGGAAAGGTGAGAAGAAATCAATTTAGGTTGGGTGTCGGATGGTCGACGTGGTAAAGGGGTGCCGAGTTGGTGTCGTAGTGATTCGGTTGATGCTGCATCCGAATTGCCTTTACGCTTTTTGGGCAATCTGTCCCCAGACAAATCACGATAAATCGTAGATTGGCTAGAAGATAAAGAAGAGTTGGTAGAGAGATTTGATGCATTTTCATCTTTTTTCGCATTTCTATAACTATTAGATCTGAATGGTTTCTGATTGGTATTGACATTCCATTTATAGGCAAAATTGTTTGTATAAGCATTTTTGTCACGTATAAATTTATCCTCTTTTGTCCTAATGATGTCTATCATGTAGGATTCTATATGTTCTTTAAGGGCTTGTTCTTTTTTCTTAAATCTTGTACTGGTCATGACCAGACTATAATCATCATACCATTTGGAGACAGAAGCATCCAGTGCAGTTAACTCCTGCTCGTATTGGGTGCATAAAATAGTCATCATGCCTTTCGAACAGGTTTGTAGGTTTGCTTCCCATTGTGTTTTAAGAAGATCCCCTACCTTCCTGAGGTTTGGAAAGATCTGAACCCTCAAGCCCCAGGGTACTATATCATTTTCATTATATTTTTCAAAATATCGTTTATGCCAAAAAATTCTAACTTTTTTCTCTAGTATCCTCTGAAGTCTGAAAAACGCTTGATCTAAATCTCTATCAGAGATATTGCCAGATTTACTGTTTAGTTGTACCTTATTCATGAGTCCCTCCCATGCTTCGCCACTGAAGGCGGCCATAGTAAAAAAAAAAAAAGGGGGAAAGGGGAACAAAGGAACCAATAAATCCAACGTACTGATTAACCACAGTATGGCAATACATATATTACATAATAAATGAATGAAAATAACACTTTCTCATTGATGTATAGTCTATATTTGGAAATGTATCATATTTATTGTGTTCCCCAATGATGGACAGAAGGAAATGGTGTAATTAAACACTGGATAGGGATATCATATCATATTTGGATTGTCCATTCATTGGTGAAACACTCATCAAAATAGGCACCTCATCCCAAGCAATTTATAGTAAAGGGGAGGTAGGACAAAAGGGATTTTTGTGGTGCATAGATAAATCAATTAGAGAGAGTTTCTAAAAATATATAATTTTTTATTTGGTACAAATTTTTGCAAGAGATATTAAAAACACAGATCCTAAGTATATTTAATGCATGGTATGTCATACAGAGATGGTGGTCATAATGCATAACGTTTTGGATGGAATACAAGAACTCGCATAGAAACCCAACATGTTTCGCTTGAAAAAGCTTCCTCAGGGGTATGCGAAGACCATCAACGTTTGTCAAGTATGACTATACAAAAAAGAAGAAGAAATACAAGATTATACCTTTGAATAACTAAACAACCATATTTAGACAAATTAAATACAGACAGGATTAGACTGCAGGGTCAAATCCCTCCCTCTGTCACTTACCAAGCCACCCGTACTGTCTGCAGAGCACCACCAAGAAACACAGGATCGAGAACTACGATCAACCCTTATAAAGAAAGGCGCGGTTGTGTGACCACAGCGAACAGTAGATAGGGGACCAGCTATATGTCAAAGACAAGGACAAGAATGAAAAGAAAGAAAAAAAAGAAATAAAAAAAAAAATACGGTAAGATTGGTAAACCAATAAGCAAACCACAGAGGATGGAAAAATCCGTCTACTATGAGTTCAAAATGCAGTAAATAAGGTTAACTTACATATAGTCAAGTGAACAAAGATATGTTCACTTGCAGATATTGTGAGGCTGTCTGCTCGAAGAAAGACCGATTTTTGTTGTGGAAGCCACTAAAAGAAACCACAATAGGTTTGGTTTGTAGATATGAATAGCATGGCGTGCCTATATCCTCCAAAAATAAGCACACAAAATCAAAAAGTAAAATTCATCAAGAGAAATTGACAGACTGGATGTATTACAGGATGTGTATTGCATTTAAGCAATATTATTATAAATAGATATTTAAATATTTAAAGTTGTTCCATATAGAAAAGAGACGAAATGAAACATCATGGACAATAGTCTCCATATATATATATAGCAAAGTCAATAATGAAGATGGAGACAATAAATAATTACAGGTCCGACAGTCCAAAATAAAGTGGGACAAGAGCCCACTCTAACCTAATAGAAAATATCATATACATTTGGTATGATCCCTTATTAGTAGTGCGGACTAAGAAGTAAGTTATAAGCAAAAAAAGGTATGTAAAGGAAACCAAAAAAGAAAAACCAGAATTTAGCTGAACCTTACCTATCGATGTCCAAGACACCAGCTTAGGCTCCACCAGCCCACACTGCTGCAACCAGCGTGTGAGCAGGTTATATACTGTCCGCCATTGCGGTCAGCGTCTGACATCACCGACCGCAATGCGGGCTAAGAGCGCATGACGTCAGCCCGTAGGACACAACACATGCCGAGGACTGCGGAAACCAGAATGCACCAGGGCATGGGGAGGAGCCGCTCACCGTCACAGCGGGCGGGACAGACGCAAGCGGACACCCCCCATTGGAACGACCAACCAACAGAGGACGCGCAAACACATCCTCCATTGGAAATGATGAAAGCAGCCTAAAGCGGACAACGTGCCTGTCACCAAGGATGACGCTGCGCTGGAATAGGGTCATCCGTGGAGGAACATAGATGACCCTGGGCGCCCATATGGTCACACCGCACAAATCAAGGGGAAATCATGGCCTGAGCGAGATGGTGGCACACAACAGACAGGGCAGGTGGCTGATGTCAAAAAATGGGGGGATAAGCACAGATACAGATAAACGGGCCCAGCTGGAGAACCAGCTCACATGGCCCGATGCTCCGAGGGAGGGAAAAGAAAAGAGACCCATGTCAATCCCTAAACAATCATATCAGAACTAAATGATACAGATATATAGAATGTTACATAGTATCAAACAAATAAAACAACACTTGTTATAATGCAATTACCTTTAGATGAAAAGTTGAAGCTCAAATGTCCATAACATGAAGGGCCATGAAAATATGCTCATGACCCTTGATGCAGAGACATACACCATTTTACAGTGGCAACAGTAGGCAGCTAATTGGGGAAAAAAAAAAAAAAAAAAGGGAAGAGGGGGGGAGGGAAAGGAAAGACAAAGAAAAATTGGAAAAAAGGGGGGAAAAAGACAATGAATATAAAAACAGAAAATCCATTCGAGAGATAACGTCAAAGGAATGGTCTAAAACTGAGACTTTCATTAAATCCAGGAAAATGAGTGGCCCTAAGGTCATAGATCCAGCGCGCCTCGAGTTGGAGCAGGGTCCTGTCTACCCTGCCCCCCCTCGAGTCGAG
This sequence comes from Rana muscosa, assembly GCA_029206835.1. NCBI lineage: Eukaryota > Metazoa > Chordata > Amphibia > Anura > Ranidae > Rana > Rana muscosa. The sequence goes on along the minus strand of CM055118.1, from coordinate 526,466,693 downwards.
CGGGACATGGTCCAGGGCCAAAAACTTGATAACATCAGGATCAAAGTTATGATAGTGACCAACATGCCCACTGATTGCCGTCATTACTTTTCTCTTCAAAATGGGTCTCATATGGTCCCTTATTCTCTTAAAGAAAGGTCTTTTGGTTTTCCCAACATAGCACCCACCGCATTGACACTGAGCCAGATAAATCACCCCCACTGTTTGGCAGGTGACTACAACTCGGGTAGAGTGCCAATTGCCATTGGGTAATTTGAACTTAGTTTTGGTATCTACAAAGCGACAAACGTCGCAATGACCACAAGGCGATGTGCCTCCAGTGGATATATTTTTGGAGACTGAAGAGGTCTGAAAATGACTATGAACAAGGCGGTCTCTCAAAGAGGGAACCCGTCTAAAAGTAATCTCTGGGTGTTTTTTAACATATTTATTTACAGTCGAATCTGCTAGTAATAAGGGCCAGAATTTTTGTAAGATGTTTCTCATTTCTTTATGTTGGGAAGCGTACCTAGTAATTAGTCTGACTGTGTCAGTAGTTGCAGAGTTTTTAGAAGAAAAGATGAGAGCGCTTCTTTTTTGGGTCTTTACCCGATTAAAGGCTCGTTTTAGACATTTATGTCTATAGCCTCTAGCTTTTAGTCTTCGATAGAGATCTTTTGAAGTGTCTCTAAAATCCGCATCCTTACTGCAGTTACGCCTAAGTCGAAGATATTGACTGTAGGGAATGCTCCGCAGAAGGGGTGCTGGATGTGCACTGCTGGCATGAAGGATGGTGTTTCCAGCGGTGGGTTTCCTGTATAGACATGAGTTAATTAGCCCTGTGCCATCGATAGAGATATTGAGGTCCAAGAAACTAATAGTAGTTTGACTGTAATTAATTGTAAATTTTAAATTAAAGTCATTGATAGACAAAAGATCAAAAAACTGCTGCAGTTGAATTTCATCGCCTGACCAAAAAATCAGTAGGTCATCTATGTACCTATACCAGGAGATGACATGGTCTAGGAAGGGAGCAAGGTCATTTCTAGAGAAGACCTGTCGTTCCCACCCCCCCCAGGTACAGGTTGGCATACGATGGGGCACACTTAGTCCCCATCGCAACCCCCTGCACCTGGAGGTAGTGGGAAGATCCAAAAAGAAAAACGTTATGTTTCAAAATATAGCTTAATAGCTCCAAAACAAAATCGTTGTATACCCGTGAAGAGGGGCCTCTTTCAGAGAGGTGACCCTCTATAACCTCCAAACCCCTAGCATGTGGTATGGTGTTATAGAGGCTCTCAACATCGAGAGAAACAAGCCAAGTATTGGCCGGAAGCTGTATACCTTCTATTGTTCTTAATAGGTCGATGGTATCTTTGACATACGATGAAAGCGAGGTAACATGAGGAGATAGATAACTGTCAATTAAAGAGCTAGCGTTTTCAGTGAGACTGGAACAGCCAGAAATAATAGGCCGTCCTGGTGGGTTAGTTAATGATTTATGTGTCTTTGGCAAAGCATAAAACGTCGGAGTCCTTGGATTCTTAATATCAAGGAATTTCCATGTATCCTGATCTATAATGCCCTGCTGAAAAGCTTTGAGGATAATGGAGCGATACTTGGCATGATAATTTTCCAAAACAGTTTTAGAAATTGGTCTATACCATTCAGAGTTAGACAAAATCTTCATACACATGATCTCATAGTTTTCCACATCCATGATAACAAGATTGCCGCCTTTATCTGCGGGTTTTATTATTATCTCGGAATTACTTTGTAGAGATTTAATAGCCGCTTTTTGTGATGTAGTTAAATTTGAAGCTGCTGGAGAAGCAAAGTTCATTTCTTGAATACTATTTGAAACCTGTTGAACAAAGGCCCAAATATTGGGATTGGTGTTCAACAGGGGAAAATTTCGAGATTTAGATCTGAAAGATTGAGGAGGGGGGAAGGACATGCCAGCGATAGATAAACCTGGTACATCACTCCACCAGGAATCCTCATCGGGGACATGGCCCTCCTCCCAAAGATCAATCAGGTCTAGCATCGCATTATGTTCAGTGATCTTTAGTTTAGTATTGATATCTATGTCACATATAGATGATTCAACTGGAGGTTTATCATAGATCACTCTGTATATAAGGCGACGCGCGAACAAATGCACATCTTTAATAAAATGAAATTTATCAACATTAGAATCTGGACAAAAGGTCAATCCTAGTTTCAAAATTTGAATCTCACTTTCAGATAGGTTATAGCTGGACAGGTTGACTATGGATAATTCAAGACCACTATCCACCTGTTTAGCAAGATTAGATGAATTGCTTGAACGGGAAAGGGAATCTATTCTTTCCTTAAAAAAATGGGTGCAATCCTAGTGTCGGATGGTAAAAGTGTCCCCGATGGTGATACCATTATATCAGTGTTACTCACCTTAGGAGTTGCACCAAGATGCATGGGTGACGCTGTAATAGATGTGTCGCGTGCGGTAGAAACAATCGTGTGCGATGCTGTGAGTTGAGGGCCACGAGGTGCGCCAGAAGAAGGGTGCAACAAAGTGGAAAGGTGAGAAGAAATCAATTTAGGTTGGGTGTCGGATGGTCGACGTGGTAAAGGGGTGCCGAGTTGGTGTCGTAGTGATTCGGTTGATGCTGCATCCGAATTGCCTTTACGCTTTTTGGGCAATCTATCCCCAGACAAATCACGATAAATCGTAGATTGGCTAGAAGATAAAGAAGAGTTGGTAGAGAGATTTGATGCATTTTCATCTTTTTTCGCATTTCTATAACTATTAGATCTGAATGGTTTCTGATTGGTATTGACATTCCATTTATAGGCAAAATTGTTTGTATAAGCATTTTTGTCACGTATAAATGTATCCTCTTTTGTCCTAATGATGTCTATTGTGTAGGATTCTATATGTTCTTTAAGGGCTTGTTCTTTTTTCTTAAATCTTGTACTGGTCATGACCAGACTATAATCATCATACCATTTGGAGACAGAAGCATCCAGTGCAGTTAACTCCTGCTCGTATTGGGTGCATAAAATAGTCATCATGCCTTTCGAACAGGTTTGTAGGTTTGCTTCCCATTGTGTTTTAAGAAGATCCCCTACCTTCCTGAGGTTTGGAAAGATCTGAACCCTCAAGCCCCAGGGTACTATATCATTTTCATTATATTTTTCAAAATATCGTTTATGCCAAAAAATTCTAACTTTTTTCTCTAGTATCCTCTGAAGTCTGAAAAACGCTTGATCTAAATCTCTATCAGAGATATTGCTAGATTTACTGTTTAGTTGTACCTTATTCATGAGTCCCTCCCATGCTTCGCCACTGAAGGCGGCCATAGTAAAAAAAAAAAAAAAGGGGAAAGGGGAACAAAGGAACCAATAAATCCAACGTACTGATTAACCACAGTATGGCAATACATATATTACATAATAAATTTATGAAAATAACACTTTCTCATTGATGTATAGTCTATATTTGGAAATTTATCATATTTATTGTGTTCCCCAATGATGGACAGAAGGAAATGGTGTATTTAAACACCGGATAGGGATATCATATCATATTTGGATTGTCCATTCATTGGTGAAACACTCATCAAAATAGGCACCTCATCCCAAGCAATTTATAGTAAAGGGGAGGTAGGACAAAAGGGATTTTTGTGGTGCATAGATAAATCAATGAGAGAGAGTTTCTAAAAATATATAATTTTTTATTTGGTACAAATTTTTGCAAGAGATATTAAAAACACAGATCCTAAGTATATTTAATGCATGGTATGTCATACAGAGATGGTGGTCATAATGCATAACGTTTTGGATGGAATACAAGAACTCGCATAGAAACCCAACATGTTTCGCTTGAAAAAGCTTCCTCAGGGGTATGCGAAGACCATCAACGTTTGTCAAGTATGACTATACAAAAAAGAAGAAGAAATACAAGATTATACCTTTGAATAACTAAACAACCATATTTAGACAAATTAAATACAGACAGGATTAGACTGCAGGGTCAAATCCCTCCCTCTGTCGCTTACCAAGCCACCCGTACTGTCTGGAGAGCACCACCAAGAAACACAGGATCGAGAACTGCGATCAACCCTTATAAAGAAAGGCGCGGTTGTGTGACCACAGCGAACAGTAGATAGGGGACCAGCTATATGTCAAAGACAAGGACAAGAATGAAAAGAAATAAAAAAAAAAAAAAGAAATAAAAATAAAAATACGGTAAGATTGGTGAACCAATAAGCAAACCACAGAGGACGGAAAAATCCGTCTACTATGAGTTCAAAATGCAGTAAATAAGGTTAACTTACATATAGTCAAGTGAACAAAGATATGTTCACTTGCAGATATTGTGAGGCTGTCTGCTTGAAGAAAGACCGATTTTTGTTGTGGAAGCCACTAAAAGAAACCACAATAGGTTTGGTTTGTAGATATGAATAGCATGGCGTGCCTATATCCTCCAAAAATAAGCACACAAAATCAAAAAGTAAAATTCATCAAGAGAAATTGACGGACTGGATGTATTACAGGACGTGTATTGCATTTAAGCAATATTATTATAAATAGATATTTAAATATTTAAAGTTGTTCCATATAGAAAAGAGACGAAATGAAACATCATGGACAATAGTCTCCATATATATAGCAAAGTCAATAATGAAGATGGAGACAATAAATAATTACAGGTCCGACAGTCCAAAATAAAGTGGGACAAGAGCCCACTCTAACCTAATAGAACACATCACATACATTTGGTATGATCCCTTATTAGTAGTGCGGACTAAGAAGTAAGTTATAAGCAAAAAAAGGTATGTAAAGGAAACCAAAGAAGAAAAACCAGAATTTAGCTGAACCTTACCTATCGATGTCCAAGACACCAGCTTAGGCTCCACCAGCCCACACTGCTGCAACCAGCGTGTGAGCAGGTTATATACTGTCCGCCATTGCGGTCAGCGTCTGACATCACCGACCGCAATGCGGGCTAAGAGCGCATGACGTCAGCCCGTAGGACACAACACATGCCGAGGACTGCGGAAACCAGAATGCACCAGGGCATGGGGAGGAGCCGCTCACCATCACAGCAGGCGGGACAGACGCAAGCGGACACCCCCCATTGGAACGACCAACCAACAGAGGACGCGCAAACACATCCTCCGTTGGAAATGATGAAAGCAGCCTAAAGCGGACAACGTGCCTGTCACCAAGGATGACACTGCGCTGGAATAGGGTCATCCGTGGAGGAACATAGATGACCCTGGGCGCCTATATGGTCACACCGCACAAATCAAGGGGAAATCATGGCCTGAGCGAGATGGTGGCACACAACAGACAGGGCAGGTGGCTGATGTCAAAAAATGGGGGGATAAGCACAGATACAGATAAACGGGCCCAGCTGGAGAACCAGCTCACATGGCCCGATGCTCCGAGGGAGGGAAAAGAAAAGAGACCCATGTCAATCCCTAAACAATCATATCAGAACTAAATGATACAGATATATAGAATGTTACATAGTATCAAACAAATAAAACAACACTTGTTATAATGCAATAACCTTTAGATGAAAAGTTGAAGCTCAAATGTCCATAACATGAAGGGCCATGAAAATATGCTTATGACCTTTGATGCAGAGACATACACCATTTTACAGTGGCAACAGTAGGCAGCTAATTGGGGAAAAAAATAAAAAAAAGGGAAGAGGGGGGGAGGGAAAGGAAAGACAAAGAAAAATTGGAAAAAAGGGGGGAAAAAGACAATGAATATAAAAACAGAAAATCCATTCGAGAGATAACGTCAAAGGAATGGTCTAAAACTGAGACTTTCATTAAATCCAGGAAAATGAGTGGCCCTAAGGTCATAGATCCAGCGCGCCTCGAGTTGGAGCAGGGTCCTGTCTACACTGCCCCCCCTCGAGTCGAGCGGGACATGGTCCAGGGCCAAAAACTTGATAACATCAGGATCAAAGTTATGATAGTGACCAACATGCCCACTGATTGCCGTCATTACTTTTCTCTTCAAAATGGGTCTCATATGGTCCCTTATTCTCTTAAAGAAAGGTCTTTTGGTTTTCCCAACATAGTACCCACCGCATTGACACTGAGCCAGATAAATCACCCCCACTGTTTGGCAGGTGACTACAACTCGGGTAGAGTGCCAATTGCCATTGGGTAATTTGAACTTAGTTTTGGTATCTACAAAGCGACAAACGTCGCAATGACCACAAGGCGATGTGTCTCCAGTGGATATATTTTTGGAGACTGAAGAGGTCTGAAAATGACTATGAACAAGGCAGTCTCTCAAAGAGGGAACCCGTCTAAAAGTAATCTCTGGGTGTTTTTTAACATATTTATTTACAGTCGAATCTGCTAGTAATAAGGGCCAGAATTTTTGTAAGATGTTTCTCATTTCTTTATGTTGGGAAGCGTACCTAGTAATTAGTCTGACCGTGTCAGTAGTTGCAGAGTTTTTAGAAGAAAAGATGAGAGCGCTTCTTTTTTGGGTCTTTACCCGATTAAAGGCTCGTTTTAGACATTTATGGCTATAGCCTCTAGCTTTTAGTCTTCGATAGAGATCTTTTGAAGTGTCTCTAAAATCCGCATCCTTACTGCAGTTACGCCTAAGTCGAAGATATTGACTGTAGGGAATGCTCCGCAGAAGGGGTGCTGGATGTGCAATGCTGGCATGAAGGATGGTGTTTCCAGCGGTGGGTTTCCTGTATAGACATGAGTTAATTAGCCCTGTGCCATCGATAGAGATATTGAGGTCCAAGAAACTAATAGTAGTTTGACTGTAATTAATTGTAAATTTTAAATTAAAGTCATTGATAGACAAAAGATCAAAAAACTGCTGCAGTTGAATTTCATCGCCTGACCAAAAAATCAGTAGGTCATCTATGTACCTATACCAGGAGATGACATGGTCTAGGAAGGGAGCAAGGTCATTTCTAGAGAAGACCTGTCGTTCCCACCCCCCCAGGTACAGGTTGGCATACGATGGGGCACACTTAGTCCCCATCGCAACCCCCTGCACCTGGAGGTAGTGGGAAGATCCAAAAAGAAAAACTTTATGTTTCAAAATATAGCTTAATAGCTCCAAAACAAAATCGTTGTATACCCGTGAAGAGGGGCCTCTTTCAGAGAGGTGACCCTCTATAACCTCCAAACCCCTAGCATGTGGTATGGTGTTATAGAGGCTCTCAACATCGAGAGAAACAAGCCAAGTATTGGCCGGAAGCTGTATACCTTCTATTGTTCTTAATAGGGGTTTGGAGGGTTATAGAGGGTCACCTCTCTGAAAGAGGCCCCTCTTCACGGGTATACAACGATTTTGTTTTGGAGCTATTAAGCTATATTTTGAAACATAACGTTTTTCTTTTTGGATCTTCCCACTACCTCCAGGTGCAGGGGGTTGCGATGGGGACTAAGTGTGCCCCATCGTATGCCAACCTGTACCTGGGGGGGTGGGAATGACAGGTCTTCTCTAGAAATGACCTTGCCCCCTTCCTAGACCATGTCATCTCCTGGTATAGGTACATAGATGACCTACTGATTTTTTGGTCAGGCGATGAAATTCAACTGCAGAAGTTTTTTGATCTTTTGTCTATCAATGACTTTAATTTAAAATTTACAATTAATTACAGTCAAACTACTATTAGTTTCTTGGACCTCAATATCTCTATCGATGGCACAGGGCTAATTAACTCATGTCTATACAGGAAACCCACCGCTGGAAACACCATCCTTCATGCCAGCAGTGCACATCCAGCACCCCTTCTGCGGAGCATTCCCTACAGTCAATATCTTCGACTTAGGCGTAACTGCAGTAAGGATGCGGATTTTAGAGACACTTCAAAAGATCTCTATCGAAGACTAAAAGCTAGAGGCTATAGCCATAAATGTCTAAAACGAGCCTTTAATCGGGTTAAGACCCAAAAAAGAAGCGCTCTCATCTTTTCTTCTAAAAACTCTGCAACTACTGACACGGTCAGACTAATTACTAGGTACGCTTCCCAACATAAAGAAATGAAAAACATCTTACAAAAATTCTGGCCCTTATTACTAGCAGATTCGACTGTAAATAAATATGTTAAAAAACACCCAGAGATTACTTTTAGACGGGTTCCCTCTTTGAGAGACTGCCTTGTTCATAGTCATTTTCAGACCTCTTCAGTCTCCAAAAATATATCCACTGGAGGCACATCGCCTTGTGGTCATTGCGACGTTTGTCGCTTTGTAGATACCAAAACTAAGTTCAAATTACCCAATGGCAATTGGCACTCTACCCGAGTTGTAGTCACCTGCCAAACAGTGGGGGTGATTTATCTGGCTCAGTGTCAATGCGGTGGGTACTATGTTGGGAAAACCAAAAGACCTTTCTTTAAGAGAATAAGGGACCATATGAGACCCATTTTGAAGAAAAAAGTAATGACGGCAATCAGTGGGCATGTTGGTCACTATCATAACTTTGATCCTGATGTTATCAAGTTTTTGGCCCTGGACCATGTCCCGCTCGACTCGAGGGGGGGGCAGTGTAGACAGGACCCTGCTCCAACTCGAGGCGCGCTGGATCTATGACCTTAGGGCCACTCATTTTCCTGGATTTAATGAAAGTCTCAGTTTTAGACCATTCCTTTGACGTTATCTCTCGAATGGATTTTCTGTTTTTATATTCATTGTCTTTTTCCCCCCTTTTTTCCAATTTTTCTTTGTCTTTCCTTTCCCTCCCCCCCTCTTCCCTTTTTTTTTCCCCCCAATTAGCTGCCTACTGTTGCCACTGTAAAATGGTGTATGTCTCTGCATCAAGGGTCATGAGCATATTTTCATGGCCCTTCATGTTATGGACATTTGAGCTTCAACTTTTCATCTAAAGGTTATTGCATTATAACAAGTGTTGTTTTATTTGTTTGATACTATGTAACATTCTATATATCTGTATCATTTAGTTCTGATATGATTGTTTAGGGATTGACATGGGTCTCTTTTCTTTTCCCTCCCTCGGAGCATCGGGCCATGTGAGCTGGTTCTCCAGCTGGGCCCGTTTATCTGTATCTGTGCTTATCCCCCCATTTTTTGACATCAGCCACCTGCCCTGTCTGTTGTGTGCCACCATCTCGCTCAGGCCATGATTTCCCCTTGATTTGTGCGGTGTGACCATATGGGCGCCCAGGGTCATCTATGTTCCTCCACAGATAACCCTATTTCAGCGCAGCATCATCCTTGGTGACAGGCACGTTGTCCGCTTTAGGCTGCTTTCATCATTTCCAACGGAGGATGTGTTTGCGCGTCCTCTGTTGGTTGGTCGTTCCAATGGGGGGTGTCCGCTTGCGTCTGTCCCGCCCGCTGTGACGGTGAGCGGCTCCTCCCCATGCCCTGGTGCATTCTGGTTTCCGCAGTCCTCGGCATGTGTTGTGTCCTACGGGCTGACGTCATGCGCTCTTAGCCCGCAATGCGGTCGGTGATGTCAGACGCTGACCGCAATGGCGGACAGTATATAACCTGCTCACACGCTGGTTGCAGCAGTGTGGGCTGGTGGAGCCTAAGCTGGTGTCTTGGACATCGATAGGTAAGGTTCAGCTAAATTCTGGTTTTTCTTTTTTGGTTTCCTTTACATACCTTTTTTTGCTTATAACTTACTTCTTAGTCCGCACTACTAATAAGGGATCATACCAAATGTATATGATGTTTTCTATTAGGTTAGAGTGGGCTCTTGTCCCACTTTACTTTGGACTGTCGGACCTGTAATTATTTATTGTCTCCATCTTCATTATTGACTTTGCTATATATATATATGGAGACTATTGTCCATGATGTTTCATTTCGTCTCTTTTCTATATGGAACAACTTTAAATATTTAAATATCTATTTATAATAATATTGCTTAAATGCAATACACGTCCTGTAATACATCCAGTCCGTCAATTTCTCTTGATGAATTTTACTTTTTGATTTTGTGTGCTTATTTTTGGAGGATATAGGCACGCCATGCTATTCATATCTACAAACCAAACCTATTGTGGTTTCTTTTAGTGGCTTCCACAACAAAAATCGGTCTTTCTTCAAGCAGACAGCCTCACAATATCTGCAAGTGAACATATCTTTGTTGACTTAACTATATGTAAGGTAACCTTATTTACTGCATTTTGAACTCATAGTAGACGGATTTTTCCGTCCTCTGTGGTTTGCTTATTGGTTTACCAATCTTACCGTATTTTCATTTTTCTTTCTTTTTTTTTTTTCTTTCTTTTCATTCTTGTCCTTGTCTTTGACATATAGCTGGTCCCCTATCTACTGTTCGCTGTGGTCACACAACCGCGCCTTTCTTTATAAGGGTTGATCGTAGTTCTCGATCCTGTGTTTCTTGGTGGTGCTCTGCAGACAGTACGGGTGGCTTGGTAAGTGACAGAGGGAGGGATTTGACCCTGCAGTCTAATCCTGTCTGTATTTAATTTATCTAAATATGGTTGTTTAGTTATTCAAAGGTATAATCTTGTATTTCTTCTTCTTTTTTGTATAGTCATACTTGACAAGCGTTGATGGTCTTCGCATACCCCTGAGGAAGCTTTTTCAAGCGAAACATGTTGGGTTTCTATGCGAGTTCTTGTATTCCATCCAAAACGTTATGCATTATGACCACCATCTCTGTATGACATACCATGCATTGAATATACTTAGGATCTGTGTTTTTTATATCTCTTGCAAAAATTTGTACCAAATAAAAAATTATATATTTTTAGAAACTCTCTCTCATTGATTTATCTATGCACCACAAAAATCCCTTTTGTCCTACCTCCCCTTTACAACATATTAAACTTTGTCCCTTTTTCATACACAGGATGAAATCAGCCAGGAGGAGGGTCTGGAAACTGTCAGGCAGGAGGAGGAAGGGCCCAGTGGCAGCCAGAAGGTGGCAGGGCCCAGTGGCAGCCAGGAGGTGGCAGGGCCCAGTGGCAGCCAGGAGGTGGCAGGGCCCAGTGGCAGCCAGGAGGTGGCAGGGCAAAGGAGAAGCACCAGATCCCAGGTGCCTCCCATCCGGCTTCCCAAAAGAGGCAGGAGGGACAGGACCACCAGTCAGGCAGCAATGGCCCTTATTAAAGAGGCCCATGCCACCCTCAAAGAGCCCACATCCCCCTGAAGAGGCCATTGCCGGCCTAGTGGAGGCAAAGTTCAAGGTGATGAGCATGAAGCAACGCCTCCTATGCGATCCCCTGCTCATCACCTTGCTCAACAAGGGGGTGATGGAAAAAATTACCCCCAATACCGCCATTTGTGAGGTGGCACAACTGTCCCAACCTCAACCTCCTCCTCCACCTCCACATTCTTCTTCCGCCCCACCCCCTTCTCCTCCACCTCCACCTTGTTCTTTCGCCACACCCCCTTCTCCTCCACCTCCACCTTGTTCTTCTGCGCCACCCCCTTCTCCTCCACCTCCTCCTCCTCCTGACAGGAGTACCCCTCCAGTGGCCCAGCCTCCAGCCAAACGAAGAAGGAAGGCTGCAGGGAAGGCTTCAGGAAAGGTTGCAGGGAAGGTTGCCAGGAAGACGAGGAAGTGATGGCCTTGCTTCATTGTGGTCGGACAGAAGGCAGCCTGTTGTAGTACCACACACTTGGGACATATATATCACCTGCTGCTGTTCCTGACCTCTGGGAGGCCAGCATCAGATTGTGTTCAGAAATGTTGGCCTTCTTAAGCTCCCAATTTTAGTGTCCACACAGGGTTGCTGTGTGCTCTGGGGTCCCTGGGATGCACAAATGGCAGCAGCTTCTCCAGCGCTGCCTTCTCTTTATTTTAGTTCAAACATGAATAAATGTTATTTTTCTTTAAGTTCATACTTGACTATGTGTATTTGTAAAAATGTAAAATCTAGCTTTGGAGTAAGCAGATATATTTGACTGACAAAAAAAGGGACAGATAACAACCCCCCAAAAAAATAACTAAATCGTGTTTCCCAAAAAAGTGTGTAAATTTAAATCATATATATTAAAAGATTCAATGGGAGATCACTACCAAAACATTGCTAAATTACAATTAACATCAGTTAGAAAAATAACTAATTTTTAAATATTCCTAAAAACTTGCACGATATAATACACATAAATCTTCTTAAGAGCAGCATGAACAAGGTTAAAAAAAAATAGTCATAACTCTGTGTGAATATCAGCAGCAAAAGAAGTTCATTCGTTTGGATTAATGTCACATTCTAATGAAGATTTCAATTGGACGAGAAACTCGGTCGTGTGTACGAGGCTTAACTCTGCTTCTGTAACATGCCATTGCTCTGTGTGTGCTACACTGGATTTATAAGGTTCCAGAATATGGTAACATACAATGTTTTTGCACAGACTGTAATATACAGGGTGATTCAAAATGAACTCCCTATTTTAAACTATTTATACATTTTTTATATGAAGTTACTTTTTTCTCAATTCTTTAATGTATGTTCCTTAATCTATGACATGACTTCAGATAGGATTGTGGGTCCTTTTATCTTTTGCGATACCATGAATGCCGAAAGGTATCTCACTATGCTGCAAGATTAAATCTGGCCAGTTATCAATACCTGGGAGAATATTGAAGACTTGATTATTATGCAAGATGGTGCTCCTCCACATTTTGCTATTATTGTTTGTGAATGGCTGAATGAACATTTTCCTGGTAGATGGTTGGGTCGACGTGGTCCGCATGAGTGGCCAGCCAGAAGCCCTGATTTAACACCCTGCAACTTTTTTCTTTGGGGTTGGTTGAAGGAACAAGTTTACTCTACGAAACCAAAGACTTTAGAAGAACTTGAAGGGCGACTACGAGAAGTTATTTCTGCCATCCCACAAGAGTTCCTGCAAAGCGGCTTCAGAAGCTGGTGCACATATAGAATTTTAAATAAAACTCCATGTTATGTGTGTTCTTCTCATATTAAGTTTTTGTAAAAATAATGATTCAAAAATAATAAGATTTTTTAAATAAGGATTTACTTTTCAATCTATATCACTTATACAGCCCTCCATCTAATTATACTGTAGATATTTAAAACAAAACTTCAGAGATGGAAATGCAGTCAGACTTCAAATACAAAATCTATTATAGAACCAGTGCTAAAACAGATTCATATAATGTATGTGAAGCTGAAAGATTGTAAATATTTTTATGCATATATGATTTTGTTCTTGTGTGTTAGAAAAAAAAAATTCCATCTTGCGCTAAAAACGTTCTCATTATATATAATGAATCAAGCCTCAGGCTTATGCCTTGTACACACGACCGGTTTTCCTGACATGCCAAAAACCGAGGTTTTTCCCAACGTGATTCCTCTCAAGCCTGCCTTGCATACACACGTTCAGGCAAAAAAACGCTTGACCAAAGCGCGGTAACGTCCAACGCGTACGACGGCACTATAAAGGGGAAGTTTCATTCAATGGCGCCACCCTTTGGGCTACTTTCGCTGATCCTCGTGTTAGTAAAAGTTTGGTGAGAGACGATTCGCGCTTTTCAGTGTTCGTGCTTTTAAGATCGTTTTCTGGTGTTCAGTTTGTGCTTGTGGGTTCGTATCTGTCTTTCAGTGCGTGTAGTTAGTTTGTATCTGTTTTTTCAGTGCGTTCTTGTCCGCTCGTTACTGATTTTCAGGTAGTTCTTCATAGGCCTTGCTGTTATTCAGTGCGTTCTTTTAGTTTGTTCTGACCAGCCAACCGTATTCTAGCCATGTTGCGGGTACGTACTCATCGTAGATTTCGTACTGTATTTGGGCTTGGTGTTGGGGTTCTTTCTTTACCCAAGTCCAGTCCATGAACATGGTGCGGAGGAGTTCATGGACGAAGAATTGGTTGCTCCAGCGGGACCAATTCTGTCACATGCCTTTGTTGCGGGAGATCCAGGAGAATAACCCTGATGACTACAGGAATTTTCTCCGGATGATGGACCCCATTTTTCAGCATCTGTTGGCTTTGGTGTCCCCCTATATCACGAGGCATAGAATATATGTTGGAGAAACTACAATGAGATTATAGTTAGTCCTGAGACTTCCTACCACATCCCAAAATTTGCAGGAAGAGAAAATGGAGGCCCCAAGGGGATTGTATGGGCAGGAAGCCAATTCAGGATAACACAATGGAAATAGTATAAAAATAGTTTAATATGAAAAATGAGAAAAAATATATAATAGAGAATGCTAAAAACAATCATGGAATACAGAATACGATAAAAAGCTGCTCAAAAGGCGCAATGCATAATGTACTGATGCAAATCAGAAACAAAGGGTATATATACATGCGACCAACCCTACATGTTACGGAAAAACATAAAAGGCATATAGTTACGATTATGGTAGGTATGCTTCCTTCTCCAGGGGTTTGAGGCGAGTCCGCTGTTACATTTCTATGGAAAAAAGTATATATGTAAATAATAGAAAGATCAAATAATGTTTATTACCCCCAACCAAAAGAGGAAATAGGGAAAAAGATGGAAAGAAAGAAGAAACAAAGAAAATAAAAGGAAAGAAGGGAAAGAAAAGAAGGGGCAAAAAAAAAGAGGGGGGAGAGAAAAGAAGAGAGAGAAAGGGAGAAAAAGAGAGAAAAAGAGAGAAAGGGAGAGAAAGAAGGCAGACGTGTGTGTTACAATAAAACATTTCAAGTACTTACAAATCATATGTTCCTTAAAGATACATGGTGCACAGTATTGGTACAAATGGATGCTGTCCCGGATCCAGGAAGACACATAGGAGACCAAGAAGATATTGACTTAAAGGGAGTGAAGCACGGGGAAATGCACTACAGGACCAAAATCCATTGCTGGCCCTAGAAGCTGACCGTACTGGCTTGGCCCCCCAAAGCGCCCGTGATGTGCGCCAACAATATGTGGACAATTTTATGGGTAGGGGGGCCATTGCTATGCCAGACAAGTCTTGATGTGTTCTAAATAAAATAAAAAAATCCTGAAAAAATCTGGAATTTTATTTTTTGCTTGTGTTTCTTTTATCTGTCTCCTAGGTTCTCCTAGTGCACTTTTAGTGCCATGTGTATTTTGCTTTAGTAAATACCCACCATTGCCAGTGTAAACACCAAAAATAACCTAAACATTTTTTGGGCAACATTGATATAAGAAGCCACACATTGTTGAGTACACAAGCTTTTACTCCTTGCACATTAAAATTGTGCGTAATTATTTTTAAATATAAAATACAACATGTACAAAAAAATATATATTTATTTTTGGCGAAAACGCATAAACAGGCATGTTTTCAAACATAAAACATTTTCAAATCTGGAACTTCTAAAGTTAAACATGTACAATTTTAAGGCAAGATCAGACATCCTATTGTGTTTAAAATGTTTTTATTTTGCCTTCATAAAAGATGGGGTGATGTCACCCCTAAAAAAGCCACATTTTGAAGATGCATAAACCATGGTGTAGCAAAAAGGTGATTTCCATCCTGATAGCATGCCTCATGTCAACATGGGCTATCTGCCATCATGAGGGATCAATGGATGTGTTTTGGGGGTGCAACCCTTTCCTCTCACCTTCTTCAGTTGCGAGGAAGGGGTTGCACCCACAAAACACGTACATTGATATCCCCTGATGGCAGATAGCACATGTTGACACACTGTGTGCATCTTCAAAATGTGGCTTTTATATTTCTAAAATTTTAAACAACATTAGAAAAAAAATAACAAAACATGGATTTTGGCCAAATTTAGATCCTCCCAAGTACATCGATCATGTATTTGAGTTTGAGCTCCACCTGCTTGCTTTTTTCCTTGATATTGTGCAAGTCTCAACAGCAGACCATTATGTCCTGTATCATTATCTGTGCACTATGACTTGTCAAAGGGGTAGGTTCTTGGTCCACAAGCAGAACATCACCTAAAATTTCAAAAAACACCATGTATTATAAATATGCAGGCCTACATCTATTACCTGAATCTGTGGTGTATGACACTGACCTGTTGTGGTGCCAGTTTCCACCACTTCCTCCACCTCTCCTTCCTCCACTTCTCCTTCCTCCACATCCCGCGGCTGGGGGTCTCTTGGAGGTGTGGGGTTCCTGGGCTCCAGTCTAGAAGCTCTTTGAAGCTCTATGAGAATGAAACAAAAGGTATATTTTTGAAAAATATATTTGAGGCCAGAAAGAGAAATATGAAACATTCTTGGGAAGTGTGGGACAATTGTCTGTTTTGGCAGAGTTCCAAGGTGAACACATGATTGTAACCCTTACCAAAGCTGGAACATTTATCTATTTTGGTCAAGTTTCACACATGGAAACATCCCAAGTATCCACTGGATCACCTGTGTGTGACACCCTAAAAAGGTTGTTCTGGTGGCCCACACTAGTGCTCCTGAGTCCAGATGTGTAACCAGCTGCTGAGCATCCTCTCCTTACATTACACAGAATCCAGTTATATTATTTAAATGTAGTTACCAACACATCTAGACAACAATGTTCAAGAAATCTTCTCCAAAAAATAGGCATGTGCAAATTTAGTTAACCCTGTATCTGCCAAAAACATCTTAATGAGTGAGCGATTGAACAATGTGTACTACGACCGATTACTGTGCCCACAAACATGAAAGTTGCCATCTTTAACTGTACAACATTAAATAAAAGCACATGCAGCAACATGGAAGTAATAATAATCATAGTAACCCAGGAAAATTACTTACTTTTTCCAATAACTTTCTTTATCCTCCTATACTGCTCCGGCTCCCTCAGCTTGAGGTCAGACCACCGTTTCCTGAGCTGCTCTTTTGATCTGCGCACCCTGAATTCATGGTGAAGAGCTTTCACCACTTTTGGACATAATTTTGGCCTTGCGAAGATTTGGTGTTTTGTATGGCCCATACTTTGCATCATAATCCTCCCTCCTCAAAATGGACACCATCTCCACCATCTCATCGAAAGCCATGTTCGAGGCCTTATATCTCCGGGATCGGGGCGTGGTTTCCTCCGGAGTTTCCTCCTCGTTTGAGGTAATATCAGCCACCTGCTGTCTCTCCGCCATGTCGTCTACCATGAGTGAGAAGGGGCGGGGAAAGTACTAGAATGAACGTCAGGGGCGGGTAAAGCGTGCAGAGTTTCACGCATGCACAGTGTATATAAAGCAAAGACGCATGTGTCGTAACTACGTTCAGTGTGCGGAAGAAGGAGTAAGCAACCAACGTGAGATCGAAGGTAAAACATTTTTACTTGACTCATCAGTGAATGAGATTGTGGCCTATATATGGTGATAAAGATTAGTAGAGTCTTGACTGACATTCGTAATTTTGGCTTGTGTTTTGACTTGCAGAAAGAATGAATATTTTCAAAGAGCCAGATTTCATGGGGGAGTTCCTGGACAGGTGGAGGGAGCTGTCTGCTCTGTGGGAAACAAAAAATCCACTAAATTAAAAAAAAAGGAGCAAGGAAGGCAGCACTGGAGACCCTGCTTGCATTTGTGCAGACACGGGTCCCCGTAGCAACCATCCGTGATGTGAACACCAAAATTGGGACCATTAGGGGCACATATAGGAAGGAGCGTGCTAGGGTCCTGGAATCAAAGAGGTCAGGAGCAGCAGCAGACAAAGTATATGTCCCCAGTCTGTGGTACTACAACAAACTGAGCTTTCTGGACGACCATCTGGAAGTGAGGCCATCACTTTCTACCCTTCCCTTCAGACGTCGCTCCAGCCTTCGCTCCAGCCTAATCTCCAGCCTTCCCTCCAGCCTTCCCTCCAGCCAACCCTCCACCCTTCCCTCCACCCCAGCTGAGCCTTCTTCGGAGGAACAACCTGAGTTCCTGGATGAACCGGATTTGGACATATGGAGCCCGGTATAGTATTTTGCTAAAGATTTCTTGTACTAAAAGTAATGATGTAAAATAGATGTTACTATTGCTAACAAATGAATGTTTGAACAAAAAGTGTTTGACATATCAGCAGACAGTAGTGGCAAAAAATTATGGGGACAAGAAGGAAAAATGCTGGGGTCAGAATGAATGTCTTTTCTATTTATTAGCATTCAATTTGCAACAGTCATGAGCTGAAAAATGTGTGTGATTGATGAAGCAAAAAATAAAACTATGTCCCTTTTTTATACACAGGCAGAGCTCAACCAGGATGAGGGTGGATAAATTGTCAGCCAGGAGGAGGCAGGGGTGAGTGGCAGCCAGGAGGAGGCAGGGGTGAGTGTCAGCCATGAGGAGGCAGGGCCCAGTGGCAGCCAGGAGGTGGCCAGGCCCAGCACAAGATCCAAGATGCCTACACTCCGCATTCAAACCAGAAGGGCCAAGAGGGGTAGGCACATGGAGGAGGAAACACTTGCCCTCAATAGGGAGGCTACTGCGGCCCTCAGAGAGCCCCCCACCGCTGAAGAGGGCTATGGCGCTCTAATGGCAGAAAAATTGTCTAAAATGGAGATGGGCCAACGTCTCCTGAGTGAAACCCTCATTTGTAAGGTAATAAACAGGGGGTTGATGGGCCAGCTTACACAATCCATGGACCTTGCGGAGGTCGGCCATCCTCCTCCTCCTCCTGCCACAAGCTCACCTCCAGAGACACAGCCTCCGAAAAAGCATGTAAGGAAGGCTGCAGAAAAGGCTGCAGAGAAGGCTGTAGGGAAGGTTACAAGGAAGACAAGGAAGTGATGGCCTTGCTTCTGGATGGTCTGACAGAAGGCACAGGCTGGTGTAGTATCACAGACTGGGGACATATATCTCACCTGCTGCTGTTCCTGACCTCTGGGAGTCCAGTACCAGATTGTGCACCCAACAATATGTGCTTCTCCACAAATCTCAATTTTAGATTCATATTATTTGATGTGTGCCCTGGGGTCCAAAGGATGCACAGATTGCAGCAGGATCTCCAGCATTGCCTTCACCTTTAATTTGTTATTATGAGCCAGAATAAATAGAATTTTTGTTTACAGTAAATACTTGACCATGTGTTTTTATTCAAAAAGGAAAGTTTGCTAGTGAGTAGGTAGGGACATTTCAAAAATACAATGTCAAATAAACAAGGGACACCAACCAACCTCCTTGAGGGTAAATAATACTAAATAATAATGTTGTTGTGGTAACTTGACACACTAAAATTTAAAAAAAAATGTGGAGACCAGTCTAAAATATTTTTAAAATAATAACCAAAAATGAAGATCTTCATTAACATTTAAAAAAAAAATATATACCATATATACTCGAGTATAAGCCGACCCGAGTATAAGCCGAGGTACCCACTTTTACCACAAAAAAATGGGAAAACGTATTGACTCGAGTATAAGCCGAGGGGAGGAAATGTGCCCATTGCCACCTTACTGTGCCAATTGCCCAACCTTACTGTGCCCATTGCCATCTCACTCTGCCACCTCACTGTGCACATTGCCACCTCACTGCCCAACTGCCCATTGCCACCTCACTGTGCCCCCTTACTGTGCCCATTGCCATCTCACTGTGCCACCTCACTGCCCATTTTCACCTCACTGTGCCCATTGTCACCTCACTGTGCCCCCTTACTGTGTCCATTGCAGCCTCCCTGTACCCGAGTCAGTGTACCTCAAAATCTTGTAATTCCGCGGCCGGCGTCCATTGTTCAAATCTTGCGCTGTTCTCCCTGTCCCTTCTGTGATAGGCGTTTCCAGCAAACACTGTGTTGAGTGTTGCGCCTATCATGGAGGTCCTCTCATTCTCCGACTCCGTTTCCCGGACGTCGGACAAGAGGACCTCCGTGATAGGCGCAACACTCAACACAAGTGTTTGCTGGAAACGCCTATCGTGGAAGGGACAGGGAGAAAGGCGCTAGATTTAAACAATGGACGCCGGCCGCGGAATTTCACGATTTTCAGGTACTGACTCGAGTATAAGCCGAGGGGTATACTTTCAGCCCTAAAAAAGGGCTGAAAAACTCGGCTTATACTCGAGTATATACGGTATTTTAAAAATTTCAAATATTTATTATGGAGATCTGGCTTTCAAAAACAAAAGATTATTCATGATATCCCAAGAAATAATAAAGAAACAAGTTTGTCAGAACTTTGTGTGAATATCAGCAGCAAAAGAAGTTTATTATTGTAGCACTATAAAAAAGAAAAAAATGCGCTGCATTAAACAAGGCAATAATTTATAGCGTGACGAATGTGCTATCTCCATTACGAACGCTAGTTTTACCAGAACGAGCGCTCCCGTCTCATACTTGTGTAGCGGCCTCCTCACTCCCCTCTTTGCATCAGCTCATTTCTCTTCTTGTCTAGGGGTATCTTAGAGGGGAGAGAGCGGGGTCACCACGCCAAGCCTTCACCACATGTGTCCGTGCGGTGTAAGCAAGGTTCCTTCTCTACCTTCGGGTCAGTGTTGTGCACCTGGAGTTACTTTGAACAATGTCCACCAGAAAAGAGCCCCACACCATTAAAGTCCAACACTCCTTTATTCTTCTCGAGTGAACAGCACAATCAGTTAGACTCCCTTAAAGAACAGAACAAACAAGGAGGTGTGGATGCGAGTAGGCCCAGACACAATGAACTCTCCACTTTCCTTCCTGAAAGTGGGCTGAGGTCTCCTAGCGAGGGGGGATTTTCCTTCCTGGCGGTCTCCGATGGGAGGCTCACCTGTCACTGGCAATCTGCTGCACCCGGTCTTCAAGTGAGTAGCTCCCCCCGGTCCATTATGCTTTCCGGATTCGGGTACCCAATCCCTGGGTTCCCTAGGACCTCCTTCCCTCGCGGAACTCAGTGTTGGGCACTGAGCTCCAGACTACCATCCGAGTACCTCACCCCAGGCTAAAGGTTCCTGGGATGGAACACGACCTCCGGACATCCTCTAGGCCTAGACCCACACGAACCACCGCCCTCAGGCTGAAGGTACCTGGGGCTCGACCCCGTGACAAAGATGGCCGGCCCCTTTATACCCTCTCCCAGCAAGCACAGCGGGTTCCCCGCCCCACCATACCGCTGCCGAGGGAGGACAAAAAGGAGGCACAGCACACAGCAATGGTTCAACCCCAGCCCAAGGCGACAGCGCCAACCGCTGGACCGCAAGGAACTGTACACCGCTGGTGTCTCTGCCAGTTTGAATTACACCCGGGAAAGTACATACCCACTACACTTGATTCTCAGCATGCACGTTTTTTTTCCCCTCGGAAAAGCATACACACGAGCGGTTTTCGCGATGAGAAAAAGACTGACGGAAAACACGACGGGAAAAAATAGAGCAGGTTCTCGTCTGGAAAACTGCTATGGAGTCCAATCTAAACCAATCTAAAAAAGGGCAGTTTTCTCGTCGGGAAAACCAGTCGTGTGTACGAGGCATTAGACTTTTAGCACTCTGAAAATCAAATCTAAGCTTTACATGGAAGATTTATTTTAATTTTAAACGTAATGAAAAAAAAAAATTACTCAGAATTTTGCATAGATTTGATGTGAAGGCACATTATTTATCAGGAGCAGCCAAATAAATCAATGCTATTTAGGAAATGATAGTGCAGATCACTGAGTTTATTTTCCAAAGTGGTGCATAGAACAATGGCGTTTGGTAACACACAGCAACAATACACTACCTTTCATCAGTTTGGAACAGTTAAAACAATGATAATTGCCGACTTGTTGCTATGCGCCCAAAGCAACAATACTGCACCAAAATGTGGACACTGGGGTTACAGTGCAGGACTTTAATTTGATTACCCACAAGCTGTTTTTCCAGGGTCTATATTAACAGAAGACAGCTGTGGTCAGAAAGCTAAGTGAGTACT
This sequence comes from Rana muscosa, assembly GCA_029206835.1. NCBI lineage: Eukaryota > Metazoa > Chordata > Amphibia > Anura > Ranidae > Rana > Rana muscosa. The sequence goes on along the minus strand of CM055118.1, from coordinate 526,445,012 downwards.
TTACCTTATGCCATCCCTGGAGGGCTTTGCCCAAGACTAAATTAATTAATGGTATAAGCAACACCTTAACTACTTCAATAAATTGCTACATGGTCCATATTGAAGCAATGTATGGAACCAGTACTATACACTGTATATCCTGAGCACAGAAAAATGTTCTTAATATTAACGCAGTACTGTCTTATTTAATAGCGCTAGAAACAATCAGCCATCATCCAAGATGGATCCAAACTACTGAAAGGTGAAAATCTGATGATTTAACCCAACTTTGAATATCACCACTATTTTTTGAAATGCCTTTGAGAAGAAAAGCTCATGCCTGTAATAGACATGTTTGAAAAGATGAAATCTCGAGTCAACTAAAATTCAAATTGGACTAACAATATTTCAATTCAGAACAATGTCAGACTAGCAACTTGGGCAAATTGGAAATTCTATATTCTGTTGTGCTTTTAATAGAGCATCTCCATTAATTCTGCATGTGACAAAAGGGAGGGGGTGATTTTGAGAGATTACAATGAAAGCTTGTTGCTCATTTCCTGAGGGAGCTGTGCTTCTCAAATTAATGCTATTTCTCTCATTGTGAAAACCATGTTAGGTTGCCAGTCAGTTTAGCACCATTTTTAATGACCAGGATGGTCATTTTTATTGTGGAAGTGTCAAATTATTCCCTCGAGGTAGGGAGCTTCACAGATATTATTCCTGTGGGTGCAGCCTACTTAGTAAAGGATGTTGTGCTGTAGGCAAATGTAACAATGAAAGTGAAGGAGATGAATCTCTGCTCTGCAATTTTGAAACATACATTACATAGATAATCAGGAGAAGCCTACAGCAGGCAATGGTCGATAAGATGAGCCCGATGAACTGCATATAATAACCCTGTCCCTCATGAACATATCTGCCAGTCATACTACAATGCTCTGAATTAACTATCTTAATTAAGTCAGCCACGTTTCAGCTTGCATACACATTAAAGATGATCTTCTAGATGTCAGAAAACATTACAATGATTTGTGGGCACTGCTGGCATTCAGGTCCCAGTGATTTCAGGAACATGACACAAGTACGTTGGTTTCTACATTCTACATTAAGCAGAGCATTGCAACAAATTGAATAGCTCCAATCATAGGACACAACAGGTCTGAGACAAATGTTAAAAGTACCCCAATGCAATTTTTTACTGTCTGATAAATGATTAATTACTGTGGATCTTTATAGCATGACCCCTATAATGAATTTAATGAAGAAAAAACAGCCCAGTTGGCCACAGTGGCATGGATCCACAATTCTGGATTTTCCACAGCTTTAGTTTATGCCTTTTGTTAGGGAAGCATGTTTTAGGCTCCTTTTTACCCTCAATAACCATAAACTTATAGTGAAACTTTAGTCAGAAAATATAATTTTACGCTGTCCCCTTTTGCTGGCGTAACTATGTAAACATAAAAAATAAGTGCCTATGCTGTTTAAAATCCAATAATACACTGTCTTGCCTTGCTCTGAACACGCTCAGTTGTTTTCTATTCATTGGCACTGTGCCGATAATGTAGAAGCCAATCTGCTGACAGCTTAAATATTTACTGCTGCTTAGGGGCTCTAAGCTTTAGCAAAATAGCAGCCTCCAGCAAGAAGAAACAGGAGCAATACTAGAGGCAACTTAAAGCACACACTAATTTTAGTAGCATAATTATTAATGTGAAATGTCCTTTGCTAAAGAACATTATTTTTTATCAAAAAAAAATGAGGGGTGTAGTGGTGGCGCTGCTCTTACGTGAAACCAATCTGCTGGGAGCCAGATATTGGTAATAGGTCTACAAATGAGAAACACAAAGGGGGTTCTCTCTGATATAATCAGAACCTAAGTGGGACCACACATAGAATGTAAAAATCAAATAAATAAATGAAATAAGTAAATAAAGTAGGGTGTCTCTGCCAGGTGTTTACTTGGCTTTAGCAATAGCCTTCAGAAGGTGATAGTGATAATGGACGTAAAGTGAGTGAAGGATTTAGTAGGAATACATTAATTAGTTGAAATAAATAAGTAATATGAATTTTCCAATTCCGGCTCGGCCGGGTGTTTACTAGCAGAGGATTAGCTATTGGAAGTGCTGTGAAGTAAATTGATGCTACCAATGTGGTGCTGTAAGAGATGCAGTGTAAACAAAGTAAAAAACAATGAATTACAATGGATTGGGATGTTGTCTCGGCCGGGTGTTTACTAAACCCAACTGGAATTATACTCGGTCCCAAACAGTTAGAAAAAAGTGTTTACGTGATCCGTAATACACTCTGACAATGTACATCAAATGTTCAGCATAAAAATTGAAGTTGATAAAATGAAGTGAAGATCAATGGTGACAATCCAGAATATAGTGACAGAATAAATTGGTGACTTTGCTGCAGTGCTTGTTCTAGTAGCCTGTGCCGTGAATGTGATTATCCGTGATTGTTTATGATGTTGCACTCACCAGATTCTTCATACCCTCAGGGGGTATGGTGCAGTCACAGTATATGCCACTGTGTAGCAATCTCAGGAATCCAGGGTGGCTCCTTTGGTCCCTTGTGGTTCTCCGAGAAGGTGAGGGTTATGGAAAGGAAAAAAGGATACCCATAGTGTGAACCCGTAAAAAAATTGGTTTATTGATATAGCGGGAAAAAGGGTACTCACATAGTATTAGACAATAAAAAGCATTAAAATGGCGCTTGGCCAGTGAAGAGCGATCCAAGGTTCAGGAAGTGATGAAGCGACGTGACTCCGCCCTACGCGTTTCGTCAGATTGACGTCATCAGGAGCGTAACGTCGTGCTTCACTTCCTGATGCAATTTTTTTTTTCTAACTGTTTGGGACCGAGTATAATTCCAGTTGGGTTTAGCAAACACCCGGCCGAGACAACATCCCAATCCATTGTAATTCATTGTTTTTTACTTTGTTTACACTGCATCTCTTACAGCACCACATTGGTAGCATCAATTTACTTCACAGCACTTCCAATAGCTAATCCTCTGCTAGTAAACACCCGGCCGAGCCGGAATTGGAAAATTCATATTACTTATTTATTTCAACTAATTAATGTATTCCTACTAAATCCTTCACTCACTTTACGTCCATTATCACTATCACCTTCTGAAGGCTATTGCTAAAGCCAAGTAAACACCTGGCAGAGACACCCCACTTTATTTACTTATTTCATTTATTTATTTGATTTTTACATTCTATGTGTGGTCCCACTTAGGTTCTGATTATATCAGAGAGAACCCCCTTTGTGTTTCTCATTTGTAGACCTATTACCAATATCTGGCTCCCAGCAGATTGGTTTCACGTAAGAGCAGCGCCACCACTACACCCCTCATTTTTTTCATATCCTTGCTCCACCGAATTAGGAGGCAGCAATAAGTAGAGGCAGCAGCTCTGACTACTACGTTGTGTTTGAAGTCCTTTTGCGCGGAGTCACCTACATTCCTTCATTATTTTTTATCAAGCTGTTATTGGTAAAGTTCTGCATTAATGGATTTTGTATATTTGCTCTGCTTGCCATAGATTCCATACCTTGTGATTACTGGAAAAACAAGCTCAAAATTATTTTTAGAATTTGGATTATAGGTTTCACATTTACTTTGCATATGTGGTGCTGGATGCTGTTTGATGAAGTTATAGGGATGGTGATAAGACTTGTTGGCACCATAGTGCTAAATTGTCTGTCTCCACACTGGAAGATGCAGCACAAAGGATTGCATGACAGCAGACTCAGGTGAGTAAAAATTGGGTAAAAGGCTTTTTCTTTTAATTTGTTAATGGGTGGAAAGGTGAGGGGGAGAAGAATAGGGAACAACATTTACCCTGAGATTAACTTTAAAACCCACATTGGTTATCTAATTGGTATGGTCCAGTTAAGATGGAATCTTGCTCAAGTGGAAGATGTTAAAGCATAACTAAAACCAAAACGTTTTTTATAGTTTTGCACATCTGTTTCTTTCTCCTTTTGATATTCCTGTTTAGGGATGAGCCGAACACCCCCGGGTTCGGTTCGCACCAGAACCTTCGAACGGACCGAAAGTTCGCGGCGAATTTTCGAACCCTATTCGTTATAATGGACGCGAACGTTTGAAATCAAAATTGCTAATTACAACGGCCAATATGCATGTTAATGTCATAAAACAGGTTTGGGGACCCGGGTCCTGCCCCAGGGGACATATATCAATGCAAAAATAAATTTTAAAAACTAAAGTTTTTTCGGGAGCAGTCATTTTAATGATGCATAAAGTGAAAAAAAAAAAAGTGAAATTTTCCTTTAAATATGGTACCTGGGGGGTGTCTAAAGTATGCCTGTGAAGTGGCATGTGTTTCCCGTGTTTAGAACTGTCCTTGCACAAAATGACATTTGTAAAGGAAAAAAAGAAGCCATTTAAAACCACTTGCGGCTTTAATGTCATGTCTTGTCCTGGCCGCCATATGGCTGAAAATCCTTGAGAAAAATGGCATGGCTACCCCATCACCCCCCCCCCCACCCCAGCCCCTTTGGGTCTTGTATGGATACTAAGGGGGACCCCGCACCCAAAATAAAACCCTATACCTACAACCCTATATACTCTGAACAGCAGTATATAGGTGGTGCAAACAAGACATGGACTGTAGGTTTGTTCTTAAGTAGAATCTGAACAGGTACATTATGAAGTGTAGCTACATCCCAAAAAAATCAATTTTTAAGCTTTTTGGAGAACATAGGGAGGGGTTATCACCCCTGTAACATTTGCTGTCTTTGCACATCTGTTCAGAACATGTCACCTCACTTTCCGTCCCAATGACAAATGTTTTTGGAAAAGTGGGGTTTTAATTGAAACAAGGATTGGTGATAAAGCATCAGTAGAGAGGAGATACCTTTTTCCCAAATTAAATCTAACAGGATAGAATTTTCCTTCCTAGGGGTAGATTTCCTCTCACTTCCTGTTTTCTCTTGCCGTTTGCAAGTAGGAGTCGTTTGTAAGTTGGATGTTTGAAAGTAGGGGCCTGCCGTATATACTCTGCAGAAATTTGCCCTATTAGATGTTGGTGTAGCCACAAGACTGGTGGGCACAGGAATGGGCCCTGCTGTGAGTTAATAGATCAAGATTTGTACTTGCATGCACCTGTTGAACCGGGCAGAAAAATTGGGCCTTTGGTGGTGGTGGTGGTGGTGGTGGACGGTGTTGCCACAAGACTGTAAGCCCTCACAGTTACTCTTGGTGGGTGCAGGAATGGGCCCTGCTGTGAGTTATTAGATCAAGATTTGTAATTGCATGCACCTGTTGAACAGGGCAGAAAAATTGGGCCTTTGGTGGTGGTGGTGGTGGTGGACGGTGTTGCCACAAGACTGTAGGCCCTCATAGTTACTCTTGGTGGGCGCAGGAATGGGCCCTGCTGTGAACTATTAGATCAAGATTTGTAATTACACGCCCCTGTTAAACAGGGGCTGAAAAATTGTGCCTTAGGCATTGGTGCTGGTGCCACAACACTGCAACCCCTCACAGATACTGTACTTGGAGCACAGCAGTCACACCTGTTGCGAAGCATCTTTTTAAAAAATTGTAATTACACGCCCCTGTTATACAGGGGCTGAAAAATTGTGCCTTAGGCACTGGTGCTGGTGCCACAACACTGCAACCCCTCACAGATACTGTACTCTGAGCACAGCAATGAGACCTGTTGCAAAGCATTGCCTAAAAATTGTAATTACACGCCCCAACAGGGGCTGAAAAATTGTGCCTTAGGCACTGGTGCTGGTGCCACAACACTGCAACCCCTCACAGATACTGTACTCTGAGCACAGCAGTCACACCTGTTGCGAAGCATCTTTTTAAAAAATTGTAATTACACGCCCCTGTTATACAGGGGCTGAAAAATTGTGCCTTAGGCACTGGTGTGGTGGCATGGATCATTGAGGAGGAGGAAGAGGATAGTCAGTGAACATAACAGGACAGTCACTCAGCATCAGCATAGGCAGTCTTGAAGGGATGTGACATTATAAATTATTCCGTTATATCCGCTTCAGGTGTCTGGTAGCTGGTGGTGATCCAAGACTGATTAATTTTTATGAAGGTCAGTCGATCAACCGAGTCGGTGGACAGGCGCACCCTATGATCGGTGACAAATCCTCCAGCAGCACTGAATGTGCGTTCGGAAAGAACGCTGGATGCAGGACAGGCCAGTAGCTCAATTGCATACTGTGCAAGCTCTGGCCAGTGATCCATCCTCAGGACCCAGTAAGCCAGAGGATTTTCGGTGGGAAAGGTGTCCAAGTCTGACCTTGCCCCTAGGTATTCCTGCACCATGTATATCAGACGCTGGCGATGGTTGCTGGAACCGATCATACCTTGGGGCTGCGGACTAAAAAATTGTCTGAACGCATCGGTCAGACGTCCACCTTCCCCACCGCTCCTTCTGCTACTGACCGAAGCCTCAGCAACTCGTCGTCCAGGACCAGGAGTTTGTAACCTCCCAGTTTCTGGGAACGCGTTGCACAGACCTTTCTGCAAGGCCTCCCTGAGATGTCTCATCCTCTGCTCCCTCTGCGACGGCAAGATAAGGTCCGCAACCTTACCCTTGTACCGTGGATCAAGGAGAGTGGCCAGCCAGTAATGGTCACTCTCCTTGATCCGAAGAACACGAGGATCCTTCCGCAGGCTTTGCAGGATCAGGGAGGCCATGCAGCGTAGGTTAGCTGAGGCATTCGGTCCGGAGTCTTCTGGGTCACTGAGGATGACATGATCGCCAGCCACCTCCTCCCAGCCACGTACAAGTCCACTGGTTTGTTGGGACTGTACATCATCCCTAAAAGACTGCTGCTGCTGATGCTGAGTGCCAGGCTCCACCTCCATGCTCACACAATCCTCCTCCTCCTCCTCCTCCTCCGCCTCTTCCTGTGTGATGGGTGGGACAGAAGGAACATTGTCTGGATAAAGGGGGCCTTGAGAGACAAGGAAGTCCTCCTCTTCCTGCCTCTGTTCTGCCTCAAGTGCCCTGTCCATTATCCCACGCAGCGTATGCTCCAACAGGTGGACAAGAGGTACAGTGTCACTGATGCATGCACTGTCACTGCTCACCATCCTCGTGGCCTCCTCAAATGGTGAGAGGACAGTGCATGCATCCCTGATCATGCTCCACTGGCGTGGGGAAAAAAAGCCAAGCTCCCCTGACCCTGTCCTGGTGCCGTAGTCGCAAAGGTACTCATTGATGGCCCTCTGCTGCGTGTGCAGTCGCTGCAGCATGGCCAACGTTGAGTTCCACCTGGTGGGCATGTCACATATTAGGCGGTTCTTGGGCAGGTTCAGCTCCTTTTGCAGCTCAGTCAGCCGAGCACTGGCATTATAAGATCGGCGGAAATGCACACAGACTTTCCTGGCCTGCCTCAGGACATCATGTAAGCCTGGGAACCTGCCCAAGAACCGCTGCACCACCAGGTTGAGGACGTGAGCCATACAGGGCACATGGGTGAGCTGCCCCTGTCGCAGGGCGGAGAGGAGGTTGGTGCCATTATCAGAAACGACCATTCCTGGCTTAAGCTGGCGTGGCGTCAACCACCTCTCGGCCTGCCCCTGCAGAGCTGCCAGAACCTCTGGCCCAGTGTGGCTCCTGTCCCCCAAACACACCAGCGCAAGCACGGCATGGCATCTTTTTGCCTGCGTACTCGCGTAGCCCCTTGTACGCCTACGGAGCACCGCTGGTTCCGAGGACAGAGCACTCGAAGAGGACATGGAGGAAGAAGAAGAGGAGGGGGTGGAGGAGAGAGGTGTGTCACAACCAGTAGTAACATTTTGGAGGCGTGGTGGCGGAACAACCTCCAACACTACTGCACCTTGTCCTGCATCCCTCCCAGCTGCCAATAGAGTGACCCAATGGGCCGTGAAAGAAAGATAACGTCCCTGTCCATGCCTGCTGGACCATGAGTCAGCGGTAATATGCACCTTACCGCTGACCGCCCTGTCCAGCGAGGCATGGACATTGCCTTCCACATGCCAGTAGAGAGACGGAATCGCCTTCCGTGAGAAAAAGTGGCGTTTGGGAACCTGCCACTGAGGAACCGCACATTGAACAAACTCACGGAAGGGGGCCGAGTCTATCAACTGAAAAGGCAGCAGTTGAAGTGCTAGCAATTTAGCCAAGCTAGCATTCAACCGCTGGGCATGTGGATGGCTGGGAGTATACTTCTTTCGACGGTCCAGCAGCTGGGGCAGGGAAATTTGCCTGCTACAATCGGACGTCGGTGTACTGCAAGTACTTGGTTGTGACACACCTAATTCTACACCTTCAGTCCTCTCAGAGCAGCTTTCAGAGAGGACTGAAGATATAGTGGGGATGGAGATCCCAGCTGATGAGGAGCAAGGAGAGGTCCGCTTTGTTCTTTGGTGTGGGTCTTTTATGTGTGCTTGCCAACGAGCTGCATGGCAGGTCGACATATGTCTGCTCATGCTTGTGGTGCCCAAGCGGCTGATGTTTTGGCCACGCGAGATACGCTTGAGACAAATATTGCAAATAGCAGTGGTGCGATCTGATGCACTCGTCTCAAAAAAGGCCCACACCAAAGAACTTTTGTGATAACGTGCAGAGGCAGCGCCCTGCACAGGCGGAGCTCTGCGGTGTGGTACAGTTGCTGTGCTGGCCTCTAGCTGGCCTCCAGGGGGCATCCTGCCTCGTTGGACATGTGACGCTGCATCCTCCTCCTCCTCCTCCTCTCTCCCTTCAGGCACCCACGTGGAGTCAGTGACCTCATCATCCCCTCCCTCTTCACCACTAGAGCAAACCTGGCAGTAAGCTGCAGCTGGTGGAACACTACTGCCAGATTGCTGTCCTTCAGCATCCCCTCTCTCTGCGCGCACACTACTGACTTCCTCAAGCTGGGTATCATCATCCGAGCCTTCGAATCGTTGGGCATCCTCCTGGAGCATGTACCCAACACTGTGCTCAAACAGTTCGGGGGACTCCTCAGGAGGACATGGTGGGTCTAGGGAAGGGGTGGCTGATGATGCCATTGAGTACGCGTTGGCAGCTGCTCTGCCAGTACCCTGAGCCTGGGTGAGAGAGGATGAGGAGGATGAGGAGGGCTTGGTCATCCATTCTACCAAGCCTTCGGCATGATGCGGCTCCACATGTCCAGCTGCCGAAAACAAAGACAAGCGTGTCCCATGGCCACGTGCTGATGACGATGCACGACCACGTCCACGGCCAGCACTGTTGTCTCTAGAAACAGAGCCTGCCTGCCCTGTGTTCTTGCCTCGGCACGCTCTGCCTCTCCTTGGCGGTCTTCCAGCCATTGTAGTCGGTAGTGTATATAGTATAAAAAATAGAACTCCTATGTGTGCTCACAACACACTGTAGGTCCTATGGGTGCTGACACTAACACACTATAGGTACTATGTGTGCTGCTGACAAGAAAATATAGGAGCTCTGTTTGCTGCCACTAACACACTAGAAGTCCTATTGGTGCTTCTGAGATGAAAATATAGGAGCTCTGTGTGATGCCACTAACACACTAGAAGTCCTATGGGTGCTTCTGAGATGAAAATATAGGAGCTCTGTGTGATGCCACTAACACACTAGAAGTCCTATGGGTGCTGCTGAGAAGAAAATATAGGAGCTATGTGTGATGCCACTAACACACTAGAAGTCCTATGGGTGCTTCTGAGATGAAAATATAGGAGCTCTGTGTGATGCCACTAACACACTAGAAGTCCTATGGGTGCTGCTGAGAAGAAAATATAGGAGCTCTGTGTGATGCCACTAACACACTAGAAGTCCTATGGGTGCTTCTGAGATGAAAATATAGGAGCTCTGTGTGATGCCACTAACACACTAGAAGTCCTATGGGTGCTGCTGAGAAGAAAATATAGGAGCTATGTGTGATGCCACTAACACACTAGAAGTCCTATGGGTGCTTCTGAGATGAAAATATAGGAGCTCTGTGTGATGCCACTAACACACTAGAAGTCCTATGGGTGCTTCTGAGATGAAAATATAGGAGCTCTGTTTGCTGCCACTAACACACTAGAAGTCCTATGGGTGCTGCTGAGAAGAAAATATAGGAGCTCTGTGTGATGCCACTAACACACTAGAAGTCCTATGGGTGCTTCTGAGATGAAAATATAGGAGCTCTGTGTGATGCCACTAACACACTAGAAGTCCTATGGGTGCTGCTGAGAAGAAAATATAGGAGCTCTGTTTGCTGCCACTAACACACTAGAAGTCCTATGGGTGCTGCTGAGAAGAAAATATAGGAGCTCTGTGTGATGCCACTAACACACTAGAAGTCCTATGGGTGCTGCTGAGAAGAAAATATAGGAGCTCTGTTTGCTGCCACTAACACACTAGAAGTCCTATGGGTGCTGCTGAGAAGAAAATATAGGAGCTCTGTGTGATGCCACTAACACACTAGAAGTCCTATGGGTGCTTCTGAGATGAAAATATAGGAGCTCTGTGTGATGCCACTAACACACTAGAAGTCCTATGGGTGCTGCTGAGAAGAAAATATAGGAGCTCTGTGTGATGCCACTAACACACTAGAAGTCCTATGGGTGCTTCTGAGATGAAAATATAGGAACTCTGTGTGATGCCACTAACACACTAGAAGTCCTATGGGTGCTGCTGAGAAGAAAATATAGGAGCTCTGTTTGCTGCCACTAACACACTAGAAGTCCTATGGGTGCTTCTGAGAAGAAAATATAGGAGCTCTGTGTGATGCCACTAACACACTAGAAGTCCTATGGGTGCTTCTGAGATGAAAATATAGGAGCTCTGTGTGATGCCACTAACACACTAGAAGTCCTATGGGTGCTTCTGAGATGAAAATATAGGAGCTCTGTTTGCTGCCACTAACACACTAGAAGTCCTATGGGTGCTGCTGAGAAGAAAATATAGGAGCTCTGTGTGATGCCACTAACACACTAGAAGTCCTATGGGTGCTTCTGAGATGAAAATATAGGAGCTCTGTGTGATGCCACTAACACACTAGAAGTCCTATGGGTACTGCTGAGAAGAAAATATAGGAGCTATGTGTGATGCCACTAACACACTAGAAGTCCTATGGGTGCTTCTGAGATGAAAATATAGGAGCTCTGTGTGATGCCACTAACACACTAGAAGTCCTATGGGTGCTTCTGAGATGAAAATATAGGAGCTCTGTTTGCTGCCACTAACACACTAGAAGTCCTATGGGTGCTGCTGAGAAGAAAATATAGGAGCTCTGTGTGATGCCACTAACACACTAGAAGTCCTATGGGTGCTTCTGAGATGAAAATATAGGAGCTCTGTGTGATGCCACTAACACACTAGAAGTCCTATGGGTGCTGCTGAGAAGAAAATATAGGAGCTCTGTTTGCTGCCACTAACACACTAGAAGTCCTATGGGTGCTGCTGAGAAGAAAATATAGGAGCTCTGTGTGATGCCACTAACACACTAGAAGTCCTATGGGTGCTGCTGAGAAGAAAATATAGGAGCTCTGTTTGCTGCCACTAACACACTAGAAGTCCTATGGGTGCTGCTGAGAAGAAAATATAGGAGCTCTGTGTGATGCCACTAACACACTAGAAGTCCTATGGGTGCTTCTGAGATGAAAATATAGGAGCTCTGTGTGATGCCACTAACACACTAGAAGTCCTATGGGTGCTGCTGAGAAGAAAATATAGGAGCTCTGTGTGATGCCACTAACACACTAGAAGTCCTATGGGTGCTTCTGAGATGAAAATATAGGAACTCTGTGTGATGCCACTAACACACTAGAAGTCCTATGGGTGCTGCTGAGAAGAAAATATAGGAGCTCTGTTTGCTGCCACTAACACACTAGAAGTCCTATGGGTGCTTCTGAGAAGAAAATATAGGAGCTCTGTGTGATGCCACTAACACACTAGAAGTCCTATGGGTGCTTCTGAGATGAAAATATAGGAGCTCTGTGTGATGCCACTAACACACTAGAAGTCCTATGGGTGCTTCTGAGATGAAAATATAGGAGCTCTGTTTGCTGCCACTAACACACTAGAAGTCCTATGGGTGATGCTGAGAAGAAAATATAGGAGCTCTGTGTGATGCCACTAACACACTAGAAGTCCTATGGGTGCTTCTGAGATGAAAATATAGGAGCTCTGTGTGATGCCACTAACACACTAGAAGTCCTATGGGTGCTTCTGAGATGAAAATATAGGAGCTCTGTGTGATGCCACTAACACACTAGAAGTCCTATGGGTGCTGCTGAGAAGAAAATATAGGAGCTCTGTGTGATGCCACTAACACACTAGAAGTCCTATGGGTGCTTCTGAGATGAAAATATAGGAACTCTGTGTGATGCCACTAACACACTAGAAGTCCTATGGGTGCTGCTGAGAAGAAAATATAGGAGCTCTGTTTGCTGCCACTAACACACTAGAAGTCCTATGGGTGCTTCTGAGAAGAAAATATAGGAGCTCTGTGTGATGCCACTAACACACTAGAAGTCCTATGGGTGCTTCTGAGATGAAAATATAGGAACTCTGTGTGATGCCACTAACACATTAGAAGTCCTATGGGTGCTGCTAAGAAGAAAATATAGGAGCTCTGTTTGCTGCCACTAACACACTAGAAGTCCTATGGGTGCTTCTGAGAAGAAAATATAGGAGCTCTGTGTGATGCCACTAACACACTAGAAGTCCTATGGGTGCTTCTGAGATGAAAATATAGGAACTCTGTGTGATGCCACTAACACATTAGAAGTCCTATGGGTGCTGCTGAGAAGAAAATATAGGAGCTCTGTTTGCTGCCACTAACACACTAGAAGTCCTATGGGTGCTGCTGAGAAGAAAATATAGGAGCTCTGTGTGATGCCACTAACACACTAGAAGTCCTATGGGTGCTGCTGAGAAGAAAATATAGGAGCTCTGTTTGCTGCCACTAACACACTAGAAGTCCTATGGGTGCTGCTGAGAAGAAAATATAGGAGCTCTGTTTGCTGCCACTAACACACTAGAAGTCCTATGGGTGCTGCTGAGAAGAAAATATAGGAGCTCTGTGTGATGCCACTAACACACTAGAAGTCCTATGGGTGCTGCTGAGAAGAAAATATAGGAGCTCTGTTTGCTGCCACTAACACACTAGAAGTCCTATGGGTGCTGCTGAGAAGAAAATATAGGAGCTCTGTTTGCTGCCACTAACACACTAGAAGTCCTATGGGTGCTGTTGGGGTGCAATGCTGTGCTAACAGCACTGCGGTTGGTACTACTGCAATACTGTACTAACAGTAAGCACGCACCAGACTAATCCCCAGCAGCAGCTAATAACACGCTAACTGTGCAATCAGCAGCAATGAACGATCAATGACTTAGGTAGCAATGGTTTAGCAAAGAAATAGCCAATGGTTTAGCAAAGAAGAGCAAATCTTTCAGTATCAAGCAAAGACAGAATCAGCAGACTGATCTCTCCTAAAGCCGGAACTCATGTGACCGGGGCCGATGGCGTGGCGGCCTTTTAAATGGTGGGGCATGTACTAAAGCCCCTGAGCTGTAATTGGCTACAGGCGTCCTGCCTGTAGCCAATTATTGCTCTCCGAGTTTCGGGCGCTGTGATTGGCCAAGCATGCGGGGTCACAGTGCATGCTTGGCCAATCATCAGCCAGCAATGCACTGCGCCGGCCGCGCCGGCCGCAATGCATTGCGGGGCCGCTCGCATCACACGAATGTGATGCGAACGGCCCAAATAGTTCTGGGCTCGACGAGCGAGCGAACGCCCGGTGCTCGATTCGAACATGGGTTCGAATCGAGCACCGGGCCCATCCCTATTCCTGTTGAGGAGATTCTGTTCTCCACCTGTGTGGTAACCTGAATAGGAAGTTACAGAATCGTATGAGATGTGCTAAGAAGCAAACCTTCACAGCTTGGTTCGGGTGAACAGCAGTGAAAAATGGGCCTTGTGTAATTTTTACGAGTCCCTTTTCCATGGTATGGGAATATTTATGATCCTTTCATGAAATCACCCCTGCTCACAAGCAAGTGGAGGTTGATATGGGCAGTCATCATGAGAAGTGATTATATGTTTTAATACATTGAAAGGCATCTAATTATCTCTGAGGAAGAAAGTAATTAATAAATCTAGAAATGCATTGGATATATGATGCCCAAGCAAACTATCTGTTGAATATCAAACCCTCCAAAGAGATATGTAACATTGCCAAGTATCAACTGCATATTGATGTGTACAATGGATTTTGGCTTAAATATAGCCATGCATGTTTTTAACAAGGCTATGTCTTTTTAGAGTTTTGTAATAAAAAGTGGTTTTATATATAAATTGTTATGTGGTTATGTATTTTTCTTTTTTGGTTGCCTTCAAAGTCTCATAAAGGGGTAGTTTTCCCATTTCTAGGAAGTGAGGGAATTCTCCTGACTGGTACCAAAAAATCTGAAAGGGGTTCTAAGTTCCACTGTGCCCAATACTAATAAACATTGGTGTGCCCGTGGTGCAACTGTGTTTAACTACTTCAATACCGCCCATAGACATATGACGTCCACAGATGGGATCTCCCATCCTGGGTGGACGTCATATGACGTCCTGGGCTTCCCGGCCGCCTAGGGGGCACGCTCGCACCCACGGCATTGCTCGGGACCCGGTGCTCATGCCCGGCAGCCGCAATGTCCGCTGGGCACCCGCGATTGCCCGCAATCATGGCAAGACCGTGGATCTGTGTGTGTAAACACACAGATCCATGTCCTGTCAGCGGTGAGGAGACAGATGTGTGTTCCCAGTACAGAGGTACACACATTGGTCTCCTCCCCTTGCGAGTCCCCTCCCTCTACTGTTAGAATCACTCCCTAGGCAGCATATTAACCCCTTCAGCGCCCCCTAGTGTTAATCCCTTCCCTGCCAGTCACATTTACACAATAATCAGTGAAGTTTTATAGCACTAATCGCTGTATAAATGTGAATGGTCCCAAAAATGTGTCAAAAGTGTCCGATATGTCCGCAATTTCACGGTCACAATAAAAATCACAGATCGCCGCCATTACTAGTAAAAAAATAAAATAAAATAAAAATGCAATAAATCTATCCCCTATTTTGTAGAACGCTATAACTTTTGCGCTAACCAATCAATAAATGCTTATTGTGATTTTTTTCTACCAAAAATATGTAGAAGAATATGTATCGGCCTAAACTGTGGAAAAATTTTGTTTTTTTATAGATTTTTTAGATAGATATTTATTATAGCAAAAAGTAAAAAATATTGCATTTTTTTTTAAATTGACGTTCTATTTTTGTTTATAGCGCAAAAAATAAAAACCGCAGAGGTGATAAAATACCACCAAAAGAAAGCTCTATTTGTGGGGAAAAAAAGGAGTCAATTTTGTTTGGGAGGCACGTCGCACGACCGCGTTATTGTCAGTTAAAGCGTAGCAGTGCCGAATCGCAAAAAGTGCTCTGGTAAGGAAGGGGGTAAATTCTTCCGAGGCTGAAGTGGTTAACCACTTGCCTACCGCCTCCTGTACTTATATGTCGGCAGAATGACACGTACAGGCACGCCGCCTTCCCCGTGAGTCGGACCGCGGGTCCCGCAGACTCGATCGCCGCGGTCGTCTCACGGAGGTATAGAGCGGGGAGATGCCTAGTGACAATGACACAGATCTCCGTTCCGTGTACTCGGAGCGAAGATCAGTGTCATGTGACACACAGCCCATCCCCCCTACAGTAAGAAACACTCAATAGGGAACACTTAACCCCTACAGCGCCACCTAGTGGTTAACCCCTTCACTGCCAGTGTAATTTTCACAGTAATCAGTGCATTTTTATGGTCCCAAAAATGTGCCAAAAGTGTCCGATGTGTCCGCCATAATGTCGCAGTCACGATAAAAATCGCTGATCACGGCCATTACTAGTAAAAAAAAAATATTAATAAAAATGCCATAAACTATCCCCTATTTTGTAGATGCTATAACTTTTAACGCAAACCAATCAATAAACGCTTATTGCGATTTTTTTTACCAAAAATATGTAGAAGAATACGTATCGGCCTAAACTAAAGAAAAAAAATATTTTTTTTTTCTGGATATTTATTATAGCAAAAAGTAAAAAATATTGAATTTTTTTCAAAATTGTCGCTCTATTTTTGTTTATAGCACAAAAAATAAAAACCGCAGAGGTGATCAAATACCACCAAAAGAAAGCTCTATTTGTGGGAAAAAAGGACGCCAATTTTGTTTGGGAGCCACGTCGCACGACCGCGCAATTGTCAGTTAAAGCGACAGAGTGCCGAATCGCAAAAAGGGGCCTGGTCCTTTAGCTGCAAAATGGTCCGGGGCTGAAGTGGTTAAAGTAATTGTGTACTTTAAATTGAAGGTGTTCAGTCATAGGGCCAGCAGAGAATATTTTATGCTTGGTCTGGTTTAATTTTATGAAGTATTTATATTTTCAAGAATATAAATAGGCAAGTCCTGCTGATTGTGACTAACTATTTTTTTTTTTTTTTTTTTAGCTCTTGGCCAAATAAGCCACCAGTGAAGTCTGTAGTGAATATGAAAAATCATTCAATATTTTACTATCACTAACCACCATTTATTGCCAGTTACTATAATAACTGTAAAGGTTGAAAGTTACCCACACAAATGGTAAATGGCCCTGATGTTTGATGCATTTGTGTAAAGACCCCATCAGTCTATATTTGCATACCTTATATGTAGCGCACAGACCCCTTTCTTTACCTGCATTAACTTTGGCTCCTCGCAGTAAGAGAGAGGCACACCGCACTAACAGCCCGTACCCTCCTGTGCGAGGAGGTTGAGCGGTGTTATTATTGGGTCTTCTACGGTCAGAACATGAAAACCTCCAGAGCCTGATTCTCACCTCTATAGAGACAAGTCCTTGACTTCCCAGTAAAGTGAATGTCCACACCAGATGAAACTCCAACTCAGAGTTTATTTTCTCTTAGCCAATAACACAGTCTCTTATAGGAAAAGTGTTGAAGCAAGAAATAGAATAGCACAAAAGTTACAGATATTTGCTCAGATTCTCAAGCAAGTTTGACTAGGCGCACAGTCTCTGCCACAGACTGTGAAGTTGGTCTCTGCCACAGACCTGATGAAACTGATCCCCTTCTTTAGCTATGGCCCTTTTTTAGGAGAAGACATCCCTCCGGGGAGTTACCAGGACCCTACCGTCACCATGACACTGCACTGGGTCCTGGCCTCCTCATCCTAGATACGAGTCCCCTCGCGAGGCGGCACCCTGAGATTCCTCGATCCCTGGTGGACCCCAGCCGAAGGTGCTGGGCCCTAGGCCTCCACTGCGGCTTCTGGGCTTACATGCCCAGGGCAGACAGGAACAGCATGATAGTACCTCACCCTGGGCTAAAGGTGCCCAGGATGAAACAGGAACACCCGCCCTGTGCCTAAGGTGCCCAGGGTGGACAGGAACACTCCCTCGGAGTAGGACTCCCGACGGCCGAACCAAGACCCCCGCAACAGGCAACGTCTGCCCCTCTTATATTCTCTCCCAGCATGCCCAGCAGGTAGACCACACCCACTGTATGACTGCTGAGAGGGGACACACAAGGCACAGCACTATATCAGCGGTTCAACCCTAGCCTACTATGGCAGCGCCACCTGTAGACCACAGGGAACTGTACACCGATACTCTCCCTGTGGATAAAATGGTTGTAAAAACCCTAAAAAATTAAGGTGTTTGAGTAAACTACCACTCAAACACTTCCCTTAAATTGAGGACCCCGCTACATACTCCCCCCACTAATGGACACTGGTCCCCAGTGTCTGGATCAAACCTTTGCCTCTCAATCCTGAGTCAACATAGACCTATTCCAGAAACTATCTAAAAACAACAAAAACTATTTGGAAAAAATGTTAGTTTGTGCCGGAACCTAAACATGGGGAAAAGGGAGTTAAATGCAGAGATGAAAGTAGAGCAGAGAAACATATGTGTACATCACATTCTCAATATCACAATAAACCACATTTGTTTTTATTTTATATTTCCCTCCCGACTACAATAGCTAAGCCACCCTTTCTCAATGACTTGCTCGGCATTCACCTGTAAAGAAGGAAATACACAGAAACCCATATTTACACTCTAACTTATAAACACTAATGCCGCGTACACACGACCACTTTTCTCGACGAGAAAAACTGCATTTTTTTTTTCGCCGAGAAAAACGATCGTCTGTGGGCTTTATGTCGTTTTTCTCATTGAGAAAAACGGCATAAAAAATGACGAGAAAAATTAGAACATGTTCTAAATTTTCTCATCGTTTTTTCCATCATTTTTTTCCGCGGCAGTTTTCCCATAGGGAGACACTGCCGCGGAGCCCACAGACGGTCGTTTTTCTCGTCAAGAGAAAAAATGACGGGAAAAACGACCGTGTGTAGGGAACCAAGCGGTTCCCTCATTTTTCCTGTCATTATTCACGGCGGTTTTTTAACCGCCGTGAATAATGATCGTGTGTACGCGGCATTAGAATGAAAAGACTTTCCCCTAGGAAAAAAATCCCTTCCTTCTAAAAAGTAAACACATAGCAAGACTATGTAATGCAAAAGATACACAACACCGCCACCTAGTGGAAGTGCTACCATCAAGACACCCGTCCCCAAAAAAACTTTTCTTTTCCTGAGGGGTAAATCTTCCTTCTTCTTTGGCCCTGCTCTGAACTATTCTACCCCAAAAGTCAATGTCTTTCAGGTGCTGTGAGCAAGGAAAAAAAAACTGCTCCCGCTTGTAGCAAAGTAGACTACCTCTTTTGGTGAGGGCAAAGTTTTTTAAGCTCCAGGAGAGTACACTCCGAAATGAACACAAGGCAAACAAAAAAAAAAGTCCAGTCTCTAGAGGTAATACTGCGGATCTGGCAACACAAGTAGTTTCCAATGTTTGTCAAAGGTGTCTATGTGGTATTCGACATTGTCTTTATCCTTTCGGCAAATGACCACTCTGTCCGCGTGTATGTGTCTACCTAGCATCCAGGATTCTTTGCAGTCTTTGTCTTTCCACTTCAAACAAAAATTCCTTGGGCAGATACGGATATTCCCACCCGTATTCACTAGCCACTCTCTGATTGAACAACCGCTGCAGCCGGGACAATGGTGGCATGGTTGCTCGATCTCCCACACCTGGCAGAACGATGGCATCCGGGTGTCGAGGCACTTTCACTGCCTCTGGGCCAGACACAGGGGCCCACAATGACACTCTTGATACCACACTAGCAGGTGCAGATGTCACAAGGGGTGGAAGGGCAGACGGTGAAATAGATCCCTCCTCAGGCTCCGGGGCCTCCACTTGGCGTGTAGTATCCCCAGTAAGCATGGGCAAGTCTCTTTTCCTACGAAATGCGGACAGGGGTACCTTATCCCAACCCTTCTTTTCAAATGCCTCATCGATGGCCGCATCACCTCCCACATCGGAGACTGACTCCAGGTTGGAGGTATCACATTCCTCTGCCGGCAGGTAACTCTGAGTAGATGACGAGTCACCGCCTCAAACAAGTTCAATAGCCCTGGGATCCCCGACACTTCGGACCTTGTCCAAGGCCCCTTTCCCCGCCTTACCTCGGCTTGTAGCTGAAGCAGGACGTCCGGAACTTTTTCAGACGGAAGCATCCGATCCGAGCAAGCGCTGGGGTGTAGCTCCACCATGGCCGCAGGAAGCTTTTACGAACCCGATCTTCCTCTTGGGCAGCGGAAGCGAGGATCTAGTGGCCACCAAAGCAACATCCTCTGGTCTCTCCAACTCTGGTTCCTCAATCGCCGGAACATTCACAGTTACGACTTCCTCCGAAGTCCCGACAGTGCGCGTAGGTGTGGCCGCAGAAGCTCTGGTTTCTTCTTCTTCCAAAGTGGTGGCGCCCGTAAGGCAGTTCAAACGAAAGGCCCAAGGTTTTTCAGTAGGATGCTCTACCTCGAACAAGAACTCCTTGCACCGTTCACATCTTCCAAACGGCCTACGATGCACCACCAGTCCCTGGCATCCGGGACAAACCACTCCAAGGGCCTCTGTCTCTTTCCAGACATAAAGAGCGAAGCGACCCCGAGGCTTCAGCCGAATCCCCGTGTCAGTCACAGAAGCAGCAAACGAGGTCACATTCATGGTAGAAGTAGCCGGAACCCATGAGGCATCAGACGCCATGTTACCCGCTTGCCGATCCATGTCGCACTGTCCCTTTGGCGCCAAAGCCACCACGTGCAACTCCTCACATAGCATGGCTCCTCCCATCTCTCTGCAATGTTTGCGGGCCTTTTCTCTGTAGACAAGCCCACGAACTACGCAGCATGGGTTCTCCTCGTGGCGCAGACACTTTTCTCTCAATATGGCCGACCTCCACGGAACTTCACAGGGGAATAAAGTTCAAACTCTGGGGGGTTTCCAACACTTTTCACACTTTTCGAGCCCCCACGTGTAGCGCACAGACCCCTTTCTTTACCTGCATTAACTTTGGCTTCTCGCAGGAAGAGAGAGGCACACCGCACTAACAGCCCGTACCCTCCTGTGTGAGGAGGTTGAGCGGTGTTATTGTTGGGTCTTCTACGGTCAGAACATGAAAACCTCCAGAGCCTGATTCTCACCTCTATGTTAAAGTAGAGACAATTCCTTGACTTCCCAGTAAAGTGAATGTCCACACCAGATGAAATTTCAACTCAGGGTTTATTTTCTCTTAGCCAATAACACAGTCTCTGATAGGAAAAGGGTTGAAGCAAGAAATAGAATAGCACAAGGTGTGGATGAGGTCCAGGCACAAACGTTACAGATATTTTCTCAGATTCTCAAGCAAGTTTGACTAGGCGCACAGTCTCTGCCACAGACTGTGAAGTTGGTCTCTGCCACAGACCTGATGAAACTGATCCCCTTCTTTAGCTATGGCCCTTTTTTAGGAGAAGACATCCCTCCGGAGAGTTACCGGGACCCTACCGTCACCATGACACTGCACTGGGTCTTCGGAGAGTTCCTTCCCAGCCTCCTCATCCTAGATACGGGTCCCCTCACGAGGCGGCACCCTGAGATTCCTCGATCCCCGGTGGACCCCAGATGAAGGTGCTGGGCCCCAGGCCACCACTGCGGCTTCTGGGCTTACATGCCCAGGGCGGACAGGAACAGCATGATAGTACCTCACCCTGGGCTAAAGGTTCCCAGGACGGAACAGGAATACCCGCCCTGGGACTAAGTCCCCAGGGCAGACAGGAACACTCCCTGGGAGTAGTACTCCCGACGGCCGAACCAAGACCCCCCCCAACAGGCAGCGTCTGCCCCTTTTATATCCTCTCTCAGCATGCCCAGCAGGTAGACCACACCCACCATATGGCTGCTGAGAGGGGACACACAAGGCACAGCACTGTTTTAGCGGTTCAACCCTAGCCTACTATGGCAGCGCCACCTGTAGGCCACAGGGAACTCTACACCGATACTCTCCCTGTGGATAAAATGGTTGTAAAAACCCTAACAAATTAAGGTGTTTGACTAAACTACCACTCAAACACTTCCCTTAAATTGAGGACCCCGCTACATATACATATTCAGTTGTGCCCCGTATAATCCAGAAATCTGTCACAAAAGCCAATTGTACAAATCTCTGATATTTGGCCAGTCTCAGATTCAATTAAATATATTTGGCTACATTCAGATGACTGAAAAGCAGTAGCCAGGGGTGACCCCCAGAAAGAATCAGGAGATTCTTGCAGGCAGTTGTAAATGCTGCTTGTATATGATTGGTTGATGAAACATCAGAGCTTCACCACATTCAAAAAATAGTGCACTTGAAAAGTGTACAGTCTATTTGCCTATTTGCCTTTAGTAAATCAACCCTACTGTATGTGAGGACAGCTGGCAGACTTGTGCTCTGTACAAATCTATGGCCAACATTGCCCCTGTTCAAATTGTAACCACCTACTGTATCTGAATGATGAACATGAGAACTGAGTCTCTAAGAGACCCAGGACACAGCCAATATGCTTACAAGGTCGGTAGTTTTGCAGAATTTTGGCCACACAAAAGCTAACTGGCCATAACATTAAATGTTGCTGTGTTCAGAGGCCGCACTTATCAGCCTCTGAATGGAGCAAACTATCCACTGCTATTCAGCTGTTTGAATGTAGCCTTAGACAGTAAGCTATGAATTTGGGTAGCCCATTCTTCGGCAGTACAGGCATTTCATTTCATCTACAACTTGCTCAAAAAAAAAAAAGAACACCATGTATATCCATAATTACCAACTTTTTTTGATACCATTTACCATGTAGGTCTGATAGTCCTTGTACATGATGACATTGGCAAGGGGGAGACTCATAGACCAGTGAAGAGGAGCTGTTAGATGTGACCAGTTTTCTCTATTGGGGATAAGGCTCCATTTACACTTGTACGACTCCAAAGTTGCGCTGACTTTGGAGTGCAACTTTAATGCAACTTTGGATGGGTGCAACTTGGATACGACTTTGGCTTTGACCAGTGATAATGGACAACTGTTGCACACAAGTTGCATTGTATAATATTTAAGTATGACTTCCATGCAACTTCTGAGGGTTAACATTAAAGTCTATGGCCCTCAAGTTGCATGAAAGTTGGACCAAAGTACTGCATGAACTACTATGAAGTTGCTGCAACTCTCATGCCTCGTACACACGGCCGGTTTTCCCAGCAGGAAAAAAACGACGCTTTTCCTGACGGGATTCCTCTCAAGCCTGCCTTGCATACACACGGTCACACAAAAGACCGCTGAACTTTTGAATGCCAAGAACGCGCTGACGTCAAAGACTACGACGAGCCAACAAAATGACGTTCTATGCTTCCGCGCATGCGTCGAATTGTTTACGAGCATGCGCGTTTTTTTCCCCCTTGAGAAACCATTCAGACGACCGGTTTTCTCGGCAGGATTTTTTTCTAACGGGAAAATAGAGAACAAGTTCTGTTTTTTTAAGCAGTTTTCTCGTCGGGAAAACTGAGATGGAGCATACACACGGCCGGTTTTCCCAGCCAAAAGCTGTCATGGCACAGTTTTCCCAACGGGAAAACCGCTCGTGTGTACAAGGCATAAGTCATGCATATATGATTGGTTATCATTGGAAAACATGGGTAATGACTTGTCATGCAACTTTGATGTCCAAAGTTGCATAACAAGTTGCACACGTGTGAATGGAGCCTTAAAGAAGCCTGTGGAAGCAAGACATATGTCGGTATTTCTGTACTTTTTTCACCTTCTAGGCTAAACACATATTTAACCCTTACTATTCAGTGTGTGTTTGTGGGGGGGGGGGTTAGCTTAGCTTATAGAGAAAACTGTTATTTTGATTCATTACACTGCAGGATGGCTTAGGAAGAGATGTTTGCAATCAAGACTGAGGATAAAAAGTCTAAACCTTTTTTAACCTTAATGCATTCCAAAAAATAATTGGACATTCAATGCCAGGTGTCAATATACTTGGGAGCAAGCTTGCACAAGTTCCCTGATAGAAAGCAGCTTTCTGTGGGGGTACTCAGCAGAGGAGAGGAGCCAGGAGAACCGACGAGGGTCCCAGGAAGAGGAGGTTCAGAGCTTCCATTAGACAGAGCAGGTAAGTATATGCCTGTTTGTTATAAAAAAATAAAAATTACATTTACAACCACTTTACATTTCATTTTGCCTAGAGTTGGGCTTTAACCAGCAGAGCGAGCTTCGTATTTGGATTAGAACAAAAAACATTAATTTAACACAATGAACCACTGTGTAGGACTGCAAAGCAGTAATATATACTGTACCTGCCCCTTTGTTCACATGTACAAATTATACTTAGAAATAAAGCTTTTTTAAAACATCTTTATAACATTGTTTACAATGAGCTGATCTTTTACTTGTAAGTCTAAAAAAAATCATTGAAAAGGCCATACATTCCTGTTAATAAAAGCACTGCCTACAAATGTGGCATTGACATGACTTGAATGAAATAATAAATGTCCTGTGCTGTCAGATTCCTTCAGGCTTTTGATTCAGTCTTTTGAATTATAGGATCATGAAAAAAATGAAGTATTTTTCAGGCTTGTAAATATGTGATAAATGATGGCAAAAGAAGCACTATTAATTTTAATCACAGCGCCCCAATGTTTCATAGTCACAGGACTGAGCCAGCCTTATAAAAGATTTGTATGGAAAAAAACAACACTATGCGGACTGCTCTTATATTTACATTAATCATTATCCTTGTGTGGCCTTTCTTCACACATAGGAGCTTTGGCTTTAAGGATAACTACCGTGTTTGGGGCCAAATATGTAGATGGATAAATATTTGCAAGTCTTTACAAAGAGGAGCCCCATGAGATCTACTTTTATAGGCCAGTGCCACGTTCAATGGAAGGGTTACTTAATTTATAAAAATTTAATTGAGCCAAATATATTTATGTAAATGAGCTTTCAGAGAAACATTTGATTTCTCATTTATATCACTAAAACATGTAGACAGTGTGACAGCAGGAAGGTAAAGTCACCTGGTTGCATCCAGGGGGGTAGATATATTTCGCCCAGATTCAGGCTTTACGCCGACTTATACAACTAGGTGGAGAGTTGTATAAGGCTAGTGGGCTCATGGATGACTCATACCTCTAGGGAGAGGGCTGGGCGTCGTGCAGGCAGGGAGTTGATGAGGCCAGCTGAAGCCTGTCAGTTCGTTTAAGGCCTCTATAAAAAACTCCCAGATTCATTAGGTGTTAGCTCATGCCTGGAACCAGACCTGTGTGGACTGTCTAGGGAGAGTGAACCCCTGTGCGGTGAGACAAAGCCTGTGTGGCTATTTGCTTGGACATTTAAAACCAGGGACTTAGGGACTAGGACAGCACTAGGCTGATCCCAGTTGTTAGTTAGGAAACCTGTATGTTTAGTCAGAGGTCAACTTGACCAGGATTTATTTTGGTTATGTTTCTTTTGCTTTGCTGTGTTGTGTCACTGTAAATAGAAAATAAACCGCACCTTTTTTGATTTTGAAAACCACAACCTCCGTTTGCTGGGCCTGTTTTGTGTGGGGAGCCCATCCCGGGGGTCACACACACCCGCTGCCGAGCTAACCCCCTCACAGTTGGTGGAGAACCAGTGGCAGTTTTTTTTTAAGCCAGCATGGAGGAGATACTGAAGCAGCTGGCTCTGGCAAATGCCAATCAACAGCAGACAAATGCAGGTTTGCAAAGGAGCCTTGCAGCCCAGCAGCAGACAAACGCAACTTTGCAACAGAGTCTGGAGGCTCAGCAACGAGCCCAGCAGCAATCTGAGGCCCGCTTCATAGACCTGTTGCAGAAGCAAGAGCAGAGACTACAACAACAGATGGAAGCAGTAATGCAGCAACGTCCGCAGACCAGTGAGGAAAGCCGTCCCACTAATACCGCGTCCTTTGGGGTGAGTCGTTTATTGACAAAAATGACTGGAGAGGATGATCCAGAGGTATTTTTGACCACATTTGAAAGGACCGCTGAAAGAGAAAAGTGGCCTGAGGAGCAGTGGGCTGGACTGGTGGCTCCTCTGTTAACTGGTGAATCGCAGAAAGCTTACTATGACCTAGAGCCTAACCAAGCAAAAGACTATGTGATGCTAAAAGCTGAAATATTGGCAAGGCTGGGTGTCACCCAGGCTGTCCGGGCTCAGCGTGTGCATAACTGGACTTTCCAGCTTGGAAAACCCCCCAGGTCTCAAATGTATGATCTCATTCACCTGAGCAGAAAGTGGCTACAGCCAGAGACTTTGTCCGCACCAAAGATTGTGGAACGTGTTGTAATGGATCGGTTTTTGAGAGCTCTTCCTACTGCCATCCAAAAGTGGGTAAGCCATGGAGACCCAGAGACGGCCGATGGTCTTGTGGATCGTGTGGAGAAATACTTGGCTACAGAGAACCTGACGGCCTCTTCCAGAGACACTCGGACTTTCCACCCTAAGACCAGACCATCCCCAGGGGCGGATAAGAGGATTCCAAGGGGTGAGGGTGGAGAGAGTGAGAGGGTGGGAGCTCTACCCCAAGTTTGGCGAGAACAGCCTGGGAAATCAGCGGCTCAAGAGGCGGCAAGAAGGATCGTTTGCTACCGCTGCCGGCAAGCGGGACATATTGCAGCCAATTGCCCGGTTGTGGAGGAACCCATGCAGTGTGACTTTCTGACGGGCAGACGTCAGTCGCTGTGTGCGACAGTCGCATGCACTGCCATTCGAGGAACTGAGAAACATTTATGCAAAATGTGTGTTAATGGTAGAAATGTTGTGGTATTGCTGGATTCAGGTAGCCTTGTGACCCTGATAAAGGCTGAGTTAGTTAAAACAGAGGTCTCTGGGAATAGCAAGGTAGCTGTTATTTGTGTGCATGGGGACACCCGAGAGTATCCAGTGACTACAGTGTGTTTCGAGACCCCCAAAGGTACCCTCTCTCATCCAGTGGGCTTAGTATCTCAGTTACCGCATGACGCCATTGTGGGAAGGGATTTTCCGAAGTTCTGGGAACTGTGGGATGATCCTGAGCCCCTCACTGGTGCCCCTATGTACCAGGAATGTGATAGCCAGAACTCCCCTGAGAGTGGTGAGGACTCTCCGGAATTTCCCTTATCAGTATTGGCAGGGGAGACTCAAGAAACTGGAGAGGAGCCCACCTCCTCAGACGAAAACCTACCGTCTGTGGAGTTTTCTGATCTTGAGGTTCACAGGGAAAACTTTGCCACAGAACAGTTGAAAGACCCCGCCCTAATAAAGGCACGGGAAAACGTAGTGAAAATAGATGGCGAGTTAGTGAACCCAGATAATACCTGCACTTACCCATACTTCAGCGTAGAGAAGGACCTACTGTATCGGGTGGCAAAAAGGGCAGAAGAAACCATTGAGCAGCTTGTGGTGCCCAAACCTTACAGGAAGTTGGTGTTGGAGTTGGCCCATGGGCACATTCTTGGAGGTCATCTGGGGACAGAGAAAACCCGAGAGAGGGTATTACAGAGATTCTATTGGCCGGGGGTGATGAAGGACGTAGAAAATTATTGTTCCTCCTGCCCTGTGTGTCAGAGGTTGGCCCCGATGCCACATTTCCGTAGCCCGCTGGTCCCTCTACCCATCATTGAGGTCCCGTTTGAGAGGATCGCCATGGATTTGGTAGGTCCTATAATCAAGTCCGCTAGGGGGCACCAGTACATATTAGTTATAATGGACTATGCCACCCGTTATCCAGAAGCGATCCCTCTCCGAAATACCTCGGCCAAAACCATAGCCAAAGAGCTATCTCTTGTTTTTAGCCGGGTGGGTATTTGTAAAGAACTGCTTACGGACCAAGGTACACCCTTTATGTCCCGGGTTATGAAAGAGCTGTGTAAATTGTTCAAAGTGACGCAATTGCGTACGTCTGTGTATCACCCCCAAACCGATGGGCTGGTTGAAAGATTCAACAAAACCCTAAAACAAATGTTGAAGAAAGTGGTGGATAGAGATGGAAAGGATTGGGACTGTTTACTTCCTTATTTGATGTTTGCTATTAGGGAGGTGCCCCAATCCTCTACGGGATTCTCCCCCTTTGAGTTACTGTATGGGAGACACCCAAGAGGGCTGTTGGATATTGCCAAGGAAACTTGGGAAAGTGAGAGTTCTCCCCACAGGAGTGTGATTGAGCATGTCGCCCTGATGCAAGATCGAATTGCACAGGTAATGCCCATCGTGAAGGAACATTTGGCCCAAGCGCAGTTGGCACAGCAGAGAGTGTACAACCGTGGAGCCAAGACCCGTACCTTTTCCCCGGGGGATAGGATATTGGTACTTGTCCCTACGGTTGAAAGTAAATTCCTTGCCAAATGGCAAGGCCCCTACGAGATAATGGAAAAAGTGAGCGAAGTGAATTACAAGGTCAGACAACCAGGAAGGCGAAAGCCCGAACAGATCTATCACGTTAATCTGTTGAAAGCCTGGAGGGATAGAGAGTCCCTAGTCGCAGACACTTGGTCACCAGCTCAAACTGGTTGCGTGATTCCTGAGGTTGGAATAGCAGCCACCTTGTCACAACCCCAACAACAGGAGGTTAAGGAGTTTGTGCTTCGCAACAAGGAGGTATTCTCTGAGCTGCCGGGACAAACATCTGGGGTAGAGCATGACATCATTACCCCGCCCGGTGAAAGGGTGAAGTTAAAACCCTATCGGATCCCAGAGGCTCGACGGGAGGCAATACGGGAGGAAGTACAGAAAATGCTGAACTTAGGGGTGATAGAGGAGTCCCAAAGTGATTGGTCTAGTCCCATCGTGTTGGTGCCTAAACCGGATGGGAGCTGGCGATTTTGTAACGATTTTCGTCAGTTGAACAAAGTTACAAAATTTGACACCTACCCCATGCCACGTATAGATGAGTTGATCGACCGGCTGGGAACAGCCCGATACATGACGACTCTTGACCTCACAAAAGGGTATTGGCAAATCCCCCTGGCCAAGTCGGCCAAAGAGAAAACCGCATTTGTAACCCCAGACGGGGCGTTCCAATATAAAAGAATGCCGTTCGGGTTACAGAATGCGCCGGCCACATTCCAGCGGAAAATGGACCAGATGCTGAGGCCCCATCGGAAGTATGCTGCGGCTTACCTGGATGACGTAATTGTCCATAGCACAGATTGGGCCTCACATCTGCCAAAAGTGCAAGCAGTCCTGGACTCTGTTCGGGAAGCGGGGTTTACGGCTAACCCCAAGAAGTGTACCATTGGGCAGGAGGAGGCCAAATATCTTGGGTACACCATTGGGAGGGGAGTAATAAAACCCCAACTCAACAAAGTCGAGGCCATCCAGAGTTGGCCACGTCCCAACAGCAAGAAGCAGGTACGAGCCTTTCTGGGAATCGCTGGGTATTATCGGCGATTCATTCCCCACTTTGCTTCTAAGGCTGTGCCCCTAACCAACCTGACGAAGGGGAAAGGGTCGGTCATGATTAAATGGACCCCCGAGGCTGAGGCAGCATTCCAATTCTTGAAACAAGCCTTATGTAGCCAGCCAGTGTTGTACTCACCCGACTTCTCTAAAGACTTTGTCGTACAAAGTGATGCGTCAGATGTGGGGTTAGGAGCAGTATTGTCCCAGGTCTGGAACGGGGAAGAGCACCCAGTCATTTACCTCAGCAGGAAGTTGAAGTCCCATGAGGTAAATTACGCCACCGTTGAAAAGGAGTGTTTAGCGGTGAAGTGGGCTCTAGATTCCCTTCGGTACTACCTGCTAGGTAGGCACTTTGACATGGTTACGGATCACGCTCCGTTAAAGTGGATGGCTCAAAACAAGGAAACAAATAGAAGAGTGAATAGGTGGTTCCTGGCCCTCCAGGAATTCAACTTCACAGTAAAGCATCGCCCTGGCGTTCAAATGGGGAATGTGGATGCTTTGTCTCGAGTACATGAATGCCTGATTGCTGGTGTTCCAACCCCGAGGTTAAAACAAGAGGGGGGGTATGTGACAGCAGGAAGGTAAAGTCACCTGGTTGCATCCAGGGGGGTAGATATATTTCGCCCAGATTCAGGCTTTACGCCGACTTATACAACTAGGTGGAGAGTTGTATAAGGCTAGTGGGCTCATGGATGACTCATACCTCTAGGGAGAGGGCTGGGCGTCGTGCAGGCAGGGAGTTGATGAGGCCAGCTGAAGCCTGTCAGTTCGTTTAAGGCCTCTATAAAAACTCCCAGATTCATTAGGTGTTAGCTCATGCCTGGAACCAGACCTGTGTGGACTGTCTAGGGAGAGTGAACCCCTGTGCAGTGAGACAAAGCCTGTGTGGCTATTTGCTTGGACATTTAAAACCAGGGACTTAGGGACTAGGACAGCACTAGGCTGATCCCAGTTGTTAGTTAGGAAACCTGTATGTTTAGTCAGAGGTCAACTTGACCAGGATTTATTTTGGTTATGTTTCTTTTGCTTTGCTGTGTTGTGTCACTGTAAATAGAAAATAAACCGCACCTTTTTTGATTTTGAAAACCACAACCTCCGTTTGCTGGGCCTGTTTTGTGTGGGGAGCCCATCCCGGGGGTCACACACACCCGCTGCCGAGCTAACCCCCTCACAACAGTTATACCCAGAGAATCATTGGGGCAGACAGACATTTGTACTTAGATATTGTAAGTAAGCCTTCACTCAGTACCAGTGTATATACAGTGCCTTGAAAATATATTCATACTCTTTGAAATTTTCCACATTTTGTCATGTTACAACCAAAAACATAAATGGAATTTATTGGGATTTTATGTGATAGACCAACACAAAGTGGCTCCTAATTGTGAAGTGGAAGGAAAATTATAAATGGTTTTCAAATTTTTTTTACAAATAAATATCTGAAAAGTGTGGCGTGCATTTGTATTCAGACCCTTTTTCTCTTATAAGGCTGGGTTCACACTAGTGCGACACGACATCCGTCCTACTTTGGATCCGACTTTGCCCTGCGTCATGAAGCCGACATATGTCCGACTTTCAAGGAACGGGGATCCGACTTGGATCCCCGCCAATATCAGGCACTGTGTTTGGTATGAATCTTGGGGGGGAACTCCAGGCCAAATTTTCAATAAAAAAAAAACGGCGTGGGTTCCCCTCCAGAGGCATACCAGGCCCTTGGGTCTGGTCTGGATTTGAACGGGCGCCCCTACGCCAAAAAAACGGCGTGGGGGGTCCCCCCAAAATCCAAACCAGACCCTTATCCGAGCATGCAACCTGGCAGGCCGCAGGGGAAGAGGGGGGGACGAGAGAGCGGCCCCCCTCCCTCCTGAACCGTACCAGGCCGCATGCCCTCAACATGGGGGGTTTGGTGCTCTGGGGCAGGGGGGCGACCTGCGGCCCCCCCACCCCAGAGCACCCTGCCCCCATGTTGATGAGGACAGGGCCTCTTCCCGACAACCCTGGCCGTTGGTTGTCGGGGTCTGCGGGCGGGGGCTTATCGGAATCCGGGAGCCCCCTTCAATAAGGGTGCCCCCGGATCCCGGCCCCCCCACCCTATGTGAATGAGTATGGGGTACATCGTACCCCTACCCATTCACCTGGTGGAAAAAATTTGCAATAAAAAAACACTACACAGGTTTTTAAAGTAATTCATTACACAGCTCCGGGGGTCTTCTTCCGACTCCGGCGCTCTTCTTCCGACTTCCGGGGGTCTTTTCCGACTTCGGGGGTCTCCGGTGTCGTCTCCGCGCTCTCCGGTTCTTTCTTCCGCCGGGCCTCTGCTAACTTCTTTTTAGCTCTTTTGCTAACGGAGGCCCGGTCTTCCCGTTGTCTTGTCCGGCTCTCCGTTGTCCTTCTGCCGGCCTCTCCACTAACTTCTTGGTAGCTCTTTCGCTAGTGGAGGGGTCGGTCTTCCCGTCCTCGCCGTCGGCGTCTTCTTCTCTCTTCTCCTTCTCGATGTTGATGCGTCGCTTCCTCCCGCTGTAATACTGGCTCTCCGCTCCGCTCAGCATTAATATAGGCTTCTCATGACGTCACAGTCACATGTTCCGGGGCACATGGCCCTGGAGCATGTGACTGTGACGTCATGGGAACATGTGACTGTGACGTCATGAGAAGCCTATATTAATGCGGAGCGGAGCGGAGAGCCAGTATTACAGCGGGAAGAAGCGACGCGTCAACATCGAGAAGGAGAAGAGGGAAGAAGAAGCCGATGGCGACGACGGGAAGACCGACCCCTCCACTAGCGAAAGAGCTACCAAGAAGTTAGTGGAGGGGCCGGCAGAAGGACAACGGAGAGCCGGACAAGACAACGGGAAGACCGGGCCTCTCCACTAGCAAGAGAGCTAAAAAGAAGTTAGCGGAGGCCCGGCGGAAGAAAGAACCGGAGAGCGCGGAGACGACACCGGAGACCCCCGAAGTCGGAAAAGACCCCCGGAAGTCGGAAGAAGAGCGCCGGAGTCGGAAGAAGACCCCCGGAGCTGTGTAATAAATTACTTTAAAAACCTGTGTAGTGTTTTTTTATTGCAATTTTTTTCCACCAGGTGAATGGGTAGGGGTACGATGTACCCCATACTCATTCACATAGGGTGGGGGGGCCGGGATCATGGGGCCCCCTTATTGAAGGGGGCTCCCGGATTCCGATAAGCCCCCCGCCCGCAGACCCCGACAACCAACGGCCAGGGTTGTCGGGAAGAGGCCCTGTCCTCATCAACATGGGGGCAGGGTGCTCTGGGGTGGGGGGGCCGCAGGTCGCCCCCCTGCCCCAAAACACCAAACCCCCCATGTTGAGGGCATGCGGCCTGGTACGGTTCAGGAGGGAGGGGGGGCCGCTCTCTCGTCCCCCCCTCTTCCCCTATGGCCTGCCAGGTTGCGTGCTCGGATAAGGGTCTGGTTTGGATTTTGGGGGGACCCCCCACGCCGCTTTTTCGGCGTAGGAGTGCCCGTTCAAATCCAGACCAGACCCAAGGGCCTGGTATGCTCCTGGAGGGGGAACCCATGCCGGTTTTTTATTTAAAATTTGGCCTGGAGTTCCCCCTCAAGAGCAGTACAGCACAAGTCACATGCCAAAGTCGGACCATGCAAGACTGCGGTCCGACTTTGATCCGACTTCAATGATAGTCAATGGGCTGAAGTCGGATCAAAGTCGGACCAAAGTAGTACAGGGAGCATTCTCAAAGTCGGACCGACATGTGTCGGACCAGTTAAGACGGCTCCCATAGGGAAACATTGATTTTCACACGTCATGCGACATGAGCTCCCAATGTCGGAGCGTTTGTCGCCCCAGTGTGAACCAGGCCTTACCCTAACTAAAATCTAGTGGAACCAATTGCCTTCAGAAGTCACCTAATTAGTAAATAGAGTCCACCTGTGTGTAATTTAATCTCATTATAAATACAGCTTTTCAGTGAAGCCTTCAGAGGGTTGTTAGAGAACCTTAGTGAACAAACTACATAATGAAGGCCAAGGAACACACCAGACAGTCAGGGATAAAGTTGTGGAGAAGTTTACAGCAGGGTTAGGTTATAAAAAATATCCCAAGCTTTAAACATCTCACAGAGCAATGTTCAATACATCATCTGAAAATGGAAAGCGTATGGCACAACTGCAAACCTACCAAGACATGGCCGTCCACCTAAACTGACAGGCTTGGCAAGGAGAGCATTAATTAGAGTAGCAGCCAAAAGTCCCATGGTAACTCGGAAGGAGCTGCAGAGATCAGTCGTGCACTCCACAAATCTGACCTTTATGGAAGAATGGCAAGAAGAAAGCCATTGTTGAAAGATAGCCATAAGAAGTCCCAATTGCAGTTCGCAAGAAGCCATGTGGGGGACACAGCAAACATTTGAAAGAATGTGCTCGGGTCAGATGACACCAACATTTTTGGCCTAAAAGCAAAACTCTATGTGTGGCAGAAAACTAACACTGCACTTAAGACTGGGGTGGAGGTTCACCTTCCAGCAGGACAATGACCCTAAACATATAGCCAGAGCTACAATGGAATGGTTTAGATCAAAGCATATCCATGTGTTAGAATGGCCCAGTCAAAGTCCAGACCTAAATCCAATGGAGAATCTGTGGTAAGACTTGAACATTTCTGTTCACAGACGCTCTCCATCCAATCTGACAGAGCTTGAGATATTTTGCAAAGACGAATGGGCAAAAATGTCACTCTCTAGATGTGCAAAGCTTTTAGAGACATCCCCAAACAGACTTGCAGCTTTAATTGCAGCGAAAGGTGTTTCTATAAAGTCTTGACTCGGGGGGCTGAATACAAATGCACGCCACACTTTTCAGATATTTATTTGTAAGAAGAGTTGAAAACCATTTATAATTTTCCTTCCACTTCACAATTATCTGCCACTTTGTGTTGGTCTATCACATAAAATCCCAATAAAATACATTAATCTTTTTGGTTGTAATTTCAAGGGGTATGAATACTTTTTTTAAGACACTGTATCAAGCATTCTTTGAGGCTCCCTTCTAGCCTATAAGCATGTTTGTGTACACATGAAAAGCTAGGTTCACTTTTATGAAAATAATAATAATAATAATAATAATAACTGCACATGTTTTTTGCAGGAGCCTGCGAAGCCATGCACCCTCAATTAGTGGATGGAGGGTGCAATGTAATGCCCCTGCAAACACCTAATCTAGCTATCAGCCTGTACCTCTGTTCAGGCTTTCAGTTGGAGAGCTGGAGGAAAATTTAATGGACTACGAGTGCCCTGATTACTGTACTTGTAGTCCATTAAGAACTACAACTCTGTCTGCCGCAGGGGAAGAAGGGACTTGTACTTCATTCATTCACATATTCCTGTGAATGAATGATGTGGCTGTTCAGGTGAAACCCCACACAGCCACACTGATTTTAAATGGGATGGTGGCTCTAGGGGAGAAGACCCCCCCCCCTCTTTTCATGTTTTGAGGATTGTTAAGGGCTCATTTGAAGTAAATGTTTGACCTTAACACATAGGGGTTGACTAACAAAAGGCAAATAGGGTGTTCAATTTGCTAGGGAATTTATGATGTATAACATGTCTATCTCTGTTGTTCCCATTGTTATTTGTTCTGTTACAAAAGTAATAAAGTGCTTGCAGCAGAGAAATATCCCTTTTGATGTGTTATCATACCAAATAACTAGAAATGAACTAATCTACCTGTTTTCAGTTTGAGAACATTTTTGAGAATCTTGCAAAGTTTTAAGTCTGCACATTTTCCTGCAAAGCCTGTTGAAATCTGTGGGTAGTGAATGTTGTTATACAACCTGTATGGCTAAAAACCTCTCCATATTTGGAGATTAAGTACCCATGTAACCATTAAAGTACTTTTATTCAAGAGCATCTGAGTTGCCAGCCCTTTTTGATTCAAGTATTGTATTTGTGGGGCCTGAACGTCCTGGCTAGAGCACCGGATCACAGTCCGTGGACTTCTATATTGGCAGTGGAGCTGGGGTAACATTTTGTTTCTCTTTGGAGATTAAGTCTCTTTTCCTCTAGACGTAAAGAGTGCCCACTTGTCCTCTGTGATGACCTTAAAGGGGTTGCTCCGCCGGAAAAAAAATATTAAAAGCCAGCAGCTACAGCTACAGCAGCTGCTGGCTTTTAATATTTGGACACTTACTTGTCCTGGAGTCCAGCGACGTCCGCAGCAGAGGACGAGCGACCGCTCGTCGCTCTGCTGCTCCCTCCGCCATCCTCGCTGAGGGAACCAGGAAGTGAAGCCCTGCGGCTTCATGCCCGGTTCCCTACGGCACATGCGCGAGTCGCGCTGCGCCGTTCTGATTGGTGCTCCTGTGTTCTGGGAGCCGAGTGTCTCCCAGAACACCAAGGGAAGTCTGCGGGAAGTGACGTAACTCCCGCAGATTCCCGGAGACAGGACTCCCGGATGTGGGTGAAAATACCTGTCTTAGACAGGTATCTTCACCCCCCTCCCCCCTGAAAGGTGTCAATTGTGACACCGGAGGGGGGGAGGGTTCCAAATAGCAAAAGTTGCTATTTAGGGTGGAGCTCCACTTTAAAGTGAATAACTCAACACCAAGATCACTATATGGACCACTTATGTATTTATACATGTTGATCATATCCCCCCTTAATATCCTCTTCTCAAGAGATAATACATTCAGTTCCTCTAATCTTTCCTCATAGCTGAGCTTCTCCAGGCCTCTTATCTGTTTAGTTGCCCTTCTCTGCACTTTCTCCAGTTCCTCAATATACTTTTGTGAACTGGTGCCCAAAACTGAACTGCATATTGCAGATAGGGTCTTACTAATGATTGGTAAAGGGGCAAAATGATATCTCTCTCTCTCTGGAGTCTATACCTCTCTTAATACAAGAAAGGATTTTGCTCGCTTTGGAAAATGCAGCTTGGCATTACATGCCATTATTTAGCTTATGATATACCAGAACACCCAAATCCTTCTCCACCATTGACTCCCCCAGTTGTACTCCCCCTAGTATGTATGATATATGCATATTCTTAATTAACTGGTTCCCGTCCGGAGTATGGCAAGATGACTCCAGCAGGAACCTCTCATTGATCCTGACAGACGTCATATGGCGTCCTCCCGGATCACGCCCCACACGCGGCCATGCAGTGGTGCGATCTGTCACTGGCTGAACCCACTGGACACAGCCAATGACTGGTCACTGTACTGGCCCCTGCAAATCACAGCAGGTCACATGACAGTTGTACACAGTGGATGGCTTCCTTTTAAGCCATCCATTTTTTTAACAATTGTGTTGCTAGCTGTGATTGGTCAGTGTGATCACGTTATACAGACTGGACCAATCACAGCTCATCTGTATCATGTGATCGGAGCAAAACAAACTGAATGAATCCATTTCATTCAGTAAAATGCTTGCTTATAGCAATGTAATGCACTGCTACAGTATATGCATATATAACATAGAGATATAACAGTGCAAATTTTTTTAAGGATCTGTGGGTGTATGCCATTTGATCCAGGTGCTTTATTCACCTTTATGCTGTCTAAATATTTTTGGATCATACTAATTTTGAACCACTGTGGATCATTTGGGGCTTTGTCAATACCATCCCCATTATAGACATTATGAGCTCCCCCATGCTCCTTTGTATACACAGAGCTGAAGAACGTCTTTAATAAATTTGCCTTCTCTTTTTCCCCAGTCACCCACTCTAGATTATTTTGTAAAGGACCTACATGCTCAGACCTGATCTTTTTACTATTAATACATTTGAAGATTTTTTTTGGGGGTTTGTTCTACTATCTTTTCCAATCTGTTGTTCATTTTGAATTATTCTTTGTAACATGTAAACAGTGATAGTGTTACTAATAGCTTTTTTTTTTTTTTTTTTTTAAAGGGCTTTATTGGAAACAAGTGGACATAACAGAAGTTACAAACAATATGGTATAAATGAAGATAAAGACAATAACCCAAACAAAATGTTTAATCATGGAGCGTTGTCTGCTCTCAAAATGTGAATAAAACAGTCATGCAGAAATTCTTACTGAAGGGTCATATTTGGATGAGTAAGACTTTATCAAATTGTTGCTGATATGATTAGTGTCAGAGAAGCTAGTAGACCAGACTGTGTGACTGCACAGAGGAGATCAAACGGATGTAGGTGAAAATATGATAATTTATTAAGATCAATGAACAACACACAACCACCTCCAACAGAACACTGTGCAATAAATCAACCAATAAATAGTGACTATAGACAATATGTACAATAATGGGAGATACCAGAATCGTAGTAAAGCCAGGCCGAGGTCATACACAAGGGGATGTCAGCAGATGGGTAAGGACGGGAGACAAACAGGAACAGGGAGAGGGCGGATGGGTAGGCTGCAGAGCAGCGATACAAAATATTCAGGTAACAGGAGGACAGGTGACCGTGGTTCTCAGGAGACAGGAGGGACAGGTGCAGGATGGACTCAGGATAGGGATCGGGTCGGATCGGGTCAGGTAGGATGCAGGCTCAAAGTCAGGATCGCAGGTTCTAGGTCAGGGAGAGAGATACCAGGGCAAGGTATGTTTGTACTTGCCGGGTATAAATAGGAAGGCTTGTAATTGGCTTCAAGTCACACTTGAGCGCAGGAAGAGCAGTTCGCTCCACACTGCCGGGATCCATCCGCTGGTGGAGACCAGTACTGCGTCCAAAGGATAATATAATACCAGCATGGAGACATTCTCCTTACAGTTCTGCACTGCCAGGAGACACCTGCTGGTGGACCACAGTACTGCAAGCCAAATAATAAATATCACCAGCGGATGGAACCTTTCCTGACAATTTGTCTGTTAGGTCATTAGGTATCATCAACTTTCCAGACAAAAGAGATCATCTTTCTCTGCTTTATTGGGGCATCAGGTACATCTATCCATCCTCTAATTAGTCAGGTTGGTCTATGTACGTACCTAAAAAGGAGAACACTAGGGAGAAAACACCCCCTGTCATAGAGTCTAGCAAGATTAGTGTAAGCGTTGTGTCAAGGTGGTCTGAGTGTAGGCTAAGTTTTACCTACAATAGAGAGAGAGTGTGAAAAGGGGGCAAAGGAGGAAGTAAATAAAAGCTGGGTTAAGATTTGCCGGATAAGAGGGTAGGGAAGGGATATCTAGGGATATAGAGTAGATAAAGCAGCAAGGACAATTATGTTCCAGGGTGGGGATATAGGGGACACATGAACCCCATCCTCCATCAGTTTATGTCAAGCAAATTATCACTTGAGAAGGCTAGTTCATGACTTTGGTGTATTCATCTTTTTATTTTTTTTTACTTTATTTCTTTATTAAGTTTTTCACGGTTTACAGGCAATTAAGAAAACAATGTTCCCCATACTGCCCCAACCCTCCAACAATTTCCCCTCCACCGGTTCGATAGACTATACATATTAGGTGTATCCCCGGGGAGAGACCTGATGAAGGGGGGACCCCTGAGGCTATCTGTAAAAACTTCCGTTCTAATGCTAAGATTCATACCCTTTCACAACATTCATTCATCTCTATCGTTCCACAACTTCCACTCCCTTATCCAAGGGTTTCTCTTGGGCCATTGGATTTTAGGTGTTTTATCTTGCACTTATTAAGGTTTACATACTGATCCCTCTTGCTTCCCACCAAGGTTTCCAGATCTTATCATATGTCGTTGGAGCGCCTTGCCTTATATAAACCGATTTCTCTTTAAGAATTACCCCGTTCATGCTATTCTGCCATTCCTCACTGGACGGAGGCAGTGTTGACTGCCATCTACGAGCAATCAAAATCCTAGCTTGGAATAGGCATCTCATGGCAGCTATTTGGGGGCTCCCAGGTTTGCCCCCTTCCCCCATTAATCCTAGTACATTGCTTCGGCCTCATCTCAATGGAGATCCCGAACACCCTAACAATAGTTTTTACCACCTCCGTCCAGTACCGGAATAGCTTCGGGCACCTCCAGAACATGTGAAGCAGGTCTCCTTTTGGGTCCCTACATCTAGGACAACTAGAGAAAGTCTATATGGGGTATAGTAAGTCCTATACAATAAGAAAAGATATCCTCTGAGAGGGGGACAGCGAGACCAGTGGGGCTACTTCAAGGATCCTATTCCACTGGGTATCAGAGATAACTCCCACATCTATTTCCCATTTCATTTTGTAAAAGGGTGGTTCTAACCAGTTCAATCTCCCTTTATTAATGTAAGGATACACTTTGGAGATTAAACCTTTCACTGGGTCTGCGTTAATTAATTTTTTAAGTACCGGAATTGTGGTCCATTCTAGAGTCTGTCCTTTAAGTTGTTCCTCTAGTGCATGCCGAACCTGCAAATTTTTGAAGAAGGATTTATTCGGTAGGGCATGATGGACCCTCAATTCCTGGAAAGTTTTCAAAATACCATCCTGATATAACTGGGCAATAAATTTTATCCCGCATCTTTCCCATTCCCATTCTGGAGCTCCTCTAATTTACTGTTATCCCACAATGTAGTAAATTCCGTAAATCCTCTATAATTCAGTATAGTTTTCACTGTGTCCCAAACCTTCATCATTAAACTCAAGGTTGGGAGTTTTGGAGAAAAAGATCCTGCCTCCAAAGCTTCAGGTATGGAATCATGTGGAGTATTTTGGAGAAGGATCTTTCTTCCTACTTCTTGACCAGGAATATTACTTCCTCCAAGATACTGAAGTTGTGATGCCAGAAAATAACTATAGGGATGTGGGAGTGCTACTCCTCCCTCCTGTTTCTGTAGCTGCAGGGTGCTTAACCGGATTCTTGCTGTGCCACCTTTCCATATCATTTCCCTGAACAGAGTCTCTATCTTTTGAAACCATTTTTTATAAAGCCAAATTGGCGAGTTGTGTAATACATACAGGAGCTGGGGCATCCAATTCATTTTAATCAAGTTACACTGGCCTGCCACAGATATTGGCAAACGTTTCCAGACTTTTATTTTACCCCTATGTATTCATCTGATGTCAGTGTCACAAAATGGTGCCAACCTGTCCAGATTTTCTGATATTTGGATTGTGTTGCCTTAGCTTTGTGAACAAGCTCCTCAATTTTGGCAATTTTTCTTATCCGTTGGAACCAGCCTGATATAGTGGGCAAGGTATTTTTTATTTTTTTTTGTTGGCGGGAGGTGGAAAGGAGTGTAGATTATAGATGGTTGGGAATGGGGGATGGGAGGGATAAGGTGGGTAAAGGGTTTTCTGAAATAATCATTTTTGTCAATGTATATAGCTATTGGATATGGAACTGTTGTAAATGTATTCCTTTTTATTGGTGTTATTGACAAACATGGAAGAAAAATAAATAAAGAATTATGAAAGAAAAAAAGGAACTGAGCTGGGGAGTAATTAAGTGAATATGTGGTGATTTGGTTTGTAAGGCGATTGACTTCCTTCCAAAAATGTTGGATTAGTGGACCACCATATGTGTAAGATTGCTGGGTTGATTCTATGTATCTTACGGGGAGTCTTGTACCAGCGTGTGAATACCTTAAATCCATTTTCCTGCGCTAAGACATTAACTGTCCCTTTGTGTTTTTAGGTATAAATGTTATCCCATTCTGCTTGAGAGAGGTCTAGTGCAAGCTCTTGTTCCCAACGGTTGCGAGCTGTGTTATTTTTGGAAGTGTGGTCAGAGAAAAGCATTGAGTAGATGTCCGATATTAGGGGTCTTTGAGGTTCTGTTTTCAAGCACATTGACTCGAATAGTGTATGTTGCCGTGACCATTCCGATGATAGTTTCGGAAGTCCTAGGAAGTGCCTGATTTGGACATAAGTCCAGAAGGGGAAGGGGAGGTTCAACATGCGAGAGGAAAAGCGAGGAGAGGGTCATTAATTTTCCCTTTTTGAAGAAATGTTCTGCCCGAACGGTGTCATAGGGCCAAATGTTAGCTAAGAAGTTGTCGGTTAGACTGGGAGTCAAGTCCGGATTGTGGCGAATTGGGGTTAGGGGACCCAGTGAGGACGAGATGTTGTACTTTCTGCAGGCTTCTCGGAAAGAATGTATTGTGGATAGTGTTGAGCGAACCCGAACTGTAAAGTTCGGGTCCGTACCGAACTTTAGCTTTTTCCCGAACCCGAACCCGGACTTTGCGCAAAAGTCCGGGTTCGGGTTCGGGTTCGGCAATCTAATTACGCAGTTAGAAATGCTTCAGGGGCCAGCCAATCACCTTTTGATTAGCTGGTGTACCCTTAGAAGCCATCATAGCCATGCCTACTAATGGCATGGCTGTGATTGGTCAGTGCAACATGTGACCCAGCTTCTATATAAGCTAGAGGCACACAGCACACACGTCACTCTGCTTCAGAATAGATAGGGAGAGGATCTTGGCTGCTGCTGTTGCTAATAGGGAGAGATTGTAAAATACATGAGGTAGTCCTGATTCTGCAATCTGAGGGAAAAGATAGAGAGATAGTGTAGTGTAGGGCCAGGTTCCTGTTGGTGCTTTCAGGGAGAGAGATTTATTATTATAGGAGTCCAGATTCAGAGATTAAAATGAGCGATCTGCATAGGTTTACCTGTTTGTGTTGCAGTGCACAGTCTTTTTACACTGTCATGAGCCCAGTGTCAGAGAAAATCTAACTTTTATCTGCAAGCTCAGTGCACCAGCACTGCATATATTACGTTGAGAGATACACAGTTTCCATACTGTGGGTGTATTCTGCTCTTTGAAAAAGATCCATTTAGGGGAAAAAAGGCACTTTATTGTGCTCTTTTCCAAAAGACCCATAGGGCAAAAAAAAAAAATGCAATTTGTTTTGCTCGTGCAAAAAAAGACCCGTTTAGGGCAAAAAAAAATAAATAAAAAATTTGCACTTTAATGTACGCTTGCAAAAAGAGCCATTCAGGGCCACAAAAAATATTTTGCAGTGTGTTATACATATGTGGAGGTGTGTGAAATAAACAATTTCTATATAGTTTTCTCCTACTGTGCTATACTAAAAAAAAAACATTTTTTTTTAATAGCATTTTCTGCAGTTCTGTAGCTGGGCGATTCAGCGGTTATGTACTGTGGGTGTGTTGTGGTCTTCCAAAAAATGCCATTTAGGGGCACAAAAAATAGTTTGCAGTGTGTTATACATATGTGGAGGTGTGTGAAATAAACAATTTCTATATAGTTTTCTCCTACTGTGCTATACTAAAAAAACAAAAAAAAAATTTTAATAACATTTTCTGCATATTCTGTAGCTGTGCGATTCAGCGGTTATGTACTGTGGGTGTGTTGTAGTCTTCCAAAAAACGCCATTTAGGGGCACAAAAAATAGTTTGCAGTGTGTTATACAAATGTGGAGGTGTGTGAAATAAACAATTTCTATATAGTTTTCTCCTACTGTGCTATACTAAAAAAAAAACATTTTTTTTTCAATAGCATTTTCTGCAGTTCTGTAGCTGTGCGATTCAGCGGTTATGTAATGTGGGTGTGTTCTGCTCTTCCAAAAAATGCCATT
The DNA here is from genome assembly GCA_029206835.1 of Rana muscosa. Classification (NCBI taxonomy): domain Eukaryota; kingdom Metazoa; phylum Chordata; class Amphibia; order Anura; family Ranidae; genus Rana; species Rana muscosa. The sequence goes on along the minus strand of CM055118.1, from coordinate 526,402,767 downwards.
TAGGGGCACAAAAAATAGTTTGCAGTGTGTTATACATATGTGGAGGTGTGTGAAATAAACAATTTCTATATAGTTTTCTCCTATTGTGCTATACTAAAAAAACAAAATTTTTTTTTGAATAGCATTTTCTGCAGTTCTGTATCTGTGCGATTCAGCGGTTACGTACTGTGGGTGTGTTCTGCTCTTCCAAAAAACGCCATTTAGGGGCACAAAAAATTGTTTGCAGTGTGTTATACATATGTGGAGGTGTGTGAAATAAACAATTTCTATATAGTTTTCTCCTACTGTGCTATACTAAAAAAACAACATTTTTTTTGAATAGCATTTTCTGCAGTTCTGTAGCTGTGCGATTCAGCGGTTACGTACTGTGGGTGTGTTGTGGTCTTCCAAAAAACGCCATTTAGGGGCACAAAAAATAGTTTGCAGTGTGTTATACATATGTGGAGGTGTGTGAAATAAACAATTTCTATATAGTTTTCTCCTACTGTGCTATACTAAAAAAACAACATTTTTTTTGAATAGCATTTTCTGCAGTTCTGTAGCTGTGCGATTCAGCGGTTATGTACTGTGGGTGTGTTGTGGTCTTCCAAAAAACGCCATTTAGGGGCACAAAAAATAGTTTGCAGTGTGTTATACATATGTGGAGGTGTGTGAAATAAACAATTTCTATATAGTTTTCTCCTACTGTGCTATACTAAAAAAAAAAACATTTTTTTTTAATAGCATTTTCTGCAGTTCTGTAGCTGTGCGATTCAGCGGTTACGTACTGTGGGTGTGTTCTGCTCTTCCAAAAAATGCCATTTAGGGGCACAAAAAATAGTTTGCAGTGTGTTATACATATGTGGAGGTGTGTGAAATAAACAATTTCTATATCGTTTTCTCCTACTGTGCTATACTAAAAAAAAAACATTTTTTTGAATAGCATTTTCTGCAGTTCTGTATCTGTGCGATTCAGCGGTTACGTACTGTGGGTGTGTTCTGCTCTTCCAAAAAACGCCATTTAGGGGCACAAAAAATAGCCGGGGTACCGGCAGCACCTCAGAAGGCAGGGTTAGCATGGCTGAAATGTGGAAAAGCTTTGTCAGCACGCCACAACAACCAGCACCACCAGCTGAGATGGAACGTCTTAGCAGGAGGCAGCATTTCACCAACATGGTTGAGCAGTATGTGTCCACAGGCCTACACGTACTGGATGACGGGTCTGCCCCCTTTAACTTCTGGGTCTCCAAATTGGGCACATGGCCTGAGCTTGCCCTTTATGCCTTGGAGGTGCTGGCCTGCCCTGCAGCCAGTGTATTATCTGAACGTGTATTTAGCACGGCAGGGGGCGTTATCACAGACAAGCGCAGCCACCTGTCCAGAGCCAATGTGGACAAGCTCACGTTCATTAAAATGAACCAGGCATGGATCCCACAGGACTTGTCCGTACCTTCTGCAGAATAGATATGTATACCGGTGTTGTGACAAAAACTGTCCGGCCATCGGATTGTGCCCGGCCCATACTGCGAAGGCGCAGCGCTTGCGCAGTACAGAGGACAAGGAGATTCACAAAATCTCCGAAGATGAACGGCGCCTGCGCAGTGAGTGCAGGTTCAAGCCCCACCATCCAAGTGGACATACGGTAGCACATAGTAACAGGGCCCCTCACGGGCTCGGCTCGATCACCACGCTTCGGGCACGGCCTCACTTGGCTCGGCTTGAACCACGGATGGTGTGGCCTTCACCTGAACTCACCACGCAGGCGCCGTTCGTCTTGGGAGATTTTCGAAATCCCCTTGTCCTACATACTGAGCAAGCGCAGTACAGGGTGGACACTATTTGACGGGGGACAGAATTCGACACATCACCGGCCTTACCCAGCCATTGTTGTATTTTTGAACCAGTGTTGGCTACCTCGTCCTCCTCCACTGCCGCTTCCACCTACACAGCCACATCCACCGCCACCTCAACCTCCTACTTCATATGGACCTCGTCCTCCTAGGTCAAGATTATAATTTTTATTTTATTTTTTTGTAGCGCACAGATCCTTTCCCCCTTACCTGCCTTTATGTTGTTGGCTCCTCGCAGGAGGGAGAAAGGCACACCGCACTACCAGCCCGTACCCTCCTATATAAAGAGGTTGAGCGGTGTACTTGACGGGCCGGTGTCCACAGCCGGAGTCAAAACTCCTCCAGAGGATGATTCTCACCTCTACTGTAGGTAGAGGCAAGTCCTTTAATTCCCAGTAAAGTCAATGTCCACACCAGCTGAAATTACAACTCTTATTCTCTCATGGCAAAATAAACTCTACTCGGATAGAAAAGGTTAGAGCAAAGAAACAGGACAGCTTAAGGTGTGGAGGAGGTCCAGGCACAAACGTAGCACATTCACTTCACTGCTTAGGTTTCTCAAACAGTTTTAGGTGCACGGTCTCTGCCACAGACCTTGGGGTTGGTCTCTGCCACAGACCGGGTGTACAAGGCCCCTGCCACGGACCTGGAGAACTTTGGTCTCTGCCACAGACCAGGGTGTATAAGGCCCCTGCCACGGGCCGGGTGAATAAGGCCTCTGATACAGTCAAGATGACCTTGAGCTTCTCCTTCTACGAACCTAGCCCATATCAAGGGGAAGACATCTCTCCAGGGAGTCAACAGACCCTTCCTTCACCGTGACTCCCGCATCGGTCCATCAGAATGATCCTCCCTTCCCTGGAACATGGTCCCCTACACGAGGCGGCACCCTAAGACTCCTCGACCCTTAGCGGACTCCAGACGAAGGCTCTGGACTCCAGGCTTTACTCCCGCACCTAGGCCTCCATACCCAGGGCAGCAGGAACTCCAGGATAGTACCTCACCCCGGGCTAAAGGTACCCGAGATGGAACAGAAACACATGCACACAGGCCGAAGGCACCTGGGCGTGGACCCCACTGGACATCAGCCCCCAGGCCAAAGGTCTGCCCCTTTTATATGCTCTCCCGGCATGCACAGCAGGTTTCCCGCCCCGTTGTACTACTGCCAAGAGGGGACACAAAAGGCACAGCACTGTATCGGCGGTTCAACCCTAGCCTTCCATGGCAGCGCCACCTGTAGGCCGCAGGGAACTGCACACCAATACTGTCCCCCGAGGACAAAATGGTCCATGAATCCTACAGAATTAGGGTGTTTGAGCCTATTTACCACTCAAACACTTCCCTTAAATTTAGCACCCCGCTACATTTTTATTTCAAAGTATTTTATTTTCCCACTAGCTTATCCATTAAATTGAATAATTTATTCCAGAAAGGGCGTATTCTGGGGCATTCCCACCATATGTGTGGCATCGTGCCGTTGAGTTTCTGAGGTTCTTAATGACTTCCCGTATCTCTTCTGCTGAAAAGGGGGCCTCCAGCATATTTTTTTATTGTTTTTATGTTATTTTAAGTTATTTCCCTATCCACATTTGTTTGCAGAGCACTTGCCATGCTCTTAACAACATTTTGCTGCCATTTGCAGCCCTCTAGCCCTTTCCATTACTTTTTTAGAGCCTTTTTAGTCCTTAGAAGTCCGGGTCCCCATTGACTTCAATGGGGTTCGGGTTCGGGTTCGGGTTAAAGTTCGGTCCCGAACCCGAACTTTTTTCCAAAGTTCGGCCGAACCCGTCGAACCCGAACATCCAGGTGTCCGCTCAACTCTAATTGTGGAACCTATTAAGAGATGAGAGGCGTAAGCTCATGATTAGGGATGAGCTTCATGTTCGAGTCAAACTCATGTTCAACTCGAACATCGTCTGTTCGGCCGTTCGCCGAATTTCGAACAATATGGAGCGTTTGCGCCAAATTCGAGTGGCGCGGCAAGGCCCATAATTCACTGCGTCAACGCAGTGCATTGCTGGTTGATGATTGGCCAAGCACTATGACCTGCATGCTTGGCCAATCACAGCGCCGTCAGTACAGAGAGCCGTAATTAGCCAAAGTCAGGGTGCCTTTGGCCAATCATGGCTCAGGGGATTAGGAACATGCCCCACACTATAAAAGGCCGCCCGCGCGCCAGCGCCATGTAGTGTGTTCCGGCGTTGAAAGAGAGAGATAGAGACAGAGAGTGTCATTTAATTTCAGTTACTTAGAGCAGGCAGGTGATTGAGTTAGCTGCAGTCAGTGTATTTAGTATATATGCACCCCAGGCGTTGTGTATATATATATATATATATATATATATATATTGTGAGGGGGTTAACTCGGTAGCGGGTGTGTGTGACCCCCTGGTTGGGCTCCCCACACAAAAACAGGGCCAGCAGACGGAGGTTGTGGTTTTCAAAATCAAAAGGTGCGGTTTATTTCTCTATGTACAGTGACAAAACACAGCAAAGCCAAAAAGAAACATAAACAAAATAAATCCTGGTCAGTTTGACCTCTGACTAAACATGCAGGTTTCCTAAACTAACAACTGGGATCAGCCTGGTGCTGTCCTAGTCCCTAAGTCCCTGGTTTAGTAAAAGTCCAAACAAATAGCCACACAGGCTTTGCCTCACCGCACAGGGGTTCACTCTCCCTAGACAGTCCACACAGGTCTGGTTCCAGGCATGAGCTAACACCTAATGAATCTGGGAGTTCTTATAGAGGCCTAAATGAGCTGACAAGCTTCAGCTGGTCTCATCAACTCCCTGCCTCACGACGCCCAGCACTCTCCCTAGAGGTATGAGTCATTCATGAGCCCACTAGCCTCAGCTGGGCTTCATCAACTCCCTAGTTGTATAAGTCGGCATAAAGCCTGAATCTGGGAGAAATATATCTACCCCCCTGGATGCAACCAGGTGACTTTACCTTCCTGCTGTCACATACCCCCCCCTCTTGTTTTAACCTTGGGGTTGGAACACCAGCAATCAGGCATTCATGTACTCGAGACAAAGCATCCACATTCCCCATTTGAACGCCAGGGCGATGCTTTACTGTGAAGTTGAATTCCTGTAGGGCCAGGAACCACCTATTCACTCTTCTATTTGTCTCCTTGTTTTGAGCCATCCACTTTAACGGTGCGTGATCCGTAACCATGTCAAAGTGCCTACCTAGCAGATAGTACCGAAGGGAATCTAGAGCCCACTTCACCGCTAAACACTCCTTTTCAACCGTGGCGTAATTTACCTCATGGGACTTCAACTTCCTGCTGAGGTAAATGACTGGGTGCTCTTCCCCGTTCCAGACCTGGGACAATACTGCTCCTAACCCCACATCTGACGCATCACTTTGTACGACAAAGTCTTTAGAGAAGTCGGGTGAGTACAACACTGGCTGGCTACATAAGGCTTGTTTCAAGAATTGGAATGCTGCCTCCGCCTCGGGGGTCCATTTAATCATGACCGACCCTTTCCCTTTCGTCAGGTTGGTTAGGGGCACAGCCTTAGAAGCAAAGTGGGGAATGAAGCGCCGATAATAACCCGCGATTCCCAGAAAGGCTCGTACCTGCTTCTTGCTGTTGGGACGTGGCCAACTCTGGATGGCCTCGACTTTGTTGAGTTGGGGTTTTATTACTCCCCTGCCAATGGTGTACCCAAGATATTTGGCCTCCTCCTGCCCAATGGTACACTTCTTGGGGTTAGCCGTAAACCCCGCTTCCCGGATAGAGTCTAGGACTGCTTGCACTTTTGGCAGATGTGAGGCCCAATCTGTGCTATGGACAATTACGTCATCCAGGTAAGCCGCAGCATACTTCCGATGGGGCCTCAGTATCTGGTCCATTTTCCGCTGGAATGTGGCCGGCGCATTCTGTAACCCGAACGGCATTCTCTTATATTGGAACGCCCCGTCTGGGGTTACAAATGCGGTTTTCTCTTTGGCCGACTTGGCCAGGGGAATTTGCCAATACCCTTTTGTGAGGTCAAGAGTCGTCATGTATCGGGCTGTTCCCAGCCGGTCGATCAACTCATCTATACGTGGCATGGGGTAGGTGTCAAATTTTGTAACTTTGTTCAACTGACGAAAATCGTTACAAAATCGCCAGCTCCCATCCGGTTTAGGCACCAACACAATGGGACTAGACCAATCACTTTGGGACTCCTCTATCACCCCTAAGTTCAACATTTTCTGTACTTCCTCCCGTATTGCCTCCCGTCGGGCCTCTGGGATCCGATAGGGTTTTAACTTCACCCTTTCACCGGGCGGGGTAATAATATCATGCTCTACCCCAGATGTTTGTCCCGGCAGCTCAGAGAACACCTCCTTGTTGCGAAGCACAAACTCCTTAACCTCCTGTTGTTGGGGTTGTGACAAGGTGGCTGCTATTCCAACCTCCGGAATCACGCAACCAGTTTGAGCTGGTGACCAAGTTTCTGCGACTAGGGACTCTCTATCCCTCCAGGCTTTCAACAGATTAACGTGATATATCTGTTCGGGCTTTCGCCTTCCTGGTTGTCTGACCTTGTAATTCACTTCGCTCACTTTTTCCATTATCTCGTAGGGGCCTTGCCATTTGGCAAGGAATTTACTTTCAACCGTAGGGACAAGTACCAATATCCTATCCCCCGGGGAAAAGGTACGGGTCTTTGCTCCACGGTTGTACACTCTCTGCTGTGCCAACTGCGCTTGGGCCAAATGTTCCTTCACGATGGGCATTACCTGTGCAATTCGATCTTGCATCAGGGCGACATGCTCAATCACACTCCTGTGGGGAGAACTCTCACTTTCCCAAGTTTCCTTGGCAATATCCAACAGCCCTCTTGGGTGTCTCCCATACAGTAACTCAAAGGGGGAGAATCCCGTAGAGGATTGGGGCACCTCCCTAATAGCAAACATCAAATAAGGAAGTAGACAGTCCCAATCCTTTCCATCTCTATCCACCACTTTCTTCAACATTTGTTTTAGGGTTTTGTTGAATCTTTCAACCAGCCCATCGGTTTGGGGGTGATACACAGATGTACGCAATTGCGTCACTTTGAGCAATTTACACAGCTCTTTCATAACCCGGGACATAAAGGGTGTACCTTGGTCCGTAAGCAGTTCTTTACAAATACCCACCCGGCTAAAAACAAGAGATAGCTCTTTGGCTATGGTTTTGGCCGAGGTATTTCTGAGAGGGATCGCTTCTGGATAACGGGTGGCATAGTCCATTATAACCAATATGTACTGGTGCCCCCTAGCGGACTTGATTATAGGACCTACCAAATCCATTGCGATTCTCTCAAACGGGACCTCAATGATGGGTAGAGGGACCAGCGGGCTACGGAAATGTGGCATCGGGGCCGACCTCTGACACACAGGGCAGGAGGAACAATAATTTTCTATGTCCTTCATCACCCCAGGCCAATAGAATCTCTGTAATACCCTCTCTCGGGTTTTCTCTGTCCCCAGATGACCTCCAAGAATGTGCCCATGGGCCAACTCCAACACCAACTTCCTGTAAGGTTTGGGCACCACAAGCTGCTCAACGGTTTCTTCTGCCCTTTTTGCCACCCGATACAGTAGGTCCTTCTCTACGCTGAAGTATGGGTAAGTGCAGGTATTATCTGGGTTCACTAACTCGCCATCTATTTCCACTACGTTTTCCCGTGCCTTTATTAGGGTGGGGTCTTTTAACTGTTCTGTGGCAAAATTTTCCCTGTGAACCTCCAGATCAGAAAACTCCACAGACGGTAGGTTTTCGTCTGAGGAGGTGGGCTCCTCTCCAGTTTCTTGAGTCTCCCCTGCCAATACTGACAAGGGAAATTCTGGAGAGTCCTCACCACTCTCAGAGGAGTTCTGGCTATCACATTCCTGGTACATAGGGGCACCAGTGGGGGGCTCAGGATCATCCCACAGTTCCCAGAACTTCGGAAAATCCCTTCCCACAATGGCATCATGCGGTAATTGAGATACTAACCCCACTGGATGAGAGAGGGTACCTTTGGGGGTCTCGAAACACACTGTAGTCACTGGATACTCTCGGGTGTCCCCATGCACACAAATAACAGCTACCTTGCTATTCCCAGAGACCTCTGTTTTAACTAATTCAGCCTTTATCAGGGTCACAAGGCTACCTGAATCCAGTAATACCACAACATTTCTACCATTAATACACATTTTGCATAAATGTTTCTCAGTTCCCCGAATGGCAGTGCATGCGACTGTCGCACACAGCGACTGACGTCTGTCCATCAGAAAGTCACATTGCATGGGTTCCTCCACAACCGGGCAATTTGCTGCAATATGTCCCGCTTGCCGGCAGCGGTAGCAAACAATCCATTTGGCTGCCTCTTGAGCCCCTGACTTCCCAGGCTGTTCTCGCCAAACTTTGGGTAGAGCTCCCACCCTCTCACTCTCTCCACCCTCACCCCTTGGAATCCTCTTATCCGCCCCTGGGGATGGTCTGGTCTTAGGGTGGAAAGTCCGAGAGTCTCTGGAAGAGGCCGTCAGGTTCTCTGTAGCCAAGTATTTCTCTACACGATCCACAAGACCACCGGCCGTCTCTGGGTCTCCATGGCTTACCCACTTTTGGATGGCAGTAGGAAGAGCTCTCAAAAACCGATCCATTACAACACGTTCCACAATCTCTGGTGCGGACAAAGTCTCTGGCTGTAGCCACTTCCTGCTCAGGTGAATGAGATCATACATTTGAGACCTGGGGGGTTTTCCAAGCTGGAAAGTCCAGTTATGCACACGCTGAGCCCGGACAGCCAGGGTGACACCCAGCCTTGCCAATATTGCAGCTTTTAGCATCACATAGTCTTTTGCTTGGTCAGGCTCTAGGTCATAGTAAGCCTTCTGCGATTCACCAGTTAACAGAGGAGCCACCAGTCCAGCCCACTGCTCCTCAGGCCACTTTTCTCTTTCAGCAGTCCTTTCAAATGTGGTCAAAAATACCTCTGGATCATCCTCTCCAGTCATTTTTGTCAATAAACGACTCACCCCAAAGGACGCGGTATTAGTGGGACGGCTTTCCTCACTGGTCTGCGGACGTTGCTGCATTACTGCTTCCATTTGTTGTAGTCTCTGCTCTTGCTTCTGTAACAGGTCTATGAAGCGGGCCTCAGATTGCTGCTGGGCTTGTTGATGAGCTTGCTGCTGGGCTGCAAGGCTCCTTTGCAAACCTGCATTTGTCTGCTGTTGATTGGCATTTGCTAGAGCCAGCTGTTTCAGTATCTCCTCCATGCTGGCTTAAAAAAAACTGCCACTGGTTCTCCACCAACTGTGAGGGGGTTAACTCGGTAGCGGGTGTGTGTGACCCTCTGGTTGGGCTCCCCACACAAAAACAGGGCCAGCAGACGGAGGTTGTGGTTTTCAAAATCAAAAGGTGCGGTTTATTTCTCTATGTACAGTGACAAAACACAGCAAAGCCAAAAAGAAACATAAACAAAATAAATCCTGGTCAGTTTGACCTCTGACTAAACATGCAGGTTTCCTAAACTAACAACTGGGATCAGCCTGGTGCTGTCCTAGTCCCTAAGTCCCTGGTTTAGTAAAAGTCCAAACAAATAGCCACACAGGCTTTGCCTCACCGCACAGGGGTTCACTCTCCCTAGACAGTCCACACAGGTCTGGTTCCAGGCATGAGCTAACACCTAATGAATCTGGGAGTTCTTATAGAGGCCTAAATGAGCTGACAAGCTTCAGCTGGTCTCATCAACTCCCTGCCTCACGACGCCCAGCACTCTCCCTAGAGGTATGAGTCATTCATGAGCCCACTAGCCTCAGCTGGGCTTCATTAACTCCCTAGTTGTATAAGTCGGCATAAAGCCTGAATCTGGGAGAAATATATCTACCCCCCTGGATGCAACCAGGTGACTTTACCTTCCTGCTGTCACAATATATATATATATATATATATATATACAGTACTGTATTCAGATTAGCTCGATCCGTTCCTGTTCTAATGTTTCTAAAGCCCGTACACACGATCTGACTTTTGGCCAACAAACTTCATTTTGAGCAAGTTGGACCAACAATCCGACCGTGTGTACGCTCCATCGGACAAACGTTTTTGCTTTTTTTTTTGTTTTCATCGGACAAATGTTCGGTCTGCAAACGGACAAACTTTTGGCCAACAAATGTCCGATGGAGCAAAGTCCGACCGTGTGTACAGAAAACCATTGGACTTTTGTCCGATGGACAAAACAAATAATGTTACAATCAACCAACAATAGCAGAAGTTGACCAAAGGGTGGCGGTAAAGAGCAGAAAAGAGCAGAAAAACCACGTGATGTTGGAAAAAGTTTTGGGAAAGTTTGCAGAAAAGTCTGAGCGTGTGTATGCTATGGGTGTTCCGGACCAACTGCCTTCGGACAAAAATCCACGGAAAAGTCCAATGGAAGTCCGACCGTGTGTACGAGGCTTTAGATACTACAGGCAGGCAGTTGATTCAGTAAGCTGCAGTATATCACTCAGTATACTGTATTCTGTTTAGCTACACTGCAGACTGTTCCAATACTGTTCTACTGTTTCCTAAGATACTACAGGCAGGCAGTTGATTCAGTAAGCTGCAGTATATCACTCAGTATACTGTATTCTGTTTAGCTACACTGTAGACTGTTCCAATCCTGTTCTACTGTTGCTAAGGTACTACAGGCAGGCAGTTGATTCAGTAAGCTGCAGTATATCACTCAGTATACTGTATTCAGTTAAGCTGCACTGCAGACTGTTCCAATCCTCTTCTACTGTTGCTAAGATACTACAGTCAGGCAGTTGATTCAGTAAGCTGCTGTAAATCACTCAGTATACTGTATTCAGTTTAGCTACACTGCAGACTGTTCCTGTTCTACTGTTGCTAAGATACTACAGGTAGGTAGTTGATTCAGCTAGCTGCAGTATAATCAGTATATATATACATCCCAGCTTTGTGCAGCTACATCTCACTGCAGGCTATTCCTTGTGTACCTATTCCAATACATCAAAGACAGTATGTCTGGAAGGCCAACAAGGAGAGGCAGACACTCACAGGCCAATAAAAGAGGGCAAGCAGGCTCTGTGTCTAGAGGCAACAGTGCTCATCGTGGACACAGTGCATCCTCATCAGAACGTGGCCATGGGGCACGTGTGTCCTTTTTTTCGGCAGCTGGCCATGTTGAGCCGCAACATGCTGAAAAGTTGGTAGAGTGGATTACCAAGCCGTCCTCATCCTCCTCATCCTCTCTCACCCAGCCTCAGGGTACTTTGTCTGCCAAAGCAGCTGCCAAAGCGGCCTCTTCCATTGGCTCAATGGCATCAGTCACTCCTTCTTTAGCCCCACCATGTCCTGAGGAGTCCCCCGAACTGTTTGACCACAGTGTTGGGTACATGCTGCAGGAGGATGTGCAGCGTTTTGAGGGCTCCGATGATGGTAACCAGCTTGAGGAAGACAGTTATGTGAGCCCAGAGAGAGGGGGTGCCCAAGAAGGACAGCAAACTGGCAGTCATGTTCCCCCAGCTGCAGCATACTGCCAGGTTTGCTCCATTGACGAGGAGGGAGGGGATGATGAGGTCACTGATAGGAGAGAGGAAGAGGAGGAGGAGGAGGAGAAGGAGGAGGAGGAGGAGGCACATCTCCAACAAGGCAGGATGCCCTCCAGGGGCCAGCTTAAGGGCAGCACACCGACTTCATCACACTGCAGAGCTCCGCATGTGCAGGGCGCTGCTGTCTCTGCGCGTTATTCCAAAAGTTCTTTGGTGTGGGCCTTTTTTGAGACGTGTGCATCAGATCGCACCGTTGCTATTTGCAACATATGTCTGAAGCATATCTCACGTGGCCAAAACATCAGCCGCTTGGGCACCACATGCTTGACCAGACATATGTCGACCTGCCATGCAGTCCGTTAGCAAGCATACATAAAATACCCACACCAAAGAACAAAGTGGACCTCTCCTTGCTCCTCATTAGTTGGGATCTCCAACCCCACTATACCTTCAGTCCTCTCTGAAACCTGCACTGAGAGGAATGAAGGTTTAGAATTAGTTGTGTCACTGCCAAGTACTTGCGGGCAATCTGCTATCGGTACACAAACGTCCGATTGTACCAGGAAAATTTCCCTGCCCCAGCTGCTGCACCGCCGAAAGAAGTTCGCTCCCAGCTGTCCACCTTCCCAGTGGTTGAATGCTAGCTTGGCTAAATTGCTGGCACCTCAACTGCTGCCTTTTCAGTTGGTAGACTCTGCCCCCTTCTGTGAGTTTTTGGAATGTGCGGTTCCTCATTGGCAGGTTTCCAAACGCCACTTTTTTTCACGGAAGGCGACTCCGGCTCTCTGCCGGCATGTGGAAGGCAATGTCTTGGCCACGCTGGACAGGGCGGTCAGTAATAAAGTGCATATTACCGCTGACTCATGGTCCAGCAGGCATGGACAGGGACGTTACCTATCTTTTACGGGCCACTGGGTGACTCTGCTGGCAGCTGGGAAGGATGCAGGACAGGGTGCAGTAGTGTTGGAGGTTGTTCCGCCACCACGCCTCCAAAATGCTACTAGTGGTGATTCTGACACACCTCTCTCCTCCACCCCCTCCTCTTCTTCCTCTTCCATGGCCTCTTCCTGTGCTGATTTGTCCTCGGAACCAGCGGTGCTCCGTAGGCATTCAAGAGGCTACGCAAGTGCGCAGGCAAAAAGATGCCATGCGGTGCTTGAGCTGGTGTGCTTGGAGGACAGGAGCCACACTGGGGCAGAGATTCTTTCAGCTCTGCAGGGGCAGGCTCAGAGGTGGTTGATGCCATGCCAGCTTAAGCCAGGAATGGTAGTTTGCGACAATGGCACCAACCTCCTCTCCGCCCTTCGACAGGGACAGCTGACCCATGTGCCCTGTTTGGCTCACGTCCTTAACTTGGTGGTGCAGCGGTTCTTGGGCAGGTACTCGGGCTTACAGGATGTCCTGAGGCAGGCCAGGAAAGTCTTTGTGCATTTCCGCCAGTCATATAATGCCAGTGCTCGGCTGGCTGACCTCCAAAAGAAATACAACCTGCCCAAGAACCGCCTAATCTGTGACATGCCCACCAGGTGGAACTCAACGTTGGCCATGCTGCAGCGGCTGCACATGCAGCAGAGGGCCATCAATGAGTACCTGTGCGACTTTGGCACCAGGACAGAGTCAGGGGAGCTTGTTTTTTTTTGCCACGCCAGTGGGTCATGATCAGGGATGCATGTACTGTCCTGTCACCATTTGAGGAGGCCACGAGGATGGTGAGCAGTGAAAGTGCATGCATCAGTGACACTGTCCCACTTGTCCAACTGTTGGAGCACACGCTGCGTGGAATAATGGACAGGGCATTTGAGGCAGAACAGAGGGGGGAAGAGGAGGACTTCCTTACCTCTCAAGGCCTCCTTTATCCAGACAGTGTTTCTGCTGGCCCGCCAATCACACAGGAAGAGGTTGAGGAGGAGGAGGAGGATTGTGTCAGCATGGAGGTGGAGCCTAGCACTCAGCATCAGCAGTAGTCTTCAAGAGATCATTTACAGTCCCAAGAAACCAATGGACTTTTACGTGGCTGCGAGGAGGTGGCTGCGGATCATGTCGTCCTTAGTGACCCAGAGGACTCCGGATCGAATGCCTCAGCAAACCTACGCTGCATGGCCTCCCTGATCCTGCAAAGCCTGCGAAAGTATCCTAGTATTCATGGTATCAAGGGGAGGGATCATTACTGGCTGGCATACTGGCTGGCAACCCTCCTTGATCCACGTTACAAAGGTAAGGTTGCAGACCTTGTCCAGCCGTCGCAGAGGGAGCAGAGGATGAAACATCTTCGGAAGGCCTTGCAGAAAGGTTTGTCCAACGCATTTCCAGAGCCTGGGGGGTTACAAATTCCTGGTCCTGGACAACGTGTTGCTGAGGCTTCGGCCAGTTACAGAAGGAGCGGTGGAGAAGGTGGCTGTCTGACCGATGCGTTCAGACAATTTTTTAGTCCGCAGTCCCAAGGTATGATCAGTTCCAGCAACCATCGCCAGCGTCTTATTCACATGGTGCAGGAATACCTACAGGCAAGATCAGACTTGGACACCTTTCCCTCCGAAAATCCTCTGGGTTACTGGGTCTTGAGGATGGATCACTAGCCAGAGCTTGCACAGTATGCAATTGAGCTACTGGACTGTCCTGCATCCAGCGCTCTTTCGGAATGCACATTCAGTGCTGCTGGAGGCTTTGTAACCGATCACAGTGCCTATACTGATGCTGAGTGACTATCCTGTTATGCTGATTGACTATCCTCTTCCTCCTGTTTATGTTGATAGCTTGTAAGAACATTTTTGGTTCTGGGCACCGCCACCAGTGCCTAAGGCCCAATTTTTCTGCCCCTGTTTAACAGGGGCGTGTAATTATCATTTTTGCTGCAATACTTTGCAGTAGGGCTCATTCCTGTGCCCCAACTAGAGTATCTGTGAGGGGTTGCAGTCTTGTGGCACCAGAACCAGTGCCTAAGGCCCAATTTTTCTGCCCCTGTTTAACAGGGGCGTGTGATTATAATTTTTGCTGCAATACTTTGCAGCAGGGCTCATTTCTGCGCTCCAACTAGAGTATCTGTGAGGGGTTGCAGTGTTGCGGCAGCAGCATCAGTGCCTAAGGCCCAATTTTTCTTCCCCTGTTTAACAGGGGCGTGTAACTACAATTTTTGCTGTAATATTTTGCAGCAGGGCTCATTCCTGCGCTCCAACCAGAGTATCTGTGAGGGGTTGCAGTGTTGTGACACCAGTGCCTAAGGCCCAATTTTTCTGCCCCTGTTCAACAGGGGCATGTAATTACAATTTTTGCTGTAATACTTTGCAGCAGGGCTCATTCCTGCGCTCCAACTAGAGCAGTGGTTCTCAACTCCAGTCCTCAGGGCCCCCCAACAGGCCAGGTTTGCAAGATAACTGAAATGCATCACAGGTGATATAATTTGCTGCTCAGGGATTGCAGTATTCTAGTCTGCATCTCACCAAGGTAATACTTAAAATCTGGCCTGTTAGTGGGTCCTGAGGACAGGAGTTGAGAACCACTGAACTAGAGTATCTGTGAGGGGTTGCAGTGTTGTGGCACCAGTGCCTGAGGCCCAATTTTTCTGCCTCTGTTCAACAGGGGCATGTAATTACAATTTTTGCTGTAATACTTTGTAGCAGGGCTCATTCCTGCGCTCCAACCAGAGTATCTGTGAGGGGTTGCAGTGTTGTGACACCAGTGCCTAAGGCCCAATTTTTCTGCCCCTGTTCAACAGGGGCATGTAATTACAATTTTTGCTGTAATACTTTGCAGCAGGGCTCATTCCTGCGCTCCAACTAGAGCAGTGGTTCTCAACTCCAGTCCTCAGGGCCCACCAACAGGCCAGGTTTGCAAGATAACTGAAATGCATCACAGGTGATATAATTTGCTGTTCAGGGATTGCAGTATTCTAGTCTGCATCTCACCAAGGTAATACTTAAAATCTGGCCTGTTAGTGGGTCCTGAGGACAGGAGTTGAGAACCACTGAACTAGAGTATCTGTGAGGGGTTGCAGTGTTGTGGCACCAGTGCCTGAGGCCCAATTTTTCTGCCTCTGTTCAACAGGGGCATGTAATTACAATTTTTGCTGTAATACTTTGCAGCAGGGCTCATTCCTGCGCTCCAACTAGAGTATCTGTGAGGGGTTGCAGTGTTGTGGCACCAGTGCCTAAGGCCCAATTTTTCTGCCTCTGTTCAACAGGGGCATGTAATTACAATTCTTGATCTAATATTTCACAGCAGGGCCCATTCCTGCGCCCACCAAGAGTAACTGTGAGGGCTTACAGTGTTGTGGCAACACCAACACCTAAGGCCCAAATATCTGCAGAGTACATAGGGCAGGCCCCTACTTTCAAACATCCGACTTTCAAACGACTCCTACTTACAAACGGAGGGAGACAACAGGAAGTGAGAGGAAATCTACCCCTAGGAAGGGAAATTCTCTCCTGCAAGAGTTAATATGGGAAAAAGGTGTCTCCTCTCCACTGATGCTTTATCACCAATTCTTGTTTCAATAAAAACCCCACATTTTCTAAATCCAATTGTCATTGCGACACAAAGTGAGGTGAAATTTTCTGAACAGGTGCACAGACAGCAAAACAAATGTTACAGGGGTGATAATCCTTCCCTATGTTTTCCAAAAATCTTAAAAATAGATTTTTTGGCTGGAGCTACACTTTAAAAATGTACCAGTTCAAAATTACAAACAGATTCTACTTAAGAACAAACCTACAGTCCCTGTCTTGTTTGCACCGCCTGTATACTGCTGTTCAGAGTATATAGGGCCTGGGGGCCCCCCCACTGCCTTTTTTTTTATTTGGGTGCGGGGTTCCCCTTGATATCCATACCAGACCCAAAGGGCCTGGTAATGGGCTGGGGGGGGGCACATGCTGTTTTTCTCAATGATTTTCATCCATATTGCCGGGACCAGACATTACATTAAAGCCGCAAGCAGTTTTAAATGACTTTTATTCCTTTAGAAATGTCATTTTGTGCAGGGACAGTTATAAACACGGGAAACACGCGTCAATTTACAGGCATACTATAGACACTCCCCAGGCATGATATTTAAAGGAATATTTCACTTTTATTTTTTCACTTTAAGCATCATTAAAATCACTGCTCCTGAAAAAACTGCTATTTTTAAAACAGTTTTTCGCATTGATACATGTACCCTGGGGCAGGACCTGGGTCCCCAAACCCTTTTTAGGACAATAACTTGCATATTAACCTTTAAAATTCGCAATTTTGATTTCTCACGTTCGAGTCCCATAGACTTTAACGGGGTTCGAAAGTTTGCACAAACTATCAATCCGTTCGCATGTTCTGGATGCGAACCGAACCGGGTTCGGGTCATCCCTACGCATGATATACCACCTGAGGCTATTCATGGGGCTTGAAAAAAGGGTATAGAGGAGAAGGATTGTTCCAATTGCACCCAGTTATTTCATTGCGAGTGTATATTCCAATCCACTATCTTGCAAGCTGGCAGGCTTGATAGTATTTAACAATATGCCTCCCTTAAATTTTGGGATTGTTAGTCTCGTAAAGCTAATTCTGGGGCACGAGTTGCCCCACTGGAAAGCTGTACAGGCCCTTTGGTAAGCTGAGAAAAAGACGGGAGGCAATTTAATGGGTTCAATTTGCATTACATACAACAGTGTTTCTCAACTCCAGTCCTCAAGGCGCCCCAACAGGTTATGTTTTCAGGATTTCCCTCAGATGAAACAGCTGTGGTAATTACTAAGGCAGTGAAACTGATCAAATCACCTGTGCAAAATAATGGAAATCCTGAAAACATGACCTGTTGGGGAGCCTTGAGGACTGGAGTTGAGAAACACTGACATACAATATCCTGGGGAGAATATTCATTTTGATAATTGCCGCTCTTCCGAACCAAGAGAAGAGGCCAGCCGACCAGGACTTCAAATCATGTTGGATAGTCTGAAGGATGGGGAGGTAATTTTTAGTGTATAGGTCAGAGAGATTTGATGGCAATTGGACTCCTAAGTATGTGATTGAGTCTTGATTCCATGTGAACGGTAAATTGGTTTGGCACTGCTTAAGAAGGTCTTGTGATAGGCAGATGTTTAGGGCATGCGATTTTGAGAAGTTGACCTGGAGATTAGTCAGGGAGTTGTAAAGGCAAAAATCCTTAAGCAGATTTGGGATCGTAATGAGTGGTTCTGTAAGAAACAGGAGAATGTCATCTGCAAAAGTGGCTAATTTATACGTATGATTAGATATGGAAATACCTTTAATATCCGGGTTTGCTCTGAGGTGGCAAAGTAATGGCTCAAGAGTGAGGACAAAGATTAAGGGGGAGGGAGGGCATCCCTGTCAAGTTCTGTTGGAAATCGAGAAGTCATTCAAAAGGTGGCCAATGACTCGGACCCTTGCTGTGGGTGAGGAGTAAAGTGCTAAAATTAAATTCAACATTCGCACTTGAAGGCCAATAGCTTTGAGAGCTTCTGCCATATAGTCCCAGGCCACTCTATTGAATGCCTTCTCTGCTTTAAGGGATAGGAAAAAATCGGGTTTAGACTCAGAGGTCAAGCAGTTGTGGATATTGATTGCTTTTAAGATGTTATTGCGCGCTTCTCTACCTGGTATGAAAGCCACCTGGTCAAGCGAGATCAGTTTGGGTAATAGGGGTAATTAGCGGTTAGCAAGAATTTTTGCATAAAGTTTAAGGTCAACATTGAGTAAGGAAATGGGTCTGTTATTTGTGACTTGGGAGGGGTCTTTACCAGGTCTAGGGATGACTGTTATGTGAGCTTCTAGAAGATCTCAGGGAGGTGAGGATCGGGAGACTAACAAATTAAAGGCTTTCAGAAAGTGTGGAATCAGGGTGTCTGCATAGATTTTGTAGTACCCTACCGGTAATCTGTCAGGGTCAGGGCTCTTTCCAGGTTTTAGTTGCTTGAGTACTAAGGTGACTTCTTCTACAGAGAGAGGGCGTTCTAGGTCTTACGTTGCCGAGTTGGAGAGCGATTTGGGGCTATATTTTTGTAGGAAGTCTGGAGGAATCTACCTTATTCAGGTCGGGAGAAGAACGATTAAATAATTACGAATAATATTTTACAAATTGGTTTGCTATTTCAGAATTTGAGACTTTTGCGTGTCCCGCTGGATCAGTCAGGGAGTGCACATTTTTGGCCTGCAAGGCTCTCACAAGGATTTTGCCCGCCTTGTTGCTGTATTCATAAAATATTTTTTTGGGATAGAATATAGTTGCGTTTTACTCGTTTGCCTAATTCTTCCAATAGGTCAGATTTAGCTTGTGTCAAAACCTGCAAGGTCTGTGAGGCAAGAGACAGCTTGTGTGCTCGCTCCAGGTTATGGATACAGGACAACAAAGCTTCAAGTCGTGCCTGCCTTTCTCGTTTGTGTTTGGAAGCTGCGGCAATCGATATACCTCTTACTACACACTTGTGGGCCTCCCATCTAGTCATAAACAAAATGTCGGGAGAGTCATTATCTGAAAAGTAATGTTTGAGGTGTTGGTGGATTTTTGTGGAGATATTAGGGTCTGTTAGTAAAGATGGATCCAAACACCATGTTGAGGGGCGTTTAGTGCTATCTGAGAATTCTAGGGTAATGGAAATGGATTGATGGTCTGATATGAACACCTGGTCTATTGAGGCATGAAGATGCTTTAGTAGGTCTCTCTGGGAGATGAATAGGTAATCAAGTCTAGAGTACCGTTTGAGTGGGGCTGAAAAGAAGGTATAATCCCTAACATTTGGGTTCAAAGTACGCCAAGAATCGTGCAGGAGCAAATCTCTAAGTTGCATTTTAATGGCATGTAGGGACTGAAATGAAAGTAAAGAGGAGGTACCGGTGGATGTGTCTTGGACAGAGTTTAAGGGGACATTGAAGTCGTCTTCTAAGATTAGGATGTCTTCTTGGAATGATGTGAATGTAATAGAGCGAAAAAAGAAGACCTGATTCGTGTTTGGTGCATAAATATTGGCCAAGGTGATGGGTTTACCATGCTATGACCCTTTAAGGAGAAGGTAGCTACTCTTTGTGTCCGAAAGGGATTGTTTCAATTGAAATGGGCAATGTTTGGCAATAAGAGTAGCGACCCCTTTTGACAATATCAGCTTTACTTTTGCGCATTGCAAGAAGTAGTTGGGACCACTTTTCTGGGATGTTAAGACCTTGTGCGTTAATAGGGATATGATTTTAAGGAGGTGTTTGTTCTTACTTGTGAGCAGAGGTGCCATGATGAGGACAGAATCATCCGGTTATCAGGGATTTTACTCTGGTAGGATGCACTATCTCTGCTGCACAGATGAGAAGGGAGGATGGGGGGCAGTGGGAAAGTGTTAGGAGAGATGGATAGGGAAGAGATAGAATACAAGATTAGAAAAGAAGAGATAGAAGAAGAATGGGTTTGGATAGTCTACATTTAAATCTCCGGCGACTTGTGACAGCCAGCTCACTCTACTAGGTGAAAGAACGCCGTTTAAACGGTGTGGTCAGAATGGGTCAGTGGATGTAAGAGGAGTCAAGAGCCAGATTAACGTTTAAGAAGAAAATCCACTGTGTGGGGTGAGGTTTGAGAGAGGTGGAGGAACAACCATGAGGCCCACCAACCAGAGGGTTAATTGGTGTTTGTGTTGAGGAGGCTGTATACTAAACAATTATTTAAGTTAGTACAATACTGAAGTAGTAACGTAAATGATCAAATTGGCTTAACTCTACTAAACATCTAACTACTCTGTTCCGCGATTGTAAAATTTAGGGCTAACTAGAAAATCGGCACAACCAAGATAGAGATAGAAAGACAACAAATATAGTACAACAATACTTTGAGCTATGGCCATTAAATGAAAACATTCCCTGTGAGGCATAACGTGTCTGCTTTGCTACATAAACTGAGGATCACTTACTGAGAGTAAATATGCAGTCTAGTTAAAGAGAGTTTTTTTAAATACATGTGATTTCAATCTCTACTAGCTCAGGAATGGTGGTGGGGGAGCTGTGGTCCAGGGTAAATTGCCAATTGAAAGGGCTTCCTATATGTGGGGTCGCTGTTGGGTAATATGCTATTAATCAAACACTCCCCCGTTATGTTGGTATGTACTGACAGGTCTAGTGGGAGGAGTCCCAATATAAGTGTAATAGTGTAAGGGATGTCTACATAAACCTATTGTAAAAAGGTACTCAGCGAGTAGGTCATGTTTTCCCCCTTCCATAGTATAACTAGGTATAACAGGGCTCTCCATGGGATAGAGGTTTACAGTAGCCCCACGCTCTGGTGCATATCATGGGCAACTTCATGATCATAGTTCAATCCTGTGTGACATTTCACGTGTCACTGTTATAGATAAGAGTATAATAGCTAGTACGTATATTGTTGTATTTTGTGTTTCTTTGAGTATGTCATCAAATCTGGGGGATCTCTCAAAAATATAGTGCAGAGCATCGTACAGCCCCATGAAGTCAGAAAATGAATCTAATCCCCTTGAGATTTCAGAGCTAATACTACTCAGTACTAGCACGGTATGTAGCATTCTGCGAAAATCACAGGGTTGAGCAATCAGAATTAGACATATATAGTCAACTTGTGACATGACACTAATACAACATATTAATTTACTCCTTGTCTGATATAGCAAGGGTGTCTCACAGGATCATATACGGGTTTTGTGGCTGGGGTAAAGAAGGCAGCGTGTTAAGAGGTCTAGCGGTGGGCCATAACTCTCTGAAAGGGGTGAATCAGAAATTGGATGTAAAGTGAGTGTTGAAGTAGTGCAGTTTCTACCTGCATCATCTGTTGAGGAAGAACCATAGGGGAGGGGGGGGTTCCTGTGGGACGTCCTGTGTACATGCATTCCTGTGACGAGAGAGATTAGAATTATTACAGACATATTAAGCATTATCTGCAACACTAATAAGGAGAGAAAAAAAAAGGAGGAGGGGAGGGGGGACTATGGTAAGAATATAGATTTCAGACATTGAGGGGGGTTGCGCTGTTGTCTTCCACACACTTTATAACCTAGAGTACATATTTGAGAGGCATAGCAACTAGGTAGGCCCCCCATGTTATGGGGATCTTGTAGCAAACACACCATGTGAGGTGTGGCTATACCTTTAATCGTCAGAGGGGGGTTGTTGCATAAGGAGCCCAGAAATTTTCAACAGTGTGATACAGGGGTAATCCGTGGGAAAATGTGATCAAGTGCAACACTGGTCAGGGATAGGGATGAGTCGACTACCCCCCGGTTCGGTTCGCAGCAGAACATGCGAACAGGTAAAAAATTTGTTCGAACACGCGAACACCGTTAAAGTCTATGGGACACGAACATGAAAAATCAAAAGTGCGAATTTTAAAGGTTAATATGCAAGTTATTGTCATAAAAAGTGTTTGGGGACCCGGTTCCTGCCCCAGGGAACATGTATCAATGCAAAAAAAGTTTTAAAAACTGCAGTTTTTTCGGGAGCAGTGATTTTAATAATGCTTAACCGCTTCAATACAGGGCATTTTCACCCCCTTCCTGCCCAGACCAATTTTTAGTTTTCAGTGCTGTCGCACTTTGAATGACAATTGCGCGGTCATGCAGCACTGTACCCAAATAAAATCTTTATGCTTGTTTCCCCACAAATAGAGCTTTCGTTTGGTGGTATTTGATCACCTCTGCAGTTTTTATTTTTTGCGCTATAAACAAAAGAATAGAGCCAATTTTGAAAAAACACAATATTTTTTTTTGTTTTGTTTATTTTTCCTCAGTTTAGACCGATACGTATTCTTCTACATATTTTTGGTAAAAAAATTGCAATAAGCGTTTATTGATTGGTTTGCGCAAAAGTTAAAGCATCTACAAAATAGGGGATAGATTTATGGCATTTTTATTTATTTTTATTTTTTTACTAGTAATGGTGGCGATCTGCGATTTTTATTGTGACCGTGACATTGCGAAGGACAGATCGGACACTTTTGACACGTTTTTGGGACCATTCACATTTATACAGCGATTAGTGCTAAAAAACTGCACTGATTACTGTGTAAATGTGACTGGCAGGGAAGGGGTTAACACTAGGGGTGATCAAGGGGTTAAATATGTTCCCTAGTGAGTGATTCTAACTGTAGGGGAAGGGAACTGACTGGGGGAGGAGACCAATGTGTGTTCCTCTGTACTGGGAACACACATCGGTCGCCTCTTCTCTGACAGGACATGGATCTGTGTGTTTACACACACAGATCCATGGTCCTGCCGTGATTGTGGGCAATCGCGGGTGCCCGGCAGACATCGCGGCTGCCGGGCACGCGCACCGGGTTTCTGGAAGCCCCCTTTAAGAAAAGGGACCCCCAGATTCCGCCCCCCCTATGTGAATTTGTAACGGGTACATTTTACCCCTACCATTTCACAAAAAAATGTTAAAAACAACAGTACACAAGTCCTTTATTAAAAAGAAAAAAAAAGAAAAAAAAATTCCAACGATGTAATCCTCTCTCGAGCGATACGGAGAAAAAAAAAGCTGACTCGATCCTGCCTCCATGGGAGATACCCACGGAATGAAGCTCTCTCGCCGTGACAGCTCTTTTATAGCTGAGGGCGGGGCCATCCGTCACTTTCGCGGGTGACCCCGCCCCCTCTGACTCAACAGGGAAATGTCGGAGTTACCCAGTGACATGTACGGGTGACACCGCCCCCTCTGACGCATCACGGGAAACCTGCGTTGCGTCACTGGCCATTCCCCGTTGAGTCAGAGGGGGCGGGGTTATCCGCGCAAGTGACGGGTGGCCCCGCCCCCAACTATAAAAGAGCTGTCACGGCGAGAGAGCGTCATTCCGCGGGTGCCTCCCATGGAGGCAGGATCGAGTCAGCTTTTTTTTTTCTCCGTATCGCTCGAGAGAGGATTACATCATTGGAATTATTTTTTTCTTTTTTCTTTTTCTTTTTAATAAAGGACTTGTCCAAGCTGTGTACTGTGGTTTTTAACATTTTTGACTCATTTTTTTTGTGAAATGGTAGGGGTACAATGTACCCGTTACCAATTCACATAGGGGGCCAGCATCTGGGGGTCCCCTCTGTTAAAGGGGGCTTCCAGATTCCGATAAACCCCCCGCCCACAGAACCCCACAACCACCGGGCAAGGGTTGTGGGGATGAGGCCCTTGTCCCCATCAACATGGGGACATCCACCCCATGTTAAGGGCATGTGGCCTGGTAAGGTTCAGGAGAGGGGGCCCTCTCTCGTCTCCCCCTCTTTTCCTGCAGCCTGCCAGGTTGCGTGCTCGGATAAGGGTCTGGTATGGATGTTTTGGGTGGAACCCTACTCCATTTTTTTTTAATTTTGGTGTGGGGTTGCCCCTAATATTCATACCAGACCCACAGGGCCTGAAAATGGACTGGGGGGGAACCCCTGCAGTTTTTTTCATTAAATTAAATCTGTATTGCCGGGACCTGACAATTCATTACAGCCGCGAGTAGTTTTAAATTACTTTTTTTCCTTTAGAAATTACATTTTGTGCAGGGACAGTTCTAAACACGGGAAACATGCGCTACAGGCATACTATAGACACCCCCAGGTACAAAATTTAAAGGAATATTTAACTTTTATTGTTTCACTTTAAGCATTATTAAAATCACTGCTCCCGAAAAACCGTTTTTAAAACTTTTTTTTTGCATTGATACATGTCCCCTGGGGCAGGAACCAGGTCCCCAAACACTTTTTATGACAATAACTTGCATATTAACCTTTAAAATTTGCATTTTTGATTTCTCCCATAGACTTTTAAAGGGTGTTCTGCGGCTTTCGAATTCGCAGCGAACACCCCAAATTGTTTGCTATTCGACGAACGGGCGAACAGCCAATGTTCAAATCGAACTCATGTTCGACCCGAACATAAAGCTCATCCCTAGTCAGGGAGATGGGACAATGTTCTCAGTCAATATGCAAAATAGCAGACAAATAGGGAGATTAGTTTTAATTGAAAAAGGCTTGACTACGGCGCTGGAGGGCAAGGGGTGAGCCAAGGAAGGTGGAAACGGTATATAACCTTAGCCAATTCCATCTCTTACATCTGCCAGGGTGGGGAGTAGTGATGAGCCGAACACCCCCGGGTTCGGTTCGCACCAGAACCCGCGAACGGATCGAAAGTTCGCACGAACTTTAGAACCCTATTAAATACAATGGATGCGAACGTTCGAAATCTAAAGTGCTAATTATAATGACTATTATGCATGTTATTGTCCTAAAAAGGGTTTGGAAACCCGGGTTCTGCACCAGGGGACATGTATCAATGCAAAAATAAGTTTTAAAAAAAGCCGTTTTTCGGGAGCAGTCATTTTAATGATGCATAAAGTGAAAAAAAAAAGTCAAATATTCCTTTAAATATCGTACCTGGGGGGTGTCTAAAGTATGCCTGTGAAGTGCCACGTGTTTCCCGTGTTTCGAACTGTCCCTGCACAAAATGACATTTCTAAAGGAAAAAAAGCCATTTAAAACTGCTTGCGGCTTTAATGTAATGTCTGGTCCCGGTAATATGGATGAAAATCTTTAAGAAAAATGGCATAGCTACCCCATCACACCCCCCCCCTTACCCCAGCCCATTACCAGCCCCTTTGGGTCTTGTATGGATATTAAGGGTAACCCCGCACACAAAATAAAAAAGGCCCTATATACTCTGAACAGCCGTATACAGGTGGTGCATACAAGACAGGGACTGTAGGTTTGTTCTTATGTAGAATCTGTTTGTAATTTTGAACAGGTACATTGTTTAAGTGTAGCTCCAGCCAAAAAATCTATTTTTAAGCTTTTTGGAAAACATAGGGAAGGGTTATCACCCCTGTAACATTTGTTTTGCTGTCTGTGCAGTGTGCACCTCTTCAGAACAGTTCACCTCACTTTCCGTCATAATGACAAATGTTTTTTTTTTAATTTTGGGTTTTTATTGAAACAAGAATTGGTGATAAAGCATCAGTGGAGAGGAGACACTTTTTTCCCATATTAACTCTTACAGGAGAGAATTTGCCTTCCTAGGGGTAGATTTCCTCTCACTTCCTGTTGTATCCTTCTGTTTGCAAGGAGGAGTCATTTGTAAGTTGGATGTTTGAAAGTAGGGGCCTGCCGTATATGCTCAGCTGAAATTTGCCCCTTACATGTTGGTGTTGCCACAACACTGTGAGCCCTCACAGTTACTCTTGGTGGGCGCATGAATGGGCCCTGCTGTGAATTATTAGATCAAGAAATGTAATTGCATGCCCCTGTTAAACAGGGGCTGAAAAATTGGGCCTTAGCCACTGGTGCTGGTGCCACGACACTGCAACCTCTCCCAGATACTCTAGTTGGAGTGCAGGAATGAGCCCTGCTGCAAAGCATTGCATAAAAAATTATAATAACACGCCCCTGTTAAACAGGAGCTGAAAAATTGGGCCTTAGCCACTGGTGCTGGTGCCACGACACTGCAACCTCTCCCAGATACTCTAGTTGGAGTGCAGGAATGAGCCCTGCTGCAAAGCATTGCATAAAAAATTGTAATTACATGCCCCTGTTAAACAGGGGCTGAGAAATTGGGCCTTAGCCACTGGTGGCGGCCCCCAGAAACAAAAATGTTCTTCCAAGCTATCATCATCAATCGGATCATTGAGGAGGAGGAGGATAGTCAGTCAACATAACAGGACAGTCTCTCAGCATCAGCATCAGTCTTGAAGGGATGTGACATTTGAAAATAAATTAGTCTGTTATATCAGCTTCAGGTGTTTGGTAGCTGGTGGTGATCCAAGACTGGTTCATCTTTATGAAGGTCAGTCGATCAACCGAGTCGGTGGACAGGCACACCCTGTGATCCGTGACAAATCCTCCAGCAGCACTGAATGTGCGTTCTGAAAGAACGCTGGATGCAGGACAGGCCAGTAGCTCAATTGCATGCTGTGCAAGCTCTGGCCAGTGATCCATCCTCAAGACCCAGTAAGCCAGAGGATTTTTGGTGGGGAAGGTGTCCAAGTCTGACCTTGCCCCTAGGTATTCCTGCACCATGTATATCAGACGCTGGCGATGGTTGCTGGAACCGATCCTACCTTGGGGCTGCGGACTAAAGAATTGTCTGAACGCATCGGTCAGACGGCCACCTTCCCCACCGCTCCTTCTTTGACTGATCGAAGCCTCAGCAACTCGTTGTCCAGGACCAGGAGTTTGTAACCTCCCAGTCTCTGGGAACGCGTTGCACAGACCTTTCTGCAAGGCCTCCCGGAGTTGTCTCATCCTCTGCTCCCTCTGCGACGGTAAGATAAGGTCCGCAACCTTACCCTTGTACCGTGAATCAAGGAGAGTGGCCAGCCAATAATGGTCCCTCTCCTTGATCCGAAGAATACGAGGATCCTTCCGCAGACTTTGCAGGATCAGGGAGGCCATGCAGCGTAGGTTATCTGAGGCATTCGGTCCGGAGTCCTCTGGGTCACTAAGGACGACATGATCCGCAGCCACCTCCTCCCAGCCACGTACAAGTCCACTGGTTTCTTGGGACTGTAAATCATCCCTAAAAGACTGCTGCTGATGATGCTGAGTGCCAGGCTCCACCTCCATGCTGACACAACTCTCCTCCTCCTCCTCCTCCTCTTCCTGTGCGATGGGTGGGACAGAAGGAACACTGTCTGGGTAAAGGGGGCTTTGAGAGGCAAGGAAGTCCTCCTCTTCCTGCCTCTGTTCTGCCTCAAGTGCCCTGTCCATTATTCCACGCAGCGTATGTTCCAACAGGTGGACAAGGGGTACAGTGTCACTGATGCATGCACTGTCACTGCTCACCATCCTCGTGGCCTCCTTAAATGGTGCCAGGACAATGCATGCATCCCTGATCATGCCCCACTGGCGTGGTGAAAAAAAACTGAGCTCCCCTGACCCTGTCCTGGTGCCGTAGTCGTACAGGTACTCATTGATGGCCCTCTGCTGCATGTGCAGCCGCTGCAGCATGGCCAACGTTGAGTTCCACCTGGTGGGCATGTCACATATAAGGCGGTTCTTGGGCAGGTTCAACTCCTTTTGCAGCTCAGCCAGGCGAGCACTGGCATTATAAGATCTGCGGAAATGCACAGACTTTCCTGGCCTGCCTCAGGACATCCTATAAGCCCGGGTACCTGCCCAAGAACCGCTGCACCACCAGGTTAAGGACGTGAGCCACACAGGGCACATGGGTCAGTTGTCCCTGTCGGAGGGCGGAGAGGAGGTTGGTGCCATTGTCGCAAACCACCATTCCTGGCTTAAGCTGGCGTGGCGTCAACCACCTCTCGGCCTGCCCCTGCAGAGCAGACAGAACCTCTGCCCCAGTGTGGCTCCTGTCCCCCAAACACACCAGCGCAAGCACGGCATGGCATCTTTTTGCCTGCGTACTTGTGAAGCCCCTTGAACGCCTACGGAGCACCGCTGGTTCCGAGGACAAAGCACAGGAAGAGGCCATGGAGGAAGAAGAAGAGGAGGGGGTGGAGGAGAAAGGTGTGTCACAACCAGTAGTAGCATTTTGGAGGCGTGGCAGCGGAACAACCTCCAACACTACTGCACCTTGTCCTGCATAATTCCCAGCTGCCAAAAGAGTGACCCAATGGGCCGTGAAAGAAAGGTAACGTCCCTGTCCATGCCTGCTGGACCATGAGTTAGCGGTAATATGCACCTCACCGCTGACCACCCTGTCCAGCGAGGCCAAGACATTGCCTTCCACATGCCGGTAGAGAGCCGGAATCGCCTTCCGTGAGAAAAAGTGGCGTTTGGGAACCTGCCACTGAGGAACCGCACATTGCACAAATTCACAGAAGGGGGCCGAGTCTACCAACTGAAAAGGCAGCAGTTGAAGCGCTCGCAATTCAGCCAAGCTAGCATTCAACCGCTGGGCATGTGGATGGCTGGGAGTGAACTTCTTTTGACGGTCCAGCAGCTGGGGCAGGGAAATTTGCCTGCTAGAATCGGACGTCGGTGTACTGCTAGCAGAGTGCCCGCAAGTACTTGGCTGTGACACACCTAATTCTACACCTTCATCCCTCTCAGTGCAGGTTTCAGAGAGGACTGAAGGTATAGTGGGGTTGGAGATCCCAGCTGATGCAGTGCAAGGAGAGGTCCGCTTTGTTCTTTGGTGTGGGTCTTTAAGGTAGGCTTGCCAACGAGCTGCATGGCAGGTCAACATATGTCTGGTCAA
Organism: Rana muscosa; assembly: GCA_029206835.1. Classification (NCBI taxonomy): domain Eukaryota; kingdom Metazoa; phylum Chordata; class Amphibia; order Anura; family Ranidae; genus Rana; species Rana muscosa. Next base: position 526,374,304 of record CM055118.1, on the reverse strand, counting down.
GCATGTGGTGCCCAAGCGGGTCATGTTTTGGCCACGCGATATACGCTTGAGACATATGTTGCAAACAACAGCTGTGCGATCTGATGCACTCGACTCAAAAAAGGCCCACACCAAAGAACTTTTTGAATAACGGGCAGAGGCAGCTCTGCAGTGTGATTCCATCGGTGTGCTGCCCTTACGCTGGCCCCCTGAGGGCATCCTGCCTCGTTGGAGATGTGCCTCCTCCTCATCCTCCTCCTCCTCCTCCTCTCTCCTATTAGGCACCCACGTGGAGTCAGTGACCTCATCATCCCCTCCCTCCTCATCACTGGAGCCAATCTGGCAGTATGCTGCAGCTGCTGGAACCTGACTGCCAGATTGGTGTCCTTCTTGAGCATCCCCTCTCTCTGCTCTCACGCTACTGCCTTCCTCTAGCTGGGTATCATCATCAGACCCTTCGAAACGCTGGGCATCCTCCTGGAGCATGTACCCAACACTGTGCTCAAACAGTTCGGGGGACTCCTCAGGAGGACATGGTTGTTCTAGGGAAGGAGTGACTGATGATGACATTGATACCAGGGAAGAGGACGCTTTGGCAGCTGCTTTGCCAGTACCCTGAGCCTGGGTGAGAGAGGATGAGGAGGATGAGGAGGGCTTGGTCATCCACTCTACCAAGTCTTCGGCATGATGTGGCTCAACACGTCCAGCTGCCAAAAAGAAGGACAAGCGTGTCCCATGGCCATGTGCTGATGGCGATGCACCGCGTCCACGACCAGCACTGTTGTCTCTAGACACAGAGCCTGCTTGCCCTCTTTTAGTGGCTCCTGACTGTCTGCCTCTCCTTGTTTGCCTTCCAGACATTCTAATGGCCTGCAGGGAGATGGGAAAACCAGCAATAAGGCCTAGCTTCAGGAGTATATTTTGCAGGAATCACACTACGCCTGCTGTAAGTGCTGCAAATGCCTGTTGGTGTAACACACCAGGAAAACACAGCAATATGGGCTAACTTCAGGTGTATAATATGCAGGAGGCACACTCCGCCCGCTGTAAGTGCTGCAAATGCCTGTTGGTGTAACACACCAGGAAAACACAGCAATACGGGCTAACTTCAGGTGTATAATGTGCAGGAGGCACACTCCGCCCGCTGTAAGTGCTGCAAATGCCTGTTGGTGTAACACACCAGGAAAACACAGCAATACAGGCTAACTTCAGGTGTATAATGTGCAGGAGGCACACTCCGCCCGCTGTAAGTGCTGCAAATGCCTGTTGGTGTAACACACCAGGAAAACACAGCAATACGGGCTAACTTCAGGTGTATAATGTGCAGGAGGCACACTCCGCCCGCTGTAAGTGCTGCAAATGCCTGTTGGTGTAACACACCAGGAAAACACAGCAATACGGGCTAACTTCAGGTGTACTATGATCAGGAGGCACACTCCGCCCGCTGTAAGTGCTGCAAATGCCTGTTGGTGTAACACACCAGGAAAACACAGCAATACGGGCTAACTTCAGGTGTATAATGTGCAGGAGGCACACTCCGCCCGCTGTAAGTGCTGCAAATGCCTGTTGGTGTAACACACCAGGAAAACACAGCAATACGGGCTAACTTCAGGTGTAATATGATCAGGAGGCACACTCCGACCGCTGTAAGTGCTGCAAATGCCTGTTGGTGTAACACACCAGGAAAACACAGCAATACGGGCTAACTTCAGGTGTATAATGTGCAGGAGGCACACTCCGCCCGCTGTAAGTGCTGCAAATGCCTGTTGGTGTAACACACCAGGAAAACACAGCAATACGGGCTAACTTCAGGTGTAATATGATCAGGAGAAACAAAAATACAAACAATATTCGCGCTACTAACACATATAAGCAGCTACAATACCTGTGGAGAAGGGCAAAAAACAAACAATATACAAAAAATGTAGCGCTATGTGTAAAAATAAAAATAACACCCAAGTGCAGTGCTCTAAATGACTTAAATCACAAAAATTCTATAAATGAGTCCAACTGTGAAAAATAGTAAGTTAGAAAAAGTCTCTGATGACCAAAACGTGGATGTTGCTGAAACTTCCAAAACAGAATGGTGACCTTTCAAAAAACAAGTGACTTGTAACATAACCACCACCACATGGAGGGGAGGCTTACCGGATGAAATGGACCCAATAGACGTACGTCCGTAGGGTCAAACAGGCTTGGTATATGTATATCCGTACATATGGGATCCCAGTTGGCACTGCACACATATATATCCAAAATCCGGAACAAGTGATGACACCAGATATCCAAGCTCGATGGATAGTAAAATGGCTCACATAGGAGTCATAGAGGAAAAAAGAAGGAGAGGGCACATAGCGTAATACCGTAAAGGATATTTAATAAATGTGGGTAAATACACTTACATTCAATCCATGAACATAGCGCTTTGCAAAACACTCAGTGGCAGCAGTGGAGTCTCCCGACGCGTTTCGCAATAACTTGCATCGTCTGGGGTGTGCCTCCACTGTTGCCTGCATGTTATTTATAGATTTCAGGGGCCCCCTTGCATCCACCCATTGTGCAGTCACTTCCTGGAGATCAAAAATGGCGCTTGGGCGTGCGTTCCACGCCTCTCTATGAAATCCCCACATAGAGTATCAATCTCAAAATGGCGCTTGGGCGTGCGTTCCACGCCTCTCTATGAAATCCCCACATAGAGCGTCAATGTGTCCGAATATAGGAAGGTGATAATAGCAAGAAGGGGGAGGAGGGAGGGGCCACTTACTATGTTAGACTATTGGCCTGTTCATCCATGCCTAACACAGAGGAGAACCGGCCCATGAAAACAAGCATAGAGCATAGCCGAGCGTCCACCGTCGCGGCCATGACGTCACGCCCAAACCATGTGATGGGGTCACGTGACTATCAGGCAGCGTCACAGACGTATGGACGTTCGTACCAGGTCGCGACGGCGTGATCGCATCATCCTGCAATAACGCCACGCCCCCCGGAACTAAATAGCTCTGCTTGTCAGATAGGTTGCGCTGCGCTCCACCGCCGTAAGGCGACGGAGAGCGTGAAACGCAAACAAATTCCAAAATGAATGGACTATAACTGGTCTGCGGAAGTATGACAAATTATCCAAATCAGGCCAGAAAGAGAAAAAAATTTCCTTGAAAAATACACAAGGCTAATAACTGCAAGTGTAACCACCTAATAATAGATTAAGATTGATTAATAAAAATCAACTTAAACTAAAAACATGTGTAGAATAATAACTGAATATGTAAAAATGATTATAGTTAAAAATAATTAAAATGAATTAAAAATGAGGTGTTAGTGGCAGGAAAGGGATAATTAATCCAATGTTAACTGCAGTTAACAATGTGATTAAATGCAGCAAGCATCTCTTGTATAAAGTTGGCTCTCACATTAGAACAGACAGGAACCTCAACCTGTCGAGGTCAATATTAGAGGAGAGCCCACATGCCTCAGAACAAAACTGCCCAATGGATGGACTAGGAGGTGATCCCAAATCGCAACATGCAACACCAAATACAACCATACAAAATACAGTAGATTATAGGCATATATTGAAATATATGTACCAAAAGATATTAAAAACTATCAAGAAAAGGCAAAAAAAAAAAAAATAATTTTTTTTTGATCCACAATCGCACAGAAACAACCATTACTAAGACTGGTCGATGAAGGAATTAATATCCCACTCGACATTTAAACCGGACGGCCTGTGCGTCTGTAATTGGTATATCCAATAGGTTTCCAGCTGGGACACACCCCTAATTTTGGGGGCACCCCTCCAAGGGGGGATGAAACGATCAATGATCAAAAATTGTGTACCAGCTGGATTTCTACTGTGATATAACCTATAATGTCTGGGCACCGTATGATTCACATCACCCCCTAAAATTAATGAAACATGTTCTCCTACTCTGACCGAAAAAGGCCTGATGGTACGACCCACGTATTGTTTGCCACAAGGGCAGGTGATGAGATACACAATATACGTGGTAGAACATGTACAAAAATGTTTAATTGGGTATGACTTCCCTGTACTGGTGGACCTGAACTCTAAGGTCTTACCTCTTCCAGATGTATTGTATCTACATACACTACATTTTTTACAGGGATGATATCCTACCAGTTGATGAAAAAAGGAAGGACGTACCGGGGGATTAATGATGTTGGGTGCTATTTTACCCTGAAGAGTAGGTGCACCCCTAAAGACCACTTTAGCCTGTTCAGGTAAAACTGTACCAAGGATGTTGTCATTCTTCAAAATATCCCAGTGCTTCGCTATAATGGCTTTCACTTGTTTATGTTGCACAGAGAAGGAAGTGAGCATTGCCCATTTAAAGGTGTTATTAGGTTCACCTTTCTGTTTAACCTCTAGCAAGGAGCATCTGTCAGTCTCCAGTACCTGTCCGAGATCGCTATTGATACTGACAGGATCATAGCCCTTATCGATAAAGCGTTTTTTCAGGATCTCGGCTTGAGTCAGGAAGATGTTCATATCAGTACAATTCCTCCTCAATCTGAGAAACTGGCTACGCGGGACAGACCTCAACCAAGATTGGTGATGACAACTATCCTGCGGAATATATCCGTTCCGGTCAGTTTTCTTAAAGTGCGTTTGAAAACAAAACTGACGATCTCGGATACTAATCTCCAAATCCAAGAACTGAATCCTTTCATGGCTGGCAGTATATGAAAGAGAAATCCCTCTGTCATTGGCATTAAGATGGTCCATAAAGATTTCAAGTGATGCCAAACTGCCACTCCATAGGAGGAGGATGTCGTCAATATACCTAGCCCAAAACACCAAATGCTGGGTGTTATAAGTATAGACAACATCCTCCTCCCATTTAGCCATGAAGAGGTTGGCCAAACTAGGGGCGTATTTCGCCCCCATGGCCACACCTCTTAACTGGAGATAAAAGTTATCATTAAACCAGAAGTAGCTACTTCTCGTAGCAAACTCCAACAATTCCATGATGAACTCTCGTTGGAAGGGGGCTAATATTTCCTCCTTCTCTAGGAAATATTGTACAGCCTCTAGCCCCTTGCTATGTGGGATACATGTATATAGCGAGGCTACATCTGCTGTCACCAGAATGTAGTCACCTCCTATATTGGTATCCTGAAGTTTTCTAATAGTAGCCCCGGTGTCCGCTAGATAAGATGGCACGCGCTTGACTAACGGTTGAAGATAATGGTCAATATAGCGGCCAATTCTAGATGTGACGGAGTTGATCCCGCTCACAATTGGACGACCGGGTGGATGCACAGGATCTTTATGGACCTTCGGTAGATAGTAAATGGTTGGTATCCTAGGGACCGTAGGAACCAAAAACGCCTTTTCTTTTTTGTTTAAAATGTTTCTAGAGAAACCGCTGTCAACCAAGCTCTGAAGTTCAGCTTTAAACCTGGAGGTGGGATTGGTGGACATCTGTTGGTAGGTATTGGGTTCATGTAAAATCCTGAACATTTCTTGTTCATAATCGGATTTGTCCAGAACCACTATGCCTCCACCTTTGTCCGCAGGGCGGATCACCAAGTCCTTGTTGGAACACAAGGACTTGAGGCCCACACTGGACACAGTTTGGCGAGAGCATCGCCTCTCAGGGATTTCTGATAAGTCTTTCAGTACTAAATCTCTGAAAATACTAACAGAGGGTGCTACAGGGACAGGGGGATTGAACAACGACGGGTTGGATAGGCCCGAGTGTACCGTCCCAAACGCAGCTGCCCTGTCCTCACTCACAATGGGATTGGTGATGAGGTACCGTTGTATATTAACCTTACGAACATATTTTTGTATGTCGATAAAAGTACCAAACTTATCTAGTTTCTTTGGAGGGGCAAACTTGAGGCCTTTATCCAAAACTGATAATTCTTCAGGGGTAAACTCTTTGGTACTCAAATTAAAAACGCCTTGGCCTTTTAAACTCTCCTTCTTTTTCCTCTTCTGAACTCTCTGCCCCCCTCTGGTCCCTCTCTTGGATCCGAACCTCTTTGACGAGTATCTGGGACCTCGTGAGAATCCCGTGTGTTATGGCTTTGTTGGTTAGAATAGCCAGGACTATGGTAAGAGAATTCGGGAGGGTACCTAGTACGTGTATGATAGCTGTCATCACGTATCTCCGCCAGAGGGGCGAATCTATTAAAAGTGGGAATGGAAGGGGGACCATAATAAGGTGTATGATCATGATGGAATGATGGAACGGCTCTCTGTCGAGCTGGAGAGACGTTATATGAATAATCATCATACCCATGATGAGGGCCACTATGATGATATGAGTGACCCCTAGATGAACCTCTGGCCCCTCTAGTTCCCCTGGACTTACCCCTGCCCCATTGGTGAGTGGGGGTGCGGGGATTTCTAGATGTGGGTGCTCGAGGCGGGCCCCCTTGTGAGCTAAACAAAGGGGCTGGGACATTGGATACACTCGCGGGCTGGGTTAGTGTTGGACCATTCATAGGGGCCTGGGCAGAACTGTTTAAAGAGGGAGTAGAATCCATCTCTGCTCCGAGAGATCTCGGGAATAACTTCTGCCATCCAAACACAGTATTATTCCTATAATCTCCAGCATCCCTAGAGTATTTCTTGTGTTTTTTTAACTTCTGATCTCTATCCTCTTTCTCGAGATGACTCTGTAGGCCGGCGGACAGAGAGAGATACTCAAGAGATTGTTTGTATGAAAAAAGTTTCTCCTTGAGTTCTTTGATTTCTCTATCCAACTCCGCCAATCTCACCTTCTTCCTAGAGATCAGAACACCCAAAAATTTGATCCCGGCGTCATTGAAATAATTGAACCAGGAATCAATCTCTAGATCTCCCTGCTGGGGTTGGACCTCCCAGCGGAGACTTCTAGGAACCATACGATCTACTATGTATTGCTCCAAGAAGACCAAGTCCCATTGCAGATGTAGTTCTGAGGACATAACATTTTTAAGTCTGGTGAATAAACCTCCTAACTCTGTGTCACTATCGGTGGTGGAAAACACACCTTCAGTGTTAACAGTGCGAGAAGCTCTGTAATCAAACACATCCATAACAGGGTGTGTGATAAACAGAGTAAGTAGCTGCAGCAAATATACTCAAATCCAAAGGCAAAACAAAAATACAATTAGGGGTGTGTCCCAGCTGGAAACCTATTGGATATACCAATTACAGACGCACAGGCCGTCCGGTTTAAATGTCGAGTGGGATATTAATTCCTTCATCGACCAGTCTTAGTAATGGTTGTTTCTGTGCGATTGTGGATCAAAAAAAAATTTTTTTTTTTTTTGCCTTTTCTTGATAGTTTTTAATATCTTTTGGTACATATATTTCAATATATGCCTATAATCTACTGTATTTTGTATGGTTGTATTTGGTGTTGCATGTTGCGATTTGGGATCACCTCCTAGTCCATCCATTGGGCAGTTTTGTTCTGAGGCATGTGGGCTCTCCTCTAATATTGACCTCGACAGGTTGAGGTTCCTGTCTGTTCTAATGTGAGAGCCAACTTTATACAAGAGATGCTTGCTGCATTTAATCACATTGTTAACTGCAGTTAACATTGGATTAATTATCCCTTTCCTGCCACTAACACCTCATTTTTAATTCATTTTAATTATTTTTAACTATAATCATTTTTACATATTCAGTTATTATTCTACACATGTTTTTAGTTTAAGTTGATTTTTATTAATCAATCTTAATCTATTATTAGGTGGTTACACTTGCAGTTATTAGCCTTGTGTATTTTTCAAGGAAATTTTTTTCTCTTTCTGGCCTGATTTGGATAATTTGTCATACTTCCGCAGACCAGTTATAGTCCATTCATTTTGGAATTTGTTTGCGTTTCACGCTCTCCGTCGCCTTACGGCGGTGGAGCGCAGCGCAACCTATCTGACAAGCAGAGCTATTTAGTTCCGGGGGGCGTGGCGTTATTGCAGGATGATGCGATCACGCCGTCGCGACCTGGTACGAACGTCCATACGTCTGTGACGCTGCCTGATAGTCACGTGACCCCATCACATGGTTTGGGCGTGACGTCATGGCCGCGACGGTGGACGCTCGGCTATGCTCTATGCTTGTTTTCATGGGCCGGTTCTCCTCTGTGTTAGGCATGGATGAACAGGCCAATAGTCTAACATAGTAAGTGGCCCCTCCCTCCTCCCCCTTCTTGCTATTATCACCTTCCTATATTCGGACACATTGACGCTCTATGTGGGGATTTCATAGAGAGGCGTGGAACGCACGCCCAAGCGCCATTTTGAGATTGATACTCTATGTGGGGATTTCATAGAGAGGCGTGGAACGCACGCCCAAGCGCCATTTTTGATCTCCAGGAAGTGACTGCACAATGGGTGGATGCAAGGGGGCCCCTGAAATCTATAAATAACATGCAGGCAACAGTGGAGGCACACCCCAGACGATGCAAGTTATTGCGAAACGCGTCGGGAGACTCCACTGCTGCCACTGAGTGTTTTGCAAAGCGCTATGTTCATGGATTGAATGTAAGTGTATTTACCCACATTTATTAAATATCCTTTACGGTATTACGCTATGTGCCCTCTCCTTCTTTTTTCCTCTATGACTCCTATGTGAGCCATTTTACTATCCATCGAGCTTGGATATCTGGTGTCATCACTTGTTCCGGATTTTGGATATATATGTGTGCAGTGCCAACTGGGATCCCATATGTACGGATATACATATACCAAGCCTGTTTGACCCTACGGACGTACGTCTATTGGGTCCATTTCATCCGGTAAGCCTCCCCTCCATGTGGTGGTGGTTACGTTACAAGTCACTTGTTTTTTGAAAGGTCACCATTCTGTTTTGGAAGTTTCAGCAACATCCACGTTTTGGTCATCAGAGACTTTTTCTAACTTACTATTTTTCACAGTTGGACTCATTTATAGAATTTTTGTGATTTAAGTCATTTAGAGCACTGCACTTGGGTGTTATTTTTATTTTTACACATAGCGCTACATTTTTTGTATATTGTTTGTTTTTTGCCCTTCTCCACAGGTATTGTAGCTGCTTATATGTGTTAGTAGCGCGAATATTGTTTGTATTTTTGTTTTGCCTTTGGATTTGAGTATATTTGCTGCAGCTACTTACTCTGTTTATCACACACCCTGTTATGGATGTGTTTGATTACAGAGCTTCTCGCACTGTTAACACTGAAGGTGTGTTTTCCACCACCGATAGTGACACAGAGTTAGGAGGTTTATTCACCAGACTTAAAAATGTTATGTCCTCAGAACTACATCTGCAATGGGACTTGGTCTTCTTGGAGCAATACATAGTAGATCGTATGGTTCCTAGAAGTCTCCGCTGGGAGGTCCAACCCCAGCAGGGAGATCTAGAGATTGATTCCTGGTTCAATTATTTCAATGACGCCGGGATCAAATTTTTGGGTGTTCTGATCTCTAGGAAGAAGGTGAGATTGGCGGAGTTGGATAGAGAAATCAAAGAAACTTTTTTCATACAAACAATCTCTTGAGTATCTCTCTCTGTCCGCCGGCCTACAGAGTCATCTCGAGAAAGAGGATAGAGATCAGAAGTTAAAAAAACACAAGAAATACTCTAGGGATGCTGGAGATTATAGGAATAATACTGTGTTTGGATGGCAGAAGTTATTCCCGAGATCTCTCGGAGCAGAGATGGATTCTACTCCCTCTTTAAACAGTTCTGCCCAGGCCCCTATGAATGGTCCAACACTAACCCAGCCCGCGAGTGTATCCAATGTCCCAGCCCCTTTGTTTAGCTCACAAGGGGGCCCGCCTCGAGCACCCACATCTAGAAATCCCCGCACCCCCACTCACCAATGGGGCAGGGGTAAGTCCAGGGGAACTAGAGGGGCCAGAGGTCCATCTAGGGGTCACTCATATCATCATAGTGGCCCTCATCATGGGTATGATGATTATTCATATAACGTCTCTCCAGCTCGACAGAGAGCCGTTCCATCATTCCATCATGATCATACACCTTATTATGGTCCCCCTTCCATTCCCACTTTTAATAGATTCGCCCCTCTGGCGGAGATACGTGATGACAGCTATCATACACGTACTAGGTACCCTCCCGAATTCTCTTACCATAGTCCTGGCTATTCTAACCAACAAAGCCATAACACACGGGATTTTCACGAGGTCCCAGATACTCGTCAAAGAGGTTCGGATCCAAGAGAGGGACCAGAGGGGGGCAGAGAGTTCAGAAGAGGAAAAAGAAGGAGAGTTTAAAAGGCCAAGGCGTTTTTAATTTGAGTACCAAAGAGTTTACCCCTGAAGAATTATCAGTTTTGGATAAAGGCCTCAAGTTTGCCCCTCCAAAGAAACTAGATAAGTTTGGTACTTTTATCGACATACAAAAATATGTTCGTAAGGTTAATATACAACGGTACCTCATCACCAATCCCATTGTGAGTGAGGACAGGGCAGCTGCGTTTGGGACGGTACACTCGGGCCTATCCAACCCGTCGTTGTTCAATCCCCCTGTCCCTGTAGCACCCTCTGTTAGTATTTTCAGAGATTTAGTACTGAAAGACTTATCAGAAATCCCTGAGAGGCGATGCTCTCGCCAAACTGTGTCCAGTGTGGGCCTCAAGTCCTTGTGTTCCAACAAGGACTTGGTGATCCGCCCTGCGGACAAAGGTGGAGGCATAGTGGTTCTGGACAAATCCGATTATGAACAAGAAATGTTCAGGATTTTACATGAACCCAATACCTACCAACAGATGTCCACCAATCCCACCTCCAGGTTTAAAGCTGAACTTCAGAGCTTGGTTGACAGCGGTTTCTCTAGAAACATTTTAAACAAAAAAGAAAAGGCGTTTTTGGTTCCTACGGTCCCTAGGATACCAACCATTTACTATCTACCGAAGGTCCATAAAGATCCTGTGCATCCACCCGGTCGTCCAATTGTGAGCAGGATCAACTCCGTCACATCTAGAATTGGCCGCTATATTGACCATTATCTTCAACCGTTAGTCAAGCGCGTGCCATCTTATCTAGCGGACACCGGGGCTACTATTAGAAAACTTCAGGATACCAATATAGGAGGTGACTACATTCTGGTGACAGCAGATGTAGCCTCGCTATATACATGTATCCCACATAGCAAGGGGCTAGAGGCTGTACAATATTTCCTAGAGAAGGAGGAAATATTAGCCCCCTTCCAACGAGAGTTCATCATGGAATTGTTGGAGTTTGCTACGAGAAGTAGCTACTTCTGGTTTAATGATAACTTTTATCTCCAGTTAAGAGGTGTGGCCATGGGGGCGAAATACGCCCCTAGTTTGGCCAACCTCTTCATGGCTAAATGGGAGGAGGATGTTGTCTATACTTATAACACCCAGCATTTGGTGTTTTGGGCTAGGTATATTGACGACATCCTCCTCCTATGGAGTGGCAGTTTGGCATCACTTGAAATCTTTATGGACCATCTTAATGCCAATGACAGAGGGATTTCTCTTTCATATACTGCCAGCCATGAAAGGATTCAGTTCTTGGATTTGGAGATTAGTATCCGAGATCGTCAGTTTTGTTTTCAAACGCACTTTAAGAAAACTGACCGGAACGGATATATTCCGCAGGATAGTTGTCATCACCAATCTTGGTTGAGGTCTGTCCCGCGTAGCCAGTTTCTCAGATTGAGGAGGAATTGTACTGATATGAACATCTTCCTGACTCAAGCCGAGATCCTGAAAAAACGCTTTATCGATAAGGGCTATGATCCTGTCAGTATCAATAGCGATCTCGGACAGGTACTGGAGACTGACAGATGCTCCTTGCTAGAGGTTAAACAGAAAGGTGAACCTAATAACACCTTTAAATGGGCAATGCTCACTTCCTTCTCTGTGCAACATAAACAAGTGAAAGCCATTATAGCGAAGCACTGGGATATTTTGAAGAATGACAACATCCTTGGTACAGTTTTACCTGAACAGGCTAAAGTGGTCTTTAGGGGTGCACCTACTCTTCAGGGTAAAATAGCACCCAACATCATTAATCCCCCGGTACGTCCTTCCTTTTTTCATCAACTGGTAGGATATCATCCCTGTAAAAAATGTAGTGTATGTAGATACAATACATCTGGAAGAGGTAAGACCTTAGAGTTCAGGTCCACCAGTACAGGGAAGTCATACCCAATTAAACATTTTTGTACATGTTCTACCACGTATATTGTGTATCTCATCACCTGCCCTTGTGGCAAACAATACGTGGGTCGTACCATCAGGCCTTTTTCGGTCAGAGTAGGAGAACATGTTTCATTAATTTTAGGGGGTGATGTGAATCATACGGTGCCCAGACATTATAGGTTATATCACAGTAGAAATCCAGCTGGTACACAATTTTTGATCATTGATCGTTTCATCCCCCCTTGGAGGGGTGCCCCCAAAATTAGGGGTGTGTCCCAGCTGGAAACCTATTGGATATACCAATTACAGACGCACAGGCCGTCCGGTTTAAATGTCGAGTGGGATATTAATTCCTTCATCGACCAGTCTTAGTAATGGTTGTTTCTGTGCGATTGTGGATCAAAAAAAAATTTTTTTTTTTTTTGCCTTTTCTTGATAGTTTTTAATATCTTTTGGTACATATATTTCAATATATGCCTATAATCTACTGTATTTTGTATGGTTGTATTTGGTGTTGCATGTTGCGATTTGGGATCACCTCCTAGTCCATCCATTGGGCAGTTTTGTTCTGAGGCATGTGGGCTCTCCTCTAATATTGACCTCGACAGGTTGAGGTTCCTGTCTGTTCTAATGTGAGAGCCAACTTTATACAAGAGATGCTTGCTGCATTTAATCACATTGTTAACTGCAGTTAACATTGGATTAATTATCCCTTTCCTGCCACTAACACCTCATTTTTAATTCATTTTAATTATTTTTAACTATAATCATTTTTACATATTCAGTTATTATTCTACACATGTTTTTAGTTTAAGTTGATTTTTATTAATCAATCTTAATCTATTATTAGGTGGTTACACTTGCAGTTATTAGCCTTGTGTATTTTTCAAGGAAATTTTTTTCTCTTTCTGGCCTGATTTGGATAATTTGTCATACTTCCGCAGACCAGTTATAGTCCATTCATTTTGGAATTTGTTTGCGTTTCACGCTCTCCGTCGCCTTACGGCGGTGGAGCGCAGCGCAACCTATCTGACAAGCAGAGCTATTTAGTTCCGGGGGGCGTGGCGTTATTGCAGGATGATGCGATCACGCCGTCGCGACCTGGTACGAACGTCCATACGTCTGTGACGCTGCCTGATAGTCACGTGACCCCATCACATGGTTTGGGCGTGACGTCATGGCCGCGACGGTGGACGCTCGGCTATGCTCTATGCTTGTTTTCATGGGCCGGTTCTCCTCTGTGTTAGGCATGGATGAACAGGCCAATAGTCTAACATAGTAAGTGGCCCCTCCCTCCTCCCCCTTCTTGCTATTATCACCTTCCTATATTCGGACACATTGACGCTCTATGTGGGGATTTCATAGAGAGGCGTGGAACGCACGCCCAAGCGCCATTTTGAGATTGATACTCTATGTGGGGATTTCATAGAGAGGCGTGGAACGCACGCCCAAGCGCCATTTTTGATCTCCAGGAAGTGACTGCACAATGGGTGGATGCAAGGGGGCCCCTGAAATCTATAAATAACATGCAGGCAACAGTGGAGGCACACCCCAGACGATGCAAGTTATTGCGAAACGCGTCGGGAGACTCCACTGCTGCCACTGAGTGTTTTGCAAAGCGCTATGTTCATGGATTGAATGTAAGTGTATTTACCCACATTTATTAAATATCCTTTACGGTATTACGCTATGTGCCCTCTCCTTCTTTTTTCCTCTATGACTCCTATGTGAGCCATTTTACTATCCATCGAGCTTGGATATCTGGTGTCATCACTTGTTCCGGATTTTGGATATATATGTGTGCAGTGCCAACTGGGATCCCATATGTACGGATATACATATACCAAGCCTGTTTGACCCTACGGACGTACGTCTATTGGGTCCATTTCATCCGGTAAGCCTCCCCTCCATGTGGTGGTGGTTACGTTACAAGTCACTTGTTTTTTGAAAGGTCACCATTCTGTTTTGGAAGTTTCAGCAACATCCACGTTTTGGTCATCAGAGACTTTTTCTAACTTACTATTTTTCACAGTTGGACTCATTTATAGAATTTTTGTGATTTAAGTCATTTAGAGCACTGCACTTGGGTGTTATTTTTATTTTTACACATAGCGCTACATTTTTTGTATATAATATGATCAGGAGGCACACTCCGCCCGCTGTAAGTGCTGCAAATGCCTGTTGGTGTAACACACTAGGAAAACACAGCAATACAGGCTAACTTCAGGTGTATAATGTGCAGGAGGCACACTCCGCCCGCTGTAAGTGCTGCAAATGCCTGTTGGTGTAACACACCAGGAAAACACAGCAATACGGGCTAACTTCAGGTGTATAATGTGCAGGAGGCACACTCCGCCCGCTGTAAGTGCTGCAAATGCCTGTTGGTGTAACACACCAGGAAAACACAGCAAAACGGGCTAACTTCAGGTGTAATATGATCAGGAGGCACACTCCGCCCACTGTAAGTGCTGCAAATGCCTGCTGGTGTAACACACCAGGAAAACACAGCAATACGGGCTAACTTCAGGTGTATAATGTGCAGGAGGCACACTCCGCCCGCTGTAAGTGCTGCAAATGCCTGTTGGTGTAACACACCAGGAAAACACAGCAATACGGGCTAACTTCAGGTGTATAATGTGCAGGAGGCTTAGCAACAATGACACTGACACTGTCCCCTGCCTATCCTTCTCTCTCCCAGCACACAAGGTTTATCAAAGAATATGACACTGATACTCTCCCTGCCTATTCTTCTCTCTCCCTGCACACAAGGTTTAGCAAAGAATATGACACTGACACTGTTCCCTGCCTATCCTTCTCTCTCCCTGCACACAAGGTTTAGCAAAGAATATGACACTGACACTCTCCCTGCCTATCCTTCTCTCTCCCTGCACACAAGAATAGCACAAAGAATATCACACTGTCCCTGCCTATCCTTCTCTTTCCCTGCGCCGGAACACACTACACAAGGCCGCCGCGCTGGCGGCCTTTTATAGTGTGGGGCGTGTGCTAAACCCCCTGAGCTATAATTGGCCACAGGCAACCTGCCTGTGGCCAATTATGGCTCTCCTAGCTGCCGGCGCTTTGATTGGCCAAGCATGCGGGGTCACAGTGCATGCTTGGCCAATCACAGCGCCGGGATTGCACTGCGATGGCGCAGTGTATTGTGGGCTGTTCGCGTCACTCGAATTTGGCGCGAACGGCCCAAATCGTTCGATGTTCGCCGAACGGTCGAACAGCCGATGTTCGAGTCGAACTTATGTTCGACTCGAACACCGAGCTCATCCCTAGTGGGGAGTCTCAACAGTGAAAGAAAAAAAGAAAAACAAAAAGCCAGTGCACAAAGAACAAAAGGCCCACTGATGTGGGAACTATTAGAAGCCTTAGTTGGGACCATGTTCATGATTGCGTCGAGCCCTTCGCGATTGTGGTGACTTTGTGGGATTCCTATCATGATGTGACCCAGGGGGGGCTGCGTGCAGTTGTGCTGCAGAAGGTGATCGGTGTCTGCGGTAACGCTGGTCTTGTGCTTCAATGGGTTCACTTCTGGATGGCGGGGGTTTCATGACGGTAGGGCATACCAGTTTGGAACTTCTTCCTGGGGGATGTTTAGAGTCCCACAAAATTGAAGTTGGTCTTCTGGAACCCTTAAAAAGGCTGTTCAGCCTTGAGTGTAGGTCGACAGGCAGAATGGGAACTTCCATCTGTATTGGATCCCTTTGGTGCAATGTATCTCCAGTAGGGGGCGTAGATCTTTGCGATGTTGGAGGGTAATTTTCGATAGGTCTTGGTATATATGAACTGTCCTAAGAATCTCTTCTTTCAACCGATAGTTGATCAGGCAGCAGACCACATAACGTGGTATATTTTAATCTCCGCCTCAGAGCCTAAGAGCCTGATGGATTCACTCCATATCAATGGGAGTAGAGGATGACCTGTCTAGGAGGTTGTTAAATAAACTTATCACAGTGGGTAGTAACTGCTCCTGATCTACTAATTCTGGAATGCCACGTAAGATTATGCCTTCTTCCACGATTAATCAAATCCTCCATGTGACGGTGGAGATCTCTTAATTGCATTGTGTGGGTATCTACCTTTTGATTCATGCAGCGTAAAGCTGTGCCATGATGTGCTGCTGTCTTTTCCACCTCCTGCAATCTGCCAGCTATCGATTGAACATCATGGCAGAGATCAGTTATTACCACTGACAGTGTATGCTTAATGTCCACCGCTTTGGTGCGGAGATCGCTGAGACTAAGCTGTTGGTGTGGGAGAGATCCCTCTTCAATAGATGAAGGTGTATGGCTCGAAGATGGTCCCGTCGCTGTCTGGCAGGTGAATAGAGAGATGCTCTGCAGGGCCGTCGCCATGTTGCCGGCTTGTGTTCTGAATATATTCAGGATATTTTGGCTCAGGAGGCCGCTATTTTCACGGGGAGAGTAAGATCTTGTAGCAAAGGAGCTGCGGGGTGAGGTCCCCATGTTAGATGGCATGAAAGTTTGCCCGAAGCCTCCAATGGGATAGGACAGTGTGCTCTGTCGATGGGAGCTCTAAGGCTAAGGCATCTTCCTCAAACCATGCCCTATTTATATCTTTTTTAACTTTGGCTATTGGCCACATAGGTTTTGTTTTTAGCCTTTTAAACGTATTGCCCGTGGGAATGTATTACCAACTTGAGTGACTAAAATCGATGCTTCCCTACACAGGAACTTACAGACACTAGGGTTTTAACAGAAATGACAGCAACGACTGGGCAAAAACTATTGGATCAAACGTGCAAAAAAGTACTACCGAACTCCAATGCCTAACTCCAGTAAAACTGTACAGCCTTGAAGAAATGTTCAATGCTTATCTACCAGGTCACAATCCTAGAAATGTTTAGACACACACAGCTGGAGTATGATGATCCCAAAAACCTTTATGCCGCGTACACACGGTCGGAATTTCCAATGGAAAAAGTCAGATGGGAGCTTTTCATCGCATATTCCGACCGTGTGTATGCCCCATTGGACTTTTCCCTTTGGAAAAAATTCTGATCGGAATTTCCTATCGTGTGTACAAATTCCGACGCGCTAAATTGGCTCAGAGGAGTAGGTACACGCCCCACACTATAGAAGGCCGCCGGCGTGGCGGCCTTGTGTAGTGTGTTGCGGCGTTGGTTAAAAGAAAGAGAAAGAGAGAGAGACAGTGTATTTTGATTTGAGTTAGATAGAGCAGGCAGGCGAGTCAGTTAGCTGCAGTTACAGTGTGTAGAGGATATATATGCATCCTAGGTGTTGTATATATATTTACACACTGTATTCAGTTTAGCTAGATCCGTTCCTGTTATTCTCTATACTGACAGGCAGGCAGGTGATTGTGCTAGCTGCAGTATTTTCACTTAGTGTACTGTGTCCTTTGCACAGCGTTCACCTAAAGGTACCTCAATACAATTGGTGGTGTTCTCATACTAATATCACAGGCAGGGAGCTGCATTGATTTCATTTAGTGTACTGTGTCCTTTGCACAGCGTGCACCTAAAGGTACCTGAATACAATTGGTGGTGTTCTCATACTAATACCACAGGCAGGGAGCTGCATTCATTTCATTTAGTGTACTGTGTCCTTTGCACAGCGTGCACCTAAAGGTACCTGAATACAATTGGTGGTGTTCTCATACTAATACCACAGGCAGGGAGCTGCATTCATTTCATTTAGTGTACTGTGTCCTTTGCACAGTGTGCACCTAAAGGTACCTGAATACAATTGGTGGTGTTCTCATACTAATACCACAGGCAGGGAGCTGCATTCATTTCATTTAGTGTACTGTGTCCTTTGCACAGCGTGCACCTAAAGGTACCTGAATACAATTGCTGTTCTCATACTAATACCACAGGCAGGGAGCTGCATTATTTTCATTTAGTGTACTGTGTCCTTTGCACAGCGTGCACCTAAAGGTACTTGAATACAATTGGTGGTGTTCTCATACTAATACCACAAGCAGGGAGTTGCAAGTATTTTCAGTTAGTGTACTGTGTCCTCTGCACAGTTTGCACCTAAAACTAACTGAAGACAATTGCTGGTGTTCTCATACTAATACCACAGCAGGCAGTTGATTCTGCTAGCTGCAGTATAATCAGTATAGATATATATATATATATATATATATATATATATATATATTGTGACAGCAGGAAGGTAAAGTCACCTGGTTGCATCCAGGGGGGTAGATATATTTCGCCCAGATTCAGGCTTTACGCCGACTTATACAACTAGGTGGAGAGTTGTATAAGGCTAGTGGGCTCATGGATGACTCATACCTCTAGGGAGAGGGCTGGGCGTCGTGCAGACAGGGAGTTGATGAGACCAGCTGAAGCTTGTCAGCTCATTTAGGCCTCTATAAGAACTCCCAGATTCATTAGGTGTTAGCTCATGCCTGGAACCAGACCTGTGTGGACTGTCTAGGGAGAGTGAACCCCTGTGCGGTGAGGCAAAGCCTGTGTGGCTATTTGTTTGGACTTTTACTAAACCAGGGACTTAGGGACTAGGACAGCACCAGGCTGATCCCAGTTGTTAGTTTAGGAAACCTGCATGTTAAGTCAGAGGTCAAACTGACCAGGATTTATTTTGTTTATGTTTCTTTTTGGCTTTGCTGTGTTTTTGTCACTGTACATAGAGAAATAAACCGCACCTTTTGATTTTGAAAACCACAACCTCCGTCTGCTGGCCCTGTTTTTGTGTGGGGAGCCCAACCAGGGGGTCACACACACCCGCTACCGAGTTAACCCCCTCACAGTTGGTGGAGAACCAGTGGCAGTTTTTTTAAGCCAGCATGGAGGAGATACTGAAACAGCTGGCTCTAGCAAATGCCAATCAACAGCAGACAAATGCAGGTTTACAAAGGAGCCTTGCAGCCCAGCAGCAAGCTCACCAACAGAGTCTGGAAGCTCAGCAACAAGCCCAGCAGCAATCTGAGGCCCGCTTCATAGACCTATTACAGAAGCAAGAGCAGAGACTACAACAAATGGAAGCAGTAATGCAGCAACGTCCGCAGACCAGTGAGGAAAGCCGTCCCACTAATACCGCGTCCTTTGGGGTGAGTCGTTTATTGACAAAAATGACTGGAGAGGATGATCCAGAGGTATTTTTGACCACATTTGAAAGGACTGCTGAAAGAGAAAAGTGGCCTGAGGAGCAGTGGGCTGGAGTGGTGGCTCCTCTGTTAACTGGTGAATCGCAGAAGGCTTACTATGACCTAGAGCCTGACCAAGCAAAAGACTATGTGATGCTAAAAGCTGAAATATTGGCAAGGCTGGGTGTCACCCTGGCTGTCCGGGCTCAGCGTGTGCATAACTGGACTTTCCAGCTTGGAAAACCCCCCAGGTCTCAAATGTATGATCTCATTCACCTGAGCAGGAAGTGGCTACAGCCAGAGACTTTGTCCGCACCAGAGATTGTGGAACGTGTTGTAATGGATCGGTTTTTGAGAGCTCTTCCTACTGCCATCCAAAAGTGGGTAAGCCATGGAGACCCAGAGACGGCCGGTGGTCTTGTGGATCGTGTAGAGAAATACTTGGCTACAGAGAACCTGACGGCCTCTTCCAGAGACTCTCGGACTTTCCACCCTAAGACCAGATCATCCCCAGGGGCGGATAAGAGGATTCCAAGGGGTGAGGGTGGAGAGAGTGAGAGGGTGGGAGCTCTACCCAAAGTTTGGCGAGAACAGCCTGGGAAGTCAGGGGCTCAAGAGGCAGCCAAATGGATTGTTTGCTACCGCTGCCGGCAAGCGGGACATATTGCAGCAAATTGCCCGGTTGTGGAGGAACCCATGCAATGTGACTTTCTGACGGACCGACGTCAGTCGCTGTGTGCGACAGTCGCATGCACTGCCATTCGGGGAACTGAGAAACATTTATGCAAAATGTGTATTAATGGTAGAAATGTTGTGGTATTACTGGATTCAGGTAGCCTTGTGACCCTGATAAAGGCTGAATTAGTTAAAACAGAGGTCTCTGGGAATAGCAAGGTAGCTGTTATTTGTGTGCATGGGGACACCCGAGAGTATCCAGTGACTACAGTGTGTTTTGAGACCCCCAAAGGTACCCTCTCTCATCCAGTGGGGTTAGTATCTCAATTACCGCATGATGCCATTGTGGGAAGGGATTTTCCGAAGTTCTGGGAACTGTGGGATGATCCTGAGCCCCCCACTGGTGCCCCTATGTACCAGGAATGTGATAGCCAGAACTCCTCTGAGAGTGGTGAGGACTCTCCAGAATTTCCCTTGTCAGTATTGGCAGGGGAGACTCAAGAAACTGGAGAGGAGCCCACCTCCTCAGACGAAAACCTACCGTCTGTGGAGTTTTCTGATCTGGAGGTTCACAGGGAAAATTTTGCCACAGAACAGTTAAAAGACCCCGCCCTAATAAAGGCACGGGAAAACGTAGTGGAAATAGATGGCGAGTTAGTGAACCCAGATAATACCTGCACTTACCCATACTTCAGCGTAGAGAAGGACCTACTGTATCGGGTGGCAAAAAGGGCAGAAGAAACCGTTGAGCAGCTTGTGGTGCCCAAACCTTACAGGAAGTTGGTGTTGGAGTTGGCCCATGGGCACATTCTTGGAGGTCATCTGGGGACAGAGAAAACCCGAGAGAGGGTATTACAGAGATTCTATTGGCCTGGAGTGATGAAGGACATAGAAAATTATTGTTCCTCCTGCCCTGTGTGTCAGAGGTCGGCCCCGATGCCACATTTCCGTAGCCCGCTGGTCCCTCTACCCATCATTGAGGTCCCGTTTGAGAGAATCGCAATGGATTTGGTAGGTCCTATAATCAAGTCCGCTAGGGGGCACCAGTACATATTGGTTATAATGGACTATGCCACCCGTTATCCAGAAGCGATCCCTCTCAGAAATACCTCGGCCAAAACCATAGCCAAAGAGCTATCTCTTGTTTTTAGCCGGGTGGGTATTTGTAAAGAACTGCTTACGGACCAAGGTACACCCTTTATGTCCCGGGTTATGAAAGAGCTGTGTAAATTGTTCAAAGTGACGCAATTGCGTACATCTGTGTATCACCCCCAAACCGATGGGCTGGTTGAAAGATTCAACAAAACCCTAAAACAAATGTTGAAGAAAGTGGTGGATAGAGATGGAAGGGATTGGGACTGTCTACTTCCTTATTTGATGTTTGCTATTAGGGAGGTGCCCCAATCCTCTACGGGATTCTCCCCCTTTGAGTTACTGTATGGGAGACACCCAAGAGGGCTGTTGGATATTGCCAAGGAAACTTGGGAAAGTGAGAGTTCTCCCCACAGGAGTGTGATTGAGCATGTCGCCCTGATGCAAGATCGAATTGCACAGGTAATGCCCATCGTGAGGGAACATTTGGCCCAAGCGCAGTTGGCACAGCAGAGAGTGTACAACCGTGGAGCCAAGACCCGTACCTTTTCCCCGGGGGATAGGATATTGGTACTTGTCCCTACGGTTGAAAGTAAATTCCTTGCCAAATGGCAAGGCCCCTACGAGATAATGGAAAAAGTGAGCGAAGTGAATTACAAGGTCAGACAACCAGGAAGGCGAAAGCCCGAACAGATATATCACATTAATCTGTTGAAAGCCTGGAGGGATAGAGAGTCCCTAGTCGCAGAAACTTGGTCACCAGCTCAAACTGGTTGCGTGATTTCGGAGGTTGGAATAGCAGCCACCTTGTCACAACCCCAACAACAGGAGGTTAAGGAGTTTGTGCTTCGCAACAAGGAGGTGTTCTCTGAGCTGCCGGGACAAACATCTGGGGTAGAGCATGATATTATTACCCCGCCCGGTGAAAGGGTGAAGTTAAAACCCTATCGGATCCCAGAGGCCCGACGGGAGGCAATACGGGAGGAAGTACAGAAAATGCTGAACTTAGGGGTGATAGAGGAGTCCCAAAGTGATTGGTCTAGTCCCATTGTGTTGGTGCCTAAACCGGATGGGAGCTGGCGATTTTGTAACGATTTTCGTCAGTTGAACAAAGTTACAAAATTTGACACCTACCCCATGCCACGTATAGATGAGTTGATCGACCGGCTGGGAACAGCCCGGTACATGACGACTCTTGACCTCACAAAAGGGTATTGGCAAATTCCCCTGGCCAAGTCGGCCAAAGAGAAAACCGCATTTGTAACCCCAGACGGGGCGTTCCAATATAAGAGAATGCCGTTCGGGTTACAGAATGCGCCGGCCACATTCCAGCGGAAAATGGACCAGATACTGAGGCCCCATCGGAAGTATGCTGCGGCTTACCTGGATGACGTAATTGTCCATAGCACAGATTGGGCCTCACATCTGCCAAAAGTGCAAGCAGTCCTAGACTCTATCCGGGAAGCGGGGTTTACGGCTAACCCCAAGAAGTGTACCATTGGGCAGGAGGAGGCCAAATATCTTGGGTACACCATTGGCAGGGGAGTGATAAAACCCCAACTCAACAAAGTCGAGGCCATCCATAGTTGGCCACGTCCCAACAGCAAGAAGCAGGTACGGGCCTTTCTGGGAATCGCGGGTTATTATCGGCGCTTCATTCCCCACTTTGCTTCTAAGGCTGTGCCCCTAACCAACCTGACGAAAGGGAAAGGGTCGGTCATGATTAAATGGACCCCCGAGGCTGAGGCAGCATTCCAATTCTTGAAACAAGCCTTATGTAGCCAGCCAGTGTTGTACTCACCCGACTTCTCTAAAGACTTTGTCGTACAAAGTGATGCGTCAGATGTGGGGTTAGGAGCAGTATTGTCCCAGGTCTGGAACGGGGAAGAGCACCCAGTCATTTACCTCAGCAGGAAGTTGAAGTCCCATGAGGTAAATTACGCCACGGTTGAAAAGGAGTGTTTAGCGGTGAAGTGGGCTCTAGATTCCCTTCGGTACTATCTGCTAGGTAGGCACTTTGACATGGTTACGGATCACGCTCCGTTAAAGTGGATGGCTCAAAACAAGGAGACAAATAGAAGAGTGAATAGGTGGTTCCTGGCCCTACAGGAATTCAACTTCACAGTAAAGCATCGCCCTGGCGTTCAAATGGGGAATGTGGATGCTTTGTCTCGAGTACATGAATGCCTGATTGCTGGTGTTCCAACCCCGAGGTTAAAACAAGAGGGGGGGGTATGTGACAGCAGGAAGGTAAAGTCACCTGGTTGCATCCAGGGGGGTAGATATATTTCGCCCAGATTCAGGCTTTACGCCGACTTATACAACTAGGTGGAGAGTTGTATAAGGCTAGTGGGCTCATGGATGACTCATACCTCTAGGGAGAGGGCTGGGCGTCGTGCAGACAGGGAGTTGATGAGACCAGCTGAAGCTTGTCAGCTCATTTAGGCCTCTATAAGAACTCCCAGATTCATTAGGTGTTAGCTCATGCCTGGAACCAGACCTGTGTGGACTGTCTAGGGAGAGTGAACCCCTGTGCGGTGAGGCAAAGCCTGTGTGGCTATTTGTTTGGACTTTTACTAAACCAGGGACTTAGGGACTAGGACAGCACCAGGCTGATCCCAGTTGTTAGTTTAGGAAACCTGCATGTTTAGTCAGAGGTCAAACTGACCAGGATTTATTTTGTTTATGTTTCTTTTTGGCTTTGCTGTGTTTTTGTCACTGTACATAGAGAAATAAACCGCACCTTTTGATTTTGAAAACCACAACCTCCGTCTGCTGGCCCTGTTTTTGTGTGGGGAGCCCAACCAGGGGGTCACACACACCCGCTACCGAGTTAACCCCCTCACAATATATATATATACATCCCACCTTTGTGCAGCTACATCTCACTGCAGGCCATTAGTATGTCTGGAAGGTAAACAAGGAGAGGCATACAGTCACAAGCCAATAAAAGAGGGCAAGCAGGCTCTGTGTCTAGAGGCAACAGTGCTGGTCGTGGACACGGTGCATCCTCATCAGCACGTAGCCGTGGGACACGCTTATCCTTCTTTTCGGCAGCTGGCCATGTTGAGCCGCAACATGCCGAAGACTTGGTAGAGTGGATGACCAAGCCATCCTCATCCTCCTCATCCTCTCTCACCCAAGCTCAGTGTACTTTCTCTGGCAAAGCAGCTGCCAACGTGGCCTCTTCCTTCGGCTCAATGGCATCAGTCACTCCTTCCCTAGCCCCACCATGTCCTCCTGAGGAGTACCCCAAACTGTTTGACCACAGTGTTGGGTACATGCTCCAGGAGGATGCTCAGCGTTTTGAAGGCTCTGATGATGGAACCCAGCTAGAGGAAGGCAGTAACGTGAGCCCAGAGAAAGGGGGTAGTAACGTGAGCCCAGAGAGAGGGGGTGCCCAACAAGGACAGCAATCTGGCAGTCATGTTCCCCCAGCTGCAGCATACTGCCAGGTTTGCTACGGTGATTAGGAGGGAGGGGATGATGAGGTCACGGACTCCACGTGGGTGCCTGATAGGAGAGAGGAGGAGGCACATCTCCAACGAGGCAGGATGCCCTCCAGGGGCCAGCTTAAGGGCAGCACACCGGCAGCATCACACCGCAGAGCTCTGCATTTGCAGGCCGCTGCTGTCTCTGCGCGTTATTCAAAAGTTCTTTGGTGTGGGCCTTTTTTGAGACGAGTGCATCAGATCGCAGCGCTGCTGTTTGCAACATATGTCTCAGGCGTATCTCGCGTGGCCAAAACATCACCCGCTTGGGCACCACATGCTTGATCAGACATATGTCGACCTGCCATGCAGTTCGTTGGCAAGCACACCTAAAAGACCCACACCAAAGAACAAAGCGGACCTCTCCTTGCTCCTCATCAGCTGGGATCTCCAACCCCACTATACCTTCAGTCCTCTCTGAAACCTGCACTGAGAGGAATGAAGGTGTAGAATTAGGTGTGTCACAGCCAAGTACTTGCGGGCAATCTGCTATCGGTACACCGACGTCAGATTGTACCAGGCAAATTTCCCTGCCCCAGCTGCTGCACCGCCAAAAGAAGTTCGCTCCCAGCCATCCACATGCCCAGCGGTTGAATGCTAGCTTGGCTAAATTGCTAGCACTTCAACTCTTGCCTTTTCAGTTGGTAGACTCTGCCACCTTCCGTGAGTTTGTAGAATGTGCGGTTCCTCAGTGGCAGGTTCCCAAACACCACTTTTTCTCACAGAAGGCGATTCCGGCTCTCTACCGGCATGTGGAAGGCAATGTCTTGGCCTCGCTGGACAGGGTGGTCAGCGGTAAGGTGCATATTACCGCTGACTCATGGTCCAGCAGGCATGGACAGGGACGTTACCTATCTTTCATGGCACATTGGGTGACTCTGCTGGCAGCTGGGAAGGATGCAGGACAAGGTGCAGTAGTGTTGGAGATTGTTCTGCCACCACACCTCCAAAATGCTACTACTAGTGATTCTGACACACCTCTCTCCTCCACCCCTCCACTTCTTCTTCCTCCATGGCCTCTTCCTGTGCTTTGTCCTCTGAACCAGCGGTGCTCCGTAGGCGTTCAAGGGGCTATGCAAGTACGCAGGCAAAGAGATGCCATGCAGTGCTTGAGCTGGTGTGCTTGGCGGACAGGAGCCACACTGGGGCAGAGATTCTGTCAGCTCTGCAGGGGCAGGCTCAGAGGTGGTTGACGCCACGCCAGCTTAAGCCAGTAATGGTGGTTTGCGACAATGGCACCAACCTCCTCTCCACCCTCCAACAGGGACACCTGACTAGACATGTGCAAAAGGAAAAAATGTGTTTAGTTTCGTTTCGTTTTAATTTGTTAATTAATTAATTTCGTTTAGTTAGATTAGTTAAATCCATTAAATTCGTTTTCGGATTTCGTTCCGTTTTCGACCGAATTTGTAAAAACGCTCGGATTCGAAAATATTTCCGAACGTCCGAATAATGAAAATTTGTCCGAATTTCGATTCGGAATGAAACGAAATGCACAGGCCTACACCTGACCCATGTGTCCTGTTTGGCTCACGTCCTCAACATGGTGGTGTAGGAGTGGTTCTTGAGCAGTTACCCGGGCTTACAGGATGTCCTGAGGCAGGCCAGGAAAGTCTGTGTGCATTTCCACCAGTCATATAATGCCAGTGCTCGGCTGGCTGACCTGCAAAAGGAATTTAACCTGCCCAAGAACCGCCTAATCTGTGACATGCCCACCAGGTGGAACTCAACATTGGCCATGCTGCAGCGGCTGCACATGAAGCAGAGGGCCATCAATGAGTATCTGTGACAATATGGCACCAGGACAGGGTCAGGGGAGCTTGTTTGTTTTTTTGCCATGCCAGTGGGTCATGATCAGGGATGCATGCACTGTCCTGGCACCATTTGAGGAGGCCACGAGGATGGTGAGCAGTGATAGTTCATTCATCAGTGGCACTGTCCCTCTTGTCCACCTGTTGGAGCACACGCTGCATGAAATAATGGACAGGGAACTTGAGGCAGAACAGAGGGAGGAAGAGGAGGACTTCCTTACCTCTCAAGGCCCCCTTTATCCAGACAGTGTTCCTGCTGGCCCGCCTATCACACAGGAAGAGGAGGAGAAGGAGGATTGTGTTAGCATGGAGGTAGAGCCTAGCACTAAGCATCAGCAGCAGTCTTCAAGGGATCAATTACAGTCCCAAGACACCCATGGACTTGTACGTGGCTGGGAGGAGGTGGCTGCGGATCATGTCATCCTTAGTGACCCAGAGGACCCTGGACCAAATGCCTCAGCAAACCTACGCTGCATGGCCTCCCTGATCCTGCAAAGCCTGCGGAAGGATCCTCGTATTCGTGCTATCAAGGAGAGGGATCATTACTGGCTGGCAACCCTCCTTGATCCACGTTACAATGGAAAGGTTGCAGACCTTATCTTGCCATCGCAGAGGGAGCAGAGGATGAAGCATCTTCGGGATGCCTTGCAGAAAGGTCTGTGCAATGCGTTCCCAGAGAATGGGAGGTTACAAATTCCTGGTCCTGGACAACGTGTTGCTGAGGCTTCGGTCAGTCAAAGAAGGAGCGGAGGAGAAGGACTGATGCGTTCAGACAATTTTTTAGTCCGCAGCCCCAAGGTATGATCGGTTCCAGTAACCATTGCCAGCGTCTGTTTTACATGGTGCAGGAATACCTAGGGGCAAGATCAGACTTGGACACCTTTCCCACCGAAAATCATCTGGGTTACTGGGTCTTGAGGATGGATCACTGGTCAGAGCTTGCACAGTATGCAATAAAGCTACTGGCCTGTCCTGCATCCAGCGTTCTTTCGGAACGCACATTCAGTGCTGCTGGAGGCTTTGTAACCGATCACAGGGTGGTGCGCCTGTCCACCGACTCGGTCGATCGACTGACCTTCATAAAAATGAATCAGTCTTGGATCACCACCAGCTACCAAGCACCTGATGCTGATGTAACCAATTTTTTTTTTAAATGTCAGATCCCTTCAAGACTGCCTATGCTGATGCTGAGTGACTATCCTGTTATGCTGAGTGACTATCCTCTTCCTCCTCAATGATCATGCTGATAGCTTGTAAGAACATTTTTGGTTCTGGGCACCTCCACCAGTGGCTAAGGCCCAATTTTTCAGCCCCTGTTTAACAGGGGCGTGTAATTACAATTTTTGATGCAATACTTTGCAGCAGGGCTCATTCCTGCGCTCCAACTAGAGTATCTGTGAGGGGTTGCAGTGTTGTGGCACCAGCACCAGTGCCTAAGGCCCAATTTTTCTGCCCCTTTTTAACAGGGGCATGTAATTAAAATTGTTGATGCAATACTTTGCAGCAGGGCTCATTCCTGTGCTCCAACTACAGTATTTGTGAGGGGTTGCAGTGTTGTGGCACCAGCACCAGTGCCTAAGGCCCAATTTTTCAGCCCCTGTTTAACAGGGGCGTGTAAATACAATTTTTGATGAAATACTTTGCAGCAGGGCCCATTCCTGCGCTCCAACTAGAGTATCTGTGAGGGGTTGCAGTGTTGTGGCACCAGTGCCTAAGGCCACATTTTTCTGTCCCTGTTCAACAGGGGCATGTAATTACAATTCTTGATCTAATATTTCAAAGCTGGGCCCATTCCTGCGCCCACCAAGAGTAACTGTGAGGACTTACAGTGTTGTGGCACCAGCACCACCACCAAAGGCCCAATTTTTCCTACCACTGTTCAACAATGGCATGTAATTATAATTCCTGATATAATAGTTCACAGCAGGGTGTTCCAGTTCCTACTTTCAAACATCCAAATTACAAACGACTCCTACTTGCAAACGGAAGGAGAAAACAGGAAGTGAGAGGAAATCTACCTCTAGGAAGGGAAATTCTCTCCTGTAAGAGTTAATATGGGAAAAAGTTGTCTCCTCTCCACTGATGCTTTATCATTTTTTGGCTGGAGCTACACTTTAAAAATGTACCAGTTCAAAATTACAAACAGATTCTACTTAAGAACAAACCTACAGTCCCTGTCTTGTTTGCACCGCCTGTATACTGCTGTTCAGAGTATATAGGGCCTGGGGGCCCCACGCCTTTCCTTTTTTTAAATTTGGGTGCAGGGTTCCCCTAATATCCATACAAGACCCAAAGGGGCTGGTAATGGGCTGGGGGGTACCCATGCCATTTTTCTCAATGATTTTCATCCGTATTGCCGGGACCAGACATTGCATTAAAGCCGCAAGCAGTTTTAAATGACTTTTTTTCCTTTAGAAATGTAATTTTGTGCAGGGACAGTTCTAAACACGGGAAACATGTGCCACTTCATAGGCATACTATAGACACCCCCCAAGTATGATATTTAAAGGAATATTTCACTTTTTTTTCACTTTAACCACTTAACGACCGCTCACTGTATATATACGTCGGCACAATGGCACCGACAGGCACAATCACGTAGAGTGTACAGTTGGGGGGTCCGATCGGACCCCCCTTCTGTACAGTGAGCAGTCGGAATTCGTTGGGGAGCGATCCGACATGAGGGGACGGCCGTTCGATTCCGGCCACCCCCCCCGCGATCGCTCCCGGCGAATGAGAATGTCCCCTCTGTCTGTCGAATGTACACACAGACAGAGAAAGCAGGAGGAAGTGATGTCATCTCCTGTGCGGCGCTCACATATACCGAGCGTCGTACAAGAGAAGACATCAAGGTTAGTGCACAAACACTACACTAACACCAGCACACATAGGCACATAAATCCCCCCCCAGGCCCCCCCAGATCATCCCCCAGCCCCCAGTCACAGTGTCACTGATTGCAGTGACCATTTATTTACTGATCACTGCAATAAGTGACATTTGTGACTGTAAAAGTGTCACTACATTTAGTTTTAGGTCCAGTGTAGCCCCCTAACCCCCCCCTAATAAAGGTTTAACCCCTTGATCACCCCCCAGATAACCCTTTCACCCCCTATCACCACTGTCACTAAGCGATCATTTTTCTGATCGATGTCTTAGCGTCGGTGATGCAGATCGGTAGCCAGTATTTTTTTTTAGGTTCGCCGCAGGTTTTTATAGCGTCGGGTACCCCTATAAATTATCTAATAAAGGTTTAACCCCCTTGATCGCCCCCCAGGTAACCCTTTCACCCCCTATCACCACTGTCGCTAAGCGATAATTTTTCTGATCGCTGTCTTAGCGTCGGTGATGCAGATCGGTAGCCAGTAATTTTTTTTAGGTTCGCCGCAGGTTTTTATAGCATCAGGTACCCCCATAAATTATCTAATAAAGGTTTAACCCCCTTGATCGCCCCCCAGGTAACCCTTTCACCCCCTATCACCACTGTCGCTAAGCGATAATTTTTCTGATCGCTGTCTTAGCGTCGGTGATGCAGATCAGTAGCCAGTATTTTTTTTTTAGGTTCGCCGCAGGTTTTTATAGCATCAGGTACCCCCATAAATTATCTAATAAAGGTTTAACCCCCTTGATCGCCCCCAGGTAACCCTTTCACTCCCTATCACCACTGTCGCTAAGCAATCATTTTTCTGATCGCTGTCTTAGCGTCGGTGATGCAGATCGGTAGCCAGTAATTTTTTTTAGGTTCGCCGCAGGTTTTTATAGCGTCAGGTACCCCCATAAATTATCTAATAAAGGTTTAACCCCCTTGATCGCCCCCCAGGTAACCCTTTCACCCCCTATCACCACTGCCGCTAAGCGATCATTTTTCTGATCGCTGTCTTAGCGTCGGTGATGAAGATCGGTAGCCAGTAATTTTTTTTAGGTTCGCCGCAGGTTTTTATAGCGTCAGGTACCCCCATATATTATCTAATAAAGGTTTTAACCCCCTAATTGCCCCTAGTTAACCCTTTCACCAGTGATCATCATATAAGTGTTACGGGTGACGCTGGTTAGTTAGTTTGCTTTTTATAGTGTCAGGGCACCCGCCGTATATAACCCAATAAAGGTTTAACCCCTGATCGCCCGGTGGGTGATATCAATTAGGTTTTAGCATCAGAGAGGGTCTGCGTCACACCCCAGGCAGCGTCAGGTTAGTGCCAGTAACGCTAACACCCACGCGTGAAGCATACACCTCCCTTAGTGGTATAGTATCTGAACAGATCAATATCTGATCTGATCAGATCTATACTAGCGTCCCCAGCAGTTTAGGGTTCCCAAAAACGCAGTGTTAGCGGGATCAGCCCAGATACCTGCTAGCACCTGCGTTTTGCCCCTCCGTCCAGCCCAGGCCACCCAAGTGCAGTATCAATCGATCACTGTCACTTACAAAACACAACAAACATAACTGCAGCGTTCGCAGAGACAGGCCTGATCCCTGCGACTCCAGTGCTGTAGGAGGTGATTTCACCACCACAGTTAAAAAAAAAGCAAATATGCCAAAGCTTTGGGGCAGCAGGGGCGGAGGAGTGATTTTGCTCCTAATGCCGCGTACATACGATCCAAATTCTGACGGAGGCTTGCCCGTGGAAAAGTCCGACCATGTGTGTGCGGCATTACTTTTTTGCGGGAGGATGCCCCCATGCTTCGGCATATATAAATGGTGCATGTATGCCCATCATTAGAAGTGGGTGGATGAAGGGCGGTATTCTAATGGTGGGCATACCCACCGATCAATCTCTTTTTTCGTTCAGCCACCTGGCTGCATGAAAAAAAAAGATTACAATACATGTCCAACAAGGACCAGCAACGTACTGGTATGTTGCTGGACTTTGATTGGTTATACCAGATTGATGCCTGCGGGTTTAGGTATCATCTTGGTATCATTCTTTTCAGCCAGCGGCCGGCTTTCATGTAAAAGCAATCCTAGTGGCTAATTAGCCTCTGGACTGCTTTTACAAGCAGTGGGAGGGAATGTCCCCCCCGGATATAAAAAGCGCCATTGGGATATTGGGAAAGCATTTTATCACACCGATCTTGGTGTGGACAGATGCTTTGAGGGCAGAGGAAAGATCTAGGGTCTAGACCCCAGTTTTTTCAAAAAAAGAGTACCTATCACTACCTATTGCTATCATAGGGGATATTTACATTCCCTGAGATAACAATAAAAATGATAAAAAAAAAAATATATGGAAGGAACAATTTAAAAATAAAATAAAAAAGCAAAATTAATAATAATAAAAAAAAAAAGGCACCCCTGTTCTGCCCTGCTCTTGCCCAATGGCGAACGCAAGCGTCGGTCTGGCGTCATATGTAAACAGCAATTGCACCATGCATGTGAGGTATCACCGCGAAGGTCAGATCGAGGGCAGTAATTTTAGCAGTAGACCTCCTCTGTAAATCTAACGGGGTAACCTGTAAAGGCTTTTAAAAATGTATGTAGTTTGTCGCCAATGCGCGTTTGTGCGAAATTTTTAAAGCATGTCGTGTTTGGTATCTATGTACTCGGCCTAAGATCATATTTTTTATTTCATCAAACATTTGGGCAATATAGTGTGTTTTAGTGCATTAAAATTAAAAAAAGTGTATTTTTTCCCCAAAAAATGCGTTTGAAAAATCGCTGCGCAAATACTGTGTAGAAAAAAAAATGCAACACCCACCATTTTATTCTGTAGGGCCTTTGCTTTAAAAATATATATAATGTTTGGGGGTTCAACATAATTTTCTTGCAAAAAAAAATATGTTTTCATGTAAACAAAAAGTGTCAAAAAGGGCTTTGTCTTCAAGTGGTTAGAAGAGTGGATGTAAGCTTCCTAATGTTGTGTAAAAAATGCCAGAACAGTTCAAAACCCCCCCAAATGACCCCATTTTGGAAAGTAGACACCCCAAGCTATATACTGAGAGGCATGTCGAGTCCATGGAATATTTTATATGTTGACACAAGTTGCGGAAAAAAGACAATTTTTTTTTTTTGCACAAAGTTGTCACTAAATGATATATTGCTCAAACATGCCATGGGCATATGTGGAATTACACCCCAAAATACATTCTGTTGCTTCTCCTGAGTATGGGGATACCACATGTGTGAGACTTTTTGGGAGCCTAGCCGCGTACGGGACCCCAAAAACCAATCACCGCCTTCTGGCTTTCTAAGGGTGTAAATTTTTGATTTCACTTCTCACTGCCTATCACAGTTTCGGAGGCCATGGAATGCCCAGATGGCACAAAACCCCCCCAAATGACCCCATTTTGGAAAGTAGACACCCCAAGCTATTTGCTGAGAGGTATTGTGAGTATTTTGCAGATCTCGCTTTTTGTCACAAAGTTTTGAAAATTGAAAAAAAAAAAGAAAAAAAAAATGTTCTTTCTTCATTTTCAAAAACAAATGAGAGCTGTAAAATACTCACCATGCCTCTCAGCAAACAGCTTGGGGTGTCTACTTTCCAAAATGGGGTCATTTGGGGGGGTTTTGTGCTATTTTGGCATTTTATGGCCTTCGAAACTGTGATAGGTAGTGAGGAGTCAAATCAAAAATTTGTGCCTAGAAATCCTGAAGGCGGTGCTTGGTTTTCGGGGTCCCGTACGCGGCTAGGCTCCTAAAAAGTCCCACACATGTGGTATCCCCGTACTCAGGAGAAGCAGCAAAATGTATTTTGGGGTGCAATTCCACATATAACTATGGCATGTGTGAGCAATATATCATTTAGTGACAACTTTTTGTAATTTTTTTTTTTTTTGTCATTATTCAATCACTTGGGACAAAAAAAAAATATTCAATGGGCTCAACAGGCCTCTCAGCAATTTCCTTGGGGTGTCTACTTTCTAAAATGGGGTCATTTGGGGGTGTTTTGTGCTATTTTGGCATTTTATGGCCTTCAAAACTGTGATAGGTAGTGAGGAGTGAAATCAAAATTTTGTGCCTAGAAATCCTGAAGGCGGTGCTTGGTTTCCGGGATCCCGTACGTGGCTAGGCTCCTAAAAAGTCCCACACATGTGGTATCCCCGTACTCAGGAGAAGCAGCAGAATGTATTTTAGGGTGCAATTCCACATATAACCATGGCATGTGTGAGCAATTTCTTTTTCGTACTTCACGGGACACAGAGCGACATAGTCATTACTATGTGGGATTATATAGATTACCTTCAGGTGCTGGCACTGGCAACTTCCAAACAGGAAGTACCCTCCCCTATATAAGCCCCTCCCATCCGGGAGTACCTCAGTTTTTTGCCAGTGTCTAAGGTGTTGGCCAAAGAGTAACATCTGTTTTCACTGGGCTTGCGTACAGGTTCTTTTGGGCCTCAGCAAGCTATTCCGGATCCGACCAAAAAAGCTCCATAGCTAAACGGTCGGTACCCGGGCCTTGCAGAGAAGAGCAAGGTTTTGCCTGTAATGCCTCTCTTAGGAGGGCTGGACCCTGGGATCCAGAGCTCTGGTCATACCCACGACCAAGATGTTTTCTGTGCAGGGTGCTATACAGGTCCAGGGGAGTGGAATCCTTGGGAACCCGGTCCCTGAAGGTTTAAGTACAATGCCTGCAGTGAGAGGTGAAGTTTGGGCTTCTGTGGACCAAACAGAGTCCTGTGGCGAGGAAAAGGTAAGTGGGGGCCCCTCAGGAACTTGGTTCTATTGAGGGGACCCCCAAGCCTAATATGTCTTTCTGCCTGTTACCTCAACGGTATTCCCGCTAATGTCTGTATATGCCTAAACTGCTAATCCTAGAAAATGTGTTTTTATAGAGGAAGTTTAAAAAAAAAAAAAAAAAAAGACAAAGTGCGGTACCTGTGTTTAGCCACTAGAGTCCGCTGTGGAACGTCTTTTTTCTCTTGGACTATTCCTTCCATGGTAAAGGTCCAGGCAGACAGTGGGCTCTCTTGTAAGGGAAGCTGCATCCCTCTGTCATGTTGCCTTAAACGCTCTTCCATCCCCGGGCCCTGGTGAAAACAGGGACCCTGGCTCCCCCCTCTGGGTAGACGCAGACGGCGCACACGTGGGCGCGCGCGCACCCGCTTTCTTTTATAAGAATAGGCCGAAAAAAAGGGGCAGAGCCTGGCGGATGATACGCTCTGTGCGCCGGACGCTTCTGCGCATGTGCGGGTGTCCCAGCTAGTTTCTATGAACTAGCGGTGGAGGACAGAGCAAAAAAGGTCTGGTAACATGTTATAACCTGGCTTACAGCAGGCGGTTGATACAGGCATCCCCTAGAAAGGCACATTAGTAGACACCAACTGATACATATAGCAGCAAGTGCGTTAGACTATTTCAGTTAAGGGTGTATTGCGGCTGGAATACCTCAGCTTTGGACTTAGGAATATGCCGCCCGAAAAGCTCTGGGACTTACCACCCAGGAAGCATAGGGGATCTCCGTCGGGCTCTGAGGATCTGGAGCATGCATCTGCACCTGCCTCCCCTGAGAAATCAGAGGTTAGTACCCGTAGAGAACCCCCAGGAGTGCCAGGTACTGCGGCTGCCCTCAGTTCACCTGCTCCTGTGTATGTAACAGAGGAGGTTTTTGCCTCAACTCTGGGAGGATTGGAGCAAAGATTGGCAGCATTGATCGCTTATTCTCTACAGGAAAGAAAGCGCGCCAGATCTCCGTCTCCTCCATCAGAGTACCTGTTGGCAGAACAACAGTCCCAGGAAGGGATTGACCTACCTGAAGGGGATCAGGATGAGGTTGACTCTGTCTTTGAGGAATCGACAGCAGAAGAACCATTCTCAGCATCACAAGCTGAAAGATTGTGGGTTCAGACCCTAACTGACATGGTTCGATCAGCATTTAAAATGCCTCTTGTTGAACCATCAACTACTTCTGTCTCCTCATTGGGGTCGCTAAAAGCTCCCCAGACTAATGGTTCCTTTCCAATTCATCCGTTACTGGAAGGACTTATATACCAGGACTGGGAACATCCTGATAAACTATTTGTTCCACCTAAGAGATTTCAGGTGATCTATCCCATGGAGGATAAGTTCACCCAAAAATGGAGTGTTCCTACGGTGGACGCAGCCATCTCTTCCGTGAACAAATCACTGACATGTCCAGTAGATAATGTTCAAATGTTCAAGGATCCAATAGATAAGAAATTGGAGTCTTTGTTAAAATCTGCTTTTTCCACAGCAGGGGCTGTTACACAGCCAGCGGTGGCAGCCATTGGGGTTTGCCAAGCTTTGAAGGATCAGATAAAACTGGTCTTAAGGGATTTGCCAGACCAGCAGGCCCAGGCTCTGGCTGATCTGCCTAGGGCGTTTGCTTTGCGGTTGACGCCATCAAGGATTTTATCCATCAGGCCTCCCGCCTTACGCTGTCTGTAGTACATATGCGTAGACTTCTGTGGCTTAAGAACTGGTCTGCTGAAGCTCCCTGTAAGAAGCTCCTAGTTAGCTTCCCATTTCATGGTGAACGCCTATTTGGCGAAGACCTGGATAAGTATATCCAGAAGATTTCCAGTGGTAAAAGTACTCTCTTACCGGTTAAAAAGAGGTCTAGAGGTCCATCTCCAATCCCTGGGACATCTGCTACTAAGCAGTTCCGACGGCCTCCTCGGTCAAACTCCGGAGGTAAAAATCAGGGACAATCACAGGGTAACAAGAAACCCTGGATCCGAAGAGGTACTAAACCAGCCTCCAAGTCAAGCCTATGAAGGGCTGCCCCCACTCAAACGGGTGGGGGGAAGACTTCGGTTGTTCGCAGAGACCTGGCGGGAGACGATCAGAGACAGATGGGTGCTCTCCACTGTAACTCTGGGATACAAATTGGAGTTAAAAGAATCTCCTCCTTCCCATTTTATGTGGTAAGGCATGCCAAAAGACCCTCTAAAAAGAAGGTCTCTCCTGTTGGTGTTAGAACAACTATTGCTCCAAGGAGTAATTATGGAGGTTCCTATGGAAGAGTGGGGGTTGGGTTTCTACTCAAACCTTTTCACAGTCCCGAAACCAAACGGGGACATAAGACCCATATTGGATCTAAAGGGTCTAAACAAATTCCTGAACATCCGATCCTTTCGGATGGAGTCGATCCGGTCGGTAGCCGCTGCCCTACAAGGGGAGGAATGGTTAGCCTCGATCGACATCAAAGATGCTTACTTGCATGTTCCCATCTTTCCAGGTCATCAAAGATTTCTACGCTTTGCGGTAGAAGGGCGCCATTTTCAGTTTAGAGCCTTACCTTTCGGTCTGGCCACAGCACCACGGGTGTTCACAAAAATTCTGGCCCCACTGTTGGCCGAGCTAAGAACACGAGGTGTAACGATAATGGCATACCTAGACGACCTGTTGTTGATGGACCACTCAGTTGCCAAACTAGAGGTGGTAATTCTCGATACGATCAGGTATCTAGAATCTCACGGTTGGATCATCAACATGGACAAGTCAGCCCTGCAGCCAGTCAAAAGTCTGGTGTACTTAGGGCTACGGCTGGATTCAGACCAGAGGAAGATTTTCCTACCTCAAGACAAAGTATCCTCTTTGAGGGACTTGGTCCGCCTACTTTGTGCAAAAAGACAGCCGTCCATACGCCTGTGCATGAGGCTGCTGGGAAAGATGGTAGCATCATTCGAAGCTGTGCCATATGCCCAATTCCACTCAAGGAATTTACAGAGGGCCATACTGTCAGCCTGGAACAGAAAGGTTCAGGCTCTAGACTTCCCGATGTCCTTATCCCCTTCCGTTCGGAAGAGTCTCTGCTGGTGGTTGATCCCCCAGAATCTCCAGAAGGGAAAATCCTTCAGTCCGATTTCCTGGAAGGTGGTCACTACAGATGCCAGCCTTATAGGCTGGGGGGCAGTACTGGAGCAATGGTCTCTCCAGGGCAGATGGTCAGATACAGAAAAGACCCTGCCCATCAATCTCTTAGAGATACGAGCAGCCCGGTATGCCCTAGTAGCATGGACATCCAAACTCCTAAGGTCCTCTGTCAGAATTCAATCAGACAATGCCACGGCAGTGGCATATATCAATCATCAAGGGGGCACCAGGAGTCGTGCAGCCCAGAGGGAAGTAAGTCACATCCTGGAATGGGCAGAAAAGCGTGTCCCATGCATATCAGCTGTCTTCATTCCAGGGGTGGAGAATTGGAAGGCGGACTTTCTGAGTCGCCAACAGTTATGCCCAGGGGAATGGTCCCTTCATCCCCAGGTCTTCCGAGCAATATGTCAGCGGTGGGGAACACCGGATGTAGATCTGCTAGCATCCAGATTCAACGCAAAGGTGGACAGATTTGTCTCCCGGACAAGGGATCCCCTCGCTTGCAGCTCGGATGCTCTGGTGTTCCCTTGGGATCAGTTCAGACTGATATATGCATTCCCTCCGCTACAATTGTTGCCTCGACTCCTTCGCAGAGTCAGGTTGGAAAAGAGGCCGGTGATCCTGGTGGCTCCAGCGTGGCCCCGAAGGGCCTGGTACGCAGAGATTGTAAAAATGTCTGTGGGGAGTCCTTGGACCCTTCCACGTCGTTCGGACCTGCTTTCGCAAGGACCGATATACCACCCTTCCTTACTAACTCTAGGTTTAACGGCCTGGCTATTGAATCCCACATCCTAAAAAAGAGAGGTCTCTCTAACTCTGTGGTATCTACTATAATCAATGCCAGGAAGCCTGTATCCAGGCAGATTTACTATAGAGTCTGGAAGGCGTACATCACTTGGTGTGAGGCCAGGAAATGGCGTCCACGTAAGTACGTTATAGGCAGAATTCTGGACTTCCTGCAGTGGGCTGTAGACAGGAAGTTTGCCTTAAGTACTATCAAGGGTCAGGTTTCGGCCTTGTCAATACTATTTCAAAGGCCCCTGGCTATGCATTCACTTGTCAAATCCTTTGTACAAGGGGTGACTCGTATTATTCCACCGGTTAAAGCTCCCATATGCTCATGGGATCTAAATTTGGTTCTATCGGTTCTGCAAAAGCAGCCATTTAAACCTCTGCGGCACATTTCCTTGGTTCTACTCACCAGGAAATTGATTTTTTTAGTAGCCATATGTTCGGCTAGAAGAGTGTCGGAATTAGCCGCCATGTCCTGTAAAGAGCCATATCTAGTCATTTATAAGGACAGAGTAGTGTTACGTCCTCATCCAGCCTTTCTTCCTAAGGTGGTATCGAGGTTTCATTTGAACCAAGATGTGGTTCTTCCTTCTTTTTCCCCAAACCGAGCTCGGTAGAGGAAAAGTTATTACATTCCTTGGATGTAGTAAGAGCAGTTAAAGCTTATCTAAAAGCCACTGCTCAGATTCGTAGAACGGATACTTTGTTTATTCTGCCGGAAGGCCCAGAAAGGGTCAGGCAGCGTCAAAATCTACTTTAGCCAAGTGGATTCGGCAGGTCATAATGCAAGCCTATGGCTTGAAAAAGAGACCGCCTCCGTTCAAAGTGAGGGCGCACTCCACGAGAGCAGTTGGAACTTCATGGGCAGTGCATCACCAGGCCTCCCTGGCTCAAATCTGTAAGGCCGCAACGTGGTCTTCAGTACACACGTTTACTAGGTTCTACCAGGTGGACGTTAGAAGTCAGGAGGATATCGCCTTTGGGCGCAGGGTGTTGCAGGCCGCAAAAGATCCTCATGTCTGATGGCGCCCAGCTTATGTATGGTGTATCCCCCCCCTCATTTGGCATTGCTTTGGGACGTCCCACATAG
This sequence comes from Rana muscosa, assembly GCA_029206835.1. Lineage (NCBI taxonomy): Eukaryota > Metazoa > Chordata > Amphibia > Anura > Ranidae > Rana > Rana muscosa. Next base: position 526,335,352 of record CM055118.1, on the reverse strand, counting down.
TAATGACTATGTCGCTCTGTGTCCCGTGATGTACGAAAAAGAAAGAGGGATTTTTATAACAGCTTACCTGTAAAATCCTTTTCTTGGAGTACATCACGGGACACAGAGCTCCCACCCCTCTTTTTGGGGACACGTATTGCTTTGCTACAAAACTGAGGTACTCCCGGATGGGAGGGGCTTATATAGGGGAGGGTACTTCCTGTTTGGAAGTTGCCAGTGCCAGCACCTGAAGGTAATCTATATAATCCCACATAGTAATGACTATGTCGCTCTGTGTCCCGTGATGTACTCCAAGAAAAGTATTTTACAGGTAAGCTGTTATAAAAATCCCTTTATATCATTTAGTGACAACTTTTTGTAATTTTTATATTTTTTTGTCATTATTCAATCACTTGGGACAAAAAAAAATATTCAATGGGCTCAACATGCCTCTCAGCAATTTCCTTGGGGTGTCTTCTTTCTAAAATGGGGTCATTTGGGGGGGTTTTGTACTGCCCTGCCATTTTAGCACCTCAAGAAATGAGATAGGCAGTCATAAATTTAAAGCTGTGTAAATTCCAGAAAATGTACCCTAGTTTGTAAACGCTATAACTTTTGCGCAAACCAATAAATATACGCTTATTGAAATTTTTTTTTCTAAAGACATGTGGCTGAATACATTTTGGCCTAAATGTATGACTAAAATTGAGTTTATTCGATTTTTCTTATAACAAAAAGTAGAAAATATCATTTTTTTTCAAAATTTTCGGTCTTTTTCCATTTATATCGCAAAAAATAAAAATCGCAGAGGCAATCAAATACCATTAAAAGAAAGCTCTATTTGTGGGAAGAAAAGGACGCAAATTTCGTTTGGGTACAACATTGCATGTCCGCACAATTTACAGTTAAAGCAGCGCAGTGCAAAATTCTGAATTCACCTCTGGTCCTTTAGCTACCAAATGGTCCGGGGCTTAAGTGGTTAAGCATCATTAAAATCTCCGCTCCCAAAAAACGCCCGTTTTTAACTTTTTTTTGCATTGATACATGTCCCCCGGGGCAGGACCCGGGTCCCCAAACCCTTTTTAGGACAATAACTTGCATATTAGCCTTTATAATTAGCACTTTTGATTTCGAACGTTCGAGTACCATAGACTTTAACAGGGTTCTAAAGTTTGCGCAAACTTTCGGTCCGTTCGTAGGTTCTGGTGCGAACCGAACCGGGGGGTTGTTCGGTTCATCCCTATTCTATATGATCAGACTAAATATTTTCATACCATACTTGTCTACTAATTGGAGGGCAAGACCTGAATTTGGGAAGTTTTGCCTTTATTTCTGCATGTTTTCTATAGTGGGTTAGAGAGGGGCGAGTGAACCAACTCACCTCTTTACACAAAATGGTGTAGCGACCTCACCTCTCACTCCCTCTTTCTCTTCTCGGTCAATGGCTCTCGTCTAGGGGACCAGGGATGAGAGTGTGGCGCACCACCAGCTTGTATCCTCTTGTGTGCAGAGGTGTGAGCTATAACCTTTTACCTTCGGGCCTGTGCCCCTGTCCAGAGCCAAAACTTCCCTTGAGGATGATTTCCACCCTCCACACAGGTGGAAGTAGGACTCTTTAGCTCCCAGAATATCAAGTTCCACACCACTGAAAGTCCAACACTTATTTATTCTTCAGAGCAATAAATAGTCTTTTGAGAGCGACTGGTTAGACACAGAACAGTTAAGAACAAAGTGGGGAGGAGATCCAGGCACAAACTTGAACTTGGTTGTTCTCCTGTTCCGTTATAGCGCGAACAGGCTTAGCGCATAGTCGCTGCACCGACCGTGAGGGGGTCCCTGCCACAGGCCAGATGAATAAGGCCTCTGCCACAGACCTGGTTGTTGGGTCTCTGCCACCGACCTAATTCACGATGGGTCCCTGCCACAGACCATGAGAACGTGGACTACCTTCTACGAGCAATGGCCCCTGTCAGGGAAAGGACATCCATCCGGACAGTTACCAGAGGCCCCGCCGTCACCAGCAAATGCTGCACTGGGTCTTCGGAAGGGTCACCTCCCTGGCCTCCTCATCCCAGATTCGGGCGTCCACACCGGGGGACACCATAGGAGCCCTCGATCCCTTGCGGGACCCAGGCCTCCAGAGAGTACCTCACCCCAGACCGAAGGTGTCTGGGGTGGAACCGCAACTCCGTACCCGGGCCTAGGGCACCCGGAGACCACCATCACTCACCATCACTCACCCCCAGGCTGAAGGGGCCTGGGAGTGGACCCCGAGCGGAAGATGTCTGCCCCCTTATACCCTCTCCCAGCATGCACAGCAGGTTCCCTGCCCGCTGTACGACTGCCGCGAGAGGACACAAAGGGCACAGCCCTCCAATGGCGATTCAACCCCGGCCTATGGCAACAGAGCCACCTATAGGCTGCAGGGAACTGGACACCATTGATATCCTCCACTGGCATAAATTGGTCCAGGAATCCTAACAATTGTTGCATCTGATCCTGGTACCACTCAGATGCCTCCCCTAAATATGACCACCCGCTACAATGGTATATGCAGACCATCATAGCATATGTTGTTAAGCAGAAGTGCAGACCTGCAAAATTAAAGAAATGCAGAACTGCTAAATGGAAATACAACAGCTGCAGCTGCCAAGTGTGCATTGAATATAGAAAGTAGAATATTTCAAGAAAAAAAAATGTGTAAGTACTTTTAGGCTCTGTTCTCACTAGTGGGACTTGTGACACATAAAGTCATAGGACATGTCAAAACTCATTTATTTCAATGGCACCCATTCCAATCTATGCAAAACAAGTCACAGCATCTTTAAAACAAGGTTACCACTTCCTGCACTACTTTGATGCCACTTTCTGGTGACTTGAAAGCCAAAGAGTGTAATAAGTCGCATTTAAGTCACATGAAAGTCACACTGCAAGATCCATGGACATCCATGACCACGTCCAGATCCTCATCCCAGGAGACTAGGGTAAGAACTCTTATACAACAGCACGTATCCTCCCCTCTGATCCATGGCCACTGACACCAATGATTCTAAAAGTTTAAGTATTGTTACTCACAACGTCCAGGGCATAAATTCCCCGGTCAAAAGGTGGAAGCTTTTTAAACTATATCACTTCCAAAAAATTAATGTTCTCTTATTACAAGAAACACACTTTCCAAAGTCCTACAACCCCATTTTTCTTCACGGGCACTACCCCCAATTTTTCCTTTCCAATGCTTGTAATAAGACGAAAGGCGTTGCAATTTGCTTCTCTAAAAATCTAGGTTTCTCACCCTCAGACATATTTAGAGACAAGGATGGTAGGTACATATTGGTCAAAGGCTCAATGGAAGGTAGTCTCTACTCGTTTGTATCTTACTATGCCCCAAATAAGAAGCCTGCACCTTTCTTCTCATCCATGATGTCCGTCCTGGGCCCTCTGCTGGAGGGGAAAATAGTAATGGGAGGAGATACCAACCTCCCTTTTGATCAGTCCCTTGATAAATCTGCCTCGGGGGTTCCTCAATCTCGGAGACCCCCGAGACAGAGTACCAAGATTGCTTCCACATTGTACGCTGTGGGTCTGGTGGACATCTGGAGGGAGTTGAACCCTAGATCTAAGGACTACACCCATTTCTAAGCTCCACACCAACTATATACCAGAATAGATCACATATTCATCCAGTCCCAGAACATCCCATTAACAACAAAAGCTATTATCAGGGAGTCTCCCATATCTGACCATTCTATGGTCATAGTTCATATGCAGCGATCCCACTCCCCTAGTAATAAATTCATCTGGCGTCTCAATGAGGGGCTCTTAAGTGATCCCATCCAATGCACAATTATCGAACGCAAGATTCAGGAATACTTCCTTCTAAATAATACAGACTCAATCTCTCCAGAAACTCTGTGGGCTGCCCACAAAGCGGTAATCAGGGGAAAGATTATTCAAATCACCTCCCAACTTAAAAGAGAACGAAAGGCAGATATAGACAAACTCACCAGAGAATTTCATTCCCTTAGCAAATTACATAAACTCAACCCTACTCGTGAGTCTTTGAGATCCCTGGAGGCAACCCTCACCACTGCAGCTGAAAAACATCTTAGATGGTCAGGGGCACGGTTTTACTTCCAAAAAGACAAAATTGGGTCCAAACTTGCTGCTAAATTGACTCCTAAGCCCCGCACTCCTACCTTCCCCAAAATACGCACCCTCTCTGGTGACTTATCACATAACCCACAACGCATTATGGAAACGTTCCATAAATTCTACTGCGCTTTATATAAAAATTAACAAGCAGTATCCCAACCTCAACTTGATGACTTCCTTGACTCTATCCCCCTCCTGAGGCTTTCCTCAGAGCATTCGGATCTCCTGGATGATTCGATATCTGAAGCGGAAGTCCTGGGAGTTATAAAAGGTCTCAAAAAGAATTTGGCCCCGGGTCCAGACGGCTTCTCGGTCGGCTATTACAAAAAATGTGCAACCTCTCTCACCCCGTATATGGTCAAATTCTTTAATTCTCTAAGGTCTGGTTCTCCCTAGGATAAAGCCCTGAACCTTGCATACATCTCGGTTATCCCTAAACCTGGCAAAGACACAACCTTAGTATCTAACTATCGACCTATCTCACTTATCAACAACGATCTCAAAATCTTTACAAAAATACTTTCCAATAGACTTTCATCCTTTATTGCTCTTTATGTACACAGGGACCAAGTGGGCTTTATCCCGGGGAGACAAGGACTTGACCAGATTAGGAGAACAGTTGATATAGTGTCCCTTCTGAACTCTCGCTGGGACGGCGGTCCCCACCAAGAGGGGTTTTTAGTGTCGATAGACCTTCAAAAGGCATTTGACACCATCTCCTGGCCATATCTATTTAATGTATTGCAGAGGTGGGGCTTCGGCCCACATTTCCTGGGATCCCTACGAACCCTGTGCTCTGGTCCTACTGCACAGGTCAGACTACAGGGTTGCTATTCTGACCCTCTCATGATAGAAAAAGGAACCAGACAGGGCTGTCCACTCTCCCCTCTTCTCTTTGTCATAGCAATTGAGACCCTGGCTATAGCAATCAGAGACCACCCGGACATTAAAGGAGTTTTATGTGAGAAGCAGGAGCACAAGTGTGCACTTTTTGCAGATGATTTGCTCTTGTTTATCACATCCCCTCTGATTTCGACACCTAATATATTTCCTCTGCTGGAAAAATTTGGAGGTGTCTCTGGTTTGCGTGTGAATGCCTTGAAATCCATAGCCCTAAACATCACCACACCGCCCAAATTGCTTAATAGCTTACAAAACCATTTCCCGTTCTCCTGGTGCTCGGCCTCTTCTCCCTTACCTGGGGGTCAATATCTCACCTAAAATAGATTCCCTATATGCCTCTAACTACCCATCAGCTTTCCATAAACTGTTAACGGACCTTACAAACTGGGATAAACAGAATTTATCCTGGTTGGTTCAAATTAACGCAATCAAGATGACACTACTCCCCCGTCTCCTCTACCTGTTCAGATCACTCCCTATACCAACCAGGAAATCACAGATAAAGGATTTACAATCCAAAATTCTACAGTTCATTTGGAACCCGAAAGGAAGGCGATGCTCAAATCTGATCTTATATAGACTTAAATCGCAAGGAGGTCTAGCACTACCTAACATCTGGTGGTATTACCAAGCAGCACAACTAGCCCAGATATCTATTGTCTATTCACGGGGCCCAAAACCTGACTGGGTTTCCATGGAGAGACAAGCCATCCCGCTTCACACAATAGACTTTGTCATATGGTCCCCCTGCTAAACTTAGACCTCCTATCTTGGCTCCTACACTTTCTCATTCAATATGCTTGTGCGACTAATTGAACAAACACTCCTCCCTAGTTTCAGCCCTGCGACCCTTAGCACATATGTTCCATAACCCTGCATTCCCTCTGGGAATGAATATACTAGCATTCATTTGGTGGCTTAACAAGGGATTACTTAGAATTGGAAATGTTTTCACTCACACAGGTCCCATTACCAATGTCTATTGTGTTAGTAAGCTGCAAATGCCCTCATCTGAAAAGTTTAGATTCACACAAATATCTCACTTCCTTCGCTTGCTCTGGCCTAATAGATCGGTCCCACCCAGGGCTACACCCTACGAGACTTGGTGTTCAGATGTCATGGATCAGAGGGGTGGGATCTCCATCATTTACGCCTCCTTGGCCTCTGCGTGCTCTAAACCATCTTATGCTCTCTCCTGGGAGGATGATCTTGAGATATCTTGGGACCAAGATAAATGGTTTTCGTGCTTCCAACGATCCTTTAAAGGTATTTTAAATATTTCTCTAATTGAAGCAAGCCTAAGGTATTTACACGATGGTACAGGGTTCCCTACCTCCTCGCCAAGTTCTATCCAGATGCTTCACCGCTGTGCTTCTGAAACTGTAACCATCTGGGATCAATGCTACACATTTGGTGGTCTTGCCCAAGAATACGAAGCTTGTGGAATAAAACTTTCCACTTGATTCGTAAAGTAACTTCTATACAGGTCCCCCAAACACCTGAGATAGCCCTTCTCAACCTTAAAATTCAGAAGATAGACAAATACACCCAGGCTTTGATTTTTTTCATCCTACTGGGGACCAAAATTACAATAGCGGCCTGTTGGAAAAAATCCTCGGTCCCGCTCGCAGCTGTCAAGAACAAAATCTCCTGGATCATGGCGCAAGAAAAAATAGTCAGCATTATCCAAGATAAAACCTGTACCTTCGAATGCATCTGGGAACCATGGGCTGCGTATTGTCATATCTCTCTCATCACGGGTGTCGTACCTCCCTGATAGATCACTCTGGATGACCCTGCTGTACCTGTCCTATTCCCTGCTCTTGTTTTCTCTCTTCTCTGATCTTCTCTCTTCTCTCCCTCTCCCTCGGCTCTTCTTTGCCTCCTGAGTTCACTAGTTTAATAATCCTCCCACCCTAGTTCTACGTTTAGGGGTATATCCCTGACCAAGTCATCAGTTTATTTTATTTTACCCCGGCCTCCCGAACTACTCCATGTTTTTTGTCCCTTTTTCCAAGGCCTTTGGGGACCGGTCATTAGAGGAGTGTGGTGGGTCGGGATACCTTCTGCCGCAGCTTGATCCCCTTGGGGGCGGCGGGGGGGTCACGGCTCTTCCTCACCTCCTAATCTTGTCAGAGGACTTGTGGACATTTATCCCTCATCCGACTCTATCTTTATTACCTGTTTGTTGTAACGCTTGGTCTGAGATTTGTCCATGACCTATTGGTGGGCGGCACGTCCCAATCCTGGCTATATAACGTAGCCCAAAACTACGTGTTTTTTTTTGTTCATTCCTCATGTTGTTACTTTGTTTATATTGTCATGATGGCTGAACCATGTACTCTTCGTTTGCACTTGCACTGCATGTTTCCTGTTCTCAAAGGGAAACTTAGATGTCATGTATTTCTGCTGTATTTCTAAAAACTTAATAAAAACATTGAAAGAAAGTCACACTGCAAAATCACACTGTAAATTGTGAGGATGGAGCCTTAAATTGGATGTGAACAGCCTCAGAAGAGACACAGAGACTAAACAAATCTCCCTACATAAGTTTTACATGTATATCTGCTGTATTTATCTTTCTACATTCTTTAGAAAGTGCAACTTGTGTTACAAATCATGTTTCCTCTTCCAGCAGTGAGAGGGGAGTCTGAGCTAACACTGTGTGAGAGCTTATTGAAGGAAAGGCACCCCCCCCTCCACATAGGCAGAGGGACAAAGATACTTGTAGAGCTGTACTGTGAATAGATCAGCTCTTTGCTTATCCATCTCTAAGCTCTCTTCCCAACACAAATTTCCAGCTGCTTTTATCTCTTGTTTCGGACAACTTGTCAGAATTTATCAAGCTGATAACAGAGGAATGGAGCAGCAGAAAGACACAGTACTTAGGGCTTTGGAAATAAAAAAGTAAACACTACAGGTCAGACTTTAAAGACAATGAGGCACCAAAGTTAAATTGATTTCTAAATATATAGCTCCAAGTTGTTTTCTAATGCAGCTACCGGTATTTGTAATCAATTGTAGGATAATTTGTGGATAACATTTGTAGCGTCCCTTTTCTAAATAATGCAACATGTGTCCACACTCACAAGAAACCAAAAAGGCAAACAACACACTCCTAACAGGAAGAATAAATTAATAAAATTTTATTTTAAAATTGTATTCTATAAAAACAGAATATTTAAGATAGAAATGGATTACATCTCACTAGTGAAGATTGTTTTATTGACTACCAATTACAATATCAAACTGCATTAATCAATCATCAAAAGCCATGAACAAAATGACGTGTCATAACATTGTGACCACAGAACCATATCCAACTATATCATTGGTTTAGTCCTCTAAGTAGGTCATGTGTCACCTACTGACCTCCCTTAACTGCAAGGAACCAAACGAATTGGAAGAACCAGTGAATTGCAGTATTCGGTTATATTAGGGTTCAATTGCTTGAGTTTATTTTACAGTTCTAGAACACCCAATTATAATCATTCATTCAGCAAAGAACATAGCTTTTGCCCACACAAGTCAGGTCACATTTACAGGCTCCCTTGAGATGCAATTCTGGCTGGAATCTATATTTTGATGCTTCACTTGGTTCATCAATAGGTTCTATTCAGCTTGAGAACAGAAATCTGTGGGTTACATGTTTTGCAGTTCCTTCTGGGGTATGGAATAGATCTCTGTGCATTTCAATATTTCATTTTATTTGAGTTAGTTTGAAGGTTGTTTACTTGCGGTGTAATATAAATGGAAATAATAGCATATTCTTTTTATATAATAAATTAATTTGAACATCATTTAGTCAATAGTTAACCCTTGCCTACTGCTAACTGACACAATCAATCTCTAGCATTTTTAAATGTATCTATACTTACATATATTGTATACTAAAAATATATAGTGTGTTTGGTGGTTGTGCAAAATCCCTTTTTGAATATAAAAATAATTTTATTTAAGCTTAATAAAGTATGGTAATTTTAGAAAAAATGTGTATTATTATATTATAGGTACTTGTCTAGTGCTATCAATTCAACCATGTAAGGACAGGAAGGATTCACCCTCTTAATGACCAGGCCCTTTTTACCAACAAATAGAGCTTTCTGTTGGTGGTATTTGATCACCTCTTCAGGTTTTATTTTTTAGCTATAAACAAAAAAAGAGCGACAATTTTGAAAAAAACCCAATTTTTTTTTTACTTTTTGCTATAAGAAAATATCCCTAAAAAAAATGTCTCCATCAGTTTAGGCCAATATGTATTCTTCTACATATTTTTGGTAAAAAAATCACAATAAGCGTATATTGATTGGTTTGCGCAAAAGTTATAGCGTGTACAAAATAGGTGATAGATTTATGCCATTTTTATTATAAATTTTGTTTTTTAATAGTAATGGCAGTGTTCAGCGATTTTTAGTGGGACTGCAATATTGCAGCGGACAGACAGAGCTAAAAATAGCCACTGATTACTGTATAAATATCACTGGCAGGAAAGGGGTTAACACTAGGGGGCGATCCTTAGGGTTAAGTGTTCCCTAGGGTGGTGTTTCTAACTGTGGGGGGAGTGTACTGACGGGGAGTGTATTGACAAATCACTAGGAACAACAGATCTCTCTCTACTCCCCTCACAGAACAGGGATCTGTCTGTTTACATTGACAGATTCCCGTTCTGGCTCTCTGCGAATTGATCACGGGTCGCCGGCGGACATCGCGGCCACACGCATTGGCTCCGGCGTTGTGCAGCGTTAAAGGGGCTTTCAGATTCCGATAAGCCCCTGACAACCACCTGCCAGGGGTGTCAGGAAGAGGCCCCTGTCCTCACCAACATGGGGACAATGTGCTTTGGGGTGGGGACACAGGGCATGTAACCTGGTATGGTTCAGGAGGGGGGCGCTCGCTTGCCCCCACCCCTTTTCCTGACCTGCCCGGCTGCGTGCTCAAATAAGGGTCTAGTATGGATTTTGGGGGGACCCCACGCCATTTTTTTGCCATGGGGCTCCCCTTAAATCCATACCAGACCGAAGGGCCTGGTATGGTCTTGGGGGGGAACCCCATGATGTTTTATTTTTTATTTTTTTTATTTGGCGTGGAGTTTCCCCTAAAGATTCATGCGAGACACAAAGTGCCTGGAATTGTCGGAATCAAAGTCTAATCCCCATTAGATGAAGCCGGATGGATGTTGGACTTCAAGTGGCAGGGCAAAGTCGGATCAACAGCCGTACGGCTAACGTTTTGTATCAGTGTGAACCCGGCCTTATTATCAAAGCTTAATTGAACAAGCTGAAGTTAATAGGTGATTGGTTACTATGCACAGCTGCACCAGATTGTGTGTGCACCATTTTTTCTTGAACCCCCCCTATATGTGTGTATTCTGTGCCCATGCACATGGGGGTAACTTTTGCGTGGAGCATGTCCATCAATGCCCAGGACCAGGTGGAGGCTGTAGTTATGTGAAAAATCTAACATTAAGGAAGTCCCTGACTTAGAGACAAGCCTTCACTGTGTGTAGTAATAAAGTGCAAAGTTCCACTGAAAAGTGACTTGTCAATACACATTGTAACTTGTATGTTGCATTAGGAGGGACGTGCTGAGCCTGTGCCCACTCCACCAATCCAGCGTATCCCTGTTACCTCACTCCCAGTAGCAGAACTTCTATTCCGTACCTCGTGACAGGCCATAGATCTCCATAACTCGGGCTCGAACCGGGGTGCCATTGGATACCGACCGCTAGGTAGGGAGCCGGAACATCAGCCCCCTTGCTACTGGAGTACCTGTTATTTTTACCAGGCACCATGCTTAATGACTGGTTGCTTGTGTCTTGAACTTGCGCTTGGTTACTTTTAGCAATGGCATTTCTCTTCCACAACTTGCCGAGTAAACACTTTTGTGATAGTGTTACTTCATACCCCTAAGTGCTTTTTAGACCCAAGTTCTTTGAATACACCAAAACCAACATGCACCCAGTTGAATAACTTCTGATCAGGCTCAGAATGGTTAATGTATTTTTACTGAAGAAATGCAGCATAACAGTTCAATATGAACAATGTCCTTGTCTGAAATGCATTGCAGATAACTATCACTTTGGGAGTGGTGTACAGAGAGATGAGTGGTAACCGTGAGATCTGATATGGAGTTCAGGGAGGTAGAACTCAAGGAATGACTAACCCTAAGGCCCCTTTCACACTGGGGCGGGCAGGAGCGGTGGAGGTATAGCAGCGCGATTTTCAGCGCTGCTATACCGTCGTTCTTACCGCGGTATGCGGTCGCTAGGGGGTGAATTTAACCCCCGCTAGCGGCCGAAAAAGGGTTAATACCGCCCGCAAACCGCGGCTATTGCCGCGGTTTGCGGGCAGTATTACCGTGGTGTCCCATTGATTTCAATGGGCAGCCGCGGTAAAGGAGCGGTGAACACACCGCTCCTTTACCGCTGTAAAGAAGCGGCTAGCAGTACTTTTGGAGCGGTCCTGCTAGCGCACCGCTTCAGTGTGAAAGCCTTCGGGCTTTCACATTGAAGGCTACAGGCAGGAATTTTTCATGCGGTATAATAGCGCTATTATTAGCGCTAAACCGCATGAAAAACGCCCCAGTGTGAAAGGGGCCTAATGACACATTGGTGTAGTACAATTTGGAATGTTTTATTTTTCCTTGTTTATATGCTGAGATTTAGCAAAAAATGTGTGTCTTTAACGAGAGGTGGAAATAGAAACCTCAAACACCTGGTGCAAGAAACCTGGTAGTTCCACCACTGTATAGAGGACTACAAATCCCAACAATACGGCAACAATGCAGATTACCACCAGCTATGGGGGTGTATATGGAGAGTCATGCATTGTATATAGAGAGATGACTGCACTGTACTGTGTTGTAAAGTGATCCATGTACTGTATACAGGGAGACCCATTCATTGTGCTGCATACAGAGAGACTCATGCGTTTTACTGTATACAGAGAGACCCATTCATTGTGCTGTATACAGAGAGACCCATGCATTGTGCTGTATACAGAGGGACCCATGCACCGTACTGTATACAGAGAGACCCATGCATTGTACTGTATACAGAGAGATCCCTTTTATGGGAAATAGGAAAAGGTGGATACTTTTGTCACCATCTATACCAGGCTCACCTCACTATACAGAGGTCTCAGGTCACATGACCTTTCTGGTCTAGGCATGCCTTATATCCCTGACAGTAAAGCAGAGAGATGAATGGAGGGTTCCCCCAGTACTGGTTTCTATATTGTGGTGTATTGGACTTGGTCTATAAATGGCTAGATTTGTCTGCTACATTGTGTGCAATGTCTACCATTTCCCTCTTACATTCTGTTGATGTCTTCTGTAGCTTTATTTCTGTATGTTCTCTGCAATCTTTGTATTTAGGCATCTTTTGCCCCTCGATCTGAAAACACAACGATTCCCATCATAGGATTCCCTGTGTATATGCAATTATAATAGTAAAACATGGTGTCCTATTCCAAGAAGCTTTGCAGCAAAAATAGACAAATATGCAGGAAGGACTAAAAAAGAAATAAATAAAAAAATGCAATAATATGCGATAATGTTGTGAAACAATGATAAAGTGCACTAATTCAAGAAGCCCACCAGCCATTTCAATCTGTGAAATCTGCTGAGACTCTTCCTCATCCTTATGCCACATACACACGATCGGAATTTACGACAACAAAACCATGGATTTTTTTCCGACAGATGTTGGCTCAAACTTGTCTTGCATACACACGGTCGCACAAATGTTGCTTGGAAATTTTGAACGTCAAGAACGCAGTGACGTACAACACTAAGACGAGCCGAAAAAAAATTAAGTACAATGATTCCGAGCATGCGTCTAATTGATTCCGTGCATGCGCAGCATTTTTGTGCATCGGAATTGGATACACACGATCGGAATTTCCGACAAGAGCTTTTGTTGTCGGAAAAATTGAGAACCAGCTCTCAAACATTTGTTGTCGCATATTCTGACAGCAAATGTCCGATGGAGCCTACACACGGTCTGAATATCCAATCAAAAGCTCACATCGAACATTTGTTGACAGAAATTCCAATCGTGTGTACGCGGCATAAGTATTAGGGGGCCTATAACCTACTGTTCAATAAACTGTTCAGCAATAGCGGTCTTTCTGACAGATTACCCTGTATGTCCTTGTAATAATTGAGTCCCCTACCATGAGAATCTGTTGCCTGCACACCTATTTCCATCCTTAATGCAGCACTCACCCCCCTGGATGCCAGATGAGGTAGTCTGCTCCAGAAATGCTGCTCCCTAACTGATATCCTCAAAATCACGCAATTGGGCATATTTATTGGTATATATAGACTCAGGACTAGCTTCTCTAACACTTTCCCATCAACCTTCTAACTGTTACCCAGTTATCTACCTCTGACCCCATCTCTTTTCACATTTCTCTGTCCTCTTATATACTGGCCCCAGCCAGCACCTAATGGGTGAGATACAAACTCCTCTTCAAGTTGTTAATGCCATGCTGGTACCTTAGTTTCCTCCCACATTTCAAAGACATAATGATTGGTTAACTGGCTCCTATCTAAATTGACATGTGTATGTATACATGTAAGACCTTAGATTGTAAACTCCTTGAGGACAGGGACTGATGGGAATTTACAATATATGTTAATTTCTTCGTAAGTTATCTGCAAGATATATTCACAATTTTCCAGCTCAATTTTTGCTATTTTTTTTTTACAAAGTTATTGTGCATTCCTTATATATTATTTATAGTTTGCATTGTGTTTATTTTACTGTCTTTCTCCTATATTAATGTAGTCACATGTAAACGTTCCATATTTTTGCTTCCCAGTTGTCTTTATTATCTATGGAACCATAAAAATCTTTCTGTTAAATTGAATATGTGCTTCAGGTTCATCTCCTAAGATACCGGCAATAATTCATTAACACTGAGTAAGTAATGTCACCCTTTTAACTAATGAAATGAATCCATAATAGAGCAATATTTTAGAAGACATGTAATGAGAAACAGGCCGATGTGAAATGTAATAAGGGCTCTGACTAGTTCATCAGAACTGATATTTTCATTTTAATGACTTAAATACTTGCATTGCCCGTTGGCAGGCACAATTTGTCGAAGACTTCACATGTAAGACACAAATTTACAGCTTAAATTGTCCTAATAGAACCTTGTACAAATGGCTAATGTCTTTTAAAGTCAAAGGTACAGCATTTGTTATATAAATAATCTGGTTGGCAAAATGACCAGTGGTCTGTTAGGTTTGTTTATAATTTTGTGTAAATATAAATGGTTCTACATCTGGTAATTGCTATTATTGTTGTGTCTTTTATTATATGTTCATATGTGCTAAATGTTCCACAATGCATTATAGAATTTATGACAGCTGTCCTTACTTAAGTCACATAATCGAACAAGAGCTAGGCCCAATTTTTGGGTATCTGTCTTTACTAGAGTTGAGTGGACACCTGGATGTTCGTGTTCGACGGGTTCAGCCGAACTTCGCAAAAAAGTTCGAGTTCGGGACCCGAACTTGACCCGAACTTGACCCCGAACCTGAACCCTATTGAAGTCAATGGGGACCCAAACTTTTGAGGACTAAAATGGTTCTAAAAAAGTAATGGAAAGGGCTAGAGGGCTGCAAATGTTGTTAAGAGCATGGCAAGTGCTCTGCAAACAAATGTGGATAGGGAAATAACTTAAAATAACATGAAATACATAAAAATAAAAAATAATAATCTTGACCTAGGAGGACGAGGTCCATATGGAGTAGGAGGTTGAGGTGGCGGTGGATGTGGCGGTGTAGGTGGAAGCGGCGGTGGAGGAGGACAAGGTAGCCAACACTGTTTTGTTTTGTTTTTTAAATTAGGGTACACCACAAAAGAGTGAGAAAGATCAAAAATACAACAATGGCTGGGTAAGGCCGGTATACATGTCTATTCTGCACAAGGTACGGACAAGTCCTGTGAGATCCATGCCTGGTTCATTTTAATGAACGTGAGCTTGTCCACATTGGCTCTGGACAGGCGGCTGCGCTTGTCTGTGATAACGCCCCCTGCCGTGCTAAATACACGTTCAGATGATACACTGGCTGCAGGGCAGGCCAGCACCTCCAAGGCGTAAAGGGCAAGCTCAGGCCATGTGCCCAATTTGGAGACCCAGAAGTTGAAGGGGTCAGACCCATCATTCAGTACGTGTAGGCGTGTGCACACATACTGCTCCACTATGTTAGTGAAATGCTGCCTTCTTCTAAGACGTTCCATATCAGCTGGTGGTGCTGGTTGTTGTGGCATGCAGACAAAGCTTTTCCACATTTCGGCCATGCTAACCCTGCCTTCTGAGGTGCTGGCGGTGCCCCGGCTGCGTTGGCGACCTCTTCCTCCTCCTCTGCCTTCGCCTTGTGCTTCCACTGTGCCCCCGCTGTCAGGTGGGAATGCCACCAGCAGCGCATCTTTCAGCCCTGCCTTCTGAGGTGCTGGCGGTGCCCCGGCTGCGTTGGCGACCTCTTCCTCCTCCTCTGCCTTCGCCTTGTGCTTCCACTGTGCCCCCGCTGTCAGGTGGGAATGCCACCAGCAGCGCATCTTTCAGCGTGCGCTTGTACTCGCGCATCTTACAATCACGCCCCAGTGAGGGAATTAAGGATGGTACATTGTCCTTGTAATGGGATCCAGCAGCGTGGCCACTCAGTAATCAGCACCAGTTAGAATGTGGGCAACTCGGCGGTCGTTGCGGAGACACTGCAGCATGTAATCGCTCTTGTGTGCCAGGCTGCCCAGAGGCAACTAAAAGCTGTCCTCTGTGGGAGGTGTATCGTCTGTGTCCTCTGTATCCCCCCAGCAACGCACCAGTGATGGCCATGAGCTGGTCTGGGTGTCACCATGCTGTGAACATGGTTCCTCCTCCTCCATCTCCTCCTCCTCATTCTCCACCTTGTCATTCTCCAGAACTGTGCCCTTGCAGGACAATTGTGTACCTGGCGTTTGTTGGTGCAGGAACCCACCCTCAGAGCCACTTGTGAATGACTGCCCTGAAAGCCTTGGAAATGATCCCTCTTCCTCCTCCTCCTGTGCCACATCCTCTTCCATCATCGCCCGAAGCATTTTTTCAAGGAGGCATAGAACTGGGATAGTAACGCTGAGAACGGCGTCATCAGCACTGGCCATGTTGGTGGAGTACTCGAAACAGTGCAACAAGGCACACAGGTCTCACATGGAGGCCCAGTTATTGTTGGAGAAGTGGTGCTGTTCAGCAGAGCGACTCACGCGTGCGTGCTGCAGCTTAAACTCCACTATCGCCTGCTGCTGCTCGCACAGTCTGGCCAGCATGTGCAAGGTGGAGTTCCACCTTGTGGGCACGTCACAT
Organism: Rana muscosa; assembly: GCA_029206835.1. NCBI lineage: Eukaryota > Metazoa > Chordata > Amphibia > Anura > Ranidae > Rana > Rana muscosa. The sequence goes on along the minus strand of CM055118.1, from coordinate 526,318,964 downwards.
ATGAGGTGGTCAGCGGGAAGGCCGAAGTTACGCTGCAGCGCTGACAGGGGAGCAGCAGCAGGGTGAGAACTCCGAAAGTGCGCACAGACTTTCTGCAGCAGCTCTGGCATATCGGGGTAATTTTTAAGGAACCTCTGGACCACCAAATTCAGCACATGCGCCAGGCAAGGGACGTGCGTCAAACCGGCTAGGCCCAGAGCTGCTACGAGATTTCGCCCATTATCGCACACCACCAGGCCGGGCTTGAGGCTCATCGGTCTGTTGTTCCATGTCCCTCCACAACTCCTGCGTGGTGTGGAGTTTTTCACCCAAACAGGAAAGTTTTAAAACTGCCTGCTGTCGTTTACCCCTGGCTGTGCTGAAGTTGGTGGTGAAGGTGTTACGTTGACCGGATGAGGAGGCGGTAGGGGACGAGGAAGCGGAGTAGGAGGAGTTAGCAACAGGAGGCAAACTGAAGCGCCCTGCAATCCACGGTGGTGGAAGGACATACGCCAAACTGCTATCCGCCTCAGGCCCAGCCGCCACTGCATTTTTTTTTAATTATTAGAATAAAAAAACAGTATCTAAAGTGTGTATCTCACATGTACAGATATGCAGGAAACACTGGAAAAATTTTTTTTTTGCCCTAAATGTGTTTTTTTTAAATACCAGAATAGAGTAACAGTATCTAAAGGGAGTACCTCACATGTACAGATACAGACTAGGCCGCAATTTAAGATTTTTCCCCTAAATGTGTTTTTTTTGAATAGCAGAATAGAGTAACAGTATTTAAAGGGTGTATCTCACAGGTACAGATATGCAGAAAACGCACCCAAAAACATTTTTTTTGCCCTAAATTTTTTTTTTTGGAATAGCAGAATAGGAGAACAGTATCTAAAGTGTGTATCTCACACATACAGATACGCAGAAACGTTGGCCAAAAAAAAAATTTGTCCTAATTTTTTTTTTTGAATAGCAGAATAAAACAGATATGCAGGAAACGCAGCAAAATATAATTTTTTTGCCCTAAATGGGTGTTTTTAGAATAGCAGAATAGACCAACAGTATCTAAAGGGTGTATCTCACAGTAACATATGCAGTGCTGGCGCACTGAGCTTGCATAAAATGCCCGCCGACGCCAACCTAACCAACAGACGGATTAAAGTTATCTTTTCTCTGGCACTGGGCTCAGGGCAGGGTAAAAATATTGTGCACTGCACCCACACAACAAAATCAAGGTAGATCGCTGAGTAATTTGATTTCTGAATCAGGACTCCTATCTAATTCTCTCCCTCAAAGCAGCAGCAGCAACCTTTCCCTACACTATCTAAAGCAGAGTGACATGCTGTGCTATGTGCCTCTAGCTTATATAGAGGCTGGGTCACATGCTGCACTGGCCAATCACAGCCATGCCATTAGTAGGCATGGCTGTGGCTGTGATGGCTTCTAAGGGCACACAAGTTAAACGAATGTTGATTGGCTGCCCTGCAGTGCAGCTTTTTAAAATGCCGAACACCGAACTCGAACCCGAACATACAGTAAATTGTTCGGGTTCGGGTACCAAAAACCCAAAAGTCCGATATGAACCCGAACTTTATAGTTCGGGTTCGCTCAACCCTAGTCTTTACTAAAAGCATACTGTATAGTCATAAACAAACTAGGCCTGATTTTTTTTGGCATGTGTTCTTACAGAAGTAATATAATCAATACAAAAACTAGGCCTGATTTCTTAGGTATCTGTCCATACCAAAGTCTTATGCCTCGTACAGACGACCGTTTTTCCCGGCAGGAAAACTGCCATGACAGTTTTTCGCCAGGAAAAACGGCCGTGTGTATGCTAAATTGCAGTTTTATTGTCAAGAAAACTGCCGCGAATCGTGGTGGGAAAATAGAGAACATGTCCTCTATTTTCCTGCTGCGATTCCCGGCAGTTTTGTGTTTTCTGAAGTTTTCAATGTGAAACACTGCGAGGCAGTGCCGATAGAGCCTACACATGGCTGAGATTCCCGACCAAAGCTCTCAATAGCAGTTTTCCTGTCGGGAAACCTGGCCGTGTGTAGGAGGAAAAAGCGACTGAGCAGGATCTCGGTATTCCCCCCCGGGATTCCCGGTGGACTTTTTACTGCCGGGAATCCCGGTCGTGTGTACTAGGCATTACAGTCATAAAAAAATTAGGCCTGATTTCTTGGGCATCCTTCTCGATCATAGTCATACAATCATACAAGAACTAGGTTGGATTTCTTGGATAGCTGTCCTTACCAAAATCATTCAGTCATATAGGAACTAGGCTGATTTTCTAGCCCTCTGTCCAAATTCTTGGATGGGAAAGGCAGAGATGCATTTACCTGTTTTTGAAACATACATGATTCTGTTGCCAATACTGACATTTATTGTGCAGAGGAGTGATAGAATACTAATGAATGGAACGCCTTATGCATTCCATTGAGTGACCCTTGTGGGTATAAAAATTAGCACTGAAAAACAACATTGTTAAATATTTTTTAGATCTCAGTATTTCCTAAAAAGCCAAAGCCTTTTCGGAGTTTATCTTGTCAAAGTATTTCTTACTCAATTACATGGGGTTGATTTACAACAGACTGGCAATTACACTAATTATTTTGCAAAGGAAGTTGCACTTTACATTGGAACTATCCCCAGAGCTTTGTGAATGAGGTCAAACTATGCTGACTTCCATCATCAAGTCTTGTTCAAGCAAAAATGCTGTTTTTGTTAAATTTTCATGGCACATGATTGGGTATTCGTCAGGGAGATTTCACCATGTTCGCTAAGCTTTGAGGAAAGTTCTCATGCAAAATGCAACTTCCCTTTTAAAATAAACAGCTTATTTGCCTTTACTAAGTTGACCCCAATGTCTCTTTAGATCCACAGTCACTCCCCGGCTTTGAAAGTCAAACTACAGGGAAAATACACTTTTCAACACCCCCAACCTGGAAAAAAAAGTTAGTAAACCACTACTCACCATTTTCACACTTCAGCACTACCCTCTAACCTGTGTTTGGTTCAAATGACTAATCATGTAAGGAAGAACCTGTTTTTCAAATTCCCATGCAAATGTTCGGCTGTTTGAACATTAGTGCACTTCGCTTCACCTCAAATCACTGATGTTTCAGGCCTTAACATTATTGAAACCATTGGATTAGCAAAATAGCTGGGTAACTTGAATTTTCAGAAGGAGGTCAGCAGAAGAAGATCAGCTTTAATCCAACCAGTATATATTGGAAACTATTAAAAAAAAAAAAAAAAAAAAAACATTGTATTTAATTTGTTTTTTCATGGATGTATATTGTCCAACCATAAATCAAATTAATTAATAGGGGAAGTCTGATGCACTGGGTCGTCTGTTGACTTGTTCAAGTACTAGGGTATCCAGACCTGGAACCTGCCGGTTCTACTTCCATTGACCTTGAAATCTTACTCCCTTTGCTAAAGCCGTACTGTTCCTGGGTTCCTCTCTTCTGCCTTTTCTTTCCTATAATCTAAAAACACTCTAATCTAAAAAAGAAAGACCCCACATAACGGAAGGTGTTCAGGCAATAGAACTTTTTTAAGAAAATCTTCACACTGCAGCTTTAAGAGAAATAGCTTTTTCTATTGCTTTTTAAATAAAATAATCAATTTTCCAGATTGCAGTGATTTCCTGTGTAAAATTCTAAAAGCTGTATAAAACTGTAAATTTCAGGGAAAATGGGTAAAATATTTTGAACAGAAAATAAAAAAATGCAGCGCCAAGATACTATGTGAAAACCCAGATATAAAAGTAAATCTGGGCTTGTGATAATTGAACTAACTATTCAATACAAAAGGAGGGAGTGACCCCAAAATATATATAAATACCAAGCAATTGTGAAAAATGCAAACTCATATATAAAAGTTCTATAAAGTAAAGTGGCTAACAGCCAAGTCCAATGAAATGCTCAGTAGATGAACTGAGAAAAATTGCAGTCAATCAAAAAACGGTATATCCATGGCGACTTCAAATTAGTGTAGAATATATGTATACATAAAACTGCAACACCCGGGGACGTGATTCCAACACCAGGAATGGGGAAAAAGCAATGGATACTCTTACCCCTATGTGTGGACACACACACCAGCGGTGGTGGGTCAATCAGGCAAAGGTGTAGATGTGAAATCCTCAGGAACCGTCCTCACCAATCGATAGATGCAGGGACACCGAATCTCCGGCCGGATCTTTCCACGGTGGTGATATGAAGCGCCAAGGATAATAGTGCATCAAGGATTGTGGTAATGACCATAGAAAAAAAGAGGGAAGCTCCACATAGTGCAGGATCAGATGATAATTAAAAAAGACTTTGTTTATTGAAACAAAAAGTCACAAAACACACATGGGTGTATGAAAAACGAAATATAAAAAAAAGGGAAACAGGCTTCCATGCAGAGGCTTGTACAAGCAAAGTTTAGAATCAAATAAAAAGCGTAGCTATAGGTAAGTCCATGTACCCGACATGTTTCGCATGAGAAATGCATCTACTGGGGCATGGCCCCAAAGTCTTTTTTAATTATCATCTGATCCTGCACTATGTGGAGCTTTCTCTTTTTTTCTATGGTCATTACCACAATCCTTGATGCACTATTATCCTTGGCGCTTCATATCACCACCGTGGAAAGATCCGGCCGGAGATTCGGTGTCCCTGCATCTATCGATTGGTGAGGATGGTTCCTGAGGATTTCACATCTACACCTTTGCCTGATTGACCCACCACCGCTGGTGTGTGTGTCCACACATAGGGGTAAGAGTATCCATTGCTTTTTCCCCATTCCTGGTGTTGGAATCACGTCCCCGGGTGTTGCAGTTTTATGTATACATATATTCTACACGAATTTGAAGTCGCCATGGATATACCGTTTTTTGATTGACTGCAATTGACTGCAATTTTTCTCAGTTCATCTACTGAGCATTTCATTGGACTTGGCTGTTAGCCACTTTACTTTATAGAACTTTTATATATGAGTTTGCATTTTTCACAATTGCTTGGTATTTATATATATTTTGGGGTCACTCCCTCCTTTTGTATTGAATAGTTATTTCAATTATCACAAGCCCAGATTTACTTTTATATCTGGGTTTTCACAGTATCTTGGCGCTGCATTTTTTTATTTTCTGTTAATTATTCTGCGATTTGTCTATTTGCTGATGCTAGCAGCCACTTATTCATTTGTTCACCCAGTAGCGCTACTTTGTTTATTTTATAAAATATTTTGAACAAAATAGGTGCAAACGGCATCAAAACCATATTTTCTAGTTTCCATACAATTGTTTTTTTTCTAACACAAATGTCGAAAAAATTGCTAGTATGTTATTGCTGTATGGATAGAGTGTCACTGTCTTTTTTTCTTTTGGGCAAGGCAAAACATTGGTCATCCTCTGTCACAACAGAAAACCGCTGCTATTAATTTACCTTATCAAATGCAATAGAAATTCCATAATATCCCTGATCCGAAATTCTATAGTGCCTCAAGTTGTTACTTCTCTTTTTGTAGTGTGTGCGTCAGACTCCGATTATTATTAATGACTAGGGACATATTGACAAACTACAAAGCAGCTTAATCAATACATGATACAATGGCAAAAGTCAAAATCCTTCTTCTTCTGTGGTATTGTTAAACTTCATAATTGATACCAAGGGACTTTATGCTTCTTGGACCGATAGAGATGAGTCTGTAATGGTTCCTCCCTTACAATTTACGTCCCAAGTGTAATAACCCTAGAACTTTTTAAATTAGCATTTTTATTTTGAGCAAAGTATGTCAACACTAGTCTGTTGACATATCTATTGGGAGCATGTGTTTTAGGCGTATAAGACAGAACTTGTAAGGATGAAAGATAACCTGGTATTAGCAGACGTTGGGATGTTTTGCTAGCCCCGGTAGGTGTTATGAATAGCACTATATACAGTATATATAAATATATATATATATATATATGTATATATATATATATATATATATACTGTGAGGGGGTTAGCTCGGCAGCGGGTGTGTGTGACCCCCGGGATGGGCTCCCCACACAAAAACAGGCCCAGCAGACGGAGGTTGTGGTTTTCAAAATCAAAAAGGTGCGGTTTATTTTCTATTTACAGTGACAAAAACACAGCAAAGCAAAAGAAACATAAACAAAATAAATCCTGGTCAATTTGACCTCTGACTAAACATACAGGTTTCCTAACTAACAACTGGGATCAGCCTAGTGCTGTCCTAGTCCCTAAGTCCCTGGTTTTAAATGTCCAAGCAAATAGCCACACAGGCTTTGTCTCACCGCACAAGGGTTCACTCTCTCCAGGAAGTCCACACAGGTCTGCTTCCAGGCATGAGCTAACATCTAATGAAGCTGGGAGTTCTTATAGAGGCCTAAATGAGCTGACAAGCTTCAGCTGGTCTCATCAACTCCCTGTCTGCACGACGCCCCACACTCTCCCTAGAGGTATGAGTCATCCATGAGCCCACTAGCCTTAGCTGGGCTTATACAACTCTCCACCTAGTTGTATAAGTCGGCGTAAAGCCTGAATCTGGGCGAAATATATCTACCCTCCTGGATGCAACCAGGTGACTTTACCTTCCTGCTGTCACATACCCCCCCCTCTTGTTTTAACCTCGGGGTTGGAACACCAGCAATCAGGCATTCATGTACTTGAGACAAAGCATCCACATTCCCCATTTGAACGCCAGGGCGATGCTTTACTGTGAAGTTGAATTCCTGGAGGGCCAGGAACCACCTATTCACTCTTCTATTTGTTTCCTTGTTTTGAGCCATCCACTTTAACGGAGCGTGATCCGTAACCATGTCAAAGTGCCTACCTAGCAGGTAGTACCGAAGGGAATCTAGAGCCCACTTCACCGCTAAACACTCCTTTTCAACGGTGGCGTAATTTACCTCATGGGACTTCAACTTCCTGCTGAGGTAAATGACTGGGTGCTCTTCCCCGTTCCAGACCTGGGACAATACTGCTCCTAACCCCACATCTGACGCATCACTTTGTACGACAAAGTCTTTAGAGAAGTCGGGTGAGTACAACACTGGCTGGCTACATAAGGCTTGTTTCAAGAATTGGAATGCTGCCTCAGCCTCGGGGGTCCATTTAATCATGACCGACCCTTTCCCCTTCGTCAGGTTGGTTAGGGGCACAGCCTTAGAAGCAAAGTGGGGAATGAATCGCCAATAATACCCAGCGATTCCCAGAAAGGCTCGTACCTGCTTCTTGCTGTTGGGACGTGGCCAACTCTGGATGGCCTCGACTTTGTTGAGTTGGGGTTTTATTACTCCCCTCCCAATGGTGTACCCAAGATATTTGGCCTCCTCCTGCCCAATGGTACACTTCTTGGGGTTAGCCGTAAACCCCGCTTCCCGAACAGAGTCCAGGACTGCTTGCACTTTTGGCAGATGTGAGGCCCAATCTGTGCTATGGACAATTACGTCATCCAGGTAAGCCGCAGCATACTTCCGATGGGGCCTCAGCATCTGGTCCATTTTCCGCTGGAATGTGGCCGGCGCATTCTGTAACCCGAACGGCATTCTTTTATATTGGAACGCCCCGTCTGGGGTTACAAATGCGGTTTTCTCTTTGGCCGACTTGGCCAGGGGGATTTGCCAATACCCTTTTGTGAGGTCAAGAGTCGTCATGTATCGGGCTGTTCCCAGCCGGTCGATCAACTCATCTATACGTGGCATGGGGTAGGTGTCAAATTTTGTAACTTTGTTCAACTGACGAAAATCGTTACAAAATCGCCAGCTCCCATCCGGTTTAGGCACCAACACAATGGGACTAGACCAATCACTTTGGGACTCCTCTATCACCCCTAAGTTCAGCATTTTCTGTACTTCCTCCCGTATTGCCTCCCGTCGGGCCTCTGGGATCCGATAGGGTTTTAACTTCACCCTTTCACCGGGCGGGGTAATAATGTCATGCTCTACCCCAGATGTTTGTCCCGGCAGCTCAGAGAATACCTCCTTGTTGCGAAGCACAAACTCCTTAACCTCCTGTTGTTGGGGTTGTGACAAGGTGGCTGCGATTCCAACCTCAGGAATCACGCAACCAGTTTGAGCTGGTGACCAAGTGTCTGCGACTAGGGACTCCCTATCCCTCCAGGCTTTCAACAGATTAACATGATAGATCTGTTCGGGCTTTCGCCTTCCTGGTTGTCTGACCTTGTAATTCACTTCGCTCACTTTTTCCATTATCTCGTAGGGGCCTTGCCATTTGGCAAGGAATTTACTTTCAACCGTAGGGACCAGTACCAGTATCCTATCCCCCGGGGAAAAGGTACAGGTCTTGGCTCCACGGTTGTACACTCTCTGCTGTGCTAACTGCGCTTGGGCCAAATGTTCCTTCATAACCCGGGACATAAAGGGTGTACCTTGGTCCGTAAGCAGTTCTTTACAAATACCCACCCGGCTAAACACAAGAGATAGCTCTTTGGCTATGGTTTTGGCCGAGGTATTTCGGAGAGGGATCGCTTCTGGATAACGGGTGGCATAGTCCATTATAACTAATATGTACTGGTGCCCCCTAGCGGACTTGATTATAGGACCTACCAAATCCATGGCGATCCTCTCAAACGGGACCTCAATGATGGGTAGAGGGACCAGCGGGCTACGGAAATGTGGCATCGGGGCCGACCTCTGACACACAGGGCAGGAGGAACAATAATTTTCTATGTCCTTCATCACCCCCGGCCAATAGAATCTCTGTAATACCCTCTCTCGGGTTTTCTCTGTCCCCAGATGACCTCCAAGAATGTGCCCATGGGCCAACTCCAACACCAACTTCCTGTACGGTTTGGGCACCACAAGCTGCTCAACGGTTTCTTCTGCCCTTTTTGCCACCCGATACAGTAGGTCCTTCTCTACGCTGAAGTATGGGTAAGTGCAGGTATTATCTGGGTTCACTAACTCGCCATCTATTTTCACTACGTTTTCCCGTGCCTTTATTAGGGCGGGGTCTTTCAACTGTTCTGTGGCAAAGTTTTCCCTGTGAACCTCAAGATCAGAAAACTCCACAGACGGTAGGTTTTCGTCTGAGGAGGTGGGCTCCTCTCCAGTTTCTTGAGTCTCCCCTGCCAATACTGACAAGGGAAATTCCGGAGAGTCCTCACCACTCTCAGGGGAGTTCTGGCTATCACATTCCTGGTACATAGGGGCACCAGTGGGGGGCTCAGGATCATCCCACAGTTCCCAGAACTTCGGAAAATCCCTTCCCACAATGGCGTCATGCGGTAACTGAGATACTAAGCCCACTGGATGAGAGAGGGTACCTTTGGGGGTCTCGAAACACACTGTAGTCACTGGATACTCTCGGGTGTCCCCATGCACACAAATAACAGCTACCTTGCTATTCCCAGAGACCTCTGTTTTAACTAACTCAGCCTTTATCAGGGTCACAAGGCTACCTGAATCCAGCAATACCACAACATTTCTACCATTAACACACATTTTGCATAAATGTTTCTCAGTTCCTCGAATGGCAGTGCATGCGACTGTCGCACACAGCGACTGACGTCTGCCCATCAGAAAGTCACACTGCATGGGTTCCTCCACAACCGGGCAATTTGCTGCAATATGTCCCGCTTGCCGGCAGCGGTAGCAAACGATCCTTCTTGCCGCCTCTTGAGCCGCTGATTTCCCAGGCTGTTCTCGCCAAACTTGGGGTAGAGCTCCCACCCTCTCACTCTCTCCACCCTTACCCCTTGGAATCATCTTATCCGCCCCTGGGGATGGTCTGGTCTTAGGGTGGAAAGTCCGAGTGTCTCTGGAAGAGACCGTCAGGTTCTCTGTAGCCAAGTATTTCTCCACACGATCCACAAGACCATCGGCCGTCTCTGGGTCTCCATGGCTTACCCACTTTTGGATGGCAGTAGGAAGAGCTCTCAAAAACCGATCCATTACAACACGTTCCACAATCTTTGGTGCGGACAAAGTCTCTGGCTGTAGCCACTTTCTGCTCAGGTGAATGAGATCATACATTTGAGACCTGGGGGGTTTTCCAAGCTGGAAAGTCCAGTTATGCACACGCTGAGCCCGGACAGCCAGGGTGACACCCAGCCTTGCCAATATTTCAGCTTTTAGCATCACATAGTCTTTTGCTTGGTTAGGCTCTAGGTCATAGTAAGCTTTCTGCGATTCACCAGTTAACAGAGGAGCCACTAGTCCAGCCCACTGCTCCTCAGGCCACTTTTCTCTTTCAGCGGTCCTTTCAAATGTGGTCAAAAATACCTCTGGATCATCCTCTCCAGTCATTTTTGTCAATAAACGACTCACCCCAAAGGACGCGGTATTAGTGGGACGGCTTTCCTCACTGGTCTGCGGACGTTGCTGCATTACTGCTTCCATCTGTTGTTGTAGTCTCTGCTCTTGCTTCTGCAACAGGTCTATGAAGCGGGCCTCAGATTGCTGCTGGGCTTGTTGCTGAGCCTCCAGACTCTGTTGCAAAGTTGCGTTTGTCTGCTGCTGGGCTGCAAGGCTCTGTTGATGAGCTTGCTGCTGGGCTGCGAAGTTCTGTTGTTGAGCTGCAAGGCTCTGTTGATGAGCTGCAAGGCTCTTTTGCAAACCTGCATTTGTCTGCTGTTGATTGGCATTTGCTAGAGCCAGCTGTTTCAGTATCTCCTCCATGCTGGCTTGAAAAAAACTGCCACTGGTTCTCCACCAACTGTGAGGGGGTTAGCTCGGCAGCGGGTGTGTGTGACCCCCGGGTAGTGATGAGCCGAACACCCCCGGGTTCGGTTCGCACCAGAACCCGCGAACGGACCGAAAGTTCGAACGAACATTAGAACCCTATTAAATACAATGGATGCGAACGTTCGAATTCTAAAGTGCTAATTATAACAACTATTATGCATGTTATTGTCCTAAAAAGGGTTTGGGAACCCGGGTTCTGCACCAGGGGACATGTATCAATGCAAAAAGAAGTTTTAAAAACGGTCGTTTTTCGGGAGCAGTCATTTTAATGATGCATAAAGTGAAAAAAAAAAAGTCAAATATTCCTTTAAATATCGTACCTGGGGGGTGTCTAAAGTATGCCTGTGAAGTGCCACGTGTTTCCCGTGTTTAGAACTGTCCCTGCACAAAATGACACTTCTAAAGGAAAAAAAAGCCATTTAAAACTGCTTGCGGCTTTAATGTAATGTCTGGTCCCGGTAATATGGATGAAATTCTTTAAGAAAAATGGCATAGCTACCCCATGACCCCCCCCCCCCCCTACCCCAGCCCATTACCAGCCCCTTTGGGTCTTGTATGGATATTAAGGGGAACCCCGCACATAAAATAAAAAAGGCCCTATATACTCTGAACAGCCCTATACAGGCGGTGCATACAAGACAGGGACTGTAGGTTTGTTCTTATGTAGAATCTGTTTGTAATTTTGAACAGGTACATTGTTGAAGTGTAGCTCCAGACCAAAAATCTATTTTTAAACTTTTTGGAAAACATAGGTAAGGGTTATCACCCCTGTAACATTTGTTTTGCTGTCTGTGCCCCTGTTCAGAACATTTCACCTCACTTTCCGTCCCAATGACAACTGTTTTTGAAATGTGGTGTTTTTCTTGAAACAAGGATTGCTGATAAAGCATCAGTACAGAGGAGACACCTTTCTCCCATATTTATTCTTACAGGAGAGAATTTTCCTTCCTAGTGGTAGATTTCCTCTCACTTCCTGTTGTCTTCTTGCGTTTGCAAGTAGGAGTCGTTTGTAAGTTGGATGTTTGAAAGTAGGGACCTGCCGTATATACTCTGCAGAAATAGGCCCCTTAGTTGTTGGTGTTGGCACAACACTGTAAGCACTCACAGTTACTCTTGGTTGGTGCTGGAACGCCCTGCTGTCAACTATTATATCAGGAATTTTAATTACATATAATTGTTGAACAGTGGTAGTAAAAATTGGGCCTTTGATGGTGGTGCTGGTGCCACAACACTGTAAGCCCTGACAGTTACTCTTGGTGGGTGCAGCAATGGGCCCTGCTGTGAATTATTAGATCAAGAATTGTAATTACATGCCCCTGTTGAACAGGGGCTGAAAAATTGGGCCTTAGGCACTGGTGGCACAACACTGCAACCCCTCACAGATACTGTACTTGGAGCACAGCAATGAGCCCTGTTGCAAAGTATTGCTTCAAAAATTGTAATTACACGCCCCTGTTAAACAGGGGCTGAAAAATTGGGCGTTAGGCACTGGTGGCGGCACCCATAAACAAAAATGATCTTCCAAGCTATCATCATCAATCGTATCATTGAGGACTCGGAGGAGGAGGATAGCCAGTCAACATAACAGCACAGGCACTCAGCATCAGCATCAGTCTTGAAGGGATGTGACATGTTAAAATCAATTAGTCTGTTATATCAGCATCAGGTGTGTGGTAGCTGGTGGTGATCCAAGACTGGTTCATCTTGATGAAAGTCAGTCGATCAACCGAGTCGGTGGACAGGCGCACCCTGTGATCCGTGACAAATCCTCCAGCAGCACTGAATGTGCGTTCCGAAAGAACGCTGGATGCAGGACAGGCCAGTAGCTCAATTGCATACTGTGCAAGCTCTGGCCAGTGATCCATCCTCAAGACCCAGTAAGCCAGAGGATTTTCGGTGGGGAAGGTGTCCAAGTCTGACCTTGCCCCTAGATATTCCTGCACCATGTTTATCAGACGCTGGCGATGGTTGCTGGAACCGATCATACTTTGGGGCTGCGGACTAAAGAATTGTCTGAACGCATCGGTCAGACGGCCACCTTCCCCACCGCTCCTTCTTTGACTGGCCGAAGCCTCAGCAACTCGTTGTCCAGGACCAGGAGTTTGTAACCTCCCAGTCTCTGGGAACGCGTTGCACAGACCTTTCTGCAAGGCCTCCCGGAGTTGTCTCATCCTCTGCTCCCTCTGCGACGGTAACATAAGGTCCGCAACCTTACCCTTGTACCGTGGATCAAGGAGAGTGGCTAGCCAGTAATGGTCCCTCTCCTTGATCCGAAGAATACGAGGATCCTTCCGCAGACTTTGCAGGATCAGGGAGGCCATGCAGCGTAGGTTTGCTGAGGCATTCGCTCCGGAGTCCTCTGGGTCACTAAGGACGACATGATCCGCAGCCACCTCCTCCCAGCCACGTACAAGTCCACTGGTTTCTTGGGACTGTAAATCATCCCTAAAAGACTGCTGCTGATGATGCTGAGTGCCAGCCTCCACCTCCATGCTGACACAATCCTCCTCCTCCTCCTCCTCTTCCTGTGCGATGGGTGGGACAGAAGGAACACTGTCTGGGTAAAGGGGGCCTTGAGAGGCAAGGAAGTCCTCCTCTTCCTGCCTCTATTCTGCCTCAAGTGCCCTGTCCATTATTCCACGCAGCGTGTGCTCCAACAGGTGGACAAGAGGTACAGTGTCACTGATGCATGCACTGTCACTGCTCACCATCCTCGTGGCCTCCTCAAATGGTGCCAGGACAGTGCATGCATCCCTGATCATGCCCCACTGGCGTGGAGAAAAAAAACCAAGCTCCCCTGACCCTGTCCTGGTGCCGTAGTCGCACAGGTACTCATTGATGGCCCTCTGCTGCGTGTGCAGCCGCTGCAGCATGGCCAACGTTGAGTTCCACCTGGTGGGCATGTCACATATAAGGCGGTTCTTGGGCAGGTTCAACTCCTTTTGCAGCTCAGCCAGGCGAGCACTGGCATTATAAGATCTGCGGAAATGCACACAGACTTTCCTGGCCTGCCTCAGGACATCCTGTAAGCCCGGGTACCTGCCCAAGAACCGCTGCACCACCAGGTTAAGGACGTGAGCCACACAGGGCACATGGGTCAGTTGTCCCTGTCGGAGGGCGGAGAGGAGGTTGGTGCCATTGTCGCAAACCACCATTCCTGGCTTAAGCTGGCGTGGCGTCAACCACCTCTCGGCCTGGCCCTGCAGAGCAGACAGGACCTCTGCCCCAGTGTGGCTTCTGTCCCCCAAACACACCAGCGCAAGCACGGCATGGCATCTTTTTGCCTGCGTACTTGCGTAGCCCCGTGAACGGCTACGGAGCACCGCTGGTTCATAGGACAAACCACAGGAAGAGGCCATGGAGGAAGAAGAAGAGGAGGGGGTGGAGGAGAGAGGTGTGTCACAACCAGTAGTAGCATTTTGGAGGCGTGGCGGTGGGACAACCTCCAACACTACTGCACCTTGTCCTGAATCCTTCCCAGCTGCCAAAAGAGTGACCCAATGGGCCGTGAAAGAAAGGTAACGTCCCTGTCCATGCCTGCTGGACCATGAGTCAGCGGTAATATGCACCTTACCGCTGACCGCCCTGTCCAGCGAGGCCAAGACATTGCCTTCCACATGCCGGTAGAGAGCCGGAATAGCCTTCCGTGAGAAAAAGTGGCGTTTGGGAACCTGCCACTGAGGAACCGCACATTGCACAAACTCACGGAAGGGGGCCGAGTCTACCAACTGAAAAGGCAGCAGTTGAAGCGCTAGCAATTTAGCCAAGCTAGCATTCAACCGCTGGGCATGTGGATGGCTGGGAGTGAACTTCTTTCGACGGTCCAGCAGCTGGGGCAGGGAAATTTGCCTGCTAGAATCGGACGTCGGTGTACTGCTAGCAGAGTGGGCGCAAGTACTTGGCTGTGACACACCTAATTCTACACCTTCATTCCTCTCAGTGCATGTTTCAGAGAGGACTGAAGTTATAGTGGGGTTGGAGATCCCAGCTGATGCGGTGCAAGGAGAGGTCCGCTTTGTTCTTTGGTGTGGGTCTTTGAGGTAGGCTTGCCAACGAGCTGCATGGCAGGTCAACATATGTCTGGTCAGGCATGTGGTACCCAAGCGGCTGATGTTTTGGCCACGCGATATACGCTAGAGACATATGTTGCAAACAGCAGCTGTGCGATCTGATGCACTAGCCTCAAAAAAGGCCCACACCAAAGAACTTTTTGAATGACGGGCAGAGGCAGCGCCCTGCACAGGCGGAGCTCTGCGGTGTGATTCCGTCGGTGTACTGCCCTTACGCTGGCCACCAAAGGGCATCCTGCCTCGTTGGAGATGTGCCTCCTCCTCATCCTCCTCCTCCTCCTCTCTCCTATTAGGCACCCACGTGGAGTCAGTGACCTCATCATCCCCTCCCTCCTCATCACTGGAGCCAATCTGGCAGTATGCTGCAGCTGCTGGAACATGACTGCCAGATTGGTGTCCTTCTTGAGCATCCCCTCTGTCTGCTCTCACGCTACTGCCTTCCTCTAGCTGGGTTTCATCATCAGACCCTTCGAAACGCTGGGCATCCTCCTGGAGCATGTACCCAACACTGTGCTGAAACAGTTCGGGGGACTCCTCAGGAGGAGGACATGGTGGGTCTAGGGAAGGAGTGACTGATGATTTGTCTGACATTGATACCAGGGAAGACGACGCTTTGGCAGCTGCTTTTCCAGTACCCTGAGCCTGGGTGAGAGAGGATGAGGAGGAGGAGGAGGGCTTGGTCATCCACTCTACCAAGTCTTCGGCATGATGTGGCTCAACATGTCCAGCTGCCGAAAAGAAGGACAAGCGTGTCCCATGGCCATGTGCTGATGACAATGCACCGCGTCCACGACCAGCACTGTTGCCCCCAGACACAGAGCCTGCTTGCCCTCTTTTATTGCCTCCTGACTGTCTGCCTCTCCTTGTTTGCCTTCCAGACATTCTAATAGATGGCCTGCAGGGAGATGGGAAAAAAGCAATAAGGGCTACCTTCAGGTGTCCTTCTCTGTCCCTTGAAACAAGGACTTTCACAGTGAAAGAAACTGACACTCTCCCTACCTACAGTTTTCTGTCCCTAGAATAAATGTTTTTTTTAAGCACAATATAGCACAAGGACAATTCACTCACTGTCCTTACAGGTCCCTGGAAACAAGGACTTGCAGAGTGAAAGAAAAAAAACACTCTCCCTACCTACAGTTTTCTGTCCCTAGAAAAAATGTTTTTTTTAATCACAATATAGCACAAGAACAATTCACTCACTGTCCTTACAGGTCCCTGGAAACAAGGACTTGCAGAGTGAAATAAACTGACACTCTCCCTACCTACAGTTTTCTGTCCCTAGAATAAATGTTTTTTTTAAGCACAATATAGCACAAGGAGAATTCACTCACTGTCCTTCCAGGTCCCTGGAAACAAGGACTTGCAGAGTGAAAGAAAAAAAACACTCTCCCTACCTACAGTTTTCTGTCCCTAGAAAAAATGTTTTTTTTAATCACAATATAGCACAAGGACAATTCACTCACTGTCCTTACAGGTCCCTGGAAACAAGGACTTGCAGAGTGAAATAAACTGACACTCTCCCTACCTACAGTTTTCTGTCCCTAGAATAAATGTTTTTTTTAAGCACAATATAGCACAAGGACAATTCACTCACTGTCCTTACAGGTCCCTGGAAACAAGGACTTGCAGAGTGAAAGAAAAAAAACACTCTCCCTACCTACAGTTTTCTGTCCCTAGAAAAAATGTTTTTTTTTAATCACAATATAGCACAAGGACAATTCACTCACTGTCCTTACAGGTCCCTGGAAACAAGGACTTGCAGAGTGAAAGAAAATAAACACTCTCCCTACCTACAGTTTTCTGTCCCTAGAATAAATGTTTTTTTTAAGCACAATATAGCACAAGGACAATTCACTCACTGTCCTTACAGGTCCCTGGAAACAAGGACTTGCAGAGTGAAATAAACTGACACTCTCCCTACCTACAGTTTTCTGTCCCTAGAATAAATGTTTTTTTTAAGCACAATATAGCACAAGGACAATTCACTCACTGTCCTTACAGGTCCCTGGAAACAAGGACTTGCAGAGTGAAATAAACTGACACTCTCCCTACCTACAGTTTTCTGTCCCTAGAATAAATGTTTTTTTTAAGCACAATATAGCACAAGGACAATTCACTCACTGTCCTTACAGGTCCCTGGAAACAAGGACTTGCAGAGTGAAAGAAAAAAAACACTCTCCCTACCTACAGTTTTCTGTCCCTAGAAAAAATGTTTTTTTTAATCACAATATAGCACAAGGACAATTCACTCACTGTCCTTACAGGTCCCTGGAAACAAGGACTTGAAGAGTGAAATAAACTGACACTCTCCCTACCTACAGTTTTCTGTCCCTAGAATAAATGTTTTTTTTAAGCACAATATAGCACAAGGAGAATTCACTCACTGTCCTTCCAGGTCCCTGGAAACAAGGACTTGCAGAGTGAAAGAAAAAAAACACTCTCCCTACCTACAGTTTTCTGTCCCTAGAAAAAATGTTTTTTTTTAATCACAATATAGCACAAGGACAATTCACTCACTGTCCTTACAGGTCCCTGGAAACAAGGACTTGCAGAGTGAAAGAAAATAAACACTCTCCCTACCTACAGTTTTCTGTCCCTAGAATAAATGTTTTTTTTAAGCACAATATAGCACAAGGACAATTCACTCACTGTCCTTACAGGTCCCTGGAAACAAGGACTTGCAGAGTGAAATAAACTGACACTCTCCCTACCTACAGTTTTCTGTCCCTAGAATTAATGTTTTTTTTAAGCACAATATAGCACAAGGAGAATTCACTCACTGTCCTTCCAGGTCCCTGGAAACAAGGACTTGCAGAGTGAAAGAAAAAAAACACTCTCCCTACCTACAGTTTTCTGTCCCTAGAAAAAATGTTTTTTTTAATCACAATATAGCACAAGGACAATTCACTCACTGTCCTTACAGGTCCCTGGAAACAAGGACTTGCAGAGTGAAATAAACTGACACTCTCCCTACCTACAGTTTTCTGTCCCTAGAATAAATGTTTTTTTTAAGCACAATATAGCACAAGGACAATTCACTCACTGTCCTTACAGGTCCCTGGAAACAAGGACTTGCAGAGTGAAATAAACTGACACTCTCCCTACCTACAGTTTTCTGTCCCTAGAATAAATGTTTTTTTTAAGCACAATATAGAACAAGGACAATTCACTCACTGTCCTTCCAGGTCCCTGGAAACAAGGACTTGCAGAGTGAAAGAAAAAAAACACTCTCCCTACCTACAGTTTTCTGTCCCTAGAAAAAATGTTTTTTTTAATCACAATATAGCACAAGGACAGTTCACTCACTGTCCTTACAGGTCCCTGGAAACAAGGACTTGCAGAGTGAAATAAACTGACACTCTCCCTACCTACAGTTTTCTGTCCCTAGAATAAATGTTTTTTTTAAGCACAATATAGCACAAGGACAATTCACTCACTGTCCTTACAGGTCCCTGGAAACAAGGACTTGCAGAGTGAAATAAACTGACACTCTCCCTACCTACAGTTTTCTGTCCCTAGAATAAATGTTTTTTTTAAGCACAATATAGCACAAGGACAATTCACTCACTGTCCTTACAGGTCCCTGGAAACAAGGACTTGCAGAGTGAAAGAAAAAAAACACTCTCCCTACCTACAGTTTTCTGTCCCTAGAAAAAATGTTTTTTTTAATCACAATATAGCACAAGGACAATTCACTCACTGTCCTTACAGGTCCCTGGAAACAAGGACTTGCAGAGTGAAATAAACTGACACTCTCCCTACCTACAGTTTTCTGTCCCTAGAATAAATGTTTTTTTTAAGCACAATATAGCACAAGGACAATTCACTCACTGTCCTTACAGGTCCCTGGAAACAAGGACTTGCAGAGTGAAAAAAAAAAAACACTCTCCCTACCTACAGTTTTCTGTCCCTAGAAAAAATGTTTTTTTTTAAGCACAATATAGCACAAGGACAATTCACTCACTGTCCTTCCAGGTCCCTGGAAACAAGGACTTGCAGAGTGAAAGAAAAAAAACACTCTCCCTACCTACAGTTTTCTGTCCCTAGAAAAAATGTTTTTTTTAATCACAATATAGCACAAGGACAATTCACTCACTGTCCTTACAGGTCCCTGGAAACAAGGACTTGCAGAGTGAAAGAAACTGACACTCTCCCTACCTACAGTTTTCTGTCCCTAGAATAAATGTTTTTTTAAGCACAATATAGCACAAGGACAATTCACTCACTGTCCTTCCAGGTCCCTGGAAACAAGGACTTGCAGAGTGAAAGAAACTGACACTGTCCCTACCTACAGTTTTCTGTCCCTAGAATAAATGTTTTTTTTAAGCACACTATAGCACAAGCACAAAACACACTGACACTCTCCCTACCTATCCTTCTCTTTCCCTAAACTAAAGGAATCCAGGTTAAGCAAGAAAGAAATAACAGTCACTGTCCCTGCCTATGCTGCTCTATCCCTGCTCCGGAACACACTACACTAGGCCGCCGTGCTGGCGGCCTTTTATAGTGTGGGGCGTGTACTAAACACCCTCAGCAATAATTGGCCACAGGCATCCTGCCTGTGGCCAATCATTGCTCTCCTCGCTGCCGGCGCTGTGATTGGCCAAGCATGCGGGGTCACAGTGCATGCTTGGCCAATCACAGCGCCTGGATGACACTGCGATGGCGTAGTGCATTGTGGGCCGTTCGCGTCACTCGAATTTGGCGCGAACGGCCCAAATCGTTCGATCTTCGTCGAACGATCGAACAGCCGATGTTCGAGTCGAACGTATGTTCGACTCGAACACGAAGCTCATCCCTACCCCCGGGATGGGCTCCCCACACAAAAACAGGCCCAGCAGACGGAGGTTGTGGTTTTCAAAATCAAAAAGGTGCGGTTTATTTTCTATTTACAGTGACAAAAACACAGCAAAGCAAAAGAAACATATACAAAATAAATCCTGGTCAATTTGACCTCTGACTAAACATACAGGTTTCCTAACTAACAACTGGGATCAGCCTAGTGCTGTCCTAGTCCCTAAGTCCCTGGTTTTAAATGTCCAAGCAAATAGCCACACAGGCTTTGTCTCACCGCACAAGGGTTCACTCTCTCCAGGAAGTCCACACAGGTCTGCTTCCAGGCATGAGCTAACATCTAATGAAGCTGGGAGTTCTTATAGAGGCCTAAATGAGCTGACAAGCTTCAGCTGGTCTCATCAACTCCCTGTCTGCACGACGCCCCACACTCTCCCTAGAGGTATGAGTCATCCATGAGCCCACTAGCCTTAGCTGGGCTTATACAACTCTCCACCTAGTTGTATAAGTCGGCGTAAAGCCTGAATCTGGGCGAAATATATCTACCCCCCTGGATGCAACCAGGTGACTTTACCTTCCTGCTGTCACAATATATATATATATATATACACACAGGTGAACAGGTGAAACTCGAAAAATTTGAATATCGTGCAAAAGTTCATTTATTTCACTAACGAGACTTAAAAGGTGAAACTAATATATGAGATAGACTCATTTCATGCAAAGCAAGATAGTTCAAGCTGTGATTTGTCATAATTGTGATGATTATGGCTTACAGCTCATGAAAACCCCAAATCCACTATCTCAGAAAATTAGAATATTGTGAAAAGGTGCAATATTCTAGGCTCAAAGTGTCCCACTCTAATCAGCTAATTAAGCCATAACACCTGCAAAGGGTTCCTGAGCCTTTAAATGGTCTCTCAGTCTGGTTCAGTAGGAATCACAATCATGGGAAAGACTGCTTACCTGACAGTTGTGCAGAAAACCATCATTGACACCCTCCATAAGGAGGGAAAGCCTCAAAAGGCAATTGCAAAAGACGTTGGATGTTCCCAAAGTGCTGTATCAAAGCACATTAATAGAAAGTTATGTGGCAGGGAAAAGTGTGGAAGAAAAAGGTGTACAAGCAGCGGGGATGACCGCAGCCTGGAGAGGATTGTCAGGAAAAGGCCATTCAAAAGTGTTGGTGACTTTCACAAGGAGTGGACTGAGGCTGGAGTCAGTACATCAAGAGCCACCACACACAGACGGATCCTGGACATGGGCTTCACATGTCGTATTCCTCTTGTCAAGCCACTCCTGAACAACGAAAAACAGACCTGGTCTGTTTTTCAGTGGTCCAAAGTCCTCTTTTCTGATGAGAGAAAATTTTGCATCTCATTTGGAAACCAAGGAGCCAGAGTATGGAGGAAGAATGGAGAGGCACACACTGCAAGATGCTTGAAGTCCAGTGTGAAGTTTCCACGGTCTGTGTTTATTTGGGGAGCCATGTCATCTGCTGGTGTTGGTACACTGTGCTTCATTAAGTCCAGGGTCAACGCAGCCGTCTACCAGGAGATTTTGGAGCACTTCATGCTTCTTTCCACAGATGAGCTCTATGAGGATGCTGACTTCATTTTCCAGCAGGACTTGGCACCTGCCCACACTGCCAAAAGCACCAAAACCTGGTTCAATGACCGTGGGATTACTGTGCTTGATTGGCCAGCAAACTCGCCTAACCTGAACCCCATAGAGAGGCTTTGCCAAGAGAAAGATGAGAGACATGAGACCGAACAATGCAGAAGAGCTGAAGGCCGCTATTGAAGCATCCTGGTCTTCAATAACACCTCAGCAGTGCCACAGTCTGATAGCTTCCATGCCACTCCACATTGAGGCAATAATTGCTGCAAAAGGGGCCCAAACCAAGTACTGAGCACATATGCATGCTTATACTTTTGAGAGGCCTGATATTGTACAATCCTTGTTTTATTGATTGCATGTAATATTCAAATTTTCTGAGATTGTGGATTTGGGGTTTTCATGAGCTGTAAACCATAATCATCACAATTATGACAAAATAACGGCTTGAACTATCTTGCTTTGCATGTAATGAGTCTATCTCGTATATTAGTTTCACCTTTTAAGTTGCATTAGTAAAATAAATGAACTTTTGCACGATATTCAAATTTTTCGAGTTTCAATTTCGCGCTTAGGTGTAAATGTGGCTGCTACCTACACTGGAAACTTCACTAGGTGAAGTAGAGTGCAATATAAATATAAAGAGGTAGGTGGTGCTGCCAAAAGACTAAGTAATATATTAACCAAATCAACCTTGAAAAAGTGCTAAAGTGCATGTGCAAGTGCAAATTGTTACCAAAACTGCAAATGATCCTATTGTGCCAAAAACGTCATCAATAAAATTAAATTTTTCCATCGGAAATCCGATGAAACTGTTTTCCATCAGTCTTGCCCACACACCATCAGTCTAAAAACCAACTGCACCAAAACTATGTGACGTACAACACGTAGGACGGCACTATAAAGGGGAAGTTCAATCTAATGGCGCCACCCTTTGGGCTGCTTTTGCTGATTTCGTGTTACGGCGTGTTAGTAAAAGTTTGGTGAGAGCCGATACACGCTTTTCAGTCTCCGTGCTTTTCAGTCCGTTACAGCATGACGAATGTGCTCTCTCCATTAGGAACGCTAGTTTTACCAGAACGAGCGCTCCCGTCTCATAATTCAGTCTGAGCATGCGTGGGTTTTTTAACCGATAGACTTGCCCATAGACGATCGGAATTTGCTATCGGTTTTTTAGCCATCGGAAAAATGTAAAACATGTTCTATTTTTGGACACCGATGGAAAAAAGACCGATGGGGCCCATACACGATCGGTTTGCCCGATGAAAAAAATCCATCGGACTGTTTTCATCGGAAAAACCTATCGTGTGTACACGGCTTAAGAGTTCTCACAGCATTACTCCATCAAGCTGATTGCTAAAGGCCCGTACACACGATTCGAAAATCGTACAAAAAATGCTGCTTTTGAAGCGATCGTAGTACAGAGCTTTCGAGAGCTGATCATGACAGTTCACTCGATATTATTCTATCGGACATGCACAGAATTTTTTTTTCGTACGATGCCATATCGTACGATTTTCATTCAGTCAGTACAGATGTCGTCCGAAAATGCAATACAAATGCATTACAACACATGACATCACTTCCGAATTTTTAATCTGTCGTGTGAGAATTTAGTAAACTCTTCAGATTCGATCTGAGATTAGCATGCAAAAAAAATGGACGATCATTCGTCCGATAATCTCATTGTGTGTATCGGGCATTAGTTAGACTAACATGACCCACGGGAGGACAAATAGACTAGATAAATGCCTGTGCCCCTAGTGGTCAAAGTGAGGAATTCCAGACACGTCTGCAAACTATATCACATCCAGATACTATCTTAAAAAACAATAAAAATGATATGCAAATAATACTTATAAAAAAAAGGGCAAAGGGGGTACCACATCCATATGAACTGTAATTTGAAAAAAGGCAGGACTTGTGGGCGGACTTTAAAGGTACCAGAAAAAGGAATTCTCAAAATTTGGAAAAATATAAATTTAATATACATCTAAATAATGAATACATTGAGGGAATTGTCATTTAATGTATGACTCCTACTCAGAGTATACTATCTGTGTTTTTTAACAATGTTATTCTGTATTCATTATTTAGATGTATATTAAATTTAAATTTTTCTAAATTTTGAGAATTCCTTTTTCTGGTACCTTTAAAGTCTGCCCACAAGTCCTGCCTTTTTTCAAAATGCAAATAATACTGTGTACCAAAATATTCATCCATAAACAAGATTATAAAGTCCTAATAAAAGAATATATGTGTATAAAAAGCAACACAAAATATATATGTAATGTCCTATAATAATCCAAAGTGACTTATGCAATCAATGTCCATAAACGTGACTCTCCAAAGTGACTGGTGCCGAATTCCACAGTGTCTATATACGACGGATTGGTCACAACTTCTGTGCAGAAAGTGATCAACACTCGTGCTCCCCTCCCGGTTCCACACTCACCAGATAGCTGCACCCCTACAGGGGTAAAACACATGTAGTCAGATCAGCCTTTGTTCTAGGTATCCAATGCATGGACCCCTTCCACTGTGTGTTATATCATGGTATTTCAGCATGTGGATGGATGGAAATGAAGGACACTCATAGTGTAAATCCGATAAAAAAGTTTTATTTATTTATAAAAAAAGGCACTCACTAGTGCCAAAAGCATGAACAGCGTAAATTCAACAGATCTGAGATGGCGTGCGTTCCACAGATCAGATACAGGAAACCGGAGGTACCGGAAGTGACATTTCAAGTTCCACCTTACGCGTTTCTTCATCAGACATCGTCAGAAGCTTTTATACTGTGGGCACTGGTAGGTGGCACTGTGGGCACTGGTAGGTGGCTCTGGATAGGTCCCTCTGACAGAAGCTGGTGATCGAGGGAAAAAAATACAGATTACAGATCTGTTAACATCACTTGATCAGCTGTCATTGGCTGACAGCTGATCACGTGGTAAGGGGCCAGAATTGGCCCCTTACTTTAATCTGTCCGAGTCTCATAGGCTCGTTAATCACAGAGCACGCCGCGCGCGACCTGCAGGGACACGCAGACAGCTCATGCATGGGAAGACATCCATGGACGCCCTCCTGGCAATTAGGCCCCTTTCACACTGACACGTTTTTCAGGCGGTTTAGCGCTAATAATAGCGCTGCCATACCGCCTGAAAAAATCGTGCCCTGCAGTCTTCAGTGTGAGAGCCCAAAGGCTTTCACACTAAAGCGGTGCGCTAGCAGGACCGCTCCAAAAGTCCTGCTAGCTGCATCTTTACAGCGGTGAAGGAGTGTTCACCGCTCCTTTACCCCTGCTGCCCACTGAAAGCAATGGGAGACCGCGGTAATACCGCCCGCAATGCGCCTCTGCAGAGGCACATTGCGGGCGGTATTAACCCCTTTTTCGGCCGCTAGCGGGGGTTAAATTCACCCCGCTAGCGGCCGCATACCGCGGTAAAAACAAAGGTATAGCGGCGCTAAAAATAGCGCCGCTATACCCACAGCGCACCTCCCGCCCAGTGTGAAAGGGGCCTTAAGGCCCATGCTGTAGCCGCCTTTCGGCTATAGCGTGGGTGGCAAGTAGTTAATATCAGAACAAAACTTTAAGCAATAAAAGCACTGGTTATGGGTAATTTATATGATTTATGTATCCATTAAATATTCACTTCTAGATTTTTGTTGCTAGATCTTGGTATTGCATGCCTTATTTCAATTTGTTTAGTAGAAAAAAAAAGTTTTGTTAAAGAAAAACAGACATCTACATGGAGCTTGACAGGATTCTCTAGCATTATCCATGTTATTTTATGTGAAATACTGGGAGAAATTTATGGGCATCATTATGCATTTGGCCCCTATTTTGCGGCTATTAAAGCTCTTATTTTTCTATGGCTTTCCACAAGTGTGGAGTGTGTTTCTTGGTTACTATGCCCAATCAAATACTGGACAAAAGACCTAGCTCGCAATCACTGTTCTGTTTCTTCCTAAAGGTGTTAATTAGGGTTTGTGCAAGGGATCTGCACAGGCCACTTATGCTACTCAACACTCATTGAATCTTGTTGTAATATACCCAGTATTGTGCACAGAGGCAAAGTCATTCTATAAAAGAAAAGGGTCCTCCCAGGACTATAGCTAAAATTTTGGAAATGTCAAAAAAAAAATTGCATGCTGTAGCACCTGAATGTGATAATTTGGAGGGTTATCTATATACTTTTGACCATATAGGTAGATGTGATGGTCAAGAGTCAACAATCATTTGGCCATTTAGTGTAGCAAATAGAGTTAAGGGTAAGGTTCTACCATGGGCTTGAGGTTAATCCTGAGGGCTATAAATTAGTGGTGCCAGTAAAGTGTAGAGATCTGCCCTGGAGAATTTTTATAATTATAATTTCTATAATTATATATTTTATAATAGTCTACAGCTGGTGGTGTGCTGCTGGCAGATGTGCTGCAAGGACCTGGGACACCCTGCGCTATTCCATCATCCCTGTCAGTGGAGGCTGCTGAGAGGTCATGAGTAGGGATGAGGCAAACACCCCCCAGACCTAAAGTTTGCGCGAACTTTAGAACCCTATTAAATACAATGGACTCGAACGTTCAAAATTGTCATTTCTGAAGGAAAAAAATTTAAAAGCACTCGCGGCTATAATGAAGTGTCAGCTCCCGGCAATACAGAGAAAATTAATTGATAAAAAAAAAATGCGTGGGGGTCCCTCCAAATATCCATACCAGACCCTTCAGGTCTGGTATGGATTTTAAGGGGAACTCCATGCCAAATAAAAAAAAAATGGCGTGGAGTTCCCCCCAAAAATCCATACCAGACCCTTTATCCTTTATCCGAGCATGCAACCTGGCAGGCCGCAGGAAAAGAGGGGGGACAAGAGAGCGCCCCCCCTCCTGAACGTAATAGGTCACATGCCCTCAACATGGGGAGCATGCTTTGGGGTGGTTGTGGGGGTCTGCAGGCGGGGGGGCTTATCGGAATCTGGAAGAACCCTTTAACAAAGGGGACCCCCAGATCCTAGCCCCCCCTATGTGAATTGGTAAGGGGTACATTGTACCCCTACCATTTTACAAAGAAAGTGTAAAAAAATTTAAAAAAACACACAGACACAGTTGGGAAAGTCCTTTATTAAAAATAAAAAAATAAAAAATAAAAAACCCATTCCAGCGATGTAATCCAGTGTCCCGCGGTGATCCGATGTCCAGCGCTGCAGTGTCCACTCCACACGAAACGTCATTAGCTGAGCGGACCTGATGGGGAACTTCCTCCGCAATGTAATAAATGAATAGACCCCGCCCATTCTCACGTTCCCCATCAGGTCCACTCGGCCAATGACATAGGGGGCGGGGTCACCTTCACTGGGTGTAAGGCTGAGCGGACCTGATGGGGAACGTGAAAAGGGGCGGGTCTATTCATTTATTACACTGCGGAGGAAGTTCCCCATCAGGTCAGCTCAGCCAATGACGTAGGCGGGGTCTGAGGTACAAGGGGGCGGGTCACCCCTCAGATCATAGGGGTAAGCCCCGGCTTTCCCCGCTTGCTGGGGAATAGCCAATGACGTAGGCGGGATCCAGACATGATCGGGGGGTTGCTTATTAACAAAATGTAAAAAAGTGATGTTTGGTGCACTTTAACTTAAGTACACACTACACAGACACAGTCCACTGATACACTATAATATACTGCAGTAAAACTGCACTGACACACTGCAATATACTGCATCAAACATCCAGTAATGCACAGAAATAATATGTGTTAAACTTGTAGTAACGCACGGAAATATACTGTGTTAAATGTGCACAAGCGCACAGAAATATACTGCATTAAACGGCACGTAACGCACTGAAATATACAACGTTAAACTTGCAGTGACGCACTGAAATATACTGCATTAAATGGCATGTAATGCACTGAAATATATGGCAGTAAACTTGCAGTAACGCACTGCAATATACTGCGTTAAGCGGGCACTAACACAAAAAAATATACTGCGTTAAACGGCATGTAACACACTAAAATATACGCTGTTAAACTTGCAATAATGCACTGAAATTGACTGCGTTAAGCAGACGGTAATGCACTGAACTATACGGCGTTAAACTTGCAGTAATGCACGGAAATAAACTGCGTTAAACGGCACGTACTGCACTGAAATATACTGTGTTAAACGGGCACTACCCTCAGGCTGATTGAACTATCCCTAGATTCACACTAATGTAAAGATGAATGGTGGTCACTACACTCACACTGACTGGATTATTCCTAGATCCACACTAATGTAAAGATGAATGGTGGTCACACTACACTCACACTAACTGAACTAACCCTAGATTCACACTAATATAAGGATGAATGGTGGTCACACTACACTCACACTGACTGAACTATCTCTAGATTCACACTAAACTGATATGCTACACTACCAATAGAATCAGAATAGAACACTATAGCATACTAACTGTCTAGTAGCACTGAACAGAGCCCTCTTCTATCTCTCTTCACGCCAATATCACACTAAAAATGGCTGCTATTGAAAGAATACGTTTATAGTGTGGGGCAGGACTAAGAGCAATGAGCCATGATTGGGTAGAGTCATCATGACAGCGTTCAATAATGGCTCTAATAGTGCTCTGTGCCCTGATTGGGCAAAGCTTTCATTGCTTCAGCCAATCAGGGCTTTCAATGCACTGTGCGATGGTGCAGTGCATTGTAGTCATTCGACGGGCCGAACAAACGGTTGTGCGAACAACCAATGTTTGTCCCGAACTCATGCTCGGCCTGAACCGTTCGCCAATCCCTATCAATCAAACACTATTTTGTTCAATCAAAAGGTCACATGGAGCAATTTACAGAAGATTGTAATGCCAGAACAAATACAAGCAAAGTGGCAAAAAATTGCTAACCTTTTCTGGCAGTGAACCAACTTCCCAATTTGCATTGGAGCGATTGATGAAAAGCAAATTTGGATTGCCATGCCACCATGTAGTGAAACCAAGCCAATTGCAAAAAATATTTCTCTGTAGTTAATGCTGGCTTCCACAAGATAAACCATGGTCTACCACAAATGAAATTAGCCAGTGTATTTATTCATCTTTGTGAGAGATGAGGCATTCATAATTGGTGAGAATCAAATGTGCTCCTATTTTCAGAGGGGTGTGATTCAGGAGAAACACATTTTAAACTACAGACTATGCCATGCCCAGACTATGCCATGTCCACATGATGGTGGAATGCTCCTTTGGCATCCTTTCCAATAAGTGGAGAATAATGCAGATGAATGTAAAACATGCAATCAAGGTTGTGAAAGCAATCTAAGTGCTTTACAGTTACGTGTGTGACAGAGATGGCTACAAGTTTGAAGATGGCTTTCGCCACAGCATGGAGCGGGTGAACATTGACTGGAGGTCCAACATGTGAGCTAGAAGTCAAGTGGCTGAATACTTATTTTCCTCAATGAGCCAGTTACCTGGCAGGACAGATGAGCTTAGTTTTTACCAAACAACAACTTTATTGTGCACATCATTTCATCTTCATGTCTAGATAATGTAGCATGTGTTGCTCTGAAGCGTATTTTCACTTTTGCAGTCAAATTTGAGAAAACTTCATTATATGCTTGTTATGTTTCCATTTACACAACATACAAAGCATTTTTTAATATTTCTTTTGATGTTTCTCAGGAGAAGGTGTGATGGCTGACAGCAAGGATTTTTTGAACAATGTAAGTCTGTCCTAAATCTGTCTTCATTAACATACAATGAAAGAAGCCTACCTACCTTCTAAACCTTTAACCCTTTGTTAGGACAGACAGGGGGCCAATATGCGACCCTGAAGTCTATGAAAATAGCACTCAATTAAAGCCAAATATGACTTCAACTCTCAGAAACTGGGTGTACATGAAAATGGAAAGTGCACCATTGCCGGCGAACATGCCTGTCAGATTGCATATGCTGGAATAGTCAGTTGGGGCTCGAAACTGCAAAATCCAAAGTCCTCACAGAAGGCTTGGGGCGGATCCAGGGGGAGCGGGGCAACAGGGCAATTGCCACCCCCGAGAAATCTGTTGCGGGCTAGGCGGGTGAGTTCCGCGGGTGGCTCAGAGAATGGGCGGCTCCGCAGGCGGATGAGAGAGAGGGTGGCTCCGCAAGCGGATCCGCGGGAGGACCGGGTGGCTCAGTTTGTGGGCAGGCGGGTGAGAGAGCGGATTGGCCGGGCTGCCGGGTGGCTCTGTGTGACAGTGGGTGAGTCGTGAGAGAGCAGGCTAGGTGTGTGTGTGTGGGCGGCTGGCCAATCAGCAAGCCGAGGGGCAGGGGAGCAGAGAGATTACATCATCTCTCACCGCCCACATCCCAGCAGGAACTTCCACCCTCATTGTGCAGGCAGCGTGGGCATCAGAGAGATTACATTATCTCTCTGCTGCCTGACTCTGGGACAAAGAAGCAAGAGACAAGAAAAACACCACCTTACCGGGCAAGTGACAATCCGCAAGGTGTGGCAGGTGATGTGGCAAGTGACAATCTGCATCTGGTGGCAGGTGACGCGGCAAGTGAAAATCCGCATCTGGAGGCAGGTGACGTGGCAAGTGACAATCCGCAACATGTGGCAGGTGACAATCTGCATCTGGTGGCAGGCAAGTGACAATCTGCAATGTGTGGCAGGTACCGTGGCAAGTGTCAATCCGCAACTGGTGGCAGGTGACGTGGCAAGTGACAATCCGCAAGGTGTGGCAGGTGATGTGGCAATCCGCATCTGGTGGCAAGTGACAAACCACATCTGGTGGCAGGTGACATGGCAAGTGACAATCCGCAACATGTGGCAGGTGACAATCTGCATCTGGTGGCAGGCAAGTGACAATCCGCAAGGTGTGGCAGGTGACGTGGCAAGTGACAATCCACAACATGTGGCAGGTGACAATCTGCATCTGGTGGCAAGCAAGTGACAATCCGCAATGTGTGGCAGGTGACGTGGCAAGTGACAATCTGCGTCTGGTGGCAGGTGACGTGGCAAGTGACAATTCACAAGGTGTGGCAGGTGACGTGGCAAGTGACAATCCGCATCTGGTGGTAGGTGATGTGGCAAGTGACAATCCGCAACATGTGGCAGGTGACAGTCTGCATCTGGTGGCAGGCAAGTGACAATCCGCAATGTGTGGCAGGTGATGCGGCAAGTGACAATCCGCATCTGGTGGCAGGTGACGTGGCAAGTGACAATCCGCAAGGTGTGTCAGGTGACGTGGCAAGTGACAATTTACAACTGGTGGCAGGTGACATAGAAAGTGACAATCCGCAACATGTGGCAGGTGACAATCTGCATCTGGTGGCAGGCAAGTGACAATCCGCAAGGTGTGGCAGGTGACGTGGCAAGTGACAATCCGCAACATGTGGCAGGTGACAATCTGCATCTGGTGGCAGGCAAGTGACAATACGCAATGTGTGGCAGGCGACGGTGGCAAATGACACGCTCGGGGCTCCCACTGATTTCGCATTATGGTGAGTTGAACCATTTCATTTTATATTACAATGTAATAATATAAATAATGCGCTTCAATCATCCTGACACCATAACAACCATGGTGTCAGGATGATTGAAGCGCCAACACAAGCCATTTCCCCGATAAATTGCCCGCAAAAAAAAGTATTTTCTGGCAGTGCCCCTCCCGAGACAAGACTCTTGATCCGCCCCTGGACCCGGGTCATGCCATAGGGGACATGTATCAATTGATTTTTTTTTAAAACGACCATTTTTACAATAAAAATTAAAAATTCCCTTGTGGTTGTTGGGGTCTGCGTCGGGGGGCTTATCGGAATCTGGAAGCCCCCTTTAACAAGGGGGCCCCCAGATCCCACCCCCCATGTGAATGGGTATCGGGTACATTGTACCGCTACCCATTCACCAGAAAAGTAGTGTAATGTGTCAAAAGACAATAGCCCGTTTTTGTGAAGTCAGTTATTAAAAATGTCTTCTTCTTCCTCTGCTTCTTCCTCCTTCTTCCTCCGGTCTTCAGCCCAGGGGTGTCAGGAAGAGGCTCTTGGGGCAAGGTGCTTTGGGGGGGACCCAAAAGCATCCTCCCTATGCTGAGGAGGGCATGTGGCCTGGATTGATCAGGGGGGTGCTCACTTGTGCCCCCCCTTTTCCTGACCTCCAGGCTGCATGCTCAGATAAGGGTCAGGTATGGATTTTGGGGGGGACCCCACGTCAACTTTTCTAAAAATGTTGCTGTACGCTGTTTTTTTCCTTGATTTCTGAATAGCCGGATTTTTTGGGGAGTATGTAGCACTACACCCGTAGGAGCTGCTGTTTATTTGTTTTGGGTCTACGTCCTGCCTATCAACCCCTGGAAGTGGCTCAAACCCTCCCTTAGCACAACTGATATGAATAAGGATTGTGAGACCTATTGAGTATTAGGAGACACAATCCTGCATACATCACACGATAAAATGTAAATATTATTACCTTTGCTGGTCACTAGTCCTTCCGAGTGACAAAGATACTTCACACAGATTATTTACTTAACCAAAGGAATCTTTACTAAGTGTAAAATAAAAAGGTCAAGAAACACATTAATACACACAGTTGACTCTGCATGCGCATTACAGAGTCAACAAATCAAAGTAAGATTGGTATCACTGATGTTAAATGAGAACAAAAGAAACAACAGCTATGTATATTTATATATATCTGCACAGCTAACTGATTGCTCGCGAGCTCCCCCTATCTTGCAATACCTTGCACGTGTTAAGTCACCATACCAAACAGGCAAGGCCTATCTGACTCCCGCTCAAAGTTCCTTCCTCAAATAGAGTCTTCGCTAGCCACCGTTGGTGCACAAGTTAATTTGTAATCCACAGGGTTTTAACAAGATATTGTAGTCATCCACAATATTCCTAAGTACTCGTGTGCCTGCCACCCACTAATGGTGAATGCGCCAATCTCTAATCACACAGTCTCCCGTAAAATATACTAGGCCGCAATCTGTGACGCGATAGGTGGAGTGTGGCTGGAACTAACTAAGTCACTTTCCTCTAAGGTAACAGTCAATTCTGGGCAGGTGCCCTTCTCACCAAACAGGCCCGGCTTCTGGATATTCTTCTCTGGCTTGTCCCGGTTCCACGATCTCCACGCTTCTGCTGCAGTCTCTGGCCTCCCTCACTCACAGTGCAAGGTGATGGTGATGGACGACTCCGGTCTCTCCTAGGCAACAACAGGACACTGTGGAAGGTCCTCTACTGGAAAATCACCCGGGCCCTGGCATACTTTAGGCCCAGGCTTCTGGCCTAATACTCCAGAAGCAGGCCTCAGTGCCAGCTTCCTGCTTGGTTGAGAGCGGAGTCCAGAGAGAGAGAAGATGGCCCTTCCCCTCTTTTAAATAGCCTGTTCAGAAGGCTTTGCAGTGTTGCAGTGCACCCTGGTAACACAGCTGCACCGTGGGTAGTGTAGTCTGTCTACTACTAAAAGTAACAGAGTCATTTTCTCCTTGCTGCTGTATGTTCCAGGGTGCATTAAACTATATACATATGCAATAATTACATTGTAGCACTTACACCACCTTAGCTGGGTTCCTTCTTTTAAATGTCAAATGGTAGTCTTTATCTACATTGCATATGGAACCCCGCTACAAGTACAATGGACGTTTTCAGGAGGTGATATCATCAGTGTGAGTTGAAACCATGGCTTGAACCTTTTTAAGGTAGCAGGGCATACCACTACGCTACAGAGCTGAGCACAATCATATATAGAAAATA
Organism: Rana muscosa; assembly: GCA_029206835.1. NCBI lineage: Eukaryota > Metazoa > Chordata > Amphibia > Anura > Ranidae > Rana > Rana muscosa. The sequence continues at coordinate 526,286,066 of CM055118.1, read as the reverse complement.
CAATTATTAATGTTTGATTATTTTTATTCTATACAATAATGTTTTGCATTTGAGGCATTATTATTATGGTACCGACCATGCTTATGTGGCATTGGCTATTAGGCATTCGCCTATTTTCAGTATATGCTGCTGATTAAGATGTAAGCTTTGCGGTTTTTATTTTTACAGTATATAGCTGGTTGCAAAGCAAGGGGCTAAGCAAGGGGCCGGATAGCCGGCCATCGTGTCCTTAACAAGTCCTCAGCTGTCAGCAGGGTGAATGTAAAAAAACAAAAATTTGCCCAAGAAAAAAAACGCGGGTATGGATTATAAGAGGAACTCCACAGCAAAATGTAAAAAAAAATGTTAAAGGGGGCTTCCAGATTCTGATAACCTCCCAGCCTGCAGACCCCAACAACCACCAGCCAGGGTTGTTGGGAAGAGTCCCTTGTCCCCATCAACATGGGGATAAGGTGCTTTGGGGGGACCCCAAAGCATCCTCCCCATGTTGAGGGCATGTGGTCTGGTACGGTTCAGGAGGGGGGGAATTCGCTCGTACCCCCTTATCCTGACCTCCAGGCTTGCATAAGGGTCTGGTATAGATTTAAAAAGAAACTCCACACCAAAATGTAAAAAAAAATTGGCGTGGGGTCCCCCCCAAAATCCATACCAGACCCTTATCCGAGCATGCAGCCTGTAGGTCAAAATAAGGGGAGCTGAGCGAGCGCCCCCACTCCTGAACCGTACCAGGCCACATGCCCTCAACATGTGAGGATGCTTTGGGGTCCCCCAAAGCACCTTATCCCCATGTTGATGGGGACAAGGGCCTCTTCCCAACAACCCTGGCCGGTGGTTGTTGGGGTCTGCGGGCTGGGGGCTTATCAGAATCTGGAAGCCCCCTTTAACAAGGGAGCCCCCAGATCCCAGCCCCCCTATGTGAATGGGTAGGGGTACATCATCAAATGCAGCCAACAGTGTCCCATCAATTGCAGTCTCTGTGCCCATAATATGCAGCAACTGTGCCCCCCCGCCCGCTGTCTGCCCAACACGTACCCCATTGTGGTGGTGAGTCAGGCAGTGGGACGTGTTTTCTTCCTCTTCTGCACGGCAGCCAATAGGACCGCCTCTCCCTTCAGCCAATCAGGTGCCCGTGATTACATCCGGTTCTCCTGATTTGCTGAGAGGCGGTTTTGTGTTAGCAAAGCAAATATTCATTTGCTTTGCTAACACACTTGGGTGCACTGTGAGTGCAATGGTTTGCGCTCGCAGTGCACCTTTTCTGAAGCCTATTAGGGCCTATGGCTCTAATCAGGTGCTTCAAAAACACCCCCCCTGCTGCTGCAATTCAGACGCAAAAAGGGGCCGGACGCCTGAATGGGGGGTGGCTACAGCGGCCGTGGATCGATTCCTGCAATGCATTAATCTATTCTTAGTACACAGAGGGGGTGCCTCGAGAGAGGGGGCGGCGCATGTTACATGTTACAAAAGGTGAACTTATCCTTTAATTACATAAATTATTGGATATGGTCTGGTATTACTAATGAGTGGGGTCCAACTCAAAATCAGTACCAGACCCCTATCCTGGATGAGGGTCTGGTGTGGATCTTAAGGGGAACCCGTTGCAAAAAAACTATGTATATGTGGTTTGGGTCCCCTGAAATTCCTTACCAGATCTTTAACCTTGATGAGGGTTTGATGTGGATTTTAAGGGGATCTCATGCAAACAAAAATGTCTTGGGTCCTGCATGAAATACTTATGAGAGCCTTATCCAGGCATGCAGCCTGGCTTGCCAGAATAGCAAGTGTGCTGCTATACCAGGCCATACCCACTTAACTATGGGTGGGTGCCTTCCCAGTGGGGGTAGTGAGGCCTCATCCATAAATCCCTGACCTGGTGGATGTGAGGTCTGCAGGAGACAACCCCCCATGTGAATAAGCATGGCGTACATAGTTACTCATTCACTTAAAAAACGTAAATAGTAGCTACCAAAATACCCACACCATAGAAAAAGTTATTTTATAATAAAAAAAAAACACATCCAGTGGTATAAATCCAGCTTAAATCACATCACTCTGAAATGTAGCTATTGTTAACCATGATTAGTAACCTGCAACGATGTTCACCCACCTCTCTTGACGACTGTTTTTGCTGCAAAAAACACATCCCCAGCAATCTTCCACATGTGAACCAAACAGGCCGGGAATGCTATGCTATGTAATGTCATTGACTATATATGATCAATGATGTTAACCACCATCCCTGGGCCTGGAGGATAGGTGGTCTGTAGTCTCAGTGGGTGAACATCAAGTACTGCATATTAGTGATGCATATGCATATTTTACTGGACATATTTTTGGAGGGAGGATTTCTGCTGAAACCAAAGAAATCAACAAAAGAGACACATCATACTAATGATAAGTTATGCCCCTTGTGCTGATTTTTCTGTTTTCATTTGAAAACACTGTGCCCATTCCAGGGTAATCTTAGCTTATACTGGTGTGAGGGGGTTAGCTCGGCAGCGGGTGTGTGTGACCCCCGGGATGGGCTCCCCACACAAAACAGGCCCAGCAAACGGAGGTTGTGGTTTTCAGAATCAAAAAGGTGCGGTTTATTTTCTATTTACAGTGACAAAACACAGCAAAGCAAAAGAAACATAACCAAAATAAATCCTGGTCAAGTTGACCTCTGACTAAACATACAGGTTTCCTAACTAACAACTGGGATCAGCCTAGTGCTGTCCTAGTCCCTAAGTCCCTGGTTTTAAATGTCCAAGCAAATAGCCACACAGGCTTTGTCTCACCGCACAGGGGTTCACTCTCCCTAGACAGTCCACACAGGTCTGGTTCCAGGCATGAGCTAACATCTAATGAAGTTGGGAGTTTTTATATAGGCCTTAAACCAGCTGACAAGCTTCAGCTGGTCTCATCAACTCCCTGCCTGCACGACGCCCAGCACTCTCCCTAGAGGTATGAGTCATCCATGAGCCCACTAGCCTTATACAACTCTCCACCTAGTTGTATAAGTCGGCGTAAAGCCTGAATCTGGGCGAAATATATCTACCCCCCTGGATGCAACCAGGTGACTTTACCTTCCTGCTGTCACATACCCCCCCCTCTTGTTTTAACCTCGGGGTTGGAACACCAGCAATCAGGCATTCATGTACTCGAGACAAAGCATCCACATTCCCCATTTGAACGCCAGGGCGATGCTTTACTGTGAAGTTGAATTCCTGGAGGGCCAGGAACCACCTATTCACTCTTCTATTTGTTTCCTTGTTTTGAGCCATCCACTTTAACGGAGCGTGATCCGTAACCATGTCAAAGTGCCTACCTAGCAGGTAGTACCGAAGGGAATCTAGAGCCCACTTCACCGCTAAACACTCCTTTTCAACGGTGGCGTAATTTACCTCATGGGACTTCAACTTCCTGCTGAGGTAAATGACTGGGTGCTCTTCCCCGTTCCAGACCTGGGACAATACTGCTCCTAACCCCACATCTGACGCATCACTTTGTACGACAAAGTCTTTAGAGAAGTCGGGTGAGTACAACACTGGCTGGCTACATAAGGCTTGTTTCAAGAATTGGAATGCTGCCTCAGCCTCGGGGGTCCATTTAATCATGACCGACCCTTTCCCCTTCGTCAGGTTGGTTAGGGGCACAGCCTTAGAAGCAAAGTGGGGAATGAATCGCCGATAATACCCAGCGATTCCCAGAAAGGCTTGTACCTGCTTCTTGCTGTTGGGACGTGGCCAACTCTGGATGGCCTCGACTTTGTTGAGTTGGGGTTTTATTACTCCCCTCCCAATGGTGTACCCAAGATATTTGGCCTCCTCCTGCCCAATGGTACACTTCTTGGGGTTAGCCGTAAACCCCGCTTCCCGAACAGAGTCCAGGACTGCTTGCACTTTTGGCAGATGTGAGGCCCAATCTGTGCTATGGACAATTACGTCATCCAGGTAAGCCGCAGCATACTTCCGATGGGGCCTCAGCATCTGGTCCATTTTCCGCTGGAATGTGGCCGGCGCATTCTGTAACCCGAACGGCATTCTTTTATATTGGAACGCCCCGTCTGGGGTTACAAATGCGGTTTTCTCTTTGGCCGACTTGGCCAGGGGGATTTGCCAATACCCTTTTGTGAGGTCAAGAGTCGTCATGTATCGGGCTGTTCCCAGCCGGTCGATCAACTCATCTATACGTGGCATGGGGTAGGTGTCAAATTTTGTAACTTTGTTCAACTGACGAAAATCGTTACAAAATCGCCAGCTCCCATCCGGTTTAGGCACCAACATGATGGGACTAGACCAATCACTTTGGGACTCCTCTATCACCCCTAAGTTCAGCATTTTCTGTACTTCCTCCCGTATTGCCTCCCGTCGAGCCTCTGGGATCCGATAGGGTTTTAACTTCACCCTTTCACAGGGCGGGGTAATGATGTCATGCTCTACCCCAGATGTTTGTCCCGGCAGCTCAGAGAATACCTCCTTGTTGCGAAGCACAAACTCCTTAACCTCCTGTTGTTGGGGTTGTGACAAGGTGGCTGCTATTCCAACCTCAGGAATCACGCAACCAGTTTGAGCTGGTGACCAAGTGTCTGCGACTAGGGACTCTCTATCCCTCCAGGCTTTCAACAGATTAACGTGATAGATCTGTTCGGGCTTTCGCCTTCCTGGTTGTCTGACCTTGTAATTCACTTCGCTCACTTTTTCCATTATCTCGTAGGGGCCTTGCCATTTGGCAAGGAATTTACTTTCAACCGTAGGGACAAGTACCAATATCCTATCCCCCGGGGAAAAGGTACGGGTCTTGGCTCCACGGTTGTACACTCTCTGCTGTGCCAACTGCGCTTGGGCCAAATGTTCCTTCACGATGGGCATTACCTGTGCAATTCGATCTTGCATCAGGGCGACATGCTCAATCACACTCCTGTGGGGAGAACTCTCACTTTCCCAAGTTTCCTTGGCAATATCCAACAGCCCTCTTGGGTGTCTCCCATACAGTAACTCAAAGGGGGAGAATCCCGTAGAGGATTGGGGCACCTCCCTAATAGCAAACATCAAATAAGGAAGTAAACAGTCCCAATCCTTTCCATCTCTATCCACCACTTTCTTCAACATTTGTTTTAGGGTTTTGTTGAATCTTTCAACCAGCCCATCGGTTTGGGGGTGATACACAGACGTACGCAATTGCGTCACTTTGAACAATTTACACAGCTCTTTCATAACCCGGGACATAAAGGGTGTACCTTGGTCCGTAAGCAGTTCTTTACAAATACCCACCCGGCTAAAAACAAGAGATAGCTCTTTGGCTATGGTTTTGGCCGAGGTATTTCGGAGAGGGATCGCTTCTGGATAACGGGTGGCATAGTCCATTATAACTAATATGTACTGGTGCCCCCTAGCGGACTTGATTATAGGACCTACCAAATCCATGGCGATCCTCTCAAACGGGACCTCAATGATGGGTAGAGGGACCAGCGGGCTACGGAAATGTGGCATCGGGGCCAACCTCTGACACACAGGGCAGGAGGAACAATAATTTTCTACGTCCTTCATCACCCCCGGCCAATAGAATCTCTGTAATACCCTCTCTCGGGTTTTCTCTGTCCCCAGATGACCTCCAAGAATGTGCCCATGGGCCAACTCCAACAACAACTTCCTGTAAGGTTTGGGCACCACAATCTGCTCAACGGTTTCTTCTGCCCTTTTTGCCACCCGATACAGTAGGTCCTTCTCTACGCTGAAGTATGGGTAAGTGCAGGTATTATCTGGGTTCACTAACTCGCCATCTATTTTCACTACGTTTTCCCGTGCCTTTATTAGGGCGGGGTCTTTCAACTGTTCTGTGGCAAAGTTTTCCCTGTGAACCTCAAGATCAGAAAACTCCACAGACGGTAGGTTTTCGTCTGAGGAGGTGGGCTCCTCTCCAGTTTCTTGAGTCTCCCCTGCCAATACTGATAAGGGAAATTCCGGAGAGTCCTCACCACTCTCAGGGGAGTTCTGGCTATCACATTCCTGGTACATAGGGGCACCAGTGAGGTGCTCAGGATCATCCCACAGTTCCCAGAACTTCGGAAAATCCCTTCCCACAATGGCGTCATGCGGTAACTGAGATACTAAGCCCACTGGATGAGAGAGGGTACCTTTGGGGGTCTCGAAACACACTGTAGTCACTGGATACTCTCGGGTGTCCCCATGCACACAAATAACAGCTACCTTGCTATTCCAAGAGACCTCTGTTTTAACTAACTCAGCCTTTATCAGGGTCACAAGGCTACCTGAATCCAGCAATACCACAACATTTCTACCATTAACACACATTTTGCATAAATGTTTCTCAGTTCCTCGAATGGCAGTGCATGCGACTGTCGCACACAGCGACTGACGTCTGCCCGTCAGAAAGTCACACTGCATGGGTTCCTCCACAACCGGGCAATTGGCTGCAATATGTCCCGCTTGCCGGCAGCGGTAGCAAACGATCCTTCTTGCCGCCTCTTGAGCCGCTGATTTCCCAGGCTGTTCTCGCCAAACTTGGGGTAGAGCTCCCACCCTCTCACTCTCTCCACCCTCACCCCTTGGAATCCTCTTATCCGCCCCTGGGGATGGTCTGGTCTTAGGGTGGAAAGTCCGAGTGTCTCTGGAAGAGGCCGTCAGGTTCTCTGTAGCCAAGTATTTCTCCACACGATCCACAAGACCATCGGCCGTCTCTGGGTCTCCATGGCTTACCCACTTTTGGATGGCAGTAGGAAGAGCTCTCAAAAACCGATCCATTACAACACGTTCCACAATCTTTGGTGCGGACAAAGTCTCTGGCTGTAGCCACTTTCTGCTCAGGTGAATGAGATCATACATTTGAGACCTGGGGGGTTTTCCAAGCTGGAAAGTCCAGTTATGCACACGCTGAGCCCGGACAGCCTGGGTGACACCCAGCCTTGCCAATATTTCAGCTTTTAGCATCACATAGTCTTTTGCTTGGTTAGGCTCTAGGTCATAGTAAGCTTTCTGCGACTCACCAGTTAACAGAGGAGCCACCAGTCCAGCCCACTGCTCCTCAGGCCACTTTTCTCTTTCAGCGGTCCTTTCAAATGTGGTCAAAAATACCTCTGGATCATCCTCTCCAGTCATTTTTGTCAATAAACGACTCACCCCAAAGGACGCGGTATTAGTGGGACGGCTTTCCTCACTGGTCTGCGGACGTTGCTGCATTACTGCTTCCATCTGTTGTTGTAGTCTCTGCTCTTGCTTCTGCAACAGGTCTATGAAGCGGGCCTCAGATTGCTGCTGGGCTCGTTGCTGAGCCTCCAGACTCTGTTGCAAAGTTGCGTTTGTCTGCTGCTGGGCTGCAAGGCTCTGTTGATGAGCTTGCTGCTGGGCTGCGAAGTTCTGTTGTTGAGCTGCAAGGCTCTGTTGATGAGCTGCAAGGCTCTTTTGCAAACCTGCATTTGTCTGCTGTTGATTGGCATTTGCTAGAGCCAGCTGCTTCAGTATCTCCTCCATGCTGGCTTAAAAAAAAACTGCCACTGGTTCTCCACCAACTGTGAGGGGGTTAGCTCGGCAGCGGGTGTGTGTGACCCCCGGGATGGGCTCCCCACACAAAACAGGCCCAGCAAACGGAGGTTGTGGTTTTCAGAATCAAAAAGGTGCGGTTTATTTTCTATTTACAGTGACAAAACACAGCAAAGCAAAAGAAACATAACCAAAATAAATCCTGGTCAAGTTGACCTCTGACTAAACATACAGGTTTCCTAACTAACAACTGGGATCAGCCTAGTGCTGTCCTAGTCCCTAAGTCCCTGGTTTTAAATGTCCAAGCAAATAGCCACACAGGCTTTGTCTCACCGCACAGGGGTTCACTCTCCCTAGACAGTCCACACAGGTCTGGTTCCAGGCATGAGCTAACATCTAATGAAGTTGGGAGTTTTTATATAGGCCTTAAACCAGCTGACAAGCTTCAGCTGGTCTCATCAACTCCCTGCCTGCACGACGCCCAGCACTCTCCCTAGAGGTATGAGTCATCCATGAGCCCACTAGCCTTATACAACTCTCCACCTAGTTGTATAAGTCGGCGTAAAGCCTGAATCTGGGCGAAATATATCTACCCCCCTGGATGCAACCAGGTGACTTTACCTTCCTGCTGTCACACTGGCTATGTTTTTAATGTTTTATACAGTCATGTTTAATATATGCATTGAAGACTCAGGGAAGTGTGAGTGCTGAATTTCTTAAGAGCTATAGAGAGCCTTATTTAACTGGGAAAGCTTTCAATACATTAAAACACCTAAATCATCTTTGCTGTATGCTTGATGACTGTTATGCTGCCTGGGGGTTCAAGAGTGCTTCTGGGCAGTGGCTACTACCTTTTGGCATGTAATTAGCATTAAGAAATATTGTCACCAACTATTCTTAGAAACATGCCAACAACTAATTTTGCAAAGTCTACATTGCACTTCAGATGACACCAGATACTAAGCAAAGAGAGTGCAATATAATTTTAATGGATCGCTGCACACTTCTTCTGGTTTAGTGACTAAGAAAGTATTGAGGCCAGGCATCTAGCATTTTTATATAAATGTCAGCAATAATTACTTCCATATTTCTCTGAGTACAGGTTTACTTTAAAATAAACTGCAATGACATCCACAAAATATGTTCTTGATTTTGATTGAAAGCAAAAAGATCAGGTTGTGTGTTACTAGCATTCCATTCCATTACATCCTACTTGAGAAGGAACAACAAAGAAACAAGAGAGCAAAGCAGGTATCAGAGAATAGTCAGCAATCATTTCTCAAGTCCCCCTCACATTAGAAATACAATTTTTTACACCTGAGCCACATCATGTTTTTCAAACTGTATAACTTCTGAGGGCACAGCATAGACATAATTAAGAGACATCCCAAATACAAGTTTGGTTTATGACGACTTTGAAATAAAGGAACAAATAGAAATACGTTGTACATATAACATGTCACTGAAGCATCTGCACATGTACTATTAATGCCGCGTACACACGGCCGGACTTTGCAACGGGAAAATCTCTGTCTGAATTTCCGACGGAAAAATAGAGAACCTGCTCTCTATCTAAGTCCGTCGGAAATTCTGACGGGAAAAGTCCGATGGGGCATACACACGGTCAGAATATCCGACCAAAACCTCCCATCTGACTTTTTCCATCGGAAATTCCGACCGTGTGTACGCGGCATAACACTTACATATAATGTGTCCCATACAATGAATATGTTTGACTGTTAACTCCCTGATGGCATTTTCCTTTAACACAGACAATAGTAATTGTAGTTTACATCCTATAGAAGGGCTCCTGGGGTCTGTTGCCACAATTATGTCACAGTGATGTGTACAATGATGTAGCATTTAAATAATTACATTTTCACAACGCTTTAACAGACAACATCAGCTTTTCAAAGTTATCTGTGCGTCATAGAAAAGTCTTTATTTGGCCAATGGCCACTACTAGACTTCGTCCATATTTTGGAGCAAAAATTACTACATAAAGTAATAAAAAAAACAAAAAACATTTTTGATTACTAGAAAAGTATTATAATAATACCTTTAAACTGTAGTCGGAAACCATACATCTGATTAAACACTGAATATTTTTCATTATGAAATAAAATAATGTACAGTGAAACCTCGGATTGCGAGTAACGCGGTTAACGAGCGTTTCTCAATACAAGCACTGTATTTTTAAAAATCCTGACTCGGTTTGCGAGTGTTGTCTCGGAAAACGAGCAGGATTCAAGCCACTGCGGTGTGCAGTACCGCGTTTGGCCTGAGGTAGGGGGGGGCGCTGGAGCCGAGCAGAGCCGATCAGAGGCGTTCAGAACCATTCAGAAATGCTCAGAAAATCTCCAAAATACTCCATTCCCGAGCCTTTCCGAGGTTTTCCGAGTTCAGCCGAGCCGTCCTCGGGCCTTTCCGAGTGTTACCTAGGCTGTCCGGCGCCCCCCACCTCTGGCCACATGTGGTGTTGCCATTGAAGTCAATGCAGAAAAATTATTTTTGTTTCCATTGACTGCTAGGGGGAAACTCGCTTTGATATGCGAGTGCTTTGGATTACGAGCATTCTCCTGGAACAGATTATGCTCATAATCCAAGGTTCCACTGTATATGAACAAGTAAGGAACAATGGGGTTGATTTACTAAAGGAAACTCCACTTTGCACTGCAAGTGCACTTGAAAGTGCAGTCGCTTTAGATCTGAGGGGAAGATCTTAAATGAGGGGAAGCGCTGCTGATTTTATCATCCAATTATGTACAAGCAAAAATACTGTTTTTTATTTTACTTGCATGTCCCCCTCAGATTTACAGCTACTGCACTTGTAGTGCAAAGTGGATTTGCTTTTAGTAAATAAACCCTGATGTTTAGTACATATATAGAGTATTTTTTTTTCTCCTTATCCAGCTTAATTTATCAATTGCCAACTGTTCTTGTAAATCTTATCATGATTTAGCAACTTTCAGGTCAATAAGTAAATTGTCACATCAAGTTTTTGGCACTTGCCAAGATGGGAAAACATTCTGGGCACAGAGTTAGTGTGGACATTTACAGCCTGTAAAGTACTGAAATGTTACAGTGAAAGTCAATGCAATTTTCTTCATCTGTGGCAATTCTTATCTTAGTCAATGGGGTGGATTTACTAAAGGTAAATAGACTGACTGTGCACATTGCAATTGCAGTTGCGCTAATTTTCCCCAGTACAAGGAAAAAAACAGCGCCTTCTAACCGTAGCAATAAAGTTATTTAATCAAGAATAAACATAAAAACAGGTAGTAGGAATCACACTCACAATGGAGAGAATAAATTAGACTTATCTGTACTGTAGATCATCCGCGCTGTACTGGGGGCTGCTGTCCGTGGTGTATGGTCTCTGTATATCCTCCTGGCTGTGATAATGGTGGTGGAACCCAGCGCTGTCAGCAGACATGGACGGAAGACAGTTCTCACAGGAACACAGGCAGCGATGACATCACTTCCGGGTACAGGGTCAGCGGGGAGGTGCGCACGTTCGAAGCATGCGTGCTTCTTCCTCAGGCTCTGTCAGAGCATGCTTCGAACGTGCGCACCTCCCCTTTTCTATGACGAACAGATGACTTTGAAAAGACAGCATTTTTGCTTGCACATGATTAGCTGATGTCAATCAGCAGAGCTTTACCAAATTCTCTAATCTCTGGGGAAAATTAGTGAAACTGCACTTGCAAAGGGCACAGTATATTTGCCTTTAGAAAATCCACCCCATTGCATCTCACTCTTCATTATAGTGCTGCAGCTAGAATTCTTGATAAAGCAAGAGCAAGGCTCCCCCAGTGACATATTGCTGCAACACATGTCAGCAACATGAGCCTCTGCAGCAAGCCCTCTCCCTAGGCTGCATCTTTTAAAATTAGAATCTGGGCAGAGGGAAAAAATTACTTAATTTTGGACACCAATTTTATGTTATGTAGCGCTACCCCCAATTAAGAGAGCCGCTGATTTGATTTCGGGCCCTGCACGCAGCACAGCCAACCCCCGGCAATCTTACTCGACCCACTCTGGCACAGTCAGTCTAGGGTTAAACTCCTATCACTCTCAGGTGTATTATACTTAATAATCTCTAAACAGTCAGACAACACACTGAGGCAAGAATATAAAATATATATTTCAGCTTTACTGGTAATGAAGGATTCAAGATATAACATGCAACATATACATGGGTCTGCAGAGCCCTGCATCAATCAATGTACTAGGTGCAGCACAATAATATGGCGCCGCGCAGTGTCCACCACGCGGAGCTATTATAGCGTGTGCTCGCCTATGGCGTAGTAACACAAACTTTCTAAACTCCCCACCTAAGTCAGGCCTGACATGGAATGGAATTAAGTCTCTTTCCCCTAAGGGATGAAGGTTTCTTCACCGACCAGCTTTCGTTGGTGCACTTAAAAGAATAACCATTTGTAATCCGCATTGGATGTTAACTTGAAATAACAGGGCAAAACGGGGGGGGGGGGTAGATTCTTCAACTCTGTCCCGCTACCGGACCCCCCAAGAAACACTGGTGAGCGAACAGTGGGCCTAGGCAGTCTATAGGCCTGAATACAACTCAGTCTATTGATATGGGCAGGTGCCCGCTCACCACTCCAGGCGCGATTCCAGCCTGGGACTTCCACCTCCTGTGTATCGCACACAGCGTCTGCTCCGATCGAGTCCTCGATCCAGCTCACGTCCTATCACGATGGGTCAGGATCCCCCCAGGCTCCGCAGTATGGTGGAAGGCTCTTCGGACTTCAAGCAAGGCCTCAGGCTTCAGGCCTTACTTCACAGCCGATCCGCACAGGATGACTTGCCACTTGACGTGCCGTGTCCCAAGAGAGCGAGCTCCGCCTCGCCTCCCACTTAAGTAACCCCTCCCATGAGTCTCTGCGGTGGAACCTCCGCCCTGGGGCCGAATGGGGTTCTGGGTAACGTAGTCCTGGGGCCTTAGAAGAGACCCCACTACACACTCCCCCCACTTGAACTCTTTGGTCCCCAAAGATAACATAACTTCAAGCTACACATTTAACAACATCCATCAATTCTCCATATGATGTCGGCAGAGGAAATTCCCACCAGAAACGAGGCGGTGAACTCCTCTGCCCACAGGACACATTAACAACAGTATCCTGCCTAACTGTGCCAGAGAGTGAGCTGGGGTTGCCTCCCACCAAATGAACAGTGGGAGGGTCAGGGTCTTCCATACTCCTTCTGGCAGTGAATACAGTGTCTTCCGCACTCTTCCCCATTTGTGGGTAGGTTAATCTCCTGGGAGGCTTTATGGTCCTCGGCTTCCTCTGTCCTCTGGGACTTTCTGTGGGAACAGATTCTTCTTCTGTGACCAACGCGGGAGTTCCTTCTAATTCAGGAGCATCTGGCTCCGGAGCGGGAAGATACATGGCTTCCCTTGGGTCCTCTTCAGGTGATAGTTCACCGACACTCTCCCAAGCATCTGACCAGTGACTAGATGGAATGAACTCCGTAGCTTCTGCATTCAGTGTGTGATCCTCGGTATCTTCGTCAGGTGGAAGATCAATAGCAGAAGTCGTTGGGCCCTGGGAAGGCCAAAGCCAGCCAATTTCCTCTCCCTCGTCTTCACTCATTTCTGAATCTTCTGTATCCTCCATTCGAGGGGTCTGAGACCGAGTGTTGGGTCTAGGGGTGTTCGGAATGGACATGGGTTCTGGAGAATCCATCCTAGGAGGCAACCGAACTGCTTCAGCGAGCGGAAGTAGGTGGTTTCGATGCCAAGTCTTCAAAGGCCCTAACTTCCCCTCGGGTTTAAGTCTGTAAACGGGTAGGCCCGGTAATTTTCTACAAATGACATAAGGTTCTGGTCTCCATCTATCTGTGAGTTTATGTTTTCCAGGGACCCCCAGATTCCGCAATAACACCCTGTCTCCTGGTTGTAAGTCTTGAAACCTAACCCTTAGGTCAAAATTCTTCTTGTTGCGAGCCCCTCTCTGTTCCGAGGCCGCCTGGGCTTGCTCATAAGCCGTCTTCAAGTTGTGTCTAAGTCTATCTACATATCTCTTGTGGGAAGCAGCAGAACAATGATCTATGGAGGTACCGTAGGCCAGATCCACTGGCAATCTTGCTTCTCTCCCGAACATAAGCCTGTAAGGTGAATATCCAGTAGCATCGCTGACAGTGCTGTTGTAAGCGTGCACAAGGGCCACTATGTGACTACTCCAATGTTGCTTTTTTTTGCCACTTAAAGTTCCCAGCATATTGAGCAGGGTTCGGTTGAACCTCTCCGGTTGAGCATCACCTTGAGGATGATAAGGAGTAGTCCTGGTCTTCTTGATCCCTAAGGCATCTAGGAGTTTTCGTATCAGTTTGCTCTCGAAATCCCTCCCTTGATCTGAGTGGAGCCTTTGTGGTAGTCCATAATGTATAAAGTACTTCTTTACAAGTATTTTGGCCACAGTAGAGGCCTTCTGGTCCTTGGCTGGAAAAGCCTGTGCATACCGGGTGAAATGGTCGGTTACTACCAGAACATTTCCTAGTCCTCTCAGGTCGGGTTTGAGGCAGAGGAAATCAATGCACACCAGGTCAAGCGGGCCTTCACTTTGTAAATGGCCCATTGGGGCAGCTTGATGGGGCAGAGTCTTTCTCTGTATGCATCGGGCACATGAATGGCAGTTAAAAAGATAGTATAAACATAAAACAGTGGATCTGTGTCAGAAATATACTAGAAACAGCGCTGATGTTGGTATGATTCAGGTGGCCAACTCCACCTCCAAAGTATTAAACAGTTTATGGCAGATGAAACAAAAATGCAGAGTGTCCAATAATGTTCATTGGTGGTCCTAGATACAAACAGCATGCACCTTCACCGCAAAATCTGATCCACCCAGTGGGAACACACCCCCCCTCAGGGGTTTAAACTCACCAGAGCAAAGCTCAAACAATGCCTTGAACAGGGGAGTAAATCGGAACCTTTTCAGCATTCAGCATCAGCCAAGGAGATGTCTGATCAGTGGGGACTCCCAAAAGGAATACACAAACAGAAGAAAGCAAAATAGCGTAACTCCGTTTATTAAGTAAAGTTCCCCACACATCACATAGCCCCTTATTACATTAAACGTACATTGATTCAAACATAACAGAGCAAAAAATCATCATATCACCACATCGCCGTCCGTCCGTAAGACAATCGATACTCGAGCGAATATCCAGGAACTGTTCTTACTTCCGGGTTTAGCTGGCGTGGAGCGTATACATCACTTCCGGTAGCGTCGTGTAGGTCACGCCCTGACGCGTTTCGTCATATCCTGACTTCAACAGAGGGCGTGCACGTTTAATGTAATAAGGGGCTATGTGATGTGTGGGGAACTTTACTTAATAAACGGAGTTACGCTATTTTGCTTTCTTCTGTTTGTGTATTCCTTTTGGGAGTCCCCACTGATCAGACATCTCCTTGGCTGATGCTGAATGCTGAAAAGGTTCCGATTTACTCCCCTGTTCAAGGCATTGTTTGAGCTTTGTTCTGGTGAGTTTAAACTCCTGAGGGGGAGTGTGTTCCCACTGGGTGGATCAGATTTTGCGGTGAAGGTGCATGCTGTTTGTATCTAGGACCACCAATGAACATTATTGGACACTCTGCATTTTTGTTTCATCTGCCATAAACTGTTTAATACTTTGGAGGTGGAGTTGGCCACCTGAATCATACAAACATCAGCGCTGTTTCTAGTATATTTCTGACACAGATCCACTGTTTTATGTTTATACTATCTTTTTAATATCTTACATTTTTAAACGGCTGCTCCTCTTAGGAATTCTTTGAGTCTATCAGAGAAATTCGTGTATGGTATCACTTTTAATATCTGTGTGTTACCTATTTCTAGTGTCGGTCACCTACTACAAATTTTTTTTTGCAATTGTGCGAGTCCGAGGCGCTGAGCGGTGTATTGAAGGCCTTTATTATACACCTCATCTTACATGAATGGCAGTATTCCTCAACTTCAGCCCTCATGCAGGGCCAATAGAAACGGTCTCTAACAAGTTGGAAAGTCCTTTCCGCTCCCAGGTGACCATGGTTGTCATGTAAGGCGATCATGACCGTCTCCCTGTGTTTCTCCAGCAGGAACAACTGCCACTTGTCTTCTTGGTCATCAGAGGGGCCCCTTCGGTAGACCACTCCCTGATGCACCTGTAGCCTGTCCCACTCTTTTTTTAACAGGCGAGCTTCCTTCGAGGGGTGACGTAAAAGTATGTTTGGGTTCTGATCTTCTAATGCTTCTAAGACCAATCTCCCCATAGGGTCCTCCTGTTGGTCGGATCTCAACTCCTTTTTGGTCAGTCTGGGTAGGTTGTCGTCCCCCAGTAAGGTTGCTCCACAGTACTGCTTAGGGACTCCTACAATAGTGACCCCTATCTCTTCTGCTCTTGAACCTCCCTTGGCTTGGAGTTCAGCCCCTTGGCAAAGGGCCGCACCCTGTCGGGTGCCACTTGGGTCCAGTCTTCACTACTGTGGGTGGGAACATGAGGCCTTCTGGACAGGGCGTCCGTATCTCGGTTTCCCGCCCCCGGTCTATATTTGAAGCTGAAATTGAAGGCAGACAGCGCCGCCAGCCATCTATGTCCTGTGGCGTCCAGCTTTGCTGTGGTAAACAGGTAGGTAAGGGGATTGTTATTAGGCTTGTGCAATTCGTTTCGTAACGAATCGAAATTCGTCCGAATTTAGCAACTTTCTGACATTCGGAAGCATTCGAATTTCCGAACAGAGCAATTACGAATAAAACCGAATCCGAAATAAATTATACCGAAAAATAGCGAATGCCCGAAGGTCTTCGGCATAATTCGTTATGAAAAAAGTTACGAATGTACGAATCCATTCGAAGCACAATAACACTCACTCTGCTCTCCGCTTCTCCCTCTCAATGCTGAACTCCCTCTCAAAATGGTGTACAGGAGGCGGAGGCTATAGCCGCATGAAAAAACGAAAGTAAAATACGAGATTTCGAATCCATTCGAAGCACAATAACACTCTGCTCTGCTCTCTGCTTCTCCCTCACCGTGCTGAACCCTCTCAAAATGGTGTACAGGGGCGGAGCCTATAGCCGCATGTAAAAAACGAAAGTAAAATACGAGATTTCGAATCGTTACAACAAATAACCGCTATGTATTTAGAAAAGTACAAATCCATTCGAAGCACATTAGGCATAATAGGCAGTGTCGTTGTGAGAGAGACACGGAAAATTACGAATCAAAAAACCCCAAAAAAGTTACGAAAGTAGGAGTTGTGTCCAGAATCAACGAAAAACAACGTACTCTACCGAAAGTACGAATTATAAAGCAACAAAAAATTCAACGAAAAATGTCCCTTGCAAAAATACGAATGAGTCCGAACACGAAAAATCCCGTCTAGCAAAATTACGAATGATTACGAATCAACAGGACCGGAAAGAAACGAACCGAAACGGAACGAATTTTTCCGTTGTGCACAAGCCTAATTGTTATCCGTTTTTACAGTGAAATCTGCTCCATATAGGTAATCTCGAAGTTTGTCTACTACGGCCCACTTGAGGGCCAGGAACTCCAACTTATGGGTGGGGTAGTTCTTTTCAGAGGGGGTCAAGCTTCTGCTTACATACGCAACAGGTCTCTGTTGCCCTTCATGCTCCTGGTAGAGTACTCCTCCCAGACCATCATGACTGGCATCTACATGGAGTTCGTAAGGCTTCTTTGGGTCTGCATAAGCCCGAACAGGGGCAGTGGTCAAGCTCTTTTTCAGCATCTGGAAGGCGCCTTCACACTTCTCAGTCCACTGGTCCTTGACTGACTCCCCTGACTTCCTGGGGCCCGAGTCATCCTCTTCCCCATCCGTCTTCAGCAACTCATTCAAGGGTCTCGCTATTCGAGCAAACCCCTCCACGAACCTCCTGTAATAGGAACAGAATCCTAGGAAGGACCTGAGTTCTGTTACAGTGGTAGGTCTTGGCCAGGAGGTTTTTTCAGTTTTTCAGGGTCTGTGGACACCCCATTTTCAGACACTATGTGTCCCAGATAGTTGACTGAAGATTGATAAAATTGGCATTTTTCAGGCGAGAGCTTGAGTCCTTCTTCACTCAGCCTCTTCAAGACCTTCTCCAGCCTTTCTTCATGCTCCTCCAGAGTTCTGCCAAAGACTATGATGTCATCCAAGTATACAAGGACCTCAATGAGGTTCATGTCTCCTACAGTCTTCTCCATCAGTCTTTGGAACGTGGCTGGAGCTCCGGACAGACCTTGAGGCATCCGATTGAATTCAAAGAATCCCACTGGGGTTATGAAAGCCGTCTTTTCTTTGTCTTCTGGGTGCATCGGGATCTGATAATACCCACTCTTTAGGTCCATAACACTGAACCACTTGGCTCCGGACAAGCTCTGCAAGGCATCTTCTATCCTTGGAGTGGTATACTGATCCGGAGTGGTTCTCCTGTTGAGGGTCCTATAGTCAATACATAACCTTAGTGACCCATTCTTCTTCCGGACCACTACTATGGGAGAGGTATACGGACTTCTAGATTCCTGGATCACACCTGTTCGCTTGAGCTCAGCAAGCTGCTCCCTCAAATCCTCGAGGTCTGCCAATGGAACCCGCCTAACCCTTTCTCTGAAGGGCTTGTCTTCCTGGAGGCGGATTCGATGGGTGGCACTCCTAGCACACCCCACATCAAACTCATCATGTGAGAAGATCCTCTCCCACCGAGTCAACTGGTTCTGGGCTCTCTCTCTCCAAGCCCTGGGCAGGTTTGGGTTCTCCATGGAAAGCTTCTCCCACACCGTACTCTCTACATCTGTCTTCCCCACATCTGATGAGACAACTGGTGTGGCTGGGCTCACCCGGCCCAATAACAGCCTGGTAGGGACTTCCATGGGGCCATTCGTGGTGTTTCTGACACTCACAGCCACCTTGCAGTGGGCCTTCTTCAGGGCCCTCACCGGGACCATTTCCGGGACTACCTCCAAGCCCGAAGGTTCTTCTCTTGGATCGGGTTCCAACATCACAAAAGGGCCCGGCTGCTCCCAAGTGAGTTTCACTGTGGCCTTCAAGCAGGTTACTTCACCAGGTTGCAGCACTATCCCTTTTTTTTCCAATCTCCAGACCTTCCCTACCCCCTCTTCCGGGGCCTTCTGCTCCAAGATCAGCCATTGGAAGGCGGTCTTCAACATGGGACGAATCTCCGTGACTGGGAGGTTCTTCCTTCTTGTTAGTGGGAACAGAAGTCTTCGGACCAGGTCCGTGTTGGTTCCTATTATTAAGGAACTCCTGTTAGCTCCAGGCGGTCGGGGGCACACCACAGCCAAGGTGTCGAACACTTCCCCCTTCCCAGTTATGGATGGGTCAAACGTCAATTTTATGGGTAGATATCCATCATAAGGAAACTTCTCTGTTCCAATTCCCTATATCTCCAAGTCTTCAATCTTCTGGATGGGTAAGTGACTAAGGTGCCTGTCGTAAAAGTCTCGATACAACAGGGTCACCTGAGCTCCAGTATCCAACAGGGCTCTTGTGTATATCCCCTCTACTTGAATGGATACAATTGGGGAGGGACCCACCAGTTTCTCTGGGTACTGCTTCGAAGGGGTCTCTTTCCTTGGATCTTTGCATTTCCCTTCTTGACTTTCCTTGCTCTTTTTGTCTTTGGACCTAATGCCGCGTACACACGACCGCTTTTCTCGACGAGAAAAACTGCATTTTTTTTTTCGCCGAGAAAAACGATCGTCTGTGGGCTTTATGTCGTTTTTCTCGTTGAAAAAAACGGCATAAAAAACGACGAGAAAAATTAGAACATGTTCTAAATTTTCTCATCGTTTTTTCCAGCATTTTTTTCCGCGGCAGTTTTCCCATAGGGAGACACTGCCGCGGAGCCCACAGACGGTCGTTTTTCTCGTCAAGAGAAAAAATGACGGGAAAAATGACCGTGTGTAGGGAACCAAGCGGTTCCCTCGTTTTTCCTGTCATTATTCACGGCGGTTTTTTAACCGCCGTGAATAATGATCGTGTGTACGCGGCATAAGTCTCTCCTGAGCCTGGTATGCATTAATCTCTCTCCTCTGTATGGGGGTAACTACCCGCTGAGGGACTTTATTGTGTTTCTTTGGAGTACGTTCCTTCTGAGGAACCCTTGGTTTCTTCTGTGGGGCTCTGGCCCCTTCTCTCATGTGCTTCTTATTCAGTGTGGAGTTCCTTGATGATGATGGGCACCCGGTTGACTCCTTTATCGGGGCCCGTTGAAGTTTTCCGGCGGCTTTCGGTTATTCAGTCTCTTCTTCTTAGGGCACATACTTTGGCAAGATGGCCAGCTCCCCCACAATTGAAGCAGATCACATTTCCCCAATTTTCCAGGGATGCGGGTGCTGAGGTATTTGGGAACAATTCCTTCTTCGGACTTTCCCTCTCTGGTACCCTTGACTCCTTTTCCATCAGGGAGGTCAACATTCCCAGCACTTGGGACATCTGCGACTTCAAGGTATCCACCTCTGCATCTCTTTCTAAGGTCATAGCCGTCCTGACCATCACCGGAGGAGGGTTCACCGTCTCAACTGGTTGACTCCTCTTTTTCTCCTCCAGCATAGCTTCTTCCTCTCTGACTACTCAGATTAAGTCAGGGTACTCCAGGCTCTTACCGTCCTGTCTTGTACGTAACGCCAGTGCGATGGGATCCAGTGGTTGAGATCCTCTCATCACCTGTTGGACCCGGGCCTCATCCACCCTCTTCGGGTCAATCCCTTTCTTTAAGATCATCTTGTGCAGTATTTTATCTAGGCGCATCATGAACTCTGATAGCTTCTCCCCTGCCTTTTGATAACAATGCTCCAGTTGGTAGGTGAGTTCAGTGATCTTCTCTGTTCCACCAAACACATTCTGCAGAATGTCTAGATAGTCCTGCGCCGTACAGTCTGTTTTGATCATCTTGAGGTTGCGTACGGCCTCTAAAGCAGGCCCCTTCAAGCTCTCAGCAATTCTCTGCTTCTTCCTGTGGTCTGGGACTTCCCACTCCTCCAGAGCCTGAGTTGCACCGTCTAACCACTCCTCAAATCCTTCTTCGCCTGAAGGTACAGGTTTCCTTCCTGAAAACATTCTGAGTTTTTGGTATCCTGCTATTTGATAATCCGTTGGGTCTTTCTTGCATTGTGCTATGATTTCCCCTAGAACCGCGCATAATTCTGTGCTAAGGGTGCCCTGTGGCGACCCGGGACTCTCTTCTTTCTTTACATCTTTGAGGTTGGGTGGGACACGTATTAACTTATAAGTTTGTTTATCCACCGTCTCTATGCTTGGCTTCTTGAAGTCTTCTGGGACTCCATCCTTCCATTTAACCAGTACATATGTCGAAGGAGGTTCTGATATTACATCCACTATCCATGCTTTCTGTTGTGGGGACAGGGACATCACTAACTGTTTCACTGCATCTTCTTGCCAGATCCCTGGGAGTTCTATAATCACTGCCCCATTTGGATCTGTGTTGGCTGCTGCGCACCACTTCACTACTTCTATTGGGTCCATGCTGGTACTTTTTGGCTGCTATTTGCTGCAACAGGATCCTGGACTCACGAGCCCCCACGTGTAGCGCTACCCCCAATTAAGAGAGCCGCTGATTTGATTTCGGGCCCTGCACGCAGCACCGCCAACCCCCGGCAATCTTACTCGACCCACTCTGGCACAGTCAGTCTAGGGTTAAACTCCTATCACTCTCAGGTGTATTATACTTAATAATCTCTAAACAGTCAGACAACACACTGAGGCAAGAATATAAAATATATATTTCAGCTTTACTGGTAATGAAGGATTCAAGATATAACATGCAACATATACATGGGTCTGCAGAGCCCTGCATCAATCAATGTACTAGGTGCAGCACAATAATATGGCGCCGCGCAGTGTCTACCACGCGGAGCTATTATAGCGTGTGCTCGCCTATGGCGTAGTAACACAAACTTTCTAAACTCCCCACCTAAGTCAGGCCTGACATGGAATGGAATTAAGTCTCTTTCCCCTAAGGGATGAAGGTTTCTTCACCGGCCAGCTTTCGTTGGTGCACTTAAAAGAATAACCATTTGTAATCCGCATTGGATGTTAACTTGAAATAACAGGGCAAAACAGGGGGGGGTAGATTCTTCAACTCTGTCCCGCTACCGGACCCCCCAAGAAACACTGGTGAGCGAACAGTGGACCTAGGCAGTCTATA
Organism: Rana muscosa; assembly: GCA_029206835.1. Classification (NCBI taxonomy): domain Eukaryota; kingdom Metazoa; phylum Chordata; class Amphibia; order Anura; family Ranidae; genus Rana; species Rana muscosa. The sequence continues at coordinate 526,264,387 of CM055118.1, read as the reverse complement.
GGCCTGAACACAACTCAGTCTATTGATATGGGCAGGTGCCCGCTCACCACTCCAGGCGCGATTCCAGCCTGGGACTTCCACCTCCTGTGTGTCGCACACAGCGTCTGCTCCGATCGAGTCCTCGATCCAGCTCACGTCCTATCACGACGGGTCAGGATCCACCCAGGCACCGCAGTAGGTGGAAGGTTCTTCGGACTTCAAGCAAGGCCTCAGGCTTCAGGCCTTACTTCACAGCCGAACCGCACAGGATGACTTGCCACTTGACGCGCCGTGTCCCAAGAGAGCGAGCTCCGCCTTGCCTCCCACTTAAGTAACCCCTCCCATGAGTCTCTGCGGTGGAACCTCCGCCCTGGGGCCGAATGGGGTTCTGGGTAACGTAGTCCTGGGGCCTTAGAAGAGACCCCGCTACAGTTATATCATTTTATTTTTATAGTAAGCATTTTAATTTATGTGCTGAGTGGTTCCCTGTTAACCTAAGAAAAATAAAAGCATCCAAGAGGCACTGGGACTTTGATGTAAGTTCATACAAAATGGTGAGTGGGTAAAAACCCAAAAAGCAAAAATCCGATATTCCTTTTTCTATCTCTATTGCATGTGTACATGTATGTGTGAATGTACAGTATGTGTGCATGTTATGTACATGTATATGTACAAGTTTATATAATATATTGTGTATATGTAGCAATCCGGCCCTTTTTCTCCTCTCTTTTGCTCGATCACAGGAGAAGAAGGCACCAGATCTCCACCATACCCGTACCCCCTGGGTTGCAGAGGTTAAGCACACTTGTTTTCACTTACGGGTCTTTGCAGCAGGACTCCCCTCAGAGTTGGTTTCTGTCCCTAGAATGTAAGGACAAAAGTCTCTATACCCCAAGTAACTCCAAGGTCCACACCAGCGTCAACTCCAACATAGAGTTTATTTCTTTATGCATGAACATCCACAAAATGAGGAGAAGAGAAAGGTGTTAGGAAGACAGATCAATGCAGGCACTCTTGTTTCTTCGCCACTCGATCCCGAGTAGGCATAGCTCACCCGGATAGTCACCCGAAGGCACTAGCAGCCGGTGTGTAACTCGAACAGTCTATTAGATTCCCTAATGGATGCGTTCAGGAGATCCTCTGCCACAGAATCTATAGCGTCCCAAACCTCCCAATGGTCCTGTTCTTTAGATCCCTGTTTTCGGATGGATGTCATCCCTCCAGAGAGTTACTGGGCCCCTTCCTTCACTGTGATCTCTCACCAGTCCTTCGGAACAGTCCTCCCCCAGCCTCCTCTTCTTTCACATTATACAAAAAAATTGGGCTAACTTTGCTGTTTAGTTTTTTTTTAATTAATTAAAGTGTATTTTTTAAAAAAAAAATGCGTTTGAAAAACCGCTGCGCAAATACGGTGTGATATAAAATATTGCAACAACCACCATTTTATTCTCTAGGGTCTCTCTTAAAATAAAATATATCATGTTTGGTTGTTCCAAGTAACTTTCTAGCAGAAAATAATGATTTTTTAATTTTTTTTTACTTGTAAGCAGCAAATGTCAGAAAAGGTTCGGTCTTTAAATAGTTAAAGGAGAAGTCCAGCCTGAGCTTTTTAGGCTGGGCTTCTCCTATGTATCACAGGAGTGCAATTCGTTTTGCACTCCTGTGACCCGTTTTCAACGGAGAGCGGTCTGAAGTCCGCTCTCCGCTGACGTCACCGCCATCAGTCGGGGCAGTGCATCATCACGACTTCTCAAGTCGGGATCCGCCAGCTGCCCTGATTGATGGCAGTCTCAGCATCTCAGCGAGCCGCTGAGACGCTAAGAGAGCAGCTCCTCGCCCCTCCACTGCTTAGCTCTCCAATGAGCGTTGAGAAGCAGAGAGGAAATACGCTGACTGACAGTCAGCGGCTTTCCTCTCGGGGATCTGTGAGAACCGAGCCAGCGGCGATGTTCGGTGGCTCGGTTCTCAGTGCACAGATGGCGGGGGATGGCGGTCTGATGCTCCATTCACCGAGGTAAGTATGAATCAAAAAAAAACTGGAAACCCATACGTTTCCTTTGAACTTTCTTCATCTACACGCCAGAGCTCTTTCATTTGATAAAAGAACGAAAAGTTACTTTGTTTCCACTTATTCGCGTGTTGTATTAAAACTTGGCAGGCTGCCTGGATTTTGTTTTTCCAGCTGTGAGAACTCTCTGCACTTGTTAGAAAGATCGTGACATGCTGTTTTGAAGATCGGGAATGGAAAAAGATTGCGATTTTGATTCTTCATGATTAATCATGCAGCTCTAATATATACGTTACTCGTGACTTATGATTATATTAGTCACATCTACATTTATATTTTGTTTGTGCTTTGTTGTTTTTCTGAGGACAGGGGAGTTTCTCCTGACCCCCAAAACGCATTTTTTTTAGTGTAAACCAATAAATTAATTTTAACTTTTTTGGCATTTGGCATTTGGTCTGGTGCTTCTGCCATTGGTACATGCTCCAGTCTGAAAGCAACTCTGGCTGGCAAAAAGCAAGAAATGGAGAAGGCGCTTCTAAGTGCAGTATTTAAACAGTTTATTTAGCCCACACAATAAAATACACTTACGGGATGTAGATGTAAAAAGGGTTCATCTGATAATCACAACTATGGCTGGGTTCATGTGCCTGTGGCTCTGAGTCCCTTTGCAGACCAGCAGCAGTGGGAGAGATGTGGTGGACCAACTGGGAGGAAGACCTGTCATCCAGGGCCTCGGTGGAATGCACGCTGCACTCGTCGGCTGCACAAACTGGAAGTGACGTCAGGATGGAGGCAGTTACACTTTTCGGAGCCGACTTCTGTTTAAATACTGCACTTAGAAGCACCTTCATATTCTACTGCTCATCTTAAGCATGTACTTGTTGATCCTGCCAGAAACCTTGTGAGCTGATAACTTCTTGTGCTCACTGCCTCTGCTGGTTAAGGTTGTTTCCAGCTATCTATGTGGACTATAGAATACCTGCCCCTATGTTATAGTGATAAAGAGGACGAGAAAGAATTTCTGTAGACCTTTCTTAGGGTAGCAACACTCCTCTCCCCTAGGTACAGTACAGTGAGCATTCTCACCCTGTGAAAATACAGTCAATCGTCATGGATGGGAACCCTAAACTATAATGAGCACAAAGGACATCTGTACTGACAGAAATAAGGAGACTGCCAATAATGACATCTTTATAAAGCTGCTAATTTGCCTGACTGTTTCTGTCAAAGACAAAGGAAAGTCAGAACTGGTAAACTTCATATTGCTTCTATATCTGGGGGTCAGGAAGAACTGAATCACAGAATCAACATGGTAGCCAGGAAACTAGCATTTTTAAAAGGAGATATCTGCAATAGCAGAGTTCTTTTTTTCAATGCAGGTGTAAGGACCTTGCCTTGCTGCAGTGTCCCTAGTTTGAAATTTAGTGTTTACAGCTAGACTGTAGCCAGACAGAGCCTGTTTTATGTTATCTGGATTTTTTAGGTTTCTCCTAAGCTCAAAGACATTGTTTATTTACAGCTGCCTCTGCTCTCCATTAGTTATAGGAGGATGCCATATATAGGGTTAGGAATATTTATTTCACTCTGACCAATCACTGTGCTTTTATTCTGCCTGTGATTTGGGCTGGACAAAGGTCTTCAACCTCCTCTCCCTGCAACTGCCTAACAGGTACCCGTAGAAATCTTTACCACCTCAACCCTTCTCTTCTCGGCACATATTCTCTTTTTTTTTAACTGTAGTGGTGAAATCACCTCCTACAGCGATGTAGTCGCTGATTTACGTATCGTGAGAGCAAACTCTGCTGCTGTCAAGATAAATAAATCAGTGCTGCAGCTGAATGGCATACCTGAAAATAAAATAATTGTTAACAATAAAACACAGTAAACAGTAAAGTATAAAATAATTGCATACCTGAAAAGCAAACAGAGCAGAAAAATAGAGAGAGAATAAAACGAAAACTATTTTTGGATTTTTTATTTACATTTTTTTATTTAAATTGTTTTTAACCTTTTTTTTTTTTATACACTGTTATTTGTAACTGTAACGGTTCCAGGTTTGGGTCTCTAAAAATGTGATGGCATCTTTGGAGACCCTGGTGAAAGTGTGCCCTAGAGTGTGCAGTGCTGTACCCTATGCTAATACTCTTCTAGTGTGTGGTAGCGTTTAAAACATTCACAGATGCAAAGACCAGGTTGGCCAGGATAGGAGGGACAATAATAGCGGTTGTCACACCTATATCCGCTCTTGCTACAGACACAACATCTTCTTTGGGGTGATCGATTGGTAGGGGTACCAGGGAGGGCATACGGAAAATGCCTCCCATGCAGCCGGCTCACTGCATTTGGATTGGGAAGTTGGGCCACGGCACCATCTGGAAACAGAAGGGCTGTGATGATCTCTTACTGGAATTTAGAAGGATCAAGTTCGTCCTGATGCTTTGTATAGCACATAAGCGTTCAGTAGAGCCAATTGGAATAAGTATACATACACTTTTTTGTACCAGCATCTGGCCTTACGGGCAATCGCACGGTGCCACATGCGCCAATTCCATGATCAAACAAGTGACTAAAAAGTGGCAAGCTTGTGTAATAATTGTCCACATACAAGTGGTATCCCTTTCCCAAAAAATGGTGACACCAAGTCCCACACAATCTTATCAGCGCTCCCTATGTAGTTTGGGCAGGTCTCCGGCTCCACGTTACTATACAGTGGGGAGAACAAGTATTTGATACACTGCCGATTTTGCAGGTTTTTCTACTTACAAAGCATGTAGAGGTCTGTAATTTTTTATCATAGGTACTCTATAATTGTGAGAGACTGATTCTAAAACAAAAATCCAGATAATCCCATTGTATGATTTTTAAAGAATTTATTTGCATTTTATTGCATGACATAAGTATATGATCACCTACCAACCAGTAAGAATTCCGGCTCTCACAGACCTGTTATTTTTTCTTTAAGAAGCCCTCCTATTCTCCACTCATTACCTGTATTAACTGCACCTGTTTGAACTTGTTACCTGTATAAAAGACATCTGTCCACACACTCAATCAAACAGACTCCAACCTCTCCACAATGGCCAAGACCAGAGAGCTGTGTAAGGACATCAGTCTAAAATTGTAGACCTGCACAAGGCTGGGATGGGCTACAGGACAATAGGCAAGCAGCTTGGTGAGAAGGCAATAACTGTTGGCGCAATTATTAGAAAATGGAAAGTGTTCAAGATGACGTCAATCTCCCTCGGTCTGGGGCTCTATGCAAGATTTCACCTCGTGGGGCATCAATGATCATGAGAAAGGTGAGGGATCAGCCCAGAACTACATGGCAGGACCTGGTCAAAGAAAACTATTAGTAACACACTACGCCGGCATGGATTAAAATCCTGCAGCGCATGCAAGGTCCCCCTGCTCAAGCCAGCGCATGTCCAGGCCCTTCTGAAGTTTGCCAATGACCATCTGGATGATCCAGAGGAGGAATGGGAAAAGGTCATGTGGTTTGATGAGACAATAATAGAGCTTTTTGGTCTAGAGTTCCCGCTCAGGATTCATACCAAACACAGTGCCTGGTATTGGCGGGAATCCACGTCGGATCTCCGTCCACCGGCCTCAATGTCAGCAATGCGTGTCGCTCATTGCGAAAGGAAAACACAACATTTTTCCTTTCCCGATGATGAGACAGCTCGGCGCTGGCTCTCGCGATGGGGCTTGTAGGGTGTCACAAAATCGGCGGCACCTACTGTAAGTGACCAATACAAAGTATTGCAGCAAAAACAGGGGCAGAAAAATTGGGCCTTAGCAACTGGTGGCGGTGCCCAGAACCAAAAATGTTCTTACAAGCTATCAGCATGATCATTGAGGAGGAAGAGGATATTCACTCAGCATAACAGGATAGTCACTCAGCATCAGCATAGGCAGTCTTGAAGGGATCTGACATTCAAAAAAAATATATTCGGTTACATCAGCATCAGGTGCTTGGTAGCTAGTGGTGATCCAAGACTGATTAATTTTTATGAAAGTCAGTCGATCGCCAGAGTCTGTGGACAGGCGCACCCTGTGATCAGTTACAAAGCCTCCAGCAGCACTGAATGTGCGTTCCGAAAGAACGCTGGAGGCAGGACAGGCCAGTAGCTCAATTGCATACTGTGCAAGCTCTGGCCAGTGATCCATCCTTAAAACCCAGTAACCCAGAGGATTTTCGGTGGGAAAGGTGTCCAAGTCTCATCTTGCCCGTAGGTATTCCTGCACCATGTATAACAGATGCTGGCGATGGGTGCTGGAACCGATCATACCTTGGGGCTGCGGACTAAAAAATTGTCTGAACGCATCGGTCAGACGACCACCTTCTCCACCGCTCCTTCTGTGATTGACTGAAGACTCTGCAACACGTTGTCCAGGACCAGGAATTTGTAACCTCCCAGGCTCTGGGAACGCGTTGCACAAACCTTTCTGCAAGGCCTCCCGGAGATGTTTCATCCTCTGCTCCCTCTGCGACGGCAAGATAAGGTCTGCAACCTTACCCTTGTAACGTGGATCAAGGAGGGTTGCCACCCAGTAATGATCCCTCTCCTTGATACCACGAATACGAGGATCCTTCCGCAGGCTTTGCAGGATCAGGGAGGCCATGCAGCGTAGGTTTGCTGAGGCATTCGGTCCGGAGTCCTCTGGGTCACTAAGGATGACATGATCCACAGCCACCTCCTCCCAGCCACGTACAAGTCCATGGGTGTCTTGGGACTGTAATTGATCCCTTGAAAACTGCTGCTGATGCTGAGTGCTAGGCTCCACCTCCATGCTGACACAATCCTCCTTCTCCTCCTCCTCCTTGTCCTCTTCCTGTGTGATAGGCAGGCCAGCAGGAACACTGTCTAGATAAAAGGGGCCTTGAGAGGTAAGGAAGTCCTCCTCTTCCTCCATCTGTTCTGCATCAAGTGCCCTGTCCATTATTCCATGCAGCGTGTGCTCCAACAAATGGTCACTGATGCATGCACTGTCACTGCTCACCATCCTCGTGGCCTCCTCAAATGGTGACAGGACAGTGCATGCATCCCTGATCATGACCCACTGGCGTGGCAAAAAAAAACAAGCTCCCCTGACCCTGTCCTCGTGCCATATTGGCACAGATACTCATTGATGGCCCTCTGCTGCGTGTGCAGCCGCTGCAGCATGGTCAACGTTGAGTTCCACCTGGTGGGCATATCACAGATTAGGCGGTTCTTGGGCAGGTTGTATTTCTTTTGGAGGTAAGCCAGCCGAGCACTGGCATTATATGACTGGCGGAAATGCACACAGAGTTTCCTGGCCTGCCTCAGGACATCCTGTAAGCCCAGGTACCTGCCCAAGAACCGCTGCTCCACCCAGTTAAGGACGTGAGCCAAACAGGGCACATGGGTCAGTTGTCCCTGTTCGAGGGCGCAGAGGAGGTTGGTGCCATTGTCGCATACCACCATTCCTGGCTTAAGCTGGCGTGGTGTCAACCACCTCTGAGCCTGTAGTAGCATTTTGGAGGCGTCGTGGCGGAACAACCTCCAACACTACTGCACCCTGTCCTGCATCCTTCCCAGCTGCCAGCAGAGTCACCCAATGCACCGTGAAAGATAGGTAGCGTCCCTGTCCATGCCTGCTGGACCATGAGTCAGCGGTAGTATGCACCTTACCGCTGACCGCCCTGTCCAGTGAGGTCAAGACATTGCCTTCCACATGCCGGTAGAGAGCCGGAATCGCCTTCCGTGAAAAAAGTGGCATTTGGGAACCTGCCACTGAGGAACCGCACATTCCACAAACTCACGGAAGGGGGCAGAGTCTTCCAACTGAAAAAGCAGAAGTTGAAGTGCTAGCAATTTAGCCAAGCTAGCATTCAACCGCTGGGCATGTGGATGGCTGGGAGCGAACTCTTTCGGTGGTGCAGCAGCTAGGGCAGGGAAATTTGCCTGGTACAATCTGACATTGGTGTGCCGATAGCAGATTGCCTGCAAGTACTTGGCAGTGACACACCTAATTCTACACCTTCATTCCTCTCAGTGCAGGTTTCTGAGAGGACTGAAGGTATAGTGGGGTATGAGATCCCAGCTGATGTGGAGCAAGGAGAGGTCCGCTTTGTTCTTTGGTGTGGGTCTTTTCTGTACGCTTGCCAACGGACTGCATGGCAGGTCGACATATGTCTGGTCAAGCATGTGGTGCCCAAGTGGCTGCTGTTTTGGCCACGCGAGATACGCTTTAGACATATGTTGCAAATAGCAAAGATGCGATCTGCTACACATGTCTCAAAAAAGGCCCACACCAAAGAACTTTTGGAATAACGCGCAGAGACAGCAGCGCCCTGCACATGCGGAGCTCTGCGGTGTGATGCAGTCAGTGTGCTGCCCTTAAGCTGGCCCCTGGAGGGCATCCTGCCTTGTTGGAGATGTGCCTCCTCCTCTCTCCTATCAGGCACCCACGTAGATTCAGTGACCTCATCATCCCCTCTTTCCTCATCACTGGAGCAAACCTGGCAGTATGCTGCAGCTGGGGGAACATGACTGCCAGTTTGCTGTCCTTCTTGGGCACCTCCTCTCTCTGGGCTCACGTTACTGCCTTCCTCAAGCTGGGTACCATCATCGGAGCCTTCAAAACACTGTGCATCCTCCTGCAGCATGTACCCAACACTGTGGTCAAACAGTTCAGGGGACTCCTCAGGAGGACATGGTGGGGCTAGGGAAGGAGTGACTGATGCCATTGAGCCGAGGGAAGAGGCCGCTTTGGCCAACAAAGTACCTTGAGGCTGGGTGAGGGAGGAGGAAGAGGATGAGGACGGCTTGGTCATCCACTGTACCAACTCTTCAGCATGTTGCGGCCAGCGGTCAACACGGCCAGCTGCAGAAAAAAAGGACAATCGTGCCCAATGGCCACGTGCTGATGAGGATGCACCGTGTCCATGACATGCACTGTTGCCTCTAGACACAGAGCCTGCTTGCCCTCTTTTATTGGCCTGTGTGTGTCTATCTCTCCTTGTTGGCCTTCCAGACATACTTTATTTGATGTATTGGAATAGGTAGGTACACAAGGAATTGTCTGCAGTCAGCCTTAGCTGCACACTGTGGCCAGTATACAGTACACTGACTGAAAATACTGCAGCTGCCTGCCTGTGATATTATTAGGAAGAGAACACCAGCAATTGTCTGCAGTTAGCTTTAGTTACACACTGTGACCAGGAAATAGATCTACTAGTGACACTGGTCGAAAGGGTTAACTGTGGGGTGATCAAGGGGTTAAACCTGTATTAGGGGGTTTAGGGGGGTACCCTAGACCTATCTGGGCTTACTACTAACTTCCCTAACGCTGATTAGTGTCACAAAATGACACCAGTACAGTGATCAGTGAAAAATCTGACAACTGCACTTGGTGACACTGTGACAGGGAGTGAAGGGGTTAACTGGGGGGGGCTGGGTAATCGGGGTGTGACAAGTGTGCCTATGTGTACTGGTATTAGTGTAGTCTTTGTGCAACTTACAGTTAGATGTCACCTCTCCTCTCTCTGGAACAGAAAAGAGTTCCACGAGGGGAGATGACATCACTTCCCCTGCCTGTATTTACACTTACAGGCAGGGGAAGCATTTCATTCGCCAGAACCGATCAGCAGGTCCAGGCCTGGACCTGAAGATTGATCATTTCTGGAACAAATCCGATGGTCGCGCACGCCCCCTGCCGGTCAGAGCGCGCCCCGTACAGGTACAGGATTTCGCGCAGCGGTGCCATTGTGCCGCAGTAAAAAGACGTGAGCCGGTCGGAAACCGGTTAACGGTAACTGTCTGGTTTACCAAATCTGCTTTAGCAGATACTACTGAGCCAAGAGAATTTTTGCTGGTGTTTTGGGGTATCCTGTAGCCTCAACCCTTTCATGGACAATGGAGCCCAAAAAATAGCAAAGAGAAGAGTGGAAATCTGTCTGTCACTGTTGGGGGAGTCGGCAAGAGTTTGGGTGGAAAAATCACCATCAGAAGAGCCTGTATAATCCAGAAGCTCCCTTAGGGGTTATTAATACAAATTTAATGTATTTTATTTATATTAATTGTCAGTGTACAATGCTTTAAGGCGACAGGTCTGATAAATTCATTTGCATGTCAATATACAGTAAAAATACTATTTTTTCAGTGATACACATAGACTGATATTTTATAACACTCATAACAGAAAAGGGGACCTTATTTTAAAAAGGGCATATTTTTCTTATAGCATCAAATAAAACTATCAAAGAGGTCACAATGACATTTTTCTCAAGTAGGGATCCAGGCAAAATGGTTAATAGAAAACTTTAATATACATTATCTGGAATTACCACCTCACAACCGATGAAATGATCCTAGTTCTAGCTTATACTATATTTGCACGTAAAGGATACAAGTTGAAGCTGTTTTGTGGTCACCTTTCTGACCCTTCAGCAGATAGGGCCATGTTAGCATCATGCAAGACCATGTTTTAATTAAAATCCTCTGGAAAGTTAAGTAAATTGACCTATTAAAGATTAATGTATGTGATTATCTTGATGGTTTGCTGGACAGTAAATTATATTAGGATGCTTTAAAATAATTGATTATGTCCTATTAATTGTGGAAACAAAGGCTTAGGAGAGCAATAGTTAAGGACTGTTTACAGAGCATTACTGATGAAAATATTAACAGTGTTTATTCCTAAGGAAACATCTCTGAACCATTTACAATACTTCAAAGATAATGCTTAAAGTGGTTGTTAAGCCAATATGATATGTTTATACCATCCCCTCTGTAAGATAACAACATGTGTCCTAGTGTCTGTGCTTTATAAAAAAAGATACAGATTTCTACCTGATTTCAAAGCACCTCCCGGCGCTCATGTGACTTCTCGACTCTATTCTCTCCCTGTCTGACAGCTCCAGTGGACAGGTTTGAGAACTCCCACTGACATCAGCCGAGAAGGAGGGGAGGTGTGGAGGAGAGAGCCGAGGAGTCACATGAGTGCCGGGAGGCACTGTGAAACCAGGTAGAAACTGGCATTTTTTTTTATAAAGCACTTACACTGGGACACATGTTGTTATCTAACAGAGGGGATGGTATAAACATAACATTGTTTTACAGCAGCGGGGAGGGGAGTAGAGCGGCACTAGTATGAGCTGACAGGAAGAGAGGAAGGGGGGAGAGGAGCACAGAGGAGGACAGGAAAGCTTGCGGATGGGGAGGCACCATGGTGTCAGGGCTCAGTAGCCATGATAAACCATGGTCAGTTTAGAGAGGGAGGGAAGAACCAGGCAGGATCAGCCAGGTATTTCAGGTGACAGGGGGCCAAATTACACAGCACAAGCACTGTGCTATATAAAATGCTTTTAGGGAACAGGATCCATTTTTTTTTTTTAGAGCAATAAATCTTTACTTTTCCAAAGCCAACAAAGGCCAGAAAAATACTGGAAACTTCCTGAAATGAAGACAACCAAAGCTTTTCTACTGTAATATGAAATATACATACATATACAGGCAGGTGTGTGTGTGTTTAATTTGTATTCCTTAAAAATTCTCTTAGCCTTGTACATTCTGCTTCCTGAGGAAGATATCTAAAAGTATTTTGAAGTTGTCAACACTCTCAACTAGTACCACTTCCTAGGGGAAGGAAATTCCAATTTTTTTCTGCTCTAACAGTAATGAACCCTAGAACCCTTTCTCCTTTGTTCTAACCTCAAATCTTTGCCACGTGTCCTGTTCAAGGACCATATATATTTATGTAGCACACCTTCGTAGGAGCTGCTGGTTTAGATTTGGGCCCTGCGCGTTACCTCAACATTCGTTGTCTCGGGGATGAGAGTCTACAGTAACTTCAATGTCCACACAAGTTATGAATCTTTTTCTTCAGGCTTTATTTCCAAACAAACTTGTATAGGTAGAGGGATGGAGGGTTAGGGGAAGGTTCAGGCACACACAGCAGATCACTGGGGGAAACTTCTAAGCTTCAAAGTCACACTCACCACTCTCCATCAACTGGGTATTGCTCACCCGGATAGGTCTCTCTCACTTGTCCTAGCAGCTGGAATGATGCACGAACAAATAAGAAATAACAATCTCTGCCACAGACCTTTAGAACGATTACGTTGAACTGTTCAATGATCCTCTTCCACAGAATTTTAGTACCCGGATATCCAGCCTTACAGTTTAAGAGCCTTTAAGCCAACCCGGCAGACTGTAAGGTAACTTTAGCTATGGTGCATCCTCCAATAGGGTCACCAGGCCTTCCTCAAGATACCAGCCTTCCACTTGGTCCTCTCCAGGACAGGTCCTCCCCTGGTTTCCTCCATTGAGTGGCTTCCTCCCGCAGGACAGACAGCACAGGATCACCTTCAAAGTGTAGGCCCCAGTCAGGACAACTGGGCCTACCTGGCATAGATGCAGCCTCGGGCCAGCGTGGCTCCGAGCCTGAAATCCCAGTAACACATACCTCAAGCCAGGAGGGCCACGAGGCGAAGAGAGCCCAGAGAAATGGCGTCTGCCCCTTTAGTACCCTTCCCCAGCATGCTCAGCGGGGAGATGACTCCCACTGAGCTGTTCCCGGGGAAAGACACCCAATACACTTTGGCCTGCTTGTGTTCCAACATAGTCCTGGGGTGGTAACGCCACCTACAGGCAAACAGTGGGAAGTCCTTCCAAACACAGCCATAGCTGGAACAAAGGCTAATTTAACCTTCATCATTACAAAGTCTGAGATAACTACCAGCTCAGACACCCACTAAATTTAACATAGCGCCTGATCATCAGGAGCAGGGTGCTACATACTCCCCCCACTACAACAAGACACTGTCCCCAGTGTCTGGAAGGAAAATATGGTCCTCAATCCTGAGGACCAGCACCTGAACCAAAAAAAAACTTGGATGGGGAAGGGAAAAGGAGAAAGGAATTGAAGATACAAAATATGAATATGAAATTACAATAAAATCACATTACAACCCCTCACTAACTGTCTAGACCACCCACTCTCCAGCAGTTTTGACAGAAGATCAGGCTCACCTGAAAAAAAACAAAGACACACAAAAAAATAAACATGACAACTCTAAGAAGCAAAGCTGCATTTCCTAGGAGATGGAACTTTCCTTCTACTTTTAAAGATTTGACTAAACTTTAGAATAAAAAGTCTCTCCCTACTTTACTGACCACTGCCACCTAGTGTCAGAAGCAGCACACAAAAGTCTGTTATATACAAGGGCTGAAGCAGATGGACATCTTGATCCCGAGGTCTTCAGCAACCCTAATCCTAACTGACTAATTTCCCCAGAGTCCAGTTAGCACAGCAAAAAATGAGAAGGTGAACAAAAATCCCCCTCTAGGTTGAAATTTTTCTTTCTTTCATAAAAAGAAAAAAAAAAGAAATGAAGACAAATGGTCACTTTGAATGATCACTGGTAAAACCTGGGATCTGGCAGAGTCAGTGATTTTCCTTGCTTGCCCAGGGTAGTAATAAAATATACAATGTCATCTTTTCCTGGTCTGCAAATAGTCACCCGATCAGCGTGGATGTGTCGGCCGTAACTCCAGTGCAGCCAACATCCTTTAAAGCGTTCAACCATAATGAAGGAGTAGTCCAAGTTTCTAAATGGCTTTGGTACAGACAAATAGTCCCAAATGGCCTCACCTTACCACTGCTCTCTGTTTGCCTCAATCTCCTGCATTATCTCCTTTGCCTCCTAGACCTGGGGTGGTAACGCCACCTACAGGCAAACAGTGGGAAGTCCTTCCAAACACAGCCATAGCTGGAACAGAGGCTAATTTAACCTTCATCATTACAAAGTCTGAGCTAACTACCAGCTCAGACACCCACTAAATTTAACATAGTGCCTGATCATCAGGAGGTATATATACAGGTATATATACATACAGTATCTCACAAAGTACACCCCTCACATTTGTGTAAATATTTTATTATATCTTTTCATGTGACAACACTGAAGAAATGACACTTTGCTACAATGTAAAGTAGTGAGTGTACAGCTTGTATAACTGTAAATTTGCTGCCCCCTCAAAATAACTCAACACACAGCCAATAATGTCTAAAGTTCTGGCAACAAAAGTGAGTACACCAGTAAGTGAAAATGTCCAAATTGGGCCCAAAGTGTCAATATTTTATGTGGCCACCAATATTTCCCAGCACTGCCTTAACCCTCTTGGGCATGGAGTTCACCAGAGAGCTTCACAGGTTGCCACTGGAGTCCTCTTCCATTCCTCCAGGATGACATCACGGAGCTGGTGAATGTTATGCCTCGTTTCCACTGCGCGGATCGGTTTGGTACGGTTCGGTACGGTACGCTATTTTGGGTGTTTCCATTATGAAAGCGTGCCATTAAACCGAACCGTACCGCACCATTCAGGGTCCTGCTTCAGACGTGGGGCCATAGAAAATGGAACGGTACGGTTAGGGCGGAGCTACTGGCATCACACGATACATTCCACTGATTGGTGGACAGAAAATCGTCAATGCTGACGTCAAAGCAAAGCGCCAAACAAGCACCTTGTCGCCCTCAATATAAAGGAGAAGGATGCCTGCAAACAACAGCAGGGTCTGGTCATCTGAGGAACTATCTACTTTCCTAAGGATTATTGGTGATAGTGTTATTCAGAGTGAGCTTGATGGATCAGTGAGAAACGAAAAGGTGTACAAAGATATTTCTCAACGAATGGCAGCCGAGGGATTTGAACGGACATCGGGGCAGTGCAGGGCAAAGCTTAAGAAGCTTAAAGGACAATATAAAAAAATTAAGGACGACAACAGCCGTAGTGGAAACAGTCGAAGTACTTGGAGGTGGTACGACGACATGGACGCCATTTACGGACATAGGCCGGCAAACCAAGGCAGGGAGGGTGGTCTGGACTCTGCAACTGCAATTCTCGAATCCATGGTAGACCCCTTTGGTAAGTTTTAATTTTTTTTGATGCCATAGGATTTTGCTATGCTAACCTTTAAAAAAAATATATATAAACAAATGTTTTTTTCAGAAACAGCTGATGGACTCTCCAATGATGCGTCAAACTTATCAGATGATGGACCTTCAACGTCTTTCAGCAGCACCAGTAGTATCTCATCAAGCCAACCACAGAGTACCCAACCACAGATTAGCCTACTACAGAGTACCCAACCACAGAGTACGCCCAATGCACCCCGGCACAATGGTAAGACATGATGATAATAGTGAAATGCGTGCATTTTCTTAAAATAACTAATCAGTGGGGTAGAAGAGCAGTGGGTACAGAGGTGTAAGAGGTGAGAAGGGGGTTCAGCAGTGGGGCAGATGTGCAGGGGGTACAGAGGTGTAAGAGGTGAGAAGGGGGTTCAGCAGTGGGGCAGATGTGCAGGGGGTACAGAGGTGTAAGAGGTGAGAAGGGGGTTCAGCAGTGGGGCAGATGTGCAGGGGGTACAGAGGTGTAAGAGGTGAGAAGGGGGTTCAGCAGTGGGGCAGATGTGCAGGGGGTACAGAGGTGTAAGAGGTGAGAAGAGGGTTCAGCAGTGGGGCAGATGTGCAGTGGGTACAGAGGTGTAAGAGGTGAGAAGGGGGTTCAGCAGTGGGGCAGATGTGCAGGGGGTACAGAGGTGTAAGAGGTGAGAAGGGGGTTCAGCAGTGGGGCAGAAGAGCAGTAGGGCAGATGTGCAGGGGTTACAGTTGTGGGGCAGTAGATAAATGTGATGCAGTCTGGTGTGGCAGATGAGAAAGGGGGTTACAGTATTGTTTTGACAGATGTTACCAAAAACACTAGTTTGATATTTTGTATATTATAGGTCATAGGAGACGTTTGCAGTTGGATCTGCGCACAGTCATGGAGGATA
Organism: Rana muscosa; assembly: GCA_029206835.1. Lineage (NCBI taxonomy): Eukaryota > Metazoa > Chordata > Amphibia > Anura > Ranidae > Rana > Rana muscosa. Next base: position 526,248,597 of record CM055118.1, on the reverse strand, counting down.
TGAGGGCAGCAGAAGAAAGGCAGCTGGAAAGAATTGAGAACGAATCTGAAAGGCGGTTTCAGGCACTGCGTCAGGATGCACAGGAAGCTATGCGCCAGGAGGCAGAAATCGCCCGTCAGCAGATGGAGCAGCTGTCTACCTTCAACCAGGCCTTCCTCGGTGTCCTAGGTCAGCTTGTTCAAGTCCTTTCAGCCAGTCGTGAACCCAGGTCACCACCCAGACCGTAGTGCCTTTCATGTAGCAAAGGACCTGTACCCATTTTTTTTTATTCATTTTTTATAAAAAAAAATCTTAGTTTTCTTTAACAGAATATATGGAACAATTAGTTTTTTGTGAAATAAAAACCATGAGCGAATTTTTTGAGTATGTATTTTTTATTATAAAACATTATTAACAATATAGCAAAAAGGTATTAAAATTTTTAATAAATCATGGTAAAAATTTAAACATTGAGGTGCAGCATCAGAGCCTGGCGTATTTCACTGCACTCTTCTTCCATATCATGGGCTGCTATTACTGGTACTGGCTCTTCTGGAGATGTATTCCAATCCTGGTCAAAGTCTTCTCCATGACTTTCACAAAGATTGTGAAGAGCACAGCAGGTAAGCACCATGGATTTGGCAAGTTTAATGTCACTGTCATTCCTCTTCATAAGACACCTCCATCTACCCTTAAGTCTTCCAAAAGCATTTTCCACTACGACACGTGACCTGGATGTTTTTTTGTTGTAGGTTTGCTGTTCTGTTGTCAGGCGGCCATTGTCAGGAAATGGTTTCAGGAGCCAATTTTGTAAAGGGTAGGCAGAGTCCCCAAGAACATAATACCCAACATTGACCCCACAAATGTTCTTAGTGGAACCAGGGTACAGTCCTCCCTGGCCAACCCAGTCCCAAAATGTGGACAATCGTAGAACATGAGCATCATGCAAACTCCCAGGCTTTCCTACATTCACATTCCAGAATAGTCCCTTGCCATCCACTACTCCCTGGAGGATGATAGAATGCCAGCCTTTCCGGTTGAAATAGTCAGTGTGGTATTCTTGTGGTGCTATTATTGGTATGTGTGAGCCATCAATAGCACCAACACACTGTGGAAGGCCCCACCTGTTCTCAAAGTACTCAGCCATGTCTTTAAGCTTTTCCCTGTCCGGAAAATGCACAATTTCAGGAGCTAGCAATGTGCAGACAGCCTTACAGAAGTCCTGCACACACCGGCACACTGAAGATTTACTGACACCGAAAAGATGACCAATACTTCTATATTCACTGTTGGTAGCCAGCTTCCACAGTGCAATGGCAACTCTTTTCCTCACTGGCAAACTGGCTCTGAAGTTGGTGCTTTGCTTCTCCATCGCTGGACGTAGCTTGGTACAAAGGTATGAGAAGGTTTCCTCAGACATTCTAAAATTCTGCACCCACTGTGTGTGTGTGAATCCCGGGACGGTCACATCCCACCACTCATTGGCACGGGGGAAAGCCCAAATGACTGGTCGGCGGCGCTGATTTGCCAAAAGCAGAAGCATCTAAAAAAAAAAAACACAGATGGTAACATATCACAAAAAAAAACAAAAAACATTATACATATATAACATATGTGTCTGGTGGGTCATTGTGTGTGTGTGCATGTCAGGTAGGTGGGTCAGTGTGTATGTGTAAGTCAGGTAGGTGGGTCAGTGTGTTTATGTGTATGTCAGGTAGGTGGGTCAGTGTGTGTGTATGTCAGGTAGGTGGGTCAGTGTGTGTTTGCATGTCAGGTAGGTGGGTCAGTGTGTGTATGTGTAAGTCAGGTAGGTGGGTCAGTGTGTGTTTGCATGTCAGGTAGGTGGGTCAGTGTGTGTATGTGTAAGTCAGGTAGGTGGGTCAGTGTGTGTGTATGTCAGGTAGGTGGGTCAGTGTGTGTGTGTATTTAAGGTAGGTAGTGTGTATGTCAGGTAGGTCTGAGTTAAGTCGGTCAGTTCTGCTTACCCTATAGCGCTGCCGTCTTTGTCTTTGCCGCACAAAGGTGTACTTCTCCTCCCGGCTAAACATCCAAGCTAGCAAATTTATTTTCTTGAATGCTGTGTTTCTCATTGCCGCTCGCAACCTTCTCTCATACAGTGCGGCATGTATTTGGACTACAAAGAACCAAAAGGCCAGTAGAAAAAACACAAGCTGCTGGATAACCTCCATTATTGTTTTTGTTGTGTAGCTGGCGCTGACTGACGCTGCGTCACGTTTCTCGTCGCACTAGTGTGACATCACGAAAGGCATTTTTTCTAAAATCTGTATGGCCCCTGGCGGTCCGACTTGCAGTGGAAACGCTCACGAGAATAGACCGGACCATTCTAACCGTTCCAAACCGTACCGACCCGAACCGTTCCGCTCAGTGGAAACGTAGCATTAGAGACCTTGCACTCCTCCACCTTCTGTTTCAGAATGCCCCACAGATGCTCAATAGAGTTTAGGTCTGGAGACATGCTTGGCCAGTCCATCACCTTTACCCTCAGCTTCTTTAGCAAGGCAGTGGTCATCTTGGAGGTGTGTTTGGGGTTGTTATCATGTTGGAATACTGCCCTGCGGCCCAGTTTCTGAAGGGAGGGGATCCTGCTCTTCTTCAGTATGTCACAGTACATGTTGGCATTCATGGTTCCCTCAATAAACTGTAGCTCCCCAGTGCCGGCAGCACTTATGCAGCCCCAGACAATGACACTCCCATCACCATGCTTGACTGTAGGCACACACTTGTCTTTGTACTCCTCACCTGGTTTCCGCCACACATGATTGACACCATCTGAACCAAATAAGTTAATCTTGGTCTCATCAGACCACAGGACATGGGTCCAGTAATCCATGTTCTTAGTCTGCTTGTCTTCAGCAAACTGTTTGCAGGCACTGTGTCTTTAGCCAATTATGTCTGTCTCAGCTGTGATTGGCCAAAGCATGCAGGTCAGGTGCATGCTTTGGTCAATCATCATACAGCAACGCACTGCGATCTCGCAGTGCATTATGGGGCATTCAGTGGCGCTTGAATTTGCCGCAAACGCCCTATATGTTTGGTTAGTTTTAGAACAAACGAACACCCTATGTTCGAGTCAAACTTACATTTGATTCAAACCACGGGCTCATCCCTAATGGCTATGTATGACTTTCTGTTTGAAGCAATCTTGTTTGAAATACCAACTATGCAAATACTAAATTGAGTTTCCTAATTATGGTGTGATAGCCTAATTTGGTTAGTTGAGGACTTTTGAATATTTTTCACACATGGTGTAGCCAAGTAATGGGTTACGGCAATATGGAGAAAGAAAAATTGCCTCTTATTCTTCTCTCCATCTACTAAGATACTGATGTTATGCTGCACCATTCTTTTCTGGCCATCAGGTGGAGAGCTAAAACCAAGCAAACCTATAGACTTCTATGAGGAGTGTTGAGAATCCTAGGAGTTGTAGTTTAAGACGATATCCATATACCGTATTTATCGGCGTATAACACGCACTTTTTTCCCCTTAAAATCAGGGGAAAATCGTGGGTGCGTGTTATACGCCGATACTCCGAATTCCCCTGCTGAAAACGAGCGAGAGGAGCGAGCGGAGCCGAAGCCGAAGTACAATCGGCTTTACTCGGCTCCTCTCGCAGTCCCGCCCATCTCTGACTGCGCCGCTGACGGAGAAAGCCGAGTGTACTTCGCCTAGTCTCGGCTCCTCTCGCAGTCCTGCCTGTGACTGTGAGCAGAGCCGAGTCTAGGCGAAGTACACTCGGCTTTCTCCGTCAGCGGCGTAGTCAGTGGAGATGGGCGGAACTGCGAGAGGAGCCGAGTCCAGCCGAAGTACACTCGGCCCCGCTCGCTCCTCTCCACAGAAATCGGCGCCAAATTTTAAAAACCGCCGGGACTGACACGATCGCAAAGGCACTGGGCACGGCTGCAGATGGACAGATGAACACTGGGCACGGCTGCAGATGGACAGATGGACACTGGGCACGGCTGCAGATGGACAGATGGACACTGGGCAAGGCTACAGATGGACACTGGGCACGGCTGCAGATGGACAGATGGACACTGGGCAAGGCTGCAGATGGACAGATGGACACTGGGCACGGCTGCAGATGGACAGATGGACACTGGGCACGGCTGCAGATGGACAGATGGACACTGGGCAAGGCTGCAGATGGACACTGGGCAAGGCTGCATGCTGCATTTAAATGTAAGTTTTTTTTCCTTGAATTTCCCTCCTAAAAGTTTTTTTCCTTAAAATTCCCTCCTAAACTTGGGGTGCGTGTTATACGCCGGTGCGTGTTATACGCCGATAAATACGGTAATTTAATTTAATTTTAATTTTATTTTATTGAACTGTCCCGGAAAGTTCTTCCTCCTGGATATTTGCCTGCCAGCGGGAGACCATACCAGCAGAGATTTGACCCTGAGACTGGGAGTGAGGACACTCAGCGGCAGCACAGTACTGTCCACATCACAGCACCTGCATCACTGCTGCAGGGAAACATCCACTCACCCTCTGCTTCCCACTGCTGATCACCAGAGGCTTTCGGGGAGAGATCAAGGGAATCCCCTCCTTCTACAGCGGCAGGTCCCCTTAACATGCCAGGGACTGTGAGAGGGCTATTTGACCATTGCTGATACTGGTAGCAGAGACTGAGCCACTGAGAGGATAATAAGTGTAACCATACCATACCTCACCCATAAAGGCACTCTATGCTGCACTTATTCCAAACCTATACTAGCCCTATACCACTTTATACCAAACCTTTACCACATCTGAAACCATATCTACCTTGTACCTGTGCAGAGATTATACTGTACCTATATTGTACCTATACTAGGGCTGTTGTTAAGCACACCAACACTCAAAAAGGGCCCCAACGAAAGCCAGCAAAAGAACATCTCAAAGGACTGCCCCTCCCTTAATAAGTATTCTGTAGTGAAGTACCAGCACTTAGTAGATTAAACTTTACACTGCTGCACTTGAGGCATTGCTACAGTTTATGTTGATCTGAAGCCAAATGTCATCTTATCCCTAGTCCTTACTGTTAATAACGTTGTATACTAAATTGTGTTATTAACATTCTTAATCCATTTTTTTCTTGCCTAGTTATCAACCATATTGGGTGACAATATATTAACCACTTGCCAACCACACTATAGCCAAATAACGGCTACAGCGTGGTTCGTCTAGGTATGGGATGCTGTCATATGACGGCATCCCGTGATCGCACGGGCGTGGGCGGCATGCTCTGTGATCGCAGTGTCCTCCAGACACTGCTGATCACAGATTCAGGTGTCACATGATTAGCTGTGTCCAATCACAGCGGATCACGGAAGTAAACAGATGCCAGTGATCAGCACTCTTTTCCTCATGCTGTCAGCATGAGGATCGGAGAAGAGAGCCAATGACTGGCATCTCTAAAATGGACATGTACACTGATAATCAGGGCACTGATTATCAGTGTCCTGATTATCACTGCAGCCCCACCAGTGCCCACCAATGCTGCTAATCTGTGCCCACCCGTGCTGCAAATCTGTGCTCACCAGTGCTGCCAATCAGTGCCTACCAGTGCTGCCAATCAGTGCCCACCAGTGTCTCCACATCAGTGTCACCTTTCAGTGCTGCCTACCAGTGCCCATCGGTGCCGCCTATCAGTGCCCATCAGTGACACCTATCAGTGCCATCAGTGCCGCCTATCAGTTCTGCCTATCAGTGCCACCTATCAGTGCCCATCAGTGCCACCTATCAGTGCCCATCAGTGTTGCCTATTAGTGCAGCCTCATCAGTGCCTCCTCATCAGTGCCCATCAATGCCAATCAGTGCTGCCTCATTAGTGCCCATCAGTATAGCCTATCAGTGCCCATCAGTGCAGCCTCATCAGTACACATCAGTGAAAGAGAAAAATGACCTTTTTGCAAAATTTTAAAACAAACTATGAAAAAGTTTTTTTTTTTTTCAAAGTTTTCAGTCCTTTTTTGTTTATTTACCAAAAAATAAAAAACCCAGTGGTGATTAAATACCACCAAAAGAAAGCTCTATTTGTGTGAAAAAAAATATAAAAATGTTGTCATGCAACACAGTGTTACATGGCCAAGCAATTGATATTCAAATTGCAACAGCGCTGAAAGCTAAAAATAAGCCTGGGCAGGAAGGGGGTGAGAGTACCCAGCAGGTTAGTGGTTAAGTTTGTCTTTACTACCTGGGTTGGTGTCTGTTTTCTTTGATATAGCACTACTATTGTAGGGTGACCAGACATCCCCGGTTTCAGGGGACAGTCCCCGGATTGAGGACACTGTCCCCGGACTAAGTCTGTCCCCAGTTTTGTCCCCGGATTGGATTTAAACAGGGGATGAGGCAATTTCAAAGACAGTCAGTGCAGAATAAAAAAAATAAAAATCTGAATTACACACCTCTGCTCCTACTAGCTTAGGGGGGGGGTGTATTTTTTTCCATTATCTGTGCCCCTTTCTGATGATCATGTGATGGTTGGAGCGGAGGGAATATTTCTTCAGTTTCGGGTGCATGCCCATTCAGTGCCTGTCACATGTTCTTTTTCCTTTGCTCAAGTCCTGGCCAGCCGCCTGCCTGCTTATCTCCTTGCCTTCCCTGGCGGAGTGATCTTCCTCCACACCCCACCCAGTAGTACCCGGAGCATGGAGGGTGAGACTTGACAGGCTGTGAGGCAGGCGACAACGGGCAGAGAGTCGCTGATTGCCGCCATTACTAGTACAAAAAAAGTGTCCCTGGATTTCATTTTAAAAATCTGGTCACCTTATACTATTGGGTACTATTGGAATATTACTTTCAGTGGTTTCCTGTGATATTGTATGTTTCTACACTCAACCTGGTGTGTCAGAAGGGCTGAGGTTCTTGAGAAGGTTGAGGCAAAAAACAGAGGACCCATTCTACCCAGCAGTTCCTACAGGGGTAGCATTGCAATAGTTAGCAAAGTCCTCCATTTGACTGGTTACTCCATTTCCTTGACAGACTTTACAGTTGATGTATGATGTCTCTAGACATACCAGACCAGCACTACTTTCTGCTTTTCTGTAGCAAAAATTGTATAGTGTTACTTTTTTCTGAGTAGAACACCCTTTCTTGTGCAGCTGTGCAACTTCTGTCAGAATGTGTCTCTTCTAAGGCTTGTAACAGCTTGGGGCTTATTGGTTCTGTAGACTGCATGGAGTAAACAACTTTCTTATCAAAAATTTCTTCTCTTGCTTCAGGCATCTGTGTGCTCACTGTGACAGTTCTCTGTATGAGTTGTAGCTCTCCACATGCTTTTCTTTCCAGAACAGGTCTAGTTTATTTGTAATAAAAATAGTAGGTTCGTTTCCTGGCTTTTAACCATCGCTTGCTGTCTTGTATATCCTCTTAAGGATCAGCTTAGTACCACCATATGATTATAAAACTGTCAAAGTGGGTTCAGTTTTCACAGGAGCATGTATCTAATTAATCATTGCAGATGGTGGCACATTAGCCTCTGCACCAGCAACCTGCTTGGATTTGACCACAGCCTTTCTAGTAGTTACATCTATATACCATGCATCATCTTCCTGGTGATTCTGTAAGCTATCATGTGCTTGCTTCAGGGCACAAATAAACTGAGAATCTATAGTCCTTAGCTTTTCATGTTTATTCTCCTTAGTTACTCCTGCAACACTGTTATAAAATATGTATTTCCCCCAAAACCCATGACCTGTTCTTAAAGTGGCAGTAAAGTAAGATTTTTTTACTTGTACCTACAGGTAAGCTTAGAATAAGGCTTACCTGTAGGTACAGAGAATATCATCTAAACTAGGGTTGCCACTTGTCCGGGATTCACCCAGACAGTCGTGGTTTTGAATCATGTGTCCGGGTTTCAGTCCACCTGACACCTGGACACAATATTCAGACAGGAATGTAGCTCAGAATAGTGCCTAATAGGAGGGTGAGGGGGCACTATGCACACCACAATACTATTCTCTTTGGAGCACCCAAAGGTGTCCCAGGTCTTTTACAATCCTATAGAGTATGCTAAAAAAATCTTTTTTGTTGTGCTCTGCTAAAGTGTTCGTGTTTGGCTTGAAGAAAAAGTGGCAACTCTTGCCTAAACAGGCGCCGTTTAGAAAGTATTCACAGCAGCGGTAGCTTATTACACCACTGTGTATATGTGGTGCACTCTGCATTCAGGGCTTACTGAGTGTGCTGTCAATGCAGAGAGCACCGTGACTCCACACCCATTCGCAGGCGTGACATCATCGCAGCCCAGCCATTTAAATGGCCAGAAAACTCTAACCCAGAAGGAAGACCGGGCAAAGATGGAAGTGCCTTCAGCAGTAATAGTGGGGATCGCTTTGCTTGACAGGTAAGTCTGTCATAATATGCTAGTATGTGTGTATACTAACACATTATGGCATTAATCACCTGGGGACCCAGTTATTTTTTTAAAAGTTTACTACCAATTTAGGTAAACTGGACATTCTTTGAATCTTTGCAGTTGCCCACATTTTTGCAGATATGGACTTGAGCTTTGGTTTGCTTCATACGCCACTTTCTTTGTACAGTGTGTTTGACTATATATTTGTACTTTTATATAGTAAGATTCAGCACTTAGAGGAGAATATATTAACAGTGAAGAAGACAGAATCTGGAGCAGCTGTGCATGGCAGCCAATCAGCTTCTAATGCCGCGTACACGCGATCGGAAATTCCGACAAGAAAACCGTGTTTTTTTTCAGACGGAATGTTGGCTCAAACTTGTGTTGCATACACACGGTCACACAAATGCTGTCGGAAAATCCGACCGTCAACGCGGTGACGTACAACACGTACGACGGCACTATAAAAGGGAAGTTCAATACCCAGTCCGGCACCCTTTGGGCTCCTTTTGCTAATCTTGTGTTAGTAGAAGTTTGGTGAGAGACGATTCACGCTTTTCAGCCTTCGTGCTTTTCAGACCGTTCCTGCTGTTCAGTTTGTGCTTTTGGGTTTGTATCTGTTTTTCAGTGCGTGTAGTCAGATTGTATCTGGTTTTCAGTGTGTTCTTGTCGGCTTGTTTCTGATTTTCAGCTCGTTCTTCATAGGCCTTTCTGTTCTTCAGTGCATTCTGTTAGTTCGTTCTGACCAGCCGACCGTTTTCTAGACATGCTGCGGCTACGTACTCGTCGTAGAGTTCGTGCTGTGTGGGGGCTTGGTGTTGGGGTTCTTACTTTGACCCAAGCCCAGTCCATGAACAGAGTGGGGAGGAGTTCATGGACGAAGAATTGGTTGCTCCAGCGTGACCAATTCTGTCATATGCCTTTGCTGCGGGAGATCCAGGAGAATAATCCTGATTATTTCAGGAATTATCTCCAGATGGCAGACCCCGTTTTTCACCGTCTGTTGGCTTTGCTGTCCCCTTATATTACGAAGCAGGACACCTGCATGCGGCAAGCCATCACTCCCGAGCAAAGGCTAGTCGCCACGTTGCGCTACTTGGCAACAGGGAGAAGTCTACAGGACCTCAAGTTCTCGACAGGCATCTCCCACCAGGCTCTGGGGATAATTATCCCAGAGACCTGTTCTGCCATCATACAAGTTCTGCAGAAGGACTATATTAAGGTAAGTTTTCTCCTTTAACATCACATTCTATGTATTTAATGTATGCTAATGTATTGTATTTCTTTCTTCATTCCCTAATTACCATGATTGTATTATGCTGTGAATGTCCCCTTTGGCCCCATGCATGCTGTAACCTTTTAATATTCCTTTTTTGGCCTACATGCATATTTGCCTTCACTAACCTCTCCAGCATGCTTTCCTGGGCCCATACACACCTAGCCTAGTCACTTAACAGTCTTTAGTCTAAACACCCCCTAAAATGTGTACAAATGTTATTGTTCTCATTAAATTCAGGCAGAGCGCCACAGGCTTTTTTTTGGGGGCCCCAAACTCCTCTAGAACACCCCCCCCCCTAAAAATTTTACAATGGGCCATCAGAGGGGGTGAGGAATTGGAAGTGGACCTTATATTTTTGTCTTTAAATACTTCTTAAAATAAATGTTATATTGATGTTGGCCAAGAACGTTTGTGTGTAATCTGCTTGCAATGTTATGTGCAAAAGTACAATTTTTTTTTTTGGTTTGACTCCACAGTTTCCTTTAATGCCACAGGAATGGCAGACTGTGGCTTCCAAATATGCCGAGTGGTGGGACATTCCCAACTGCGGAGGGGCAATCTATGGGAAACACATCCACATCGTCCCACCACCCCATTCGGGGGTCTTAATATTTTAACTATAAGGGGTTCAATAGTATCGCGTTGATAGCGGTGGTGTCGGCGACATATGAGTTTTTATATGTGGACATGTGGAAGAATGGGCGGATGTCAGATGGTGGAGTCTTTACCCAGACTGAGTTTTCCAGACAGCTCCAGAGTGGTGGCTTGGCATTGCCACCTGCGGATAACGTGGAAGGACTCCCATTTGTCTTTATTGCTGATGAAGCATTTGGTCTGGGTGATCACCTGATGAGGCCATTCCCCCAGAGGACCCTCACTCCAGAGAAGAGGGTTTTTAATTACCGGCTGGCCAGAGCCAGAAGAGTCGTGGCGAATGCCTTTGGGATAATGGCCAGCCGGTTCCGCCTCTTCCTTACGGCAATTAACATGGCGGAGTATAAACTGAATTACATAGTGCTTTTGTGCTGCATACTTCACAACTTTTTAAGGAGAAATGCTCCAAATTATGTGGCCTCAGTTGGGCCTGAGGCCAGACTTCATGAAATTAATACCCTGACGGCCCTGGAAGCTGGCCGTCCTGGCTTGCCCCCCCAAAGTGCCCGTGAAGTGGGTCAAAAATATGTTGAATATTCTACGGGTAGGGGGCCATTGCTATGCCAGCAAATTTCTGAATTTAAAAAAAAATAAAAAATTATTTTGATCTGATAAAATCTTGAATTTGATTTATTGCTTGTGTGTCTTTTAGCTGTCTCCTAGGTTCTCCTAGTGCACTTGTAGTGCCAAGTGGGTTTTCCATTATTAAATAACCCCCATTGTCCCTGTAATCACCAACTTAATACAAAAACTGGCATTGAAAGAAGAAGCCACACATTGTTGAATATAAAAACGTTTACTCTATGCACATTCACATGAGCGTTATAAAATTTTTGGGTAAAAAACAACATCTTTGTTTTATAAAGTTTTACATTAAAAAATGTTTTTTTTTCATAAACAGGCATGTTTTAAAACATAACATACACAACTCTGGAACTTTCAAAGTTCAACATCGAAAAACTGAAGGCAATATCAGACATTTTAAGCCCTGTACACACGGCCGAGATTCTCGTCAGGAAAAAAACTTTGTTTTTCCTGACGAGAATCTTGACAAGAAACTTGTCCCGGCCGAGTGTACACACGTACGATTCAAAAGAACCGCCGTTCTTTTGAATGGCACGAACGCGGTGACGTCATCGACTACGACGAGCGTGCACTCGTCACATTCGATGCCGTCGCCACCATCTTGCTACACCCTATGCCTAGGAAGCTAACGCGCATGCGTCAAAGTCATTTCGAGCATGCGCGGGTTTCCACGGCGACAGGTAAGTGTACACACGCTCGGGTTTCTCGTTGAGAAACAGGCCGACGAGATTCTCGACGAGAAAAAAGACCGCAGGTCGTCTTTTTTCTCGTCGGGTAATCTGGGCAGTTTTCTTGACGAGAAAACTGAAACCCGCGTACACACAGCCGGTTTTCTCGGCAAGAAAGCTCTCCCGGCAGTTTTCTTGTCGTTTTTTGCCGAGAAAACCGGTCGTGTGTACGCGCCCATAGTGTGTCAAAAATGTGTTGATCTTGCCTTCATCAGATGGGGTGATGTCACCCCTGTAAAAGCCAAATTTTGAAGATGCCCACAAATTGAGAGGCAACATGTGGATTTCCTTTCTGGTCCCATGCCTAATGTCAACATGTACTATCTCCCATCATTGGGGATCAATGGATGTGTTTTGGGGGTGCAACCCCTTCCTCTCACCTACTTGAGTTGCGAGGAAGGGGTTGCACCTACAAAACACGTACATTGATTTCCCGTGATGGCAGATAGCACATGTTGACACACTGTGTGCATCTTCAAAATCTGGCTTTTAACCACTTCAGCCCCAGACCATTTTGCTGGTCAAAGACAAGGCCCCTTTTTGCGATTCGGCACTGCGTCGCTTTAACTGACAATTGCACGTGCGACATGGCTCCCAAACAAAATTGATATCCTTTTTTTCCCACAAATAGAGCTTTCTCTTGGTGGTATTTGATCACCTCTGCGGTTTTTATTTTTTGCGCTATAAACAAAAATAGAGCGTCAATTTTGAAAAAAATGACATATTTTTTACATTTTGCTATAATAAATATCCCCAAAAAATATATTAAAAAACATTTTTTTTCCTCAGTTCAGGCCGATACGTATTCTTCTACATATTTTTGGTAAAAAAAATCGCAATAAGCGTTTATTGATTGGTTGGCGCAAAAGTTATAGTGTCTACAAAATAGGGGATAGTTTTATGGCATTTTTATTAATATATTTTTTTTTACCAGTAATGGCGGCGATCAGCGATTTTTATCATGACTGCGAAATGATGGCAGACACATCGGACACTTTTGACACATTTTTGGGACCATTGTCATTTTTACGGCGATCAGTGCTATAAATATGCCCTGATTATTGTGAAAATGACACTGGCAGTGAAGGGTTATACCTCTAGGTGGCGCTGTAGGAGTTAAGTGTGACCTAATGAGTGATTCTTACTGTAGGGGGGCGTGGCTTGGCATGTGGCGTCACTGATCGTCGTTCCCTATGATAGGGAACAGATGATCACTGACATGCCACTAGGAAGAACGGGGAAAGGTTTGTTTACACTTACCTCTCCCCGTTCTTCAGCTCTGTGATCAATCGTGGGACACTGGCGGCGATCGGGTACGTGGGTCCCACGGGCGCAGTCAAGGAGCTTCGGACCAGGTTGCGAGCGCGCGACCCACAGAGAGGTTCTTAAAGGGGACATACCTGTACGCCCTTGTGCCTGTCTGTGCCATTCTGTCGACGTACATCGTCGTGCGGCGGTCCTTAAGTGGTTAAAATGCATCAAAATTTCTTAACACTCATAAAATTTCAAAACAAAAAAGTTAAATTTTTGTGTGATTTAGATTCTGCCTAAAACATCAATGAGGTTCATATTTTTTTTTTCTATATCATTTATTTTTTGCTTAACCACCTGCCTACCGGGCACAAAAACCCCCTTCCTGCCCAAGCCATTTTTCAGCTTTCAGCGCTGTCACACTTTGAATGACAATTGTGCGGTCGTGCGACGTGGCTCCCAAACAAAATTTGCGTCCTTTTTTCCCCACAAATAGAGCTTTCTTTTGGTGGTATTTGATCGCCTCTGCGGTTTTTATTTTTTGCGCTATAAACAAAAGAAGAGCGTCAAGTTTGAAAAAAAACACAATATTTTTTACTTTTTGCTATAATAAATATCCATTTAAAAATAAATAAATAAAAATTTTCCTCAGTTTAGGCCGATACGTATTCTTCTACATATTTTTGGTAAAAAAATATCGCCATAAGCGTATATTGATTGGTTTGCGCAAAAGTTATAGCAGATACAAAATAGAGGATAGATTTATAGCATTTTTTTTTTGTTTTTACTAGTAATGGCGGCGATCTGCGATTTTTATTGTGACTGCGATATTGCAGCGGACACATCGGACACTTTTGACACATTTTTGGGTCCATTCACATTTATACAGCGATCCCTGCTATAAAAATGCATTGATTACTGTATAAATGTGACTGGCAGGGAATGGGTTAACACTAGGGGGTGAGGAAGGGGTTAAATGTGTTTCCTAGATGTGTTCTAACTGTGGGGAGAGGGGACTGACTGGGGGAGGTGACCGATGGTTGTCCCTATGTACAAGGGACACACCATCGGTCTCCTCTACCTGACAGGACGTGGATCTGTGTGTTTACACACACAGATCCACTGTCCTGCTCGGTTACTGGGCAATCGCGGGTGCCCGGCGGCCATCGCAGCCGCCGGGCACGCGCATCAGGTCCTTAGCGACGCGGCAGGTGCGCGCGCGCCCCCTAGCTGCTTTTAAAGCCAGGACGTCATATGACGTCCTGTCAGAACAAGAGAGTCTTCCGCCCGCCGTCATTTGGCGGTGGGCGGTAGACAAGTGATTAATCAGGTCTAAATCCAGATTGCACACCATTATGTCCCGGATGAGGATGTGTGCACTTGCACTGGTGAAATGAGATTCTTCATCAACATCACCTAAAATAAAAAATACACACCATGTCTTATAAATATGCAGGCATGCATCAATTACCTGAAGCTGTGGTGTCAGACACTGACCTGTTGCGGTCACACATCCTCAGGTTGTGGTGTGCTGAGTTCCCCTTCTTCATGAGGTGTGGGGTTCCTGGTGTCCATATGTCCCGAGTCTTTTCTCCCCTATGAGAATGAAACAAAAGGTATACTTAGCACAAATATATTTAAGGCCAGAAATAGGAATATGAAACATTGCTTGGAAGTGTGATACAATTGTCTGTTTTGGTAGAGTTCCAAGTTAAAGACATGATTTTTTCCCTTACCAAAGATGGAATACTTACCTTTTTGGGACAAGTTTCACACATGGAGACACCCCAAGTATCCACTGGAGCACCTGTGTGGGACACCCTAAAAAGGTTGTTCTGGTGTCCCACACTAGTGTTCCTGAGTCCAGATGTGTAAACAGCTGCTGAGTGTCCTCTCCTTTACACTGAATCAAGTTTGCATTTTATTCTAGTTACAAACACATCTAGACAACAATGTACTAAACTTCTTTTTATACAAATAGGCATGACCAAATGTAGTTAACCTGTATCTGCCAAAAACATTGTATTTAGTGGGCGAACAATGTTTACTACGACCGATTACTGTGCCCACGAACATGAAAGTTGCCATTTTAAACTGTCCAACAGTAAAGAAAAGCACATGGAGCAACATGCAAGCAATAATAATAATAGGAACACAGGAGAAATTCTTACTTTTAAGAAGCATTTTCCTGATCCTTCTGTACTGATCGTGCTACCTCAATTTCAGATCTGACCAGCGTTTCCTCAATTTCTCCTTGGATCGTCATACCCCAAAATTCCTGTGCAGACTTCTCACAACTTTAGACATGATCTTGGCCTTTCTCACATTAGGGTTGGAGTACGGTCCATACTTCCCATCATAGTCGGTCCTCTTCAAGATGTCTGCCATCTCCGCCATCTCTACAAAGGACATATTTGAGGCCTTATATCTCCTCCTGGATCGGGACGTTTCTGGCACCGGGCTTTCCTCCTCGTTACTGGTATTATCATGCACCTGCTGTGTCTCCGCCATGTTCCTCTCCCACTGCGACGAAAGAGAAGGGGCGGGGAATATACTAGAAAGAATGTCAGGGGCGGGCGGAGTTTCACGCATGCGCAGTGTATATAAAGCTAACACGCGTGTGTCGTACCTACGTTCTGTGTGCGGAGGAAGGAGTAACGGAAGCGCTGCTCGTTCTAACAAAGGTAAAATTTTAACTTGGGGCATCAGTTGCCTATACTGATTCTGGATTGAGGCCTATATTGGGATAAGATTAGGAGAGTTTAGCCTGACATTAGTGTTTTTGTCTTGTGTTTTGTCTTGCAGAAAATATGAAACGGTTCAAGGACCCTGATTTCATGGCACAATTTAGACAGGTACAGGGAGCTGAGCAATTTGTGGGAGATTAAAAACCCCTTATATAGAAATAAACCAGCTAGGAAGGCAACGCTGGAGAAACTGCTGCAATTTGTGAAGACGCAGGTCCCCAACGCAGACATCGACTTTTTGGAAAATAAAATTGGTAGCTTGAGAAGCACGTATAGGAAAGAGCATAATAGGGTCCTGGATTCCCAGAGATCAGGAGCAGCAGCAGAGGACGTGTATGTACCCAGTCTGTGGTATTACAACAGAATGAGTTTTCTGGACGACAAGACTGAAGTGAGGCCATCACTTTAAACACTTCCTTCCCCCCTTCCTTCCACCCTTCCCTCAACCCCAGCTGAGGCTTCCGAGAACCAACCTGGGCCTTCCATCCAGGAAGAAGTGGAGGAGCCCAGCTGGAGCCAGGTATAGTATTTTTTTACATATTTATTGTCCTAAAATGAATGATGTGAACTAGATGTTTTTATTGATAACAAATTAATGATTAAACAAAAAGTGTTTGACATATCAATAGACAGTAGTGGCCAAAAATGATTGGGACAAGAATGAAAACTGCTGGGGTCAGAATGATAGTCTTTTTTATTTATTAACATTCAATTTGCAACAGTCATGAGCTGAAAATTGTGTATGATTGATGAACCAAAATCTAAATCTATGTCCCTTTTTTATACACAGGAAGACCTCAGTCAGGAGGAGGCTCTGGAATGTGGCAGCCAGGAGGAGGCGGGGGTAAGTGTCAGCCAGGAGGTGGCCGGGCCCAGTAGCCTCACACAATCACAGGTGCCTCACCTCTGCCTTACAACCAAAAGGCCCAGGAAAGGGAAGAACTTGGAGGAGCTAGCACTGGGCTTCCTTAGGGAGGCTAATGCGGCCCTGAGAACCCCCCCCCCCCCCCCGATGCTTAAGAGGTTATGGCTGCTATGTAGCTGGTAAATTGCAGAAAATAGAGGAGGGCCAACGCCTCATCTGTGAGGAGATTATTTTTCAGGCCCTTCATAAGGGGATGAGGGGCCAACTTACAGAACACATCCACTTATGTGAGCTCGCCCATCCTCCTCCTCCTCCTGCCACAACTCCACCTCCAGAGCCACAGCCTCCAAGTAAGCGTGTAGGGAAGCGTGAAGGGAAGGCTGCAGGGAACACAAGAAAGTGATGGCCTGGGTTCAGTCTGGTCTGACAGAAGATGCAGGCTGTTGTAGCACCACAGACTGGGGACATATATGTCATCTGCTGCTGTTCCTGATCTCTGGGAGTCCTGGACCAGATTGTGCTACCTATTATATGGACTTCTCAGGCTACCAAAGAGTTGATGTCTGCCCTGGGGTCCAAAGGCTTCGCAAATTCCAGCAGTTTCTCCAGCTTTGCCTTCCTCTTTCTTTTGTTATGAGCCAGACTAAATGGATATTTTTTCTGAAAATACTTGCCTATTTGTTTTTCTTCAAATAGGACCATTTGTTTGTGAGTAGGCAGGTACATTTCAAAAATACAATACAATGATTCAAATAAAAAAAGGAGGGGGCGTGTCCGGATGTAGAGCGAGGAAGACGTGCTGCTGAGGAGCTCCGCACATCCTGATTCCATCTGATGCCATCCTGCCTTCCCACCGCCCTGGTAAGCCCCCAAACTTACCCTGTGGGCTCCTGAACGTCCCCTGCCTCGGCCCCAGCTGGTATTTTCTGCCCTGGTCACCCGATTGGGCCGCTACAGGGACCCGCGGCTGGCTCTGTGCTCCTGGGACCCGCCGCCATCTTGCGGCCTGCTGACACTCCCGAATCCTCTGAGCTAAATTGCCGCGATTCGCGGGGTTGGAGGGGCCTCATCCACACACACCAAGGGCGCCAGTGGCGAGGAGGGTGCTCCGGACCTGCACTGCGACCACCGGGGGGCCTCGGGAGGTTGATTGCCCCGGCCCGCGGCCTACAGCCATCTTGCGGCCTACCGCACTTCCCGCAGCCTTCGGCCTCAATTACTTTATGCCGCGGGACGAGCGGCGGACACCCACATCCTCCTGTAGTACCATCCGTGCGGGGGGGTTAGCAGTGCATCCGAGGACTTTTAGAGAGCTGCTCCCCCGCACCCACACCTGCGGCCTGCTGCCATCTTGCGGCCTGCAGTGCCAGCCCCATCCACCGGACACTGTGGGACAGTCATACCTTCCCTCCTCCTGTGATCCTTGGCTAACTGACTGCTCCGCAACACTGCGGGGGGGGCTGTCCCGCTCCTGCACCTCTCCACCTTGTCATTACTACGGCCTCCATCCTCCCCCTTGAACTGAGCCCCCTGCCCACGAACCCCCCCAAACTCTCCTTAATCTTGGGGTAAGGCTTGGATGGGCCGCCCTAAGACCCGCTACTCCACAAACAAGGGCCCGAAGGCTCCTCATATCCCCCCGTCAGCGGTTGCTTCGTCTGAACGGCGCTCCTCGGCTGGGATGGCGGCCAATACTCAGGCGGCTGCGGAGTCGGGGGTGGCGGCGCCCCCCACGGGAGTGGAGATCCTGGCGGCCATCACATCCTGTAAGGAAACTCTGACATCTAAGATCGACTTCTTGACAGTGGATGTCGGTCTTATCCGTCAAGATATGGATAAATTTCGCTCTCGCATCACGGAGGTGGAGGACAGGGTCTCCATGGTGGAGGATACGGTCCGGTCGGACTCCAGGGAGGTGCGGGCCCTCCAACTTCAAGTGAAAGCGCTGCAGGAGTGCGCAATAGATACCGAGAACCGCCTCAGGCGGAACAACATCCGCATAATTGGACTGCCCGAGAGGGCTGAGGGCCCTAGACCTGCTGAATTTACTGAGCAATTACTGACCACCCTGTTCGACCTGAGTGCCACGCCATCTACCTTTGTGGTTGAAAGAGCCCACAGGGTTCCGCCGCTCCCTCCGAGACCTGGGGCCCCTCCACGCCCCTTCCTGCTACGAATGCTGAACTACCGGGACCGGGACCGCATTCTGGCGGCGGCACGCGTCATGCCTGAAATTAAATATGAGAATACCAGACTACTTTTCTTCCCAGACTTCTCTCAGGAGGTACAGCAACGTCGCAAGTCCTTTACTGATGTGAGACGCCGGCTCTGGGAGAAGGGAATACGCTTTGGCCTGTTGTATCCCAGCAGACTGCGAATCACCGATGGTAGCGACACTCACTTCTTTGACACCCCGGAGGCGGCAACGGCGTGGCTAGACGCCCGTTAACTACACAAAGCCGAGGACCCATGGTGGAATACACCCGGCAGGGAGCGGATGCGCATCAACTATCCCATCAATGGACGTCTCTCCTGTCTCATGGTGAATCCCTGCAATACCCCCTTCTGTGTCCCCAATCCTGTTTATCCCTGCTGACTTCCACCTTTACTCCATCTACATAAGTGTTAACTTCTGCTGGCTAGACTGCCACTTACTCCTGCCTAAGGAGCTCCAACAGCAAATACTGAACTGCCCCGCCCGTGAACCGAGGTGACCCGAGTTGTCCCTTGTCCACGCTTTGGACCCCCACCCAGAGTCGAGACGGACTTCCCTGGAGACTTCTTCTTCACCTGCGGTCCTACGGGCCGACTTCTTGAGGTCGCAGTGACCTAAAGATTCTATGTTTTTTTCAGTTATGGGACGAAACCCTGCATCATGGGCCCCTTTTTTTTGGCCCTTGAAGCTAGGTTTGTATGATGTTTGGGTAGGGTGTTCTATGTTCTGGGGAGGAGGGTTTCATTGTTATGACGGTCCAGATAATTACTGTGTTGCTCAATTGACTTATGGGTCTCTGACCCTATTGAATAGGTGTCCCATTGCCGAGTTTAATTATATGTGTTGGGTTAATGGGTTCATCCTGCTTCTATTTCCCCCTGGTGCTTCTTGATGGCTCCCCCGGACGCTGAACTACTGACCATTCTGTCATGGAATGTTCGGGGGCTCAACTCAAAATTTAAAAGGTCACTATTATTCCAATATTTGAAATTACATAATCCCCATATAGTGTTACTGCAGGAGACACATTTAACCGGTAGCAAGGTTCTGGCTCTGAAGAAGCCCTGGGTGCAGAGGGCGCTTCATGCGACCTACTCTTCGTATTCTCGTGGGGTGTCTATCCTGATTAGCAAACGTATACCGTGTGTGATTCATGATGTTCATCTGGACCCCCAGGGAAAATTTGTTATGGTAGTGCTAAGTGTATATAACAAAAAGTATGTTATTGTGAATGTCTATCTGCCTCCCCCGAGTCAGATACAGACTTTGTACACTCTCTATGAGAGGCTGGCTCCGCATTGCCCAGCACAGGTTCTGTTCATGGGAGATTTTAATGCTACACTGTCCCATGACCTGGACAGGCCTTCCCCAATCCAATTTTAATTCTGATCTTGGAACGTGGGCTCAGGCCACGGAGTTCCAGGAGGCGTGGAGGTGGCTTCATCCCCATGATAGAACGTACTCATGCTTTTCGACCACATTTCGAACCTCCTCACGCATTGATCTGGCTTTTGCCAATTCCACCATGCTGGCTAACATTCAGGAGGCATGTTACCTTCCCTCTGGCCTCTCTGACCATCACCCACTTAAATTGACCATTAGGACCACCAGGTCGCGGAACAATACCCTTTGGAGGTTACAACCCCATTGGATCAACAATGATGCTGTACATGACAGAGTTCTCTCTCCCCTGGGGGAATATTGGGCACACAATGCGGGGTCGGCTTCTCTGGAGATGACCTGGGATGCCTCCAAGGCTCACAGCAGAGGTCAGTATATCTCGGCTGTGGCGGCAGTAAAGGCGGAACTAGGAGACGGAGTGTCTGCCCTGCAGCGTAGGGTGGACGAGGCACTGAATCGGTATTCAGCCTCGCCAACGGTCTCCAATTTTGAGCACCTTTCATCGCTTAGGCGAGAACTACATCTCCATGTTTCAGATACCACTAGGCTTGGTATACAAAATAGCAGACAGGAATACTTTGAACATGGAGACAAAAACAGCAAACTACTAGCGCTGCTAACGCAGCAGGACAGGCCCTCAGTGGTTATACCGGAGATCCTCACGACAGATGGCGCTTTAGTCACCTCTCAGGAGGATATTCTGGCTGCGTTCACCACATTTTACACCTCCTTGTATGTCTCTTCACTTCCTGACGGGTTTGACCCTACACCTATGATCTCCCTACTGGACACGCTAGCCCTGGGATGGCTCTCTGACACGGAGAGGCAACTCCTTGTCTCGGAAATCACTCCAGAAGAGGTCACATTGGCAATTAAGTCCTTTCCGGCAGGTAAAACCCCAGGGCCGGACGGCCTGCCCATTGAGTACTATAGGGCCCACGCAGATTTGCTTGCCCCCAAACTAGCTCAGATGTTTCAAGCTTGCTTGAACCAAGACTCCTTACCGCCCTCTATGAGAGAGGCCCACGTAGTTCTCATTCCAAAGCCTCATAGAGACCCTAAGTTATGTGCCTCTTACAGGCCAATTGCACTTCTCAACTGTGACCTTAAAATCTTGACCAAGCTATTGGCCACTAGACTTAACGTAGTAATAAAATCCCTGATTGACTCTGACCAAACGGGCTTTATGCCCAGTAGATCTACAGACATTAACATACGCAGATTATTCACTAATATTCATGCTCCCCATACTAACCAAGGTACTAGAACCATTGCCACCTTAGATATGGAGAAGGCATTCGACACAGTGGAATGGGTCTATCTATGGGAGGTGCTTAGAAGAATGGGGTTCCCGTTAAAATTCATAGGTTGGATACGCACACTTTACACTGGTCCCACGGCATGCATTAAGCTGAATGGCTCCCTGTCTCCTCCATTCCCCCTGCAGAGGGGCACCAGACAGGGATGCCCTCTCTCCCCGGCTCTATTCGCCCTGGCCGTGGAGCCTATTGCTGAAGCCCTTAGGAGCTCGGCCGAGGTCCGTGGTCTTAGGGTGGGCTGGCTGGAGGAGAGAGTGGCTCTCCACACGGACGATATGCTCCTGTTCTTGAATGACGCTGGTGACTCTCTGCGGGGCGCACTTAGTATCATGGATGCCTTCGCCGCCTTCACGGGGCTGAGAGTGAACTGGCACAAGTTGCAGTTGTTTCCAGTGGATGCGGGGGCCAGGTCCTCCTCACCCTCCTCTCTCCCGCTTCAATGGGTTGAGCAGTTCACCTACTTGGGAATTGTTGTCTCAAGAGAGAGTGGGGACTTTGTGCGGCTCAATCTCGACCCTGTCTTGGTAGCCATTAAAGCCAAACTTAAGGCGTGGAGTAATCTCCCCCTTTCGCTCATTGGGCGTATTAACTTGCTCAAGATGAAAGTCCTCCCTAAACTCACATACATTTTTCGGAACTCCCCTCACTGGCTGACTAAAGTTTTCTTTAATTCCCTCAGGCAACTCTTCCTCTCCTTTATTTGGGGGTCCAGGCCACCTAGATTCAAATATTCCACCTTGACCAGGCCTGTGGACAGTGGAGGCCTGGCCCTCCCTGATTGTTACAAGTATTATTTGGCCACTCAGCTTGTGACTGCCCATTGGTGGTTACGACCGGACCTGACCAACTCTGCAACGGTGCTGGAGGCAGCCATAGTGGGGTCCTTGGAGGCACTGGAGGGGCTGCTATTCAGGGGGCCTAAAACGCCCCACAATCTCACCCCTTCGATGCGTACCACTATGCGGGCATGGAAGGCGGATGAGGCGCTGAGGACACTCCAGCCGAACTCTTGGTCTCCTCACACCCCCTTGTGGCTGAATCCTAACCTATCGCAATTCCACACTATCCCAGATCCGCAGGCCTGGGCCAAATACAAAATACTGACCCTCAAACATATCATCACCAACGGAGATCTCACCCCCTTTCACACTTTATGCGCCAAATTTAACGTGCCTGAACGAGCCCATTTTAGATATCTCCAAATTGCACATGCCTACAGGTGCCAATTTTTGAGCAGGCCAGTTGAACTGGCATACTCCGAGCTAGAATCTACCATCCGGGTGAAAGACCTGGAGAAGCCCACGTCTCAGATCTATGGATCCCTGCTGGTTGCTGCTATCCCCGAGCTGTCTTCCCTTCGCAGGAAATGGGTGGAGGACATACCGGGGCTGGACGAAGACGACTGGAGGGAGGTTTGGGATTTTCCCTTCTCCCCACTGGTCTCAGCGAGGGATAAATTAGTCCAATATAAAATTGTACACAGAGCTCACTACACACCTCACAGGCTACACCAGATGTCGCCGGAGCATTCTCCGGAGTGCTGGCGTTGCTCCTACCAACCAGGGGGTTTCTTCCACATTTTCTGGGCTTGCCCAGCAATCGTACACTATTGGAATGAAGTGCTACGGGTGATCACTAAGGCCACTGGGACTTGCGTCCCATATGAACCTATATACTGTTTGCTAGGACTAGTTGATCAACTGCCAATGATCAGAGCCAGGAAAACACTCATATCCCTGCTACTATACTATGCGCGCAAAGCCATTACGATGAACTGGAAACAACCGTCTCCCCCCTCTGTTAAATTCTGGAAAAGATTAGTTAATGCCAGTTTGCCCCTATATAAAGCCACTTACTCGTCCAGAGGTTGTCCGCACAAATTTGAAAAGGTGTGGAGTTGTTGGCTAGAGGACAGAAACACGGCAAGTGAATAGTGACCAATGCCTAAACTTGTAATGTATCACTAGGTTAACACTTTATTAACCCAAACAATTTTTTCAGGCTACCATCCTCTATTGATATCACTTTGAGCATGACTTATCTTGAATGGACCCTCTCCCCCAGTTTGGGGTTATAGTGTAAGTTAAGTTAAAGTGTATGTGTTATTTGTTGCCCTGTGGCGGTATGTTGCCGAAACAGGGTAACGGCCCCTACGTGGGCAGATGTTGTGCCTATGTGTGGGCAAAATGTGTGTGTCTATAAAACTTCAATAAAAAGATTTTACAAAAAAAAAAAAAGAAAAAGGAAAAAAGATCACTATAAAAAATAATTCTAAACATTATTATGGAGATCGGGCTTTAAAAAAAATAAAGATTATTCCTGAGATCACGAGAAATAATAAAGAAATACGTTTGTCTGAACTCTGTGTGAATATCATCAGCAAAACAACTTCATTATTTTAGCATTATAAAGAACAAAAAAAAGATCCAATAATTTGCAGCGTGACGAATGTGATATCTGCATTACGAACGCTAGTTTTACCAGATCGAGCACTTCCGTCTCGTACTGGATTCTGAGCATGCGTGTTTTTTTGTGCGTCGGAATTGCATACAGACGAACTGATTTTCCAATAGGAATTTTTTCCGTCTGAAAATTTGAGAACCAGCTCTCAATCTTTTGTTGCCGGAAATTCCGACAGCAAAAGTCAGATGGAGCATACACACGGTCAGAATTTCAGTTCAAAAGCTCACATTGGAATTTCCTTGTCGGAATTTCTGATAGTGTGTACGGGGCATAACTGTCATTTTTGAAGCTTAAAGAGTAACTCTACTTCTGTTGAGAAAAAAAAAAACTCTGGGTGATCTATGTACATTGCAAGGAGTTTACCAAACTTTGTTGCAGATTTCTACCATTTGTTATTATAAATAGGGATGAGCTTCGTGTTCGAGTCGAACATACGTTCGACTCGAACATCGGCTGTTCGATCGTTCGACGAAGATCGAACGATTTGGGCCGTTCGCGCCAAATTCGAGTGACGCGAACGGCCCACAATGCACTACGCCATCGCAGTGTCATCCAGGTGCTGTGATTGGCCAAGCATGCACTGTGACCCCGCATGCTTGGCCAATCACAGCGCCGGCAGCGAGGAGAGCAATGATTGGCCACAGGCAGGATGCCTGTGGCCAATTATTGCTGAGGGGGTTTAGTACACGCCCCACACTATAAAAGGCCGCCAGCGCGGCGGCCTTGTGTAGTGTGTTCCGGAGCAGGGAAAGAGAAGCATAGGCAGGGACAGTGTCATTTTTTTCCTTTACTAATCCTGGATTCCTTGTGTTTAGGGACAGAGAAGGATAGGTAGGGAGAGTGTCAGTGTGTCATTCTGTGCTAAACCTTGTTTGTAGGGACAGAGAAGGACAGTGAGGGAAAGTGTCAGTGTGCTATTCTGTGCTAAATCTTGTTTGTAGGGACAGAGAAGGACAGTGAGGGAAAGTGTCAGTGTGCTATTCTGTGCTAAACCTTGTTTGTAGGGACAGAGAAGGACAGTGAGGGAAACTGTCAGTGTGCTATTCTGTTCTAAACCAATCTTGCTGAACCATATTTGAAATCCTTGAGTTTAGGGACAGAGAAGGACACTCGTGGAAACTATCAGTGTGCTATTCTGTGCTAAATCTTGTTTGTAGGGACAGAGAAGGACAGTGAGGGAAACTATCAGTGTGCTATTCTGTGCTAAACCAATCTTGCTGAACCATATTTGAAATCCTTGAGTTTAGGGACAGAGAAGGACACTCGTGGAAACTATCAGTGTGCTATTCTGTGCTAAATCTTGTTTGTAGGGACAGAGAAGGACAGTGAGGGAAACTATCAGTGTGCTATTCTGTGCTAAACCAATCTTGCTGAACCATATTTGAAATCCTTGAGTTTAGGGACAGAGAAGGACACTCGTGGAAACTATCAGTGTGCTATTCTGTGCTAAATCTTGTTTGTAGGGACAGAGAAGGACAGTGAGGGAAACTACCAGTGTGCTATTCTGTGCTAAACCAATCTTGCTGAACCATATTTGAAATCCTTGAGTTTAGGGACAGAGAAGGACACTCGTGGAAACTATCAGTGTGCTATTCTGTGCTAAATCTTGTTTGTAGGGACAGAGAAGGACAGTGAGGGAAACTATCAGTGTGCTATTCTGTGCTAAACCAATCTTGCGGAACCATATTTGAAATCCTTGAGTTTAGGGACAGAGAAGGACACTCGGGGAAACTATCAGTGTGCTATTCTGTGCTAAACCTTGTTTGTAGGGACAGAGAAGGACAGTGAGGGAAAGTGTCAGTGTGCTATTCTGTGCTAAACCTTGTTTGTAGGGACAGAGAAGGACAGTGAGGGAAACTATCAGTGTGCTATTCTGTGCTAAACCAATCTTGCTGAACCATATTTGAAATCCTTGAGTTTAGGGACAGAGAAGGACACTCGTGGAAACTATCAGTGTGCTATTCTGTGCTAAATCTTGTTTGTAGGGACAGAGAAGGACAGTGAGGGAAACTATCAGTGTGCTATTCTGTGCTAAACCAATCTTGCTGAACCATATTTGAAATCCTTGAGTTTAGGGACAGAGAAGGACACTCGGGGAAACTATCAGTGTGCTATTCTGTGCTAAACCAATCTTGCTGAAGCATATTGCAAATCCTTGTGTTTAGGGACAGAGAAGGATAGGCAGGGGACAGTGTCAGTGTCTTTGTTGCTAAGCCTCCAGCACAGTATACACCTGAAGGTAGCCCTTATTGCTGTTTTTCCCATCTCCCTGCAGGCCATCCATTAAAATGTCTGGAAGGCAAACAAGGAGAGGCAGACAGTCAGGAGGCAAAAAAAGAGGGCAAGCAGGCTCTGTGTCTGGGGGCAACAGTGCTGGTCGTGGACGCGGTGCATTGTCATCAGCACGTGGCCATGGGACACGCTTGTCCTTCTTTTCGGCAGCTGGACATGTTGAGCCACATCATGCCGAAGACTTGGTAGAGTGGATGACCAAGCCCACCTCATCCTCCTCATCCTCTCTCACCCAGGCTCAGGGTACTGGCAAAGCAGCTGCCAAAGCGTCCTCTTCTCTGGTATCAATGTCATCATTAGTCACTCCTTCCCTAGACCCACCATGTCCTCCTCCTGAGGAGTCCCCCGAACTGTTTGAGCACAGTGTTGGGTACATGCTCCAGGAGGATGCCCAGAATTTCGAAGGATCTGATGATGATACCCAGCTAGAGGAAGGCAGTAGCGTGAGAGCAGAGAGAGGGGATGCTCAAGAAGGACACCAATCTGGCAGTCATGAACCAGCAGCTGCAGCATACTGCCAGATTGGCTCCAGTGATGAGGAGGGAGGGGATGATGAGGTCACTGACTCCACGTGGGTGCCTAATAGGAGAGAGGAGGAGGAGGAGGATGAGGAGGAGGCACATCTCCAACGAGGCAGGATGCCCTTGGGTGGCCAGCGTATGGGCAGCACACCGACGGAATCACACCACAGAGCTCCGCCTGTGCAGGGCGCTGCCTCTGCCCGTCATTCAAAAAGTTCTTTGGTGTGGGCCTTTTTTGAGGCGAGTGCATCAGATCGCACAGCTGCTGTTTGCAACATATGTCTCAAGCGTATATCGCGTGGCCAAAACATCAGCCGCTTGGGCACCACATGCTTGATCAGACTATGTTGACCTGCCATGCAGCTCGTTGGCAAGCCTACCTTAAAGACCCACACCAAAGAACAAAGCGGACCTCTCCTTGCACCGCATCAGCTGGGATCTCCAACCCCACTATACCATCAGTCCTCTCTGAAACCTGCACTGAGAGGAATGAAGGTATAGAATTAGGTGTGTCACTGCCAAGTACTTGCGGCCACTCTGCTAGCAGTACACCGACGTCTGATTCTAGCAGGCAAATTTCCCTGCCCCAGCTGCTGGACCGTCGAAAGAAGTTCACTCCCAGCCATCCACATGCCCAGCGGTTGAATGCTAGCTTGGCTAAATTGCTAGCGCTTCAACTGCTGCCTTTTCAGTTGGTAGACTCGGCCCCCTTCCGTGAGTTTGTGCAATGTGCGGTTCCTCAGTGGCAGGTTCCCAAACGCCACTTTTTCTCACGGAAGGCGATTCTGGCTCTCTACAGGCATGTGGAAGGCAATGTCTTGGCCTCGCTGGACAGGGCGGTCAGCAGTAAGGTGCATATTACCGCTGACTCATGGTCCAGCAGGCATGGACAGGGACGTTACCTTTCTTTCACGGCCCAATGGGTCACACTTTTGGCAGCTGGGAAGGATGCAGGACAAGGTGCAGTAGTGTTGGAGGTTGTTCCACCGCCACGCCTCCAAAATGCTACTACTGGTTGTGACACACCTCTCTCCTCCACCCCCTCCTCTTCTTCTTCCTCCATGGCCTCTTCCTGTGGTTTGTCCTCGGAACCAGTGGTGCTCCGTAGGCGTTCAAGGGGCTACGCAAGTACGCAGGCAAAAAGATGCCATGCCGTGCTTGCGCTGGTGTGTTTGGGGGACAGGAGCCACACTGGGGCAGAGGTCCTGTCTGCTCTGCAGGGGCAGGCCGAGAGGTGGTTGACGCCACGCCAGCTTAAGCCAGGAATGGTGGTTTGCGACAATGGCACCAACCTCCTCTCCGCCCTCCGACAGGGACAACTGACCCATGTGCCCTGTATGGCTCACGTCCTTAACCTGGTGGTGCAGTGGTTCTTGGGCAGGTACCCGGGCTTACAGGATGTCCTGAGGCAGGCCAGGAAAGTCTGTGTGCATTTCCGCAGATCTTATAATGCCAGTGCTCGCCTGGCTGAGCTGCAAAAGGAGTTGAACCTGCCCAAGAACCGCCTTATATGTGACATGCCCACCAGGTGGAACTCAACGTTGGCCATGCTGCAGCGGCTGCACACGCAGCAGAGGGCCATCAATGAGTACCTGTGCGACTACGGCACCAGGACAGGGTCAGGGGAGCTCGGTTTTTTTTCACCACGCCAGTGGGGCATGATCAGGGATGCATGCACTGTCCTGGCACCATTTGAGGAGGCCACGAGGATGGTGAGCAGTGACAGTGCATGCATCAGTGACACTGTACCTCTTGTCCACCTGTTGGAGCACACGCTGCATGGAATAATGGACAGGGCACTTGAGGCAGAACAGAGGCAGGAAGAGGAGGACTTCCTTGCCTCTCAAGGCCCCCTTTACCCAGACAGTGTTCCTTCTGTCCCACCCATCGCACAGGAAGAGGAGGAGGAGGAGGATTGTGTCAGCATGGAGGTGGAGGCTGGCACTCAGCATCATCAGCAGCAGTCTTTTAGGGATGATTTACAGTCCCAAGAAACCAGTGGACTTGTACGTGGCTGGGAGGAGGTGGCTGCGGATCATGTCGTCCTTAGTGACCCAGAGGACTCCGGACTGAATGCCTCAGCTAACCTACGCTGCATGGCCTCCCTGATCCTTCAAAGTCTGTGGAAGGATCCTCGTATTCTTCGGATCAAGGAGAGGGACCATTACTGGCTGGCCACTCTCCTTGATCCACGGTACAAGGGTAAGGTTGCGGACCTTATGTTACCGTCGCAGAGGGAGCAGAGGATGAGACAACTCCGGGAGGCCTTGCAGAAAGGTCTGTGCAACGCATTCCCAGAGACTGGGAGGTTACAAACTCCTGGTCCTGGACAATGAGTTGCTGAGGCTTCGGGCAGTCAAAGAAGGAGCGGTGGGGAAGGTGGCCGTCTGACCGATGCGTTCAGACAATTCTTTAGTCCGCAGCCCCAAAGTATGATCGGTTCCAGCAACCATCGCCAGCGTCTGATATACATGGTGCAGGAATACCTAGGGGCAAGGTCAGACTTGGACACCTTCCCCACCGAAAATCCTCTGGCTTACTGGGTCTTGAGGATGGATCACTGGCCAGAGCTTGCACAGTATGCAATTGAGCTACTGGCCTGTCCTGCATCCAGCGTTCTTTCAGAACGCACATTCAGTGCTGCTGGAGGATTTGTCATGGATCACAGGGTGCGCCTGTCCACCGACTCGGTTGATCGACTGACTTTCATCAAGATGAACCAGTCTTGGATCACCACCAGCTACCACACACCTGATGCTGATATAACAGACTAATTGATTTTAAAATGTCACATCCCTTCAAGACTGATGCTGATGCTGAGTGCCTGTGCTGTTATGTTGACTGGCTATCCTCCTCCTCCTCCTCAATGATACGATTAATGTTGATAGCTTGGAAGATCATTTTGGTTTATGGGTGATGCCACCAGTGGCTAAGGCCCAATTTTTCAGCCCCTGTTTAACAGGGGCGTGTAATTACAATTTTTGATGCAATACTTTGCAACAGGCCTCATTGCTGTGCTCCAAGTACAGTATCTGTGAGGGGTTGCAGTGTTGTGCCACCAGTGCCTAAGGCCCAATTTTTCAGCCCCTGTTCAACAGGGGCATGCAATTATAATTATTGATCTAAGGGGGGCGTGGCTTGCGCGTGCACAGAGATGGCCGCTTAAGCAGTGAGCTCCGCCATCCAGACCGGACAATCAGCGACTATCGAGCACTGACTACCCGCTACTCTGCCCCACAGCACAGCGATCGTACCTGCCAGGCTGCGCCGTCATGTCGTCCCGCAAACGCATCCAGGATAGAGGCTTAAAACGCCTGGAATCCTTCTCCTTCCAGCCCCGCCGGCGAAACCAAGATGGCGGCGCCGGACCCTCAGCGCACCACTCTCTGCAGTTCTCGGAACCCCCGGGGGGCCATCCACAGAACATACCAGCTGGAAATCATTCCTCCCTTCCTTTGGATACCTCTCCTGCAACCCCGGTGTCCCAGAGCCCGGCGAAATCGAGGATGCGGATGGATCTCTCGGACCAGGCCTCAATCACAGTGAGTACAGGCCTGCATAATAACTCTGCTGTTTCATCATTACAATCCTCCATAGCACAATTCCCAACATCAGGACAACCGGTGCTAGACACCACTATGAAAGACATGCTCCTATCGCTGCAGTCTTCTCTCATGTCCAACTTCTCATCCCTGATTAATACTTTCTCACTAGAAATGAAACACATGGACAATAGGGTGCAATGTGTGGAAAACAAAATGGAGGAATGTACTGACACTGTTAATGAATTAGTGGATGCATACAATGATCAGAAAGAGGAATCTCTCTGGATCAAAGCGAAATTAGCGGACCTCGAGGACCGTTCCAGACGCAATAACCTTAAAATACGCGGAATCCCTGAGTCCGTTCAACCTACAGAATTGCGCAATTACGCCACCGCTATGTTTTCCAGCATGCTCCCGGAACTCTCCCCGATTGAGCTTACGTTTGATCGTATACACAGGCTGCCTAAACCACGCCACCTGGAAGCAGAGGTACCCCGTGATGTACTTCTGCGAGTACATTTTTTCCAAGCGAAAGAACAGATACTTAGGAAAGCTAGAGAACTGTCACCACTCCCTGCACCATACTCTGATATACAACTGTTTGCAGACCTATCTCAACATACACTCCAAATGCGTCGGCAACTTAAAACTATCACTAAGGCGATGAACAATCACAAAATTATATACAAATGGCGCCACCCAGTGACCATCTTGGTCACTTACAATGGCATTCCTCACACCATCTCCACCCTGGAAGGGGGCTTGAAACTACTTAAAGCATGGGGAATCCTACCAGATCCTCCCCTCAACCAAACTGACGATGACGGTACACCAAACCCGTTCACCTTTGGAAGTAACAGGGAGAACCGCAGAAACAACCAACGTTGATCTACTAGCTCAAATTGCATCATTATGCGACTACCTTAGTCCGGTCTGGTCGCGTGCTTAACACCAGCTTACTGAACTTTCCCCCATTAGTTGTCAGGTGCTCTGAGGAGCTGGTTCATGCTGACACACCTGTGAGCTTAGTTTGTTCACTTAGTCTTTACTAAAAAGCGGGGTCTATTTTTTTTTTCTTCTTGATCCTGTTGTTTTTTGTTTTTTTTTGTGTTTTTGTGTTGTTTTTCTTTCTTTTTGATTGCGCTTCTGCAAGTGCCTTCACCTGCTTCAGACATCTACAGTTCGTTCACGCATGAAGTTTGTTGATCTTCAAATCTAACTTGTTTTATACCGCTATAGATCCAAGGACTGAATTTACTACTTCCTTCTCAAATCTCCAACAGAAGTAGTCTCGCCCACATCGACCGGTGGATTGATTATTCCTCCTTCATTCTTCCACAACTGTAAGTAGTTGCTTCACGGACTCACCACACCTCCTTTCAGCATGGGGATCACTATCCTATCACTCAATGCGAATGGACTAAACCACCCAGCAAAAAGGTCCTCCCTATGGAAATCAGCCATTACCCAGAACTGTGACATTCTTTGCGTACAGGAGACGCACTTTGTTGCGACTTCCTCTCCTGCCTCCCAACACAAACAATTCCCCCATGTGTTTCGCTCCTCCTTTGATAAAAAACAACGCGGAGTAATGATAGCGATCAGAAACGCTGTTGCTTTCACCCTGCAGAACTGTGTCATTGACCCGGGAGGGCGATATATTATCCTAATTTGCACAATCAACAATATCTCCTTTACCCTGGTCTCCATTTATGCCCCAAACCATGGCCAAATGACTTTTCTCAGGAAGACACTTCGGGCTGCCCGTAGGATCCAACAAGGTCATTTGCTCATTTGTGGGGACTTTAATATGGTCCCGAACAACTCAATAGACTCCACTGCTGGGACTCACAGAAATACCTCTCCTTTAGATCTGTTTATTAGTTCCAATGATCTATTTGACGTGTGGAGGTGTTGTCATGCGAGCAAGAGGGATTTCACGTTCCTTTCGCTGTGTCACAATACCTACTCACGGATTGATTTATTCCTAACTGACAGTCGGTTACTGCATAAAATTTCAAACTCTACCATTCATACCACCACCTGGTCAGACCATGCCCCCATTAGCATTACCATATCTGACGGCTCTTGTCAACCCAATAACTTTATTTGGAGAGTCAATAACTATCTCCTAACTACACCACTCTATTCTACCCATATTGAACGCCAATTGGAAGAGTACTTTTCAATCAATCAGGCATCGGTATCTGACCCGCTGGTGATATGGAACGCACACAAGGCAGTCATGCGAGGAGTGTTCATCCAAATGGGAGCTAGAGCCAAAAAAAAAAAGGACCCAACGTTTAAGTTTGGAACATTTCCAAAATGTATGCAATAGATCACCTTTTTGTCCGCAGTTCCTCCAACATGTGCTAGGGAGTGATGAGTTAAATTTGGATAATCTGTCAGGAGTCAAGTACCACCGGTACGTCAGTTTAAACGCAAGTTCCCACAATGTTGAGCAGCAAGTAGCTTTGTATGTGGATTTACACGCTGTTTCCCATTGTAGAATTGTGAATTGTTGTCCTAAATCATTTTCCCAGCGCAATAGTGCTGTTGAAGTAGTAAAGGTGGATTTTTGTCTTAGTAAAGAATAGAACCGAGAAATTCCCCTCCGATGATGTGCAGGGGATCTAAAAAAAATCCACGCTATTTGGGGTATTTTCCATGCCCATGCTTTAAGTGAAGTGAGGCAATGATGGGTGCGTGCGTATAAGAACCAATCAGAGTGCGGGAGTTGGTATTCTTTCTGAAGTTTGGTAAAGGATTTGATGTGATTATTATAAAGTAGATCTGAGATATATATAATGCCCTTGTGTTTCCAATGTGTGTAGGAGGCTGTTTCTAGTATGTGGGTCAGGGAGTCTATTTTGACGGGGATGGTCGCTTGATTGGGGTAGAGTGCTGAGAGCTGTGAGAATCTGGACCAAACCTTGCAAGTCGCCTTCATGGTCGGTGAGACGTGGATGTGGGGCCTTGTCCTTAGTGGTGAGATGAATAGCCAAGAAGCTAAATTGCCTCCTGGTACCATAGATGCCTCTATCTACCCCCACAACGTGGTTGGGGGGGATTCTAGAAACCATTCCTTAGCTTGTGTGAGTATAGATGCCATGTAGTAATCCTGAAAGTCAACAGAACCAGTCCCTCCTGCTAAGCGATGTTTGATTAGTTGAGCATGGCTGCATCTAGCTTTTTTGCCTTTCCAAAGAAATTTGGTCAGGATCGATTGCAATGATTTGAAGTAGTAAAGAGGTATAGGAATTGGTATAGTTGGATCCAATCCCCGCCTGGGAGGGTTGGGTAGTGGAGGCATCATCCTTGAGGTTGTATAGATCTTCATAGTAGGTACTAAAGGAGTTCGCTATGTCTTGGGGTTTAAGAAGTTTTTCGTTCGTGTGAGGGTGATGTATGTACGGGATTTTTGTTTTGGTTCTATGACCCTTAACTCGAAGGGACATTGCCTTTCCTGCCTTGTTCCCTGTAGTGTATGAAGTGGCTTTGAGAATTCTGTATGATTTAGCACATTTTTCAAGTAGAAGGGCCCTTAGCTCGTGGCGAAGGGTGAATATTTTAGATTGGAGAAGTGGTGATGGGTTGGATTTATTCAGTAGTTTAGTTTTAGTCCCATTTTAGTCTTTTGACTAAAATGCCATTTTAGTTTTAGTCGTATTTTAGTCATCTCAATTTTTTTTTCGTTTTCGTCATATTTTAGTTGACTAAAATAGTATTCATTTAGTCGACTTAAATTTTTTTGTCATTTTAGTCGACAAAATTAACACTGCTGCAGGTACAGCAGCTGATTGATAATTATGAAACAACTCCCATTAGATTCACTTACCACATGGACACAGGTATTTATTTATAATTAGTGATGAGCCGAACACCCCCGGGTTCGGTTCGCACCAGAACCCGCGAACGGACCGAAAGTTCGCACGAACATTAGAACCCTATTAAATACAATGGATGCGAACGTTCGGATTCTAAAGTGCTAATTATAACGACTATTATCCATGTTATTGTCCTAAACAGAGTTTGGGAACCCGGGTTCTGCACCAGGGGACATGTATCAATGCAAAAATAAGTTTTAAAAACGGACGTTTTTCGGGAGCAGTCATTTTAATGATGCATAAAGTGAAAAAAAAAAGTCAAATATTCCTTTAAATATTGTACCTGGGGGGTGTCTAAAGTATGCCTGTGAAGTGCCACGTGTTTCCCGTGTTTAGAATTGTCCCTGCACAAAATTACATTTCTAAAGTAAAAAAAAAGCCATTTAAAACTGTTTGCGGCTTTAATGTAATGTCTGGTCCCGGTAATATGGATGAAAATCTTTAAGAAAAATGGCATAGCTACCCCATCACCCCCCCCCCCCCCCACCCCAGCCCATTACCAGCCCCTTTGGGTCTTGTATGGATATTAAGGGGAACCCCGCACACAAAATAAAAAAGG
This sequence comes from Rana muscosa, assembly GCA_029206835.1. NCBI lineage: Eukaryota > Metazoa > Chordata > Amphibia > Anura > Ranidae > Rana > Rana muscosa. The sequence continues at coordinate 526,213,950 of CM055118.1, read as the reverse complement.
CCCTATATACTCTGAACAGCCGTATACAGGCGGTGCATACAAGACAGGGACTGTAGGTTTGTTCTTATGTAGAATCTGTTTGTAATTTTGAACAGCTACATTGTTTAAGTGTAGCTCCAGCCCAAATACCTATTTTTAAGCTTTTTGGAAAACATAGGGAAGGGTTATCACCCCTGTAACATTTGTTTTGCTGTCTGTGCCCCTGTTCAGAACATTTCACCTCACTTTGCGTCCCAATGACAACTGTTTTTGAAATGTGGTGTTTTTATTGAAACAAGGATTGGTGATAAAGCATCAGTAGAGAGGAGACACCTTTCTCCCATATTAATTCTTACAGGAGAGAATTTTCCTTCCAAGGGGTAGATTTCCTCTCACTTCCTGTTGTCTTCTTCCGTTTGCAAGTAGTAGTCGTTTGTAAGTTGGATGTTTGAAAGTAGGGACCTGCCGTATATACTCTGCAGAAATTGGCCCCTTAGGTGTTGGTGTTGGCACAACACTGTAAGCACTCACAGTTACTCTTGGTGGGTGCTGGAACGCCCTGCTGTCAACTATTATATCAGGAATTGTAATAACATATAATTGTTGAACAGTGGTAGTAAAAATTGGGCCTTTGATGGTGGTGCTGGTGCCACAACACTGTAAGGCCTGACAGTTACTCTTGGTGGGCGCAGCAATGGGCCCTGCTGTGAATTATTAGATCAATAATTATAATTGCATGCCCCTGTTGAACAGGGGCTGAAAAATTGGGCCTTTGGTGGTGGTGGTGGTGGTGGTGGTGTTGACACAACACTGTAAGGCCTGACAGTTACTCTTGGTGGGCGCAGCAATGGGCCCTGCTGTGAATTATTAGATCAATAATTTTTTTTTTTCCTCAATGGATTTTTATTGGCATATTTCAAATGTTACAGAGTCATAAACAAAAAATATAAGAATATAATATAAGAAAGTGCCTACAAATGTAACATGACCGTCCACATAAGATTTGGATTGTACAAAAAGAAAACAATCAATAATATTCTGTCTGTCGTTACATAAGTATTACGGGTTCATCCGCAAACAGATAGTGCATTGGTCAAATTCTAGTACCAAGGTGGAGGTTGGTACAGAGGACAGGTAAAGCTATTCATGTAAGTTAGGGTGGAGAGGGGAGACCCCACTTAAGCACCCCTTATAGGGAGCAAAACTGTGCCCGCGTGTTGACCCCCCTCCCCCCCCCTCGTTAAGTGCCCTCTGTACCCACAGAATAACAGACAAGTTAACAAACCAAGTTAAAGAGTGAACGCTGTTGTGAGACCGGGAGATTTAATCCATTCTTTCCACATTTCCCATAGTTGGGCAATCTTCATTCTACTATTCTGCTTTAGTGCTAGGGAAGTTTCGTGTGTAAAGTGTTCATGAGTGGATTGAACTACATCTTTAATCGTAGGGGGAATTGGGTCTCTCCACTTACGGGTTATACTAAGGCGAGCTGCTAGTAGTATGTGAATTATAATGTGTTTTGATGGATTTGGGATTTTTTCTATTTCCAGGGATAGTAGGGCTAAGGATGGTGAGGCTATGATTGGCAGACGAGTGACCTCAAAAATTAATTGGAAAACGGAGTACCAATAATGTTTAAGTTTGGAACATTTCCAAAATGTATGCAATAGATCACCTTTTTGTCCGCAGTTCCTCCAACATGTGCTAGGGAGTGATGAGTTAAATTTGGATAATCTGTCAGGAGTCAAGTACCACCGGTACGTCAGTTTAAACGCAAGTTCCCACAATGTTGAGCAGCAAGTAGCTTTGTATGTGGATTTACACGCTGTTTTCCATTGTAGAATTGTGAATTGTTGTCCTAAATCATTTTCCCAGCGCAATAGTGCTGTTGAAGTCGTAAAGGTGGATTTTTGTCTTAGTAAAGAATAGAACCGAGAAACTCACAAAAATAGAGCAGATTCTACATTTTTAATGGGCATTTTTCACGTTGTGAAAAATGCTCTGGAGCCCACACACGATCGTTTTTAATGACCAAATTAACCACTTCCCTACCCAGCCATAGTCAAATGACGTCCACAGATGGGATCTCCCATCCTGGGTGGATGTCATATGACGTCCTGGCTTTGTAGGGGGATATCTGAATGATGCCTGCAGCTAGAGGCATCATTCAGATATCCTTTTGAAGTGCCGGCGATTCTGTGCACCATAAGAATGATCATAGAGGCGGTTCCATCGCTTGATCATTTTTATAGGCGGCGGGAGTGGACATCCCCCCCTCCCGCCGCCATCCGGTGCTTCTCCGGGCTCTCCCGTGCGATCGGGGACCTGGAGAGAATCTTCCCGCGCCGTTGGTGGGTCACGTGACGAGCATAGAGATGACTGGTGACCAGATGGTCACCAGTCATCTCTATGATCGTCGGAGGCACGGGCGCGATGTAATGACGTCACGCCCGGGTCCTCAAATGTAAACAAAGCCGCCATTGCGGCTAGTAAGTATGAGATCAGTGAAAATGTTTTCACTGATCTCATGCTTTCCAGCCTGGAGGAGAGATGTGGGGTCTTATTGACCCCGCATCTCTCAATAAAGAGGACCTGTCACACACATTCCTATTACAAGGGATGTTTACATTCCTTTTAATAGAAATAAAAGTGATCAAAAAAAAAAGAAAAGTAAAATAATTATAAAAAAATAAATAAATAAGTAAAATAAATAAATAAATAATAATAAAAAAATATTAAAACGCCCCTGTCCCCGGTAGCTCGCGATCAGAAGCGAATGCACACGTAAGTCGCCCACATGTAAACGCCGTTCAAACCCCATATGTGAGGTATGGCAGCGTGCGTTAGAGCGCATGCAACAATTCTAGCACTAGACCTCCTCTGTAATTCTAACCTGGTAACCTGTAAAAAAAATTAAAGCGTCGCCTATGGAGATTTTTAAGTACCGAAGTTTGGCGCCATTCCATGAGTGTGCGCAATTTTAAAGCGTGACATGTTAGGTATCTATTTACTCAGCGTAACATCATCTTTCATATTTTCCCAAAAAATTGGGCTAACTTTACTGTTTTGTTATTTTTTAATTCATGAAACCATTTTTTTTTAAAAAGGCGTTTGAAAAATGATTGCGCAAATATCGTGCAAGAAAAAAAGTTGCAATGACTGTCATTTTATTCCCTAGGGTGTCTGCTAAAAAAACATATATAATGTTTGGGGGTTATGAGTAATTTTCTAGCAAAAGATTGATGATTTGTACATGTAGGAGAGAAGTGCTAGAATAGGCCCGGTATAGAAGTGGTACAAAAAGCCCTGTATTGAAGTGGTTAAAAAATTGCATTTTTCTCGTCATGAAAAGCAGTCGTGTGTACGTGGCGCGGCATTGGTCTTAGGACTAAAATGGCATTTTAGTTTTAGTTCCATTTTAGTCTTCTGCAATTGTTTTAGTTTTAGTCGTATTTAGTCGACTAAATCTCCAGTACATTTTAGTAGACTAAAACGAATTTTAGTAGTCTAAAATCGAATGGGTGTAATTAAATTGTAATGCATTAGTTAACCTTTCTGTACAATTTCCAAACGCATTATATACTGCTGGAGTGAAAAATTTAATATGTTATTATTCACGGTATTGAGGTATGAACATGCACTACAGACCAGTGTTAATTTCGAAGTCAAATTTCAATTTAGTTTTAGTCATAGTCTTTTGACTAAAATGGCATTTTAGTTTTAGTCCCATTTTAGTCTTTTGACTAAAATGCCATTTTAGTCAAAAGACTATGACTAAAACTAAATTGAAATTTGACAAGCCAGAAGAGGTGATGGGAGGTGGTAATAGTGGCAGGGCAGCAGAGATAGCAGGAGCTGTTAGTGGTGGCAGGAACTGGTATTGGTGGCACCGGAAGGCCAATGAGCTGTTCAACACTGTCTAGGGATTTGCAGATTCATCTCTGTAAAAAAAACACTTGCTATGCTGAATGCCATCTCAGACAGCACACTGACCACCGAAAAAGTCAGATTCTCTAGCATGTACTGTTCAAGTTCCAGCAAAATGTCCAACCTGGTAACCCAAGAGACAATAGGGAATTTATTTTAAAGAGTGTCTGCATCCACCCTGTACCCAATAGTTTTCAATCATATGGTTTTAGGACTTACTGTGACTGTTTCTGGCAGCTAGGCCTGTTCGCTGTGGTTGGGAAAACTACTGATGCTGTGCCTCCAGTACTTTGTCTAATATACCACACAGTGTGTGCTCCACCAGAAACATCAGGGATTGTGTTGTTAGTCACGGCCTTATAGACAGACGCCTTACAGTTCTAGTCACCTCTTCAAATGGTGACAACATTTTGCACACATTCTGAATCAGCAGACACTAATGCGAAGAAAAGGACCCCAGCTCCTAAAAGGCTGTCCTCATCAATTACAGATGCTTATTGGGTGCCTGCTGCTGCTAGTGCCGGAATGCACCATGGCTAAAATTGAGTTCTAGCAAGACGGTGCATTGCATTACAGGCATTTGGCAGGCTTGTGTTGCCACTGCATTTTGACTGGGAAAACACTCACTGGGTATGACCTCCTCAAGTGGCCACACACTCTCCCGGCCTGCTACAGGACATTTAGGAAACCAAGGTACCTAACCAGTAACTGCTGCACCACCAGGTTCAGGGTATATGCCAGGTATGTGTGAACTTTGCAGACAGACAGCAGATTGGTGCCATTGTCAAACATGATCCTGCCCTGCACAAGATGGTATAGGGTAAGCCACCTCTTGGCCTGTCCCTGAAGAACTTTTAGAATTTCCGGCCCAGTGTGGCTTCATTCTTTCAGGCATATCAGCTGCAAAACAATGTGGCAGGCTGGCAGCATTTTGCCTGCGCATTGCATAGACTTCAGGGAGAGTTACCAGATGATGACATTTCAGGAGGAGTGAGTGGAGGTGACTATGCTGTCACCATCATCTGGGTGAAGAACACAGGGGAGCTTCAAAACTGCAGCCGTATGGACCATCCTGACTTTTTCCCCAGCCGCCAGCTATTTTCCCAATGTGGTGTGTTGAATTATATGTTTCATCATGCATCCAGCACCCAAATGACTAGCAGATTTATCATGACTGAAACACTGCAGGCAGAGATACAAACAGCAAAACTGTCACACATAATGTTGAGCAGTTGAATTTTAAATATCTGTATGTGTGAACGACTGTGGTGAAAACCAATAATGTTAAATGCTGGAACATATTGGAGGTGCTGCTAAAGAGAACATTTTATTTTGGTATTATGCAAATCAGAAATCTAAGCTGCCAATACAGTGAATCTGTCATCGTAGTATCATGTAAGTGAAGCAGAAACTAAAGTTACCAGTAAAGAGGTCTTGGTCTTATCACATCCGGCAGAGGTTTCAGTGAATTAAACTACTAGTAAAAAATATGTGTCACTATGGTACCACACGGGCAAATCAAACTTCCAAAAAAGAGAACCTATCTTTATAGCATGATGCAGGGGCATCAAGGAGTGCCACCAAAAAGGGTTATGGCATCACTAAAGATAAATTGTTGTGACATCAAAAAAATGTAGCAACAACTTAGTTGTGTTACTAAACCCAGGACCCTGCATTCACTATATCTGGTCTCCTGCAGTACACAGAACATGGAAATGAGCATGTGTTGAGTGACTCCAAAGGCTCTGTCTTACCAGGAGAAGGATTGGGGACAGTGGAAGAAGGGGATGATCAATGAAGATAGGAGCAAACAGCCTTATTTACACAATGCTTAAGATTAACCCCTTAGCTTCCACAATGAGTATAACAAGCATGCTTTACTGCATATAAAGACTGATTGTACTGTTTTGGGTTTATTATTATTATTATACATGATTTATATAGCACCAACAGTTTGCACAGTGCTTTAAAACATGAAGGCAGATAATAAAGTTATAATGCAATTCAATACAGGAGGAATCAGAGGGACCTGCTCGTTGGAGTATAAAATCTACAAGGGAGGGACAAAGGTGATAACTGTGGGGGATGAGCTGATGGAGAAAAGAAAAATACAATTGTTAGGTGTTGGCAGGATAGGCTTCTCTGAAGAGGAGGATTTTCAGGGATCATCTAAAAGCTAACAGAGTATGAGATAATCGGACAGATTGGGGTAAGTAGTTCCATAGGACGGGAGAGGCTCTGGGAAAAGTCCTGGTGGCGAGCATGGGAGGAGGTGTGGAGGGAGCTAGAGAGCAGAAGGTCTTGGGAGGAATAGAGAGGACAATTTGGTTGTGGGTGGCTTTGTAAGTTGTTATTAAGATTTTGAATTGAATTTGTTGGGTGAGCGGAAGCCAATAAAGGGATTGACAGAGACGAGTAGCAGACACAGAGCGATTAGTAAGGTGGATGCGTCTTGCAACAGGATTCATGATGGACTGAAGGGCGGATAGCCTATGTAAAGGCAAGCCAAGGAGTTGCAATAGTTGAGGCGAGAGATGAGCAGGGAGTGAATTAGGAGCTTTGTGGTTTAGTAACACTTTAGGCTACCAGCAAAGAAACCCTGATATAGGTAAGCAGTGACACAAGCTGCTAAGGACATGGCATTATGGTATCAGTGACTGAATCTACCAGTAATTAGGACATTAGTAAAGATATGTAATTTAGTCATCAATCTTTGATGCCAACATCTAATAAAAAAGACTTTTCATTATGACATCATGTAGTTGTAGCAGTAACTAAACCTTCTGGAAAAGTGGGTCTGTCATTATGGCATCATATAGATGAGACAGTAACTAAAGCTGCCAGAAAAAAAAAAAAATCATTCTGGAAAATGCATGTGTGCTAAAGACTCCACTCACCAGTGAAGAGAGCTCAGCTTCATAGCCTCAGGTAGGTGAAGCAATGATATACAAGTAGGTGAACTTGAATTAAAGGCAAATCTTAAGCAATTCACTTACCTTTTTTTTTCTTTTTTCTTTTTCTTTTTTACACACAGTACTTTTGGTATCCCATTCAACATTTCTATTGTTCATTGGATGGGTGCGCTTTGGCTACTCTTTAACTAAAGAACATGATCTGAACTCCCGCAGATACAAATTATGACCTGAAGACCTTTTACCTTAAGGAACATCAGTGAATTAGAGTATGCTGATGTGCATATATTATTGGCATGTTCTATTGACATAGCTTCCTTAATACCTATTAAAACACCCCAATGAATGCCTTAATTATGTTTAGTGTATCATATGTATAACATAATGCAAAAATTACACACTGTGCTCAGGAGTCTATTAAATCTATTTGCTATGTGTTCTCTGTAAATTACATTTAGTGTTGCAAATAAAATATCAGTAATTAGGTTATTGATATAATGCAAAGCTCTTATTGGAATCAATTATATAATGGCTTTGAGAAAGCCAAATGACTACACGAACAATATTGCTTATAACAGCACATATGAAACAAAAACATCTCAATGGTTTCTTAATAATCCCCAAGGATACAGTTTAGTCAAGACCATTGTCTTGATAGTTCATAATTATGTTCAATAATAAAGCTTGTTTTGCTGACCTAGGTCAGAGCACAGTGTCCACTGCATCTGAGCACAGCGACCTTGCTCTCAATGTGTATTGTTAGAAAATCCATTATTATCATCACATACACTTCAGAGAAGTGGCTGTTTTGTGAATTGATGGTGTGATGTTGCCACTTTAGATAAAAGAGCCCATGAATTATTGACTTAATGAGTTAATGTTGCTTTATTTCACAACAAGGTCTTTATAGTCAACATGCTTTTTACAGAGTGCATAATCTCAGCTTCTATGAAGTAGAGTACCACTAATAGACTGTACATTACACTGGTGATTTTTGTAACTCATGCCCAATCTCCTTAACAACGACTATCTAATGCTTCCCATGACAGGTTTATATTGACTTTCCTGAAAACTTAGTTGACCTTGATATTTTCCGAAACGATGTTCTCAAGGATGTAGCTGAAATTAACTGTGCTCATACAGGAATGTTGATAAGGAAGGTGGTCTATAATGCACCCCTATTTACACCTCCTAAACATTGATGGTCAGAGTTGGGTGGCCTATAATGCACCCCTTTTTATACCCCCTACAAATTTGGTCAGAAAAGGATAGACTAAGATGCACCTCTAGCTACACTCTGTAAACACTGGTTGCCAGAGGGTGCATCATAGGCCACACATTTCTTACATCTAATAGGTTAAGTATTGCAAATAGAGGTACACCATAGGTTGAAGGTTTATGATTTACCCTTAATGAACTCCCTAAATGATAGTGGTCAGATGTGGGTGGCCTTTGATACAACCTCATTTACACCACCTAAACAATGGAAGCCTGATGTGGGTGGCTTTTGATGTCCCCTTATTGGTCAGAGGAGTGAGGCTTATAATGCACCATTATTTGCATCCTTTAGTCATTGGTGGTCAGAGTTGGAAGGACTATGATGAATGCCTTAAAGGGGTTATAAAGGTCCGTAAAAAAAATGAAAAAAAAAACAAGAAAAAAAAATGTGTCAATTGGTTATGCACAGAGTGGTCCTGATCCTCCTCTTCTCAAGTGCCCAGTCGGAGAACGTGCGCTACTTCGTGGACACCCATGCGGGCACGCTCCCGTGTCCTTCTTCTGTGTCTATTGACACAGAAAGCAGGACTTGGCCCTGCCCCACGGCGCCCGCATCATTGAATTTGATTGACAGCAGCGGGAGCCAATGTCTGTGGTGCTATCAATCTATCCAATCATGACACAAGACACCAGATAGAGCTGGTGTGCTGGTCCACGGAGAAAAGAAAACCGGGTTCAGGTAAGTAAAACGGGGGCACTGAGGGGGCTGCAGCACTACAGAAGTTTTGTCACCTAATGCATAGAATGCATTAAGGTGAAAAAACACGCGGGTTTACAACCCCTTTAACATTGTTTTTTTGTGGTAATTAAATGCTTTGGGGGTTATTTACTAAAACTGGAGAGTGCAAAATCTGATCCAACTCTGCAGAGAAACCAAGCTTCCAGGTTTTATTGCCAAAGCTTAATTGAACAAGCTGAAGTTGGAAGCTGATTGGCTACCATGCACAGCTGCACCAGTTTCTGAGTGCTCCATTTTTAGTAAATCTATCCCTTTGAGTCATTAATGGAAAAAAGAATGGGGTGGATGGTATAATAACATCTTAAGAATAATTGGAAACAAATATTCCAATAAATGATTCAGATATTTTGTAACTAGTGAAAACACTTTTATTTTGTTACTTGTTCAAATATTTTATTTAAAAGATATAGATGATACAAACATGGGTCCATAAAAGTACTAGAGACAAGTGAGTAGTACAATGGCAGCTATATAAGGTCACATTAAGAAGGTCCAAGAGAGCAGAGATGGCGTATATATCATACATAGGGATGCCTTAATGTTGCACAAGTAAAACAGGAGTACAAGCTTAAAGTGTGTATTTCAAACATTTAAGGAGAACAGGACAGGTTTTGACAGGTTATAATAGGGTAAGAGTTTCAGGCAATGAGGCAATAGTGGAACTAGTGCTCCCAACACCGTAAGCTTTGAGCTTCACTGGGGGGGGGGGAGTATGCGCTTAGCCTGTTAAATGGGGGTTAGTGCAACTTTGCATGTTGCCTTTTAGGCTATCGCTCAAATGTATGACATTTGCATCCAATGTCAGATGGCTACCAGAATAGAGGAAAAGAAGTCAGGCAGAGAGGGAAAAGAGGGTTGAGAGAGAAGAGTAATAGAAAATAGAAAAGGAAAGAAAGGTGGAGAGGAGAAAGGGTAGTAAAAAGGAAGGAGGAGGAGAGAGGGAGAGCCCCAGGTAATTCTTAAGAAGACTTAGGAGAGCTGCTAGTCATGGGAGGAATACAGACTCATCAAAGTTAGGTGGAAGATAATGTGTCACCCTCGATGTCCAGAGGGCTTCAAACTTAGCCACTCTGTCCATAACTAACTGCTTCTATTTTTGCATGTATCATGGCTTGCGTGAGCTTATTTTTAACTGTGAGGATACAGAGGGTAGAGGGTCTTCCACATCTTAGCTATAACTTGTTTGGCCAGTGTTGTGATCTGTAGGAGAAGCTTGAACTGACGTTGGGTCTGTTCTGGGGGTTTTAGATTCAGAAGTGCAACAGCTGGGTTTGGAAAAATGGGTTAACTACTGGATATGTCCACTAAATATGTAGGAAGGTGCCCTGAGTCGCACAGCCCAGAAAATAGATAGAAGGATAATGGGGAATATACTTAGCGATCCTGGCAGGGACCAAATACCAGTGGGTTAGAACTTTATAATTGGTCTCTATTCTCAAATACCATGATACCCTGTGAAGAGGACTTAGTAACTTGCCAGATGTGGTTCCAGTCAGCTATATCCAGTGTTAGTCCTAAGTCTCTTTCCCACCTAGTGACATAGGAAAGGGTAGAGGGAGATCAGAGAAAGGATAACATTGGTTATGGGGTGATTGGAGGGTATATCTGGACTTGAGGTGGTCCCACAGGGAAAGGAAATTACCTGTACCCAGATTAAGTATGGTGCAACGGTCAGAGGGCTGAAGCCAAAGGAGGTTAGCAACTGAGAGGGGAAGCTCTTTTATTTTGAAATGCCCTATGTAAAATGTCTTCTGTAGATGTTGATCAGATTTGCACAAAGATACTTTGGATAGTTTCTGTTTTTGGGATGTCTTGTTTTAATGTTATCCTTCACACTACACTGGTATTCAAGAGTTTTTTGTCACCTATTAGATATTGTTAACTATCTGCATTAATGTGGACTAAGCATTTAAATCCTTTTATTACGTTTTATAATCATATAAGCTCATATGAACATTCTTTCAGTGGTCCTGTAAAATATTTCTGGATCAGAATGTTTTGGACTTTTAAACAGTGAACCAAAACAATGTGTATTGAACTCTCTTCCACAATTGGTGGGTTTGGCAGGAAGCATGGATAGATTAAAAGACTCATGGACGTGCATCTTAAAGCGGAGCTCCACCCTAAAGTGGAACTTCCGCTCATCGGATTCCTCCCCCCCCTCCGGTGCCACAATTGGCACCTTTCGGGGGGAGTCCAGCCGCGGCCGTGATGTCACCGCGGGGCTCCCTCCTCCTCCTCCCCTGGCCGCCGGGCTAATAGGAGAGAGGAGCGGGCCTCGCGCATGCGCAGTAGGGTTCCCGGAAGGAAGCCGAAAGGCTAAACTGCCAGGTTCCCTTACCCGCAATGGCGACGGCAGCACCCGACAGCTGAAGGGAAACATCAGCTGCGGTGCCGACATCGAGGGACTGCAGGACAAGTAAGTCTCCATTTATTTAAAGCCAGCAGTTGCAGTATGTGTAGCTGCTGGCTTTTAATTTTTTTTTTCCCGGAACACCCCTTTAATGTAAACAATTTAAGGAGATATGGGAAATTATTTTTCTACACACACACACACACCTACACAGGTTGAACTGGATGGATTGATGTCTTTATTCAACCTATTACTATGTTACTATGTTACTAGTGTGTATTGTTACATGGTAGAGAAGTCCAACCCATGCCAGATTTACAAAATGTGAATCACTGTAACCATTAATCCCAAAAGTAATAGCACACAACAATCTAATCCCTGATGCTGTAGTAGTGCTTTCACATTAAATCTAAGCCCTCACTTAAAAACTCATCCTTTGTTAAAGTTATATGCATTAATCAGAATCGCTTTTTTTTAAAAATAAATTCTTTGCATAAATAATGCAAGAAGATAGTACAATTAAATGTTGTTACCCTATAACCAGAAGTGACTTGGGCTGAAGGTTGAATAGTTTTTTTGACTGGAAAGGAAGGCTGGATATAGATATTAAAGAGCTTTTTTTTGTTTTGTTTTGGATAGAATATGGAAGGGTTAAATCCTCCTCAGTTTATGTTTTGCATTTTGTGTTCACTTGAGGAGATTTTCCATCACTTCCTGTCTCAGAGAAACAACAGAAAGTGAGAGCAAATCTCTACAAATTCAGTCACATTTCCATCTTAAACAGTTATCCCCAGAACAGGTGCCCTGGTGAAAGATTTCCTCCCACCTTCTGTTCTACTCCAACTGTAAAATTTTGGATTTTCTACCACCTTCTGTACCAGTGACACCGCGTTCCGTTCATCTCCGCCACTTACCGGAGCCGTCGGTACCGGCGGAGATGATCGCGTCCTTCCTCCTGACAGGCATTGAGCCGAGTGAGGGAAAGATGGCCCCCACTCGGCTCCATAATATTGAATGGCGGAAGCAACGTCAAGCGTCACTTACGCCAAAAGGTCTTAAAGGGGAAACTGACATTTCATGTTTTTTTTTTATTGCATTTTAGTGTAAATGTTAGATCTGAGGTCTTTTTGACCCCAGATCTCACATTTAAGAGGTCCTGTCATGCTTTTTTTTCTATTACAAGGGATGTTTACATTCCTTGTAATAGGAATAAAAGTGACCCAATTTTTATTTTATTTTTTTAAAAGGACAATGTATCCGTATGAAACTTATAATGTATAATTTTTATAATTTTTTCACACAAATAGAGCTTTCTTTTGGTGGTATTTAAACACCACTGGGCTTTTTATTTTTTTGCGCTACAAAGAAAAAAAGGCAGAACATTTAAAAAGAAAAAAAAAAAGGTGCTATGGGGCCTAAATGTTCTAGTTTGGCAAATCTCTTTATGGCCAAGTGGGGGGAGGATGCTGTAAATGCCCATGATAGACCTATACTTTTACTGTGGGCGAGGTATATAGATTCTATCCTCCTCTTATGGAATGACAGCCATCAATCGTTTCAGTCCTTAACCTCCCTGGCGGTAATCCCGAGTGTGGCTCTGGGTTATTTTTCAGTATCAAAAGCGGTAACCCCGAGTCACACTCGGGATATCCATGTACAGTTACTTACCTTGTTCCTACGATCCCGCAATGTCCTCCCTCAGTGTCCTCTGGCCGGATCCTCTGGCCAATGCATTCGTCTTCCGGGTTCCCTTCCCTGCGAGCGTCGCGGAGTCCGGGGGAAAATTGACAAAAGTACAAAACATAACATACACACAATACATTGTTATATGTTAGGATTACATTACTGTATCAAACCATTTAATCTCAGTTTTGTCCCTATTGCTTTGTCCAGTGCCCTGCCTGCACTTTTACCATTGTTTCTGCCTGGAAACTTGAGAACATGGCATTCAAAATGCGTCCCTTGAGGTCAAAAGTGGTTTTAGACCAGCTAGAAAACAGAGATAGTGAATTAGAATCTCCTGCAGAATTGAGCGATAGTGATTTGTGGGGAAAATCGTCATCAGACACTGAAAGTGGCAACAGTGACGATTCTGCGACAGAGCTCAGTGATGTGCGAACTTGGTGCTCTATTGAGCCCCCAAGATTCCCATTTACTGGAGCATCTGGTATGAAAGTAGACGTTGAACACGACAACCCCTTGGCATACGTACAATTATTTCTGACCGATAAGGTTATTGTGCTGAAAAAAATGAAGCGCTAAATGTTCAAAAAGGACCTAAGCATCAACCTAGGTCAGGAAAAATTTTGATGTGCAAACCACATATTAAAATATTAAAGTCCACACAAACATGATAAATAACAAATAATGTCCGTAACATAAGTGGTGAAAATTGAATGATGAAATTGGGTTGGAAACCATATGGACCATCAAGAAACTCTTCATAAGAGGAAATAGGTGAAATACCCTTACCAGAGCAGATGGACCCACTGGTCAGCGACAGTGGATCATTAGAGCGTAAGATCTCACCGAGGCAAACTGAAAACTTGTCTGAAGACTCACACCCTCAGCGATCCTGGATGAAAAATCTAGGGCCTGGATGGTGTCGATTTCAGATGTCACAGATCAAAATGCTTGGTAAAGGACCCACCATCAGGTGGTCTTGACTCAGGTAGTAAAAAATATAAGTCAATATAACAATACTTATCTGAGTCGTGGAGGACACAAAGAGCCAAACTTCCGAGTGGTCGATTCACCATGACATGGAAAAAAGACAAAAGGAGGGGAAGGCTCCAATAGTGTAAATCAGTTTGAGGGTTTATTGAATAAAACCATCATTATATAAAAAAGTGATCACTTAAAAAAACAAATAAAATAGGGGCAATAAGCGGAGTGGTTGAACAGGCCCTACGCGTTTCGTACAATAGTACTTCCACAGGGACATCAACCCGCTCCCACTTACTGCCAAGTATTTATAATAAAACACTCCAATATTGACTGTAACCCACCAATCAGCAAGCAAGATTCAGAATGGTCCGCAATTGGAGGAGAGCTCATCACATGATCAGATGACCTTGCAGCCTCACAAATGCGGCCAATCGAAACCATGCCAGCAAAGCTGTCACCAGTTGACACCAGGTAGCATATGGTGGCGATCCAATCAGAATGTCTCAAAAAGCCCGCCAAATTTGCACTGGGAAAGTGGGCGGCAATAGACCCAATGTACAGCCCATTCGCCCAGCCATTGGTCAGGTTTGAGACATAGGTGTACTCCACTGTCAGCAGGGAACGTCTATCCACCGCTGCAGGGAGCCGCCGCTAACAACAGACCTCAGGCATGCGCAGACCGGCCCCAATGAGAATCGCGGAACGCCGTGACGTCATGACGTCAATCACCGCGAACTCACAAGGAACACGACCGTAATCGTCATGCATAGCAAGGTGCAAGTCAGAGCTTCATATAACAAGACCTCTGACTCGCATAAATCTGACAGACAGTGAATCTGACAGAGGGTGCCATCTTGTGGCCAATGAGTAATAGAATATATATATATATATAAACCTCGCATGCCTCATATATTGGACCAAAGAGAAAATGCCGTCTGGTGAAAAGACGCATTGTCTCAAAGATCCCACGCAGAGCACTGATGATACATAATAAATGGACACAGTTAAAAATTATATATTAATAAAAAATTGATTAAAAGATACACATGGATCCACTAAAAAACGACAAACAATCTATCTCAAATCGTGTAACACTACACGATCGGGGAAGAAAGTACAAAAAACAGAAAGAAGGGAATGAAGCTTACTGAATGACATAACGTAGCAAGGAGAATCTAGGCTAAATTATTTAAGGAATTAATGTCCCACTCTACATTCATTCCGAACGGTGAGTACGTACGGAGCACATGTATCCAGTAGGTTTCGATACGAGATACTCCCCTAATCCGAGACTCTCCTCTCCAGTGGAAGAGTGGGACATTAATTCCTTCATTAATTTAGCCGAGATTCTCCTTGCTATGTTATGCCATTCAGTAAGCTTCATTCCCTTCTTTCTGTTGTTTGTACTTTCTTCCCCGATCGTGTAGTGTAGTGCTCTGCGTGGGATCTTTGAGACAATGCGTCTTTTCACTAGGCATTTTCTCTTTGGTCCAATATATGAGGCATGCGAGGTTTATATATATATATTCTATTACTCATTGGCCACAAGATGGCACCCTCTGTCAGATTCACTGTCTGTCAGTTTTATGCGAGTCAGAGGTCTTGTTATATGAAGCTCTGACTTGCACCTTGCTATGCATGACGCTTACGGTCGCGTTCCTTGTGAGTTCGCGGTGATTGACGCCGTACGTCGTCACGTTACGACGTCATGACATCACGATGTTCCGCGATTCTCATTGGGGCCGGTCTGCGCATGCCTGAGGTCTGTTGTTAGTGGCGGCTCCCTGCAGTGGTGGATAGACGTTCCCTGCTGACAGTGGAGTACACCTATGTCTCAAACCCGACCAATGGCCGGGCGAATAGGCTGTACATTGGTTCTATTGCCGCCCATTTTCCCAGTGCAAATTTGGCAAGCTTTTTGAGACATTCTGATTGGATCGCCATGGTATGCTTCCTGGTGTCAACTGGTGACAGCTCTGCTGGCATGGTTTCGATTGGCCGCATTTGTGAGGCTGCAAGGTCATCCGATCATGTGATGAGCTCTCCTCCAACTGCGGACCATTCTGGATCTTGCTTGCTGATTGGTGGGTTACAGTCAATATTGGAGTGTTTTATTACAAATACTTGGCAGTACGTGGGAGCGGGTTGATGCCCCTGTGGAAGTACTATTGTACGAAACGCGTAGGGCCGGTTCAACCACTCCGCTTTTTGCCCCTATTTTATTCGTTTTGTAAGTGATCACTTTTTTATGTAATAATGGTTTTATTCAATAAACCCTCAAACTGATTTACACTATTGGAGCCTTCCCCTCCTTTTGTCTTTTTTCCATGTCATGGTGAATCGACCACTCGGAAGTTTGGCTCTTTTGTGTCCTCCACGACTCAAATAAGTATTGTTATATTAACTTATATTTTTTACTACCTGAGTCAAGACCACCTGATGGTGGGTCCTTTACCAAGCATTTTGATCTGTGACATCTGGAATCGACACCATCCAGGCCATAGATTTTTCATCCAGGATTGCTGAGGGTGTGAGTCTTCAGATAAGTTTCCAGTTTGCCTCGGTGAGATCTTACGCTCTAATGATCCACTGTCGCTGACAAGTGGGTCCATCTGCTCTGGTAAGGGTATTTCACCTATTTCCTCTTATGAAGAGTTTCTTGATGGTCCATATGGTTTCCAACCTAGTTTCATCATTCAATTTTCACCACTTATGTTATGGACATTATTTGTTATTTATCACGTTTGTATGGACTTTAATATTTTAATATCTGTTTTGCACATCAAATTTTTTCCTGACCTAGGTTGATCCTTAGGTCCTTTTTGAACACTTAGCGCCTAATTTTTTCAGCACCATTTTATTTGAATTTTTGTCACATTTTTTTGCAGCAGCTGTTTGTGTTCAGTATACTTTGAGACTAGCACACATTTTTTTCCAATTTCGATGAGGTTATTGCTTGGCAGAAAGGCAAAACGATGCCACTGGGATGGCGTGACAAGAAAGATGTGTGCCTAAGGAGTACAGTTCATAATACCTCCACTGTTATGGTATGCACGAAAGGTGGGAAAGAAATCATGAAGCCACAAGTAGTGATAGACTACAGCAACACCATGGGAGGTGTCGACAGAGCTGATCAAGCAATGACATTCTACCCAGCAATGAGGAAGCAGCAAAAGAACTACTACAAGAAGATCTTCAGGCATCTTTTTGAGCTTGTGGAATGCCTACCTTCTGCTCAAAAAAAAGAGTGTAAAGCCTTTGATTGATTCTGACTTCATTTGGAAAGTTGCCGAACCACCAAATAAACTTCATTCAAAGTCCCAATTTTCCTTCTTTGTTTACTTGAACCAGGGATAGAGACACACCACATATGTGCTTCATCTAATGTCCCAAAATCCCTCCTTTCTCATCTTTATGAACCACCAAACACCATCAATGGCTGTGAATAGAGCTGGATGTCGTGCTGTTTGTGTTGTCAACCCGGAATGCCTGACTGGTCGTCACTTCAGGGACTACATCCCACTAACCGAGAAAAAGTTAGCACCTACAAGGATGTTTGTGGTTTGTTGCTCGAAGCGAGACAGTGGAAAGAAAATGAGAAAGGAAACCAGGTTCCTTTGTCCTGATTGGGACGTCGGACTTTGCGCAGTCCCCGGCCGGGAACCTGTCCACCTTTTTATTCATAGTCATATTAAAATCTCCCGCTACTATAACAGGTACCCCCTCCTTGTCCATGGTAAACTCCATTAGCTCCTTCAAAATTTCCGTACTAAACGGTGGGGGGATATACACACTAGCCAACACATATTTTTTCATTTCTATCTGACAGAAAAGGAATACATACCGCCCTTTTTCGTCCACCTTACTCTGCCCGCAGGAGAACACCGTTCCAGACCTGATCAATACACTCACACCCCTTGAATACGAGGTGTGGGTATAATGATATTGTACTTGATATTTCCTGTGTTTTAGTGTATTAATTGTTTCCTTCTCCAGGTGTGTTTTCTGCAGACACAGTATCCCTATAATACCTATTTCCGCCATTGAAATGATTGTCCGTCTTTTAGCTGGATCTTTTACTCCCCGCACATTCCAAGAGCATACCTTAATTTTTCTAATCTGATTTAGGGGTCCCTTTTTTTCCTGCCCATTAACTATCATCGTCCCTCTCTATCAATGTACCTCCCATTTTGTGATACTGTGCCTCAAAGATAATTTCCTCTTGATCTTTCTGTTTTTGCTTTTCTTTAAGAAATCATATTTTTGTGGATTCACCCATTCCTGTGTCCCACTCACACACTCCCCCCTCCCTTCCTCTCCCTCCCTCTCCCTCCCCTCCTCCCCTCCCATTCCCTCCCCCTATACCCTCCCCCTGCCCACTTTTGGGCCCTTGTTGAGGGCTTCTAAAGTGACCGTATTTTCCCACTGAGGTGCTAGGTGCCAATTTATACTTCAATGTGTTTCCCCAACTTATCCGTTTCATCCGTATTCATTTACATACATTCCTATCCCCCTCACTTGTGTTATTTTTATCAACAACAAATACACTCATATTCCTTTCCCACCCTTTTGCTGCAGTCTGTGTTTGCACTCAAAAAATTTTGCTCTTTGCCTCTGTAGCTCGGGGGAAAAATCTGGATAGATTGAAATTCTTGCGCCCTTGAATTGTATTTCCTTCATCTCTCTTGCCTTTTGGAGAATAGTAATTTTGGACATAAAGTGTAGAAGTTCAATAAGGATCGGCCTCGGCTGACCCCCCGCAACTGGAGCCCTAGAAGGGACTCTATGAGCCCGCTCAATTGAAAAGTGTTTTGATAAACAGTCCCTTCCGAACACTCCTGTAAGCCAATCTTACATGAATTCAGTGGGGCGGCTACCTTCACTTTTCTCAAGGATACCTAGTACCCTTATATTTTTCCTTCGTAATCTGTTCTCCATATCATCGATTTTATTGATGCACATATTCAACTGTCCTCTCATTACTTTCATCTCATTTATCATAGGGTTAACATCATCTTCAACCTGACTCAATCTCTGCTCCAGAGCAAGAGTCCGTACGCCAATCCTCTGGACCTCATGTTTTAACACTGACATGTCCTCTTTTATCCCCCTCAGCTGGTCAAAAATTTCCTACAATGAGGATTTGCAATTATTAATAGCAGCAAAAATCTCTCTCATAGAGGTCTCGCCCTCCGGCGTTAGTCCTATCGTTGACCCTGCCGGTTTTTCTTGTACTTTTTCCTTGGGCCCCTGGTCACCCGCCACCTTCCCCGGCATTACTGTGGCTGATGTCTGGCTAGTGGGTTATGTCTGGCTGGTGGCTGGTGTCTGGCCCTGACTCTTTCGCTGAGGGTTCACTTGTTGGGTCCCTTTCCCTTTTATGGGTGTAAGGCCTGCTGTATGTGACGGGGCATGTGCGTACTTTTCCAGTTTGGCCGCCTCCGCAGCCTGGCTTGCTTTAGTCCCCCATGTTGCCTGTGTCTGTAACTGAGTCTGGGACTGTGGCTGTGCTCCCGAACTAGACCCCTCCTTAGAGGTATTCCTAGTCATTACTGATAATGTGCCCGGCATTCTCCCAAATGGGTGTACATTTTTATGGGGGTTCGATATTAATTTCCCCCCCTCAGCTGCTCCTGCTGCTACCGATTCTAATCCTCGGACTAGTCCTCACTGGGCCTTGACGGCCAGATAGTCCCCTTTGGGGTTCCACCAAAGTCCACTCTCCCCAGCACACAATCCAAACAGTTACTCAGCACAGCTCAGCTCAGCTCAGTTCACCTCGAGTTCCTGCAGCACAGGCTCCAGCGGATTCAAAAATAATGTTAATCCCAGCATCTCCTCCAGTCTCTCACAGTGTACAAACTTTAGCAGCGTCTCCCCCAGTCTCTCACAGTATACAAACAGAGGTGCAGGGTAATGGTATCTTACTGTGTTTCCGGGTGTCTCCCTTAGCAGCGTCTCCCCCAGTCTCTCACAGTGTTTAAACAAAGGTGCAGGGTAAATGTATCTTACTGTGTTTCCAGGTATCTCCTCATGCAGCCAGGATCAACAGGATATGTGCCAGCATTAATGTCTCATGCTCCGAGCCTCAGCCGGCCGGTCAGCTGATGTGTCAGGGGTCAGCGAGCGGAGCAGGGATGGCTCAGTGCATCCATCTTATTCAACAGGCTATACGCTGGATGCCTTTCCCGAGGCCTCAGTGATCCTCGTTAAGCCAGCTGGTTATTCCGTTTCCTATCTCTCCCATCTCTCCTCTCCTTCTCCCGGCGCGCTTCTCTCTCAGCCGGCGTTTACCATGGGAGCGAGGCACGGAGGACGGGCAGCTACGACC
This sequence comes from Rana muscosa, assembly GCA_029206835.1. Lineage (NCBI taxonomy): Eukaryota > Metazoa > Chordata > Amphibia > Anura > Ranidae > Rana > Rana muscosa. Next base: position 526,193,764 of record CM055118.1, on the reverse strand, counting down.
TCTCACCTCAGCATCTGGTCATGCCCTGGCCTTGCTGTTCTTAAGTGCATTCTGTTTAGTACGTTCTGATCAGACGACCGTCTTCTAGCCATGTTACGTTCTCATCATAGAGTTCGTGCTGTGCGGGCGCTTGGTGTTAGTCTGCGTGTCTTGGACCAAGACTAGTCCATGAACAGGGTGAGGAGGAGTTCATGGGCCAAGAATTGGTTACTTCAACGGGACCAATTCTGTCATATGTCTCTGCTGCGGGAGATCCAGGAGAATAATCCTGATGACTACAGGAATTTTCTCCAGATGTCTGACCCCGTTTTTCAGCATCTGTTGGCTTTGGTGTCCCCCTATATCACTAGGCAGGACACCGTTATGCGGGAAGCCATCACTGCTGAGCAGAGGCTCATCGCCACGTTGCGATACCTGGCGACTGGGAGAAGTCTGCAGGACCTGAAGTTCACGACAGGCATCTCACCCCAGGCTCTGGGACTCATTATCCCAGACACCTGTTCTGCCATCATCCAAGTCCTGCAGAAGGACTATATTAATGTACGTTTTCTCCTTTAACATAACGTTCTATGTATTTTATGTATGCTAATTTATTGTATTTCTTCCATCCTTCCCTAATTACCATGATTGTAATATGCTGTGAATGTCCTCTTTGTCCACATGCATGCTGTAAGCTTTTAATGATCTTTTTTTGGCCTACATGCATATTTCCCTTCACTAACCTCTCCAGCATGCTATCCTGGGCCCATACACATCTAGCCTAGTCACTTACCAATGTATTTTGTCAGCTCCATTGTAGTGCTTTACCCTCCGCCCCCTAAACACCCCCTAAAATGTCTACAAATGTATATTTTTACTTAAAAATTTTTTTTGGGGGTTCCCAAAATCATCTTACCCCCCAATTTTTTTTACAATGGCCCATCAGAGGGGGTGATGAATCTGATAATTGGGCCTTCTATTTTTGTATTTAAAAACTCATTAAAATAAAATGTATAATGATGCTGGCCAAGAATGTTTTTTTGTTTAATCTACTAGCAATGTTATGTGCAAAAGTACTAATATTTTTTTATCTTGTTTGACTCCTCAGCTCCCTTTCACGCCACAGGAATGGCAGACTTTGGCATCCCATTTTGCCACGCGGTGGGACTTCCCCAACTGCGGAGGGGCAATAGATGGGAAGCATGTCCGCATCGTGCCACCACCCCGGTCAGGGTAATATAAGGGGTTTCATAGCATCGTGCTGATGGCAGTGGTGTCAGCACAGTATTAATTCCTCTATGTGGATGTGGGGAAGAATGGCCGGATGTCTGATGGGGGAGCCTTTGCCCAGACGGAGTTTGCCCTCCGTCTACAGAGTGACGACCTTGCATTGCCACGAGATGCAGGGAATGTGGAAGGATTCCCCTTTGTTTTTTGGCTGATGAAGCCTTTGGACTGGGACCGCATCTCATGAGGCCATTTCCCCAGAGGACCCTGACCCCGGAGAGGAGGGTATTCAACTACCGGCTGGCCAGGGCCTGAAGAGTTGTGGAGAATGCCTTCGGGATAATGGCCAGCCGGTTCCGCCTGTTTATGACATTGATCAACTTGGCGGAGTACAAAATGAACTATATAGTATTTTGATGCTGCGTTCTGCATAATTATTTGCGCAGAAAATCCCCAAATTATATGGCCTCAATTGGGCCTGAGGCTGGACTTTTGGGGAACAATTTTTTGCCGGGCCTTGAATCTGGCCATCCTGGCTTGCCCCCCCAAAACGCCCGTGAGATTCGGCAAAAATATGTCGAGTATTTCATGGGTAGGGGGGCCATTCCTATGCCAGGCAATGCATAAAACATTTTTGCAACCAAAAAATAAAATTCTGCTTTAATCAGATTTTTGGATGTATTGCTTGTGTTTCTTTTAGCTGTCTCGTAGTTTTTTCTAGTGCACTTGTAGTGCCAAGTGTATTTTCCTTTAGTAAATACCAACCATTTCACTGGTAACACCAAAAATATACACAAAAAGGGTTATAGCGGATTTAATAAAGAAGCTGCACTTTGTTGTTGTTCAAAAAATTTACTCTGTGCACATTCACACATTTTTGTTGTTATAGTAGATTTTAAATTTTTTTAGGTGGCCAAAAACAGGGCAGTTTTTTTTTTTTTTAAAAAGTACAAAACTCTCATTACCATACAACAAAATACAACATTGTAAACCTCTAGGCAATATCAGACATTCTATTTTTTGAAAAATTTCTCTATTTGCCCTTCATAATATGGGGTGTTGTCACCCCAGAACAAAGCCAAAATTTGAAGATGCACACAATTTTAGGGTTTTTAAAAATGGGTATTTCCCTCCTGATCCCTATTGTCAACATGCGCTATCTGCCATCATGGGTGATCAATGGACGTGTTTTGGGGGTGCAACCCCTTCTTTCTTTCAACTACTTGAGATGCGAGGAAGGGGTTGCACCCACAAAACCCATACATTGATATCCCCTGATGGCAGATAGCACATGTTGACACACGGTGTGCATCTTCAAATTTTGGCTTGATTGTAAAAGTGCAAAATTCTTGAAAAAAACATAGAAAAATAGAAAAAAGGGGGGTTTTGTGCTTCATTCAATTTACCCCAAAACATCAATGATGTCCTTAAATGTTTGCTCCATAACATTCATCCTTTTCTTCATTATGTCCAGTTCACTACTACACTCCATTACTTGCTGGATGATTCTTTGGGCACTATCACTTGAGAAACAAGGGCTTTCTTCCTCAACAACATGTTCATCCCCTAACAAAAATGTAAAAAAGGTATTATAACTCTGCAGGCCTACATCTCTTACCTGAAGCTGTGGTGAAAGACACTGACCTGTTGTGGTGACAATTTCTACCACGTTATCCACTTCTCCTTCCTCCACTTCTCCTTTCTCCACTTCTTCTTCCTCCACTTCGACTTCCTCCACATCCTCAGGTTGGGGTTCTTGCTGAGGTTGGGGTTCTCTCTGTGGTGTGGGGTTCCAGTGCTCCCTGGAGTGGTGTCCTCCCAGTCTCCTCTCCCCTATGAGAATGAAACAAAAGGAAAAATAGGAACATGATACATTGCTCGGAAGTGGGATACGAGTGTCTGTTTGGGCAGAGTTACAAGCTGAAGACATTATTTAAAAAAAAAACTAATCTTGACTACTCACCTTTTTGGGACAAGTTTTACACATGGAGACACCCCAAGAATACACTGAAGTACCTGTGTGGGGCACCCTAAAAAGGTTGTTCTGGTGGCCCACACTATAGTGCTCCAGAGTGCAGATGTGTAAACAGCTGCTGAGTGTCCTCTCCTTTATATTGATTCAAGTTTGCATTTCATTCTAGTTCCAAACACATCATCTAGACAACAATGTAATAACATTTATGGAATAAAAACAGGCATGTCAAAATTATTTAAACCCTGTATCTTTAAAAAACATCGTATGTAGTGGGTGAAAGATGTGTCTGTAACGACCGATTACTGAGCCCACTAAATTTTGCGAGATGTCATTTTCTAAAGGTCCAATAGTAAAAAGCAACAACATGGAGCAACTTGTAAGTTCTGAAATACAATAATAGGAACACAGGAGAAGTACTTACTTTTTTCTAGCATTCTCTTAATACTCCTTAACTGCTACGGCTCCCTCAGTTTCAGGTCAGACCACCTCTTTCTAAGCTGCTCCGTCGTACCCCGAAATTCTTCTTCAGACTTTTCACTACTTTCTTCATGATTTTGGCCTTCCTTAGATTAGGGTGGGTATACGGCCTGTGCTTTCCATCATAATTCGACTTTCTCAATATGTCCACCATCTCCGCCATCTCCGCGAAGGACATATTAGATGCCTTGAATCTCCTCCTTGATCGTGACGTTTCACGCTCCGGGCTTGTCTTGTCGTTATTAGATGAATTAGCAGACACCTTCTGTGACTCCGCCATATCGTCTGCGCGCCGAAAGAGAAGGGGCGGGGAAAAGTCGATAATGTGAACGTCATGGGTGGGCGACGTGTGCGGAGTTTCACGCATGCGTAGTGTATATAAAGCTAACACACATGTGACGTTACTACGTTCTGTGTGCGAAGAGAGAAGGAAAAGTGATGAACGTCAGACCGAAGGTATGATTTTTATACTTTGTAAAATCTGTGGCCTATACTGCATAGAGATTGTTTGAGGATATATATGGGGATAAAGATTTACTTGAGTTTAGACTGACTGACATTACAAATTTTGTCTTGTGTTTTGTCTTGCAGACAAAATGAATGCATTTCTAGACAAAGATTTTCTGGGGGAATTTATAGATCGGGTAAGGGAGCTGCCTGCTCTGTGGGAGACCTAAAACCCCATACATAGAAAAAGAGGGGGTAAGGACAGCAGCGCTGGAGACCCTGCTCCCGTTTGTGCACACCAGGATGCCCACAGCAACCACACAACAGGTGGATAGTAAAATTGGGAGCTTGAGAGGCACATACAGGACTGAGTGCTTTAAGGTCCTGGCTTCTCATAGGTCAGGAGCAGCAGCAGCAGATGTATATGTCCCGAATTGTTGTACTACAGTAGGATGTCCTTTCTGAACGACCACATTGAGGCAAGGCCATCACTGTCCAGTCTTCCCCCCAGTAGGGTGACCATGTGTCCCGGATTGCCCGGGACAGTCCCGCATTTTGCAGGTCTGTCCCAGGCACATTCATGCCAGGACAAGACAGTGTCCCGGAATGAAACTGACACAGCCACCCCCCCCAGGCCAATATGATGCCCCCAAAAAAGGCCGCCACATCACCGCTTTACTCACTGACAGTACTTGTCCTGGCCGGAAATGCCTGGAGGAGCACAATCCCTCCCCCTACTTGTGATTGGAGAAATCATAAATCCCGCCTCTTGTGTCCAATCACTGTGCTGTGATTCGTTACAGCACAAGCTGATTTTTGGGAAGGAAGGGTGTCCCTGAATGGTAGTTTGGAAATGTGGTCACCCTACCCCCCACCAGCCTTCACTGCAGCCAACCTGAGCCTTCTCTGGAGCAAGAGGAGGCAGCCATACTGGAAGAACCTGATTTGGACATCTGGAGCCAGGTATAGTATTTTCTAAACATTTATTGTGATAAAATTGATGCAGCAAAAAAGATGTTAATATGGAAAGAAAACAAAAATGTTTGATCAAAAAGTATTTTAAATATCAATAGACAGTAGTGGCCCAAAAAGTTGGGGGGAAGAATGAAAACTGATGGGGTCATAGTAACAGTCTTTTCTATTTATTTACATTCAATTTGCAACAGTCATGAGCTGAAAATTGTGTGTGATTGATGAACCAAAAAACTCAAACTATGTCCCTTTTTCATACACAGGATGACATCAATCAGGATGAGAGGCAGGAAAGTGTCAGGCAGGAGGAGGTAGGGCCCACTGTGAGCTAGGAGGAGGCAGTGCCCACTGTGAGCCAGGAGGAGGCAGGGCCCAGTGGCACACAGGAGGAGGCAGGGCCCAGTGGCAGACAGGAGGTGGCCGGGCCAAGTAGCAGGACCAGATCGTAGGTGCCTCCCCTCCGCCTTACAAGAAGGACCAGGAGGGAGAGGAGCACCAGCCAGGCAGCAATGGCCCTGATTAGAGAGGCACATGCCACCCTCCAGGAGCCAACAACCACAGAAGAGGCCTATGCCTGCCTAGTTGGGGCAAAAATGAAATCTATGACAATGGAACAACGCCTCCTATGTGAGCCCCTGCTTCTCTGCTTACTGAATAAGGGGGCGATGGGGAGAATTACTCCCAATACTGCCATTTGTGAGGTTGCCCAACTTTCACAACCTCAACCTCCTCCTCCTCCACCTCCTTATCCTTCTCCTCCACCCCTTCTCCTCCACCTCCTTCGCCTCCTCCTGACACGAGTACACCTCCAGTGGCACAGCCTCCAACAACGTGCAGAAGAAAGGCTGCAGAAAAGGCTGCAGAGAAGGCTGCAGAGAAGGCTACCAAGAAGACCAGGAAGTGATGGCCTTGCTTCAATGTGGTCTGACAGAAGACTGTAGTACCACAGACTTGGGACATATATCTCACCTGCTGCTGTTCTTGACCTCTGGGAGTTCAGGACCAGATTGTGCTCACAACTGGATGTGCTTCTCAAGGTCCCAATTTTAGTGTCCACACAGAGTTTTTATGTGTGCTCTGGGGTACCAAGGATGCACAAATTGCAGCAGGGTCTCCAGCGCTGCCTTTATTTTTTGTAATTATATACCATAATAAATGGATTTTTTTTTTTACAGTTAATACTTGCCTATGTGTTTTTATAAAATTAAAACAATTAGCTTTGGAGTAGGCAGATACATTTATAAAAAATAAAATAAAGGGACAGATAACACCAACCGATCTCCTTGAAGGTCAAAAAAATACAAGATAATAATGTTAACTTTGTAAACTTGACACAACAAAATTAAAATTCTAATCATGGAGATCACTAGAAATTAAATAATCATTTAAAATGAAGATCTGTATTCAAAATTAAAAAAATTAAAAAATATAAAAGTAAATAAGTATTAAGGAGATCTTGCTCTAAATAATACTAAAAAATATTAATGAATAAAAATGTTTCAAAAAGTTAGTCAGAACTCTATGTGAATATCAGCAGCAAAACAAGTTCATTATTTTTCATTATTGTACCATTCTAAAAAAGATTTAAATGCAAACCATTTAAACGATGCAATAATTTACAGCGTGACGAATGTGCTATCTCCATTACGAATGCTAGTTTTACCAGAAGGAGCGCTCCCGTCTCATACTTGATTCTGAGCATGCGCGTTTTTTTAAGACTCGGAAAAGCATACACACGACCGACAAGAATCCCGACAAGAAAAACGAGAATCCTGGCGAGAAAATAGAGAGCAGGTTCTCTATTTTTGTCGTCGAGATTCCCGGGAGTTTTCTCGACGAGAAACCATACACACGAGCGGTTTTCTCTGCAAGAAAGCTCTCCCAGCAGTTTTCTTGTTGTTTCATGTGTACGAGGCCTGACTAGTAATATTGCACCCTTGTTTGGACAAATTTCAGTGTTTTTGGTTTGATTACATTTATATAATAACATTTTTTATTAATATATTATTATTTTTATAATTATTTATAGTTATTTAATTCATTATAATTTATGATTTTGTGTTTCAAACTTTATCATAACCGGGATGTCTACTAGACTCTTGTTTGGACAGATTTAAGTGAGTTATTCCTAACAATTACAGGCCTACGATATAAAACAACAAATTCCCATGCAAAACAATGTACCACTTTGACATTCAAAAATACTGACGTAATCAGACCGCCAGAGAGGTTGATGGAAAACTTGAATAACAATGATAGGGTGATATCGCTATTCTTTTCAGCTAGTATTGAAACTATACATTTTTGGGATCTGGAAATTGAAGTGGCAGACCAGAGGTTGATTACCCGTACCCATTTTAAACCCATGGATCGTAATTCATATATCCCGATGGACAGTTGTCATCACAGGTCCTGGTTACGTTTAGTGCTCCAAAGCCAGTTCCTCAGACTGAATTGCAACTTGGATGAGGAGATTGAACAGGTTAGAAACACCAATAGGGAGGAGTTACTTATTGATAAAGTTGTTAATACCACTAATTCTGACAAATCTAGATGGTCTTTGGTCACATATGACATACAGATAAGAATTTTCAGGATTAAAATGATCATGAATAAACATTGGGAGGTACTCAAAAATGTCAAATTCTTAAACCAAATGTTGTATATAGAGAGGTTCCTTCTTTACAACCAAAAATAGCCCCAAATGTCTCGGATCCAAAAAAAAACTCCTTTTTCCATGGTCTTACTGGGTATTTCCATTTGAAAATGCCCAGTTTGTCAATAGATTTAAGGGTAGAAAGATAAATACATTCCAATTAATGGTCACCTCTAAATCATACAACATTAAATAATTTATTACCTGTGCCTCCAAAAATATTGTATATCTTATCTGTTGTCCTTGTGTCAAACAATATATAGGGAGTAGTGTTATGCCCTGTACACACAATCGGATTTCCGATGGAATAAAAACCGATGGATTTTTCCATCGGAAATCCGATGAAGCTGACTTTCATCAGTCTTGCCTACACACCATCAGTCAAAATTCCGACCGTCCAAAACGCTGTGACGTAAAACACTCCGACAAGCCGAGAAAAATGAAGTTCAATGCTTCTGAGCATGCGTCGACTTGATTCTGAGCATGCGTGTGTTTTTTCTCCGATGGAGTTCCACACAGACGATCGTAATTTGCTATCGTTTTTTTTCCATTGGTAAAATTTAAAACAGGTTCTATTTTTTTATACAGATGGAAAAACCGATCGTGTGTACGTGGCAAAGGGCGAACAGTTCAGGCCGAGCGAAAGTTTGGCCCGAACATCACCTGTTCGTGTGTTCGCCGAACGTATGAACTTTCTGTGCATTCGGCGAAATGTTTGCCAATTGCGCACATAGTCAATATGTTGTTAGGAGCAGGGCCGGGAAGCCGGCTGCCGCGTTCCTTAATAATGTCCTTAATAACGAATGAGTATTCAGCTGTCAGCGGGCTGAAAATAAAATTGCGGGCAATACAAAATAAAAACAACAGCGTGGGATCCCCCTAAAATCCATACCAGACCCATATCCGAGTATGCAGCCTGACAGGCCTGGAAAGGAGGGGGGCAGGGCAGGACCCGGGTCCCCATACAATTTTTATGGCAATAACTTGCATATAAGCCTTTAAAATTAGCACTTTTGATTTTTCATGTTCGTGTCCCATAAACTTTAACAGTGTTTGCATGTTCGCACACATTTTTTGGGGTGTTCGGCTCATCCCTAGTGTCCATGGGTCAATGTGATCACATGGTACAGACAGGGCCGATCACAACCCTTCTCTACCATGTGATTAGCTTTGACCAATCACAGCAAATCACAACAAAACAAACTGAATGAATCAGTTTCATTCAGTAAAATGCTTGCTTATAGCAATTGTGAGGGGGTTAACTCGGTAGCGGGTGTGTGTGACCCCCTGGTTGGGCTCCCCACACAAAAACAGGGCCAGCAGACGGAGGTTGTGGTTTTCAAAATCAAAAGGTGCGGTTTATTTCTCTATGTACAGTGACAAAAACACAGCAAAGCCAAAAAGAAACATAAACAAAATAAATCCTGGTCAGTTTGACCTCTGACTAAACATGCAGGTTTCCTAAACTAACAACTGGGATCAGCCTGGTGCTGTCCTAGTCCCCAAGTCCCTGGTTTAGTAAAAGTCCAAACAAATAGCCACACAGGCTTTGCCTCACCGCACAGGGGTTCACTCTCCCTAGACAGTCCACACAGGCCTGGTTCCAGGCATGAGCAAACACCTAATGAATCTGGGAGTTTTTATAGAGGCCTTAAACGAACTGACAGGCTTCAGCTGGTCTCATCAACTCCCTGCCTCACGACGCCCAGCACTCTCCCTAGAGGTATGAGTCATTCATGAGCCCACTAGCCTCAGCTGGGCTTCATCAACTCCCTAGTTGTATAAGCCGGCATAAAGCCTGAATCTGGGAGAAATATATCTACCCCCCTGGATGCAACCAGGTGACTTTACCTTCCTGCTGTCACATACCCCCCCCTCTTGTTTTAACCTTGGGGTTGGAACACCAGCAATCAGGCATTCATGTACTCGAGACAAAGCATCCACATTCCCCATTTGAACGCCAGGGCGATGCTTTACTGTGAAGTTGAACTCCTGTAGGGCCAGGAACCACCTATTCACTCTTCTATTTGTCTCCTTGTTTTGAGCCATCCACTTTAACGGAGCGTGATCCGTAACCATGTCAAAGTGCCTACCTAGCAGATAAGTACCGAAGGGAATCTAGAGCCCACTTCACCGCTAAACACTCCTTTTCAACCGTGGCGTAATTTACCTCATGGGACTTCAACTTCCTGCTGAGGTAAATGACTGGGTGCTCTTCCCCGTTCCAGACCTGGGACAATACTGCTCCTAACCCCACATCTGACGCATCACTTTGTACGACAAAGTCTTTAGAGAAGTCGGGTGAGTACAACACTGGCTGGCTACATAAGGCTTGTTTCAAGAATTGGAATGCTGCCTCAGCCTCGGGGGTCCATTTAATCATGACCGACCCTTTCCCTTTCGTCAGGTTGGTTAGGGGCACAGCCTTAGAAGCAAAGTGGGGAATGAAGCGCCGATAATAACCCGCGATTCCCAGAAAGGCTCGTACCTGCTTCTTGCTGTTGGGACGTGGCCAACTCTGGATGGCCTCGACTTTGTTGAGTTGGGGTTTTATTACTCCCCTGCCAATGGTGTACCCAAGATATTTGGCCTCCTCCTGCCCAATGGTACACTTCTTGGGGTTAGCCGTAAACCCCGCTTCCCGGATAGAGTCTAGGACTGCTTGCACTTTTGGCAGATGTGAGGCCCAATCTGTGCTATGGACAATTACGTCATCCAGGTAAGCCGCAGCATACTTCCGATGGGGCCTCAGTATCTGGTCCATTTTCCGCTGGAATGTGGCCGGCGCATTCTGTAACCCGAACGGCATTCTCTTATATTGGAACGCCCCGTCTGGGGTTACAAATGCGGTTTTCTCTTTGGCCGACTTGGCCAGGGGAATTTGCCAATACCCTTTTGTGAGGTCAAGAGTCGTCATGTATCGGGCTGTTCCCAGCCGGTCGATCAACTCATCTATACGTGGCATGGGGTAGGTGTCAAATTTTGTAACTTTGTTCAACTGACGAAAATCGTTACAAAATCGCCAGCTCCCATCCGGTTTAGGCACCAACACAATGGGACTAGACCAATCACTTTGGGACTCCTCTATCACCCCTAAGTTCAGCATTTTCTGTACTTCCTCCCGTATTGCCTCCCGTCGGGCCTCTGGGATCCGATAGGGTTTTAACTTCACCCTTTCACCGGGCGGGGTAATAATATCATGCTCTACCCCAGATGTTTGTCCCGGCAGCTCAGAGAACACCTCCTTGTTGCGAAGCACAAACTCCTTAACCTCCTGTTGTTGGGGTTGTGACAAGGTGGCTGCTATTCCAACCTCCGGAATCACGCAACCAGTTTGAGCTGGTGACCAAGTTTCTGCGACTAGGGACTCTCTATCCCTCCAGGCTTTCAACAGATTAACGTGATATATCTGTTCGGGCTTTCGCCTTCCTGGTTGTCTGACCTTGTAATTCACTTCGCTCACTTTTTCCATTATCTCGTAGGGGCCTTGCCATTTGGCAAGGAATTTACTTTCAACCGTAGGGACAAGTACCAATATCCTATCCCCCGGGGAAAAGGTACGGGTCTTTGCTCCACGGTTGTACACTCTCTGCTGTGCCAACTGCGCTTGGGCCAAATGTTCCTTCACGATGGGCATTACCTGTGCAATTCGATCTTGCATCAGGGCGACATGCTCAATCACACTCCTGTGGGGAGAACTCTCACTTTCCCAAGTTTCCTTGGCAATATCCAACAGCCCTCTTGGGTGTCTCCCATACAGTAACTCAAAGGGGGAGAATCCCGTAGAGGATTGGGGCACCTCCCTAATAGCAAACATCAAATAAGGAAGTAGACAGTCCCAATCCTTTCCATCTCTATCCACCACTTTCTTCAACATTTGTTTTAGGGTTTTGTTGAATCTTTCAACCAGCCCATCGGTTTGGGGGTGATACACAGATGTACGCAATTGCGTCACTTTGAGCAATTTACACAGCTCTTTCATAACCCGGGACATAAAGGGTGTACCTTGGTCCGTAAGCAGTTCTTTACAAATACCCACCCGGCTAAAAACAAGAGATAGCTCTTTGGCTATGGTTTTGGCCGAGGTATTTCTGAGAGGGATCGCTTCTGGATAACGGGTGGCATAGTCCATTATAACCAATATGTACTGGTGCCCCCTAGCGGACTTGATTATAGGACCTACCAAATCCATTGCGATTCTCTCAAACGGGACCTCAATGATGGGTAGAGGGACCAGCGGGCTACGGAAATGTGGCATCGGGGCCGACCTCTGACACACAGGGCAGGAGGAACAATAATTTTCTATGTCCTTTATCACCCCAGGCCAATAGAATCTCTGTAATACCCTCTCTCGGGTTTTCTCTGTCCCCAGATGACCTCCAAGAATGTGCCCATGGGCCAACTCCAACACCAACTTCCTGTAAGGTTTGGGCACCACAAGCTGCTCAACGGTTTCTTCTGCCCTTTTTGCCACCCGATACAGTAGGTCCTTCTCTACGCTGAAGTATGGGTAAGTGCAGGTATTATCTGGGTTCACTAACTCGCCATCTATTTCCACTACGTTTTCCCGTGCCTTTATTAGGGCGGGGTCTTTTAACTGTTCTGTGGCAAAATTTTCCCTGTGAACCTCCAGATCAGAAAACTCCACAGACGGTAGGTTTTCGTCTGAGGAGGTGGGCTCCTCTCCAGTTTCTTGAGTCTCCCCTGCAAATACTGACAAGGGAAATTCTGGAGAGTCCTCACCACTCTCAGAGGAGTTCTGGCTATCACATTCCTGGTACATAGGGGCACCAGTGGGGGGCTCAGGATCATCCCACAGTTCCCAGAACTTCGGAAAATCCCTTCCCACAATGGCATCATGCGGTAATTGAGATACTAACCCCACTGGATGAGAGAGGGTACCTTTGGGGGTCTCGAAACACACTGTAGTCACTGGATACTCTCGGGTGTCCCCATGCACACAAATAACAGCTACCTTGCTATTCCCAGAGACCTCTGTTTTAACTAATTCAGCCTTTATCAGGGTCACAAGGCTACCTGAATCCAGTAATACCACAACATTTCTACCATTAATACACATTTTGCATAAATGTTTCTCAGTTCCCCGAATGGCAGTGCATGCGACTGTCGCACACAGCGACTGACGTCTGTCCATCAGAAAGTCACATTGCATGGGTTCCTTCACAACCGGGCAATTTGCGGCAATATGTCCCGCTTGCCGGCAGCGGTAGCAAACAATCCATTTGGCTGCCTCTTGAGCCCCTGACTTCCCAGGCTGTTCTCGCCAAACTTTGGGTAGAGCTCCCACCCTCTCACTCTCTCCACCCTCACCCCTTGGAATCCTCTTATCCGCCCCTGGGGATGGTCTGGTCTTAGGGTGGAAAGTCCGAGAGTCTCTGGAAGAGGCCGTCAGGTACTCTGTAGCCAAGTATTTCTCTACACGATCCACAAGACCACCGGCCGTCTCTGGGTCTCCATGGCTTACCCACTTTTGGATGGCAGTAGGAAGAGCTCTCAAAAACCGATCCATTACAACACGTTCCACAATCTCTGGTGCGGACAAAGTCTCTGGCTGTAGCCACTTCCTGCTCAGGTGAATGAGATCATACATTTGAGACCTGGGGGGTTTTCCAAGCTGGAAAGTCCAGTTATGCACACGCTGAGCCCGGACAGCCAGGGTGACACCCAGCCTTGCCAATATTTCAGCTTTTAGCATCACATAGTCTTTTGCTTGGTCAGGCTCTAGGTCATAGTAAGCCTTCTGCGATTCACCAGTTAACAGAGGAGCCACCAGTCCAGCCCACTGCTCCTCAGGCCACTTTTCTCTTTCAGCAGTCCTTTCAAATGTGGTCAAAAATACCTCTGGATCATCCTCTCCAGTCATTTTTGTCAATAAACGACTCACCCCAAAGGACGCGGTATTAGTGGGACGGCTTTCCTCACTGGTCTGCGGACGTTGCTGCATTACTGCTTCCATTTGTTGTAGTCTCTGCTCTTGCTTCTGTAACAGGTCTATGAAGCGGGCCTCAGATTGCTGCTGGGCTTGTTGATGAGCTTGCTGCTGGGCTGCAAGGCTCCTTTGCAAACCTGCATTTGTCTGCTGTTGATTGGCATTTGCTAGAGCCAGCTGTTTCAGTATCTCCTCCATGCTGGCTTAAAAAAAACTGCCACTGGTTCTCCACCAACTGTGAGGGGGTTAACTCGGTAGCGGGTGTGTGTGACCCCCTGGTTGGGCTCCCCACACAAAAACAGGGCCAGCAGACGGAGGTTGTGGTTTTCAAAATCAAAAGGTGCGGTTTATTTCTCTATGTACAGTGACAAAAACACAGCAAAGCCAAAAAGAAACATAAACAAAATAAATCCTGGTCAGTTTGACCTCTGACTAAACATGCAGGTTTCCTAAACTAACAACTGGGATCAGCCTGGTGCTGTCCTAGTCCCCAAGTCCCTGGTTTAGTAAAAGTCCAAACAAATAGCCACACAGGCTTTGCCTCACCGCACAGGGGTTCACTCTCCCTAGACAGTCCACACAGGCCTGGTTCCAGGCATGAGCAAACACCTAATGAATCTGGGAGTTTTTATAGAGGCTTTAAACGAACTGACAGGCTTCAGCTGGTCTCATCAACTCCCTGCCTCACGACGCCCAGCACTCTCCCTAGAGGTATGAGTCATTCATGAGCCCACTAGCCTCAGCTGGGCTTCATCAACTCCCTAGTTGTATAAGCCGGCATAAAGCCTGAATCTGGGAGAAATATATCTACCCCCCTGGATGCAACCAGGTGACTTTACCTTCCTGCTGTCACACAATGTAATACACTACTATAAGCAATCATAATGTGTTAAAAAAAAAACTGATCACTTTTCCAGAGTAGTACAATATTAATATGGTAACATTATATTGCACTGGTCACAGTGTGTTAAAAAAAAATCGTAAAAAAAAAAAGGAAAACAAATGTAATAAAAAAGTAAAAACTAAACTATTTTTTTTTCTTTTGTACTGTCACTAGTCAGTGTCCCTGATCAATCACCACCACACTAGTTATATGATGACGCTGCACTGCACTGGTTGACAATATGTAAAAAAAAAAAATTGAGATTTTTATTTTATTTTATTTCTTCATTTATCAAAAAATTATTACAAAAAATTACAACTTAAAAAAAAACCTGCAATGCCTCTTACTAAATACCTTGGACTGTCTACTTTCCAAAAAGGGGTCATTCGGGGGGTATGTGTACCGTCCTGACATTTTAGGGCCTCATGAAATTAGATTTTCAGATATGTACCATAGTTTGTGAACTCCAAAAGTTTCCTACAGGCTATATAATATACACTGATTTGGGTTATTTTCACCAAAGAAATGTAGCAGAATAAATTCTGACCTAAATTTATGAAGAAAGATTATTTGTTTGCAAAATGTTATAATAGAAAAGAAGAAAAACTATTTAAAAAAAAAGGTTTTGGTTTATTTAGCAAAAAATAAGAAACCCAACAGTGATTACATTTCACCACAAGAAAGCTCTAGCAGTGTGAACAAAATGATAAAAATTTAGTTTGGGTACAGTGTTGCATGACCGCGCAATTATCATTCAAAGTGCGACAGGGCTGAAAGCTGAAAATTGGCCTGGGCAGGAAGGGGGTAAAAGTGCCCAGTATTGAAGTGGTTTAACCTCCCTGGCGGTATTCCAGAGTGTGGCTCGGGGTGAATCTTCATTACCAAAAGCGGTCACCCGGAGCCACACTCTGGATTGCATCGCAGTATCCTGGGAAAGTTACCTTGTCCCCAGGATCCTGCAATGTCCTCCCGATGTGTCCGCGGGCTGTGTACTCCGCTCCATCTATCAATGTGCTGGGCTCAGTTCCCTGTGAGCGTTGCGATGCATGGGGACGGAGCCCGGCGCTAAATTCAAAAAGTGCAAAAAAAAACCACATACAGTACACTGTAATCTTACAGATTACATTACTGTATCAAATTACCAGTATTTCACATGCCCTTTGTCCCTAGTGGTCTGTCCAGTGCCCTGCATGCACTTTTATATTATAAATACTGTTCTTTCTGCCTGGAAACTGGAGATTGTCTATAGCAACCAAAAAGTGTCCCTTTACATCAAAAGTGGTTTTAGACCAGCTAGAAAACAGCGATAGTAAATTACAATCGCTTGCAGAATTGAGCGATAGTGATTTGTGAGGAAATTCATCATCAAACACTGAAAGTAACGACAGCGACAATTGTGCAACTGAGAAAATTTCAGTGTTTTTGATTTGATTACATTATTGAATACATTTTAATATTATTATATTATTATTTGTTATAATTATATATAGTTATTTATTATATTATACGTTATCATACACGGGATGTCTACTAGACTCTTGTTTGGACAGATTTAAGTGAGTTATTCCTAAAAATTACAATGTACCGCTTTGAGACGCAAAAACCTAACATAATCATACCGCCAGGGAGGTTAAAGAAGAAGTAAAATTTCCAATGAAAACAAAAGGTTACCCTCACAGGGGTTTCCATCACCACTTAAAACACAAACGTAAAACAACATTAAGTTCAGGCCTCAAGCTTAGACCTTTGGTCTAATCTCTCAGACTGATTCACGGAACCTCTGCGGTCACTTCAAAACTCTGTACCTCTCCCTTTCACGCTCTCAGAGCTCCATGCTGAACTGGGCCAAATCCTGGCCTTTGGCCAGAGGACCACCTGTCTCCAGGCCCTTGATTATAAAGGCAGTGTTCCCTGTACACTGTGCTGGTCTCCAGTAAGATCTGGACACAATTAGAAGTTTTGTCCATCCCAAGACTCTTTGAAGCCTCTGAACATCAGAACCCTATCTGAGAATTATTAATCTCGGAGAAAACTGAAAGCCTAATTTTCTTAGTTCATTGTAGCTTTTCTGGAGCCCCTCAATTCACACCCTTGATAGCCTTGTGTGCCATTTACCCATTTACCACTTTTTACACAGTGGGCCAACACTGCCACTATATATATATATATATATATATATATATATATATATATATATATATATATATACCGTATATACTCGAGTATAAGTCGAGATTTTCAGCCCTTTTTTTGGGGCTGAAAGTCCCCCCCTCGGCTTATACTCGAGTCAGCAAAAAAATTTACATTGAAAATAGTACCTGTTAAGACGTTGCGGCTGCGGCGTCCATCGCTCAAATTCTGCGGTCTCTTCCTGTTCCTTCAGTGATAGGCGGAGAGTGTCTGATGAGAATCGCCTATCACGATCATTCTCTCATCCTCAGTTTCCCAGCAGACGTCTGTGATTGGCGGAACACCCAACACAGTGTCTGCTGGGAAACTGAGGATGAGAGAATGATCGTGATAGGCGATTCTCATCAGACACTCTCCGCCTATCACGGAAGGAACAGGAAGAGACCGCGGAATTCGAACGATGGACGCCGCAGCCGCAACTTCTTTACAGGTACGATTTACAATGTAAAATAGCGAGCTAGGGAACAGTGAGGATAAGAGAACAGTGAGGATAGGAGAACAGTGAGGATAGGAGAACAGTGAGGATAGGAGAACAGTGAGGATAGGAGAACAGTGAAGATAGGAGAACAGTGAGGATAGGAGCAGTAAGGATGACCCTCGGCTTATACTCGAGTCAGTAAGTTTTCCCAGTTTTTTGAGGCAACATTAGGTACCTCGGCTTATACTCGGGTCGGCTTATACTCGAGTATATACGATATATTAAAATGGTAGAACATTAGATATAATATTTGTGATTTGTTTTAAACCATTTATGAATTTTAAAAAATGTACATGTTGCATTCCTAATAGGAGAGTAGTGTACAGCAAATGTCAGTTACAGATCCATAAAGTGTCTGTTCATTCTTCTTTTCCTGATTGGACAGTAATACCTGCAACTTATCACCCAGCAGCTCCAACCATAACATCTCCTCTCTGTGAGTCTCGATCATTTAAAGAAAACACATTGATTTAGCATAGTCAAGGCTGACTGTTGAATCCCTTTTGCAGATGAAGATGTCAAAAGACAATCTATTGAGAGAATGACAGTGTGATTAACCAGAATCAGGCCTAAGTCAGATGCTGCATGGACCATTGGGAAATTAAGGTACCAGTTTTCACTGTCAAGATCATCTGTGATATGGTGAAATATCCTAGCAACACAAGATGCCCCAGCCTCTCCTCCACAGTGAAAACTAATTTTGTTGTTATCCGCACCGCTGTCTTTTAATCCAAAAAGTCTTAAACACATAATACTCACATTATCGGTTTTCCAGTAATTCTTTTTTTCTCTGGTGACCTTAATTTAAAGAATTAGGCCTTAGAACAGTATTCAAATTACTTTCTGTTTTAGGGCATCCTGCATTAGCATGTGCTTTGTAGACAGAAATTCAGCTTTAACAGTCTGCGGCATAATATACTTGCAACACTAAGTGTAATTATGTTAGCCAAAGGGCTAGTCATGGTGCCAGGATACTGAGCTTAGAAAGTAATTACTGTGTGCATGTTAATTCAGAGTTAAACTTTTTATTCCTTGCCAATATTTTACTTTTCTACAACTAAAAGGAGGAGACATTTTATATAAATAGTACATTAACAGTCTTTTTTTTTAATATAACTTATTACTGTACAGTAAAACCTTGGTTTGAGAGTAACTTGGTTTGAGAGTGTTTTGCAAGACAAGCAAAATTAAAAAAAAAAGTTTGACTTGATATACAAGCGATGTCTTGATATACAAGCAGCGTCATGTCACAACTGAGTACAAAAGAGAAAAGAATGGCGCCCCTAAGTGTAGCAATATGATTGCATTTAATGAAGGTGCAACATATTGCTACACTTAGAGGCACCTCTCTTCTCTTTTCTCTTTTCCAGCTCCTGCTGGATTTTGCTTTTAATCTCCTTGTGGGGGGCTTCCATTTGTGGATGGACATTTTATGGTTACACAACCTGGTCACATTGCTATAATCTTTATATATTGACTATAAACTGAAGGACCTATGAATAAATGGTTGTGGAACAAATAATTTGCTTTTCCATTATTTCTTATGGGGACATTCCCTTTGCTATACAAGTGCTTTGGATTACAAGCATGTTTCTGGAACAAATTATGCTCGCAATCCAAGGTTTTACTGTATGTCCATTTTAATTAGATGTTAATCCAATCACAGTAATCTTAGTCTTTAACATGTTAATGATATTTTAAAAGTTGCTTTAAATATTTTAAAATCTGCATCTTTTAGTGAAATAATACCTAGTGTTCTTTCAGTACACTGCTTTCTGTTTTAGTGTTACAGCACTCTGTCTCTGTCTCCTAGCAGTGCTTCTGCATTGTCACCCTGTCACAAGGACTTCCAGTGGTGAAAACAAGCAGACATCCCAGAAGGCACTAGAAAATAGTAGATGGGTGACAGTCAGGAAGGGTAGAGGGGGAAGTGTCAGAGAGGCCGATCCAGGGCTGGAGCATCCCAATAAGTATGCTCCATTGAGTGACATTGGTGAAACCAGTCAGGGACCAGCACTGCTGGAGCTGAGGGACTCTCTTAGATGCCGGGGGAAGAACTCCTCCAGTGAGAGTGGGGGGGGGAGCGAAGGGAAAGGAAAGACAGATTCTGGTGGTAGGGGACTCAATTCTTAGAAGGACAGAGAGGGCAATCTGTAACAAAGACCTGAAGCGCTCAATTGTATGTTGTCTACCGGGCGCTCACGGATCTGGTGGACAGATTACTGGGAGGGGCTGGGGAAGAACCAGCTGGCATGGTGCACGTTGGCACCAATGACAAAGTCAGAGGCAGATGGAGTGTCCTAAAGAAGGATTTTAGGGACTTGGGAGCTAAATTGAGGAAAAGGACCTCCAAGGTAGTATTCTCAGGAATACTACTGGTTCATCGAGCCACACCAGAAAGGCAGAGGGAGATTAGGGAAGTGAACAAGTGGCTGAAGAGCTGGTGTAGTAAGGAGGGGTTTGGGTTCCTGGAGGACTGGGCCGACTTCTCAGTCGATAACCAGTACTATATAAGGGATGGACTGCACCTAAATGAGGAGGGTGCAGATCAGCTGGGAATAAGGATGGCCAAAAAGTTAGAGGGGTTTTTAAACTAGGCAATGGGGGGAGGGTCCAGAGATAGAGAGAGTCAGCATGGAACATATTCCAGAGGGTAGTATTAGGGGCATTAGTGGTAGGGTAACCGAAGCACATAAACCCAAGGTAAGTATAGTAGAAAGTCCTAGTTGCAATCTCGGAACACCCAAGAGGATAGTATGTGACTGGTCAAAATATATTAATGCATTAAAGTGTTTGTTCACCAATGCCAGAAGTCTGCCAAGCAAAATAGGTGAGTTGGAAGCTCTGGTACATGAGGAGAGCTATGATGTAATCAGTATTGCTGAAACTTGGCTTTATTCCTCACATGACTGGGCTATTAATATTCCTGGCTATGCACTCTTTCGGAAAGACAGGGTAAAAAGGAAAGGTGGAGGGGTCTGTCTCTATGTTAGAAGTGATCTCAAAGCGAGTGTGAAAGAGGACCTGGTGGATTGAGAGTGGGATGAGTCTGAAGCATTATATGTGGAACTGCATACAGATGTGCATAGCTCAAAGTTAATCATTGGAGTTTGTTATAGACCACCCAATGTTAATGAGGAGGTGGAGACTCAGCTCCTTGCACAGATGGAAAGGGCTTCAAGGGCTGATAATAATGGGGGATTTTAACTACCCAGAAATTGACTGGAGTCATGGCACTGCTGGGACAGTTAAAGGGCAAAAATTTATAAACCTATTGCAGGACAATTTTATGGTCCAGTTTATTGAGGCCCCAACTAGGAATGATGCTCTATTGAACCTGGTAATCTCAAACCATGCAGAGCCTATTACTACTGTTCAAATAAAGGAACACCTGGGTAGCAGTGACCATAACATGATTTCATTTGATGTTAGCTGTAAGTAAAAATCACATACGGGAAAGATAAAAACACTTAATTTCAAGAGAGCAAATTTTCCAAGGATGAGGGCTGCTCTCCGGGACTTAGACTGGGAGGGAATATTGGCATCAATGGGCACAGGACAGAAATGGGAATTCTTCAAAAAGATAATAAAACCTATGTGGCTCACAGCCAAAGTTAAAAAAGCTAAAAAACTATAAGAATAGAGCTTTTAAAAAATATAAAAATGAGGGAACACTAGTGTCATTTAAATGTTACAAAGAATATAACAGGATATGTAAAAAGGAAATCAAGGATGCAAAAATTCAAAATGAATGACAGATTGCAAAAGATAGTAGGGCAAACCCCCAAAAATTATTTAAATATATTAATAGTAAAAAAGTCAAGTCTGAGCATGTAGGCCCTTTACAAAATAATCTAGAGTGGGTGACTGGGGACAAAGAGAAGGCTAATTTATTAAATACTTTCTTCAGCTCTGTGTATACAAAGGAGCATGGGGGTGCTCATTTCCATAATGGGGGTGGTAGTGACACAGCCCCAAATCCACAAGTTCTCAAAAGGGATATGGTCCAGAAATATTTAGACAGAATAAAGGTGGATAAAGCACCTGGACCAGATGGCATACACCCACGGATTCTAAAATAATTGAGCTCTGTAATTTCAAAGCCATTGTATCTAATTTTTGGGGGCTCATTAATGACAGGAATAGTACCACTGGATTGTAGTGCCTATGTTTAAAAAGGGAACAAAGTCTTTACCAAGTAACTATAGACCTGTTAGTTTAACTTCTATAGTTGGGAAGATACTGGAGAGATTAATAAAAAGACCACATAGACAAGTTCTTACTGGAAAAAAATATTTGAAGCAACAGACAGCATGGATTCATGAAAGACAGAAGTTGTCAGACAAACCTGATTTCTTTTTATGAAGAGGTAAGTAAAACCTTGGACAGAGGGGTGGCAGTGGATGTGGTATACTTGGATTTTGCAAAAGCGTTCGATACAGTTCCCCACACATGGCTCATGTGTAAGGTAAAGTCTACAGGCTTGGAAATATCAGTTTGTAAATGGATAGAAAACTGGCTAAAAGACAGAATTCAGAGAGTAGTGGTTAATGATTCCTACTCTGAATGGTCTAAGGTTATCAGTGGTGTACCCCAAGGTTCAGTGTTGGGACCCTTACTTTTTAATATCTTTATAAATGTTATTGAGTCTTAGATCAAAAGTAACATTTCTGTCTTTGCAGATGACACCAAGCTATGCAGTGGAATAACGTCCTTACAGGATGTCGCCAATTTACAAGCCAAACTCAATGCTCTGTCTAATTGGGCGACTATGTGGCAGATGAGGTTTAATGTTGATAAATGTAAAGTTATGCACTTGGGGGCTAAGAATATGAATGCATCATACATACTAGGGGGAGTACAACTGGGGGGATCCGTAGTGGAGAAGGATCTGGGGGTTTTGGTAGATCATACGCTCAATAATGGCATGCAATGCCAAGCTGCGGTTTCCAAAGCAAGCAAAGTCCTTTCTTGTATTAAGAGAGGTATGGACTCCAGAGAGAGAGATATGCCCCTGTACAAATCATTAGTAAGACCTCATCTGGAATATGCAGTTCAGTTTTGGGCCCCAGTTCTCAAAAAGGATATTGGGGAACTGGAGAAAGTGCAGAGAAGGGCAACCAAACTGATAAGAGGCATGGAGGAGTTCAGCTATGAGGAAAGATTAGAGGAACTGAATTTATTCACTCTTGAGAAGAGATTAAGGTGGGATATGATCAACATGTACAAATATATAAGGGGTCCATATAGTGAACTTGGTGTTGAGTTATTCCCTTTACGGCAACACAATGGACAAGGGGTGCTCTTTACGTCTAGAGGAAAAGAGATTTCACCTCCAAATACGGAAAGGTTTCTTCACAGTAAGAGCTGTGAAAATGTGGAATAGACTCCCTGCAGAGGTGGTTCTGGCCAGCTCAGTAGATTGCTTTAAGAAAGGCCTGGATTCTTTCTTAAATGTACATAATATAACTGGGTACTAACATTTATAGGTAAAGTTTATCCGGGGAATATCCGATTGCCTTTCTGTGGATCAGGAAGGAATTTTTTCCCCTGCTGTAGCAAATTGGATCATGCTCTGCTGGGGTTTTTCGCCTTCCTCTGGATCAACTGTGGGTATAGAATTGGGTATATGGGATTGTATGATATTATGATTTTATTTTTTTATGGTTGAACTGGATGGACTTGTGTCTTTTTTCAACCTGACTAACTATGTAACTATGTAACTAACAATACACAGGTATAGTTCACTGTTATCACCATCATCATGAAGTGAATGCATGTAGACAGGAAGTTGCTACAAAAGACTGCAGGGAAAAGGCAGCACTAGGATGCAAAAAACTGATAACAGTATTATATAAAAGAAAATACATGACAAGTGTTTATGATACAAAATGCTTAACCCCTTAAAGTCGACGCCTTCCGGCCCTTTAAGGGGTTTAGGATGCCGGGAGGGGTTTATGATCATGTGACCAGCGTGATTGGCTGTCACGGTGGTCACATGGTCAGAAAGCTCCTGATCACAAGCAGTGATTGGAAGCTTTTCGTTAGACGCCTTTAACTGTGCAGACACAGCGGTTTTTGCACTATTGCGGCAGGCTGGCACCAAGAGGTTAAGCAAGATAAATGTCATGCTTTCAGAGTATACATATACTTTAATATTAAAGTGATATTAAAGCTTTGTTTTTTTCTTGTTTTGTTTTTTTAAATAACTAACATGTTATATTTACCTGCTCTGTGCAGTGGTTTTGCACAGAGTAGCTCCGATCCTCTTCATTTCGGGCCCCCACTGGCGCTCCTGGCTCCTTCCCCTTGAGCAGTGCCCTCAGAGAAAGCCGCTTTCCCTGGGGGCACTGCTGCATGCTCCCAAGCCGCTGCTTTGTGCGAGAGCCACCACGCAGCCTGGCCCCCCATTCTCTCCTCATTGTCTCACTGGCTGTGAATGATAGCAGTGGGAGCCAATGAGCTATATCTTCTGTCTCACCTAACACCTGTCGAAACACTTTGCTATAATGGTGAACCCCCAACGACACCTGATATTAACCCTGTACGCTCTTTTATTCTCCACTCACAAGATCAAAGATGATAACTTGGTCCAACAATGGGAATCAGACCTATCCATGCAACTCTCCGACTCGGACTGGGAACGCGTTTACAAGTACATGCACAAAGGGACTATAAACGTTTCCACTCAGGAGAATAGATATAAAATATTCTCCAAATGGTACAGGACTTCCGACAGACTCCACAAGTACTACCCTAACCTCCCCCTGACCTGTTGGAGGTGTAACGCTAGCAATGGCTCTCTGCTCCACATTTGGTGGGACTGCCCCTCCATCCGACCTTTTTGGACCGATGTGCACCGCCTCATCTCGCAGATCACCACGTACACCCCAGACTTTACCCCCACACAATATATGATTCATCATTCAACCAGGCCCCTGTCTAGCTACAAGAAATCCTTGACCATGCACCTCATAAATGCAGCTAATCTATGTATCCCGGTACTCCACACCTCCAACGATAGCAGAGTGGCACCAACGAGTGGACAAAACAGCTGAAATGGAACAGCTCATATTCCAAGCCCATGACAACCCTACTAAATTCACTGACACCTGGGCCTGCTGGATTCACTATAGAGACAATACCACACAATCACCCTCACCACACCACGCCACCCCTCCGCACACCCTGGTTGTTCCCCCCCCAATAAGACCAACCCCTTAGCTCGCCCCAACCTTCTCTCCCTCCTTTTCTTGCAGTCCCCTTCTTCTACATGCTTGTCGGTGCTTCAATATACACCCTTCCCGCATGACCGCCAATTGTTGCCATATACCTGCTGGAGTACTAGGATACCCCTGAGGGACCACTGGATCCCCCTCCCCCCATCCAGGTTAGGCAGCACTACCTCCCCTACTAAGCCTCACCTATGCCTTAAAATACACCAGCGCCGCATTGCTAAACCTGAAAACACAATTATGGCCCCCTATCTCTCACAGCAAGTTCCCATTTAGGGGTGAGTGGATAGGAGGCCTACGTTGGCTGGTATACTCTACTTGGCCTCATGGCTTACATCTTAGGCCTCCCCTATTTCCCCTCGCTGAGCGACCTTTCCGCCTCACCTCCTACTCAACGTTTGTTATATCTACTTAAATGTGAGCAGCTGGACCTACCCCGCCCTCACCTTACTTTAGGTCTTGCAGTCCGTTCTGCCGATATGCAATATTTCACTGTTTACTATTATTTAGTTGCTCTTGATCTACCATTTATCACTTCAATGTGTAATGCATACAATGTGTCTACCTTGACTAACTGTTTCTGATTTACTGTTAACTTGCAAAATCTAATAAAACGTTTTTGAAAAAAAAAAGAAAAAAAAATATCTTCTGTCTCAGGTAATGAGGATGGAGAGTCCCAGGACAGCTGAGGCTATCTTGAACATTACTGGATCGGAGAGAGCTCGGGTAAGGATTGGAAGGGTGAGGAAGGGGGGGGGGGCACTGTACACAGAAGGTTTTTTATCCTCATGCATAGAATACATAAAGGTAAAAAATCTTCAGCCTTTAGAACCACTTTAATGTGTGGAAAAATGTAAATGTACAGGCATATAATCAAAAGCACTGTTGTGTTTTTAGACAGCCCTATATCAGTGTATATATATATATTTATATATTGAAATTATGAGTGAGGAACAGCACTAAACTACAGTCAGGTGCTCTGCAGTGCAGTGGTGGTGGTGCATATGTTACAAGCAGAGAAGAGCAGAGTGAGAATGTGACTGACCTCATCAGTCTGCTGCTGCTTCTTTATTGCCCAATTAGCAGGGTGGGGTGTATTTTGACCTGTTCCTTAGGTCGGGTTCACACTGGTGCGACAAACGCTCTGACATTGGGAGCTCATGTCGCATGACGTGTGAAAACCAATGTTTCCCTATGGGAGCCGTCTTAACTGGTCCGACACAAGTCGGTCCGACTTTGAAAATGCTCCCTGTACTACTTTGGTCCAACTTTGATCCTACTTCAGCCCATTGAATATCATTGAAGTCGGATCAAAGTCGGAACGCCGTCTTGCATGCTCTGACTTTGGCATGCGACTTGTGCTCTGCTGATCTTGAGGGGGAACTCTACCCCAAATTTTTAATAAAAAACTGGCATGGGTTCCTCCTCTAAGAGCATACCAGGCCCTTGGGTCTGATATGGATTTAAAGGGGAACCCCTACGCCGAAAAAACGGTGTGGGGTCCCCCCAAAATTCATACCAGACCCTTATCCGAGCACGCAGCCTGGCCAGTCAGGAAAGGGGTGGGGACGAGGGAGCGCCCCCCCTCCTGAACCGTACCAGGCCACATGCCCTTAACATGGGGGGTGGGTGCTTTGGTGGAGGGGGGCTCTGCGGCCCCCCTCCCCCAAAGCACCTTGTCCCCATGTTAATGAGGACAAGGGCCTCTTCCCGACAACCCTGGCCTTTGGTTGTCGGGGTCTGCGGGCAGGGGGCTTATAGGAATCCGGGAGCCCCCTTTAATAAGGGAGCCCCCAGATCCAGGCCCCCCACCCTATGTGAATAAGTATGGGGTACATCGTACCCCTACCCATTCACCTGGGGAAAAAGTATCAAGAAAAAAAAATACACTAGACAGGTTTTTAAAGTAATTTATTAGGGGTCTTCTTCCGACTTCGGGGGTCTTCTTCTGACTTCAGGAGTCTCTTCCGACTCTCCGGCCTCTTCCCCCGCACTCCGATGCCTTCTCCGCGCTTCCCGGTTCTTCTCTCACTCTCCGGTGCTTTCTGCCTTCTGCCGGGCTCCTCCGCTATCTTCTTCCAGCTGCTTTACTAGCATTGGCCCGGTCTTCTCCGTTGTCTTCTTCCCTCTTCTCTTGTTCCGATGTTGACACAACGCTCTCTCCCGCTGTAATGCCGTGTGTGCGGTGAGCAGCGCCTTATATAGGCATGGGGCGTGGTCACCGGGTGATGTCACCCCGTGACCCCGCCCCCTTATGACGTCACATTCCCATCATGCCACGGGGCTGTGACGTCATAAGGGGGTGGGGTCACCGGGTGACATCACCCGGTGACCACGCCCCATGCCTATATAAGTCGTTGTGCACCGCACACACAGCATTACAGTGGGAGAGAGCATTGTGTCAACATCGCAAGAAGAGAAGAGGGAAGAAGACGACGGAGAAGACCGGGCCAACGCTAGTAAAAGAGCTGGAAGAAGATAGCGGAGGAGCCCGGCAGAAGGCAGAAGGCACCGGAGAGCGGGAGAAGAGAGCAGAGAAGTCGGAAGAAGACCCCAGAAGTCGGAAAAAGACCCCCCGGAGCTGCCTAATAAATTACTTTAAAAACCTGTCTAGTGTGTTTTTTTTATTGACACTTTTCCTCCAGGTGAATGGGTAGGGGTACGATGTACCCCATACTCATTCACATAGGGTGGAGGGTCGGGACCTGGGGCCCCCTTATTAAATGGGTCTCCCGGATTCTGATAAGCCCCCCACCCGCAGACCCTGAAAGCCAACAGCCAGGGTTGTCGGGAAGAGGCCCTTGTCCTCATCAACATGGGGACAAGGTGCTTGGGGGTGGGGGTCCTCAGGGCGCCCCCCTGCCCCAAAGCACCCACCCCCCATGTTGAAGGCATGCGGCCTGGTACAGTTCAGGAAGGGGGCGCTTGCTCGTACCCACCCCCCTTTCCAGGCTGCGTGCTCGAATAAGGGTCTGGTATGGATTTTGGGGGGACCCCCACGCTGTTTTTTTCGGTGTAGGGGGTTCCCCTTAAAATCCATACCAGACAGAAAGGGCCTGGTATGCTCTTGGAGGGGAAACCCATGCCGGTTTTTTAATTAAAATTTGGCGTGGAGTTCCCCCTCAAGAATCATACCAAACACAGTGTCCGGAATTGGCGTGGATCCAAGTCGGATCCCCATTCATTGAAAGTCGGACATATGTCGGCTTCAAGTCGTAGGGAAAAGTCGGATCCAAAGTAGGACGAGTGTCGTGGCGCACTAGTGTGAACCCGGCCTTAACCAGTCTGTACTTTCTGGTAGGGTAGTCTGCAAAAAACACCAAACCTCTACCAGATAAAACAATTCTCTTTATGTATCTCAACTGTGTAACTACCGGTCTGCCTGTAATTAAGCTTTGCACTTACCTGCCTCCATATTGTCCCAGCAAAGAAAAGGCATTTTAGATGTGGCATTTCTTATGGTTGGGTCTATTTTAAAAAAAATATTTTAGACATTGCTCAACAAAAAATAATATTTTTTATTATGGTAGGAAGCTGGTACAATGGTGAGCTTACCTTTCTTCCTAGGTGATACTGGTATAGATTTATGATGAGAAGAATAACAAAGTGGAGGTCGGAATTTGACTTAATTCCAGACCTTACTTTTTTTTTTTTTTTAGTTATACAGTATATATTATAGTACCGTATATAATATTATGATACAAGATTATAAGGAACCAAACCATTGTACATGATTTTTTATACATGGATAAAGGTTTGTGCAATACATAATTGTGCTTATTAGAGGAGATATAGTACTGTGCAAAAAATGTAAATAGAAGTGTTAATAGTTTATTTTTATCAATTAACAAAATGCAATGTAAACTGAACAGACTAGAAATCCAAATCAAATAAATATTTGGTGTGACCACTCTTTGCCTTCAAACACTTGCACACAGTTTTTTAAGGAACTCGGCAGGAAGGTTGTTCCAAACATCTTGGAGAACTAACCACACATCGTCTCTGGATGTAGGCTGCCTCAAATCCTTCTCTCTCTTATCTCATACAGACACGATGATGTTGAGATCAGGGCTCTGTGGAAGCCAAACCATCACTTCCAGGACTCCTTGTTCTTCTTTACCCTGAAGATAGTTCTTAATGATATTGGCTGTATGTTTGGGGTCATTATCCTGCTGCAGAATAAATTTGGGGCCAATACCCTGATGATATGGCATGATTGATAAGTATTTGCTTGTATTTCTCTGTATTGAGGACAGCATTGATCCTGACTAGTGATGAGCAGAACACCCCCAGGTTCGGTTCACACCAGAAACCGCGAACGGACCAAAAGTTCGCACAAACTTTAGAACCCTATTAAATACAATGGATGCGAACGTTCGAAATCTAAAGTGCTAATTATAACGACTATTATGCATGTTATTGTCCTAAAAAGGGTTTGGGAACCCGGGTTCTGCACCAGGGGACATGTATCAATCCAAAAAAAAGTTTTAAAAACAGCCGTTTTTCGGGAGCAGTCATTTTAATGATGCATAAAGTGAAAAAAAAAGTCAAATATTCCTTTAAATATCGTACCTGGGGGGGTGTCTAAAGTATGCCTGTGAAGTGCCACGTGTTTCCCGTGTTTATAACTGTCCCTGCACAAAATTAAATTTCTAAAGGAAAAAAAGCCATTTAAAAATGCTTGCGGCTTTAATGTAATGTCTGGTCCCGGTAATATGGATGAAAATCTTTAAGAAAAATGGCATAGCTACCCCATCACCCCCCCCCCCACCCCAGCCCATTACCAGCCCCTTTGGGTCTTGTATGGATATTAAGGGGAACCCCGCACACAAAATAAAAAAGGCCCTTTATACTCTGAACAGCCGTATACAGGCGGTGCATACAAGACAGGGACTGTAGGTTTGTTCTTATGTAGAATCTGTTTGTAATTTTGAACAGGTACATTGTTTAAGTGTAGCTTTAGCCCAAAAATCTATTTTTAAGCATTTTGTAAAACATAGGGAAGGGTTATCACCCCTGTAACATTTGTTTTGCTGTCTGTGCAGTGTGCACCTGTTCAGAACAGTTCACCTCACTTTCCGTCCTAATGACAAATGTTTTTTGAAAATTTGGGGTTTTTATTGAAACAAGAATTGGTGATAAAGCATCAGTGGAGAGGAGGCACTTTTTTTCCCATGTTAACTCTTACAGGAGAGAATTTGCCTAACTAGGGGTAGATTTCCTCTCACTTCCTGTTGTATCCTTCCGTTTGCAAGGAGGAGTCGTTTGTAAGTTGGATGTTTGAAAGTAGGGGCCTGCCGTATATACTCAGCTGAAATTTGCCCCTTACATGTTGGTGTTGCCACAACACTGTGAGCCCTCACAGTTACTCTTGGTGGGCACATGAATAGGCCCTGCTGTGAATTATTAGATCAAGAATTGTAATTGCATGCCCCTGTTGAACAGGGGCTGAAAAATTGGGCCTTTGTTGGTGGTGGTGGTGGTGTTGACACAACACTGTAAGGCCTCACAGTTACTCTTGGTGGGAGCAGGAATGGGCCCTGCTGTAAATTATTAGATCAAGAATTGTAATTACATGCCCCTGTTAAACAGGGGCAGAAAAATTGGGCCTTAGGCACTGGTGCCACAACACTGCAACCCCTCCCAGATACTGTACTTGGAGCACAGCAATGAGCCCTGTTGCAAAGTATTGCATCAAAAATTGTAATTACACGCCCCTGTTAAACAGGGGCAGAAAAATTGGGCCTTAGGCACTAGTACCACAACACTGCAACCCCTCACAGATACTGTACTTGAAGCACAGCAATGAACCCTGTTGCAAAGTATTGCATCAAAAATTGTAATTACACGCCCCTGTTAAACAGGGGCTGAAAAATTGGGCCTTAGCCACTGGTGCTGGTGCCACGACACTGCAACCTCTCCCAGATACTCTAGTTGGAGTGCAGGAATGAGCCCTGCTGCAAAGCATTGCATAAAAAATTGTATATTCATGCCCCTGTTAAACAGGGGCTGAAAAATTGGGCCTTAGCCACTGGTGGCGGCACCCAGAAACAAAAATGTTCTTCCAAGCTATCATCATCAATTGGATCATTGAGGAGGAGGAGGATAGTCAGTCAACATAACAGGACAGTCTCTCAGCATCAGCATCAGTCTTGAAGGGATGTGACATTTGAAAATAAATTAGTCTGTTATATCAGCTTCAGGTGTTTGGTAGCTGGTGGTGATCCAAGACTGGTTCATCTTTATGAAGGTCAGTCGATCAACCGAGTCGGTGGACAGGCGCACCCTGTGATCCGTGACAAATCCTCCAGCAGCACTGAATGTGCGTTCTGAAAAAACGCTGGATGCAGGACAGGCCAGTAGCTCAATTGCATACTGTGCAAGCTCTGGCCAGTGATCCATTCTCAAGACCTAGTAAGCCAGAGGATTTTCGGTGGGGAAGGTGTCCAAGTCTAACCTTGCCCCTAGGTATTCCTGCACCATGTATATCAGACGCTGGCGATGGTTGCTGGAACCGATCATACCTTGGGGCTGCGGACTAAAGAATTGTCTGAACGCATCGGTCAGACGGCCACCTTCCCCACCGCTCCTTCTGTGACTGACCGAAGCCTCAGCAACACGTTGTCCAGGACCAGGAGTTTGTAACCTCCCAGTCTCTGGGAACGCATTGCACAGACCTTTCTGCAAGGCCTCCCGGAGTTGTCTCATCCTCTGCTCCCTCTGCGACGGTAAGATAAGGTCCGCAACCTTACCCTTGTACCGTGGATCAAGGAGAGTGGCCAGACAGTAATGCTCCCTCTCCTTGATTCGAAGAATACGAGGATCCTTCCGCAAACTTTGCAGGATCAGGGAGGCCATGCAGCGTAGGTTAGCTGAGGCATTCGGTCCGGAGTCCTCTGGGTCACTAAGGACGACATGATCCGCAGCCACCTCCTCCCAGCCACATACAAGTCCACTGGTTTCTTGGGACTGTAAATCATCCCTAAAAGACTGCTTCTGATGATGCTGAGTGCCAGGCTCCACCTCCATGCTGACACAATCCTCCTCCTCCTCCTCCTCTTCCTGTGCGATGGGTGGGACAGAAGGAACACTGTCTGGGTAAAGGGGGCCTTGAGAGGCAAGGAAGTCCTCCTCTTCCTGCCTCTGTTCTGCCTCAAGTGCCCTGTCCATTATTCCACGCAGCGTATGTTCCAACAGGTGGACAAGAGGTACAGTGTCACTGATGCATGCACTGTCACTGCTCACCATCCTCGTGGCCTCCTCAAATGGTGCCAGGACAGTGCATGCATCCCTGATCATGCCCCACTGGCGTGGTGAAAAAAACCCGAGCTCCCCTGACCCTGTCCTTGTGCCGTAGTCGCACAGGTACTCATTGATGGCCCTCTGCTGTGTGTGCAGCCGCTGCAGCATGGCCAACGTTGAGTTCCACCTGGTGGGCATGTCACATATAAGGTGGTTCTTGGGCAGGTTCAACTCCTTTTGCAGCTCAGCCAGGCGAGCACTGGCATTATAAGATCTGCGGAAATGCACACAGACTTTCCTGGCCTGCCTCAGGACATCCTGTAAGCCCGGGTACCTGCCCAAGAACCGCTGCACCACCAGGTTAAGGACGTGAGCCACACAGGGCACATGGGTCAATTGTCCGTGTCGGAGGGCGGAGAGGAGGTTGGTGTCATTGTCGCAAACCACCATTCCTGGCTTAAGCTGGCGTGGCGTCAACCACCTCTCGGCCTCCCCCTGCAGAGCAGACAGAACCTCTGCCCCAGTGTGGCTCCTGTCCCCCAAACACACCAGCGCAAGCACGGCATGGCATCTTTTTGCCTGCGTAATTGCGTAGCCCCTTGAACGCCTACGGAGCACCGCTGGTTCACAATGCACAGGAAGAGGCCATGGAGGAAGAAGAAGAGGAGGGGGTGGAGGAGAGAGGTGTGTCACAACCAGTAGTAGCATTTTGGAGGCGTGGCGGCAGAACAACCTCCAACACTACTGCACCTTGTCCTTCCCGGGCTGCCAAAAGAGTGACCCAATGGGCCGTGAAAGAAAGGTAACGTCCCTGTCCATGCCTGCTGGACCATGAGTCAGTGGTAATATGCACCTTACCGCTGACCGCCCTGTCCAGCGAGGCCAAGACATTGCCTTCCACATGCCGGTAGAGAGCCGGAATCGCCTTCCGTGAGAAAAAGTGGCGTTTGGGAACCTGCCACTGAGGAACCGCACATTGCACAAACTCACGGAAGGGGGCCGAGTCTACCAACTGAAAAGGCAGCAGTTGAAGCGCTAGCAATTTAGCCAAGCATTCAACCGCTGGGCATGTGGATGGCTGGGAGTGAACTTCTTTCGACGGTCCAGCAGCTGGGGCAGGGAAATTTGCCTGCTAGAATCGGACGTCGGTGTACTGCTAGCAGAGTGCCAGCAAGTACTTGGCTGTGACACACCTAATTCTACACCTTCATTCCTCTCAGTGCAGGTTTCAGAGAGGACTGAAGGTATAGTGGGGTTGGAGATCCCAGCTGATGCGGTGCAAGGAGAGGTCCGCTTTGTTCTTTGGTGTGGGTCTTTAATAGGGATGAGCTTCGTGTTCGAGTCGAACATACGTTCGACTCGAACATCGGCTGTTCGATCGTTCGACGAAGATCGAACGATTTGGGCCATTCGCGCCAAATTCGAGTGATGCGAA
The DNA here is from genome assembly GCA_029206835.1 of Rana muscosa. NCBI lineage: Eukaryota > Metazoa > Chordata > Amphibia > Anura > Ranidae > Rana > Rana muscosa. The sequence goes on along the minus strand of CM055118.1, from coordinate 526,160,618 downwards.
CGGCCCACAATGCACTACGCCATCGCAGTGTCATCCAGGCGCTGTGATTGGCCAAGCATGCACTGTGACCCCGCATGCTTGGCCAATCACAGCGCCGGCAGCGAGGAGAGCAATGATTGGCCACAGGCAGGATGCCTGTGGCCAATTATTCTTGAGGGGGTTTAGTACACACCCCACACTATAAAAGGCCGCCAGCGCGGCGGCCTTGTGTAGTGTGTTCCGGAGCAGGGAAAGAGAAGCATAGGCAGGGACAGTGTCATTTTTTTCCTTTACTAATCCTGGATTCCTTGTGTTTAGGGACAAATAAGGATAGGTAGGGAGAGTGTCAGTGTGTTATTCTGTGCTAAACCTTGTTTGTAGGGACAGAGAGGTACAGTGAGGGAAAGTGTCAGTGTGCTATTCTATTCTAAACCAATCTTGCTGAACCATATTTGAAATCCTTGAGTTTAGGGACAGAGAGGTACAGTGAGGGAAAGTGTCAGTGTGCTATTCTGTGCTAAATCTTGTTTGTAGGGACAGAGTAGGACAGTGAGTGAAACTGACAGTGTGCTATTCTGTTCTAAACCAATCTTGCTGAACCATATTTGAAATCCTTGAGTTTAGGGACAGAGAGGTACAGTGAGGGAAAGTGTCAGTGTGCTATTCTGTGCTAAATCTTGTTTGTAGGGACAGAGTAGGACAGTGAGTGAAACTGACAGTGTGCTATTCTGTTCTAAACCAATCTTGCTGAACCATATTTGAAATCCTTGAGTTTAGGGACAGAGAGGTACAGTGAGGGAAAGTGTCAGTGTGCTATTCTGTGCTAAATCTTGTTTGTAGGGACAGAGTAGGACAGTGAGTGAAACTGACAGTGTGCTATTCTGTTCTAAACCAATCTTGCTGAACCATATTTGAAATCCTTGAGTTTAGGGACAGAGAGGTACAGTGAGGGAAAGTGTCAGTGTGCTATTCTGTGCTAAATCTTGTTTGTAGGGACAGAGTAGGACAGTGAGTGAAACTGACAGTGTGCTATTCTGTTCTAAACCAATCTTGCTGAACCATATTTGAAATCCTTGAGTTTAGGGACAGAGAGGTACAGTGAGGGAAAGTGTCAGTGTGCTATTCTGTTCTAAACCAATCTTGCTGAACCATATTTAAAATCCTTGAGTTTAGGGACAGAGAAGGACACTCGTGGAAACTATCAGTGTGCTATTCTGTGCTAAATCTTGTTTGTAGGGACAGAGAGGTACAGTGAGTGAAACTGACAGTGTGCTATTCTGTTCTAAACTAATCTTGCTGAACCATATTTGAAATCCTTGAGTTTAGGGACAGAGAGGTACAGTGAGGGAAAGTGTCAGTGTGTTATTCTGTTCTAAACCAATCTTGCTGAACCATATTTAAAATCCTTGAGTTTAGGGACAGAGAAGGACACTCGTGGAAACTATCAGTGTGCTATTCTGTGCTAAATCTTGTTTGTAGGGACAGAGAGGTACAGTGAGTGAAACTGACAGTGTGCTATTCTGTTCTAAACCAATCTTGCTGAACCATATTTGAAATCCTTGAGTTTAGGGACAGAGAGGTACAGTGAGGGAAAGTGTCAGTGTGCTATTCTGTTCTAAACCAATCTTGCTGAACCATATTTGAAATCCTTGAGTTTAGGGACAGAGAAGGACACTCGTGGAAACTATCAGTGTGCTATTCTGTGCTAAATCTTGTTTGTAGGGACAGAGTAGGACAGTGAGTGAAACTGACAGTGTGCTATTCTGTTCTAAACCAATCTTGCTGAACCATATTTGAAATCCTTGAGTTAGGGACAGAGAAGGACACTCGTGGAAACTATCAGTGTGCTATTCTGTGCTAAATCTTGTTTGTAGGGACAGAGTAGGACAGTGAGTGAAACTGACAGTGTGCTATTCTGTTCTAAACCAATCTTGCTGAACCATATTTGAAATCCTTGAGTTTAGGGACAGAGAGGTACAGTGAGGGAAAGTGTCAGTGTGCTATTCTGTTCTAAACCAATCTTGCTGAAACCATATTTGAAATCCTTGAGTTTAGGGACAGAGAAGGACACTCGTGGAAACTATCAGTGTGCTATTCTGTGCTAAATCTTGTTTGTAGGGACAGAGTAGGACAGTGAGTGAAACTGACAGTGTGCTATTCTGTTCTAAACCAATCTTGCTGAACCATATTTGAAATCCTTGAGTTTAGGGACAGAGAAGGACACTCGTGGAAACTATCAGTGTGCTATTCTGTGCTAAATCTTGTTTGTAGGGACAGAGTAGGACAGTGAGTGAAACTGACAGTGTGCTATTCTGTTCTAAACCAATCTTGCTGAACCATATTTGAAATCCTTGAGTTTAGGGACAGAGAAGGACACTCGTGGAAACTATCAGTGTGCTATTCTGTGTAAAATCTTGTTTGTAGGGACAGAGTAGGACAGTGAGTGAAACTGACAGTGTGCTATTCTGTTCTAAACCAATCTTGCTGAACCATATTTGAAATCCTTGAGTTTAGGGACAGAGAAGGACACTCGTGGAAACTATCAGTGTGCTATTCTGTGCTAAATCTTGTTTGTAGGGACAGAGAGGTACAGTGAGTGAAACTGACAGTGTGCTATTCTGTTCTAAACCAATCTTGCTGAACCATATTTGAAATCCTTGAGTTTAGGGACAGAGAGGTACAGTGAGGGAAAGTGTCAGTGTGCTATTCTGTTCTAAACCAATCTTGCTGAACCATATTTGAAATCCTTAAGTTTAGGGACAGAGTAGGACAGTGAGTGAAACTGACAGTGTGCTATTCTGTTCTAAACCAATCTTGCTGAACCATATTTGAAATCCTTGAGTTTAGGGACAGAGAGGTACAGTGAGGGAAAGTGTCAGTGTGCTATTCTGTTCTAAACCAATCTTGCTGAACCATATTTGAAATCCTTGAGTTTAGGGACAGAGAGGTACAGTGAGGGAAAGTGTCAGTGTGCTATTCTGTTCTAAACCAATCTTGCTGAAACCATATTTGAAATCCTTGAGTTTAGGGACAGAGAAGGACACTCGTGGAAACTATCAGTGTGCTATTCTGTGCTAAATCTTGTTTGTAGGGACAGAGTAGGACAGTGAGTGAAACTGACAGTGTGCTATTCTGTTCTAAACCAATCTTGCTGAACCATATTTGAAATCCTTGAGTTTAGGGACAGAGAAGGACACTCGTGGAAACTATCAGTGTGCTATTCTGTGCTAAATCTTGTTTGTAGGGACAGAGTAGGACAGTGAGTGAAACTGACAGTGTGCTATTCTGTTCTAAACCAATCTTGCTGAACCATATTTGAAATCCTTGAGTTTAGGGACAGAGAAGGACACTCGTGGAAACTATCAGTGTGCTATTCTGTGTAAAATCTTGTTTGTAGGGACAGAGTAGGACAGTGAGTGAAACTGACAGTGTGCTATTCTGTTCTAAACCAATCTTGCTGAACCATATTTGAAATCCTTGAGTTTAGGGACAGAGAAGGACACTCGTGGAAACTATCAGTGTGCTATTCTGTGCTAAATCTTGTTTGTAGGGACAGAGAGGTACAGTGAGTGAAACTGACAGTGTGCTATTCTGTTCTAAACCAATCTTGCTGAACCATATTTGAAATCCTTGAGTTTAGGGACAGAGAGGTACAGTGAGGGAAAGTGTCAGTGTGCTATTCTGTTCTAAACCAATCTTGCTGAACCATATTTGAAATCCTTAAGTTTAGGGACAGAGTAGGACAGTGAGTGAAACTGACAGTGTGCTATTCTGTTCTAAACCAATCTTGCTGAACCATATTTGAAATCCTTGAGTTTAGGGACAGAGAAGGACGCTCGTGGAAACTATCAGTGTGCTATTCTGTGCTAAATCTTGTTTGTAGGGACAGAGTAGGAGAGTGAGTGAAACTGACAGTGTGCTATTCTGTTCTAAACCAATCTTGCTGAACCATATTTGAAATCCTTGAGTTTAGGGACAGAGAAGGACACTCGTGGAAACTATCAGTGTGCTATTCTGTGCTAAATCTTGTTTGTAGGGACAGAGAGGTCCCATCTCCCTGCAGGCCATCCATTAAAATGTCTGGAAGGCAAACAAGGAGAGGCAGACAGTCAGGAGGCAAAAAAAGAGGGCAAGCAGGCTCTGTGTCTGGGGGCAACAGTGCTGGTCGTGGACTCGGTGCATTGTCATCAGCACATGGCCATGGGACACGCTTGTCCTTCTTTTCGGCAGCTGGACATGTTGAGCCACATCATGCCGAAGACTTGGTAGAGTGGATGACCAAGCCCTCCTCCTCCTCCTCATCCTCTCTCACCCAGGCTCAGGGTACTGGCAAAGCAGCTGCCAAAGTGTCCTCTTCTCTGGTATCATTATCTTCATTAGTCAATCCTTCCCTAGACCCACCATGTCCTCCTCCTGAGGAGTCCCCCGAACTGTTTGAGCACAGTGTTGGGTACATGCTCCAGGAGGATGCCCAGCGTTTCGAAGGATCTGATGATGATACCCAGCTAGAGGAAGGCAGTAGCGTGAGAGCAGAGAGAGGGGATGCTCAAGAAGGACACCAATCTGGCAGTCATGCTCCAGCAGCTGCAGCATACTGCCAGATTGGCTCCAGTGATGAGGAGGGAGGGGATGATGAGGTCACTGACTCCACGTGGGTGCCTAATAGGAGAGAGGAGGAGGAGGAGGATGAGGAGGAGGCACATCTCCAACGAGGCAGGATGCCCTTGAGTGGCCAGCGTATGGGCAGCACACCGACGGAATCACACCGCAGAGCTCCGCCTGTGCAGGGCGCTGCCTCTGCCCGTCATTCAAAAAGTTCTTTGGTGGGGCGTGTCCTGGCTATGGAGGAGTGAGGACGTGCGTCTCCACAGCTCCGTCTCATCGCCGCACTTCATCATCGCTCAGGGGGAGAATCTCACTCCATCGGCCTTCTATTATGCCTCAGAAGTCCCGGGCATCCTCGCAGACACCGCAGACCGACCGTACCAGGCAGGGACAGCTTGGTTTCTTCCCCGAGAGCAACGGGCGAGGCCGCGAGGCTACAAAGATGGCGTCGGCAGCAAAGGCCCAGAAAGCCGCCAAGGCCTCCCAGAACGCACCTACCCCTTCGCAGCAGCAGACTGGCTCTCCTGTACCATCCCCGGGATCGGTGAGTGACACGGTCCCCCCGACCTCCCCGGGCTCCCCTTCTCTGCGGGCGGATGAGGCGGCAGGCCCAGATCCCCTGGAAGAGGCAGACATCAGGCGCCATATTTGGTCGCTCCCCACCAAAGCAGATTTGGAGCGCTTCGCTGATAGGGTAGAGAAGGCCCTAACAGAGGACATTGCCCAGCTCAAAGCTGACACATCTCAACTGGGAGGAAGGATGGAATCCTTAGAACAGAGATTTGAGGAAGCCCTCCCTGTTATCGCTATGCTGCAAGACAAGTGCACCACTCAGGGTCATCAGATTGAGGCCCTGCTCTGTCAGTTAGACGACATGGAGAACCGTAGCCGCAGGGCCAACATTAGGATCAGAGGCCTGCCTGAGGCCACTGGTGCTAGGGACATTGTCCCCACCCTAGAAGGAGTCTTTAAGGAAATATTGGGACTGCCTGCCACAGCCACCATTGAGATAGATCGCGCGCACAGGGCATTGAAACCCCCTTCCCAAGATGTGAATAATCCCAGAGATATCATTTGTAAGCTGCATAAGTACACAATAAAAGACCGCATCATGCAGAAAATGCGGGGTAAGCCCTACTTTGATTTTGATGGCGCACACTTGGCCTTCTACCAGGACATTTCTCGCCGCACTCTCATGCAGTGCAGATCTCTACGCCCCCTCCTGGTGGCTATCCAAGATGCAGGTCTCCAGTACCGCTGGGGCTTCCCCTTCTTTCTTCAGGTCACCAAAGATGGCAAAACGGTGACTCTCCGCACTAAGGATGATCTCCCAAATTTTTTGTCCTCTCTAGACCTGGATCCGGTGGACTTTCCTGACTGGAGGGGAACACCAGACTTTTCTGCTACCAGACTACCGCCACCTCAACCGTAGCAAGTATCCAAGCGCAAGACTCGCAGACGGGATCGCAGACGACATCCTTCTGAACCCTCCATAGGCCCAGTCTCCTCAAGGGTCTAACAGTGGGACTCGTTTTGAGGAGGGTCCACTCTCTAATTTGCCTTCCCTTTGATAACCAAGCCATAGACTCCCAGGTCGTGCCTTGAGCACCTACAACAGGCTTTGGTGTCCCAATGTCCTCTGTTTTTCGCCCACAAGAAGTATCCCCTCTACTACCCCTCCCCCACTACAACGTGTTAGATGAGATGGGCGGAGCTGGGAGCCCCCCTCGCCTACCCCCCTATGTTGGTCCACGTACCCCCCGTAGGCCACCCTTTTTTGGGATCTGATCCCCATAGGGATCGTGGGCTAGGACTCGGGCCCCCTCCCCTTACAGGGGGGCGGGATCCCGAGCATGGCCCTTAGAGGTTTTCTATGTTCAGATGGCTCCGGCCACTCTGCTATGTTTGTGTTGTATTTTGTATTTGTCTCATGTGTTTTTTCTTCTTTTTTTTCGTCCCCCCCCCCTCCTTTTCTCTTCCCTATCCTTCTCTTTTCATTCAGGAGCGACCTGCCGCTGCGTCACCCACACCGAGCGTGCCACCAATCTGCGAGCTTCGACCATCTTCCCTCTCCCTATGACTAAGCTACAGGTAAGCTCATATAATGTCAGAGGTCTTTGCTCACCCCACAAGCGTAGTAAATTGTGGTGGGAGTTAAAGTGCCTGAAATCGCAGGTGGTCTTCCTTCAGGAGACCCACTTTACGCCGCAGTCCCTTCCTAAGCTTCCTACTCATCTTTTTAATCAATGGTTCCTTAGCAACTCCCCTACACCTAAGTCTAGAGGGACGGCCATTGCTGTCCACAAATCTTGCCCCTTCCAACCCTCTGACAGTAAAATATACCCCCTAGGTAGATATGTGTTTCTTAAGGGCAGTATTGCTGGCCAGGCGTATACGTTTGCGACGATATACGCCCCAAATACAGACCAACTCACTTTCATTGACGCTACTTTGGAACGCCTGGCTGACTTTAGAGAAGGCTTCTTGATTCTTGGAGGTGACTTCAACATCAGCCCTGACCCTCTGCTCGACACGTCCCATGCGAGATCCCCACACTCCTATGTGTTCCTTAAACACTTCCGCAAGACGCTCCAATCGCATCTCCTAACAGACTGTTGGCGAGTTCTACACCCTTCGGACCGTGACTTCAGCTACTACTCTAAAGTACACGACGTCTACACACGTATAGACCACATCTATGTGGATGTTAAGACTCTAGAACTCCTTCACACTGCGTCCATTGGCACCATCTCCATTTCAGACCACGCCCCGATAACGGTTGCCTTCACCCTACCTTCGGGCACACATCGGGCCTGGACGTGGAGGTTGAATGATAATCTGTTGGACGATGTGGTGGTAGTGAAGGAAGTGTCCGACACCTTGACCCATTACTTTAGTGAAAACGCGGGAGATGCTCTGACAGAGGGAGTGATCTGGGAAGCCCATAAGGCTGTGGTCCGAGGTGAGCTGATCTCTCAGGGATCCAGACTTAAAAAGGCTCGTGGGGCAGAATTCTTGAGGGTACACGCTGCCCTCCGGAGGGCTGAACTTCAACACAAGGCAAATGGGACCTCTGAGGCGTTGAAGGCACTGACTGAATTACGGGAACTATTCCTGCGTCTTCTTGACCGCCAAACCCGTAAACAGTTTCGCTATATGGCCCACAAATACTACGAGCACGGGAACAAATGCGGACGGATGCTAGCGCGGGCCCTTAGAAAAAGACATGCCCTGACGTACATACAAAAACTGCGCTCCTCCTCAGGGGGAATGATGATGCAGTCTTCTAAGATTGCCTCAGAGTTCCGTGATTATTATGCCACACTTTATCACTTAGACTCTGAGCTCCCTCCTGCCACACATGAAGCTAGACAACAAGCGATCCGGGAATACCTTGCCTCGGCCGGTCTCCCCCCCCCTCACAGATGCCCAGTCCTTGGCCCTGGAGCTACCGATCACAACGACCGAGCTTGGGGCAACGGTGGAGTCCTTGCCCAATGGGAAGAGTCCTGGCCCTGATGGGTTTACTAAGGCATATTACAAGACCTTTTTTTCTCAATTGGCGACCCCCATGTGCAAATACTTTAATTCTATAGCAGGGGGGAAAGACATTCCCTCTGAGGCCCTCTTGGCCCACATCACTGTGATTCCAAAGGAGGGCAAGGACCCCACTGTCCCCCAGAGCTACCGTCCCATTTCCCTCCTTAATTTAGACATAAAACTCCTGGCAAAAATACTAGCAAACAGACTTAAACACCTTATACCTGAGATTGTCCACCCAGACCAAACCGGCTTCATTATAGGCAGAGAGGCCAGAGATAACTCCCTCAGAGCTGTCCATCTCGTCCACTGGGCCCAGACCCGTCGGAACCCACAGCCATACATAATTCTCTCGACAGACGCAGAAAAGGCCTTTGACCGTGTAGAATGGTCTTATTTAACAGCAGTACTTAGGTCAATAGGGTTAGGCCCGCGGATGATGGCGTCGGTACTGGCCCTGTATTCCACGCCTTGCACACAGGTCAAAGTCAATGGGACCCTCTCTTCTCGATTCCCCATTAGAAACGGCACGAGGCAGGGGTGCCCCCTGTCCCCCCTCTTGTTTGCTCTGGTGCTAGAGCCATTGCTCCGCACAGTGCGTGCCAGCAAAGATATTAAAGGACTGCAGGTGGGGAACACAGAACATAAGCTCTCGGCATACGCCGACGATGTCCTCTTCCACCTTTCAGACCCCCTACTCTCGTTGCCCAACTTGATGAAAGAACTGAAACTCTTTGGGTTGATCTCCAACTTCAAGATCAATTTCACGAAGTCGGAGATTCTTCCCATTTGCCTGCCCCCCCACTTGGTCTCGAGTCTCAAAGCTGCCTTCCCCTTTACCTGGGCCACATCGTCTATACGCTACCTGGGTATACAACTTACAGACCGATTTGACACCCTATACGCCGTTAACTACCCCCCACTGCTGGCCTTGGTCAAGAGTGATCTCTCACACTGGACGCGTACTGCCTTTACTTGGATAGGCCGGGTGAACATAATAAAAATGAACGTGTTACCGCGCATACTTTTTTACCTACAAATGCTCCCAGTTCCGCTGCCCAGACTTTTCTTTGACCGTCTCTCTAGCATGCTATCTGACTTTATATGGAACGCACGTAAACCCAGAATAGCCCTGAGGGTGCTACAGCGGCCAAGGCGGGGGGCGGCTTGGGGGTCCCGGACATTAGGAGATACTACCGGGCTATAGCCCTGCAGAGGATCCTCGATTGGCGTTTCCACACCCATTCGAAACTCTGGGTCTCCCTAGAGAAGAGCATGGCGGGCAGGAATTTGTCCTACGCGCCATGGCTATCTCGGGAACATAGGGGGCTATCCGAGATGACCTCCCCACTGACGACTCAGGTGTTGTCGGTGTGGGACAAGATCAACCCACTGCTGAACTTGGCCCCCCTATGTCCCCGCTGACCCCATTGGGCGGTTTCCATTGGTTCCCCCCAGGTGAACAAATGGCCTTTTTTGGGCCATGGGTGGATGACGGAAACGCTAGTTGTGGCAAACTCATGAAAGACGGCAAACTCCTGGGTTTTGAGGCTCTCCAGGCCGGACATCAGGGCCAGCGAATGAATTTCTGGAAATACAGGCAACTACACCATTTCTTCGAGGTACATGGTCACACGATTAGAGACACATCGTCCCTCACCCAATTTGAGCGCCTTTTCATTGCAGAGACTCCTGCCCCTCACCTGGTGTCGGAACTGTATCGACTTCTAGACTCGACCGCTTCTCAGCCCAGGCCCGCCTACATCCGACGCTGGGAAACCGACCTGGGACACGTTCTTACGGAAACACAACTGACTCATTTATACTACCTCACCCACTCGTCCTCTATTGACTCCAAGACTCAGGAGACAAACTTTAAATTGCTGTCCCGTTGGTACCGGGTACCAGCGGAGATGGCCCGCATTTACCCCTCTACATCCGAGCTCTGTTGGCGCGGCTGTGGACTCTGAGGTACGTTCCTCCACATATGGTGGGACTGTCCCCTACTTAAACCATTTTGGGAAGACTTACGAGACCAAATAAAATTAGTAACAGGGATAGATGTTCCTTTTTCTCCAAAGCATTTCCTTCTGCATGTCCCCCCGATTTCACTCAGCCGATTCAAGAAAAGTGTGCTGCCCCACCTGCTTAATGCAGCAAGGCGCCTGCTCCCAATATACTGGAAAAAGCCCAAAATTCCTACTCGGGCGGAGTGGATCGGTGGGGTGAATGCGGTGCGAGAGGCAGAGGATTGGGTAGCGACTTGTCGAGGCACCCGGGAACGGTTTACCGACGTCTGGGCACCCTGGTCTGAATATGTTTCTGACCCTGACTGCGTACCCTCCAGTTTGGATATTGCCTTACTGGAATTGGCAGACCCCTCCCTTAAAACACACAGGTTACGGCGCGCCTAGAAGACAGAACGACACTCCCTTAGTAGGCTGCAGACATTGGCACTGGGCCATACAGATGGTCTGATCCTGGCGTGGCGTGCTCGGTGTGGATCTGAACGCAGCCCTCTCCTAGACCGCAGGTACGCTCCCCCTCCCTCTTCTTCTCTCCCCCCCCCCTTTTTTTTTTTTTTTTTTTCCCCCCCCCTGTTCCTTTCCTATTTTATCTTACAAGTTCTATGATAGCCTTATTGTTATACTGGTGTCAAGTTCGAATACCTATTGTTTAGCTGTGGGGGAGTGTAGATGCAGAAGTCCCTCTGTGCTCGCGGGGCCGTCCCCTGACTATACGGGGACACTGGCGGCCCCGAGGGGGTACACTTTGACGCCTTTTGGGGCCTTTGGCGCGCGGGGAGGGTGGGGGGTGGTTTGACGGAGGCCTCTTGGCCCCCCCCTGCCCTGGTCGCGGGCCTCGGTCCCATACATGTAGTACTTTTTGGGTTACAGCCCCCTGGCTCGTAGCCGGAGACAGGGCTGTACATGGGCAGGTCAAGAAGCTATATATTTTGCCCACACCCCCACGGCTATTTGCTATGCCAAGGCCCTCTTTGGGCCCCCACAATGCTTGTCGACCCAGTGGACACTAGGGGCACCCCATTAGGTATCTGTCACCTTGGCTTTGTAATTGTATATGTATTCCCTTTGTGAGGGGGTTAGCTCGGCAGCGGGTGTGTGTGACCCCCGAGATGGGCTCCCCACACAAAAACAGGCCCAGCAAACGGAGGTTGTGGTTTTCAAAATCAAAAAGGTGCGGTTTATTTTCTATTTACAGTGACAAAACACAGCAAAGCAAAAGAAACATAAACAAAATAAATCCTGGTCAACTTGACCTCTGACTAAACATACAGGTTTCCTAACTAACAACTGGGATCAGCCTAGTGCTGTCCTAGTCCCTAAGTCCCTGGTTTTGTAAATGTCCAAACAAATAGCCACACAGGCTTTGTCTCACCGCACAGGGGTTCACTCTCCCTAGACAGTCCACACAGGTCTGGTTCCAGGCATGAGCTAACATCTAATGAAGCTGGGAGTTCTTATAGAGGCCTAAATGAGCTGACAAGCTTCAGCTGGTCTCATCAACTCCCTGTCTGCACGACGCCCCACACTCTCCCTAGAGGTATGAGTTCATCCATGAGCCCATTAGCCTCAGCTGGGCTTATACAACTCTCCACCTAGTTGTATAAGTCGGCGTAAAGCCTGAATCTGGGCGAAATATATCTACCCCCCTGGATGCAACCAGGTGACTTTACCTTCCTGCTGTCACATACCCCCCCCTCTTGTTTTAACCTCGGGGTTGGAACACCAGCAATCAGGCATTCATGTACTCGAGACAAAGCATCCACATTCCCCATTTGAACGCCAGGGCGATGCTTTACTGTGAAGTTGAATTACTGGAGGGCCAGGAACCACCTATTCACTCTTCTATTTGTTTCCTTGTTTTGAGCCATCCACTTTAACGGAGCGTGATCCGTAACCATGTCAAAGTGCCTACCTAGCAGGTAGTACCGAAGGGAATCTAGAGCCCACTTCACCGCTAAACACTCCTTTTCAACGGTGGCGTAATTTACCTCATGGGACTTCAACTTCATGCTGAGGTAAATGACTGGGTGCTCTTCCCCGTTCCAGACCTGGGACAATACTGCTCCTAACCCCACATCTGACGCATCACTTTGTACGACAAAGTCTTTAGAGAAGTCGGGTGAGTACAACACTGGCTGGCTACATAAGGCTTGTTTCAAGAATTGGAATGCTGCCTCAGCCTCGGGGGTCCATTTAATCATGACCGACCCTTTCCCCTTCGTTAGGTTGGTTAGGGGCACAGCCTTAGAAGCAAAGTGGGGAATGAATCACTGATAATACCCAGCGATTCCCAGAAAGGCTCGTACCTGCTTCTTGCTGTTGGGACGTGGCCAACTCTGGATGGCCTCGACTTTGTTGAGTTGGGGTTTTATTACTCCCCTCCCAATGGTGTACCCAAGATATTTGGCCTCCTCCTGCCCAATGGTACACTTCTTGGGGTTAGCCGTAAACCCCGCTTCCCGAACAGAGTCCAGGACTGCTTGCACTTTTGGCAGATGTGAGGCCCAATCTGTGCTATGGACAATTACGTCATCCAGGTAAGCCGCAGCATACTTCCGATGGGGCCTCAGCATCTGGTCCATTTTCCGCTGGAATGTGGCCGGCGCATTCTGTAACCCGAACGGCATTCTTTTATATTGGAACGCCCCGTCTGGGGTTACAAATGCGGTTTTCTCTTTGGCCAATTTGGCCAGGGGGATTTGCCAATACCCTTTTGTGAGGTCAAGAGTCGTCATGTATCGGGCTGTTCCCAGCCGGTCGATCAACTCATCTATACGTGGCATGGGGTAGGTGTCAAATTTTGTAACTTTGTTCAACTGACGAAAATCGTTACAAAATCGCCAGCTCCCATCCGGTTTAGGCACCAACACAATGGGACTAGACCAATCACTTTGGGACTCCTCTATCACCCCTAAGTTCAGCATTTTCTGTACTTCCTCCCGTATTGCCTCCCGTCGGGCCTCTGGGATCCGATAGGGTTTTAACTTCACCCTTTCACCGGGCGGGGTAATGATGTCATGCTCTACCCCAGATGTTTGTCCCGGCAGCTCAGAGAATACCTCCTTGTTGCGAAGCACAAACTCCTTAACCTCCTGTTGTTGGGGTTGTGACAAGGTGGCTGCTATTCCAACCTCAGGAATCACGCAACCAGTTTGAGCTGGTGACCAAGTGTCTGCGACTAGGGACTCTCTATCCCTCCAGGCTTTCAACAGATTAACGTGATAGATCTGTTCGGGCTTTCGCCTTCCTGGTTGTCTGACCTTGTAATTCACTTTGCTCACTTTTTCTATTATCTCGTAGGGGCCTTGCCATTTGGCAAGGAATTTACTTTCAACCGTAGGGACAAGTACCAGTATCCTATCCCCCGGGGAAAAGGTACGGGTCTTGGCTCCACGGTTGTACACTCTCTGCTGTGCTAACTGCGCTTGGGCCAAATGTTCCTTCACGATGGGCATTACCTGTGCAATTCGGTCTTGCATCAGGGCGACATGCTCAATCACACTCCTGTGGGCAGAACTCTCACTTTCCCAAGTTTCCTTGGCAATATCCAACAGCCCTCTTGGGTGTCTCCCATACAGTAACTCAAAGGGGGAGAATCCCGTAGAGGATTGGGGCACCTCCCTAATAGCAAACATCAGATAAGGAAGTAGACAGTCCCAATCCTTTCCATCTCTATCCACCACTTTCTTCAACATTTGTTTTAGGGTTTTGTTGAATCTTTCAACCAGCCCATCGGTTTGGGGGTGATACACAGATGTACGTAATTGCGTCACTTTGAACAATTTACACAGCTCCTTCATAACCCGGGACATAAAGGGTGTACCTTGGTCCGTAAGCAGTTCTTTACAAATGCCCACCCGGCTAAACACAAGAGATAGCTCTTTGGCTATGGTTTTGGCCGAGGTATTTCGGAGAGGGATCGCTTCTGGATAACGGGTGGCATAGTCCATTATAACTAATATGTACTGGTGCCCCCTAGCGGACTTGATTATAGGACCTACCAAATCCATGGCGATCCTCTCAAACGGGACCTCAATGATGGGTAGAGGGACCAGCGGGCTACGGAAATGTGGCATCGGGGCCGACCTCTGACACACAGGGCAGGAGGAACAATAATTTTCTATGTCCTTCATCACCCCCGGCCAATAGAATCTCTGTAATACCCTCTCTCGGGTTTTCTCTGTCCCCAGATGACCTCCAAGAATGTGCCCATGGGCCAACTCCAACACCAACTTCCTGTAAGGTTTGGGCACCACAAGCTGCTCAACGGTTTCTTCTGCCCTTTTTGCCACCCGATACAGTAGGTCCTTCTCTACGCTGAAGTATGGGTAAGTGCAGGTATTATCTGGGTTCACTAACTCGCCATCTATTTTCACTACGTTTTCCCGTGCCTTTATTAGGGCGGGGTCTTTCAACTGTTCTGTGGCAAAGTTTTCCCTGTGAACCTCAAGATCAGAAAACTCCACAGACGGTAGGTTTTCGTCTGAGGAGGTGGGCTCCTCTCCAGTTTCTTGAGTCTCCCCTGCCAATACTGATAAGGGAAATTCCGGAGAGTCCTCACCACTCTCAGGGGAGTTCTGGCTATCACATTCCTGGTACATAGGGGCACCAGTGGGGGGCTCAGGATCATCCCACAGTTCCCAGAACTTCGGAAAATCCCTTCCCACAATGGCGTCATGCGGTAACTGAGATACTAAGCCCACTGGATGAGAGAGGGTACCTTTGGGGGTCTCGAAACACACTGTAGTCACTGGATACTCTCGGGTGTCCCCATGCACACAAATAACAGCTACCTTGCTATTCCCAGAGACCTCTGTTTTAACTAACTCCGCCTTTATCAGGGTCACAAGGCTACCTGAATCCAGCAATACCACAACATTTCTACCATTAACACACATTTTGCATAAATGTTTCTCAGTTCCTCGAATGGCAGTGCATGCGACTGTCGCACACAGCGACTGACGTCTGCCCGTCAGAAAGTCACACTGCATGGGTTCCTCCACAACCGGGCAATTGGCTGCAATATGTCCCGCTTGCCGGCAGCGGTAGCAAACGATCCTTCTTGCCGCCTCTTGAGCCGCTGATTTCCCAGGCTGTTCTCGCCAAACTTGGGGTAGAGCTCCCACCCTCTTACTCTCTCCACCCTCACCCCTTGGAATCCTCTTATCCGCCCCTGGGGATGGTCTGGTCTTAGGGTGGAAAGTCCGAGTGTCTCTGGAAGAGGCCGTCAGGTTCTCTGTAGCCAAGTATTTCTCCACACGATCCACAAGACCATCGGCCGTCTCTGGGTCTCCATGGCTTACCCACTTTTGGATGGCAGTAGGAAGAGCTCTCAAAAACCGATCCATTACAACACGTTCCACAATCTTTGGTGCGGACAAAGTCTCTGGCTGTAGCCACTTTCTGCTCAGGTGAATGAGATCATACATTTGAGACCTGGGGGGTTTTCCAAGCTGGAAAGTCCAGTTATGCACACGCTGAGCCCGGACAGCCTGGGTGACACCCAGCCTTGCCAATATTTCAGCTTTTAGCATCACATAGTCTTTTGCTTGGTCAGGCTCTAGGTCATAGTAAGCCTTCTGCGATTCACCAGTTAACAGAGGAGCCACCAGTCCAGCCCACTGCTCCTCAGGCCACTTTTCTCTTTCAGCAGTCCTTTCAAATGTGGTCAAAAATACCTCTGGATCATCCTCTCCAGTCATTTTTGTCAATAAACGACTCACCCCAAAGGACGCGGTATTAGTGGGACGGCTTTCCTCACTGGTCTGCGGACGTTGCTGCATTACTGCTTCCATTTGTTGTAGTCTCTGCTCTTGCTTCTGTAACAGGTCTATGAAGCGGGCCTCAGATTGCTGCTGGGCTTGTTGCTGAGCTTCCAGACTCTGTTGGTGAGCTTGCTGCTGGGCTGCAAGGCTCTGTTGATGAGCTTGCTGCTGGGCTGCGAAGTTCTGTTGTTGAGCTGCAAGGCTCTGTTGATGAGCTGCAAGGCTCTTTTGCAAACCTGCATTTGTCTGCTGTTGATTGGCATTTGCTAGAGCCAGCTGCTTCAGTATCTCCTCCATGCTGGCTTAAAAAAAAACTGCCACTGGTTCTCCACCAACTGTGAGGGGGTTAGCTCGGCAGCGGGTGTGTGTGACCCCCGAGATGGGCTCCCCACACAAAAACAGGCCCAGCAAACGGAGGTTGTGGTTTTCAAAATCAAAAAGGTGCGGTTTATTTTCTATTTACAGTGACAAAACACAGCAAAGCTAAAGAAACATAAACAAAATAAATCCTGGTCAACTTGACCTCTGACTAAACATACAGGTTTCCTAACTAACAACTGGGATCAGCCTAGTGCTGTCCTAGTCCCTAAGTCCCTGGTTTTGTAAATGTCCAAACAAATAGCCACACAGGCTTTGTCTCACCGCACAGGGGTTCACTCTCCCTAGACAGTCCACACAGGTCTGGTTCCAGGCATGAGCTAACATCTAATGAAGCTGGGAGTTCTTATAGAGGCCTAAATGAGCTGACAAGCTTCAGCTGGTCTCATCAACTCCCTGTCTGCACGACGCCCCACACTCTCCCTAGAGGTATGAGTCATCCATGAGCCCATTAGCCTCAGCTGGGCTTATACAACTCTCCACCTAGTTGTATAAGTCGGCGTAAAGCCTGAATCTGGGCGAAATATATCTACCCCCCTGGATGCAACCAGGTGACTTTACCTTCCTGCTGTCACACCTTGTTCAACCTATGTTTTCGTACCGCTCTTGCTATCACGGCCCTGCGAGGTCGGTGTTCTCTATTTTAACCACCAACTGTTGAACATGTCCTGTTATCTGTCATTTTTTGAAAACAATAAAATACTGATTATATAAAAAAAAAAAAGTTCTTTGGTGTGGGCCTTTTTTGAGGCGAGTGCATCAGATCGCACAGCTGCTGTTTGCAACATATGTCTCAAGCGTATATCGCGTGGCCAAAACATCAGCCGCTTGGGCACCACATGCTTGATCAGACATATGTTGACCTGCCATGCAGCTCGTTGTAAGCCTACCTTAAAGACCCACACCAAAGAACAAAGCGGACCTCTCCTTGCACCGCATCAGCTGGGATCTCAAAACCCACTATACCTTCAGTCCTCTCTGAAACCTGCACTGAGAGGAATGAAGGTGTAGAATAAGGTGTGTCACAGCCCAGTACTTGCGGCCACTCTGCTAGCAGTACACCGACGTCCGATTCTAGCAGGCAAATTTCCCTGCCCCAGCTGCTGGACCGTCGAAAGAAGTTCACTCCCAGCCATCCACATGCCCAGCGGTTGAATGCTAGCTTGGCTAAATTGCTAGCGCTTCAACTGCTGCCTTTTCAGTTGGTAGACTCGGCCCCCTTCCGTGAGTTTGTGCAATGTGCGGTTCCTCAGTGGCAGGTTCCCAAACGCCACTTTTTCTCACGGAAGGCGATTCCGGCTCTCTACAGGCATGTGGAAGGCAATGTCTTGGCCTCGCTGGACAGGGCGGTCAGCGGTAAGGTGCATATTACCGCTGACTCATGGTCCAGCAGGCATGGACAGGGACGTTACCTTTCTTTCACGGCCCATTGGGTCACTCTTTTGGCAGCTGGGAAGGATGCAGGACAAGGTGCAGTAGTGTTGGAGGTTGTTCCACCGCCACGCCTCCAAAATGCTACTACTGGTTGTGACACACCTCTCTCCTCCACCCCCTCCTCTTCTTCTTCCTCCATGGCCTCTTCCTGTGGTTTGTCCTCGGAACCAGCGGTGCTCCGTAGGCGTTCAAGGGGCTACGCAAGTACGCAGGCAAAAAGATGCCATGCCGTGCTTGCGCTGGTGTGTTTGGGGGACAGGAGCCACACTGGGGCAGAGGTCCTGTCTGCTCTGCAGGGGCAGGCCGAGAGGTGGTTGACGCCACGCCAGCTTAAGCCAGGAATGGTGGTTTGCGACAATGGCACCAACCTCCTCTCCGCCCTCCGACAGGGACAACTGACCCATGTGCCCTGTATGGCTCACGTCCTTAACCTGGTGGTGCAGCGGTTCTTGGGCAGGTTCCCGGGCTTACAGGATGTCCTGAGGCAGGCCAGGAAAGTCTGTGTTCATTTCCGCAGATCTTATAATGCCAGTGCTCGCCTGGCTGAGCTGCAAAAGGAGTTGAACCTGCCCAAGAACCGCCTTATATGTGACATGCCCACCAGGTGGAACTCAACGTTGGCCATGCTGCAGCGGCTGCACACGCAGCAGAGGGCCATCAATGAGTACCTGTGCGACTACGGCACCAGGACAGGGTCAGGGGAGCTCGGGTTTTTTCACCACGCCAGTGGGGCATGATCAGGGATGCATGCACTGTCCTGGCACCATTTGAGGAGGCCACGAGGATGGTGAGCAGTGACAGTGCATGCATCAGTGACACTGTACTTCTTGTCCACCTGTTGGAGCACACGCTGCGTGGAATAATGGACAGGGCACTTGAGGCAGAACAGAGGCAGGAAGAGGAGGACTTACTTGCCTCTCAAGGCCCCCTTTACCCAGACAGTGTTCCTTCTGTCCCACCCATCGCACAGGAAGAGGAGGAGGAGGAGGAGGAGGAGGAGGATTGTGTCAGCATGGAGGTGGAGGCTGGCACTCAGCATCATCAGCAGCAGTCTTTTAGGGATGATTTACAGTCCCAAGAAACCAGTGGACTTGTACGTGGCTGGGAGGAGGTGGCTGCGGATCATGTCGTCCTTAGTGACCCAGAGGACTCCGGACTGAATGCCTCAGCTAACCTACGCTGCATGGCCTCCCTGATCCTGCAAAGTCTGCGGAAGGATCCTCGTATTCTTCGGATCAAGGAGAGGGACCATTACTGGCTGGCCACTCTCCTTGATCCACGGTACAAGGGTAAGGTTGCGGACCTTATGTTACCGTCGCAGAGGGAGCAGAGGATGAGACAACTCCGGGAGGCCTTGCAGAAAGGTCTGTGCAACGCGTTCCCAGAGACTGGGAGGTTACAAACTCCTGGTCCTGGACAACGAGTTGCTGAGGCTTCGGGCAGTCAAAGAAGGAGCGGTGGGGAAGGTGGCCGTCTGACCGATGCGTTCAGACAATTCTTTAGTCAGCAGCCCCAAAGTATGATCGTTTCCAGCAACCATCGCCAGCGTCTGATATACATGGTGCAGGAATACCTAGGGGCAAGGTCAGACTTGGACACCTTCCCCACCGAAAACCCTCTGGCTTACTGGGTCTTGAGGATGGATCACTGGCCAGAGCTTGCACAGTATGCAATTGAGCTACTGGCCTGTCCTGCATCCAGCGTTCTTTCAGAACGCACATTCAGTGCTGCTGGAGGATTTGTCACGGATCACAGGGTGCGCCTGTCCACCGACTCGGTTGATCGACTGACTTTCATCAAGATGAACCAGTCTTGGATCACCACCAGCTACCACACACCTGATGCTGATATAACAGACTAATTGATTTTAAAATGTCACATCCCTTCAAGACTGATGCTGATGCTGAGTTCCTGTGCTGTTATGTTGACTAGCTATCCTCCTCCTCCTCCTCAATGATTCGATTAATGATGATAGCTTGGAAGATCATTTTGGTTTATGGGTGCCGCCACCAGTGGCTAAGGCCCAATTTTTCAGCCCCTGTTTAACAGGGGCGTGTAATTACAATTTTTGATGCAATACTTTGCAACAGGCCTCATTGCTGTGCTCCAAGTACAGTATCTGTGAGGGGTTGCAGTGTTGTGCCACCAGTGCCTAAGGCCCAATTTTTCAGCCCCTGTTCAACAGGGGCATGCAATTATAATTATTGATCTAATAATTCACAGCAGGGCCCATTGCTGCGCCCACCAAGAGTAACTGTCAGGCCTTACAGTGTTGTGGCACCAGCACCACCATCAAAGGCCCAATTTTTACTACCACTGTTCAACAATTATATGTTATTACAATTCCTGATATAATAGTTGACAGCAGGGCGTTCCAGCACCCACCAAGAGTAACTGTGAGTGCTTACAGTGTTGTGCCAACACCAACACCTAAGGGGCCAATTTCTGCAGAGTATATACGGCAGGTCCCTACTTTCAAACATCCAACTTACAAACGACTACTACTTGCAAACGGAAGAAGACAACAGGAAGTGAGAGGAAATCTACCCCTTGGAAGGAAAATTCTCTCCTGTAAGAATTAATATGGGAGAAAGGTGTCTCCTCTCTACTGATGCTTTATCACCAATCCTTGTTTCAATAAAAACACCACATTTCAAAATCAGTTGTCATTGGGACGCAAAGTGAGGTGAAATGTTCTGAACAGGGGCACAGACAGCAAAATAAATGTTACAGGGGTGATAACCCTTCCCTATGTTTTCCAAAAAGCTTAAAAATAGGTATTTGGGCTGGAGCTACACTTAAACAATGTAGCTGTTCAAAATTACAAACAGATTCTACATAAGAACAAACCTACAGTCCCTGTCTTGTATGCACCACCTGTATACGGCTGTTCAGAGTATATAGGGCCTTTTTTATTTTGTGTGCGGGGTTCCCCTTAATATCCATACAAGACCCAAAGGGGCTGGTAATGGGCTGGGGTGGGGGGGGGGGGGGTTGATGGGGTAGCTATGCCATTTTTCTTAAAGATTTTCATCCATATTACCGGGACCAGACATTACATTAAAGCCGCAAGCAGTTTTAAATGGCTTTTTTTTCCTTTAGAAATGTTATTTTGTGCAGGGACAGTTCTAAACACGGGAAACACGTGGCACTTCACAGGCATACTTTAGACACCCCCCAGGTACAATATTTAAAGGAATATTTGACTTTTTTTTTTCACTTTATGCATCATTAAAATGACTGCTCCCGGAAAACGTCCGTTTTTAAAACTTCTTTTTGCATTGATACATGTCCCCTGGTGCAGAACCCGGGTTCCCAAACTCTGTTTAGGACAATAACATGGATAATAGTCGTTATAATTAGCACTTTAGAATCCGAACGTTCGCATCCATTGTATTTAATAGGGTTCTAATGTTCGTGCGAACTTTCGGTCCGTTCGCGGGTTCTGGTGCGAACCGAACCCGGGGGTGTTCGGCTCATCACTAGTCTTTAAGGTAGGCTTGCCAATGAGCTGCATGGCAGGTCAACATATGTCTGGTCAAGCATGTGGTGCCGAAGCGGGTGATGTTTTGGCCACGCGATATACGCTTGAGACATATGTTGCAAACAGCAGCTGTGCGATCTGATGCACTTGACTCAAAAAAGGCCCACACCAAAGAACTTTTTGAATAACGGGCAGAGGCAGCGCCCTGCACAGGTGGAGCTCTGCGGTGTGATTCCTTCGGTGTGCTGCCCTTACGCTGGCCCCCCGAGGGCATCCTGCCTCGTTGGAGATGTGCCTCCTCCTCCTCTCTTCTATTAGGCACTCACGTGGAGTCAGTGACCTCATCATCCCCTCCCTCCTCATCACTGGAGCCAATCTGGCAGTATGCTGCAGCTGCTGGAACATGTTAGCCAGATTGGTGTCCTTCTTGAGCATCCCCTCTCTCTGCTCTCAGGCTACTGCCTTCCTCTAGCTGGGTATCATCATCAGACCCTTCGAAACGCTGGGCATCCTCCTGGAACATGTACCCAACACTGTGCTCAAACAGTTCGGGGGACTCCTCAGGAGGACATGGTTGGTCTAGGGAAGGAGTGACTGATGATGACATTGATACCAGGGAAGAGGACGCTTTGGCAGCTGCTTTGCCAGTACCCTGAGCCTGGGTGAGAGAGGAGGGCTTGGTCATCCACTCTACCAAGTCTTCGGCATGATGCGGCTCAACACGTACAGCTGCCGAAAAGAAGGACAAGCGTGTCCCATGGCCACGTGCTGATGGCGATGCACCGCGTCCACGACCAGCACTGTTGTCTCTAGACACAGAGCCTGCTTGCCCTCTTTTATTGGCTCCTGACTGTCTGCCTCTCCTTGTTTGCCTTCCAGACATTCTAATGGCCTGCAGGGAAATGGGAAAACCAGCAATAAGACCTAGCTTCAGGAGTATATTTTGCAGGAATCACACTACGCCTGCTGTAGGTGCTGCAAATGCCTGTTGGTGTAACACACCAGGAAAACGCAGCAATACAGGCTAACTTCAGGTGTAATATGATCAGGAGGCACACTCCGCCCGCTGTAAGTGCTGCAAATGCCTGTTGGTGTAACACACCAGGAAAAAGCAGCAATACAGGCTAACTTCAGGTGTAATATGATCAGGAGGCACACTCCGCCCGCTGTAAGTGCTGCAAATGCCTGTTGGTGTAACACACCAGGAAAACGCAGCAATACAGGCTAACTTCAGGTGTAATATGATCAGGAGGCACACTCCGCCCGCTGTAAGTGCTGCAAATGCCTGTTGGTGTAACACACCAGGAAAAAGCAGCAATACAGGCTAACTTCAGGTGTAATATGATCAGGAGGAACATTGCGCCCGCTGTAAGTGCTGCAAATGCCTGTTGGTGTAACACATCAGGAAAAAGCAGCAATACAGGCTAACTTCAGGTGTAATATGATCAGGAGGCACACTCCGCCCGCTGTAAGTGCTGCAAATGCCTGTTGGTGTAACACACCAGGAAAATGCAGCAATACAGGCTAACTTCAGGTGTAATATGATCAGGAGGCACACTCCGCCCGCTGTAAGTGCTGCAAATGCCTGTTGGCGTAACACACCAGGAAAAAGCAGCAATACAGGCTAACTTCAGGTGTAATATGATCAGGAGGCACACTCCGCCCGCTGTAAGTGCTGCAAATGCCTGTTGGTGTAACACACCAGGAAAAAGCAGCAATACAGGCTAACTTAAGGTGTAATATGATCAGGAGGCACACTCCGCCCGCTGTAAGTGCTGCAAATGCCTGTTGGTGTAACACACCAGGAAAAAGCAGCAATACAGGCTAACTTAAGGTGTAATATGATCAGGAGGCACACTCCGCCCGCTGTAAGTGCTGCAAATGCCTGTTGGTGTAACACACCAGGAAAAAGCAGCAATACAGGCTAACTTTAGGTGTAATATGATCAGGAGGCACACTCCGCCCGCTGTAAGTGCTGCAAATGCCTGTTGGTGTAACACACCAGGAAAAAGCAGCAATACAGGCTAACTTTAGGTGTATAATGTGCAGGAGGCTTAGCAACAATGACACTGACACTGTCCCCTGCCTATCCTTCTCTCTCCCTGCACACAAGGTTTATCAAAGTATATGACACTGACACTCTCCCTGCCTATCCTTCTCTCTCCCTGCACACAAGGTTTAGCAAAGAATATGACACTGACACTGTCCCCTGCCTATCCTTCTCTCTCCCTGCACACAAGGTTTATCAAAGTATATGACACTGACACTCTCCCTGCCTATCCTTCTCTCTCCCTGCACACAAGGTTTAGCAAAGAATGTGACACTGACACTGTCCCCTGCCTATCCTTCTCTCTCCCTGCACACAAGGTTTATCAAAGAATATGACACTGACACTCTCCCTGCCTATCCTTCTCTCTCCCTGCACACAAGGTTTAGCAAAGAATGTGACACTGACACTGTCCCCTGCCTATCCTTCTCTCTCCCTGAACGCAAGGTTTAGCAAAGAATATGACACTGACACTCTCCCTGCCTATCCTTCTCTCTCCCTACACACAAGTTTGAGGTACAAATAGCACTGACACTGTCCCTGCCTATGTAACTCTTTCCCTGCGCCGGAACACACTACTCAAGGCCGCCACGCTGGCGGCCTTTTATAGTGTGGGGCGTGTGCTAAACCCCCTGAGCTATAGTTGGCCACAGGCAACCTGCCTGTGGCCAATTATGGCTCTCCTAGCTGCCGGCGCTGTGATTGGCCAAGCATGCGGGGTCACAGTGCATGCTTGGCCAATCACAGCGCCGGAATTGCACTGCGATGACGCAGTGTATTGTGGGCCGTTCGCGTCACTCGAATTTGCCGCGAACGGCCCAAATCGTTCGATGTTCGCCGAACGGTCGAACAGCCGATGTTCGAGTCAAACGTATGTTCGACTCGCACAGCGAGCTCATCCCTAATCCTGACTAGGGATGAGCCCGATGTTCGAGTCGAACGTAAGTGTTCGTGGCAAATTTGAAAGACGCGGAACACCTTTAAAGTCCAAGGGACACTAACATGAAAAAACAAAAGTGCTAATTTTAAAGGCTTAAGCCTTGTACACACGATCGGATTTCCTATGGATTTTAAACCGATGGATTTTTCCATCGGAAATCCGATGAAGCTGACTTACATCAGTCTTGCCTACACACCATCAGTCAAAAAACCGATCGTCCCAAACGCCGTGACGTAAAACACTCCGACGAGCCAAGAAAAATTAAGTTCTATGCTTCTGAGCATGCGTCGACTTGATTCTGAGCATGCATGGGTTTTTTTTTCCGATGGAGTTCCCCACAGACGATAGTAATTTGCTATTGTTTTTTTTTCCATCGGATAAATTTAAAACATGTTCTATTTTTTAACACCGATGGAAAAAAGACAGATGGGGCCCATACACGATTGGTTTGTCCTTTGAAATAAGTCCATCGGACTGTTTTCATCGGTAAAACCGATCGTGTGTACAGGGCTTCATATGCAGGTTATTGCCATAAAAAGTGTTTGGGGACCCGGGTCCTGCCCCAGGGGACATGTATCAATGCAAAAAATAAAGTTTTAAAAACTCACGTTTTTTTCGGGAGCAGTGATTTAAATAATGCTTAAAGTGAAACAATAAAAGTGAAATATTCCTTTAAATTTCATACCTGGGGGGGAGGGGTGTGTATAGTATGCCTGTAAAGCAGCGCTTGTTTCCCGTGCTTAGAACTGTCCCTGCACAAAGTGTCATTTCTGAAGGATCAATGCTATTTATTTATTTTTTTAAATTGCTGTTTTTTCGGGAGCAGTTATTTTTAATAATGCTTAAAGTGAAACAATTAAAATCAAATATACCTTTAAATATCGTGCCTGGGGGGTGTCCTTAGTATGCCTGTAAAGTGGCACAGTTTTCCCATGTTTAGAACATTACCACAGCAAAATTTTATTTCTAAAGGAAAAAAGGTATTTTAAAACTGATCGCGGCTGTAATGAATATAAATAAAACTCATAGAAAAAAATGGCATGGGTTCCACCACCAGTCCATTACCAGGCCCTTTGGGTCTGGTATGAATATTAAGGTGGGACCCTTTGGGGGGACCCCTGCGCCATTTTTATTTATTTGGCGCAGGGTTGCCCTTACTATCCATACCAGACCTGAAGGGCCTGGTATGGATTTTGGGGGGACTCCCACGCAATTTTTTTTAAATTTTGGTTCGGGGTTCCCCTTAATATTCATACCAGACCAAAAGGGCATGCTAATGGACTGGGGGGGGGGGGACCAATGCCGTTTTTATCAATGAGTTTTATCTATATTGCCGAGATCCGACAATTCATTGCATCCGCGATCAGTTTTAAAAGAGTTTTTTTCCTTTAGAAATATCATTTTGCTGTGGTGATGTTCTAAACACGGGAAAAATGTGCCACTTTACAGGCATACTATAGACACCCCCCAAGCACGAAATTTAAAGGAATATTTCATTTTTATTGTTTCACTTTAAGCATTATTAAAATCACTCCCGAAAAAAGGGCAGTTTTTAAAACTTTTTTTTGCATTGATACATATCTCCTGGGGCAGGACCCGGGTCCCCAAACACCTTTTATGGCAATAACTTGCATATAAGCCTTTAAAATTAGCAATTTTGATTTTTCATGTCCCATAGACTTTAACAGTGTTTGTGTGTTCATCCAAATTTTTTGCCTGTTCGCAAGTTCTGGTGCAAACCGAACCGGGGGGGTGTTTGGCTCATCCTTAATCCTGACCAAATTTCCAAATCCATTTGCAGAAAATAGCCCCTTGCAAGGAACCGCCACCAAGCTTCACTGTTGCCTGTAGACACTGATTACACAGGCAGTCTACTATTTTCTTGTCCAAACGGTTGTAAATTATCACCTTGTAAAACAACTCATTCCATTTAAAATAGAAATAAAGGGTAAAACATTTGTGTATAGATATAAAAAAACATTATAAACACCTTTTTTTTCCCTTTTTTATATGATCACATACCCTCTGTTTTAAGCAGCATAAGAGCTGGGGGGAGAAAAAACAGCAGTGTTTTGATCTTCCCAGTTAAAAGCTGTGCGGGGGGTCATTGGAGGAGAGCACACTGAGTTCCCAGCATACCTAGAGAACTGATCACACCGTGCTCTCCTGTTTAGTGTGATCAGTTTTTAATAGGAAAGCAGAGGGAATGGCAGGAACACCAGGGACCAGGAAACAATACAAAGAGGACAGGGTACATTTTCATACAAGTACATGTTACAGCAGACACATATCAGGAATATGAAATCTTAGGTTTACATACGCTTTAACAATCAACTAAACAAACTATTGTAATTAGCTGACATTTAAGGCATGTGACACATACTACACAAATACTTAGAGAATATATCCACATATAGCAATAGCACGCCTGTGGAGCTTTTCCAACTAGAACAAAGAAAGTGAACATATAATAACTGAAAAGTGTGTTTGGGAGAAAGAGGGTTTTACTGGGGCTTTCAAAATGTAGACTTTCGTATAGTGGGGAAGTGCTGTAAATCGTTAATTGCCTATCCAAAACTTTGTTCAGACATACAGTAAATAATAGTCATCTAGCTAGTTTGTTTTTATTTATAATTGTCTTTCTGCATTAGGAAACCATTGTAATGGCTTATTATGGAATAAGAATATTATTTTAACATCTATGGATGGCCTTATGTTTTTTTTTTTTTTTTCTAGGAATGTACACACGACCGTTTTTTTAATGTCATTGAAAAAAACGAAGTTTTTCTCTACGTGATTCTTTTCAAGCCTGCCTTGCCTACACACTATCATGAATAAAAATGCTCGAGCAAAGCGCGG
This sequence comes from Rana muscosa, assembly GCA_029206835.1. Lineage (NCBI taxonomy): Eukaryota > Metazoa > Chordata > Amphibia > Anura > Ranidae > Rana > Rana muscosa. Next base: position 526,133,560 of record CM055118.1, on the reverse strand, counting down.
TGACATACGAAATGTACGACGGCACTATAAAGGGGAAGTTCCATTCGGATGGCGCCACCCTTTGGGCTGCTTTTGCTGATCCTCGTGTTAGTAAAGTTTGGTGAGAGACGATTCGCGCTTTTCAGCTTTGTGCTCTTCAGTCTGTTACAGCGTGACGAATGTGCTATCTCCATTACGAACGCTAGTTTTACCAGAACGAGCGCTCCCGTCTCATCACTTGCTTCTGAGCATGCGTGTTTTTTCACGTTGTTAAAGCCTACACACGGCCGTTTTTCATGATGAGAAAAACAACGAGAAAAATTAGAGCATGTTCCAAATTTTTAATGCCCATTTTTCTTGTCGTGAAAAATGCTCTGGAGCCCACACACGATTTAATGACCAAATTAAAAAAATTGAATTTTTCTTGTCATGAAAAACGGTTGTGTGTACGCGGCATAACACTCATAAAATTATTTTTTCCTCTATATCATTTAACACTGATAATTTAGGATGTGGGCGATTTGCTATGCTTTACTTCATGTCCATATGTTATTTCATTGACCTCCACTTTGGCTATAGGTCCCTTGGAGAATTACTGATCACTCTAGTCATGTAGGGAAATCAAATTTTATATATATATGTGCTCTCGCCAAAGCTCTATTCTTACCAAATGCATCCATATAATACCACATTTAGATGCGCTTAATCAATAATTAGTGTTTTAGTAGCTGTTGTCACCAGTCCATTAAAACATGAAGATTGTGTCATGACTATAACTAACAACTCACTCTGCAGCACTTACTGTACTCCAACAACAGTATTAAAAAAGAAGCTGTAGTCTTCTTAATGCTTTTGTATGTGAAAAAAAAACAAAACAAAAACTTAATGTAATTAAACCTATGAACGTGTGCTAATGTGCTAACATTTATTACATAGTTTGCAGTTAAATATGTATCTTGTTGTGCCCCTTATCTTACCGCTACATGGTTGTATGAAAACAATAAGCTTTCTGCAGTCTCTACTGATATGAAATACCCACAATACTTGGTCAGGCTAATATATTCCTTATTGATTTATGTGAATTTTAATTATTGATCCACCTTCATTTTAATTACAGTTTGGAGAAAAAAAAACTCTATTAAATCTACATTGTAAGGATTATAGTAAACCCTTTTGCATATTCCTTAATCATGTATTAAATGTTTTATTAAACCAAAGATTTATAAAAATAGATTCAATTTCCATATTCCTACGTCTTGTATTAAATGTTTTAATAAAAGATTTATAAAATAAATTACGGTAAATCAAAACACATCTAAAATAAAATTGATCCCAATGCATGATGAGTTTCTTTTAATTTCTTGAATGGGATGTATCTGTATATCAGAACAAAATCCCATTCTAGTCTATGGAGTATTAATGTGCAGGCATGGGTAGCCAAGCACTACATTTTTTCCGGCTGGGGTGCAGACAGTTTCTGTAGTCACAGGCATCAGAGGAGGCAAGTGCAGACTTACAGGGGAAAAGGTGGACACAGCACTGTGTGCTGAGAAGGCTAGAGGGATTTTTTTTATCCACTGGACCTCTGGAAGATTTACCCCCCTTCCTGACCAGGCCCTTTATTGCAATAGGGCACTGCATTACTTTAATTGACAATTGCGTGGTCATGCAATGGTGTACCCAAATTTTTTCTACAAATAGAGCTTTCTTCTGGTGGTATTTGATCACCGCTGTGTTTTTAAATTTTTGCACTATAAAACAAAAAAAAACATCAGTTTTGGGGGAAATACTGCCTAGTAAACCAAAGTTTGTGTACAGACGAGCGCCCACCCTTCGTAATCACATGCATAATATGATTAATCCACCAAAAGAAGTGAAGATCTTCCCAGGAATGAAGGGATTTTACAAGTGCCAAAGGTGTCTAGCCTGTAGAGTAAGCAGAAAGCAACTGCAAAGAAAAGAAAAGTTTAATTCCAAAACTGATCACAAACAATATGAAATTAAAGAATTGACTACTAGGGATGAGCTTCGTGTTCGAGTCAAACCCATGTTCGACTCGAACATCGGCTGTTCGATCGTTCGACGAAGATCGAAAATTATGGGCCGTTCGTGTTAAATTCGAGTGGCGCGTCATGGCCCATAATTCACTGCGGCATCGCAGTGCATTGCTGGTTGATGATTGGCCAAGCATGCACTATGACCCGCATGCTTGGCCAATCACAGCGCCGTCTGAACAGAGAGCCGTAATTGGCCAAAGCCAGGGTTGCTTTGGGCAATTATGGCTCAGGGGGTTTAGTACACGCCCCACACTATATAAGGCCGCCGGCTCGGCAGCCTTGTGTAGTGTGTTGGAGTTGTGAAACGAAAGAGTTTACAGAGACAGACAGTGTCATTTATATTGAGTTAGATATAGCAGGCAGGCGAGTCAGTTAGCTGCAGTTACAGTGTGTAGAGGATATATATGCATCCTAGGTGTTGTATATATATTTATACACTGTATTTAGTTTAGCTAGATCCATTCCTGGTTTTCTCTATACTGTGACAGGCAGGCAGGTGATTGTGCAAGCTGCAGACAGTCAGTGTTTCACTTAGTGTACTGTGTGCTTTGCATAGCGTTCACTTAAAGCTTACCTGAAAACAGTTAGTGAGTGACTAATAGTGGTGTTCTCATAATTAAACCACAGGCAGAGAGCTGCAAGTATTTTCAGTGTACTGTGTCCCTCTCTGCACAGTTTTCACCTAAAACTAACTGCTGCTGCTGCTGCTGCTTTTCCCATACTAATACCACAGCAGGCAGTTGATTCTGATAGCTGCATTATCAGTACAGACAGATTATATATATATATATATATATATATATATATATATACATACCACCTTTGTGCAGCCACATCTCACTGCAGGCCATTAGTATGTCTGGAAGGCAAACAAGGAGAGGCAGACAGTCATGAGGCAATAAAAGAGGGCAAGCAGGCTCTTTGTCTAGAGGCAACAGTGCTGCTGGTCTTGGACACGGTGCATCCTCATCAGCACGTGGCCATGGGACACGCTTGTCCTTCTTTTCGGCAGCTGGCCACGTTGAGCTGCAACATGCCCAAGACTTTGGTAGAGTGGATGACCAAGCCGTCCTCCTCCTCCTCGTCCTCTCTCACCCAGGCTCAGGGTACTTTGTCTGGCAAAGCAGCTGCCAAAGCGGCCTCTTCCCTCGGCTCAATGGCATCATTCACTCCTTCCTTAGCCCCACCATGTCCTCCTGAGGAGTCCCCCGAACTGTTTGACCAGTGTTGGGTACATGCTCCAGGAGAATGCCCAGCGTTTTGAAGGCTCCGATGATGGAACCCAGCTGGAGGAAGGCAGTAACGTGAGCCCAGAGAGAGGGGGTAGTAACATGAGCCCAGAGAGAGGGGGTGCCCAACAAGGACAGCTATCTCGCAGTCATGTTCCCCCAGCTGCAGCATACTGTCAGATTGGCTCCAGTGATGAGGAGGGAGGGGATGATGAGGTCGCTGACTCCACGTGGGTGCCTGATAGGAGAGAGGAGGAGGAGGAGGCACATCTCCAATGAGGCAGGATGCCCTCCAGGGGCCAGCTTAAGGGCAGCACACCGACCGCATCACACCACAGAGCTCTGCATGTGCAGGATGCTGCTGTTTCTGCACCTTATTTCAAAAGTTCTTTGGTGTGGGCCTTTTTTCAGACATGTGCAGCAGATTGCACCATTGCCATTTGCAACAAATGTCTAAAGCGTATCTCGCGTGGCCAAAACATCAGCCGCTTGGGCACCACGTGCTTGACCAGACATAGACACCTGCCATGCAGTCCGTTGGCAAGCGTACCTAAAAGACCCACACCAAAGAACAATGTGGACCTCTCCTTGCTCCTCATCAGCTGGGATCTCCAACCCCACTATACCTTCAGTCCTCTCTGAAACCTGCACTGAGAGGAATGAAGGTGTAGAATTCGGTGTGTCACAGCCAAGAACTGCTATCGGTACACCGACGTCCGATTGTACCAGGCAAATTTCCCTGCCCCAGCTGCTGCACCGCCGAAAGAAGTTCGCTCCCAGCCATCCACATGCCCAGCGGTTGAATGCTTGCTTGGCTAAATTGCTAGCACTTCAACTGCTGCCTTTTCAGTTGGTAGACTCTGCCCCCTTCCGTGAGTTTGTTGAATGTGCGTTTCCTCAGTGGCAGGTTCCCAAATGCCACTTTTTCTCACGGAAGGCGATTCCGGCTCTCTACCGGCATGTGGAAGGCAATGTCTTGGCCTCGCTGGACAGGGCAGTCAATGGTAAGGTGCATATTACCGCTGACTCATGGTCCAGCAGGCATGGACAGGGACGTTACCAGACATATGTCGACCTGCCATGCAGGTTTAGCTTACGTCCACTTTACCTATTAGAATCCTGACACCACATATACATTTACTACATTTCTCCTTTCACACTATTAGTTTTTATTTAGAAAGGATCATTTTTCCCTGGTGTTTTTAACCCGATTTTAACTATGCTGTTCAATCCTAAATATTAGGCTGAATTAATCTGTGTATTATGTTTAACGATCTATGTTTGGTTCCTCTTTACTGTTTGTACATGGGAGAGCGGAGATGCGGGCTAGTCGTTTTTTATCCGAGTATACCTTTATGACTTAGTTCTACCGTCCCCCACATTACGGAATGTGGTGGCGTAATTTAGCCCCGCTGATTGGATACCCCGTATGGAGGGAGGTGGGACCTGCATGACTGCTCTTCCATAAAGAGACGTAGGGTGCAGTAAGATGGCACCGCCTCATACGACGTCCTATGATGAAATGCGTAAGGCAGAGCCACGCACAATACGTTACTTCCGCCTTCAGAGCAGCTGGGTGGAACGCAGTTGGAGCACACACCGCGATCCCCAGTGCTTGCTCGCTCGCTTATTGTTTTGTCCCACGCTGCCTCACAGCAGTGTATTGGATATTTGGTGTACCATTAACTTTTTTAACAATTTTATTAAATAATACTTTTTACAACTACACCATGGGAGCCATTTTCTTCCTTCTTTGAGGAATACCGAAGTGCCTTACTTTTTTGCCTTTCACCTCTGGACTTGGAGATCAACATCCTGGAATTCCAGTGAGCGGTGTCAAGGAGGTCCTGGGCCAGTCGTGGAGTTTGCCCCTGCAGGGGCTGCGGCCTCTGGTGAGTGGGGACACATGTGGGGGAGCACCTGAAGTCACCTGTTTACCCCTGCCAGCACGGAGCACCAGTCACTTTTATAAACTGTTGAAAGAACCTTTTCTTGATTATTTAACCCATGCACTGCCTGCTTACGGATACCTCTGGGAGCCTTATGGATGTTTAGCCATCTTTTCAATTGGATTCATCCTTTGGAGTTACATGCAGTGTTGGACACTAATTTTTATGATTAGGACACTTTTATATATAATTATATTTTATATTTGTTTGAATCACTTCGGAGGCTCCTCCTCCCTGCTTTTCTCACTTTTGGGTGTACCCACAGGTTCACTTACTTATCTAGTGGATTTTATCTCTTATATATTTTTTAAGTTTATGGTTAGGTTTGCACCTATTATTCATATATTGTTTACAAACTCAAGACCTACTGCACACCTTGTGCCAGTTACTTGTGCATCAGGGTAGCTTATACCATACTTATTATCTGTTTGCATATACCCATACTTGTCTAACCTAGTCAGTGGATAGCTCACCATTAATGAGGACACCTTTGCTGTCCTGCAGGTAGCCTTTCTCTGTAGCAATACCCCTGGTCACACAGGTTAGGCTTAGGCTGATCCTGATGTGGGTTTTTATCCCTCTAAACCCCTTGGTCAACCAAGAGCAGGTAGCGCCACTACCCCCACTTTATTTTCATTTTTATTGTCAATTTCTCCTTAGGGAGATTTTTAGGGGGGGCTGCAACCTTTTCCCAACACACCTAAGCGCGGAACCTTTACTTTTTTATTTTTCACTAATACATTGGAACCTCGGATTACGAGCATAATCCATTCCAGGAGAATGCTCATAATCCAAAGTACTCACATATCAAAGCGAGTTTCCCCATTGAAGTCAATGGAAGCAGAAATAATTTGTTCCGCATTGACTTCAATGGCATGCAATACCATATGCGGCCAGAGGCAGGGGCGCCAGAGAGCCTCGGAAATGTCCGGAAAGGCCCGAGGACAGTTCGGCTGACCTCGGCAAACCTCGGAAAAATTCAGTTCCTGAGCCTTTCCGAGGATTGCCGAGGTCAGCCAAGCTGTCCTCGGGCCTTTCCGTGCATTTCCAAACGGCGCCAATCGGCTGTGATCGGAGCCGTTCAGCTCCGGCGCCCCCCAGCTCAGGCCAAATGCGGTACTGCACACCGCTTTGGCCTGAATCCTGCTTGTTTTGCGAGACAACACTCGCAAACCGAGTTAGGATATTTTAAAATACAGTGCTTGCATTGCGAATCGCTCGTTAACTCAGTTACTCGCAATTCGAGGTTCCACTGTACAGTTATCAGTGCTAAAAATATGCACTGTCACGGTACTAATGACACTGGCAGGGAAGGGGTTTAAACATCAGTGGCGATCAAAGGGTTAAATGTGTGCCTAGCTGGTGTTTTCTTACTGTGTGGGAGGTGCTTGTACTAGAGGAAGACAGGGATCCATGCCCCTGCTTTGGAGGAACACAGGATCAATGTCTTCCCTCCTGACATAATGGAAATCTGCCTTGTTTACATAGGCAGACTGCCATTCTGCCTGTGTACCGAGTGATTGGTGTGTGCCGGCCGACATCAAGTCTGCGATACCCACCCTTTAGCTACTGCTGTGAATAATCACAGCAGGAGCGAGCCGCCAGTGGCGTGCACCAGCGCCGTTACCCGGAAGTACAGAATAATGTATATATATATATATATATATATATATATATATGTGTAGCACCACCCTCTCCTCTTAGGGTAAAGGAGAGGCACCCATGCCACAAGCCCGTGTCCTCTGGTTTAGAGGTCAGGTGGTGTATATGTTCCTGGGTCCCGCAGTGAGTTACCTTCTTCCACTGGTTCCCATCTCCAGAATGTAGAGACGAGTCTGTACCTTTCCCTCTTTGATAAAGTCAATGTCCAAACCACTTAAACTCCAAAGTTGAGTTTATTTTGTATCTTTGCTTGATAGGTAAGAGAAAGAGTAGGTTGTTTCATGGAACCATCGGCTCCGTAAAAGAATATAAAAATAGTGTAACACCACACCTATTAAACGCAGCCAAGAAATGAATCCCTAAGTACTGGAAACAAGAATCATCCCCTACTATTAGAGAATGGAAGAGGGAAGTGGAGGTAATAATGAAAGCAGAAAGGTGGGTATATAAAATACCAGATCAACAGGGGAAATACAGAGAAATATGGAAAGGTTGGAGAAACTACCCTCCAAAAATAGAAAGAGTCTAAGGGAAGAGGAGAGGGAGAGAGGGGAAAGAGAAAGGGAGAGGAGGAGGGGCAGGAAAGGGATATGAAAGGAAAAGGGACTAACAACTAGATACGAGGAGTAGAACGAAAAACACCCCTTAATCCTCCAAAGGGTGACAGTAGGTTATACAGTAAAGAGAGGGAGGTAAACTACAATAGTATTGAGATGGTTTGTTAAAGTATGTGAGAATCGTGGGGGTTGGGATCTCATCCTCTGGCACCTCACCCCTAATTCCCCAGTACGTTAAACCCCCCAAGAACAACTTAATGGGGTCCCCCCCCTTTTTTTTTTTTGGAGGGAAGGTTTAATTTTTTTATGAACACAGAATAAGCAGATAAAAGTACACATACAAAGACGTATGGGAATAACAATAATAGATGGATAGGGCCGAGCACATTATATGACCACAACAATAAAACAATTAACGAGGGGTTGGGTGGGGAATAAATATAATAGGGGTCTTTAATTAAAGAAGGGAAGGGAAAGGGGAATTCTTTATAATTAATTTTCTCTCACATAATAAATACAAAGTAAATAGAAATGTATACACTTAAGTTGAACGGGAAACACAAAGTAAATAGAAAAACGCACACACAAAAAGGTTAATGGGGAGAAAAAAATGGATTGAAAGTGCCGAGCACACTAATGTTCACAATATGGAATAATCAAGGAGCAGGCGGGAGTCTGTCCACAAAGAGCAGCAGCACTCTGCAGGGTCAGTTCTGCGGAGCATAGGATCCTTCCCTCCGACAGGTCATCAGGCCTTTCCCGAGACAGCAATCTAACCATCACTCATCTCCAGTTATGGGACCGATCCTCCCCTGGCTTCCTCTTGGTCAGAGCGGACACCCTCACCCGGGTATCCTGGGACTCCTAAATTCTGCCTGTAGACCCAGTTGAAGGTACTGGGCCTACTCGGAACATTGCGGTCTCGGGCCGAAGGTGCCCGAGACTCCTCAGTCGGGGTACGCACCCCCCTCCTTAGGGGGCACACTCCTCCGGGTACTGGTCCCCGGGTCTCTTCCAATAAAATGGCGCCTGCCTCTTTTATATCCTCTCCTGGCTTGCACAGCAGGCAGAACCAGCCCACTGCATGGTAACCGAGAGAGGACATCCAATAGCGCCAATGCAACCTATGGTTCAACCCTGACCCAACATGGCAGAGCCACCTGCAGGCCACAGGGAACTCTACATAGGCACACAGCAATAAAGCAGAGTCCAGCACTATTAGAAGGCCCGAACCATACTAGTGCTCGGGTCATCCCCCTAAATTTGGACATAGGGACCCCCCTAAATTTGGAGTACCCGCTACATATTTATATGTGATCCTGCACACAGCAGCCGCCCTGTAGCAGTAAAACTACTATAGGGTGGTCACTAAGTGCTTTTAACATTTACTTTAATATAAAAGAGGATATGCACATTTATCATGTTCTGGTGATGTTCTCCATGCTAACTTGTACTTATTTACACTTCTTTCTCGGTTGCACTGCCAATCGAAAATGGTTTCCACAAGCCTCATTTAAAGGAATTGCTGAATGATGTTCAAATTTTATTTTGCACAAAGAGGTGAAAAAAAAATGTATTGCTAAAGTGCTGCTTAAACCAATAGTCTCAACACTTTTCTTTCCCACTCGTGCTCATCATCATCATCATCATCAATGGAGCAATAGAGTGTTTTTTACAAGCTGTTGCAAATTTCTGTAAATTCGATTACTATCTACTATTTGTTACAACATAGCCCACAGCATGGTGATGGAGAATTTGCTGTTCATAAGCACAAAGGAAGGATTGGTTTGGGGGGGGGGGGGGGGGTGAGCTATAGTCTAGCTCAGTGTTTCTCAACTCCAGTCCTCAAGGCGCACCAACAGGTCATGTTTTCAGGATTTCCCTCAGTTGAAACAGCTGTGGTAATTACTAAGGCAGTGAAACTGATCAAATCACCTGTGGAAAATAATGGAAAGCCTGAAAACATGACCTGTTGGGGCGCCTTGAGGACTGGAGTTGAGAAACACTGGTCTAGCTAGCTAGAGTCAATAGAGAGAATATTGGAAGTAAAAAAAATGGGACAGATGCCTGCCTGTTTTCTGGGCAGTTCAAGGACCCTGTGCAATGAACAGAACCATAATATTGTATTGATTTCTAAGAAATATATATATTTTTTATCTTATGAATGTGTTTCATTTATTAACACATACATTAAAGCCTATATAAACCCAAGAGCAAAAAAAGCAATATATTCCAGCTAACCAGTTATAGATATGGTGGCTGCACTGCTTCTTATGCATACTTTTTTAACTTTTATTTATAATTGGTAATCCTGCCAGTAACACAAATTCCTTCCTAGGATGACAAAGCTCACTTACTATATTGTGTTTATAGAGACGCAGCATCCTCAATCCAGGACAGGATCAAACCCCCCCTATTCTCTTTTTCAAAACATAGTGGGAAGTATTCTGTGGTCCACATAGAGAGGTGAAAACAATGGTAGGTCCTGGTTCACATTAGTGGGATGACGTTTGAAGGTGATTTGAGACATGCTTATGCAGTGCAAGTTGTGTGCGATATTTGTGCTTGTGCTTAGCGATTCTGATGCTATTTTACAGCTGCGCATTTTTGGAAGCGATTTGTGATGCTGCTACTTCTCTGGAAAGGAGGGTATTGTTCAACAAATAACACACCAAAATTGCATAAAAAAATGCATGTACTTGTATTCTTGATACATTTCTGTTGAACTCTATGGGCCACAAAATTACACTGCATCGCACAAAAGTAGCACAGGACCCTGCCCAAATGCTCATCTCACTCATGCTGCATATATGTAAAAGGCCACTATTAAAAAGAATGCTATTTCTATTGTCATGCGATTCTGTACAACTCAAGTGTAAACCAGGCCTAACTGATGTAGCGGGGTCCCCAAATTTAACCCCGCTATACCCAAATTTAGGGGAAGGTTTGAGCTGTAGTTGGGCTCAGACCACCTTAATTGTTAGGACATTCTATTTTACAGGTAGTATACTGGTGTGTAGTTCCCTGTAGCCTGTGGGTGGCGCTGCCATAATAGGCCATAATAGTCCAGGGTTGAACCGCTGGGATAGTGCTGTGCCTTGGATGTCCTCTCTCGGCGGTTGTACAGTGGGCGTGGTCGGCCTGCTGTGCATGCTGGGGGAGGATATCAAAGGGGCAGACGCTGCTTGTGCGGGGTCGTTTCTGGTTCGAGCCCAGGGGGCCATTGTGGAGTGTGGTACCTGGCCCTCCTGGCCAGGGGCCCACGTAAGCATCAGTCCCAGGCACCTTTAGCCCTGGGGTTGCAGAAACAGCCTTGGGCCCAGCACCTTTAGCTGGGGCCCGTGTCCTGGAAGGAGAAGTCCCAGGGTGCCTCTGGCATGGGGACCCGTTCTGAGATGAGGAGGCCGGGGGAGGACCCTTCTGAAGGACCGGTGAAAAGTTCACGGAGAAAGAAGGACCGGGTAACTCTCTGGCGGGATTAGATCCATCCAAGACCAGAGGATTGGGATTAACAGTTCTGTGGCAGAGAATATCCTAGTCGCTTCTAAGAGCATCACTTTGGCTGCTAGGATCCGCTTTCATAGGGAACTATCCGGGTGAGCTAAGTCTACTTGAGGAACGAGTAGTAAATACATAATTTGTCTTACATTCTAAGAGACAGAAACCAACTAAAGGGAGAATCTTGCTGCAGGACCCTAGTTTATGACACCGCCCAACCTCTTCACACAAGAGGGTACGGGCACATAGCATGGTGTGCCTTTCCTGCAAGTGAGCCAAAGGCAGGTAAAAGGATCCGTGTGCTACACTGATAAAGTGCAGCACAGTGATACAACACCACAGGAAATGACCATCCCACAAGATTTCTGGCAGGATCAACATGTATACATTTTTCATTGATCAAACTGATATAACAAAACACTTCCCAATATGTCTTTAACAGACTAAAGGAAAACAAATAAGAGAAGTTAAAGTGGATGTAAACCCTCCATACACCCAGTGAAGTGAACAGCCTCAGATGATACACAGGGATGAACCAAATCTCCCTACATAGGTTTTACATGTATATCTGCTGTCTTCACATTTATATAGTGTTTAGAAAGTTCAGATTGTGTTAGGAAATTTTCTCTTCCTGTTTAACACAGAGTGTGATGTCTGGGCATACAGCCAAGATAGCTAAAATTGCTGATTGGAGGAAAGGCACCCCCCCCCCCCTAATCATAGGCAGAGACTCTCAGAGGTGTTTTGTAACAGGGCCAGTTCCCTGCTAATCTATTTATAGCAACCTCCCCGACAGAAGAGTCAGGCTGCTTTTATCTGATGTGTCCGAGAATAGGTCAGAACTTCTCATGCTGATAACAGAGGAACGGGTCAGGAGTAGGGATGAGCTTCGAGTTCGAGTCGTACTCATGTTCGACTCGAACATTGCCTGTTCGACCGTTCGCCGAACAACGAACAATTTGGGGTGTTCGCGGCAAATTCGAAAAGTCTATGGGAGAAATCTAAAGTGCTAATTATAAAGGCTTATATGCAAGTTTATTTATTGTCCTAAAAAGTGTTTGGGGACCCGGGTCCTGCCACAGGGGACATGTATCAATGCAAAAAAAAGTTTTAAAAACGGCCGTTTTTTTAGGAGCAGTGATTTTAATAATGCTTAAAGTGAAACAATAAAAGTGAAATATTCCTTTAAATTTCGTACCTAGGGGGTGTGTATGATATGCATGTAAAGTGGCGCATGTTTCCCGTGCTTAGAACTGTCCCTGCACAAAGTGTCATTTTTGAAGGAAAAAAAGTCATTTAAAACTCACTCGTGGCTATTAATGATGGCTTTTATCAATACATAGAAAAGTCATTGATAAAAAAAAAAAAAGCGTGGGGGTTCCCCCAAATTCAATGACCAGGCCCTTCAGGTCTGGAATGGATATTAAGGGGAACCCCGCCGCAAATTAAAAAAAATGGCGTGCGGTTCCCCCTAAATATCCATACCAGGCCCTTCAGATCTGGCATGGATTTTAAGGGGAACTCCACCCCAAATTTTTAAAAAAATGGCGTGGAGTCCCCCCAAAAATCCATACCAGACCCTTATCCGAGCACGCAACCTGGCCGGCCGCAGGAGAAGAGGGGGGGACGAGAGGGCGGCCCCCCTCCCTCCTGAACCGTACCAGGCCACATGCCCTCAACATGGGGAGGATGTCCCCATGTTGATGGGGACAAGGGCCTCATCCCCACAACCCTTGCCCGGTGGTTGTGGGGGTCTGTGGGCGGAGGGCTTATGCGATGAAATCCAGTGTCCCGCGGCGATCCCGATGTCCAGCGCTGTCCGTCATTGGTTGTGCCTGAGCGGACCTGATGGGGAACTTCCTCCGCAGTGTTTTAAATGTATAGACCCGCCCCTTCTAAAGTTCCCCATTAGGTCCGCTCAGCGGACCAGATGCGGAACGCGAGAAGGGGCGGGTCTATTCATGTACTACACAGTGAAGGAAGTTCCCCATCAGGTCCGCTCTACGAGCTGATTGCAGACTATTCCTTTTCTATTACTGCATACTGATAATACCTGCAGTTGATTGAGCTAACCTGCAGTATATTAAGTCAGTGTACTGTATACTGGCCACAGTGTGCACGTAAAGCTGACTGCAGATTATTGCTTTTCTATTACTGATAATACAGGCAGTTGATTGAGCTAACCTGCAGTATATTAAGTCAGTGTACTGTATACTGGGCACATTGTGCACGTAAAGCTGACTGCAGACTATTGCTTTTCTATTACTGATAATACAGGCAGTTGATTGAGCTAACCTGCAGTATATTAAGTCAGTGTACTGTATACTGGCCACAGTGTGCATTTAAAGCTGACTGCAGACTAGGGATGAGCTTCGTGTTCGAGTCGAACATACGTTCGACTCGAACATCGGCTGTTCGATCGTTCGACGAAGATCGAACGATTTGGGCCGTTCGCGCCAAATTCGAGTGACGCGAACGGCCCACAATGCACTACGCCATCGCAGTGTCATCCAGGCGCTGTGATTGGCCAAGCATGCACTGTGACCCCGCATGCTTGGCCAATCACAGCGCCGGCAGCGAGGAGAGCAATGATTGGCCACAGGCAGGATGCCTGTGGCCAATTATTGCTGAGGGTGTTTAGTACACGCCCCACACTATAAAAGGCCGCCAGCACGGCGGCCTAGTGTAGTGTGTTCCGGAGCAGGGATAGAGCAGCATAGGCAGGGACAGTGACTTTTATTTCTTTCTTGCTTAACCTGGATTCCTTTAGTTTAGGGAAAGAGAAGGATAGGTAGGGAGAGTGTCAGTGTGTTTTACTGTGCTTGTGCTATAGTGTCCTTGTTTCCAGGGACCTGGAAGGACAGTGAGTGAATTCTCCTTGTGCTATATTGTGCTTAAAAAAACATTTTTTCTAGGGACAGAAAACTGTAGGTAGGGAGAGTGTCAGTTTCTTTCACTGTGCGAGTCATTGTTTCTAGGGACCTGGAAGGACAGTGAGTGAATTCTCCTTGTGCTATATTGTGCTTAAAAAAAACATTTTTTCTAGGGACAGAAAACTGTAGGTAGGGAGAGTGTCAGTTTCTTTCACTGTGCAAGTCCTTGTTTCCAGGGACCTGGAAGGACAGTGAGTGAATTCTCCTTGTGCTATATTGTGCTTAAAAAAAACATTTTTTCTAGGGACAGAAAACTGTAGGTAGGGAGAGTGTCAGTTTCTTTCACTGTGCAAGTCCTTGTTTCCAGGGACCTGGAAGGACAGTGAGTGAATTCTCCTTGTGCTATATTGTGCTTAAAAAAAACATTTTTTCTAGGGACAGAAAACTGTAGGTAGGGAGAGTGTCAGTTTCTTTCACTGTGCAAGTCCTTGTTTCCAGGGACCTGGAAGGACAGTGAGTGAATTCTCCTTGTGCTATATTGTGCTTAAAAAAAACATTTTTTTCTAGGGACAGAAAACTGTAGGTAGGGAGAGTGTCAGTTTCTTTCACTGTGCAAGTCCTTGTTTCCAGGGACCTGGAAGGACAGTGAGTGAATTCTCCTTGTGCTATATTGTGCTTAAAAAAAACATTTTTTCTAGGGACAGAAAACTGTAGGTAGGGAGAGTGTCAGTTTCTTTCACTGTGCAAGTCCTTGTTTCCAGGGACCTGGAAGGACAGTGAGTGAATTCTCCTTGTGCTATATTGTGCTTAAAAAAAACATTTTTTCTAGGGACAGAAAACTGTAGGTAGGGAGAGTGTCAGTTTCTTTCACTGTGCAAGTCCTTGTTTCTAGGGACCTGGAAGGACAGTGAGTGAATTCTCCTTGTGCTATATTGTGCTTAAAAAAAACATTTTTTCTAGGGACAGAAAACTGTAGGTAGGGAGAGTGTCAGTTTCTTTCACTGTGCAAGTCCTTGTTTCCAGGGACCTGGAAGGACAGTGAGTGAATTCTCCTTGTGCTATATTGTGCTTAAAAAAAACATTTTTTCTAGGGACAGAAAACTGTAGGTAGGGAGAGTGTCAGTTTCTTTCACTGTGCAAGTCCTTGTTTCTAGGGACCTGGAAGGACAGTGAGTGAATTCTCCTTGTGCTATATTGTGCTTAAAAAAAACATTTTTTCTAGGGACAGAAAACTGTAGGTAGGGAGAGTGTCAGTTTCTTTCACTGTGCAAGTCCTTGTTTCCAGGGACCTGGAAGGACAGTGAGTGAATTCTCCTTGTGCTATATTGTGCTTAAAAAAAACATTTTTTCTAGGGACAGAAAACTGTAGGTAGGGAGAGTGTCAGTTTCTTTCACTGTGCAAGTCCTTGTTTCCAGGGACCTGGAAGGACAGTGAGTGAATTCTCCTTGTGCTATATTGTGCTTAAAAAAAACATTTTTTCTAGGGACAGAAAACTGTAGGTAGGGAGAGTGTCAGTTTCTTTCACTGTGCAAGTCCTTGTTTCTAGGGACCTGGAAGGACAGTGAGTGAATTCTCCTTGTGCTATATTGTGCTTAAAAAAAACATTTTTTCTAGGGACAGAAAACTGTAGGTAGGGAGAGTGTCAGTTTCTTTCACTGTGCAAGTCCTTGTTTCCAGGGACCTGGAAGGACAGTGAGTGAATTCTCCTTGTGCTATATTGTGCTTAAAAAAAACATTTTTTCTAGGGGCAGAAAACTGTAGGTAGGGAGAGTGTCAGTTTCTTTCACTGTGCAAGTCCTTGTTTCTAGGGACCTGGAAGGACAGTGAGTGAATTCTCCTTGTGCTATATTGTGCTTAAAAAAAACATTTTTTCTAGGGACAGAAAACTGTAGGTAGGGAGAGTGTCAGTTTCTTTCACTGTGCAAGTCCTTGTTTCCAGGGACCTGGAAGGACAGTGAGTGAATTCTCCTTGTGCTATATTGTGCTTAAAAAAAACATTTTTTCTAGGGACAGAAAACTGTAGGTAGGGAGAGTGTCAGTTTCTTTCACTGTGCAAGTCCTTGTTTCTAGGGACCTGGAAGGACAGTGAGTGAATTCTCCTTGTGCTATATTGTGCTTAAAAAAAACATTTTTTCTAGGGACAGAAAACTGTAGGTAGGGAGAGTGTCAGTTTCTTTCACTGTGCAAGTCCTTGTTTCCAGGGACCTGGAAGGACAGTGAGTGAATTCTCCTTGTGCTATATTGTGCTTAAAAAAAACATTTTTTCTAGGGACAGAAAACTGTAGGTAGGGAGAGTGTCAGTTTCTTTCACTGTGCAAGTCCTTGTTTCCAGGGACCTGGAAGGACAGTGAGTGAATTCTCCTTGTGCTATATTGTGCTTAAAAAAACATTTTTTCTAGGGACAGAAAACTGTAGGTAGGGAGAGTGTCAGTTTCTTTCACTGTGCAAGTCCTTGTTTCCAGGGACCTGGAAGGACAGTGAGTGAATTCTCCTTGTGCTATATTGTGCTTAAAAAAAACATTTTTTCTAGGGACAGAAAACTGTAGGTAGGGAGAGTGTCAGTTTCTTTCACTGTGCAAGTCCTTGTTTCCAGGGACCTGGAAGGACAGTGAGTGAATTCTCCTTGTGCTATATTGTGCTTAAAAAAAACATTTTTTCTAGGGACAGAAAACTGTAGGTAGGGAGAGTGTCAGTTTCTTTCACTGTGCAAGTCCTTGTTTCAAGGGACAGAGAAGGACACCTGAAGGTAGCCCTTATTGCTTTTTTCCCATCTCCCTGCAGGCCATCTATTAGAATGTCTGGAAGGCAAACAAGGAGAGGCAGACAGTCAGGAGGCAATAAAAGAGGGCAAGCAGGCTCTGTGTCTGGGGGCAACAGTGCTGGTCGTGGACGCGGTGCATTGTCATCAGCACATGGCCATGGGACACGCTTGTCCTTCTTTTCGGCAGCTGGACATGTTGAGCCACATCATGCCGAAGACTTGGTAGAGTGGATGACCAAGCCCTCCTCCTCCTCCTCATCCTCTCTCACCCAGGCTCAGGGTACTGGCAAAGCAGCTGCCAAAGCGTCCTCTTCCCTGGTATCAATGTCAGACTCATCATCAGTCACTCCTTCCCTAGACCCACCATGTCCTCCTCCTGAGGAGTCCCCCGAACTGTTTGAGCACAGTGTTGGGTACATGCTCCAGGAGGATGCCCAGCGTTTCGAAGGGTCTGATGATGAAACCCAGCTACAGGAAGGCAGTAGGGTGAGAGCAGACAGAGGGGATGCTCAAGAAGGACACCAATCTGGCAGTCATGTTCCAGCAGCTGCAGCATACTGCCAGATTGGCTCCAGTGATGAGGAGGGAGGGGATGATGAGGTCACTGACTCCACGTGGGTGCCTAATAGGAGAGAGGAGGAGGAGGATGAGGAGGAGGCACATCTCCAACGAGACAGGATGCCCTTTGGTGGCCAGCGTAAGGGCAGTACACCGACGGAATCACACCGCAGAGCTCCGCCTGTGCAGGGCGCTGCCTCTGCCCGTCATTCAAAAAGTTCCTTGGTGTGGGCCTTTTTTGAGGCTAGTGCATCAGATCGCACAGCTGCTGTTTGCAACATATGTCTCAAGCGTATATCGCGTGGCCAAAACATCAGCCGCTTGGGTACCACATGCCTGACCAGACATATGTTGACCTGCCATGCAGCTCGTTGGCAAGCCTACCTCAAAGACCCACACCAAAGAACAAAGCGGACCTCTCCTTGCACCGCATCAGCTGGGATCTCCAACCCCACTATAACTTCAGTCCTCTCTGAAACATGCACTGAGAGGAATGAAGGTGTAGAATTAGGCGTGTCACAGCCAAGTACTTGCGGCCACTCTGCTAGCAGTACACCGACGTCCGATTCTAGCAGGCAAATTTCCCTGCCCCAGCTGCTGGACCGTCGAAAGAAGTTCACTCCCAGCCATCCACATGCCCAGCGGTTGAATGCTAGCTTGGCTAAATTGCTAGCGCTTCAACTGCTGCCTTTTCAGTTGGTAGACTCGGCCCCCTTCCGTGAGTTTGTGCAATGTGCGGTTCCTCAGTGGCAGGTTCCCAAACGCCACTTTTTCTCACGGAAGGCTATTCCGGCTCTCTACCGGCATGTGGAAGGCAATGTCTTGGCCTCGCTGGACAGGGCGGTCAGCGGTAAGGTGCATATTACCGCTGACTCATGGTCCAGCAGGCATGGACAGGGACGTTACCTTTCTTTCACGGCCCATTGGGTCACTCTTTTGGCAGCTGGGAAGGATGCAGGACAAGGTGCAGTAGTGTTGGAGGTTGTCCCACCGCCACGCCTCCAAAATGCTACTACTGGTTGTGACACACCTCTCTCCTCCACCCCCTCCTCTTCTTCTTCCTCCATGGCCTCTTCCTGTGGTTTGTCCTATGAACCAGCGGTGCTCCGTAGCCGTTCACGGGGCTACGCAAGTACGCAGGCAAAAAGATGCCATGCCGTGCTTGCGCTGGTGTGTTTGGGGGACAGAAGCCACACTGGGGCAGAGGTCCTGTCTGCTCTGCAGGGCCAGGCCGAGAGGTGGTTGACGCCACGCCAGCTTAAGCCAGGAATGGTGGTTTGCGACAATGGCACCAACCTCCTCTCCGCCCTCCGACAGGGACAACTGACCCATGTGCCCTGTGTGGCTCACGTCCTTAACCTGGTGGTGCAGCGGTTCTTGGGCAGGTACCCGGGCTTACAGGATGTCCTGAGGCAGGCCAGGAAAGTCTGTGTGCATTTCCGCAGATCTTATAATGCCAGTGCTCGCCTGGCTGAGCTGCAAAAGGAGTTGAACCTGCCCAAGAACCGCCTTATATGTGACATGCCCACCAGGTGGAACTCAACGTTGGCCATGCTGCAGCGGCTGCACACGCAGCAGAGGGCCATCAATGAGTACCTGTGCGACTACGGCACCAGGACAGGGTCAGGGGAGCTTGGTTTTTTTTCTCCACGCCAGTGGGGCATGATCAGGGATGCATGCACTGTCCTGGCACCATTTGAGGAGGCCACGAGGATGGTGAGCAGTGACAGTGCATGCATCAGTGACACTGTACCTCTTGTCCACCTGTTGGAGCACACGCTGCATGGAATAATGGACAGGGCACTTGAGGCAGAACAGAGGCAGGAAGAGGAGGACTTCCTTGCCTCTCAAGGCCCCCTTTACCCAGACAGTGTTCCTTCTGTCCCACCCATCGCACAGGAAGAGGAAGAGGAGGAGGAGGAGGAGGAGGAGGAGGATTGTGTCAGCATGGAGGTGGAGGCTGGCACTCAGCATCATCAGCAGCAGTCTTTTAGGGATGATTTACAGTCCCAAGAAACCAGTGGACTTGTACGTGGCTGGGAGGAGGTGACTGCGGATCATGTCGTCCTTAGTGACCCAGAGGACTCCGGAGCGAATGCCTCAGCAAACCTACGCTGCATGGCCTCCCTGATCCTGCAAAGTCTGCGGAAGGATCCTCGTATTCTTCGGATCAAGGAGAGGGACCATTACTGGCTGGCCACTCTCCTTGATCCACGGTACAAGGGTAAGGTTGCGGACCTTATGTTACCGTCGCAGAGGGAGCAGAGGATGAGACAACTCCGGGAGGCCTTGCAGAAAGGTCTGTGCAACGCGTTCCCAGAGACTGGGAGGTTACAAACTCCTGGTCCAGGACAACGAGTTGCTGAGGCTTCGGCCAGTCAAAGAAGGAGCGGTGGGGAAGGTGGCCGTCTGACCGATGCGTTCAGACAATTCTTTAGTCCGCAGCCCCAAAGTATGATTGGTTCCAGCAACCATCGCCAGCGTCTGATAAACATGGTGCAGGAATATCTAGGGGCAAGGTCAGACTTGGACACCTTCCCCACCGAAAATCCTCTGGCTTACTGGGTCTTGAGGATGGATCACTGGCCAGAGCTTGCACAGTATGCAATTGAGCTACTGGCCTGTC
This sequence comes from Rana muscosa, assembly GCA_029206835.1. Classification (NCBI taxonomy): domain Eukaryota; kingdom Metazoa; phylum Chordata; class Amphibia; order Anura; family Ranidae; genus Rana; species Rana muscosa. The sequence goes on along the minus strand of CM055118.1, from coordinate 526,113,810 downwards.
CTGCATCCAGCGTTCTTTCGGAACGCACATTCAGTGCTGCTGGAGGATTTGTCACGGATCACAGGGTGCGCCTGTCCACCGACTCGGTTGATCGACTGACTTTCATCAAGATGAACCAGTCTTGGATCACCACCAGCTACCACACACCTGATGCTGATATAACAGACTAATTGATTTTAACATGTCACGTCCCTTCAAGACTGATGCTGATGCTGAGTGCCTGTGCTGTTATGTTGACTGGCTATCCTCCTCCTCCGAGTCCTCAATGATACGATTGATGATGATAGCTTGGAAGATCATTTTTGTTTATGGGTGCCGCCACCAGTGGCTAAGGCCCAATTTTTCAGCCCCTGTTTTACAGGGGCGTGTACTTACAATTTTTTTAGCAATAATTTGCCATAGGGCTCATTGCTGTGCTCCAAGTACAGTATCTGTGAGGGGTTGTAGTGTTGTGCCACCAGTGCCTAAGGCCCAATTTTTCAGCCCCTGTTTAACAGGGGCGTGTCATTACAATTTTTGAAGCAATACTTTGCAACAGGGCTCATTGCTGTGCTCCAAGTACAGTATCTGTGAGGGGTTGTAGTGTTGTGCCACCAGTGCCTAAGGCCCAATTTTTCAGCCCCTGTTCAACAGGGGCATGCAATTACAATTCTTGATGTAATAATTCACAGCAGGGCCCATTCCTGCACCCACCAAGAGTAAGTCTGAGGGCTTACAGTGTTGTGGCAACGCCACCACCACCACCACCACGAAAGGCCCAATTTTTCAGCCCCTGTTCAAAAGGGGCATGTAATTACAATTCTTGATCTAATAATTCACAGCAGGGCCCATTCCTGCACCCACCAAGAGTAACTCTGAGGGCTTACAGTGTTGTGGCAACACCACCACCACCACCACCACCACGAAAAGCCCAATTTTTCAGCCCCTGTTCAACAGGGGCATGCAATTACAATTCTTGATCTAATAATTCACAGCAGGGCCCATTGCTGCACCCACCAAGAGTAACTGTCAGGGCTTACAGTGTTGTGGCACCAGCACCACCATCAAAGCCCCAATTTTTACTACCACTGTTCAAGAATTATATGTAATTAAAATTCCTGATATAATAGTTGACAGCAGGGCGTTCCAGCACCAACCAAGAGTAACTGTGAGTGCTTACAGTGTTGTGCCAACACCAACAACTAAGGGGCCTATTTCTGCAGAGTATATACGGCAGGTCCCTACTTTCAAACATCCAACTTACAAACGACTCCTACTTGCAAACGAAAGAAGACAACAGGAAGTGAGAGGAAATCTACCCCTAGGAAGGAAAATTCTCTCCTGTAAGAATAAATATGGGAGAAAGGTGTCTCCTCTGTACTGATGCTTTATCAGCAATCCTTGTTTCAAGAAAAACACCACATTTCAAAAACAGTTGTCATTGGGACGGAAAGTGAGGTGAAATGTTCTGAACAGGGGCACAGACAGCAAAACAAATGTTACAGGGGTGATAACCCTTACCTATGTTTCCCAAAAAGTTTAAAAATAGATTTTTGGGCTGGAGCTACACTTCAACAATGTACCTGTTCAAAATTACAAACACATTCTACATAAGAACAAACCTACAGTCCCTGTCTTGTATGCACCGCCTGTATACGGCTGTTCAGAGTATATAGGGCCTTTTTTATTTTATGTGCGGGGTTCCCCTTAATATCCATACAAGACCCAAAGGGGCTGGTAATGGGCTGGGGTAGGGGGGGGGGTCATGGGGTAGCTATGCCATTTTTCTTAAAGATTTTCATCCATATTACCGGGACCAGACATTACATTAAAGCCGCAAGAAGTTTTAAATGGCTTTTTTTTCCTTTAGAAGTGTCATTTTGTGCAGGGACAGTTCTAAACACGGGAAACACGTGGCACTTCACAGGCATACTTTAGACACCCCCCAGGTACGATATTTAAAGGAATATTTGACTTTTTTTTTTTCACTTTATGCATCATTAAAATGACTGCTCCCGAAAAACGACCGTTTTTAAAACTTCTTTTTGCATTGATACATGTCCCCTGGTGCAGAACCCGGGTTCCCAAACCCTTTTTAGGACAATAACATGCATAATAGTTGTTATAATTAGCACTTTAGAATTCGAACGTTCGCATCCATTGTATTTAATAGGGTTCTAATGTTCGTACGAACTTTCGGTCCGTTCGCGGGTTCTGGTGCGAACCGAACCCGGGGGTGTTCGGCTCATCACTACTGCAGACTATTGCTTTTCTATTACTGATAATACAGGCAGTTGATTGAGCTAACCTGCAGTATATTAGGTCAGTGTACTGTATACTGGGCACAGTGTGCACGTAAAGCTGACTGCAGACAAATCCTTGTGTACCTATTCCAATACATCAAATACAGTATGTCTGCAAGGCCAACAAGGAGAGGCAGATACTCACAGGCCAATAAAGGAGGGCAAGCAGGCTCTGTGTCTAGAGGCAACAGTGCTGGTCGTGGACACGGTGCATCCTCATGAGCATGTGGCCGTGGGGCACGCTTGTCCTTCTTTTCGGCAGCTGGCCGTGTTGAGCCACAACATGCCGAAGAGCTGGTAGAGTGGATGACCAAGCCGTCCTCATCCTCCTCATCCTCTCTCACCCAGGCTCAGGGTACTTTGTCTGCCAAATCAGCTCCCAAAGCGGCCTCTTCCCTTGGCTCAATGGCATCAGTCACTCCTTCCCTAGCCCCACCATGTCCTGAGGAGTCCCCCGAACTGTTTGACCACAGTGTTGGGTACATGCTGCAGGAGGATGCGCAGCATTTTGAAGGCTCCGATGATGGTACCCAGCTTGAGGAAGGCAGTAACATGAGCCCAGAGAGAGGGGGTGCCCAAGAAGGACAGGCAGTCATGTTCCCCCAGCTGCAGCATACTGCCAGTTTTGCTCCATTGACGAGGAGGGAGGGGATGATGAGGTCACTGACTACGTGGGTGCCTGCTAGGAAAGAGGAGGAGAAGGAGGAGGCACATGTCCAATGAGGCAGGATACTCTCCAGGGGCCAGCTTAAGTGCAGCCAACCGACTGCTTCACACCGCAGAGCTCCGCATGTGCAGGGCGCTGCTGTCTCTGCGTGTTATTCCAAAAGTTCTTTGGTGTGGGCCTTTTTTGAGACATGTGCAGCAGATCGCAGCGTTGCTATTTGCAACATATGTCTGAAACGTATCTCGCGTGGCCAAAACATCAGCCGCTTGGGCACCACATGCTTGACCAGACATATGTCGACCTGCCATGCAGTCCGTTGGCAAGCGTACATAAAAGACCCACACCAAAGAACAAATCGGATCTCTTCTTGCTCCTCATCAGCTGGGATCTCCAACCCCACTATACCTTCAGTCCTCTCAGAAACCTGCACTGAGAGGAATGAAGGTGTAGAATTAGGTGTGTCACTTCCAAGTACTTGCGGGCAATCTGCTATCTGTACACGAACGTCCGATTGTACCAGGCAAATTTCCCTGCCCCAGCTGCTGCACCGCCAAAAGAAATTCGCTCCCAGCCATCCACATGCCCAGCGGTTGAATGCTAGCTTGGCTAAATTTCTAGCACTTCAACTGCTGCCTTTTCAGTTGGTAGACTCTGCCCCCTTCTGTGAGTTTGTGGACTGTGCGGTACCTCAGTGGCTGGTTCCCAAACACCCTTTTTTTTCACGGAAGGCGATTCCGACTCTCCACCGGCATGTGGAAGGCAATGTCTTGGCCTCGCTGGACAGGGCGGTCAGCGGTAAGGTGCATATTACCGCTGACTCATGGTCCAGCAGGCATGGACAGGGATGTTATCTATCTTTCACGGCCCACTGGGTGACTGCTGGCAGCTGGGAAGGATGCAGGACAGGGTGCAGTAGTGTTGGAGGTTGTCCCGCCACCACGCCTCCAAAATGCTACTAGTGGTGATTCTGACACACCTCTCTCCTCCACCCCTCCTCTTCTTCTTCCTCCAGGGCCTCTTCCTGTGCTGATTTGTCCTCAGAACAGGCGGTGCTAAGTAGGCGTTCAAGGGGCTACGCAAGTACGCAGGCAAAAATATGCCATGCAGTGCTTGAGCTGGTGTGCTTGGGGGACAGGAGCCACACTGGGGCAGAGATTCTGTCAGTTCAGCAGGGGCAAGCTCAGAGGTGGTTGAGGCCACGCCAGCTTAAGCCAGGAATAGTGGTTTGCGACAATGGCACCAACCTCCTCTCCGCCCTCCGACAGGGACAGCTGACCCATGTGCCCTGTTTGGCTCACGTCCTTAACTTGGTGGTGCAGAGGTTCTTGGGCAGGTACCCTGGCTTACACGAGGTCCTGAGGCAGGCCAGGAAACTCTCTGTGCATTTCCACCGGTCAAATAATGCCATTGCTCGGCTGGCTGACCTCCAAAAGGAACACAACCTGCCCGAGAACTGCCTAATCTGTGACATGCCCACCAGGTGGAACTCAATGTTGGCCATGCTGCAGCGGCTGCACATGCGGCAGAGGGCCATCAATGAGTACCTGTGCGACTATTTCACCAGGGCAGGGTCAGGGGAGCTTGTTTTTTTTTTTGTCACGCCAGTGGGTCATGATCAGGGATGCATGCACTGTCCTGTCACCATTTGAGGAGGCCATGAGGATGGTGAGCAGTGACAGTGCATGCATCAGTGACACTGTCCCTCTTGTCTACCTGTTTGAGCACATGCTGCGTGGAATAATGGACAGGGCACTTGAGGCAGAACAGAGGGAGGAAGAGGAGGACTTCCTTACCTCTCAAGGCCCCCTTTATTCAGACAGTGTTCCTGCTGGCCCGCCGATCACACAGGAAGAGGACGAGGAGGAGGAGGATTGTGTCAGCATGGAGGTGGAGCCTAGCACTCAGCATCAGCAGCAGTCTTCAAGGGATCATTTACAGTCCCAAGAAACCCATGGACTTGTATGTGGCTGGGAGGAGGTGGCTGCGGATCATTTCATCCTTAGTGACCCAGAGGACTCCAGACCGAATGCCTCAGCAAACCTACGCTGCATGGTCTCCCTGATCCTGCAAGGCCTGTGCAAGGATCCTCGTATTCGTGGTATCAAGGAGAGGAATCATTACTGGCTGGCAACCCTCCTTGATCCACGTTACAAGGGTAAGGTTGCAGACCATATTCAGCCGTCGTAGAGGGAGCAGAGGATGAAACATCTTCGGGAGGCCTTGCAGAAAGCTTTGTGCAATGCGTTTCCAGAGCCTGGGAGGTTAAAAATTCCTGGTCCTGGACAACGTGTTGCTGAGGCTTCGGTCAGTCACAGAAGGAGCGGTGGAGAAGGTGGCCGTCTGACCGATGCGTTTAGACAATTTTTTAGTCCGCAGCCCCAAGGTATGATCGGTTCCAGCAACCATCGCCAGCGTCTGATTCACATGGTGCAGGAATACCTAGGGGCAAGATAAGACTTGGACACCTTTCCCACTGAAAATCCTCTGGGTTACTGGGTCTTGAGGATAGATCACTGGCCAGAGCTTGCACAGTATGCAATTGAGCTACTGGCCTGTCCTGCATCAAGCGTTCTTTCGGAACGTACATTCAGTGCTGCTGGAGGCTTTGTAACCAATCACAGGTTGCGCCTGTCCACCGACTCGGTCGATCGGCTGACCTTCATAAAATTTAATCAGTCTTGGATCACCAGCTACCAAGCACCTGATGCTGATGTAACCGAATATTTTTTTTTTTAATGTGAGATCCCTTCAAGACTGCCTATGTTGATGCTGAGTGACTATCCTGTTATTCTGAGTGACTACCTCTTCCTCCTCAATGTCCATGTTGATAGCTTGTGAGAACATTTTTGGTTCTGGGCACCGCCACCAGTGCCTAAGGCCCAATTTTTCTGCCCCTGTTTAACAGGGGCATGTAATTACAATTTTTGCTGCAATACTTTGCAGCAGGGCTCATTTCTGCGCACCGACTAGAGTATCTGTGAGGGGTTGCAGTGTTGTGGCACCAGCACCAGTGCCTAAGGCCTAATTTTTCTGCCCCTGTGTCAGGAAGGGCTTCACCCGCTGGTGGCGCTGTTGGTCCTATGGATTGCAGTACCAGTGTCCACCAGTGGGTGTCCTCTTGCAGCCAGCATCTTTGATAGAGAATCTCATCTGCTGGTGATAATGCCTGATCCATGGGCCGTAGTACCGGCGTCCACCAGTGGGTGTATTCCGGCAGTGTGGGGCAGGCAGCATTTCCTCCGCTCAGCTGTCACATAAGGACAATCACTACAGTCCTATAAATACCCAGCAAGCCCTCACATGCTCGCCTTGGTATCTCTCTCCTTGCGCCCTGACCTCGCTGCCTGTATTCTGACCTTGAGCCTGTACCTCACCTGACCTGATCTGATCCCCATCCTGAGCCTTACCTGGACCTGTCCCCCCTGATTACCTTTCATACCTGATTTGCTTGGATCCCTGCCCTGCAGCCTATCCATCCGCCTTCTCCCTGTCTTGTTTGTTCCCCGTCCTCATCTGCTGACTCCCCGTGTATGACCTTGGCCTGGCTACGTTTATGCTTCTGGAACACCCCTTTGTCCATCTACTGATCTGCTGTGTATGACCCTGGCCTGGCTTATGTTCAAGATTCTGGTACTGCCCTTAGCTGTATATAGTATTTGTTGTTTGTGGGTTGTTTGGTTGGTTTGCACTGTTTGTATTTACTTATATATCACCGATCTTAATAAACATCATTATAATTAACTTTACTTGCGTTTTTGGTTCTCTCTGTACAGTCCACACAGTCTGGTCAACTAAGTGTAATTACAATTTTTGCTGTAATACTTTGCAGCAGGGCTCATTCCTGCACTCCAACTATAGTTGCAGTGTTGTGGCACCAGTGCCTAAAGCCCAATCTTTCTGCCCCTGTTTAACAGGGGCGTGAAATTAAAATTTTTGCTGTAATACTTTGCAGCAGGGCTCATTCCTGCACTCTAACTTGAGTATCTGTGAGGGGTTGCAGTGTTGTGGCACCAGCACCAGTGCCTAAGGCCCAATTTTTCTGCCCCTGTTTAACATGGGCGTGTAATTACAATTTTTGCTGTAATACTTTGCAGCAGGGCTCATTCCTGCGCTCCAACTAGAGTATCTGTGAGGGGTTGCAGTGTTGTGGCACCAGCACCAATGCCTAAGGCCCAATGTTCTGCCCCTGTTCAACAGGGGCATGTAATTACAATTCTTGATCTAATATTTCACAGCAGGGTCCATTCCTGCGCCCACCAAGAGTAACTGTGAGGGCTTACAGTGTTGGACACCACCACCAAAGGCCCAATTTTTCTGCCCCTGTTCAACAGGTGCATGTAATTACAATTTCTTGATATAATATTTCAAAGCAGGGCCTGTTCCATTACCCACCAAGAGTAACTGTGAGGACTTACAGCGGGCGTCACTAAATGGCGGACCGCGGGCCGGATCCGGCCCCAGTGGCCATTCTGTCCGGACCGCAGCCTCGCCAAGTAGCGTCCTCTCCCTGTCGCCGGCTCACCCGGCTCGCCCGCCTGCCGCTGCCGATGCTGCTATATACACAGCATGGCAGGCGCGGCGGGTCCGTGCCTTCTCTAATATCTCTGCACTGCCCCTCCCCACACTGCCTGTCTAAAATCACACAAAACATGAGGCGCGGCCGCTCTGGACAAAGGGCGGGACTTTTAAGTTAAAAAGTGGGTGATTGGTTGCTAGGCAGCGGGGCGGTCCCAGCAATAAATCACTCACTTTTAACGTGAAAAGTCCCGCCCATGGTCCAGAGCGCCCACGCTTCATGTCCTGTGTGAAAAAGGTAGGGTTTTGTGGGGAGGGGAGAAGTGCTGTGCTGTGCTGTAAAGGACAGTGTTTTTTGATATCGAGAGAGGTCTGTGATGGGGGGTCAGTCTGTGATGAGGGGTCTGTGATGGGGGGTCAGTCTGTGATGAGGGGTCTGTGATGGGGGGTCAGTCTGTGATGAGGGGTCTGTGATGGGGGGTCAGTCTGTGATGAGGGGTCTGTGATGGGGGGGTCAGTCTGTGATGAGGGGACTGTGATGGGGGGGTCAGTCTGTAATAAGGGGTCTGTGATGGGGGGTCAGTCTGTGATGAGGGGTCTGTGATGGGGGGGTCAGTCTGTGATGAGGGGTCTGTGATGGGGGGGGTCAGTCTGTGATGAGGGGTCTGTGATGGGGGGTCAGTCTGTAATAAGGGGTCTGTGATGAGGGGTCTGTGATGGGGGGGTCAGTCTGTGATGAGGGGTCTGTGATGGGGGGTCAGTCTGTAATAAGGGGTCTGTGATGGGGGGCCAGTCTGTAATGGGGGGTCAGTCTGTGATGAGGGGTCTGTGATGGGGGGTCAGTCTGTGATGAGAGGTCTGTGATGGGGGGTCAGTCTGTGATGAGAGGTCTGTGATGGGGGGTCAGTCTGTGATTTGGGCGGTCAGTCTGTGATGGGGGGTTTGTGATGAGGCAGGGGAGATGTGACGTAAGTGGGGGCTGAGGACACTGATGTAAAGGGGGGGCTGTGATGTGAAGTGGGGGACTGAAGACACTAATGTAAAAGGAGGTCTAATTTCTGCACTAGCAAAACACGTCTCTGCAAGGGCAATAGAAAACAATTGTTTTCTATGTGTCCTGTTCACACAGAAACAGCGCCCCTGCGTACTGAGCAGTGTGGTGCAAAATGCATACTGTTTCTATGCACCGCAACTGAGCTGTGGTGCATAAAAATGAATTAAATGTATTTTGACATTTCAATAAAGTTGAAAGGAAAAAAAGCACAAATTGTGATGTGTGTGGATCGTAAAGGTGTGTGCATGTGTGTGGTGGTGGGAGGCGCTGTGAAGTGGAGGACATCATGTGGAGTCATAGCACCAATATGGCATTCGGACCTCCGCTGGAACAAAATTTTTCCGACCGGACCCCCGTGAATTTTAATTCAGTACCCCTGACTTACAGTGTTGTGGCACAAGCACCACCACCACCACCAAAGGCCCATTTTTTCTGCCACTATTCAACAATGGCATGTAATTACAATTCTTGATATAATAGTTCACAGCGGGGTGTTCCAGCGCCCACCAAGAGTAACTGTGAGGGCTTACAGTGTTGTGGCAACACCAACATCTAAGGCCCAAATTTCTGCAGAGTACATAGGGCAGGCCCCTACTTTCAAACATCTGACTTTCAAACGACTCCTACTTACAAACGGAGGGAGACAACAGGAAGTCAGAGGAAATCTACCCCTAGGAAGGGAAATTCTCTCTTGTAAGAGTTAATATGGGAAAAAGGTGTCTCCTCTCCACTGATGCTTTATCACCAATCCTTGTTTCCCTAAAAACCCGAAATTTTCTAAATCCAATTGTCATTGGGACAGAAAGTGAGGTAAAATCTTCTGAACAGGTGCACAGACAGCAAAACAAATGCTACAGGGGTTATAACCCTTCCCTATGTTTTCCAAAAAGCTTAAAAATAGATTTTTTGGCTGGAACTACACATTAAAAATGTACCAGTTCAAAATTACCAACAGATTCTACTTAAGAACAAACCTACAGACCTTGTCTTGTTTGCAACGCCTCTATACTGCTTTTCAGAGTATAAAGGGCCTGGGGGCCCCACGCCTTTCCTTTTTTTCATTTGGGGGCGGGGTTCCCCTTAATATCCATACAAGACCCAAAGGGCCTGGTAATGGGCTGGGGGGGGTACCCATGCTGTTTTTCTCAATGATTTTCATACATATTGCTGGGACCAGACATTACATTAAAGCCGCAAGAAGTTTTAAATAACTTTTATTCCTTTAGAAATGTCATTTTGTGCAGGGACAGTTATAAACATGGGAAACACGCGCCACTTTACAGGCATACTATATACAACCCCCAGGCACGATATTTAAAGGAATATTTCACTTTTATTTTTTCACTTTAACCCCTTCCATACCGGGTCATTGTAAAATGACGCCGGCAGGAACCCTCTCTCCCTCCGGGGGGACGTCATATGACGTCCTGGGTTTGAGGGGGATATCTGAATGATGCCTGCAGCTAGAGGCATCATACAGATATCCTTGTTTTCAGCCGGCGATCCTGTGCACCATAAGAATGATCATAGTGGCGGTTCCGCCGCTTGATCGTTCTTATAGGCGGCGGGAGGGGACATCCCCCCTCCTACCGCCATCCGGTGCTTCTCCGGGCTCTCCCGTGCCATCGGGGACCCGGAGAGAATCGTCCGGCGCCAGTGGTGGGTCACATGACGAGCATAGAGATGACTGGTGACCAGATGGTCACCAGTCATCTCTATGACCGTCGGAGGCCCGGGCGCGATGTGATGATGTCACGCCTGGGTCCTCAAATGTAAACAAAGCCACCATTGCAGCTGTAAGTATGAGATCAGTGAAATTTTTTTCACAATCTCATGCTTTCCAGCCTGGAGGAGAGATGTGGGGTCTTATTGACCCCGCATCTCTCCAGAAAGAGGACCTGTCACACACATTCCCATTACAAGGGATGTTTACATTCCTTGTAATAGGAATAAAAGTGATAAAAAAAGTGTAAAAAAAAGTAAAAAAAATAAGTAAAAAAAAAAAATAACGCCCGTCCCCAATAGCTCGCGCTTAGAAGCGAACGCACACGTAAGTCCCGCCCGCATATGTAAACGCCGTTCAAACCACATATGTGAGGTATATCGCCACATGCATTGGAGCGCGTGCAACAATTCTAGCACTAGACCTCCTCTGTAACTCTAACCTGGTAACCTGTAAAAAATTTCAAAGGGTCTCCTATGGAGATTTTTAAGTACCAAAGTTTGGCACCATTCCATGAGTGTGCGCAATTTTAAAGCGTGACATGTTAGGTATCTTTTTACTCAGCGTAACATAAGCTTTCATATTTTACAAAAAAATTGGGCTAACTTTACTGTTTCGTTATTTTTTAATTCATGAAACCATTTTTTCCCCAAAAAAAGGCGTTTGAAAAATTATTGCGGAAATACCGTGCAAGATAAAAAGTTGCAACGACCGTCATTTTATTCCCTAAGGTGTCTGATAAAAAAAACATATATAATGTTTGGGGGTTCTGAGTAATTTTCTAGCAAAAGAATAATGATTTGTACATGTAGGAGAGAAGTGCCAGAATAGGCCCGGTATGGAAGTGGTATAAAAAGCCCTGTATGGAAAGGGTTAAGCATCATTAAAATCACTGCTCCTGAAAAAACGTCAGTTTTTAGAACTTTTTTTTGCATTGATACATGTACCCTGGGGCAGGACCCGGGTCCCCAAACCCTTTTTAGGACAATAACTTGCATATTAGCCTTTAAAATTTGCACTTTTGATTTCTCATGTTCGAGTCTCATAGACTTTAACGGGGTTCGAAAGTTCACGCAAACTATCGGTCTGTTCGCATTTTCTGGATGCAAACCGAACCGGGGGGTGTTCGGCTCATCCCTAATACTGCAGATATATGTGCATATATTTCATGAATTGGGTTTACATCCACCTTAATTGTTAGGATTTAAATGCACATGAACTTCATGGCATTATGTTGAACTGTTAAGGATTTAAAATGGCCCCTTTATCAATTCACTAGTGTGGGTACTTATAATACATAACATAGTGCATAAACCCCTGAGATGCCAAAGCTGAAGTAAGCATGAACTCTCTTGATTAAACCTTCCAGTGTTGTAAGGCATTCATGCTAATTGGGGAATACCAGCCCATATGTCTCATATTATAGTTTAGACTAGGGCCCATAACTGCAAGTGCAAGTGAATTGCTCATAACGGCATTTCAGAATTTCATATGACATGCATAATATTCACACTTAAATGTTTTTTCTAGCCTTATTTTAAAAAAACTGTCTAAATCAGCAATATGATATTTGCTGAACCTCTTTTTTTGCATTACTTCAATTTAGAAACATATTCACAACTACAGTTAAAATGCTTAACAATCTTGACAAAACATTTCCTTAATATACAACAATTCATTCTAATCCATGTTTTAGGCTTCAGTGTCAAGTGCATCCATCCAACAGGCCATCTCCAATGCATGGTAGTATTAAGCCAGCAGCTCAGTGTTTTCCGATAATAAACAATTTTATTGGCACAGAGAGCTTACGCATTTCAGCAATTAAACCATAGCATAGTTAGTCATAGCAATTTGTCAGGTAACATAAACATTCATTGAATAACTTCTATGAACCAAAGGGAGAGGGAGTCACTCATTTATATATCCACCAATATACCTACAGACCAGGATACCTCTTGGTCTTAATCATCATTGTGATGTAAACCTTTATTTTAAGGTATGAATTTTATTTATTTTTGTATAGCATAACGATGTAGAGTGAGAGTGGTCCTCCTTTTTATTAACATTTTTTTTTTGCTTTGCATTTTGTTTCATGACGTTTTTTAAGTAATTGTTGATTGTGACTCTTCTTCCCTTTGGGTCATAGGAGTTATTTAACGAGTGCAATGACTAGGGGGTTAATTGATAAAATATGTAAGCTCTCTGTTTAGGCTGGATTTCAACAACATGTGACAATAAAATGATTTATTATTGGAAGACACTGAGCTGCCAGCTTATTACTACCAGGGACTATTTGTGGAAAGGCTAAAGCAGGCCATACATGGTCGAATTCCGAACAAATTTTCTTTTCAAAATCAGAAATTTTTGTTTTTTTGTTATCCGATGGTGCCACCATTGATTTTCGAAATTCGTCCGACCAAGCCTTCAATTTCACCACATGTTGCTACAGAAAATAATTTTAGAGGCTGGGAATCTTCTTTTCTTCCCGGGAATTTTATTTTCTTGCACATGCACATTCCTTTTTCTATTATATTTCTCGCACGATTCGCCCATCATTGATTAGAAAATCGTTTGTTTTTCAAAAAATTTACATGTCCGATTACTCAAATTTGCTTACCACACGATAATCAGCTGTTGCTGATGCCCACTAATGGTGCGAAATTCGAACGAAAATTCTTTCGAAATTCGACCCGTGTATGGCCGACATAACAGAGGCCATAATCTGAGCACAGGTGTCCCTCATCAACTAAATGAAGAGAAGAGGTTGAGCCCAGCTCCTTGCTTTGTTTGAAAGCTTCAATGCATTATTTGTCTTTGTATAATAAAAATGCATATTTATTGATGTTTGGTTGTTTTTGGGCACCCTGCTGTACTCTAGAACTTTGCTGTAACACGCAGCCTAATACCTAGTTTAGGAACCATAGCTTGTTCAGGTTTCTTTTGCCTTTAGCAGTCCCCATTGCCTTAAGGCAATAGGCCTACTAGTACTTGGCTGCCCCCAGGTGTTAGAACATAATGTTATAGTTCCTGGCCAGATGGCACCAGGATTGAGTAAATGAGACAAGGCTGGTCAGGCAGTAGACAGCAGCTGGTAGCAGAATTCTGGCACAATACAAGTTTAAGGCAGGTAGCGAGCAAGTGTAATCCGAAAACTGTTTTGAGGTGTGGGCAGGGTGCAAACAAGCAATATCCAATAGGCAGTTTCGAGATCAAGAAAGGTAGAAAGGTAGTCCAGTAAACAATCCAAAATCAAAGAGTAAAATGTAAAAGATAGAGACCAGAATGGGAAAATCCAATGACAGGTAACACAGCAGTGTACAACAAGAAGGGAGCCAGGAACCTTATGCCATCACAAACTCTGGGCTTGTGACGTTCAAACAGAGCACCTGATCAGCCCAGCAAATAAGAAGGAAGAAGTTAGGATGGCCTGTGCCACACATTGCTTAGCAGCAAGGATGCTGCCAGAGGTAGCATACTGCTGGTGGCCTATCAGGGTGGGGGGGATGTGTCCATTTGGGAGTGGAGAATAACCACTGGCCATACAAGAGTTACATACAAGAGTTACATGCAAGCTGCAGGAGAGCTCATATCACCCCCTCTGAGATGGGGTCACTGGATCCTTTTGAACTGGCTTCTTAGAGTGAAAATTACAGAAATTACGTAAAGTTTGTGGCAAGATACAGGATAGAATTTCTGCCTTTCCTGGAGTCCGGGACACAGGTCACTTAAAGTAGAAATCCAGTCAAATCCTAACTGTACTTAAACCTGCTCCCTCCTTAAAAAGTAAAGATCTCTGTACTTACCTTTGCTGAGGGTGCTCCAGTCTGGTCACGTGATCTCCCCAGTCGTCAGGCTCAGTGAAGAGGAGAGATTGCCAAAAAACAGGTTCAGAGCCTGGTTGATAACATCGCCTATAGGCTTACTATGGGGCATTCATTGTTGGCTGTCCTTCCCTTATAATGAAGCCAGTGCTGGGAGCCAATCATGTGACTGGATTGGAGCACCCTAAGCATAGGTAAGTATAGAGATCTTTCCTTTACAGGGTAATTAGAATAGGCATAGAATGGGGGTAGGAGAAGGTTTAATAGTCAGGATTTGACTGACTTCCATTTTAAAATTCCTCTTGATCGTTGATGATTAGGGGTAACTAAGGAGAAAATTATGTTACAAACAAATGTAATGAAATAGACAGTTTCTAGGTCAGGGCAGATAGTGAGCATGCTTAGTTGAGTAAACAACCCCAAGTTCAGACCGCAATCCAAAAAATAATCTGGTTAAAAGGCAGGGGTCCGTAATTAAAAATCTTATGACAGGTAGCAAAACAGCACACAAGAAGAGATCCAGTAATCTGACACTATCACAGTCGCAGAGCTCTGGGCTTGTCAAGTTCAAATAGAGTGTCCAATCAACCTAGCCAATCAGAAGGGAGGGCCAAGGCATTCCAGGCCGCCCATTGCTTGGCAGACAGAGCGCTGCCATGGAGGGGGGGGTCAAGGCAGGGGCTACAGGAGTGACATTCAAGCTCAGAATAATGACCGCAGGAGAGCGAGCTGCGCTCATTCTCTTAACACATTATTTTTAACACTTCTGCTTTTCTTTCAGCCCCTCTGTTTCTTTGACTTTATTTCTAGAATAATTTTATAGCTCATTTTGTCTCAATTTCAGCCTAAAAAAAATGTCTTTAAAGTTTGGAACTGTATTGGGTTTATTTACTTTTTGCGTATAAGTTTGAGAGATTGGCTCACTTCCTGTGCGGACACTGGAGTGGGAAGTGTAATTAAGCCTCTTCAACTGGAACACAAAAAAAAAGCCAGCAGAGATTTAATTCTTTCCCACTGTGTCCAAAACTTAAAAAAAAAAATGGATTCTCTACTGTTAAAGGAGAAGTATGGTGAGAGCTCTTTCTTTTGTGAGTTCTGCATTTCTGTGACCCACTGTCGCCCAATGTCACAATGCTGGTCCAGGCTCTGCAGAGATCCCAACAATAATGTTGGGATCTGTCCAGATGCTAGACAGGCAGCTAATTTATTTGAGGAGAAGAAGTTATCTGGACTGCCGCACTCTGGTTAAACGCTTTATTAATGAAGAAAATTAAAATGCCAAAAAAATCCAAAACAAAATAAATAAACAAAATCCATCCAAAGGCAATCAAAGTGTCAGGGTCACCTGTGGCCAGGTGACAGATGCACACCGTAGGGGGACAGGAGTGCACCGCGAGGTAGTGAACCCTATGGCTGGCTTCTGTGGGTAGGAAACTGGGTGGTTGTGGAAAGCGGGACCAGAGGAGCACAACCGGGATCCCAACGGAAGCGAGAGCCAAGATTCCCCAGGGCGCGGAGTCTAAGACCCAGCTGGTCTTCTCCAGGGCCTCTAGTGGTGAGGATGTTACGCTGCAGGCTGGGACCAGGTCGCGGCCCCTGGAGTTTCCTAGCTCACGCCCCGTAGGATAAGGGGAAGCAGCGGCACACGATAGAGAGAACCGAATAACAAGCCGAAGGTCAGGGGCCACAAGCAGACAAGGATAACGAAGAACGAGCCGAAGGTCAAGGGTCACGAGCAGACAGGGATGGTCGGGGACAAGCCAATAACGTAACAGAGAGACAGACGTAGCACACGGCAGGCAGGAACCCAAACACACAATGCCTAACAAACACGTTGATCAGCAAAGCAGGCTTGCAGTGCACAGGTTAATATAGTGTTCAGTGATAGGGCCTGGGGTGGAGTCAGGCTGGGAGGAGATTATAAAGGAAGCCAGGTGAAGGAGGTCTGGTCTCTAGATGAACACATGAGGAGGAAGGTAAGATGGCAGACAAACACTACTGCATATCCATGACAGTACCCTCCCTCTTATGGGCCCTCCCCCGCCTGGACCCAGGCTTAAAGGGAAATCTCTGATGAAACCTTCTCAACAGATGAGGTGCAGCGACATCAGATGCAGCGATCCAAGACGCCTCCTCAGGACCAAAACCTCTCCAATGCACAAGGTACTGAAGAATGCCTCTGCAGAGCCGAGAATCCAGAACTTGTCTAACCTCGTACTTAAAATTATCCTCAGAGACCGAAAACGAGGTAGGGAGATGACAAGAAGATCTATTGAGGACCAAAGGCTCTCTAGGAATAAGCAAGGGCATGAGAGGATCAACAGGAATCTGAGGAGGGTCCCCTATACCCTTAAAGGGGAACTGGTCATCTTGCACAGGACCATCAGACTGGGCAGATGTCAGTGGAACCCTGAAGTCAGGTTGGTTAGAAGGTGACATGTCGCCGGAGTCAAGCTGAATAGCTGAAGGACAAGCAGAATGTCCCGAACAAGAAAAAGTGAGAGGCTCACTGGGCATGGGCTGGACTGGCATAACTAGTACAGAGGCAGAGTGAATAGCTGAGTCAGGTGTAGCGACTACCTGAATCGCATCGCAAGACGTAGCGACTGCAGGACTTGTAGACAAGCTAGCCTGGCTGTGCGTCCAAGGGTGGTTAGGGACAGAGAAATGTAAATGGTTATGCAACCTGGAATGAATGACCGGCTCAGATTCACAGGGGGCAACCTTGGGTAGGCAGGACAAGGAACAGGAGGGACCCCAAGCCAGGATCTGTCCAGTAGTCCAGTCCACATGAGGAGAATGGAGCTGTAACCATGGGAGACCCAAAATTATAGGCGTTGAGGCCTTGGGTAAGATAAGGAAGGATATCCACTCCTGGTGGAGTGTCCCTACCGACATCTTAACAGGGAGGGTCTGGAAGCGGATAGGTCCCCCTGGGAGAACAGTACCATCAATCGCCAAGACCACCAAAGGCGTGGTGAGGGGCAAAAGAGTAAGTCTCATGGACGATGCGATTTCCCAGTCCATGAAATTACCAGCGGCTCCGGAATCCAGATATGCTGAGACCGAATGAGAAGAAGCACCAACATGAAGGAACACAGAAAGCAGAAGACGAGAAGGGGAAGGTGATATTTCTGGGTCCAATACTCCACTTTCCAGATGAAGTGGACCCGAACGTTTTTCTGGACAAAGAGAGCAAGTGTCACGAAAATGACCTTTGCCCCCACAGTAAAGACACAGACCAAGAGTTCTGCGCCTAGCACGTTCCTCGGGGGATAGCCTGGTCCGACCCAGCTGCATGGGTTCCTCAGCTGGTAGGAGATGCTCTACGGGTCGAAGAGAGGGGAGCTCAGGCTGACTAAGAACCAAGGAGTGCTGGCGTTGCTTTTCTAAGGTCCTCTCCTGAAAGCGAATATCGATCTGGTTACACAAGGAGATAACGCCGGCCAGATCAGTGGGGATGGTTCTTCCTGCTAATTCATCCTTCACTCTATCAGACAGGCCATGCAAAAAGGTTGCGACTAAGGCCTCATTGTTCCAGCTCAACTCAGCCGACAGTATGCGGAAATGAAGCGCATACTGTCCCACAGAAGCAGACTCTTGGCGGAGACGTAAAAGGGCGCTGGCCGCTGAAGAGACACGAGCCGGTTCTTCGAAGATATTCCGAAAAAGTTTCAAGAAGCCAGACAGGCTAGAAACCACTGGATCATTCAGTTCCCACAGAGGGGCTGCCCAGGCTAAAGCTTCACCAGAGAGGAGGGAAATGATATAGGCTACCTTAGCCCGATCAGACAGGAAGTTTTGGGGCTGGAGCTCAAAATGAATCGTGCATTGGCTAAGGAACCCCCTGCAAGCCTTGGAGTCCCCAGAGAAACGGGACGGAGCTGGCAGTTGTAGCGAGTGTGTGGCTGCGACTGGTGCAATAGGTGCAGCCGCTGATTGTATTTGAGGTTGCGGATTCAGGGTTCCCAAGGAGGCCTGAAGCTGCTCGAAGCGAGAAGCCAGATCCTGGGGGAATCGCATCACCTGAGTCTGATTCGATTCCTGGGTTTCAAGTCTGCAAACTATGCCCTGCAATGGATCATCCGCGGGTAGCGGGATGTCAGCCGGGTTCATGGCTGATCAAACTGTCAGGGTCACCTGTGGCCAGGTGACAGATGCACACCGTAGGGGGACAGGAGTGCACCGCGAGGTAGTGAACCCTATGGCTGGCTTCTGTGGGTAGGAAACTGGGTGGTTGTGGAAAGCGGGACCAGAGGAGCACAACCGGGATCCCAACGGAAGCGAGAGCCAAGATTCCCCAGGGCGCGGAGTCTAAGACCCAGCTGGTCTTCTCCAGGGCCTCTAGTGGTGAGGATGTTACGCTGCAGGCTGGGACCAGGTCGCGGCCCCTGGAGTTTCCTAGCTCACGCCCCGTAGGATAAGGGGAAGCAGCGGCACACGATAGAGAGAACCGAATAACAAGCCGAAGGTCAGGGGCCACAAGCAGACAAGGATAACGAAGAACGAGCCGAAGGTCAAGGGTCACGAGCAGACAGGGATGGTCGGGGACAAGCCAATAACGTAACAGAGAGACAGACGTAGCACACGGCAGGCAGGAACCCAAACACACAATGCCTAACAAACACGTTGATCAGCAAAGCAGGCTTGCAGTGCACAGGTTAATATAGTGTTCAGTGATAGGGCCTGGGGTGGAGTCAGGCTGGGAGGAGATTATAAAGGAAGCCAGGTGAAGGAGGTCTGGTCTCTAGATGAACACATGAGGAGGAAGGTAAGATGGCAGACAAACACTACTGCATATCCATGACACAAAGGTGAAGGGACATGCAGGGTGACGGCTAACGCGTTTCACATCAGGGTATGATGCTTACTCTTTAGCTATGAGTAAGCATCATACCCTGATGTGAAACGCGTTAGCCGTCACCCTGCATGTCCCTTCACCTTTGATTGCCTTTGGATGGATTTTGTTTATTTATTTCGTTTTGGATTTTTTGGCATTTTAATTTTCTTCATTAATAAAGCGTTTAACCAGAGTGCGGCAGTCCAGATAACTTCTTCTCCTCAAGCATTAGAGCATAGCCAGCACCTGGAAGTGGAGCAGGGCGGGAGCTAATTGAAGGAACCTGAAACCTTCGAGCGGTACACCTTTCTTTCATTACTATTGGCAGCTAATTTAGCTGCTAATTAGCTGCTCCCGCCCCTCAACTGCCCAGAGCTCCACGGAGCACAAGAGTGGCAGATCACAGAGCAGTGACTGATAGTGCTCTGTACTCAGAGCGGACCCGAGAACTGAACGATCAGTGGTCTTTGATCACTAGGTTCTCAGTGTAGAGATGGCAGAGGACAGCTGCGGCATCAAATAGATGCTGCTTCCACAAAGGTGAGTATGTAAGTTTATTTTTTTCTTATCCCGCACTTCTCTTTTAAGATTCCCCTAAGTTTTTTTTAACTCCCTGCCTTCTCCATGGGTCTAAGACTATTTCTGGAGATGTTTTGATGCTGATACAACCATGCTAAAATCTATTTTTATGAATAATCTATTTTACATTCCTATTTAATTATCCACAACTCTAACTGCTCCATGGGTCAGAGTCAATACTTTGCAGTATACCGCACTTTGCTGCACAGCAAGGATTTCTAGTTTTATTGCCTATTTGTATTGCCAGGTTGTTGACATCTGAGTATGTGGAAAAAAATTTCTCGGTCTGTTTCATGTAAATCTTCAAAGCTTATAACATATTCTGAAGAAAAAAAAAACAACAAGTAAATAGAAACATTATTCCAGTGGAAAATATTAATGGTGTCTTGTTTCCATCTGGACATCTTTTCAGTTGAGTGCTCAGATCAAAAAAAAGGGACATAACTAGGAACTAAATACATTTGTTTTCTTTAACCTAGAAGTCCACCCTAACACTAAAATCCCTACATCTACAGACATCCACGACCTAACACTACCTATCTAGCCCTGTAAAGAAGAAATCCATATACATACCTTTTCTGCAGCCGATCTGACCCGATCCCACGCTGAGCTGTCAGCCACGGTTTCGATGTGGAGGTGGGT
Organism: Rana muscosa; assembly: GCA_029206835.1. Lineage (NCBI taxonomy): Eukaryota > Metazoa > Chordata > Amphibia > Anura > Ranidae > Rana > Rana muscosa. The sequence continues at coordinate 526,093,687 of CM055118.1, read as the reverse complement.
GCAGAGGACACATCTGACAACGTAAGCCTCATAGTAAGTCTATGGGGGATATCACTCCACATTCATTTCACAGCCGTTGTCGGCTGTGTCCTCTGCAGAGCTTCCGCCGCTGGAGACCGGATCAGATTTGCTTCAAAAAAGGTATGTATACTGATTTCTTCTTTACAGGGCTAGATAGGTTAGTGCTAGGTCGTGGAAGTCTGTAGATGCAGGGATTTTAGTGTTAGGCTGGACTTACACTTTAATGCAACCCTATAAAATCCCCAAACTGTAAATCACATACTATGAATCTGGGCAGAGTTTTACCACAGTGAAAAGGAGCAAAGCAATGAATTAGAATTGTTAGTGTAGCAAATTTCAGTCTTAACGTCTGTAATATCAGTGTATCACTGTCATTTAGCTATGATTAAATGCTGAATTGAAAAGGAGGATTTTTATTTTAATTACCTTACACACAGTTAGCAGTTAACAAATCCTAAAATCTCTAAAAAACTAATTTGGCCAAAGACCACATTTGTGAATTCCCAGGGAACACAAAAAATAAAAAAGAGCAGCATGGAGCAAAGTGTGTCATTGCCAGCTACCTAATTTTCTCTGTAAATCCCCCTGAGAATACTGCTACACCTTGAACCAAGGAATTTGCTCTGGCCTTGGTTACACTAATAGAAGTCAAAACTTCAATCAGGAACTTATTAGTTACATTGCACACTCCATATGACACGCTATTGTTGGTGGCAAGTGAGTACAATTGGTTGTTGGGAATGGGCATACACTTTTTTTTCTCTTTTGTGCCTGTTCAATACAAGGTTAGTGTTAGGTCATGTTCTTGGGTTATCCTCAAATTAATGCTATCAGTAGGTTCATGTGTAAATGGAATTCTTTCCATCTAGGCAATTTTTATTTTTTTCATTTGATGTCCCCTCAGAAGCACAACAATTCAACAGTAAGCATGCTTGACAATTCTGCTGTCGGTAAACATCATCTCCCATGGTGCTCAGCCAACCATAGAAATAAAAAATGGATGAAGAACTGCAAGCACCCTATTAGAATGTAGTCCATCAACAAGGGGTGGCATGCTATTCTTAAAGAGAGACTTTAGCATTTTTTTAATGGGTTCATATTTTGTGTTATTTTTCTTAAATACATCTTAGCCCACATTCACACTGGGGCTGCGGGAGTGAAGCCTGCGAGTTCAGCTGAACTCGCATGATTTCACTCCTGCTGGCAGTCCCGATTTCAGCCACGATTTCAAAGACATCTGAAACAGATGTCAATGTAAATCACGGCTGAAATCGCAAAAAGTAGTACAGAAACTACTTTTTGTAATCGGTGCAGCTCCGCAGATGCGGCGTTGCACCGATTAGGACAGTGCCATTGCCCGCAATTTGCGGCAAATTTCGCCGATTTGACATGCGATTTGAAATGTCAAATCGCATGTCAAATCGCACCAATGTGAACCAGGGCTTAAAGTAATTTTCATTTGACGTTTTACAAGAATGCATGACAACTTTCCTATACTGTATACAGATTTTTTATTTCACTTTCTAGTAGTGACCTCTGTTTCAGGTGCCATTTGTGCCATTCTGATCAACAGCTCCTGAGATAAAGTTTCAAACAAATAGAAAGTTCATGAATTAAAAAATAACAAAACAGTTTTTTTTGTAAAATATGAAAGATGATGTTACGCCGAGTAAATAGATACCTAACATGTCACGCTTTAAAATTGCGCACACTCATGGAATGGCGCCAAACTTCGGTACTTAAAAATCTCCATAGGCGACGCTTTAATTTTTTTTACAGGTTACCAGGTTAGAGTTACAGAGGAGGTCTAGTGCTAGAATTGTTGCACGCGCTCTAACGCACGCGGCGATACCTCACATATGTAGTTTGAAAGGCGTTTACATATGTGGGCGGGACTTACGTGTGCGTCGCTTCTGATCGCGAGCTACCGGGACCGGGGCGTTTTAATTTAATTTATTTTATTTTTTTGACTTTTTTTTTTTTACACCTTTTTTACTTTTTTTCTTATCACTTTTATTCCTATTACAAGGAATGTAAACATCCCTTGTAATAGGAATGGTGTGTGACAGGTCCTCTTTATGGAGAGATGCGGGGTCAATAAGACCCCACATCTCTCCTCCAGGCTGTAAAGCATGAGATCGTGAAAAAAAAATCACCGATCTCATGTTTACTAGCCGCAATGGCGGCTTTGTTTACATCTGAGAACCCGGGCGTGACGTCATCACAACGCTCCCGGGCCTCCGACGGTCATAGAGATGACTGGTCACCAGTCATCTCTATGGTTCACCTCCGGCACTGACGATTCATTCTCCGGGCCCCCAATGGCACGGGAGAGCCCGGAGAAGCACCGGATGGCGGCGGGAGGGGGGATGTCCCCTTCCGCCGCCTATAAGAACGATCAAGCGGCCGCTATGATCATTCTTATGGCGCACAGAATCGCCGGCAGAACAAAAGGATATCTGAATGATGCTTCTAGCTGCAGGCATCATTCAGATATCCCCCCACAAAGCCCAAGACGTCATATGACGTCCACCCAGGATGGGAGATCCCATCTGTGGAAATCATTGGACTATGGCTGGGTAGGGAAGTGGTTAATAATTAAATATATCATAAAATATTAAAACATATTAATAATACTATTTAAAGATGACCTTGACATGTAAATCTGAACAATTTTGAAAAGTTTATGAATTCCATTTAAACTGATATAAATATATGTAGCGCCCTACCCTGATGGCAGGGACGCTCTTCTAAATTTAAGGGTGTCTGAGCCAATAGTTGGGCTCAGACTGTCGATTTGTACAAATTTGCCTCTGTTCTGGTTTGCCTGATAGCAGTTTCCCTTATTGCCTGTAGGTGGCGTTACCACCTCAGGCACCTGTTGGAACACAGGCAAACCATGTTGCATTGAGTGACCCTTCTCGGCAGCGGTGCAGTGGGGAGTGGTCGACCTGCTGGGAGGGGATACTTAAGGGGCAGACGCCATCGTTCGGGGTACTTTCGCCTCACGGCCCTCCTGGTGCGAGGTATGTGTGTGTGATTCTGGTCTCGGGGCCAGGTTGGCCTGGCTATTCTGGCAGGGGCCTACATCCCAAGAGGGGATCCCAAGCTGTTCGTCCAAAAAGGGAGGAGGCTGCCTTGATTAAGGAAACCGGGGGAGGACCTGCCCTTGAGGAGACTGGCAAAGCACTGATGTCTCGGGTGAGGCCTGGTGACCTTGTTGAGGAGAGATCCAATCTACTAAAAGCCCTGAAGTTCGCGGGATCGGCTTAAAGGCTCTCTTACTGCACGGCTGGAAGTTTGGGACTTTTTTATCCTGTGGCAGAGGATTCCTGGACTATCCATTTAACTATCTCTAAAGTAGGTCTGTGGCAGAGACTGACTCCATCTTGAGCAGTCTGTGGCAGAGGCTGTCTTGTTACTGGTTCGTGCATCATCCAGGCTGTTAGGCCATGTGAGAGGGGACTATCTGGGTGAGCAATACCCACTCTACTGAGAGAGTGGTGAAGGACTGATAAGAACTTTGAGCTGATTTGTGCATTCTGTACCGCATGCTTGAACCTTCCCCTACTCTTCTCCTACCTTCTACTTTCTCTCAAGTTTACTGCAGAAGAAAAGAATAAAGCCTGACTGTTGAAGGTTTTACTTCTGTGTGGACATTGCATTTAATATGGATTTTCCTACCCTGACAACGAAACTAAAGAGGTAACGTGCAAACCCAAAAACAAACCAGCAGCTCCTAGGGGGTAGTGCTACACGTGGGGGCTCGTCCGGGATGTTTGCCGTTGCCTCTGACAACCGGATTACTGTTTTATGCTTTTTTGGAAAGTCCGCCATTGAGAAAGTGTTGGACTGTGCTTTGAACGAGAGAAGAGGGGTCAAGGGGTACAGATCGCTTTGCTAGCTGCGTAGTTCATGTGCGGAGCCAGAAAGAAGAAAGCCTGTGAACTACGTGCCAAAAGAACTAAACTGGGAGGAGTTCCCGCCACCTGTGTGGACCACGCGAGTGTGTTTGGCGCAGGGACCAGAGGTTGCCTGACCGAGTGGACAGTTCAACGAGCAACATGTCCTCTTTCCCCTGGGCACCAGTCATATCGGGACTGAGGATGCCCTCCATGCCAATTGCCGTGGGTGCCACGCAACCCCGCTTACAGATACAGGGATCCAACTGAAGCCCTGGGGACGCTTCACTCTCTATACCAGTCAAGATATGGAGGCCCTGGGCATGCTTTGCCCTGGATGGCTATACAATTGCGCCCGTTCGGCCGCTGTGCATCCTGCGGGGAGTACCTGTTTGAAGTGGACAAGACCACTGTGCCACCCCACGCTTATCGGGTAAACTGGATAACAGGCACCATTACTCCGAAGGAGGTTGCCTTCGCCCCCGCGGTACAGCCTGACCACATTGCATCTGCTGCAGCAAGTGAGTCCGGAGTAGACGTCACTACCACTACGGAGCCACCACCTGTGCTTTCATCCCGCCTATGAAACGGAAGGTGGGCTATGTTAAGGCCTCCCTCGGCCAAGGCCTACCTCAGCGCCTGTCGGAACCGGACCTCATGAGTGGTGAAGTCTCCGGGAAGTCCCCATCAGGAACCTGTAAGGAGGCTGGGGATAAATTGACTGTAGCTGCCCACACTTACCTACCTGCCGAGGAGTGGGACTCCTCGGAGTTGGACTCCTCATCAGATATCGGAGATGACGATCTGTTTGAGACTTTGTCTCAGGACAGGAGATGGGACAATAGGAAATGTGTCACCCCGACATGCAGCCTCCAAGAGGGGTCACCTATGGACTCTGGGGACACAACACCCCAGCTGGAAACCCCGGATGTAGAGGGGGTTTTACTAAGTGAGGGAACCCTGTTTCAATCTGCTCTGCCTTTGGTTCAGAAATCCCTGAATGCTTGTGTACTGCCCGGGCAAGGGAATTCCCGGTCTTTGCCTAATCTCGCCCATTTGCAGCGAGTGTTGATGAAGAAAGTAGCTACCGAGTATGGCTTGGAATTCCCATATGTACCTAAGGAACTTGTGATGGAAATTGAGGCTCGCCGTAAGCAATGGTACGATAAAGCCACCTGGGACTATCTGAAAGTACCCAAGCCGTTCAGGAACTTGGATCACTCGTTCATTATGGCTGATCGAGAGGAGATTCAGAAATGTATAAAAGATGCAGCCCTACCGGTTTTCTCAACAGAAATAACGGAGGACCTTGAAAGAGAAATTTCAACAGAGGAAATACAACATGCTATATCTGAGTTGGCCTTGGGCAAAAGCCCCGGCCCAGACGGGTATACTTCAAGATTTCATAAATCATTTCAAGACATAATAACACCTATTCTTAAAAAAAACATTTAATTCTATATCTAGAACACAAACATTTACCTCACAAAATATGGAAGCACATATAGTACTAATATCAAAACCTGAAAAAGATCATACACTATGTAATAATTATCGACCAATATCCTTGACAAACATTGATATAAAGCTATACTCAAAAATCATCTCCAATAGACTAGCTCACATATTACCAGGGCATATAAATTTAGATCAAACGGGTTTTACGAAAGGCCGAGAAACAAGGGACAATATTATAAAAACCTGCACATTGGTAGAATATTCTCAGAGAACTGCCATCCCAACGTGTTTACTATCTATTGATGCTGAAAAAGCGTTCGATAGAATGGGATGGCAGTTTTTAGAGGAAACACTGGTTCTGTTAGGGATGGGCCCAAAAATGCTTAGTAGGATTGTCGCATTGTACTCCAATTCACAGGCCAAAGTAAGAGTAAATGGAATGTTATCGGAATATATAGATATTTCAAATGGAACTCGACAGGGATGTCCTCTGTCACCCATATTATATATATTAGTGATGGAACATCTTATACAAGCAATAAGGAAAAATCAAGACATACAAGGAATTAGCATTAAAGATAAAGAATACAAAACTGCAGTTTACGCAGATGACTTATTAATATATGTGACTAACCCCATTATAACACTTCCTAATTTAATAAAATAATTTAAAAGATTCGGGCAATTAAGTAACTTTAAAGTTAATTATGACAAATCTGAAATGCTAAATATATCATTAACAGAAAAAACACAAATATTATTGCAAAAAGATTTTCCGTTCAAGTGGCAGCACGTAGCAATTAAATATCTGGAAATCTATATCCCGAGAGATCTAAATAAATTACAAGAGTTGAATTACAATGCAGCAGTCCAAACAGAAATAAAAACACTACAAAATTATAAAAAAATACCATATGGATAGGAAGAATCAATATAATAAAAAAGGATATATTATCGAAATTGCTATAAATATATCAAACTGTCCCTTTAGCCATCCCAAAGAAACTAATGACTGAACTAAGGAGAGCAACGGGAAGCTTTATATGGGACCATAAAATACCCCGAATTAAAAGGGAAATCTTAATTAGAAATAAGAAAAAGGGGGGACTAGCATTACTGGATTTCTCAAAAATATCTACAAGTAGCATCTTTGACTAGGATAGTAGACTGGTACCAAAATAGGGAGGACAAACAATGGGTTAAATTAGAAGAAGATATTATAGGCATTCAACTCAAAGCGCTTCCCTGGATAAAACCCCATTTAACACCTGGAAATAAAGAACTAACAATTTTTGCAAGAGCCACATAAAAAATATGGGACGCAGAATTAAAAAAGGGGAACCTATCCACTATGATGGGACCAATGGCCCCATTGTTCTCCAATCCAGAGTTTTCGCCAGCTTTAGCAACCACAAAATACTTGAATTGGAATATATTGGAGAACGCAAGGGTGGCCCAGATCTTAGTGGAAGGTAAATTACTAAAAATGCAAGATTTGGGACCTAAACATCAACACAAATGGCTTCAATACCATCAATTGAAAACACATATTGCAACAAATATAGATTTACTTTCAATAATTAGGCATAAAACGAAATTTGAACAAATATTAATAGAAGAACAAAAAACAAACAAGAAACTAGCTAAGATATATCGCCTATTACTCCCCTCAGGACCCACTAGAGAGATGACAGCTATGAAAAAATGGGAAAAGGTAATAGGTAAAACAATATTAGAATCAGAATGGGAGAAAATATTTTCAATAATCCATAAATCACCTATAGCAAATAAATATCAAGAAAAAATGTATAAAATTGCAATGAGATGGTACTGGAGCACAGTAGTGCTAAATAAAATAAATAGCGAACAAACAGATATTTGTTGGAGATGTAAGGCCGAAAGGGGGACCCTTGACCATATTTGGTATGGATGTCACATGGTGAGACATTTTTGGGAAAAGGTTCATGAGATATATTGGAAAGTGTCAGGAGTTGAAAGGAATCCAGGTCTGGATATTTCACTACTATCTTTGACTCCAGATTCAATAAATAGTATAAAAAAGGATACGTTCCATCATATGACAACGGCTGCTAGAACAATCATAGCTCGTAATTGGAGAGAAAATATAAGTCCAAATATAACAGATTTGATATGTGAACTGAAAGAATTACAATATAGGGAAAATTGGTAAGGGGGTACATTGTACACTTACCATTTCACAAAGAAAGTGAAAAAAATTGTAGAAAAACACACACACACACAGTTAGGAAAGTCCTTTATTAAAAATAAAAAATAAAAAACCCATTCCAGCGATGTAATCCAGTGTCCTGCGGTGATCCGATGTCCAGCGCTGCAGTCTCCACTCCACACGAAATGTAATTGGCTGAGCGGACCTGATGGGGAACTTCCTCCGCAGTGTAATAAATGAATAGACCCCGCCCCTTCTCAAGTTCCCCATCAGGTCTGCTCAGCCAATGACGTAGGGGGCGGGGTCACCTTCACTGGGTGTAAGGCTGAGCGGACCTGAAGGGGAACGTGAGAAGGGGCGGGTCTATTCATATATTACACTGCGGAGGAAGTTCCCTATCAGGTCCGCTCAGCCAATGACGTAGGCGGGGTGTGACATACGAGGGGGCAGGGTCACCCGTCAGATCATAGGGGTAAGCCCCAGCTTTCCCCGTTTACCGGGGAATAGCCAATGACTTAGGCGGAATCCGGGGCTTACCCCTATGATCTGACGGGTAACCCCGCCCCCTCGTACTTGAAGGGTCTGGAATGGATATTTGGGGGGAACCCCACGTCTTTTTTTAAAAAATTTGACGCAGGGTTCCCCTTAATATTTTTTTATCAATGACTTTTCTCTGTATTGCCGGGAGCCGACAATTCATTATAGCCACGAGTGCTTTTAAATGACCTTTTTTCCCTTCAGAAATTACACTTTGTGCAGGGACAGTTCTAAGCACGGGAAACAAGCGCTGCTTTACAGGCATACTATACACCCCCAGGTACGAAATTTAAAGGAATATTTCACTTTTATTGTTTCACTTTAAGCATTATTTAAATCACTGCTCCCGAGAAAACGGACGTTTTTAAAACTTTTTTTGCATTGATACATGTCCCCTGGGGCAGGACCCGGGTCCCCGAAACACTTTTTATAACAATAACTTGCATATAAGCCTTTAAAATTAGCACTTTAGATTTCTCCCATAGACTTTTACAGGGTGTTCCGCAGCTTTTTGAATTTGCCGCTAACGCCCCAAATTGTTCGCTGTTCGGCGAACGTGAGAACAGGCAATGTTCGAGTCTAACATGAGTTCGACTCAAACTCGAAGCTCATCCCTATTGAGGAGGGATCCAATCTACTAAAAGCCCTGCAGTTCGCCGGATCGGCTTAAAGGCTCTCTTACTGCACGGCTGGAAGTTTGGGACTTTAAATCCTGAGAGAGTGGTGAAGGACTGATAAGAACTTTGAACTGATTTGTGCATTCTGACTGTACCGCATGCCCGAACCTTCCCCTACTCTTCTCCTACCTTCTACTTTCTCTCAAGTTTACTGCAGAAGAAAATAATAAAGCCTGACTGTTGAAGGTTTTACTTCTGTGTGGACATTGCATTTAATATGGATTTTCCTACCCTGACAACGAAGCTAAAGAGGTAACGTGCAAACCCAAAAACAAACCAGCAGCTCCTACGGGGGTAGTGCTACATATATAAGGAAATTATTCTAGGATTTATTTCCATGTAAAGTAGACTAGTAGAATAATTCCATTATAATTTTAGTACAGTCAAACCACTTGATATAAAGCAAACTTTCCACAATGTGTGCCACACTTCTTACTTGCATTCGCATATTTAGGTCAAACATGTGTAGCGGCCTCCACTCTCTCTCCCTGATATCACATCATCTGTCTCTGGCTTTTGTCTAGGGGTACCTTGGTTGAGAGAGTGCGGGGTCACCATGCCAAGTTCCCACCACAGATGTGTGTGTGGTGTGAGAAGATCCTCTTTACCTTCGGGTCGGTGTTCTGCTTCAGAGCCTCCTCCTCCTTTTGCACAGTGTCTGCCAGAAAATGAGCCCCACACCATTAAAGTCCAACACTCCTTTATTCTTCCAATATCAGAGTAAAACACAGTCAGTTGGACTCCCTCAACGAGTAGAACAGACAGGGGGGGGCGTGGATACGAGTAGGCCCAGACACAATGAACTCTTCTTCTCTCCTTCTAAAAGTGTATTGCGGTCCCTTGGCGAGGGATATATCCCTCCGGGCGGTCTCCGGAGGCTCACCCGTCACTGGCAATATGCTGCACCAGGTCTTCAGGCGAGTACCCCCTCCGGTCCCTTACGCCACTGGATTCGGGGAGCCCACTCCCGGGGTTCCCCTAGCAAATCCATCCCTCGTGGAACCCAGTGACGGACACTGGGCCCCAGACCTCCATCCGAGTACCTCACCCCAGGCTAAAGGTGCCTGGGATGGAACACGACCTCCGAACGTCCTCTAGGCCTAGGCCGCCTAGACTCCCGACACGAACCACCGCCCTCAGGCTGAAGGTGCCTGGGACTCGACCCCATGACAAAGATGGCCGGCCCCTTTATACCCTCGTCCAGCAAGCACGGCGGGTTCCCCGCCCCACCATACAACCGCTGAGAGAGGAAAAAAAAGGGGTACGGCACACAGCAATGGTTCAACCCCAGCCCAAGGCGACAGCGCCACCCGCTGGGCTGCAGGGAACTGCACATTACTGGTGTCTCTGCCAGTTTCAAATACACTGGGAAAGTGCAGGCCCGCTACACATGTAAGAAATATGCTCTTCAAAATGAATAACACTGACTTTATAATACATAGGCAAGAAAATGGCAAGTCTGACAATAGGCAGGAAGTTGTGACAATGCACAGACAACAAACAAGCTGATGTTACAATACACAGGCATCAAACAAGCAATCGTTACAGCACATGGTTAACAAATGGCCAATTACTACACTATATAAGCAATCATTTCCATACACAGGAAACCATTGGGCAATTGTTACAATATGCAAGCAACAAATGGACAAGTATTACTTTGCAGGCAATGGCAATAACAGTCACACTAACTGAAGCCTAGTGTGCCTCATGTCTACCCCACATTCCTTATCTTTAGCTCAGGCCTGCAGTCCAGCAGCATGCAGTTACCTCAGAGCTGAAGAGCTGGAGTAGGAGAGATCTAAGCATGTACCTACCTCTCCTCCTATAGTGCTGACTTGGTGGTATACAAACTGAAGTGAATAATTCAATCATCAGCTTGAGCATAATACATGTTGAGTTTTCTTTGTATATTAAAATAGTGTTTTTGGTTTGTGGTGCTCAGGTGCAGTGTAGTTTGTCTTTAAGAGAACTTGCTGAAGGAAACATGTCTGTGGAAGCTTAGCTAGAAATGTGGGTGCCTTTGCCTGAAGTTCCAGGTACAGAACTATCCGCTGAGGAAGAGACATCAGAAGTTGCTGCTAAGGACTGTAACTGTTGACATACTGTCTCACAATAACTGGATGTCCCCTCTTTCTTTGGCCTTATTATTGAGCCTGCTACTATAGGGCCTAATATTGTTGGGACAAGATTGTTCAGGAAGCAGTCCTCCAACATTTTTGTGTGTGCCTTGAGTATCCTGCAACCCTTAACCCTCCTCCCTGCATTTGTTTCTGATCTGCAGTAAATTTGCAAATTATAGACTGAGCCTAAATGTGTCGGTGGCTGCCTTTGGACAGGTAAGGGGGACCCAATATATGTCCAATGGTCCCTCTGGGGCTTTCCATTTTAGAAACAATTTTTCTGATAAACTGTCTCATGCACTGGCAGAATTTAATGTTGTTGCCTTAGGACATCACAAATATTTTGAGCATGCCTTACTGTGTTGTATATTAGACCAGTGGGTGGTGTGGGTGCATGCCTACTAAAAGTGGCGGCTGGTGCTTAAAATTTTTGGGGGGGTGCAAACAAACTGAAAAAAAACCCCATCAATTGCAGCCTCACTGTGCCTATTAAACGCAGCTACTGTGCCCATCAATTGCCTCCACTGTGCCCATCAAACACAGCCACTGTGCCATCAAACGCAGCCACTGTGCCCATCAATTGCCGCCAGTTTGCCCCATCAATTGCCGCCAGTTTGCCCCATCAATAGCCGCCAGTTTGCCCCATCAAATGCCGCCAGTTTGCCCCATCAAATGCCGCCAGTTTGCCCCATCAAATGTCATCAGTTTGCCCCATCAAATGCCGCAAGTTTGTCCCATCAAATGCCGCCAGTTTGTCCCATCAAATGCCGCCAGTTTGCCCCATCAAATGATGCCAGTTTGCCCCATCAAATACCGCCAGTTTTCCCCATCAAATGCTGCCAGTTTGCCCCATCAAATGCTGCCAGTTTGCCCCCCCCCCACCCGGCACTTACCTTTCTCCACGCTCCCTCCGAGTCCTCAACGTCTTCTCCCTTATAGGTGTCCAATCACAGCACCTGTCGCTTCAGCCAATCAGGTGACTGGTAACCAGACCCGGTGCACCTGATTGGCTGAGAGTCCGGTCAGTTTTAGGGAAGCAATTCCCTAACACAGCACTGTGTAAATAGTGAACACACAGCAGCACGCCCACTGTTTAACAATTTGGAAGCCTATTAGAGCCCACAGGCTCTAATCAGGAAGCCTATCTAATCAGGCACTTCCAAAACACCCCCACCGCTGTAATTTCGACAAGGGGCCGGACACCTGAATAATGGGCTGCAGCGGCAGCAATAGATAGATTCATACAATGCATGAATCTATCTATTGTTGACTGATGGGTGCAGGACAGAGGGGGCAGCGCTCCTGCTCCCACTATGGACGCACCACCACTGCCTATTAACATTATGAAATGCCTGGAGGGGAAGACACCAACACTATACCTGCTTTGAGGAACAGAAGGCAATCAGTTACCTGTAGGAGGTTAAAATGTATAACAATCCACTGACATCAGACCAAGAAATGTTTTTCTTTAAAAAAAACACTTTACTTTTCACCTTATTTCATCCTATTCAACTTAACTTTACTTTGAAATTTATCTCATTACAGGGTAACTTAGGCCATTAGAACTTGCACTCAGAGCATTTGAAAGAGCTAGGAGAAAAATAACAACATCCTCTTCTTTAGCTATCTAAGGCCCCATTCACACATTGTATAGTGGGAATGATCAATCCCACTCTTGCAATTTATGGTGCAAAACTTTCACACGATTACGAGTGTTGCGCATAGGGCAGCCCATTTGATTCAATGGGCTGCCCTATGCATGTTTGTCATCCAAAAGAAGCTTCTGCACTTTTTTTGGGAGACAAGTTTAGTGCAACTTTTGCATTATGGCGCAATTTCAACTTGACTCTGACGTGTGGCAATCGTGGCAGAATAAGGAATAATGACACTCAAAAACGTATCACGTGTTTTGCAGTGATTATGCCCGCAATTCCAAATCACGATGAACGAGGCCTAAGACTGAAAAGAAAAATAAAGGAGGTTTTTTTTTTGGGGGGGGGGGTGTTCTATATTTAGCTGAACTGATGACTTTAAATAACAAGCCTCTTACCCCCAAAGCCCAAACTGCTACTGTCTGTGTCATTGTATTACCAGTATTACTTTTATTGCCCTCTATACTCTTTTCAGCATTTGTCATCTAGACACATACACTTAAATCTTTTTAATACCCATCAATGCAATGGTTTGATTTAGAGTCTAACTTAAGTACATCAGTTTGCCCCATCAAATGCCGCAAGTTTGTCCCATCAAATGAATAACACATTAAACATTAAACAAAAAATAGGTTAAAAGCGAGACATGCAATAGGCATGTCTCGCTTTTAACCTATTTTTTGTTTAAGGGAAACCATTATATCCTTGAAATCCCAATTCCATGCAGCAAAGGAATGACATATCCTGTGCATGCTAGCGCCAAGCGCAGTAAGTCAGTAAAAGTAAACATTTATCATCTTATCATCATGTAACTCAGACAAAAAGAAATTTAATTAGTTGGCTTATTGTACTTAGGGTAAATAAGGGTAATGATATCCTCCATGCATTCTCCTGTTGAGTTGAAGGGATGTTCTCATGACAAAAGTCAAAGAGAGATCTTATGTACTCAGACCATTTTAACTTCTGGATCTTTAGTATAAAGTAATTAAGAATAAGTGTTGTCATACTCAACTACATTTCCAATAACATGGATGAACTTAGTGAAATACCAAAATATGAACAAGTAGAATGGGACATTTAAGGTGTAATTATGATCCCATTCATAAATAAATATATATATATATATATATATATATATATATATATATATATATATATATATATATATATATATATATATATATATTGTGACAGCAGGAAGGTAAAGTCACCTGGTTGCATCCAGGGGGGTAGGTATATTTCTCCCAGATTCAGGCTTTATGCCGACTTATACAACTAGGGAGAGAGTTGATGAAGCCCAGCTGAGGCTAGTGGGCTCATGGATGATTCATACCTCTAGGGAGAGTGCTGGGCGTCGTGCAGGCAGGGAATTGATGAGACCAGCTGAAGCTTGTCAGCTCGTTTAAGGCCTCTATAAAAACTCCCAGCTTCATTAGGTGTTTGCTCATGCCTGGACCCAGACCTGTGTGGACTGTCTAGGGAGAGTGAACCCCTGTGCGGTGAGACAAAGCCTGTGTGGCTATTTGTTTGGACATTTACTAAACCAGGGGCTTAGGGACTAGGACAGCACCAGGCTGATCCCAGATGTTAGTTAGGGAAACCTGCATGTTTAGTCAGAGGTCAAGCTGACCAGGATTTATTTTGTTTATGTTTCTTTTTGCTTTGCTGTGTTTTTGTCACTGTAAATAGAGAAATAAACCGCACCTTTTGATCTTGAAAACCACAACCTCCGTCTGCTGGGCCTGTTTTTGTGTGGGGAGCCCATCCAGGGGGTCACACACACCCGCTACCGAGCTAACCCCCTCACAGTTGGTGGAGAACCAGTGGCAGTTTTTTTTTAAGCCAGCATGGAGGAGATACTGAAACAGCTGGCTCTAGCAAATGCCAATCAACAGCAGACAAATGCAGGTTTGCAAAAGAGCCTTGCAGCTCAACAACAGAGCTTCGCAGCCCAGCAACAAGCCCAGCAGCAATCTGAGGCCCGCTTCATAGACCTGTTGCAGAAGCAAGAGCAGAGACTACAACAACAGATGGAAGCAGTAATGCAGCAACGTCCGCAGACCAGTGAGGAAAGCCGTCCCACTAATACCGCGTCCTTTGGGGTGAGTCATTTATTGACAAAAATGACTGGAGAAGATGATCCAGAGGTGTTTTTGACCACATTTGAAAGGACTGCTGAAAGGGAAAAGTGGCCTAAGGATCAGTGGGCTGGACTGCTGGCTCCTCTGTTAACTGGTGAATCGCAGAAAGCTTACTATGACCTAGAGCCTGACCAAGCAAAAGACTATGTGATGCTAAAAGCTGAAATATTGGCAAGGCTGGGTGTCACCCTGGCTGTCCGGGCTCAGCGTGTGCATAACTGGACTTTCCAGCTTGGAAAACCCCCCAGGTCTCAAATGTATGATCTCATTCACCTGAGCAGGAAGTGGCTACAGCCAGAGACTTTGTCCGCACCGGAGATTGTGGAACGTGTTGTGATGGATCGTTTCTTGAGAGCTCTTCCTACCGCCATTCAAAAGTGGGTAAGCCATGGAGACCCAGAAACGGCCGGTAAACTTGTGGATCGTGTAGAGAGATACTTGGCTGCAGAGAACCTGACGGCCTCTTCCAGAGACTCTCGGACTTTCCACCCTAAGACCAGACCATCCCCAGGGGCGGATAAGATGATTCCA
Organism: Rana muscosa; assembly: GCA_029206835.1. Taxonomy (NCBI): domain Eukaryota; kingdom Metazoa; phylum Chordata; class Amphibia; order Anura; family Ranidae; genus Rana; species Rana muscosa. Next base: position 526,078,457 of record CM055118.1, on the reverse strand, counting down.
AGGGGTGAGGGTGGAGAGAGTGAGAGGGTGGGAGCTCTGCCCAGGGTTTGGCGAGAACAGCCTGGGAAGTCGGGGGCTCAAGAGGCAGCCAAAAGGATTGTTTGCTACCGCTGCCGGCAAGCGGGACATATTGCAGCAAATTGCCCGGTTGTGGAGGAACCCATGCAATGTGACTTTCTGACGGACAGACGTCAGTCGCTGTGTGCGACAGTCGCATGCACTGCCATTCGGGGAACTGAGAAACATTTATGCAAAATGTGTATTAATGGTAGAAATGTTGTGGTATTACTGGATTCAGGTAGCCTTGTGACCCTGATAAAGGCTGAATTAGTTAAAACAGAGGTCTCTGGGAATAGCAAGGTAGCTGTTATTTGTGTGCATGGGGACACCCGAGAGTATCCAGTGACTACAGTGTGTTTCAAGACCCCCAAAGGTACCCTCTCTCATCCAGTGGGGTTAGTATCTCAACTACCGCATGATGCCATTGTGGGAAGGGATTTTCCGAAGTTCTGGGAACTGTGGGATGATCCTGAGCCCCCCACTGGTGCCCCTATGTACCAGGAAGGTGATAGCCAGAACTCCTCTGAGAGTGGTGAGGACTCTCCAGAATTTCCCTTGTCAGTATTGGCAGGCGAGACTCAAGAAACTGGAGAGGAGCCCACCTCCTCAGACGAAAACCTACCGTCTGTGGAGTTTTCTGATCTTGAGGTTCACAGGGAAAATTTTGCCACAGAACAGTTAAAAGACCCCGCCCTAATAAAGGCACGGGAAAACGTAGTGGAAATAGATGGCGAGTTAGTGAACCCAGATAATACCTGCACTTACCCATACTTCAGCGTAGAGAAGGACCTACTGTATCGGGTGGCAAAAAGGGCAGAAGAAACCGTTGAGCAGCTTGTAGTGCCCAAACCTTACAGGAAGTTGGTGTTGGAGTTGGCCCATGGGCACATTCTTGGAGGTCATCTGGGGACAGAGAAAACCCGAGAGAGGGTATTACAGAGATTCTATTGGCCTGGGGTGATGAAGGACATAGAAAATTATTGTTCCTCCTGCCCTGTGTGTCAGAGGTCGGCCCCGATGCCACATTTCCGTAGCCCGCTGGTCCCTCTACCCATCATTGAGGTCCCGTTTGAGAGGATCGCAATGGATTTGGTAGGTCCTATAATCAAGTCCGCTAGGGGGCACCAGTACATATTAGTTATAATGGACTATGCCACCCGTTATCCAGAAGCGATCCCTCTCCGAAATACCTCGGCCAAAACCATAGCCAAAGAGCTATCTCTTGTTTTTAGCCGGGTGGGTATTTGTAAAGAACTGCTTACGGACCAAGGTACACCCTTTATGTCCCGGGTTATGAAAGAGCTGTGTAAATTGTTCAAAGTGACGCAATTGCGTACGTTTGTGTATCACCCCCAAACCGATGGGCTGGTTGAAAGATTCAACAAAACCCTAAAACAAATGTTGAAGAAAGTGGTGGATAGAGATGGAAAGGATTGGGACTGTCTACTTCCTTATTTGATGTTTGCTATTAGGGAGGTGCCCCAATCCTCTACGGGATTCTCCCCCTTTGAGTTACTGTATGGGAGACACCCAAGAGGGCTGTTGGATATTGCCAAGGAAACTTGGGAAAGTGAGAGTTCTCCCCACAGGAGTGTGATTGAGCATGTCTCCCTGATGCAAGATCGAATTGCACAGGTAATGCCCATCGTGAAGGAACATTTGGCCCAAGCGCAGTTGGCACAGCAGAGAGTGTACAACCGTGGAGCCAAGACCCGTACCTTTTCCCCGGGGGATAGGATATTGGTACTCGTCCCTACGGTTGAAAGTAAATTCCTTGCCAAATGGCAAGGCCCCTACGTGATAATGGAAAAAGTGAGCGAAGTGAATTACAAGGTCAGACAACCAGGAAGGCGAAAGCCCGAACAGATCTATCACGTTAATCTGTTGAAAGCCTGGAGGGATAGAGAGTCCCTAGTCGCAGAAACTTGGTCACCAGCTCAAACTGGTTGCGTGATTCCGGAGGTTGGAATAGCAGCCACCTTGTCACAACCCCAACAACAGGAGGTTAAGGAGTTTGTGCTTCGCAACAAGGAGGTGTTCTCTGAGCTGCCGGGACAAACATCTGGGGTAGAGCATGATATTATTACCCCGCCCGGTGAAAGGGTGAAGTTAAAACCCTATCGAATCCCAGAGGCCCGACGGGAGGCAATACGGGAGGAAGTACAGAAAATGCTGAACTTAGGGGTGATAGAGGAGTCCCAAAGTGATTGGTCTAGTCCCATTGTGTTGGTGCCTAAACCGGATGGGAGCTGGCGATTTTGTAACGATTTTCGTCAGTTGAACAAAGTTACAAAATTTGACACCTACCCCATGCCACGTATAGATGAGTTGATCGACCGGCTGGGAACAGCCCGATACATGACGACTCTTGACCTCACAAAAGGGTATTGGCAAATTCCCCTGGCCAAGTCGGCCAAAGAGAAAACCGCATTTGTAACCCCAGACGGGGCGTTCCAATATAAGAGAATGCCGTTCGGGTTACAGAATGCGCCGGCCACATTCCAGCGGAAAATGGACCAGATACTGAGGCCCCATCGGAAGTATGCTGCGGCTTACCTGGATGACGTAATTGTCCATAGCACAGATTGGGCCTCACATCTGCCAAAAGTGCAAGCAGTCCTAGACTCTATCCGGGAAGCGGGGTTTACGGCTAACCCCAAGAAGTGTACCATTGGGCAGGAGGAGGCCAAATATCTTGGGTACACCATTGGCAGGGGAGTAATAAAACCCCAACTCAACAAAGTCGAGGCCATCCAGAGTTGGCCACGTCCCAACAGCAAGAAGCAGGTACGAGCCTTTCTGGGAATCGCGGGTTATTATCGGCGCTTCATTCCCCACTTTGCTTCTAAGGCTGTGCCGCTAACCAACCTGACGAAAGGGAAAGGGTCGGTCATGATTAAATGGACCCCCGAGGCTGAGGCAGCATTCCAATTCTTGAAACAAGCCTTATGTAGCCAGCCAGTGTTGTACTCACCCGACTTCTCTAAAGACTTTGTCGTACAAAGTGATGCGTCAGATGTGGGGTTAGGAGCAGTATTGTCCCAGGTCTGGAACGGGGAAGAGCACCCAGTCATTTACCTCAGCAGGAAGTTGAAGTCCCATGAGGTAAATTACGCCACGGTTGAAAAGGAGTGTTTAGCGGTGAAGTGGGCTCTAGATTCCCTTCGGTACTATCTGCTAGGTAGGCACTTTGACATGGTTACGGATCACGCTCCGTTAAAGTGGATGGCTCAAAACAAGGAGACAAATAGAAGAGTAAATAGGTGGTTCCTGGCCCTACAGGAATTCAACTTCACAGTAAAGCATCGCCCTGGCGTTCAAATGGGGAATGTGGATGCTTTGTCTCGAGTACATGAATGCCTGATTGCTGGTGTTCCAACCCCAAGGTTAAAACAAGAGGGGGGGTATGTGACAGCAGGAAGGTAAAGTCACCTGGTTGCATCCAGGGGGGTAGGTATATTTCTCCCAGATTCAGGCTTTATGCCGACTTATACAACTAGGGAGAGAGTTGATGAAGCCCAGCTGAGGCTAGTGGGCTCATGGATGATTCATACCTCTAGGGAGAGTGCTGGGCGTCGTGCAGGCAGGGAGTTGATGAGACCAGCTGAAGCTTGTCAGCTCGTTTAAGGCCTCTATAAAAACTCCCAGCTTCATTAGGTGTTTGCTCATGCCTGGACCCAGACCTGTGTGGACTGTCTAGGGAGAGTGAACCCCTGTGCGGTGAGACAAAGCCTGTGTGGCTATTTGTTTGGACATTTACTAAACCAGGGACTTAGGGACTAGGACAGCACCAGGCTGATCCCAGTTGTTAGTTAGGGAAACCTGCATGTTTAGTCAGAGGTCAAGCTGACCAGGATTTATTTTGTTTATGTTTCTTTTTGCTTTGCTGTGTTTTTGTCACTGTAAATAGAGAAATAAACCGCACCTTTTGATCTTGAAAACCACAACCTCCGTCTGCTGGGCCTGTTTTTGTGTGGGGAGCCCATCCAGGGGGTCACACACACCCGCTACCGAGCTAACCCCCTCACAATATATATATATATTTTTTTTTTTTTTATATTGATTTGGATTAAAAATAATATTTATGCATCACTAGCTTCAGCACATGTACAGTATAAACCTGTGATGTAATCTTGCATATGTCCCCATATACAGGTGTCCTATTATCACCACTGTTCACTCGCATTACCAGGTATTCAACTCTTTTATATATAGTAATTAGCGTAAATTTACTGTTCTAATCATTTGCCATATTATACCGTGGAAAAAGAACATCCTTTCAATGTGTTTAGCGCAATTATTCTTCCTTGGATACAGGATGAATATTAGTAGTAATAAACTTTCTGAAAGAAGAAATGCTGTAGCCGCCAGGTGAAATTTCCCCAGGAGAGGATTATAGGGGACAATTGTTTTTTTAGAATTTCTTCTTTCAGACATCTAGTCTATTACTTCTGATATTCATCCCATACCTCCTGAAGAAGCATAGTTATGCTGCACCTTAAAAAGATAAAATTAAGGCAACAAGCTAAAATAATAAGCACAGGCATACATGGCTCCACACATGCAAGAAATATCAGTAGCGAATGTAACAAGCATTTAAAATCATCAGAAGTGCTGGTTGTTGCTGTAAGGAATTCCAGTTTGCCCCCTGTTTTGCAAAAATAGCAAGACTTAGGTACAGTCTCACTTATAGTTTCCAGACCTTCCATAAGACTTATTTGCAATTGCTGACCAGTAAAAAAAAAGGAAAAAATAGGAGAAGCATTCACCATATTCTAGTGCTGGGTGTCAATCAGGCTTGGATATTACCAGACAGAAGAATGGCTAGACCATCATGAAATCAGACCTGGAGCAGTAAATGGAGGTGTCTGTGAACATAAATGGTTAGGTTTGGAGAAGGAAGAGGTAGCACTAGTTAACTTATCCAAGAAAAAAAGGATGAGATGATAGGTAGATTCCTAAATTGTTGAAGGGAGGATGAGGAGGAGCTGAAAAAGGGGTTGAGGAGTGAGAAAGTTCCAGCTTCATGTGGCGATAGCTTATCATGGCTAAGGTTCTATTCAATGTCCCTTAGTGGCTACAGGCACAATTAGATAGGATTCTGGAATCTGATATGGCACCCACCTATCCTGTCAGAGTTTCCTCTTGTGCTAGATTGTTCAGGCCTCCTGTGAAAGTTTGAGGGGTCTGAGGAAGAGGGCAAGTCCCTCGAAACATGTTAGCCTGTTGGACTCTGATTGTCTCTCTATGCGACGTGACGTGTTGGTGAGTTGAAGCTGATCTGTTATGACAAGTCTGATGTATCTGTTGGTTTGTGAGTATATTTTGCATCGATACTTTTTTAAAATAAAATATGTTTTGCGGATAATGCACTAGGCTGGTGTGCTCTCTGTTTGTTTTATGGATGCTCCTGTGAACCTTAGTCTTACTGCCACTTCATTATGGGGCCTCATTAGGGACCCTTTAGCTACACTGGCCGAGTTCTTCAGCTGGCAGCTTGGATGGAAGGAATCACTCTATCTCTGGTGGATCCCTTGGTGGAAGAGATCCCATATTGCGTCCCCCATTCCCTCAACTCTTCACTAGGGATGAGCCCAAACATCAGTTCGACTTGAACACCGGGTGTTCCCCCATTTGCCGAAATTAGGACATTATGGGGCATTCGCTGCAAATTCGAGTGCCGCGAAACGCCCCATAATGCACTGCGAGATCATAGTGCATTGGCGTCCTATGATTTGCCAAATTATGCACCTGACTTGCATGCTTTGGCCAAGCACAGCGCGCTCTGCTGACAGAGCCATAATTGGCCAAAGGTAGGGTGCTTTTGGCTAATCATGGCTCAGAGGGCTAAGTCCACGCCAAACACTATGTAAGGCTGCTTACCTAGCGGCCGTGCATAGTGTGATGAATGAGAGCAGCAAAATGACATCTCTAAAGGAAAAAATTTAATTTAAAACTGCTTGCGGCTGTAATGTATTGCTGGATCCCAGGAATATAGATACAAATCATTGAAGAAAACGGTGTGAGTTCCACCCAAGTCCATTACCAGGCCCTTCAGGTCTGGTATGGATATTAAGGGGAACCCTGTGCCAAAATAAAACCAAAATGGTGTGGGGGTCCCCCCTAAAGTCCATACCAGGCCCTTCAGGTCTGGTATGGATTTTAAGTGAAACTCTGCACCAAAATTAAAATAAAATGGTGTGGGGGTCCCCCCAAAATCCACACCAGGTCCTTCAGGTCTGGTATGGATTTTAAGGGGAACCCCACGCCAAAATAAAAAATGGTTTGGGGGTCCCCCCAAAATCCATACAAGACCCTTGTCCGAGCACGCAACCTGGCAGGCTGCAGGAAAAGGGGGGGACGAGAGAGCGCCCCCCTCCTGAAGCGTACCAGGCCACATGCCCTCAACATGGGGAGGGTGTTTTGGGGTCCCCCTAAAACACCTTGTCCCCGTGTTGATGGGAACAAGGGCCTCATCCCCACAACCCTTGCCTGGTGGATGTGGGGGTCTGCGGGTGGGGGGGGGGGCTTATCGAAATCTGGAAGCCCCCTTTAACAACTATGGATATGGCCATATTTGGCTAGTGATGAAAAAACTATAAAATGCAGCGCTAGCGAATATAAATGTGCTCAATACAAACGTATGTGTAAATGTCAACTATCTAAACCTTTCGGGATGATGGTACACACTATTAGTGAAAAGATTATACACCAGAGATTGGTGTCACCAGAAATGCAGTAGGTGTAATACTAAATGTTACCACTAGAAGATGATCAACTAAGTAAAACCAGAAAATATACTGTGCAAAACATTAAATGAACTGAACAACCAGGCAAATAGCTCTAGGAGTAATTCACAGTACTACAGATGGTTTTCAACATCAAAGAAATAATGTCCCATATGCAACAGTGGTTGCAATATAGAAGGAAGGAAAAAAATTGATTTAAAATAAAATAAAAGTCACACAACATCCGACATCTAGGACCGATAATGTTCGGTGAAATTCAACAGTTGGCTCAATAACAGCAGAGATCAGAGGACCATGCGGGGAATAAAAAGAAAAAGCAACTTGTGAACTACCGCTTAGGAACAGATTAACAATACGCTGTTATTGGGAAAGCTCACAAGCCTTCAATGATAACCGAGCATCAGTGTGTTCCGAGTTCACAACGGCGTGCGTTCCACAAGAACCGGAAGCAGCGTCACTGGTACTTAGTGTTGACCGGAAATTCGTCAATGCATTTCGCCCCTCCTCCAGGGCATGATCAAGGACATCATCTCCGGTCAAAGAAGATCCTTATATATGCGCGGAGGTCTCCGCAACATTTATTGTGAGCCAATCAGAAAAAAAGGTAGAACCTCTCACCGCAATAAACCATTCGCTTCCTGAGTCATATCATTGCCCATCATTGATCAAAATGTGAGAACTTTATTGTTATATGACAATGACAGGGGTTAACAATGTGAACACATGAATGAATCAATGAATCTGAATACATGAATAAATTAGCATAGATAAAATAATCATTGACTAAATCAATAAAATAACAATAAAATGCAATAAAATGCAATATAATGGATATGCATCACGGAAAGGAATGGGGCAAAAGAAAAACAAACAAAAAAATTATATAAAAAAATAAAAAAAATTATATAAAAAAATAAAAATAAAAATTACTTTCCGTAATGCATAAACCTAAAAACTACCAATTAGATAAAAAACAATTTAGATCAAGTTCGATGTTGAGACCATGCGGACTTAAAGTACCCAACCTATGTATCCACTGGGTTTTATTACGTGAGATAGCTTGTTTAAGGTTGGACCCTATCCAATGTGCCTCAACCCTATCGATTACACAAAACCTAAGACCCCTAGGGTCACTGTTGTGGAATATGTAAAATAAATGGTATGTGCAGCGCAATAGCTAAGATAAAATAAAATAAAATGTGACAGTCCAATCAAATAAAACAAATATTCAAATGTCCCAATGGATAATGATAGGACAAATTCCTCATAGAAGAGAGTGAGAAGAAATTTCTGCCGACTGGGATGACGATACAATCCTCCCCCACACATGCAATGTGCTTACCAGAATTGGTGGACCTCTCAATTAAGAGAAGGTCATGCGAGCATGTATCCACCCTGGGATAATGGGATGTGGCTGCTGCAGATGAATCCTTCCAATGTCAGGGGTGAGGAAAAGCCGGATATTATCTCCAATGAGCAAACAAACTTCCACTGTAGAATGCTGAATCGATCTCCGTAAAGTGCAGGTGCCAAGAGAAAGATGAAGGGGACAATCTAAGTGTACTCCGTATGTACTTTATTTAAAATAGGTTCTCATATAAAATCAGCGCTATCGCGCAATGCATAAAAGGCTGATACTGAACAGCAAGCCGGATCAACTATCCAGCAGAGAGATGGCAGCGGGTGACGTCCGTGCATAAGCTCTTCCCCCCGTACGCGGCGTTACGTCCAGAAGGACTTCGTCAGCGAGGGTGGAGCTTCAGTGTCACCCGGCTAACTGATATACCCAGCTGGTAACCATAGAAACGGAAATGCTAAAGCCGGAAGTCAGAGGAACAGACGGCTGATTTCCACCACGGTGTCACCAGCAAGTGAAAATACAATAAAAGTAAACAAGTGGTATGAAGTTTGTTACAATACCCTAGGTCCTTATGTGTGATAGAAAAAATAAAAATAAAAGTCGGACATAAAAATACCCGCGGCCATCTTTAACATGGGACAATAAAAAATCAACAATAAAATAAAGGCAACCTAACTATTTGTCTGAAATAAAACAGTTGAGATCAAACTCAACGTTTAAGCCTCTAGGTACAGCAACCTTGGTCTCATGTATCCACATGGACTCACGCTGGCTCAGTTGCCTAATAAAGTTGCCCCCTCTCCAGTGTTTAGTCACTTTTTCCAAACCCCAAAATTTGAGGCATTTTGGATTCCTATCATGAAACATTCTAAAATGCTTGGACACATAATGAGACTTCACACCTCTCCTAATGTTACCTACATGTTCTGCTATGCGGACTCCCATGGGTCTAGAGGTCCTCCCCACATATTGGAGACCGCAGTCGCATTCAAGCATGTATACCACCCCAACAGTGTCACATGTAATGAGGTTCTTGATCTGGTATGTTTTTTTGGTGGCAAAAGCAATAAAATCCTTTCTCTTCTTTAGATTGAATTTACATTGCCTGCATGCTGGACATTTTCCGCATGCGTAAAATCCTGACAAAAAGTTGAAAATCCTATTTTCTCTAATAACAGGGGGGTCTACAACACTGGAAGCAAGAATATCCCTAAGAGTAGGTGGTTTTTGTAGATGAATTTCGGGCGCAGAGGAAGCACTGCACCCAAAACGCTATCTTTTCTTAAAATGTCCCAGTGTCGCAGGATGATTTTTCAAATTTTTTGTGCTGTATATTGTAGTCGAGAATGATTTTATACTCGAATTTGTTCGCACCTCCTGCTTTTTTATCATTTTTATTAGAATCTGTAATGAGGGTGGTTCGATCCATGTTCCCAAGTACCTGAATGTCACCCAAAATGTGATCCCTTTTGTATCCTTTTTGGAGAAAACGATCAGCCAATATATTGGCTTGTGTATGGTAATCAGACTCAAGGGTGCAATTACGCCGTAGGCGAATAAATTGCCCCTTGGGAATGTTACAGAGCCACGATTATGGTGGCAACTATCTAATGGAATGAATCCATTACGGTCTGTGGGTTTAAAAAATTTTTTTGTTTTAAATGATTCACCTTCTCTGAAAATTTCCAGATCTAAAAAGGCTATGTTTGAGGGGTCAGCGTTCCAAGTTAGACGTATGTTCTTAGTATTACCATTAAGCCTTGACATGAACATCTGCAGGCCAATGAGGTCTCCTTCCCAGATCATGATTAAATCATCAATGTATCGTTGGTAACATACAAGTTGTACAGGTCTGTCGCCAAAAACAAAATCCTCCTCCCAGAGGGCCATAAATAAATTTGCGACACTCGGCGCAAAACGGGCTCCCATAGCCACACCGAGTGTCTGCAAATAAAAATTCCCATCATGCCAGAAGTAATTCCTGGAAAGACAGAAATCTAATGATCTCATGAGGAAATTTTTCAAAGGAGATGGTAAACTAGACTTATCTAGAGCCCACTGAGCCGATGTAAGAGCATCCTTGTGGCCAATGATGGTATACAAAGAGCTGACATCAGCTGTGACTAATAAGCTATTGGCTTTACAAGGGGTATTCTCCAAAATTTGAATGATGTGTTTTGTATCTTTAAGATACGCTGTGGTAGTAGCCACCAACGGTTTGAGAAAATAATCAATATATTGACCTAATCTCGCTGATACGGAATCAATACCGTTGACGATCGGTCTGCCTGGAGGAAAACAAGGATCCTTGTGCACTTTCGGTAAAAAGTACACAATAGGTCTCCTACAGGCGCTAGGATCTAAGTATAACGCTTCTTTTTTAGTGAGAACTCCATCCTCCTTCCCTGAGGAGATTATTGCTTGAAGTTCATCTTTAAACTGAAAAACAGGATCATGACCTATTTTCTTATATGTGTTTGTGTCTGACAGCAATCTATCAAGTTCTCCTTTATAGTATGTTTTACTCATGATTACCAACCCCCCACCCTTATCTGCGGGGCGGACTACTACATCTTTGTTATTTTCCAGTGTGCTGATACCTTTTTTCAAATAAGAGGGATCCCCCACTTTCTTTATTTTCATTGTTTCCAAATCGCTGGTGACCATATTTTTGAAGACCTCAATGTGTCTATGGTCATTTTTGGGAGGATTAAAAACTGACTTATTAGCCAGATTAGAGTGAATTCCAGATGAAACACTGAGGGCTCCTTGGGTGGATCTTTCGCCAGGTTTTGAGAGAAAATATCTTTTAATATTGAGGGTTCTGACAAATTTCTGCAAACTGATGTACGTCTGAAATTTGTTGAAGTTACGCACTGGTGCGAACTTCAGCCCTTTATCAAGGACCTTCAGTTCATCTTCGGATAAGATGGTCCCACTAATATTATAGATACCTGCCCCTAGTGGGATCTTGTCCCTTTTAAGTCTTCTTCCTCCTCGTCTTCCTCTCTTTCCCTTCTTTTGCCTCCCTGTCTGTTTCCAGTTGGGGTGTTGTTCCATGGGATTTGCCATTGGGACTGGGGGTTCCCTAAAAAAACACTTCCCTGATGGGTTCCTTCGCTATACAGAGGTGTGAATCTGTTATAAGTGGATGTGGTGGCTCTATCATACTGATCATATTGGTAATCATGATCTCTAGGGTACTGATTATAGTTGTAAGGATGACTACCCCTATTAGGTCCTTGAGTGGATGTTTTACCTCTAATTGGACGTGAAGGGCCCCAAGAATCATCCCTGAAACCCGAGTTATATGGTGGGGGATGATGTTGATAATTGCCTCTATCATTCCCATTTTTAGTGGGACCCCCTTTACCTCTAGTGGGTTGTGTGTACACCTTGGAGTTAGCCCCCTGTGAGGATGAGGGATGGGGGCGGGCCACTGGGGTCCCTGGATGCGTTCTATTAGAAGAAGGCTGCAAAGTGGTGTTAGAAGGTATGGCTTCCGAGGTGTTAACTTTGGATTGCCATTTAAAAACTTCACACCTAGAAAAATCTCCAGAGTCTCTGATATATTTGGATTTTTTCTTTTCCTGTATATCTTTATCCCATTTAATCATTTTATTTTTCAATACACTGGAATGTTTTGGGAAGTCCTGTGAATCCTGAAAAGGTTCTATTTTATTTTTAAGATCAATGATTTGTTTATCAAGGGTTTTCATTTTTCTCTGTTTTCTAATTAGCAAAAAATCCATTAATTCCTGACCTTTTTTATCAAAAAAATTGTACCATTCTTGCAATGACTCATCGTCAGTGAGACCATCGTTAGGTGGAAGATCCCATCTGAGTCTTCTGGGAACTAACTTAGATTTTTTATATTGCTCGAATGATACAATGTCCCACCATGCCTTAATTTTCTTTTCATGAATATAACCCATTTTTCTAAAGCAGGTGGATAGGTCATCTGAACTTCTAGAAGATTGGGTGTTAGAGAAGACTTCATTAAGTCTAACTTCTCTCTGTTCTAAAAATGAGAACACCTCCATGAATGCTGCTGAGAGAAATGTGATAGAAACAGATGTATAGAATAAGGGAACAATCAGCGCAAACAGCCTCTAATATAACCTAAAAATGCCAGCTGAACACAAAAGGTAATCACAAGCCCAAAGATAATCTGTAAAATAAATGGTATGTGCAGCACAATAGCTAAGATAAAATAAAATAAAATGTGACAGTCCAATCAAATAAAACAGATATTCAAATGTCCCATTGGATAATGATAGGACAAATTCCTCATAGAAGAGAGTGAGAAGAAATCTCTGCCGACTGGGATGACGATACAATCCTCCCCCACACATGCAATGTGCTTACCAGAATTGGTGGACCTCTCAATTAAGAGAAGGTCATGCGAGCATGTATCCACCCTGGGATAATGGGATGTGGCTGCTGCAGATGAATCCTTCCAATGTCAGGAGTGAGGAAAAGCCGGATATTATCTCCAATGAGCAAACAAACTTCCACTGTAGAATGCTGAATCGATCTCCGTAAAGTGCAGGTGCCAAGAGAAAGATTAAGGGGACAATCTAAGTGTACTCCGTATGTACTTTATTTAAAATAGGTTCTCATATAAAATCAGCGCTATCGCGCAATGCATAAAAGGCTGATACTGAACAGCAAGCCGGATCAACTATCCAGCAGAGAGATGGCAGCGGGGGACGTCCGTGCATAAGCTCTTCCCCCCGTACGCGGCGTTACGTCCAGAAGGACTTCGTCAGCGAGGGTGGAGCTTCAGTGTCACCCGGCTAACTGATATACCCAGCTGGTAACCATAGAAACGGAAATGCTAAAGCCGGAAGTCAGAGGAACAGACGGCTGATTTCCACCACGGTATCACCAGCAAGTGAAAATACAATAAAGGTAAACAAGTGGTATGAAGTTTGTTACAATACCCTAGGTCCTTATGTGTGATAGAAAAAATAAAAATAAAAGTCGGACATAAAAATACCCGCGGCCATCTTTAACATGGGACAATAAAAAATCAACAATAAAATAAAGGCAACCTAACTATTTGTCTGAAATAAAACAGTTGAGATCAAACTCAACGTTTAAGCCTCTAGGTACAGCAACCTTGGTCTCATGTATCCACATGGACTCACGCTGGCTCAGTTGCCTAATAAAGTTGCTCCCTCTCCAGTGTTTAGTCACTTTTTCCAAACCCCAAAATTTGAGGCATTTTGGATTCCTATCATGAAACATTCTAAAATGCTTGGACACATAATGAGACTTCACACCTCTCCTAATGTTACCTACATGTTCTGCTATGCGGACTCCCATGGGTCTAGAGGTCCTCCCCACATATTGGAGACCGCAGTCGCATTCAAGCATGTATACCACCCCAACAGTGTCACATGTAATGAGGTTCTTGATCTGGTATGTTTTTTTGGTGGCAAAAGCAATAAAATCCTTTCTCTTCTTTAGATTGAATTTACATTGCCTGCATGCTGGACATTTTCCGCATGCGTAAAATCCTGACAAAAAGTTGAAAATCCTATTTTCTCTAATAACAGGGGGGTCTACAACACTGGGAGCAAGAATATCCCTAAGAGTAGGTGGTTTTTTGTAGATGAATTTCGGGCGCAGAGGAAGCACTGCACCCAAAACGCTATCTTTTCTTAAAATGTCCCAGTGTCGCAGGATGTTTTTTTTCAAATTTTTTGTGCTGTATATTGTAGTCGAGAATGATTTTATACTCGAATTTGTTCGCACCTCCTGCTTTTTTATCATTTTTATTAGAATCTGTAATGAGGGTGGTTCGATCCATGTTCCCAACTACCTGAATATCACCCAAAATGTGATCCCTTTTGTATCCTTTTTGGAGAAAACGATCAGCCAATATATTGGCTTGTGTATGGTAATCAGACTCAAGGGTGCAATTACGCCCCTTGGGAATGTTACAGAGCCACGATTGATGGTGGCAACTATCTAATGGAATGAATCCATTACGGTCTGTGGGTTTAAATTTTTTTTTTGTTTTAAATGATTCACCTTCTCTGAAAATTTCCAGATCTAAAAAGGCTATGTTTGAGGGGTCAGCGTTCCAAGTTAGACGTATGTTCTTGGTATTACCATTAAGCCTTGACATGAACATCTGCAGGCCAATGAGGTCTCCTTCCCAGATCATGATTAAATCATCAATGTATCGTTGGTAACATACAAGTTGTACAGGTCTGTCGCCAAAAACAAAATCCTCCTCCCAGAGGGCCATAAATAAATTTGCGACACTCGGCGCAAAACGGGCTCCCATAGCCACACCGAGTGTCTGCAAATAAAAATTCCCATCATGCCAGAAGTAATTCCTGGAAAGACAGAAATCTAATGATCTCATGAGGAAATTTTTCAAAGGAGATGGTAAACTAGACTTATCTAGAGCCCACTGAGCCGATGTAAGAGCATCCTTGTGGCCAATGATGGTATACAAAGAGCTGACATCAGCTGTAACTAATAAGCTATTGGCTTTACAAGGGGTATTCTCCAAAATTTGAATGATGTGTTTTGTATCTTTAAGATACGCTGTGGTAGTAGCCACCAACGGTTTGAGAAAATAATCAATATACTGACCTAATCTCGCTGATACGGAATCAATACCGTTGACGATCGGTCTGCCTGGAGGAAAACAAGGATCCTTGTGCACTTTCGGTAAAAAGTACACAATAGGTCTCCTACAGGCGCTAGGATCTAAGTATAACGCTTCTTTTTTAGTGAGAACTCCATCCTCCTTCCCTGAGGAGATTATTGCTTGAAGTTCATCTTTAAACTGAAAAACAGGATCATGACCTATTTTCTTATATGTGTTTGTGTCTGACAGCAATCTATCAAGTTCTCCTTTATAGTATGTTTTACTCATGATTACCAACCCCCCACCCTTATCTGCGGGGCGGACTACTACATCTTTGTTATTTTCCAGTGTGCTGATACCTTTTTTCAAATAAGAGGGATCCCCCACTTTCTTTATTTTCATTGTTTCCAAATCGCTGGTGACCATATTTTTGAAGACCTCAATGTGTCTATGGTCATTTTTGGGAGGATTAAAAACTGACTTATTAGCTAGATTAGAGTGAATTCCAGATGAAACACTGAGGGCTCCTTGGGTGGATCTTTCGCCAGGTTTTGAGAGAAAATATCTTTTAATATTGAGGGTTCTGACAAATTTCTGCAAACTTATGTACGTCTGAAATTTGTTGAAGTTACGCACTGGTGCGAACTTCAGCCCTTTATCAAGGACCTTCAGTTCATCTTCGGATAAGATGGTCCCACTAATATTATAGATACCTGCCCCTAGTGGGATCTTGTCCTTTTTAAGTCTTCTTCCTCCTCGTCTTCCTCTCTTTCCCTTCTTTTGCCTCCCTGTCTGTTTCCAGTTGGGGTGTTGTTCCATGGGATTTGCCATTGGGACTGGGGGTTCCCTAAAAAAACACTTCCCTGATGGGTTCCTTCACTATACAGAGGTGTGAATCTGTTATAAGTGGATGTGGTGGCTCTATCATACTGATCATATTGGTAATCATGATCTCTAGGGTACTGAATATAGTTGATTATAGTTGTAAGGATGACTACCCCTATTAGGTCCTTGATTGGATGTTTTACCTCTAATTGGACGTGAAGGGCCCCAAGAATCATCCCTGAAACCCGAGTTATATGGTGGGGGATGATGTTGATAATTGCCTCTATCATTCCCATTTTTAGTGGGACCCCCTTTACCTCTAGTGGGTTGTGTGTACACCTTGGAGTTAGCCCCCTGTGAGGATGAGGGATGGGGGCGGGCCACTGGGGTCCCTGGATGCGTTCTATTAGAAGAAGGCTGCAAAGTGGTGTTAGAAGGTATGGCTTCCGAGGTGTTAACTTTGGATTGCCATTTAAAAACTTCACACCTAGAAAAATCTCCAGAGTCTCTGATATATTTGGATTTTTTCTTTTCCTGTATATCTTTATCCCATTTAATCATTTTATTTTTCAATTCACTGGAATGTTTTGGGAAGTCCTGTGAATCCTGAAAAGTTTCTATTTTATTTTTAAGATCAATGATTTGTTTATCAAGGGTTTTCATTTTTCTCTGTTTTCTAATTAGCAAAAAATCCATTAATTCCTGACCTTTTTTAAACCCACAGACCATAATGGATTCATTCTATTAGATAGTTGCCACCATCAATCGTGGCTCTGTAACATTCCCAAGGGGCAATTTATTCGCCTACGGCGTAATTGCACCCTTGAGTCTGATTACCATACACAAGCCAATATATTGGCTGATCGTTTTCTCCAAAAAGGATACAAAAGGGATCACATTTTGGGTGATATTCAGGTAGTTGGGAACATGGATCGAACCACCCTCATTACAGATTCTAATAAAAATGATAAAAAAGCAGGAGGTGCGAACAAATTCGAGTATAAAATCATTCTCGACTACAATATACAGCACAAAAAATTTGAAAAAATCATCCTGCGACACTACGTTTTGGGTGCAGTGCTTCCTCTGCGCCCGAAATTCATCTACAAACAACCACCTACTCTTATGCCCCGTACACACGATCGTTTTTCATGCTGTTAAAACTGCCATTTTAAAAAATGGCCCTGAAAAATGATCGTGTGTAGGCTCCAGAGCATTTTTAACGACGTGAAAAACGGGCATTAAAAATTCCGGGCATGCTCTCCTTTTTCACGTCGTTTTTCATGTCGTTTTTTTTAACGACGTGAAAAACGATAGTGTGTATGCTTTAACGACGTGAAAAAAAACGCGCATGCTCAGAATCAAGTATGAGACGGGAGCGCTCGTTCTGGTAAAACTAGCGTTCGTAATGGAGATAGCACATTCATTACACAGTAACGGACTGAAAAGCGCGAATCGTCGCTCAACAAACTTTACTAACATGAAGGGTGGCGCCATTCGAACGGAACTTCCCCTTTATAGTGCTGTCGTACGTGTTGTACGTCACTGCGCTTTGCTTGATCGTTTTTTTTAATGATGGTGTGTACGCAAGGCAGGCTTGAGAGGAAACATGAAAAAAAACGAGGAGAAAAACGTTGGTTTAAAAAATGACATTAAAAACGATCGTGTGTACGGGGCATTAGGGATATTCTTGCTCCCAGTGTTGTAGACCCCCCTGTTATTAGAGAAAATAGGATTTTCAACTTTTTGTCAGGATTTTACGCATGCGGAAAATGTCCAGCATGCAGGCAATGTAAATTCAATCTAAAGAAGAGAAAGGATTTTATTGCTTTTGCCACCAAAAAAACATACCAGATCAAGAACCTCATTACATGTGACACTGTTGGGGTGGTATACATGCTTGAATGCGACTGCGGTCTCCAATATGTGGGGAGGACCTCTAGACCCATGGGAGTCCGCATAGCAGAACATGTAGGTAACATTAGGAGAGGTGTGAAGTCTCATTATGTGTCCAAGCATTTTAGAATGTTTCATGATAGGAATCCAAAATGCCTCAAATTTTGGGGTTTGGAAAAAGTGACTAAACACTGGAGAGGGGGCAACTTTATTAGGCAACTGAGCCAGCGTGAGTCCATGTGGATACATGAGACCAAGGTTGCTGTACCTAGAGGCTTAAACGTTGAGTTTGATCTCAACTGTTTTATTTCAGACAAATAGTTAGGTTGCCTTTATTTTATTGTTGATTTTTTATTGTCCCATGTTAAAGATGGCCGCGGGTATTTTTATGTCCGACTTTTATTTTTATTTTTTCTATCACACATAAGGACCTAGGGTATTGTAACAAACTTCATACCACTTGTTTACCTTTATTGTATTTTCACTTGCTGGTGATACCGTGGTGGAAATCAGCCGTCTGTTCCTCTGACTTCCGGCTTTAGCATTTCCGTTTCTATGGTTACCAGCTGGGTATATCAGTTAGTCGGGTGACACTGAAGCTCCACCCTCGCTGATGAAGTCCTTCTGGACGTAACGCCGCGTACGGGGGGAAGAGCTTATGCACGGACGTCACCCGCTGCCATCTCTCTGCTGGATAGTTGATCCGGCTTGCTGTTCAGTATCAGCCTTTTATGCATTGCGCGATAGCGCTGATTTTATATGAGAACCTATTTTAAATAAAGTACATACGGAGTACACTTAGATTGTCCCCTTCATCTTTCTCTTGGCACCTGCACTTTACGGAGATCGATTCAGCATTCCACAGTGGAAGTTTGTTTGCTCATTGGAGATAATATCCGGCTTTTCCTCACTCCTGACATTGGAAGGATTCATCTGCAGCAGCCACATCCCATTATCCCAGGGTGGATACATGCTTGCATGACCTTCTCTTAATTGAGAGGTCCACCAATTCTGGTAAGCACATTGCATGTGTGGGGGAGGATTGTATCGTCATCCCAGTCGGCAGAGATTTCTTCTCACTCTCTTCTATGAGGAATTTGTCCTATCATTATCCAATGGGACATTTGAATATCTGTTTTATTTGATTGGACTGTCACATTTTATTTTATTTTATCTTAGCTATTGCGCTGCACATACCATTTATTTTACAGATTATCTTTGGGCTTGTGATTACCTTTTGTGTTCAGCTGGCATTTTTAGGTTATATTAGAGGCTGTTTGCGCTGATTGTTCCCTTATTCTATACACTGTTGTGGAATAACCTAAAATGATTAGACAAACTGTGATGCTTGAACCCTTTTATAATCCTATTTACATGCTCTCCTAATCTAATACCCAATTTTCTGGTGGTTCTGCCCACATAGTGGAGCCCACAAGGGCAGGAAAGAAGATAAGTGACATGTGTGGTTCCACAGGTAATACATTTTTTAATTTCATAGGTTTTCCCAGACACACTAAAATGGGTTGTTTTCCTAACCCTGTGTTTGGAGGTACGACAAATCATGCATTTACCACAACTATAAAAACCTGTCTGGTCCAAAAATGTGAATAATCTCTTAGGGGGATTCACGACATTAGGGGCCAGTTTTAATCTTAATGTGGGGGGTTTGGTATAGATAAAATGAGGTGCAACTGGTAGGACACTGGTTAGAGCTTTATCTTTACGTAAAAGTGGCCAATGCTCCTTAATGATTCTTTCAAATTGCTTGTGTTGTCTGGTATATCCTGTAAGAAATGCAATTCCATAATCTTTCTTATCTCGGATTTTCTTTTCAAAGAGCTGTTTTCTATCTAAGCTCCGAATATCTTCCCTGGTCTTATTGAGAGCCCTGATGTCATATCCTTTCTCTTGAAATCTTTCCAAAAAAATTTTTGATTGTACATCATAGTCTTCAATTTTGTTACAGTTGCGCCGCACTCGCAACATTTGGCTTTTCGGTATTCCACTTAACCATTTTGGGTGATGGTAACTTCCAAGTGGTATATATCCATTTCTGTCAACTTCCTTGAAATATGTGCGAGTAAGTAATTTATCATTTTCTTTGAAAATCACCAAATCTAGGAAATTAACAGAATCATAACTAACAACCTCCGAAAAGGAGATACCACACTGGTTGTTACCAATTTCTTCCAGAAACTTAAAAAAGGAATCTCTTGATCCTGCCCAAATAATAAAAATATCATCGATATAACGTTTGTAAAAGCTTAACTGGGGTATATTTCTTCCATAGATTGCTTTGGATTCCCACCAGCTCATGAAAAGATTTGCTAGTGATTTCAGTGCCTGGGGATTTATGGCTAGTAGACTTGTGCACAACGGAAAAATTCATTTAGTTTCGGTTCGTTTTTTGTGCACAATGGAAAAATTAGTTTAGTTTCGGTTCATTTCTTTTCGGTCCTGTTGATTCGTAATCATTCGTAATTTTGCTAGACGGGATTTTTCGTGTTCGGACTAATTCGTATTTTCGCAAGCGTCATTTTTCGTTGAATTTTTAGTTGATTTATAATTCGTACTTTCGGTAGGGTACATTGTTTTTCTTTGATTCTGGACAACACTCCTACTTTCGTAACTTTTTTTGGGTTCATTGATTCGGAATTTTCCGTGTCTCTCTCACAACGACGCTGCCTATTATGCCTAATGTGCTTTGAATGGATTTGTACTTTTCTAAATACATAGCGGTTATTTGTAACGATTCGAAATCTCGTATTTTACTTTCGTTTTTTACATGCGGCTATAGCCTCTGCCCCTGTACACCATTTTGAGAGGGTTCAGCACGGTGAGGGAGAAGCAGAGAGCAGAGCAGAGTGTTATTGTGCTTCGAATGGATTCGAAATCTCGTATTTTACTTTCGTTTTTTCATGCGGCTATAGCCTCCGCCCCTGTACACCATTTTGAGAGGGAGTTCAGCATGGTGAGGGAGAAGCAGAGAGCAGAGTGAGTGTTATTGTGCTTCGAATGGATTTGTACATTCGTAACTTTTTTCATAACGAATTATGCCGAAGACATTCGGGCATTCGCTATTTTGCGGTATAATTTATTTCGGATTCGGTTTTATTCGTAATTGCTTTGTTCGGAAATTCAAATGCTTCCGAATGTCCGAAAGTTGCTAAATTCGGACGAATTTCGATTTGTTACGAAACTAATTGCACAAGCCTAATGGCTAGCAAATGAATAGAACCAAGTTCCAGAACCTGCTGAACCCTTACAAACTATTAACAGGAAGTGATCATATGTAGTAACAGAAAAAAAAAATCCTGTATATATGACATTTGGCTCCCACCGAACAGGCAAACAACCTGGATGACAACCATGACTCACGCCACAAATATGGTTGAGTGAGTGAGCGTTGTCAGCCCAGGATAGAAAGTGTGAGATCTGGGATTACCAGGTAAAAATAAAGTGATAAAGTATGAAAAAAATGCAGTCTCCCCATGTGCTAAGCTGCAATATATAAAAAAAATATTTTTAGATTTAGATATGCTTTAAGGAAAAAAGACTCTCAAATGTATTTCTCCATCCACTTAGTAATAGTGATCTTCACTGTGCATGTTTATCAGTGTATGATACATACTACCTTTATTTTGTACATTTAAAGAGTCGGGTCCAAATGTACTATAAAATGTACATGCAATTAGATACACTGTTTGTAGGGGTGTCAGGATTATTTGATGTTGCCCTAAATCATTTTAAAGATGAACTTTTAACCTCTCCAAGGGGCTTTGATTTCCATGGTGCCATAATAATGGACATAAACTATTGAACAAGAAGTAACATTCGCTGAATATCAAATTATAGATTTCCTACGGTAGATGTTTTATTTCTTGATTTGATTTGTAATATTTAAACCTATTTCCACACAGCTGTTATAGTGAATAGACTATAATCCACTTTGTACCCATAATTTGATCAATTTGATTCATATAGTTTAATTACAATCTGAAAAACTCAGATTTATAAGCAATGCTTTTAATTTAAGTTGAGTACTTTGATTATAAACTCTCAGTGATTATTTTTCATCAGTGTACTTTACTACTTTTTCTTTGGGTTTGTTTAGGATAATATTTCTAGTGTTAAAAGCATATGTAGAATATTTCACGGACATTAGCACTTAGATATGCATACACTAAAAAACAAATTCAGGCTTTAATCATTTAATCAATATAATGTGTTTTAGAAAGGCAAATTACACATTTAAATGCTTTGAAAAGAAACAGATATTAAGCAGGTTAATCTTATGCGATATTCAGACTTTATTGTTTATTAGGCAAACAAATAATTCAAATTATTTATTAATCTTATAGTAGTGTTCTATCCAAAAGTTTTTTTCTTAATTAATAATTTTATTTTCCAAGCTTTTAATATGGTACTGTGATAATCTACTCATCAGCTGTTTCAAGCCAACATCATTTCCCTGAAACATGCGACTTAAACAGAATATATGGCACTAATAACAATAATGCTATATACTAAAATCCTAATACTAATACTATGTAAACTTATATATTACTAGACAAGTCTTCATCTCAGTTTCTACCCATGCTCCTGGGTCAGTGACACATGGCTGTCAACGAAAGTATAAAGGCATGTAATGTGTTGTTTGTGACTGATACACAGCGGCGGCCCATCCATTAGGGGCGCCCGGGCGCCGCCCCCTCTCTCCAGGCCACCCCCCTATAGGCAATGGATAGATTCATGCATAGCATGAATCTATTCTTGTTTGCAGCCGCCACCTCCTATTCATGCATCTGACCCCTTTCAGGGCACCGGGTGCATGAACTACAGCGGCCAGGTTTTTTTTTTTAAGCACCTGATTAGAGCCAGAGGCTCTAATAGGCTTCAAAATAGGGTGGGCTCGGGTTGCAGAGAATGCGACTGGAGCCCACCCAGGTGTGTTACAACAGCAAATTAATAATCGCTGTTGTAACACTGATCCTCAATCCGGCCAATCAGAATCAGGTGTGAGACCCGTTTTCCGATTGGCCGAAAAGAGAAGACTCCCGATTGGCTGCCGAGGAGGAGGGAGGAAATGGAAGCTGCCCCCGCCGTCACCGTGATGACCCGTGGGGAGCAGGAGAATGGGAGGCCGCCGCCGCCGAGTAGGGGAAACTGCCATTGATGGGGTAAGTGTGACTGACCGGGGGGTTGGCATACTTTTTGCTGCCCCCCTCAAAAAAAATTCCACCGGCCGCCACTGCTGATAAGCCATATTTTTCTGTGCAGTGAAAAAGGTAAATGCCCAAAAGGGAAATATTTTGTTCTCTTGGAACATACTCGAGAAGGGTTTTTGTTGACTTTTTATACATAATTTTTTTTTATATGCCGGATAGTCCATATTTGGCAGTATTTTCTGTAAATATTAGCAAAAGAAAGGGTTACTTTACGTTTTGGTTAGGGAGAGTCTTCTTGTTTGTAGTCACCAAGAGAGGAAGTGAGCAGAATCTCTCCAAAAGGGAACACAGGCAGCAAAGGAAGACATTTTAAATAGAGTTCAAGAACTTAAACTTCAGTCCAATTTTATATTCAGTTTTCCCCATAAATGTATTTCCCCATTTGTTAGTATTGTTACCTACCACCTGCACAGACAGTATGTTTCTGGTGGCACATAAAAGGGTAGGTATTTATTTTTTGCATTTATAGGTCATAGGAGGCAAGGTATGCTGTCTTCTCCTTACCTTACAAAAGGTTAAAAACTATTTTCTAGTTTGTCATTTATCAATGTGCACACACCCACATGTATGACTCTTTAGTCATGTGGGCTGCACAGATAAGAAAAATAAAGAAATGAAGAGCTTAGAAGGGAACTGAAATTGAGCATGCTCCGTAGCAGACACAGCTGGTCTACACAAACACTGCTGTCCCTCCCATCTTCACTGTGTCCCCACTGGACACAGTGAAGATGGGAGGGACAGCGGAAGGCAGAATTAACCAGGTATATTTTACTCTACACAAAACAAATGCTTTAGTTGGTTTGTGAGTATGAACACTCTATTATATAGCATGTAATGAGAGTTCTTCATAGTCTTGGTTTAGTGACACTTTAAGTGAAGTATTAAGTATATGTGCCACATGGTTACAGGTAGGGATGAGCTCGGTGTTCGAGTCGAACATACGTTCGACTCGAACATCGGCTGTTCGATCGTTCGCCGAACAACGAACGATTTGGGCCGTTCGCGCCTAATTCGCGGCCCACAATGCACTACGCCATCGCAGTGTCATCCAGGCGCTGTGATTGGCCAAGCATGCACTGTGACCCCCCATGCTTGGCCAATCACAGCGCCGGCAGCGAGGAGAGCAATGATTGGCCACAGGCAGGATGCCTGTGGCCAATTATTGCTGAGGGTGTTTAGTACACGCCCCACACTATAAAAGGCCGCCAGCATGGCGGCCTAGTGTAGTGTGTTCCGGAGCAGGGAAAGAGAAGCATAGGCAGGGACAGTGACATTTTTTTTCTTGCTTAACCTGGATTCCTTTAGTTTAGGGAAAGAGAAGGATAGGTAGGGAGAGTGTCAGTGTGTTTTACTGTGCTAATCCTTGTTTGTAGGGACAGGGAAGGACAGTGAGGGAAATTCTCCTTGTGCTATACTGTGCTAAAGCATTCCTCATCAACCATCTTTAAAAAAAACATTTTTTATAGGGACAGAAAACTATAGGTAGGGAGAGTGTCAGTGTGTTTTACTGTGCTAATCCTTGTTTGTAGGGACAGGGAAGGGCAGTGAGGGAAATTCTCCTTGTGCTATACTGTGCTAAAGCATTCATCATCAACCATCTTTAAAAAAACATTTTTTATAGGGACAGAAAACTATAGGTAGGGAGAGTGTCAGTGTGTTTTACTGTGCTAATCCTTGTTTGTAGGGACAGGGAAGGACAGTGAGGGAAATTCTCCTTGTGCTATACTGTGCTAAAGCATTCATCATCAACCATCTTTAAAAAAACATTTTTTATAGGGACAGAAAACTATAGGTAGGGAGAGTGTCAGTGTGTTTTACTGTGCTAATCCTTGTTTGTAGGGACAGGGAAGGACAGTGAGGGAAATTCTCCTTGTGCTATACTGTGCTAAAGCATTCCTCATCAACCATCTTTAAAAAAACATTTTTTATAGGGACAGAAAACTATAGGTAGGGAGAGTGTCAGTGTGTTTTACTGTGCTAATCCTTGTTTGTAGGGACAGGGAAGGACAGTGAGGGAAATTCTCCTTGTGCTATACTGTGCTAAAGCATTCATCATCAACCATCTTTAAAAAAACATTTTTTATAGGGACAGAAAACTATAGGTAGGGAGAGTGTCAGTGTGTTTTACTGTGCTAATCCTTGTTTGTAGGGACAGGGAAGGACAGTGAGGGAAATTCTCCTTGTGCTATACTGTGCTAAAGCATTCCTCATCAACCATCTTTAAAAAAACATTTTTTATAGGGACAGAAAACTATAGGTAGGGAGAGTGTCAGTGTGTTTTACTGTGCTAATCCTTGTTTGTAGGGACAGGGAAGGACAGTGAGGGAAATTCTCCTTGTGCTATACTGTGCTAAAGCATTCATCATCAACCATCTTTAAAAAGACATTTTTTATAGGGACAGAAAACTATAGGTAGGGAGAGTGTCAGTGTGTTTTACTGTGCTAATCCTTGTTTGTAGGGACAGGGAAGGACAGTGAGGGAAATTCTCCTTGTGCTATACTGTGCTAAAGCATTCCTCATCAACCATCTTTAAAAAAACATTTTTTATAGGGACAGAAAACTATAGGTAGGGAGAGTGTCAGTGTGTTTTACTGTGCTAATCCTTGTTTGTAGGGACAGGGAAGGACAGTGAGGGAAATTCTCCTTGTGCTATACTGTACTAAAGCATTCCTCATCAACCATCTTTAAAAAAACATTTTTTATAGGGACAGAAAACTATAGGTAGGGAGATTGTCAGTGTGTTTTACTGTGCTAATCCTTGTTTGTAGGGACAGGGAAGGACAGTGAGGGAAATTCTCCTTGTGCTATACTGTGCTAAAGCATTCATCATCAACCATCTTTAAAAAAACATTTTTTATAGGGACAGAAAACTATAGGTAGGGAGAGTGTCAGTGTGTTTTACTGTGCTAATCCTTGTTTGTAGGGACAGGGAAGGACAGTGAGGGAAATTCTCCTTGTGCTATACTGTGCTAAAGCATTCCTCATCAACCATCTTTAAAAAAACATTTTTTATAGGGACAGAAAACTATAGGTAGGGAGAGTGTCAGTGTGTTTTACTGTGCTAATCCTTGTTTGTAGGGACAGGGAAGGACAGTGAGGGAAATTCTCCTTGTGCTATACTGTGCTAAAGCATTCCTCATCAACCATCTTTAAAAAAACATTTTTTATAGGGACAGAAAACTATAGGTAGGGAGAGTGTCAGTGTGTTTTACTGTGCTAATCCTTGTTTGTAGGGACAGGGAAGGACAGTGAGGGAAATTCTCCTTGTGCTATACTGTGCTAAAGCATTCATCATCAACCATCTTTAAAAAAACATTTTTTATAGGGACAGAAAACTATAGGTAGGGAGAGTGTCAGTGTGTTTTACTGTGCTAATCCTTGTTTGTAGGGACAGGGAAGGACAGTGAGGGAAATTCTCCTTGTGCTATACTGTGCTAAAGCATTCATTATCAACCATATTTAAAAAAACATTTTTTATAGGGACAGAAAACTATAGGTAGGGAGAGTGTCAGTGTGTTTTACTGTGCTAATCCTTGTTTGTAGGGACAGGGAAGGACAGTGAGGGAAATTCTCCTTGTGCTATACTGTGCTAAAGCATTCCTCATCAACCATCTTTAAAAAAACATTTTTTATAGGGACAGAAAACTATAGGTAGGGAGAGTGTCAGTGTGTTTTACTGTGCTTATTCTTGTTTGTAGGGACAGGGAAGGTCAGTGAGGGAAATTCTCCTTGTGCTATACTGTGCTAAAGCATTCATCATCAACCATCTTTAAAAAAACATTTTTTATAGGGACAGAAAACTATAGGTAGGGAGAGTGTCAGTGTGTTTTACTGTGCTAATCCTTGCTTGTAGGGACAGGGAAGGACAGTGAGGGAAATTCTCCTTGTGCTATACTGTGCTAAAGCATTCATCATCAACCATCTTTAAAAAAACATTTTTTATAGGGACAGAAAACTATAGGTAGGGAGAGTGTCAGTGTGTTTTACTGTGCTAATCCTTGTTTGTAGGGACAGGGAAGGACAGTGAGGGAAATTCTCCTTGTGCTATACTGTGCTAAAGCATTCCTCATCAACCATCTTTAAAAAAACATTTTTTTATAGGGACAGAAAACTATAGGTAGGGAGAGTGTCAGTGTGTTTTACTGTGCTAATCCTTGTTTGTAGGGACAGGGAAGGACAGTGAGGGAAATTCTCCTTGTGCTATACTGTGCTAAAGCATTCCTCATCAACCATCTTTAAAAAAACATTTTTTATAGGGACAGAAAACTATAGGTAGGGAGAGTGTCAGTGTGTTTTACTGTGCTAATCCTTGTTTGTAGGGACAGGGAAGGACAGTGAGGGAAATTCTCCTTGTGCTATACTGTGCTAAAGCATTCATCATCAACCATCTTTAAAAAAACATTTTTTATAGGGACAGAAAACTATAGGTAGGGAGAGTGTCAGTGTGTTTTACTGTGCTAATCCTTGTTTGTAGGGACAGGGAAGGACAGTGAGGGAAATTCTCCTTGTGCTATACTGTGCTAAAGCATTCCTCATCAACCATCTTTAAAAAAACATTTTTTATAGGGACAGAAAACTATAGGTAGGGAGAGTGTCAGTGTGTTTTACTGTGCTAATCCTTGTTTGTAGGGACAGGGAAGGACAGTGAGGGAAATTCTCCTTGTGCTATACTGTGCTAAAGCATTCCTCATCAACTATCTTTAAAAAAACATTTTTTATAGGGACAGAAAACTATAGGTAGGGAGAGTGTCAGTGTGTTTTACTGTGCTAATCCTTGTTTGTAGGGACAGGGAAGGACAGTGAGGGAAATTCTCCTTGTGCTATACTGTGCTAAAACATTCATCATCAACCATCTTTAAAAAAACATTTTTTATAGGGACAGAAAACTATAGGTAGGGAGAGTGTCAGTGTGTTTTACTGTGCTAATCCTTGTTTGTAGGGACAGGGAAGGACAGTGAGGGAAATTCTCCTTGTGCTATACTGTGCTAAAGCATTCCTCATCAACCATCTTTAAAAAAACATTTTTTATAGGGACAGAAAACTATAGGTAGGGAGAGTGTCAGTGTGTTTTACTGTGCTAATCCTTGTTTGTAGGGACAGGGAAGGACAGTGAGGGAAATTCTCCTTGTGCTATACTGTGCTAAAGCATTCCTCATCAACCATCTTTAAAAAAACATTTTTTATAGGGACAGAAAACTATAGGTAGGGAGAGTGTCAGTGTGTTTTACTGTGCTAATCCTTGTTTGTAGGGACAGGGAAGGACAGTGAGGGAAATTCTCCTTGTGCTATACTGTGCTAAAGCATTCATCATCAACCATCTTTAAAAAAACATTTTTTATAGGGACAGAAAACTATAGGTAGGGAGAGTGTCAGTGTGTTTTACTGTGCTAATCCTTGTTTGTAGGGACAGGGAAGGACAGTGAGGGAAATTCTCCTTGTGCTATACTGTGCTAAAGCATTCCTCATCAACCATCTTTAAAAAAACATTTTTTATAGGGACAGAAAACTATAGGTAGTGTGAGGGGGTTAGCTCGGCAGCGGGTGTGTGTGACCCCCGAGATGGGCTCCCCACACAAAAACAGGCCCAGCAAACGGAGGTTGTGGTTTTCAAAATCAAAAAGGTGCGGTTTATTTTCTATTTACAGTGACAAAACACAGCAAAGCAAAAGAAACATAAACAAAATAAATCCTGGTCAACTTGACCTCTGACTAAACATACAGGTTTCCTAACTAACAACTGGGATCAGCCTAGTGCTGTCCTAGTCCCTAAGTCCCTGGTTTTAAATGTCCAAGCAAATAGCCACACAGGCTTTGTCTCACCGCACAGGGGTTCACTCTCCCTAGACAGTCCACACAGGTCTGGTTCCAGGCATGAGCTAACATCTAATGAAGCTGGGAGTTCTTATAGAGGCCTAAATGAGCTGACAAGCTTCAGCTGGTCTCATCAACTCTGTCTGCACGACGCCCCACACTCTCCCTAGAGGTATGAGTCATCCATGAGCCCACTAGCCTTATACAACTCTCCACCTAGTTGTATAAGTCGGCGTAAAGCCTGAATCTGGGCGAAATATATCTACCCCCCTGGATGCAACCAGGTGACTTTACCTTCCTGCTGTCACATACCCCCCCCTCTTGTTTTAACCTCGGGGTTGGAACACCAGCAATCAGGCATTCATGTACTCGAGACAAAGCATCCACATTCCCCATTTGAACGCCAGGGCGATGCTTTACTGTGAAGTTGAATTCCTGGAGGGCCAGGAACCACCTATTCACTCTTCTATTTGTTTCCTTGTTTTGAGCCATCCACTTTAACGGAGCGTGATCCGTAACCATGTCAAAGTGCCTACCTTGCAGGTAGTACCGAAGGGAATCTAGAGCCCACTTCACCGCTAAACACTCCTTTTCAACGGTGGCGTAATTTACCTCATGGGACTTCAACTTCCTGCTGAGGTAAATGACTGGGTGCTCTTCCCCGTTCCAGACCTGGGACAATACTGCTCCTAACCCCACATCTGACGCATCACTTTGTACGACAAAGTCTTTAGAGAAGTCGGGTGAGTACAACACTGGCTGGCTACATAAGGCTTGTTTCAAGAATTGGAATGCTGCCTCAGCCTCGGGGGTCCATTTAATCATGACCGACCCTTTCCCCTTCGTCAGGTTGGTTAGGGGCACAGCCTTAGAAGCAAAGTGGGGAATGAATCGCCGATAATACCCAGCGATTCCCAGAAAGGCTCGTACCTGCTTCTTGCTGTTGGGACGTGGCCAACTCTGGATGGCCTCGACTTTGTTGAGTTGGGGTTTTATTACTCCCCTCCCAATGGTGTACCCAAGATATTTGGCCTCCTCCTGCCCAATGGTACACTTCTTGGGGTTAGCCGTAAACCCCGCTTCCCGAACAGAGTCCAGGACTGCTTGCACTTTTGGCAGATGTGAGGCCCAATCTGTGCTATGGACAATTACGTCATCCAGGTAAGCCGCAGCATACTTCCGATGGGGCCTCAGCATCTGGTCCATTTTCCGCTGGAATGTGGCCGGCGCATTCTGTAACCCGAACGGCATTCTTTTATATTGGAACGCCCCGTCTGGGGTTACAAATGCGGTTTTCTCTTTGGCCGACTTGGCCAGGGGGATTTGCCAATACCCTTTTGTGAGGTCAAGAGTCGTCCTGTATCGGGCTGTTCCCAGCCGGTCGATCAACTCATCTATACGTGGCATGGGGTAGGTGTCAAATTTTGTAACTTTGTTCAACTGACGAAAATCGTTACAAAATCGCCAGCTCCCATCCGGTTTAGGCACCAACACAATGGGACTAGACCAATCACTTTGGGACTCCTCTATCACCCCTAAGTTCAGCATTTTCTGTACTTCCTCCCGTATTGCCTCCCGTCGGGCCTCTGGGATCCGATAGGGTTTTAACTTCACCCTTTCACCGGGCGGGGTAATGATGTCATGCTCTACCCCAGATGTTTGTCCCGGCAGCTCAGAGAATACCTCCTTGTTGCGAAGCACAAACTCCTTAACCTCCTGTTGTTGGGGTTGTGACAAGGTGGCTGCTATTCCAACCTCAGGAATCACGCAACCAGTTTGAGCTGGTGACCAAGTGTCTGCGACTAGGGACTCTCTATCCCTCCAGGCTTTCAACAGATTAACGTGATAGATCTGTTCGGGCTTTCGCCTTCCTGGTTGTCTGACCTTGTAATTCACTTCGCTCACTTTTTCCATTATCTCGTAGGGGCCTTGCCATTTGGCAAGGAATTTACTTTCAACCGTAGGGACAAGTACCAGTATCCTATCCCCCGGGGAAAAGGTACGGGTCTTGGCTCCACGGTTGTACACTCTCTGCTGTGCTAACTGCGCTTGGGCCAAATGTTCCTTCACGATGGGCATTACCTGTGCAATTCGGTCTTGCATCAGGGCGACATGCTCAATCACACTCCTGTGGGGAGAACTCTCACTTTCCCAAGTTTCCTTGGCAATATCCAACAGCCCTCTTGGGTGTCTCCCATACAGTAACTCAAAGGGGGAGAATCCCGTAGAGGATTGGGGCACCTCCCTAATAGCAAACATCAGATAAGGAAGTAGACAGTCCCAATCCTTTCCATCTCTATCCACCACTTTCTTCAACATTTGTTTTAGGGTTTTGTTGAACCTTTCAACCAGCCCATCGGTTTGGGGGTGATACACAGATGTACGTAATTGCGTCACTTTGAACAATTTACACAGCTCCTTCATAACCCGGGACATAAAGGGTGTACCTTGGTCCGTAAGCAGTTCTTTACAAATACCCACCCGGCTAAACACAAGAGATAGCTCTTTGGCTATGGTTTTGGCCGAGGTATTTCGGAGAGGGATCGCTTCTGGATAACGGGTGGCATAGTCCATTATAACTAATATGTACTGGTGCCCCCTAGCGGACTTGATTATAGGACCTACCAAATCCATGGGGATCCTCTCAAACGGGACCTCAATGATGGGTAGAGGGACCAGCGGGCTACGGAAATGTGGCATCGGGGCCGACCTCTGACACACAGGGCAGGAGGAACAATAATTTTCTATGTCCTTCATCACCCCCGGCCAATAGAATCTCTGTAATACCCTCTCTCGGGTTTTCTCTGTCCCCAGATGACCTCCAAGAATGTGCCCATGGGCCAACTCCAACACCAACTTCCTGTAAGGTTTGGGCACCACAAGCTGCTCAACGGTTTCTTCTGCCCTTTTTGCCACCCGATACAGTAGGTCCTTCTCTACGCTGAAGTATGGGTAAGTGCAGGTATTATCTGGGTTCACTAACTCGCCATCTATTTTCACTACGTTTTCCCGTGCCTTTATTAGGGCGGGGTCTTTCAACTGTTCTGTGGCAAAGTTTTCCCTGTGAACCTCAAGATCAGAAAACTCCACAGACGGTAGGTTTTCGTCTGAGGAGGTGGGCTCCTCTCCAGTTTCTTGAGTCTCCCCTGCCAATACTGATAAGGGAAATTCCGGAGAGTCCTCACCACTCTCAGGGGAGTTCTGGCTATCACATTCCTGGTACATAGGGGCACCAGTGGGGGGCTCAGGATCATCCCACAGTTCCCAGAACTTCGGAAAATCCCTTCCCACAATGGCGTCATGCGGTAACTGAGATACTAAGCCCACTGGATGAGAGAGGGTACCTTTGGGGGTCTCGAAACACACTGTAGTCACTGGATACTCTCGGGTGTCCCCATGCACACAAATAACAGCTACCTTGCTATTCCCAGAGACCTCTGTTTTAACTAACTCAGCCTTTATCAGGGTCACAAGGCTACCTGAATCCAACAATACCACAACATTTCTACCATTAACACACATTTTGCATAAATGTTTCTCAGTTCCTCGAATGGCAGTGCATGCGACTGTCGCACACAGCGACTGACGTCTGCCCGTCAGAAAGTCACACTGCATGGGTTCCTCCACAACCGGGCAATTGGCTGCAATATGTCCCGCTTGCCGGCAGCGGTAGCAAACGATCCTTCTTGCCGCCTCTTGAGCCGCTGATTTCCCAGGCTGTTCTCGCCAAACTTGGGGTAGAGCTCCCACCCTCTCACTCTCTCCACCCTCACCCCTTGGAATCCTCTTATCCGCCCCTGGGGATGGTCTGGTCTTAGGGTGGAAAGTCCGAGTGTCTCTGGAAGAGGCCGTCAGGTTCTCTGTAGCCAAGTATTTCTCCACACGATCCACAAGACCATCGGCCGTCTCTGGGTCTCCATGGCTTACCCACTTTTGGATGGCAGTAGGAAGAGCTCTCAAAAACCGATCCATTACAACACGTTCCACAATCTTTGGTGCGGACAAAGTCTCTGGCTGTAGCCACTTTCTGCTCAGGTGAATGAGATCATACATTTGAGACCTGGGGGGTTTTCCAAGCTGGAAAGTCCAGTTATGCACACGCTGAGCCCGGACAGCCTGGGTGACACCCAGCCTTGCCAATATTTCAGCTTTTAGCATCACATAGTCTTTTGCTTGGTTAGGCTCTAGGTCATAGTAAGCTTTCTGCGATTCACCAGTTAACAGAGGAGCCACCAGTCCAGCCCACTGCTCCTCAGGCCACTTTTCTCTTTCAGCGGTCCTTTCAAATGTGGTCAAAAATACCTCTGGATCATCCTCTCCAGTCATTTTTGTCAATAAACGACTCACCCCAAAGGACGCGGTATTAGTGGGACGGCTTTCCTCACTGGTCTGCGGACGTTGCTGCATTACTGCTTCCATCTGTTGTTGTAGTCTCTGCTCTTGCTTCTGCAACAGGTCTATGAAGCGGGCCTCAGATTGCTGCTGGGCTTGTTGCTGAGCCTCCAGACTCTGTTGCAAAGTTGCGTTTGTCTGCTGCTGGGCTGCAAGGCTCTGTTGATGAGCTTGCTGCTGGGCTGCGAAGTTCTTTTGCAAACCTGCATTTGTCTGCTGTTGATTGGCATTTGCTAGAGCCAGCTGCTTCAGTATCTCCTCCATGCTGGCTTAAAAAAAAACTGCCCGCATTCTCCACCAACTGTGAGGGGGTTAGCTCGGCAGCGGGTGTGTGTGACCCCCGAGATGGGCTCCCCACACAAAAACAGGCCCAGCAAACGGAGGTTGTGGTTTTCAAAATCAAAAAGGTGCGGTTTATTTTCTATTTACAGTGACAAAACACAGCAAAGCAAAAGAAACATAAACAAAATAAATCCTGGTCAACTTGACCTCTGACTAAACATACAGGTTTCCTAACTAACAACTGGGATCAGCCTAGTGCTGTCCTAGTCCCTAAGTCCCTGGTTTTAAATGTCCAAGCAAATAGCCACACAGGCTTTGTCTCACCGCACAGGGGTTCACTCTCCCTAGACAGTCCACACAGGTCTGGTTCCAGGCATGAGCTAACATCTAATGAAGCTGGGAGTTCTTATAGAGGCCTAAATGAGCTGACAAGCTTCAGCTGGTCTCATCAACTCTGTCTGCACGACGCCCCACACTCTCCCTAGAGGTATGAGTCATCCATGAGCCCACTAGCCTTATACAACTCTCCACCTAGTTGTATAAGTCGGCGTAAAGCCTGAATCTGGGCGAAATATATCTACCCCCCTGGATGCAACCAGGTGACTTTACCTTCCTGCTGTCACAGTAGGGAGAGTGTCAGTGTGTTTTACTGTGCTAATCCTTGTTTGTAGGGACAGGGAAGGACAGTGAGGGAAATTCTCCTTGTGCTATACTGTGCTAAAGCATTCATCATCAACCATCTTTAAAAAAACATTTTTTATAGGGACAGAAAACTATAGGTAGGGAGAGTGTCAGTGTGTTTTACTGTGCTAATCCTTGTTTGTAGGGACAGGGAAGGACAGTGAGGGAAATTCTCCTTGTGCTATACTGTGCTAAAGCATTCCTCATCAACCATCTTTAAAAAAACATTTTTTATAGGGACAGAAAACTATAGGTAGGGAGAGTGTCAGTGTGTTTTACTGTGCTAATCCTTGTTTGTAGGGACAGGGAAGGACAGTGAGGGAAATTCTCCTTGTGCTATACTGTGCTAAAGCATTCATCATCAACCATCTTTAAAAAAACATTTTTTATAGGGACAGAAAACTATAGGTAGGGAGAGTGTCAGTGTGTTTTACTGTGCTAATCCTTGTTTGTAGGGACAGGGAAGGACAGTGAGGGAAATTCTCCTTGTGCTATACTGTGCTAAAGCATTCATCATCAACCATCTTTAAAAAAACATTTTTTATAGGGACAAAAAACTATAGGTAGGGAGAGTGTCAGTGTGTTTTACTGTGCTAATCCTTGTTTGTAGGGACAGGGAAGGACAGTGAGGGAAATTCTCCTTGTGCTATACTGTGCTAAAGCATTCCTCATCAACCATCTTTAAAAAAACATTTTTTATAGGGACAGAAAACTATAGGTAGGGAGAGTGTCAGTGTGTTTTACTGTGCTAATCCTTGTTTGTAGGGACAGGGAAGGACAGTGAGGGAAATTCTCCTTGTGCTATACTGTGCTAAAGCATTCATCATCAACCATCTTTAAAAAAACATTTTTTATAGGGACAGAAAACTATAGGTAGGGAGAGTGTCAGTGTGTTTTACTGTGCTAATCCTTGTTTGTAGGGACAGGGAAGGACAGTGAGGGAAATTCTCCTTGTGCTATACTGTGCTAAAGCATTCATCATCAACCATCTTTAAAAAAACATTTTTTATAGGGACAGAAAACTATAGGTAGGGAGAGTGTCAGTGTGTTTTACTGTGCTAATCCTTGTTTGTAGGGACAGGGAAGGACAGTGAGGGAAATTCTCCTTGTGCTATACTGTGCTAAAGCATTCCTCATCAACCATCTTTAAAAAAACATTTTTTATAGGGACAGAAAACTATAGGTAGGGAGAGTGTCAGTGTGTTTTACTGTGCTAATCCTTGTTTGTAGGGACAGGGAAGGACAGTGAGGGAAATTCTCCTTGTGCTATACTGTGCTAAAGCATTCCTCATCAACCATCTTTAAAAAAACATTTTTTATAGGGACAGAAAACTATAGGTAGGGAGAGTGTCAGTGTGTTTTACTGTGCTAATCCTTGTTTGTAGGGACAGGGAAGGACAGTGAGGGAAATTCTCCTTGTGCTATACTGTGCTAAAGCATTCATCATCAACCATCTTTAAAAAAACATTTTTTATAGGGACAGAAAACTATAGGTAGGGAGAGTGTCAGTGTGTTTTACTGTGCTAATCCTTGTTTGTAGGGACAGGGAAGGACAGTGAGGGAAATTCTCCTTGTGCTATACTGTGCTAAAGCATTCCTCATCAACCATCTTTAAAAAAACATTTTTTATAGGGACAGAAAACTATAGGTAGGGAGAGTGTCAGTGTGTTTTACTGTGCTAATCCTTGTTTGTAGGGACAGGGAAGGACAGTGAGGGAAATTCTCCTTGTGCTATACTGTGCTAAAGCATTCCTCATCAACCATCTTTAAAAAAACATTTTTTATAGGGACAGAAAACTATAGGTAGGGAGAGTGTCAGTGTGTTTTACTGTGCTAATCCTTGTTTGTAGGGACAGGGAAGGACAGTGAGGGAAATTCTCCTTGTGCTATACTGTGCTAAAGCATTCCTCATCAACCATCTTTAAAAAAACATTTTTTATAGGGACAGAAAACTATAGGTAGGGAGAGTGTCAGTGTGTTTTATTGTGCTAATCCTTGTTTGTAGGGACAGGGAAGGACAGTGAGGGAAATTCTCCTTGTGCTATACTGTGCTAAAGCATTCATCATCAACCATCTTTAAAAAAACATTTTTTATAGGGACAGAAAACTATAGGTAGGGAGAGTGTGAGTGTGTTTTACTGTGCTAATCCTTGTTTGTAGGGACAGGGAAGGACAGTGAGGGAAATTCTCCTTGTGCTATACTGTGCTAAAGCATTCCTCATCAACCATCTTTAAAAAAACATTTTTTATAGGGACAGAAAACTATAGGTAGGGAGAGTGTCAGTGTGTTTTACTGTGCTAATCCTTGTTTGTAGGGACAGGGAAGGACAGTGAGGGAAATTCTCCTTGTGCTATACTGTGCTAAAGCATTCCTCATCAACCATCTTTAAAAAAACATTTTTTATAGGGACAGAAAACTATAGGTAGGGAGAGTGTCAGTGTGTTTTACTGTGCTAATCCTTGTTTGTAGGGACAGGGAAGGACAGTGAGGGAAATTCTCCTTGTGCTATACTGTGCTAAAGCATTCATCATCAACCATCTTTAAAAAAACATTTTTTATAGGGACAGAAAACTATAGGTAGGGAGAGTGTCAGTGTGTTTTACTGTGCTAATCCTTGTTTGTAGGGACAGGGAAGGACAGTGAGGGAAATTCTCCTTGTGCTATACTGTGCTAAAGCATTCCTCATCAACCATCTTTAAAAAAACATTTTTTATAGGGACAGAAAACTATAGGTAGGGAGAGTGTCAGTGTGTTTTACTGTGCTAATCCTTGTTTGTAGGGACAGGGAAGGACAGTGAGGGAAATTCTCCTTGTGCTATACTGTGCTAAAGCATTCCTCATCAACCATCTTTAAAAAAACATTTTTTATAGGGACAGAAAACTATAGGTAGGGAGAGTGTCAGTGTGTTTTACTGTGCTAATCCTTGTTTGTACGGACAGGGAAGGACAGTGAGGGAAATTCTCCTTGTGCTATACTGTGCTAAAGCATTCCTCATCAACCATCTTTAAAAAAACATTTTTTATAGGGACAGAAAACTATAGGTAGGGAGAGTGTCAGTGTGTTTTACTGTGCTAATCCTTGTTTGTAGGGACAGGGAAGGACAGTGAGGGAAATTCTCCTTGTGCTATACTGTGCTAAAGCATTCCTCATCAACCATCTTTAAAAAAACATTTTTTATAGGGACAGAAAACTATAGGTAGGGAGAGTGTCAGTGTGTTTTACTGTGCTAATCCTTGTTTGTAGGGACAGGGAAGGACAGTGAGGGAAATTCTCCTTGTGCTATACTGTGCTAAAGCATTCATCATCAACCATCTTTTAAAAAACATTTTTTATAGGGACAGAAAACTATAGGTAGGGAGAGTGTCAGTGTGTTTTACTGTGCTAATCCTTGTTTGTAGGGACAGGGAAGGACAGTGAGGGAAATTCTCCTTGTGCTATACTGTGCTAAAGCATTCCTCATCAACCATCTTTAAAAAAACATTTTTTATAGGGACAGAAAACTATAGGTAGGGAGAGTGTCAGTGTGTTTTACTGTGCTAATCCTTGTTTGTAGGGACAGGGAAGGACAGTGAGGGAAATTCTCCTTGTGCTATACTGTGCTAAAGCATTCCTCATCAACCATCTTTAAAAAAACATTTTTTATAGGGACAGAAAACTATAGGTAGGGAGAGTGTCAGTGTGTTTTACTGTGCTAATCCTTGTTTGTAGGGACAGGGAAGGACAGTGAGGGAAATTCTCCTTGTGCTATACTGTGCTAAAGCATTCATCATCAACCATCTTTAAAAAAACATTTTTTATAGGGACAGAAAACTATAGGTAGGGAGAGTGTCAGTGTGTTTTACTGTGCTAATCCTTGTTTGTAGGGACAGGGAAGGACAGTGAGGGAAATTCTCCTTGTGCTATACTGTGCTAAAGCATTCCTCATCAACCATCTTTAAAAAAACATTTTTTATAGGGACAGAAAACTATAGGTAGGGAGAGTGTCAGTGTGTTTTACTGTGCTAATCCTTGTTTGTAGGGACAGGGAAGGACAGTGAGGGAAATTCTCCTTGTGCTATACTGTGCTAAAGCATTCATCATCAACCATCTTTAAAAAAACATTTTTTATAGGGACGAAAACTATAGGTAGGGAGAGTGTCAGTGTGTTTTACTGTGCTAATCCTTGTTTGTAGGGACAGGGAAGGACAGTGAGGGAAATTCTCCTTGTGCTATACTGTGCTAAAGCATTCCTCATCAACCATCTTTAAAAAAACATTTTTTATAGGGACAGAAAACTATAGGTAGGGAGAGTGTCAGTGTGTTTTACTGTGCTAATCCTTGTTTGTAGGGACAGGGAAGGACAGTGAGGGAAATTCTCCTTGTGCTATACTGTGCTAAAGCATTCCTCATCAACCATCTTTAAAAAAACATTTTTTATAGGGACAGAAAACTATAGGTAGGGAGAGTGTCAGTGT
The DNA here is from genome assembly GCA_029206835.1 of Rana muscosa. Lineage (NCBI taxonomy): Eukaryota > Metazoa > Chordata > Amphibia > Anura > Ranidae > Rana > Rana muscosa. Next base: position 526,040,103 of record CM055118.1, on the reverse strand, counting down.
GTTTTACTGTGCTAATCCTTGTTTGTAGGGACAGGGAAGGACAGTGAGGGAAATTCTCCTTGTGCTATACTGTGCTAAAGCATTCATCATCAACCATCTTTAAAAAAACATTTTTTATAGGGACAGAAAACTATAGGTAGGGAGAGTGTCAGTGTGTTTTACTGTGCTAATCCTTGTTTGTAGGGACAGGGAAGGACAGTGAGGGAAATTCTCCTTGTGCTATACTGTGCTAAAGCATTCCTCATCAACCATCTTTAAAAAAACATTTTTTATAGGGACAGAAAACTATAGGTAGGGAGAGTGTCAGTGTGTTTTACTGTGCTAATCCTTGTTTGTAGGGACAGGGAAGAACAGTGAGGGAAATTCTCCTTGTGCTATACTGTGCTAAAGCATTCATCATCAACCATCTTTAAAAAAACATTTTTTATAGGGACAGAAAACTATAGGTAGGGAGAGTGTCAGTGTGTTTTACTGTGCTAATCCTTGTTTGTAGGGACAGGGAAGGACAGTGAGGGAAATTCTCCTTGTGCTATACTGTGCTAAAGCATTCATCATCAACCATCTTTAAAAAAACATTTTTTATAGGGACAGAAAACTATAGGTAGGGAGAGTGTCAGTGTGTTTTACTGTGCTAATCCTTGTTTGTAGGGACAGGGAAGGACAGTGAGGGAAATTCTCCTTGTGCTATACTGTGCTAAAGCATTCATCATCAACCATCTTTAAAAAAACATTTTTTATAGGGACAGAAAACTATAGGTAGGGAGAGTGTCAGTGTGTTTTACTGTGCTAATCCTTGTTTGTAGGGACAGGGAAGGACAGTGAGGGAAATTCTCCTTGTGCTATACTGTGCTAAAGCATTCATCATCAACCATCTTTAAAAAAACATTTTTTATAGGGACAGAAAACTATAGGTAGGGAGAGTGTCAGTGTGTTTTACTGTGCTAATCCTTGTTTGTAGGGACAGGGAAGGACAGTGAGGGAAATTCTCCTTGTGCTATACTGTGCTAAAGCATTCCTCATCAACCATCTTTAAAAAAACATTTTTTATAGGGACAGAAAACTATAGGTAGGGAGAGTGTCAGTGTGTTTTACTGTGCTAATCCTTGTTTGTAGGGACAGGGAAGGACAGTGAGGGAAATTCTCCTTGTGCTATACTGTGCTAAAGCATTCCTCATCAACCATCTTTAAAAAAACATTTTTTATAGGGACAGAAAACTATAGGTAGGGAGAGTGTCAGTGTGTTTTACTGTGCTAATCCTTGTTTGTAGGGACAGGGAAGGACAGTGAGGGAAATTATCCTTGTGCTATACTGTGCTAAAGCATTCATCATCAACCATCTTTAAAAAAACATTTTTTATAGGGACAGAAAACTATAGGTAGGGAGAGTGTCCGTGTGTTTTACTGTGCTAATCCTTGTTTGTAGGGACAGGGAAGGACAGTGAGGGAAATTCTCCTTGTGCTATACTGTGCTAAAGCATTCCTCATCAACCATCTTTAAAAAAACATTTTTTATAGGGACAGAAAACTATAGGTAGGGAGAGTGTCAGTGTGTTTTACTGTGCTAATCCTTGTTTGTAGGGACAGGGAAGGACAGTGAGGGAAATTCTCCTTGTGCTATACTGTGCTAAAGCATTCATCATCAACCATCTTTAAAAAAACATTTTTTATAGGGACAGAAAACTATAGGTAGGGAGAGTGTCAGTGTGTTTTACTGTGCTAATCCTTGTTTGTAGGGACAGGGAAGGACAGTGAGGGAAATTCTCCTTGTGCTATACTGTGCTAAAGCATTCCTCATCAACCATCTTTAAAAAAACATTTTTTATAGGGACAGAAAACTATAGGTAGGGAGAGTGTCAGTGTGTTTTACTGTGCTAATCCTTGTTTGTAGGGACAGGGAAGGACAGTGAGGGAAATTCTCCTTGTGCTATACTGTGCTAAAGCATTCCTCATCAACCATCTTTAAAAAAACATTTTTTATAGGGACAGAAAACTATAGGTAGGGAAAGTGTCAGTGTGTTTTACTGTGATAATCCTTGTTTGTAGGGACAGGGAAGGACAGTGAGGGAAATTCTCCTTGTGCTATACAGTGCTAAAGCATTCATCATCAACCATCTTTAAAAAAACATTTTTTATAGGGACAGAAAACTATAGGTAGGGAGAGTGTCAGTGTGTTTTACTGTGCTAATCCTTGTTTGTAGGGACAGGGAAGGACAGTGAGGGAAATTCTCCTTGTGCTATACTGTGCTAAAGCATTCCTCATCAACCATCTTTAAAAAAACATTTTTTATAGGGACAGAAAACTATAGGTAGGGAGAGTGTCAGTGTGTTTTACTGTGCTAATCCTTGTTTGTAGGGACAGGGAAGGACAGTGAGGGAAATTCTCCTTGTGCTATACTGTGCTAAAGCATTCCTCATCAACCATCTTTAAAAAAACATTTTTTATAGGGACAGAAAACTATAGGTAGGGAGAGTGTCAGTGTGTTTTACTGTGCTAATCCTTGTTTGTAGGGACAGGGAAGGACAGTGAGGGAAATTCTCCTTGTGCTATACTGTGCTAAAGCATTCATCATCAACCATCTTTAAAAAAACATTTTTTATAGGGACAGAAAACTATAGGTAGGGAGAGTGTCAGTGTGTTTTACTGTGCTAATCCTTGTTTGTAGGGACAGGGAAGGACAGTGAGGGAAATTCTCCTTGTGCTATACTGTGCTAAAGCATTCCTCATCAACCATCTTTAAAAAAAACATTTTTTATAGGGACAGAAAACTATAGGTAGGGAGAGTGTCAGTGTGTTTTACTGTGCTAATCCTTGTTTGTAGGGACAGGGAAGGACAGTGAGGGAAATTCTCCTTGTGCTATACTGTGCTAAAGCATTCATCATCAACCATCTTTAAAAAAACATTTTTTATAGGGACAGAAAACTATAGGTAGGGAGAGTGTCAGTGTGTTTTACTGTGCTAATCCTTGTTTGTAGGGACAGGGAAGGACAGTAAGGGAAATTCTCCTTGTGCTATACTGTGCTAAACCATTCCTCATCAACCATCTTTAAAAAAACATTTTTTATAGGGACAGAAAACTATAGGTAGGGAGAGTGTCAGTGTGTTTTACTGTGCTAATCCTTGTTTGTAGGGACAGGGAAGGACAGTGAGGGAAATTCTCCTTGTGCTATACTGTGCTAAAGCATTCCTCATCAACCATCTTTAAAAAAACATTTTTTATAGGGACAGAAAACTATAGGTAGGGAGAGTGTCAGTGTGTTTTACTGTGCTAATCCTTGTTTGTAGGGACAGGGAAGGACAGTGAGGGAAATTCTCCTTGTGCTATACTGTGCTAAAGCATTCCTCATCAACCATCTTTAAAAAAACATTTTTTATAGGGACAGAAAACTATAGGTAGGGAGAGTGTCAGTGTGTTTTACTGTGCTAATCCTTGTTTGTAGGGACAGGGAAGGACAGTGAGGGAAATTCTCCTTGTGCTATACTGTGCTAAAGCATTCATCATCAACCATCTTTAAAAAAACATTTTTTATAGGGACAGAAAACTATAGGTAGGGAGAGTGTCCGTGTGTTTTACTGTGCTAATCCTTGTTTGTAGGGACAGGGAAGGACAGTGAGGGAAATTCTCCTTGTGCTATACTGTGCTAAAGCATTCCTCGTCATCAACCATCTTTAAAAAAACATTTTTTATAGGGACAGAAAACTATAGCTAGGGAGAGTGTCAGTGTGTTTTACTGTGCTAATCCTTGTTTGTAGGGACAGGGAAGGACAGTGAGGGAAATTCTCCTTGTGCTATACTGTGCTAAAGCATTCATCATCAACCATCTTTAAAAAAACATTTTTTATAGGGACAGAAAACTATAGGTAGGGAGAGTGTCAGTGTGTTTTACTGTGCTAATCCTTGTTTGTAGGGACAGGGAAGGACAGTGAGGGAAATTCTCCTTGTGCTATACTGTGCTAAAGCATTCATCATCAACCATCTTTAAAAAAACTTTTTTTATAGGGACAGAAAACTATAGGTAGGGAGAGTGTCAGTGTGTTTTACTGTGCTAATCCTTGTTTGTAGGGACAGGGAAGGACAGTGAGGGAAATTCTCCTTGTGCTATACTGTGCTAAAGCATTCCTCATCAACCATCTTTAAAAAAACATTTTTTATAGGGACAGAAAACTATAGGTAGGGAGAGTGTCAGTGTGTTTTACTGTGCTAATCCTTGTTTGTAGGGACAGGGAAGGACAGTGAGGGAAATTCTCCTTGTGCTATACTGTGCTAAAGCATTCCTCATCAACCATCTTTAAAAAAACATTTTTTATAGGGACAGAAAACTATAGGTAGGGAGAGTGTCAGTGTGTTTTACTGTGCTAATCCTTGTTTGTAGGGACAGGGAAGGACAGTGAGGGAAATTCTCCTTGTGCTATACTGTGCTAAAGCATTCATCATCAACCATCTTTAAAAAAACATTTTTTATAGGGACAGAAAACTATAGGTAGTGTGAGGGGGTTGGCTCGGCAGCGGGTGTGTGTGACCCCTGAGATGGGCTCCCCACCCAAAAACAGGCCCAGCAAACGGAGGTTGTGGTTTTCAAAATCAAAAAGGTGCGGTTTATTTTCTATTTACAGTGACAAAACACAGAAAAGAAAAAGAAACATAAACAAAATAAATCCTGGTCAACTTGACCTCTGACTAAACATACAGGTTTCCTAACTAACAACTGGGATCAGCCTAGTGCTGTCCTAGTCCCTAAGTCCCTGGTTTTAAATGTCCAAGCAAATAGCCACACAGGCTTTGTCTCACCGCACAGGGGTTCACTCTCCCTAGACAGTCCACACAGGTCTGGTTCCAGGCATGAGCTAACATCTAATGAAGCTGGGAGTTCTTATAGAGGCCTAAATGAGCTGACAAGCTTCAGCTGGTCTCCTCATCTCTGTCTGCACGACGCCCCACACTCTCCCTAGAGGTATGAGTCATCCATGAGCCCACTAGCCTTATACAACTCTCCACCTAGTTGTATAAGTCGGCGTAAAGCCTGAATCTGGGCGAAATATATCTACCCCCCTGGATGCAACCAGGTGACTTTACCTTCCTGCTGTCACATACCCCCCCCTCTTGTTTTAACCTCGGGGTTGGAACACCAGCAATCAGGCATTCATGTACTCGAGACAAAGCATCCACATTCCCCATTTGAACGCCAGGGCGATGCTTTACTGTAAAGTTGAATTCCTGGAGGGCCAGGAACCACCTATTCACTCTTCTATTTGTTTCCTTGTTTTGAGCCATCCACTTTAACGGAGCGTGATCCGTAACCAAGTCAAAGTGCCTACCTAGCAGGTAGTACCGAAGGGAATCTAGAGCCCACTTCACCGCTAAACACTCCTTTTCAACGGTGGCGTAATTTACCTCATGGGACTTCAACTTCCTGCTGAGGTAAATGACTGGGTGCTCTTCCCCGTTCCAGACCTGGGACAATACTGCTCCTAACCCCACATCTGGCGCATCACTTTGTACGACAAAGTCTTTAGAGAAGTCGGGTGAGTACAACACTGGCTGGCTACATAAGGCTTGTTTCAAGAATTGGAATGCTGCCTCAGCCTCGGGGGTCCATTTAATCATGACCGACCCTTTCCCCTTCGTCAGGTTGGTTAGGGGCACAGCCTTAGAAGCAAAGTGGGGAATGAATCGCCGATAATACCCAGCGATTCCCAGAAAGGCTCGTACCTGCTTCTTGCTGTTGGGACGTGGCCAACTCTGGATGGCCTCGACTTTGTTGAGTTGGGGTTTTATTACTCCCCTCCCAATGGTGTACCCAAGATATTTGGCCTCCTCCTGCCCAATGGTACACTTCTTGGGGTTAGCCGTAAACCCCGCTTCCCGAACAGAGTCCAGGACTGCTTGCACTTTTGGCAGATGTGAGGCCCAATCTGTGCTATGGACAATTACGTCATCCAGGTAAGCCGCAGCATACTTCCGATGGGGCCTCAGCATCTGGTCCATTTTCCGCTGGAATGTGGCCGGCGCATTCTGTAACCCGAACGGCATTCTTTTATATTGGAACGCCCCGTCTGGGGTTACAAATGCGGTTTTCTCTTTGGCCGACTTGGCCAGGGGGATTTGCCAATACCCTTTTGTGAGGTCAAGAGTCGTCATGTACCGGGCTGTTCCCAGCCGGTCGATCAACTCATCTATACGTGGCATGGGGTAGGTGTCAAATTTTGTAACTTTGTTCAACTGACGAAAATCGTTACAAAATCGCCAGCTCCCATCCGGTTTAGGCACCAACACAATGGGACTAGACCAATCACTTTGGGACTCCTCTATCACCCCTAAGTTCAGCATTTTCTGTACTTCCTCCCGTATTGCCTCCCGTCGGGCCTCTGGGATCCGATAGGGTTTTAACTTCACCCTTTCACCGGGCGGGGTAATGATGTCATGCTCTACCCCAGATGTTTGTCCCGGCAGCTCAGAGAATACCTCCTTGTTGCGAAGCACAAACTCCTTAACCTCCTGTTGTTGGGGTTGTGACAAGGTGGCTGCTATTCCAACCTCAGGAATCACGCAACCAGTTTGAGCTGGTGCCCAAGTGTCTGCGACTAGGGACTCTCTATCCCTCCAGGCTTTCAACAGATTAACGTGATAGATCTGTTCGGGCTTTCGCCTTCCTGGTTGTCTGACCTTGTAATTCACTTCGCTCACTTTTTCCATTATCTCGTAGGGGCCTTGCCATTTGGCAAGGAATTTACTTTCAACCGTAGGGACAAGTACCAGTATCCTATCCCCCGGGGAAAAGGTACGGGTCTTGGCTCCACGGTTGTACACTCTCTGCTGTGCTAACTGCGCTTGGGCCAAATGTTCCTTCACGATGGGCATTACCTGTGCAATTCGGTCTTGCATCAGGGCGACATGCTCAATCACACTCCTGTGGGGAGAACTCTCACTTTCCCAAGTTTCCTTGGCAATATCCAACAGCCCTCTTGGGTGTCTCCCATACAGTAACTCAAAGGGGGAGAATCCCGTAGAGGATTGGGGCACCTCCCTAATAGCAAACATCAGATAAGGAAGTAGACAGTCCCAATCCTTTCCATCTCTATCCACCACTTTCTTCAACATTTGTTTTAGGGTTTTGTTGAATCTTTCAACCAGCCCATCGGTTTGGGGGTGATACACAGATGTACGTAATTGCGTCACTTTGAACAATTTACACAGCTCCTTCATAACCCGGGACATAAAGGGTGTACCTTGGTCCGTAAGCAGTTCTTTACAAATACCCACCCGGCTAAACACAAGAGATAGCTCTTTGGCTATGGTTTTGGCCGAGGTATTTCGGAGAGGGATCGCTTCTGGATAACGGGTGGCATAGTCCATTATAACTAATATGTACTGGTGCCCCCTAGCGGACTTGATTATAGGACCTACCAAATCCATGGCGATCCTCTCAAACGGGACCTCAATGATGGGTAGAGGGACCAGCGGGCTACGGAAATGTGGCATCGGGGCCGACCTCTGACACACAGGGCAGGAGGAACAATAATTTTCTATGTCCTTCATCACCCCCGGCCAATAGAATCTCTGTAATACCCTCTCTCGGGTTTTCTCTGTCCCCAGATGACCTCCAAGAATGTGCCCATGGGCCAACTCCAACACCAACTTCCTGTAAGGTTTGGGCACCACAAGCTGCTCAACGGTTTCTTCTGCCCTTTTTGCCACCCGATACAGTAGGTCCTTCTCTACGCTGAAGTATGGGTAAGTGCAGGTATTATTTGGGTTCACTAACTCGCCATCTATTTTCACTACGTTTTCCCGTGCCTTTATTAGGGCGGGGTCTTTCAACTGTTCTGTGGCAAAGTTTTCCCTGTGAACCTCAAGATCAGAAAACTCCACAGACGGTAGGTTTTCGTCTGAGGAGGTGGGCTCCTCTCCAGTTTCTTGAGTCTCCCCTGCCAATACTGATAAGGGAAATTCCGGAGAGTCCTCACCACTCTCAGGGGAGTTCTGGCTATCACATTCCTGGTACATAGGGGCACCAGTGGGGGGCTCAGGATCATCCCACAGTTCCCAGAACTTCGGAAAATCCCTTCCCACAATGGCGTCATGCGGTAACTGAGATACTAAGCCCACTGGATGAGAGAGGGTACCTTTGGGGGTCTCGAAACACACTGTAGTCACTGGATACTCTCGGGTGTCCCCATGCACACAAATAACAGCTACCTTGCTATTCCCAGAGACCTCTGTTTTAACTAACTCAGCCTTTATCAGGGTCACAAGGCTACCTGAATCCAGCAATACCACAACATTTCTACCATTAACACACATTTTGCATAAATGTTTCTCAGTTCCTCGAATGGCAGTGCATGCGACTGTCGCACACAGCGACTGACGTCTGCCCGTCAGAAAGTCACACTGCATGGGTTCCTCCACAACCGGGCAATTGGCTGCAATATGTCCCGCTTGCCGGCAGCGGTAGCAAACGATCCTTCTTGCGGCCCCTTGAGCCGCTGATTTCCCAGGCTGTTCTCGCCAAACTTGGGGTAGAGCTCCCACCCTCTCACTCTCTCCACCCTCACCCCTTGGAATCCTCTTATCCGCCCCTGGGGATGGTCTGGTCTTAGGGTGGAAAGTCCGAGTGTCTCTGGAAGAGGCCGTCAGGTTCTCTGTAGCCATGTATTTCTCCACACGATCCACAAGACCATCGGCCGTCTCTGGGTCTCCATGGCTTACCCACTTTTGGATGGCAGTAGGAAGAGCTCTCAAAAACCGATCCATTACAACACGTTCCACAATCTTTGGTGCGGACAAAGTCTCTGGCTGTAGCCACTTTCTGCTCAGGTGAATGAGATCATACATTTGAGACCTGGGGGGTTTTCCAAGCTGGAAAGTCCAGTTATGCACACGCTGAGCCCGGACAGCCTGGGTGACACCCAGCCTTGCCAATATTTCAGCTTTTAGCATCACATAGTCTTTTGCTTGGTTAGGCTCTAGGTCATAGTAAGCTTTCTGCGATTCACCAGTTAACAGAGGAGCCACCAGTCCAGCCCACTGCTCCTCAGGCCACTTTTCTCTTTCAGCGGTCCTTTCAAATGTGGTCAAAAATACCTCTGGATCATCCTCTCCAGTCATTTTTGTCAATAAACGACTCACCCCAAAGGACGCGGTATTAGTGGGACGGTTTTCCTCACTGGTCTGCGGACGTTGCTGCATTACTGCTTCCATCTGTTGTTGTAGTCTCTGCTCTTGCTTCTGCAACAGGTCTATGAAGCGGGCCTCAGATTGCTGCTGGGCTTGTTGCTGAGCCTCCAGACTCTGTTGCAAAGTTGCGTTTGTCTGCTGCTGGGCTGCAAGGCTCTGTTGATGAGCTTGCTGCTGGGCTGCGAAGTTCTTTTGCAAACCTGCATTTGTCTGCTGTTGATTGGCATTTGCTAGAGCCAGCTGCTTCAGTATCTCCTCCATGCTGGCTTAAAAAAAAACTGCCACTGGTTCTCCACCAACTGTGAGGGGGTTGGCTCGGCAGCGGGTGTGTGTGACCCCCGAGATGGGCTCCCCACCCAAAAACAGGCCCAGCAAACGGAGGTTGTGGTTTTCAAAATCAAAAAGGTGCGGTTTATTTTCTATTTACAGTGACAAAACACAGAAAAGAAAAAGAAACATAAACAAAATAAATCCTGGTCAACTTGACCTCTGACTAAACATACAGGTTTCCTAACTAACAACTGGGATCAGCCTAGTGCTGTCCTAGTCCCTAAGTCCCTGGTTTTAAATGTCCAAGCAAATAGCCACACAGGCTTTGTCTCACCGCACAGGGGTTCACTCTCCCTAGACAGTCCACACAGGTCTGGTTCCAGGCATGAGCTAACATCTAATGAAGCTGGGAGTTCTTATAGAGGCCTAAATGAGCTGACAAGCTTCAGCTGGTCTCCTCATCTCTGTCTGCACGACGCCCCACACTCTCCCTAGAGGTATGAGTCATCCATGAGCCCACTAGCCTTATACAACTCTCCACCTAGTTGTATAAGTCGGCGTAAAGCCTGAATCTGGGCGAAATATATCTACCCCCCTGGATGCAACCAGGTGACTTTACCTTCCTGCTGTCACAGTAGGGAGAGTGTCAGTGTGTTTTACTGTGCTAATCCTTGTTTGTAGGGACAGGGAAGGACAGTGAGGGAAATTCTCCTTGTGCTATACTGTGCTAAAGCATTCATCATCAACCATCTTTAAAAAAACATTTTTTATAGGGACAGAAAACTATAGGTAGGGAGAGTGTCAGTGTGTTTTACTGTGCTAATCCTTGTTTGTAGGGACAGGGAAGGACAGTGAGGGAAATTCTCCTTGTGCTATACTGTGCTAAAGCATTCCTCATCAACCATCTTTAAAAAAACATTTTTTATAGGGACAGAAAACTATAGGTAGGGAGAGTGTCCGTGTGTTTTACTGTGCTAATCCTTGTTTGTAGGGACAGGGAAGGACAGTGAGGCAAATTCTCCTTGTGCTATACTGTGCTAAAGCATTCATCATCAACCATCTTTAAAAAAACATTTTTTATAGGGACAGAAAACTATAGGTAGGGAGAGTGTCAGTGTGTTTTACTGTGCTAATCCTTGTTTGTAGGAACAGGGAAGGACAGTGAGGGAAATTCTCCTTGTGCTATACTGTGCTAAAGCATTCCTCATCAACCATCTTTAAAAAAACATTTTTTATAGGGACAGAAAACTATAGGTAGGGAGAGTGTCAGTGTGTTTTACTGTGCTAATCCTTGTTTGTAGGGACAGGGAAGGACAGTGAGGGAAATTCTCCTTGTGCTATACTGTGCTAAAGCATTCATCATCAACCATCTTTAAAAAAACATTTTTTATAGGGACAGAAAACTATAGGTAGGGAGAGTGTCAGTGTGTTTTACTGTGCTAATCCTTGTTTGTAGGGACAGGGAAGGACAGTGAGGGAAATTCTCCTTGTGCTATACTGTGCTAAAGCATTCATCATCAACCATCTTTAAAAAAACATTTTTTATAGGGACAGAAAACTATAGGTAGGGAGAGTGTCAGTGTGTTTTACTGTGCTAATCCTTGTTTGTAGGGACAGGGAAGGACAGTAAGGGAAATTCTCCTTGTGCTATACTGTGCTAAACCATTCCTCATCAACCATCTTTAAAAAAACATTTTTTATAGGGACAGAAAACTATAGGTAGGGAGAGTGTCAGTGTGTTTTACTGTGCTAATCCTTGTTTGTAGGGACAGGGAAGGACAGTGAGGGAAATTCTCCTTGTGCTATACTGTGCTAAAGCATTCCTCATCAACCATCTTTAAAAAAACATTTTTTATAGGGACAGAAAACTATAGGTAGGGAGAGTGTCAGTGTGTTTTACTGTGCTAATCCTTGTTTGTAGGGACAGGGAAGGACAGTGAGGGAAATTCTCCTTGTGCTATACTGTGCTAAAGCATTCATCATCAACCATCTTTAAAAAAACATTTTTTATAGGGACAGAAAACTATAGGTAGGGAGAGTGTCAGTGTGTTTTACTGTGCTAATCCTTGTTTGTAGGGACAGGGAAGGACAGTGAGGGAAATTCTCCTTGTGCTATACTGTGCTAAAGCATTCCTCATCAACCATCTTTGAAATCGTTGTTTTTTGGACAGTCAGGGAAATTGTCATTGTGCTATTCTGTGCGAAAGCAATCATCCTCAACCATATTTAGAAATCCTTAAGTAAAGGGACAGAGAAGGACACCTGAAGGTAGCCCTTATTGCTTTTTTCCCATCTCCCTGCAGGCCATCCATTAGAATGTCTGGAAGGCAAACAAGGAGAGGCAGACAGTCAGGAGGCAATAAAAGAGGGCAAGCAGGCTCTGTGTCTGGGGGCAACAGTGCTGGTCGTGGACGCGGTGCATTGTCATCAGCACATGGCCATGGGACACGCTTGTCCTTCTTTTCGGCAGCTGGACATGTTGAGCCACATCATGCCGAAGACTTGGTAGAGTGGATGACCAAGCCCTCCTCCTCCTCCTCATCCTCTCTCACCCAGGCTCAGGGTACTGGCAAAGCAGCTGCCAAAGCGTCCTCTTCCCTGGTATCAATGTCAGACTCATCATCAGTCACTCCTTCCCTAGACCCACCATGTCCTCCTCCTGAGGAGTCCCACGAACTGTTTGAGCACAGTGTTGGGTACATGCTCCAGGAGGATGCCCAGCGTTTCGAAGGGTCTGATGATGAAACCCAGCTACAGGAAGGCAGTAGCATGAGAGCAGACAGAGGGGATGCTCAAGAAGGACACCAATCTGGCAGTCATGTTCCAGCAGCTGCAGCATACTGCCAGATCGGCTCCAGTGATGAGGAGGGAGGGGATGATGAGGTCACTGACTCCACGTGGGTGCCTAATAGGAGAGAGGAGGAGGAGGAGGATGAGGAGGAGGCACATCTCCAACGAGGCAGGATGCCCTTTGGTGGCCAGCGTAAGGGCAGTACACTGACAGAATCACACCGCAGAGCTCCGCCTGTGCAGGGCGCTGCCTCTGCCCGTCATTCAAAAAGTTCTTTGGTGTGGGCCTTTTTTGAGGCTAGTGCATCAGATCGCACAGCTGCTGTTTGCAACATATGTCTCAAGCGTATATCGCGTGGCCAAAACATCAGCCGCTTGGTTACCACATGCCTGACCAGACATATGTTGACCTGCCATGCAGCTCGTTGGCAAGCCTACCTCAAAGACCCACACCAAAGAACAAAGCGGACCTCTCCTTGCACCGCATCAGCTGGGATCTCCAACCCCACGATAACTTCAGTCCTCTCTGAAACATGCACTGAGAGGAATGAAGGTGTAGAATTAGGTGTGTCACAGCCAAGTACTTGCGGCCACTCTGCTAGCAGTACACCAACGTCCGATTCTAGCAGGCAAATTTCCCTGCCCCAGCTGCTGGACCGTCGAAAGAAGTTCACTCCCAGCCATCCACATGCCCAGCGGTTGAATGCTAGCTTGGCTAAATTGCTAGCGCTTCAACTGCTGCCTTTTCAGTTGGTAGACTCGGCCCCCTTCCGTGAGTTTGTGCAATGTGCGGTTCCTCAGTGGCAGGTTCCCAAACGCCACTTTTTCTCACGGAAGGCTATTCCGGCTCTCTACCGGCATGTGGAAGGCAATGTCTTGGCCTCGCTGGACAGGGCGGTCAGCGGTAAGGTGCATATTACCGCTGACTCATGGTCCAGCAGGCATGGACAGGGACGTTACCTTTCTTTCACGGCCCATTGGGTCACTCTTTTGGCAGCTGGGAAGGATGCAGGACAAGGTGCAGTAGTGTTGGAGGTTGTTCCACCGCCACGCCTCCAAAATGCTACTACTGGTTGTGACACACCTCTCTCCTCCACCCCCTCCTCTTCTTCTTCCTCCATGGCCTCTTCCTGTGGTTTGTCCTCGGAACCAGCGGTGCTCCGTAGGCGTTCAAGGGGCTACGCAAGTACGCAGGCAAAAAGATGCCATGCCGTGCTTGCGCTGGTGTGTTTGGGGGACAGAAGCCACACTGGAGCAGAGGTCCTGTCTGCTCTGCAGGGCCAGGCCGAGAGGTGGTTGACGCCACGCCAGCTTAAGCCAGGAATGGTGGTTTGCGACAATGGCACCAACCTCCTCTCCGCCCTCCGACAGGGACAACTGACCCATGTGCCCTGTGTGGCTCACGTCCTTAACCTGGTGGTGCAGCGGTTCTTGGGCAGGTACCCGGGCTTACAGGATGTCCTGAGGCAGGCCAGGAAAGTCTGTGTGCATTTCCGCAGATCTTATAATGCCAGTGCTCGCCTGGCTGAGCTGCAAAAGGAGTTGAACCTGCCCAAGAACCGCCTTATATGTGACATGCCCACCAGGTGGAACTCAACGTTGGCCATGCTGCAGCGGCTGCAAACGCAGCAGAGGGCCATCAATGAGTACCTGTGCGACTACGGCACCAGGACAGGGTCAGGGGAGCTTGGTTTTTTTTCTCCACGCCAGTGGGGCATCATCAGGGATGCATGCACTGTCCTGGCACCATTTGAGGAGGCCACGAGGATGGTGAGCAGTGACAGTGCATGCATCAGTGACACTGTACCTCTTGTCCACCTGTTGGAGCACATGCTGCGTGGAATAATGGACAGGGCACTTGAGGCAGAACAGAGGCAGGAAGAGGAGGACTTCCTTGCCTCTCAAGGCCCCCTTTACCCAGACAGTGTTCCTTCTGTCCCACCCAGGAGGAGGAGGATTGTGTCAGCATGGAGGTGGAGCCTGGCACTCAGCATCATCAGCAGCAGTCTTTTAGGGATGATTTACAGTCCCAAGAAACCAGTGGACTTGTACGTGGCTGGGAGGAGGTGGCTGCGGATCATGTCGTCCTTAGTGACCCAGAGGACTCCGGACCGAATGCCTCAGCTAACCTACGCTGCATGGCCTCCCTGATCCTGCAAAGTCTGCGGAAGGATCCTCGTATTCTTCGGATCAAGGAGAGGGACCATTACTGGCTGGCCACTCTCCTTGATCCACGGTACAAGGGTAAGGTTGCGGACCTTATGTTACCGTCGCAGAGGGAGCAGAGGATGAGACAACTCCGGGAGGTCTTGCAGAAAGGTCTGTGCAACGCGTTCCCAGAGACTGGGAGGTTACAAACTCCTGGTCCTGGACAACGAGTTGCTGAGGCTTTGGCCAGTCAAAGAAGGAGCGGTGGGGAAGGTGGCCGTCTGACCGATGCGTTCAGACAATTCTTTAGTCCGCAGCCCCAAAGTATGATCGGTTCCAGCAACCATTGCCAGCGTCTGATAAACATGGTGCAGGAATATCTAGGGGCAAGGTCAGACTTGGACACCTTCCCCACCGAAAATCCTCTGGCTTACTGGGTCTTGAGGATGGATCACTGGCCAGAGCTTGCACAGTATGCAATTGAGCTACTGGCCTGTCCTGCATCCAGCGTTCTTTCGGAACGCACATTCAGTGCTGCTGGAGGATTTGTCACGGATCACAGGGTGCGCCTGTCCACCGACTCGGTTGATCGACTGACTTTCATCAAGATGAACCAGTCTTGGATCACCACCAGCTACCACACACCTGATGCTGATATAACAGACTAATTGATTTTAACATGTCACATCCCTTCAAGACTGATGCTGATGCTGAGTGCCTGTGCTGTTATGTTGACTGGCTATCCTCCTCCTCCGAGTCCTCAATGATACGATTGATGATGATAGCTTGGAAGATCATTTTTGTTTATGGGTGCCGCCACCAGTGCCTAACGCCCAATTTTTCAGCCCCTGTTTAACAGGGGCGTGTAATTACAATTTTTGAAGCAATACTTTGCAACAGGGCTCATTGCTGTGCTCCAAGTACAGTATCTGTGAGGGGTTGCAGTGTTCTGCCACCAGTGCCTAAGGCCCAATTTTTCAGCCCCTGTTCAACAGGGGCATGTAATTACAATTCTTGATCTAATAATTCACAGCAGGGCCCATTGCTGCACCCACCAAGAGTAACTCTGAGGGCTTACAGTGTTGTGGCAACGCCACCACCACCACCACCACGAAAGGCCCAATTTTTCAGCCCCTGTTCAAAAGGGGCATGTAATTACAATTCTTGATCTAATAATTCACAGCAGGGCCCATTCCTGCACCCACCAAGAGTAACTCTGAGGGCTTACAGTGTTGTGGCAACACCACCACCACCACCACCACCACGAAAGGCCCAATTTTTCAGCCCCTGTTCAACAGGGGCATGCAATTACAATTCTTGATCTAATAATTCACAGCAGGGCCCATTGCTGCACCCACCAAGAATAACTGTCAGGGCTTACAGTGTTGTGGCACCAGCACCACCATCAAAGGCCCAATTTTTACTACCACTGTTCAACAATTATATGTAATTACAAATCCTGATATAATAGTTGACAGCAGGGCGTTCCAGCACCAACCAAGAGTAACTGTGAGTGCTTACAGTGTTGTGCCAACACCAACAACTAAGGGGCCTATTTCTGCAGAGTATATACGGCAGGTCCCTACTTTCAAACATCCAACTTACAAACGACTCCTACTTGCAAACGCAAGAAGACAACAGGAAGTGAGAGGAAATCTACCCCTAGGAAGGAAAATTCTCTCCTGTAAGAATTAATATGGGAGAAAGGTGTCTCCTCTGTACTGATGCTTTATCACCAATCCTTGTTTCAAGAAAAACACCACATTTCAAAAACAGTTGTCATTGGGACGGAAAGTGAGGTGAAATGTTCTGAACAGGGGCACAGACAGCAAAACAAATGTTACAGGGGTGATAACCCTTACCTATGTTTTCCAAAAAGTTTAAAAATAGATTTTTGGGCTGGAGCTACACTTAAACAATGTACCTGTTCAAAATTACAAACAGATTCTACATAAGAACAAACCTACAGTCCCTGTCTTGTATGCACCGCCTGTATACGGCTGTTCAGAGTATATAGGGCCTTTTTTATTTTATGTGCGGGGTTCCCCTTAATATCCATACAAGACCCAAAGGGGCTGGTAATGGGCTGGGGTAGGGGGGGGGTCATGGGGTAGCTATGCCATTTTTCTTAAAGATTTTCATCCATATTACCGGGACCAGACATTACATTAAAGCCGCAAGCAGTTTTAAATGGCTTTTTTTTCCTTTAGAAGTGTCATTTTGTGCAGGGACAGTTCTAAACACGGGAAACACGTGGCACTTCACAGGCATACTTTAGACACCCCCCAGGTACGATATTTAAAGGAATATTTGACTTTTTTTTTTTCACTTTATGCATCATTAAAATGACTGCTCCCGAAAAACGACCGTTTTTAAAACTTATTTTTGCATTGATACATGTCCCCTGGTGCAGAACCCGGGTTCCCAAACCCTTTTTAGGACAATAACATGCATAATAGTCGTTATAATTAGCACTTTAGAATTCGAACGTTCGCATCCATTGTATTTAATAGGGTTCTAATGTTCGTACGAACTTTCGGTCCGTTCGCGGGTTCTGGTGCGAACCGAACCCGGGGGTGTTCGGCTCATCACTAGTTACAGGGTAAGGTACTAGCTAAGCAGCGTTGGAAGCATCTCAGAGCCACCAATGGAGTATAGTGTTTGTAAGACTTGTTGGCTATTACAAAAGATTTATCCAAGGTTTTTCTCAATATGCCTTTCTACAAGCAATTCTAAAAAGACGAATGTCAAAGGCAAGAATGTATAGTCCCTTGGGGACTTGAGCCGCAGTTAGCATACAACTTACTAAAAGAATATGTAATGGGGGGCGTGGCTTAGCAATGGCCGAGTGAAGACACGTTTTGAGGGAGCTCCCAGCCTAGCCCGATTTAACACTGCCACCAACCTACCTTTTGTTCATGTGGACACGGCATGAACACCCCTAGCCAGTACAGGACGAGATCGGCAACCCGGGGAGATCGACACCTGACGTCCCAGACCAGCATCTACCGGTACCTCCGTGATCCGCAGCACCTGTCTCCGGGTGCCATTGTGGCGGCGCCTCGTGGATCCTCCATGGCAATGTCACCTACCCCACCGCAACTGCCTGGACCGATGGCCCCACCGGAGCAGATCCCCCTCACGGGGACGCTGGCGGCACTCAGGACGCTGCCGGCGGAATCCTCCCAGAGCCAGACCCAACTAGAGGCAGACTTCCGAGCCATGCTTCAGGCCCTCCCCACGAGGGCGGACATTGAGGCCCTGATTCTCCGTTTTGAGGAGACCCACGACAGGGACATTCAGGAGGTGAGGACGAACTTCTATGCAGTATCAGACCGGGTCACCTCCGGGGAGACCCTGGTCATCTCGCTGACATCCCGGGTGCAGGCCTTGAAGCGAGTGCAGGCTACGCACACTGCAGAGGCCCAGGAGATGCAGCTCCACCTAGAGGAAATGGAGGACTGCAGCCCCCGCAATAATCTGCAGCTGAGAGGGATCCCGGAGGCCACAGGATCTGAGGACTTGGCGGAGACAGTCACGGCAATCTTCCAGAGGCTCCTGGAGTCCCCACAGATCACGCTGGAGATGGACTGGGTCCACCGCACCCTGGGCCCCAGATCCACAGACCCCACCAGGCCCCGGGACGTGCTTTGCCGCCTACACCGCTACACCCTGAAGGAGTCCATCCTGTGGAAGGCCTGGGACGCTGGCGACATAGACTTCGACGGAGCACACATCCAGATCCTCCCTGACCTGTCTAGGGCAACGCTACAGCGCCAGGCAATGCTGAAGCCCATTCTGGAGATCGCGCGGAGACACGGCTGTACCTACCGCTGGGGATACCCCTTGGCGGTCATATTCCGCAAAGAGCAGGCCTGCTTCACCCTGAGAGCGCCCTCGGATCTCCCAGACCTCATTCAGTTCCTGGGAGCGGAGCCGGTCCAGACCCCAAACTGGTTACTGAGGATCCCGAGGCCTTTTGGTCACGCGGGCCCTAGCGCAGGCAGATTCAACCAGCCAGCCCGCTCTCGGAGGTCAAGGGGTCGCCGCCGGGCTTCACCTCCAGCCGGATCACGTTAGTCATAACTATCTCCTTACACATGACTTTGCCTTTTTAGCACGTTAGTTGGCTGCACTACCCCATACGTACTATAGTTCCTCCCTGGCCCCCTTCGCCCCCTCCGCTGACGTGCTGGAACTGCTGGCCCTCTCGCAGGCCCCCCGCCCTTAGATGTGAGACATGGGAGACGTCATGGAAGACCGCAGACTGATCCTAGTTGCCCGCCTGAGCTCCACTCTCCTGGCGAGGTCTGCTCTCCGGCGGGCCTCCCGTTCGCTCCCCCCCCCATGTAGGAGATAGTGGCTCCGGAACTTGAGCAGGACTCATGGGTGCGCTGGTGTGCCCCCGCGGGCTCCCAGAGATGGGAGACAGTGACCACACACCCCCTCCACACCTGGAGATGAAGCGATACCACTGATGTCCCATCTACTATGAGGTGACTCAGTGGTGCCCTCCCACTACCGCAAGATTTGCAGCGTTCTCCCCCCCCCCACCTGTACAGAGGTGCCATCTGTGTTGCCCGACTTTTACCCCCTTTGTGCTTCCGGGACCTTCCGGGAAATCCGGGAGACAGCCCGGCTGACCGGGAGGACACTCCACGAACTTGCTTTGCCTGGGGTCTCGCGGGTTGCCCTGGGGGGATGGGGGATGTGACCTTCATGACGAGTCAGACATTGCGGGACTTTTATGATCTAGTGGAGGCCGGGGCTCCGGCCTACTCATGTGGAGACCCCAGGCTGGGTTGTGTTATATTCTTGTGCCAGGTGGGGGGCGGGGATGGAAGTGTTTATCATTAATGTTGGGCGTGTTGTGGGGACCCTATGTTATGCGGATGTGCCCCTCCTCCCTTGGATTGCGGGGTTGGCGCTGGGCGGGGGAGGGGGGTTTGTTGGGGGGGAGGTGGTTGGTCCCCCATGGGATGGAGGCGGGGAGGCCGGGGATATTATTGTTTAGTTTGCAGTCAGCCTTTTGCACTATGTTTATCTGTTATGATGAGTCTGTTTTTCACTTATATGTCACTCACCTGTACTTTAAATGTCCTGCAGAATCCTCAGCTTCTGATACACCTTGTCATGCTTAGTAACACGCCACTGAGTCATCTGTACGTGTCCCAATACCTCACACGCAGCAGTGGCCAGGGCGGTCGTGCGGGTACCGGGAGTTCCCCCCGAGTGCCCTTGCTGAACACACTCCCACTTAGGACGACGTTCATCACCCGGGTAAGTCCGGAGAACGTCACTGCAAATATTTCTGCACACTTTAGACACCCAGCACAGCTGGTCAGCGCCCGCTGGGGACTAACCTCTTCCGCGGTCGCGTCTTCTCTCCTGTGGAATTGGTCACCCACAGGGGACCTTCTACCTCTCTTAGATCTTTCTTCTTCTTGGCTCCTTGCTGCCTCTCCTCTTTCTTCACGCTATCCCTTGATTGTCTCTTCCCCCCCCCTTCCCCCCCTTTTATGACAATGGATGAGATTAACATAGTCACCTTTAATGTGAAAGGCCTTAATGTCCCCGAGAAGCGGCGGATGCTCCTCAATGACATGCGACGTCTAAATGCTGATATAGTCCTGTTGCAGGAGACACATTTCAGAGAAAACACATTCCCGATCCTCAAAAACAGGTTCTATCCCACGGTATACCACTCAGCCTACAAGGAGGCTAAATCTAGAGGGGTCTCGATACTGATTTCGGTGAAACTACCGTGGTCCCTGACTGCAGTCCTGACAGACCCGTTGGGTAGATTCCTTTTCCTGAAGGGCCTGGTTGGCGGTGTAAAGCTGACCATTGCTAGCCTTTATGCCCCAAACAGTCAACAAGATAGCTTCATCAAAAAGCACCTGATAACCCTCTGGAAATTCTCAGAGGGCCAACTTATAGTTGGAGGAGACTTCACCATTCCCCTACATCCTGCTGAGGACACCTCCACGGGTCGCTCCTCCATCACGGGTGGTGCACGGAGGGCAGTACACTTGGCCCTTCATGCATCCCAGCTCATAGACGCCTGGCGCCTATTTCATCCTGGTGAGCGGGACTATACTTTTTACTCCCGCCCCCATGATGTTTATACGCACATAGACTATTTTTTCATCCCCCACACGCAACTTCAGGCGGTTAAACATGTCTCCCTGGGCTCTATCACTTGGTCGGACCATGCATCGGTCACGTTGCGGTACTCCCTGACCGACTTCTTTAGGGGCCAGAGAAAACAGTGGAGGCTCAATGAGAGTCTCCTTCAGGACCCAATCGTGATTGCCGACGTGACTAATGAGATTACCAACTATTTCCGCACCAACAACAATACGGATAGCGACGTAGGGTTAGTATGGGAAGCCCACAAGGCAGTGATTCGGGGCACTCTTATTAAGCATGGGGCGAGACTGAAGAAACAGAGAACCGCTTAACTGTCCACCCTCCTTGACAAACTCCAGGCTCTGGAGTTGCGCCACAAACAAACCCAGACGGCAGCACTTAAAACGGAGCTGGATACTCTATGTATGCAGGTCACTGACCTGCTTACCTTTAAAGCTAAGTTGGCCCTCCAAATCTCCCGCAAGAGCGTCTACGAGTCGGGCAATAAGTGTGGCAGGCTCTTGGCACAATCCTTACGCGCCCAGAAATTTGCATCTTACATACCTCATGTACGCACCCCGACAGGCCACAGAGTGACCCTACCCCAGCAAATATCACAGGAATTCAATTTTTTTTATGAATCCCTCTATAACTTGGCCACGACACCCCCTCCTGGAGACCATATGATGGATTATATAACTTCCTCCGCTATGCCCACGCTTCCTACGGAGACACGAGACTTGTTGGACGAACCTATCACGCTACCTGAACTCCAACTAGAGCTAGGCAGCACCAAAAAGGGGAAGGCCTCCGGCCCAGATGGACTCACCCTCCAGTATTACAGGACATTGTTGCCATCACTGGGAGACCATCTTGTTGGCCTATTTAACTCCCTCACCGGGGGTGGCAGACTCCACAGAGATACCTTGCAGGCCCAGATTACTGAAACCACTAAGGAGGGTAAGGACCTGACGTGCTGCGGGAGCTACCGTCCCATATCCCTACTTAACACAGACCTTAAGTTATTTACAAAAATTATCGCCACAAGACTGCAACCCTATCTACCCCAACTCATACACTTAGATCAGGTAGGTTTTGTCCCGACGAGGGAGGCCAGAGACAACACCACCAAAGTCCTGAACCTGCTGTATTCAGCCTCCCAAACCAAAACGCTGTGCATCTTTCTCGGCACGACGTCGAGAAAGCGTTCGACCGGGTTAACTGGGACTTTATGTTCGCCACGCTACGCCACATAGGCCTGGGACAACATATGCTGAGCTGGATCTCAGCATCGTACGAGACACCATCGGCCAGAGTGAGGGCAAACGGAGTGATCTCCGACCCCTTTCCGATCACAAATGGGACACGGCAGGGCTGCCCGCTGTCCCCTTTGCTGTTCGCCCTCTCCTTAGAGCCATTCCTCTGCCATATACGCCTGAACCCCAACATACTGGGAGTATGGGTTGGCCAGACCCAACATAAGGTGTCAGCCTACGCCGATGACCTCATGTTTACACTCACCACACCCTCAGTATCCCTCCCGAGCCTTCTGAGGGAGTTTGAAACGTACGGGAGACTCTCAAACTTGAAAATAAATTTCACCAAATCAGAGGCGATGGGGGTTGGGTTACCACAAGCACAACTCACATGCTTGCAAGCTACTTATAAACTGAAGTGGACGACAACCGCCTTAAAATACCTGGGCACACACATCCCCAACTCATTCTCGCGACTCTTTGCTCTCAACTTTCCACCCCTGCTGAAGACGATCAGGTCCTTACTTAACCAGTGGCACACGGGTCTGTATTCCTGGATAGGTAGATGTAACATTTTAAAAATGACGATTCTCCCAAAGATACTTTATCTCATGCAAGCACTGCCTATCCATATCCCCGCTTTCTTTTTCAAGCAGGTTCAAACCACATTTACTGAATTTGTGTGGGGGAAAAAGAAACCGCGCCTCTCACATAAACTTCTGGTGCTGCCCAAGTGCCATGGCGGCCTCGCGTTGCCTGACATTCGGGCGTACCACCAGGCAGTCCACATAGGGAGGCTTATAGACTGGTATTGCCACCAGGAGACCAAACTCTGGACACGGCTTGAGCAGAGCCAAAGTGTGGCCCCCCTCAACAGAGCCCCCTGGTGCTACGGAACTCTATCGACGGTGACTAAACGCCACCCACTGATTGGCAACACGTTATGGGTCTGTGCTAGGCTTATCTCTCGGACCTCTTTGTCTTCACTCAACTCTCCTCTATACCCTATACTGGGAAACCCTGGATTTACACCCAGGACACAGGACGCGGCCTTTCGGAGGCTGGGCGAGGCGGGCCTTCACCAGGCCTCGCACTTCAGTGCGGGCGGGCACTGGGTTACCACAGCAGAGCTTTCCGACCCCGCGGGCCCGTTCCGCCTGGACTTCCTACGGTCGCGTCAGCTAGGCCACTTCCTCCAGACATTGAAACCCCCCCGGGCGACCTGCCTCTCACGGCACTGGAAGAACTTTGCAATTCCTCGGGACCTGTGTCGCATACACTCTCCCTGGCATATAGCCTCTTGAATCTGCCGCCAACTGGCTTCTAACAGCCGGGACTGCTCAAATGGGAACTTGAACTAAATTGTCATTTTAATGAGCCGCGCAGACAGCGGATCCTGAGATTCACGCACAAATCTTCTATCTGTGCCAAGACACAGGAGACCAACTATAAGCTCCTGTCGAGGTGGTACAGGACCCCGGCACTGCTTCACAAGTTCTTCCCGACGACGTCAGACATTTGTTGGCGCTGCCGGGGGGATAAGGGGACATTACTACACATCTTCTGGTCCTGCCCTAGTCTGAAACGTTTCTGGCGGGGGGTGCGGGAAACCGCCCAGAAATTAACCGAACGCGTCATCCCTGATGATCCTGCATTCTTCCTCCTACACGCATCTACTGCCCCGGAGAAAGTCTATAAGAAGTCAGTGATCAGACATCTGCTAGACGCCGCTAAGGCCTGCATACCATTGCTCTGGAAGACCACAATGCCTCCAACGATTCCCCTTTGGATTACCAAAGTGGATGAAATAAAGCATATGGAGGATCTTATCCTCACAGCACAAGATAGGCAGGAAACGTTCAAGAACACCTGACAGCTGTGGAACATTTTCATATTCTCAGCTGAAGGTCAAGCTCTGAGAGAACTCGAGACTACGGTGTAACCGTATCCTTCTCACACTGCCCACTCCCGCCAATTGCCCTCTTTTAGACGGGGGGGGTGTGACTGCTTGATTACTAATGTTTTTGCGGAGACAGAGAAGGATTCCCCGACACCCCCCCTTCCCCCTCTATTTTTCTATAAGCTTTGACCAATTCTCTCTCTCCTATTTCCCCTTCTCTTTTCTATGTCTTATTTCTCTCTATTGATATCTATCTTTTGTTAAGGACCCCTGAGACCTGGGGCCTTGTTCTTCTCTTTTGTTTCTATTTGAAAATATGGAGACCGGGCGCACGGGCCCACACCTGAGCCAGGAACAGGTACATGCACACTCTCCCTCCTTGGGGAGGGCCCTCCCTATCACCACCTTAGGTTCCCTGATAGGGGGATATCGGATAAGACTCGGAGGGCAAATGATACACTTGATAGTCAGGGAGCAATACAGCAGCCCCCCTGTTCAGTATTCAGTTGTTTGAACAGTC
Organism: Rana muscosa; assembly: GCA_029206835.1. Lineage (NCBI taxonomy): Eukaryota > Metazoa > Chordata > Amphibia > Anura > Ranidae > Rana > Rana muscosa. Next base: position 526,015,913 of record CM055118.1, on the reverse strand, counting down.
ATATTACGTTATGTGAAGTTATATGCTATGTATTGTGATTGTATGATTGTCTACCGTATAGATCCTCTGTTTTGAGTCGGCCTGTGTTTGACCCCGTCTTTGTTAAAAAAAAAAAAAGAATATCTAATACCTGCTCTAATTCTGCCCTATGCTGACATCGGACTGTATTTAAAGTTATTTACTGATGTCAGCACTAAAGATTGAGAAGTGAATGCTTTTAATTTGACTGGCAGTTGTGTGGGCTATACCAGAACAACCTGACAACATTTTGGCAGTTGCTTAACTTGAAGAAATGATGAGTGAATCTTCACTGATTCATTCTGCTAGCAATCTAGCAAATCCAAACTTCTGATCTGCTTTCTTATGAAGGATTGCCAGTATGAATGAACTGGTAAGTTAGGTTTTGTGCACAGTTCAGTCAGGGCACAGGGCATGTGCACAGTTCAGGGCATTAGTGTATTGCATAGGGTCTTGTGCACCAGAGCTCGCTGAAGTGATCTCCTCCCATCAATTGGGTTCTGAGTTTGATGGGATTAATCACCAGCTTCATGGGAAGGGACAAGGGGTTACAATTGTGCATGTGAAAACTACCAACACCGAATTGTTAGGGGTGGAGTTAAAATTCATAACACTACCCTTTTCCTACCCAACTTTCCTGCTCTGTACCTCCTCTCTTTTTCTCTCGCTTGCTCTTGCTCTCTCTCTCTTCTCCTTTTTCTTTTTTTGTCCGTAAGACCCCAACTCTAGTCTTGTCTCTAGGGTGTTGTCCAATGCATTTTTTCAGTATGGAAAGTGGGCCCCATAAAAATGTTACTATGGTGCGTGCCCTGTGGTTTCCAATTATACCCCTACACTAAAAAAACTAAACTTGGATTGGTGCCATTCTTTAGAATATTATGTGCCCTTTGAAGATACCTCTCCCTTACATATATGTCCTTAAAGTGTTACTAAACCCAGGACCTTGCATTCACTATATCTGGTCTCCCACAATACACAGAACATGGAAATGGAATTATTTTAGTAAATATAAACTGTGAAATACCTTTTCTCATCAGCAATATATAGCAAGCAGTCTTGAGACTTCTTTAAGTGTCTAATTGAAGCTTGTAGGAGGAGTTTTCATTGTACTCTGACTGTCCTATGAAGCTGCATGACCCCTGATCCCCTGTCTGGACAGTGCTGATTGACCCTGTGCTGTGCAAGGAAAAAAAAACTCTCTAGCAATACACCAAACTGAGCAGGAGGTGGTTAGGGGACAGTGGAAAAAGGGTAGGATCAAAGAAGACAGGATCAAACAGCCTTTTTACACAATGCAGAGATTTAACCCCTTAGGTTCCATAGTGAATATAACAAGCATGCTTTACTGCATATACAGACTGATTTACTGTTGTGGGTTTAGTAACACTTTAAGGCTCCATGTACACGGGACGTTTTTACAACTGCTCCTAAATGATTAAACTTGACAGATAGTAACCCACGTTTAAAAAGTCAGTTTTGCCACGTTTACATGCCGCGTATAGTGGCGCTTTGATGCGTTTGCTTTTAGAAGTGTTTAAAAAAAAAAATATATATATTTTTTTTTTAAATGGCCAAAAACGAATAACGCCTATAAACGAAACGCTGTTTATATTATCCTCTGCACTACACTAATGTCCTGGACCATGCACATGCCCAGCAACAAATTGGCAAGCTGTGTCTCAATACTTTATATTGCACCCCTATAAAAAGACAGCAGGACTTCCTGTCATAGTTTCCTTAAAAATAAAATTTCTTATGTGCCTTTCCCCAAAAAATGGATATATGTGCAGACCATGACAGCTCATTTGTAATTATTGTTCCCAAGAACATAAAATTATTCACCCTCTTGAGCACTTCTACCTCCACATTCACCAAACTAATTCCCTCCTTCTAAAATCTTTAATCATCTCCTAAGTTTTACTCACATTTTGCTGAAGATATTTTTTTCTGCACCATTCCCACAAATTCTTTATTTTTGCCCCTCACCATCATTTGTAATAGCAGCGTCACCTGAAAATGTTCTGCTTTAATTTCCATTGTAGCGAGCAACACAGTCAGAGGTATACAAGGTGAATAATAGTGGATTTAACACACATCCCTGTGCAGTATATGTACTTAGAATCAAAAAAAGTCTGTATTTTATTTTTATCTAAATTGCTCTCGACACCGCTCGGCCCGTCACGCTAATAGCTCTATTGCACCAACAACTGGAAAAAATGTTGACAGCTCAATATACGTTATTACAGCAGGTTGTAACAGCAGCAAAACAAACTATAGCAAAAACTTGGAAATACTCCTCTCTTACTCTGATAGAAACTATGAATAGAGTGACACAAGCTATGTTCCTCACCAAAATTGAGGTAATTTTGCATGACAGAGTCCAAAATACGCTTAAGTTGGGCAGTCATGGGTAGACCACTATCTCCCTCCTCACATTGACACTTTACTCTTGCTTACCAACTGACGATTCTCGGACCCTTAAGAAAGAATCATTCCTTTTAAATAGTTACTCAGTGAACCCCTGGGAACGTACCCCTCTTTCCCCTCTGCTTCCCCCTCTTCTTCCCCTATTATTTTCTCTTCTCTGTTTGCTTAAAGGCAATATGGGTACTTGAGCAAACTGCCCACAGGTTTGGCTAATAAATGAATACCTTTATCCAGTAATTGCAACCCTCTACTACAGTGGCAGCTGGTGCTCAATAATTTAGGGGGGACGGCAAACCAACACCACCCCAACTCCCCCCAGCGGTAGATGGACGGACGGGAAGGCGGAGGGCATCCTTACCTTACGGGATAACACTCCAATCTCCCCTTTCCGAGCCGGGGAGTGCTGGAATCAGTGGCTGGTGGGTCAGGCTTTCCCTCATCTCTTGACATGGGGCTTGGCTTTGAGGGAGCCAGAGCCCCGGACTGGCATGGGCACCAGGGACCAATTGTAGCCCTTCAGCACCTGGGACACGGCCTCCCGGATACAGGCATGGAACCTCTCATCCATCGTCCCGCCGTCCGGGTCCTTCTTGGAGATCCCGGGCCCCTGAGCGATCCTCGCCCCTCCAAGCTGGCCTGGGACATTGGAGAGTTTGTGTCCGAGTCCAAAACTTGTAACATGGAGCTGGCCAGTGTTCTGCCGTGTGTCCCCTCCCTCCTCCTCCCTCTAGGCCAATAGGACCACTTCTTCTTTCGGCGAATTGGGAAATGGGTCTCAGAACCCGCTTTCTGATTGGCCGAGAGGAGAATCAGCGTGAGAATAGCAAATATTTATTCGCTATTGTCACACAACTGGGTGGGCTCGGAGCACAGTGCACTGTGCCTGAGCCCATCCTTTTTGAAGCATATTAGAATCACGTGCTTCAAACCCCCCATTGGAATCCATGGTCCAGCTCCCTGTATGTAGATCAGGGAGCCGGACGCATGATTAGGGGGGGCAAAAATAGGATTTTTATACTCACCGTAAAATCCTTTTCTCTGAGTTCATGGACGGACACAGCCTTAATCTTGACAAAGTGGGTATTAGCCTTCATTCAGGAGTGACTAGGCAGAATGTGTTAACAACGTCAAAGCTGAACAGCCCCGCCCAAGGAGCGGTCCTACTGGCTATATTCCCTCAGCCTGCACTAAGCAGCTTAGTTCGTCAAAAGCAGTACAAACTTAAAAAGGAGGGGTGGGTGCTGTGTCCGTCCATGAACTCAGAGAAAAGGATTTTACGGTGAGTATAAAAATCCTATTTTCTCTTTCGTTCATGGACGGACACAGCCTTAATCTTGACAAAGTGGGGCGTCCCAAAGCAGTGTAAAAAACGAGGAGTGGGAACAGCATTAAAACAACTTCACCCCAAAACAAAACAGAGCTCCTCAAGGGAGGAGTTGCAACTCTAAACAGCCACCTACAAAACTTTGCGGCTGAAGAAGCATCCGAAGATGCACTTGTAAAGTTTAGTAAAAGTGTGAACGGACGACCAGATCACCACCTTACACACCTGGGAAAACAGACGCTTGATGTCAGAAAGCCCAAGAGGCACCTCTTGCCCTGGTCGAATGCACGGGAAAGGGAGGCGCCTGACCCTTTATGGCGTAAGCCTGATCACAATCTGTCAGATCCACCTCAGAAAGGTGGCCGACGAGACCGCTGGGCCCTTCTTGGGACCAGTCACCGAAACAAACAGTGAGTCTGAACTCTGGAACGGAGCAGTAACAGACAAGTATACTCTCAGAGCTCGGACAACGTCCAAGGAATGCAACGTTGTCTCCTTAGGATTCAACGGATGAGGACACAAGGATGGCAGTACAATGTCTTCCTTGAGATGGTATGTCGAAACAACCTTAGGAAGAAAAGAGGGCTGTGGACGCAGCACCACGTTATCCTTGTGGAAGATCAGATAGGGAGCCTTGCATGACAAGGCTGCCAGCTCAGAAACCCGTCTCAACTGACATAAAAGCCACCAAAAGGACTACTAACGACTGCCAAGGGACGTCTGCTATACAAGCCCCACGGAGGAAGTGGAGGGCGGACCAGAGGGGCCGCATGCCAAACCCCCTGTACAAATGTACTCACTAGAGAGTGAGTCACCAGGGGTCATTGAAATAGACAGCCAGGGCAGATATCTGCAACTTAATTGTACTTAAAGAAAAAATTTTGGTCCGCCCCATGCTGTAAGAACAGCAGGACTCTGGAAACCAAATAAGTACGCGGATGAAACCTCATTTCCTCACAAATGGATATGTAGGTCTTCCAAGTGCGATGGTAAATCTTCCTAGAGGACGATTTCCGATTACTCCTCTTGGTAGAGATCACTGAGTCTCACAGGCCCCGGTCTCTTAGCACTGGCTCTCATTAGCCATGCCCTTACAGCCAGTGACTGTAAAACAGGATGGCGTATGCGGCCTTGTGACAGCAGGTCCTTTCTTAGCGGTAGACGCCAAGAGGCGTCTTCTACCAGACGCAGTAGATCGGCGTACCAAGGACGCCAATGCCAATCCAGAGCAATTGGGACCATTGGAATCCTCTCTGTCTCCAGTCTGCAAAGCGGATGAGGAAGTAGCTTCCGAGAAGGGAAGGCATAGATTAGCCGGTACTGACTCCACGGTGCCACCAACGCATCTGTCATGTCTGCCCATGGGTCTCTTGACCTGGCCACAAACCTCAATACCTTCCGATTGAGTCGAGAAGCCAGGAGATCTATGTCTGGTGTGCCCCCCTTTGGCAAAGGAGCTGAAATGCCTCCGGGTGTAGAGACCATTCTCCTTGGTCCAGCATCTGGTGACTCCGCCTGACAGTTTTCTACGCCCGGAATGTATACGTCCGACAGGGCCGGTACGCTCCTTTCTGCCCACCTTAGGATGTGAGCGACCTCCGATGCTGCACTGAGCTTCTTGTTCCTCCTTGATGGTTGACATACGCCACCGCCGTGGCATTGTCCGACTGGATCAAGACTGGACGCCCCTGTAGCCTCTGAGACTATGTGGAGAGGCACAGCCTGATATCGCCCGAAGTTCCAGGACATTGATCGGCAAGTGGGATTCCTCCGGAGTCCAGCGACCCTGGGTGATGGGCACTTGTCCCTTCTGGACAGAATTACCTTCTGTAACACTAGCGTGTGAAATTGCGCATACGGTACTGCCTCAAAGGAGGCTACCATGAGACTCAGGACTTGCATGCAAAAGCGGAGTGACGAGGCCCGAAGGGTCTGCAACTTTCCCATAGGGAGAAAAACTTTCACCTCTGAGGAGTCCAGAATTAACCCCAGCTACACTAGGAGTTGAGTCTGTACCAATACTGACTTCTGAGTGTTCAGCACCCAACCAAAGTATCGAAGGATCTGACAGGTTATAGACACGCTCACCTCTAATTCTGAGCTTGAAGTGGCCCTCAGAAGAAGATCGTCCAAGTAGCCCACGATAGCGATGCCACGCTGTCTTAGTAGGAACACCCTCGGTGCCGATTCCAGGCCAAAGGGGAGAGCCACCAATTGGTAGTGGTCTTCCCCGGCCGCAAAGCGCAGACATCTCTGATGCCTGGTGCATATGGGGACATGCAAGTATGCGTCCTTGATGTCCAAGGATGCCAGAAAATCGCCCGGATGGGGGGCAGCGATAACAGAGCGAACCGACTCCCTCCGGAATCTTTGTACCTCCACAAAGCTATTGAGGGCCCTGAGATCCAAGATTGGACGAACCCCCTCCATCTTTGGTACTACGAACAGATTTGGGTAAAACCCCTGAACCCGTTCCTGTACTAAAACAGGAATGATCACCCTGCGTATCAGCAGGTCTTGAATCGCCCAGAGTCGGCTGAAGCTGGCGGTTTATAGGGGAAAAAAAAATCTGTTCGGTGTGTAAGAGAGAATCTCTATCTTGTACCCTGAGGAAACTACTTTGCAAACCCACCGGTCGGAGATCTGAGATGTCCACCAGGTCGCAAAGTCGCGAAGGCGTCCCCCCTACCCGAGAGATGGGTGGGGACAGACCTTCATGCGGACGTAGATTTGTTCGCAGGCTTGTTGGGCTTGCGAAACTTCTGTCCCTCAGCAGGCTTTTTATCGGCCTGGGATCGTTTACTTGCCGCACTAGGCGGACAAAAAAACCGCTTGTGCGCGGTGAAGGAGGGCCCTTGCCTACGGCGTTGCTCCCTACCGTTTTATAATTGTGGGGGCAGCGTGCTCTTACCTCATGTGGCATCTTTAATAATGTCATCCAGGGATGCTCAAAAAAGTCTGTCGCCCTTAAAGGGGAAATCCATCAGGGCCTTCTTGGAAGATTGGTTCGCCGACCAACCTTTAAGCCAGAGCAGACGGCGTACACCACCGCATAGCTTGAGGCTCTCGACAGCAGAGGACTAGTGTCCAAAGGCTGATTCGCAAACAATTTTAAAGGCCCTGTATCAACTGGTCGGCCATATCCACCTCGTCCGAGGGAGCCTCATATGCTTTAAACCCATGGAGCAGCATTTTTGCCCCTTCAGTGAGTGTCTGAGACACCAGGGCCCCAACCACCGTTGGGCACACAGCCGAGCCTACCACTGTGTATAGGTAGCAGGTGACCGCTTCAGCCTTTTTGTCCGCAGGGTCCTTGAAAGCAGGAGCCCGTTCCACCGGAATTGTGGTTACTCTGTTTGTTTAATCTGGACACCTAAGAGTCCACTATCGGAGGAGAGGTCCATTTTTTCAGGAAACTCTCCTCCAAAGGGTAACGCACCGTCACAACTTTTTTGGGGACCGAAAACCTTCTGTGGTTTGTCCCACTCCTTGTATAAAAGCTTGTCTATATAAGACGCCTTGCGTTTAAATGCTGTTTGATTGGAGTGGATCGTGAGAAAATGGCTGCCGCGCGGCAGATAGAGGCCAACACAGCGTGGATCACAAGAAAAATGTCCGCCGAGTGGCAGATAGAGGCCAAACACAGCACGGACCACAAAAACATGGCCGCCAGCGCAGATAGAGGCCAAACACAGCATGGATCACAAGCAAAATGGCCACCGACAGCATGGAGCAGAATACACAGGTAAGCAAACTTTTCATGGCAGCTCATAGCATTTGTTTAGCAGAAGTACATGCACATTTCCCACTCAGGTGGAGCCCTGGCCCCAGCAGCCAGCCTAGCTCAGAGAGCCTAGGGAGGAGGGAAGGAAGGGAGGGAGGAAGGGAAGGATAGAACCCCTTACTCACCTCTCCAGGCATGCCCAGCTATGTCTTTCTGCCGAAGCAGGGGATTACTACTTACCCTTCCTGCGTGGATTGTGCTGGAAGCATCCCAGACAGACCATCTTCCGCATGGTAACGGAGGTGACTGTCGGCCCGGCTGCTGTGACTCAGCCCTATAGACCGGTCATATGCATGCCCTGGAGCGTATAGCTCACCAGCCACCCGTAGAGCGACGGGCATGTCGTGGACGACTCAGCTCGTAGCTACGGTCGGCACGCGCTCGATGGCTGAAACTGGGGAGACTACAAGGATCTGGGATCCAGCCTGTCGCCCAGTCAGCAGTTGATCGAAGATCACAGGAACAACAAATAAAATAAAATAAAAATAAAATAATAAAATTTCAATTTTAAATAAACCTCCAGGCCTATGAGCCCGAAGGGAGCCATGTCTTCTCCTTAGCTAGGCAGAAAAAAACTGAGCCGCTTAGTGCAGGCTGAGGGGATATAGCCAGTAGGATCGCCCCCTGGACGGGGCTGTTCAGCTTTGAAGTTGTTAACACATTCTGCCTAGTCACTCCTGAATGAATGCTAGAGATTAAGGCTGTGTCCGTCCATGAACGAAAGAGAAACCTGTGTGCCCCTAATGGATGGGTCATCACTGCTACTATATGCTGTAAGGTTATCTGCTTATCTGTGTCCTGACATTTTTGCTTCAGTTAATATGGGTCAGTTTGAGACAGCTACCATTCATTAGCTGATTAGCAATTTTTGATTACCAAATATGTTATGAATATATTCTTTGTGCACACGTTGGCCTTTTGGTCATATCGCTTATCTCCTTTGTAACCCAAATGTCTATCTCCTGTTGTAATTTTTTATAAATCAATGAACATATTGAATAAGAAGGTAAAAAATAACATGGATGGAAACTGCTCATAAACTACCTGCAGTCTATTTATCAAAAATCCAGAATCAAACGGGAAACAATAGATTTCTTAAGCACAGGGGATTTTTGATATCTTCAGACATGTGGGGACAGACTCCTGCTGGAGCTACATAGTTAAATAGTCAATCAGATTGAAAGAAGACACAAGTCGATCTAGTTCATCGAATAGAAAACACAATGAATAGAAACCTTCATATATACAATCCTGTACATGCAGTTGATCCAGAGGAAGGCAAAAAACACCAATCAAGCATGATCCAAATTGCTCCAGCGAGAGAAGAATTTTCTTCCTGATCCCCCAGGGTGCAGAAAAATACTCCTAGGATCAACTACCTCTTGTGTTATTAGATATAGCTGTTAGTATTCAGTCGTGTTTTGTACATTTAGGAATGCATCCAGCTCTTTTTTTAAAACAAAACTAGTTCTCGAGTGAGTCTGTTCCACATTTTCACAGCTCTTACTGTGAAAAAGCCATTCCATATGTGGAGATTAAAGGGATTGTAAAGAAAATATATATTTTTTTAAAAATAACAAACATGTTATACTTTCCTCCACTGTGCAGCTCGTTTTGCACAGAGTGGCCCCGATCCACGTCTTCTGGGGTCCCTCGGCGGCTGTCTCGGCTCCTCCCCACAATCACTCACCACCTATATGTGAGCGAGCGAGCATGGTGGTGAGTGATTGCAGGCGCGCTCCAGTGATACAGCCAGCGGCTATTGCTGCTCACTGTATCACTCGGCCCCGCTCCCCGGCGCGCCGCGTCATTGGATGTGATTGACAGCAGCACCAGCCAATGGCTGTGCTGCTTTCAATCCATCCACTGTAGCCAATCAATGGCCAGGCTGAACGGGGGCGAGCGCGGGACTTTCGAGGGGTCAGGTAAATAAAACGGGGGCTCGGGGGGGGGGCGGTATTGTCGGATGTTTTTTCACCTTAATGCATAGGATGCATTAAGGTGAAAAAACATAAACCTTTACAACCCCTTTAAAGTAGTTGTAGTTTAAGGCACGAGATACAGCACTGTACTTTTGCCATGTCAATTGTCCATTTCTATGTTGTACAATAGCTGGTTGATCTTGCCTGTTCCTGTCTTCCCCTGTGTATACTGACCATGCTTATCATGGCTGCTAATCTCTGATAGCATGGTCAGATTACGTGCCTTCCTGCTCTCTCCTCAGGATCTCTGCATCTCCCCCCTCCCCCTGTCATTTCCATAGGCTGTGTGTGAACTATGAAGCTGATCTCTTCCTGCCTTGATTGATCATTCTGCTGCAGCTGCTCCCCCTCTTTGGTAAAATGTAAAGCAACATCTATTATATACTTTTATCCTTTTTGTTTCAGGAACATATTAAGTACAGTGTATGTATTTTTTAAAAATTATAAAGCTAAATATCTTCTTTGCCCAGGGCTGCTGTGTGGTCACGTGTCCTCCCTCTGCTAGCTTGCATATGTCAGAGGGGATTTCAGCCCCTCCCACTGTACCCCTTAAATCGAGAAGGAGAGCAGGTAGAGGACATGTGACCACATAGCAGAGTTGGGCAAAAAAGGAATTAAGCTATTTAATTTAAAAAATCACTGACACATTATATTTAATATGTTCCCAGCGAGGATAAAATAAAATAGATGTGACTTTTCAACCAATCTCCAATCTGTATTTATACATGGTGATCATACACCCCCCCCCCCCAATAGGCTCTTCTCAAGAGAAACTAAATTCAGTTCAGCTCATCTTTCCTCATAGCTGAGTCCTCCATGCCTTTTATCAGTTTGGTTGTCTTTCTCCAGTTCCCAATATCCTTTTTGTGAACTCGTCCCCAAAACTGAGCTGCATATTCCAGATGAGGTTCTACTAATGATTTGTACAGGGGCAAAATTATGTCTCCCTCTGTTTGGAGTCTATGCTTTTTTAATACAAGAAAGAATTTTGTTAAGTTTATAAACTGCAGCTTGGTCATTTCAACCATTGACTCCCCATTGACTCCCCTGGCTGTTCTCCTCCTAGAATGTATGATGCATGCATGTTTTTACCCTCTATGTGCATAACTACATTTGTGTACTACAAGTGAGAAAATTCTGTGCTCACCCTAATAGTAGTTGGAATTGTGATAGATAGTGATAAGAAATATATAGAAATTGAATAAAATTAATAAATGCAGCAAATTTAAAGAATTAAATACTTAATCCAAAAACAATATGTATATACCAAAAAAGATGCGCAATTATCAAAAAGGAAGAATAATCAAAAAAGATCATCAAAAAAGTGGGATAGTCATATATATGCAACCAATGATTAACCCCATAAGTGACAATTCATAAAAATAATAATTCATAAAAAAAGAAAAAAAAGAAAAAAAAATATATTGCTTTTTGACAAACAGAAGTACAACTTGAAAATATAAAAAAAACATAAAAACTGTTAACTCTATTGGCTGTAATGTCATTGCACATATTACCCAAATATATTACCAACATTTAATATAAAAGAAAAAAATAAGAAAAGCCTTTTTCTTATTTTTTTTTTCTTTCAGCAGCTTAGTAGATGCCTCCTACTCATTCTTATGTGGTAGTGCAGTGTTAATTTTGACGCCAGATTTCAATTTAGTTTTAGTCATAGTCCTTTGACTAAAATGCCATTTTTGTTTTAGTCGTATTTTAGTCTTCTGAATTGTTTTAGTTTCAGTCATATTTTAGTCGACTAAAATCTCAAGTACATTTTAGTAGACTAAAATCGAATAGGTTTAGTTCAATTTGAATGCATTATTTCTTTAGAATTGCCAAACATTATATACTCTTGGAGTAAAAATCGAATAACATATTATTATTTATGGTATTAAGGTTTATTAGGTGCACTACAGACACAGATTTAGTCATTGTGATATATAACATCTTTATAAATAAAACCACTTTTCATAAACAAACAAAAATATTGCTTTTTGACAAACAGAAGTACAACTTAAAAATATAAAAAAAAAAAAAAAAAAACTGTTAAAGTGGATGTAAACCCACTCTCATCCTTTCTAAACTACTGCCATAGTGCTGATCTATAAGGATATAGATGCCTCCTGCATGTATCCTTATCTGTCAAATGTCTCCCCTCTGTCTGTTATAAGGACTGAAAAACTGAAGATTCTGTGGGTGGGTCTGTTGTCTGGAGTTCGGTGGGTGGAGTTGTGATGTCAGTAGACTCCCCGCCCACCTCTACACTCCCCTTGTCAACATGCATTTTCTCCTGTGGATTCCTTCTGCTATGATCACTAACATCCAGTCAAAAGCCAGAAAAGTAACCACATGACTTCAGAAAAGGAGTGGGGGTGGGAATTAAAAAATAATGCCTGTCTAAAGCTAGTGCATGAGATATGTAAATAACCTGTCACTCAAAGCAAGGGGGCGGAACGGACAAAAGTAACTCTGTTTGTCCGTTTTATCTCACTGAACAATAAAAGAGGATTGCTCAGAGCTGGATTAACTCTTTGTGGCAAGACCTGGCACAAATTAGAGGAAATTTTATACTCTACATTGTGACAGCAAAAATAAATAAATTCGGGTTTACATCCACTTTAACTCTATTGGCTGTAATGCCACTGCACATATTACCTGAATATATTATCAACATTAAATATATAGAAAAAATTAAGAAAAGCCTTTTGTCTTATTTTTTTTTTCTTTCAGCAGCTTAGTAGATGCCTCCTACGTATTCTTATGTGGTAGTGCAGTGTTAAATTTTGATGTCAAATTTCAATTTAGTTTTAGTCATTGTCTTTCGACTAAAATGCCATTTTAGTTTTAGTCGTATTTTAGTCATCTGAATTGTTTTAATTTTATTCGGATTTTAGTCAACTAAATAGTATTCGTTTAGTCAACAAAAATGTTTTAGTCAACAAAACTAACACTGCTAAGCAGATTGGTAGAAATGCAATAACATTTTTGAAATAATGGCAGCCCTGCATTCTATCATGATAAATACGCTTTCATTTTTCAATATTAGCCCACCTCTAGTGGACTAGATGGGGAACCTCATGAGAACTTGGTCTGCTGGTCAGGTAAATCATTTATATTCTAAAACTGTTCTTTAGAGCAGTGGTCCCCAACTTTTTTGGCACCGAGGACTGGCGTTGTGGAATAGAATCGTGCCAAGGCCCGGGGGGGTTGGGTTGTTATGTAGCGTTTCGCGGGCAGTTTGTCGGGGAAATGGCTGGTGTTAGCGCCTCAATCATCACAGAACAATGGCTGATATGGTGTTGGGATGATTGAAGCGCATTATTTCTGTCATTGCATTGTAATATAAAATAAAATAGTTCAAACTCACCATAATGCAGAATCTGCCACCAGATGCGGTTTGTCACATCGCCTTCCACCAGGTGTGGATTGTTGCTTGCTACGTCACCTGCCACCAGGTGTGGATTGTTGCCTGCCACGTCACCTGCCACCAGGTGTGGATTGCCATGTCACCTGCCACCAGATGTGGATTTCCACAACACCTGCCACCAGGTGTGGATTGCCACGTCGCCTGCCACCAGGTGTGGATTGTCGCTTGCCACCTCGCCTGCCACCAGATGTGGATTGTCGCTTGCCACAACACCTGCCACCAGGTGTGGATTGCCATGTCGCCTGCCACCAGGTGTGGATTGCCACGTCGCCTGCCACCAGGTGCGGATTGCCACTTGCCCCGTCACCTGCCACCAGGTGTGGATTGCCACTTCACCTGTCACCAGGTGTGGATTGCTACTTGCCATGTCACCTGCCACCAGGTGTGGATTGCCACCTGCCACCAGAGGTGGTTTGCCACCTGCCAGTAGATTTTTTTGTCACCTGCCGTGGTGGCAGCACAGGCAGGTGAGGGAGAACAGCGGTAATGCGGGGCGGGCAGTGAGAGATGATCTCTCTGCTCCCGCGCCTCGCTGCAGTATAGCAGCCCCGCTGTGTGGGCGGAAGTGCCGTGTTCCGGGCGGGCGGCGAGAGATGATCTCATCTCTCTGCTCCCGCGCCTCACCACAGTATAGGAGCCCCGCTGTGTGGGCGGAAGTGCCGCGTTCCGGGCGGGCGGCGAGAGATGACATCTCTCTGCTTGCCCGCTGCCGCACCTCACACAGTGCAGCCTTCGCGGCCCATCTGCAAATAGGCCACGGCCCGGCAGTGGGCCGCGGACCGGGGGTTGGGGAACCCAGCTTTAGAGCACGCATCAATTACAGACAAAGAAAGGATCAGTCAAGTGAAGTCCCTGCTTTCCATTAAATCAAGACTGGTGGACCCATATAATGAAAAATAAGTATAACTCAGGATATGTACAATTGCAGACACACATCTGCAGTGTATAAGTATGTTGTACATGCAGTATATAGTGCTATTTGCAATTTGTTTATACCCTAAATCATTGATTTTGTTGTTTTGCTTTGTATTGTATTGTACAAATATCTTTTTATTAGCACTTCTTTCCTTAAAGCGTCTGTTTCTTAAAAAAAAAAAGAAGAGGGTGAATACTTACCTTTCCTTTTCCTCTTTCCCTGTTTAATGTAGACATAAAGTAAAGTAAGCATTTGCTCTCTTCTTTTGCAGGTTTTTGTATTTTAATTTTAATTAAAGGGTTGCTTTAAATGTATTTGCTATGCACCCGTTTCCTTCATAGCCAAAATACATGTTGTCTACATTTTTAAGATAAACTGCAGAATTTGTGGGTTATTTTAAGATCAACAGGTATCTGGTCAACAATGACATTGTGTATCATGTGACTGTGTAATAAATTCTGTGTATTTTAAACTCACCTTTTCATACATTTATATATATTTTTTCTGAATTGTGTGGATTTACAAAATAAATTAAATTGTCTGAACAAAGCTGACTTAAAGATTAGATGACCCTTTTTAGAGAAGTGAAGATAAATTCTGTCTTTACTAATAAAACTGCCAATCACACTGACAGCAACATATAGTGAAACCATGAAAATGCTGACCTGAAGCCCATCACACATAGAATTACAGGCAGGTCCTGAACCGGGTTTTTAGTATAAAAGGTTGTGTAAGTGCCAAGAAACTCTCTTTTGTTAATACCTCTTCTAACTTTATTCATTTTCATTAAAAGCTAGAATAGGATTTCTATGCATGCTGAGCTTTATTTAAACTTTAAAGGCGATGTAACCACATTTTAATTCAAGAATACACACTAAACACGTATTGCTAAAATATTAGTAACTGTACTGTAAAATGCCTCACTGAAGAATACATCACTCAAGAAACCAAAGCAATAGATCACTCATTGACATCTAATAGTTCATTTCACCTGTGGTCAGATAGTGAATGGGCCAGTATGTGTACACCTAATATATAATGTACAAAGTATGGCCTTATGGGTGCACTGCAGCATGAATCATCAATAAGTTACAAGCTATATTCCTTCACTACAGGCATGCATACCCAGAACTCCTCTGATAATGTGTGCTGACTTCCTGCGGTTCGCACAATTAGGTGCATTATGAATATGCCCTGTTGAGGAGTCATCTATCCCTTTTGTAACAAAGGTTGTAAAGAAGGTTAAAAGAAGGTTTTATGAGGCACATGTGTATGGTGTTAGATTGTGACATAAGTGTTCTCTCACCCGGTTATCCTCCTTCTATGATTAGTCCCAGTAAGGAGTGAAACACTTTAGAGTTTGAATAAGCAGGTGGAACAATCCATGTATTGGATGCTTCAATAAAACCTACACATGAGGCTTTTAAAATGGAGAGTGGCTTCTTTCTTTTTCTTATATCTTATGGATAATCGATTCCCTTGACAATGTGCTAGAGCACGAAACACATCGGGAGGGACCTATGTACTGATGCTATGACCACCACTTCCTCGTGGAAGGAGCGGTGGCATACTATGTAAGTGTTTGGCCTTTGTGGCCTTTGTGTATTTTGCTGCAGCTGTTTTTACCCTTTATTTTAAATAAATACTACATACACTATATGAGCATTTTTGGGCTCCCATGGGTGAGTTTTTTTTTTAATATAGCGCTTAAAGTGGTTGTAAACCCACTTATGCAACTTGCACCTACATGTAAGCCTAGATTAAGGCTTACCTGTAGGTGCAAGAAATATCTCCTAAACCTACACGGTTTAGGAGATATTTGCAAAACAAGACATGCACCGATGTCTACGGCGGATGCACGCCGTAGACAACGGTGTATTCAAAGGGTTAATCCCATTCACAAATCTGGCTTTGCCGGAGTGGCGCTGTGATTGGCTGGAGCGGCGATACCCAGAAGTAACCTTTGGGGTATCTGTGGAGCGATGGCTGCGGCTGGAGGGGGAGACAAGGACAGCTTTGTGGGCCCCGATCTAAGGTAAGTGATGCATAATGAGCTAGTATGCTAGTCATACTAGCTCATTATGGCTTTGTCTTGCAGGTGGGTTTTAAAAAAAAAAAAAAATTCCGGGTTTACAACCACTTTAGCCCTATTGTGGATCACCAGTCTACCAGCACACCAGGAGTGGATGTCTCAAAGTACATTCTTAAGGCGTACTATCACTGTTGATCTAGTGAGTGCATAGATTGGTGGAGGTGCACATGTTGTGACCAATTGTTACCAAACACACTGGGTATTTTCACTTTTATGCTGAATTATTTTCATTTTCCAGTAAGCGCATAACTTATCAGGCACTTTGTTGGAGTCATTCACTGAGGATTTGATCAAGTCACGGATATATCATAGGACTCAAATTAGTTCACTGAACTGTTACATATTTTTTTATTTTCCTCATTCTTTATTTTATTTTATAAAAGAGCAAGTATTAACAATCATATTGCTTGTCTCATCACCATTACAGTTCATCAAATATATATACAAATACATTTACCTTCTTTTCCCACTTAGTACATCTGGTCTTACTAAGTTCTATCTATATATTCATTTTTATCCAGTTATGTTTCTTCTTTCTTTACCTCCCTACTCTATATTTCCAGATGAGTAGGTAATTATTTGATGAACTCTCTATACTTTTCTTCTCATTTTTTCCCCCCTATCCCTCTTTTCTCTCACCCTTTCCCCTCTCCCCCCCTTCCTCCAAAAAAAACAAACAAACAATAATTTATAATATTTCCTCTCCCTTTTTTTTGGAAAATGGATAAAGCTATTTCTATACATTCTCCTCTTGCAAGAATACACCCATATCAGTATCTATCGTTCATTGGATGGTCCTCCCTCTTCCATTGCCCCATCCAATAGTCTCATCCCTTCCTTCAAGTACATAAAAAGATTCCACTTCCTCCATGTTTTATCATATTACTCTCTCTTGTTTTGGGCTGAAAGAACTAGGTCTTCAAAGGCCCCTATCTCTCTTACTCTGTTCAACCACTCTGTAATTGAGGGGGATCTAGGGTCTCTCCAGTGTGATGTAATCCCAGCTCTAGCAGCATTAATCATGTGGCAAAGCACCATTTTTTTATAGGTCTGGACTGGAATTTGCGAGCAGTGAAGAAGAAAAAAGGCCGGATCGTCTGGTATCTGGACATCTGTAAATTTTTGTGCCATTCTCTGAATCTCTTCCCAATATTGTCTTATTTTTTTACAGGACCAAAATATGTGTAACATTTTCCCCTGTTCCTCTTCACATCTCCAACACCTATCGGAATTTTCCACCGCAAATTTATGGAGTCTTACTGGTGTATGGTACCATTGCGTTAAAATTTTATAATTAGACTCCTGGGTCCGTGTACATACCGAGGAGTTCAATGCTAAGTAGGTAATTTGTTTTCTTTGGGTTTGAGAAAAAGATCTACTCAGATCTCTTTCCCATTTGCTGATGCTCGGCATCTCAAAATCCTCTTTGGGTTTATTTAGTAATCCATACATCTTAGAAACCACTCGAACGAGTGGTTCCTTCTCTTCACAGTATAGCTCGAAAGCCGTTAATTTGCGTTGGAAGTTCCGTGGTGGTCCCAGCGATCTCATAAAATGATTTATTTGCAGTGCTTGCCACAGATCAATTTCAAAGGGACCCCCCGGTTGCATCAATATTTTAATAGTTGGCCAGGTTTCTGACTGAAGGAAGTGTGAGACCTGATATAAACCTTTTTCTTTAAGGCTCTTAAATGCTCCTGTTTCCATACCCGGTGTAAAACTAGGTTACCCAGGATGGGGAAAAGGGGCGATTGTTTTGATGAGAATCTCACGTCTCAACATAATCTAGCTGTAATTCGTAGTGTCGTTCCAATAGTAGGATGTCTCTTCAGATGAGTTGTCAGTACTGTATAGCACCACGGTGCTCTACATAAAGGGACCTCGCTAACCTGCTGTTCCATATCTATCCACCGTTTGAACTCAGTATGTCTACACCAGTCCACAAGTCTGGCTAGGTGTACCGCTTGATAATATTTAGCCATATGGGGGACCGCCATCCCTCCAAAGTGCTTAGTCAATAGTTCTCGCTTAATCCTAGATCATTTCCCTGCCCATATAAAATTCAAAAAAAGAATTCGAATTTGGCGAAGGAAGGTTGCTGGGATCGTGATTGGTAACGCCTGAAAGTACAAAAATTTTGGTAGGATACTCATCTTAATTATACTGATGCGACCGAACCATGAATGCAAACCATGTTGCCATTTATCCAAAAGTGATCGTATAGAGTTATATACCGGTATAAAGTTTAACTTAACCACTTCCATACTGGGCACTTATACACCTTCCTGCCCAGACCAATTTTCAGCTTTCTGCGCTGTTGCACTTTGAATGACAATTGCGCGATCATGCTACACTGTACCCAAACTAAATTTTTATCATTTTTTCCCCACAAATAAAGCTTCCTTTTGATGGTATTTGATCACCTCTGGGATTTTTATTTTCTGCTAAAAAAAATAAAAATGACCGAAAATTTTGAAAAAAAAAGTTTTTTTTTGTTTCAGTTACAAAACTTTTTAAATAAGTAAGTTTTCTCCTTCACTGATGGGGCTACACTGACGGGCACCGATGAGGTGGCACCAATGAGGTGGCACTGATGAGGTGGCATTGATGGGCACTGATGATGGGCACTAATATGCGGCACTGATAGGTGGCACGGATAGGCGGCATGGATGGGCACGGATAGGCGGCGCGGATGGGCACAGATAGGCGGCACAGATGGGCACGGATAGGTGGCATGGATGGGCACTGATAGGCGGCACGGATGGGCACTAATAGGCAGCATGAATGGGCACTGATAGCCGGCACGGATGGGCACTAATAGGCGGCACGGATGGGCACTGATAGGTGGCACGGATGTGCATGGATGGGCACTGATAGGTGGCACGGATGTGCATGGATGGGCACTGATAGGTGGCACGGGTGGGCACTGATAGGCGGCACTGATGTACTGTAATGGATGCCAATCCGGGGGCGCGCAGCGGCTCAAAATTCTGAGGACGTCATATGACGTCCAGTCAGGATTTTGAAACCACTTTGCCGCCGTCAATCCGCTATAGGGCGGGCGGCAAGTGGTTAAAGGTGTCTCTCTCTTTTGATGGAATAAATGTGCCCAAGTACCTAAGTACCTGCCCCCACTTAAATCCAAAATGTAATTGTATTATATTCTTTTGTAGAGGTGGTACTGCTACGCTCATAGCTTCAGATTTTCTATGATTTATTTTAAGGTTAGATAATATACCATATTTCTTGATCTCTCCTACCAAAATAGGGAGTGACACATGTGGGGACGACACCGAGAACAACAGGTTGTCTGCATATGCCGAGACCTTATGGGTGCCCTCTCCCACCTGCACCCCCCGAATATCCGGGTTTTGGCAAACTCTATTCAATAGAGGTTCTAGTGACAAAGCGAAGAGTAGGGGTGAGAGAGGGCATCCCTGTCTCGTGCCATTTGTAATACCAAAAGGTTTCGAAAGGACTCCATTAACCTTCACAGCAGCTTGTGGATTGGCATAGACACCCATTATCCAGCCCATCATACGTTCTCCTAATCCTATCTGTCTCAGCACTTCAAATAGAAAATCCCAATTTACTCTGTCAAATGCTTTTTCAGCGTCGGTGTTCAAGAACACACAGGGTGTGTTGGTCTTATGAGCACTATGAATCAGATTAAGTACTTTTGTCGTATTGTCCCTCGCTTCTCGTGTGGGGATAAACCCCACTTGATCTAAATCTACCAAGTGAGTAAGCCATGGTTGAAGTCGAGCGGCCAGTATTTTGGTAAATATTTTTAAATCTATATTTAATAGTGAAATAGGTTTATAACTTCCACAATCTCCCGGGTCCTTGCCATCTTTTAGGATTATCATAATGTGGGCCCTAAGTGTATCGAAGGGAAATGCAGAGGTCTGACCTACCGCGTTATAAACTTTTATCATCTGATCTCTTAGGATCAGAAAAAATTCATTATAGTACATGTATCTTATAGTAAAGCCATCTGGGCCAGGGGCCTTCCCTGATTCAACTGTTTTTAGGACTGCATTCAATTCTTCCACAGATATTGGATTTTCTAGGGCATGACGGGTTGAGGAAGAAAGTCTAGTAAGACCTGCTGAGGAGAGATAAAATATAGCGGTTATTGGGGTCACTGTTGGGTCAAATTATATAGGGACGAATAGTATTTCCCAAATGTCTGAGTAATTTCTTTTGGTGTTCGTATTATTTGTCCCTCTCTTCCTTTTATTTGTGGTATATATGTTGACCTATTTTTTTCTTTAATTTTTCCTGCTAACAATCTACTACACTTATCTCCCAACTCGTAGTCTGCCCTTTTTCCTCTCTGTATTATGGCTTTTGCTTTAAAGCGCAGGATATCTGTAAGTTGTCTTCTCAGATGGCTCAGTTCGTTGGCAACTAAGAGTGGTTGTGTCTTTTTATGCTGCACTTCCAACGCCTGAATTTTCTCTAATAACTCTCTAGTCTGTTTCTCTCGTTTCTTCTTCTGAATTGATCCATGTTTTATCAGGATCCCTCTGATCACCACCTTGTGTGCCTCCCACACCATACCCGGACTACTCCCAGGGATATTGTTTACCTGGAAGTATGCCGTCATTTCTTTAATAACATCCTCTCTCACCTCAGGGTTCTGGAGCAGACCTTAATTTAATTTCCAACATCTCCCCTGTGTGAGGGCTGTGCTAGACAGTGAGACACACAAGGTGACCGGGGCGTGGTCTGACCACGTTATGTTCCCAATCTTGATCTCTGTAACGGATGATAGCATATAATGTGGGATCAAAAATAAATCTATACACGAATATGTTTGATGAGGGTTCGAGAAGAAAGTATAATCTCTTTCTTCTGTATGTAAAATCCTCCATGCGTCCACTAGTTGTAATTCATGCATTTTCTGCAATATACCTCTTCTGATACTTCCTGCTGTTGATGTAACCCCTGAAGATGTATCGATTCTAGGGTCTAAAGAGATATTAAAATCTCCTCCGAGAATCAGTTTACCTTCCGCGAATTTTATTAATTCTGAAAGAACTTTCTTCAGGAAAAAGTCTTGACGTTCGTTTGGTGCATATAGTGTAGCCAGTGTTACTTTAGTACTGCCAATACACCTGTTACATATTAATTCACAGGAAGCGCTACACATTTTGTTGTATTATATGTTTATTTGAAGCTTGTATGTTTACCTTTATGTGTCAGCTGCTCTATAAATACACAGCGCTCACTTTTTTATTTTTGATTAATATGAATCATCAATAGTCCAACATGTCTCTTGCACACTGCTCCAAATAACTAGGCGAGTGTGAGCACTGTTAAATGGAGCAGTGTGCAAAAGGGAATGTCAGAATTCTGCAGATCCAGGCCACTGCATTGTGTGTGAGAGCAGCGGTCCGACTTTCCAGTGTAATGCTATACTATTGCTGCAGTACATAATAGTATAAGGTCATCAATGCTGCTTGGAAATAGGAATTGTCACAAAAGAGTCTTCATCTGGGCTCCACTCTGAAGTTAAGCTAAAAACAACAGATTTTTGTAATTTATTCACACCAGAATTTTTTTTCTTCCAATGTTTATTTAAGTTTTCAAATAACAGAAGCAAACAATTGCAAGAAAGTATGCCTTCAATCATGTACAGAAAATAGATGTGAAACATTTAACAGGTGTTTTGTCTACATGTATAATGATCAAAGCATCAATGTATAAGATGTTCAATAGACAGAAAGACAAGGTTCCCTTCAGATTCCAGTGTACAATACTCTTCCATCAAGAACCAACCACCGATTCTTTCTAGTACTGCACTTCAATAATCATCCAGGTAAGTAAAGTTTCCATAACTTTCAATATTTTCTTTTTTGTACAAAAAAATAATCGATAAAATGTATACACAATCACATAATAAAATTACAGTTCCTCAAACCCTACCTCCCCACCCTCTCCACCTCCCCCATCCCCAAAACAAATCCGCTTCCTCCACCCCCATCCACCTCCTATCCACCAACAAAACAACATATAATTTAGGCAAGCATAAGTTCATGGAGTCCTCACTCGACGCCACCCACTTCCCTCTTACCTCCCAGCACCTCACATCCCACATCACCTCTCTTACTATTGCCATAAAGATCAATACTTTTCTTTGCTTGACCTTATCTCCCTCCACCAACCCAAAGAACCAACCAATAAAGTCAACATCCTTGACACCAAGAACCTCATCCAAAATGGGAGCCAATCTTCTTCTCACCCTCCAAACAAAGACACGCTCAAATAAAGCATGTTCCACTGTTTACTGTTGTGAAGGACAGATGACAGTACTGCAGAGAGAGTTTGCAGTGTAGTGTGTTCCTACGGCCCTACAGTTCTATATACAGCACTATATTCACTGCTGTGTATTGCCAGGCTAGAGAGAGTGAAAAATAAGCCCACCAGCATTCACTGTGATTCCTGAGTTATTGCTTTTTAAGTTCTAGTGTTGCTGTTTTTTTTTTTGTTATTTTACTTTGTTTAGCCTTTAGCTGTAATATGATATTTATTTTTGTTAGGGTCTTTTAATATTATAATTTTTTTTTTTTAATGGGGTCAGCAACATCAGCGCAAAGTTGTTGGTGACACCACAAAAGCTGCTTTTGGTTTACAGTGGAACACCATTGTTTATTGAGGTGCAAATTAGTCCACAAAGAACCACAGTTTCCAGTGCAGCAAGGACCATATCCCCCACATACAGCTCTTACCATGGCTGCTAAAAAAAGTAGGGAATAAACCCAACATTAACAACATCATGTCTGGGTTGCCCAAACAGAGTCGCCGAAGTGGTTCCCATACAGCTATAAGAGTCAAGCACAGGCCAAGGTGGTGGTTGTGTTGTAGCATCTAGAGGCAGGTCACATATGCCTTTTTATTTCTGGCAGTGGGCATGCTATACACCCAGATCACATGGAGGAATTGGAGGAATGGTTAACCAAACCTTTATCACCCTACTCCTCTGTCTCCCAGAATAGCTTGAAGTCATCAGTGGCTGATAAGGCACTGATCCCCACTATGCAGCTTTAAAGGTATGCAAATGAGGCTATCCTGCCTAATAGCAGCCCATTGAGCAAATTACTTGCCACTTGCTGCAAGAGGATGCACAGCAATTATTTGCATCTGGGGATGAGGAGGAGAACTGGACTGCAGATAGAGGTGAGTGAGTGAGTAACTTGTATAGCGCTGCAAATGCTAACTAAATCACCTCAGGGCGCTTGCATCCAGTGTCGTTGAGATCCTTCAGAAGAGGTTGGTCTCAGTTTTTTCCTGAAAGCCTGATGGTTTTCTTCCATACGGATGTTCGTGGGTAGTGCATTGCATAGCCTCGGTCCTTGGACAGCAAACCTTCGCTCTCCCTTAGCTTTGTAGCAAGTCTTGGGGATGTGGAGTAGGTTTTGGTTGGTTGATCGGAGGTCACGAGTAGTGGTGTAGTGTTTTACTTTCTCGCATAAGTATTGAGGTGCGGTTCCTTGTGCGCATTTGTGAGTGAGGCAGAGGGTCTTGAATGCGACCCGATCCTTTATGGCTAGCCAATGGAGGCTTCTCAGGGACGGAGCGATTGATTCCCAGGGTCTTTTTCCCATTAACAGTCTGGCCGCTGTGTTTTGGATGACTTGTACACGTGCAATCTGGTATTTAGGTAGTCCTAGGTAAAGGGAGTTAGCGTAGTCCAGCCGGGAATTGATGATGGTTCCGACTACTACTGCTCTGTCTTTTTCCGGGATGAAGGGGATAAGTCTTCGTAGCAGGCGGAGAAGATGGTTAGATCCGCTGACTACTGATCCTATTTGTGCGTCCATAGTCATGTCTGAGTCAAAGATGACTCCAAGGCTTTTAACTTTGGTGCTCGGGGTAATGTTTTGTCCAAGGATGGTGGGTGGTGTCCATGTGGTCCTAGAGTTTTTCTTTCGATAAGCGTTGAAAATGAGCAGTTCTGTTTTGGATCCATTAAGCTTGAGGGAGCTCTCTGTCATCCAATTGTCGATCAATGTAAGGCATTTTTCCAGTCTGTAATATTGATCTTTTTTGTTGTTGATGCAAAGGTAAAGTTGCGTGTCATCTGCATAGGAGTGATAGCGTAGGTATTGTTCGCTGATGATTTTGAGGAGTGGCCGGAGGTAGATGTTGAAGAGTACCAGTGACAGGGGTGATCCTTGAGGCACTCCGAATGTATTTGTACCTGCTTCCGAAGTGAAGGCTCCCAGTTTCACTGTCTGGGAACGATTTTCTAGGAAGGATGCGAACCATGGTAGGTCCGTGTCTGCAACTCCTGCTACTTCTGTGAGGCGCGTGAGCAGAATTTTGTGATCTACTGTGTCAAAGGCTGCACTGAGGTCCAGCAGCACCAGGAGACACGATTTTCCATCATTTGCTGCTTCGAGTGCGTCGTCCCATATTTTAAGAAGTGCCGTTTCCGTCCCGTGGCCTGGGCGGAACCCCGATTGTAGTGGGTCCAGGAGTTTGAGGGTATCCAGATGGAGTTGTAGCTGCTGTGTTACTACTTTCTCGATGATCTTGGAGATGGTGTTCAGTCTTGTTACCGGTCTTCTAAAGTTTGGGTCTTTTGGGTCGAGGTTGGGTTTCTTTAGGAGGGGTTTGATTATTCCTTGCTTGAGGGAAATCGGCACAATACCTTCTTTGAACGATTGATTTATGAAGTGTGTTATAAGGGGTGCCAAGGTGTCGGTACATTCTTTCAGCAGTTTTGCCGGAATGATGTCGTTCGGTGAGGTGCTATCTCGGACGCTTCTGATGATGTTTTTGGTGGTGTCGATTGTAATTGGGACCAGAATAAATTTCTTTGATTGCAGATTATTACTATGGTTTTTTTCTTCCTTTGGCCGAGTGGGGTTGTTGGATTTTTTCTGCTGAATTGTTTTCCGAATGTTGTCGATTTTGTCAATAAAAAAATTTGAAAGTTCATTGCAGAATTCCTGTGTTTCGTTTGCTGACGACTCCAGGCAAGTGGGATTCATGGTCTGAGCCACTAGTTTGAATAGTTTGCGGGGACGGTTTAGAGCTTTTGCGATGGTGTTAGAAAAATTTTATTTTTTTTCTTTGAAGATTGCTTTATGATATTTCCTGGTGAGTGCCTTGTAGGTTGTGTAGTTCTCCTTTGTTGAATTTCTTCTCCAGGCTCCTTCTGCTCTTCTGCATTCTTGTTTCAGTAAAAGTGAGAGCATCATTAAACCAGCCCGCGTTGTTTTTGCGGACGAGTGCTCTGCGTCTCGGAGCAACTGTGTCTGCTGTCTGTAGCAAAGTTTTGTTCAGGCAGTTGAGTGGTTCTTCCGTTGAGTGGTTTTGGTTTAGCGTTGCCATTTTGTTCAATAGTGTGGTTTTGAAAAGCTCAGAGTGTAGTTTCTTCTGTGACCTTGTCCAGTGTGTTGTTGTTGATTGTATTGGTTTTTGGGGGTGGTGTTAGTCGTTATAATAAATTTAATGGCATGGTGGTCTGTCCATGGTAGAGGCAGGTTGTCCAGTGTGTTGATGTCCATATTTTGCTTGAAGATTAGATCGAGAGTGTGACCTAAAACATGTGTAGGAGAATTTATCAGTTGTTGCAAACCTAGTTTTTCTAGTTGGTCAATGCAGGGGGTGGCGATGGGGACTTCAGAGGAGTTGGCCCAGAGGTTGAAATCTCCCAGTAGCAGGATGTTTTTGGTTTTCATGGTGTATGACGAGAGGAATTCACTGAAAAGTGTGGGGAGTTGTGTCTTCGGTCCTGGTGGTCTGTAGCAAAGCAGTATGTGGACGGTATCCTGGGGTGTAGTTTGAAGTTGCAAAGTGAGTGTTTCCATGAAAGGCAAAGAGTTCTGGTGACAACAGGCAGGGAAAACCAATTGGTGGAGATGTTTCTGCAGCTGCAGCCTACTGCTAATTTGGTTCCAGTGATAAGGAGAGGTGGTGATAATGAGGTCTATGATGATACTTGGGCACGGGATATAGTACATGAGGAAAGTTAGATACCGTAGAGGAGAGGCACAACATAAGTGAGGCAGCATGTCATTCAGGATCAGGTTTCAAAGGAGTGAAGGGAGAAGCCACCCTATTTCACTGAGCTCCATGAGTTCGGGGCAAAGTTATCCTCTGGTCTGCTCACTATAGTTCATCTGTGTTGTAGCCCACACCAATTTAATATCCAGTCTCTGCTATAGCTATCTAATTTGGCAATAATATCAGTAATTTGAGTACCACATGTATGAAGAGACACATGGTTTCTCACCATGCAGCTCATTGGGAGCAGCATTTGAATGACGGCTGTCTGCAGGAAAAGGGCTGCATTCCTCCTCCTCCTCCTTTTACTTCTATATTCCCTCAATTTAAGATTCTCCATCAGCAGCCTCCATAATGATGAAATTCCTTCTGGCTCATCCAACATGGAAGAGAATCAGCATAGTGCCACACAGAGTAGAGGTAAGTGTTTGCTGCAACCTTTCTTTGATTTTTCCACACCCAGCCTGTCATCTCCAGCTGCAGTAATCATTAAAAACATTTCTCTGTCCCAGCTGCTGGAATGGAAGAAGTATGCCCCCAGCCATGCCCATACTCAACAGTTCACAACCAGTTTGGAAAACTTGAAATGAAAAGAAAAAGTGCGCCTACTAAGTGCAGTATGTAAAACTCAGTTTTAATGGTACATAAAAATCAGCCAAATGGCTACTCACAAGATGGTAGTTAAAAACATTGCATTAAAATGGTGATGGTGGTTTGCAGGGGATATCTCTTTGGTCTGCGGAGGTCCCGTGGCACGGTGTAGCTCTGGTAATCGGTCCTGGTATTGTTGATCCGGAGGGAGCAGGTGTAGGTGTCCGGCAGTCAGGAAATCACTGCGCCGCAGCGTGCGGGTCAAGCTGGAGTGCAAACAGCTACGGCAACAGGAAGTGACGTCAGAGCGGGCTCAGATGGATGACGTGTTTCAATGCTTCCGCATTTTCCGCATTTTCTTCAGATCTAATTGGTGGGGGAAGCTGCCAGTCTTATATGTGTTCCCGTTTTATAAATCCTATGGGCTTCCAACTGATTTGTTTTTTAAGGTGGATGCAGATCTCAGATTTATGATACTGGTGGATGTTCATCCAGTATATCAATTTTGTATCAATAGGTCATAAAATCCTTAATACAGTGGACTGCACTCGACCTAATGGTGCAAAGCTCCCCACAGATGTTGCTGTAATGATCAGTAACTTTGCTGGAGGTGCGTCTGGATTTCCAATGACATTCAGTGGTGGAAAGTTTACAGGTAGGTCATAAAATCTGTGGCTCTTGCAGACCTTCTGGAGCTGGTTGTGCTGCCCCCCCCTGCTTATAACGAGTGAACGTGACAACACAGTTGTCTCCATCTCCTTCTCTTCCTCATTGCCCTCTTTGAGTGAGTTGTCCACTGAACCACCAGTACCCTACAAGCATTCAAGAGGCCACACAATGGCCCAGGCAAAGTTGTGCCACACAGTGTTTCAGCTGGTATTTCAAGGAGATATGAGCCACACTGGCCCAGAGATTCTGTAAGCTTTGCAGGGGCAGGCCCAGAGGTGGGTAACCCCATGCCACTTTGTGTGAGGAAAGATTGTGTGAATGGCACAAACCTGCTGTCCGCTCTTCGGCAGGGAAAGTGCACATGTATGCCTTGTCTGGCACACATCCTTAATGTGGTGGTGCAGTGCTTCCTAGATAAGCACCCTGACTTATAGGATCTTCTGAGGCAGGCCAGATAAGTCTGTAGCCATGTCAGGTGGTCATGCCCAGTCAGTGTGTGACTGGTTCAGATTCAGCAGGAGCTACATATGACTGCACGATACCTGCTAGATGAGATTCCCACCTGGTGGAACTCTACCTTGGCTATTCTGCAGCAGCTGCACAGGCATCAGTGGGCCATAAATGAGTACATGTGAAAGTAAGGTATGAGGACAGGCTCCATGGAGCTCTGGTTTTTCTTCCCTTACCAGTGGCTCTGCATAAAGGACACATTCACTGTATTGCCACCATTTGAGGAGGGAACCATGATAATGAACTGTGACAATGCAGGCTTTAGATTTACAATTCCTGTGGTCTACCTGCTTGAGCATAACTGTGTGGCATTATAGACAGGGCAATGGTGACACAGAAAAAGGAGAACATCAGATTTTTCTGATATCTCAGGGCCCAGACACCATCCCTGTGAGGCCTCAGTAGGTGCAGGAGGAGTATTAGGAATATTTCTGCAGTGGAAGCATTCAGCAGGAGAAGCAGGACATAGGGCAGGCTTCCATAGGTGGGTCTCACCCCTAACAAACTCCAGGAGTTGTACATGGCTGGGGAGAGGTATCTGAGGACAACAGTGTTCTCAGAGACCCCAAGGACTAGTGTTCTTCCGCCTCTGGTCATTTGAGGTGGCTAGGCTCATTATGTTCCAGTGCCTGTAAAAGGGACCTGGGATTTGTGGCACTGGGGAGAAGAACCATTACTGGCTGGAAACTCTCCTGGAACCACAATACAAGGGGAAGGTTTTAGAGCTCACCTGCCCCCACAGAGGGAGCAAAAGATAACACACCTGCAGGAAGGGTTGCAGAAGAACCCGTTAGCCTCCTTTCTAAAGGCTGGAAGTATACTGTCTCAAGAAAAACATGGCTTGGAGCCACTGTCCTTGAAAGAAAGAGCAGCAGTGGAAGTGGCTGCCTAAGCGAGGTGATCAAAACCTTTTTCTCTTCCTAGAGCCAAAAGGCTGTCCACTGCCAGAAGCTATTACCAGCAACTTCATCGTAAGGTGAATGAGTACAAGGCAAATGTTGACACCCTTCCAATAGATGACATCCTTGTTTATTGGGTAATGGGGATGGACCACTGGTCAGAGCTTGCCCAATATGCAGTCGAGCTGCTGGGCTGCTCAGCAACAAGGCTCCACTCTGAACATGCATTTAGTGCTGTGGGGGCTTTGTTACAGTCAAAAGAGACATTCCTTCCCCCAGACACAGTTGATTGAATGGCATTTGTCAATATGCGACAACTACTGAGCCTCTGCTGCAGACACAGTAAAATACATTATTTAAGGATTCTGCGAACAAAAGTATTTATTTTCTGTACAGCTGAAGCCTCTCCTTTCATCACTGCACACCTGAAATAAATGCCACCTCCTGCCACTAATGCCATTGCCTTTCACCTTCCCTCATGAGCATACTCGGCCAATATTAACACCTCTTTCTATCACTACTGGCCTGGCACTGTTAACATCTACTGAGTCTGACACCACTATAGGCCTGCCACCTTTACCATACTGGACACATTGCTAATGCAATGGTACTTTTAACTTGGCACACCCATTTTTTTGCAGCTGTTTCAAATCTCAAGAATTAAAGTTTCAAGTAATTTTTTGGCCAGATAACATCCCGTGTTCTGCATAAATACTGTATTTCTGTAGGGTCACCATGTTTTTGCATCCCTAACACCCCAAACCCAATGTTTACACATATATTTCACAATTTCAAAAAATTAAAATGTTATGGTGAGCTTTGCACGATTATTTGATGTTTATGCATGATAATTTGATGTTTTAGCACCACTAACACCCCAAACTCAATTTTTCCACAGCTGTTTAATAGTTGCAGAGAATAATTTATTTTTGGCCAGGCAACATACTGTGATCTGCATGAATATTTATGTAGGATTACAGTTTTATGCACGACTAACCTCAATTTTTCCATAGCTGTTTTACTGTTGCAGAGTTTTTACATTTTTGGGCAAGTAACACCCTGTGCTCTGCAAGAATATCTGTGTTGCTTTACAATGTGCTGGTACCAACAAAACTCAAAACCAAATTTTTTGATCGTTGTTTTTCAAAAATAACATTTTTAACATATTTTTTGGTTGGGTAGCTATTGTGTTGTCCATTAATGCATTTTGCATGTAACTGCAATTTGCATTTTATTATTATCTCATCTCCTTGAATTAAAAAAGCTGAGATTCCCTGATTTAACACTAAACGCAAAGTTTCACTTTTCTCTCTCCTCCCTCCCTCCTCTTCAACTTATGGCACTTTTAAAAAAAAATGGGGAAGCAGGTACCTGGTTTTGACAGGATTGCCTGGATCAATACATCTGCTTGTTGTATGGCTAACATATAGCAGGCTGTGGTGCCTATCTGTTAACACATACCACTTTGATTCATTCTCTAAAAAAATAAAAATTGCTTATTTCTAGCTGTATTTTGCCTGCTTGCTCCATCAGAAAAAGTGGCCTGCCCCAAAAGGATTACAAGCCTAGCAGCAAATCTGTCAAAATGTTAAAATTTTAATTATTAGGTCTGTGAAACAAAGCCAAACTTTTGCTTGAGGATACAATCTGCTTACTCTCTCCCTTATACAGTATGGCCTATTTCAGGCCTGAAAAGTGTGGTGCAAACAGTTTTTTTTTTTGTTATTTTTTGTTTTCAATTAAAACACAAACAAAAGTTAATTTCCAGATGCCTTGCTCAAAAATAGCAGCCTGACCATACATGCTTATTATCTGTGGTGAAAATCGGTGACCCTTTTTTGATCTTTAGTCTCTAAAATAAGAAACAAATTTCTTAATTCTAAATGTAATGTGCTTGCTCTCTATCTCCAAAAATGTGGCCTATTCAAGAAAGGCTTAAAAAGTGTGCTGCAAATATGTGCATTGTTTCCTTTACATTAGAACTAATAGAAACTAATATCTTCTTTCCAGATGCAATATGTTTTCTCAATCCCTAAGAAATTGGCCTGTCCAAAAAGCATTGTTAAAAAAATAAATAAAAAAATAACAAACATATTATACCTAACTGCTCCGTGCAGTGGTTTTGTACAGAGCAGCCCCAATCCTCCTCTTCTCAGGTTCCACGTCCCTCCTGCCAGGGGCCCCCACAGCAAGCAGCTTGCTGTGGGGGCACCCAAGCAGGCGCGCTCATGACCCGTGGCTCTGTGTGTCCACTCACACACGAAGCCACGGCTCAGGCCCACTCCCTCCGTCTCCTGATTGGCTCACTGGCTGTGATTGACAGTAGCGGGAGCCACTGGCTCTCGCTGCTATCAAAAGCTAATCAGGAGTGCAAGTGCCCAGGAAGGCAAGGCTCCCGTAGACATCGCTGGATCGAGATGGGGCTCAGGTAAGTATTGGGGAGGCTGGGCTGCTGAAGATTTTTTCCCTTCATGCATAGAATTCATGAAGGTAAAAAACCTTGTGCCTTTACAACCACTTTAATAGCTTTGGTGCAAATCTATATAATTTTCCATCTTCATTCACCAAAAATACCTTTTCTTTTATTTCCCGTTGCAAAGTATGGCCTATTCAAAAAAGGCTTACAAGGGTTTCTTTTGTTTTTCCCCTTTTGTTTTTGCTTTTAGTTTTATGTTTTTTCTTGTAACGTGTATGGACCATGTAAGGGCGATCTCAGTAATGCTCTATAAAACTTCAACAAAACAATAAAAAAAAGCCCCATCTTTTCCTCTAGCATATTGGCCAACTGGCCAAGTACAAATGCTTGCAGAATGAACAATACATACAAATTAATACAATACTTATGTCTGCTGTCTTTAAAAAATCATACTCTGTTATTTCTTGGGGGAAAAAAGACCTGTTTATCTCTCTTACATTGCCTCCCCAGGACCCAATGAAACTGCTCATATATTCCCCAGCCACTGTGCCATATGTTTGGCTGTTGCCTCTAAACAGGGCACTGTAATTTTTTTAGTTTACCTTAACAACTGACTCACCCCTGCATGGGTTTGTGGTTTCGGGATGTTTTGGTGTACTTTGCGTTAACATTTTATTAAAGTTTATACTGGATGAGGTTCACTGTAGCCTACAGAGTACAGGAGTTAAAATCCTTTATTGAATTTTTGCTGGAAGAATGTGAGTTCCCCTGGGCTTGAGGGCCTTCAAGTTCTTTTTTTTATTTGCCCAAGGGGAGTGATGGGGCCAGCTGTGTGTCTACGATCAGGGTTTTCCACCCTCACAACTTCTGGACCGGGGTTGTGGGGAAGAGACCCCTGTCCTTGATCAAAATGGAAAGGTGCACCCTGATGTTATGGCCATGTGGCTTGACAAGATACATGCTCAAAATAAGGGTCTAGTGTGCATATGCCAATGTTTTCTTTTTTTAACAGCTATATTAGACCCTCTTCTTTTATAAGGGTCTGGTGTAGATTAATGTAATCTCTGGTTGTTGGTTTACAAACAGAAGTAAGCAGCTGACAGCTGTCATTTGCTGGCAATTTAGACAAACATGTTTTTTTGGAAATGTCAGTTTTTCTATCATAGGTTGCATGAATCGCACAGATGCATCATGTCAGAGGCATCCTCTAGGCATATTATTTAAAGGAATTTTGCATTTTTAATGTGTCACTTTAAGCATTATGTTTCTGGTCAGCCAGGCTACATACTTGGATTAGAGTCTAGTTCAGTTTTTGGGGCAGCCCCACATTGGGTTTTCTTTTGTTATTTTTTAGTGTGTGGGACACCTCCCAAAAATGCATACCAGATCCTCATGAAGGATCAGGGTCTACTATGGATTTTTGAATGGGGTCCCACTTAAAATCCTAAACCCTGTTGTTGCATAATGGTCTAGTATAGATGTTTTGGGGATCCCGTGTTCACAATGTCAATCAACAGCACAAAGCCAACTGGGAAATGTAACTTAGCTGTAATAGTTTTTTGTTCTAAACGTTTGCTGTAGTACATTCTACAGGTGCACCATTTCCAGTGCAGGTTTAGAGCTCGTTTGTGAAACTCTAAAGGGGAGAAATATCCATACAGAAGTTAAAGTTGCTGCAAAAGCAGAAGGTTTTTTATCTTAAAGTGGTTGTAAAGGCGGAAGGTTTTTTATCGTAATGCATTCTATGCATTAAGATAAAAAAGCTTTCTGTGTGCAGCAGCCCGCCTCGGCCCCCCTAATACTTACCTGAGCCCCATCTCTGTCCAGCGATGTCCACAAAACAGCAGCGGGAGCCAATGGCGCCGCTGCTGTGTCTCAGCCAATCAGGAGAAAAAGGGGGCAGGGCCAAACCTCAGCTCCATGTCTGAATGGACGTGGGGAGCTGCAGCTCGGCTTGGGTGGCCCCATAGCAAGCTGCTTGCTCTGGGGGCACTCAACAGGAGGGAAAAGCCAGGAGAACAAAAGAGGCACCCGAGAAGAGGAGGATTGGGTCTGCTCTGTGCAAATCCACTGCACAGAGCAGGTAAGTATAACATGTTTGCTATTTTAATAGAAAATAAATTTGATTTTACAATCACTTTAATGCATTCTATACATTAAGATAAATAGCCTTCTGTGTGCAGCAGCCCCCCTTATACTTACCTGAGGTACATCTAGATCCAGCGATGTTCCATGAGAGACTCAGCTGTCCGGGACTCCCCTCCTCATTGGCTGAGACAGCAGCGGGCCCCATTGGCTCCCACTGCTGTCAATCAAAGTCAGTTAGCCAATAAGGAGCAAAAGGGGGTGGGGCCAGGCTGCAGCTATGAGCCTGAATGTACACCTCAGGTGCCCCCATAGCATTGGGGCACTCAACAGAAGGGAGGGGCCAGGAGCACAGAATAGGAACGCGAGAAGAGGAGGTTTGTGGCTGCTCTGTGCAAAACCACTGCACAGAGCAGGTAAGTATAACATGTTTGTTATTATTAACAAAAGGAAAACAAGACTTTAGTATCACTTTAAAGACTCAAATCCTTGCGACTGAGGCTATAAGAGAACACATTCATTAGTAAATTTATTTTAACAGAAAAGTTAGAAAAAATTTTAATGTTATAGATTTATCCTGTGATGCTGTTATAGATATAGACAGGGAACTATTTTTCATCTTTTAGAAAATTAGAAATCCACCAATCCCCCTCCTACACTACCATTACCTGGCAATTGAAACCAAACCTGTACTGAGGACATAGTTAGTCTTCCATTGCCAAACTCTGCTTGTGAAAAGGCAAGTGATCAGACTCTTATATTGGTCAGGATTTCTGACTTTCCTGTGACATCACTAGCATGCTTGTTTTAAGTCCATGACCCAAAATACTGGGGGCAGAAACAGCCAGGCATCTGGTTTTTCCAACAGGAGGTCAGTGATGACAGCCCTGCATTTCTCTCAGTAAAGCCTTTCTTGAAGCAGCTCTTGTTTGGAAAATAAGGACCTCTAACTTATCACTGCTTAGTACATCGCTCCCACTGTGGCAAATCATTTTTAATCTGTGACACTGTTGACACAAATACAGATTTTCTAGCAGATCCTTTCTAGATCGATATTACTGGCCCTGCTCCCTTTGTAA
This sequence comes from Rana muscosa, assembly GCA_029206835.1. Taxonomy (NCBI): domain Eukaryota; kingdom Metazoa; phylum Chordata; class Amphibia; order Anura; family Ranidae; genus Rana; species Rana muscosa. The sequence continues at coordinate 525,981,668 of CM055118.1, read as the reverse complement.
TCAATTAAACTTTCTAAGCCTTGACGGATCTTGGCGCTAAAATGATTTTTCAGAACACTACCAAAATGATTTATCATCTGAGATATTTTTATCCCAATCTGCTTTTGTTCAATGAGAAACAACATTAACACGGCACCGAAGAAGCAGCCCCGGCACTGCACGACTTTAATGTAATTTTACTTAAATTTGCAGCCAGTCTAATTATTTGTGTCTAAATGACTCGTTTCACATGGAAGACTAAGCAAAATCAATCAAACGACACAGGAAGATGAAGCATGCATGGAAGCAGGACTAATCTAGAGGAAATAACAGCCATTTCAATTTTAACCCTGCGCCACTGAAAGGCACATTACATATGTCTTCAGGTAGGCAGGAATGGAATGCTGTGAATAAAATATACATAATTCTTTTCTGGACATTTTTCCATAGCGATACTATTAGCAGCTAATGCGGAGAGGATATTAAGTAAATGAAAAAGCAAAGGGCTGCATATTTAAGAGGAGACATGGTGCTGTTTGTGTAGTACCATCCCATCACAGAAATTCACAGCTCACTGTGGTAGCTGCCTGATAATTATTATTGATCCACCCTCGGACTGTCAATCTGGGGAAAGCTCTGGAGCAGCCAATGATGGACAGAAAGAGGATTGGACAGCCACCATCCAACAAGGAAACTTCATCTTGAAAATGAACTTAGATGAGATGGTGCAGGTGGATAAGGGTAATTGATGATTGTTTCAGAAGCAAAAAAAGAGAAAGCATAATAATAATAAAGCAAAAAAGAAAAATCAGCTTTGTGTTGCCAATATGATTTTATCAGCAGAAAAGAAATAAGCATAATTTAAGATAATGCAAAGAGGAAGCTATTTTTTCTGCATCACACAAAGGCCCCAGATGATTGATTTTGGCACTGGTATAGTTAAATGTGGTTATTGATGTTATGCATTATCTGTAGATAAATACAGTATCATTTTTTCGGATCGCTTAACCCTGAACAGTCAATAGAACAATGCTGAGCTTATGGCAATTGTGTGTGTTACGCTTGCTGCTTGATGGACATTCAAAACACAGGTTGATTGTCTTAAGTAGACATTGATCTGATATGATACTTAACCCCAACACACAGCTATGGAAAATGAAGAGCGCAGAGCGATGACCCTGTCTGCAGATTGTCTTTTGTGACAGAGATGCAGTGGCAGAGCTGCTGATTTTTTATTTATTTTTGTCATGCCAGAGATACATACATTGCACTCACTGATGAGGAACACAGTAATAACGTTACACAGATAGAGGTGGAGCCTCAGCTGCCCACCTTCCATCCAGACAAGTCTATAGTGATCCGGCTGACAGTATAACAATGGGAATAAACAGCTGCAAGATCCTCCCTGCCAAGCTCAAATAATAAAGCTGCCCCTGCGAACATATAAAAAAAAAAAACTGAAAAAACTAAACATGACCTTGTCTTTTCCTGGCCACAATTTTCAATGCTACATTTCCATGAGTTTGTAAAATATGCCCTGCAGACCCATATTTCCTGATTTTTCTAAAAATTCTGACAGAATTAAATTTGGAAATGTTTAATCATCTTTAACATCGATTAGTTGCCATGGGATGTGAAATATGCCCCCAAATGATCCTTTTTGAGGTTTAATTATCAGGATAACATTGCAAAGGCTGTAGCTGTGTCCTTTGTTATACACAAATAAAGAGTGTCAGTTGAAATAAAGCTTATCGCATTATTGCTCAGCCCTTTCTCAGGACATGCACTTGTGTCTGTCCTGATGATGGTGTTGCTGTATTTGTTTTCCAATTACATCCTAAGAGAGCTCAATAGAGTACAAGGCATGATGGGAGAAATCCACTTTGATTGCAATTACTGTTCACTTTACACAGCCATGGGCTCCCAGTCTTAGTAACCAAATATCTATGTAGACTTCAAAAACAGGAGTCTGTCATACTAAAATAAAGTGTTTGAGACACGTTTGACCACTTAATTCAGTTAATCCTGAACCTAATGCATGAGCGCAAACCACTTACAAATACAGCACTTGAAAAATCCTTGTATTTTGAAACTAAGGGGGGGGGAAGTAAATGTTAACTGGAGCTAAATTAGTATCAATCACTCATCAAATTCTGTTTTTATTCATCAAAATATTTTATGCTTTTGTAATGTCTTTTATAACAACATAAAGATATAAAAATTATTAAGCAGCTAAATGTATGCTGTTGTAATTTCCTATGCCTGAAACATAAAATTCATTTTTGTTCTCCAAATGAAGTAATGGAATATAAAGGAGAATGTTAATATTTATGGAGAAATGAACATTTACAGATGCAATGCTTTCTATCTATAAAGAGGAAGAAGAAAGGCAGCCAGTATTCCCAACATGCACGTCTACTAATCAATACATATTGGGTGATCTCCCAGTGATTATGGGGAGGCAGTGTCATGTAATACCAAGTTAATCACCATCACGAGACAAAATGGGGTTGATTTACTAAAGGCAAATAGACTGTGCAAGTGCAGCTACACTCTTCAAAGTACGGCTGTGCCAGAGCTTAGTAAATGATGCAAAGCTTCACTTTGCAAAGAATACCCAATGCACACGCAAGAAAATAAAAACAGAAAAAAAAAATGTTTTGCTTGCACATGATTGGATGATGGAAGCTAGCAAAGCGTCCCATCATTTACTAAAGTTGCACTTCGTACAGTACAACTGCACCTGCAAAGTGCACAGTCTATTTGCCTTTAGTAAATCAACCTCAACGTGTGAGTTGGCTAAAGGCCTACAATTCAATTTCAATTATTGCACAGCTGATCATATTGCACAACACTGTTTTTTGCAAGTATGCTCACATTAAAGTGAACCTTTAATGCCTCGTACACACGTACGTGTTTCCCGGCTGACTTTTTACCGCCAGGAAAACCAAGGGGAAAGCCGAGAACCTGCTCGGCAGCTTTTTCCCCCTACACATGGCCGGTTTTCCTGGCAGGAAAACTGCCATGAGAGCTTTGGCCGTGTGTATGCTCCACCGCAGGCTTTCCCCATAGAAAAACTGCTGGGAAAAAGACAGCCGGGAATCCCGGCAGGAAAAAAGAAAACATGTTCTCATTTTTCCCGCCAGGTTTCCCGGCGGTTTTCCTGTCGGGAAAACTGCCATGGAGCATACACATGGCCAGTTTTCCCGGCCAAAAGCTGTCATGGCAGTTTTCCCGATGGGAAAACTGGTCTTGTGTACGAGGCATTAGGGCAGCTGTCATTTCTGACTTTTTGCTAAGGTGTTGTCTCTGGTGATGTCATCCTAATTCGAGCTTCACTGCCTTGTAAGCCTCTGACCTGGAATAAAATTATATCCCCATCAAATCATTCTCTGCAGCTATTACCACCACCCCCTCCCTTTAGAATGTAAGCTCTACGAGCCGGGCCCTCCTGTACCTTCTGTATTGCACTGTACTGTAATTGTGTTGTCCCCCCTCTACATTGTAAAGCGCTGCATAAACTGTTGGCGCTATATAAATCGTGTATAATAATAATAATAATAATAATAATAATAATAATATCCAGTAACATCTCAAAGGCTAAACCCCTTCCTTTGTGCTTGTTCTGGAAAAGTGAATCACAGTGTAGTGAAACCAGGATGACAATGAAAGCCATGGAGTCTGATCTTTTTAAGTGTATTTGCTTCCTTTTAGTGTATTAAATATACCACTGCAACTGTTTTATTTTATCTGTTTGATAAGTGTAAAAAAGCTTAGCTGTTCATCCAACCAGAAATCTTGAGGGCTTATAACTTTCTGTACATTCTGCCTCTAGATTCCATCTCCGTGGACTACAAAACACCTCCCCCTTTTATGGAAAGAGGGACATATTTTATGCAGTCCTAACACAGTGTTATGTAGTCCTAACACACTCTGGGGTTGATTTGCTAAAGGCAAATAGACTGTGCACTTTGCAAAGTACAGCTACATTCTGCAAGAGCAGATGTTCCAGAACTTAGTAAATGTGCAGAAGCTATGCTGACTTCCATCATCCAATCATGTGCAAGCAAAAATACAGTTTATTTTATATTCCTTGCAGCACATGATTGGGTATTCTTTGCAAAGTGAAGCTTTACCTCATTTACTAAGCTCTGGAGCAACTGCTCTTGCAGAGTGCAACTACACTTTGCAAAGTGCCCTGTCTATTTGCCTTTAGTAAATCAACCCCTATGTATCCTAGGATGGCAAAGCTGCTCATTACGATTGACACCCTAGGACAGGAAGTGTGTAAATGGCTGGATTACCAGGTATAATAAAGGGAAAAGGTTTAACCACTTACCTACCCAGCCATAGTCAAATGACGTCCACAGATGGGATCTCCCATCCTGGGTGGACGTCATATGATGTCCTGGGCTTTGTGGGGGGATATCTGAATAACGCCTGCAGCTAGAGGCATCATTCAGATATCCTTCTATTCTGCCGGCAATTCTGTGCACAATAAGAACGATCATAGCGGCAGTTCTGCTGCTTGATCGTTCTTATAGGCGGCGGGAGGGGAGATGCCCCCCTCCCGCTGCCATCCGGTGCTTCTCCGGGCTCTCCCGTGCCATCGGGGGCCCAGAGAATGAATCGTCCGGCACCGGAGGTGAAGCATAGAGATGACTGATGACCAGATGGTCACCAGTCATCTCTATGACCGTCGGAGGCCCGGACGCGATGTGATGACGTCACGCCTGGGTTCTCAGAAGTAAACAAAGCAGCGATTGCGGCTAGTAAGCATGAGATCGGTGAAATTTTTTTCACGATCTCATGCTTTCCAGCCTGGAGGAGAGATGTGGGGTCTTATTGACCCCACATCTCTCCATAAAGAGGACCTGTCACACACCATTCCTATTACAAGGGATGTTTACATTCCTTGTAATAGGAATAAAAGTGATCAAAAATTTATTTTTATTTTTTAAAAGTGTAAAAATAAAAAAAGTTAAGTAAAAAAAAAAAAAAAAAAAATAATTGAAAACGCCCCTGTCCCCGGTAGCTCGCGATCAGAAGCAAACGCACACGTAAGTCCCGCCCACATATGTGAGTGCCGTTCTAACCACATATGTGAGGTATCACCGTGTGCATTAGAGCGCGTGCAACAATTCTAGCACTAGACCTCCTCTGTAACTCTAACCTGGTAACCTGTAAAAAAATTCAAAGCGTTGCCTATGGAGATTTTTAAGTACCGAAGTTTGGCGCCATTCAATGAGTGTGTGCAATTTTAAAGCGTGACATGTTAGGTTTCTATTTACTCAGCGTAACATCATATTTCATATTTTACAAAAAAATTGGGCTAAATTTACTGTTTTGTTATTTTTTAATTCATGAAACCATTTTTTTTCCAAAAAAAAGGCGTTTGAAAAATTATTGCGCAAATACCGTGCAAGAAAAAAAGTTGCAATGACCGTCATTTTATTCCCTAGGGTGTCTGCTAAAAAACATATATAATGTTTGGGGGTTCTGAGTAATTTTCTAGCAAAAGAATGACGATTTGTACATGTAGGAGAGAAGTGCTAGAATAGGCCCGGTATTGAGGTGGTATAAAAAGCCCTGTATTGAAGTGGTTAAAAAAGAAAAAAAAATGCAGCCATCACATCTAAAGACAGGTAAGCTGCAAAACTATCTATTTTTGCTCTTGGGTTTACATACGCCTTAAAGAGGAAGTAAACCCTGATGGGTTTTACTTTCTCTTTATTTCCCTGCAAAGGTAAAGCATAATGGGTTACTATGCATCGCAGAAGACATTGGCGTACGGGGACATTGTAAATATCTCCTAAACCGTGTAGGTTTAGGAGATATTTCCAGCACCTATAGGTAAGCCTTAATATAGGCTTACCTATAGGTGAAAGTGGTTGTACAACCACTTTAATGTGGAGTTCCATCCTGTGTGAAAACATTTTTAAAAAGGCAGCAGCTACAAATATTGTAGCTGCTGACTTTTAATATAGGGACACTTACCTGTCCAGGGAGCCCGTGATATCAGCACCCAAAGATGACCCGTCCATCGGCATCCTTACTTAGGGAAACAAGAAGTGAAGCCTTGCGGCTTCACAGCCTGTTTCCGATTGCGCGAGTCACGCGGCACTTTCTGAATGTTTCCATCGTCTTTTGGGGCACACACAGGTCCCAGTAGGCAACTGGGGGAAGGAGGAGGGTATGAAAAAAATGCAGAAGTGAATACCTCGCCGCAGTGTCATGGGACAGAAGTCCCGAAGAAAACATATAAAAAAGGTATGAAAAAGAAAAAGAAAAAAAATATATAATATCCAAAAATGAGGGGGGGTGGGTGTGTTATTTTTTTTTTCAACTGAGTTTAATTTTTGCCTGGAACTCTGCTTTAAGTGCTAGTCTGCAATGGTGGTTCCGTCAAAGAATGGGTAATAGGATTATTGTGCAATCTCATTTCACTAGTTAGCTGTTGTATACCATTACTTAATTGACATTCTGTAGCTTAAAATACAAGTTTGATCTCTTTGCCAAAGGTTTATTAGGTAAATAAACTACCAAGTTCTGCAATGCTGTGATCTGAACCAATTTACTTAATAGCATTCTCTGGAAGTCACTAATTCCCAAAAAATAGCTTTTGATAGTAAACAAGAAATCCCGTCCCATCAATGTATCTAGGTGCACATATACTTAGTTTTCACAAATCATGATTATCTCTCTTTGTTATCTTGTTGCTATTTTTATGTATAGAGCACATGCATACTTTGTGCATATACCATATCTCTTTCTAACTTTGTAATATACGTGTGTGTATTTGCGTTACTCTTCGATGTTACATTGTCTTTGCATGTTGTATGTTTTTGCTTGTATGTGTATTTATATTTGGCTAAGCTGCTGGCACATCAGGACAGCTTCCATTTTCTTTTGTTTTAATTTGATATTTTGCTCTCTCCCATCAGGTTGTATTGACAAGCTTTCTCTTATGCTCAGATTGGTGTCCATTCAGTGATGAGCTTGCACTGGCTGGGTCATGACCTCCTCTCTTATCTGGACAGCTCTCAGTTTCCTGAATATTTTTTTAGCTGCGGGGTGTTATTAATAGAGTGCTGTAGAACAAAGAGATGAAACAATGGGAAGCAAAGAAGATATGAAGTTTCCAATATCAGCACTGCTTATGATCTACATAATTTAGATTTATGTTAGGCTGCGGTAGATTGCTGCCACATTCTCTTATATATTGGATGTGCAGGTGAAATCGTATTACTTAATGCTATGTGAAAAAACAGATAATGTAACTTTAATTACTGTATATCATAAATTAATTGATGAAGATGTTCTCTTTGATAATATGCCCCAATAAAGCAACAGTGCAGAAGGAACCAAAAGGCACGTGGGGTGGGATGGAAAACACTAGATCAAATAAAAATAATAATAAACATAATAATATTAATTAAGGCAACCATTATTTTAAATGGCATTTAACTGTTGAAAACCCTATTCTTCTGTGAATCTTTACTTTTATCTAAGTTTTTATTTAATTTTTTTTATCACCAGTCCAAATGGCTCCTTCTCTTGCTCAGAAGAAAATAAAAACACATTTTTCCCAGCACACCTACAAGCTAGCCAGCAAAAAAAAAGAAAAACAAAAAAACTGTACAAAAGCAAATGCAACAAATGCACAACATTTGTAAATACATTTGGAAGCCATACTATCTCATTAAGGTTCCACTGTATAGCGCAGTCCAACGTCTGGTCTATGAGAGCCTCCATGTTGGAGCATATATAACAATGGATAAATAAAAGGCTAAATCCACCCCAAAATATAATACATGTACCCTTATTTGCTGCAATACATTGCAATCTTGAGCAACGGACTGCAGGTTCTTCCTCTAGATCCCTATCCGTGCCAAGGTACAAACGTTAAGTTCAAGGGCTGAAGAAATTGTCAATGGTAATCAACACACTTGTGTTCCATTGAGAACAACAAGCCATCTGCTGCAGTGGCAGACAAAACTTGTAGTTCATTCATTCACAAATCACTGCAAAATTCAAAAGTGACAGCTGACGTAAGGGAGAAGAACCCCAGCATGCTGTCAGAGGGAGAGCGGGTTTAGGGTGGTGGCCTTAGTTTGCAACCATAATACATCCTACATCCTAAGAATGGGTGTAACATGTAACAAGATGTAAAAGGTGGAGTAAGCCTTTAACCTTTTTACCACGTAATTTGCCATATTCCAGGGTCAGCAGAGGAGGGGGGAGGGGGGTTGGGGATTTGCATGCACCCCTGGCTGCTGCAGCTGCGTAAGCATGTGTAAATCTGACAAGCTGCCTATTGGCTGTAGCAGTACATCCACAAGGCTGAACAAATGATGTATCAGATAATACAGACTTTCATCAAGTTGTGTCTTTTATGTCTGCCTAAAATTTAGCTTTAAGGATATGCAACCACGCCAATATACTAAAACTTGGTAAACGCGCCACCAAGACAAACTGACAGGGTGAATCTACATAGTGAGGAGTCTGAGGACAGCATAAAAATTTTGACACAGGTTTTAAAGTGATACTAAAGGTTCCGATTATTTTTTTTTTAAATAACAAACATGTCATACTTACCTCCACTGTGAAGCTCGTTTTGCACAGTGTGGCCCTGAATGCCATTTTCTGGGGTCCTGCGGCAGCTCTCTCGGCTCCTCCCCGCCTCAGATAACCCCCTCTGGGAAGCGCTCTCCCAAGGGGGTTACCTTGCGGGCGCACTCTTGAGTACTGCATTCGGCGTCCATAGCCGCCAAGTGCAGGACTCGGCCCTGCCCCCCCCCCGGCACCCGCGTCATTGGATTTGATTCACAGCAGCGCAAGCCAATGGCTGCGCTGCTATCAATCTTTCTAATGAAGAGCCGAGAAGCCCAGGCAAAGGAAGAGCGCTTTTGCGATGCGGGACTTTCCAGGGCTCAGGTAAGTAAAACGGGGGGCTGGGGGGCCAGTAATTGTCATATGTTTTTTCACCTTAATGCATAGGATGCATTAAGGTGAAAAAACATGAACCTTTACAACTCCTTTAATCCTTCCCCACTTTATCCAAAAATAGAAAAAAATCTATATATACACACTTTGAAGCCCAAATGAACCCTTTTTTTATTGCTTGGATGCATTTAGACTGCCCTAAAAGCAAAGCAAATGGAACATTGAAATTCCAGACCCCTACTAACATAAAGAGCACAAGTCTGTATATCTAGTGGTCCAACATGCCCCCAGCATCGTGCTGTAATCAACAACACTGCCTGAGTGCTGTTGATTAGATCTGTGCAGGAGGCATGTCCCATTCCTGAGGACACATAGGCTAAACTGTAAATTATGATAAAGCCCACAATATTTGTAAAAGGGTGAGGAAAAAAAGAAAGTAGGGCCAGAGAGTAAAGTGGTATAAAGAAGAAACAGTAGGGTTGGACCAGTGAGCTTGCTGAGAGAGAGAAGGCAGTAGGACCATAGGTAGTAGGGCCATATATTAAAGCAGGAAGGTAATGGGAATGGACAATGGAAAAGGGGAGTGTGAGGCAGCAAAAATGAATAGTAGAGTGTAGACTAGGGTTGCCACCTCATCCCTTTAAACCCGAACACATATAAAATTACACAGATTCTGAGGCTAATTAAATGCAGATACGACACCAAGTGAGTTTAATTACCACCTTAATCATCCACAGAACCTGTGTAATTCATATGTGTTTGGGTTTAAAGGGATGAGGTGGCAACTCTAGTGTAGACAAAGAGAAGGTGCTAGATAGTGGAGAAGGTGAGGAGAAGAGGCAGTAGGATCAGATCATAAGGAAGGAGATCCTAGGATCATATTGTGATAAAAGGAGGAGGTAAGAGGGGAAAGAACGATTGAGTAATAATAGAAAGAGGAGGGGGAAGCAGTGGAATGGGATTGTGGCAGGAGAAGAAAGCATGAGACTGGACTTTGGAAGGGGGTGGGAGTAAAACCACATGGTGGAGGATGAGAGAAGAGGAAATGAAACCAGTCAGTAGAAGAGATGAGTGGGGAGGGGGCAGCAAAAAACAGAATAAGGAAAAAAAAAGGTGAGAGGAGATAGTAAAACTAGACATATTGTGAAGCTGGTAGAGAGAACTGACAGGAAGACCAGATTAAACAATAGAGGCACAGGAGGTTTTGGGGTTTGATGGTGGAGTAGGGGGTGGAAAAGAAGATAAAACCAGATTTACACTTAAACGGGATTCAGCAACATGGAAACGAGGGGAAGGAAAGAGACAAGAAGAATAGATTGTGGAGAAGAGGAGGCAGCAAGAAGAGGCAGCAAGACCAGATTGTGCAAGGGGGAAGTATGTGTGCATTAAAAGCTCAATTCACAGAATGTTTAGTGTCCCCATTGTAGTAATCTGCTCCTTGTCCAGGTAGACAAAAAGTCTTCAAACCCCAAGTTTATTTGCAGCTTGCAGAAGTGGTTTATATGTGGTGGCAGAGCTAAAAAGGAAGTCAAACATAAAAGACGTTCCTCCACCCAGTGCCACTCTGACTGTAGATCTGAATGAGGACAAGCTTATTACAGAGCTCTGTCCCTAAGGTATTGTATGTGACCTCTGTACCTTATTTAGCATCATTTCATCTATGGATTCTATGCTATATTAGTCAACAAAAAAAGATCAGTGGAACTAGGGCTGCAACTAACGATTATTTTCATAATCGATTAGTTGGCCGATTATTGTTTCGATTAATCGATTAATCGGTTAATAACCTTAGAAAAAAAAAAAGTAATTTTGCTGCGATTTGCATTTTTAAATTTTTTTGCCCAATTTGCTGTTGAGTAGATAAAAAAACACACATTGCCGCAAAAACGCATTACATGATTTTCTGCAGCTTCTCCATTGAAGTATATTGAACCAAAAAAACAAAATGGCACCCTTTTGCGTTAAAAAAAGTCCTTGCCTTTTCCAAATACGAAGCAGCTGAAAAAATCATGGCTGTGAATGTGTCCCATAGGAAACCTTGTAAATGAACTGTAGTGTGTTTCTGCAAAAAGCACCAGAAAAACAGAGGTGTGACCCAGGCCTGAGATGTTTAGTAACATAATGGGGTTAAAAAAAACTAAAATGAGTACAAAAAGAGCAAATAATCGCTACTGTAAGGGGTTCATTATTTACTGTGGGACAGTGAAAGTAATATTTACAGTAGCGATTTGCTCTTTTTGTACTATAAAGGGCTAATTTTTTTTTTTTTAACCCCATTATGTTACTGGCCGATTAATCGATTATGAAAATGGTAATCAATTAATTTCATAATCGATTAGTTGTCGATTAATCGATTAGTTGTTTCGGCCCTAGTGGGAACTCTACTACAGATCCCTGGCATGAGCTTATATGTCAAGAGGAAGGATCTGGGCATCATCAGCAGAAGAAGCAGGAGAGTTTAACCAAAGTTAAAAACTATATTGGTTTTGCTGTGTGTGTCATAAAACACACTTAGGATTCAGATGGAGAAAAGGGAAACACTCAGGTAAATTTTTCTTGTGCTTTAACAGTACAGTAAAACCTTGGTTTAAGAGTAACTTGGTTTGAGAGCGTTTTGCAAGACAAGATACATTTTTGATATACAAGTAGCGTCATGTCACAACTGAGTATACAAGAGAAGAGAGGTGCCTCTAAGTGTAGCAATATGGTTACATTAAATTAAGGTACAACATTTAGCAACTCACATGGTTGATGATTAACCACTTCCATACCGGGCCTTTTCACCCCCTTCCTGCCCAGGCTAATTTTCAGCTTTCAGCGCTGTCACACTTTGAATGAGAATTGTGCGGTCGTGCGACGTTGTACCCAAATTATTTTTTTCCCCACAAATAGAGCTTTCTTTTGGTGGTCTTTGATCACCTCTGCGGTTTTTATTTTTTGCGCTATAAACAAAAAAAGAGCGACAATTTTGAAAAAAACAATATTTTTTACTTTTTGCTATAATAAATATCCCAATTTTTTCCCTCAGTTTAGGCCGATACGTATTCTAAATATTTTTGGTAAAAAAAAAATCGCAATAAGCCTATATTGATTGGTTTGCGCAAAAGTTATAGCGTCTACAAAATAGGGGATCGTTTTATGGCATTTTTAATAATAATTTTTTTTAAGTAGTACTGGCAGCGATCAGCGATTTTTATCGTGACTGCGACATTATAGCGGACACATCGGACACTTTTGACACTATTTTGGGACCATTCACAATTATACAGCGATTAGTGCTATAAAAATGCATTGATTACTGTATAAATGTGACTGGTAGGGAAGGGGTTAACACTAGGGGGTGATCAAGGGGTTAATTGTGTGCCCTAGGGAGTGCTTCTAACTGTAGAGGGAGGAGACTGATGAGAGGAGGTGACCGATCATTGTTCCTATATACAAGAAACATACAATCAGTTCTCCTCTCCCCTGACAGGACGTGGAGCTGTGTGTTTACACACACAGCTCCACATCCCTGCTCTGTGATAAGTAATCGCGGGTGCCCGGCGGCCATCGCGGCCGCCGGGCACGAGCACCGAGTACCCTGTGATGTGGCGAGCACGGCGCGCAAGCGCTCGCTAGAACTCCGGGAATACAAGGACATCATATGGCGTCCACCCGGAGGGAGGGAGGGTGACTGCCGCTGTCATTTTACTGGTGGTGCGGAGGATGTGGATGTGGACAGCTTTACTTTCCTGTTTTAATTATCATCTATGTGAGTTGCTAAATATTGTACCTTCATTAAATGTAACCATATTGCTACACTTATGCCGCACATGTACACACGGCCGTTTTTAATGTCATTGAAAAAAACAACGTTTTTCTCGACGTGATTTTTCGTGTTTCCTCTCAAGCCTGCCTTGCCTACACACTATCGTGAAAAAAAATGTTTGAGCAAAGCGCGGTGACGTACAACGCGTACGACGGCACTATAAAGGGGAAGTTCTATTCGGATGGCGCCACCCTTTGGGACGCTTTTGCTGATCCTCGTGTTATTAAAGTTTGGCGAGAGCCGATTCGCGCTTTTCAGCCTCATGCTCTTCAGTCCGTTACAGCGTGACAAATGTGCTATCTCCATTACGAACGTTAGTTTTACCAGAAGGAGCGCTCCCGTCTCATACTTGATTCTGAGCATGCGCATTTTTTCCCCCTCGTAAAAGCATACACACTACAGTTTTTCACGACGTTAAAAAGAACGACGTGAAAAACGACGTGAAAAAGTAGAGCAGGTTCTAATTTTTTTTAGCCCATTTTTCACGTCGTTAAAAATGCTCTGGAGCCTACACACGATCGTTTTTAATGACCAATTTAACCACTTCAACACCGGGCTTTTTTTACCACATCAATACCGGGCCCATTCTGGCACTTCTCTCCTACATGTACAAATCATCATTCTTTTGCTAGAAAATTACTCAGAACCCCCAAACATTATATATGTTTTTTTTAGCAGACACCCTAGGGAATAAAATGACGGTCATTGCAAAAAATTTTCTTGCACGGTATTTGCGCAATAATTTTTCAAACGCCTTTTTTGGGGAAAAAAATGGTTTCATGAATTAAAAAATAACAAAACAGTAAAGTTAGCCCAATTTTTTGGGAAAATATGAAAGATTATGTTATGCAGAGTAAATAGATACCTAACATGTCACGCTCTAAAATTGCGCACACTCGTGGAATGGCGCCAAACTTCGGTACTTAAAAATCTCCATAGGCGACGCTTTAATTTTTTTTACAGGTTACCATGTTAGAGTTACAGAGGAGGTCTAGTGCTAGAATTGTTGCACGTGCTCTAACGCACGCGGCGATACCTCACATATGTGGTTTGAACAGCGTTTACATATGTGGGCGAGACTTACGCGTGCGTTCGCTTCTGATCGCGGGCTACCGGGGACAGGGGCGTTTTAATTTTTAATTTAATTTTTTTTATTTTACTTATTTAATTTTTTTTAACACTTATTTTACTTTCTTTTTTTTTGATCACTTTTATTCCTATTACAAGGAATGTAAACATCCCTTGTAATAGGAATGTGTGTGACAGGTCCTCTTTATTGACCCCGCATCTCTCCTCCATGCTGGAAAGCATGAGATCAGTGAAAATATTTTCACTGATCTCATACTTACTAGCCACAATGGCGGCTTTGTTTACATCTGAGGATCCAGGCGTGACGTCATCACATCGCGCCCGGGCCTCCGACGATCATAGAGATGACTGGTGACCATCTGGTCACCAGTCATCTCTATGCTCGTCACGTGACCCACCACCGGCGCCTGACGATTCTCTCCGGGTCCCCGGTGGCACGGGAGAGCCCGGAGAAGCACCGGATGGCGGCGGGAGGGGGGGATGTCCCCTCCCGCCGCCTATAAGAATGATCAAGCGGCGGAACCACCACTATGATCATTCTTATGGTGCGCAGAATCACCGGCACAAGAAAAGGATATCTGAATGATGCCTCTAGCTGCAGGCATCATTCAGATATCCCCCTCAAAGCTGAGGACGTCATATGACGTACACCCAGGATGGGAGATCCCATCTGTGGACGTCATTTGACTATGGGCGGGTAGGGAAGTGGTTAAAAAATTGCATTTTTCACGCCATGAAAAACGGTCGTTTGTACGCGGCATTATAGGTGCCTCGCTTCTCTTTTATACTCTGTAGCTCCCTGCTGGATTTTGCTTCTAATCCCCTTGTGGAGGCTTCCATTTGTGGATGGACATTTGGTTACACAATCTATCACATTGCTATAATCGTTTTATATAAACTATAAACTGAAAGACCTATGACTAAATGGTTGTGGAATGAATCATCTGAGATTCCATTATTTCTTATGGGGAAATTTGCTTTGATATAAGAGTGCTTTGGATTACAAGCATGTTTCCGGAACTTATTTATGCTCGCAATCCAAGGTTTTACAGTAAATAAAAAAGTTTAACCTTTTTACTCAAAATACAGTTAGACTTTATTACAACAAAAAAATTGTCAGAGAATGCTTATAACAATTATAGTAAACACTGTAGTAACAACTCAAATAAGCTCATTGATACTGATCATGTTTACAACACACTTTTTTTTATAATATTTGGTTGTATATTATTGTACAAATCATAGGCAATCAAGAATACAAATTTGTTTCAATAAGGGTTAGCATGAGACATGACTGGCACGTGCTGCTCCACAACACAGACGGCCTCTCTTTCTCCAGCAGCATTACAAGCCTCAGGTGGCTAATTTCTAGGATTAAAAGGAGCTGACCCTGATGGTGAAAGAGGAGACGTTGACCTCTAACCATAGAGTGAAAGAAAAGGAGATGAACACACCACTCTGGACTGAGCCATATAACTGAATTGGAGAGATGGAAAACACTTGGTATAAATGCTTCACAAGGACACGGCTTTCCATTCTTCTCCATGAAGTGTGTCTTAAAGTCTCCCTGCATGCCCACAGCAATGGAAATTGTTTATGCCAAGATTACACTAAATTTAAAGGAGTTTAAGCTGCCCAGACAGACATATTTCAGCAATCCTCAGAGGCTCCGTTGTTTACCGTATATACTCAAGTATAAGCCAAGTTTTTCAGCACATTTTTTTGTGCTGAAAATGCCCCCCTCGGCTTGTACTCGAGTCACTTTTTTGCGCCTGATCTCCCGGATTTTGGGGACCGGGTACCGGCACACTTGGCACACATGTAGCCCCACTCTTCCTCTACAAGTTTGTTGTCCGGGTGACCTATGGCCGGGGAGCACCGATTTTTTAAAGTCGATAACCCCTTCCATAGACTCCCATGTTAAACAGTCATTTCTCCAGTGATTTTGGGGACCCGGTACCGGCCGGTCGTAGGTCCCCTGGACTCCAAACTTGGCACACATGTAGCCCCATTTGTCCTCTATAAGTGTGCAAAGTTTTTTGTCTGGGGGATCTAGGGCCGGAGATCACTGATTTTTCAAAGCCTGGCACCCCTTCCATAGACTCCCATGTTAAACGTCAGTCTAGTCATGGGCACAGTGAGGCATGGGCAAGGTGAGGCATGAGCAAGGTGAGGCAAAGTGAGGCATGCAGATGGACACCCTAGGCTTATACTCGAGTCAATACGTTTTCCCAGTTTTTTTGTGGTAAAATTAGGTGCCTCGGCTTATATTCGGGTCGGTTTATACTCGAGTATATACAGTAATTTCCATCTATTTTAGATATATATTATATTGGCATTATTACATAGTTACATAGTAGGTGAGGTTGAAAAAAGACACAAGTCCATCAAGTCCAACCTATGTGTGTGATTATATGTCAGTATTACCTTGTATATCCCTGTATGTTGTGGTCGTTCAGGTGCTTATCTAATAGTTTCTTGAAACCATCGATGCCCCCCGCTGAGACCACCGCCTGTGGTGTTGTCTAGCCTGTTTTTTCTTTAGGTCTGCTAATGATGTCACTGCCAGGGCAACGTTAAAGGGATTTCTTCTCTTCTCATAGATTTATTTCATTCTGCTTTAAATCTCTTAATAAAGGTAAAAGGTTCACTTTTATACATATTTATACAAATTTACATGCTATAACCATAGGTGTGTGTAGTGGGTGTGCCAGGTGTGCCTGGGCACACCCTAATCACTATGTGCCGTGCCGATTCCCTTTCTGCCCTGGCTCCCCCCCCTCTCTTGTTTGCCCCCCATCCATAGTGCTGCTGGCTTCCCTTCTCTCTTCCTGGCTGCTGGCTGCTGGCTGCTGTGGGGGATGTTTCAGGATGGCTTGCAGGGAAAGGGGCTAGTAAATATGTAATTTACCTGGACCCTAAACCTAAATGAATAGGGAAAATACCCAGGATTTCTCTTCTTATTTAATTTTTTTTTTACTGGGTGACCTCACACCGAACTACCCTACATAAAGCTCTTGGGATAGTTGAGGCCATATAGACCGTAAACCAGGGCCAGGTAGAAGGCATTTGCCCCCCTGTTTCGGCCTACCCCACCCATATCCCCAGCCGCTCTATCATCCATCGTCTCACCCATTCCCTACCCCTCTCTCCAATCACTTCTCCTCCCTCTCCCGTCTCACCACCCCCCTTACCACACCTCATTATCACCCCAAACCAATTAATGTACCTAATCATGGCTGTCAGCAGGTCTGCCAACCATGGAAACCCCCCCCCCCCCAGATCTATATAAATACCACCTTATGTAATTTACCACCCCAAAGACTATTCTTATCCACCACTATACAGAAATTTCCCTAACCAACCTCTCTTATTTCAAGAAACCAGCTCAATTCACAACACAGTCAGAACACGGATTTGACTTTATGGACCTTGCTTTGTGCACTGGTCCAAATCATTTGGTGGAGGGAGGATTATGGTTTATGGCTGGGGGTTGTTTTTCAGGGGTGGGGCTTGGCCCCTTAGTTCCAATGAAGGGAACTCCTAAGGCATCAGCATAACAATTTGGGACAATTTCATGATCCCAACATTGTGGGAACAGTTTGGGGTTGGCCCCTTCCTGTTCCAGCATGACTGCGCACCAGTGCATAAAGCAAGGTCCATAAAGACATAGATGAGCGAGTTTGGGGTGGAGAACTTGTCTGTCCTGCACAGAGTCCTGACCTCAACCCCATAGAGCACCTTTGGGATGAATTAGAGCGGAGACTGTGAGCCTTGTCCAAAATCAGTGCCTGACCTCACAAATGCGCTTCTGGAAGAATGGTCAAACATTCCCATAGGCACACTCCTACTGTACACTTGTGGACAGCCTTCCTAGAAGAGTTGAGGCTGTTATAGCTGCAAAGGGTGAGCCAACTCATTATTGAACCCTTATTGAATCCCACAGACAAACTTCTAAGGCTACGTTTCCACTAGTGCGACTTGTCATGTGACTTTGGACACACAAAGTCGCATGACAAGTCACAGTCCATTGATTTCAGTGGCTGAGAAAGGGTTAAAACCTGAAGTAGCGCATTGCGGGCGGTATAGCCGCGCTGTCCCATTGATTTCAATGGGCAGAAGTGGTGGTTAAACACACCGCTCCTTCACCGCTCCAAAGATGTGGCTAGCAGGACATTTTTTACCCTCCTGCTAGCGCAACGCTCCAGTGTGAAAGCGTTCGGGCTTTAACACTGGAGACAATGGAGCAGCTGTTTGAGGGCAGATTGCAGGCGCTATTTTTAACGCTATAGCGCCTGCAATACGCCCTCAGTGTGAAAGGGGTCAAAGTCACACTCCAAAGTCGAACTCTAAATCGCGCGACTTTGGGGGCGCAATAGTGGAAACGTAGCCATTAAAATTTATCTGCATGTAACGGCAGGCATCCCAATACTTTTGGTAATATAGTGTATATATATATATATGTATATATATATACACACATACATACATACATACATACATACATATATATATATATATATATATAGGCCAGTATGGTGGCCTGAATTTATGGGAGGAGCCCAGGGGAAATTTAAGCAGCTCACTCGCCCATGCTCCTTGTCGGTTCCAGTGCGCGATACCCTCCCTCCCTATATATTTGTTTTAGCCTATGTTGCTTAGAAACATAAAGATGTGGTACTGCGTACATTATAGCTGAATAAAAAGCAGGTGTACAGATCTGGTAGCTATTTTCATCTTCTACAGAAGGTGTCCGTTCCCCCCTTTTCTGGATGTCTCTTTTCTGGGTCGTCCTCATACACTCAAGCTTATCACCGGTAATATTCCTTATTTTTGATTGTGTAATCTATGAACATAAGTTTCTATACAATATTGGAAAGATTTTTAGTCATTGTATTATAGAACCCTACCTGTGCCTTATAAGAAAATAATACAAACGTTTTTTTTTTTTTGCAACATTGGTCATGCTGTTTCTGCCTGGGGAAAAATATGCAGGTGGATGGAACAAGGAGATCCTGAAAGGATGATCAGAGAAAAGGATTGGGTTAACGGTGCTCTTTACTGCTGCAGGGCAACTTTCACTCTGATGCAAGGATACTCCATAAAAAATGGAGGCTACTTTACAGAAGCATCGTCCCCAAAAGCCCCCGAACTGCAGGATAGAACTCTACTCTTTGCTCTTGTGTCATAAGCATGGCAAATTTCTAAAGACCATTTAATTCCATGGCACTGACACATGCCACGGGCATTCTGGATACACAAGAGCTCAGCAGATCTCTGACATCTCATGTTGTTGATCTCATTCTGCAATGCTTACAGAGCTCTTCTAGTGTCTCTCCACCATGTACTTCACTAGGAGATTTAAAGTGGCACTAAACTTAGGTTTATAAAATAAAATATATTTGGGTATGTATTCTTGCCTCTAAAAAGTACCTTTTATTGCTCTCAGCCTCCTCCTAAACGTACTTGTTTTTACCATTGTGATTAGACTTCCTGTTAGAGGGAGGCTGCGTTCATTCTCCATGGACCCCCCTGTATGTCGGGATGTAGTCACCCTATCTTGTTCACTTCCAAGATGGACTAGGGACTATGGGATTTGTAGTGTGCACAGAGTAGTGAACATGACCACAACTAAGATGCACTGCCTGTTCTAAAAAACAAAAGTGAGGGGGAAAAAGAGAGGTTCAGGAACTTACAAAGGATGTTACAAGGAGGCCGAAAAACACAGTAAGAAGCTATTTAATGAAAAATACATTAAAGGACAATTAAGTACTTAAAGTGGTTGTAAACCCTTTACAACCACGTTATGCTACAGGTAAGCCTATAATAAGGCTTACCTGTAGCTACCGTGGATATCTCCTAAACTTTAGGAGATATCCCCTGTCCCCTGCTTGTGCCGATGTCATAGGCACATGCGCACTAAAGCAAACTGAAGCAATGGCACGTATGTGCCATTGCTTCAGTCTGTGTGCCGTTACCCAGAAGTAACCCCTGGGAGAGATGTCGCCGGCTGGAGGAGGTATGAGGACCGATGCGGGGGCTTCGACCTAAGGTAAGTAATTCTGTAAGTAATGCATACTAGCTCATTATGTCTTTGTCTTGCAGGGTTTTTTTTTTTTTTTTACAAGGGTTTACAACCACTTTAATGTGTATAGATTATTTTTAGAGACTAAGAAGTCTTAAAGTGGTTGTAAAGGCTGAAGGTTTTTTTAACTTCATGAATTCTATGCATGAAGGTAAAAAAGCTATTGTGTGTTGCTCTCCCCCCCAATACTCACCTGAGCCCTCTCTCGATCCAGCAATGTGCATGGAAGCCTTTCTCTCTCCTCATTGGCTGCGACACAGCAGCAGGAGCCATTGTCTCCCACTACTGTCAATCACAGCCAATGAGGAGAGAGTGGGGGGTGGTGCCAAGCTGCAGCTCTATGTATCTTATGGACACATAGAACAGGGCTTAGGAGTAAGCACGCACCAGTGCCCCCATAGCAAGTGTCTTGCTAAAGGGGGACACTGGTCAAGGGGGAGGAGCCAAGAGTGCCAGAGGGGGACCTGAGAAGAGGAGGATTGGGGCTATTGCCTAGAGCAGATAATTATTTTTATTTGTTTCTTTTTTTAAAAACCTGAAGCTTTAATACCACTTAAAGAATCTTCACAAAAAAAATGGTGTGAACATTTATTTTTACCATCCAATCAAGTGAAAAGCTAATCTCTGTTAACTTTTAATTCACCAGACTACAGGTTTATACAGTGTATTAAACTACATGGCAGCTTTGTATAGACTCTTTTCCTAAAAAGGTGAACTTAGCCTTTAATTTGCACTGACATATGGTGCAGCTGATTTCCCAAATTAGTTAAAGGATTAGGTCACCTTCAGGCTGGGTTCACACTAGTGCTAGCAAAAGAGCTAAAAAGAAGTTAGCGGTGGCCCGGCAGAAGAAAGAACCGGAGAGCGTGGCGACGACACCGGAGACCCCCGAAGTCGGAAGAAGACCCCCGGAGTGGTGCAATAAAATACTTTAAAAAGCTGTGTGGTTTTTTTATTGCAATTTTTTTCCACCAGGTGAATGGGTAGGGGTACGATGTACCCCATACTCATTCACATAGGGTGGGGGGGCCGGGATCCGGGGGCCCCCTTATTGAAGGGGGCTCCCGGATTCCGATAAGCCCCCCGCCCGCAGACCCCGACAACCAACGGCCAGGGTTGACGGGAAGAGGCCCTGTCCTCATCAACATGGGGGCAGGGTGCTTTGGGGTGGGGGGCCGCAGGTCGCCCCCCTGCCCCAGAGCACCAAACCCCCCCATGTTGAGGGCATGCGGCCTGGTACGGTTCAGGAGGGAGGGGGGCGCTCTCTCGTCCCCCCCTCTTCCCCTGCGGCCTGCCAGGTTGCGTGCTCGGATAAGGGTCTGGTTTGGATTTTGAGGGGACCCCCATGCCGTTTTTTCGGCGTAGGGGCGCCCCTTCAAATCCAGACCAGACCTAAGGGCCTGGTATGCTCCCGGAGGGAGAACCCATGCCGTTTTTTTATTTAAAATTTGGCCTGGAGTTCCCCCTCAAGAGCAGTACAGCACAAGTCGCATGCCAAAGTCGGATCATGCAAGACTGCGGTCCGACTTTGATCCGACTTCAATGATAGTCAATGGGCTGAAGTCGGATCAAAGTCGGACCAAAGTAGTACAGGGAGCATTCTCAAAGTCGGACCGACATGTGTCGGACCAGTTAAGACGGCTCCCATAGGGAGACATTGATTTTCACACGTCATGCGACATGAGCTCCCAATGTCGGAGCGTTTGTCGCCCCAGTGTGAACCAGGCCTCAGGCTGGGTTCACACTAGTGCGACACGACACTTGTCCTACTTTGGATCCGACTTTGCCCTGCGACTTGAAGCCGAAATATGTCCGACTTTCAATGGACTTGGATCCCCGCCAATTCCGGACACTGTGTTTGGTATGAATCTTGAGGGGGAACTCCGCCGCCAAATTTTAAATAAAAAAACGGCATGGGTTCCCCCTCCAAGAGCATACCGGGCCCTTCGGTCTGGTATGGATTTTAAGGGGAACCCCTACGCCGAAAAACGGTGTGAGGGTCCCCCCCAAATCTCTACCAGACCCTTATCCGAGCACGCAGCCCGGTCGGTCAGGAAAGGGGGCGGGGATGCGCCCCCCCATCCTGAACCGTACCAGGCTGCATGCCCTCAACATGGGGGGTGGGTGCTTTGGGGCAGGGGGCCCCCACCCCAAAGCACCTTGTCCCCATGTTAATGAGGACAAGGGCCTCTTCCCGACAACCCTGGCCGTTGGTTTTCAGGGTCTGCGGGCGGGGGGCTTATCGGAATCCGGAAGCCCCCTTTAATAAGTGGGCGCCCAGATCCTGGCCCCCCATCCTATGTAAATGAGTATGGGGTACATTGTACCCCTACCCATTCACCTGAGGGAAAAGTGTCAATAAAAAAAAAACACACTAGACAGGTTTTTAAAGTAATTTATTAGGCAGCTCCGGGGGTCTTCTTCCGACTTCGGGGGTCTTCTTCCGACTTCGGGGGTCTTCTTCTGACTTCTCCGCTCTCTACTCCCGCTCTCCGGTGCCTTCTGCCTTCTGCCGGGCTCCTCCGCTATCTTCTTCCAGCTCTTTTACTAGCGTAGGCTCGGTCTTCTCCGTCGTCTTCTTCCCTCTTCTCTTGTTCTGATGTTGACACGACTCTCTCCTCCGCTGTAATGCCTTGTATGACTTATATAGGCATGGGGCGTGGTCACCAGGTTATGTCACCCGGTGACACCGCCCCCTTATGACGTCACATTCCCATCATGCCTCGGGACTGTGATGTCATAAGGGGGCGGGTCACCGGGTGACATCACCCGGTGACCACGCCCCATGCCTATATAAGTCGTTGCGCACCGCGCACATGGCATTACAGCGGAGGAGAGAGTCGTGTCAACATCGAACAAGAGAAGAGGGAAGAAGACAACGGAGAGCCTACGCTAGTAAAAGAGCTGGAAGAAGATAGCGGTGGAGCCCGGCAGAAGGCACCGGAGAGCGGGAGAAGAGAGCAGAGAAGTGGGAAGAAGACCCCCAAAGTCAGAAGAAGACCCCCGGAGTTGCTTAATAAATTACTTTAAAAACCTGTCTAGTGTGTTTTTTTTTATTGACACTTTTCCCTTAGGTGAATGGGTAGGGGTACGATGTACCCCATACTCATCCACATAGGGTCGGGGGCCCGGGATCTGGCGGCCCCCTTATTAAAGGGGGATCCCAGATTCTGATAAGCCCCTCGCCCGCAGACCCCAACAACCAATGGCCAGGGTTGTCGGGAAGAGGCCCTTGTGCTCATAAACATGTGGACAAGGTGCTTTGGGGTGGGGCTCGCTCGTCCCCACCCCCTTTCCTGACTGGCCGGGCTGCATGATCGGATAAGGGTCTGGTATGGATTTTGGGGGGACCCCCACACCATTTTTTCAGCATAGGGGGTTCCCCTTAAAATCCATACCAGACCGAAGGGCCTAGTATGCTCTTGGAGGGGGAGCCCATGCCGGTTTTTTATTTAAAATTTGTCGTGGAGTTCCCCCTCAAGATCAGCAGAGCACAAGTCGCATGCCAAAGTTGGAGCATGCAAGACGGCGTTCCGACTTTGATCCGACTTCAATGATATTCAATGGGCTGAAGTAGGATCAAAGTCGTACCAAAGTAGTACAGGGAGCATTTTCAAAGTCGGACCGACTTGTGTCGGACCAGTTAAGACGGCTCCCATAGGGAAACATAAATTTTTACACGTCATGCGACATGAGCTCCCAATGTCGGAGCGTTTGTCTCACCAGTGTGAACCCGGCCTTATCAAAAAACTGCCTATGCAGATAATGGACATCTGTAGATAAAAATAACCTGTGCAGCTCTGACTAAAGACTAAATAATTCCCTTGCTATAGGTGTAAGCCATTTACATAACTCCTGACTGGAATGGTCCCAGGACATTGCTAAGAGAGGCCAAGTCATTATTGCTCACCTCCACCATCACAGGAGTGAGCTCTCAAACTCTGATCTAAGAGCTACTAGGCCTCATTTAGCAATGTCTTAGCAATGTCCTGGGAGTATTCCGGTCAGGCTTCATGAGGTACATAAACGGCCTACAGCTATAGCAAGGGCATTATACAACGTTAGTCGGAACTGCACAGTTTGTTTTTATCTACAGACATCCCTATTTGCAAAGGCAGTTCCTTTTGGTATAGGTACTGGTAAGGCTGCATTTCATTGGCACTGATCAGGCTGCATTTCATTGGCACTGGTAAGGCTGCATTTCATGGGCACTGGTAAAGCTGCATTTCACATACTGACTTCTACCACCATGACCACTTCAAAATCAAGTGCTCATGATGGTTAGAGTGTTCCTTTACTATCTCTCAGAAGAAGTAAACCTCTGTATACTTATTCCTCTAGAGCAGTGGTTCTCAACTCCAGTCCTCAGGACCCACTAACAGGCCAGGTTTGCAAGATAACTGAAATGCATCACAGGTGATATAATTTGCTGCTCAGGGATTTCAGTATTCTAGTCTGCATCTCCCCCAAGGTAATACTTAAAATCTGGCCTGTTAGTGGGTCCTGAGGACAGGAGTTGAGAACCACTGCTCTAGAGGATTTGATCATCCTCTTGTTGTGTTATATTGGTGGGTGGGGGGGGGGGGGGGGGGTCGGTGCAGAGCACCACCTCCCTGATATGAGTTTGCACCTCCCTGAAATTCGTTTTTGCAGGTTGGGATGTATGAACATGGGAGTGTAGAACTCAGAGCTGGTTACATGAAAGTTTTAGATACTGTAGCGACTAAATGCATAATAACAAATATTCATGTAAAAGCAATAAGTAGATATACGATTTGACACAAGAAATTGCAGCCTTTTTTCCTTAATGCGTTTCGTGGAATGCACTCCACTTCCTCAGGAGCAGGTGCAATCAAACATATAAAAACAGCTCAGAGTGTTACCTCCCTGATATGAGTTTGCACCTCCCTGAAATTTGTTTTTGCAGGTTGGGATGTATGAACATGGGAGTGTAGAACTCAGAGCTGGTTACATGAAAGTTTTAGATACTGTAGCGACTAAATGCATAATAACAAATATTCATGTAAAAGCAATAAGTATATATACGATTTGACAGATGAAATTGCAGCCTTTTTTCCTTAATGCGTTTCGTGGAATGCACTCCACTTCCTCAGGAGCAGGTGCAATCAAACATATAAAAACAGCTCAGAGTGTTACATAGGGTGCTAAGGGCAGAGGGGCACCTGGAGAAAGTCCATCCCCATGTAGCGATACCCCCAGCTAAGAGAGCCGCTGGTATGATGTTTCGGGCCTGTAACACACCGCTGTCAACCCCCAGCAATTGGCTCTACCCTCCCTTGGCACAGCTAGTAGGGGATGATAGGATTGTGAGACCTGTAACTGTAGGTCACACAATCCGGCAACAAATGCACACAGTGATATGGTATAACTGACACTGACCGTCCCCTCATTAAAGTAATTACACCAACAACTTGTCTGCTTAATCCTGGTATTTTTACTGAACAAAATGGTTAAGCAGATAAACTGTATACATTAGCATATGCAGAGCCCTGCATTAAAAGGTATTCAGCCATAGACAGATATACAATTCTGTACACACACAACTAGCAGACCCCGCTTGCAGCTCCCCTCCCTCGTGGGCAAGATGGCGCCCAGCAATGTCTAAATTTAGAAGTCAGGCCTGACTGTTCTATGTGTAGGTTCCGTGGAGATAGATCTTCACTAGCAAATGGTGGTGCACTTTTGAAGACAAAATTGTAATCCACAGGAATAGGTACTTATAAACTTGAGGAATAAAATAAAGTCACTAATGCTACTCAATGCACTGTCCCTCCGGTGTGCAGATGCAAACTCTAACTGGTGAGTCCCGAACAACAAACACTGGGCCTAGAGATCCTGTACTAATCTCTGAGCAGGTGCTCTCTCACCCAACCAGACCAGTCCACGTCCGTATCTTCCGTCGCTGTGTCTCGGTACACAGGTTCCACGACACCCGGGTCTTCGGTCCTCCTGGAAGTAGTAGATGGGTAGCAGGATGAGACGTCCCTCAGGCTCCTCAGTGGAAACGGAAGGCTCTTTGGAAGCACAAGGCCTAAACTTCAGGCCCTGTCAGGAACAACAGACTCAGCACAGAGTTCCACTTGCTGGGCGGGCGATGTCCAAAGAGACCGTACTCCGGTCCGCCCCTCGGTTAAATAGCCCACCCCAGAAGTCCTTGCGCGGGGCAATGCACCCTGAGTATGGTAGTCTCTGGGTTCTTCAAGCAATACCCCGGTACACCAGGAATAGGGATGAGCTTTGTGTTCGAGTCGAACACACGTTCGACTCGAACATCGGCTGTTCGATCGTTCGGCGAAGATCGAACGTTATGGGCCGTTCGCGCCAAATTCGAGTGACGCGAACGGCCCACAATACACTGCGCCATCGCAGTGCAATCCCGGCGCTGCGATTGGCCAAGCATGCACTGTGACCCTGCATGCTTGGCCAATCACAGCGCCGGCAGTGAGGAGAGCCATAATTGGCCACAGGCAGGATGCCTGTGGCCAATCATAGCTTAGGGGGGTTTAGTACATGCCCCACACTATAAAAGGCCACCAGCGCGGCGGCCTTGTGCAGTGTGTTCCGGCGTGCAGGGAAAGAGATACATAGGCAGGGACAGTGTGTTCTATGTTCTGTTCTTTTCTCAGGCATCTGCAGGAGTTGCTGTTCATTGCTGTTCTCTAAGATAGATAGGCAGGCAGGCACAGTGTGTTCTTTTCTCAGGCATCTGCAGGAGTTGCTGTTCATTGCTGTTCTCTAAGATAAATAGGCAGGCAGGGACAGTGTGTTCTTTTCTCAGGCATCTGCAGCAGTTAGTGGGTGTTGTGTTCCCCAGCACAGTATACACCTGTATATACCCGTCATTGCTGTTCTCTAAGCTAGATAGGCAGGCAGGGACAGTGTATTCTTTTCTCAGGCATTTGCAGCAGTTAGTGGATGTTGTGTGCCCCAGCACAGTATACACCTGTATATAACCATCATTGCTGTTCTCTAATACAGGGCATCTGCAGGAGTTAGTGGGTGTTGTGTGCCCTAGTACAGTATACACCTGTATATACCCGTCATTGCTGTTCTCTAATAAAGGCATCTGCTGGAGTTAGTGGGTGTTGTGTGCCCTAGTACAGTATACACCTGTATATACCCGTCATTGCTGTTCTCTAATAAAGGCATCTGCTGGAGTTAGTGGGTGTTGTGTGCCCTAGTACAGTATACACCTGTATATACCCGTCATTGCTGTTCTCTAATACAGGCATCTGCAGGAGTTAGTGGGTGTTGTGTGCCCTAGTACAGTATACACCTGTATATACCCGTCATTGCTGTTCTCTAATAAAGGCATCTGCTGGAGTTAGTGGGTGTTGTGTGCCCTAGTACAGTATACACCTGTATATACCCGTCATTGCTGTTCTCTAATATAGGCATCTGCAGGAGTTAGTGGGTGTTGTGTGCCCTAGTACAGTATACACCTGTATATACCCATCATTGCTGTTCTCGAATAAAGGCATCTGCTGGAGTTAGTGGGCTTTGTGTGCCCTAGTACAGTATACACCTGTATATACCCGTCATTGCTGTTCTCTAATACAGGCATCTGCTGGAGTTAGTGGGTGTTGTGTGCCCTAGTACAGTATACACCTGTATATACCCGTCATTGCTGTTCTCTAATAAAGGCATCTGCTGGAGTTAGTGGGTGTTGTGTGCCCTAGTACAATATACACCTGTATATACCCGTCATTGCTGTTCTCGAATAAAGGCATCTGCTGGAGTTAGTGGGCTCTAAGATAGATAGGCAGGCAGGCACAGTGTGTTCTTTTCTCAGGCATCTGCAGGAGTTGCTGTTCATTGCTGTTCTCTAAGATAGATAGGCAGGCAGGGACAGTGTGTTATTTTCTCAGGCATCTGCAGCAGTTAGTGGGTGTTGTGTTCCCCAGCACAGTATACACCTGTATATACCCGTCATTGCTGTTCTCTAAGCTAGATAGGCAGGCAGGGACAGTGTATTCTTTTCTCAGGCATTTGCAGCAGTTAGTGGATGTTGTGTGCCCCAGCACAGTATACACCTGTATATAACCATCATTGCTGTTCTCTAATACAGGCATCTGCTGGAGTTAGTGGGTGTTGTGTGCCCTAGTACAGTATACACCTGTATATACCCGTCATTGCTGTTCTCTAATACAGGCATCTGCAGGAGTTAGTGGGTGTTGTGTGCCCTAGTACAGTATACACCTGTATATACCCGTCATTGCTGTTCTCTAATAAAGGCATCTGCTGGAGTTAGTGGGTGTTGTGTGCCCTAGTACAGTATACACCTGTATATACCCGTCATTGCTGTTCTCGAATAAAGGCATCTGCTGGAGTTAGTGGGCTTTGTGTGCCCTAGTACAGTATACACCTGTATATACCCGTCATTGCTGTTCTCTAATACAGGCATCTGCTGGAGTTAGTGGGTGTTGTGTGCCCTAGTACAGTATACACCTGTATATACCCGTCATTGCTGTTCTCTAATAAAGGCATCTGCTGGAGTTAGTGGGTGTTGTGTGCCCTAGTACAATATACACCTGTATATACCCGTCATTGCTGTTCTCTAATACAGGCATCTGCAGGAGTTAGTGGGTGTTGTGTGCCCTAGTACAGTATACACCTGTATATACCCATCATTGCTGTTCTCTAATTAAGGCATCTGCTGGAGTTAGTGGGTGTTGTGTGCACTAGTTCATTATACACCTGTATATACCCGTCATTGTTGTTCTCTAATAAAGGCATCTGCTGGAGTTAGTGGGTGTTGTGTGCCTCCAGCACAGTATACACTACCCAATTGCTGGTTTTCCCATCTCCCTGCAGGCCATTACTATGTCTGGAAGGCCAATAAGGAGGGGCAGACAGTCACGAGCCAAAAAAAGAGGGCAAGCAGGCTCTGTGTCTAGAGACAACAGTGCTGGTCGTGGACGCGGTGCATCGTCATCAGCACGTGGCCATGGGACACACTTGTCCTTATTTTCAGCAGCTGGACGTGTTGAAACGCATCATGCCGAAGACTTGGTAGAGTGGATGACCAAGCCCTCCTCATCCTCCTCATCCTCTCTCACCCAGGCTCAGGGTACTGGCAAAGCAGCTTCCAAAGCGGCCTCTTCCCTCGTATCAATTTCATCATCAGTCACTCCTTCCCTAGACCCACCTTGTCTTCCTGAGGAGTCCCCCGAACTGTTTGAGCACAGTGTTGGGTACATGCTCCAGGAGGATGCCCAGCGTTTCGAAGAGTCTGAAGATGATACCCAGCTAGAGGAAGGCAGTAGCGTGAGAGCAGAGAGAGGGGATGCTCAAGAAGGACAGCAATCTGGCAGTCATGTTCCAGCAGCTGCAGCATACTGCCAGATTGGCTCCAGGGATGAGGAGGGAGGGGATGATGAGGTCACTGACTCCACGTGGGTGCCTGATAGGAGAGAGGAGGAGGAGGAGGATGAGGAGAAGGCACATCTCCAATGAGGCAGGATGCACTCCGGGGGCCAGCGTAAGGGCAGCACACCGACTGAATCACACCACAGAGCTCCGCCTGTGCAGGGCGCTGCCTCTGCCCGTTATTCCAAAAGTTCTTTGGTGTGGGCCTTTTTTGAGTCGAGTGCATCAGATCGCACCGCTGCTGTTTGCAACATATGTCTCAAGCGTATCTCGCGTGGCCAAAACATCAGCCGCTTGGGCACCACATGCTTGACCAGACATATGTTGACCCACCATGCAGCTCGTTGGCAAGCGTACCTTAAAGACCCACACCAAAGAACAAAGCGGACCTCTCCTTGCTCCTCATAAGCTGGGATCTCCAACCCCACTGTACCTTCAGTCCTCTGAAACCTGCACTGAGAGGAATGAAGGTGTAGAATTAGGTGTGTCACAGCCAAGTACTTGCGGGCACTCTGCTAGCAGTACACCGACGTCCGATGATAGCAGGCAAATTTCCCTGCCCCAGCTGCTGGACCGCCGAAAGAAGTTCACTCCCAGCAATCCACATGCCCAGCGGTTGAATGCTAGCTTGGCTAAATTGCTAGCACTTCAACTGCTGCCTTTTCAGTTGGTAGACTCGGCCCCCTTCCGTGAGTTTGTGCAATGTGCGGTTCCTCAGTGGCAGGTTCCCAAATGCCACTTTTTCTCACGGAAGGCGATTCCGGCTCTCTACCGGCATGTGGAAGGCAATGTCCATGCCTCGCTGGACAGGGTGGTCAGCGGTAAGGTGCATATTACCGCTGACTCATGGTCCAGCAGGCATGGACAGGGACGTTACCTTTCTTTCACGGCCCATTGGGTCACTCTTTTGGCAGCTGGGATGGATGCAGGACAAGGTGCAGTAGTTTTGGAGGTTGTTCCGCCGCCACGCCTCCAAAATGCTACTACTGGTTGTGACACACCTCTCTCCTCCACCCCCTCCTCTTCTTCTTCCTCCATGGCCTCTTCCTGTGCTTTGTCCTCGGAACCAGCAGTGCTCCGTAGGCATTCAAGGGGCTACGCAAGTACGCAGGCAAAAAGATGCCATGCCGTGCTTGCACTGGTGTGTTTGGGGAACAGGAGCCACACTGGGGCAGAGGTTCTGTCAGCTCTGCAGGGGCAGGCCGAGAGGTGGTTGATGCCACGCCAGCTTAAGCCAGGAATGGTGGTTTGCGACAATGGCACCAACCTCCTCTCCGCCCTCCGACAGGGACAACTGACCCATGTGCCCTGTGTGGCTCACGTCCTTAACCTGGTGGTGCAGCGGTTCTTGGGCAGGTACCCGGGTTTACAGGATGTCCTGAGGCAGACCAGGATAGTCTGTGTGCATTTCCGCAGATCATATAATGCCAGTGCTCGGCTGGCTGAGCTGCAAAAGGAGTTGAACCTGCCCAAGAACCGCCTTATATGTGACATGCCCACCAGGTGGAACTCAATGTTGGCCATGCTGCAGCGGCTGCACACGCAGCAGAGGGCCATCAATGAGTACCTGTGCGACTACGGCACCAGGACAGGGTCAGGGGAGCTCTGTTTTTTTTCACCACGCCAGTGGGGCATGATCAGGGATGCATGCACTGTCCTGGCACCATTTGAGGAGGCCACGAGGATGGTGAGCAGTGACAGTGCATGCATCAGTGACACTGTACCTCTTGTCCACCTGTTGGAGCATACGCTGCGTGGAATAATGGACAGGGCACTTGAGGCAGAACAGAGGCAGGAAGAGGAGGACTTCCTTGCCTCTCAAGGCCCCCTTTACCCAGACAGTGTTCCTTGTGTCCCACCCATCACACAGGAAGAGGAGGAGGAGGAGGAGGATTGTGTCAGCATGGAGGTGGAGCATGGCACTCAGCATCAACAGCAGCAGTCTTTTAGGGATGATTTACAGTCCCAACAAACCCGTGGACTTGTACGTGGCTGGGAGGAGGTGGCTGCGGATCATGTCGTCCTTAGGGACCCAGAGGACTCCCTACCGAATGCCTCAGCTAACCTATGCTGCATGGCCTCCCTGATCCTGCAAAGTCTGCGGAAGGATCTTCATATTCTTCGGATCAAGGAGAGGGACCATTACTGGCTGGCCACTCTCCTTGATCCACGGTACAAGGGTAAGGTTGCGGACCTTATCTTGCCATCGCAGAGGGAGCAGAGGGGGAGAGAACTCCGGGAGGCCTTGCAGAAAGGTCTGTGCAACGCGTTCCCAGAGACTGGGAGGTTACAAACTCCTGGTCAACGAGTTGCTGAGGCTTCGGTCAGTAGCAGAAGGAGCAGTGGAGAAGGTGGCCGTCTGACCGATGCGTTCAGACAATTTTTTAGTCCGCAGCCCCAAGGTATGATCGGTTCCAGCAACCATCGCCAGCGTCTGATATACATGGTGCAGGAATACCTAGAGGCAAGGTCAGACTTGGACACCTTTCCCACCGAAAATCCTCTGGCTTACTGGGTCTTGAGGATGGATCACTGGCCAGAGCTTGCACAGCATGCAATTGAGCTACTGGCCTGTCCTGCATCCAGCGTTCTTTCGGAACGCACATTCAGTGCTGCTGGACGCTGTCATGGATCACAGGGTACGCCTGTCCACCGACTTGGTTGATCGACTGACCTTCATAAAGATGAACCAGTCTTGGATCACCACCAGCTACCAAGCACCTGAAGCTGATATAACAGAATAATTTATTTTTAAATATCACATCCCTTCAAGACTGCCTATGCTGATGCTGAGTGACTGTCCTGTTATGTTGACTGACTATCCTCCTCCTCCTCAATGATCCGATTCATGATGATAGGTTGGAAGAACATTTTTGTTTCTGGGTGCCACCACCAGTGGCTAAATCCCAATTTTTCAGCCCCTGTTTAACAGGGGCATGTAATTACAATTTTTTTATGCAATGCTTTGCAGCAGGGCTCATTCCTGCACTCCAACTAGAGTATTTGGGAGAGGTTGCAGTGTCATGGCATCAGCACCAGTGCCTAAGGCCCAATTTTTCAGCCCCTGTTTAACAGGGGCGTGTAATTACAATTTTTGATGCAATACTTTGCAACAGGGCTCATTGCTTTGCTCCAAGTACAGTATCTGTGAAGGGTTGCAGTGTTGTGGCACCAGTGCCTAAGGCCTAATTTTTCAGCCCCTGTTTAACAGGGGCGTGTAATTACAATTTTTGATGCAATACTTTGCAACAGGGCTCATTGCTGTGCTCCAAGTACAGTATCTGTGAGGGGTTGCAGTGTTGTGGCACCAGTGCCTAAGGCCCAATTTTTCTGCCCCTGTTCAACCGGGGCATGTAATTACAATTCTTGATCGAATAATTCACAGCAGGGCCCATTCCCGCGCCCACCAAGAGTAACTGTGAGGGCTTACAGTGTTGTGGCAACACCACCACCACCACCACCAAAGGCCCAATTTTTCAGCCCCTCTTCAACAGGGGCATGCAATTACAATTCTTGATCTAATAATTTACAGTAGGGCCCATTCATGCGCCCACCAAGAGTAACTGTGAGGGCTGACAGTGTTGTAGCACCAGCACCACCACCAAAGGCCCAATTTTTTCCTACCACTGTTCAACAATGGCATGTAATTACAATTCCTGATATAATAGTTCACAGCAGGGCGTTCCAGCGCCCACCAAGAGTAACTGTGAGGGCTCACAGTGTTGTGGCAACACCAACATGTAAGGGGCAAATTTCAGCAGAGTATATACGGCAGGCCCCTACTTTCAAACATCCAACTTACAAACGACTCCTACTTGCAAACGGAAGGAGACAACAGGAAGTGAGAAGAAATCTACCCCTAGGAAGGGAAATTCTCTCCTGTAAGAGTTAATATGGGAAAAAGGTGTCTCCTCTCTATTGATGCTTTATCACCAATCCTTGTTTCAATAAAAACCCCACTTTTCAAAAACATTTGTCATTGGGACGGAAAGTGAGGTGAAATGTTCTTAACAGGTGCACAGACAGCAAAACAAATGTTACAGGGGTGATAACCCTTCCCTATGTTTTCCAAAAATCTTAAAAATAGATTTTTTGGCTGGAGCTACACTTAAACAATGTACCTGTTCAAAATTACAAACAGATTCTACTTAAGAACAAACCTACAGTCCCTGTCTTGTTTGCACCGCCTGTATACTGCTGTTCAGAGTATATAGGGCCTTTTTTTATTTTGGGTGCGGGGTTCCCCTTAATATCCATACAAGACCCAAAGGGGCTGGTAATGGGCTGGGGTGGGGGGGGTGATGGGGTAGCCATGCCATTTTTCTCAAAGATTTTCATCCATATTACCGGGACCAGACATTACATTAAAGCCGCAAGCAGTTTTAAAAGGCTTTTTTTCATTTACAAATGTCATTTTGTGCAGGGACAGTTCTAAACACGGGAAACACATGCCACTTCACAGGCATACTTTAGACACCCCCCAGGTACGATATTTAAAGGAATATTTCACTTTTTTTTTTTCACTTTATGCATCATTAAAATGACTGCTCCCGAAAAACGGCCGTTTTTAAAACTTTGTTTTGCATTGATACATGTCCCCTGGGGCAGAACCCGGGTCCCCAAACCCTTTTTAGGACAATAACATGCATATTAGTCGTTATAATTAGCACTTTAGATTTAGAACGTTCGCGTCCATTGTATTTAATAGGGTTCTAACGTTTGCGCGAACATTCGGTCCGTTCGAAGGTTCTGGTGCGAACCGAACCGGGGGGGGGGGGGGTTCGGCTCATCCCTAACCAGGAACTAAGGGGAAGCGGTCTGTGCCCAAGGACTGTGGGAGCAGTGCAAATCCATTGTGGGAACCATGACAGTAATATTGGTAGTCCACAAAAAATTATTTTGACACATGGGGGGTTATTTACGAAAGGCAAATTCACTTTGCACTGCAAGTGCACTTGGAAATGCAGTCGCTGTAAATCTGAGGGGTAGATCTGAAATGAAGGGAAGCTCTGCTGATTTTATCATCCAATCATGTGCAAGATAAAATGTTGTTTTTTATTTTCCTTGCATGTCCCCCTTGGATCTACAGTGACTGCACTTCCAAGTGCACTTGTAGTGCAAAGTTGATTTGCCTTTAGTAAATAACCCCTATATTGTATCCATATTTCCGAATGTAGTGCCAATCAGTGAAGGAATAAGGTAAAGTGAGAGGAGCACTAAATGCCATTTCTCTGCAAACTACATGAGTCACTTTTCATTGCACCAAGAGAAAAAAGGTGACAGGGGAGGAAGCTTCAGTACACAGCCTATGACTGACAGTCTCAGCTCTGTTCCAGTGTGCTGTGTGAAATGGGGGCTTCCATTCAGCTCTCCACACTGAGCTCTGCAGAGTGTAACTTCAGCTCCCAGACCCCTGCTTTGAGTAGAGTTGCCACTTTTTCTTCAAGCCAAACCTGAACACTTTAGCGGCACACAGCAAAAAATAAAAATTCAGCATACTCTATAGGATTGTAAAAGACCTGGGACATCTTTGGACACTCCAAAGAGAATAGTAAATGTGATGTGCATAGTGCCCCCTCACCCTCCTATCAGGCACTGTTCTGAGCTACGTTCCTGTCTGAATATTAAGTCCGGAGTTCAGGTGGACTGAAACCCAGAATACATGATTCAAAACCCAAACTGTCCAGGTGGATCCCAGAAAGGTGGCAACTAGGGATGCAACAACGCCACTTTTTTGACACCGAGTACTGATACTTGACATCATGTACTCGCCAATACCAATTACCGATACCTATCGCCTAGGAATAGCAGGTGGGGGGGGAGGTTTGGGAGCAGTAAGGTTGTTAGGGAGTTGGGTGAGGGCACAGGGGTGGGAAGTAGAGGGGTTAGTGAAAGTAGGGTAGTTGAGTGTGGGGTTAAATAGGGATTGTGGGGTGGGATAGTTGGGATGTAAAAGGCTGTGATCACTAGGGGGAAGATGGTGGGGGTGTGAGGGTCATTGGGAGACATGGGAACAGAGGTGACAGCTGGTGGAGGGAATGAGGATGCAACACAGGGAGGGCACAGTACTGGGGGTTAGGAGGGCAGGGTTCAGGCACCATTACATGCAGAGTCCAGAGTTCAGGTACCATTACATGCAGAGTGCAGGGTTCAGGCACCATTACATGCAGAGTGCAGGGTTCAGGCACCATTACATGCAGAGTGCGGGGTTCAGGCACCATTACATGCAGAGTGCAGGGCTCAGGCACCATTACATGCAGAGTGCAGGGTTCAGGCACCATTACATGCAGAGTCCATTACATGCAGAGTGCAGGGCCCATTACATGCAGAGTGCAGAGCCCATATCATGCAGAGTGCAGGGCCCAGGGCCCATTACATGCAGAGTGCAGGGTCCAGTTTTCCTCCACCACTCCTTTCCACTGTTTTCTCATCCCCCATCCACCCCTCCTCAGCTCTGACTCATGCTCACACCTCCTCTACTGCCTTCATCGTCTCCCCCCTCCCTTAAAAGCTACATCATGCACATGCCTTACCGTTGTGAAGTACCCGGCCGGCTCTAGCACAGACATCTCCCACTGCAAGCGCTTCCTCTCTGCAGCCAGATCATCCGGGGACATCGGCATCCAGGGTCAGGTCAGAGAAATTGAAGAACACCTTCCGAGGCCCCCCTCCCGCCCCTGACTGTACTAGCTGGGACGCCGGCATCTCCCTTGTCACTGCACTGTACGCAGGGACCAAGCTGTGTCCAGTAAACGTCACAGGTTAGGGTATCGGAGCATTTTCGCGAGTACCGATTGCCACGAAAATGCATATTATCGGCCCCGATACCGATACCGGTATCGGTATATCCCTAGTGGCAACCCTAACTTTGAGAATGCTGCAGATACACAGGTACAACTTATGTAGGAGGATTTGTTTCATCTCTGGGTATTACCTGTGGCTAGTTGCTGTACTGGGTATAGTTAAGAGTTTACAACCACTTTAAATAAATGACATCAGTATATGCTGTTGTATTTTGTATGCATACCTCCCAACTTTTTGAGATGGGAATGAGGGACACATATTAGCAAAAAAATTTAGGCGGAGGACACACCCCCTACCACGCCGCCTTAAAGGAGAATTATATATAAAAAAAGGATTGGTTAAACCTACAAGTGTTTTTTTTAGTTACCACTACTATTCCTTTATACTGGCTTTTGAAATTTACAAATGCCGCAATCTAGAATTTGGATTTAGCACTGGGAAACACGTTTTGAAAGATAAAAAGTGCATTTTATATGCAACTATATAGATCAGACCAAAATAAGGGATAAATGAGGAGAAAAGAGGAACAGAGGGACTTTGTTCCAAATCAGGGACAGTCCCTCAAAATCAGGGAGAGTTGAGAGCTATATATGTTGTGATATTGGGGTGTTTAGCTCAAGTGATAAATGCATTTTTTGTGCAGTGTGTCAACATCAGACAGGCGTTATAGTTAAGGGCCTGGTAGCCCACGTTTATTAAACAGAAAAACAAAAGCAAAAAAGGTCCATTCAGGATTCCCAAACAGGGTGTAACCTGGGGGGCAGGTAGTAGGTACAAAAGCTCCCTGGGATGAGCAGGCACAGATACCAAGTCCATTGGATCAGTGAAAACACAGTGTGGTTTATTGGTGCTATATACAAAGTCAATGACAGGTGCTGTACAGTGTGGTGAAAACAAACAGAAGAAAAAATAGCTAAACAAAAGCCTAGCCGTGTCTCGGCTCTAACTACACAGTATGTACAGGCCCTCACTACCAGGCTGGACAAGCCTAACGCTTGTCAGCTTCCACATTCACAGAGTAAAAAGTTTTACCAACCTTCTTGCTCTCACAAACCAACGTTGTCTGTGTTTCCCAGGCTGAGCAAAGGCTGTCTGCTCAGGTGAGCTTTTAATTAAGCTGGTGGAGAGAACCAACACCTGAAGTGGATCCTGGCTCAGAGATCCCTGAATGTATATGAGAGGAGCCTGGGAGATGTATAAACCCCGAATAGGACTTTCCCAGGCTCTCTCTGGGCTGCTCTGTCACACATCCTCCCCCCTTGTTTCAACCCCAGGGTTGGAACACCTGTAGCCCAACAGGAGTGAACACGGGAGAGGGCATCTACATTCCCCATCTCAACACCTGGCCTGTGTTTTACCGTAAAGGCGTAGTCTTGTAGGGCCAAAAACCACCGGTTCACCCGCCTATTAGTCTCCTTCTTTTGGGCCATCCATTTCAGGGGAGCATGGTCAGTTATCAACTCAAACTGGCGCCCCAACAAGTAGTACCTGAGCGCGTCCACGGCCCACTTTATGGCCAGACACTCCTTTTCAATGACTGCGTACTTCTTTTCATGGTCATTGAGCTTTCTGCTTAAGTACACCACAGGGTGTTCTTCCCCATTGTGTACCTGTGAAAGTACTGCCCCGATACCAACATCAGACGCATCTGTCTGGACCAAAAAGTCTTTGGAGAAATCGGGGGAGTATAGGATTGGCTGTGCACAAAGAGCCTTCTTCAGGACTTGAAAAGACTCTTCTGCTACTGGAGACCATTTCACCATTACGGAGGCTTTCCCTTTCGTAAGGTCTGTCAGTGGGGCAGCTATAGTTGCGAAATTTGGGATAAATCTTCTATAGTACCCCGCAATGCCAAGAAAGGCCCTGACCTGCTTCTTGTTTGCAGGGCGTGGCCACTCCTGGATGGCTTCTATTTTATTCACCTGGGGCTTTATGACACCCCGGCCAATAGTGTAGCCCAAATACCTGGCTTCCTCTAGCCCAATGGCACATTTTTTTGGATTTGCCGTAAACCCCTCCTTGAAGAGGGAATCCAGGACAGCCTGGACACGGGGCAAGTGAGACTCCCAGTCAGTGCTATGCACCACTATGTCGTCCAGATAGGCTGCAGCATACTGTCGGTGAGGTCTTAGGGTCCTGTCCATAGCCCTCTGAAATGTTGCAGGGGCATTTTGCAACCCAAAAGGCATTTTCTTATATTGAAACGACCCCTCCGGGGTCACAAATGCAGTCTTTTCTTTGGCACTACCAGTCAGGGGTATTTGCCAATATCCTTTGGTTAAGTCCAAAGTGGTCAGATAACGGGCCTTGCCAAGTCGGTCTATAAGCTCGTCTACCCTGGGCATTGGGTATGTGTCAAACTTTGTTACCGCATTAAGCTTTCTGAAGTCATTACAAAACCTCCAAGTGCCATCCGGTTTTGGGACCAATACAATGGGGCTAGACCAGTCACTATTGGATTCCTCAATAACATCTAGCTCCAACATCCTTTTAACTTCCTCACCGATGTCCTTTCTTCTAGCTTCGGGAATTCGGTATGGTTTGAGCTTGACACGGACTCCAGGTTCAGTAACAATATCATGCTGAACTGCTGAAGTCGTGCCCGGCAACTCTGAAAATTTCTCTTTATTCCTCATCAGGAACTCTCTAGCTTCCTGTTTCTGGGAACATGACAGGGTGTCTGGAATCGTGACCTCAGGGATCAGAGGGGATTCAGTACCTTTAAGGGTTACCGGGAGGGACCTCGCAGTTAATGCCAGTCTATCCTTCCAGGGTTTTAACAGGTTTATGTGGTAAATCTGTTCGGGCTTCCTTTTACCTGGTTGATACACCTTGTAATTGACCTCCCCAACTCTTTCAATTACTTCAAAGGGTCCCTGCCACTTAGCCAGGAATTTGCTCTCAACAGTGGGAACTAACACGAGGACCCGGTCACCAGGTGAGAAAACACGAAGTTGGGCCCCCCTGTTGTATATCCTCTGTTGGGCTGCTTGGGCCTGCAGTAAATGTTCTTTTACTACCGGCATGATTGCTGCAATCCTATCCTGCATTTGAGCGATATGCTCAATAACACTTTTGTGAGGTGTCTGCTCCCCCTCCCAAGTTTCCTTGGCTATGTCTAAGAGTCCCCGAGGGTGTCTCCCATAAAGCAACTCAAATGGAGAGTACCCCGTAGAGGACTGGGGAACTTCCCTGATGGCGAACATCAAGTAAGGTATCAGGAAGTCCCAGTTTTTCCCATCCTTATCAACAACCTTTTTTAACATACTCTTTAATGTCTTATTGAAGCGTTCCACCAAGCCATCCGTTTGAGGATGGTACACTGAGGTACGCAACTGCGTCACCTTAAATAACTTGCAGAGCTCCCTAGTTATTCGTGACATGAATGGGGTACCTTGGTCTGTAAGGACTTCTTTCGGGACGCCAACCCGACTGAACACCATAAACAGCTCTTTGGCAATGTTTTTAGCAGATGCAGTGCGTAAGGGAACGGCCTCAGGGTAACGGGTAGCGTAATCCATGATCACAAGGATATGTTGATGACCGCGGGCAGATTTGGGGAGTGGACCCACAAGGTCCATGGCAATCCTCTCAAAAGGCACTTCAATAATGGGCAAGGGCACTAACGGACTTCGGAAGTGGGGTTGGGGGGCTGACATCTGACACACAGGACAGGATTGACAATAATTTTCTATGTTTTTCCGTATCCCAGGCCAGTAAAACCTGCGCAGCACTCTTTCAGTGGTTTTCTCAACCCCTAAATGGCCTCCTAGCAAGTGCCCATGGGCAAGTTCCAACACCACCCGTCTGTATAACTTAGGGACTACCAACTGTTCAACCACTTCATCATTAGATTTACGTACACGATACAGTAAATCCTCATTGCTGCAGAAATATGGAAAACAGAGCCTGTCCCCTGGTTCGACAGGTACCTCATTAATCACTATTACATTTTCCCAGGCCCTGGCAAGGGTAGGGTCTTTTCTCTGCTCCGTACCAAAATTTTCCTTGTGCACATTAAGATTGGCAAACTCTAACGTAGGCTCAGATTCAGCAGGCGGCTGTCCAGCTCTACTGGTTGTGGGGACTTCTTCCGGCTCCCCCAGCTCTCCTGCCATAACTGAGAAAGGATCACCCGGAGAGCCCTGAGAGGAGTCCCCTGAACTCACAAGGTCAGTAATGGCCACGAGTTCTGGCTCTGCGACTGAGTTAGGTACTGCGACTGGGTCGGGACAATCCCACAGTTCCCAAAACTTAGGGAAGTCCCTACCAATGATAGCCTCATGCACCAAGTGGGGCACCAGTCCGACCGAATGGGTCACCGTACCTAAGCCAGTTTTAAACTGAACAGTGGCTATTGGATACTCGCGGGTATCCCCATGTACACAGATCACAGCAACCTTTTTTGCATGAAAATTCACAGTTTCAACCATCTCAGCTGTAACCAAAGTAACCAGACTTCCAGAGTCCAGCAAGGCCATAATAGGCTTATTATTAATAGTCACATGACACATGTGTTTTCCCACATTTGGCATTGCAGCGCATGAAACAGCAGCAAACATAGACTGCCTTCTAAAAGATAGATCACACTGCGTTGGTTCATCTGTTAATGGACAGTTTGCTGCAACATGTCCCAGTTCTTGGCAACGAAAACACCTGATGTTTCCCCAATCTGGTTTGCTGACAGGCAGTGGCTTCCCTTGCTTGGGCCGCCAAACTTCAGTCCTGGCACCAAAATTCCTCCCCCCTATTTCCTTGCCATGCTTACCACCCACTTCCCCTGGAACAGTCTTACCGGTTGCCTGGGGAGACCGTGGTTTTGGATGGAAAGTCCGTGCGGCTGTAGGGGTGGTGACCAGGTTCTCTGCAGCAAAGTACCTCTCAATGAGCTCCACCAGGTTGTCTGCTGACTTGGGGTCTCCTTGACTCACCCACTTCTGCAGGGGAATTGGCAGTGACCTCAGGAATTGGTCCATGACCACACGCTCCACTATTTGTGGCGCAGACAGGGACTCCGGCTGTAGCCATTTCCGCACCAGGTGGATCAGATCAAACATCTGCGATCTTGGGGGCCTCTTTTCTTGGAAGAACCAGCTGTGGACCCGCTGAGCTCGAACAGCCAAGGTAACGCCAAGTCGTGCCAGGATTTCCCGCTTGACCTTCTCATAATCTCCCGCTTCTGCTGACTCCAGATCATAGTAGGCCTTCTGCGTTTCTCCAGAAAGTAAGGGGGCGATCAGTCCTGCCCACTGGGTTTGGGGCCAACCTTCCCTCTCAGCGGTCCGTTCAAATGTTAGTAGGAAAGCCTCTGGATCATCATCTGCCGTCATCTTTGAAAGAAAGCGACCCACATGGATGGTTGAGGGCTTGTCTCCAATATCCTTCATTATCGCAGGTGACCCCTGTGCTAGCGTCTCCAAAACCTCAGTAAGGGTTTTCCTATCCGCTTTTGCAGCAGTGGCAAGCTGTTCAAACAGCCTCTGCGATTGCTCCTGTACAGCACCAATCTGTTGGAACAGCACCTTGGTTTGCTCCTGTGCGATAGCGTTGGCTTGCTGTTGTGTAGCGTTTGCTTGCCGCAATTCAGCGTTAGTTTGCTGTTGTGTAGCGTTTGCTTGCTGCCATGCAGCGTTAGTTTGCTGTTGTGCAGCATTTGCTTGCTGCAACGCGGCATTTGCCAACACCATTTGTTTGAGGAGGTCCTCCATGTTGTCACTTTAGGTACTGGCCTTTTAAGTAGTAACTTACTACAGCTGGTCGCAGCCTCCACCATATGTAACCTGGGGGGCAGGTAGTAGGTACAAAAGCTCCCTGGGATGAGCAGGCACAGATACCAAGTCCATTGGATCAGTGAAAACACAGTGGGGTTTATTGGTGCTATATACAAAGTCAATGACAGGTGCTGTACAGTGTGGTGAAAACAAACAGAAGAAAAAAATAGCTAAACAAAAGCCTAGCCGTGTCTCGGCTCTAACTACACAGTATGTACAGGCCCTCACTACCAGGCTGGA
Source organism: Rana muscosa (assembly GCA_029206835.1). Taxonomy (NCBI): domain Eukaryota; kingdom Metazoa; phylum Chordata; class Amphibia; order Anura; family Ranidae; genus Rana; species Rana muscosa. The sequence continues at coordinate 525,939,556 of CM055118.1, read as the reverse complement.
CAAGCCTAACACTTGTCAGCTTCCACATTCACAGAGTAAAAAGTTTTACCAACCTTCTTGCTCTCACAAACGAACGTTGTCTGTGTTTCCCAGGCTGAGCAAAGGCTGTCTGCTCAGGTGAGCTTTTAATTAAGCTGGTGGAGAGAACCAACACCTGAAGTGGATCCTGGCTCAGAGATCCCTGAATGTATATGAGAGGAGCCTGGGAGATGTATAAACCCCGAATAGGACTTTCCCAGGCTCTCTCTGGGATGCTCTGTCACAAGGGGTTTAACTTCATTTAGCACTCCAAAAATAAGGCACCTGGCTCTCTTGTCAGCAGTTCCTCTGCTTGCTCTCAACAGTTTTAGCAATTCTTTCCAGCTCCCTGGACTCATTGGCTTCCTCAGTCTCCCCGACTCTCAAGATTGGCCAGCCTTCCCCAGTCCCTGGGCAAATAATCCCCTTACACAGGCTTCAGTCTCCCACAGGGCAGACAGATTTCCAGACACAGGTCTGTCTTCATACAGCAGTAGCAAGTTGGTCACACGCCACCTTCCTCCACCCTCTGCTCTCACCAGCTCCTCGTTATATGTGCTGTGTTCACCTGGGCACACAACCTGCTGGCTATCCATAAGACCTGGACACAGGGTTGGAGATCCCATCCCACCCAAGTCTCTGCGGGGTCTCCAAACTACAGAGCCCCATCCGAACATAGCAAAATCCCGAGAAAGCTGCCAGAGCAGTCCTCTCCTTTTCGACTCTACACTCTGTAGCTCTGCAGTCCGCTGACATGCAGTCAATAGGGGTTATTTACAAAAGGCAAATCCACTTTGCACTACAAGTGCAAAGTGCACTTGGAAGTGCAGTCGCTGTAGATCCAAGGAGGACATGCAAGGAAAATAAAAAACAGCTTTTTAGCTTGCACATGATTGGATGATAAAATCGGCAGAGCTTCCCCTCATTTCAGATCTACCCCTCAGATTTACAGCGACTGCACTTCAAAGTGCACTTGTAAATAACCCCCTCTGTGTCCATTTTTGCTCCATTTCCATAGGGACAAGGACTCTCACAATTACAATGTTTACAACTGTAGCGCCCTCCTCACTCCCCTCTTTTTCTTCAGCTCGTCTTTCTCTTGTCTAGGGGTACCTTAGAGGGGAAGGGAGCGGGGACACCACGCCTGGCCTTCACCACAGTTGTCAGTGTGGTATAAGCAAAGTTTTTTTTTACCTTCGGGTCAGTGCTGTGCACCTGGAGCCTCCACCGAGAGTTACCTTGAACAATGTCTGTAAGGAAATGAACCCCACACCATTAAAGTCCAACACTCCTTTATTCTTCTCGAATGAACACAATCAGTTGAACTCCCTTGGTAGAAACAGAACAGAAAAGCAGGTGTGGATGCGAGTAGGCCCAGACACAATGAACTCTCCACTTTCCTCCCTGAAAGTGGGTTGCGGTCTCCGAGCAAGGGGGGATTTCCTTCCAGGCGGTCTCCGATGAGAGGCTCACCCGTCACTGGCAATATGCTGCACCAGGTCTTCAAGTGAGGAGCTCCCCCCGGTCCATTACGCCTTCCGGATTCGGGTACCCAAGGATCTCCTAGGATCTCCTTCCCTCGCAGAACTCAGTGTTGGGCACTGAGCTCCAGACCTCCATCCGAGTACCTCACCCCAGGCTAGAGGTGCCTGGGATGGAACATGACCTCCGGCTGTCCTCTAGGTCTAGGCCGCCTAGAGGACCGACACGAACCACCGTCCGCAGGCTGAAGGTGCCTGGGACTCGACCCCGTGACAAAGATGGCCGGCCCCTTTATATCCTCTCCCAGCAAGCACGGCGAGTTCCCCACCCCACCATACCTCTGCCGAGGGAGGACAAAAAGGAAGCACAGCACACAGCAATGATTCAACCCCAGCCCAGGGCGACAGCGCCACCCACTGGGCTGCAGGGAATTACACACCACTGAAGTCTCTGCCAAGTTCAAATTACACCCGGGAAAGTACATACCCGCTACACAACATTATAATATCACAAATCAAAATGGTATTACTCTTGATCTTAGCATACTGTATATTTTACCAGCTTTCAAAGTCTGAATATTATTTATGTAGAAATCTGTCTGCTTGTCTATAGTGTTCAGTGGATCTACTAAAAGCTCCTGGTTATATTCCTGAATATCAGTCACCAAACACGCTTTAATATAGCAGGATTACAAATGTAAAATACAATAAAATAATACAAGTATGTAATGAACACAAGGATGTTCCAGGTCTTCTTTCACCTAGGTGGACAGTCTTTTCTCTAATTTAACAGCCGATGTATTGATCTCCGTTTTCCTTTCCTGGCTGTGTTTCCTGAAAGCTGAGTCTGTCCAGGGAATGTAAGATTGGACATGCAGCATGTAGGGGAAAGCAAGCAAACTGTATGGCTGATTTAATGATAATACTGTACTCTCATATTCATTTTATATGTTTGCACAATCCCACTTGATTGATTTCTTCATTATTCATTAGATGATTTATATTCACATTGATTCCTAACGTAACATGTTGGGCAGCAGTTTAAATACCAAATCTGACAATCACTGGAACATTGAGTTTGTTGGGTGAAGAAAAAGAGGATTCTGTGCACAAGCCTGGGGCAATAGGAAAGCTTTTAAGAAAAACAAGAACCCCAGAGAGCCTTTGTGGGTTTTACCTCTCACTGATGATTATATGCATAACAGGATATGGAAACCTTGCAAAAAGATCTGAACAAATGAATGGGGTGGGCAACTACATGACAAATGAGGTTTAATGTAGGAAAATATAAAATAATGCATTTGGGTGGCAAAAATATGAATGCAATCTATACACTGGGGAGAGAACCTCTGGGGAAATCTAGGATGGAAAAGGACCTGGGGGTCCTAGTAGATGATAGGCTCAGCAATGGCATCCAAGCTGCTGCTAACAAAGCAAACAGAATATTGGCATGCATTAAAAAGGGGATCAACTCCAGAGCTAAAACAATAATTCTCCCGCTCTACAAGACTCTGGTCCGGCCGCACCTAGAGAATGCTGTCCAGTTCTGGGCACCAGTCCTCAGGAAGGATGTACTGGAAATGGAGTGAGTACAAAGAATGGCAACAAAGCTAATAAAGGAGGATATTAGTTATGAGGAAAGGTTGCAAGCACTGAACTTATTCTCTCTGGAGAAGAGACGCTTGAGAGGGGATATGATTTCAATTTAAAAATACTATACTGGTGACCCCACAATAGGGATAAAACTTTTTCACGCAAGGGAGTTTAACAAGACACGTGGCCACTCATTAAAATTAGAAGAAATAGGTTTAACCTTAAACTACGTAGAGGGTTCTTTACTGTAATGCCACGTACACAGGGTCGGAATTTCCAAGGAAAAAAGTCAGATGGAATTTTTTCAGCAGATATTCCGACCGTGTGTATGCCCCATCGGACTTTTTCCGTCGGAAATTCCGTTCGTCTGTATGGAACTCCGACGGAGAAAAAAACATGCATGCACTGACAGGTGGCACTGATGGGCAGCACTGATGATGGGGTACTGACAGGTGTTACTGCTGGGCAGTGATTGGCACTGGGGTGGGCAGTGATTGGTACTGTGGTGGGCAGTGATTGGCACTAGGGTGGGCAGGGATTGGCTCTGTGGTGGGCAATTGCATACTTCATTATTGGGGCACTTATGAGCAGGTGATTTGTACATTGGAGGGGGCTGTGCTGATAATCAATGTGCTGATTATCAGCACAGACCCCCCCTCTGAACCGAGAAATGCCATATACCGGCACTTCCTGGTTCACGCGATGATCAGCTGTGATTGGTCACAGCTGATCATGTGGTAAGAAGCCTCTGACAGAGGCTTCTTATCACGATCGGAGATGCGGGGTGTCAGACTGACATGCCACACTCGCGATCGCCGCGATGCGCGCACTCACGGGCACACGCCGGCATGTATTACTGCTGGACGTCAATAGACGTCCAGTCAGGATATCAGAACCACTTCCCAGACATCAATTTGCTATTGACCGGGTGGTTAATAGAGGTCTATATATTAGATCAAAATAAGGGACAATGGAGGAAGAGGGACAGAGGGACTTTGTTACAAAAGGGAGACAGTACCTCCAAATTAGGGATAGTTGGGAGCTATGCTTTCTGGTTTTAATTGGATAGAATTGATAATGCAAATTAATTGACCAATGAGCAGGCTGGTATATACAATACATCTTTTGTCCAGGCAAAGTCAAAATACATGTATTTCTTCAGTGTATATAGCTGTTATCCTGGAGTTGCGCCCTATTTTTTTTAAATCCCCCCCTATTGTATCTTCACTATGCTTCCTAGCTCAAAAATCTATGAAGTTAAAAACTTTTTCAACGTTTTTTTATTTGCTGTAAAAAACTGTACAATTGCTCTCACCCTGCCTTGCAGAAATAGGGTGCTGGATCCGTATTCTACCAGTGCAATACACCAATAAAGACCATGACTTTAACAGTAACATAACATAAAATGTGTCAAAAGTGTCCCATCTGTCCGCCACAATGTCGCAGTCCAGCTAAAATTCACAGATCTTCCATAAATCTATTCCCTATTTTGTAGACGCTATAATTTTTGCACAAACCAATCAATATACGCTTATTGCGATTTTTTTTTACCAAAAATATGGCCTAAATTGATGAAGAAATAAAATGTTTTACTTTTTTGGGGAAAATTTATTATAGCAAAAACTATAAAATATAGTTTTTACTATAAAAAGGCGCCACTCTTCTCTTTTATACTCAGTTGTGATGTGAAGCTACTTGTATATCAAGACATTGCTTGTATAGCAAGTCAAAATTAATTAAAACATTTTGCTTGTCTTGCAAAACGCTCTCAAACCAAGTTACTCTTAAACCAAGGTTTTACTGTGTGTGTATATATATATATATATATATATATATATATATATATATTTATTTTATTTTTTCAAGATCTAGCCAGATCTCGCGGTTTTAAAACAAGATCACCTGTGATGGCCCTGGCAATGTACTCAGAGGCTTGTTGGATGAAAAATCTATGTATGTCACTGGCATAAAAGACCAAAAAGAAATAAATATATAGTAAATACAAACTAGATATACTGTACAGCTATAGTTTAATATTCTGTTGTAGTTTAATCTGTGTACTACGTATTGCATTACTTATTCCTTTTTAAAATGTGGAAAACAAAAAATTCTATGTATTTTAACAAGTAATTTCTGATCCTGTTCTGAATTGTAAAAACTGCATTCTTGTGCATTTTAGGTATGCATTTTATGAATTTCTATATGGTGATCAAATAAAAAAAAAACATAAAATAACACCTAAAATGAACAAAAACACCTTAATGCACAAAAGCTGCTACAAAAAGATTGAATTATGTTTCATTTTTTATATGACAGTGTCATGAGACCCTCCAGCATAGTCTGCTGTGTGCTGTGTATTTTACATGTTATATGTCTGCTTTTATAGAGTGTGAGGCATAGAGGGAGCTATAGACGTACAAATGCTCCAGAAATGAGGCTTGCTTTTAAGAAACAATGCTAATTAAACATATATACACACAACCATATCCCAAGACTATTAGGATTAGAAAATGTGACCTGCCTGTATATGATTATGTGGGTGTGATTACACAGAAACATACTGAATACATTAAAAGGAGATCTATGGCCGCTGCATACACTTTCATTTTAGAACATCAGCATTGTAATAACAATACAAACAATAGTTATAGTTGACAATCCAATCTCAGCTTACTTGAAAAATCTGCTTTCATGTTGTGAGTTGTGCCTTTCTGCTGGTCATTTCTTTCCACAATTTCCTGGATCCCTTACATGCTTTACAGCTTCTCCTTTTCTGTTTAATTTCAATTTCTAAGGACTACATATCCCATGGTACTTCGCTGCCTGCAAGCAGTGATTCCTGTACTTACTCTGCTTCCTGAAACTCCTCCCCTCAGAAGGCAGGCTCTGTGAAATGTCTCACACAGTGGTGCCTATTCACAGGTCATAGTGAGAACGTACCACAGAATGCAAAGAAGTAAATGTGTGGGGATCTTCACAAAGCAAATTTACAAATGTCAAGATCGTTCAGAATAATAGGAATAGGCTAGAAATAAAAGCCTGTCTGCTGGCTGTTTGTTACAGCAGGACTTTAGCAATAAAAGCCTGTCTGCTGGCTGTTTGTTACAGCAGGACTTTAGTTCCACTTTAGGTTGGCCAAAGATGGTTGGACATTTGGCCCGTACAGCAAGGACCAACCAAATTTCAAACCAACTATGACCATTCCAACTTCTTTCAAACATGACTAAAGGATTCGTTAACCTAGGTCCTTATACAAATATAGAATAAAGACACCAACTGAGTGACATGGGTTTTATACGGCCACAGCAGCCAATTTTATGAACCAAAGAATAAAATAACATAACATTAAAACATATCAATAAGTGCAAATTCAACAATGTAATGTCCAACAACAAGAGGTCTTTGGGTGTCCTTAAGGCACAATTTTAACTGGAATCGTCCATGTCCTCAGCCGTGCCCCAACCAGCTCGAAGACGTTCCGATATCACACATACTTCCATATTCCCCTCCACAAGGGGACCTTGCTCCTGGGAGAAAATCACCGCTAACCAAGTGGAAGCGCCATACCTTAGATAAAGACCCCTTGAAACGCGAACTGCTGTGACTAATGAGCAACATACACCATTTAGTAGATTATTATTTTATATATATATTTTTTTAATTTTTTGTATAAACTCGATCAAAATTTGAGACACAAAAAACACCACCACTACCTATCCACTGCGGTAACCCCTCACACCAAGGCGGGCTGGAGGGAAGTTGCCACTTCTCCTGACTCCTTGGAATGTGAAAGAACTACCTCACCGCAAAGACCCCCTCATCTGAACCCTGCCCCTTCAACCTCTGCCTCTAATCAGGTAAGGGCTACACCCCCACCAAACACACTGACCTAGCCGACCATTCCCTGACCCTGTTCCTCCCTTAGTCATGCAGTAGACATGTGCAATTCGTTTAGTTTCAAATTAGTTTTTTAATGAAATTTGAGAAATTCATTAATTTTGAAATTTCTGAATTTTCGGATTTTCGGATTTCCAAAATTTTGAATTTCCGAATTTCCAAAATTTTGAATTTCCGAATTTCCGAATTTTCGAATTTCCGAATATTCGAATTTCCGAATTTCGGCATTTTAGAAATTCGGCACTACATTACTTTAACTGACAATTGCACGGTCATGCAATGCTATATCCAAATAAAATTTATGTAATTTATTTCCCACAAATAAAGCTTTCTTTTGGTGATATTTAAAGTGGTTGTATACCTCCGATACTATCAAAACAATTTACATGTTCTTAACCACTTAAGCCCCGGACCATTTTGGCTGCTTAAGGACCAGGCCACTTTTTCCATCCGCCGGCCATCAATCCCAGACCCGCCAGCCTCATCTGGTAGACTCTGCTCCTCCCCCCGCTGAATCTCCCCCCTGAGTGCCATCCTTGCAGAGGGGGGAATCGCTCTCCCGGAGGTCCTGTGATGCGGGACAGGGAAATGGGCGCCATTATTGCCCGTAGCCCCGCCCCCGAGCTCCGCCGCTGGCGAGGATTCCGCCCGGTCACCCCCACAGCCGAAGCAGAAGCGCGCTTAGCTGGGGGAGCCAACGGGTCCATCTAAGGGCTCCTAGGGTGGCGCTGAGCTCGTGTGGAGGGGCCAGGAGAGTAACGCTCCGGAGGCCGAGACCTTCGAGCGTGCTGCTCCACCTCGCCGACCCACCTGTGACTCCAGCCTGTCATGCCCCTTCTTTGCGGCTGCAGCTCGCAACCGCGCCAGGATTTTGTCTACATCTGCCATTTTTAAAATTGAGAGAGAAGCGTGAAAAAGCTTCCTCTCTCTGTCTAAACTCCTCCAAGTGAACACTGCCAGTCCCACCCCCTTCCTTTATATCGCTCCTCCCCCTTAGTTCATTTTAACTTCTAGCCTCCTCCCCTCTGGCATTCCCCAGATTAACCCTTTGTTGCCTCTCCTCTTCCCCTAGTCATGCCCGGCCCTTCATTACTCTGCATTTCTTGTCTTTTCATTCCGGGCCTCCCTTAATACCTGTCTAGTGAAATGTTGTCAGCAGAAAAGGAATTCTGGGAAATCTCTCTAAAGTAGCCCCTGATAAAAATAAAAACCCTACCATACTTTATCCATATGCAGCACTACCCCCATATGAGTTGCTGAAGGTAGGGTTCAGCACTGCTCCACAGCCAGTCACAACGCATTTCCTTCTGTCATCCGGACACAGAAAGTCAGTCTTTGGCTTGTTTTGTTATTTTATTAGGGGATGATAACTTGGATAGGGTAAGGGATAGGGATATGGGACGCCCAAGGTGACAACAAACAGAACTTCAGGGACAACTTCCTCCCCATATTAAGACTCCTGCTCTTACTTCCTCCTGCACATACTTGGTTCCTCCATGTACAGATCCTGCTGGCTCACTCCTGAGGGAACTAACGGTATATTGCAAGTTCAGCAAAGGCCCATTGCAGGCAGGAACTCTCAGTCCCTTGACAAATTGCAAAATTGCAGTGAACAGCATAACACCCCTCCCTCTGCTTGAACACTGATTATTGTTCCACTTGCTTGCAGAATGTTAGCCCACCTGGCTGCCACCAGCTGCACCTGGCTGTTTCTTTTACAGTGCTCCTGACTTACTCTCTGCGCCAACGCGCAGAGAGTAAGTACTCTCCTGCCTGACTTACACACACACATGGAGCCTCCCCAGGGCAAGGTTGGATGAAGACTTGGCACACCACTGTCTTCGAGAGAGCACTGCTGCAACTGGCAGACTCTCCCCTTGTTTGTCCCTGCACCATGCTGATCTACTCACTGTCTATCCTTGTTCTCTCTGCTGCCTCTCTGGCTTAAATCACTCCAACTACCTCCTGTGGTGGGATCCTTCCAGGCCAGCCGCCTGAGCTCCAGCCTGAGGTAACCCCCTCCCCCCCATTGGGGGTCTCTCAAGGGCCACCGACAGCTTCTCCTCAGCACTGCTTCTCCATCTTCCACTGACTCCCACTGCTGGCATGGCCCATGCCTTTTTATGGGTTTTCCAGTTCCCTGCCAGGCCCACTCCTGGGGATTGGCTGAGGGCCCATAAATATTCAAGGCAGAGCCTGCCCACCTCCACCAAATAGTTCCAGAACATTCTCCAATATTCTAGAAACAATAGTGGGGGGGCACCAGACAGCTGCCAGGATGAGTCATCCAGCCCTGAACTCTTGACACCCTGGCCCAATTACAGACACTTTATCCAAAAGAATAAAAACAACATTTTGGCTGGCCATATGCTGTAAAAAGCTGTTCTTGAGCTTCAGTCAAGTGACTTTGTCTAGGTTTAGAAGATGATAACAGTCTGTTGCAGTAATACGGAAGCGTACACAAGATCATTTTTCCCGTCGGGTAAAATAAAAAAAATTCTTTTGGACGAGAAAAACGACCGTGTGTGGGCTTTTTGTCATTTTTCCCGACGGGAAAAACGGCATTAATCACGATGAGAAAAATTAGAACATGCTCTAATTTTTCTCGTCGTGATTCCCGTCATTTTTATCCGCGACAGTTTTCCCATAGGGAAACACTGCCGGAGAGCCTACACACGGACGTTTTTTTCGACCAAGAAAAAAAATGTCATTTAAAACGCCCGTGTGTAGGGGAAAAAGCTGTTCCTCGTTTTTCACGTCGATTTTCTCGACGGTGTTTTCACCGTCGAAAAAATCGATCGTGTGTACACGACATAAGTCTTCTTTTGACCCCACCATGATAAGACTGCAACATTGTAGCTCAAGGTAAGAGGCTGCAAAAGGGTCTGATCTGTGCCAGACATTTGTGAACACAGCACAGGCATCAAGATTTATATAAATTGTTATCTCTGGGACACCATTTAAGGCTGTCCACACACCAGTAGATTTCGAACGACCATTCATACAAATATTTGTACAAACGTCCGCACGAAAATTCTCTCTCATTTGATGACTTGTCAAAATTGTTTTAAATTTTCTTTAATTTTAAAACTGGATTTTGGAATGAATGTAATTTCCTCAACAAAAATCACATACACTGTTAAAAAAATCACTCAGTCGAAAAATTTCCCATTCCGCTCCTTCGAATTTTTCCAGTCCTTTGGCACTAACAATGCCAAAATTGAATGAATGTTCTCAAAATGAAAGTTTGTTAATTAACCTTTATTAGGTACACCTTGCTTGTACTGGGTTGGATCCCCTTTTGACTTCAGAACTTCAGTCTTAATTATTCACTGCATAGATTTAACAAGGTGTTGGAAACATTTCTTAGAGATTTTGGTCCATATTGACATGATAGCATCACGCAGTTGCTGCATATATGGCGGCTGCACATCCATGATGCCAATCTCCCATTCCACCCCATCCCAAATGTAGGGTTGCCACCTGTCTGGGATTCACCCGGACAGTCCGGGTTTTGAATCACGTGTCTGGGTTTCAGGCGGACTGGAACCCAGACACATTATTCAGGCCAGACTGTGGCTCCCCAAGTAACCAAGATAGTCACACAAACATCTGTTGCCGCCCGGGAGCTGCAGGCAGCTTGTCTAGGGGCAGTGCGATTAAGTCAGCAAGAGCAATTTGGCCACACCCACTGTTCGCAGCATTACAACTCTCCTTGGGGCACCCAAAGGTGCCGAAGGCTGCTAAAGTGTTCGGGTTTTGCTTGAAGAAAAGGTGGCAACCCTACCCAAAGGTGCTCTATTGGATTGAGATCTGGTGACTGTGGAACCCATTGGAGTGCAGAGATCTCATTGTCATGTTCTAGAAACCAGTTTGAAATGAGTTAAGCTTTGTGACATGGTGCGTATATACAGTATATATAACTCTCTCAATTAACATTAACCACTTAAGCCCCGGACCATTTGGCTGGCCAAAGACCAGGACACTTTTTGTGATTCGGCACTGCGTCGCTTTAACTGACAATTGCGCGGTCATGCGATGTGGCTCCCAAACAAAATTGAAGTCCTTTTTTTCCCATTAATATAGCTTTCTTTTGGTGGTATTTGATTACCTCTGCGGTTTTTATTTTTTGCGCTATAAACAAAAATAGAGCGACAATTTAGAAAAAAATAAATTCAATATTTTTTACTTTTTGCTATAATAAATATCTCCAAAAAATATATAAAAAAACTAATGTTTTCCTCAGTTCAGGCCAATACGTATTCTTCTACATATTTTTGGTAAAAAAATAGCAATAAGCGTTTATTGATTGGTTTTCACAAAAGTTATAGCTCCTACAAAATAGGGGATAGTTTTATGGCATTTTTATTAATATTTTTTTTTACTAGTAATGGTGGCGATCAGTGATTTTTATCGTGACTGCGACATTATGGCGGACACATCGGACAATTTTGACACCATTTTGGGACCATTTTTACAGCGATCAGTGGTATAAAAATGCACTGTTACTGTAAAAATGACACTGGCAGTGAAGGGGTAACCTGTAGGGGGCGCTGAAGGGGTTAAGTGTGTCCTAGGGAGTGATTCTAACTGTTAGGGCGCGTAGCTATGAGTGACACATCACTGATCACTGCTCCCGATGAAGTGAGCATTCGATCCCTGACATGTCACTAGGAAGAATGGGGAGATGTTGTGTTTACACTGACATCTCCCCGTTCTTCAGCTCCGTGACACGATCGTGGGACACCGGCGGAAATCGAGTCCGCGGGTCCCGTGGGCACGGTCACGGAGCTTGCGACAGGGGCAAATTAAAGGGGATGTACCTGTATGCCAATTTGCCCGTCCGTGGCATTCTGTTGACGTAAATCTGCGTGCGGCGGTCCTTAAGCGGTTAAAGGGGTTGTAAACCCTCATGTTTTGCATCCTATGCATTAAGGTGAAAAAACTTCTGACAGTGACTGCCCCCCAACCCCCCTGTTTTACTCACCTAACCCCCTTCGATCCCTTGGCAGAGACGCACTACCTCTCTGCCCAGGGTTCTCTTCTCGGCTCTTGATTGGATAGATTGATAGCAGCGCAGCCATTGGCTCCCGCTGCTGTCAATCAAATCCAATGACGCGGGGGGCGGGGGCGAGTCCTACACTCGGTGTCTATGGACGCCGAATGCTGGACTCGGGAGCACACCAGCAAGGTAACCCCCCGGGAGAGTGCTTCTCCTAGAGGGTTATACGATGCGAGGAGGAGCTGATAGAGCCGCCGGGGGACCCCAGAAGAGGAGGATCGGGGCCACTCTGTGCAAAACGAACTGCACAGTGGAGGTAAGTATGATATGTTATTTAAAAAAATAAACACAAAGCTTTACAATCACTTTAACAATTTTTTATTCCTATGCTGCTAGCCTTAGTAAATACATAGGAAGGTATATTATATTTACTTGTTTTAACCTTTTTTTTTTTCACTTTTTACATTTCTTTAATCTCTTCCTGGTTTCTGGCCTAGGTCAAAATTATGTCATACATCCCAGGAGTTTCTCTTTCATCTGAAGGAGGGGAGGAGAGCTCAGCTAAGCACAACTTCTTGCCTGTGTTCCATCAGAATCGGCGACCCGTCAGATTAGGTAACAAAAGTGACGTTCTGTCAGGCTGCGCATGCGTTCCACCGCTACCAGTTTTGCTCATCTGACAGAACACCTGCATTGAGAAGAAGCAGCAGCGGACATCTTACTACACCCAGCTAAGTCTTGAATTTCACAGTAATTTTAGCAATAAAGTGAGGATATAAAAATAAGTATAGTATATTGACATCTGTGATGCTGTTTGGATGTTTCATTTTGAAAGCCTAAAGCCTCGTACATACGATCGGATTTTCCGACAACAAATGTGTAATGGCAGGGTTTTGTCGGAAAATCCGACCGTTTGTATGCTCCATCGGACAATTGTTGTTGGATTTTCCGAAAACAAATGTTTTATAGCATGCTTTAAAACTGTCCAACAACAAATGTGTCTTGTCGGATTATCAGATCGTGTGTACACAAGTCCCTCAGAAAAAAATCCAAAGTACAAACACGCACGCTCCGAACCAATGCTAACCATAGCACAACATTAGCAGAAGTTGCCCAAAGGGTGGCGCTAAAGAGCTGAAAAAACACGTTGTTTCATGTTTGTTGGCTGAAAAAGTTCTGCCGTCTGTATGCAGAACAAGTTCACGGCCAACATCCTTTGCACAAAATTCCACGGATTTGTCTGATGGAAATCCGATTGTGTGTACGAGGCTTAAAGGTTTAGTGCAGAACAGTGCGGGGTGTACCAACATGTCCTCCGACACCTTCCTACTGCTGACGCTCAGGTTCTTTTAAAATTTAACATCCAAACAGCATCACAGATGTCAACACACTATATTTATTCATATAGGCTCACTTTATTCCTAAAATTACTCTAAAATTCAAGACTTAGCCGGGTGTAGTAAGATGTCCACTGCCTTCTAGTAGCGTTGGAATGCATGCGCAGCCTGACAGAACGTTACTTACCTGTTACCTAATATGACGGGTCGCCGATTCTGATGGAACACCTGCATGCCCAAGCTAAGGGCAGATGGGTTCCAGGAAGTAAATGCTGCATTAAACATCTGCCCTTACTCAAGATGGCCACAGTTAGAAATGCTAGCGGTTGTTTTTCGTAGCGATATCACAACAAAGTAAGGCATGGAGACATGGATTGATGGGGGAGTTTGCTTTGAACATTAAAAATGAATTGAATGGCACTCCAAGTTTGTGGTGCTCAGATGCAGTTTAGTTCCGCTTTAAGAAGTCTAGCACTTGGTTATTAGAGTAGTTTGCCTCTGCTAATAAATAGAAGCAGGATCCCATGTGTCCTGCTGACTGGAGGTCAGTGAACTAACAGGACCCCTTTCCTAATTCACTACACACTGGGGGAATAGAAATTTACCACCTTGCAATGCGAATGTCAGCCCTGGATTGCTGAAATCTGCTCATTATTACGCCTTATTTTGCTGAGACATTCACACAAGAGTTTCTGCTATGTTTTCCCAGACAGGAAACTGGGGAGATATGATATTAAAATCACAACAAAAAACTGTTTTCTCTTTTTCTTGTAGAGACGATGTGGATCTGACACTGAGAAAATGTGTGTCTGTACACTTACTACTCTGCATTATATTGGGTGAGAGGAATTTGTGTCCTGTTTCTAACCTGCTCCTTTATCACAGACAGAAGGAGTTGCCACACACCTCTTCATTTTTATTTTTTCTGGAACACATGCCTGATAGTTAGAGGCATGGCAAACTTAAAAATGAAGGGGTGTATTTATAAAAAAAATATGTAGAGCTATTGCTTATCTAAAACTGTGTGTAAATTTGTTCTCTGTGAATGAGGGGAAATGCATATGCATTAGACCCCTTTCACACTGGGGCGTTTTTCAGGCACTTTGGCGTTAAAAAAAGCACCTGTAAAGCGCCTGAAAGAAGCCTCATCTGCAATCCCAATGTGAAAGCCTGAGTGCTTTTAGAGCCCTTTCACATTGCCAGCGCCCGAAAAACGCAGGTAAAGCTCCGCTAAGAGCCCTTTCACACTGAGCCGCCCATAGCGTCGGCGGTAAAACACCGCTCATTTTAGCGCCGACGCTATGGGCGGATTTGCGGCGCATTTCAGCTGCTAGCGGGGCAGTTTTAACCCCCACTAGCGGCCGAGAAAGGGTTAAAACCCCTGAAGCAGCGCATTTAGCGGTATAGCCGCGCTGTCCCATTGATTTCAATGGGCATCAGTGGTGGAGGAGCGGTAAACACACCGCTCCTTCTCTGTTCCAAAGATGCAGCTAGTAGGACATTTTTTACCGTCCTACTAGCGCAACGCCTCGGGCTTTCACACTGGAGTGAATGTAACAGCTTTTTAATGGCGAATTGCAGGCACTATTTTTAACGCTATAGCACCTGCAGTACGCTCCAGTGTGAAAAGGGTCTCAAGGTAAAAAACCTCCTGTGATGCAGCAACCCCCCAGAGCCCCCCTTTTACTTACCTGAACCCAGTCTTTCCAGTGATGGGGACGAGCACACCAGCTCCAGCCTGTGTCTTGGGCCCTGATTGGAGAGATTGATAGCAGCGCAGCCATTGGCTCCTGCTGCTGTCAATCAAATCCAATGACACGGGAGTCGGGGGTGGGGCCGAGTCCTGCTGTCTGTGTCAGCAGGACACGGGGACCGCGCCCGCACGAGTGCCCCGAGGGAGAGCGCTTTTCTAACAGGGCACTCGAGAAGAGGAGGAGCCAGGAGTGCCGCTGAGGGACCCCAGAAGAGGAGGATCGGGGACACTCTGTGCAAAACCAACTGCACAAAGGAGGTAAGTATGACATGTTTGTTTGTTTTTTAAAGACGAACCTTTACATATCCTTTAATTACATCTAAAAGGACTCAGACCCTGCCACTTTCCTCAATAGAGCACTGCAATTGCAGCAGCTGATCACTAATGGAAAAGTCACTCCTATAGACAATCAGTATCCAAAAGACATTGATTGATTGATTGATATGTAAATTTATATTGCGCCAAATACTGTCTTGGAGGACTGCAACTAAGCCGCTGTACCATAAATTCACCAATCAGCCAAAAGAAAAAAATAAATAAATAAACTACTTGAGAAAAAGGGAGGGGAGAAAAAAGAAGGAAAGGCTCACGAGAGGAGTAGAAAAACAAAGTTGACGTTAATTATTACTGATTTTAATGTCTCTACATCCGTAGTTAGGAAAAAGCGTTTTTAAAAGGGTGGGTTTTTAATTACCTTTTAAAAAGTGCTTGGGGCATTGGGAGCCGGAGATGGTCGGGGAGTTGGTTCCAAAGGGCCGCGCCCATAGTCTGCATTTGTCGACCTCCCAAGGATTGGAGTCGGGCGGGTGCTTGGATGATCCTATTTTGAAGCCCTGACCGCAATGCTCTAATTGGTGTGTAATGGGGGGCCATTTCCGTGAGATAGAGTGGGCCCAGGCCCCAATATGCTATAAACATCAGAACCAAGATTTTGAAATTGTACTCTATGCACTATAGGTAACCAATGTAGCTGTGCCAGCACGGGGGTGATGTGATGTCTATATGGTGTACCCGTAATAGTGCGTGCTGCTTGATTCTGTAAAATTTCGATTTTTTTAACCCACTTAAGGGGAAGGCCAAGGCAAAAAACATTGGCAAAGTCTTGTCTGGATTGTACTAGAGCCAAAGTAAGTGTGATTTGGTGTCGATATGAAAGTAGATGTCTGATCTTTCGAATAATTAGCATTTTTCATACAGTTCATGATTTGCGGAATCCAGGTAAGCTTTGCATCAAAAATGATTCCAAGGTTCTTGACTTGTCTTTTAGGTCCTGGGCAGGTACCTAGGTCAGATGGCCATCGGGATAGAATGGGAGAGGCTAGAGGTTCGCCCACTTGGAGTATTTCTGTTTTGGAGCCATTAAGGCTCAGCCAGTTTCTATTCATCCAGGAATGGATGTGAGTCATGCATTCAGCTAGGGTCTGGGGGTGTCTGTCAGTTTTGGAAGTGTTGACTAGGATTTGGATGTCATCAGCATATAGTTGGCCTTGAAGGCCATGTAACTGCAATATATCGGGTAGGGGGCGCATATAACAATTGAAAAGGTATGGAGAGAGGGCAGAGCCCTGTGGTACTCCCCAGGGCACTGGGCTTATGGCTGACCTGAAAGGTCCCAGCCTAACCTGTTGGGCACGATCTTGTAGAAAAGACTTGATCCATAACAGGACAGCACCTCGAATTCCAAACTGGTCATGAAGGCGCGAGATCAGAATGTCGTGATCAATGGTGTACATTGAAGAATAAACAGCTTTTTCTTCAGAATGACAAAAGGTAGGAATCTGCAACAAAGTTTATTAAAATCCCTGCAACGTGCATAGATCACCCAGGGGGGATTTTTTTTCTCAACAACAGTTACTCTTGCTGGTTAGTTTAAATGCAGGTAGTGTTAAACAGAATTTTCCTTTAGTTAGGCAAAGTATTGTGCAAAGTGTAGTCATCACCTTCCAGTGTTCAGATCACTTTAAATTAATAAATGGTAATCATAGGTGTGTGCAGTCTATTGCATTAGGGTGTGCACCCCAAAGCTCAAACACACACTACTGATCACTCACAATGTTCATTTTGAAAGGGAAGGGGATGATCAATTACATATTTACCGGCCCCTTCCTCCACTCATCCTAAAACATCCTTGCAGCAACAGCTGGCGGGAGAGGAGGGAAGCTGTTAGCACTGCAGGGGGAAGGGGGGAGCCAGGGAAGTAGGGGTAATCTGTGCTTTAAAGGGTGATAAGGGTGTGCCTGGGCACACCTGGCACACCCCGTGTGCACGCCTATGATGATAATACATGCCATAGGTTACTGCACAGTGTACTTTACCATTGCTCTCTGCCTTGCTCTATGTAGTATGCCAGTGTGTGCATTATTTGTGCTAGCAGTAATTCTGAGTCAATGAAGAACGAAAGATTACTTTTCATCTTACAAAAGGAAACGTGAACATTTTCAGTTTTACAATTGCAAAGTTAGTACCATGTCTATCTGAAATTCACGGGAGATATATATTCAGGGTCTTGTGTTCTATAAAGCGATTGAGAACATGACATCACCAGCTATATATCTCCGATGAGCAGCTCTATCTTCTATACGGCCAGCAAGAAGCCAGGACAATGCAGATTATTAAATCATAGTTTGTGCATTTTGTTGCTTCTGTCCGACAATGTCAGATTTTGAAAAGCATTGTGTGCGTAAAGGATCCTGTAAACGATGATCTGGTAGTCGCAGTAAATGGCCCTGCCCCCATTGTGGAGGCAGAAATCTCCGGAGATTACACTAGTAGGAATTGCTTGTGGTCAGCAGAGGGAGGGAGAACAATAGAGACCTAAATGGACAGCAGCAGCAGTTTGCCGGTCAGGGTGGGGCACTGACCCAATACCCATTACACAGTAAATTGCACTGTCATTGGAATTATTCACAAGACCCTAATAAGAAACCGTTATTAATACAGCGCAGCCATTGGTAGTTTTATGGCAGCACTTCATGCAAGATATACAGACTGTAATATAAGATTGTCTATGATTAAGCCTGCTTCTCCGTTCACAAAATCACAGTGTATGTTTCATCTGATTCTTACGTTAGTGGCTAGCTTAATATTCAGGCAAATGGGTTTTAACTGTTTTGAGTTGTACAATAATTTACAGTATATATTTATTAGGGCTGTTACTGATTAAAATTTTCGTGTTCAATTAATCGATTTTTTTTTTAATCGATTAATCAACTAATTTTGATTAATTATAACGCACATACAGATCCAACTACTTTTAGCTGATCTCCTTGCAGGCCGATTCCCAGTGCAGCTCCCAACCACTGGAAAAATGGATAGCAGGATACAAAAAACACACAAAGGCAGCGCTCGATGGGAATAGTATTAAAACTTTTATAGTCTTCAAGTAGGTAACAAAATAAATATTGTACTGGAGATAAAATCGATGTAGCTACATAAACTGTAAAAATGGTGCGAGTAATACCAAACGGTAGCAAAAGCAGTCATAAAAACATGTAGCTAAGTATGATACTGGTATAAAAATGTGTACAACGATACCACTACTGAATTCAGATGAGGAGGGGTTAACATCAGTCCGTCGGCATGTAGATGTCCCGTGAAGGGAACTATCACAACTCCCAGTGGATGGCTGTAGAATCCCAGGTTGATAGAGGGAAGTGATAGAGGGAAGTGTAACAGCCCTTGCGTGTGGCAGATAGTAAGGTCCCGCCGGCATGCAGATATGAAGGCACAGCAAAGGAGCCCCTCAGATGGACACGGCAAGCCCCACCGGTGTCCGTGATTGGTGTCAAAAGAATTTGGATCGATCAAAAAAATTTATCGATTCATCGAGGAATTAATAGTTAGTTAATTTTCACAGCCCTAATATTTATAACACATTCACATTACAGTATTTGTTAAATTGGATTGGATTTTCCGATAGGAATTTTTTCCGTCTGAAAATTTGAGAACCAGCTCATATGCATTGTAATGTTGTACACAATTGTTTGTTGTTTTTATACTTCTACTGTGGAATTGTACTGTATTATTGGATCTGAAGCATTTTCCATCATTTATAACTTTCATTGCATTTCAATCTATGCTTAATAAATGGTGTATACTATCATTCTATACAATTATTTACTTTTTTTTACTTTTTTATTTTTGCTGTTTAAAGCCCCATGGGGAACTTTCCTTATTCATCCATTTTTCGGGGTGCGCTGCCTCCCTGTCTCCTCCAATTGTGTCTTTCCTTAGCCAACATTTTAACGGGTGGTTAAACACCCATTCCCCTTGACACAATGGAGACCATTCCTAGTCGTGTGTGTATTTCTGCCATCCCCAAAAAACCCCCGCATTTTCCATTTGTTGCACCCTTGATAATTCCCCAGGGGTGACACTCAGGGTATTTCTTGCGTACTAGACGGGATACCCACCTTGGGGGGATCAGAATACAACGTCTTTTCCCTCTTTTTTCATGCATCAGGAGAAATCTTTTTTAGAGTCCATGTTTTGCATGGTTTTCAAATATCTTAAGGTTATTTGTCCTGGAACACATCTGCAGGGGGGTTTATCTGGCCATGGAATTATCACACATCCTAGGTCCCTAAATTTTCATTTATAGAAATTTGATTTAATACATTACATAACCTTCTAGTATATTTCCCAATTTTTAAACAAATATAATCAAGTACTATTCCATGTCATATGACTTTATTATGGTTGGTACAGCCTAGGAGCTCAGTTTGCGCCCTTTTTCCCATGATGGTGCATCCCTGCCCCTTGGGCTTCCCGGCAAGGTAGGGGGACCTTTGACATCAATGGTGTCCCCTCATTTGCTCCAGCTATGGTCGAGGTCTCCTCGGCCGCCGTCGTGAGCTTTCCCTTGCCGGCGGCATCCCGTGTTCCTCCCCGGCCCTCCTTGGCGAAGTGCGCATGCGCGAGATCTCGGCGTGCGCACGACGTCATGACGTCACATGGTTTACGACGAGGAGGAAGACAGTGGTCGGGGTTGTCTGGCCTTCCGGGATGCCAAGGGAGCCACACGAGGGCCGCCCTCACAGCGGCCTCCACGCCAGGTCTCCGGGGTGCAGGGGTTTTCCTCAGTACCTGCGGTTGCTTAGCCCTTCTACCACGCCCACAGGCACACATAAAGACCGGATGCCTGTAAATCAAATAATTTTTGATTCCAGGCAGTCCAGGACAGACGGCACCTGCTTCTCCTCTCTTGGAGACTAGAAGCTTTTACCTCTCTTGCACACTTGCAGTCAGGTTTGAACACTCAACAATAAGCTTTGCAAGCTCCTTCTACAAGCCTATATTAACTGGATTACCGCACCAGGTAACTATTCCTTTCACACTATCACTTATTTAATTGTCAACATTTTTTTCACACTCCTATCCAGCATACTTTATCACCAGAAGTATTTCGCCACTCACCCCATATGGAAACATCCGTGTCATCATATTCACGTATTTGCACATTTATTTAGGTTCATTATTCATTTCTTAGTTAATTATTTAGTTTTTCTAACAAACACACATTGCACTCCTGCCTGGATAACACCAAGCAAGATATGTATTTTATTCATGAATCCCCTATCACATCCTCCTTGGAGCATATCCCTTGACCATTCATTAAGTCACAATATATCACTATCAATTATCCATTTCCTTTATTAGTCAGATACTCTAACTGGACACTGTCCACACTGGTTTTACCCATATATATTCATTATTCTTAATATCCCTGCCAGCCCCTTTTCTCTATGTGTGCCTTAAACAATCTTCAACAGATAAATTGCTATTCTGGCAATTACATGCTAGAATTTAATATTACTGATACTTTTTCTACATATGGCTAACAATTGGGTGCTCCTTGCAGGCATTGGTATTGGCTCCCCCGTCTTCCCTGGAGGGTGTCTAGAGTGTGGCTCCTTGTAAGCCCCCTTGGGGTCCGGGTTCATTCACCCCCTCTTTGGTCTTGGACAGCGCCCGCTGGGCTCCCCTCTGGATTTTCCAATCACCTTCCTTAATTTTGGGTATTCCAACACTCATTCCACATGTTAACGGTAAATAATATATTTTTAGTTTACCTATGTGTTCATATACATATGGCATGTTCAATTAATTTATAATATATGTAATGTGTATTTTCTAAAAGTCATGCATCCCCCTGAAGAGACCGCATACAGGTCGAAACGCGTCGAGGCACGTATATCATATAGCTCATATGCATTGTAATGTTGTACACAATTGTTTGTTGTTTTTATACTTCTACTGTGGAATTGTACTGTATTATTGGATCTGAAGCATTTTCCATCATTTATAACTTTCATTGCATTTCAATCTATGCTTAATAAATGGTGTATACTATCATTCTATACAATTATTTACTTTTTTTACTTTTTTATTTTTGCTGTTTAAAGCCCCATGGGGAACTTTCCTTATTCATAAATTGTTCTACTATGGACTCCATGTAAGGAGGAACATATTAATTTACACATACTGTAATAAAATTGCCTAATCTTGAGTTTATTTTGCTTATGTATTTATTATTTCATTTATTTCTTTATTTACTTTTTGGCTAAATATATTTTTGCTAAATGTATTTCAATACAGTCTATGGAACTAAATTGCCTTGACTTCTAAATTGCATAATTCTCTGAAGATTTTCCTGGAAATATTTAGACCCCCTTTCACACTGAAGGCGTTTTCAGGCGTTTTAGCGCCTGTAAAGCGCCTGAGAAATACCTCCGAGGCCACTATAGTGTGAAAGCCCTGAGTGCTATCACACTGGGGCAGTGCGCCTGCGGGACGTTACAAAAAGTCTTACAAGCAGCATGTTTGGAGCGGTTTGGGAGCGCTGTATACAGCGCTCTTAAACCTCCCCTGCCCATTGAAATGCATGGGCAGCGCTTCTGAAGCGCCTGAAAAGCGCTTATGGAGCGCCGCAACACAGGCATTTTTAAAAGCACAATGCTAGCAGCCGAAAAAGCACAGCTAAAACGATGGTAACGCCGCACTACCCAGTGTGAATGTGCCCTTATAAAAATTTCTATATTTCTGTATTTAGAAAATTGCTGTATTTTTTTTAACAAGTTTGTTCTTTATTTATATTGAGATTATCCAAATTCACCTGTTTGCAAATTCATTTGCTCATTTCAAGCTATTGCACATGATGACTTTCTACTGCTTACAGTCCAGCTTAACAGCTTAGAGGTCGCCCCATGTACATTTACTGCGGTGGGGCGGCCCTTAAAGCGGAAGTAAACCCAACGATTTAATAGTTTCAAAAAAACAGTTACATTCCCGGCATGCCAGAAATGGTAACTGTCACATTGGTTGTGCTCTCAACCAAACTGTCACACCATCCAATGGCTGGTGTCATAACTGATCACATGTGCAGCATCATGGCAGTTGAAGATTAAACAGAGGCCAAGATGGCAGCTTCCTTGGCTGAAAATGATAGGAGGGTTTACTTCCACTTTAAGTGCAAAATCACGTACCTGTACATGATTTTTTTTCAAGGGCTCCGGACCCCCTGATTGGCTCCTGCTGTGTCAAATCACAGTGGGAGTGGGGCTCCGGCGGCATTTGCCCCAGAGCCCTTGAAAAAAATCACGTACAGGTACATGATTTTGCACTTAAGGGCCACCCTGCCACAGTAAATGTACATGGGGCTGTACTTAAACAGTTAAGCTGGACTGTAAGCAGTAGAAAGTGATCATGTGCAATAGCTGGAAATTAACAAATTGATTTGCAAACAGGTGAATTTGGATAATCTCAATATCAATGAAGAACAAACTTTTTAAACTAATACAGCAAGCCAGGTGATTGTTCAGAGAGAGGCAGACCGCCGTTCTGCCTATGTAAACAAGGCAGATTGCCATTCTGCAAGTAAGGAAGATGGAGATCTTGTGTTTCTGCTAAGCAGGAACACGGATCTCTGTCTTCTTACAGTGCAACCATCCCCCACATAGTTAGAAAGCACTCCCAGGGAACACATTTAACCCTCTGATTGCCCCTGATGTTAACCCTTTTCCTGCCAGAGTCATTAGTACAGTGACAGTGCATTTTTTTACAGTTATCACTGTATTGGTGTCACTGGTCCCCAAAAAGTGTCACTTAGTGTCAGATTTATTTGCCGCAATGTTGCAGTCCCACTAAAAATCACTGATTGCCGCCATTACTAGTAAAAAAAAATATTAAATAAAAAGCCCATAAATCTATCCCATAGGTTCAAGACGCTATAACTTTTGCGCACACCAATCAATACACGCTTATTGGTATTTTTTTATAAAGTATATGTAGCAGAATACATATTGGCGCCTAAATTGAAGCAGAAATTTGATTGTTTAAATTTTTTTATTGGATATAGTGCAAACAATAAAAACCGCAGAGGTTATTAAATACCACCAAAATAAGTCTCTATTTGTGGGGAAAAAAGGACATCAATTTTATTTGGGTACAGCGTCGCACGACTGCGCAATAGTCAGTTAAAGTAACGCAGTGCCATATTGCAAAAAATAGCCTGATCAGGAAGGGAGTAAAACCTTCTGGAGCTGAAATGGTTAAAGTAGTATTAAACCCAAAAAATAATGTATTACATTGCAGCTTAACAACACACGTGTGCCAGCCTCATATTAACTGTAAGCAAGCAACATGGCTTAATACTACCAAAACTAAAAATGTATTATATTGCAGCTCATCGATTCTTCCAGTTGATCCTGAGAGTAATGCCGCGTACACACAATCAGATTTTCCGTCGGAAAAACCTTGGATGTTTTTTCCGACGGAATTCTGCTCAAGCTTGGCTTGCACACACACGGTCACACAAAAGTTCTCTGAACTTTCGACCGTCGAGAACGCGGTGACGTACAACACTAAGATGAGCCGAAAAAATGAAGTTCAATGCTTCCTAGCATGCGTAAAATTGTTTCCGAGCATGCGTCGAAATTTTGCACGTCAGAATTGCTACAGACGATCGGATTTTCCGATAGGAATTTTTTCCGTCTGAAAATTTGAGAACCAGCTCTCAATCTTTTGTTGGTGGAAATTCCGACAGCAAAAGTCCGAAGGAGCATACACACGGTCGGAATTTCCGTCCAAAAGCTCACATCGGACTTTTCATGTCGGAATTTTCGATCGTGTGTACGTGGCATGAGTCTGTTATTTTAATTTTTTTTCTTTAACAGACCAAGCTGTCCAGCAAAAGTGGAAGTGAGAGTGTTGAGACAAAACCTGGAAGGGAATTTTGACTGTATTTGAGCACTACAAACTGAAAACGCTATTTAATTTCTTTTTTAATATTCAAAGCAAACTCAACCATTTATCCAAATCTCCATGCTATATTTTGTTGAGAAATGGCTTTGAAAAACACCTAGCATTTCTAGCCATGGCCATGTTAAGTAAGGGCAGTTGATTCATGTAGAATTTACTTCTTGGAATCCATCTGCCCTTAGCTTAGGTTTGCAGGCAGGTGGTTAAACTTAGCTGTGAAAGCCCCTCCTCCAGATGAAAGAAAAAAAAGCTTATGAAGACTCCTGAGATGTATGACATAATTTTGGCATAGGCCAGAAACCAAAAAGCCACTGAAGAAATGTTAAAACAAAAAAAGCTTAAATCAAGTAAATATAAAGTCCCAAGGGTAGCCACAGCACTCTATGTTTGAGGTAAATTCCCAGATGCTCTCCAACAGAGAAATTCATACAAATCCAAAACTGGTACATAGACACTCAACGGTCTTGCAGTAGATAGATCAAAATAGCAATGATTTATGGTCGACTTCTTAGTGAGGCTCAGTCCATCTTTGTCAAGACACAAGACACAAGTAAATGTAATATTGTAAAGAAGAACTGTGACCAGGTGCCTAGCGTATCATGCCCCTATCCCCACATATAATATACACATAATCAATATTCGCCCATGGGGCTTTAAATGAGGCATAATACAAGTCATAAAACATCAATTTATTGTACAAGAATTAGACACAAATGTATAAAGTACACATACATTTTTTTTGGCATATCAAGCCAATGGGTTACACATAATATCATATAATGTACATCAAGCTGGTATATTTTCAAGTACATGCTTTACATAACCAAGACGATTGCAATATGAGAGAGGAATGCATCTTGTAACTTGACGCGTTTCGTGAATACGTTCACCTCTTCGGGAGTAGTTGTCTCCAACAACAGAACCCTATACTAAAAAAACAAATGAATAAATTATATTAAAGCACTCCCTAGAAAGGAGTGATATTCTAAAAAGGGACTTACAAGCAAGCTTGAAATTTGATAAAACATAGCGTCTCCCAATGGTGACCACTGCTCAGTGTCTGACACGGGAGTAGTAGAAGGGGGACCAGAACACCTAATGCGAAAACCAGTGAGGTGGCACAAGAGAGATAATGGCTGTGATAAAGAATACCAAAATACCAAAAACCAACCTGAAAAAAAGGGGGAAAGGGTAAAAAGAAAATTGAAGTGTATTAAGTACCTCCAGGTACTGGTAATATAGACACGAAAATTATGGTATCTCAGTGTGTTGCAAGTGAGGTTAATATGTATGCTAAGGATGTATTATACTAAATGTGTGTTGAAAATAAAAAACTAAAACTAAAAATATTAAAATTGTGCAGTAGCAGGGGAGAAAAAAGTCTGAAACCTCAATGTTGGTTCTGATTGAACGCAATTAGACCCATGTATGTGTGTGATGTGAGTCAGGAAACTTGCCACCGGAGGCATGCTGCTATTTGCATTACTCCACACCTATGTTCCAGAGAGTTCTACTGTTCTCTAGAAAGCAGAGGAAGCAATCAAACCAGTAGTAGCTGAAACACTAAACAGACCTAACAAATCACATGCAGCTGTGCTGGTTACAGTAAGCTAGAACTAAATTTGCCTAACCGAGCAATTGCAGCCAAACTGATTACTGATTACAGTGAGGCAAGCTAAATTTACCTAACAACAAAAATACAGCTCCACTGAACACAGTGAACCAAAACTAAAGCCTCGTACACACGGCCGAGATTCTCGTCGAAAAAAACATGTTGTTTTTTTCGACGAGATTCTTGGACAAGAAACTTGTCCCGGCCGAGTGTACACACGCTCCTTTCAAAGAACCCACGGTTCTTTGAATGGAGCGAACGCGGTGACGTCATCGAATACGACGAGCATGCGCTTGTCACATTCGATGCCGTCGCCGCCATCTTGGTTCACCCTACCTATGCCTAGGAAGCTACCGCGCATGCGTCAAAGTCATTTCGAGCATGCGCGGGCTTCCCGGCGAAAAGGTAAGTGTACACACACACAATTTTCTCTATTTTCTCGTCGAGATTCTTGTCGCTTTTCTTGACGAGAAACCATACACACGAACAAATTTCTCGGCAAAAAATCTCTGCCAGCAAGTTTCTTGCTGGTTTTTGCCGAGAAACTCGTTCGTGTGTACGAGGCTTTAATCTACCTAATCCTAGCAACTAGGTGCTACATAGAACATAGTGGGGGAGATTTACTAAAGCTGGAGAGTGCAAAACCTGGTGCAGCTATGCATAGAAAACAATCAGCTTCCAGGTTTTATTGCCAAAACTTAATTGAGCAAGCTAAATTTAGAAGCGGATTGGATACCATAAACAGCTGCACCCGATTTTGCACTCTCCAGTTTTAGTAAATCCCCCTCCACTGTGTCAACTACTGTTTTAATGTATTGTTTTAATCATAGCACATACGGACCGCCTGCCGTCATTATACGGCAGCTCTTTGTATTGGAATATCGTTGATATGGCAGCAGCTAGCTGCCATGACCCCGGTATCCAATTCTTCAGTGGGCAGTCTGCTTTAAGATAAAAGTTATCTCTTCGGAGGATTCGCCGTGAGATCACTTTTATCGGTGGTGGGAGAGGGGCCCTCCAGCCGCTCTCCGGTGCCCTCTGCCGCTTACCGGAGCCGCTGGCAGCAGCGGAGGTGATCGGATCCTGCCCCCTGCTTGGCATGGAGCTGAGTGAAGGGAAAATGGCCCCCGCTCAGCTCCATACCATTGCAGGGCGGAAGCGACGTCAAAACTTCACTTCCGCCCATAGCTCTTAAAGCAACATTTTTTTTTTCAAACAACATTTATTTTTTATTGCATTTTTGTGTAAATATGAAATCTGAGGTCTTTTTAACCCCAGATCTAATATTTAAGAGGTCCTGTCATGCTTTTTTTCTATTACAAGGGATGTTTACATCCCATCAGTAAAAGAACAGTGTAATGCCGCGTACACACGATCGGAATTTCCGACAACAAAACCGTGTGTTTTTTCAGACGGATGTTGGCTCAAACTTGTCTTGCATACACACGGTCGCACAAATGTTGCTTGGAAATTCCAAACGTCAAGAACGCAGAGACGTACAACACTAGGAAGAGCCGAGAAAAATTAAGTACATTGATTCCGAGCATGCGTAGGATTTTTGTGCATCGGAAATGGATACACACAATCGGAATTTCCGACAAGAACTTTTGTTGTCGGAAAAATTGAGAACCAGCTCTCAAACATTTGTTGATAGAAAATGTTCCTGCGCTTAGGACCTCTAATTCAATGATGGGCTGCAGCCCCCCTAATAGGATCCTAAAAAAGGATCCTAATAGATAAGAAACAAATATTATGGTGGGGTGTGGCACTGCTCGTTCCTTACGTGAACTCTAAAAAAAGGTAGGGAATATGGCTAGACCTGCTGAGCAATACACAAAAAATAATGTGAATAAACCCTTGATCACAAGGAATGTTATATAGGATCTGTGTGTAGAACTATATAATAGAAAGCACTATAAAGTGCGATCACATCACTAGTGACTATCTAACGTGCATAAATATATAAATAGCTGAATCATAAATATGTGCAAATATCAAGACCATATGACATAATTAATGTGTATATGATAATATATCAAAAAATATCATAAACCAAAAAATAATATAATATATATAATAAAAATGTGAAAATTGTTTAGTTATAATATATATAAAAATTATATATATATATATGTAAAATAATAAAGTCCACTCCTTGGTAGTGACCAGTTAATCCCAGTGCTCAAAAAAATGTGATACTTGACAGCAGATAACTCTTTCAATGATTTTCCAGATGTTCCCCCACAAGGGTCCCCACACTCACCAGCTCCGCACACCCCTACAGGGGTAAACAGTGTGATACGATTGCTTCCGATCAGGTCCGTGCGTCCCCAGCTATTTCTCCAAATAGGGCAGCCTGCAGCGCAATCCCAGAGATATCCATGGTTTTGCCTTTCCGATAGGTCCCGCTTAGGGAACAGTGGTAGTGGGTCACCTCAATGAGGAAGATGAGAGACTCCCATAGTGTAGTATGCCAAAAAAATAAAAAATAAATATATAGATAAAACCGCCTGTGCGGCTAGTCCTTTGTAGCAAACAAGAAAAAACAAGAAAAAACACACAGCGTCCAGGTCCCGTGTATGCCGGATAGCAGCGTGCGGCTCCAGCTGCGTTCCAGCCCCAGGTACTTGGATCACTGTCAGCGTAACGTAGTGTGCGTGGCGCCGCCTTACGTACGTTTCGTATGTGAACGTCTTCTGAAGCGGTGCCATGGTTACGCTACACTACGTATAAATAGGAGGTGAGCCACAAGCATACCCGCCCCCCCGTAGTGGATCATCCAATCTAAATGGGGGGGGGGAGGATTTCCGGGCCTTAATGTTAGAACCTAATAATTTATTAATGTTAATTAGCCCAGTGAGTTACAACAAGGGATCTGTGGCTCCACTCAGTGGTGGTTAAATATATCGCTACAGTGAAAAACTTAATACACAAAACAGAGGATAAGTATCCACTGGACATTAATTAATTATATAAAAACTTAAAGTACATTAAAAAGCACTTCCTCATATGCCACATACATTAAAACGGACATTAACGATCTGTGTCATAGAAAAGGCATACCTCTCTATACATTAGATATTAATACATAAAATTATAAATTAATTCCAATAAAATGGGGATACCCCATATATCTGTGCTAATCTATCTTATATGTTACATGAGGGGGGGGGGGGGATTTTGGTGTATATAGGATATTAATATTAGGGATTTTTTTGAAATACACCCTAAAAAAAATATATATATATATATAGGAAGGGGGGGTTTAAAACATAAAAAAGGGGGGGGAGGCGGGAGAGAGGGACCCTCAGCATGAAATAAAGGGGTTCTCTTGTGAACCATACTCAGTTGTCTTTAATAATGTCAATCCCATAAAATATAAGCCCAGTTGGGTCTCTATGATGGAATTCATCAAAATGTCGGGACAAATTATGTTTTGGGAATCCTTTTTTGATATTGTTAATGTGTTCCCTAATACGTACGCACAATGGGCGTGTGGTGCGGCCTATGTATTGCAGATGGCACGGGCACTCTATGACATGGGTTACATGAGTACTATTGCATGTAATGAGCTCATGAATCTTATATTCCCTATGGTCAGTCCGAGATTTTAATGTTTCCCTTCTTCTTGGTTGCTTCTTGCTCACCCTGCAGGCCAAACACCTCTGACATTTATAGAACCCTTTTAACTGTGGGCAGATATTAATTGCTTTTGGTGGGTTAATGACATTATGCACAATATGATTGTGCAGTGACGGGGCCCTCCTGTATATGAAAGATGGTTTATTCGGCAATATTGTTGAAAGAACCCGATCTTCCTTGAGAATAGGCCAATATTTTTTAACAATACGTTCCAAGTCCCTATGTTGATTGTTGAATCCAGTGATAAACGCCACTTCCATTTTCTTTTCTTCTTTCTTTGGTTTATTCAGCACAGCATGTCTATCCATATTGGAGATCTCTTCTTTCAATTTTCGCAGGTGTTCTAGTGCATATCCCTTCTCCTGAAATCTGTTAATAACTAGATCAGCTTGTATATTGAAGTCTTCCACTGAGTTGCAATTTCTCCACAATCTCAGCAGTTGGCCCTTGAAGACCTCCAAATCCAAGTAGTCAATTGCCTGCAAGTCCCATTTTCCTGTAAAGGTAAGCCCATATCTATTGGTGTCTAGTTCCTGGAGAAATTGTTGAAAAGTATCTGCAAAGCCATCCCATAATATGATTAGGTCGTCTATGTACCTTCGGTACAGCTTAATTTGGGGAATTTTTCTCTTGTAAATGTATTCCTCTTCCCACATATTCATAAGGAGGTTGGCCACACTTGGAGCATAACGTGCTCCCATCGCAACCCCCTTAGTTTGAACAAAAAAAGCTTTATTGTACCAGAAATAGTTGCATTCCATAGCGAGTTGTAACCCCTCCAAAATAAAATTGATTTGGTTTTGTGCAGTGCTTTCTCCACACCTAATAGTCCATCTTCCTGGGCAATGCTGGTATATAGGGAGTTGACGTCTATTGTTGCCAATAGAAGGTCACGTGCTCCTTGAATTCCTTGGATTTCTTGAATTAGTTGCAGACTATCTCGTAAATACGATCTTCCTTGTTTCACGAGTGGTTTCAGGTATATATCCAGGTACTGCCCTAGCCTTGAGAATAATGAGTTTATACCGCTTATTATGGGCCTTCCAGGAGGTTTCTCAAGTCTTTTATGAATTTTCGGCGTATAATATATCACTGGAGCAAATGTCCGATGGAGCCTACACACGGTCGGAGTATACGACCAAAAGCTCACATCGAACATTTGTTGTCGGAAATTCTGATCATGTGTAAAAAAAAAAATAAGGAAAAAAAAAATGTTAACGTGCCCCGTCCCAGCAATCTCGCGTGCAGAAGCGAACGCATACGTGAGTAGCGCCCGTATATGAAAACGGTGTTCAAACCACACATGTGAGGTATCACCGCAATCGTTAGAGCGAGAGTAATAATTATAGCCATAAACCTCCTCTGTAACTCAAAATATGCAACCTGTAAAAAAATGTAAACATCGCCTATGGAGATTTTTAAGGGTAAAAGTTTGTCGCCATTCCACGAGCGGGCGCAATTTTGAAGCATGTTGGGTATCAATTTACTGGATGCACACAGAGAAGGGGAGGAGCCTGAAGTGCCAGCAGGGGACCCCAGAAAGGGATTTTTTTTGTGTTTTTTTAGATTGGTCCAGTCTGGGCATGTAATGCTGCAGCTCTGGCTCCCCTGTTTCATGGAGCGCTTGACAACAGCTGGAAATTCTGGGAGCAGTGACATCACCCATATGCTTTTGTTGCCCAACTGATGTGGGCACTTCCTCCTCTCCCGGGCACCGCTCATTGACACAGTGTAGCTGGAGCTGCAGGGTCACAAAACCAGACCAGAGTAGACTAAAATAAGATAAATATACAAATCTTTTCTATGCAGGCTATGTAGGATAGGTAGGAGTAGAGGGGGGGGGGGGACATTTTTAAGAGTAGTCAATGTTAGGCTTTAATACTCTGGATATTTACCTTTTGAATTTCCAGGCTTTAATATATACTGTCTTGAGGAAAGAAGGGAAATGGGAGACATAATTAAAACCTTCAAATACATCAAGGGTGTGAATAAGGTTAAAACCCGCCTAGCGGTATTCCCGAGTCTGGCTCGGGGTAAGATTTCAGTACCTAAAGCGGTAACCCCGAGCCTGACTCAGGATCGCATTGCAGGATACAGGGGAGGATACAGGGGAAGTTACTTACCTTGTCCCTGGATCCTGCGATGTGTCCCCGCTGTGTGTGCGAGCTGTCTCCTCGCTCGATCCACACTACCAAGTGCCGCCGAGCTCCGTTCCCTGCAACGTTGCGTCGCGCGGGGGCGGAGTTCGGCACCAAATTCAAAGAGTGAAACACACAATACACATACAGTATACTGTAATCATACAGATTACAGTACTGTACCAAATAATAACACATCCCCTTTGACCCTAGTGGTCTGTCCAGTGTTATATTATAAAAACTGTTCTTTCTGCCTGGAAACTGGAGATTGTCCATAGCAACCAAAAAGTGTCCCTTTACATCAAAAGTGGTTTTAGACCAGCTAGAAAACAGCGATAATAAATTAGAATCACTCGCAGAATTGAGTGATAGCGATTTGTGGGGAAATTCGTCATCAAACACTAAATCTAATGACAGCGACAATTCGACAACTTAGCAAATTTCTGTGTTTTTGATTTGATTACCGTATTTTTCGCTCCATAAGACGCACCTGACCATAAGACGCACCTAGGTTTTAGAGAAGGAAAACAAGAAAAAAATATTCTGAACCAAATGGTGTACTAAAATATTTTATATTATACTACTACTATAGGTGGGTGGTGGACACACAGCAATACCACCCCCCCCCCCTATCAAATCAGCTCAGCTACACTATACCTGGGTGGTGGACACAGCAACCTCCCCCCCTTCCCAGATCAGCTCAGAGTGGCAGGGCAGACACAAACACCCCTTCAGCGTCTTCCATCACAACAGCTCATGTGACTGGGCAGTGGATATCATGCCAGCCCACACCTCCCACCCCCTTATCACCAGTTCAGCTCACCTCAGGCAGTGGAGGACACTGTCATTACAATTCACAACCCCCTCTGGCTGGCTGGCTGGCTCTCAGCCTCAGATGTACATGGGCAGCAGCTAGGAAGGAGGACTGGGAACATAGTTTACAACAGCAGCAGCTGCCGGGGGAAGGAGCAGGAAGTGAGACTGGACCAGACCACGGCGCCGGGGGGGGGGGTTCCGGCATAAAAAAAAACAGCCAGGGTTCTCGCCGTTTTCAAGATAATGTCACCTCTGGCGGGTGTCACCCGATTTGGGTGCGGAGCGCACCCCCATAGCAGCGCTACTGACACTGACATGTTTTGACACCCGGCCGTCTCCCCCCGCTCCCCCTTGGTATGTCCCTGCCAGGATCCGCCTCACTCCCTTTCTCTCTCCTTCACAGAGAAGCCGAGCACTGGTATTCTGACGCGGCGACGGAGGGGGGGGGGGGTCAGTATTCGCTCCATAAGACGCAGGGACATTTTCCCACATTTTTTAGGGGGGAAAAAGTGCGTCTTATGGTGCGAAAAATACGGTACATTATTGAATAATTTTTATTATTATTATATTATTATTTTTTATAATTATTTATATTTATTTATTATATTATAATTTATGATTTTGTGTTTTGAACTTCATCATACCCGGGATGTCTACTAGACTCTGGTTTGGACAGATTTAAGTGAGTTATTCCTAAGAATTACAGGCCTACAATATAAAACGCCAAATTTCCATGCAAAATAATGGTACCGCTTTCAGCACCTAAAATCTGACAGAATCATACCGCCAGGGGGGGTTAAGGAGGGCAGTCATTTTTTTTTTATGAAGCTAAAATCAAGAACACAGGGACATGACCTTAAACTACCGTGTTTTCCCGAAAATACTGTAAGCCAGGGTTTTATATTCATTTTGACAACAAAAGTCACAGTAGGGCTTATTTGAGTAGGTCTTACCATGTAATGTGATGTCTTCTCTCCCCCTCTTTCTCCCTGCCTGTCAGGAATCCCCAGTGTGAACTGAGTTAAAATGCTTGTAAAATCATATAATCCACTCTATTACAGTAGTATATAATGTAAAAAGTTTGTGTTTCTGTAATATAAATGTGCCAAATACCTTTGTTACAGCGCCGCTCGGTACATCCGTGACCGGCTGGAGCTCTCTTCCCTGCTCCGAGCACTGCAGAGAGGGGGGCCGTACCGAAGGTATTTGGCACAATTATATTACAGAAACACACACATTGTACATTATATACTCCAGAAATAGAGTGGATTATAAGATTTTACAAACTAGGGCTTATTTTCGGGGTAGGGCTTATATTGCAGCTCTCCTGGAAAATAACGCTAAGTCTTATTTTTGGGGTAGGTCTTATTTTCGGGGAAACACGGTAGCAGGAGTTAAAAACTAACCTTAAAAATTATTATTTTCCCAAAAGAGTAGTTTGTACTTGGAACAGACTTCCAGCAGAATTAGCAGGTCAGTCAAAAGCAAGTTTTTATGCACACTTGGGACAAACATAGATCTATACTGTAGGCAAAAAAATAAAACACACAAATATCACTTGGTCATTTCCTGCCATCACTCTTCTTTGTTTCTAATGTGCAAAATAAATCCTTGTATAATTATAATTTATTTGGAAGCGATTGGGTAGTCAGTGTAAACCGGCATTTTCTTTATACATTATTGGATAACAGAAGTGAATATTCAAACATTTTTTTGTTGGCCCAATTGTGCGCTGACTATGTTTCTTATATGCGTGATTTATAGAGTGTGCTGCACATGGATAGAATATTCATTTTTTTTGGTTGCAGAGTACAGCAGTGTTTTTTTTTCCATATATTTCCATGTTCCAATAAGTCAATTAACCTGTCCTTTTGAAGTGTATGTATGTGCAATATTTGTAAT
The DNA here is from genome assembly GCA_029206835.1 of Rana muscosa. Classification (NCBI taxonomy): domain Eukaryota; kingdom Metazoa; phylum Chordata; class Amphibia; order Anura; family Ranidae; genus Rana; species Rana muscosa. Next base: position 525,905,107 of record CM055118.1, on the reverse strand, counting down.
GCTTTTTTTTGTTCTGCATTTATTTTTGGAAATCCATTATACTGTTATGGTTATTCATAAAAACTTCTAAATTCTGGAATAATATGTAGTCAGAAAAATGGTGTAGGTTATTCCAAGTATAATGAAATTCACCAGTTAAAGTATTTTAGCTCTATGTGCAATACTTTCATATGTGTGTGTGTGTCTTCTACATGAAACCCTCTCTCTCTGATGGAGGATGCATGCTGAATAGCAGATTTCTGAGTTATGTTCTCTAAATTATCCCATGCTCAGAGAGCAAGTATTGATTTTGAAAATGACTGAGGCAGCCCTCGTACTACAGCCCACTCCCCCCCCCATCATCATCCCCCAAAGCACAACAAACACAAGTCATGTGTTTCAGACACCAAAGGGGACCTGAGCTGGTATTGTTTCAAAAATAAAAAAACTCATGAGTCTGCCAAATGGCAATCAGAAGAAATGCTTGGCATTGAAACATTTTGTTTATGGGAACGTTCCATCTATGTCCACAGTAAGATATTCCCAAAGTACTGTACATGTAGCTGAACAGAAAAAATGTAACCTTCATTTTATTGATGACTGATCTATTTTGGCTGTAAAAAAATAGGTTTTGCTATAAATAATAAATGGAATTTTAACATGCTTGAAAATAATCAGATGTAGATGTGGTTAAAGGATATGCATAATGAACACTATGTGCAGATAACAATGATATTTCTACAGATCCTTTTATTTTGCTGACATATATTTAGACACTTAAGGGGTCTATTTATAAATGTATTCAGGGCCACCATTAGAAATTGTGGGGCCCCATACAGCCTTGTCTGACAGGGACCCCCATAGAGCCTGCCATACAGGGCTGCTACACCCCAGAAACCTCAAAGAGAAGGGACTTTAACCTATAGCAAAATGACAGCTGGGCGGGACTTCCGTCGATCCAGGTGGACATCATATGACGTCCTCCTGGAACGTGCTGTGCTGTGGCACCGGGTATGTGTCCGCCAGCCAATGAACTGATCAGTGTACCAGCCTGCTGCTGGTACCATGTGATAGCTGTGACCCATCACAGCAGATCACATGACAATGTGACAATTGTAAAGAATGGATGGCTTCCTTTCATGCCATCCATTGTGTATAACTTTTTTGCTAGCTGTAATTGGTCACAGTGATCACATGGTACAGACAGGGCCAATCACAGCGCATCTGTTCTGTTCTGGAAATTTTATAGATAGGCAACGCCTATCCTTATATTGATAAATAATAACTACTGCAGTAGGGAACAGACACAAAAAGATGCACTCAGCATCTTTCCAAACTAACCGTTCTGTTTATTTGACGAACTAGAAGCTTTCAATACTCATGATTACGTAGGTATCACATTAACCACTTAACGACCGCTCACTGTATATATACGTTGGCAGAATGGCACCGACAGGCACAATCATGTACAGTGTACGTGATTGCCTTTGTATAGTTGGGGACCCCCTTCTATACAGTGAGCGGTCGTTATCCGTTGGGGAGCGATCCGAGATGAGGGGACGGCCGTTCGATTCCGGCCACCCCCCCCGCGATTGCTCCCGGCGAATGAGAAAGCTTCCTCTGCTGTGTAGTGTTTACACAGGCAGAGGAAGTGATGTCATCTCTCATGCGGCGCTCACATATACCGAGCGCCGTACAAGAGAAGACACACAGGTTAGTGCACAAACAGTACACTGACACCAGGACACATAGGAACATAAATCGCCCCCCCCAGGCCCCCCCAGATCACCCCCCAGCCCCCAGTCACAGTGTCACTGATTACAGTGACCATTTATTTACTGATCACTGCAATCAGTGACATTTGTGACTGTAAAAGTGTCACTACAGTTAGTTTAGGTCCAGTGTAGCCCCCTAACCCCCCCTAATAAATGTTTAACCCCCTGATCACACCCCAGATAACCCTTTCACCCCCTAGCACCGCCGTCACTAAGCGATCGTTTTTCTGATCGCTGTTTTAGTGTCGGTGATGCCGATAGGTAGCCAGTTATTTTTTTTAGGTTCGCCGCAGGTTTTTATAGCGTCGGGTACCCCCATATATTACCTAATAAAGGTTTAACCCCCTTGATTGCCCCCCAGGTAACCCTTTCACCCCCTATCACCACTGTCGCTAAGCGATCGTTTTTCTGATCGCTGTCTTTTTGTCGGTGATGCCGATAGGTAGCCAGTTATTTTTTTTAGGTTCGCCGCAGGTTTTTTTAGCGTCAGGTACCCCCATATATTACCTAATAAAGGTTTAACCCCCTTGATCGCCCCCCAGGTAACCCTTTCACCCCCTATCACCACTGTCGCTAAGCGATCGTTTTTCTGATCGCTGTCTTATTGTCGGTGATGCCGATAGGTAGCCAGTTATTTTTTTAGGTTCGCCGCAGGTTTTTATAGCGTCAGCTACCCCCATATATTACCTAATAAAGGTTTAACCCCCTTGATCGCCCCCCAGGTAACCCTTTCACCCCTATCACCACTGTCGCTAAGCGATCGTTTTTCTGATCACTGTCTTATTGCCGGTGATGCCGATAGGTAGCCAGTTATTTTTTTTAGGTTCGCCGCAGGTTTTTATAGCGTCAGCTACCCCCATATATTACCTAATAAAGGTTTAACCCCCTTTATCGCCTCCCAGGTAACCCTTTCACCCCCTATCACCACTGTCGCTAAGTGATCGTTTTTCTGATCGCTGTCTTATTGTCGGTGATGCCGATAGGTAGCCAGTTATTTTTTTTAGGTTCGCCGCAGGTTTTTATAGCGTCAGGTACCCCCATATATTACCTAATAAAGGTTTAACCCCTTGATCGCCCCCCCAGGTAACCCTTTCACCCCCTTTTGCCAGTGTCACTAAGCGATCGTTTTTCTGATCGCTGTATTACTTATGCTGGTGCCGATAGATAGCCAGTTATTTTTTTTAGGTTCGCCGCAGGTTTTTATAGCGTCAGGTACCCCCATATATTATCTAATAAAGGTTTTAACCCCCTAATTGCCCATAGTTAACCCTGCATCACACCCCAGGCAGCGTCAGGTTAGTGCCAGTAACGCTAACACCTACGCGTGAAGCATACACCTCCCTTAGTGGTATAGTATCTGAACAGATCAATATCTGATCTGATCAGATCTATACTACTGTCCCCAGAAATTTAGGGTTCCCAAAAACGCAGTGTTAGCGGGATCAGCCCAGATACCTGCTAGCACCTGCGTTTTGCCCCTCCGTCCAGCCCAGGCCACCCAAGTGCAGTATCGATCGATCACTGTCACTTACAAAACACAACACACATAACTGCAGCGTTCGCAGAGACAGGCCTGATCCCTGCGACTCCAGTGCTGTAGGAGGTGATTTCACCACCACAGTTAAAAAAAAAAAGCATATATGCCGAAGCATTGGGACAGCAGGGGCGGAGGAGCGGAGGAGTGATTTTGCTCCTAATGCCACATACATACGGTCGAAATTCCGATGGAGGCTTGCCCGTGGAAAAGTCCGACCTTGTGTGTGCGGCATAATTTTTGCGGGAGGATGCCCCAATGCTTCAGCATATATAAATGGTGCATGTATGCCCATCATTAGAAGTGGGTGGATGAATGGCGGTATTCTAATGGTGGGCATACCCACCGTTCAAAACTTTTTTTTGTTGTTCAGCCAACAGGCTGCATGAAAAAAAAAGATTACAATACATGTCCAACAAGGACCAGCAACGTACTGGTATGTTGCTGGACTTTGAATGGTTATACCAGATTGATGCCTGCGGGTTTAGGTATCATCTTGGTATCATTCTTTTCAGCCAGCGGCCGGCTTTCATGTAAAAGCAATCCTAGTGGCTAATTAGCCTCTGGACTGCTTTTACAAGCTGTGGGAGGGAATGTCCCCCCCCCGGATATAAAAAGCGCCATTGGGAAATTGGGAAAGCATTTTATCACAGCGATCTTGGTGTGGTCAGATGCTTTGAGGGCAGATGAAAGATCTAGGGTCTAATAGACCCCAGTTTTTTCAAAAAAAGAGTACCTGTCACTACCTATTGCTATCATAGGGGATATTTACATTCCCTGAGATAACAGTAAAAATGATAAAAAAAATAAAAAATATGGAAGGAACAGTTTAAAAATAAAATAAAAAAGCAAAATTAATAATAATAAAAAAAAAAAGCACCCCTGTCCTGCCCTGCTCTTGCGCAATGGCGAACGCAAGCGTCGGTCTGGCGTCATATTTAAACAGCAATTGTACCATGCATGTGAGGTATCACCACAAAGGTCAGATCGAGGGCAGTCATTTTAGCAGTAGACCCCCTCTTTAAATCTAACGTGGTAACCTGTAAAGGCTTTTACAGGCTTTTAAAAATGTATGTAGTTTGTCGCCAATGCGCGTTTGTGCGAAATTTTAAAGCATGTCGTGTTTGGTATCTATGTACTCGGCCTAAGATCATCTTTTTTATTTCATCAAACATTTGGGCAATATAGTGTGTTTTAGTGCATTAAAATGAAAAAAGTGTATTTTTTCCCCAAAAAATGCGTTTGAAAAATCGTTGCGCAAATACTGTGTGGAAAAAAAATGCAACACCCACCATTTTAATATGTAGGGCCTTTGCTTTAAAAAAATATATAATGTTTGGGGGTTCAACATAATTTTCTTGCAAAAAAAAAATGTTTTCATGTAAACAAAAAGTGTCAGAAAGGGCTTTGTCTTCAAGTGGTTAGAAGAGTGGATGTAAGCTTCCTAATGTTGTGTATAAAATACCAGAACAGTTCAAAACCCCCCCAAATTACCCCATTTTGGAAAGTAGACACCCCAAGCTATATACTGAGAGGCATGTCGAGTCCATGGAATATTTTATATGTTGACACAAGTTGCGGAAAAAATACATTTTTTTTTTTTTTTTTGCACAAAGTTGTTACTAAATGATATATTGCTCAAACATGGCATGGGCATATGTGGAATTACACCCCAAAATACATTCTGTTGCTTCTCCTGAGTACGGGGATACCACATGTGTGAGACTTTTTGGGAGCCTAGCCGCGTACGGGACCCCAAAAACCAAGCACCGCCTTCAGGCTTTCTAAGGGTGTAAATTTTTAATTTCACTTCTCACTGCCTATCACAGTTTCGGAGGCCATGGAATGCCCAGATGGCACAAAACCCGCCCAAATGTCCCCATTTTGGAAAGTAGACTCCCCAAGCTATTTGCTGAGAGGTATGGTGAGTATGTTGCAGATCTCGCTTTTTGTCACAAAGTTTTGAAATTTAAAAAAAAAAAAAAAAAAAAATTATTTTCTTTCTTCATTTTCAAAAACAAATGAGAGCTGTAAAATACTCAACATGCCTCTCAGCAAATAGCTTGGGGTGTCTACTTTCCAAAATGGGGTCATTTGGGGGGGTTTTGTGCTATTTTGGCATTTTATGGCCTTCGAAACTGTGATAGGTAGTGAGGAGTGAAATCAAAAATTTGTGCCCTTAGAAATCCTGAAGGCGGTGTTTGGCTTTCGGGGACCCGTACGCGGCTAGGCTCCTAAAAAGTCCCACACATGTGGTATCCCCGTACTCAAGAGAAGCAGCAAAATGTATTTTGGGGTGCAATTCCACATATAACCATGGCATGTGTGAGCAATATATCATTTAGTGACAACTTTTTGTAATTTTTTATTGTCATTATTCAATCACTTGGGACAAGAAAAAAAAAATTCAATGGGCTCAACGTGCCTCTCTGCAATTTCCTTGGGGTGTCTACTTTCTAAAATGGGGTCATTTGGGGGGGGGGGGTTTGTGCTATTTTGGCATTTTATGGCCTTCGAAACTGTGACAGGTAGTGAGGAGTGAAATCAAAAATTTGCGCCCTTAGAAATCCTGAAGGCGGTGCTTGGTTTTTGGGGGCCCGTACGCGGCTAGGCTCTCAAAAAGTCCCACACATGTGGTATCCCCGTACTCAGGAGAAGCAGCAAAATTTATTTTGGGGTGCAATTCCACATATAACCATGGCATGTGTGAGCAATATATCATTTAGTGACAGCTTTTTGTAATTTTTTTGTCATTATTCAATCATTTGAGACAAAAAAAAAAAATTCAATGGGCTCAACATGCCTCTCAGCAATTTCCTTGGGATGTCTACTTTCCAAAATGGGGTCATTTGGGGGAGTTTTGTACTGCCCTGCCATTTTAGCACCTCAAGAAATGAGATAGGCAGTCATAAATTAAAAGCTGTGTAAAATCCAGAAAATGTACCCTAGTTTGTAGACGCTATAACTTTTGCGCAAACCAATAAATATACGCTTATTGAATTTTTTTTTACTAAAGACATGTGGTTGAATACATTTTGGCCTAAATGTATGACTAAAATTTAGTTTATTCGATTTTTCTTATAACAAAAATTAGAAAATATAATTTTTTTTCAAAATTTTCAGTCTTTTTCCGTTTATATCGCAAAAAATAGAGATCGCAGAGGCAATCAAATACCATTAAAAGAAAGCTATATTTGTGGGAAGAAAAGGACGCAAATTTCGTTTGGGTACAACATTGCATGTCCGCACAATTTACAGTTAAAGCAGCACAGTGCAAAATTCTGAAAACACCTCTGGTCCTTTAGCTACAAAATGGTCCGGGGCTTAAGTGGTTAATATTAAAAATTTTACTTTTATGGTAACAAGGGGCATAACATAGGCAAGCTAAATTCTAATCAGGACTTGAAAGAATGAAAACATTGTGAATGCTGTGTGCACAATGAGTGCAGTGTGCAATACTAAGGCAAAGCATACAAAATAGAATACAATTTTATACAGAATTTACAAATTTCCTTTACAGTGCCATATGATTAGTTGTGGCCAGTCACAGCTAATCACAACAAAACACACTGAATGAATCAGCTTTGTTCCCTAAAAAAGGTTGCTTATACCAGTGAAATTCACTGGTGTAAACAATCATATTGTGTAAAAAAATAAATCCTGATTACTTCCCAAGAGTCAGTGTTACCATGGTAACACTGTATTGCTCTGGTCACAATGTGTTAAAAAAAAATCGTAAAAAAAAGGGGAATAAAATTATAGAAAAGGCAAAAAAAAATTGAAAATAAATGTTTCATTTTTTTTTTACATACTGTCACCAGTCAATGTCCCTGATCACTGCCAACCCCATTATATGAAAACACTGTACTGCACTGGTGACAGTATGTAACAAAATTAAATTGTGAAAGAAAATGTTTTTTTTAATTTCTTAATTTTCCAAAAAATTGTCACATACAGTATACAACTTTAAAAGGTTCACCATGCCTCCTAAATACCTTGGACTGTCTACTTTCCAAAAAGGGGTAATTTGGGGGATATTTGTACTGCCCTGGCATTTTTTGGGCTTCAAGAAATGACATCAGTGCATCAGGATTTTTCAATTTTTAGATATATACCATAGATATAACTCTCCTACAGACTAAATAATATACACCGATTTGGGTTATTTTCACCCCAAAAAAAATGTAGCAGAATACATTTTGACCTAAATTTATGAAGAAAGATTTTTTATTTGCAAAATTTTATAACAGAAACAAAGAAAAACACAATTTTGTTCCAACATTTTATTTAGCAAAAAATTATAAACCCAGTGGTGATTACAAACCACTAAAAGAAAGCTCCATTTGTGTGAAAAAAAAAAATGAAAATTTAATTTGGTTTCAGTGTTGCCTAACTGCACAATTGTCATTCAAAGTGCGGCCTGGGAAGGAAGAGGGTAAAAGTGCTTGGTATTTAAGTGGTTTAAGACCTTATTGTGGGTGAAAATTAATCCTGTCAGCTGAAATTCCCAGCATTTAAACACAAGTTCCCTGACCATCAGTTTAGCAGCAGAGCATATTGGAAGTTAAAAAAATGCCAGCAGCTTTTGCTGTAGACTGCTGTGCCCAGCAGTGATGTCAGTCAGTTGTCATTTGTGACACCAATCTGTGCTTATCAGTGGCACCAATCTGTGCCCATCGGTGATACAAATTTGTGCCCATTAGTGCTGCCTTTCAGTGCACATCAGTGCCTGCTCATGAGTGCCGCCCAAGAGTGGCCATCAGTGCCTCCCATCAGTGCCCATCAGTGCCGCCTATCCACTCTCTCTATCAATGCCCATAAGTGCCACCTATCAGTGCCCCTCAGTGCCACCTATCAGTGCCCATCAGTGCCACCTATCAGTGCTCATCAGTGCCACATATCCATGCCATTTATCAGTGCCCATCAGTGCAGCATATTAGTGCCTCCTCATCAGTGCCACGTCATCAGTGCCACCTCATCAGTGCAGCCTACTGAATCAGTGCCGCCTTCTCAGCGCACATCAGTGAAAGAGAAAAATTACTTTTGTACACAATTTTCTGACAAAAACGAAGAAACACTTTTTCTTTTTTCAAAATGTTCTGTCTTTTTTTTATAATTTTTTTAGCAAAAAATAAAAACCCAGTGGTCATTAAAAAGCAGAAAGGGTTTAAAAGAGCAGAAAGGGTGTAAAAGTGCCTGGTATTGAAGTGGTTTAAGACCTTATTGTGGGTGCAAAGTATTCCTGCCAGCTGAAACTCCCACCATTTAAACACAAGTTCCCTGGGAATCATCAGTTTAGCAGCAGAGGACACTGAACGTTATAAAAACACCAGTATCGTAGACTGGGCAGTACATCATAAGTGTAAAGACTTTAAAGAGTGTTTTAAGAGTGTTAACACCAGCCCTGGATCCCATGTAGTCAGTGAAGTGTAGTGCTGCAGCCAAGCCTGTCCACTCTGGTTGAAAAAAAGCAACTATTATTGCTGCTACTTCTTTCATGAGTCAGAGAATGGGAGGCACATTGGTGATAAAAGGGGACCCTGCCACCATCAGGAAATGCAGCCAAAATTAACTACTACAGACTTAGCACCCCTGTCCATGCTTGCTGGACCACTTGTCTGTGGACACATGAACACTGTTGCTGACAGCATGGTCCAGTGACATGGACAAACTACATTCTACATGATTGGACTGAGGGCACGAATAGCCACCTGGCATAGGCGTGCGCAAGGGGTGTGCCAGGTGTGCCTGGGCACACCCTAATCCTGGGGTTGGCAACCTGTCAATGGTGGGCAGATGACAGTTAAACTGCAATCCTTCCTTGCCGACCCTCAGAACCTGGACATTAAAGGTGGCAGAGGTTAGAAGTTAGTGGAACCGATCTGTATTTTCCTCCGGCAGCAGCTGAAAGTAGCCTTCTCCTCCTCTGCCTTTTGTCAACATTCAGCTGCCACAGGAGGAAAATATAAGGGATTGGTACTAATATATGCCACCCCTCCTATCCCTGTTCCCAGTGGCGGTGCGTCCATTAAGGGCGCACGGGCACCGCCCTCTCTCTCCAGCCACCCCCCTCTGTGGATAATGAATAGATTCATGCATTTTATGGATCTATCCATGGCCGCAGCTGCCACCCCCTATTCAAGTGTCCGTCCCCTTTTCGGACGCCGGGCGCCTGAATTACAGCGACGGGGGGGGGTTTGAAGCATGTGATTAGAGCCATAGGCTCTAATAGGCTTCAAAAAAGGTGGACTCGTGGCTGCAATTTCCCATCGCTCGCCGCCATCATCCGCACGCCTGCCTAAGCAGCCACGAGACAGGGTAAGTGCTGGGCGGACGGTCATGGTTGCACTATTCGATGGGGCACAGTGGCAGCATTTGATGGGCAGAGTGACAGCATTTGATGGGGCACAGTGGCAGCGTTTGATGGGGCACAGTGTCAGCGTTTGATGGGGCACAGTGGCAGCGTTTGATGGGTCACAGTGGCAGCATTTGATGGGGCACAGTGGCAGCGTTTGATGGGGCACAGTGGCAGCACTTTATGGGGAACAGTGGCAGCGTTTGATTGCACAGTGGCTGCATTTTTTTGGCACAGTGGCTGCATTTGATGGGCACAGTGGTTGCTTTTTTTGGCACAGTGGCTGCAATTGATGGGCACAGTGGCTCAGTTTGATGGGCACAGTGGCTGCGTTTGATGGGCACAGCGAGGTTGCAATTGATGGGCACAGTGAAGCTGCAATTAATGTTTATTTTTCCAGAATTTTTCAGTTTGTCTGCGCCCCCCCCCCCCCAAAAAAAAAAAATTGAGCACCAGCAGCCACTGCCTGTTTCTGTTCCTTCTGTTGCCTTCTGTGCTCCCTTGCTCCCCTTTCCTTCCATTGTTTCAGGATGGAGAGCGGGGTAGGGTCTGGTAAATATGTCAAACACATATGTGTTGGAGCTTTGGGGTGCACACCCTAATGCAATAGGCTGCGCACCCCTATGCCACCTGGACAAAATTGAAGCAGCTAGATATTTGCCACTGTGATGTAGCACGGACCATAAACTCATGAAAGACGGCTAGCTCCATGAGCTAGAATGGGAGCAGCTGCTATGTCAGAAGTTTTTCCAAGGTGGCATTGAGCTGCTGGGCATAGGAGTCATTCAGGGACTTTTGTTTCTGCTCCTGCAGCTGCGTAAGAGACAATTGTCTGGTTAAAAATTGTTGCTGGAGATGGTGGGGTAGGTTAAAGAGACTCTGAGAAGGTTCAACATTGCATTTGTGCCTACTCAATGTGGCCCCCGTGACCCTTTTCACCATTTTTTTTTGGTATAATGTAAGCCTCTGACACTTCTTGTGGGACCTCCCTCCCTATTACTAGAGGGCACAGATGTTGCAACGAATGCTCTTGTGAAGGTGAGAAATAAAGAGGAGTAGGAATGCAAGCCTTTTGTTACTAACTGGTATCATTGAAGTGCTGCCCTGATCCGGCTTTGTGGTGCAGATTCATGTTTCTCCTCACAAGGTACCCTAATGGCTTGCAGTTTTACCATAGTTAATATGTTGACGGCAGGGGTTGCAGACCGCAAAGGTACTGTTGGCAGAAAATATGTAAAAAAAGGCCCACGCTGTATAGTTCTTTGAACCAACACTTGGGATAGTAGTGGCCTATATCTGTGGTCAGGTGGAATAGGGTAGCTGCTCCATCCAGCTGCAGACAACTGGCTGCTCTGTGCCTGGTAGGAGGAAAAAGAGGAAGGCTCAACTGACCAAATTTAATTAGAAAATGCATTATTGGTAAATGATATTCAAAGTGTTTCCTGCTAGAAGCTTTTGTGTAAAGAGATGGGATAAAGGTGTCTGCATGCAGTGTCTTTTGTAAGATTTACTCAGGGTGGGCTTCTGCCCGCTCATCGATACTGATGATACCAAGGCTCAAGGGAATAGGATTTTCCGGAACAGGGTCTTGAAGAATCTGCAACCAGTGAAGGGTGCCTGGCCGTGCACCTGGTGCCATTGGGATTCAGTGAGGTCTGTAATGATGGTGATGAGAGTGAACCTGGCAATTGTGGATCTGCCTGCAGGTGTATGGCTCACTCGCTGAAGACTCTCTATGCCATCCAGGCCATGGCGCCTACTAGCATTCCCCAGAGGGGCTGGGACCTTGCTCTCTGATTAATAGTGTGGTCCCAAGAGAAAGAACTCCTCCCTGGACCAGGCTATTTATGTCCTCGCCCAGCATTCTTCTCTCTCCAGCCGGCTGGAACGTGTAGTCTGCAGCAGCACTGGCTCCATGGAAAGCCAGGTTCTCCGGACCACATGTCCAACGACCCCCTGCTTTCACTAGTTTTATCTCTCTCTGACTTCAGGAAATGATGACACAATGTCCAGACTGAACACTAGAAGCAAACAAACTCAAGGCAGCCCTTGTTTAAGAATGTCCCACGATGACACAGGCAGACTAGCCAGTGCCTGGTTACATATATATATGTAGCGGGTGTCAAATTTAGTGGGGTGTATCTGGGCTATAGATGGCCCAGATACATTGATTTTTAGGGATTTATGGACACTTTGGAGTGTGGGAGGTATGGATGGTGTCATGTTCCCTGCGGTCCCTAGGTGGCGCTGTCACCTGAGACCGGGGTTGAACTGCCATTCTAGAGCCGTGCCCTTTTTGTCCTCTCGCAGCAGTAGTACGGCGGGGCGAGGAACCCGCTGTGCCTGCTGGGAGAGGATATAAAAGGGGGCGGACATCTTGCGCATGAGGTCCATTCCCCAGGCACCTTCGGCCTGGGGGCTGCTGCGGTTCGTCTGTGCCCAGGCACCTTCAGCCTGGGGTGAGGTACTTTACAAGGAGGCCCGGAGCCCAGTACCTTCGACTGGGTCCCGCGAGGGCGAAGCATTCCTAAGGTGCCCCCGGTATTGGGTGCCTGAATCCAGGGCGTAAGGGACCGGAGATGTGACCTCCCCGAAGAGCCAGCGCAGCATTTGCTGGTGACGGTGGAGGCCTCTGGTGACCGTCCGGATGGATGTCTTCCTCTGTCAGGGGTCGTTTGTTCTAAAGGAGGTAATTCATCGTTCTCATGGTCTGTGGCAGGGACCCATCTTCCTCAGGTCAGTGGCAGGCCTCATCCAAGGCCTGTGGCAGAGGCCTCAACGTTCACCCAGGTCAGTGGCAGTGACCAAATTCACAGTCGGTGGCAGCGACTGTGCGCCAGGCCTGTTTGCACTAAACGGAAAAGGAGAAACTCTATTCATTGTGTTGTGCCTGGACCTACTCTTTCCCACACCCTGTCTGTTCTTTTAAAAGTCAACCAGTCTACCTATTGATCAAAGCAATAAAACAGAGTTGGACTTTTTATGGTGTGGAACTTGTGTTACTGGAAGCTAAGTGTCCCTGTCAGTGACAGTGGCAATCATCCTCCACAGTGGAAGCTGAGGCTCCGGCCTAAAACGCAGACCCAAAGGTAAACGGTTTAGCTCATATCTCTGCATCCTACATCAGAGAGCCGAGCTGGTGGTGTGCATCTTTCCCCCTTCTCCCAGATACCCCTAGACGATTAAAAACAGCCATCCAGAGAGGGGAGAAGGTGGGGGAAGACCGCTACATATAGTACAAAAGCTATAATAGTATGTACAATACATCTTTCAGTACCAGCATGCCATCTGAAATGTCAGTGAATATGCTAAATAAGAGAGCAATATACACTTTTTAATAAGTAAGCTTGCACTATTGTAATAAAACCTAAAATTTCGGATTTGTGCATACGTCAAACTATGACCAGTTCTCTTAAATATTGCAAACCGGACCATACTTTACATTGTTTTCTCATCTTCACACGTTCCATTTCCTCCTCACCTGTAATTACAGCAAATAGCTGCTTAATTATATGAAAATCATAAAATACCAATAAATCGATAAAACATGCACAAATGCAATTTTAGAATCTAATCAATGCTATTAAATCCAACTTCAATCATATTAGGCTTTGTCAATATATGTTGGCTGGATTAAAGCAAAACAATGCCCTTTCCTTGGCTATTGAGATCTCATCTATGTACAGTGATAAGGATTTTATGTAATGCACTGATACAAGTGGGCTTAATTAATATTGTCTGAAGAGCTAATGCAGTACATCCCATTAAAACATCTTTAAATCCTCCAACAATACGCTGTTTATTGAATAGTATAGTTGATTAAGTGAATGCATTATGAAAATTAGTTATCGTTAATGAGATCTCAATAAAATACTGTATATCTGATTTTGGTTGTCAACAGAAATAAATGTAGTTTTCCTTAGGAGAATAAGACTATTTATGTGTTTGAGATCTTCATTTTTTATCCTGCAAATAATGATGAATGAAGGCAAATGATTTTTCCTTTAAGGCTGTTACATGGCACAAAACATGTTACTTTGCTTAAAGGCACAAAGAGAGAAAAAATCAATACAGCAAGGTTCAATTACAACATTTAAGTCATGTGACTTCCAGCAAAATTACCCATTTTTATCAAAAATTCATACGGCAGCTTAAAAATTCATCTCCGTAAATAAGAAGTAAATTGTGGCTGAAGCCCACAACAAGATATGACAAATAGAGCAGTGTAGATTTTCTGGTTCCAGGTTTCTTGCCTGGAAAGCTATTAACATACAAAAGTAAAAAGGCAAGTCAGAGAAGCTAATATATATTCCCAGTAAAGCATTTGTATTTATGGTCTACGTGCCTACTTCCTGGAATATATTAGGGACTATTAGAGTCAAAGGTATCCAGTCAGTCTTTTCTCCTTACAAAGTAATGCAGAATTAGTGAGATATGTATAGGTTTATTTCTTTAAGCAGAAAGATAAAATGATGTATAGTTTAGAAATTCTCTAGGGGAAAGGGGGGAAAGCTGCTGAAGTGAACATACCTAGAGGTACCTGCAGTAGCCTTCCAAACCTTCCTGTCTGGACTGAATGCTGGGGTGTTCTAATCAGGGCTTTTTTTCAGCAGGAACGTGGGGGAACGCAGTTCCGGCACCTCCAGGACTGACTGTATGTAATGACAAGGGGTGCTGGGGTGTGCTGCAGGGTATTGATGCTCACTGCTGGGGATCTATTTTTGCAGGGAGGTCTATTGTTGCTGGGAAGGTCTATTGTTGCTGGTGGGGGACCTATTGTTGCTGGGGGGGTCTTATGTTGCTGGGGGGTCAGTTGTTGCTGAAAGAGATCTACTGTTGGGGAGGGATCTATTGTTGATGGCAGCCAGAGAGTCTATTAATGCTGGCTGAGCGGAGATCTGTTGATCCTGCCGGAAGTCTATTGTTGCTGGTGGGGAAATTTTGTTGTGGGTAGTCCATTGTTAGGGGGATCTATTGTTGCTGGCTGCAGGGGATCTATTTTACTGCTTTTCTTGATATCATTACCAAATTCCATACAAATTACTTAGCACCACAAAATAATACTTGGTCCTATATTGTCTAAAAGGGACGGTACTGGGAGGTGGGTAGGGGCGGAGAAAAGGGGTGGCTCAGAACGGGGGAGTTCCTGCACCTATTGCCTGAGAAAAAAAGCCCTGGTTCTAATAAACAAAGCACTGAAATTTCTGTGCAGTGCCTGAGCTTTCCACTATACCCCAACCCTCACCAAACTGCATCCATATTGGACCATAACTAGGATGGGCAGCCTTAATAGACAATAGGAGAAGGACTTAGTTTATACCTACAGCTTTCCCCCGTGGCAGTCTCTTTAACCACTTAAGGACCGAGCCTGTTTTTCAGACTCTGTGTTTACAAGTTAAAAACAATTTATTTTGCTAAAAAAATTACTTAGAACCCCCAAACATTATAATTTTTTTTCTAACACCCTAGAGAATAAAATGGCGGTCATTGCAATACTTTTTCTCACACCGTATTTGCGCAGCGGTCTTACAAGCGCACTTTTTTGGGATTTTTTATTTTTTTTTAAATTAAAAAATAAGACAACAGTAAAGTTAGCCCAATTTTTTTTTTATATTGTGAAAGATAATGTTACGCCGTGCAAACCTCCCATCAGCAAGGGCATGAAACGTGGCTGGGTCTTTCAGCATGACAATGATCCCAAACACACCGCCCGGGCAATGAAGGAGTGGCTTCGTAAGAAACATTTCAAGGTCCTGGAGTGGCCTAGCCAGTCTCCAGATCTCAACCCCATAGTATACCTTTGGAGGGAGTTGAAAGTCTGTGATGCCCAACGACAGCCCCAAAACATCATTGCTCTAGAGGAGATCTGCATGGAGGAATGGGCCAACATACCAGCAACAGTGTGTGACAACCTTGTGAAGACTTACAGAAAACGTTTGACCTCTGTCATTGCCAACAAAGGATACATAACAAAGTATTGAGATGAACTTTTGATATTGACCAAATACTTATTTTCCACCATAATTTGCAAATAAATTCTTTCCAAATCAGACAATGTGATTGTCTGGATTTGTTTCCACATTTTGTCTCTCATAGTTGAGGTATACCTATGATGACAATTACAGGCCTCTCTCATCTTTTTAAGTGGGAGAACTTGCACAATTGGTGGCTGGCTAAATACCTTTTTGCCCCACTGTATTTTACTTTATTTTATTAATTTGAAAACAGTTAAAAAAAAAAAAAAAATTGGATCACTTTTATTCCGATTATAAGGAATGTAAACATCCCTTGTAATAGAAAAAAGCATGACAGGTCCTCTTAAATATGACATCTGGGGTCAAAAAGACCTCAGATCTCATATTTGGACTTAAATGCATAAAAAAAAAAAAAAAAAATTGTAATTTGAAAAAATGACAACAAAAAAATGTCCCTTTAAGACGTATGGGCGGAAGTGACGTTTTGACGTCGCTACCGCCCTGCAGTGATATGGAGACGGGTGGGGGCCATCTTCTCTTCACTCTTCTCCATACACAGCAACTGTGAGGACCGGATCGTCTCCGCCACTGCCGACGGCTCCGGGAAGCGGCGGACGGCACCGGAGAGCGGCAGGCGGCGGGAGCCCTCTCCCGTCGTCGAAAAAAGTGATCTCGCGACGTATCCACCACAGAGGTCACTTTTATCTTGTAGCGGACCGCTCGCTGAAGAAGAGGATACCGGGGTTATGGTAGCTAGCTGCTACCATAACAATGGTATTCCTCTTCAAACAGAGGATGTAAAACTGCGGCGGGCGGTCCGGAAGTGGTTAAGGACGTGTTAAAAACGTTGGGAGTATGTAATGAGAATGAACATAAATTAACCACTTGAGACCCGCGCTATAGCCGAAAGACGGCTGCAGCGCGGCTCTCAAGTGCCGAGAGGACGTCCCCAGGACGTCCTTCTCTGTTTACATCCCGCCGCGCGCCGCTAAGGGCGCGCGGCGGGGAACAGCTGTGCGGCGCGCATCACGTGATGCCGAGGAGCGTGCCTGGCGGCCGCGATGTCCGCCAGGTACATTCGATTGGCAGTTACAGAGGCAGGACGTGGATCTCTGTGTGTAAACACAGAGATCCATGTCCTGTCAGGGAGAGAGGAGACCGATGGTGTGTCCCTTGTACATAGGGACACAGATCGGTCTCCTCCCCCAGTCAGTCCCCTCCCCCACACAGTAAGAATCACAAATAGGGCACACATTTAACCCCTTCCTCGCCCCCTAGTGTTAACCCCTTCCCTGCCAGTCACATTTATACAGTAATCAGTGCATTTTTATAGCACTGTTCGCTGTATAAATGTGAATGGTCCCAAAATAGTGTCAAAAGTGTCCGATATGTCCGCTGCAATATCGCAGGCCTGACAAAAATCGCAGATCACCGCCATTACTAGTAAAAAAAAAAATATAATAAAAATTTCATAATTCTATCCCCTATTTTGTAGGCGCTATAACTTTTGCGCAAACCAATCACTATACGCTTATTGCAATTTTTTTTACCAAAAATAAATAGAAGAGTACGTATCGGCCTAAACTGAGAAAAAAAATATATTTTTAAAAAAAAATTGGGATATTATTATAAAAAAAGTAAAAAAATACTGTGTTTTTTTTCAAAATTTTCTGTCTTTTTTTGTTTATAGTGCAAAAAATAAAAACCGCAGAGGTGATCAAATACCACCAAAAGAAATCTCTATTTGTGGGGAAAAAATTCTAAAATATACTTTGGGTACAGCGTTGTATGACTGCGCAATTGTCATTCAAAGTGCGTCAGCGCTGAAAATTGGTCTGGGTACGTGTCATGTACCTGAGTGTATTTGAACCGGGATCTTCCTGGTCGCAAAGCTGCAGCCTTACCTGTTGCGCTACTGAGCAGATCTAGACTTTTGGAAATGTCCTCTCAGTATTAAACATTACCTTGGACTCACCAGCCCCACCTACTGCCAGCTGTGGACAATTTTCAATCAAAGCAGCCCTTAAAAAGGAAGTGATGCTATCTCTCAGCGCCCTTTTGTGTGGAATAGCACCCTGGGTGTTGTGACTGCTTTTTGATCCTGATTTTCGTGTTGAACTTCTGCCTGAATTCCTTACTACTCTCCAGCCTGCTGATTTTGTACTTCACTGCCAGCTCGTGTATGACCTTTGCCTGCCTGACCACTCTCTGGATTTCGATCGTGTACCATTTTGCCTGATCTGTTGCCAACCTAATCTGCCTGACTACGTTTTCGCCTGAATCCTCAGCACACAAGTTCCACTTCGGACACTACCTATCTCAGGTATAGTGATGAGCCGAACACCCCCGGGTTCGGTTCGCACCAGAACCCGCGAACGGACCGAAAGTTTGCGCGAACATTAGAACCCTATTAAATACAATGGATGCGAACGTTCGGATTCTAAAGTGCTAATTATAACGACTATTATCCATGTTATTGTCTGAAACAGAGTTTGGGAACCCGGGTTCTGCACCAGGGGACATGTATCAATGCAAAAAGAAGTTTTAAAAACGGACGTTTTCCGGGAGCAGTCATTTTAATGATGCATAAAGTGAAAAAAAAAAGTCAAATATTCCTTTAAATATTGTACCTGGGGGGTGTCTAAGTATGCCTGTGAAGTGCCTAGTGTTTCCCGTGTTTAGAACTGTCCTTGCACAAAATAACATTTCTAAAGGAAAAAAAGGGATTTTTATAACAGCTTACCTGTAAAATCCTTTTCTTGGAGTACATCACGGGACACAGAGCGACTTAGTCATTACTAATGGGTTATATAGTTTACCTTCAGGTGTTGGCACTGGCCAATTCCAAACCGGAAGTACCCTCCCCTATATAAGCCCCTCCCACCCGGGAGCACCTCAGTTTTGTAGCCAAGCAATAAGTGTCCCAAAAAGAGGGGTGGGAGCTCTGTGTCCCGTGATGTACTCCAAGAAAAGGATTTTACAGGTAAGCTGTTATAAAAATCCCTTTTTCTTTTTCGTACATCACGGGACACAGAGCGACTTAGTCATTACTAATGGGACGTCCCAAAGCAATGCCAAATGAGGGGGGGGTACATAAGCTGGGCGCCATCAGGCATGAGGATCTTTTGCGGCCTGCAATACACTGCGCCCAAAGGCGACATCCTCCTGACTTCTAACGTCCACCTGGTAGAACCTAGTAAACGTGTGTACCGAAGACCATGTTGCGGCCTTACATACTTGAGCCAGGGAGGCCTGGTGATGCACTGCCCATGAAGTTCCAACCGCTCTTGTGGAGTGCGCCCTAACTTTGAACGGAGGCGGTCTCTTTCTCAAGCCATAGGCTTGTATTATGACCTGTCGAATCCACTTGGCTAAAGTAGATTTTGATGCTGCCTGACCCCTTCTGGGGCCTTCCGGCAGAACAAACAAAGAATCCGTTCTGCGAATCTGAGCAGTGGCTTTTAGATAAGCTTTAACTGCTCTTACTACATCCAAAGAATGCAATAACTTTTCCTCTACCGAGCTAGGTTTGGGGAAAAAAGAAGGAAGAACCACATCTTGGTTCAAATGAAACCTCGATACCACCTTAGGAAGAAAGGCTGGATGAGGACGTAATACTACTCTGTCCTTATGGATAACCAGATATGGCTCCTTACAGGACATAGCTGCTAATTCCGACACTCTTTTAGCCGAACAAATGGCTACTAAGAAAACCAATTTCCTGGTGAGAAGAACCAAGGAAATGTGTTGTAATGGTTCAAACGGTTGTTTCTGTAGAACCGACAGAACCAGGTTTAAGTCCCAAGGACATATGGGAATACTAACCGGAGGGCTAATACGCATCACTCCTTGTATAAAGGCTTTGACTAGTGAATGCGAAGCCAAGGGCCTTTGAAAAAATATTGACAAGGCCGAAATCTGACCCTTGATAGTACTCAAGGCCAGCTTCCTATCTACAGCCCACTGTAGGAAGTCCAGAATCCTCCCTATCATGTACTTACGTGGATGCCATTTCTTGGTCTCACACCACGTAATGTACGCTTTCCAGATCCTATAATAGATCTGCCTGGATACCGGTTTCCTGGCATTGATCATGGTAGATACCACAGAATTAGAGAGCCCTCTCTTTTTCAGAATGTGGGCTTCAATAGCCAGGCCGTCAAACCTAGGGCTGGTAAGGAAGGGTGGTATATCGGTCCTTGCGACAGCAGGTCCGGACGAAGCGGGAGGGTCCACGGACTCCTCACTGACATTTTTACAATCTCCGCGTACCATGCCCTTCGGGGCCACGCTGGAGCCACCAGAATCACTGGTTTCTTTTCTACCCTGATTCTGCGGAGTAATCGCGGTAACAATTGTGGCGGTGGGAATGCATATATCAGCTTGAACCGATCCCAAGGGAACACTAGGGCATCCGAGCCGCAAGCTAGGGGATCCCTTGTGCGAGACACAAACCTGTCCACCTTTGCGTTGAATCTGGATGCTAGCAGATCTACATCCGGTGTTCCCCACCGCTGGCATATTGCCTGGAAAACCTCGGGGTGAAGAGACCATTCCCCCGGGCATAATTGTTGGCGACTTAGAAAGTCCGCTCTCCAATTTTCCACTCCTGGGATGAAAACCGCGGATATGGCTGGGACATATCTTTCTGCCCACTCCAGGATGCAATTTGCTTCCTTCTGGGCTGCACGACTTTTGGTGCCACCCTGATGATTGATATATGCCACTGCCGTGGCATTGTCTGATTGAATTCTGACAGGGGACCCCTGGAGTTTGGATGTCCATGCTACTAGGGCATACCGGGCTGCTCGTATCTCTAAGAGATTGATGGGCAGGGCCTTTTCTGCTTCTGACCACCTGCCCTGGAGAGACCATTGCTCCAGCACTGCCCCCCAGCCGATGAGGCTGGCATCTGTAGTGACCACCTTCCAAGAAACCGGACTGAAGGGTTTCCCTGTTTCCAGATTCTGGGGCACCAACCACCAATGGAGGCTCTTGCGAACGGAAGGGGACAGGGACATTGGTAAGTCTAAAGCCTGAACTTTTTTGTTCCAGGCTGACAGTATGGCCCTTTGCAAATTCCTTGAATGGAATTGACCGTAGGGTACCGCTTCGAATGAAGCCACCATCTTTCCCAGCAGCCTCATGCAGAGACGTATGGATGGTTTTCTTTTTGTACCCACTAAGTGGGTCAAATTTCTTAAAGACGACACCTTCTCTGGAGGTAAGAAAATCTTTCTCTGATTTGAATCCAGCCTTAGCCCTAAGTATTCCAGACTTTTGACTGGTCTTAGAGCTGACTTGTCCCGGTTGATAATCCAACCGTGATATTCCAGATACTCGATTGTCTTGTGAATAGCTACTTCCAGCTTTTCCACTGAGTGGTCTATTAGTAGCAGGTCGTCTAGATATGCCATTATCGTTACACCCTGTGTTCTTAGATTGGCCAATAATGGGGCCAGAATTTTTGTGAACACTCGTGGTGCTGTGGCCAGACCGAAAGGTAAGGCTCTGAACTGAAAATGGCGCCCTTCTACTGCAAAGCGTAGAAATTTCTGATGGGCCGGAAAGATGGGAATATGCAGATAAGCATCCCTTATGTCGATCGAGGCTAGCCATTCCTGCCCTTGTAGGGCGGTGGCCACTGATCGGATCGACTCCATCCGAAAAGTCCTGATATTTAGGAACTTGTTTAGCCCTTTTAGATTTAATATGGGCCTCACGTCCCCATTTGGTTTGGGGACTGTGAAAAGGTTCGAGTAAAACCCGAATCCGCTTTCTTCCAGGGGAACCTTCATGATTACCCCTTGGAGCAATAGTTGTTCTAGTGCCAGAAGGAGGGATCCTCTCTTTTGGGGATCTCTTGGCACGTTTGACCTCATAAATTGGGCAGGAGGAGTGCCTTTTAACTCCAGCTTGTATCCCAGACTTACTGCGGAGAGCACCCATCTGTCTCTGATGGTGTCCCGCCAGGTCTCTGTGAACAACTGAAGTCTTCCCCCCACCCGATTGAGCGGGGGCAATACTTCATGCCTTAGGGGGAGGTTTTGTACCTCTCTTGATCCAGGGCTTCTTGTTACCCTGTGATTGTCCCTGATTTCTGCCCCCTGAATTTGACCGCGGAGGCCGTCGGAACTGCTTCACAGCCGATGTGCCCGGGACTGGAGAGGTAGGCCTCTTAAAAGAAGGACTTCTACCCTTGTTCTTAACCGGTAAGAGTGAACTTTTACCGGCAGAAATTTTCTGGATATATTTGTCCAGATCTTCTCCAAATAAGCGTTCTCCATGAAATGGGAAGCTAACCAGCAGTTTTTTACAGGGAGCTTCAGCAGACCAGTTTTTGAGCCACAGAAGCCTACGCATATGTACTATAGACAGCGTAAAGCGGGAGGCCTGTTGGATTGTATCCTTTATGGCGTCCACCGCAAAACACAAGGCTCTAGGCAGGTCAGCTAGGGCATGAGCCTGCTGATCTGGTAAGTCCCTTAAGACTTGTTTCAACTGATCTTTCACTGCTTGGCAGACTCCAATCGCTGCTACCGCAGGTTGTGTCACCATACTTGCTGTAGAGAAAGCAGATTTTAGTAAAGACTCCAATTTTTTATCTATTGGGTCTTTGAACATTGGAACATTATCTACTGGACATGTCAGTGATTTGTTAACAGAAGAGATGGCTGCGTCCACTATAGGGACCCTCCATTTTCTTATGAACTTATCCTCCATGGGATAGATCACCGGAAATCTCTTGGGGGGAGCAAATATTTTATCAGGATGCTCCCAATCCTGGTAAATAAGCCCTTCTAATAAAGGGTGGATTGGGAAGGAACAGACCGCCTGGGGAGCTTTTAGCGACCCCAGCGAGGAAACCGTAGTGGATGGTGGTTCCGCCAGAGGCATTTTAAATGCTGATCGGACCATGTTAGTCAGAGACTGAACCCATAATCTTTCAGCCTGAGAAGCTGAGAAAGGTTCTTCCACTGTTGATTCCTCTATAAGTGAATCAACCTCATCCTGATCCCCTTCAGGTAGGTCGATCTCTGTGTGGGGCTGTTCCTCCACTAACAGGCACTCTGAAGGAGGAGACGGAGATCGGACGCGCTTTCCCTGAGATAGGGAAGCAGCGATCAATGCTGTTAATCTCTCTTCTAATCCTCCCAGAGTTGAGGATAAAACCTCCTCTGTTATATATACAGGAGCAGGTGGACTGGGGACAGCCGCAGCACCAGGCATTCCTGCGGGGTTTCTACGGCTACTGACCTCTGCATTCTCAGGGGAGATTGGTGCAGTGCAAGCATGCCCAATATCCTCAGAGCCCGATGGAGACCCCTTTGGCTTCCTGGAAGATCTATTTCCGGAGCGTCTGGACGACATATCCTTTAAGCACAAAGCTGAGGTATTCCCGTCGTCATACACCAATTTTTGCTGGTAATAGTCTAACACAGGTGCTGCTATATACCAGCTGGTGTCCACTAAAGTGCCTTTCTATGGGGATGCCTGCATCAACCGCCTCTGTGTGCCACTGTTTGTTGCTAGCTCTGTTTGCATGCAGCTGACACTTGTACTGTGTCTTTTAACCATGCTGGGACGCCCGCACATGCGCAGAAGCGCCGCGGCGCGCATCGAGCGTCATCCACCCGCCCCGCCCCTTTTTTTTCATAGGAGGCGCGTGCACGCGCCCCGCGCGCGCGCCCGTGCGCCAATGGCGCCCTTTTCGAAAACCAACAGAGGACTAGGAGCCAGGGCCCTTTTTGCCGGAGGGCCTGTGCGGTGGATGAACGCAGCAACAGGGCAGAGGAAGTGGATTCCCTCAGAGAAACTTACCAGCTGCCTGGACCTTTTGAGTTGAGAAAACCAAAGATCCACATTACAAGAAAAATGGACTACAGCGGCCTCTAGTGGTTTAACACAGGTACCGCGGTCCCTGTTTTTTTTTTTTTTTTCTTGACTACTATTAAAATTTTACATTTTCAGTAGTTATAGGCAAACACAGATATTTAGCGGGAATACCGTTAGGTAACAGACAGAAAGACAAATTAGGCTTGGGGGTCCCCCAATAGAACCAAGTTCCTGGGGGCCCCCACTTACCTGATCCCCGCCGCAGGACTTTGTTTGGTCCACAAAAGTCCAAACTTCACCTATCACGGCAGGCATTGTAATTAAACCTTCAGGGACCGGGTTCCCAAGGATTCCACTCCCCTGGACCTGTATAGCACCCTGCACAGACAGCGTCTTGGTCGTGGGTATGACCAGAGCTCTGGATCCCAGGGTCCAGCCCTCCTAAGAGAAGCATTACAGGCAAAACCTTGCTCTTCTGCTGCAAGGCCCGGGTACCGACCGTTTAGCTATGAAGCTTTTTTGGTGGGATCCGGAACAGCTTACTAAGGCCCAAAAGAACCTGTACGCAAGCCCAGTGAAAACACATGTTACTCTTTGGCCAACACCTTAGACACTGGCAAAAAACTGAGGTGCTCCCGGGTGGGAGGGGCTTATATAGGGGAGGGTACTTCCGGTTTGGAATTGGCCAGTGCCAACACCTGAAGGTAAACTATATAACCCATTAGTAATGACTAAGTCGCTCTGTGTCCCGTGATGTACGAAAAAGAAAAAGCCATTTAAAACTGCTTGCGGCTTTAATGCAATGTCTGGTCCCGGTAATATGGATGAAAATCTTTAGGAAAAATGGCATAGCTACCCCATCAACCCCCCCCCCCCCCTACCCCAGCCCATTACCAGCCCCTTTGGGTCTTGTATGGATATTAAGGGGAACCCCGCACACAAAATAAAAAAGCCCCTATATACTCTGAACAGCCGTATACAGGCGGTGCATAGAAGACAGGGACTGTAGGTTTGTTCTTATGTAGAATCTGTTTATAATTTTGAACAGCTGCATTGTTTAAGTGTAGCTCCATGCCAAATTCCTTTTTTTTAGATTTTTGGAAAACATAGGGAACGGTTATCACCCCTGTCACATTTTTTTTGCTGTCTGTGCCCCTGTTCAGAACATTTCACCTCACTTTGCGTCCCAATGACAACTGTTTTTGAAATGTGGTGTTTGTATTGAAACAAGGATTGGTGATAAAGCATCAGTAGAGAGGAGACACCTTTCTCCCATATTAATTCTTACAGGAGAGAATTTTCCTTCCAAGGGGTAGATTTCCTCTCACTTCCTGTTGTCTTCTTCCGTTTGCAAGTAGTAGTAGTTTGTAAGTTGGATGTTTGAAAGTAGGGACCTTCCGTATATACTCTGCAGAAATTGGCCCCTTAGGTGTTGGTGTTGGCACAACACTGAAAGCACTCAGTTATTCTTGGTGGGTGCTGGAACGCCCTGCTGTCAAGTATAATATCAGGAATTGTAATAACATATAATTGTTGATCAGTGGTAGTAAAAATTGGGCCTTTGATGGTGGTGCTGGTGCCACAACACTGTAAGGCCTGACAGTTACTCTTGGTGGGCGCAGCAATGGGCCCTGCTGTGAATTATTAGATCAATAATTATAATTGCATGCCCCTGTTGAACAGGGGCTGAAAAATTGGGCCTTAGGCACTGGTGGCACAACACTGCAACCCCTCACAGATACTGTACTTGGAGCACAGCAATGAGGCCTGTTGCAAAGTATTGCATCAAAAATTTTAATTACACGCCCCTGTTAAACAGGGGCTGAAAAATTGGGCCTTAGGCACTGGTGGCGTCACCCATAAACCAAAATGATCTTCCAAGCTATCATCGTTAATCGTATCATTGAGGAGGAGGAGGAGGAGGATAGCCAGACAACATAACAGCACAGGCACTCAGCATCAGTCTTGAAGGGATGTGACATTTTAAAATCAATTAGTCTGTTATATCAGCATCTGGTGTGTGGTAGCTGGTGGTGATCCAAGACTGGTTCATCTTGATGAAAGTCAGTCGATCAACCGAGTCGGTGGACAGGCGCACCCTGTGATCCGTGACAAATCCTCCAGCAGCACTGAATGTGCGTTCTGAAAGAACGCTGGATGCAGGACAGGCCAGTAGCTCAATTGCATACTGTGCAAGCTCTGGCCAGTGATCCATCCTCAAGACCCAGTAAGCCAGAGGATTTTCGGTGGGGAAGGTGTCCAAGTCTGACCTTGCCCCTAGGTATTCCTGCACCATGTATATCAGACGCTGGCGATGGTTGCTGGAACCGATCATACTTTGGGGCTGCGGACTAAAGAATTGTCTGAACGCATCGGTCAGACGGCCACCTTCCCCACCGCTCCTTCTTTGACTGCCCGAAGCCTCAGCAACTCGTTGTCCAGGACCAGGAGTTTGTAACCTCCCAGTATCTGGGAACGCGTTGCACAGACCTTTCTGCAAGGCCTCCCGGAGTTGTCTCATCCTCTGCTCCCTCTGCGACGGTACGATAAGGTCCGCAACCTTACCCTTGTACCGTAGATCAAGGAGAATGGCCAGCCAGTAATGGTCCCTCTCCTTGATCCGAATAATACGAGGATCCTTCCGCAGACTTTGCAGGATCAGGGAGGCCATGCAGCGTAGGTTAGCTGAGGCATTCAGTCCGGAGTCCTCTGGGTCACTAAGGACGACATGATCCGCAGCCACCTCCTCCCAGCCACGTACAAGTCCACTGGTTTCTTGGGACTGTAAATCATCCCTAAAAGACTGCTGCTGATGATGCTGAGTGCCAGCCTCCACCTCCATGCTGACACAATCCTCCTCCTCCTCCTCCTCCTCCTCCTCCTCCTCCTCCTCTTCCTGTGCGATGGGTGGGACAGAAGGAACACTGTCTGGGTAAAGGGGGCCTTGAGAGGCAAGGAAGTCCTCCTCTTCCTGCCTCTGTTCTGCCTCAAGTGCCCTGTCCATTATTCCACGCAGCGTGTGCTCCAACAGGTGGACAAGAGGTACAGTGTCACTGATGCATGCACTGTCACTGCTCACCATCCTCGTGGCCTCCTCAAATGGTGCCAGGACAGTGCATGCATCCCTGATCATGCCCCACTGGTGTGGTGAAAAAAAACCGAGCTCCCCTGACCCTGTCCTGGTGCCGTAGTCGCACAGGTACTCATTGATGGCCCTCTGCTGCGTGTGCAGCCGCTGCAGCATGGCCAACGTTGAGTTCCACCTGGTGGGCATGTCACATATAAGGCGGTTCTTGGGCAGGTTCAACTCCTTTTGAAGCTCAGCCAGGCGAGCACTGGCATTATAAGATCTGCGGAAATGCACACAGACTTTCCTGGCCTGCCTCAGGACATCCTGTAAGCCCGGGTACCTGCCCAAGAACCGCTGCACCACCAGGTTAAGGACGTGAGCCATACAGGGCACATGGGTCAGTTGTCCCTGTCGGAGGGCGGAGAGGAGGTTGGTGCCATTGTCGCAAACCACCATTCCTGGCTTAAGCTGGCGTGGCGTCAACCACCTCTCGGCCTGCCCCTGCAGAGCAGACAGGACCTCTGCCCCAGTGTGGCTCCTGTCCCCCAAACACACCAGCGCAAGCACGGCATGGCATCTTTTTGCCTGCGTACTTGCGTAGCCCCTTGAACGCCTACGGAGCACCGCTGGTTCCGAGGACAAACCACAGGAAGAGGCCATGGAGGAAGAAGAAGAGGAGGGGGTGGAGGAGAGAGGTGTGTCACAACCAGTAGTAGCATTTTGGAGGCGTGGGGATGGAACAACCTCCAACACTACTGCACCTTGTCCTGCATCCTTCCCAGCTGCCAAAAGAGTGACCCAATGGGCCGTGAAAGAAAGGTAACGTCCCTGTCCATGCCTGCTGGACCATGAGTCAGCGGTAATATGCACCTTACCGCTGACCGCCCTGTCCAGCGAGGCCAAGACATTGCCTTCCACATGCCTGTAGAGAGCCGGAATAGCCTTCCGTGCGAAAAAGTGTCGTTTGGGAACCTGCCACTGAGGAACCGCACATTGCACAAACTCACGGAAGGGGGCCGAGTCTACCAACTGAAAAGGCAGCAGTTGAAGCGCTAGCAATTTAGCCAAGCTAGCATTCAACCGCTGGGCATGTGGATGGCTGGGAGTGAACTTCTTTCGACGGTCCAGCAGCTGGGGC
Source organism: Rana muscosa (assembly GCA_029206835.1). Lineage (NCBI taxonomy): Eukaryota > Metazoa > Chordata > Amphibia > Anura > Ranidae > Rana > Rana muscosa. The sequence goes on along the minus strand of CM055118.1, from coordinate 525,877,445 downwards.
AGGGAAATTTGCCTGCTAGAATCGGACGTTGGTGTACTGCTAGCAGAGTGCCCGCAAGTACTTGCCTGTGACACACCTAATTCTACACCTTCATTCCTCTCAGAGCAGGTTTCAGAGAGGAGTGAAGGTATAGTGGGGTTGGAGATCCCAGCTGATGCGGTGCAAGAAGAGGTCAGCTTTGTTCTTTGGTGTGGGTCTTTAAGGTAGGCTTGCCAACGAGCTGCATGGCAGGTCAACATATGTCTGATCAAGCATGTGGTGCCCATGCGGCTGCTGTTTTGGCCACGCGATATACGCTTGAAACATATGTTGCAAACAGCAGCTGTGCGATCTGATGCACTCGCCTCAAAAAAGGCCCACACCAAAGAACTTTTTGAATGACGGGCAGAGGCAGCGCCCTGCACAGGCGGAGCTCTGCGGTGTGATTCCGTCGGTGTGCTGCCCATACGCTGGCCACTCAAGGGCATCCTGCCTCGTTGGAGATGTGCCTCCTCCTCATCCTCCTCCTCCTCCTCTCTCCGATTAGGCACCCACGTGGAGTCAGTGACCTCATCATCCCCTCCCTCCTCATCACTGGAGCCAATCTGGCAGTATGCTGCAGCTGCTGGAACATGACTGCCAGATTGGTGTCCTTCTTGAGCATCCCCTCTCTCTGCTCTCACGCTGCTGCCTTCCTCTAGCTGGGTATCATCATCAGATCCTTCCAAACGCTGGGCATCCTCCTGGAGCATGTACCCAACACTGTGCTCAAACAGTTCGGGGGACTCCTCAGGAGGAGGGCATGGTGGGTCTAGGGAAGGATTGACTAATGAAGATAATGATACCAGAGAAGAGGACGCTTTGGCAGCTGCTTTGCCACTACCCTGAGCCTGGGTGAGAGAGGATGAGGAGGATGAGGTGGGCTTGGTCATCCACTCTACCAAGTCTTCGGCATGATGTGGCTCAACATGTCCAGCTGCCGAAAACAAGGACAAGCGTGTCCCATGGCCATGTGCTGATGACAATGCACCGCGTACACGACCAGCACTGTTGCCCCCAGACACAGAGCCTGCTTGCCCTCTTTTTTTGCCTCCTGACTGTCTGCCTCTCCTTGGTTGCCTTCCAGACATTTTAATGGATGGCCTGCAGGGAGATGGGGAAAAACAGCAATAAGGGCTACCTTCAGGTGTATATTGTGCAGGAGGCTTAGCAACAATGACACTGACACTGTCCCCTGCCTATCCTTCTCTGTCCCTAAACACAAGGATTGAAAATATGGTTCAGCAAAAAAGTTTTAGAACAGAATAGCACACTGACACTTTCCCTCACTGTCCTACTCTGTCCCTCCCTACAAACAAGATTTAGCACAGAATAGCACACTGATAATTTCTACGAGTGTCCTTCTCTGTCCCTCAACTCAGGGATTGAAAATATGGAACAGCAAAATAGTTTTAGAACAGAATAGCACACTGTCAGTCTCCCTCACTGTACCTCTCTGTCCCTCAACTCAAGGATTTAAAATATGGAACAGCAAAATTGATTTAGAACAGAATAGCACACTGTCAGTTTCACTCCATGTACCTCTCTGTCCCTCAACTCAAGGATTGAAAATATGGTTCAGCAAAATAGTTTTAGAACAGAATAGCACACTGTCAGTTTCCCTCACTGTACCTCTCTGTCCCTCAACTCAAGGATTGAAAATATGGAACAGCAAAATTGATTTAGAACAGAATAGCACACTGTCGGTTTCCCTCACTGTAGCTCTCTGTCCCTCAACTCAAGGATTGAAAATATGGAACAGCAAAATAGTTTTAGAACAGAATAGCACACTGTCAGTTTCACTCACTGTAGCTCTCTGTCCCTCAACTCAAGGATTGAAAATATGGTTCAGCAAAATAGTTTTAGAACACAATAGCACACTGTCAGTTTCCCTCACTGTAGCTCTCTGTCCCTCAACTCAAGGATTGAAAATATGGAACAGCAAAATAGTTTTAGAACAGAATAGCACACTGTCAGTTTCACTCACTGTACCTCTCTGTCCCTCAACTCAAGGATTGAAAATATGGTTCAGCAAAATAGTTTTAGAACACAATAGCACACTGACACTTTCCCTCACTGTAGCTCTCTGTCCCTCAACTCAAGGATTGAAAATATGGTTCAGCAAAATAGTTTTAGAACACAATAGCACACTGTCACTTTCCCTCACTGTAGCTCTCTGTCCCTCAACTCAAGGATTGAAAATATGGAACAGCAAAATTGATTTAGAACAGAATAGCACACTGTCAGTTTCACTCACTGTACCTCTCTGTCCCTCAACTCAAGGATTGAAAATATGGTTCAGCAAAATAGTTTTAGAACACAATAGCACACTGACACTTTCCCTCACTGTAGCTCTCTGTCCCTCAACTCAAGGATTGAAAATATGGTTCAGCAAAATAGTTTTAGAACACAATAGCACACTGACACTTTCCCTCACTGTAGCTCTCTGTCCCTCAACTCAAGGATTGAAAATATGGTTCAGCAAAATAGTTTTAGAACACAATAGCACACTGTCAGTTTCCCTCACTGTACCTCTCTGTCCCTACAAACAAGGATTAGCACAGAATAGCACACTGTCACTGACACTCTCCCTACCTATCCTTATTTGTCCCTAAACACAAGGAATCCAGGATTAGTAAAGGAAAAAAAATGACACTGTCCCTGCCTATGCTTCTCTTTCCCTGCTCCGGAACACACTACACAAGGCCGCCGCGCTGGCGGCCTTTTATAGTGTGGGGCGTGTACTAAACCCCATCAGCAATAATTGGCCACAGGCATCCTGCCTGTGGCCAATCATTGCTCTCCTCGCTGCCGGCGCTGTGATTGGCCAAGCATGCGGGGTCACAGTGCATGCTTGGCCAATCACAGCGCCTGGATGACACTGCGGTGGCGTAGTGCATTGTGGGCCGTTCGCGTCACTCGAATTTGGAGCGAACGGCCCAAATCGTTCGATCTTCGTCGAACGATCGAACAGCCGATGTTCGAGTCGAACGTATGTTCGACTCGAACACGAAGCTCATCCCTACTCAGGTACCTTACATTACAAACGGGCCACAATGACAGTGGACCCTGCTGAGATTGTTAAGGCGATTTCACATCAGGGACAATTGATTGGAGCTCATGAACAGCATCTTTCTTCCCTGGACGCCAAGTTAGATGAACTTTGTACTATGCTTAAATCTTGTTTGCCTGCTTCCTCTGCAACGGTCCAGACTCTGGATCCTACTCCTGCTACGATCCAACCCACCTCTTCTGTACCACCCAAACTTCCTATGCCTGACAAATTTGGTGGTGATACTGAGGACTGCAGAGGCTTTTTAAATGTTTGCCGTTTGCATTTCCGCAACAACCCTGGGACCTTTAGCACTTCTTCTGCCAAAGTGACTTTTGTAATTTCCTTGTTAAAGGGGAAGGCCCTGGCCTGGGTCTCTCCTTATCTGGAACGCAATGATCCTGTGCTGCAAGACGCTGACAAATTTCTGGCTTCTCTCCAGACTGTATTTGACAAGCCAGATAGAGCTTCTGCAGCTGAGTACTCACTCTTGGACATGCAACAAGGCACCAGGTCTGTGGCACAATATGCTATTGAGTTTCGTACCCTTGCTGCTGAGACTACTTGGGACTCAAGGGCATTACGTGCAGCCTTCCGAAAAGGTCTTGCAGATCGCATCAAAGACGAATTAGTCTATAAGGATTCCCCAGAAGACCTAGAGAAATTCATAGAGCTCTGTGTTCGTCTGGATGTCCGGTATCATGAAAGATGCCAAGAGAGACTTAGAACTCGCAAGTTTCCTCGGCCAGTCTACCGTTTGGCCCCTAACTTCCAAGCACCACCTCAGCCAGAACCTGAAATCTCAGTTGAACCCCAGACACCTGTGGAACCCATGGATGTAAGCCGTCTCCACCTAACTGAGTCTGAGAAACAAAGGAGGCGTGCATTGGGCCTATGCCTATACTGTGGACTTAAAGGACATTTATTATCTGTCTGCCCTTCCCGTCCAGTAAAAGGCAGGGTCTAACCAGTGTTGGAGGAGCTGGCTTAGACCTTACAGGTATATCCTCCAAGACCAAGATTACCATTCCTGCAATTATCCATTTACCCTCTAAACTTGTCTCCTGTGAGGCTTTTGTGGATTCTGGAGCTGCTGGCATATTCTTGGACTACACTTTTGCAAAAAAAAATAATATTCCATTTGTTCCAAAATCTAGACCCCTGAACATTACCACCGTGAATGGACAACCCTTGGGAGATGGCATTGTAAAATTTGAGACTATGACAATCACCCTTCAGGTAGGCGTACTCCACAAAGAGGAAGTTGTCTTGTCTCTTATTGATTCTCCACTTCTGCCTGTTATCCTTGGTTACCCATGGTTACAACAACATAACCCTTCTTTTGATTGGGAAAATGGAGAACTAACCTCTTGGGGTTTGTTCTGTCATTCAAACTGTTTGTCTCAACCCAAAAGACTTCCTGCTTGTATGTTGGCTTCCGTGGCCGTCCCACCTACCTTGCTCCATGAATACCATGCGTTTGCAGACGTATTTTGCAAGCAAAAGGCAGAGGTTTTACCTCCACATCGTTCTTTTGACTGTGCAATCAAATTGATTCCTGGAGCACCTCTTCCCAAAGGAAGGACCTATCCCCTGTCTTTGCCTGAACAAAAATCCATGGAGGAATACATAAAAGACAACTTGGAAAGAGGTTTTATCCGACCCTCTTCTTCTCCAGTAGGGGCAGGTTTTTTCTTTGTTGAAAAAAAAGATGGGGGTCTTCGACCATGCATAGACTATCGAGGGTTAAATCAAATCACTGTAAAAGACTCCTACCCTTTGCCTCTCATTCTTGAACTGTTTGATGTACTTAAGGGGGCTGTTATCTTCTCCAAGCTAGACCTACGAGGGGCTTATAATCTAATTCGAATTAAAGACGGGGACGAGTGGAAGACAGCATTCAACACTCGTAATGGACATTTTGAATATCTGGTTATGCCATTTGGGTTGTGTAACGCCCCTGCTGTCTTCCAACGTTTCATGAATGAAATTTTTCATGATTTCAGCAACAGTTTTGTGATCATCTACTTGGACGACATTTTAATCTTTTCCAAGACTCATCTAGAGCACATCTCGCATGTAAAGCAGGTATTGCAACGACTGAGAGAAAACCATCTTTACGCGAAGATTGAGAAATGCAGTTTCCATCAAAGCCGTATTCCTTTCCTTGGATACATTATAAGTGCTGCCGGTTTCCAAATGGACCCTCAAAAACTTTTCGCTGTCTTGCAATGGCCCCAACCGACCACTTTAAGAGGGCTCCAAAGCTTTCTAGGGTTCGCAAATTACTACAGACGCTTCATCAAAGGTTTTGCCTCCATTGCGGCACCCCTTACTGCTATGACTAAGAAAGGTACAAATTGCAAGGTATGGTCCTCAGAAGCAGAATCGGCTTTCCAGCAATTAAAAGACATGTTCAGCAAAGCTCCAATTCTTCAGCATCCAAATCCCGATCTCCAGTACATAGTTGAGGTTGATGCCTCTGAGGTAGGAGCAGGTGCCGTGCTCTCCCAGAGACAGCCTAAGTCTGGTAGAATCCATCCAGTAGCATTTTTTTCTAGAAAGTTTTCTCCAGCGGAGATGAATTACGATGTTGGGAATCGAGAACTACTGGCCATCAAATTGGCATTGTCTGAATGGCGACATCTTCTGGAAGGGGCTCCCAAACCTTTTTCTATCCTCACTGACCATAAAAACCTACTGTACCTTCAGACTGCAAGACGTTTGAACTCACGTCAGGCTCGATGGGCTCTGTTTTTCTCCCGTTTTAATTTTGTTCTTTCTTATGTTCCTGGGCATAAAAACAAGAAAGCCGATGCTCTTTCCAGACAGTTTGCTACCTCTGAAGAAGACCAACCTACCGAGCAGTATATAATCCCACCTCACAAAATTGTCGCACAGATCTCTACGGCTCTTTCCCAACAGTTACAAGAAACCCAGAATTGTGTTCCCCAAGGCTTGAAGATACCACCAGGTCGCCTGTTCGTAGCCCCTAGCCTCAGAAAACCTGTACTCCTCTGGGCACATGATGGTGTTTTATCTGGTCATCCTGGTGTCACCATCACTCTTAAGACCTTGCAGCGTCATGTCTGGTGGCCTCATATGAAAAGGGATGTTACTGACTATGTGGCCGCCTGTCCAACTTGTGCTGCTAATAAAGTACCCCGTACATTGCCTACTGGACTGTTACAACCACTTTCAGCACCTCGTCAGCCTTGGACCCATTTGACTATGGACTTCATTACAGACTTACCCAAGTCCGAGGGCATGACTGCTATATGGGTCATAGTGGATCGCTTTTCAAAAATGTCTCATTTTGTGCCGCTCCCGGGATTACCTACAGCGGAAGCACTGTCTACTCTCTTCCTTTCCCATATTGTGAGATATCATGGCATACCTACCAATGTCGTCTCAGACCGCGGATCCCAGTTTGTTTCCCGATTCTGGAGAGCGTTCTGCAAGAAACTGGGAGTAACGCTTTCACTCTCTACCTCACATCACCCTCAAACAGATGGTCAAACCAAACGCATGAACCAGACCCTAGAAACCTATCTTCGACATTATGTCAATGCCTTACACTCCAACTGGTCTGAGTATTTGCCTTTAGCTGAGTTCGCCATTAATTCCCGTTGGCACAGTGCTCTTCATACCACACCATTCTATGCAGCCCTAGGCTATCACCCTCAGACTTTTCCCCTACTTCAGCCTTCTTCTGGTGTACCAGCAGCAGATCAGCGGGTTAAAAATATTCTGCTACATTGGAAAAAGATTTGCTTATTACTACGGAAGTCAGCAGGCAAGTATGCACTTTTTTCCAACAAACGAAGACGCCATATACCTCCATATGTGGTGGGGGACAGAGTTTGGCTATCAACCAAATATGTGAGACTGAAACAACCTTCTACCAAATTGGGCCCTCGATTCATTGGTCCTTACAGAATTATTGCTCGAGTCGGGCCAGTCTCCTCTCGGTTGAAATTACCCTCCTCTCTCCGGATTTATCCTGTGTTCCACGTTTCCCTCCTCAAAAAAGCAATTTTCAATCGCTACTCCAAAACGCAACAGCTACCTCCTCCTGTTCTTGTTGATGGACAAAATGAGTTTGAAGTCTCCAAGATTCTTGATTCTAGAAGACAGGGTCGTGGCCTTCGGTATCTGGTTCATTGGAAGGGATATCCTGTCACAGACCGTTCCTGGGTTCCAGCCAAAGATCTGCATGCCCCTTCTCTTATTCAAGACTTCCATGCCTCCTTTCCCACTAAGCCCCGCTAGGCCCCCGGAGGGGTCCACTGGGGAGGGGGCCCTGTCATGTACCTGGGTGTATTTGAACCGGGATCTTTCTGGTCCCAAAGCTGCAGCCTTACCTGTTGCGCTACTGAGCAGATCTAGACGTTTGGAAATGTCCTCTCAGTATTAAACATTACCTTGGACTCACCAGCCCCACCTACTGCCAGCTGGCAATCAAAGCAGCCCTTAAAAAGGAAGTGATGCTATCTCTCAGCGCCCGTTTGTGTGGAATAGCTCCCTGGGTGTTGTGACTGCTTTTTGATCCTGATTTTCGTGTTGAACTTCAGCCTGAATTCCTTACTACTCTCCAGCCTGCTGATTTTGTACTTCACTGCCAGCTCGTGTATGACCTTTGCCTGCCTGACCACTCTCTGGATTTCGATCGTGTACCGTTTTGCCTGATCTGTTGCCAACCTAATCTGCCTGACTACGTTTTCGCCTGAATCCTCAGCACACAAGTTCCACTTCGGACACTACCTATCAAAGGTACCTTACAGTACGAAGGGGGTTTAAGTGCCCAGTAAGGAAGTGGTTAATGTTCAATTATTTTGAACTACTGATTTTGAACTGGGCAAACACAGTATGCTTTTGCTGGCTGGGGGGACATTTTCACTAGCACGTGTGGTATAATTTTGGCTTTTTTCAGTCCAGAGTTTGCAGCTGTACAGTTTTAGATTTTGTTTTTACATATATTTAGTCATTACTTTACGACTAGGATGTATAGTTGCTTTTGGTAACCCAAAATATTCACCACCCTTATCCCATTTCAACAGCCTAGCTGGATTTACAGATGATTGGGAGCTGAGAGCCTACATTAGGTCACTACCCACCAAGCTGCTCACTTTGCAACAGAATCTTCTCTAAACTTATTGAATGAGACAAAGCTCTACTGATTTCCATTATCCTATCATGTGCAAGCAATTATGGCTCTCGCAGCAGAGCGCGCTGTGATTTTCCAAAGCATGCAGGTCACGTGCATGCTTTGGCCAATCATCAGACATCAATGCACTGCGATCTCGCAGTGCAATATGGTGGATCCCGCGGCAATCAAATTTCCCGTGAACGACCCATAATATTCGCTGTTCGGCGAACAGGCGAACACTCGATGTTCGAGCTCATCCCTAGTAAACAAGGCAGATCGTCGTTCTGTCAGAGGGTAAGATGGCGATCTTGTGTTCCTGCTAAGCAGGAACACGGATCTTTGTCTTCCCCCAGTCAAAGCACCCAGTGCAATTTTTTTAGCACTGATCACTGTATTGGTGTCACTAGTCCCCAAAATGTGGCACTTAGTGTCAGATTTGTCCGCCACAATGTCTCAGTCCCGCTAAAAACCACTGATCGCCGCCATTACTAGTAAAAAATAAAATAAAAAAATTCATGAATATATACTAGTGATGAGCCGAACACCCCCGGGTTTGGTTCGCACCAGAACCCGCGAACGGACCGAAAGTTCGCACGAACATTAGAACCCTATTAAATACAATGGATGCGAACGTTCGAATTCTAAAGTGCTAATTATAACGACTATTATCCATGTTATTGTCCTAAACAGAGTTTGGGAACCCGGGTTCTGCACCAGGGGACATGTATCAATGCAAAAATAATTTTTAAAAACGGCCGTTTTTCGGGAGCAGTCATTTTAATGATGCATAAAGTGAAAAAAAAGTCAAATATTCCTTTAAATATTGTACCTGGGGGGTGTCTAAAGTATGCCTGTGAAGTGCCACGTGTTTCCCGTGTTTAGAACTGTCCCTGCACAAAATTACATTTCTAAAGGAAAAAAAAGCCATATAAAACTGCTTGCGGCTTTAATGTAATGTCTGGTCCCGGTAATATGGATGAAAATCTTTAAGAAAAATGGCATAGCTATAATCTATTTTTAAGCTTTTTGGAAAACATAGGGAAGGGTTATCACCCCTGTAACATTTGTTTTGCTGACTGTGCCCCTGTTCAGAACATTTCATCTCACTTTGCGTCCCAATGACAACTGTTTTTGAAATGTGGTGTTTTTATTGAAACAAGGATTGGTGATAAAGCATCAGTAGAGAGGAGACACCTTTCTCCCATATTAATTCTTACAGGAGAGAATTTTCCTTCCAAGGGGTAGATTTCCTCTCACTTCCTGTTGTCTTCTTCCGTTTGCAAGTAGTAGTCGTTTGTAAGTTGGATGTTTGAAAGTAGGGACCTGCCGTATATACTCTGCAGAAATTGGCCCCTTAGGTGTTGATGTTGGCACAACACTGTAAGCACTCACAGTTACTCTTGGTGGGTGCTGGAACGCCCTGCTGTCAACTATTATATCAGGAATTGTAATAACATATAATTGTTGAACAGTGGTAGTAAAAATTGGGCCTTTGATGGTGGTGCTGGTGCCACAACACTGTAAGGCCTGACAGTTACTCTTGGTGGGCGCAGCAATGGGCCCTGCTGTGAATTATTAGATCAATAATTATAATTGCATGCCCCTGTTGAACAGGGGCTGAAAAATTGGGCCTTAGGCACTGGTGGCACAACACTGCAACCCCTCACAGATACTGTACTTGGAGCACAGCAATGAGGCCTGTTGCAAAGTATTGCATCAAAAATTGTAATTACACGCCCCTGTTAAACAGGGGCTGAAAAATTGGGCCTTAGCCACTGGTGGCGTCACCCATAAACCAAAATGATCTTCCAAGCTATCATCATTAATCGTATCATTGAGGAGGAGGATAGCCAGTCAACATAACAGCACAGGCACTCAGCATCAGCATCAGTCTTGAAGGGATGTGACATTTTAAAATCAATTAGTCTGTTATATCAGCATCAGGTGTGTGGTAGCTGGTGGTGATCCAAGACTGGTTCATCTTGATGAAAGTCAGTCGATCAACCGAGTCGGTGGACAGGCGCACCCTGTGATCCGTGACAAATCCTCCAGCAGCACTGAATGTGTGTTCTGAAAGAACGCTGGATGCAGGACAGGCCAGTAGCTCAATTGCATACTGTGCAAGCTCTGGCCAGTGATCCATCCTCAAGACCCAGTAAGCCAGAGGATTTTCGGTGGGGAAGGTGTCCAAGTCTGACCTTGCCCCTAGGTATTCCTGCACCATGTATATCAGACGCTGGCGATGGTTGCTGGAACCGATCATACTTTGGGGCTGCGGACTAAAGAATTGTCTGAACGCATCGGTCAGACGGCCACCTTCCCCACCGCTCCTTCTTTGACTGCCCGAAGCCTCAGCAACTCGTTGTCCAGGACCAGGAGTTTGTAACCTCCCAGTCTCTGGGAACGCGTTGCACAGAGCTTTCTGCAAGGCCTCCCGGAGTTGTCTCATCCTCTGCTCCCTCTGCGACGGTAACATAAAGTCCGCAACCTTACCCTTGTACCGTGGATCAAGGAGAGTGGCCAGCCAGTAATGGTCCCTCTCCTTGATCCGAAGAATACGAGGATCCTTCCGCAGACTTTGCAGGATCAGGGAGGCCATGCAGTGTAGGTTAGCTGAGGCATTCAGTCCGGAGTCCTCTGGGTCACTAAGGACGACATGATCCGCAGCCACCTCCTCCCAGCCACGTACAAGTCCACTGGTTTCTTGGGACTGTAAATCATCCCTAAAAGACTGCTGCTGATGATGCTGAGTTCCAGCCTCCACCTCCATGCTGACACAATCCTCCTCCTCCTCCTCCTCCTCCTCCTCCTCCTCCTCCTCCTCTTCCTGTGCGATGGGTGGGACAGAAGGAACACTGTCTGGGTAAAGGGGGCCTTGAGAGGCAAGGAAGTCCTCCTCTTCCTGCCTCTGTTCTGCCTCAAGTGCCCTGTCCATTATTCCACGCAGCGTGTGCTCCAACAGGTGGACAAGAGGTACAGTGTCACTGATGCATGCACTGTCACTGGTCACCATCCTCGTGGCCTCCTCAAATGGTGCCAGGACAGTGCATGCATCCCTGATCATGCCCCACTGGCGTGGTGAAAAAAACCCGAGCTCCCCTGACCCTGTCCTGGTGCCGTAGTCGCACAGGTACTCATTGATGGCCCTCTGCTGCGTGTGCAGCCGCTGCAACATGGCCAACGTTGAGTTCCACCTGGTGGGCATGTCACATATAAGGCGGTTCTTTGGCAGGTTCAACTCCTTTTGCAGCTCAGCCAGGCGAGCACTGGCATTATAAGATCTGCGGAAATGCACACAGACTTTCCTGGCCTGCCTCAGGACATCCTGTAAGCCCGGGTACCTGCCCAAGAACCGCTGCACCACCAGGTTAAGGACGTGAGCCATACAGGGCACATGGGTCAGTTGTCCCTGTCGGAGGGCGGAGAGGAGGTTGGTGCCATTGTCGCAAACCACCATTCCTGGCTTAAGCTGGCGTGGCGTCAACCACCTCTCGGCCTGCCCCTGCAGAGCAGACATGACCTCTGCCCCAGTGTGGCTCCTGTCCCCCAAACACACCAGTGCAAGCATGGCATGGCATCTTTTTGCCTGTGTACTTGCGTAGCCCCTAATTCTACACCTTCATTCCTCTCAGTGCAGGTTTCAGAGAGGACTGAAGGTATACTGGGGTTGGAGATCCCAGCTGATGCGGTGCAAGGAGAGGTCTGCTTTGTTCTTTGGTCTAGGTCTTTAAGGTAGGCTTGCCAACGAGCTGCATGGCAAGTCAACATATATCTGATCAAGCATGTGGTACCCAAGCGGCTGATGTTTTGGCCACGCGATATACGCTTGAGACATATATGTTGCAAACAGCAGCTGTGCGATCTGATGCACTCGCCTCAAAAAAGGCCCACACCAAAGAACTTTTTGAATGACGGGCAGAGGCAGCGCCCTGCACAGGCGGAGCTCTGCGGTGTGATTCCGTCGGTGTGCTGCCCATACGCTGGCCACTCAAGGGCATCCTGCCTCGTTGGAGATGTGCCTCCTCCTCATCATCCTCCTCCTCCTCCTCTCTCCTATTAGGCACCCACGTGGAGTCAGTGACCTCATCATCCCCTCCCTCCTCATCACTGGAGCCAATCTGACAGTATGCTGCAGCTGCTGGAGCATGACTGCCAGATTGGTGTCCTTCTTGAGCATCCCCTCTCTCAGCTCTCACGCTACTGCCTTCCTCTAGCTGGGTATCATCATCAGATCCTTCAAAACGCTGGGCATCCTCCTGGAGCATGTACCCAACACTGTGCTCAAACAGTTCGGGGGACTCCTCAGGAGGAGGACATGGTGGGTCTAGGGAAGGAGTGACTAATGAAGATAATGATACCAGAGAAGAGGACGCTTTGGCAGCTGCTTTGCCAGTACCCTGAGCCTGGGTGAGAGAGGATGAGGAGGATGAGGTGGGCTTGGTCATCCACTCTACCAAGTCTTCGGCATGATGTGGCTCAACATGTCCAGCTGCCGAAAAGGACAAGCGTGTCCCATGGCCATGTGCTGATGACAATGCACCGCGTCCACGACCAGCACTGTTGCCCCCAGACACAGAGCCTGCTTGCCCTCTTTTTTTGCCTCCTGACTGTCTGCCTCTCCTTGTTTGCCTTCCAGACATTTTAATGGATGGCCTGCAGGGAGATGGGAAAAACAGCAATAAGGGCTACCTTCAGGTGTATACTGTGCAGGAGGCTTAGCAACAAAGACACTGACACTGTCCCCTGCCTATCCTTCTCTGTCCCTAAACACAAGGATTTGCAATATGGTTCAGCAAGATTGGTTTAGAACAGAATAGCACACTGACAGTTTCCCCGAGTGTCCTTCTCTGTCCCTACAAACAAGATTTAGCACAGAATAGCACACTGATAGTTTCCACGAGTGTCCTTCTCTGTCCCTAAACTCAAGGATTTCAAATATGGTTCAGCAAGATTGGTTTAGCACAGAATAGCACACTGATAGTTTCCCTCACTGTCCTTCTTCTCTGTCCCTACAAACAAGGATTAGCACAGAATAGCACACTGATAGTTTCCACGAGTGTCCTTCTCTGTCCCTAAACTCAAGGATTTCAAATATGGTTCAGCAAGATTGGTTTAGAACAGAATAGCACACTGACAGTTTCCCCGAGTGTCCTTCTCTGTCCCTAAACTCAAGGATTTCAAATATGGTTCAGCAAGATTGGTTTAGAACAGAATAGCACACTGATAGTTTCCACGAGTGTCCTTCTCTGTCCCTACAAACAAGGATTAGCACAGAATAGCACACTGATAGTTTCCACGAGTGTCCTTCTCTGTCCCTAAACTCAAGGATTTCAAATATGGTTCAGCAAGATTGGTTTAGAACAGAATAGCACACTGACAGTTTCCCCAAGTGTCCTTCTCTGTCCCTACAAACAAGGATTAGCACAGAATAGCACACTGACACTTTCCCTCACTGTCCTTCTCTGTCCCTACAAACAAGATTTAGCACAGAATAGCACACTGACACTTTCCCTCACTGTCCTTCTCTGTCCCTACAAACAAGGTTTAGCACAGAATGACACACTGACACTCTTCCTACCTATCCTTCTCTGTCCCTAAACACAAGGAATCCAGGATTAGTAAAGGAAAAAAATGACACTGTCCCTGCCTATGCTTCTCTTTCCCTGCTCCGGAACACACTACACAAGGCCGCCGTGCTGGCGGCCTTTTATAGTGTGGGGCGTGTACTAAACTCCCTCAGCAATAATTGGCCACAGGCATCCTGCCTGTGGCCAATCATTGCTCTCCTCGCTGCCGGCGCTGTGATTGGCCAAGCATGCGGGGTCACAGTGCATGCTTGGCCAATCACAGCGCCTGGATGACACTGCGATGGCGTAGTGCATTGTGGGCCGTTCGCGTCACTCGAATTTGGCGCGAACGGCCCAAATCGTTCGATCTTCGTCGAACGATCGAACAGCCGATGTTCGAGTCGAACGTATGTTCGACTCGAACACGAAGCTCATCCCTAATATATACCATAGTTTGTAGACGCTATAACTTTTGCGCAAACCAATCAATATTTGCTTATTGGGATTTTTTTAAACAAAAACATGCAGCAGAATATATATTGGACTAAATTCATGAAGAAATTTGATTTTTTATTGGATGTGTTTTATAGCAGAAAGTAAAAAAAATTTTTTTTTTTTTTTAAATTGTCTGTCTTTTTTTGGTTTATAGCGCAAAAAATAAAAACCGCAGAGGTGATCATATACCACCAAAATAAATCTCTATTTGTGGGTAAAAAGGACATCCATTTTATATGGGTACAGCGCCGCACGACCGCACAATTGTCAGTTAAAGTAATGCAGTACCGTATCGCTAAAAATTGCCTTATAATTTCAGCTTTAAATCGTATTATTCTAGTCTCTGTAGTGTTATGATAAATCAATACTTCTGAAAAGCACCTGGACAACAAAGTTTGACCTTATGTTACTCTCTTACCTACCTCCTAAAATTAGAAAATAATTGCAGCTACAAGCTCTTCTGAATTTAACACAATCTGAAACCAGATGGATTTCCAAAGTGTTTCGATAGAAAATGAAAAATGTATCTAATCTTTGTCAAAAACGTTTTTTTTATTTTAGATAGAGTAAGGGAGGGTAAAACCAGTGTCAAGTTTTTTTTTCCATTTGTTTTCTATTAGGGGAATTTCCCTTCACTTCCGGTACTGTAGACTAGTGATGAGCCGAACACCCCCGGGTTCGGTTCGCACCAGAACCCGCGAACGGACCGAAAGTTCGAACGAACATTAGAACCCTATTAAATACAATGGATGCGAACGTTCGAATTCTAAAGTGCTAATTATAAAAACTATTATGCATGTTATTGTCCTAAAAAGGGTTTGGGAACCCGGGTTCTGCACCAGGGGACATGTATCAATGCAAAAATAAGTTTTAAAAACGGTCGTTTTCCGGGAGCAGTCATTTTAATGATGCATAAAGTGAAAAAAAAAAAGTCAAATATTCCTTTAAATATCGTACCTGGGGGGTGTCTAAAGTATGCCTGTGAAGTGCCACGTGTTTCCCGTGTTTAGAACTGTCCCTGCACAAAATGACACTTCTAAAGGAAAAAAAAGCCATTTAAAACTGCTTGCGGCTTTAATGTAATGTCTGGTCCCGGTAATATGGATGAAAATCTTTAAGAAAAATGGCATAGCTACCCCATGACCCCCCCCCCTACCCCAGCCCATTACCAGCCCCTTTGGGTCTTGTATGGATATTAAGGGGAACCCCGCACATAAAATAAAAAAGGCCCTATATACTCAGAACAGCCGTATACAGGCGGTGCATACAAGACAGGGACTGTAGGTTTGTTCTTATGTAGAATCTGTTTGTAATTTTGAACAGGTACATTGTTGAAGTGTAGCTCCAGACCAAAAATCTATTTTTAAACTTTTTGGAAAACATAGGTAAGGGTTATCACCCCTGTAACATTTGTTTTGCTGTCTGTGCCCCTGTTCAGAACATTTCACCTCACTTTCCGTCCTAATGACAACTGTTTTTGAAATGTGGTGTTTTTCTTGAAACAAGGATTGCTGATAAAGCATCAGTACAGAGGAGACACCTTTCTCCCATATTTATTCTTACAGGAGAGAATTTTCCTTCCTAGTGGTAGATTTCCTCTCACTTCCTGTTGTCTTCTTGCGTTTGCAAGTAGGAGTCGTTTGTAAGTTGGATGTTTGAAAGTAGGGACCTGCCGTATATACTCTGCAGAAATAGGCCCCTTAGTTGTTGGTGTTGGCACAACACTGTAAGCACTCACAGTTACTCTTGGTTGGTGCTGGAACGCCCTGCTGTCAACTATTATATCAGGAATTTTAATTACATATAATTGTTGAACAGTGGTAGTAAAAATTGGGCCTTTGATGGTGGTGCTGGTGCCACAACACTGTAAGCCCTGACAGTTACTCTTGGTGGGTGCAGCAATGGGCCCTGCTGTGAATTATTAGATCAAGAATTGTAATTACATGCCCCTGTTGAACAGGGGCTGAAAAATTGGGCCTTAGGCACTGGTGGCACAACACTGCAACCCTTCACAGATACTGTACTTGGAGCACAGCAATGAGCCCTGTTGCAAAGTATTGCTTCAAAAATTGTAATGACACGCCCCTGTTAAACAGGGGCTGAAAAATTGGGCCTTAGGCACTGGTGGCACAACACTGCAACTCCTCACAGATACTGTACTTGGAGCACAGCAATGAGCCCTGTTGCAAAGTATTGCTTCAAAAATTGTAATTACACGCCCCTGTTAAACAGGGGCTGAAAAATTGGGCGTTAGGCACTGGTGGCGGCACCCATAAACAAAAATGATCTTCCAAGCTATCATCATCAATCGTATCATTGAGGACTCGGAGGAGGAGGATAGCCAGTCAACATAACAGCACAGGCACTCAGCATCAGCATCAGTCTTGAAGGGATGTGACATTTTAAAATCAATTAGTCTGTTATATCAGCATCAGGTGTGTGGTAGCTGGTGGTGATCCAAGACTGGTTCATCTTGATGAAAGTCAGTCGATCAACCGAGTCGGTGGACAGGCGCACCCTGTGATCCGTGACAAATCCTCCAGCAGCACTGAATGTGCGTTCCGAAAGAACGCTGGATGCAGGACAGGCCAGTAGCTCAATTGCATACTGTGCAAGCTCTGGCCAGTGATCCATCCTCAAGACCCAGTAAGCCAGAGGATTTTCGGTGGGGAAGGTGTCCAAGTCTGACCTTGCCCCTAGATATTCCTGCACCATGTTTATCAGACGCTGGCGATGGTTGCTGGAACCGATCATACTTTGGGGCTGCGGACTAAAGAATTGTCTGAACGCATCGGTCAGACGGCCACCTTCCCCACCGCTCCTTCTTTGACTGGCCGAAGCCTCAGCAACTCGTTGTCCAGGACCAGGAGTTTGCAACCTCCCAGTCTCTGGGAACGCGTTGCACAGACCTTTCTGCAAGGCCTCCCGGAGTTGTCTCATCCTCTGCTCCCTCTGCGACGGTAACATAAGGTCCGCAACCTTACCCTTGTACCGTGGATCAAGGAGAGTGGCCAGCCAGTAATGGTCCCTCTCCTTGATCCGAAGAATACGAGGATCCTTCCGCAGACTTTGCAGGATCAGGGAGGCCATGCAGCGTAGGTTTGCTGAGGCATTCGCTCCGGAGTCCTCTGGGTCACTAAGGACGACATGATCCGCAGCCACCTCCTCCCAGCCACGTACAAGTCCACTGGTTTCTTGGGACTGTAAATCATCCCTAAAAGACTGCTGCTGATGATGCTGAGTGCCAGCCTCCACCTCCATGCTGACACAATCCTCCTCCTCCTCCTCCTCCTCCTCCTCCTCCTCTTCCTGTGCGATGGGTGGGACAGAAGGAACACTGTCTGGGTAAAGGGGGCCTTGAGAGGCAAGGAAGTCCTCCTCTTCCTGCCTCTGTTCTGCCTCAAGTGCCCTGTCCATTATTCCACGCAGCGTGTGCTCCAACAGGTGGACAAGAGGTACAGTGTCACTGATGCATGCACTGTCACTGCTCACCATCCTCGTGGCCTCCTCAAATGGTGCCAGGACAGTGCATGCATCCCTGATCATGCCCCACTGGCGTGGAGAAAAAAAACCAAGCTCCCCTGACCCTGTCCTGGTGCCGTAGTCGCACAGGTACTCATTGATGGCCCTCTGCTGCGTGTGCAGCCGCTGCAGCATGGCCAACGTTGAGTTCCACCTGGTGGGCATGTCACATATAAGGCGGTTCTTGGGCAGGTTCAACTCCTTTTGCAGCTCAGCCAGGCGAGCACTGGCATTATAAGATCTGCGGAAATGCACACAGACTTTCCTGGCCTGCCTCAGGACATCCTGTAAGCCCGGGTACCTGCCCAAGAAGCGCTGCACCACCAGGTTAAGGACGTGAGCCACACAGGGCACATGGGTCAGTTGTCCCTGTCGGAGGGCGGAGAGGAGGTTGGTGCCATTGTCGCAAACCACCATTCCTGGCTTAAGCTGGCGTGGCGTCAACCACCTCTCGGCCTGGCCCTGCAGAGCAGACAGGACCTCTGCCCCAGTGTGGCTTCTGTCCCCCAAACACACCAGCGCAAGCACGGCATGGCATCTTTTTGCCTGCGTACTTGCGTAGCCCCGTGAACGGCTACGGAGCACCGCTGGTTCATAGGACAAACCACAGGAAGAGGCCATGGAGGAAGAAGAAGAGGAGGGGGTGGAGGAGAGAGGTGTGTCACAACCAGTAGTAGCATTTTGGAGGCGTGGCGGTGGGACAACCTCCAACACTACTGCACCTTGTCCTGAATCCTTCCCAGCTGCCAAAAGAGTGACCCAATGGGCCGTGAAAGAAAGGTAACGTCCCTGTCCATGCCTGCTGGACCATGAGTCAGCGGTAATATGCACCTTACCGCTGACCGCCCTGTCCAGCGAGGCCAAGACATTGCCTTCCACATGCCGGTAGAGAGCCGGAATAGCCTTCCGTGAGAAAAAGTGGCGTTTGGGAACCTGCCACTGAGGAACCGCACATTGCACAAACTCACGGAAGGGGGCCGAGTCTACCAACTGAAAAGGCAGCAGTTGAAGCGCTAGCAATTTAGCCAAGCTAGCATTCAACCGCTGGGCATGTGGATGGCTGGGAGTGAACTTCTTTCGACGGTCCAGCAGCTGGGGCAGGGAAATTTGCCTGCTAGAATCGGACGTCGGTGTACTGCTAGCAGAGTGGGCGCAAGTACTTGGCTGTGACACACCTAATTCTACACCTTCATTCCTCTCAGTGCATGTTTCAGAGAGGACTGAAGTTATAGTGGGGTTGGAGATCCCAGCTGATGCGGTGCAAGGAGAGGTCCGCTTGGTTCTTTGGTGTGGGTCTTTGAGGTAGGCTTGCCAACGAGCTGCATGGCAGGTCAACATATGTCTGGTCAGGCATGTGGTACCCAAGCGGCTGATGTTTTGGCCACGCGATATACGCTTGAGACATATGTTGCAAACAGCAGCTGTGCGATCTGATGCACTAGCCTCAAAAAAGGCCCACACCAAAGAACTTTTTGAATGACGGGCAGAGGCAGCGCCCTGCACAGGCGGAGCTCTGCGGTGTGATTCCGTCGGTGTACTGCCCTTACGCTGGCCACCAAAGGGCATCCTGCCTCGTTGGAGATGTGCCTCCTCCTCATCCTCCTCCTCCTCCTCTCTCCTATTAGGCACCCACGTGGAGTCATTGACCTCATCATCCCCTCCCTCCTCATCACTGGAGCCAATCTGGCAGTATGCTGCAGCTGCTGGAACATGACTGCCAGATTGGTGTCCTTCTTGAGCATCCCCTCTGTCTGCTCTCACGCTACTGCCTTCCTCTAGCTGGGTTTCATCATCAGACCCTTCGAAACGCTGGGCATCCTCCTGGAGCATGTACCCAACACTGTGCTGAAACAGTTCGGGGGACTCCTCAGGAGGAGGACATGGTGGGTCTAGGGAAGGAGTGACTGATGATTTGTCTGACATTGATACCAGGGAAGACGACGCTTTGGCAGCTGCTTTTCCAGTACCCTGAGCCTGGGTGAGAGAGGATGAGGAGGAGGAGGAGGGCTTGGTCATCCACTCTACCAAGTCTTCGGCATGATGTGGCTCAACATGTCCAGCTGCCGAAAAGAAGGACAAGCGTGTCCCATGGCCATGTGCTGATGACAATGCACCGCGTCCACGACCAGCACTGTTGCCCCCAGACACAGAGCCTGCTTGCCCTCTTTTATTGCCTCCTGACTGTCTGCCTCTCCTTGTTTGCCTTCCAGACATTCTAATAGATGGCCTGCAGGGAGATGGGAAAAAAGCAATAAGGGCTACCTTCAGGTGTCCTTCTCTGTCCCTTGAAACAAGGACTTTCACAGTGAAAGAAACTGACACTGTCCCTACCTAGAGTTTTCTGTCCCTAGAATAAATGTTTTTTTTAATCACAATATAGCACAAGGACAATTCACTCAATGTCTCTCCAGGTCCCTGGAAACAAGGACTTGCAGAGTGAAAGAAACTGACACTGTCCCTACCTAGAGTTTTCTGTCCCTAGAATAAATGTTTTTTTTAAGCACAATATAGCACAAGGACAATTAACTCACTGTCCTTACAGGTCCCTGGAAACAAGGACTTGCAGAGTGAAAAAAAAAAAACACTCTCCCTACCTACAGTTTTCTGTCCCTAGAAAAAATGTTTTTTTTAAGCACAATATAGCACAAGGACAATTAACTCACTGTCCTTACAGGTCCCTGGAAACAAGGACTTGCAGAGTGAAAGAAAAAAAACACTCTCCCTACCTACAGTTTTCTGTCCCTAGAAAAAATGTTTTTTTTAATCACAATATAGCACAAGGAAAATTAACTCACTGTCCTTACAGGTCCCTGGAAACAAGGACTTGCAGAGTGAAAGAAAAAAAACACTCTCCCTACCTACAGTTTTCTGTCCCTAGAAAAAATGTTTTTTTTAATCACAATATAGCACAAGGAAAATTAACTCACTGTCCTTACAGGTCCCTGGAAACAAGGACTTGCAGAGTGAAAGAAACTGACACTGTCCCTACCTAGAGTTTTCTGTCCCTAGAATAAATGTTTTTTTTAAGCACAATATAGCACAAGGACAATTAACTCACTGTCCTTACAGGTCCCTGGAAACAAGGACTTGCAGAGTGAAAGAAACTGACACTGTCCCTACCTAGAGTTTTCTGTCCCTAGAATAAATGTTTTTTTTAATCACAATATAGCACAAGGAAAATTAACTCACTGTCCTTACAGGTCCCTGGAAACAAGGACTTGCAGAGTGAAAGAAAAAAAACACTCTCCCTACCTACAGTTTTCTGTCCCTAGAAAAAATGTTTTTTTTAATCACAATATAGCACAAGGAAAATTAACTCACTGTCCTTACAGGTCCCTGGAAACAAGGACTTGCAGAGTGAAAGAAACTGACACTGTCCCTACCTAGAGTTTTCTGTCCCTAGAATAAATGTTTTTTTTAATCACAATATAGCACAAGGACAATTAACTCACTGTCCTTACAGGTCCCTGGAAACAAGGACTTGCAGAGTGAAAGAAACTGACACTGTCCCTACCTAGAGTTTTCTGTCCCTAGAATAAATGTTTTTTTTAAGCACAATATAGCACAAGGACAATTAACTCACTGTCCTTACAGGTCCCTGGAAACAAGGACTTGCAGAGTGAAAGAAACTGACACTGTCCCTACCTAGTTTTCTGTCCCTAGAATAAATGTTTTTTTTAATCACAATATAGCACAAGGAAAATTAACTCACTGTCCTTACAGGTCCCTGGAAACAAGGACTTGCAGAGTGAAAGAAACTGACACTGTCCCTACCTAGAGTTTTCTGTCCCTAGAATAAATGTTTTTTTTAATCACAATATAGCACAAGGAAAATTAACTCACTGTCCTTACAGGTCCCTGGAAACAAGGACTTGCAGAGTGAAAGAAACTGACACTGTCCCTACCTAGAGTTTTCTGTCCCTAGAATAAATGTTTTTTTTAATCACAATATAGCACAAGGACAATTAACTCACTGTCCTTACAGGTCCCTGGAAACAAGGACTTGCAGAGTGAAAGAAACTGACACTCTCCCTACCTACAGTTTTCTGTCCCTAGAAAAAATGTTTTTTTTAATCACAATATAGCACAAGGAAAATTAACTCACTGTCCTTACAGGTCCCTGGAAACAAGGACTTGCAGAGTGAAAGAAACTGACACTGTCCCTACCTAGAGTTTTCTGTCCCTAGAATAAATGTTTTTTTTAATCACAATATAGCACAAGGACAATTAACTCACTGTCCTTACAGGTCCCTGGAAACAAGGACTTGCAGAGTGAAAGAAACTGACACTGTCCCTACCTAGAGTTTTCTGTCCCTAGAATAAATGTTTTTTTTAATCACAATATAGCACAAGGAAAATTAACTCACTGTCCTTACAGGTCCCTGGAAACAAGGACTTGCAGAGTGAAAGAAACTGACACTCTCCCTACCTACAGTTTTCTGTCCCTAGAAAAAATGTTTTTTTTAATCACAATATAGCACAAGGAAAATTAACTCACTGTCCTTACAGGTCCCTGGAAACAAGGACTTGCAGAGTGAAAGAAACTGACACTGTCCCTACCTAGAGTTTTCTGTCCCTAGAATAAATGTTTTTTTTAATCACAATATAGCACAAGGACAATTAACTCACTGTCCTTACAGGTCCCTGGAAACAAGGACTTGCAGAGTGAAAGAAACTGACACTGTCCCTACCTAGAGTTTTCTGTCCCTAGAATAAATGTTTTTTTTAAGCACAATATAGCACAAGGACAATTAACTCACTGTCCTTACAGGTCCCTGGAAACAAGGACTTGCAGAGTGAAAGAAACTGACACTGTCCCTACCTAGAGTTTTCTGTCCCTAGAATAAATGTTTTTTTTAATCACAATATAGCACAAGGAAAATTAACTCACTGTCCTTACAGTTCCCTGGAAACAAGGACTTGCAGAGTGAAAGAAACTGACACTGTCCCTACCTAGAGTTTTCTGTCCCTAGAATAAATGTTTTTTTTAATCACAATATAGCACAAGGACAATTAACTCACTGTCCTTACAGGTCCCTGGAAACAAGGACTTGCAGAGTGAAAGAAACTGACACTGTCCCTACCTAGAGTTTTCTGTCCCTAGAATAAATGTTTTTTTTAAGCACAATATAGCACAAGGACAATTAACTCACTGTCCTTACAGGTCCCTGGAAACAAGGACTTGCAGAGTGAAAGAAAAAAAACACTCTCCCTACCTACAGTTTTCTGTCCCTAGAAAAAATGTTTTTTTTAATCACAATATAGCACAAGGAAAATTAACTCACTGTCCTTACAGGTCCCTGGAAACAAGGACTTGCAGAGTGAAAGAAACTGACACTGTCCCTACCTAGAGTTTTCTGTCCCTAGAATAAATGTTTTTTTTAATCACAATATAGCACAAGGACAATTAACTCACTGTCCTTACAGGTCCCTGGAAACAAGGACTTGCAGAGTGAAAGAAACTGACACTGTCCCTACCTAGAGTTTTCTGTCCCTAGAATAAATGTTTTTTTTAAGCACAATATAGCACAAGGACAATTAACTCACTGTCCTTACAGGTCCCTGGAAACAAGGACTTGCAGAGTGAAAGAAACTGACACTGTCCCTACCTAGAGTTTTCTGTCCCTAGAATAAATGTTTTTTTTAAGCACACTATAGCAGAAGCACAAAACACACTGACACTCTCCCTACCTATCCTTCTCTTTCCCTAAACTAAAGGAATCCAGGTTAAGCAAGAAAGAAATAACAGTCACTGTCCCTGCCTATGCTACTCTATCCCTGCTCCGGAACACACTACACTAGGCCGCCGTGCTGGCGGCCTTTTATAGTGTGGGGCGTGTACTAAACACCCTCAGCAATAATTGGCCACAGGCATCCTGCCTGTGGCCAATCATTGCTCTCCTCGCTGCCGGCGCTGTGATTGGCCAAGCATGCGGGGTCACAGTGCATGCTTGGCCAATCACAGCGCCTGGATGACACTGCGATGGCGTAGTGCATTGTGGGCCGTTCGCGTCACTCGAATTTGGCGCGAACGGCCCAAATCGTTCGATCTTCGTCGAACGATCGAACAGCCAATGTTCGAGTCGAACGTATGTTCGACTCGAACACGAAGCTCATCCCTACTGTAGACTCAATGGGAATTGAGAGAATAACTTTCCAGTATGAAGAAAGTGTCCTCTCATGCCGCGTACACACGGTCGGAATTTCTGAGGAAAAAAGTCAGACGGAAATTTTTCATCGGATATTCCGACCGTGTGTATGCCCCATCGGATTTTTTCCGTTGGAAATTCCGAAGGAATTAGAAAGAGAATTCCAACGGAAAAAATTTCTATCGGAAATTCCATTCGTGTGTATGGAACTCCGACGGAGAAAAAAACATGCATGCTCGGAAGCATTGAACTTAATTTTTCTCGGCTCGTCGTAGTGTTGTACGTCACCACGTTCTTGACGGTCGGAATTTGGTGTGACAATGTGTATGCAAGACAGCTTAAACAGGATTCCGTCGGAAAAAAAAACGTCGGAGTTTATTCTGACAGAAAAACCGGTCGTGTGTACGAGGCATTAGACAGTTGTCATTGGAAAAGTGTCTCTATTGAAAGATTTCCACTCTATTCCTGTTCTGGTTGCAACTCAAAATATTGAATCTGCCCGCAGTTTCATTCCCAGTTACATTGGTCATCAGGACAAATAGAGAGGGTGAATTTCATTAGTTCTAATCTCTGATTATAACCAATTAATATAGGAATAGATAAAAAGATAGGTAAAATATAACAAACATGTCATAATTACTTGCTCTGTGCAATAGTTTTGCAATGGTTTTGCACAGAGCAGCCCCGATCCTATTTTTCTTGGGTCCCCCGCATACGCTCCGGGCCCCTCCTCTTCAGCGAGTTCCTCCATTGAAAGACAGTCTATTGACAGTCGGGTGACTTGGGCCCAGACCCCATTCCTTTGTCACAGCAGTTGCTTGACAGCAGTGGGAGCCATTGGCTGCTGTAACGCCGAGCGCTCCGGGTGTCCCATCCTTCCCGGAGCGCTCACGGCGTCGGTCCCCCTGCAGCGCCCCGGTCAGTCCTCCTGGCCGTGGGCGCTGCTCTGTCACCGGCGGGGATGCGATCCACACGGCGGCACATCTCCGTCCGCGGATCGCATCCCATCCTTCTCACCTTCCCCCTCCTGCTCCTTCCCGGCGCGCGTGGCCCCGCTGTGCTCTAGGGCGCGCGCGCGCCGGCCTTCTAAGATTTAAAGGGCCAGCGCACCATTGATTGGTGCCTGGCCCAATTACTGTGTGAACACCCAAAACATATATAAACCCACTTCCCCTTCCTGTCCTTGCCGGATCTTGTTGTCTTAGTACCCTGTGGAAGCGTTTTGTGAGTTGCCTTGCCTGTGTATCTGACCTGCTGCCATTGTCTCTGACTACGAACCATTGCCGCCTGCCCTGACCCTCTGCTACGTCTGACCTTGCCTCTGCCTAGTCCTTTTGTACCGCGCCTATCTCAGCCGCCAGAGAGGTGTAGTCGCTACTGGAGGACACGACCTGGTTGCTACCGCCGCAGCAAGTCCATCCCGCTTTGCGGCAGGCTCTGGTGAAAACCGGTAGCTGCTTAGAACCGGTCCCTCAGTACGACCCGTGCCATCCCCTCTCTGGTACAGAGGATCCACCTCCTGTATTCCCACTAGCCGTCAGTCCGGCTCGTGACAGTAGATCCGGCCATGGATCCCGCTGACGTGCCGCTGCCTAGTCTCGCTGATCTCACTACCGTGGTTGCCCAGCAGTCGCAATTGTTTGCCCAACAAGGACAGCAGCTGTCGCAGTTGACCGCCATGATCCAGCAGCGTCTGCCGCCACGAGCTCCAGCATCTTCCCCTCCCCGAGCTGCCGCTACTACCTCGAAGATCCGCTTGTCTCTTCCAGAGAAATTTGACGGGGATCCTAGGAGGTGCCAGGGATTCTTGTCCCAATGTTCCCTGCATCTTGAGATGATGTCAGACCAGTTTTCCACAGAACGGTCTAAGGTGGCATTCGTGGTCTGTCTGTTGTCTGGGAAGGCCTTGGCCTGGGCCACGCCACTCTGGGACCGCAATGACCCTGCTACAGCCACCGTTCAGTCCTTCCTCGCTGAGGTTCGTAGCGTTTTTGAGGAACCAGGCCGAGCCTCATCCGCTGAAACCGCCCTGCCTAACCTTGTCCAAGGAAACTCCTCTGGGCGAATATGCCATACAGTTCCGCACACTGGCCTCAGAGCTATCCTGGAATAATGAGGCTCTCTGCGTGACCTTCAAGAAAGGTTTATCCAGCCACATCAAGGATTGTCTGGCCACACGAGAGATACCTTCCTCCCTGACGGAGCTCATCCACTTAGCCACCCGCATTGACATACGCTACGTTGAAAGACGCCAAGAGCTTCGCCAGGAGAAAGATCTTGTTCGCAAAAGGCGTTATCCGCGCCTGGCTCCTCTCTTCCTGAAATCCAACGCATCCTGATACTATGCCTTCTGTCGAGGAGGCCATGCAGGTGGACCGATCTCGCCTGACCCTACAAGAGAGGACTCGCCGTAGAAATGAGAACTTATGCCTTTATTGTGCGAGCTCTGAACATTTCCTAAAGGACTGCCCTATTCGTCCTCTACGTCAGGGAAACGCCCGCACCAATGAACGTGGGAGAGGCGTTACTAGGTGTGAATTCTTCCTCTCCACGTCTGACTATTCCTGTGTGGATTACCCCTTCTGCTGGCTCCCCCTTCTCTGCGGTGGCCTTCCTGGACTCTGGTTCTGCAGGAAACTTTATTGAAGCCTCTTTCATCAACAGGTTCAACGTTCCTGTTATCCGTCTCATCAAACCCTTCTTCATTTCCTCTGTAAATGGAGAGAATCTGGATTGTACCGTGCGTTACCGCACCGAACCCCTGCTCATGTCCGTTGGTGTTCTTCACCAAGAAAAAATTGAATTCTTTGTTTTTCCGAACTGTACTTCTGACATCCTTCTTGGCCTACCCTGGCTCCAGCGCCACTCTCCTACCCTCGACTGGACCACTGGGGACATCAAATCCTGGGGCTACTCCTGCCACAAGCATTGTCTTAAGTCTGTAACCCCCCAGTCAAGTTCCCATCGCTACTCCTTTGCCCGGCCTTCCCAAGGCCTATCAGGACTTTTCTGATGTCTTTTGCAAAAAACAGGCGGAGGTCTTACCACCACATAGACCCTACGACTGCCCCATTGACTTGCTCCCAGGTACTACACCACCCCGTGGCAGAATTTACCCTCTCTCCTCTCCTGAAACCAAGGCCATGACTGATTACATACAGGAGAACCTCAAGAGAGGTTTTATTAGGAAATCATCTACTCCAGCCGGAGCGGGGTTCTTCTTCATTGCCAAGAAGGACGGATCACTACGCCCTTGCATAGACTATCGTGGTCTCAATAAAATCACTATTAAAAATCGCTACCCTCTGCCTCTCATCTCGGAGCTCTTTGACCGTCTGCGCGGAGCAAAAGTTTTTTCGAAATTGGACCTCAGGGGGCGCTTATAACCTCATCAGAATCCGTGACGGAGATGAATGGAAAACCGCATTTAACACCAGAGATGGTCACTTTGAATATCTCGTCATGCCTTTCGGACTTTGCAACGCTCCTGCAGTCTTTTGTCAATGAAATCTTTCGGGACTTAGACAACCACACAGGTATACAGTATCTTGACGACATCCTAATCTTCTCTACCAACCTTGAGGAACATCGGCTCCATGTCCGTCAAGTGCTCCAGCGCCTCCGCGTAAATCATCTTTACGCTAAATTTGAAAAATGCCTTTTTGAGCGCAGCAGCCTTCCTTTCCTAGGTTATCTGGTCTCAGGACAAGGCCTTCAAATGGACCCTGACAAGCTCTCCGCAGTCTTGGATTGGCCACGCCCCTCTGGACTCCGTGCTATCCAACACTTCCTTGGATTCGCCAACTACTATCGTCAGTTCATACCCCACTTCTCCACCATCGTTGCTCCTATAGGGGCACTGACTAAGAAAAACGTGAATCCAAGGTCCTGGCCGCCTCAAGCGGAAGAAGCCTTTACTCTCCTTAAGACCGCCTTCTCCTCTGCACCTGTCCTGTCTTGACCAGACCCCACAAAGCCGTTCTTCCTTGAAGTTGACGCCTCCTCGGTAGGAGCCGGAGCTGTTCTTCTTCAAAAAAACGCTAAAGGAAGAAACGTCACGTGTGGTTTTTTTCTCTAAAACCTTCTCCCCTCCTGAAAAAAAACTATTCCATAGGTGACCGTGAACTGTTAGCCATCAAGCTGGCATTAGAAGAGTGGAGACATCTCCTGGAAGGATCCCTTCACCCTATCTCCATCTACACTGACCATAAAAATTTGTCCTACCTTCAGTCCGCTCAGCGCTTAAATCCTCGCCAGACCAGGTGGTCATTGTTCTTTGCCCGGTTCAATTTCCAGATCCATTTTCGTCCCGCAGACAAGAATGTCAGGGCTGATGCCTTGTCCCGTTCCTCCGATGCCTCTGAAACCAGGACTCCCCCTCAACACATCGTACCCCCTGAGTGTCTGATTTCCTCTGCTCCTGCGTCTCTGATGCCAGTTCCTCCAGGAAAAACTTTCGTTCCTCCACGCCTTCGTCTCCAGATACTCAGGTGGGACCATTCCTCCCATCTAGCCGGTCACGCTGGGATCAAAAAATCCATACAATTGATGGCCAGACACTATTGGTGGCCTACCCAGGAAAAAGATATGACTGACTTTGTACGGGCCTGCACTATCTGTGCACGTGACAAGACTCCACGCCAGAAGCCTGCAGGTCTTTTCCTTCCTCTACCTGTGCCTGAACAACCATGGTCCCACATTGCCATGGATTTCATCACGTACCTTCCTTTGCCTCATAGTAACACTGTCATCTGGGTGGTCGTTGACCGCTTTTCGAAAATGGCTAATTTTGTCCCGCTTCCTGGTCTGCCTACTGCACCTCAGTTGGCGAAGCATTTTTTTCTTCAAATTTTCCGTCTCCATGGGCTACCCTCACATATCGTCTCTGATAGAGGTGTTCAATTCATCTCAAAATTTTGGAGAGCTCTCTGTACTCAACTAAAGATTAAGTTGAATTTTTCTTCCGCTTATCACCCGCAATCCAATGGACAGGTGGAGAGCGTTAACCAGGTCCTTGATGACTACTTACGACATTTTGTCTCCGCCCGTCAAGACGATTGGGTCGACCTATTACCCTGGGCAGAATTCTCATACAATTTCAAGAACTCTGAATCGTCCTCCAAATCACCTTTCTTTGTGGTCTACGGCCGTCACCCATTGCCCCCCCCCGTCACCCATTGCCCCCCCCTCTCCATCCCCACTTCTTCTGGAGTTCCTGCCGTGGATGAATTAACTCAAGACTTCACCTCTATCTGGAAAGAGACTCAAAAGTCGCTATCACTGGCCTCTGCCCGCATGAAGAGACATGCAGATAAAAAAAGAAGAATTCCTCCTGTCTATGTCCCGGGTGACAAAGTGTGGCTCTCCTCCAAATATGTTCGGTTTCGGGTACCTAGCTACAAGCTGGGCCCTCGTTACCTCGGACCTTTTAAAATCAAAAACCAAATCAATTCTGTATCTTACAAACTCCATCTTCCTCCTTCTCTTCGTATCCCCAATTCTTTTCATGTGTCTCTTCTCAAACCCCTCATTCTTAACCGATTTTTTCCCAAGGTCACTACTCCTGCTCCTGTCTCTGGTTCTTCCGATGTCTTCTCGGTGAAAGAAATCCTCGCCTCCAAGGTCATCCGAGGTAAAATATTTTTTTTAATTGATTGGGAGAACTGTGGTCCTGGAGAGAGATCCTGGGAGCCTGAGACCAACATTTTAGACAAGGAGCTCATCCGTAGATTCTTGGGTTCCAAGAAAAGGGGGAGACCTAAGGGGGGGGTACTGTAACGCCGAGCGCTCCGGGTGTCCCATCCTTCCCGGAGCGCTCACGGCGTCGGTCCCCCTGCAGCGCCCCGGTCAGCCCTCCTGGCCGTGGGCACTGCTCTGTCACCGGCGGGGATGCGATCCACACGGCGGCACATCTCCGTCCGCGGATCGCATCCCATCCTTCTCACCTTCCCCCTCCTGCTCCTTCCCGGCGCGCGTGGCCCCGCTGTGCTCTAGGGCGCGCGCGCGCCGGCCTTCTAAGATTTAAAGGGCCAGCGCACCATTGATTGGTGCCTGGCCCAATTACTGTGTGAACACCCAAAACATATATAAACCCACTTCCCCTTCCTGTCCTTGCCGGATCTTGTTGTCTTAGTACTCTGTGGAAGCGTTTTGTGAGTTGCCTTGCCTGTGTATCTGACCTGCTGCCATTATCTCTGACTATGAACCATTGCCGCCTGCCCTGACCCTCTGCTACGTCTGACCTTGCCTCTGCCTAGTCCTTTTGTACCGCGCCTATCTCAGCCGCCAGAGAGGTGTAGTCGCTACTGGAGGACACGACCTGGTTGCTACCGCCGCAGCAAGTCCATCCCGCTTTGCGGCGGGCACTGGTGAAAACCGGTAGCTGCTTAGAACCGGTCCCTCAGTACGACCCGTGCCATCCCCTCTCTGGTACAGAGGATCCACCTCCTGTATTCCCACTAGCCGTCAGTCCGGCTCGTGACAGCTGCCATTGCTATCAATCTGCCCAATGAGGAGCGAGAGCCGCTGCAGTACAGAAGGTTTTTTTCCTAGAATGCACTGAGGTAAAAAATCTTGAGGCTTTAGCACCACTGTAAGAAAGTCTATAACATTACTTTATGATTTTTTTAAATTTGAAATCATCATAAAATTATAATTTTTTTGTGTTTGTTTGCAGTCATGTGACCGCTAAGCCTGGGTATGTGTCCCGTTCCTGATGAACGTCTGGCAGAGGTTTCCCCATAGCAATGACATCAGTACAGGAAGTAATGTTTCAACTCTAAACTTACAGCTACCACTCCACTCCCAAAAACTAGGAAGAGAGGAGGGGAGGAGCTGCATGTTACTGTCCATACTGAGCAGTGCTGGAGCTATGTAAATAATTGAAGAGCATGTGTACACTGGAGGAAGTTCAGCACTTTTGAATATATATGTAGCGATACCCCCGAAGGAGCTGCTTAAGTTTGTTCAGTCCTTTACTCTGCCTCTCAACCCCAGGAATGGCCTCAGCCCCTCTGGCACACCTGGCAATGTGATTAAGAGAATACCACAGTAATGACACACTGACACAGTTCAAATATTAACGTTTTCTTCAATTTACTTAGGCAGTAAGAAACTCAAAATGGTATTGGTCAACCAGATCCCAGACAAACAACCAGGATTTGATTAAAGTGAATTTTATAGTGCTCAAACAAATATGCAAATAGACAGCATTAAACACAGTCAGTGACAGATAATCCCTAAATACCTTCTTCAAAACTATTTGTCAGGGAACTATCCGCAGAAGGACTAGCAGGTCCATCAATGTCCAGCAGAATTACGGATCAACAAACGCAATGCGCATGCGCACGCACACGGGCAAGAACGGTCAGGAATCGACGTTCTCCAGTGCGCACACAATACGTGAGTGACTCTAGACGCCCAGTGGCCTATTTAAAGCCTGCTGCAGCAGTCAGTAACTGCTGCATGATCTTCAGCCTTCCTGTGTGTTTCCGAGTTCCTGTCCCTACTATCTTGAATTACCGTTATTGACCCAGCTTGCCTGAACAGTCTTCTCTGTGCACGACCCCGGCTTGACCCTTGGCTTGTTCCTGTATCCTGCTTCTGTCTGCTGATCCAGCGTATGACCCCGGCTTGTCCTTTGACCTGATCCAGTGAATCTACCTTTGCTTGCTACCCTGTGTATGACTTCCGGCTTGGCTCCTGACTCATCCTTTGGTCCTCCCTGTTGCACTACCTCATCTGGTACTTCCGAGGGATCCCTGCCAAGCAGCCTACCCTGCTCACCAGCTGATCTCCAGTGGACATCTCTTCATCATCTCAGCTTGTCGCAGCTGGCAACCTCTGCCTCTTTGAGTATAGAACTCCCTGTGCCACCTTCAGGGGGCGCTCTGCCCTTAGTCGCATAGGAAGCCCTCCCAGCTCTTTGGCCTCAAGTAAGGTACATGACACTATTGAATACTTGTAGATATTACCAATACTAAAGGGGAATCCCAGGCCAAACTGTTAACCGTTTAACTCTAATGAGATAGCTGACTTAAAGGTAATGATTTAAGGGCCCATTGCAGATCTGATGTTCTTCACCGGCTTGTTGGAGCTTGTTAATTGTAATCCGATTAGGTGTAGTGGGAACATTAAATATCTTGTCATGAAGAAGGCTAAAGATGTCTAAGCACAGTGTTCAAATAAATGCAGTAAAGTATTCCTGGAGTAAAGATGTCTGTGCAAAGTGTCTCAATTTAACTGTGACAAAGAATGGGTAAAGGTCGAGCAATTTGCCCTCTCACCAATGACCAAATTGCTCCCATGCCTTCTGGACATGAACTTGTGCAGCGGATCTGCTGTCTCAATCTCCCAATGTGAAGCTTGACACACACCGACTGGCAGGCGACCAGAGTGGTGCTGGATGGATGTCAGATGACCAGCAAACAGAGCCAGGCCCCTCTCATCTGGGTTGGAATGTGGTACACAGCATTGTAGGCCTCAATCCCCCTCTTACAGCAACGGGATGGTGTCCACAGCCTAGTCCGCCCTGTACTTTATAGTCTCTCCCACAATTCTCTTAGCTCTCTGCAGTGCAGCCTGGGATTCACAGTCCTGTCACCTTAAAAAGTCAGTCAGGCTGCTTTGTGCTGGGACTTCCTATCCCACAGTTCTTTTCTACTGCTCCCTGATGATTGGCTCTCCGCCTCTGCCAATAGGGAGGCAGGGGAATTAGAGTGGGTGGATGCCTGTGTGTGAGTGTCACTCTTCACACAGGGAAACAAGGGAGTGAGAGGAGAAAGCCTGTGCAGGGGCTGACAGGCACGTTCATGCCTGTGTCAGTCTCTCCCTGGCGGCCACCAGTGGGGATAACAGGAGGTGCGGGAGCGGCGGGTGGCAGAGCAGACCCTCACTACACACATTTAGCCAAACCCAGGGCTTCCGGATGCCAGCAACACTTTTGGGATCAAGGGTGTGAATAGTAGCAGAATAGTGTTGTCAGCCCAGCACAGGAAAACTTGTCATATTCAGGGTAATGGCAGGATCACCAGATAATTTATTTATATTATGAAAATGTGCATGTGATATGGGAAGCTGGCAAAGGAAAGTACAGGTCCTTCTCAAAAAATTAGCATATTGTGATAAAGTTCATTATTTTCTGTAATGTACTGATAAACATTAGACTTTCATATATTTTAGATTCATTACACACAACTGAAGTAGTTCAAGCCTTTTCTTGTTTTAATATTGATGATTTTGGCATACAGCTCATGAAAACCCCAAAATCCTATCTCAAAAAATTAGCATATTTCATCCGACCAATAAAAGAAAAGTGTTTTTAATACAAAAAAAGTCAACCTTCAAATAATTATGTTCAGTTATGCACTCAATACTTGGTCGGGAATCCTTTTGCAGAAATGACTGCTTCAATGCGGCGTGGCATGGAGGCAACCAGCCTGTGGCACTGCTGAGGTGTTATGGAGGCCCAGGATGCTTCGATAGCGGCCTTAAGCTCATCCAGAGTGTTGGGTCTTGCGTCTCTCAACTTTCTCTTCCCAATATCCCACAGATTCTCTATGGGGTTCAGGTCAGGAGAGTTGGCAGGCCAATTGAGCACAGTAATACCATGGTCAGTAAACCATTTACCAGTGGTTTTGGCACTGTGAGCAGGTGCCAGGTCGTGCTGAAAAATGAAATCTTCATCTCCATAAAGCTTTTCAGCAGATGGAAGCATGAAGTGCTCCCAAATCTCCTGATAGCTAGCTGCATTGACCCTGCCCTTGATAAAACACAGTGGACCAACACCAGCAGCTGACATGGCACCCCAGACCATCACTGACTGTGGGTACTTGACACTGGACTTCAGGCATTTTGGCATTTCCCTCTCCCCAGTCTTCCTCCAGACTCTGGCACCTTGATTTCCGAATGTACTTTGGACCACTGAGCAACAGTCCAGTGCTGCTTCTCTGTAGCCCAGGTCAGGCGCTTCTGCCGCTGTTTCTGGTTCAAAAGTGGCTTGACCTGGGGAATGCGGCACCTGTAGCCCATTTCCTGCACACGCCTGTTCACGGTGGCTCTGGATGTTTCTACTCCAGACTCAGTCCACTGCTTCCGCAGGTCCTCCAAGGTCTGGAATCGGTCCTTCTCCACAATCTTCTTCAGGGTCCGGTCACCTCTTCTCGTTGTGCAGCGTTTTCTGCCACACTTTTTCCTTCCCACAGACTTCCCACTGAGGTGCCTTGATACAGCACTCTGGGAACAGCCTATTCGTTCAGAAATTTCTTTCTGTGTCTTACCCTCTTGCTTGAGGGTGTCAATGATGGCCTTCTAGACAGCAGTCAGGTCGGCAGTCTTACCCATGATTGCGGTTTTGAGTAATGAACCAGGCTGGGAGTTTTTAAAAGCCTCAGGAATCTTTTGCAGGTGTTTAGAGTTAATTAGTTGATTCAGATGATTAGGTTAATAGCTCGTTTAGAGAACCTTTTCATGATATGCTAATTTTTTGAGATAGGATTTTTGGGTTTTCATGAGCTGTATGCCAAAATCATCAATATTAAAACAAGAAAAGGCTTGAACTACTTCAGTTGTGTGTAATGAATCTAAAATATATGAAAGTCTAATGTTTATCAGTACATTACAGAAAATAATGAACTTTATCACAATATGCTAATTTTTTGAGAAGGACCTGTATATCGTGTTTGTCTGAAGAGAGATTACATTTCTTTTTTTCTAAAATAACATTTAATAGTTTACAGCAAAGACTACCCATAACATCAGGTGGGAGTCATCCCTAAATAGGAGAAAAATAATGTATATCAATTATACCTACAGTGCCTTGAAAAAGTATTCACACCCCTTGAAATTTTACACATTTTGTCATGTTACAACAAAAAACATAAATGTATTTTATTGGGATTTTATGTGATAGACCAACACAAAGTGGCGCATAATTGTGAAGTTGAAGGAAAATTATAAATGGTTTTCAATTTTTTTTTTTACAAATAAATATCTGAAACGTGTGACATGCATTTGTATTCAGCCCCCTTTACTCTGATACCCCTAACTAAAATCTAGTGGAACCAATTGCCTTCAGAAGTCAACTAATTAGTAAATAGAGTCCACCTGTGTGTAATTTAATCTCAGTATAAATACAGCTGTTCTGTGAAGCCTTCAGATGTTTGTTAGAGAACCTTAGTGAACAAACAGCATAATGAAGGCCAAGGAATACATCAGACAGGTCAGGGATAAAGTTGTGGAGAAGTTTAATGCAGGGTTAGGTTATAAAAAAAAATCCCAAGCTTTGAACATCTCATGAAGCACTGTTCAATCCATCATCCAAAAATGGAAATAGTATGGCACAACTGCAAACCTACCAAGACATGGCTGTCCACCTAAACTGACAAGGCTGGGTAAGGAGAGAATTTATCAGAGAAGCAGCCAATGGGCCCATGGTAACTCTGGAGGAACTGCAGAGATCCACAGGACAACTATTAGTTGGGCAACAAACTTTTTGGATTAAAAGCAAAATGCTATGTGTGGCAGAAAACTAACACTGCACATCACCCTGAACACATCATCTCCACCGTGAAACATGGTGGTAGCAGCATCATATTGTGGGGATGCTTTTTTTCCAGCAGGAACAGGGAAGCTGGTCAGAGTTGATGGGAAGATGGATTGAGACAAATACAGGGCAATCTTAGAAGAAAACATGAGAGAGTCTGCAAAAGACTTGAGACTGGGGCGGAGGTTCACATTCCAGCAGGACAATGACCCTAAACATACAGCCAGAGCTAAAATGAAATGGTTTAGATCAAAGCATATTTATGTGTTAGAATGGCCCAGTCAAAGTCCAAACCTACATCCAATTGAGAATCTGAGGCAAGACTTGAAAATTGCTGTTCACACACATTCTCCGTCCAATCTGACAGAGCTTGAGCTATTTTGCAAAGAAGAATGGTCAAAAATGTCACTCTCTAGATGTGAAAAGCTGGTAGAGACATCCCCAAAAAAGACTTGCAGCTGTAATTGCAGCAAAAGGTGGTTCTACAAAGTATTGACTCAGGGGGGGCTGAATACAAATGCACGCCACACTTTTCACATATTTATTTGTTAAAAATGTTGAAAACCATTTAGCATTTTCCTTCCACTTCACAATTATGTGCCACTTACACATGTGCACACTGAAATATATTTTTTTCGTCCAAAAAAAAAAATGTATTAAGTTACTCCCGAAATTTGTTTTTATTTATTTTGTTTCGTTAAAAAATGCATTCGTCCGGAAATCCGAATTAATTAAGGTTGAATCTGTCATTGAAGGCTAATGGTGTCTGTCGAATGTTCTAAGAAGATTCGACGGAGCAGCTAAACTGTATGACGTCGCAATCGTACATTTCCGGTCGAATGTTCCGCCTACAAGCTATAGTAGAATTCTAATGTTGTATGACACTAGTAATAATTATATTTATACATTGTTATTACTAGTCAACCAACATTCAAATTCTTCTATAGCCTATGGGCCGAGCATTTGACCGGAAATGTACGATTGTGGCGTCGTACAGTTTAGCTGCTTGTCGAATATTTTTCGAAACTTTGACAGACACCATAAGCCTTCAATGACAGATTCGACGTTTGTATGTTTTTCGCTGCTTCGTTGAATCTTCATCGTTCATGTCGAATGGTCTACCCCAACACTGTCTCTATAATGTTGAATCTTTTCTCTATGTCGAATATTTCCTCTCTATGTAGAATAATCTTGGACTAATAGAGTTAAGGTTAGGCACATTCGACCACAGGTTCGATAGACACAGATCACTATTGTCAGCGTCATGTCGAATCTCCTATCTATATCGAACTGATGTAACTGTTGGATCTTTCGGATTTCAGACTCTGCACGTTCGTTTTCGTTTGTTAAAACGATAACGAAAATACCAGAAATTCGGATGTAAATGCCTTCGGACGAAAACGTATGCACATGTCTAGTGCCACTTTGTGATGGTCTATCACATAAAATCCCAATAAAATACATTTTTGTTTTTGGTTGTAACATGACAAAATGTGGAAAATTTCAAGGGGTATGAATACTTTTTAAAGGCACTGTATGTGTCTGCAAAAAGTGTCTGTGAAAAGTTTTTTCACTGGAAACTTCTAAAATCCACATTATTAGCATAGCACCTGTAGCACTTACCCCCATTTAAGGGACCGGCTGGTTTTGTTTTGGGTCTGCAGCAATTACCTCTCTAGAGTGGATCCCTTAGCTCCGTTGTCTAGGCAAAAACAATCTTTTGTAATAAAGCCAATGTCCACACAGGAGTAAAACCTAATCAGCAAGGCTTTATTCTTTTTTTCTTTGAGTCAACTTGAAGAGAGAGATAGTAGGAAGTTGAAAGAAGTAGGGGAAGGTTCAGGCATGCAACACTTAAAGTTCAGTATCTATACTGGTCGCCACCCCAGTCTGAGTGGGTATTGGTCACCCGGATAGTCCCTATGAGAGCGGTCCTAGCAGCCAGAATGATGCACGGATATCAGAGACGATGAATCCCTCTTTAGGCGAGTTTCCAGGCCTCTCCCCGAGACAGCAGTACCGTCGCTAATCTCCTGGGACTGATCCTCCCCTGGACTCCTTTCCTTAAGATGGGCCCCCTACAAGCGGGCAGCCTGGGATCCTTCTCTGAAGCGTAGGCCCTTGCCAGCGGAGCTGGGCCCACGATGCAGCAACAGGGCCTCAGGCTGAAGGTGCCCAAGGCCTAAACACACTCCCGCACCTTGTGCCATGCGGGCCACGAAGCACACTCACTGGACCAGAGGTCCCTTATGTACCCTCTCCCAGCATGCACAGCGGGTAGACCACGCCCCCTGCACAGCTGCCGAGAGGGGACACCCAAGGTGCTGTGATACCCCCCATAGTTTAACCTATGCCAGCGGTGACAGTGCCACCTACAGGTAACGGAGAACACTACTCTCAGGCAGTATCACACCCAGAGCAGAGCAATATTGAATCATTGATTGGTCTGAGCCCAACTACCAGCTCAGACTACCCCTAAATTTCCACATAGCGCCCCCAAATATTGGGAGGGGCGCTTTACACCTATTATGGAAAACGGTTATCTCTCTAGTAGACCAAGCACATCACTAAGAGCATCACAGGGAACAGGAATTCTTCCACAACCTCCTTTGGCCCTAAAGGATAACTAAACCAAAAACAAACATTGAATATATCAGTTTACCAGTTCTTAGTTGTGGTGGCTGCATTCACTTTCATTTTTCAGGCTAAGAACATTTTCATAAGTACATAAAATACAAGTTGATCTTAGCAGAAATTGTCCTGGTCACGTTCTGTGAGCTGAATACAAAGAAAAATCAATCTTTGTTTCCGTATTTTACCAATCTCATCAGCCCTCCTATAATGGAGCTGAACAAAGGCAGGGGTATGTAAGCCCAGACGGGATAGCAACTATGGATTTCTCCTTAGATACAGTAGAGGCGTAGAAGACAAGAAGTATGGATCATTAGATAAAAATAAAGGAAACAAAGCCTAAAAGAAAGGAAACGAATGCCGCCATGACATTTAAGGACCAGTAAGCTCCAACATATTACATTTTTGTATATGCTTTATGAAACCGATCCTTAAAACCTAATTGATACCAATTCCCGTGGGAGGGGGGCACACTGGGGAGGGGGAGCAATGATAGGGGGAAAACAAAGACATTATGGCACCTGTGTATGTTGCCTACTCCTGTATTGCCTTTTCACCACTATTACCTGCCTCCTTAGTTAATGTATGTTCCCACAATGAACTGGTCCCACTGTACTGCTTGTCCCTCACCATCAACTGCCCTACCCATACTGTTTGTGCCCACCATAAACTGCACCATCTGCCGCAGCAGGATTTTTTCTCCTAATGACACCACCGAAAAGGGACATTTTTTCCTTTCTGTGACACCACTGACATAGAGGCATTTTTCCTTCCAGTGACATCACCAATGCAGGGACATTATTTTATTTACACCGATGCAGGGACTATTCTGCCTTTACCACTGTTGGCAGTATTTAATGGGTACAAACACTGCAAAACATGTGTGCAATATTTGCAGTGAATTGGCACAGGTTCTGTTTAATCATCCCTCTTTTGGAGAATACCACTGTTACATGCAATCTTGCCATACCCACCATTTGCTGTGATATTCTACATGTATTCACATTTTGTCACACTGTTTTGACCTTTAGTTGTAAAGCCAGACAGATTACCAGTACATAGGATTGAGAAGTGGGACCAACTAATGATATTGCACACAGAGACCCACAGCAAATGTGTGCTTTATTTTCATACACTATAACAACATAAAAACATTTTGCACAGGTAACTTGATCAGTTTCACTGCCTTAGTAATTATCACAGCCGTTTCATCTGGGGGAAATCCTGAAAACATGACCTGTTGGGGCACTTTGAGGACTGGAGTTGAGAAACACTGCCTTAGAGTACTATCATAAGGTACTTTCAATTACCCCTCTTGTGCTGAAAAGTCTTCTCTGTGTTCATTTGTTCATGGAGGCTTTGACTTCCCATACTTGTGCCAACCCATTGTACTAAGCACCAACCACCAGCAGCTCCTGACCAATCATTGTACCTTGCTGGATAATGAAGTACTGTATTTTTATTGGAAAATGGATCCCCAAATGGATAGGGAATATGCTACAAGACAAGCAGTCAAAGTCATGATAGTATAAACTGTTATTGTGAAAGAAAGGCTAACTTTACTGTATGGCTTAACATTTACCCTTTTGATTTTTTCTTCGTAGATGATTGAGTGAACATTAGTAGTTCATACTGTGATTTAAGTCTGCATTACATGTTTAATAAAAGGGGGTAACAAATCAGGTGTATATTGAAACCAATCATTGATTTTTTTTTTTATTTCATTCCCTTCTGATTGGCTGTAGATGTTTGCCCAAATGGTTTAGTTGAATTTTAGTAATTCACTAGCATCTAATTATGTTTAGTAAAAACATTATCAATATGGTACAGGACCC
Source organism: Rana muscosa (assembly GCA_029206835.1). Taxonomy (NCBI): domain Eukaryota; kingdom Metazoa; phylum Chordata; class Amphibia; order Anura; family Ranidae; genus Rana; species Rana muscosa. Next base: position 525,837,485 of record CM055118.1, on the reverse strand, counting down.
CTTTTTTACTATTACAAGTTTCATCCTTCACTTTCACACCTCTGCTGGAGGTGTAATACGGAGGAAGGCATACTTCTGCATATCTGGTGGACGTGCCCCAAAATTGCAATCCTTCTCACAGAAAGTTCATGAGATTATTGCAACTGTCACAACGGACACATTGGATTACTTTCCGGTGCAAAATCTGTGGTACTATACGTCTCTATTGAAAAAGGCATGCTCATGGTCAATGCTGCCAGACAGTGTAAACCGCTCCATTGGGGTTCAGACCAGATTCCAAGTGAAGGAATGGTTTCAAAGACTTCATCGTATAGAGGAGATTGAAGAAATAATTCACATTTCTCAAGACAGACTTTTACGACCACATGGTATTGCTGGACCTTCTTTAAAACAATCCAATTTATAACAGTTATTGATTTGCAGTGGATGGTGGGCCTAACGCTGTTCTGTCTATGTTATGAACTTGCTTGGCTAGGCCTGTTCCCACGTGGTGGTGGGGGGTGTTGGATTCAGAGAGCAAGCCACCCACCTGCATTCACCCCATATCTTCCCCAACCCCATTTTTCCTAACCCTTCCTTGTCTATCCCCTCCTTCCTCTCGCCTGTCTCTCCAAGTCCCCTTCCCCTCTCACCCCTTTTTTTCTTTTTCCTACTTTTCACACCACTTCCCCTTTTTCCTCCTGCATTGCTGCCATATTGACAACTTGAACCTTTATGAGATCTTCTTGCAAATAATGAATTACCATCAAACGGATGAGGTTCTCTGCTCTTTCAGCTTCCTTACGTACACTGTTTTGATGTTGCGTAACATAAGCTATATTTTTCCCTTCACTTTCTGGAACAATGTTTTCTCTATGTTCAACTTTAACTGTATCTGACGCTTTTTACGTCACTTTCAATGTATTTGTTTTCTTTTTTCAATAAAGAATATTATGAAGAAAAAAACAATAGCAATAATAATATTTATTCATATAATTCTGTGTTCAGTGTTTGTATGGCAATGGCTTACTTCTACCTTAATTTTAGTTTCTTCTACCTAAGGCCCCTTTCACACTGGGGTGGGAGGTGTGGTGGCGGTATAGCGCTGCTATTTTTAGCGGCGCTATACTGTCGGAATTGCGGCGGTATTCGGCCGATAGCGGTGCGGTTTTAACCCCCGATAGCGGCCGAAAAAGGGTTAATACCGCCGGCAATGCGCCTCTGCAGAGGCGCATTGCTGGCGGTATAGCCGCGGTTTCCCATTGCTTTCAATGGGAAGGAGCGGTGTAGGAGCGGTAAACACACCGCTCCTCTCACCTCTCCAAAGATGCTGCTAGCAGGACATTTGGAGCGGTCCTGCTAGCGCACCGCTCCAGTGTGAAAGCCCTCGGGCTTTCACACTGGAGACACAGCAACTGCTGTTTAGGGTCGGTTTGCAGGCGCTATTTTTAGCGCAATATCACCTGCAAACCGCTCCAGTGTGAAAGGGGCCTTACTGTTTACCTTATGCTTTGGAAACAAAATATTTGGGTGCAGATTATACAAACAGGTACATGCATTCTATCGTAAGGCACCAGGTAGTAAATCTCAATTTACTTAATCATTTAAACAGAGTTCCTTATTTTAAAACAATAGGTTCATGTATGAGATTTATACCACTGTGAATATTACAAATATCTTGAAATAATTTATCACCAACTAGGGGCATATAAAATAACAACATTCTCGTTCAAATAACTAATTTTATACATTATAGGTGCAAAGTACAACTAAGATTAATGTACTATAGAGACTGTTGATTGTCTGGCACCTCAGTTTCATGTTATTGATTTGAACAGTGGTCTTATCTTACAAATGGCAGCTAGACACATTAAGTAGTGCATGATTTATTCAATGTGATCAGTAGCGATGATATTCAAAGGTAATGAGATGACCAGGTATTATTATTATTTACTTAAGCTTTTAATTTATATTTAATTGAAAGGGTATCAGTTTAACATAAGACCACCTAGCACCGCCCTTTTTTGCCTTTTCTGCTCCATGTTGCTCAAGAAGTCTATTAATCATTAGTGGAAAAACAATACTCTTGCCAGCAAGAAAGGATGATTGTAAATTATATCTGACATGTACTGGAGTTTTATTGTGCAATGTTTGATTTAAAATATCTACATTTAATTGTCGTTTTTATTTATTGACAATAAATATATGCATGTTTGTGTATTATTATTTTTGTATTCTGTACTGTAATGCATTTCATTATGATAAACCACTTGTATTAAATATTTTGGCAAAACTGCATATACATGAAAATATTGTGCATAATAGGAGGATGCTTGATAGGCAACTATTTGATGGCAAAAAATGTGGGACATTAAATATAGATAATGAACATGTGGTATATAAAATGATACTGTCTTTCCATTTGACTGCTTTATTATTCCCAAACATTATCCATAATTTCAGGTAAGGTTCCAAGATCTCTCAGATCTGGGCAGTGGGATCTAGAACATGTATCTTGTGGTTTATTTCCAGTACAAAGCCAATTTTGCAAAGCCTAATATTTTTAAGCTATTTAAGCAATTTGAGTGTCATTTGTTACAATAGGAAGATCTATGAGTAAAAGCGAACCTGGAACAGCCTCTTATTTGCCCCCCTCCCTAGCAGCATATACTTGCCTTCCTTTTACTTCCCCATGTTCCAATAAAGGAAAGTCTTGTACTATTGTAGGAAAGCAGTACAAAGGGCTCTGGACTTCCCATTTAACAGCACAGATTAGCACAGTACTGTCATAGATAGTGAGTTACATGCTCCTCTCTACCCATATAACATGCATTCTTCAATAACAGGCAAAAAACTATTTGTGGTAAACAATAAGGAACTTTGAGATTGTTAGGAAATCAGCAGTTGCTCAGCGATTCCTTCACCATATACAGTATGTGTTGCATACCGTATTTTCCGGCGTATAAGATGACCTTTTGTACATAAAGCGGAGGTTCCGCCGTTTTTTTTTTTTTTTTAAAAGCCAGCAGCTACAAACACTGCAGCTGCTGACTTTTAAAAAATGGACACTTACCTGTCTAGCACGCCTGCGATGTCGGCAGATGAAGTCGAGCAGTCGCTCGGTCCTCGGATGCTGCCGCCGCCATTCTCGGTGAGGAAATCAGTAAGTTAAGCCTTGCGGCTTCACTGCCCAGTTCCCTACTGCGCATGCACGAGTAGCGCGGAGCGCCGTCACTAGTCCCCGCTCTCTCCTGGGAACAGTTTGTTTCCCAGAAGACAGAGGGTGACGCAAAGGGGCGTGACTCCCGCGGGAGTCAATACCCGGAAGTGGTGCAAATACCTGTCTTAGACAGGTATCTGCACCCCACTCCCCCCTGAAAGGTGCCAAATGTGACACCGGAGGGGGAAGGGTTCCGAAAAGCGGAAGTTTCATTTTTGGGTGGAACTCTGCTTTAAAAATATCCCCCAAAAGTCGGGGGTCGTCTTATAAGCCGGTACCTGTATGCAGAGTCAGTCACACTGCGGCCGTACATTGTTCAAAAGCCGCGCCTCCTCCTCATCCTGTTCTGTGATAGGCGGAACACTCCGCCTATCACGGAGATCCTCTCATCCTCGGCCTCGGACGAGAGGACCTCCGTGATAGGCGGAACACAGAACACAGGCTCTGCTGGGAAACTGAGTGTTCCGACTATCACGGAACAGGACGAGGAGGAGGCTTTTGAACAATGGACACCCAAAGTCTGACTCTGCACACAGGGATAAGGTATGGAGATCTGGAGATCGGCACAGTGAGGTATGCAATGAGCACAGTGAGGTATGCAATGAGCACAGTGAGGTATGCAATGAGCACAGTGAGGTATGCAATGGGCACAGTGAGGTATGCAATGGGCACAGTGAGGTATGCAATGGTTAAAGTGAGGTGTGTCAGAAGGGGGTCGTCTTATATGGCGAGTATGTAACAAAACCAACCTTTTAGCTGGAAAATTAGGGGGTCGTTTTATACGCCCAGTCGCCTTATACGCCGGCAAATACGGTACTTATATTTTTCATATCAGAGAAAAACATCATGGTGGGTGCCAGTGAAAGCGGGAAGTTCTTGAGTTCCCTTCTTTGTGGAAGGCATGCCCAGACTCTGAACAAACACACCTTTTTATATAAATTGAACAGGGTATGGTGTTATAATGATTACAGTAGATAATTTATGGACAATATCAAATGGAAAATATTTTTGGGAGGGGGCATAGACATGTTTTGACGATTCACTGTCACGTGTTTTATCGTTCCCCTGTTATTAACTATATTTAGTGAATGAAAATGCTGATGTTACAATTCACAGTCTATCAATAGCTTTTATTAGTGTGCTATTTGAATTATATATATGTATCCAGTAGGAGAAAAAGATGTAAAGATCTGATCATTATTAAAAGAAAATCCTCTTGCACTGGCACTGGTAGGTTGAAGTAATCCTAACGTGACTTAAAAAGTATTTGAAGGCACCTTGTATTGTTTTAATTGTTTCAGTTATATGTCAATTTAAAGATTATTGTGCTCCTGTGTAGGGATGAGCTCAGTGTTCGAGTCGAACATACGTTCGACTCGAACATCGGCTGTTCGAACGTTCGACGAAGATCGAACGATTTGGGCCGTTCGCGCCTAATTCGAGTGACGCGAACGGCCCACAATGCACTACGCCATCGCAGTGTCATCCAGGCGCTGTGATTGGCCAAGCATGCACTGTGACCCCGCATGCTTGGCCAATCACAGCGCCGGCAGCGAGGAGAGCAATGATTGGCCACAGGCAGGATGCCTGTGGCCAATTATTGCTGAGGGTGTTTAGTACACGCCCCACACTATAAAAGGCCGCCAGCACGGCGGCCTAGTGTAGTGTGTTCCGGAGCAGGGAAAGAGAAGCATAGGCAGGGACAGTGACATTTTTTTTTTCTTGCTTAACCTGGATTCCTTTAGTTTAGGGAAAGAGAAGGATAGGTAGGGAGAGTGTCAGTGTGTTTTACTGTGCTAATCCTTGTTTGTAGGGACAGGGAAGGACAGTGAGGGAAATTCTCCTTGTGCTATACTGTGCTAAAGCATTGATCATCAACCATCTTTAAAAAAACATTTTTTATAGGGACAGAAAACTATAGGTAGGGAGAGTGTCAGTGTGTTTTACTGTGCTAATCCTTGTTTGTAGGGACAGGGAAGGACAGTGAGGGAAATTCTCCTTGTGCTATAGTGTGCTAAAGCATTGATCATCAACCATCTTTAAAAAAACATTTTTTATAGGGACAGAAAACTATAGGTAGGGAGAGTGTCAGTGTGTTTTACTGTGCTAATCCTTGTTTGTAGGGACAGGGAAGGACAGTGAGGGAAATTCTCCTTGTGCTATACTGTGCTAAAGCATTGATCATCAACCATCTTTAAAAAAACATTTTTTCTAGGGACAGAAAACTATAGGTAGGGAGAGTGTCAGTGTGTTTTACTGTGCTAATCCTTGTTTGTAGGGACAGGGAAGGACAGTGAGGGAAATTCTCCTTGTGCTATAGTGTGCTAAAGCATTGATCATCAACAATCTTTAAAAAAACATTTTTTATAGGGACAGAAAACTATAGGTAGGGAGAGTGTCAGTGTGTTTTACTGTGCTAATCCTTGTTTGTAGGGACAGGGAAGGACAGTGAGGGAAATTCTCCTTGTGCTATACTGTGCTAAAGCATTGATCATCAACCATCTTTAAAAAAACATTTTTTATAGGGACAGAAAACTATAGGTAGGGAGAGTGTCAGTGTGTTTTACTGTGCTAATCCTTGTTTGTAGGGACAGGGAAGGACAGTGAGGGAAATTCTCCTTGTGCTATAGTGTGCAAAAGCATTGATCATCAACCATCTTTAAAAAAACATTTTTTATAGGGACAGAAAACTATAGGTAGGGAGAGTGTCGGTGTGTTTTACTGTGCTAATCCTTGTTTGTAGGGACAGGGAAGGACAGTGAGGGAAATTCTCCTTGTGCTATAGTGTGCTAAAGCATTGATCATCAACCATCTTTAAAAAAAAAAATTTTTATAGGGACAGAAAACTATAGGTAGGGAGAGTGTCAGTGTGTTTTACTGTGCTAATCCTTGTTTGTAGGGACAGGGAAGGACAGTGAGGGAAATTCTCCTTGTGCTATAGTGTGCTAAAGCATTGATCATCAACCATCTTTAAAAAAACATTTTTTATAGGGACAGAAAACTATAGGTAGGGAGAGTGTCGGTGTGTTTTACTGTGCTAATCCTTGTTTGTAGGGACAGGGAAGGACAGTGAGGGAAATTCTCCTTGTGCTATACTGACCTAAAGCATTCCTCATCAACCATCTTTGAAATCCTTGTTTTTTGGACAGTCAGGGAAATTGTCATTGTGCTATTCTGTGCGAAAGCAATCATCCTCAACCATATTTAGAAATCCTTAAGTAAAGGGACAGAGAAGGACACCTGAAGGTAGCCCTTATTGCTTTTTTCCCATCTCCCCGCAGGCCATCCATTAGAATGTCTGGAAGGCAAACAAGGAGAGACCCACCATGTCCTCCTCCTGAGGAGTCCCCCGAACTGTTTGAGCACAGTGTTGGGTACATGCTCCAGGAGGATGCCCAGCGTTTCGAAGGGTCTGATGATGAAACCCAGCTACAGGAAGGCAGTAGCGTGAGAGCAGACAGAGGGGATGCTCAAGAAGGACACCAATCTGGCAGTCATGTTCCAGCAGCTGCAGCATACTGCCAGATTGGCTCCAGTGATGAGGAGGGAGGGGATGATGAGGTCACTGACTCCACGTGGGTGCCTAATAGGAGAGAGGAGGAGGAGGAGGATGAGGAGGAGGCACATCTCCAACGAGGCAGGATGCCCTTTGGTGGCCAGCGTAAGGGCAGTACACCGACGGAATCACACCGCAGAGCTCCGCCTGTGCAGGGCGCTGCCTCTGCCCGTCATTCAAAAAGTTCTTTGGTGTGGGCCTTTTTTGAGGCTAGTGCATCAGATCGCACAGCTGCTGTTTGCAACATATGTCTCAAGCGTATATCGCGTGGCCAAAACATCAGCCGCTTGGGTACCACATGCCTGACCAGACATATGTTGACCTGCCATGCAGCTCGTTGGCAAGCCTACCTCAAAGACCCACACCAAAGAACAAAGCGGACCTCTCCTTGCACCGCATCAGCTGGGATCTCCAACCCCACTATAACTTCAGTCCTCTCTGAAACATGCACTGAGAGGAATGAAGGTGTAGAATTAGGTGTGTCACAGCCAAGTACTTGCGGCCACTCTGCTAGCAGTACACCGACGTCCAATTCTAGCAGGCAAATTTCCCTGCCCCAGCTGCTGGACCGTCGAAAGAAGTTCACTCCCAGCCATCCACATGCCCAGCGGTTGAATGCTAGCTTGGCTAAATTGCTAGCGCTTCAACTGCTGCCTTTTCAGTTGGTAGACTCGGCCCCCTTCCGTGAGTTTGTGCAATGTGCGGTTCCTCAGTGGCAGGTTAACAAACACCACTTTTTCTCACGGAAGGCTATTCCGGCTCTCTACCGGCATGTGGAAGGCAATGTCTTGGCCTCGCTGGACAGGGCGGTCAGCGGTAAGGTGCATATTACCGCTGACTCATGGTCCAGCAGGCATGGACAGGGACGTTACCTTTCTTTCACGGCCCATTGGGTCACTCTTTTGGCAGCTGGGAAGGATGCAGGACAAGGTGCAGTAGTGTTGGAGGTTGTTCCACCGCCACGCCTCAAAAATGCTACTACTGGTTGTGACACACCTCTCTCCTCCACCCCCTCCTCTTCTTCTTCCTCCATGGCCTCTTCCTGTGCTTTGTCCTCTGAACCAGCGGTGCTCCGTAGCCGTTCAAGGGGCTACGCAAGTACGCAGGCAAAAAGATGCCATGCCGTGCTTGCGCTGGTGTGTTTGGGGGACAGAAGCCACACTGGGGCAGAGGTCCTGTCTGCTCTGCAGGGCCAGGCCGAGAGGTGGTTGACGCCACGCCAGCTTAAGCCAGGAATGGTGGTTTGCGACAATGGCACCAACCTCCTCTCCGCCCTCCGACAGGGACAACTGACCCATGTGCCCTGTGTGGCTCACGTCCTTAACCTGGTGGTGCAGCGATTCTTGGGCAGGTACCCGGGCTTACAGGATGTCCTGAGGCAGGCCAGGAAAGTCTGTGTGCATTTCCGCAGATCTTATAATGCCAGTGCTCGCCTGGCTGAGCTGCAAAAGGAGTTGAACCTGCCCAAGAACCGCCTTATATGTGACATGCCCACCAGGTGGAACTCAACGTTGGCCATGCTGCAGCGGCTGCACACGCAGCAGAGGGCCATCAATAAGTACCTGTGCGACTACGGCACCAGGACAGGGTCAGGGGAGCTTGTTTTTTTTTCTCCACGCCAGTGGGGCATGATCAGGGATGCATGCACTGTCCTGGCACCATTTGAGGAGGCCACGAGGATGGTGAGCAGTGACAGTGCATGCATCAGTGACACTGTACCTCTTGTCCACCTGTTGGAGCACACGCTGCGTGGAATAATGGACAGGGCACTTGAGGCAGAACAGAGGCAGGAAGAGGAGGACTTCCTTGCCTCTCAAGGCCCCCTTTACCCAGACAGTGTTCCTTCTGTCCCACCCATCGCACAGGAAGAGGAGGAGGAGGAGGAGGAGGAGGAGGAGGAGGATTGTGTCAGCATGGAGGTGGAGGCTGGCACTCAGCATCATCAGCAGCAGTCTTTTAGGGATGATTTACAGTCCGAAGAAACCAGTGGACTTGTACGTGGCTGGGAGGAGGTGGCTGCGGATCATGTCGTCCTTAGTGACCCAGAGGACTCCAGACCGAATGCCTCAGCTAACCTACGCTGCATGGCCTCCCTGATCCTGCAAAGTCTGCGGAAGGATCCTCGTATTCTTCGGATCAAGGAGAGGGACCATTACTGGCTGGCCACTCTCCTTGATCCACGGTACAAGGGTAAGGTTGCGGACCTTATGTTACCGTCGCAGAGGGAGCAGAGGATGAGACAACTCCGGGAGGCCTTGCAGAAAGGTCTGTGCAACGCGTTCCCAGAGACTGGGAGGTTACAAACTCCTGGTCCTGGACAACGAGTTGCTGAGGCTTCGGCCAGTCAAAGAAGGAGCGGTGGGGAAGGTGGCCGTCTGACCGATGCGTTCAGACAATTCTTTAGTCCGCAGCCCCAAAGTATGATCGGTTCCAGCAACCATCGCCAGCGTCTGATAAACATGGTGCAGGAATATCTAGGGGCAAGGTCAGACTTGGACACCTTCCCCACCGAAAATCCTCTGGCTTACTGGGTCTTGAGGATGGATCACTGGCCAGAGCTTGCACAGTATGCAATTGAGCTACTGGCCTGTCCTGCATCCAGCGTTCTTTCGGAACGCACATTCAGTGCTGCTGGAGGATTTGTCACGGATCACAGGGTGTGCCTGTCCACCGACTCGGTTGATCGACTGACTTTCATCAAGATGAACCAGTCTTGGATCACCACCAGCTACCACACACCTGATGCTGATATAACAGACTAATTGATTTTAACATGTCACATCCCTTCAAGACTGATGCTGATGCTGAGTGCCTGTGCTGTTATGTTGACTGGCTATCCTCCTCCTCCGAGTCCTCAATGATACGATTGATGATGATAGCTTGGAAGATCATTTTTGTTTATGGGTGCCGCCACCAGTGGCTAAGGCCCAATTTTTCAGCCCCTGTTTAACAGGGGCGTGTAATTACAATTTTTGAAGCAATACTTTGCAACAGGGCTCATTGCTGTGCTCCAAGTACAGTATCTGTGAGGGGTTGGAGTATTGTGCCACCAGTGCCTAAGGCCCAATTTTTCAGCCCCTGTTTAACAGGGGCGTGTCATTACAATTTTTGAAGCAATACTTTGCAACAGGGCTCATTGCTGTGCTCCAAGTACAGTATCTGTGAGGGGTTGCAGTGTTGTGCCACCAGTGCCTAAGGCCCAATTTTTCAGCCCCTGTTCAAAAGGGGCATGTAATTACAATTCTTGATCTAATAATTCACAGCAGGGCCCATTCCTGCACCCACCAAGAGTAACTCTGAGGGCTTACAGTGTTGTGGCAACACCACCACCACCACCACGAAAGGCCCAATTTTTCAGCCCCTGTTCAACAGGGGCATGTAATTACAATTCTTGATCTAATAATTCACAGCAGGGCCCATTGCTGCACCCACCAAGAGTAACTCTGAGGGCTTACAGTGTTGTTGCAACGCCACCACCACCACCACCACGAAAGGCCCAATTTTTCAGCCCCTGTTCAAAAGGGGCATGTAATTACAATTCTTGATCTAATAATTCACAGCAGGGCCCATTCCTGCACCCACCAAGAGTAACTCTGAGGGCTTACAGTGTTGTGGCAACACCACCACCACCACGAAAGGCCCAATTTTTCAGCCCCTGTTCAACAGGGGCATGCAATTACAATTCTTGATCTAATAATTCACAGCAGGGCCCATTGCTGCACCCACCAAGAGTAACTGTCAGGGCTTACAGTGTTGTGGCACCAGCACCACCATCAAAGGCCCAATTTTTACTACCACTGTTCAACAATTATATGTAATTACAATTCCTGATATAATAGTTGACAGCAGGGCGTTCCAGCACCAACCAAGAGTAACTGTGAGTGCTTACAGTGTTGTGCCAACACCAACAACTAAGGGGCCTATTTCTGCAGAGTATATACGGCAGGTCCCTACTTTCAAACATCCAACTTACAAACGACTCCTACTTGCAAACGCAAGAAGACAACAGGAAGTGAGAGGAAATCTACCCCTAGGAAGGAAAATTCTCTCCTGTAAGAATTAATATGGGAGAAAGGTGTCTCCTCTGTACTGATGCTTTATCACCAATCCTTGTTTCAAGAAAAACACCACATTTCAAAAACAGTTGTCATTGGGACGGAAAGTGAGGTGAAATGTTCTGAACAGGGGCACAGACAGCAAAACAAATGTTACAGGGGTGATAACCCTTACCTATGTTTTCCAAAAAGTTTAAAAATAGATTTTTGGGCTGGAGCTACACTTAAACAATGTACCTGTTCAAAATTACAAACACATTCTACATAAGAACAAACCTACAGTCCCTGTCTTGTATGCACCGCCTGTATACGGCTGTTCAGAGTATATAGGGCCTTTTTTATTTTGTGTGCGGTGTTCCCCTTAATATCCATACAAGACCCAAAGGGGCTGGTAATGGGCTGGGGTGGGGGGGGGGGGTCATGGGGTAGCTATGCCATTTTTCTTAAAGATTTTCATCCATATTACCGGGACCAGACATTACATTAAAGCCGCAAGCAGTTTTAAATGTTTTTTTTTTCCTTTAGAAGTGACATTTTGTGCAGGGACAGTTCTAAACACGGGAAACACGTGGCACTTCACAGACATACTTTAGACAACCCCCAGGTACGATATTTAAAGGAATATTTGACTTTTTTTTTTTCACTTTATGCATCATTAAAATGACTGCTCCCGAAAAACGTCCGTTTTTAAAACTTCTTTTTGCATTGATACATGTCCCCTGGTGCAGAACCCGGGTTCCCAAACCCTTTTTAGGACAATAACATGCATAATAGTCGTTATAATTAGCACTTTAGAATTCGAACGTTCGCATCCATTGTATTTAATAGGGTTCTAATGTTCGTACGAACGTTCGGTCCGTTCGCGGGTTCTGGTGCGAACCGAACCCGGGGGTGTTCGGCTCATCACTACTCCTGTGGATCCTTGGCCCAGACTGTACACAAGGCACTGACTTTAGGCCTAGTGACATCACCCTCTGCAGCTTAACCACATGTGCGCTCCTAGCCTCGCTCTTAACATACTACAGGATCATTGTCCCCGGAAGCCGGCCGCTCCATCTTCAGAGACACTCCTGTCATTCTACGCAGAGCTGAGAACCCCCTGTGACCTGCTGCTGATGATCGTCATCCTGACATTTTAAACGCCTATGTTAATTCACCTAAATGTGAGTGTATTTGTATCTACTATTAAAAACTTGTTACACTATTGCACTTAGAGGCGCCTCTCTCCTTGTCTTCCAGTTTCCCCTGAACATGGTTTCTGTTCATCTATGATGGCCGCCCTGTGCACAGTGGATCCCATTTATCCCTGCTCCACCCATATACACCGCAGTGTGTAAACAGACTCCTAAGGACTTCCTTTAAGACTGTCTATATATATATACATATGTTGTATGGTATTTTTTCATCTTATTTTTATATTTTATATATTATTTTTTTTTATTTATTTATTTATTATTTTTTATTATTTTTTCTTGCTTCATATTGATTACTTTGGATAATACATGTTTCTGTGGATATTGTGCGCCACCACTTGTCTATCTATCTAGTGACACTAAACCCTTCCACGCCCATTATAATCCTTGTGTTAACCCCCGTCATAGTTCAGTTGACAAATACATGACAGGGAGCAGGGCTTAAGCCTCGTACACACGACCGATTTTCTCGTCGTAAAAAACACGTCGTTTTTTTCGACGAGATTTTTGTTAAGCTTGTCGATTTTCTCGTCAAGCTTTCTATGCGTACACACTGACATTTCCCAATTTCCTCGTTGTTCTCCGCGCTCACGTCCAGCACGTACGATGGCACTATAAAGGGGAAGATCTTTTTTCTTGGCGCCACCCCTTGGGCTGCTTTTGCTGATCTCGGGTTACCGCGTGTGAAGTAAAAGTTTGGGAAGAGACGATTCGCGCTTTTCAGTCTTCGTACTTTTCAGATCGTTTTCTGCGGTTCAGTTTGTGCTTGTGGGTTTGTATCTTGACTTTCAGGGCGTCTAGGCAGGTCGTATCTGTTTTACAGTGCGTTCTTGCCTGTTCGTTTCTGATTTTCAGTTCGTTATTCATAGGCCTTGCTGTTCTAAAGTGCGTTCTGTTCTGTACGTTCTGATAAGACGACCGTTTCTTAGCCATGTCGCCTGGACGTTCTCGTCGTCGAGTTCGTGCTGTGCGTGCGCTTGGTGTTGGTCTGCTTGTTTTGGACCAAGACCAGTCCATGAATGGTGTGAGGAGGAGTTCATGGACCAAGAATTGGTTGCTCCAGCGGGACCAATTCTGCCATATGCCTCTTCTGCGGGAGATCGTCGAGAATAATCCTGAGGACTACAGGAATTTTCTGCGGATGTCTGACCCCGTTTTTCAGGAACTGTTGGCTTTGGTGTCCCCCTATATTACCAGGAAGGACACCGTTATGCGGGAAGCCATCAGTGCTGAGCAGAGGCTCATCGCCACGTTGCGTTACCTGGCGACAGGGAGAAGTCTTCAGGACTTGAAGTTCACCACAGGCATCTCCCCCCAGGCTCTGGGCCTCATAATCCCAGACACCTGTTCTGCCATTATACAAGTCCTGCAGGAGGACTATATTAGGGTACATTTTCTCCCTTAACATCACATTTTATGTATTACATGTATGCTAATGTATTGTATTTCTTTCATCCTTCCCTAATTACCATGATTGTAATATGCTGAGAATGATCCCCTTTGTCCCCATGCATGCTGGAAGCTTTAGATTGCCCCTTTTTTCTCCTCCATAAATATTTCCCTTCACTAACTTTTCCAGCAGGGGCGCCTGTTGCTCCAAATGTTTGGGGGTTCAAACACCAATTTAGGAAATAAACTTCCTCCTTTTTTGCTCTGGTGCCTATTAAACGCCCCCAGTTGTCCCCTCTAATGCAGCCATTTTGTTCACTCCAATGCAGCCATTTAGTCCCCTCTAATGCAGCCAGTTTCCCCCCAGCCCTGCACTTACCTTCTTGTGGTCAGCGCCATCCTTCTTCTGTCCTTGATGTCTTCTCCTTCCCTTGATGTTGCATCAGCCAATCATGTTACCATTAAACAGACTTGGTGAACATGATTGGCAGAGCAGCCTGCCAGTGTTTCCCCAAGGAATGCCCCCCCCCCTGCGTCCCCTATTTTACTTTTAGGAAGCCAATTACATCCCTCAGGTTGTAATGTGCAAGACTATTTTACTACCTGTTTCTGCTATGCAATTTGAACCCCCTAAATGCCGCAATTATTCATATGTCGGTCGCTTTACAAGAGGCCATCCACCTGAATAGTGGGCGGCATAGACAATACATAAGTTAATGCAACGCATGAACCTATGTATTGTTCTGAGTGATGGGCACAGAAGAGAGGGGGCAGTGCTCCAGCGCCCACTCTGGACGCACCGCCACTGCAATGCTATCCTGTGGCCAAACACATCTCCCCCCCCCCAAAATAATTTAGTAATGGCCCATCAGAGGGGGTGATGAATATGTTAAATGAGCCTTCCATTATACTTATTTTAAACACCTTAATAAACGTAGAATTTGATTGATGTTGGCCTCCTAATTTTTTTTAATAGAATTTCCTTGTAATGTATGACTTTGGTATTCTAATATTATTTCATCTTGTTTCACTCCACAGCTTCCTTCCACGCCACAGGAATGGCAGACTGTGGCATCGGAGTTTGCCACGCGGTGGGACTTCCCCAACTGCGGTGGTGCCATAGACGGGAAGCACGTCCGCATCGTGCCGCCACCCCGTTCTGGGTCCTACTACTACAATTACAAGGGGTTTCATAGCATTGTGCTGATGGCGGTGGTGTCAGCACGGTATGAATTCCTCTATGTTGATGTAGGGAAGAATGGCCGGATGTCCGATGGGGGATCCTTCATCCAGACGGAGTTTGCCCTCCGTCTCCAGAGTGACGACCTTGCATTGCCACCGGATGCAGGGAATATTGAAGGACTCCCCTTTGTTTTCTTGGCTGATGAAGCCTTCGGACTCGGACGGCATCTTATGAGGCCATTTCCACAGAGGACCCTGACCCCAGAGAAGAGGGTGTTCAATTACCGGCTGGCCAGGGGCCGAAGAGTTGTCGAAAATGCCTTTGGCATAATGGCCAGCCGGTTCCGCCTTTTTATGACTTCAATACACTTGGCGGACTACAAAATAAACTATGTCGTATTATGCTGCTGTGTGCTACACAACTTTCTGAGCCAAAAATCAAATTCCTATATGGCCTCAGTTTTGCCAGAGGCTGGACTTTCCCCTGCAAATCCCCTGTCAGGCCTGGAATCTGCCCGTCCTGGCTTGCCCTCCCAAAATGCCCGTGAGGTTCGGGACAAATACATGGAGTATTTCACGGGTAGGGGGGCAATTCCTATGCCAGCCTATGTCTAAGGATCCCAATAAAAAGCTTGTTTAAACCTTTAATTATTTGTTCTTTCCTGTCTCCTAGTTTGTCTTTGTGCATTTGTAGTGCCAAGTGTATTTTACTTTAGTAAATAACAACCATTTCACTATGTAACCTTACAAAATAACCAAATAAGCTTAGAGGGTATTATAAAAAGAAGCTACACGTTGTTTGTGGTCAAATATTTTACTCTGTGCACATTCTCACCATTTTTAGTTATTTCTGTTTTTTTGGGTTGGCCTGGCCCCAACCCGGCAATTTTTTGCTTATGAAAATACAAAAATAACAGTTGCATTCCAAAAATTACAACATTGGATACCTCTGAGCAATCTGAGACATTCACTTACACAAACTATGTCTCTATGTGCCCATCCTAATATGGGGTCCTGCCACCCCTTGCCCAGCCAAAAATTGAATATGCACACATTTGGGATTTTTTTCATCTAGGAAGTTTACAATCTTGATCCCTATTGTCAACATGTGCTATCTGCCATCAGGGGTGATCAATGGACGTGTTTTGGGGGTGCAACACCTTCCTCAGTTCACCGACTTTAGATACGAGGAAGGGGTTGCACCCACAAAAGACGTACATGGATATCCCCTGATGGCAGATAGCACATGTTGACACACTGTGTGCAGATTCAATTTTTGGCTGGTTTGATTGTCAAAAAAATTCGAAAAGTTGCAAAAACAAACATGTAAAAACAAATGTGTTTGGATGGCTTATTGAATTCTCCCCAAAACATCGAGAATGTCTTTAAATGTTTGTTCCATCACATGGATTCTTTGTTTAATAAGGTCCAGTTCCGTGCTACATTCCATCACTTGCTGGATGAGGCGGAGGGCACTGTCAGCAGAGAACCGTGTACTATCCTTCACAACATTTATATCCCCTAAAAACAAAAAACAAAAGGTATTAAAACTCTGCAGGCCTACATCTCTTACCTGAAGCTGTGGTGACAGATACTGACCTGTTGTGGTGACCAGATCCACAACGTCATCCACCTCTCCTTCCTGCACTTCTCCTTCCTCCACCTCAACTTCCTGCACATCTTTCGGTTGTGGGTCTTTGGGAGTTTGGGGTTGCTTGGAAGTTGTGGGGTGCATGTGCTCCCTGGAGTGTCCTCCTCCCAGTCTTCTCTCCCCTATGAGAATCAAACAAAAGGTCTATTTATCACACTGTAAATCTCAATGTTAAAATAAAAACAGGCTAAATTGCTTGGAAGTGTGGTACAAGTGTGTGTTTGGGCGGAATTTAAAGAAGAATGCATTATTTATGACCAAGAATATGTTTAGTATTCACCTTTGGATGTAATTTATTTGACATGGAGGCACCACAAAAATTCTCTGATGCACCTGTGTGGGACACCCAAAAAAGGCGGGTCTGGTGGCCCATACTATAGTGCTCCAAAGTACAGATGTGGAAGCAGCTGCTGAGTGTCCTCTCCTTTACACTGATAAAAGTTTGCATTTCATTCTCTTTACAAACACATCATCTAGACTAAAAAAATTGCCACAATATTTGAGCAAAAATGGCAGATGTCTAATTACTTTTGTGGCTCTAAAATAAGCCAAAACCGCGGATAGTGGCCGAACGAAGTGTCGGTAACATAACGAACGATTACTGTGCCCAACCAAGTTCAAAATATTACATTTTGGAAGGGAGTCCAATATGAGAAACCAAAATAAAGAGCAACATGTCAGTTTAGAAAAAGATTAATAGCAGAAAAGTCTACTTTTTACTTACTTTTAGCGAGCATTCTCTTTATGCTCCTCAACTGGTCTGGCTCCCTCAGTTTGAGGTCTGACCACCTCTTTCTGAGCTGCTCATTTGAGCGTTTCACCCCGAAATTCGCCTTCAGACTCTTCACGACTTTAGTGAGGATTTTGGCCTTCCTTCTATTTGGTTTGCTATACGGTCCATGCTTGGCATCATAATCAGCCTTGAGCAAGATGTCCACCATCTCCGCCATCTCCGCCAAAGACATATTCGATGCCTTGAATCTCCTCCTTGATCGTGACGTTTCCTCGGTCTCCGGGCTTGTCTCCTCCTCGTTAGTTGCGGAATTATCAGACACCTGCTGTAACTCCGCCATATCTGTCTGCGCGCCGAAAGAGAAGGGGTGGGGAAAAGATGTTAGTTAGAACGTCATGGGCGGGCGACGTGTTCGTATTTTGACGCATGCGTGGTGTGTATATAGCAAACACACATGTGACTATAGTACGTTCGGTGTGCGGAGAGAGGAGTTCAAGTGACGGACGTGCGAACGAAGGTATGTGATTTTGTGACTTGTACAAATTGTTGGCCTATACTGTCTTGAGAATGTTGGAGGATATATATGGTGACTAGGATGTTAAGGAGGTTAGACTGTTTGCCTCACATTAGTTATATCTAATTTATTTAACTTGCAGATACAATATGAATGTCTTTATAAGCGACAAGGATTTCCTGGCGGAATTTATTGACCGGGTAAGGGAGCTGCCGGCTCTGTGGCAGACGAAAAACCCCATCCACAAAAAAGAGGGGTGAGAAAAGCAGCGCTGGAGAAGCTGCTCCCATTTGTGCATACCAAGGTGCCCACAGCCACAGCAAAACAAGTGGACACTAAAATTGGGAGCTTGTGAGGTACCTACAGGACTGAACGCTCTAAGGTCCTGGCTTCTCAGAGGTCAGGAGCAGCAGCAGGTGATGTGTATGTCCCGATTTTGTGGTACTACAACAGGATGTCCTTCCTGGATGACCACATTGAGACAAGGCCATCACTCTCCACTCTTCCCCCAGACTTCCCTGCAGCCAACCTGAGCCTTCTCTGGAGCAAGAGGAGGCAGCCATCCTGGATGATCCTGATTTGGCCATCTGTGTCAGTGTACGTACCTTGCCGGGCGCGTCGGTGGTCGCTTCGGTGTGCGTTCGCATGCGCCGATGCGCGCTGTGGTTTGGCATGTTTCCGTCCGCGCTGGTACACTTCCTGGATCGCGGGCGCGCGTGCCTGTGCGCGCCGGCGCGTGCGGGTGCATGTGCGCGCATTGCGGGCGCGTGCGCCATGCGCGCGTCGGTGCACGCCGGTTTGCTTATTTAAACCCCTGGAACACTTCAGACCGGTGCTTTCTGATCTGCAGTCCCCTGTGTATCCCGCTCCTGTTGTTCGCCTGAAATCCGACCTTCTGACCACCCGGCTTGTTACTGGACTTTCCTTGCTATCCGCCTGCACCCGAC
Source organism: Rana muscosa (assembly GCA_029206835.1). Taxonomy (NCBI): domain Eukaryota; kingdom Metazoa; phylum Chordata; class Amphibia; order Anura; family Ranidae; genus Rana; species Rana muscosa. Next base: position 525,819,066 of record CM055118.1, on the reverse strand, counting down.
CTCGGCCTGTCTTTGACCCTGAACCTGCCTACCCCGCTGTGCCACATTGCCTGAACGTTGCCGAACCCTGCCTGTCTGACCGCCCCTTCTGCTTCTGCCCCGCTACGCTGCTCTATATACCTGCCTGCCTACCTACCTGCCTGCAGCCTGCCTGGCTAGCTACCCTCCTGAACCCAGGATCCGGAGCCGCTCTCTTGGAACCGATCTCAGGCCCTCTTACCCCTCCGCACTCCCGTGCCTCCTGTCTGCACTACCAGGGGCCCGTGAGTCGGATCCGTACGGGTGACCTCTCTCTGCTCCAACGGACTCGCTGATCAGGTGCGTATCCCGCTGACAGTATCAGACAGCCATGTCCGAGTCCGAGCAGGGGAGGGATCCCATGGAGGAATTATGCCGACACCTGAACGGGCTGACGCAAGCCGTGAAAGACCTCCAAGCCGGCTATACCAGGTTGGAGGAAAGAGTTCAAGTCCTGTCCTCGCCTGCCAGCCCGCAAGGCACCACATCCACGGGATATCCGGCTACACCCTCCGTCGTCATGCTTCCTCCGGAACCCAGGGTCCCTACACCCGAGAAGTTTGCGGGCAATCGCAGCAAATACCGAGCGTTCCGCAACGCTTGCGAGCTTTTCTTCGCCCTACAACCCCGCACCTTTTCCCTGGAAGCAACCAAAGTGGGCTTCGTCATCTCCCTACTGACCGACGAGCCGCAGGCCTGGGCTCACCGCCTTCTAGAGCAGAAAGATGCCTCCTTGGAGACCCTTGCCACGTTCTTTGCCGCAATGTCTCAACTCTATGAGGATCCGCAACAAGCGGCTACTGCAGAATCTGTTCTCCACTCTCTCCTGCAAGGTCGCAGAGCGGCCGAGGACTATGCGGCAGAATTCAAACGTTGGAGCTCTGACACAGAGTGGAATGACGCTGCTTTGCGGTACCAATTCCGGATGGGCCTGTCGGATCAGCTCAAGGACGAGCTAGCACGTGTCGGAGTTCCTCAAACCCTGGACAAGTTAATAGATCTGGCAATTCAGATCGACCGGCGCCTGAGAGAGCGTCGCTCCGAGAGGACCTCCAGTCAGTTCCAACCCACCTGGTTGCTCCCCAAGGTCTCAAACCCGGCCCGTCTTGCACCTCCGGCGCCCCTGTGTCCGGCGTTAGATGACCCAGAACCCATGCAACTGGGCTTACTGCACCCATCGCTCTCTCCCGAAGAACGCCAGCATAGGCGTAGTAACAACCTGTGCATGTACTGTGGCGAACCGGGACACTACGTGAGATCCTGTCCGGCTAAGATGCGTAAGTGCCTGCCTGTCTCTTCTACTTGTGCCTCTTTGTTGCCTAACCCAACTTCTCACTTGGCTCTCTCCATTTCTTTACAGCCCCCCGGAAGGACTTCCGCAATCCTAGTACCCGCCATAATTGATTCGGGGGCATGCAGCTGCTTTATCGATTTGACATTTGCTGCCAGTCATCACATTCCCCTGCGGCCGAAATCCCGGGGACTTGCAGTACATCTCGCTGACGGCTCTATTATCAAATCCGGCCACCTCACTCAGGAAACCGTCCCTTTGATGGCCTCGGTGGCAACCCACCATCAGGAGTTCCTAAGTCTGGATGCCATCTCCTCTCCGCTATTCCCCGTCATTCTGGGGATGCCCTGGCTGCAAGCCCATAACCCCAACATTGACTGGGCTACAGGGAGAGTTAAATTCCTCTCAGATTATTGCCTGCAACACTGCCTGCAACAAGTCTCTACCGACCACCCTCACCTGCTCTGTCTGGGCACAGACCCTGACCTTCAGAAAACCATCCCTGAGCCCTACCATGATTTTCTGGACGTGTTCAGTAAGAAGGGAGCAGAAACCCTTCCTCCTCACAGACCATATGATTGCCCTATAGAACTTTTGCCTGGGACCGAAGTACCTTTTGGGAGGATCTTCCCGTTGACTGAGCAGGAATTGGGCACCCTGAAAGTCTACATTGACTACAACCTAAAGAAAGGGTTCATCCGCCCGTCCACCTCACCTGCAGGTGCGGGCATCTTTTTCGTTGAAAAAAGGGACCATTCCCTACGCCCCTGTATTGATTATCGGCAGTTGAACAAGATCACCATTAAAAACCGTTATCCCTTACCTCTCGTGCCGGAACTGTTCCAGAGGCTGGGAACGGCGGTCATATTCACCAAGCTTGACCTCCGAGGAGCGTACAACCTGATCCGCATTCGAGAGGGGGATGAGTGGAAGACGGCCTTCCGCACACGGTTCGGGCACTATGAGTACCTAGTTATGCCGTTCGGACTGTGTAACGCGCCGGCTACCTTTCAACATTTTGTCAATGACATCTTCCGTGATTACCTGGACTTGTACGTCATAGTATACCTGGACGATATCTTAATATTCTCCTCCTCTGTAGACGACCATCGCAGGCATGTCCGGAATGTCCTTGTTCGGCTCAGACGACATGGGCTTTACGCCAAGCCAGAGAAATGTGAGTTCGAGCGGCAAAGCATCCAGTTTCTCGGTCTGATCATTTCAATTGAGGGCATTAAAATGGACCCTCAGAAGGTGTCGGCTATCCTGGACTGGCCTGCCCCCACAGATAAAAAAGGGGTCCAGCGCTTCATCGGATTCTCCAACTTCTACCGGAAGTTCATCAGAAGTTTCTCTGCAATTGTCGCCCCCCTTACCGAACTGACCAAACAAGGAAACCGCTTCTACTGGTCCCCTAGAGCCCAAGCTGCCTTTGACAAACTGAAGGAATTATTTGTCTCTGCCTCCATCTTGAAGCGCCCTGACCCCGCATTACCTTTCGTCCTGGAAGTGGACGCGTCCGAAAATGCAGTGGGGGCTGTGCTATCCCAGCGTCAGGGGGCTAAAGCCTTACTTTTTCCAGTGGCCTTCTTCTCGCGCAAGCTTTCCACGGCGGAACGTAACTATGACGTGGGTGACCGGGAACTCCTGGCTATCAAGGCCGCATTAGAAGAATGGCGTTACCTGCTCGAGGGGGCGGCACACCCCATTTTGGTCTACACGGACCACAAGAACCTCGAGTACCTGAGAACAGCCAAGAGGTTGAAGCCAAGGCAGGCAAGGTGGGCACTTTTTTTCTCAAGGTTTTTGTTCCACATCACCTACAGGCCTGGCTCAAAAAACATTAAACCGGACGCACTGTCCCGAATGTTCAGCACTCCTGAAGAGAACTTACCTGTTGACACCATCCTCCCTGCCGGGAACTTCCTGCTGCTTCAAGAAGACCTCATGCCCCGTATTAAGCGGGCGTCTGCTGGCTTGACCTCTCTTCCGGAGGACTGTGTCAGGGCACAAGATGGTCTGATCAGGCACGAGGGCAAAATTCTGGTCCCTGAGGGTCTTCGGATAGCTGTTCTGGAGCTTTGCCATGACCACAAGTTGGCTGGACATTTTGGTACCTTGAAAACGGCCGAGCTCATCAAGCGCATGTTCTGGTGGCCGCAGCTGGGTAGTGACTGCAAGAGATACGTGGACTCATGCAACACCTGCTCCCGGAACAAGAATAGCCGGATGAGGGCCTGGGGTCTATTAAAACCTCTACCTGTCCCTGAAAGACCCTGGAAGATGGTGTCGATGGACTTCATAGTGGAGCTCCCTCTGTCCGAAGGGTTCTCCACGGTCTTTGTTGTCGTTGACAGGCTGTCCAAGATGGCTAATTTTTTGCCCATGAAAGGTACACCTTCCGCCATGGAAACGGCGAGGGTTTTTATCAGGGAAATAGTGAGGCTCCATGGAGTTCCGGCAAGTATTGTCTCAGACCGAGGCGCTCAGTTCACCTCCAGATTTTGGAAGGCTCTTTGTGATTCCCTGGAAATCAAGTTGGCATTCTCTTCGGCATACCACCCCCAGACGAATGGCCAAACTGAGAGGACCAACCAAACATTAGAGCAGTACCTCCGTTGTTTTTCCTCCTTTTCCCAGGATGATTGGGCCTCCCTACTCCCTATTGCTGAATTCGCTTACAACAACTCCCTGCACTTTGCCACTAAGCAAACCCCATTCTTTGCCAACTATGGATTCCATCCCTCCTTCTTGCCAAGTACCATACCCGAATGCACTGTCCCTGCGGTGTCCGAAACGATGGATTTCTTCTTCTCCAATAACAAACTTCTACAGGAGACCATGTCCAAGACCCAGGAGTACAACAAGAGGATGTTTGATAGGAAAAGGAGAGGGGAACTCATTCTGGAGCCCGGCAACCAGGTGTGGTTATCCACAATTAACCTAAAGATGGCCTGCCCGTCCAGGAAATTGGGCCCTAAGTTCATGGGACCTTTCTCGGTAAAAAGGAGGATCAACAATGTAGCATATGAGCTCGACCTACCTAATTCCCTGAAGGTCCATCCAGTCTTTCATGTGACCCTGTTAAAGCCGGTTGTCCCTAACCCCTTCGCTGGCCGTAACATTGGCCCACCGGAACCTGTTCTGATTGACGGCGAGGAGGAGTTTGAGGTAGAGGCAATCCTGGACTGTAGGAAGAGACACAACCAGGTACAATATCTGATTAAGTGGAGGGGTTACGGCCCAGAAGATAACTCTTGGGAACCCGAAAACGGCATACATGCGGAGGAACTCATGCAAGCTTTCAGGAGGTCTCACGCCACGAAGATCGCTCAATTGGGCATCCGGAGGCTGCCCTAAAGGGGGGGCACTGTCAGTGTACGTACCTTGCCGGGCGCGTCGGTGGTCGCTTCGGTGTGCGTTCGCGTGCGCCGATGCGCGCTGTGGTTTGGCATGTTTCCGTCCACGCTGGTACACTTCCTGGATCGCGGGCGCGCGTGCCTGTGCGCGCCGGCGCGTGCGGGTGCATGTGCGCGCATTGCGGGCGCGCGCCGGTGCACGCCGGTTTGCTTATTTAAACCCCTGGAACACTTCAGACCGGTGCTGTCTGATCTGCAGTCCCCTGTGTATCCCGCTCCTGTTGTTCGCCTGAAATCCGACCTTCTGACCACCCGGCTTGTTACTGGACTTTCCTTGCTATCCGCCTGCACCTGACCTCGGCCTGTCTTTGACCCTGAACCTGCCTACCCCGCTGTGCCACATTGCCTGAACGTTGCCGAACCCTGCCTGTCTGACCGCCCCTTCTGCTTCTGCCCTGCTACGCTGCTCTATATACCTGCCTGCCTACCTACCTGCCTGCAGCCTGCCTGGCTAGCTACCCTCCTGAACCCAGGATCCGGAGCCGCTCTCTTGGAACCGATCTCAGGCCCTCTTACCCTTCCGCACTCCCGTGCCTCCTGTCTGCACTACCAGGGGCCCGTGAGTCGGATCCGTACGGGTGACCTCTCTCTGCTCCAACGGACTCGCTGATCAGGTGCGTATCCCGCTGACAATCTGGAGCCAGGTATAGTATTAAATGAAAATGTATTGGGATAAACTTAATGTTTGACAAATATGTCAAGATGACAAACATAAAATATTTTCCACAAGTGAAATCAAGATCTGTAGACATTATTCTGCACTTAATTGGGTGCTAAATAGTCAATCTGATGTAGTGGTAAATTTAAAGCAAGGATTTATGGATTTACGTTCTAATTGCTTCAATCAGGATTACAAAGTTTGATGCAAAGATTAAAGCAACATATTAAACTATGTCCCTTTTTCATACACAGGATGAAATCAGCCAGGAGGAGGGTCTGGAAACTGTCAGGCAGGAGGAGGAAGGGCCCAGTGGCAGCCAGGAGGTGGCAGGGCCCAGTGGTAGACAGGAGGTGGCAGGGCCCAGTGGCAGACAGGAGGTGGCAGGGCCCAGTGGCAGACAGGAGGTGGCAGGGCCCAGTGGCAGACAGGAGTGGCAGACAGGAGGTGGCAGGCTAAAGGAGAAGCACCAGATCCCAGGTGCCTCCCATCCGGCTTCACAAAAGAGGCAGGAGGGACAGGAGCACGAGTGAGGCAGCAATGGCCCTTATTCGTGAGGCCCATGCCACCCTCCAGGAGCCCACATCCCCTGAAGAGGCCATTGCCGGCCTAGTGGAGGCTAAGTTCAAGGTGATGAGCATGGAGCAACGCCTCCTATGCGAGCCCCTGCTCATCACCTTGCTCAACAAGGGGGTGATGGAGAAAATTACCCCCAATACTGCCATATGTGAGGTGGCACAACTGACCCAACCTCAACCTCCACCTCCACCTTCTTCTTCTGCCCCACCCCCTTCTGCTCCACCTCCACCTTCTTCTTCTGCCCCACCCCCTTCTGCTACACCTCCACCTTCTTCTTCTGCCCCACCCCTTTCTGCTACACCTCCACCAGGGATGAGCCGAACACCCCCCTGTTCGGTTCGCACCAGAACCTGCGAACAGACAAAATGTTCGTGTAAACTTTAGAACCCTATTAAATACAATGGACTCGAACGTTCGAAATCTAAAGTGTTAATTATAAAGGCTAATATGCAAGTTATTGTCCTAAAAAGTGTTTGGGGACCCGGGTCCTGCCCCAGGGGACATGTATCAATGCAAAAAGAAGTTTTAAAAACGGCCGTTTTTTCGGGAGCAGTGATTTTAATAATGCTTAAAATGAAAAAATAAAAGTGAAATATTCCTTTAAATTTCGTACCTGGGGGGTGTGTATGATATGCATGTAAAGTGGCGCATGTTTCCCGTGCTTAGAACTGTCCCTGCAAAAAATGTCATTTTTGAAAGAAAAAAAATGCATTTAAAACTGACTCGCGGCTATTAATGAATTGTCGGCTCCCGGCAATACATACAAAAGTCATTGAGAAAAAAAAAAAAAAAATTGACGTGGGGTTCCCCCAAATAACCATTCCAGGCCCTTCAGATCTGGCATGGATTTTAAGGGGAACTCCACCCCAAATTAAAAAAAAAATGGCGTGGAGTCCCCCTAAAAATCCATACCAGACCCCTTATCCGAGCACGCAACCTGGCCGGCCGCAGGGGAAAAGGGGGGGACGAGAGAGCGGCCCCCCCTCCCTCCTGAACCGTACCAAGCCACATGCCCTCAACATGGGGAGGATGTCCCCATGTTGATGGGGACAAGGGCCTCATCCCCACAACCCTTGCCCGGTGGTTGTGGGGGTCTGCGGGCGGGGGGCTTATCGGAATCTGGAAGACCCCTTTAAAAAAGGGGACCCCCAGATCCCGCCCCCCCCCTATGTGAATTGGTAACGGGTACATTGTACCCCTACCATTTCACGAAGAAAGCGTAAAAAAAATGTTTAAAAAAACACACAAACACCTTGAAAAAGTCCTTTATTTAAAAAAATAAATAAATAAACATTCCAGCGGTGAAATCCAGTGTCCCGCGGCGATCCCGATGTCCAGCGCTGTCCTTCATTGGTTGTGCCTGAGCGGACCTGATGGGGAACTCCCTCTCAGTATTTTAAATGTATAGACCCGCCCCTTCTAAAGTTTTAAATGCATTTTTTTCTTTCAAAAATGACATTTTTTGCAGGGACAGTTCTAAGCACGGGAAACATGCGCCACTTTACATGCATATCATACACACCCCCCAGGTACGAAATTTAAAGGAATATTTCACTTTTATTTTTTCATTTTAAGCATTATTAAAATCACTGCTCCCGAAAAAACGGCCGTTTTTAAAACTTCTTTTTGCATTGATACATATCCCCTGGGGCAGGACCCCGGTCCCCAAACACTTTTTAGGACAATAACTTGCATATCAGCCTTTATAATTAACACTTTAGATTTCTCCCATAGATTTTTCGAATTTGCCGCGAACACCCCAATTTGTTCGCTGTTCGGCGAACGGGCGAACAGGCAATGTTCGAGTCGAACATGAGTTCGACTCGAACTCGAAGCTCATCCCTAACCTCCACCTTCTTCTTCTGCCCCACCCCCTTCTGCTACACCTCCACCTTCTTCTTCTGCCCCACCCCCTTCTGCTACACCTCCACCTTCTTCTTCTGCCCCACCCCCTTCTGCTACATCTCCTCCTCCTCCTCCTCCTGACAGGAGTACCCCTCCAGTGGCCCAGCCTCCAGCCAAACGAAGAAGGAAGGCTGCAGGGAAGGCTTCAGGGAAGGCTTCAGGGAAGGTTGCAGGGAAGGTTGCCAGGAAGATGAGGAAGTGATGGCCTTGCTTCATTGTGGTCGGACAGAAGGCAGCCTGTTGTAGTACCACACACTTGGGACATATATCTCACCTGCTGCTGTTCCTGACCTCTGGGAGGCCAGCATCAGATTGTGTTCAGAAATGTTGGCCTTCTCAAGCTCCCAATTTTAGTGTCCACACAGGGTTGCTGTGTGCTCTGGGGTCCCTGGGATGCACAAATGGCAGCAGGTTCTCCAGCGCTGCCTTCTCTTTATTTTATTTCTAAACATGAATAAATGTGATTTTTGTTTAACCACTTAACGACCGCCCACTGTAAATATACGTCGGCAGAATGGCACCGACAGGCACAATCACGTATATATACGTGATTGCCTTTGTATAGTTGGGGGGTCCGATCGGACCCCCCTTCTTTACAGTGAGCGGTCGTTTTACCTTCGGGAGCGATCCGGCAAGAGGGGACGGCCGTTCGATTCCGGCCACCCCCTCTCAATCGCTCCCGGCGAATGAGAGAGCTTCCCCTGCCTGCGAGGAAGGAGGAAGTGATGTCATCTCTCCTGGGGCGCTCACATATACCGAGCGCCGTACAGGAGAAGATGCCAGGTTAGTACACACAACACTACACTGACACCAGGACACATAGGCACATAAATCGCCCCCCCAGGCCCCCCCAGACACCCCCAGATCACCCCCCAGCCCCCCCAGCCCCCAGTCACAGTGTCACTGATTGCAGTGACCATTTATTTAGTGATCACTGCAATCAGTGACATTTGTGACTGTAAAAGTGTCACCAAAGTTTAGTCTTAGGTCCAGTGTAGCCCCCTAACCCCCCCTAATAAAGGTTTAACCCCCTGATCACCCCCCAGATAACCCTTTCACCCCCTATCACCACTGTCACTAAGCAATCATTTTTCTGATCGATGTCTTAGCGTCGGTGATGCTGATCGGTAGCCAGTAATTTTTTTTAGGTTCGCCGCAGGTTTTTATAGCGTCGGGTACCCCCATATATTACCTAATAAAGGTTTAACCCCCTTGATCGCCCCCCCAGGTAACCCTTTCACCCCCTATCACCACTGTCACTAAGCGATAATTTTTCTGATCGATGTCTTAGCGTCAGTGATGCAGATCGGTAGCCAGTAATTTTTTTTAGGTTCGCCGCAGGTTTTTATAGCGTCGGGTACCCCCATATATTACCTAATAAAGGTGTAACCCCCTTGATCACCCCCCAGGTAACCCTTTCACCCCCTAGCACCACCGTCCACTATGCGATCATTTTTCTGATCGATGTCTTAGCGTCGGTGATGCTGATCGGTAGCCAGTAATTTTTTTTAGGTTCGCCGCAGGTTTTTATAGCGTCAGGTACCCCCATATATTATCTAATAAAGGTTTAACCCCCTGATCGCCCCCCAGGTAACCCTTTCACCCCCTATCACCACTGTCGCTAAGCAATCATTTTTATGATCGTTGTCTTAGTGTCGGTGATGCCGATAGGTAGCCAGTAATTTTTTTTTAGGTTCGCCGTCAGGTTTTTATATAGCGTCAGGTACCCCCATATATTACCCTAATAAAGGTTTTAACCCCCTAATTGGCCCTAGTTAACCCTTTCACCAGTGATCATCATATAAGTGTTACGGGTGACGCTGGTTAGTTAGTTTGCTTTTTATAGTGTCAGGGCACCCGCCGTATATAACCCAATAAAGGTTTAACCCTCTGATCGCCCGGCGGGTGATATCAGTTAGGTTTTAGCGTCAGAGAGGGTCTGAGTCACACCCCAGGCAGCGTCAGGTTAGTGCCAGTAACGCTAACACCCACGCGTAAAGCATACACCCCCCTTAGTGGTATAGTATCTGATCAGATCAATATCTGATCTGATCTGATCAGATCTATACTAGCGTCCCCAGCAGTTTAGGGTTCCCAAAAACGCAGTGTTAGCGGGATCAGCCCAGATACCTGCTAGCACCTGCATTTTGCCCCTCCGTCCAGCCCAGGCCACCCAAGTGCAGTATCGATCGATCACTGTCACTTACAAAACACAACAAACATAACTGCAGCGTTCGCAGAGACAGGCCTGATCCCTGCGACTCCAGTGCTGTAGGAGGTAATTTCACCACCACAGTTAAAAAAAAAAAAGCATATATGCCGAAGCATTGGGGCAGCAGGAGCGGAGGAGCGATTTTGCTCCTAATGCCGCGTACATACGGTCGAAATTCCGACGGAGGCTTGCCCGTGGAAAAGTCTGACCATGTGTACGCGGCATAACTTTTGCGAGAAGATGCCCCCATGCTTCGGCATATATAAATGGTGCATGTATGCCCATCATTAGAAGTGGGTGGATGAAGGGCGGTATTCTAATGGTGGGCATACCCACCGATCAATCTTTTTTTTTCGTTCAGCCAACAGGCTGCATGAAAAAAAAGATTACAATACATGTCCAACAAGGACCAGCAACGTACTGGTATGTTGCTGGACTTTGAATGTTTATACCAGAATGATGCCTGCGGGTTTAGGTATCATCTTTTTATCATTATTTTCAGCCAGCGGCCGGCTTTCATGTAAAAGCAATCCTAGTGGTTAGCCTCTGGACTGCTTTTACAAGCAGTGGGAGGGAATGTCCCCCCCCCGGATATAAAAAGCGCCATTGGGAAATTGGGAAAGCATTTTATCACACCGATCTTGGTGTGGTCAGATGCTTTGAGGGCAGAGGAAAGATCTAGGGTCCAATAGACCCCATTTTTTTTCAAAAAAGAGTACCTGTCATTACCTATTGCTATCATAGGGGATATTTACATTCCCTGAGATAACAATAAAAGTGATAAAAATAAATAAATATGGAAGCAACAGTTTAAAAATAAAATAAAAAAGCAAAATTAATAATAAAAAAAAAAAAAAAAAAAAGCACCCCTGTCCTGCCCTGCTCTTGCCCAATGGCGAACGCAAGCGTCGGTCTGGCGTCATATGTACACAGCAATTGCACCATGCATGTGAGGTATCACCGCGAAGGTCAGATCGAGGGCAGTAATTTTAGCAGTAGACCTCCTCTGTAAATCTAACGGGGTAACCTGTAAATGCTTTTAAAGGCTTTTAAAAATGTATGTAGTTTGTCGCCAATGCGCGTTTGTGCGAAATTTTAAAGCATGTCGTGTTTGGTATCTATGTACTCGGCCTAAGATCATCTTTTTTATTTCATCAAACATTTGGGCAATATAGTGTGTTTTAGTGCATTAAAATTTAAAAAAGTGTATTTTTTCCCAAAAAAATGCGTTTGAAAAATCGCTGCGCAAATACTGTGTAGAAAAAAAAAATGCAACACCCACCATTTTATTCTGTAGGGCCTTTGCTTTAAAAATATATATAATGTTTGGGGGTTCAACATAATTTTCTTGCAAAAAAAAATATGTTTTCATGTAAACAAAAAGTGTCAAAAAGGGCTTTGTCTTCAAGTGGTTAGAAGAGTGGATGTAAGCTTCCTAATGTTGTGTATAAAATGCCAGAACAGTTCAAAACCCCCCCAAATGACCCCATTTTGGAAAGTAGACACCCCAAGCTATATACTGAGAGGCATGTCGAGTCCATGGAATATTTTATATGTTGACACAAGTTGCGGAAAAAATAATTTTTTTTTTTTTTTTTTTTGCACAAAGTTGTCACTAAATGATATATTGCTCAAACATGCCATGGGCATATGTGGAATTACACTCCAAAATACATTCTGTTGCTTCTCCTGAGTACGGGGATACCACATGTGTGAGACTTTTTGGGAGCCTAGCCGTGTACGGGACCCCAAAAACCAAGCACCGCCTTCAGGCTTTCTAAGGGTGTCAATTTTTGATTTCACTTCTCACTGCCTATCACAGTTTTGGAGGCCATGGAATGCCCAGATGGCACAAAACCCCCCCAAATGACCCCATTTTGGAAAGTAGACACCCCAAGCTATTTGCTGAGAGGTATTGTGAGTATTTTGCAGATCTCACTTTTTGTCACAAAGTTTTGAAAATTGAAAAAAAAAAGAAAAAAAAAAAGTTCTTTCTTCATTTTCAAAAACAAATGAGAGCTGTAAAATACTCACCATGCCTCTCAGCAAACAGCTTGGGGTGTCTACTTTCCAAAATGGGGTCATTTGGGGGGGTTTTGTGCTATTTTGGCATTTTATGGCCTTCAAAACTGTGATAGGTAGTGAGGAGTGAAATCAAAAATTTGCGCCCTTAGAAATCCTGGAGGCGGTGCTTGGTTTCCAGGGTCCCGTACGTGGCTAGGCTCCTAAAAAGTCCCACACATGTGGTAACCCCGTACTCAGGAGAAGCAGCAGAATGTATTTTGGGGTGCAATTCCACATATAACCATGGCATGTGTGAGCAATATATCATTTAGTGACAACTTTTTGTAATTTTTTTTTTTTTTGTCATTATTCAATCACTTGGGACAAAAAAAAAAAAAATATTCAATGGGCTCAACAGGCCTCTCAGCAATTTCCTTGGGGTGTCTACTTTCTAAAATGGGGTCATTTGGGGGGGTTTTGTGCTATTTTGGCATTTTATGGCCTTCAAAACTGTGATAGGTAGTGAGGAGTGAAATCAAAAATTTGCGCCCTTAGAAATCCTGAAGGCGGTGCTTGGTTTCCGGGGTCCCGTACGTGGCTAGGCTCCTAAAAAGTCCCACACATGTGGTATCCCCGTACTCAGGAGAAGCAGCAGAATGTATTTTGGGGTGCAATTCCACATATAACCATGGCATGTGTGAGCAATATATCATTTAGTATCAACTTTTTGTAATTTTTATTTGTATTTTTTGTCATTATTCAATCACTTGGGACAAAAAAAAAATATTCAATGGGCTCAACATGCCTCTCAGCAATTTCCTTGGGGTGTCTACTTTCTAAAATGGGGTCATTTGGGGGGTTTTGTACTGCCCTGTCATTTTAGCACCTCAAGAAATGAGATAGGCAGTCATAAATTAAAAGCTGTGTAAATTCCAGAAAATGTACCCTAGTTTGTAAACGCTATAACTTTTGCGCAAACCGATAAATATACGCTTATTGACATTTTTTTTACTAAAGACATGTGGCTGAATACATTTTGGCCTAAATGTATGACTAAAATTGAGTTTATTCGATTTTTCTTATAACAAAAAGTAGAAAATATCATTTTTTTTCAAAATTTTCGGTCTTTTTCCATTTATATCGCAAAAAATAAAAATCGCAGAGGCAATCAAATGCCATTAAAAGAAAGCTCTATTTGTGGGAAGAAAAGGACGCAAATTTCGTTTGGGTACAACATTGCATGTCCGCACAGTTTACAGTTAAAGCAGCGCAGTGCAAAATTCTGAATTCACCTCTGGTCCTCTAGCTACCAAATGGTCCGGGGCTTAAGTGGTTAAGTTCATACTTGACTATGTGTATTTGTAAAAATTAAAAATCTAGCTTTGGAGTAAGCAGATACATTTGACTGACAATAAAAGGGACAGATATCACCCCCCCAAAAGAATAACTAAATCTGATTAGCAAAAAAACATGGTGGGAAATTTAACTAATATAGATTCCAAAATTAAATGGGAGATCACTATCAAAACATTGCGAAATTATAATTAACATCATTTTTAAAAATATAACCATTTAAATTATTCCTAAAAACTTGCACGATATAATACACATAAATCTTCTTAAGAGCAGCATGAAAAAGGTTAAAAAAAAAAGGCATAACTCTGTGTGAATATCAGCAGCAAAAGAAGGTCACTCGTTTTGATTAATGTAACATTCTAACGAAGATTTCAATGCAGAACATTTAAACGATGCAATATTTTTGAGCGTGACGAATGTGCTCTCTCCATTACGAAGGCTTGTTTTACCAGAAGATGCGCTCCCGTCTCATAGTTGCTTGTGAGCATGCGCGCTTTTGGAAGAGTCGTAAAAGCATACACACAAACCATTTTCTCGTCACAAAACAGCCCGACGAGAAACACGACGAGGAAATCTGGAATCCTGACGAGAAAATAGAGAGCAGGTTCTCTATTTTCTCGTCGAGATTCTCGGCAATTTTCTCGTCGTAAAACCATACACACGAACGTTTTTCTCGACAAAAAAAGCTCTCGCGGCACTTTTCTTGATGGTTTTGGACGAGAAAATCGGTCGTGTGTACAAGGCCTTAGTGTCAGGAAGGGGCAGGTCTTAATGCTGACCTGAAAAAAGTCAAGACTCTGTGTCCTGTGCTTAGGACCTTAGTGTTCTCCACAAGAACACAGGCCAATTTAAAGATTAAGGCTGGGTTCACACTAGTGCAAATTGGATGCAGGTTTCTCCACATCCAATTAACACAGCAGGAGATTGTGACCTATGGAGCCGGTTCACCTATCTCGGTAGCAGCTCCGATGTGATTTGCACAGGAGCCCTGTGCGTCTTTTGGTCCGTTTCAGGTCCGAATTCAGCCAAAAATTCTGGCTGAAATCGGAACGGGGAACGAGGATGCACTGGACTCCTGCTGTGAGCCGCTGCGTGCTAATATGTGAACCCAGCATAAAGCAGGTACATGCAGTCACTACACTACACAAGTATTGTTAACAAGTGTTTTTTAGGTCAAATCAGGCTACTTTAAGACTGCTGCATAATAAAATGTTTGTTCTCTTAACTCTAAAAATAACCCTGCTGTCTTCAGCTTGAACAGCAACTACTTGTTAAAATTACACATTAAAGTGTTACTAAACCAGGACCCTGTATTCACTATATCTGGTCTCCCACAGTACATAGAACGTGAAAATGCAATTATTTTAGCAAACCTAAACTGCTAAATACCTTTTCTTATCAGCAGTATATTGCAGCCTTATGACTTCTATCAGTGTCTGGTTAAAGTTTGTTGGAAGAGTTTTCATTCTACTCTGACTGTCCTATGAGGCTGCAGGACCCCTGACCCTCTGTCTGGACAGTACTGATTGGCCCTGTGCCAATCACATGCACCTTCCCTCCCCCCCAAAAAAAAGAACTCTTTAGCAATACACACCAAACTGAACATGTGCAGCATGCCCCTAAGGCTCTGTTCTATCTGTAGATGTATTGGGGACTGTAGAAGAAGGGGAGGATCAGAGAAGACAGGATAAAACAGCCTTTTTACACAATGCAGAGAATTGCAGGAACAATGCAGGAACCCTTAGGTTCCACAGTGAGTATACCAAGCATGTTTTAATGCATATACAGACTGATTTTACTGTTGTGGGTTTAGTAACACTGTCTTTTTCTTTAATGAAAAACTTTCTTGTACCCATAAAAGAAACAACAGAGTACACAAAAAGAGAGAAGATCACCAGAGGATTATTTGTTGTGTCAACATCTGCCAGCCTCCTGAATCAGGGGTGTTTAAAAAGACCCTGTCACAATCTGCTCTTTTGGGGTCCCCCCCGCTGGCACTCTTGGTTTCTCCTCCCTTCTGAGTTCTCCCATTGCAAGCCGCTTGCTATGGGGACACTCGTACAAACTCGATCCCAAGACACACAGCGTGGCTTGTCTGTGTGTGCTGTGCTGTTGATTGACAGCAACAGGAGCCAATGACTCCCGCTGCTGCAGTCCTATGAGGGGGAGAGAGCATCTCTCAGGGTTATAGCTGGATCGAAATTGGTCTTAGAAGGGTATTTAGGAGGGGCTGGGGGGAGCACAGTGGTGTAGTGGGTAGCACTTTCACCTAGCAGCAAAATAGTCGCTGGTTCGAATCCTGACTACGACACTACCTGTCTGGAGTTTGCATGTTCTCCCTGTGTCTGCGTGGGTTTCCTCCGGGTACTCCAGTTTCCTTCCACACTCCAAAGACATGCTGGTAGGTTAATTGAATCTTGTCCAAATTGGCCAAGTATATATGTGTACAACTGTGTGTCCCAAGCGTGTCGAGATCCTACAGGGTAAAATGACCGCACCAGCCAAGCAGACACTGGCTGCAAAAAGTGCCTAGAGGTGATTCAGTTTGTATGTGTAGCGCTATACAAGTCATTCATTCATTCAGCTGATTAAAGAAGGTGTTTTACCTTAATGCAGAGAAGCTTTTGGAACCACTTTAACCACCTCGCGCACGCCGTACGACTATGTACGGCCGCAAGGTGGTTCTTAAATGCCGGGAGGCCGTCTTTTTACAGCCTCCGCTCCTCCGGCCACTGGGGCGTGCGCGAGCGCCGCCGGCGGCGTGCGCATTGTGCCTGGCGCGTCACTGTAATGCCGATGCGCGTGCCTGGCAGCCGCGATGTCTGCCAGGTACCCGCGATCGGCCGGTACAGAGACAAGGACATGGATCTGTGTGTGTAAACACACAGATCCATGTCCTGTCAGGGAGAGAAGAGACCGATGCTGTGTCCCTTGTACATAGGGACACAGATCGGTCACCTCTCCCAGTCAGTCCCCCTCCCCCCACAGTATTAATCACTCCCAGGGCATACATTTAACCCCTTCCTCGCCCCCTAGTATTAACCCCTTCCCTGCCAGTCACATTTATACAGTAATCAGTGCATATTTATAGCACTGTTCGCTGTATAAATGTGAATGGTCCCAAAATAGTGTCAAAAGTGTCCGCTGTGTCCGCCATAATGTCGCAGTCATGAAAAAAATCGCTGATCGCCACCATTACTAGTAAAAAAAATAATAATTATAAAAATGCCATAAAACTACCCCCTATTTTGTAAACGCTATAACTTTTGCGCAAACCAATCAATAAACGCCGAATGCGATTTTTTTTTTTACCAAAAATATGTAGAAGAATACGTATCGGCCTAAACTGAGGAAAATTATTATTTTTTTTTTTAAATTGGGATATTTATTATAGCAAAAATCAAAAAATATTGTGTTTTTTTGAAAATTGTCGCTCTTTTTTGTTTATAGCGCAAAAAAAAAAAAATCGCAGAGATGATCAAATACCACCAAAAGAAAGCTCTATTTGTGGGAAAAAAAGGACTTCAATTTTGTTTGGGAGCCATGTCGCACGACCGCGTAATTGTCATTCAAGGCGTGACAGTGCCGAAAGCTGAAATTTCGCAAGGGCAGGAAGGGGGTATATGTGCCCAGTAAGGAAGGGGTTAAGATCTCTTTAAAGCCACATCCCAACCCAGTCTTATACACTTTCACAGAGCTCCCCTGCCACTTCTTTCAACCCAGAGCTGCCTAGTATGGGGGAAAATGTGACCCCCTCCCATAATGCAGACATGCTATGTAAAGGTAAGTATCAGGGTCAGGTAAGTAAGGTCATAGGATGGATTTTAATAAGACCATGCTACTTTGACCTACTGTATAAAGACAAGGTAACTTATTTTCTTTAAAATTTCACAAAATATTTTATGAAAAAAGCAATATTATTACATTTGAAGGCTTTTTCCATTTCAAATAGTGTGATTTTTTAAAGCTTCTTGTAGGATGATTTTGATATTCCATTCATTATTCTGATACTTTAAATTATGTCATATTAACTGATTTTCCTGTAATCTAATTTTAATTAAAAAAAATTATAAAATTATGTAATAACATTTTCTATATTTGCAAAGCTGTGAAATTTGAATTTGATAACACTTTTGCAGGATTCATCCAACATAAATTTGTGAAATACAAGTTTTTCTTCTTCTACTTCATGTTTCTGGGTTATTCTCTAATTATCTTCGTTGCTTATTAGATATCTAAGATACTTCAGAGATTTTTTTCTTCATACAAAAGAAATATACATCGTGGGTAATTATGATGAGAGCAAATGCAATGGTGTTTGTGTAAACAAATATGTGACAACTGAAGAGAAAATTGTTTTACTGATCCATCGGGTAAATTAGCAAACAGCTATTTTTTTTAATTATTAAGGATAGCTGCATTCACATGTGTCTGATCTTTAAAAAAAAATCCAAGAAATAATCATGCATTGGCTGCATTCCTGAACTGTGGGATTCTCTGTCAATCAAACAGATCTACATGCAAATATTCAGGCAAATAAAAAATCAGTGAATAGGCAATTCATTTTATTCAGTGCTCACTATATGTGGCACATCATAGCAGTCAAAATCAATGTGCTGCTTCCCTCATTTCCATTTTCAGTAAATTATGGTTCCCTGGTAGACCTTTGTTACCTACTGCAGCTTTGCACCAATTACTGCTTGAAAGCCCTGGTATGCTCATTAATATCAAAATGTATCCAGGAATATACAGTATTACATTTTGAAATGTTTGTCTCACACAGTGAAAACATGCAGTGCCACGCCAAAGAATGTTGATGAGCACATTTAACAATTTGTATCACATTATTGCTAAGTCACTGTTAGTTCCATTTGTAAACTTTATTTTATAGACAGTGCAAATCAATGGCTCAGCCAAAGGATGACCTAGTCGAATATCCTTATATTCATACAGACGATGAAATAATGGCATGTGGCAGCAAAGCTGCTTTCCATGGATTACCTTTCAACCATTGTGTAAGACATGAATTGATATTTATAGTACAGAAAATGTTTTTAGTATGCACAAACTGTCATCCAGGGGAAGCTCATGAATGTAAAACCCATTTCCATTTAATTAGTGAACAATTCTGCAGGCATTAGAACATGGCTTCCCTATCAGTGTACTAGCATCACTATAAACACAGTACATTCTAGAGCTTTGCAAAGAAATTTTATAGTGCCATCCATCATTGATGCATGTAGAGTCATAGTTTGCAGGAAGGCAGGAGTTACAGGGGTTGATTTACTAAAGGAAAATAGACTCTGCACTTTGCAAAGTTCAGATGCTCTCTGCAAATGCAGTTGCTCCAGAGCTTAGTAAATTAGCAGAAGGAAAAACAACAAAACAATATTGCGCTTGTGTGAAACGCTAACAAAAACAGCAACAATAAAATGTGAGATATAACACAATATAACAATGATAAATAGAAAAAGTTGCGCTAAAAATCCCTAAATAACATAGAAAGTCCAAACTATACTGAAACAGGCCAAGTGACAAAAATAGAAAGCAAAACAATATGATGTTTGAATCAAGTGCTTGTAAGTAGATAATCCAAGAATATCCTCCACAATGTGACGTCACCAACATTCCCTCTATTATGGAAGGTCAAAAGCGCAATGGGAATTATCAGCTGTGGCGTGTCCCAGGACCCTGAAGCACAGATGATGTCCGTCTCTCCAGCCATCCGTCCCGCACTCAGTGTAAATCGTCCAGGCACCCAGCAAAACCCAAAAATAAGCAGAGTGCTCATAATAGTATAAAAACCTCAGGGATGGAAGGACCAACCTCAAGCGGAAAAATACGTTCCCATAAACATTCTATTACCTGCATATGTGGGTATGTACCTCACACTGAAGCGTCTTGAAGGGGAAAAATGCCCCTATGTCAATGATGTCACCAGAAGGAAAAAAAATCCCTGTATGGTGGTGTCATTGGGAGAAAAAATCCTCATGTGGCAGTGTCATTAGCAAGGGGAAAAAAAAGCAGTACGCAAGGGGAGGGGCAATTCAGATGGTGCAGTTTATGGTGGGCACAAAGCTAAGAGGAAACATCTTTGCAAAGTAAACAGTCTATTTATATTTTGCAAAATAAACCCCACATTGTTGTCCTCAACACATGAACCCTTTTTTGCCAGTTTTATACTCACCTGACCAGCAAAATATCTTTAAAGAGGCCACACACCATCTTCCCAACTGGGCCTGCACATGCTTTCTGTACCCCTATGCAATTCTATGAAACATGGGCTCTTATTCAGGACTAAACTTTTATAGGAAAGAATGTGAATGCAGAAGAATGCACAGCCCAGCTGGGAAGATTTTTAAAAGCCATAACTATACTTTAAAAGAGAATTGTGGGAATGTTTTTTTTTTTTCCAGAATCATACTTACCTAGGTGGATGCAGCATTGGTCCGATGCTGCATCTGTCCTCCACTGGCTATAACATTGAGAACCAAGCGAACAAAGACCACCAATCGCTCAGTTCTCAGAGCTTCCTGAGCAAAAAGCTGGTGACTGTCTGTCACCGGCTCCCCTCACTGCCCCCCCCACGTGCACTGGAGCACTGGGCTGTGGAGGGGGCGGGAGCGGCCGGCTCAGGCTCTCAGAGGCTCACTGAGAGGCTGAGCTGGGTGCCAGTCCAGGAATGTGGTCCGATCCCTACCATATGGTTGCCATCTTTCCCGAACATGGACCGGCTCTGTGACGTCAGCCGACAGTGGGATTCAGCCCGCTGTCAGCTGAAAATGGGTCACAGGAGTGCAAAACTAACTGCACTCCTGTGATCCAAAGGAGAAGTACAACCAAAAGCCTTGGCTGTACTCCTCCTTTAAGGGAATGAATTGTTTCGCTTGTTTGGCTGTACTTCTCCTGTGGATCACAGGAGTGCAGTTAGTTTTGCACTCCTGTGACCCGTTTTTAGCTGACAGCGGGCTGAATCCCGCTGCCGGCTGACGTCACAGAGCCAATCCAAGTTCAGCAAAGATGGCAACCATATGGTCAGGATCTGCCCACATGCCTGGACTGGCACCCAGCTAAGCCTCTCAGTGAGCCTCTGACAGCCTAAGCCGGCCGCTCCCGCCCCTCCACAGCCCAGCGCTTCAGTGAGCATGGGGCAGAGTGGAGAGCCGGTGACAGACAGTC
Source organism: Rana muscosa (assembly GCA_029206835.1). Taxonomy (NCBI): domain Eukaryota; kingdom Metazoa; phylum Chordata; class Amphibia; order Anura; family Ranidae; genus Rana; species Rana muscosa. Next base: position 525,798,445 of record CM055118.1, on the reverse strand, counting down.
ACCAGCTTTATGCTCAGGGAGTTCTGACAACCAAGCAATTGGCAGTGTTTTTTTGTTCGGTTCTCAGTGTTAGAGCCGGTGGGGGACAGATGCAGCATCGGACCAATCCACCTAGGTAAGTATGATTCTGAAAAAAACATTCCCACAATTCTCTTTTAAAGTATAGTTATGGCTTTTAAAAATCTTTCCAGCTGGGCTGTGCATTCTCCTGCATTCATATTCTTTCCTATAAAAGTTTAGTCCTGAGTAAGAGCCCATGTTTCATAGAATTGGATAGGGGTACAGAGAGCATGTGCAGGCCCAGCTGGTATAATTTAGACAAGCTGATGTGTGGCCTCTTTGAAGATATTTTGCTGGTCAGGTGAGTATAAAACTTGCAGAAGAGGGTTGGGGTGTTGAGGACAACAATGTGGGGTTGATTTGCCAAATACAAATAGGCTGTTTACTTTGCAAAGATGTTTCCCCTTAGCTTAGTAAATGTGGTAAAAAATCACTTTGCAAAGAATACCCAATCACGTGCAAAGAAAAAAAATGGAAACAGCAGTTTTTAAGCACTTGATTGGATGATGGAAGCCAGCAGAGCTTCACCTCATTCACTAAGCTAAGAGAAAATTCCCTTGCAAAGTGGGCAGCTATTTGCCCACAGTTAATCAACCCTTATGAGTGTAAGTCCAATGGTACAGTTAAGCCTCGTACACAGCGCCGAGAATCTCGTCAGAAAAAAACTTGTTGTTTTTCCTGACGACATTCTTGGATAAGAATCTTGTCCAGGCCGAGTGTATGTTCTTTTGAATGGCACGAACGCGGTGACGTCATCGACTAAGACGAGCATGCGCTCGTCACATTCGATGTCATCGCCGCCATCTTGCTACACCCTACCTAAGCCTAGGAAGCTACCGCGCATGTGTCAAAGTCATTTTGAGCATGCGCGGGTTTCCACGGCCACAGGTAAGTGTACACACACTCGGGTTTCTCATCGAGAAACAGGCCGACGAGAATCCCGACGAGAAAATAGAGAGCAGGTTCTCTATTTTTCTCTTTGAGATTCTTGCCTGTTTTCTTGACGAGAAAACCTTGACGAGAAACCGCGTACACACGACCGATTTACTCGGCAAGAAAGCTCTGACAGCAAGTTTCTTGCTGGTTCTTGTCGAGAAAATCGGTCGTGTGTACGAGGCTTCACACTTTAAAACTGATTAGGTTTACTATCTCACTGCTCAAGAGTGTGAATCATCTTGTCCATTAAAATATCACTTCTTTGGGTATATTAAAGAAATCAAAAAGAGTAATGACAAAGTACAGTAAGACATAGTAGCCAACTAAGTTTCAGTTTACTGTAGGGGGCTCCATCATTAGATGATTGATTACCGGTAGTTCACATAATACATCATGAAACATCATAAAATCATTATAATTTTTGGATGGTCTTCAGCTCATTGAACAGTGCAAATAACAGCAGGGTTGTTTACTACATGCCAGTAGGGATGAGCTTCGTGTTCGAGTCGAACATACGTTCGACTCGAACATCGGCTGTTCGATCGTTCGACGAAGATCGAACGATTTGGGCCGTTCGCGCCAAATTCGAGTGACGCGAACGGCCCACAATGCACTACGCCATCGCAGTGTCATCCAGGCGCTGTGATTGGCCAAGCATGCACTGTGACCCCGCATGCTTGGCCAATCACAGCGCCGGCAGCGAGGAGAGCAATGATTGGCCACAGGCAGGATGCCTGTGGCCAATTATTGCTGAGGGTGTTTAGTACACGCCCCACACTATAAAAGGCCGCCAGCACGGCGGCCTAGTGTAGTGTGTTCCGGAGCAGGGATAGAGCAGCATAGGCAGGGACAGTGACTTTTATTTCTTTCTTGCTTAACCTGGATTCCTTTAGTTTAGGGAAAGAGAAGGATAGGTAGGGAGAGTGTCAGTGTGTTTTGTGCTTGTGCTATATTGTGCTTAAAAAAAACATTTTTTCTAGGGACAGAAAACTGTAGGTAGGGAGAGTGTGTCAGTTTCTTTCACTGTCAAAGTCCTTGTTTCCAGGGACCTGGAAGGACAGTGAGTGAATTCTCCTTGTGCTAAATTGTGCTTAAAAAAAACATTTTTTCTAGGGACAGAAAACTGTAGGTAGGGAGAGTGTGTCAGTTTCTTTCACTGTCAAAGTCCTTGTTTCCAGGGACCTGGAAGGACAGTGAGTGAATTCTCCTTGTGCTAAATTGTGCTTAAAAAAAACATTTTTTCTAGGGACAGAAAACTGTAGGTAGGGAGAGTGTGTCAGTTTCTTTCACTGTCAAAGTCCTTGTTTCCAGGGACCTGGAAGGACAGTGAGTGAATTCTCCTTGTGCTAAATTGTGCTTAAAAAAAACATTTTTTCTAGGGACAGAAAACTGTAGGTAGGGAGAGTGTGTCAGTTTCTTTCACTGTCAAAGTCCTTGTTTCCAGGGACCTGGAAGGACAGTGAGTGAATTCTCCTTGTGCTAAATTGTGCTTAAAAAAAACATTTTTTCTAGGGACAGAAAACTGTAGGTAGGGAGAGTGTGTCAGTTTCTTTCACTGTCAAAGTCCTTGTTTCCAGGGACCTGGAAGGACAGTGAGTGAATTCTCCTTGTGCTAAATTGTGCTTAAAAAAAACATTTTTTCTAGGGACAGAAAACTGTAGGTAGGGAGAGTGTGTCAGTTTCTTTCACTGTCAAAGTCCTTGTTTCCAGGGACCTGGAAGGACAGTGAGTGAATTCTCCTTGTGCTAAATTGTGCTTAAAAAAAACATTTTTTCTAGGGACAGAAAACTGTAGGTAGGGAGAGTGTGTCAGTTTCTTTCACTGTCAAAGTCCTTGTTTCCAGGGACCTGGAAGGACAGTGAGTGAATTCTCCTTGTGCTAAATTGTGCTTAAAAAAAACATTTTTTCTAGGGACAGAAAACTGTAGGTAGGGAGAGTGTGTCAGTTTCTTTCACTGTCAAAGTCCTTGTTTCCAGGGACCTGGAAGGACAGTGAGTGAATTCTCCTTGTGCTAAATTGTGCTTAAAAAAAACATTTTTTCTAGGGACAGAAAACTGTAGGTAGGGAGAGTGTGTCAGTTTCTTTCACTGTCAAAGTCCTTGTTTCCAGGGACCTGGAAGGACAGTGAGTGAATTCTCCTTGTGCTAAATTGTGCTTAAAAAAAACATTTTTTCTAGGGACAGAAAACTGTAGGTAGGGAGAGTGTGTCAGTTTCTTTCACTGTCAAAGTCCTTGTTTCCAGGGACCTGGAAGGACAGTGAGTGAATTCTCCTTGTGCTAAATTGTGCTTAAAAAAAACATTTTTTCTAGGGACAGAAAACTGTAGGTAGGGAGAGTGTGTCAGTTTCTTTCACTGTCAAAGTCCTTGTTTCCAGGGACCTGGAAGGACAGTGAGTGAATTCTCCTTGTGCTAAATTGTGCTTAAAAAAACATTTTTTCTAGGGACAGAAAACTGTAGGTAGGGAGAGTGTGTCAGTTTCTTTCACTGTCAAAGTCCTTGTTTCCAGGGACCTGGAAGGACAGTGAGTGAATTCTCCTTGTGCTAAATTGTGCTTAAAAAAAACATTTTTTCTAGGGACAGAAAACTGTAGGTAGGGAGAGTGTGTCAGTTTCTTTCACTGTCAAAGTCCTTGTTTCCAGGGACCTGGAAGGACAGTGAGTGAATTCTCCTTGTGCTAAATTGTGCTTAAAAAAAACATTTTTTCTAGGGACAGAAAACTGTAGGTAGGGAGAGTGTGTCAGTTTCTTTCACTGTCAAAGTCCTTGTTTCCAGGGACCTGGAAGGACAGTGAGTGAATTCTCCTTGTGCTAAATTGTGCTTAAAAAAAACATTTTTTCTAGGGACAGAAAACTGTAGGTAGGGAGAGTGTGTCAGTTTCTTTCACTGTCAAAGTCCTTGTTTCCAGGGACCTGGAAGGACAGTGAGTGAATTCTCCTTGTGCTAAATTGTGCTTAAAAAAAACATTTTTTCTAGGGACAGAAAACTGTAGGTAGGGAGAGTGTGTCAGTTTCTTTCACTGTCAAAGTCCTTGTTTCCAGGGACCTGGAAGGACAGTGAGTGAATTCTCCTTGTGCTAAATTGTGCTTAAAAAAAACATTTTTTCTAGGGACAGAAAACTGTAGGTAGGGAGAGTGTGTCAGTTTCTTTCACTGTCAAAGTCCTTGTTTCCAGGGACCTGGAAGGACAGTGAGTGAATTCTCCTTGTGCTAAATTGTGCTTAAAAAAAACATTTTTTCTAGGGACAGAAAACTGTAGGTAGGGAGAGTGTGTCAGTTTCTTTCACTGTCAAAGTCCTTGTTTCCAGGGACCTGGAAGGACAGTGAGTGAATTCTCCTTGTGCTAAATTGTGCTTAAAAAAAACATTTTTTCTAGGGACAGAAAACTGTAGGTAGGGAGAGTGTGTCAGTTTCTTTCACTGTCAAAGTCCTTGTTTCCAGGGACCTGGAAGGACAGTGAGTGAATTCTCCTTGTGCTAAATTGTGCTTAAAAAAAACATTTTTTCTAGGGACAGAAAACTGTAGGTAGGGAGAGTGTGTCAGTTTCTTTCACTGTCAAAGTCCTTGTTTCCAGGGACCTGGAAGGACAGTGAGTGAATTCTCCTTGTGCTAAATTGTGCTTAAAAAAAACATTTTTTCTAGGGACAGAAAACTGTAGGTAGGGAGAGTGTGTCAGTTTCTTTCACTGTCAAAGTCCTTGTTTCCAGGGACCTGGAAGGACAGTGAGTGAATTCTCCTTGTGCTAAATTGTGCTTAAAAAAAACATTTTTTCTAGGGACAGAAAACTGTAGGTAGGGAGAGTGTGTCAGTTTCTTTCACTGTCAAAGTCCTTGTTTCCAGGGACCTGGAAGGACAGTGAGTGAATTCTCCTTGTGCTAAATTGTGCTTAAAAAAAACATTTTTTCTAGGGACAGAAAACTGTAGGTAGGGAGAGTGTGTCAGTTTCTTTCACTGTCAAAGTCCTTGTTTCCAGGGACCTGGAAGGACAGTGAGTGAATTCTCCTTGTGCTAAATTGTGCTTAAAAAAAACATTTTTTCTAGGGACAGAAAACTGTAGGTAGGGAGAGTGTGTCAGTTTCTTTCACTGTCAAAGTCCTTGTTTCCAGGGACCTGGAAGGACAGTGAGTGAATTCTCCTTGTGCTAAATTGTGCTTAAAAAAAACATTTTTTCTAGGGACAGAAAACTGTAGGTAGGGAGAGTGTGTCAGTTTCTTTCACTGTCAAAGTCCTTGTTTCCAGGGACCTGGAAGGACAGTGAGTGAATTCTCCTTGTGCTAAATTGTGCTTAAAAAAACTTTTTTTCTAGGGACAGAAAACTGTAGGTAGGGAGAGTGTGTCAGTTTCTTTCACTGTCAAAGTCCTTGTTTCCAGGGACCTGGAAGGACAGTGAGTGAATTCTCCTTGTGCTAAATTGTGCTTAAAAAAAACATTTTTTCTAGGGACAGAAAACTGTAGGTAGGGAGAGTGTGTCAGTTTCTTTCACTGTCAAAGTCCTTGTTTCCAGGGACCTGGAAGGACAGTGAGTGAATTCTCCTTGTGCTAAATTGTGCTTAAAAAAAACATTTTTTCTAGGGACAGAAAACTGTAGGTAGGGAGAGTGTGTCAGTTTCTTTCACTGTCAAAGTCCTTGTTTCCAGGGACCTGGAAGGACAGTGAGTGAATTCTCCTTGTGCTAAATTGTGCTTAAAAAAAACATTTTTTCTAGGGACAGAAAACTGTAGGTAGGGAGAGTGTGTCAGTTTCTTTCACTGTCAAAGTCCTTGTTTCCAGGGACCTGGAAGGACAGTGAGTGAATTCTCCTTGTGCTAAATTGTGCTTAAAAAAAACATTTTTTCTAGGGACAGAAAACTGTAGGTAGGGAGAGTGTGTCAGTTTCTTTCACTGTCAAAGTCCTTGTTTCCAGGGACCTGGAAGGACAGTGAGTGAATTCTCCTTGTGCTAAATTGTGCTTAAAAAAAACATTTTTTCTAGGGACAGAAAACTGTAGGTAGGGAGAGTGTGTCAGTTTCTTTCACTGTCAAAGTCCTTGTTTCCAGGGACCTGGAAGGACAGTGAGTGAATTCTCCTTGTGCTAAATTGTGCTTAAAAAAAACATTTTTTCTAGGGACAGAAAACTGTAGGTAGGGAGAGTGTGTCAGTTTCTTTCACTGTCAAAGTCCTTGTTTCCAGGGACCTGGAAGGACAGTGAGTGAATTCTCCTTGTGCTAAATTGTGCTTAAAAAAAACATTTTTTCTAGGGACAGAAAACTGTAGGTAGGGAGAGTGTGTCAGTTTCTTTCACTGTCAAAGTCCTTGTTTCCAGGGACCTGGAAGGACAGTGAGTGAATTCTCCTTGTGCTAAATTGTGCTTAAAAAAAACATTTTTTCTAGGGACAGAAAACTGTAGGTAGGGAGAGTGTGTCAGTTTCTTTCACTGTCAAAGTCCTTGTTTCCAGGGACCTGGAAGGACAGTGAGTGAATTCTCCTTGTGCTAAATTGTGCTTAAAAAAAACATTTTTTCTAGGGACAGAAAACTGTAGGTAGGGAGAGTGTGTCAGTTTCTTTCACTGTCAAAGTCCTTGTTTCCAGGGACCTGGAAGGACAGTGAGTGAATTCTCCTTGTGCTAAATTGTGCTTAAAAAAAACATTTTTTCTAGGGACAGAAAACTGTAGGTAGGGAGAGTGTGTCAGTTTCTTTCACTGTCAAAGTCCTTGTTTCCAGGGACCTGGAAGGACAGTGAGTGAATTCTCCTTGTGCTAAATTGTGTTTAAAAAAAACATTTTTTCTAGGGACAGAAAACTGTAGGTAGGGAGAGTGTGTCAGTTTCTTTCACTGTCAAAGTCCTTGTTTCCAGGGACCTGGAAGGACAGTGAGTGAATTCTCCTTGTGCTAAATTGTGCTTAAAAAAAACATTTTTTCTAGGGACAGAAAACTGTAGGTAGGGAGAGTGTGTCAGTTTCTTTCACTGTCAAAGTCCTTGTTTCCAGGGACCTGGAAGGACAGTGAGTGAATTCTCCTTGTGCTAAATTGTGCTTAAAAAAAACATTTTTTCTAGGGACAGAAAACTGTAGGTAGGGAGAGTGTGTCAGTTTCTTTCACTGTCAAAGTCCTTGTTTCCAGGGACCTGGAAGGACAGTGAGTGAATTCTCCTTGTGCTAAATTGTGCTTAAAAAAACATTTTTTCTAGGGACAGAAAACTGTAGGTAGGGAGAGTGTGTCAGTTTCTTTCACTGTCAAAGTCCTTGTTTCCAGGGACCTGGAAGGACAGTGAGTGAATTCTCCTTGTGCTAAATTGTGCTTAAAAAAAACATTTTTTCTAGGGACAGAAAACTGTAGGTAGGGAGAGTGTGTCAGTTTCTTTCACTGTCAAAGTCCTTGTTTCCAGGGACCTGGAAGGACAGTGAGTGAATTCTCCTTGTGCTAAATTGTGCTTAAAAAAAACATTTTTTCTAGGGACAGAAAACTGTAGGTAGGGAGAGTGTGTCAGTTTCTTTCACTGTCAAAGTCCTTGTTTCCAGGGACCTGGAAGGACAGTGAGTGAATTCTCCTTGTGCTAAATTGTGCTTAAAAAAAACATTTTTTCTAGGGACAGAAAACTGTAGGTAGGGAGAGTGTGTCAGTTTCTTTCACTGTCAAAGTCCTTGTTTCCAGGGACCTGGAAGGACAGTGAGTGAATTCTCCTTGTGCTAAATTGTGCTTAAAAAAAACATTTTTTCTAGGGACAGAAAACTGTAGGTAGGGAGAGTGTGTCAGTTTCTTTCACTGTCAAAGTCCTTGTTTCCAGGGACCTGGAAGGACAGTGAGTGAATTCTCCTTGTGCTAAATTGTGCTTAAAAAAAACATTTTTTCTAGGGACAGAAAACTGTAGGTAGGGAGAGTGTGTCAGTTTCTTTCACTGTCAAAGTCCTTGTTTCCAGGGACCTGGAAGGACAGTGAGTGAATTCTCCTTGTGCTAAATTGTGCTTAAAAAAAACATTTTTTCTAGGGACAGAAAACTGTAGGTAGGGAGAGTGTGTCAGTTTCTTTCACTGTCAAAGTCCTTGTTTCAAGGGACAGAGAAGGACACCTGAAGGTAGCCCTTATTGCTTTTTTCCCATCTCCCTGCAGGCCATCTATTAGAATGTCTGGAAGGCAAACAAGGAGAGGCAGACAGTCAGGAGGCAATAAAAGAGGGCAAGCAGGCTCTGTGTCTGGGGGCAACAGTGCTGGTCGTGGACGCGGTGCATTGTCATCAGCACATGGCCATGGGACACGCTTGTCCTTCTTTTCGGCAGCTGGACATGTTGAGCCACATCATGCCGAAGACTTGGTAGAGTGGATGACCAAGCCCTCCTCCTCCTCATCCTCTCTCACCCAGGCTCAGGGTACTGGAAAAGCAGCTGCCAAAGCGTCCTCTTCCCTGGTATCAATGTCAGACTCATCATCAGTCACTCCTTCCCTAGACCCACCATGTCCTCCTCCTGAGGAGTCCCCCGAACTGTTTCAGCACAGTGTTGGGTACATGCTCCAGGAGGATGCCCAGCGTTTCGAAGGGTCTGATGATGAAACCCAGCTAGAGGAAGGCAGTAGCGTGAGAGCAGACAGAGGGGATGCTCAAGAAGGGCACCAATCTGGCAGTCATGTTCCAGCAGCTGCAGCATACTGCCAGATTGGCTCCAGTGATGAGGAGGGAGGTGATGATGAGGTCACTGACTCCACGTGGGTGCCTAATAGGAGAGAGGAGGAGGAGGAGGATGAGGAGGAGGCACATCTCCAACGAGGCAGGATGCCCTTTGGTGGCCAGCGTAAGGGCAGTACACCGACGGAATCACACCGCAGAGCTCCGCCTGTGCAGGGCGCTGCCTCTGCCCGTCATTCAAAAAGTTCTTTGGTGTGGGCCTTTTTTGAGGCTAGTGCATCAGATCGCACAGCTGCTGTTTGCAACATATGTCTCAAGCGTATATCGCGTGGCCAAAACATCAGCCGCTTGGGTACCACATGCCTGACCAGACATATGTTGACCTGCCATGCAGCTCGTTGGCAAGCCTACCTCAAAGACCCACACCAAAGAACAAAGCGGACCTCTCCTTGCACCGCATCAGCTGGGATCTCCAACCCCACTATAACTTCAGTCCTCTCTGAAACATGCACTGAGAGGAATGAAGGTGTAGAATTAGGTGTGTCACAGCCAAGTACTTGCGGCCACTCTGCTAGCAGTACACCGACGTCCGATTCTAGCAGGCAAATTTCCCTGCCCCAGCTGCTGGACCGTCGAAAGAAGTTCACTCCCAGCCATCCACATGCCCAGCGGTTGAATGCTAGCTTGGCTAAATTGCTAGCGCTTCAACTGCTGCCTTTTCAGTTGGTAGACTCGGCCCCCTTCCGTGAGTTTGTGCAATGTGCGGTTCCTCAGTGGCAGGTTCCCAAACGCCACTTTTTCTCACGGAAGGCTATTCCGGCTCTCTACCGGCATGTGGAAGGCAATGTCTTGGCCTCGCTGGACAGGGCGGTCAGCGGTAAGGTGCATATTACCGCTGACTCATGGTCCAGCAGGCATGGACAGGGACGTTACCTTTCTTTCACGGCCCATTGGGTCACTCTTTTGGCAGCTGGGAAGGATGCAGGACAAGGTGCAGTAGTGTTGGAGGTTGTCCCACCGCCACGCCTCCAAAATGCTACTACTGGTTGTGACACACCTCTCTCCTCCACCCCCTCCTCTTCTTCTTCCTCCATGGCCTCTTCCTGTGGTTTGTCCTATGAACCAGCGGTGCTCCGTAGCCGTTCACGGGGCTACGCAAGTACGCAGGCAAAAAGATGCCATGCCGTGCTTGCGCTGGTGTGTTTGGGGGACAGAAGCCACACTGGGGCAGAGGTCCTGTCTGCTCTGCAGGGCCAGGCCGAGAGGTGGTTGACGCCAGGCCAGCTTAAGCCAGGAATGGTGGTTTGCGACAATGGCACCAACCTCCTCTCCGCCCTCCGACAGGGACAACTGACCCATGTGCCCTGTGTGGCTCACGTCCTTAACCTGGTGGTGCAGCGGTTCTTGGGCAGGTACCCGGGCTTACAGGATGTCCTGAGGCAGGCCAGGAAAGTCTGTGTGCATTTCCGCAGATCTTATAATGCCATTGCTCGCCTGGCTGAGCTGCAAAAGGAGTTGAACCTGCCCAAGAACCGCCTTATATGTGACATGCCCACCAGGTGGAACTCAACGTTGGCCATGCTGCAGCGGCTGCACATGCAGCAGAGGGCCATCAATGAGTACCTGTGCGACTACGGCACCAGGACAGGGTCAGGGGAGCTTGGTTTTTTTTCTCCACGCCAGTGGGGCATGATCAGGGATGCATGCACTGTCCTGGCACCATTTGAGGAGGCCACGAGGATGGTGAGCAGTGACAGTGCATGCATCAGTGACACTGTACCTCTTGTCCACCTGTTGGAGCACACGCTGCGTGGAATAATGGACAGGGCACTTGAGGCAGAACAGAGGCAGGAAGAGGAGGACTTCCTTGCCTCTCAAGGCCCCCTTTACCCAGACAGTGTTCCTTCTGTCCCACCCATCGCACAGGAAGAGGAGGAGGAGGAGGAGGAGGATTGTGTCAGCATGGAGGTGGAGGCTGGCACTCAGCATCATCAGCAGCAGTCTTTTAGGGATGATTTACAGTCCCAAGAAACCAGTGGACTTGTACGTGGCTGGGAGGAGGTGGCTGCGGATCATGTCGTCCTTAGTGACCCAGAGGACTCCGGACTGAATGCCTCAGCTAACCTACGCTGCATGGCCTCCCTGATCCTGCAAAGTCTGCGGAAGGATCCTCGTATTCTTCGGATCAAGGAGAGGGACCATTACTGGCTGGCCACTCTCCTTGATCCACGGTACAAGGGTAAGGTTGCGGACCTTATGTTACCGTCGCAGAGGGAGCAGAGGATGAGACAACTCCGGGAGGCCTTGCAGAAAGGTCTGTGCAACGCGTTCCCAGAGACTGGGAGGTTACAAACTCCTGGTCCTGGACAACGAGTTGCTGAGGCTTCGGCCAGTCAAAGAAGGAGCGGTGGGGAAGGTGGCCGTCTGACCGATGCGTTCAGACAATTCTTTAGTCCGCAGCCCCAAAGTATGATCGGTTCCAGCAACCATCGCCAGCGTCTGATAAACATGGTGCAGGAATATCTAGGGGCAAGGTCAGACTTGGACACCTTCCCCACCGAAAATCCTCTGGCTTACTGGGTCTTGAGAATGGATCACTGGCCAGAGCTTGCACAGTATGCAATTGAGCTACTGGCCTGTCCTGCATCCAGCGTTCTTTCGGAACGCACATTCAGTGCTGCTGGAGGATTTGTCACGGATCACAGGGTGCGCCTGTCCACCGACTCGGTTGATCGACTGACTTTCATCAAGATGAACCAGTCTTGGATCACCACCAGCTACCACACACCTGATGCTGATATAACAGACTAATTGATTTTAACATGTCACATCCCTTCAAGACTGATGCTGATGCTGAGTGCCTGTGCTGTTATGTTGACTGGCTATCCTCCTCCTCCGAGTCCTCAATGATACGATTGATGATGATAGCTTGGAAGATCATTTTTGTTTATGGGTGCCGCCACCAGTGGCTAAGGCCCAATTTTTCAGCCCCTGTTTTACAGGGGCGTGTAATTACAATTTTTTTAGCAATAATTTGCCATAGGGCTCATTGCTGTGCTCCAAGTACAGTATCTGTGAGGGGTTGGAGTGTTGTGGCACCAGTGCCTAAGGCCCAATTTTTCAGCCCCTGTTTAACAGGGGCGTGTCATTACAATTTTTGAAGCAATACTTTGCAACAGGGCTCATTGCTGTGCTCCAAGTACAGTATCTGTGAGGGGTTGTAGTGTTGTGCCACCAGTGCCTAAGGCCCAATTTTTCAGCCCCTGTTCAAAAGGGGCATGTAATTACAATTCTTGATCTAATAATTCACAGCAGGGCCCATTGCTGCACCCACCAAGAGTAACTGTCAGGGCTTACAGTGTTGTGGCACCAGCACCACCATCAAAGCCCCAATTTTTACTACCACTGTTCAACAATTATATGTAATTAAAATTCCTGATATAATAGTTGACAGCAGGGCGTTCCAGCACCAACCAAGAGTAACTGAGTGCTTACAGTGTTGTGCCAACACCAACAACTAAGGGGCCTATTTCTGCAGAGTATATACGGCAGGTCCCTACTTTCAAACATCCAACTTACAAACGACTCCTACTTGCAAACGAAAGAAGACAACAGGAAGTGAGAGGAAATCTACCCCTAGAAAGGAAAATTCTCTCCTGTAAGAATAAATATGGGAGAAAGGGGTCTCATCTGTACTGATGCTTTATCAGCAATCCTTGTTTCAAGAAAAACACCACATTTCAAAAACAGTTGTCATTGGGACGGAAAGTGAGGTGAAATGTTCTGAACAGGGGCACAGACAGCAAAACAAATGTTACAGGAGTGATAACCCTTACCTATGTTTCCCAAAAAGTTTAAAAATAGATTTTTGGGCTGGAGCTACACTTCAACAATGTACCTGTTCAAAATTACAAACAGATTCTACATAAGAACAAACCTACAGTCCCTGTCTTGTATGCACCGCCTGTATACGGCTGTTCAGAGTATATAGGGCCTTTTTTATTTTATGTGCGGGGTTCCCCTTAATATCCATACAAGACCCAAAGGGGCTGGTAATGGGCTGGGGTAGGGGGGGGGGTCATGGGGTAGCTATGCCATTTTTCTTAAAGAATTTCATCCATATTACCGGGACCAGACATTACATTAAAGCCGCAAGCAGTTTTAAATGGCTTTTTTTTCCTTTAGAAGTGTCATTTTGTGCAGGGACAGTTCTAAACACGGGAAACACGTGGCACTTCACAGGCATACTTTAGACACCCCCCAGGTACGATATTTAAAGGAATATTTGACTTTTTTTTTTCACTTTATGCATCATTAAAATGACTGCTCCCGAAAAACGACCGTTTTTAAAACTTCTTTTTGCATTGATACATGTCCCCTGGTGCAGAACCCGGGTTCCCAAACCCTATTTATGACAATAACATGCATAATAGTTGTTATAATTAGCACTTTAGAATTCGAACGTTCGCATCCATTGTATTTAATAGGGTTCTAATGTTCGTTCGAACTTTCGGTCCGTTCGCGGGTTCTGGTGCGAACCGAACCCGGGGGTGTTCGGCTCATCACTACATGCCAGTATCTACATGTAATTCACCTTTAATTGCATTAAACCCTTACAGCAAATTCATGCTTTATGAGCAATCTTTTATGATTTTAACGACTGACTAAATATTTTTTTACTTTGGTATGTTTTACTGTATATATGATATATTATTTACTTATTTAAATATCATAAATATTCCTAAATGACTTAAGTAATCATCACTCAAGCCTGCCAGTGGTGCAGTGTCAAGCAACATTAAGGGAGTCTTTGTTGCCCCGAACAAGCCAGTACATTTTGCAATCCATACTGCACAATAACAGCTAGAAAAAAAAAAAGAGGAAGAACCTGAGTGGTTACTTATGGTATAGGCTTAACATTGGAATATTAAATAAAGGAATAAAGGGTTAACATTTTTAATGAGCCAATGTTGTTTCTCTGCAAGTTAAAAGTTTTAAGAGGTGGGGAAACTTAATTTCTTCTCATGTAATACGGTTTCATTTGCTTACCAAGAATAAATACACTAATTCACAATCTTTGCCTGAGCTCTCGATAAGGATCACAATGCATGCTATTTGTTAAAAACGTTTAAGCCCATAACACAACAACCGATAATGGCTGATCTGCTTAATTAAAGAGAGCCTTTTTCTGTCACATTTACAAAGATAAATTAAATAATCAACTTTCTTCTAATGAGAGATAATTGGATTACTCCACCTAATGAATAAAGAAAAAAAAAAAAAAAGAAATTGCCAGATGCCTTTGAGACAGAAGTTGTCATTCGACTTATATCATTTTTTTCTTTTTAAATAAAATGAGCAAATAAGATGCATATATGTTTAACTAAATTAGAATATGGAATACTGTATATCACAAATATTTTCAGATTAGAGGTATAGTAGATTTCATGGTGAACTGACTCCCTCAAGGACATTTATGGGTATCTTAGTGAGCACATTAGACAAGCACACAAAATGTTCCGATATTGATAATGTGAATATTTTCATTAACAGAGATCACTATGAAGATAGATGGATCATATAGCTAATGCTCACTGCTCTAATGATAGCATGATTAGATTTACTCATGTACCCTTCATACCGCAGGATAGGATGCATTCAGGACATGAGAGAAAGTGAGTAATTGACATGGGCAAAGGTAAGAAAATACAGAATTCCAAATTTTATTGGATCAAGATAACATTCTGTACAAACGATATCCATACTATTATAGAACATGCTTTATGTATATTTGTGTTATGTAACATATATAAGGTATTTAGTCTTTTCACTCTATTTAAAGTGAACCTGACAGTTTTAAACTAAAAGTCCCTCTAACAACAAGCACCATATTATCTTTGCTACCCAGAAAATTATTTTCTGTTGGATTTCCTGATTCTGGTTCTGCTTTGTTTCTAAGAGCTTGACTTCCCCAATTTTAGTGCTACTCCAAGGTCAAAAACAAAGCCCCACTACCCATCCCCCAAAAAAAGTATTCTTATTTGGGGCTCTCCTTTAAATGAGAGTCTGTTTTGGGAAAACCAAAATACAATCAGGAGCTTCAAAAATAGGTTAATGGTAGGCACTTTGTTATGCCGGCTCTTAGGCAGGGCATCTCATTTTAAAAAGTTCCCAATAGATAACAAATTCTCTTTTGAAAAAGGGTATAACATATTTTATAGGTCTTAATAACTTTAATTTACTGAGAAAATATGAACTCCATTCCGTTACCTTTGATGGTGTTGTTATCACTTTCACTCATTTTTATTATATTTTTAGCAAAGCTACAGAGAATAAAATATGTATATATACAACTGAAATTCACAGCCAGTAAAGAGAATTTACAATGTAGCTTGAGACCACACGTATATCCTCATGTGTACACTACTCGACAAAGCTAGCATACCTATAGAAGGATGGAGGAAGAGGCCAAGCCACAAACAGGATTTCTGATTATCAAGGCATAACAAATCAAAATTCAATTTTTCAAACATGTCTATGTCCACAATAGAAATTTATACTAATGAATAGAAGCATGTCATTTATAACTAATTCTTGGTTTATGCCAGTCTTTCATTTATTCAGCTCATCTTTTTTTTGAGCGTATTGTCCCTACCTCCCATACTTTCTACTCAAGTACTTTATTTTTGAAAGTTAATTATGTTAAGCAACCATTTGACTCCTATACTGTATATACATATTCTAGTTTTTCCAGAAATGAGAATTCAAGTCAAATTTATACTAATGTCTATAGAAATAATACAGAGGATGTCATTACCAAAAGATACATTTAACAGTTTTGAGTCGTTGCATGTAAAGTTGTGACTTTAAATAGATCACTATGACTCTGACCCATCTCATGTAGCTAAGAGCAATGTCTCATTACAGAAGGAATGTAACACCATCATTTCCTACCTCCCTAAGGACATGCACACATAACATAAATAAATTATGTACGAACTGTTAGAAATCAAATCACTCTGCCGATACATAATATTGGCACAATAAGTGTAATGCAAATTGAAGAATATTCAGGCTTTCTTAAAATGATTTGACCGTGATGTAGCAATCTAGGACAAGCTTACAAATGCATTTTACATGCTTTCATTAATTAAATGGCTCTTCAATTATCGTAAAAAGTAAATCATGGAATATTTACAACTGTCTTATAATTTAAGTAAGTTTGCAAATGGCCATGAAGGAATAGGACTCATTCTGCCTGTGTTTTCATCAAAGCTTCCCAGCAGTGGTTGAGTCCTGATCGAAGACAAAATCCATTTGAGTTAACATAGTAACCTCAAGGGGATGTTAAAATGATTCTTGAATAATTTTCAAATCTAATTGTGTTTGCTCTTCATACTGCTGTAAGGCCTTTTCAAAATTCATTGGCAAACAAGTAGAATCCTACAGGATTTTATGATTTATCCGCTAAGATTTCATTGTGAGTGTTAAAGCTGAAATAAGCATTAGCTTCTAAAATGCTGTGTCTTTAAAGATCAATTTGTTGCTTAACATGGCTAAGGATTAACTATGAATATGCAACATGAATATGTACAGTAAACAAGAATATTCAGATACTTCAGAAAAACAAGTATAAGTGTGCCTTTAACCTCTATGGTGCGTTCTGCTTTATGAAGATTATTTGTTTTGCTTTAGAATTTACTGCTTTGGGGCAAAGAATAAAATCGCAGACTTTTAATTAATAGTTCAGGCTAAAACAAGTCTTTTGAAAATATTTTTTTCTTTTCAAAAGGACTGAATTTTGCTGTGAGAATTTCTTGTGGAATGTTTGTATTGCCTATCATATAATCTATTTTAGGGCATTTCACTCTTCAGAGCTTACTACTGGGGGATTTAGATCAACTTTCTCTACATAAAGTTTTACTTCTTATATAGAACGTCTGCCATCTGGCTTTAAAGAACCAATATCATGCAGTATTGGTACAGGTACTGGTAATATTCAGTATATAAATTCCTTCTTTATGTGTATTTACCTGACGGTTTGACTGAGGTTGTAAAAAACTATTATGCTGCCACGGTTGCAACTGCTTAAGCAGCTCTAACAGAGTTATAGTTTGTCTCAAAACCTGTCATTGTCACTTATGCTAAACCAAGTCAATACACTAAATACAGTCATTACAAGTATTTACATGCATCACATGTGTTATATATCAGTATACACTATTTTGGTTGTAGTGTATATACTCATGTTTGAGTTGTTTTTCTCAAATGTATATTTACTTCAATAAAATCTACCCGTACATTTTTTCATCTATCTACCCATTCACACAAACATGGGTCCATCCATTCACAATTTTTTTTCCGTCCATCCATCGCATTTCCTACTTACCATTTTGCTTATAATTAGGTTTGCCAATCTATGTTCAAAGCTCCACTATTAGGTCAACCAAATGTGTAAAAAATGTACCCCTCTGAAAATTAGTCACTTTATAATTAGTTTCTGTCCTTCGTCAGACTCTTCCGGTCAATAACATATAGCTGGTCGTAGCCTTCTCTCATCATTCAGAAGATGAGTAAATGATGCTCATTAACATTGGGCACAGCAAAACCTCATCAGCTTCCAGTCAATAGGAAATGTTTGTTTTTTTCTTTGAAGAGGTTACAGGATGTAAAAGAGCAGGCTGCTAATTGCTTTTTTTTTTCTAAAGCAAGACTTTCAATTTAGTAAAATGAGTCTCATACAGTATGTCCTTGTGTAGTGTCACATATATTAAGAATAACAATACAGGGTATTTTTCTGATCAGCTAATTTTGGAATTTGGGTCAAGTATCTATAATTGTAATATCTAAACATGTCATCAAAAATAAGAATTAAGATATGTTCATCAGTTGCACTAAAAGAATCCTCTTTCACTAATATGTATTTTGATATATTTTTCCTATAAAATGATAAAGCTATACAATTGAAAGTACATAATACACAAAAAATATCTTAGTTACACAAACATACAAAAGGATTTCATGGCACTAAAATAGCAATACTCACTTAATTGTTAATTACATTTATGCAAACAATCTAAAAGCAGACATATATTACAATTAAATTCACATGAATTAATATAAATGTGAAGGCATTTTCATTTATTTATTTTTTGGGGATAGAGTAGGGAAGGTTAAGGTCCCCTGTAATATTTTGTATTGATGTCTGTGCCCCTGCATGGGAGAATCACCCCTCAAGTTGTCCTGGTTACCATTATCACTGAGTCAGAAAGAAAATGGAAAACCTAAATATTTAGAGTTGTCACCATAGCAAACTTAGAGGAAAACCCCTCCAAATGGGACACTTGCCCCTATGTCGACTCTCTTAGATTGGACTCCTGATTTACATCCACTTAAATTCAAGCTTTCTAATAAAGCATTACAACTGTTATGCCAACACTGATCTATATCTTATTTTATGGGCACCTATTTGAGGGCATAAGGCATTTAAAACATACCTAAACCCTCTGTTCGTGTTTAGCTACATTGTCCTTCTTGCTACTCTGTAGCCTAATGTAACACTAACATAGTTCTGTCATACATCTGTTCAGGTTCAGAGTCTCAGCAGGAGGCATAGGCACTTATTGGGGGAGATTTACTAAAACTGGTGCACACAGATTCTGGTGCAGCTGTGCGTAGTAACCAATCAGCTTCTAAATTCAGTTTGTTCAATTAAGCTTTGACAATAAAACCTAAAGCTGATTGGTTACTATGCACAGCTGCACCAGAATCTGTGTGCACCAGTTTTAGTAAATCTCCCCCAATAAGTGCCTCTGACTCCTGCTGAGACTCTAACCTGAGAAGTAGGTCTCGAAAGCATTTGTTGGTCAGTATCAGAATAGAGTAATTTGTACTTACAGGGAGCCAGACAGTACAAGAGATCTGAACCCAAATACGAGGCAGACTGCTCCTCATTTCTTTCTCTTTTCCCATTTCTTTCTTATAAAAGTCTTACGGGATTAGTTTGCTTGTGTAGTAAATAAAAAATTATATGGTCTGCTGCTGTGCAGCATGAATCAAAGTCTTTAGTGCCCAAGACATAAATAATAATTTTATATTGCATTGCACTCTCAGGAATAACATGCTATCACTAAAGAAACATTGAAAGTAGCAGAAAAGAGGGCAACATCTGCATGAGTTTAGATCAGTCCCATCCATCTACATCTGTAAAAAGTAGAATTCAAATGAAGAGGGATCTGGTTCCTATACGGGACATCCTGCTGTGTTTACCACAAGTCTACTGCAGGCACCTAATTATAAACTAAATGATGTTTCACTGGCTCAGGCCTGTGATGGTAGTACAGGAAAGTAAAGGCAGAGTTAAAAGCTTATATCTGTAAAGTTGCTTGGCTGCTCAAAATATGTTAACAATTTACACTTTCCTTTATTGGAAAATACAAACTGGCTCTAGCGAGTTAAGCCCCATACACACGGTCTGACTTTTTTCCAACAAACTTCATTTTGAGCAAGTTTGCCAAAAAATCCAACCGTGTGTACGCTCCATCGGACAAACTTTTTTGGTTTTCATCGGACAAAAGTTCGGTCTGCAAACGGACAAACTTTTGGCCAACAAAAGTCCGATGGAGCAAAGTCTGACCGTGTGTGTACAGAAAACCATCGGACTTTTGTTTGATGGACAAAACAAATAATGTTAAAATCAACCAACAATAGCAGAAGTTGACCAAAGGGTGGTGGTAAAGAGCAGAAAAAACACGTGCTGTTGGAAAAAGTTTTGGGAAAGTTTGCAGAAAAGTCCTGTGGTGTGTATGGTATGGGTGTGCCCGGCCTACTCCGTTCGGACAAATATCCTCGGAAAAGTCAGATGGAAGTCCGACCGTGTGTACGAGGCTTAAGGCTGTATACATGTGCTAAAGTGGTATTAGGCCTCTAGTGTTTTCTCTATTCCAGCTGCTCTTGTAAACACTGACATAGTATGCCTTTTCTTCATGTTTCTTGCCTTGCCATTTCTCCAAATTGGTTCCTCATTGTTGCCCTCAATTTCCATTTTTAGGTTGACTCCTTTCCTTTAAAGGTTTCTACCAAGCCACGATAGTGTGTGCATTCCCCTGAATAGGACTATATACCAATGTAAAGATGATGCCTGCACCTACATACAGGTGGAGCTTGAGATAAAAACAAATAGATGACCAGCCTTTGCTTTCCTTTCTAGCCCTGGCCTCACTTTGGCCAAATTACATCAATGAAAGGGCATGCATGTGCACTAGTACAATGACTGATGGGACATATCGTTTTGAATACTGTGATTGATTAAATTGAGATTGGGTAAGAGATTCACACCTAGAAGTAAATCTACAGTAAGCAACAAAGAGGAAGATGGAGGATGCAGCTGTAAACAAAAACTAATGTGAACCTTTTTGCACTATTTGGCAGGGAATGGTTGATTGACTTGTGTTAAATTAATCTTTAGCATGGTGTGTGAAGTAGAAGTGTAAGAAAAACATATATATTTTTTTCATTTTGGATAGCTTTTAACCCCTGTAAGGTTTATTTTGTCCATCTTTGTCCCATTGCAGAGATTTACCTTAATTTCCTGTTCCAAAACAAGAAATGAGAGAAAACCCTTGCAAATTAAGGGAATCTATTGGGGACCCCCAGGTCACCAGAACTAATGTCCCCATTGGAAGATTTCCCCTCTATAACTTTTCTGTGGACAATACAAAATTTGGGATTTTCTTTTACTTTCACTTTAAATGATAATGCCAAAAAGGACAAATAGAGGGGGTGAATCTCCGTAATGGGCACACAGACAGCAATAAAAACTCCCAGTCCAATGATAAAATAGTTTTGTCTTTTGTTAGACCCCTTTTACATGGGCTTTCCAATCAGGCCTGCCTGTCAGTTTTTCAGGTGGACATGATCAGACCCTCTATTCACTCCTGTGGAACAGTGGATGTCAGCGGTGACATGTCCGCTGACACCCGCTGCTATTCGATCTGATCCTGTCCGTGAAATCCAGACAGATGATGACACTGTTTTCCATCTGTCTAGCGGGTCAGATCGGATGGGACCCATAGAGGAGAGTGGGGCTCTGACAGGTCAGTCTCAGCACAGTGAGCGGAGAGGGACCTGTCATCTGCCTGCTCAGCGGGGATCAATCCCCAGATGAGCAAAGCAGAGTCTGCAGGACGGACCGCCAATGTTAAATTACCCTTATATTTTAAGGGAAAATGCTGAGGCTTTTGTGCTACTTTAGGGATATATAAATAAATATCTATGATTCATAATTATGTACACTCTAAAACTCTACTGGTATCTAGCACTACATACATTGATTAAGAATGTTTAAAGCAGTGATGTGTCTAGGATTTAGTATCTAGTTTACAAACTCCTCCTGAATGTTTTGGGTCCAAGATTTGCAAAATGCTATTTTATTTATGTTTTGTGTGAAGCTCCATCTTTAACCACTTAAGGACCGAGCCTCTTTCTGAGATTTGGTGTTTACAAGTTAAAAACTGTTTTTTTTTTTTTGCTAGAAAATTACTTCTAACCCCCAAACATTACATTTTTTTTAACACCCTAGAGAATAAAATGGCGGTCGTTGCAATACTTTTTGTCACACCGTATTTTTGCAGCAGTCTTACAAGCGCACTTTTTTTGGAATAAAATCACTTTTTTTAATTAAAAAATAAGACAACAGTAAAGTCATCCCAATTGTTTTTATATTGTGAAAGACAATGTTACGCGGAGTAAATTGATACCCAACATGTCACGCTTCAAAGTTGCGCCCGCTCGTGGAATGGCGAAAGACATTTGCCCTTAAAAATCTCCATAGGCGACGTTTAAAAATTATACAGGTTGCATGTTTTTAGTCACAGAGGAGGTCCAGTGCTAGAATTATTGCTCTCGCTCTAACAATCGCGGCAATACCTCACATGTGTGGTTTGAACACCGTTTTCATATGCGGGCGCTGCTCACATATGCGTTCGCTTCTGCGTGCGAGCTCGTCGGGTCTGGGCGCTTTAAAATGTAAATTTTTTTTATTTTATTTTATTAATTATTTTACTTTATTTTCTTTATTTTGACACAGTTTAAAAAAATAAAAATTGGGTCACTGTTATTCCTATTACGAGGAATGTAAACATCCCTTGTAATAGAAAAAAGCATGACAGGTCCTCTTAAATATGAGATCTGGGGTCAAAAAGACCTCAGATCTCATATTTTGACTAAAATGCAATAAAAAAAAAGTCCCTTTAAGAGCATTGGGCGGAAGCGAAGTTTTGACGTTGCTTCCGCCCTGCAGTGATATGGAGACGGGTGGGGGCCATCTTCCCCCCGACGGCTCCGGTAAGCGACAGAGGGCACCGGGGAGTGGCGGGAGGGGGGCCCCTCTCCCGCCGCCAATAAAAGTGATCTCGCTGCGTATCCACCACAAAGACAACTTTTATCTTGTAGCGGACCGCCTGCTGAAGAGGATACCGGGGTTATGGTAGCTAGCTGCTACCATAACAACGATACTCCTCTTCAAACAGCCAACGTTTTCCTGCGGTGGGTGGTCCGTAAGTGGTTAAAGCGGAGTTCTACCCAAAAGTGGAACTTCCACTTTAAGAGCTCCTCACCCCCTTCTATGCCACATTTGGCATGTTATTTTTTGAGGGGGGCCCCTACTTCCGCCCCCACCCCGCCTTTGGCAACTCCTCCCCTCCTCCTCCCTCCCTGCAATCTTCTGGGACAGGTCACAGGTCCCAGAAGACAGCCCAGCCATTCAGGATGCTCAGCGCGACTGCCGCATGCACAGTGCTCACCTGTCTGTGAAGCCGCAAGCTGTCACAGTTGGGTGCCTACACTTGCAATGCCGGCGCCACGAAGAATAAACAGAAAATAAATAGAACAATTAGTGGAACTCCGCTTTAACATCATATTTTAACTGGGCCATTTTCATATGCGGCTGCTGCTCACGTATGCATTCGCTTCTGCACGCGAGCTTGGCGGGACGGGGCACGTTTAATTTTAATTTTTTCTTATTTATTTTACCTTTTATTTTTATTTTTTACACTGTTCTTTAAAAAAAAAAAAATGGTGCCACTTTTATTCCTATTACAAGGAATGTAAACATCCCTTGTAATAGAAAAAAGCATGACAGGTCCTCTTAACCACTTCCCTACCCAGCCATAGTCAAATGACGTCCACAGATGGGATCTCCCATCCTGGGTGGATGTCATATGACGTCCTCGGCTTTGTAGGGGGATATCTGAATGATGCCTGCAGCTAGAGGCATTCTGCGCACCATAAGAATGATCATAGTAGCGGTTCCACTGCTTGATCGTTCTTACAGGCGGCGGGAGGGGACATCCCCCCCCTCCCGCCGCCATCCGGTGCTTCTCCGGGCTCCCCGTGCGATCGGGGACCCGGAGCGAATCTTCCGGCGTCGTTGGTGGGGTCACGTGATGAGCATAGAGATGACTGGTGACCAGATGGTCACCAGTCATCTCTATGATCGTCGGAGGCCCGGGCGCGATGTGATGACGTCACGCCCGGGCTTCAAATGTAAACAAAGCCGCCATTGCGGCTGTAAGTATGAGATCAGTGAAAAATTTTTCACTGATCTCATGCTTTCCAGCCTGGAGGAGAGATGTGGGGTCTTATTGACCCCGCATCTCTCAATAAAGAGAACCTGTCACACACATTCCTATTACAAGGGATGTTTACATTCCTTGTAATAGGAATAAAAGTGATCAAAAAAAAAAGTAAAATCATTGTAAAAAAAAAAAAATATGTAAAAAAAAAAAAATAATAATAAAAAAAAAAAATTAAAACGCCCCTGTCCCCGGTAGCTCGCGATCAGAAGCGAATGCACACGTAAGTCGCCCACATATGTAAACGCCGTTCAAACCACGCATGTGAGGTATCGCCGCGTGCGTTAGAGCGCGTGCAACAATTCTAGCACCAGACCTCCTCTGTAATTCTAACCTGGTAACCTGTAAAAAAAATTAAAGCGTCGCCTATGGAGATTTTTAAGTACCGAAGTTTGGCGCCATTCCATGAGTGTGCGCAATTTTAAAGTGTGACATGTTAGGTATCTATTTACTCGGCGTAACATTATCTTTCATATTTTCCCAAAAAATTGGGCTAACTTTACTGTTTTGTTATTTTTTAATTCATGAAACCATTTTTTTTTTTAAAAAGGCGTTTGAAAAATTATTGCGCAAATATCGTGCAAGAAAAAATGTTGCAATGACCGTCATTTTATTCCCTAGGGTGTCTGCTAAAAAAACATATATAATGTTTGGGGGTTCTGACTAATTTTCTAGCAAAAGAATGATGATTTGTACATGTAGGAGAGAAGTGCTAGAATAGGCCCGGTATTGAATAGGTACAAAAAGCCCTGTATTGAAGTGGTTAAATATGAGATCTGGGGTCAAAAAGACCTCAGATCTAATATTTACACTAAAATGCAATAAAAAAAAATGGCCCTCCCATGAAGACGGGTGGGGGCCATCTTCCCTTCACTCGTCTCCATACCCAGCCACAGGAAGGACCCGATCGCCTCCACCGTTGCCGACGGCTCCGGTAAGCGGCGGAGGGCACGGGAGAGCGGAGGGAGGGGAGCCCTCTCCTGCTGCCGATAACGGTGATCTTGCGGCGAATCCGCAGCCGAGACCACCATTATCGGAAACCAAACCGCCGGCTGAAGACGAGGATACCTGGGTTATGGCAACTAGCTGCTGCCATAACAGAGATATCCCTCTTCAAACAGCCTGACGTATATAAGCGTGCGGTGGTCCGGAAGTGGTTAATCACCCTAGATGTTTAACCTCTTCCCAGTCAGTGTCATTAGTACAGTGACAGGGCATACTTTTAAGCACTGATCAATGTATTAGTGTCACTGGATCCCAAAAAGTGTCAGTTAGTATTTGTCCACCGCAATATCGCAGTCCCGCTATTACTAGTAAAAGAAAAAAAAGAAAAAAATATAACATTTGCGCAAACCAATCAATTATTGGGATTTTTTTTACCAAAATTATGTAGCAGAATACATATTGGCTTAAATTTATAAAGAAATTTGATTTTTTTTATTAAATTTTTTTGGTAAGTTATAGCAGAAAGTAAATATATTAATATATATATATATATATATATATATATATATATATATATATATATTTGTTTTTTAAATTGTCAGTCTTTTTTTGTTTATAGTGCAAAGAAGAAAAACTGCAGAAGTGATCAAATAGCCCCAGAAGAAAGCTTATTTGGGTGAAGTGCTGCACAACCGCACAATTGTCAGTTAACCACCTCAACACCGCACGCTGTCATATGACGTCCTGGTCTTTAGAGGGGGTATCTGAATGATGTCTGCAGCTACAGACATCATTCAGATATCCTTATTTTCAGCTGGCGATTCTGCAAACCATAAGAACAATCATAGCAGCAGTTCGGCCGCTTGATCGTTCTTATAGGCGACGGGAGGGGACGTCCCCCCTCAAGCCGCCATCCGGTGCTTCTCCGGGCTCTCCCGTGCCATCGGGGGCACGGAGAACGAATCGGCCGGCGCCGGATGATGAGGATAGAGATTTCCGGTGACCATATGGTCACCGGTCATCTCTATGACCGTCGGAGGCCCGGGCGCGACGTTATGACGTCACGCCCGGGTACCCGGAAGTAAACAAAGCCGTGATTGCGGCTGTCAGCATGAGATCAGTGAATTTTTTTTCCCCGATCTCATGCTTTCCAGCGTGGAGGAGAGATGTGGGGTCTTATTGACCCCGCATCTCTCCATAAAGAGGACCTGTCACACACCATTCCTATTACAAGGGTTGTTTACATTCCTTGTAATAGGAATAAAAGTGATAAAAAAAAAATGTAAAAAAAGGTGTAAAAATAAAAAAAAATGAAGTAAAATAAAAAAACTAAAAATTAAAACGCCCCTGTGAGGTATCGCCGCATGCGTTAGAGCGTGTGCAACCATTCTAGCACTAGACCTCCTCTGTAATTCTAAACTGGTAACCTGTAAAAACAAATTAAGTGTCGCCTATGGAGATTTTTAAGTACCGAAGTTTGGCGCCATTCCATGAGTGTGTGCAATTTTAAAGCGTGAAAAGTTAGGTATCTATTTACTCGGCGTAACATCATCTTTCACATTATACAAAAAAATTGGGCTAACTTTACTGTTTTATTATTTTTTAATTCATGAAACCGTTTTTTTTTTTCCCCAAAAAAGGCATTTTAAAAATTATTGCGCAAATACCGTGCAAGATAAAAAGTTGCAATGACCGCCACTTTATTCCCTAGGGT
Organism: Rana muscosa; assembly: GCA_029206835.1. Classification (NCBI taxonomy): domain Eukaryota; kingdom Metazoa; phylum Chordata; class Amphibia; order Anura; family Ranidae; genus Rana; species Rana muscosa. Next base: position 525,772,562 of record CM055118.1, on the reverse strand, counting down.
TTCTGCTAAAAAAATATATACATATATAATGTTTGGGGGTTCTGAGTAATTTTCTAGCAAAAACATTAGGATTTTTACATGAAGGAGAGAAGTGCCAAGATAGGCCCGGTATTGAGGTGGTTAAAGTAATGCAGTGCCGTATCACAAAAAATGGCCTGGTTATGAAGGGAGGGCAGATGGTTAAGAAAAGAAACAAGGAAGCTTTTGGGAGAATGTGCAAGCTGTGAGCTAGACTGGTAACATTCTACTTCTTCTAATCACAGTAGAATTTACAAAGAGCACCTTCTTTGTCCTTTCCCTTTTCACAGTTTTATTGGCCTGACTGGCATAATATAAACCAATATAATACATCCTGTGTGAACACTCACTTTGCTGTGGCATTTTGAGAATGTTGTCATTTACCCCAAAAGCGGTGGCCTCAGAGTTGCAGGTCTTTTGAAACCCTAATGAAAACCCACTTTAAAGCCCCATACACACGGTCTGACTTTTTGCCAACAAACTTCAAAATGAGCAGGATTTCCAAAAAAAGGGTTCACAAACGTTTTGTAACATAAGTAACTTTGTAGGCACATTAGCTGCTTGTCTTCAGGGGTTCGTACTTTAAAGATAAAAATGAACAGATGTCTCTGAAAATGAATATCTCAGGTCAGTTTTTTCCATAATGTACAAGGGGCATTCAAGTCCAACTGGGACTTTTGAGTTTATATAATGAAAGAACAAATTCAAGGAGTGAAAACTGCATTTATTTTTTGACATACTCCCCTGCTACATTTATACACATATCTCAGCATTTAACTAATGCCTGGAAAGCTTTGGCACAGAAAGACTTGTCAGTACTGTATGTCTGAACCATCCTAGGGCAGCCTGCTTCACTTTGTCATCAATGCTGAAATGCTGACCCCCGAGGAGCTCTTTTAGGGGTCCAAGCACACACAGCGAGGTTCGGGCTGTAAGCGAGATGTTTCCATACCTCCCAGCCGAGATTGCTGTAATGTGCACGTAGTGAGGTGAGCAGTATGAGCTTCTGCGTTCCCTGTCAAAATGCTCCTTCAACTCAGTGCAGACTCTTCTGTGCCGGGCCAAAAGTAGAAAGCTGTCTTGGTACCCAGTGTGTGCAAACTTTTCAAAAATGCAAATGTTTGTGAATGATTGTGTTCACCGTTCCCACAGAAAGATTTGTCTCTTGTGCAATTTACAACAGGTTATGCGTCGATTATCCAGGATCAGGCGTTCCATTCACTGAATGTTCACAGAAATGCTGTGGGCTGGGAACCACCATAGACAGGATAATCACTGACTGACGTATGGCCATCTTTGAAATGTTTACACCATTAAAATGTCTTAATGCGGCTGAGCGTCTCATTATCGTACTGTGCTTGAAGTCTTCTGTAGATATTTGCGGGTTTTACGCCTTCGTTCAAGAGAAACTTCATCACCACACAATGTGTAATAGATGATCTCTGATCCAATACCAGAGTACTATTCGTTATTCTACGGCTGGTCCGAATTTATGTTAATATGAGGGCATGCATGCTTTAAGAATTGCAAACTGAGAACAGACTCATCAGTATAGCTTCTTCCCCATGTGTGGCTTAAGAGAAAGTTCCTTTATTCAGATACAGCTTATATAGACAAAGTGACATAAGCAATCGTCATCACAAACGTGTACATATGATTGGCTGCTTCCATATATGGTGCTTCTCTTGTGACGTCAGTCTCTTCCTCGTGTCTTTACATTCAAGAACATGGGGGCCATTTTCCTTTACACGGTGGGTTGGGCCGGATGGAGTAAGTTAAAAGGACTGAATCAAGCAGTGGGGGATGGAAGAAACATCTGTTCCTTGTCTTTACTCTGAGCTTTCAATCAAGGAAAATACTACTAATGTTTTCTTGTTACATGAATACTAGAACACACACATATGATAATACTCTAACCTATATCCTTAACTAGCATACACAAACACTCTGGTTCCCAATATGAACATCAATAAGTGTCTTATTGTATAACTATATCTTGGTGTGTGTGTGTGTCCCTCAAATCTTCCTTCAAAGGAGTGCCTCTATTGTTCCTTGCAGGCACATTCTCAGAAGGATGAATTTCTGAGGACTGGGGAGCAGACCATGTGAGCAGCCGAACACAAAAGCAATTTAACCCACACTAAGCCTCTCAAACCATATTTAAGTAGATAAACGAGAGAGAAATATCATTCATATAAAATATTCATTTTATAAACTCCATCACAAATGTTCCATGCATGCTTTAACACTGTTGTCTGCCATCTTGATTAATGGTCTCTGGACTGGCCCACCACATGTGCACCACCTATCATTAACCACTTAACGACCGCTCACTGTATATATACGTCGGCAGAATGGCACCGACAGGCACAATCACATAGAGCATACGTGATTGCCTTTGTATAGTTGGGGGGTCCAATCGGACCCCCCTCCTATACAGTGAGTGGTGGCTAAGTGTCCGGGAGCGTTCCGGGATGAGGGGGCAGCCATTCGTTTCTGACCACCCCCTCGCGATCGCTCCCGGCGAATGGAAATGCCCCCTCTGTCTGTGTCAGACAGAGGGAGCAGGAGGAAGTGATGTCATCTCTGGTGCGGCGCTCACATATACCGAGCGCCGTACAAGAGAAGACATCAGGTCAGTGCACACAACACTACACTGACACCAGGACACATAGGGACATAAATCGCCCCCCCAGCCCCCCCCCAGACACCCCAGATCACGCCCCCAGTCACAGTGTCACTGATTGCAGTGACCATTTATTTAGTGATCACTGCAATCAGTGACATTTGTGACTGTAAAAGTGTCACCAAAGTTTAGTCTTAGGTCCAGTGTAGCCCCCTAACCCCCCCTAATAAAGGTTTAACCCCTTGATCACCCCCCAGATAACCCTTTCACCGCCTATCACCACTGTCGCTAAGCGATCATTTTTCTGATCTCTGTCTTAGCGTCAGTGATGCCGATCGGCAGCCAGTAATTTTTTTTAGGTTCGCCGCATGTTTTTATAGCGTCAGGTACCCCAATATATTATCTAATAAAGGTTTAACCCCCTTGATCGCCCCCCAGGTAACCCTTTCACCCCCTATCACCACTGTCACTAAGCGATCGTTTTTCTAAACGCTGTCTTAGTGTCTGTGATGCAGATCGGTAGCCGGTAATTTTTTTTAGGTACGCCGTAGGTTTTTATAGCGTCAGGTACCCCAATATATTATCTAATAAAGGTTTAACCCCCTTGATCGCCCCCCAGGTAACCCTTTCACCCCCTATCACCACTGTCGCTAAGCAATTGTTTTTCTAAACGCTGTCTTAGTGTCAGTGATGCAGATCGGTAGCCAGTAATTTTTTTTAGGTTCGCCGCAGGTTTTTATAGCGTCAGGTACCCCAATATATTATCTAATAAAGGTTTAACCCCCTTGATCGCCCCCCAGGTAACCCTTTCACCCCCTATCACCACTGTCGCTAAGCGATCGTTTTTCTAAACGCTGTCTTAGTGTCGGTGATGCAGATCGGTAGCCAGTAATTTTTTTTAGGTTCGCCGCATGTTTTTATAGCGTCAGGTACCCCAATATATTATCTAATAAAGGTTTAACCCCCTTGATCGCCCCCCAGGTAACTCTTTCACCCCCATCACCACTGTCGCTAAGCGATCGTTTTTCTAAACGCTGTCTTAGTGTCGGTGATGCAGATCGGTAGCTGGTAATTTTTTTTTAGGTTCGCCGCAGGTTTTTATAGCGTCAGGTACCCCCATATATTATCTAATAAAGGTTTTAACCCCCTGATTGCCCCTAGTTAACCCTTTCACCAGTGATCACCATATAAGTGTTACGGGTGACGCTGGTTAGTTAGTTTGCTTTTTATAGTGTCAGGGCACCCGCCGTGTATATAACCCAATAAAGGTTTAACCCCCTGATCGCCCGGCGGGTGATATCAATTAGGTTTTAGCGTCAGAGAGGGTCTGAGTCACACCCCAGGCAGCGTCAGGTTAGTGCCAGTAACGCTAACACCCACGCGTGAAGCATACACCCCCCTTAGTGGTATAGTATCTGAACAGATCAATATCTGATCTGATCAGATCTATACTAGCGTCCCCAGCAGTTTAGGGTTCCCAAAAACGCAGTGTTAGCGGGATCAGCCCAGATACCTGCTGGCACCTGCGTTTTGCCCCTCCGTCCAGCCCAGGCCCCCCAAGTGCAGTATCGATCGATCACTGTCACTTACAAAACAAAAACACACATAACTGCAGCATTCGCAGAGACAGGCCTGATCCCTGCGACTCCAGTGCTGTAGGAGGTGATTTCACCACCACAGTTAAAAAAAAAGCAAATATGCCGAAGCATTGGGGCAGCAGGGGCGGAGGAGCGATTTTGCTCCTAATGCTGCGTACATACGGTCGAAATTCCGACGGAGGCTTGCCCGTGGAAAAGTCAGACCATGTGTGTGCGGCATAACTTTTTTGCGGGAGGATGCCCCCATGCTTCGGCATATATAAATGGTGCGTGTATGCCCATCATTGGAAGTGGGTGGATGAAGGGCGGTATTCTAATGGTGGGCATACCCGCCGATCAATCTCTTTTTTCGTTCAGCCAACTGGCTGCATGAAAAAAAAAGATTACAATACATGTCCAACAAGGACCAGCAACGTACTGGTATGTTGCTGGACTTTGAATGTTTATACCAGAATGATGCCTGCGGGTTTAGGTATCATCTTGGTATCATTCTTTTCAGCCTGCGGCCGGCTTTCATGTAAAAGCAATCCTAGTGGCTAATTAGCCTCTGGACTGCTTTTACAAGCAGTGGGAGGGAATGCCCCCCCCCGGATATAAAAAGCGCCATTGGGAAATTGGGAAAGCATTTTATCACACCGATCTTGGTGTGGTCAGATGCTTTGAGGGCAGAGGAAAAATCTAGGGTCTAGAAGACCCCAGTTTTTTCAAAAAAAGAGTACCTGTCACTACCTATTGCTATCATAGGGGATATTTACATTCCCTGAGATAACAATAAAAATGATAAAAAAAAAAATACTTGGAAGGAACAATTTAAAAATAAAATAAAAAAGCAAAATTAATAATAAAAAAAAAAGAAAAAGAAAAAAAAGCACCCCTGTCCTGCCCTGCTCTTGCCCAATGGCGAACGCAAGCGTCGGTCTGGCGTCATATGTAAACAGCAATTGCACCTTGCATGTGAGGTATCACCGCGAAGGTCAGATCGAGGGCAATCATTTTAGCAGTAGACCTCCTCTGTAAATCTACTGGGGTAACCTGTAAAGGCTTTTAAAAATGTATGTAGTTTGTCGCCAATGCGCGTTTGTGCGAAATTTTAAAGCATGTCGTGTTTGGTATCTATGTACTCGGCCTAAGATCATCTTTTTTATTTCATCAAACATTTGGGCAATATAGTGTGTTTTAGTGCATTAAAATTAAAAAAAGTGTATTTTTTAACCCAAAAAATGCGTTTGAAAAATCGCTGCGCAAATACTGTGTAGAAAAAAAAATGCAACACCCACCATTTTAATCTGTAGGGCCTTTGCTTTAAAAATATATATAATGTTTGGGGGTTCAACATAATTTTCTTGCAAAAAAAAAAAATGTTTTCATGTAAACAAAAAGTGTCAAAAAGGGCTTTGTCTTCAAGTGGTTAGAAGAGTGGATGTAAGCTTCCTAATGTTGTGTATAAAATGCCAGAACAGTTCAAAACCCCCCCAAATGACCCCATTTTGGAAAGTAGACACCCCAAGCTATATACTGAGAGGCATGTCGAGTCCATGGAATATTTTATATGTTGACACAAGTTGCGGAAAAACGACAATTTTTTTTTTTTTTGCACAAAGATGTCACTAAATGATATATTGCTCAAACATGCCATGGGCATATGTGGAATTACACCCCAAAATACATTCTGTTGCTTCTCCTCAGTACGGGGATACCACATGTGTGAGACTTTTTGGGAGCCTAGCCACGTACGGGACCCCAAAAACCAAGCACCGCCTTCAGGCTTTCTAAGGGTGTAAATTTTTGATTTCACTTCTCACTGCCTATCACAGTTTCGGAGGCCATGGAATGCCCAGATAGCACAAAACCCCCCCAAATGACCCCATTTTGGAAAGTAGACACCCCAAGCTATTTGCTGAGAGGTATTGTGAGTTTTTTGCAGATCTCGCTTTTTGTCACAAAGTTTTGAAAATTGAAAAAATATATATATATATATATATATATATATTTTCTTTCTTCATTTTCAAAAACAAATGAGAGCTGTAAAATACTCGCCATTCCTCTCAGCAAATAGCTTGGGGTGTCTATATTCCAAAATGGGGTCATTTGGGGGGGTTTTGTGCGATTTTGGCATTTCATGGCCTTCGAAACTGTGATAGGTAGTGAGGAGTGAAATCAAAAATTTGTGCCTAGAAATCCTGAAGGCGGTGCTTGGTTTTCGGGGTCCCGTACGCGGCTAGGCTCCTAAAAAGTCCCACACATGTGGTATCCCCGTACTCAGGAGAAGCAGAAAAATGTATTTTGGGGTGTAATTCCACATATAACCATGGCATGTGTGAGCAATATATCATTTAGTGACAACTTTTTGTAATTTTTATTTTTTTATTTTTTTTTGTCATTATTCAATCACTTGGGACAAAAAAAAATATATTCAATGGGCTCAACAGGCCTCTCAGCAATTTCCTTGGGGTGTCTACTTTCTAAAATGGGGTCATTTGGGGGGGGGTTTTGTGCGATTTTGGCATTTTATGGCCTTCAAAACTGTGATAGGTAGTGAGGAGTGAAATCAAAAATTTGCGCCCTTAGAAATCCTGAAGGCGGTGCTTGGTTTCCGGGGTCCCGTACGCGGCTAGGCTCCCAAAAAGTCCCACACATGTGGTATCCCCGTACTCAGGAGAAGCAGCAAAATGTATTTTGGGGTGAAATTCCACATATAACCATGGCATGTGTGAGCAATATATCATTTAGTTACAACTTTTTGTAATTTTTTTTTTTTTTTTTTAGTCATTATTCAATCACTTGGGACAAAAAAAAAAAATTCAATGGGCTCAACATGCCTCTCAGCAATTTCCTTGGGGTGTCTACTTTCCAAAATGGGGTCATTTGGGGGGGTTTTGTACTGCCCTGTCATTTTCAAGAAATGAGATAGGCAGTCATAAATTTAAAGCTGTGTAAATTTCAGAAAATGTACCCTAGTTTGTAAACTCTATAACTTTTGCGCAAACCAATAAATATACGCTTATTGACATTTTTTTTACTAAAAACATGTGGCTGAATACATTTTGGCCTAAATGTATGACTACAATTGAGTTTATTCGATTTTTCTTATTTCAAAAAATTAGAAAATATCATTTTTTTTCAAAATTTTCGGTCTTTTTCCGTTTATATTGCAAAAAATAAATATCGCAGAGGCAATCAAATACCATTAAAAGAAAGCTCTATTTGTGGGAAGAAAAGGACGCAAATTTCGTTTGGGTACAACATTGCATGTCCGCACAATTTACAGTTAAAACAGCGCAGTGCAAAATTCTAAATTCACCTCTGGTCCTTTAGCTACCAAATGGTCCGGGGCTTAAGTGGTTAATAAGACACACTTGCCACTTACTACTGCTTGTAGTACCTCCATGCTAGCATCCCTTTATATAACTGTAAAATTAAAAGTCCCGGTTTGACTTGAACACAATAACATAGGATCCCATCCATGGATACGGTAATCAATTTTTTAAAGGTGTCATTTTTAGACTGAACCAGAGTGTTGCTTTAAACATCAAATCATAAGCAGCAGAATTTCCTGTTTTTAGTTTTTTTAATTTGCCTGATTCATAAAAAGCACTCTTTTGGTATATGTCAGCCCCTTATCCCAGACTACAGGAAAGTGGATGCAAGACTGTGAGATTTCCAATGTCAGTATATTGCAGAGGAGAGCAGGTCTAAGGTGGAACAAATTAGCACCCTCTAACCCATATAACCTGTAAGCATGATTTCAGTATTATAGCTGTTAGGAACAAACCCCTGGACTGGGTACTGATTGTTTGATGATGATTTCTGATCTTACCTTCTTTGACCTTGTGATCCAAAGCAAACCTGTAACCAGTTATATGAAAGTAAACTAAGGATAAAAATGTATAGTAAATCACCATAAAGTGTCTGCTTCCACCCTTCACAATTCCTGGCTTTTTTCACGATTTTCTTTCCTTTTCACCTTGATGATCCTGCGAATAACACACTTTCTGTCCTGGGTGCCTACACACACTCTTCCACTGTATATTGGGAAGGAATCATAGTTTTCGCCCAGGATTCACTCATGTCTTTCTTTCTCTCCAATAAAAGGAGGGGCTAGGATTGATTATTTACAGCAAAAAATTGGGAGAGCTTCTAGTTTAGCTCACAGGAAGTGACAAGGAAACTGCTTTTCTGGTAAGATGAGAAGGTATTTTCTATACTTAGTGAAAACAAAAATGTTCTTAGCCTGAAAAATTAAAACTATTGCAGCCACAACATCTGAGAACTTGCAAACTCCAATAGATATTTATTTTTTCTTAGGTTTAGTTATCCTTTAATGCACAGCAAGTCCACGGGAAGCATAACGCATGATAATGTTTTTGCGTTAGCTCACGGTACAGGTGTGATCCCAACCCTAATAAAACCTACCCTTAAAGGGGTTCTAAAGCCTAAATGATTTTTACCTTCATTAGGGTAAAAAACATTTTACAGCTTTCTGTTCTCCCCCATCCACCTAAATACTTACATGAGGCCTAAATCAATCCAATGCTGTGCCTGGCTGGATCTTTTCTCTCCTCCTTCTCTCCTCCTACTTCTTTACACAGGGATTCAAGCAGCAGCAGAAGCCATTGGCTCCTGCTGCTGTTAATCAAATACTGTGAGGAAGAAGCACAAGGGTGGGGCCAAGCCACACTGTGTAATTCTATAGGGTGTGGCTCCATAAACACACACACACAAAGAGCAAGCATGCATGTGTGGCCCCATAGCAGGCGGCTTTCTATGGGGACACACGGAGAAGAGGAGGAGCCAAGATTGCCAGTGGGGGGCCCAGAATTCTGACTGTTAAAAATGTATCTGTAGCCAAAGTATTTAATTTATTTGAAAGCGTATTAGAACGTTTTTTGTGTTTTCATTGCTGTATGTTTCCCGGCTGAGGAGATTCACCCTCTCTATTTACCCTGTTGTCTATGGACACTAGGACAGAAAGAAAATGGAAATCTTAAATTTGACAGTTGTCATCAGAACAGGATGCATCACTAGAGGGGTCACCAGCAAGAGAAAGGAGATTCTGATTTCCCTGTATAGATCTTTAGTGAGACCTCATTTAGAATACGGTGTCCAGTTCTGGAGACCTCACTTACAAAAATATATTAATAGGACAGAACAAGTCCAGAGACGGGTAACAAAAATGGTAAAAGGTCTGGGGGATAAAACATATCGAGAGCGACTTCAGAAACTTAATATGTACAGTCTTGACAAAAGAAGGTAAAGGGGAGACATGCCTGAAACCTTTATATACATGAAGGGGTGAATAAGGTTCAGGAGGACAGTTTTTTAATATAAAACCAAAACCAAGAACATTTGGACATGGCATCAAAATAACTGTAGGAAGGTTCAAAACTAATCTTAGAAAGTATTAATTTACTGAAAGGGTAGTTGATGCTTGGAATAAACTTCCAGCAGAGGTAGTGAGCCAGTCAACAGTAAATGGCTTCAAACATGCTTGGGACAAACATAGATCTATACTCTATACTAGCGAAAAAAAAAAAAAAAAAAAGCACAAAACATGTATAAAAAAACAAACAAACAGGCAGACTCGATAGATTACTCTTTTCTGACGTCACTTTTTCTGTTTCTATGAACAGGAGGTGGGAGCAAATATTTTAGTAGGGACAACTGTTCCAATGACAACTGTCGAAGAGCACAAACGTTTTTTTTTCCATGATAAAAACACCAAACTCATCCATAAAACTCTCATTACTGTGGCCCAATGCAGCAAACAAATCTTCTGCACCAAAACCATCACCCTGAAAAACAGCTTATAAATGGTTCCTTTTGTTTCACCTTTTTGACCGGAACTGAGCTTGCACCTCCAGACAATTCAATATTCATAGTGAACTCTTTCCCAGGAAATATTGCTAATAAAATAAAGCAGATGTGCAGTCAACATGCCTTAATTTTTGTTTTATATAATTTTCGCTCTTCGAGATGTAAAAGAACAACCAGAGGGTTTTTGGACAGTACAAAGGCATCCTTTCTTGTGCTTTATAGAGCCTGCAATAGGGCAGCCAGCAGTGTGAAAATTTCCTATTTTAAATTTCTAAAAGGCATGGTGGTCCTAAAATGCAGTAGGCTTGAAATAACAAGACTTTACAGGCTATATTTTTTTGTTTAATAAAAAATAAAAATAAAAAATGATACTGTATATTAAATTACACTCAGCTTCTCCTACTTAACAGAAACCTAAAACAACAGAAAATAGGATCTGGAAAGCTGTACATATGATCTATAATGTTGATTTAGCTGCATAATTCTAATGGCTACACGTGTTTAGTAGCATAATAAAGTCACTCAGTAGCGCGTTGTTTATGTTAACATTTTCACCCCTTTTTCTTTTTCTACTTGTTTTAACTCAATATACTGAAAAGAAACACTTTAACCCTCTTACTGCTCAGTGACACCATCTGTGATATCCAGTGTAATTACGTTAGACTGGGATTAAATTAATGAAGCGACTTGTAGTATGCTACACTGTGACATTCATAAGACTTATGTACACATGGAAAAAAAAAATGAAAGGAATCAACAGGATCAGCACCATGGACAGTGTATAACACTGAACTTCTTATGCCCTGTACACACGATCGGTTTTACCGATGAAAACAGTCCATCGGTGAGCAAAAATATAAATGTTTTAAATTTATCCGATGGGAAAAAAAAATATAGCAAATTCCGATCGTCTGTGTGGAACTCCATCGGACAAAAAACCCATGCATGCTCAGAATGAAGTCGACGCATGCTCAGAAGCATTGAACTTAATTTTTCTCGGCTTGTCGGAGTGTTTTACGTCACAGCGTTTGGGACGGTCGGATTTTAGACTGATGGTGTGTAGGCAAGACTGATGGAAGTCAGCTTCATCGGATTTCCGATGGAAAAATCCATCGGATTAGAATCCATAGGAAATCCGCTCGTGTGTAAAGGGCTTTAGTATTCATTTTAAACTGGTAATCTATTGACAAATGGATGGTTGAGGTGTGTGTGTGAGTATATATATATTATTATTATTATTATTATTATTATTATGATTTATATTCTTATATTTATTCCTTTGACCACAGTAAAGCAGTAAAGGTCCTTGTCATGGTCATGGGTCAGGCAGGGAAGCCACTAGCTATAGCAGTGGAAACGTTTACACAGAAACAAGCTGGATAAAAACACCAGCAGGTCCCCTGGCGAGTGATGCAGGCTCAGCTTTGCACTTACCGGTCTTCACCAGAACTCCAGATGGTGGAAATGGGTTTCTCTACATGTTCATGCCAGGTCCCAGTCCTCACCCCACCAGGAGGTGAGCAAGCTAGGATCCAGTACAAGATGTAGCAGGCAGCGATCAAGAAGCAGAAGCATAGTCAGAAAACAAGGTTAATAACAAGTGGTTGCAGGCTGGGATCAAGCAAAAATGCAGTTAAAGAACAAGTCAAAGGTTGTGACATCTGGTGGTGAAGATATGGACTGCAGCAGGAGCACAAGGAGCACGATCTTGCAAATGGGAAATGCAGAGACATGGCTTAAAAACGAGGTTCATGGGAGAGTTCAAGGCTCACCAGAAACATGTGTGAGGGGGTTAGCTCGGCAGCGGGTGTGTGTGACCCCCGGGATGGGCTCCCCACACAAAACAGGCCCAGCAAACGGAGGTTGTGGTTTTCAAAATCAAAAAGGTGCGGTTTATTTTCTATTTACAGTGACAAAACACAGCAAAGCAAAAGAAACATAACCAAAATAAATCCTGGTCAAGTTGACCTCTGACTAAACATACAGGTTTCCTAACTAACAACTGGGATCAGCCTAGTGCTGTCCTAGTCCCTAAGTCCCTGGTTTTAAATGTCCAAGCAAATAGCCACACAGGCTTTTTCTCACCGCACAGGGGTTCACTCTCCCTAGACAGTCCACACAGGTCTGGTTCCAGGCATGAGCTAACATCTAATGAAGCTGGGAGTTCTTATAGAGGCCTAAATGAGCTGACAAGCTTCAGCTGGTCTCATCAACTCCCTGTCTGCACGACGCCCAGCCCTCTCCCTAGAGGTATGAGTCATCCATGAGCCCACTAGCCTTATACAACTCTCCACCTAGTTGTATAAGTCGGCGTAAAGCCTGAATCTGGGCGAAATATATCTACCCCCCTGGATGCAACCAGGTGACTTTACCTTCCTGCTGTCACATACCCCCCCTCTTGTTTTAACCTCGGGGTTGGAACACCAGCAATCAGGCATTCATGTACTCGAGACAAAGCATCCACATTCCCCATTTGAACGCCAGGGCGATGCTTTACTGTGAAGTTGAATTCCTGGAGGGCCAGGAACCACCTATTCACTCTTCTATTTGTTTCCTTGTTTTGAGCCATCCACTTTAACGGAGCGTGATCCGTAACCATGTCAAAGTGCCTACCTAGCAGGTAGTACCGAAGGGAATCTAGAGCCCACTTCACCGCTAAACACTCCTTTTCAACGGTGGCGTAATTTACCTCATGGGACTTCAACTTCCTGCTGAGGTAAATGACTGGGTGCTCTTCCCCGTTCCAGACCTGGGACAATACTGCTCCTAACCCCACATCTGACGCATCACTTTGTACGACAAAGTCTTTAGAGAAGTCGGGTGAGTACAACACTGGCTAGCTACATAAGGCTTGTTTCAAGAATTGGAATGCTGCCTCAGCCTCGGGGGTCCATTTAATCATGACCGACCCTTTCCCCTTCGTCAGGTTGGTTAGGGGCACAGCCTTAGAAGCAAAGTGGGGAATGAATCGCCGATAATACCCAGCGATTCCCAGAAAGGCTCGTACCTGCTTCTTGCTGTTGGGACGTGGCCAACTCTGGATGGCCTCGACTTTGTTGAGTTGGGGTTTTATTACCCCCCTCCCAATGGTGTACCCAAGATATTTGGCCTCCTCCTGCCCAATGGTACACTTCTTGGGGTTAGCCGTAAACCCCGCTTCCCGAACAGAGTCCAGGACTGCTTGCACTTTTGGCAGATGTGAGGCCCAATCTGTGCTATGGACAATTACGTCATCCAGGTAAGCCGCAGCATACTTCCGATGGGGCCTCAGCATCTGGTCCATTTTCCGCTGGAATGTGGCCGGCGCATTCTGTAACCCGAACGGCATTCTTTTATATTGGAATGCCCCGTCAGGGGTTACAAATGCGGTTTTCTCTTTGGCCGACTTGGCCAGGGGGATTTGCCAATACCCTTTTGTGAGGTCAAGAGTCGTCATGTATCGGGCTGTTCCCAGCCGGTCGATCAACTCATCTATACGTGGCATGGGGTAGGTGTCAAATTTTGTAACTTTGTTCAACTGACGAAAATCGTTACAAAATCGCCAGCTCCCATCCGGTTTAGGCACCAACACGATGGGACTAGACCAATCACTTTGGGACTCCTCTATCACCCCTAAGTTCAGCATTTTCTGTACTTCCTCCCGTATTGCCTCCCGTCGAGCCTCTGGGATCCGATAGGGTTTTAACTTCACCCTTTCACCGGGCGGGGTAATGATGTCATGCTCTACCCCCGATGTTTGTCCTGGCAGCTCAGAGAATACCTCCTTGTTGCGAAGCACAAACTCCTTAACCTCCTGTTGTTGGGGTTGTGACAAGGTGGCTGCTATTCCAACCTCAGGAATCACGCAACCAGTTTGAGCTGGTGACCAAGTGTCTGCGACTAGGGACTCTCTATCCCTCCAGGCTTTCAACAGATTAACGTGATAGATCTGTTCGGGCTTTCGCCTTCCTGGTTGTCTGACCTTGTAATTCACTTCGCTCACTTTTTCCATTATCTCGTAGGGGCCTTGCCATTTGGCAAGGAATTTACTTTCAACCGTAGGGACAAGTACCAATATCCTATCCCCCGGGGAAAAGGTACGGGTCTTGGCTCCACGGTTGTACACTCTCTGCTGTGCCAACTGCGCTTGGGCCAAATGTTCCTTCACGATGGGCATTACCTGTGCAATTCGATCTTGCATCAGGGCGACATGCTCAATCACACTCCTGTGGGGAGAACTCTCACTTTCCCAAGTTTCCTTGGCAATATCCAACAGCCCTCTTGGGTGTCTCCCATACAGTAACTCAAAGGGGGAGAATCCCGTAGAGGATTGGGGCACCTCCCTAATAGCAAACATCAAATAAGGAAGTAAACAGTCCCAATCCTTTCCATCTCTATCCACCACTTTCTTCAACATTTGTTTTAGGGTTTTGTTGAATCTTTCAACCAGCCCATCGGTTTGGGGGTGATACACAGACGTACGCAATTGCGTCACTTTGAACAATTTACACAGCTCTTTCATAACCCGGGACATAAAGGGTGTACCTTGGTCCGTAAGCAGTTCTTTACAAATACCCACCCGGCTAAAAACAAGAGATAGCTCTTTGGCTATGGTTTTGGCCGAGGTATTTCGGAGAGGGATCGCTTCTGGATAACGGGTGGCATAGTCCATTATAACTAATATGTACTGGTGCCCCCTAGCGGACTTGATTATAGGACCTACCAAATCCATGGCGATCCTCTCAAACGGGACCTCAATGATGGGTAGAGGGACCAGCGGGCTACGGAAATGTGGCATCGGGGCCAACCTCTGACACACAGGGCAGGAGGAACAATAATTTTCTACGTCCTTCATCACCCCCGGCCAATAGAATCTCTGTAATACCCTCTCTCGGGTTTTCTCTGTCCCCAGATGACCTCCAAGAATGTGCCCATGGGCCAACTCCAACACCAACTTCCTGTAAGGTTTGGGCACCACAAGCTGCTCAACGGTTTCTTCTGCCCTTTTTGCCACCCGATACAGTAGGTCCTTCTCTACGCTGAAGTATGGGTAAGTGCAGGTATTATCTGGGTTCACTAACTCGCCATCTATTTTCACTACGTTTTCCCGTGCCTTTATTAGGGCGGGGTCTTTCAACTGTTCTGTGGCAAAGTTTTCCCTGTGAACCTCAAGATCAGAAAACTCCACAGACGGTAGGTTTTCGTCTGAGGAGGTGGGCTCCTCTCCAGTTTCTTGAGTCTCCCCTGCCAATACTGATAAGGGAAATTCCGGAGAGTCCTCACCACTCTCAGGGGAGTTCTGGCTATCACATTCCTGGTACATAGGGGCACCAGTGAGGGGCTCAGGATCATCCCACAGTTCCCAGAACTTCGGAAAATCCCTTCCCACAATGGCGTCATGCGGTAACTGAGATACTAAGCCCACTGGATGAGAGAGGGTACCTTTGGGGGTCTCGAAACACACTGTAGTCACTGGATACTCTCGGGTGTCCCCATGCACACAAATAACAGCTACCTTGCTATTCCCAGAGACCTCTGTTTTAACTAACTCAGCCTTTATCAGGGTCACAAGGCTACCTGAATCCAGCAATACCACAACATTTCTACCATTAACACACATTTTGCATAAATGTTTCTCAGTTCCTCGAATGGCAGTGCATGCGACTGTCGCACACAGCGACTGACGTCTGCCCGTCAGAAAGTCACACTGCATGGGTTCCTCCACAACCGGGCAATTGGCTGCAATATGTCCCGCTTGCCGGCAGCGGTAGCAAACGATCCTTCTTGCCGCCTCTTGAGCCGCTGATTTCCCAGGCTGTTCTCGCCAAACTTGGGGTAGAGCTCCCACCCTCTCACTCTCTCCACCCTCACCCCTTGGAATCCTCTTATCCGCCCCTGGGGATGGTCTGGTCTTAGGGTGGAAAGTCCGAGTGTCTCTGGAAGAGGCCGTCAGGTTCTCTGTAGCCAAGTATTTCTCCACATGATCCACAAGAGCATCGGCCGTCTCTGGGTCTCCATGGCTTACCCACTTTTGGATGGCAGTAGGAAGAGCTCTCAAAAACCGATCCATTACAACACGTTCCACAATCTTTGGTGCGGACAAAGTCTCTGGCTGTAGCCACTTTCTGCTCAGGTGAATGAGATCATACATTTGAGACCTGGGGGGTTTTCCAAGCTGGAAAGTCCAGTTATGCACACGCTGAGCCCGGACAGCCTGGGTGACACCCAGCCTTGCCAATATTTCAGCTTTTAGCATCACATAGTCTTTTGCTTGGTCAGGCTCTAGGTCATAGTAAGCCTTCTGCGATTCACCAGTTAACAGAGGAGCCACCAGTCCAGCCCACTGCTCCTCAGGCCACTTTTCTCTTTCAGCAGTCCTTTCAAATGTGGTCAAAAATACCTCTGGATCATCCTCTCCAGTCATTTTTGTCAATAAACGACTCACCCCAAAGGACGCGGTATTAGTGGGACGGCTTTCCTCACTGGTCTGCGGACGTTGCTGCATTACTGCTTCCATTTGTTGTAGTCTCTGCTCTTGCTTCTGTAACAGGTCTATGAAGCGGGCCTCAGATTGCTGCTGGGCTTGTTGATGAGCTTGCTGCTGGGCTGCAAGGCTCCTTTGCAAACCTGCATTTGTCTGCTGTTGATTGGCATTTGCTAGAGCCAGCTGTTTCAGTATCTCCTCCATGCTGGCTTAAAAAAACTGCCCGCATTCTCCACCAACTGTGAGGGGGTTAGCTCGGCAGCGGGTGTGTGTGACCCCCGGGATGGGCTCCCCACACAAAACAGGCCCAGCAAACGGAGGTTGTGGTTTTCAAAATCAAAAAGGTGCGGTTTATTTTCTATTTACAGTGACAAAACACAGCAAAGCAAAAGAAACATAACCAAAATAAATCCTGGTCAAGTTGACCTCTGACTAAACATACAGGTTTCCTAACTAACAACTGGGATCAGCCTAGTGCTGTCCTAGTCCCTAAGTCCCTGGTTTTAAATGTCCAAGCAAATAGCCACACAGGCTTTTTCTCACCGCACAGGGGTTCACTCTCCCTAGACAGTCCACACAGGTCTGGTTCCAGGCATGAGCTAACATCTAATGAAGCTGGGAGTTCTTATAGAGGCCTAAATGAGCTGACAAGCTTCAGCTGGTCTCATCAACTCCCTGTCTGCACGACGCCCAGCCCTCTCCCTAGAGGTATGAGTCATCCATGAGCCCACTAGCCTTATACAACTCTCCACCTAGTTGTATAAGTCGGCGTAAAGCCTGAATCTGGGCGAAATATATCTACCCCCCTGGATGCAACCAGGTGACTTTACCTTCCTGCTGTCACACATGATACAAAGTAAGGTTGTCCAAGAGATAAGGCAGGGAGCTGACCAGCATCTCCGGGTGTACAGGAAGAAGAGCCACTGCCAGATGAAACAAAGGTCCTGAGTTCAGATCCAGATTCTGACACTCCTCCTTTAAGGATGTTATAGGGAATCTTAGGAAATTTCTAGAGAAATTCTCCTGTTTATCTAGGGCAGGGGTAGGCAACCTCTGCCCTCCAACTGTGGTGCAGAGGTCCCATGAGACATTGCAAGACCCTGACAATCACAGGCATGACTCCTAGAGGCAGAGGCATGATGGGATTTGTAGTTTCACCACAGCTGGAGGGCCGAGGTTGCCTACCCCTGATCTAGGGGCATGAATGTTCTCCTCGGGTTCCCAAGAATGTTCTTCTGACCCATATCCTTCTCATTGAACCAGATATTGTAGTATGTTCCTAAAGACCCTTTAATCAAGAATTTTCTCAACAAATTTTTTATCTTTCACCTCAACAGGGGAGGGGATGGAAGAAATCTTCCAGAGAAAAAG
The DNA here is from genome assembly GCA_029206835.1 of Rana muscosa. Taxonomy (NCBI): domain Eukaryota; kingdom Metazoa; phylum Chordata; class Amphibia; order Anura; family Ranidae; genus Rana; species Rana muscosa. Next base: position 525,754,672 of record CM055118.1, on the reverse strand, counting down.
TTTGAGCAATGATACATGTAACAAAGGTCAGCAATGTGTGGTAGTGAAAATATGGATGGCAACAGGAGCACACAGAGCAAGATATTGGCTTGAGAAGAGCAATAATCTGGCAAACAGGAAATGCAGAGACATGGCTTAACCCTTTCCCATATATGCGGCCTCGGCTTTAGGGGGTTATACCGGGATGATACCCGTAGCTGCAGACTGCTTTTTAGAGCCAGGGGTCGGCTTTCCAGGGATAACAACCGATGAAGCTAAAAGCCACTCTGTTGTTATCCCGGAGTAGCGGGAGGGGACATCCCCCCTACTGCCACCTTCCGCCGCTCTTACCGGGCCTCCCGTCCCATCGGGAGACTCGATCCTCGATCCGCCACTTCTGGCGGCTAGAGACAGACTGGCCAGAAGGCGGAAATGGCTTCGTACCAGTCTTCTCTCTGTAAACACGGAAGCAATGTCACTTCCGGTTTACTTGGCTGCCAATGGCGCCAGTGTTTAAAAAATATACAGTATTCAGAATCGCCGTTTTCGATGATCTGAATAATTTGAAGTGCAAAGGAGGGATTTGAGGTCTTTTAGACCCCCGATCCCTCCATAAAGAGTACCTGTCACCACCTATTACTGTCACAAGGGATGTTTACATCCCTTGTGACAGCAATAAAAGTGATCACATTTTTTATTTTTTTAAAACACAATGTAAAAAAATAAAAACAAATCAAATAAATATATATATTTTTTTAAAGCGCCCCTGTCCCCGAGAGCTTGTGCAGCAAACATAATGCATACGGAAGTCGCGCCCGCATATGTAAATGGTGTTCAAATCACACATGTGAGGTATCGCCACGATCATCAGAGCGAGAGCAATAATTCTAGCACTAGACCTCCTCTGTAACTCTAGCCTGGTAACCGTTATTTTTTTTTAAAGTGTCGCTATGGAGATTTTTATATACCGTAGTTTGTCGCCATTCCACGAGTGCGCACAATTTTAAAGCGTGACATGTTTGGTATCTATTTACTCGGCGTAACATCATCTTTCACATTATACAAAAAAATTGTGCAAACTTTACTGTTTCATTTTATTTAAAATTCATGAAAGTGTATTTTTCCCCAAAAAGTTGCGTTTATAAGACCGCTGCACAAATACCGTGTGACATAAAATATTGCAACCATCGCCATTTTATTCTCTAGATTCTCTGCTAAAAAAAAAAATAAACATATTGTTTGGGGGTTTTAAGTAATTTTCTAGCAATAAATACAGATTTTAACTTGTAAACGCCAAATATTAGAAATTATATTTGGCTTAGTCATGAAAGGGTTAAATATGAAGTTCATGGGAAGAGTAAGGAGTTCTAGGTAAGGTTATCCAAGGGATCAGGGAAAGAGCTGTCCAGGAAGAGCAACTGCCAGAGGTCCTGGGTTTGGATCCAGAAGCTGATAGTTCTCACGTAACGTAACATTAAAATGTTTTTTTTTTAAGTGGTTGTAAACCCAGATTTTTTATTTTTTTTTAAAAACCTGCACGACAAAGCCATAATGAGCTAGTATGACTAGCATACTAGCTCATTATGCATTACTTACCTTAGATCGAAGCCCCCAATGCCGTCCTCGTTTCCCCCTCCAGCCGAGACATATTGCCCCCCTCATCAAGGCTTGTGAAAATATGGGGATTGTTTGTACAGACTTGGAGTGATATATAATCTAAAAGGAGTTCATTGTCAAGAAGAACTTAGGATTGTTTAGCTGCTGGTTTAGAATTTTTTTGCCTTGTCCCATGAGGAAGATTTCCCTTCACTTGTTGTCTCATAGCATTTGATGGGGGAACAGGCTACATTTGATGGGGGACAGGCTGCATTTGATGGGGGACAGGCTGCATTTGATGGGGAACAGGCTACATTTGATGGGGGACAGGCTGCATTTGATGGGGGGCAGGCTGCATTTGATGGGGAACAGAGGCTGCACAGGCTGCATTTGATGGGGGAACAGGCTACATTTGATGGGGAACAGGCTACATTTGATGGGGGACAGGCTGCATTTGATAAGGAACAGAGGCTGCATTTGATGGGGGACAGGCTGCATTTGATGGGGGACAGGCTGCATTTGATGGGGGACAGGCTGCATTTGATGGGGAACAAAGGCTGCATTTGATGGGGAACAGAGGCTGCACAGGCTGCATTTGATGGGGGACAGGCTTCATTTGATGAGGGACAGGCTACATTAGATGGGGAACAGAGGCTGCATTTGATGGGGGACAGGCTGCATTTGATGGGGGGCAGGCTGCATTTGATAAGGAACAGAGGCTGCATTTGATGGGGGACAGGCTGCCTTTGATGGGGGACAGGCTGCATTTGATGGGGGAACAGGCTGCATTTGATGGGGGACAGGCTGCATTTAATGGGGAACAGAGGCTGCACAGGCTGCATTTGATGGGGGAACAGGCTACATTTGATGGGGGACAGGCTACATTTGATGGGGGACAGGCTACATTTGATGGGGGGCAGGTTGCATTTGATGGGGGACAGGCTGCATTTGATAAGGAACAGAGGCTGCATTTGATGGGGGACAGGCTGCATTTGATGGGGGACAGGCTGAATTTGATGTTCCCCATCAAAGGCTGCATTTGATGGGGAACAGAGGCTGCACAGGCTGCATTTGATGGGGACAGGCTTCATTTGATGAGGGACAGGCTGCATTAGATGGGGAACAGAGGCTGCATTTGATGGGGGACAGGCTGCATTTGATGGGGGACAGGCTGCATTTGATAAGGAACAGAGGCTGCATTTGATGGGGGACAGGCTGCATTTGATGGGGGAAAGGCTGCCTTTGATGGGGGACAGGCTGCATTTGATGGGGGAACAGGCTACATTTGATGGGGGACAGGCTGCATTTGATGAGGGACAGGCTGCATTAGATGGGGAACAGAGGCTGCATTTGATGGGGGACAGGCTGCATTTGATGGGGGACAGGCTGCATTTGATAAGGAACAGAGGCTGCATTTGATGGGGGACAGGCTGCCTTTGATGGGGGACAGGCTGCATTTGATGGGGGAACAGGCTGCATTTGATGGGGGACAGGCTGCATTTGATGGGGAACAGAGGCTGCACAGGCTGCATTTGATGGGGGAACAGGCTACATTTGATGGGGGACAGGCTACATTTGATGGGGGACAGGCTACATTTGATGGGGGGCAGGTTGCATTTGATGGGGGACAGGCTGCATTTGATAAGGAACAGAGGCTGCATTTGATGGGGGACAGGCTGCATTTGATGGGGGACAGGCTGAATTTGATGTTCCCCATCAAAGGCTGCATTTGATGGGGAACAGAGGCTGCACAGGCTGCATTTGATGGGGACAGGCTTCATTTGATGAGGGACAGGCTGCATTAGATGGGGAACAGAGGCTGCATTTGATGGGGGACAGGCTGCATTTGATGGGGGACAGGCTGCATTTGATAAGGAACAGAGGCTGCATTTGATGGGGGACAGGCTGCATTTGATGGGGGACAGGCTGCCTTTGATGGGGGACAGGCTGCATTTGATGGGGGAACAGGCTACATTTGATGGGGGACAGGCTGCATTTGATGGGGGGCAGGCTGCATTTGATGGGGAACAGAGGCTGCACAGGCTGAATTTGATGGGGTACAGGCTGCATTTGATGGGGAACAGAGGCTGCACAGGCTGCATTTGATGGGGGGACAGGCTGCATTTGATGGGGAACAGAGGCTGCACAGGCTGCATTTGATGGGGGACAGAGGCTGCATTTGATGGGGAACAGAGGCTGCATTTGATGGGGAACAGAGGCTGCATATGTTGAAGATCTCTCTCTCTCTCTCTCCCTCCCACCTTGGAGCTACGCCCACTATTTTGCTGAAACCATGCCCATTTCCACCAAGTGGGAGGAGTCAAAAAGGAAGGGCGGGGTCTGGCGCCCCCCCAACCTAAAACTTCACCAGCCGCCACTGCTAAAGAACGTTAATTTTATCAAGTTGTTATGGGTAAAGTTCCACTTTAACGTTCCAACGCCATCAATCTACTACTCTAAAAAAATAAAAATTAACTGCCAGATAATATGACCCTCAAGTATGCTTTTTAATTCTACTTTAATACAGGTAAGATCAGCAGATTTAAGAAGGAAAAAAAAGCATTGCCCATAAAGACACCTTGTGGTACCTACAATTCTTTTAGATTGTTACCTTTATCACAGGTTTTTTTTCTATATTTAAGTACTGACAAAATGGCATTGATTTGGGACCTTTTGAAGACACAGATGGGGATGTACAACAATCTATAGTGGTCTTAGGAAATTTATATATAAGAGATAGTTTTAGTTAATAGAAAACATCTTATCTAAAAGGCCACCTGACTCCAGGGATAAAATACGTACTCTTCCACAACTGGTTCCTTTAGTATAGAGGTAGTATATTTCCAATTTATATTTTTGCAAGGGTGCTGCTGCCATTAAGGTCCTGAGTGGCACATAGATGGCTTAGGGAGCCACTTCGCTAACAAAGAGTTTGAAATCAATAAGGAATCTTTATTGCTGTAATTTGTGCTACTGCATAACCTCAGTGAGTCTTCCTATAATTTCCTAAGGATTATAATCTTCAGCATGCCTGTGTCCTGTTATACACATGTCCTTTACCATTTTAATAGATTTACTGGCAATGCAAAAAATAAATAAATGTAGGAACGATTAGTAGAGTGTTTATTGCTACATCACTGCGTTGGAGATAATTGTGACAGCAGGAAGGTAAAGTCACCTGGTTGCATCCAGGGGGGTAGATATATTTCGCCCAGATTCAGGCTTTACGCCGACTTATACAACTAGGTGGAGAGTTGTATAAGGCTAGTGGGCTCATGGATGACTCATACCTCTAGGGAGAGTGTGGGGCGTCGTACAGACAGGGAGTTGATGAGACCAGCTGAAGCTTGTCAGCTCATTTAGGCCTCTATAAGAACTCCCAGCTTCATTAGATGTTAGCTCATGCCTGGAACCAGACCTGTGTGGACTGTCTAGGGAGAGTGAACCCCTGTGCGGTGAGACAAAGCCTGTGTGGCTATTTGCTTGGACATTTAAAACCAGGGACTTAGGGACTAGGACAGCACTAGGCTGATCCCAGTTGTTAGTTAGGAAACCTGTATGTTTAGTCAGAGGTCAAGTTGACCAGGATTTATTTTGTTTATGTTTCTTTTGCTTTGCTGTGTTTTGTCACTGTAAATAGAAAATAAACCGCACCTTTTTGATTTTGAAAACCACAACCTCCGTTTGCTGGGCCTGTTTTTGTGTGGGGAGCCCATCTCGGGGGTCACACACACCCGCTGCCGAGCTAACCCCCTCACAGTTGGTGGAGAATGCGGGTAGTTTTTTTTTAAGCCAGCATGGAGGAGATACTGAAGCAGCTGGCTCTAGCAAATGCCAATCAACAGCAGACAAATGCAGGTTTGCAAAAGAGCCTTGCAGCTCAACAACAGAACTTCGCAGCCCAGCAGCAAGCTCATCAACAGAGCCTTGCAGCCCAGCAGCAAGCTCATCAACAGAGCCTTGCAGCCCAGCAGCAGACAAACGCAACTTTGCAACAGAGTCTGGAGGCTCAGCAACAAGCCCAGCAGCAATCTGAGGCCCGCTTCATAGACCTGTTACAGAAGCAAGAGCAGAGACTACAACAACAGATGGAAGCAGCAATGCAGCAACGTCCGCAGACCAGTGAGGAAAGCCGTCCCACTAATACCGCGTCCTTTGGGGTGAGTCGTTTATTGACAAAAATGACTGGAGAGGATGATCCAGAGGTATTTTTGACCACATTTGAAAGGACCGCTGAAAGAGAAAAGTGGCCTGAGGAGCAGTGGGCTGGACTGGTGGCTCCTCTGTTAACTGGTGAATCGCAGAAAGCTTACTATGACCTAGAGCCTAACCAAGCAAAAGACTATGCGATGCTAAAAGCTGAAATATTGGCAAGGCTGGGTGTCACCCAGGCTGTCCGGGCTCAGCGTGTGCATAACTGGACTTTCCAGCTTGGAAAACCCCCCAGGTCTCAAATGTATGATCTCATTCACCTGAGCAGAAAGTGGCTACAGCCAGAGACTTTGTCCGCACCAAAGATTGTGGAACGTGTTGTAATGGATCGGTTTTTGAGAGCTCTTCCTACTGCCATCCAAAAGTGGGTAAGCCATGGAGACCCAGAGACGGCCGATGGTCTTGTGGATCGTGTGGAGAAATACTTGGCTACAGAGAACCTGACGGCCTCTTCCAGAGACACTCGGACTTTCCACCCTAAGACCAGACCATCCCCAGGGGCAGATAAGAGGATTCCAAGGGGTGAGGGTGGAGAGAGTGAGAGGGTGGGAGCTCTACCCCAAGTTTGGCGAGAACAGCCTGGGAAATCAGCGGCTCAAGAGGCCGCAAGAAGGATCGTTTGCTACCGCTGCCGGCAAGCGGGACATATTGCAGCCAATTGCCCGGTTGTGGAGGAACCCATGCAGTGTGACTTTCTGACGGGCAGACGTCAGTCGCTGTGTGCGACAGTCGCATGCACTGCCATTCGAGGAACTGAGAAACATTTATGCAAAATGTGTGTTAATGGTAGAAATGTTGTGGTATTGCTGGATTCAGGTAGCCTTGTGACCCTGATAAAGGCTGAGTTAGTTAAAACAGAGGTCTCTGGGAATAGCAAGGTAGCTGTTATTTGTGTGCATGGGGACACCCGAGAGTATCCAGTGACTACAGTGTGTTTCGAGACCCCCAAAGGTACCCTCTCTCATCCAGTGGGCTTAGTATCTCAGTTACCGCATGACGCCATTGTGGGAAGGGATTTTCCGAAGTTCTGGGAACTGTGGGATGATCCTGAGCCTCCCACTGGTGCCCCTATGTACCAGGAATGTGATAGCCAGAACTCCCCTGAGAGTGGTGAGGACTCTCCGGAATTTCCCTTATCAGTATTGGCAGGGGAGACTCAAGAAACTGGAGAGGAGCCCACCTCCTCAGACGAAAACCTACCGTCTGTGGAGTTTTCTGATCTTGAGGTTCACACGGAAAACTTTGCCACAGAACAGTTGAAAGACCCCGCCCTAATAAAGGCACGGGAAAACGTAGTGAAAATAGATGGCGAGTTAGTGAACCCAGATAATACCTGCACTTACCCATACTTCAGCGTAGAGAAGGACCTACTGTATCGGGTGGCAAAAAGGGCAGAAGAAACCGTTGAGCAGCTTGTGGTGCCCAAACCTTACAGGAAGTTGGTGTTGGAGTTGGCCCATGGGCACATTCTTGGAGGTCATCTGGGGACAGAGAAAACCCGAGAGAGGGTATTACAGAGATTCTATTGGCCGGGGGTGATGAAGGACATAGAAAATTATTGTTCCTCCTGCCCTGTGTGTCAGAGGTCGGCCCCGATGCCACATTTCCGTAGCCCGCTGGTCCCTCTACCCATCATTGAGGTCCCGTTTGAGAGGATCGCCATGGATTTGGTAGGTCCTATAATCAAGTCCGCTAGGGGGCACCAGTACATATTAGTTATAATGGACTATGCCACCCGTTATCCAGAAGCGATCCCTCTCCGAAATACCTCGGCCAAAACCATAGCCAAAGAGCTATCTCTTGTGTTTAGCCGGGTGGGTATTTGTAAAGAACTGCTTACGGACCAAGGTACACCCTTTATGTCCCGGGTTATGAAGGAACATTTGGCCCAAGCGCAGTTAGCACAGCAGAGAGTGTACAACCGTGCAGCCAAGACCCGTACCTTTTCCCCGGGGGATAGGATACTGGTACTTGTCCCTACGGTTGAAAGTAAATTCCTTGCCAAATGGCAAGGCCCCTACGAGATAATGGAAAAAGTGAGCGAAGTGAATTACAAGGTCAGACAACCAGGAAGGCGAAAGCCCGAACAGATCTATCACGTTAATCTGTTGAAAGCCTGGAGGGATAGAGAGTCCCTAGTCGCAGACACTTGGTCACCAGCTCAAACTGGTTGCGTGATTCCGGAGGTTGGAATAGCAGCCACCTTGTCACAACCCCAACAACAGGAGGTTAAGGAGTTTGTGCTTCGCAACAAGGAGGTATTCTCTGAGCTGCCGGGACAAACATCTGGGGTAGAGCATGACATCATTACCCCGCCCGGTGAAAGGGTGAAGTTAAAACCCTATCGGATCCCAGAGGCCCGACGGGAGGCAATACGGGAGGAAGTGCAGAAAATGCTGAACTTAGGGGTGATAGAGGAGTCCCAAAGTGATTGGTCTAGTCCCATTGTGTTGGTGCCTAAACCGGATGGGAGCTGGCGATTTTGTAACGATTTTCGACAGTTGAACAAAGTTACAAAATTTGACACCTACCCCATGCCACGTATAGATGAGTTGATCGACCGGCTGGGAACAGCCCGATACATGACGACTCTTGACCTCACAAAAGGGTATTGGCAAATCCCCCTGGCCAAGTCGGCCAAAGAGAAAACCGCATTTGTAACCCCAGACGGGGCGTTCCAATATAAAAGAATGCCGTTCGGGTTACAGAATGTGCCGGCCACATTCCAGCGGAAAATGGACCAGATGCTGAGGCCCCATCGGAAGTATGCTGCGGCTTACCTGGATGACATAATTGTCCATAGCACAGATTGGGCCTCACATCTGCCAAAAGTGCAAGCAGTCCTGGACTCTGTTCGGGAAGCGGGGTTTACGGCTAACCCCAAGAAGTGTACCATTGGGCAGGAGGAGGCCAAATATCTTGGGTACACCATTGGGAGGGGAGTAATAAAACCCCAACTCAACAAAGTCGAGGCCATCCAGAGTTGGCCACGTCCCAACAGCAAGAAGCAGGTACGAGCCTTTCTGGGAATCGCTGGGTATTATCGGCGATTCATTCCCCACTTTGCTTCTAAGGCTGTGCCCCTAACCAACCTGACGAAGGGGAAAGGGTCGGTCATGATTAAATGGACCCCCGAGGCTGAGGCAGCATTCCAATTCTTGAAACAAGCCTTATGTAGCCAGCCAGTGTTGTACTCACCCGACTTCTCTAAAGACTTTGTCGTACAAAGTGATGCGTCAGATGTGGGGTTAGGAGCAGTATTGTCCCAGGTCTGGAACGGGGAAGAGCACCCAGTCATTTACCTCAGCAGGAAGTTGAAGTCCCATGAGGTAAATTACGCCACCGTTGAAAAGGAGTGTTTAGCGGTGAAGTGGGCTCTAGATTCCCTTCGGTACTACCTGCTAGGTAGGCACTTTGACATGGTTACGGATCACGCTCCGTTAAAGTGGATGGCTCAAAACAAGGAAACAAATAGAAGAGTGAATAGGTGGTTCCTGGCCCTCCAGGAATTCAACTTCACAGTAAAGCATCGCCCTGGCGTTCAAATGGGGAATGTGGATGCTTTGTCTCGAGTACATGAATGCCTGATTGCTGGTGTTCCAACCCCGAGGTTAAAACAAGAGGGGGGGGTATGTGACAGCAGGAAGGTAAAGTCACCTGGTTGCATCCAGGGGGGTAGATATATTTCGCCCAGATTCAGGCTTTACGCCGACTTATACAACTAGGTGGAGAGTTGTATAAGGCTAGTGGGCTCATGGATGACTCATACCTCTAGGGAGAGTGTGGGGCGTCGTACAGACAGGGAGTTGATGAGACCAGCTGAAGCTTGTCAGCTCATTTAGGCCTCTATAAGAACTCCCAGCTTCATTAGATGTTAGCTCATGCCTGGAACCAGACCTGTGTGGACTGTCTAGGGAGAGTGAACCCCTGTGCGGTGAGACAAAGCCTGTGTGGCTATTTGCTTGGACATTTAAAACCAGGGACTTAGGGACTAGGACAGCACTAGGCTGATCCCAGTTGTTAGTTAGGAAACCTGTATGTTTAGTCAGAGGTCAAGTTGACCAGGATTTATTTTGTTTATGTTTCTTTTGCTTTGCTGTGTTTTGTCACTGTAAATAGAAAATAAACCGCACCTTTTTGATTTTGAAAACCACAACCTCCGTTTGCTGGGCCTGTTTTTGTGTGGGGAGCCCATCTCGGGGGTCACACACACCCGCTGCCGAGCTAACCCCCTCACATAATGTTACTAACTAAGGAAGAACATTATCAGAATAAAGCTATCCTATTGTTGCTAATGAAGAACAAGAGAATAAACAAGATGTATTTTATGTATGCACACAGTTTAACCACTTCAGCTCTGATTTACCCCCCTTCTTGACCAGGCCATTTTTTTCTATACGACACTGTGTTGCTTTAACTGACAATTGCGCAGTCATGTAATGCTGTACCCAAATAAAATGTATGTACTTTTTTCCCACAAATAAAGCTTTCTTGTGTTGGTATTTGATCACCTCTGCAGGGTTTTTTTATAAACAAAAAAAATTTTTTTTTTGCTTTCTGCTATAAGACATATCAAAAAATATTTTTTTAAAAATTGAATTTCTTTATTAATTTAAGCCAATATGTATTCTGCTACATATTTTTGGTAGATAAATCCTGATACTGTACATTGTTTGGTTTGCGCAAAAGTTATAGCATCTACAAACTATGGGATATATTTATGGAGTTTTTAGTAAAAAAATAATAAATTCTACTAGTAATGGTGGTGATCAGCGACTTATAAAGGGACTGCAATATTGGACACTAACTGACACTTTTTAGGGGACCAGTGACATTATTACAGTGATCAGTGCAAAAAAATATGCACTGTCACTGTACTAATGACACTGGCTGGGAAGGGTTAACATCAGGGGTGATTAAAGGGTTAACTGTGTGCCTAGCTTGTGTTTCAGTGTAGTGGGGAAGGTGAATTTACTAGTGGAAGGCATGGATCGGTTTTCCTGCTTTACAGGAACACAGGATCCATGCCTTTTTGCTGACAGAGTGGCAATCTGCCTTGCTTACATAGGCAGATCGCCATTCTGCCTGTGTACAGAACAAACAGCGGGTGCTGGTGGACATCGGGTCTGCAGGACCCACTGTCAGAAACCATGAATCAGACCAAGACAAAAGTGCAGTAAAAATCACACTATTTTAATAATAATAATAAAGAGAAAACGTAGTCAAAACGGAGTTCGGTAACCGAAATGGATAGTCAGAAAAGCCAAGACGTCAGGGAGCCAGGGATCAGCGTACTTCAGGACAAGCCAGGAAATCAGCTTGAGCCCAGCCCTGACAGTACCCCCTCCTCAATGACCCCTACCTATAGGAGGACCACCAGGTTTGAGGGGAAAATGTCTATGGAAAGCATGGAGGAGGACAGGGGCACGTACGTTCGAGGATTTCTTTCCAATGAACCAGGTATTATATGTGCCCACAAAACCTACGGGAGTCAACAATGGACTGTACTTCAAACTCCTCATGGTTCTTAACCTGCACTGGATAAGGACGTGGCATCAAGGTGGTGAAGCGGTTGCAGACCAAAGGTTTAAATAAGGAGGTATGAAATATATTTGAGATACGCATATTCAAAGGAAGGTCTAAAGCATAAGCCACTAGGTAATCCTGCGGAGCATACGGAAAGGCCCGATAAACCGAGGTGCCAACTTCAGTTAGGGAACACGGAGTCGGAGGTTGCAAATTGACAGCCAAACCCTGTCCCCAACCTGGTAGGAAGGCGCAGGCAGGTGTCTGCGGTCAGAATGAAGTCTGTACCTATCATTGGCATGTCGCAGGACTCCTGGACTTGTACTCAAGTCAAAAGAAGACCATGGAGATACTCCTCTAACGCAGGAATGCTCTGAGGAGCAAATGAGTCAGGCAACATGGAAGGTTGGAAATCATAGTTCGCCATAAATGGGGACAATCGGGAAGCACAATTCATGGCACTATTGTGAGCAAACTCCGCCCAAGGTAAGAGGTCTGACCAGTTGTTATGATGGTCATAAATATATTAGCAACGTAGAAACTGGACTGGTTGGCTCGTTCTGTGGCCCCATTAGACTGCGGGTGATACGCAAAGGAGAAAGCAAGCTGAATTCCCAACTGTGCACAAAAGGCTTGCCAGAATCGGGACACAAACTGACTACCCCTGTCTGAGATGATCATCTTGGATAGCCCATGTAAGTGAAAGATCTCCCTAGCAAAAATGGAAGCCAGTTCCTAATGCCGCGTACACACGATCGGAAGTTCCGACAAGAAAAGTTCTTCGATGTGAGCTTTTTGTCGGAAATTCCGACCGTGTGTAGGCTCCATCTGACTTTTTCTGTCGGAATTACCGACAACAAAAAATTGAGAGCTGTTTCTCAATTTTTCCGGTTGTCGGAAATTCCGATCATCTGCATGCAATTCCGACGCACAAATTTCCACGCATGCTCGGAATCAAGCAGAAGAGCCACACTGCCTATTGTACTTCATTTTTCTCGGCTCGTCGTACGTGTTGTACGTCACCGCGTTCTTGACGGTCTGAATTTCTGACAATATTTGTGTGACCGTGTGTATGCAACACAAGTTTGAGCCAACATCCTGTCGGAAAAAAATCCACGGTTTTCTTGTTGGAATTTCCGATCATGTGTACGCGGCATAAGATGTGTGCAACTTCTTAAGTGGAATGCAAGGAGACATTTTCGAGAACCGATCAACCACCATAAGGATAACTGTGTTGCCCAGGGAGTTGGGTAACTCCACAATGAAATCCATGGACAGGTGGGTCCACGGCCTCTCTCCATTGGGTATGGGTTGTAGGAGGCCCACTGGAAGATGTTGTGGTGTCTTACTCAGAGCACACATGGAACAAGCAGCTACAAAAGACGGCTTCATCAGTACGTAGACTAGGTCACCAGAATTGTTGAGAAATGGCCCAAAAGAGTTGATTCTTCCCTTAGTGACCAGCAGCCTTGGGAGAATGGTAAGCCTGGAGCACGGCAGTATGGAGACTCTCGGAGACAAAGCAGCGGTCACAAGGTTTCTCAGGAGGAGCATGGATCTGAACGGCAAGAATCTTGTCACCCAAAGGAGAAGTGAGACTGGTGCTAACCATAGCCAAAATACGATCAGGAGGAATCACTAGAACAGGAACTGATTCCAACTTGGAAGTGGATGAAAATTGTCGCGACAAAGCATCAGCCCTTACATTCTTAGTACCTGGTAAAAAGGAGACTATGTAATTGAAGCTTGACAAGAAAAGAGCCCATCGCGCCCTTCTGGGAGAGAGGCATTTAGCCTCAAAAAAGAATGTCAGATTCTTATGGTCAGTAAGAATGAGAAGTAAAGGAAAACAGAAGGCGCACCGACCTAGTGCATTACCAGTGGCTAGGTTTTATTTAAAAAGTTTGAAGGATTAAAAATACTCACAAGGCCTTTGCCAGTCACCATCACTTTTTGGCTCTGAGGAAGAGGGTGCGCCCTCGCGACGCGTCAGCCGTGGCTGTGAATTTTGTTGTCTGGACTCTCTGGTCGTCCGGTTCCAGTAGGAGGCTATCTCCTTTTGATGGAAAGATTGTGTGTTCAATACTATACTTGCTTTGTGAGTATTTTTAATCCTTCAAACTTTTTAAATAAAACCTAGCCACTGGTAATGCACTAGGTCGGTGCGCCTTCTGTTTTCCTTTACTTTTCAGTCTTAAAGAATACCAATTGTTCTGAGGAGGGCAGCAAGATTCTTGGTCATTTCCCTACGGAATACTCTGGTTGTGCCACTAAGAGACTGTACATCCGAGCGCAGGAGACTGTTTTTGTGTGTCAGTAAGAATGAGAACCAGCAGAGTGGTACCTTCGAGTAGATGCCTCCATTCCTTAAGGGCTAAAATGATCGCCAACAACTCTCTGTCCCCAATATTGTAATTGCATTCCGCGGGTGACAATTTCTTGGAAAAATAGCCACACGCATGCATAGTGCTCTTAGAGGTAGGACGTTGAGACAGAAGGGCGCCAACTCCAGTCTCAGAAGCATCAACCTCAAGGATAAAGGGTAACGTAGGATCAAGATGTGCTAACACAAGAGCAGAAACAAAGGAAGCCTTGAGGCTCTCAAAGGCCTTAACGGAGTCCGGAGACCAACTCTGTGGGCTACCGTCCTTTCTGTCATATCAGTCAGGGATTTGACCAGGGACGAGAATTTACAAATAAACTTCCCATAATAATTGGCAAAGCCAAGAAAACTTTGCAGAGGACGTATACCCATGGTTCAGGGCCACTGTAGGACTGCAGAAAGTTTCTCCGGGTCCATCAAAAAACCATCAGTGGAAATGACATAACCCAGGAATTTAACCTGTTTGCGATGGAACTCGCACTTCTCAAATTTACAATAAAGATTGTTTTCGCTCAGCTTCTGAAGCATACGATAGACATCTGTGTAGTGGCTATCTAGGGATGTGGAAAACATAAGGATATCGTTGAGATAAACCACCACACATAGCTGCAAACAAATCTTGGAGGACATCATTAATAAATTCCTGGAAAACTGCCGGGACGTTGCAAAGGCCAAATGACATTACAAGGTACTCGTAATAGCCTGTTCTAGTATTAAACACATTTTTCCATTCATCGCCCTCCTTGATCCTCGCAAGATTGTATGCCCCTCTCAAATCAAGCTTTGTGAAAACCGTTGCTCCCTTGAGATGGTCAAATAACTCCGTAATCAAAAGAAATTGGATAAGCATTCTTGATCGTGAAATGATTGAGACGCCTATAATCTATGCAAGGTCTCAGTTCACCATTCTTCTTCTTCACAAAGAAGAAACCAGCACCAGCAGGAGATGAGGATTTGCTGACGAATGCTTGAGAAAGTGAATCTGCAACATATTCCTCCATGACTTTATCCTCCGAGACTGACAAAGGGAAAACCCGGCCCGAGGGGGTATGGTACCAGGTTGAAGGTCAATTGCGCAATCATACGACCGGTGTCGAGGCAAACTACAGGTTTAACCTTTGTCAAAGACATTGCTAAAATCGCTGTACTCCTCCAGCAGGGAGGAGAGTGAAGAGGTGCACAGGACCTTAGCCACCTTCTGAAAACCAGTCTTGCTGCATTGTGGTGACCAGGAAAGTACCTCAGCACAAAGCCAATCAAAAGAGGGGTTGTCCCTCTGCAACTAAGGATAACCAATAACCACTGGAAACTTAGGTGAGGAAATGACTTGGAATTGGATTATCTCATGGTGAATAGCCCCTACGGTCATGGACAACGGAACAGTCTCATGAGTTACATGGGCAGGCTGTAGAAGTCTCCCATCAAGAGCCTCAATGGCAAGTGGAGTGGCAGGAAGCTGCAGCGTAATTGAGTGCTTAGATACAAAGGCAGCATCAATGAACAAGCCTGCAGCCCCAAAGTTGATTAGAGACTGTATCTCGGCGGACGACTTAGACCAAGAAAGGATAACTGGGACCAGGTGCTTATCCTTCTGCACAACTGGGGACGAAACAATGCCACCTAAGGTCTGTCCGCTACAGGACCTCAAGGTTCGGGCATTCCCAGGATGGGTAGAACAAGACTTTTTATAAGTGACCAGCCTGGCCACAATAAAGGCACAATCTCTCCCTTCTCCCAAAGGTTCTCTCATCCGCAGAGAGACGTGTGAAGCCCAAGTGCATGGGTTCACCGTTAACGGCCGACTCGGTACCAGGAGGAATGGGAGCTGAGAGATGCAAGGGTGGGACTACAAGGCTCGGAGATAAATGTACAGGAGGCTTCCGCAAGCGCTCCTTAAAAGAGAGTCTTTCTCTGAGTCTGGAGTGTATGAGGATGGCAAACGTGATCAACTTCTCCAGCTCAGTGGGTATATCTCAGGCTGCTATCTCATCTTTGATGGTATCCGAAAGACCATGAGAAAAAGCAGCCATTAGAGCCACATTGCTCCAAGCAACCTTTGCTGCCAGAGTACGGAATTCAATGGCGTAATCGGCAATAGTTATCGTACTCTGTTTGGTGGACATGAGGCACTTGGCAGCAGAAGTGGAGCATGCAGGAACGTCAAATACCCTTTTAAAGGAAGCCACAAACTCTGGGTAACTCAGGATAACAGGTTTTTGCATCTCCCATAGAGGGTTTGCCTAGGCCAAGGCTCTATCAGAAAGCAAATATATCATGAAACCTACTTTGCTTCTGTCCGTGGGAAATGCCTGGGGCAACATCTCAAAGTATATCTCAACCTGGTTGAGAAACCCCCTGCATTGGACTGGATTGCCCCAAATCGCTGGGGAAGCAGAGCGAAACCAGACATACCTCTTATATAGATAATACTCGAGGCGGGTGCCTGAACAGCAGGGACGACCTGCAACACAGGTTATACTGGAGCAGTCACAGTGGGAGATTCCAGGTGAGCAGTGCTATTCAGGAGCGTCTGTAACGCCATAGAAAACTGATCCATGTGGTGATCCTGCTCATCCAATCTGGAAAAAATATTACCAACAAGTGGATTGACTGTACCTTCTGAATTCATGGCCTTCGCCTACTGTCAGAAACCATGAATCAGACCGAGACATAAGTGCAGTAAAAATCACACTAGTTTAATAATAATAATAAAAGGTAAACAGAGAAAACGTAGTCAAAACATAGCCAGAGTTTGGTAACCGGAACGGATAGTCAGACAAGCCAGGACGTCAGGGAGCCAGGGATCAGCATACAGGACAAGCCAGGAAATCAGGAAACCGGAGAATCAACATAGTGGAACAGCTAGAAGGATCAGGAACCAAAAGGGACGTCAGCCAAGCAAGCCTTTCACAGGTACACCGGAGAGAGTCTCTGATATGTTGACCAGGCAAAGGCAGTGAGGATCAGAACTACTACTGCTTTCCTGAATTTGCGTCCTGAAGAAGCCCCAAGTTGAAACGTGTCGATGCATTCGGGTTCTCATCATTTATATGTACTCATATGCAGGGCTCGAGTCCTGCGGGAACGCGTGGGAACGGCGTCCCTGCACTTATTTCACAGCAGAAACGCCGTTCCCTTTGCAGGACTAGAGCAGCCTCTGTCAGGAGCTGCGGACCGGAATCAAAGACAAAGCGAGAGCTGCACTCTGTTTTCCTCCCGCCCCCACTTCTGCCTGGCAGACCTGAGTAGCACACAGCCGAGTGAAGTTTTCTGGCTGTGTGCTGAGTCTAATAGGCGGAGACTGTGTTGTACATCCTCCGTGTGATCAGGTAAAAAAGAACACGCTGGAGAGAAGGGGAATGGGATTCATATGTGCAGACTGCAGAGAATTGCTGGTACAGAGGTGGACATGGAGGGGGGGTACAGAAGTGAGAGGTGGACATGGGGGGTACAGAGGTGAAGGGGTTACAGAGGTGGACATAGGGGGTACAGAGATGGACATGGGGGGTACAGAGGTGGACATGGGGGGTACACAGGTGGACGGGGGAACAGAGGTGGAGGGGGTACGGAGGTGAACACAGAGGTGGACATGGGGGGGTACAGAGGTGAACACAGAGGTTTACGGGGGTACAGAGATTCACATGGGGGGTACAGAGGTGGACATGAGGGGGTACAGAGGTGGACATGGGGATGTACAGAGGTGGACATGGGGGGGTACAGAGGTGGACATGGGGGGGTAAAGAGGTGGACGTGGAGGGGGTACAGAGATGGACATAGGGGGTACAGAGGTGGAATTGGGGGGTACAGAGGTGAACACAGAGGTGGACATGGGGGTACAGAGGTGAACACAGAGGTGGACATAGGGGGTACAGAGATGAACACAGAGGTGGACGGGGGTACAGAGGTTAACATGGGGGGTACAGAGGTGGACATTAGGGGGTACAGAGGTGAACCCAGAGGTGGACATGGGGGGGTACAGAGGTGGAGGGGGTACAGAGGTGGACGTGGAGGGGGTACAGAGATGGACATAGGGGGTACAGAGATGGACATGGGGGGTACAGAGGTCGAGGGAGTACAAAGGTGGACATGGGGGTACAGAGGTGAACACAGGTGGACGGGGGGGAACAGAGGTGGAGGGGGTACAGAGGTGGACATGGGGGAGTACAGAGGTGGATGGGGGACCGAGTACCCTGAGGCCAGCCAGGCCAAAACCGAGTACCCCGAGGTGTGTGTGATTATTCTGTTAGTTTGACAAGTTAACTTATTTTGTTTTTTTGTAAAGTGGCACTTTACAATAAATGTTGCACTGTATTTTCTGTGAAATATATATGCATATGAGCGTATCATTTTTTATTTTTTTTTGGTGGGGGAGTGGATCTTGGGTGGGAGTTCCCACACTTTTTTCCCCAGGACTTGACCCCTGCTCATATGTATGATTTTTAATTCTTATATTGTCCTTGTATTCTATCTCATACATGTGGTTCTCTTTTTCCATTAAACATTTATATATTTTTTATACATCTCTATTGTTTACTGTGCCGCTGAAAGTCAGAGTAGAGCCCATATCCCTATTTTTTTCTTTTTCTTTACTACATTATTTACGGATGTTGGCAATGTGAGTGCTATTATTCTATATAGTAAGCCAACATTGTAAAACGCTTGATAAACACAGTGCCCTTTTTTAGGGTTTGCGGAAAATTATGGTAACTTGATTAATATAAAGAAATTTGTTTGCTAAGAAAAAGCAGACACTGGGGTGGTAAAATGGAAACAAAACTAAAATGTTGCAGTTAATTCATATGCAACAAAATTTGTAAGTGATTAGTTCCTAAATCGCAAATCCATAAATAACAATGTTGATTTAATCTACGACTTTTGGTGATATAATAACAATTAGCAGCTGTCTCCCTAGCTTCCGTCACTAGATTGTATTGAAAAGAAAATGAACGAGGTTTATAACCTGCCACCAGCAATCACTAAATCATCAAAAAAAAAATTCCTTTTAGATCAATTCTTGTTGCCATGCAACTAGCATTGTATAGACAATTTTATGAGTTTGTAAAGGTTTCCGTTTTTTTTTTTACACGTTCACATGTTATGCGGATATTACCAGATTTGACCTTACACGGTATAATAACCAAATAGGAAGTAGGCATTTTAATGCTCTGGAATTGGTCATGTGAACTATTATTATACTCAACATTAGTAGCACATTACAAAAAATGTTTGAAGTCTTTAGTAAATTTGCATTTACCGTATACACAACCAGCCTGTTACAGACCATCCCTATCTGTTTCCATTCCGTGCTAGATAACATATTGTTTAGACCCCACTACAAAAGGGGTCCTGGTGTACCCTCAAAACACATTTTTGTGTTTTTGTTCTTGTATGGTTTTTCAATATTTATCAGAAGTAGGGATGAGCCCAACGTACCTGTATTTGGTTTGAGGCAGGTTTGACCAATTCGGACCCCATTGAAGTCAAAGGAAGCCAAGTGCCAAAAAACAATAATGTCCATTTTCTAGGCTAATAGGTAAGAGGTTATGGCATGGGGTTGGGCACTGCCCTGAGGAACAGGTAAAAGCAAAAACATTTTTTTTTTAAATTCCATTTGATGGGGAGAAGTAATTTAAAGAATGCTTAAAGGGCAACATTAAAAAGGCAAAATTCCTTTAAATAACATGTCTGGGGATGTCCTGACCCTGATTATGCAATGTCACATCTTTACTATGGATACAAGCTACTGCAACAAAATTGACATATAAAAATAATATTTAAATTTCTGACAAACAACAGTTTTGATCGTTTTGCGTCAGCTTGTAAATAAGTGGCTGGAGGTTCCCTTCATCTATGCCAGCTCCTTATCCTAAATGAGGGTCTGGGATACATATTTATGGGGGACTCCACACAGACGAATAAAAAAATGGCATGAGATTATCCATAAAAATACATACCAGATCCTTAGCCTTGATGAGGGTCTGGTATTGATGTCAAGGGGGACCCCACTCCCCACAAAATCCATACCAGACCCTTATCCGAGCATGCAGCTTGGCAGGCAAGAAAATGGCGACAGGCATGCAATTTCTCCTCCTAAACCATACCAAGCCACATGCCCTCAATATGGGGGCACCTTGCCAGATTATGAATATATGGATAAGACCCATGTTTGGTCAATGACATCAATGGGGGAGCTGCCTTTTTTAATCTTTGTTTACGTGAGTCCCAGCCGGCAAGCGAATGGGGCTGGTGATATCACTGGTTGCTAAGAGTGTGACACTGCTTTCTTAACAACCACTGACAGTGGAAGAAGGATCTTATATAGTAATGGGAGAAAAACCCACTACTATATTTGATGTTTGGCTGCTGCTGAGTGGACTAAAACTCCAGTGTTTGAATGAACACCCAAACAAGCAACATTTGTCCCGAACTTGTGTTAGGAACAAACCAGGAGCGCATCCCTAATCAGAATTCAACAAAAGCAGCCCCAAATAGGGAAATGCATCTGATGCCTTGTAGCATCATACACTTCCTTGACCAAATCTCCATTCCCTTTTAAAAGTTTCTGTTAGATCCAAGGGAGGGGGTGAGGTGACATTGAGGTAATTCTCTAGAAATACGTATAGTTTATACTGTAAGCATATTAACTGATAAACAAAAAGTTTTTAAGATAACACAGTTAAACAAGATGACAAAAGTGAGGAATAGAGAAAAGGAAAGACAAGGAAAAGAAAAGAGATGGGTGAGGACTCCTCGGCAGATCTAGGGAGGTGAAATATATTGGATCCATGAACCCCATATCATTGAACTTCGTTTGCAACAAGTTATTTAATATGCTTGTTAACTTGTCATTAACCATAATCTAGTTACATTTGTTATTCACCCATTCAAAAGGGATAGTTAAGAAATTGCTAAGGTTAGCAAAGAGAAGAAGGAATTATTCGGAGCTAGTTAGTGATATCAAGGAGTTAATCAGGGTTTAAGATAAAAAGTATTGTCTTTATTTTTTTGCTTCAACATCATCTGTGTAACTCAGAATTTGGTTCATGGTAATTAGCTGCTTTCGACTAATTACAGTGGGTTTTTTTTGTTGTTGTTAAAGTAGGACTAAAGTATATTTTTAATGAAAAACTCTGAAATTGCGGAGGCACTGCAGGAGGCTAGAGCGGCAGTAATGTCGGGCTAGAGCTCCGCTCCGTGAGGGGGAGAATACCGCTAATAAAGGAAGCCCGCTGACATTCAAACACCCGCAAACAAGACACTTCAAGCCAGAGAGGTGAGGGGAACATTTATATGCTAAAATGATTCTTGGAGGTGCCCGTAATAAGTCCAAAACCAACCCTCACAGCGGGACCCCAGTGAAAGCAAATACTAAGCATACTAATAAGGCACCAATCACCTCAGAGACACTCACCTCAGAGAAGAGGAACAAGTTTAAGCTGCCTAAACTATTCTCCCCAGAAGACTCTGAATCTGATACAAACCTAAACATGTCAGGTGAATCACAACAAGATGCTACAATTCCCTCAAGCATACTGAAACAATTTGAGAAAATGCTACATAAAGCTTTAAAACAAACATCAGAAGAAATCACCAATAACCTAACTAAGGAAATCAGAGAATTGGGGCACCGCACTGAAGCTCTGGAGATGAAAATAGAAGACATTGAAAATTCTACTCAGGACTTTCTATATGAACTAGATACCCTTAAAGAGGAAAATATTACCTTACAAAATAAACTCGAAGATTATGAGAACCGCGCTAGAAGGTCAAATCTGCACTTCAGAGGGATACCTGAGACAGTAATAGACTTACAATCAACCATAACAGCGTTATGCCAAGAGCTATATCCAGGTATTCCTGTGGAGCGGCTGGAGATGGACAGAGTCCATAGAGCTCTTATGGCCAAAAAAACTGATGGTCCCCCTCGGGACATCATTGCAAAATTCCATTTTTATAAAACAAAAGAACAACTCCTGGACGCAGCCAGAGAAAATAATAACTTAACTTTTCAGGGCCATAATTACCAAATCTTTGCGGACCTATCCCAACTGACAATTTCAAAGAGACGTGCAATGAAACCCCACTTAATGGACTTACAACGCCATGGTATTAAGGATCAGTGGGGATTCCCTTTCTCCCTGCGGTTTACTCACAAAGGTTCCAGAATCTCCTGTAAAACTCCAGAAGAGCTGCTGCAAGCACTCCAGGATCTTAACCTAACAGAAAACTCCTCAGCAGCATCATCATCACGAAGAAGAACAGCCTCTTCCTCATCTCTTCACAATTCATCCCAACCTAAGATGAATAATGGCAATCAGCAACCCACAAAAGAGGACGATTTGCAGCTTCACCCCAAGCTCAAGATAACTCCATGGGCTGACAGAACTTTATGATGACACCCCTCTAACTGCTACGGCATCCTGTACAAAAACAGCAAGACAACAACTGATGAAACAACCTCCTTCACTCAAACCTTGACATTCTTTCTGACATAACAGTAAATGTCCCAAACCTTGGGGACATTCCTAACCCTAATACATTTATTAACCCCTAACGGAAAATAGACTTATGGAACAAACTTCCTGTCCTGCAATAAATGTATTTTTTATTTTTCATTCATTTTTATCTTAATAATTTTGCTTCAATCTTGCATAAGATTGAAATATGCTAATGATAAAACCTATGGAAATTGGCTAGCAAAACTTTTTCTTTTTCTTTTTCGCTTAATTAACATTTTATGGGAGAACAGCAATGCAGTCAATTGCTGAACAAAATCTCCTCTACATGTTTTTCTAAATTTTTCTCTGACCTAGTAATAAGCTTTCTAACTTTAGAGGCAATTCTGGTCCTCATCTACTACAAAACATTAATGGATCTTGCCTAAATAATGGATCCATTAATTTGTTTAACAAATATTTTTATCTTTATTTATTTTTTACCCTCATTTATCAATTTTGCCTCATTTTCACATACAATATTGATGCAAACTTATGCTATTGCTAAAATAAGTTTGCTACCTCTTTTTTTTTTTTATCCTTTTTGGCCATATGGCCCCTGTTGCAGTTCAATTGTTAAGCAATCCTTCTCTATTAGGATTTTTTATTAAATTGCCAACGTTGAAAATAGTTCATACAATTACAAGTTTAAGTGTATTCTGATCCGCTTATCTAAAACATACAATAATTGACCGACTACACTCCCATAGGTTAAAACATATCTTGGTTATGGTACTTTACTGTAATATCAGGTTTCGTTAGTATCATCCCATTTAGTAAACTCCAGATCCCCCCCCCCCCCCACATACTATACTCAATTATCTCCTCTTACACTGAGAAACGTCCAATACGCTTAATTCAAGATCCTACTAAACATACTTATTCAGGATATATCATTTCATACATTTGGGCTATAGATTTTTTCTATTTTGTTTTAAAAGCGGACTCCCTGTGCACGGATGTTACATGTGCCTCCACCTGCTTTCCTCTGGTCCTCGCGGAAATATGCGGGGATCAGACGAGGGCCCCCTACCCCTTGTCTGGGAATTTTTACCCTAGGCAAGGGAAACTTCTAAATCTTCATATGCCTGTATTAACCTAATGCATTTTATTATTTCTTTTGTTTTTTATTTCCTTTTTTTGACAGATTGTACTGGATTTTCATTCCTAACTACTTCAACCAACTCTGCGTGGATCGAGCCGAGTAGCCACTACCCTGGAACATTTGGTAAGTGCGGTTTGCTGTACCGGTTACCATGGCTCCCATAAATATTCTATCCCTTAATGTTCAAGGTTTCAATGTGCCGCAAAAAAGGAGGAAAGCCTTTTGTTCTTTCCATGCCAAAAAGGCACATATTGTGTGTTTGCAAGAAACTCACTTTACTCCAGCTTCCACTCCCAAATTTTATAGTACCTCATACCAACAAGTATACACAGCTTCGGCTTCCACTAAACAACGTGGCACACTCATTGCATTTCACTGTAGTACACAATTTACTTTGCATTCTGAAATCAAAGACCCAGAGGGTCGCTACCTAATTTTAACAGGGTACATTATGGACACCCCAACAACTGTGGTTTCATACTATGCTCCTAACCACCAACCTTTACCCTTTCTTTCCCATCTTTTCCAAGTTATTAATACACATAAAATGGGTTCACTATTTGTATGTGGAGACTCCAATCATGTCCTCCTACCATTTCTGGACAAAACACCATATTCCCCCCCACGTTATCAAGCCAGTAGATCCCTCGCTCAACTTCTCAATAAATATAAACTAATCGACTCCTGGAGAGAATCCAACCCAACGAAAAGAGATTATACATATTTTTCAAACCCACACCAAACATTCAGCCGCATAGACCACATATTTTAACGATAGGAATGGTACCTGAATTGATAGCCTCTAATATTATCCCTATTCCCTGGTCAGATCACAACACAGTCTTTACCTCAATAGCATCTATTCTACCTAGAGCACATGACCGCACCTGGTACCTGTCAGATGTTTTACTTAAACACCCCTCATTCCGCTTGTCGATTGAGAAGGCCTTAACAGAATATCTAGATCATAATACAAATACTGATATCTCTTCTCTCACTCTTTGGGAAGCTCACAAGCCGGTTATGAGAGGAATACTTCAACAACAACTAGGGGTACTTAAAAGAGAACGCATACCACTTGCAAGACACTTAGAAACTAAGTTCAACGCATCTTACACAGAATTTCAAAATAACCCCACTCCCAAAACAAAAGGATGCTTTGAAAAAGCTTGACTTGAATATGACCTATTCCTCTCAGAATCTGCTAATAAATCAATATGTAATACCAAACATGCATTTTACATGAAATCCAATAAAACAGACACTTTTTTTAGCAAGAGCGTTGAATTCTATCAATAAATCTTTCAAACCTATAAGACTCAAATTGGCCAACAATGCATATACCAGTAACTCCCTCAAAATTGTAAAAAAATTCAGTACTCACCTTAAAGCATTATATACAGAGACAAATAAATTTAATAGAAATATGGCTGACTCCTTCTTTTCAAATATTAATCTTCCCCAGATGTCTGAATCTCCAAAAAAGTTACTAGAAGAACCCATTACTAATGAAGACGTGATAGCAGCAATCAAAATGTTAAAAATAAATAAAAGGCCTGGTCCAGACGGGTTCTCAGCTCTGTACTATCGAACCTTCACTGACACTATCTCCCCCCTATTAGCAAAAGCTTTTAATGACCTATTACAAAATAAATCTTTTAGACAAGAATCACTATTTGCTACAATTTGTATGATTCCTAAACCATTATCTGATGACACTCTAAGCACAAATTATCGTCCCATCTCCATGCTAAATACAGATATTAAGGTATTAACCAAAATATTAGCAGCCCGTCTTAACAAAATTATCGGCACTCTTATACATAGGGACCAGGTAGGCTTCATGCCCTCACGCCAAGCGGGATATAACGTACGCAGAGCAGTCCTTCTGGCTCACATTGCTAAGACGCACAGAATTCCAACCTGCTTCCTCTCGTTGGACATTAAAAAAGCTTTTGACTCTGTCTCATGGCCCTACCTGAATTATACCCTGCAGAAATGGGGCTTCGGCCCTAACTTCACCAAATGGGTTATGGCTTTATACAACAAACCTAAAGCACACGTCAAATATGCAGCTATAGTTCAGACCCTTTGTCAGGAAAGACGTTCTCTCACTCATCCCAGCAATCGGGGTCTCAGAATCTCTATGCACAGGCAAACCCGTTCGGCGCATGCGCGATAGCGGCAAACGAGCGTGCGCGGGCACGCGATAGTGGCGAACGGGCGCGCGCGGATACGCGATAGCGCGCGCGCCTATGACGCAGTTTGGCGCCAAAGACTGCCTATTTAAAGAGAGCTGTCACTCTGCATCCTTGCTGTCCGGTCTACAGCATTTTCTGAAGTCCCTTGTTACCCGAACCTCTGATCTAATTGCTCTGGTACCTGACCCGGCTTCCCTTGGCTTCTCCTGTCTGCTGCTCGCCTTTGACCACGGCTCGTCCCGACTTCTCTTCTGCCTTCTCCTCTAACCAGTTTGCTGCCCGCCTGATACACTGACCCGGCCTGGACTTTAACTATTCTTGGATCCTGCTTTGTACTCATCTGCCCGCTTGTGTCTGACCCGGCCTGTCTTCACCAAGTCTGCTTCCTGATCCTCTAGTGCCTGCTGCGGACCACTGCACATCTCCCATCAGTTACCCACAGCTGCAGTCTGCTGCTTCTACTTCCACCTGCTTCAGTTCCTGCCAGGCACTTGTGCTCCTTTGCCCTCCTGAGCCCCTGTCTGCTCTATCAGGGGTTCTCGAGCCAGAGGTCTACGATAGGCCACTCCCTGCACGTCGGGCTCACCTACCAGGTACGTGACAGTACCGGACAGCCATGTCTGAGCCCACGCAGGGAGCCTCTCCCATGGAGGAACTCTGCCGTCACCTAGATGGACTTACTACGGCAGTCAGGAACTTACAGGAAGGCTATACCCGCCTAGAGGAGCGTGTCCAGACCCTGTCTAACACGGCACCTGCCGCATCTGGAGCTTCTCCCGCACCCTCGGTCGTCATGTTACCACCTGAACCCTGGGTTCCTCCTCCCGAGAGGTTTTCTGGAGATCGTAGTAAATACAGAGCTTTTCGTAACGCCTGTGAGCTCTTTTTCGCTCTTCAACCCAGGACCTTTTCCCTTGAAACCACCAAGGTGGGCTTCGTCATCGCCCTACTATCAGGTGAACCTCAGTCTTGGGCCCACCGCCTTCTGGAGCATAAAGACACCTGCCTCAACCTCCTGCGCACGTTCTTTGAAGCCATGGATCTTCTCTACGAGGATCCCCAACAAGCAGCCACCGCGGAAGCAGCATTATGTTCCCTGCAGCAGGGTCGCAGGCCCGTGGAGGACTACGTGTCCGAATTCAGACGTTGGAGTTCGGACACAAATTGGAACGATGCTGCCCTGCGCCACCAGTTCCGTATGGGCCTCTCCGAGCCCCTTAAGGATGAACTGGCTCGAGTTGGCATCCCAGCAACACTGGACGCTCTAATTCTTCAGTCTACCTTAATTGACAGGCAGTTAAGGGAACGAAGAGCTGAACGTACCGCTGGTCCCTCTCGTCCTGTATGGATGCTACCGCGTGTGTTCAACCCTGCTCACTCCGCTCCTCTGGCTCCCGCTCACCCGTCTGCTGATACTTCGGAACCCATGCAACTTGGCCTGCTTCGCCCCTCGCTCACCCCCGAAGAGCGCCAACGGCAGCGATTCAACGATCTCTGCCTCTACTGTGGGGAACCAGGTCATTTTGTGAGGACCTGTCCTGCTAAGACCCGTAAGTGTTCCTCTATCTTTTCTACCTACTCACCTACTTCGTTTGACAACTCAACTCATCTGGCTGTCTCTGTCTCCTTACAGCTTCCAGGAAGGAATATACTAACTACCGCAATAATTGATTCCGGAGCATGCAGCGGTTTTATGGACGCTTCCTTTGCCAACAGATTCCAGGTCCCCTTGCAACCCCGAGCTAAGGGACTTTCTGTACACCTGGCCGATGGATCAGCTATTAAGTCAGGGCCAGTCATACTGGAAACCGTCCCTTTAAGTGCAACCATCTCCGGTAATCTTTCTTCGCCTGGACATCATTGAATCCCCCCTATTTCCCATCATACTGGGTATGCCCTGGCTGAGGGCACACAACCCACAAATTGACTGGACCACGAGTAAGATCAGCTTCCCTTCTCCTTACTAGGGATGGGCTCGGTGTTTGAGTCGAACATACGTTCGACTCGAACATCGGCTGTTCGATCGTTCGACGAAGATCGAACGATTTGGGCCGTTCGCGCCAAATTCGAGTGACGCGAACGGCCCACAATGCACTACGCCATCACAGTGTCATCCAGGCGCTGTGATTGGCCAAGCATGCACTGTGACCCCGCATGCTTGGCCAATCACAGCGCCGGCAGCGAGGAGAGCAATGATTGGCCACAGGCAGGATGCCTGTGGCCAATTATTGCTGAGGGTGTTTAGTACACGCCCCACACTATAAAAGGCCGTCAGCACGGCGGCCTAGTGTAGTGTGTTCCAGAGCAGGGAAAGAGAAACATAGGCAGGGACAGTGACATTTATTTTTTTCTTGCTTAACCTGGATTCCTTTAGTTTAGGGAAAGAGAAGGATAGGTAGGGAGAGTGTCAGTGTGTTTTACTGTGCGAATCCTTGTTTCTAGGGACAGGGAAGGACAGTGAGGGAATTCTCCTTGTGCTATAGTGTGCTTTAAAAAAACATTTTTTCTAGGGACAGAAAACTATAGGTAGGGAGAGTGTCAGTGTGTTTTACTGTGCGAATCCTTGTTTCTAGGGACAGGGAAGGACAGTGAGGGAATTCTCCTTGTGCTATAGTGTGCTTTAACCACTTAACGACCGCCCACCGCCGATTTACGTCGGCAGAATGGCACGGACAGGCAGAATCACGTAGATCTACGTGACTGCCTTTGTACAGTTGGGGGGTCCATCCGGACCCCCCTTCTGTGCCGTGAGCGGTCGTTACTTCACCGGGAGCGATCCCAGATGAGGGGGCGGCCTTTCGATTCCGGCCCCCCCCTCGCGATTGCTCCCGGCGAATGGAAATGCCTCCTCTGTCTGTTTCAGACAGAGGAGGCAGGAGGAAGTGATGTCATCTCCTGTGCGGCGCTCACATATACCGAGCGCCGTACAAGAGAAGACATCAGGTCAGTGAGCACAACACTACACTGACACCAGGACACATAGGAACACTAATCGCCCCCCCCAGGACCCCCAGACCCCCCCAGATCACCCCCCAGATCACCCCCCAGCCCCCAGTCACAGTGTCACTGATTGCAGTGACCATTTATTTAGTGATCACTGCAATCAGTGACATTTGTGACTGTGAAAGTGTCACTAAAGTTTAGTTTTAGGTCCAGTGTAGCCCCCTAACCCCCCCTAATAAAGGTTTAACCCCCTGATCACCCCCCAGATAACCCTTTCACCCCCTATCACCGCTGTCGCTATGCGATCATTTTTCTGATGGCTGTCTTAGCATCAGTGATGGCGATCGGTAGCCAGTAATTTTTTTTAGGTTCGCCGCAGGTTTTTATAGCGTCGGGTACCCCAATATATTATCTAATAAAGGTTCAACCCCCTTGATCGCCCCCCAGGTAACCCTTTCACCCCCTATCACCGCTGTCGCTAATCGATCGTTTTTCTGATGCTGTCTTAGCATCAGTGATGGCGATCGGTAGCCAGTAATTTTTTTTAGGTTCGCCGCAGGTTTTTATAGCGTCAGGTACCCCAATATATTATCTAATAAAGGTTAAACCCCCTTGATCGCCCCCCAGGTAACCCTTTCACCCCCTATCACCGCTGTCGCTATGCGATCATTTTTCTGATGGCTGTCTTAGCATCAGTGATGGCGATCGGTAGCCAGTAATTTTTTTTAGGTCCGCCGCAGGTTTTTATAGCGTCGGGTACCCCAATATATTATCTAATAAAGGTTTAACCCCCTTGATCGCCCCCCAGGTAACCCTTTCACCCCCTATCACCGCTGTCGCTAATCGATCGTTTTTCTGATGCTGTCTTAGCATCAGTGATGGCGATCGGTAGCCAGTAATTTTTTTTAGGTTCGCCGCAGGTTTTTATAGCGTCAGGTACCCTAATATATTATCTAATAAAGGTTAAACCCCCTTGATCGCCCCCCAGGTAACCCTTTCACCCCCTATCACCGCTGTCGCTATGCGATCATTTTTCTGATGGCTGTCTTAGCATCAGTGATGGCGATCGGTAGCCAGTAATTTTTTTTAGGTTCGCCGCAGGTTTTTATAGCGTCGGGTACCCCAATATATTATCTAATAAAGGTTTAACCCCCTTGATCGCCCCCCAGGTAACCCTTTCACCCCCTATCACCACTGTCACTAAGCGATCGTTTTTCTGATCGCTGTCTTCGTGTCGGTGATGCCAATCGGTAGCCAGTCATTTTTTTTAGGTTCGCCGCAGGTTTTTATAGCGTCAGGTACCCCCAAATATGATCTAATAAAGGTTTTAACCCCCTAATTGCCCCTAGTTAACCCTTTCACCAGTGATCACCATATAAGTGTTACGGGTGACGCTGGTTAGTTAGTTTGCTTTTTATAGTGTCAGGGCACCCGCCGTATATAACCCAATAAAGGTTTAACCCCCTGATCGCCCGGTGGGTGATATCAATTAGGTTTTAGCGTCAGAGAGGGTCTGCGTCACACCCCAGGCAGCGTCAGGTTAGTGCCAGTAACGCTAACACCCACGCGTAAAGCATACACCCCCCTTAGTGGTATAGTATCTGAACAGATCAATATCTGATCTGATCAGATCTATACCAGCGGTTTAGGGTTCCCAAAAACGCAGTGTTAGCGGGATCAGCCCAGATACCTGCTAGCACCTGCGTTTTGCCCCTCCGTCCAGCCCAGGCCACCCAAGTGCAGTATCGATCGATCACTGTCACTTACAAAACACAACACACATAACTGCAGCGTTCGCAGAGACAGGCCTGATCCCTGCGACTCCAGTGCTGTAGGAGGTGATTTCACCACCACAGTTAAAAAAAAAAAAGCATATATGCCGAAGCATGGGGGCAGCAGGGGCAGCAGGGCGGAGGAGCAATTTTGCTCCTAATGCCGCATACATACGGTCAAAATTCCGACGGAGGCTTGCCCGTGGAAACGTTTGACCATGTGTGTGCGGCATAACTTTTTTGCGGGAGGATGCCCCCATGCTTCGGCATATATAAATGGTGCATGTATGCCCATCATTAGAAGTGGGTGGATGAAGGGCGGTATTCTAATGGTGGGCATACCCACCAATCAATCTCTTTTTTCGTTCAGCCAACAGGCTGCATGAAAAAAAAAGATTACAATACATGTCCAACAAGGACCAGCAACGTACTGGTATGTTGCTGGACTTTGAATGGTTATACCAGATTGATGCCTGCGGGTTTAGGCATCATCTTGGTATCATTCTTTTCAGCCAGCGGCCGGCTTTCATGTAAAAGCAATCACAGCGGCTAATTAGCCTCTGGACTGCTTTTACAAGCAGTGGGAGGGAATGTCCCCCCCGGATATAAAAAGCGCCATTGGGAAATTGGGAAAGCATTTTATCACACCGATCTTGGTGTGGTCAGATGCTTTGAGGGCAGAGGAAAGATCTAGGGTCTAGAAGACCCCAGTTTTTTCAAAAAAAGAGTACCTGTCACTACCTATTGCTATCATAGGGGATATTTACATTCCCTGAGATAACAATAAAAATTATAAAAAAAAAATATATGTAAGGAACAATTTAAAAATAAAATAAAAAAGCAAAATTAATAATAAAAAAAAAAAAAAAAAAAAAAAAAGCACCCCTGTCCTGCCCTGCTCTTGCCCAATGGCGAACGCAAGCGTCGGTCTGGCGTCATATGTAAACAGCAATTGCACCATGCATGTGAGGTATCACCGCGAAGGTCAGATCGAGGGCAGTCATTTTAGCAGTAGACCTCCTCTGTAAATCTAACGGGGTAACCTGTAAAGGCTTTTAAAGGCTTTTAAAAATGTATGTAGTTTGTCGCCAATGCGCGTTTGTGCGAAATTTTAAAGCATGTCGTGTTTGGTATCTATGTACTCGGCCTAAGATCATCTTTATTATTTCATCAAACATTTGGGCAATATAGTGTGTTTTAGTGCATTAAAATTAAAAAAAGTGTATTTTTTCCCCAAAAAATGCGTTTGAAAAATCGCTGCGCAAATACTGTGTAGAAAAAAAAAAAGCAACACCCACCATTTTAATCTGTAGGGCCTTTGCTTTAAAAATATATATAATGTTTGGGGGTTCAACATAATTTTCTTGCAAAAAAAAATATGTTTTCATGTAAACAAAAAGTGTCAAAAAGGGCTTTGTCTGCAAGTGGTTAGAAGAGTGGATGTAAGCTTCCTAATGTTGTGTATAAAATGCCAGAACAGTTCAAAACCCCCCCAAATGACCCCATTTTGGAAAGTAGACACCCCAAGCTATATACTGAGAGGCATGTCGAGTCCATGGAATATTTTATATGTTGACACAAGTTGCGGAAAAAAGACAATTTTTTTTTTTTTATTTTTTTTTTGCACAAAGTTGTCACTAAATGATATATTGCTCAAACATGCCATGGGCATATGTGGAATTACACCCCAAAATAAATTCTGTTGCTTCTCCTGAGTACAGGGATACCACATGTGTGAGACTTTTTGGGAGCCTAGCCGCGTACGGGACCCCAAAAACAAAGCACCGCCTTCAGGCTTTCTAAGGGTGTAAATTTTTGATTTTACTTCTCACTGCCTATCACAGTTTCGGAGGCCATGGAATGCCCAGATGGCACAAAACCCCCCCAAATGACCCCATTTTGGAAAGTAGACACCCCAAGCTATTTGCTGAGAGGTATTGTGAGTATTTTGCAGATCTCGCTTTTTGTCACAAAGTTTTGAAAATTGAAAAAAAAAAAAAAAAAATTTTCTTTCTTCATTTTCAAAAACAAATGAGAGCTGTAAAATACTCACCATGCCTCCTCAGCAAATAGCTTGGGGTGTCTACTTTCCAAAATGGGGTCATTTGGGGGGGTTTTGTGCTATTTTGGCATTTTATGGCCTTAGAAACTGTGATAGGTAGTGAGGAGTGAAATCAAAAATTTGTGCCTAGAAATCCTGAAGGCGGTGCTTGGTTTTCGGGGTCCCGTACGCGGCTAGGCTCCTAAAAAGTCCCACACATGTGGTATCCCTGTACTCAGGAGAAGCAGCAAAATGTATTTTGGGGTGCAATTCCACATATAACCATGGCATGTGTGAGCAATATATCATTTAGTGACAACTTTTTGTAATTTATTTTTTATTTTTATTTTTTGTCATTATTCAATCACTTGGGACAAAAAAAAAAAAATATTCAACGGGCTCAACAGGCCTCTCAGCAATTTCCTTGGGGTGTCTACTTTCTAAAATGGGGTCATTTGGGGGGGTTTTGTGCTATTTTGGCATTTTATGGCCTTCGAAACTGTGATAGGTAGTGAGGAATGAAATCAAAAATTTGCGCCCTTAGAAATCCTGAAGGCGGTGCTTGGTTTCCGGGGTCCCGTACGTGGCCAGGCTCCTAAAAAGTCCCACACATGTGGTATCCCCGTACTCAGGAGAAGCAGCAAAATGTATTTTGGGGTGCAATTCCACATATAACCATGGCATGTGTGAGCAATATATCATTTAGTGACAACTTTTTGTAATTTTTTTTTTTTTTTGTCATTATTCAATCACTTGGGACAAAAAAAAAAAATATTCAATGGGCTCAACATGCCTCTCAGCAATTTCCTTGGGGTGTCTACTTTCCAAAATGGGGTCATTTGGGGGGGTTTTGTACTGCCCTGCCATTTTAGCACCTCAAGAAATGAGATAGGCAGTCATAAATTTAAAGCTGT
Source organism: Rana muscosa (assembly GCA_029206835.1). Lineage (NCBI taxonomy): Eukaryota > Metazoa > Chordata > Amphibia > Anura > Ranidae > Rana > Rana muscosa. The sequence goes on along the minus strand of CM055118.1, from coordinate 525,721,505 downwards.
GTAAATTTCAGAAAATGTACCCTAGTTTGTAAACGCTATAACTTTTGCGCAAACCAATAAATATACGTTTATTGACATTTTTTTTACTAAAGACATGTGGCTGAATACATTTTGGCCTAAATGTCTGACTAAAATTGAGTTTATTCGATTTTTCTTATAACAAAAAGTAGAAAATATCATTTTTTTTCAAAATTTTCGGTCTTTTTCCGTTTATATCGCAAAAAATAAAAATCGCAGAGGCAATCAAATACCATTAAAAGAAAGCTCTATTTGTGGGAAGAAAAGGACGCAAATTTCATTTGGGTACAACATTGCATGTCCGCACAATTTACAGTTAAAGCAGCGCAGTGCCGAATCCCAAAAACAGGCCTGGTCCTAATGGCCCGAAATGGTCCGGGGCTTAAGTGGTTAAAAAAACATTTTTTCTAGGGACAGAAAACTATAGGTAGGGAGAGTGTCAGTGTCTTTTACTGTGCGAATCCTTGTTTCTAGGGACAGGGAAGGACAGTGAGGGAATTCTCCTTGTGCTATAGTGTGCTTTAAAAAAACATTTTTTCTAGGGACAGAAAACTATAGGTAGGGAGAGTGTCAGTTTCTTTCACTGTGATAATCCTTGTTTCTAGGGACAAAGAAGGAAAGTGAGTGAAATTCTCCTTGTGCTATAGTGTGCTTTAAAAAAACATTTTTTCTAGGGACAGAAAACTATAGGTAGGGAGAGTGTCAGTGTCTTTTACTGTGCGAATCCTTGTTTCTAGGGACAGGGAAGGACAGTGAGGGAATTCTCCTTGTGCTATAGTGTGCTTTAAAAAAACATTTTTTCTAGGGACAGAAAACTATAGGTAGGGAGAGTGTCAGTGTCTTTTACTGTGCGAATCCTTGTTTCTAGGGACAGGGAAGGACAGTGAGGGAATTCTCCTTGTGCTATAGTGTGCTTTAAAAAAACATTTTTTCTAGGGACAGAAAACTATAGGTAGGGAGAGTGTCAGTGTCTTTTACTGTGCGAATCCTTGTTTCTAGGGACAGGGAAGGACAGTGAGGGAATTCTCCTTGTGCTATAGTGTGCTTTAAAAAAACATTTTTTCTAGGGACAGAAAACTATAGGTAGGGAGAGTGTCAGTGTCTTTTACTGTGCGAATCCTTGTTTCTAGGGACAGGGAAGGACAGTGAGGGGAATTCTCCTTGTGCTATAGTGTGCTTTAAAAAAACATTTTTTCTAGGGACAGAAAACTATAGGTAGGGAGAGTGTCAGTTTCTTTCACTGTGATAATCCTTGTTTCTAGGGACAAAGAAGGAAAGTGAGTGAAATTCTCCTTGTGCTATAGTGTGCTTTAAAAAAACATTTTTTCTAGGGACAGAAAACTATAGGTAGGGAGAGTGTCAGTGTCTTTTACTGTGCGAATCCTTGTTTCTAGGGACAGGGAAGGACAGTGAGGGAATTCTCCTTGTGCTATAGTGTGCTTTAAAAAAACATTTTTTCTAGGGACAGAAAACTATAGGTAGGGAGAGTGTCAGTGTCTTTTACTGTGCGAATCCTTGTTTCTAGGGACAGGGAAGGACAGTGAGGGAATTCTCCTTGTGCTATAGTGTGCTTTAAAAAAACATTTTTTCTAGGGACAGAAAACTATAGGTAGGGAGAGTGTCAGTGTCTTTTACTGTGCGAATCCTTGTTTCTAGGGACAGGGAAAAACAGTGAGGGAATTCTCCTTGTGCTATAGTGTGCTTTAAAAAAACATTTTTTCTAGGGACAGAAAACTATAGGTAGGGAGAGTGTCAGTGTGTTTCACTGTGCGAATCCTTGTTTCTAGGGACAGGGAAGGACAGTGAGGGAATTCTCCTTGTGCTATAGTGTGCTTTAAAAAAACATTTTTTCTAGGGACAGAAAACTATAGGTAGGGAGAGTGTCAGTGTCTTTTACTGTGCGAATCCTTGTTTCTAGGGACAGGGAATGACAGTGAGGGAATTCTCCTTGTGCTATAGTGTGCTTTAAAAAAACATTTTTTCTAGGGACAGAAAACTATAGGTAGGGAGAGTGTCAGTTTCTTTCACTGTGATAATCCTTGTTTCTAGGGACAAAGAAGGAAAGTGAGTGAAATTCTCCTTGTGCTATAGTGTGCTTTAAAAAAACATTTTTTCTAGGGACAGAAAACTATAGGAAGGAAGAGTGTCAGTTTCTTTCACTGTGATAATCCTTGTTTCTAGGGACAAAGAAGGAAAGTGAGTGAAATTCTCCTTGTGCTATAGTGTGCTTTAAAAAAAATTTTTTTCTAGGGACAGAAAACTATAGGTAGGGAGAGTGTCAGTGTCTTTTACTGTGCGAATCCTTGTTTCTAGGGACAGGGAAGGACAGTGAGGGAATTCTCCTTGTGCTATAGTGTGCTTTAAAAAAACATTTTTTCTAGGGACAGAAAACTATAGGTAGGGAGAGTGTCAGTTTCTTTCACTGTGATAATCCTTGTTTCTAGGGACAAAGAAGGAAAGTGAGTGAAATTCTCCTTGTGCTATAGTGTGCTTTAAAAAAACATTTTTTCTAGGGACAGAAAACTATAGGTAGGGAGAGTGTCAGTGTCTTTTACTGTGCGAATCCTTGTTTCTAGGGACAGGGAAGGACAGTGAGGGAATTCTCCTTGTGCTATAGTGTGCTTTAAAAAAACATTTTTTCTAGGGACAGAAAACTATAGGTAGGGAGAGTGTCAGTGTCTTTTACTGTGCGAATCCTTGTTTCTAGGGACAGGGAAAAACAGTGAGGGAATTCTCCTTGTGCTATAGTGTGCTTTAAAAAAACATTTTTTCTAGGGACAGAAAACTATAGGTAGGGAGAGTGTCAGTGTCTTTTACTGTGTGAATCCTTGTTTCTAGGGACAGGGAAGGACAGTAAGGGAATTCTCCTTGTGCTATAGTGTGCTTTAAAAAAATATTTTTTCTAGGGACAGAAAACTATAGGTAGTGTGACAGCAGGAAGGTAAAGTCACCTGGTTGCATCCAGGGGGGTAGGTATATTTCTCCCAGATTCAGGCTTTATGCCGACTTATACAACTAGGGAGAGAGTTGATGAAGCCCAGCTGAGGCTAGTGGGCTCATGGATGATTCATACCTCTAGGGAGAGTGCTGGGCGTCGTGCAGGCAGGGAGTTGATGAGACCAGCTGAAGCTTGTCAGCTCGTTTAAGGCCTCTATAAAAACTCCCAGCTTCATTAGGTGTTTGCTCATGCCTGGAACCAGACCTGTGTGGACTGTCTAGGGAGAGTGAACCCCTGTGCGGTGAGACAAAGCCTGTGTGGCTATTTGTTTGGACATTTACTAAACCAGGGACTTAGGGACTAGGACAGCACCAGGCTGAACCCAGTTGTTAGTTAGGGAAACCTGCATGTTTAGTCAGAGGTCAAGCTGACCAGGATTTATTTTGTTTATGTTTCTTTTTGCTTTGCTGTGTTTTTGTCACTGTAAATAGAGAAATAAACCGCACCTTTTGATCTTGAAAACCACAACCTCCGTCTGCTGGGCCTGTTTTTGTGTGGGGAGCCCATCCAGGGGGTCACACACACCCGCTACCGAGTTAACCCCCTCACAGTGGCAGTTTTTTTTTAAGCCAGCATGGAGGAGATACTGAAACAGCTGGCTCTAGCAAATGCCAATCAACAGCAGACAAATGCAGGTTTGCAAAAGAGCTTCGCAGCCCAGCAACGAGCCCAGCAGCAATCTGAGGCCCGCTTCATAGACCTGTTGCAGAAGCAAGAGCAGAGACTACAACAACAGATGGAAGCAGTAATGCAGCAACGTCCGCAGACCAGTGAGGAAAGCCGTCCCACTAATACCGCGTCCTTTGGGGTGAGTCGTTTATTGACAAAAATGACTGGAGAGGATGATCCAGAGGCATTTTTGACCACATTTGAAAGAACTGCTGAAAGAGAAAAGTGGCCTGAGGAGCAGTGGGCTGGACTGGTGGCTCCTCTGTTAACTGGTGAATCGCAGAAAGCTTACTATGACTTAGAGCCTGACCAAGCAAAAGACTATGGGATGCTAAAAGCTGAAATATTGGCAAGGCTGGGTGTCACCCTGGCTGTCCGGGCTCAGCGTGTGCATAACTGGACTTTCCAGCTTGGAAAACCCCCCAGGTCTCAAATGTATGATCTCATTCACCTGAGCAGGAAGTGGCTACAGCCAGAGACTTTGTCCGCACCGGCGATTGTGGAACGTGTTGTGATGGATCGTTTCTTGAGAGCTCTTCCTACCGCCATTCAAAAGTGGGTAAGCCATGGAGACCCAGAAACGGCCGGTAAACTTGTGGATCGTGTAGAGAGATACTTGGCTGCAGAGAACCTGACGGCCTCTTCCAGAGACTCTCGGACTTTCCACCCTAAGACCAGACCATCCCCAGGGGCGGATAAGATGATTCCAAGGGGTGAGGGTGGAGAGAGTGAGAGGGTGGGAGCTCTGCCCAGGGTTTGGCGAGAACAGCCTGGGAAGTCGGGGGCTCAAGAGGCAGCCAAAAGGATTGTTTGCTACCGCTGCCGGCAAACGGGACATATTGCAGCAAATTGCCCGGTTGTGGAGGAACCCATGCAATGTGACTTTCTGACGGACAGACGTCAGTCGCTGTGTGCGACAGTCGCATGCACTGCCATTCGGGGAACTGAGAAACATTTATGCAAAATGTGTATTAATGGTAGAAATGTTGTGGTATTACTGGATTCAGGTAGCCTTGTGACCCTGATAAAGGCTGAATTAGTTAAAACAGAGGTCTCTGGGAATAGCAAGGTAGCTGTTATTTGTGTGCATGGGGACACCCGAGAGTATCCAGTGACTACAGTGTGTTTCAAGACCCCCAAAGGTACCCTCTCTCATCCAGTGGGGTTAGTATCTCAATTACCGCATGATGCCATTGTGGGAAGGGATTTTCCGAAGTTCTGGGAACTGTGGGATGATCCTGAGCCCCCCACTGGTGCCCCTATGTACCAGGAAGGTGATAGCCAGAACTCCTCTGAGAGTGGTGAGGACTCTCCAGAATTTCCCTTGTCAGTATTGGCAGGCGAGACTCAAGAAACTGGAGAGGAGCCCACCTCCTCAGACGAAAACCTACCGTCTGTGGAGTTTTCTGATCTTGAGGTTCACAGGGAAAATTTTGCCACAGAACAGTTAAAAGACCCCGCCCTAATAAAGGCACGGGAAAACGTAGTGGAAATAGATGGCGAGTTAGTGAACCCAGATAATACCTGCACTTACCCATACTTCAGCGTAGAGAAGGACCTACTGTATCGGGTGGCAAAAAGGGCAGAAGAAACCGTTGAGCAGCTTGTGGTGCCCAAACCTTACAGGAAGTTGGTGTTGGAGTTGGCCCATGGGCACATTCTTGGAGGTCATCTGGGGACAGAGAAAACCCGAGAGAGGGTATTACAGAGATTCTATTGGCCTGGGGTGATGAAGGACATAGAAAATTATTGTTCCTCCTGCCCTGTGTGTCAGAGGTCGGCCCCGATGCCACATTTCCGTAGCCCGCTGGTCCCTCTACCCATCATTGAGGTCCCGTTTGAGAGGATCGCAATGGATTTGGTAGGTCCTATAATCAAGTCCGCTAGGGGGCACCAGTACATATTAGTTATAATGGACTATGCCACCCGTTATCCAGAAGCGATCCCTCTCCGAAATACCTCGGCCAAAACCATAGCCAAAGAGCTATCTCTTGTTTTTAGCCGGGTGGGTATTTGTAAAGAACTGCTTACGGACCAAGGTACACCCTTTATGTCCCGGGTTATGAAAGAGCTGTGTAAATTGTTCAAAGTGACGCAATTGCGTACGTCTGTGTATCACCCCCAAACCGATGGGCTGGTTGAAAGATTCAACAAAACCCTAAAACAAATGTTGAAGAAAGTGGTGGATAGAGATGGAAAGGATTGGGACTGTCTACTTCCTTATTTGATGTTTGCTATTAGGGAGGTGCCCCAATCCTCTACGGGATTCTCCCCCTTTGAGTTACTGTATGGGAGACACCCAAGAGGGCTGTTGGATATTGCCAAGGAAACTTGGGAAAGTGAGAGTTCTCCCCACAGGAGTGTGATTGAGCATGTCGCCCTGATGCAAGATCGAATTGCACAGGTAATGCCCATCGTGAAGGAACATTTGGCCCAAGCGCAGTTGGCACAGCAGAGAGTGTACAACCGTGGAGCCAAGACCCGTACCTTTTCCCCGGGGGATAGGATATTGGTACTTGTCCCTACGGTTGAAAGTAAATTCCTTGCCAAATGGCAAGGCCCCTACGAGATAATGGAAAAAGTGAGCGAAGTGAATTACAAGGTCAGACAACCAGGAAGGCGAAAGCCCGAACAGATCTATCATGTTAATCTGTTGAAAGCCTGGAGGGATAGAGAGTCCCTAGTCGCAGAAACTTGGTCACCAGCTCAAACTGGTTGCGTGATTCCGGAGGTTGGAATAGCAGCCACCTTGTCACAACCCCAACAACAGGAGGTTAAGGAGTTTGTGCTTCGCAACAAGGAGGTGTTCTCTGAGCTGCCGGGACAAACATCTGGGGTAGAGCATGATATTATTACCCCGCCCGGTGAAAGGGTGAAGTTAAAACCCTATCGGATCCCAAAGGCCCGACGGGAGGCAATACGGGAGGAAGTACAGAAAATGCTGAACTTAGGGGTGATAAAGGAGTCCCAAAGTGATTGGTCTAGTCCCATTGTGTTGGTGCCTAAACCGGATGGGAGCTGGCGATTTTGTAACGATTTTCGTCAGTTGAACAAAGTTACAAAATTTGACACCTACCCCATGCCACGTATAGATGAGTTGATCGACCGGCTGGGAACAGCCCGATACATGACGACTCTTGACCTCACAAAAGGGTATTGGCAAATTCCCCTGGCCAAGTCGGCCAAAGAGAAAACCGCATTTGTAACCCCAGACGGGGCGTTCCAATATAAGAGAATGCCGTTCGGGTTACAGAATGCGCCGGCCACATTCCAGCGGAAAATGGACCAGATACTGAGGCCCCATCGGAAGTATGCTGCGGCTTACCTGGATGACGTAATTGTCCATAGCACAGATTGGGCCTCACATCTGCCAAAAGTGCAAGCAGTCCTAGACTCTATCCAGGAAGCGGGGTTTACGGCTAACCCCAAGAAGTGTACCATTGGGCAGGAGGAGGCCAAATATCTTGGGTACACCATTGGCAGGGGAGTAATAAAACCCCAACTCAACAAAGTCGAGGCCATCCAGAGTTGGCCACGTCCCAACAGCAAGAAGCAGGTACGAGCCTTTCTGGGAATCGCGGGTTATTATCGGCGCTTCATTCCCCACTTTGCTTCTAAGGCTGTGCCCCTAACCAACCTGACGAAAGGGAAAGGGTCGGTCATGATTAAATGGACCCCCGAGGCTGAGGCAGCATTCCAATTCTTGAAACAAGCCTTATGTAGCCAGCCAGTGTTGTACTCACCCGACTTCTCTAAAGACTTTGTCGTACAAAGTGATGCGTCAGATGTGGGGTTAGGAGCAGTATTGTCCCAGGTCTGGAACGGGGAAGAGCACCCAGTCATTTACCTCAGCAGGAAGTTGAAGTCCCATGAGGTAAATTACGCCACGGTTGAAAAGGAGTGTTTAGCGGTGAAGTGGGCTCTAGATTCCCTTCGGTACTATCTGCTAGGTAGGCACTTTGACATGGTTACGGATCACGCTCCGTTAAAGTGGATGGCTCAAAACAAGGAGACAAATAGAAGAGTAAATAGGTGGTTCCTGGCCCTACAGGAATTCAACTTCACAGTAAAGCATCGCCCTGGCGTTCAAATGGGGAATGTGGATGCTTTGTCTCGAGTACATGAATGCCTGATTGCTGGTGTTCCAACCCCAAGGTTAAAACAAGAGGGGGGGGGGTATGTGACAGCAGGAAGGTAAAGTCACCTGGTTGCATCCAGGGGGGTAGGTATATTTCTCCCAGATTCAGGCTTTATGCCGACTTATACAACTAGGGAGAGAGTTGATGAAGCCCAGCTGAGGCTAGTGGGCTCATGGATGATTCATACCTCTAGGGAGAGTGCTGGGCGTCGTGCAGGCAGGGAGTTGATGAGACCAGCTGAAGCTTGTCAGCTCGTTTAAGGCCTCTATAAAAACTCCCAGCTTCATTAGGTGTTTGCTCATGCCTGGAACCAGACCTGTGTGGACTGTCTAGGGAGAGTGAACCCCTGTGCGGTGAGACAAAGCCTGTGTGGCTATTTGTTTGGACATTTACTAAACCAGGGACTTAGGGACTAGGACAGCACCAGGCTGATCCCAGTTGTTAGTTAGGGAAACCTGCATGTTTAGTCAGAGGTCAAGCTGACCAGGATTTATTTTGTTTATGTTTCTTTTTGCTTTGCTGTGTTTTTGTCACTGTAAATAGAGAAATAAACCGCACCTTTTGATCTTGAAAACCACAACCTCCGTCTGCTGGGCCTGTTTTTGTGTGGGGAGCCCATCCAGGGGGTCACACACACCCGCTACCGAGTTAACCCCCTCACAGTAGGGAGAGTGTCAGTGTCTTTTACTGTGCGAATCCTTGTTTCTAGGGACAGGGAAGGACAGTGAGGGAATTCTCCTTGTGCTATAGTGTGCTTTAAAAAAACATTTTTTTCTAGGGACAGAAAACTATAGGAAGGAAGAGTGTCAGTTTCTTTCACTGTGATAAACCTTGTTTCTAGGGACAAAGAAGGAAAGTGAGTGAAATTCTCCTTGTGCTATAGTGTGCTTTAAAAAAACATTTTTTCTAGGGACAGAAAACTATAGGAAGGAAGAGTGTCAGTTTCTTTCACTGAGATAATCCTTGTTTCTAGGGACAAAGAAGGAAAGTGAGTGAAATTCTCCTTGTGCTATAGTGTGCTTTAAAAAAACATTTTTTTCTAGGGACAGAAAACTATAGGTAGGGAGAGTGTCAGTGTCTTTTACTGTGCGAATCCTTGTTTCTAGGGACAGGGAAGGACAGTGAGGGAATTCTCCTTGTGCTATAGTGTGCTTTAAAAAAACATTTTTTCTAGGGACAGAAAACTATAGGTAGGGAGAGTGTCAGTGTCTTTTACTGTGCGAATCCTTGTTTCTAGGGACAGGGAAGGACAGTGAGGGAATTCTCCTTGTGCTATAGTGTGCTTTAAAAAAACATTTTTTTCTAGGGACAGAAAACTATAGGAAGGAAGAGTGTCAGTTTCTTTCACTGTGATAAACCTTGTTTCTAGGGACAAAGAAGGAAAGTGAGTGAAATTCTCCTTGTGCTATAGTGTGCTTTAAAAAAACATTTTTTCTAGGGACAGAAAACTATAGGTAGGGAGAGTGTCAGTGTCTTTTACTGTGCGAATCCTTGTTTCTAGGGACAGGGAAAAACAGTGAGGGAATTCTCCTTGTGCTATAGTGTGCTTTAAAAAAACATTTTTTCTAGGGACAGAAAACTATAGGTAGGGAGAGTGTCAGTTTCTTTCACTGTGATAATCCTTGTTTCTAGGGACAAAGAAGGAAAGTGAGTGAAATTCTCCTTGTGCTATAGTGTGCTTTAAAAAAACATTTTTTCTAGGGACAGAAAACTATAGGTAGGGAGAGTGTCAGTGTCTTTTACTGTGCGAATCCTTGTTTCTAGGGACAGGGAAGGACAGTGAGGGAATTCTCCTTGTGCTATAGTGTGCTTTAAAAAAACATTTTTTCTAGGGACAGAAAACTATAGGTAGGGAGAGTGTCAGTGTCTTTTACTGTGCGAATCCTTGTTTCTAGGGACAGGGAAGGACAGTGAGGGAATTCTCCTTGTGCTATAGTGTGCTTTAAAAAAACATTTTTTCTAGGGACAGAAAATTATAGGTAGGGAGAGTGTCAGTGTCTTTTACTGTGCGAATCCTTGTTTCTAGGGACAGGGAAGGACAGTGAGGGAATTCTCCTTGTGCTATAGTGTGCTTTAAAAAAACATTTTTTCTAGGGACAGAAAACTATAGGTAGGGAGAGTGTCAGTGTGTTTTACTGTGCGAATCCTTGTTTCTAGGGACAGGGAAGGACAGTGAGGGAATTCTCCTTGTGCTATAGTGTGCTAAAGCATTCCTCATCAACCATCTTTGAAATCCTTGTTTTTTTGGACAGTCAGGGAAATTGTCGTTGTGCTATTCTGTGCAAAAGCAATCATCCTCAACCATATTTAGAAATCCTTAAGTAAAGGGACAGAGAAGGACACCTGAAGGTAGCCCTTATTGCTTTTTTCCCATCTCCCTGCAGGCCATCTATTAGAATGTCTGGAAGGCAAACAAGGAGAGGCAGACAGTCAGGAGGCAATAAAAGAGGGCAAGCAGGCTCTGTGTCTGGGGGCAACAGTGCTGGTCGTGGACGCGGTGCATTGTCATCAGCACATGGCCATGGGACACGCTTGTCCTTCTTTTCGGCAGCTGGACATGTTGAGCCACATCATGCCGAAGACTTGGTAGAGTGGATGACCAAGCCCTCCTCCTCATCCTCTCTCACCCAGGCTCAGGGTACTGGAAAAGCAGCTGCCAAAGCGTCCTCTTCCCTGGTATCAATGTCAGACTCATCATCAGTCACTCCTTCCCTAGACCCACCATGTCCTCCTCCTGAGGAGTCCCCCGAACTGTTTGAGCACAGTGTTGGGTACATGCTCCAGGAGGATGCCCAGCGTTTAGAAGGGTCTGATGATGAAACCCAGCTAGAGGAAGGCAGTAGCGTGAGAGCAGACAGAGGGGATGCTCAAGAAGGACACCAATCTGGCAGTCATGTTCCAGCAGCTGCAGCATACTGCCAGATTGGCTCCAGTGATGAGGAGGGAGGTGATGATGAGGTCACTGACTCCACGTGGGTGCCTAATAGGAGAGAGGAGGAGGAGGAGGATGAGGAGGAGGCACATCTCCAACGAGGCAGGATGCCCTTTGGTGGCCAGCGTAAGGGCAGTACACCGACGGAATCACACCGCAGAGCTCCGCCTGTGCAGGGCGCTGCCTCTGCCCGTCATTCAAAAAGTTCTTTGGTGTGGGCCTTTTTTGAGGCTAGTGCATCAGATCGTACAGCTGCTGTTTGCAACATATGTCTCAAGCGTATATCGCGTGGCCAAAACATCAGCCGCTTGGGTACCACATGCCTGACCAGACATATGTTGACCTGCCATGCAGCTCGTTGGCAAGCCTACCTCAAAGACCCACACCAAAGAACAAAGCGGACCTCTCCTTGCACCGCATCAGCTGGGATCTCCAACCCCACTATAACTTCAGTCCTCTCTGAAACATGCACTGAGAGGAATGAAGGTGTAGAATTAGGTGTGTCACAGCCAAGTACTTGCGGCCACTCTGCTAGCAGTACACCGACGTCCGATTCTAGCAGGCAAATTTCCCTGCCCCAGCTGCTGGACCGTCGAAAGAAGTTCACTCCCAGCCATCCACATGCCCAGCGGTTGAATGCTAGCTTGGCTAAATTGCTAGCGCTTCAACTGCTGCCTTTTCAGTTGGTAGACTCGGCCCCCTTCCGTGAGTTTGTGCAATGTGCGGTTCCTCAGTGGCAGGTTCCCAAACGCCACTTTTTCTCACGGAAGGCTATTCCGGCTCTCTACCGGCATGTGGAAGGCAATGTCTTGGCCTCGCTGGACAGGGCGGTCAGCGGTAAGGTGCATATTACCGCTGACTCATGGTCCAGCAGGCATGGACAGGGACGTTACCTTTCTTTCACGGCCCATTGGGTCACTCTTTTGGCAGCTGGGAAGGATGCAGGACAAGGTGCAGTAGTGTTGGAGGTTGTTCCACCGCCACGCCTCCAAAATGCTACTACTGGTTGTGACACACCTCTCTCCTCCACCCCCTCCTCTTCTTCTTCCTCCATGGCCTCTTCCTGTGGTTTGTCCTCGGAACCAGCGGTGCTCCGTAGGCGTTCAAGGGGCTACGCAAGTACGCAGGCAAAAAGATGCCATGCCGTGCTTGCGCTGGTGTGTTTGGGGGACAGAAGCCACACTGGGGCAGAGGTCCTGTCTGCTCTGCAGGGCCAGGCCGAGAGGTGGTTGAGCCAGCTTAAGCCAGGAATGGTGGTTTGCGACAATGGCACCAACCTCCTCTCCGCCCTCCGACAGGGACAACTGACCCATGTGCCCTGTGTGGCTCACGTCCTTAACCTGGTGGTGCAGCGGTTCTTGGGCAGGTACCCGGGCTTACAGGATGTCCTGAGGCAGGCCAGGAAAGTCTGTGTGCATTTCCGCAGATCTTATAATGCCAGTGCTCGCCTGGCTGAGCTGCAAAAGGAGTTGAACCTGCCCAAGAACCGCCTTATATGTGACATGCCCACCAGGTGGAACTCAACGTTGGCCATGCTGCAGCGGCTGCACACGCAGCAGAGGGCCATCAATGAGTACCTGTGCGACTACGGCACCAGGACAGGGTCAGGGGAGCTAGGTTTTTTTTCTCCACGCCAGTGGGGCATGATCTTCGATGCATGCACTGTCCTGGCACCATTTGAGGAGGCCACGAGGATGGTGAGCAGTGACAGTGCATGCATCAGTGACACGGTACCTCTTGTCCACCTGTTGGAGCACACGCTGCGTGGAATAATGGACAGGGCACTTGAGGCAGAACAGAGGCAGGAAGAGGAGGACTTCCTTGCCTCTCAAGGCCCCCTTTACCCAGACAGTGTTCCTTCTGTCCCACCCATCGCACAGGAAGAGGACGAGGAGGAGGAGGAGGATTGTGTCAGCATGGAGGTGGAGGCTGGCACTCAGCATCATCAGCAGCAGTCTTTTAGGGATGATTTACAGTCCCAAGAAACCAGTGGACTTGTACGTGGCTGGGAGGAGGTGGCTGCGGATCATGTCATCCTTAGTGACCCAGAGGACTCCGGAGCGAATGCCTCAGCAAACCTACGCTGCATGGCCTCCCTGATCCTGCAAAGTCTGCGGAAGGATCCTCGTATTCTTCGGATCAAGGAGAGGGACCATTACTGGCTGGCCACTCTCCTTGATCCACGGTACAAGGGTAAGGTTGCGGACCTTATGTTACCGTCGCAGAGGGAGCAGAGGATGAGACAACTCCGGGAGGCCTTGCAGAAAGGTCTGTGCAACGCGTTCCCAGAGACTGGGAGGTTACAAACTCCTGGTCCTGGACAACGAGTTGCTGAGGCTTCGGCCAGTCAAAGAAGGAGCGGTGGGGAAGGTGGCCGTCTGACCGATGCGTTCAGACAATTCTTTAGTCCGCAGCCCCAAAGTATGATCGGTTCCAGCAACCATCGCCAGCGTCTGATAAACATGGTGCAGGAATATCTAGGGGCAAGGTCAGACTTGGACACCTTCCCCACCGAAAATCCTCTGGCTTACTGGGTCTTGAGGATGGATCACTGGCCAGAGCTTGCACAGTATGCAATTGAGCTACTGGCCTGTCCTGCATCCAGCGTTCTTTCGGAACGCACATTCAGTGCTGCTGGAGGATTTGTCACGGATCACAGGGTGCGCCTGTCCACCGACTCGGTTGATCGACTGACTTTCATCAAGATGAACCAGTCTTGGATCACCACCAGCTACCACACACCTGATGCTGATATAACAGACTAATTGATTTTAACATGTCACATCCCTTCAAGACTGATGCTGATGCTGAGTGCCTGTGCTGTTATGTTGACTGGCTATCCTCCTCCTCCGAGTCCTCAATGATACGATTGATGATGATAGCTTGGAAGATCATTTTTGTTTATGGGTGCCGCCACCAGTGGCTAAGGCCCAATTTTTCAGCCCCTGTTTTACAGGGGCGTGTAATTACAATTTTTTTAGCAATAATTTGCCATAGGGCTCATTGCTGTGCTCCAAGTACAGTATCTGTGAGGGGTTGGAGTGTTGTGGCACCAGTGCCTAAGGCCCAATTTTTCAGCCCCTGTTTAACAGGGGCGTGTCATTACAATTTTTGAAGCAATACTTTGCAACAGGGCTCATTGCTGTGCTCCAAGTACAGTATCTGTGAGGGGTTGTAGTGTTGTGCCACCAGTGCCTAAGGCCCAATTTTTCAGCCCCTGTTCAACAGGGGCATGCAATTACAATTCTTGATCTAATAATTCACAGCAGGGCCCATTGCTGCACCCACCAAGAGTAACTCTGAGGGCTTACAGTGTTGTGGCAACGCCACCACCACCACCACCACCACGAAAGGCCCAATTTTTCAGCCCCTGTTCAAAAGGGGCATGTAATTACAATTCTTGATCTAATAATTCACAGCAGGGCCCATTGCTGCACCCACCAAGAGTAACTCTGAGGGCTTAGTGTTGTGGCAACACCACCACCACCACCACCACCACGAAAGGCCCAATTTTTCAGCCCCTGTTCAACAGGGGCATGCAATTACAATTCTTGATCTAATAATTCACAGCAGGGCCCATTGCTGCACCCACCAAGAGTAACTCTGAGGGCTTACAGTGTTGTGGCAACACCACCACCACCACCACCACCACGAAAGGCCCAATTTTTCAGCCCCTGTTCAACAGGGGCATGCAATTACAATTCTTGATCTAATAATTCACAGCAGGGCCCATTGCTGCACCCACCAAGAGTAACTCTGAGGGCTTACAGTGTTGTGGCAACGCCACCACCACGAAAGGCCCAATTTTTCAGCCCCTGTTCAAAAGGGGCATGTAATTACAATTCTTGATCTAATAATTCACAGCAGGGCCCATTGCTGCACCCACCAAGAGTAACTCTGAGGGCTTACAGTGTTGTGGCAACACCACCACCACCACCACCACCACCACGAAAGGCCCAATTTTTCAGCCCCTGTTCAACAGGGGCATGCAATTACAATTCTTGATCTAATAATTCACAGCAGGGCCCATTGCTGCACCCACCAAGAGTAACTGTCAGGGCTTACAGTGTTGTGGCACCAGCACCACCATCAAAGGCCCAATTTTTACTACCACTGTTCAACAATTATATGTAATTAAAATTCCTGATATAATAGTTGACAGCAGGGCGTTCCAGCACCAACCAAGAGTAACTGTGAGTGCTTACAGTGTTGTGCCAACACCAACAACTAAGGGGCCTATTTCTGCAGAGTATATACGGCAGGTCCCTACTTTCAAACATCCAACTTACAAACGACTCCTACTTGCAAACGCAAGAAGACAACAGGAAGTGAGAGGAAATCTACCACTAGGAAGGAAAATTCTCTCCTGTAAGAATAAATATGGGAGAAAGGTGTCTCCTCTGTACTGATGCTTTATCAGCAATCCTTGTTTCAAGAAAAACACCACATTTCAAAAACAGTTGTCATTGGGACGGAAAGTGAGGTGAAATGTTCTGAACAGGGGCACAGACAGCAAAACAAATGTTACAGGGGTGATAACCCTTACCTATGTTTTCCAAAAAGTTTAAAAATAGATTTTTGGGCTGGAGCTACACTTCAACAATGTACCTGTTCAAAATTACAAACAGATTCTACATAAGAACAAACCTACAGTCCCTGTCTTGTATGCACCGCCTGTATACGGCTGTTCAGAGTATATAGGGCCTTTTTTATTTTATGTGCGGGGTTCCCCTTAATATCCATACAAGACCCAAAGGGGCTGGTAATGGGCTGGGGTGGGGGGGGGGGGGGGTCATGGGGTAGCTATGCCATTTTTCTTAAAGATTTTCATCCATATTACCGGGACCAGACATTACATTAAAGCCGCAAGCAGTTTTAAATGGCTTTTTTTCCCTTTAGAAGTGTCATTTTGTGCAGGGACAGTTCTAAACACGGGAAACACGTGGCACTTCACAGGCATACTTTAGACACCCCCCAGGTACGATATTTAAAGGAATATTTGACTTTTTTTTTTTCACTTTATGCATCATTAAAATGACTGCTCCCGAAAAACGACCGTTTTTAAAACTTCTTTTTGCATTGATACATGTCCCCTGGTGCACAACCCGGGTTCCCAACCCCTTTTTAGGACAATAACATGCATAATAGTTGTTATAATTAGCACTTTAGAATTCGAACGTTCGCATCCATTGTATTTAATAGGGTTCTAATGTTCGTACGAACTTTCGGTCCGTTCGCGGGTTCTGGTGCGAACCGAACCCGGGGGTGTTCGGCTCATCACTACTCCTTACTGTCGTCAGTAGGGATGAGCTCGGTGTTCGAGTCGAACATACGTTCGACTCGAACATCGGCTGTTCGATCGTTCGCCGAACAACGAACGATTTGGGCCGTTCGCGCCTAATTCGCGGCCCACAATGCACTACGCCATCGCAGTGTCATCCAGGCGCTGTGATTGGCCAAGCTTGCACTGTGACCCCGCATGCTTGGCCAATCACAGCGCCGGCAGCGAGGAGAGCAATGATTGGCCACAGGCAGGATGCCTGTGGCCAATTATTGCTGAGGGTGTTTAGTACACGCCCCACACTATAAAAGGCCGCCAGCACGGCGGCCTAGTGTAGTGTGTTCCGGAGCAGGGAAAGAGAAGCATAGGCAGGGACAGTGACATTTTTTTTTCTTGCTTAACCTGGATTCCTTTAGTTTAGGGAAAGAGAAGGATAGGTAGGGAGAGTGTCAGTGTGTTTTACTGTGCTAATCCTTGTTTGTAGGGACAGGGAAGGACAGTGAGGGAAATTCTCCTTGTGCTATACTGTGCTAAAGCATTGATCATCAACCATCTTTAAAAAAACATTTTTTCTAGGGACAGAAAACTATAGGTAGGGAGAGTGTCAGTGTGTTTTACTGTGCTAATCCTTGTTTGTAGGGACAGGGAAGGACAGTGAGGGATATTCTCCTTGTGCTATACTGTGCTAAAGCATTGATCATCAACCATCTTTAAAAAAACATTTTTTCTAGGGACAGAAAACTATAGGTAGGGAGAGTGTCAGTGTGTTTTACTGTGCTAATCCTTGTTTGTAGGGACAGGGAAGGACAGTGAGGGAAATTCTCCTTGTGCTATACTGTGCTAAAGCATTGATCATCAACCATCTTTAAAAAAACATTTTTTCTAGGGACAGAAAACTAGAGGTAGGGAGAGTGTCAGTGTGTTTTACTGTGCTAATCCTTGTTTGTAGGGACAGGGAAGGACAGTGAGGGAAATTCTCCTTGTGCTATACTGTGCTAAAGCATTGATCATCAACCATCTTTAAAAAAAAAAAAATTCTAGGGACAGAAAACTATAGGTAGGGAGAGTGTCAGTGTGTTTTACTGTGCTAATCCTTGTTTGTAGGGACAGGGAAGGACAGTGAGGGAAATTCTCCTTGTGCTATATTGTGCTAAAGCATTGATCATCAACCATCTTTAAAAAAACATTTTTTCTAGGGACAGAAAACTATAGGTAGGGAGAGTGTCAGTGTGTTTTACTGTGCTAATCCTTGTTTGTAGGGACAGGGAAGGACAGTGAGGGAAATTCTCCTTGTGCTATACTGTGCTAAAGCATTGATCATCAGCCATCTTTAAAAAAACATTTTTTCTAGGGACAGAAAACTATAGGTAGGGAGAGTGTCAGTGTGTTTTACTGTGCTAATCCTTGTTTGTAGGGACAGGGAAGGACAGTGAGGGAAATTCTCCTTGTGATATACTGTGCTAAAGCATTGATCATCAACCATCTTTAAAAAAACATTTTTTCTAGGGACAGAAAACTATAGGTAGGGAGAGTGTCAGTGTGTTTTTCTGTGCTAATCCTTGTTTGTAGGGACAGGGAAGGACAGTGAGGAAAATTCTCCTTGTGCTATACTGTGCTAAAGCATTGATCATCAACCATCTTTAAAAAAACATTTTTTCTAGGGACAGAAAACTATAGGTAGGGAGAGTGTCAGTGTGTTTTACTGTGCTAATCCTTGTTTGTAGGGACAGGGAAGGACAGTGAGGGAAATTCTCCTTGTGCTATACTGTGCTAAAGCATTGATCATCAACCATCTTTAAAAAAACATTTTTTCTAGGGACAGAAAACTATAGGTAGGGAGAGTGTCAGTGTGTTTTACTGTGCTAATCCTTGTTTGTAGGGACAGGGAAGGACAGTGAGGGAAATTTTCCTTGTGCTATACTGTGCTAAAGCATTGATCATCAACCATCTTTAAAAAAACATTTTTTCTAGGGACAGAAAACTATAGGTAGGGAGAGTGTCAGTGTGTTTTACTGTGCTAATCCTTGTTTGTAGGGACAGGGAAGGACAGTGAGGGAAATTCTCCTTGTGCTATACTGTGCTAAAGCATTGATCATCAACCATCTTTAAAAAAACATTTTTTCTAGGGACAGAAAACTATAGGTAGGGAGAGTGTCAGTGTGTTTTACTGTGCTAATCCTTGTTTGTAGGGACAGGGAAGGACAGTGAGGGATATTCTCCTTGTGCTATACTGTGCTAAAGCATTGATCATCAACCATCTTTAAAAAAACATTTTTTCTAGGGACAGAAAACTATAGGTAGGGAGAGTGTCAGTGTGTTTTACTGTGCTAATCCTTGTTTGTAGGGACAGGGAAGGACAGTGAGGGAAATTCTCCTTGTGCTATACTGTGCTAAAGCATTGATCATCAACCATCTTTAAAAAAACATTTTTTCTAGGGACAGAAAACTAGAGGTAGGGAGAGTGTCAGTGTGTTTTACTGTGCTAATCCTTGTTTGTAGGGACAGGGAAGGACAGTGAGGGAAATTCTCCTTGTGCTATACTGTGCTAAAGCATTGATCATCAACCATCTTTAAAAAAAAAAAAATTCTAGGGACAGAAAACTATAGGTAGGGAGAGTGTCAGTGTGTTTTACTGTGCTAATCCTTGTTTGTAGGGACAGGGAAGGACAGTGAGGGAAATTCTCCTTGTGCTATATTGTGCTAAAGCATTGATCATCAACCATCTTTAAAAAAACATTTTTTCTAGGGACAGAAAACTATAGGTAGGGAGAGTGTCAGTGTGTTTTACTGTGCTAATCCTTGTTTGTAGGGACAGGGAAGGACAGTGAGGGAAATTCTCCTTGTGCTATACTGTGCTAAAGCATTGATCATCAGCCATCTTTAAAAAAACATTTTTTCTAGGGACAGAAAACTATAGGTAGGGAGAGTGTCAGTGTGTTTTACTGTGCTAATCCTTGTTTGTAGGGACAGGGAAGGACAGTGAGGGAAATTCTCCTTGTGATATACTGTGCTAAAGCATTGATCATCAACCATCTTTAAAAAAACATTTTTTCTAGGGACAGAAAACTATAGGTAGGGAGAGTGTCAGTGTGTTTTTCTGTGCTAATCCTTGTTTGTAGGGACAGGGAAGGACAGTGAGGAAAATTCTCCTTGTGCTATACTGTGCTAAAGCATTGATCATCAACCATCTTTAAAAAAACATTTTTTCTAGGGACAGAAAACTATA
Organism: Rana muscosa; assembly: GCA_029206835.1. NCBI lineage: Eukaryota > Metazoa > Chordata > Amphibia > Anura > Ranidae > Rana > Rana muscosa. The sequence continues at coordinate 525,702,242 of CM055118.1, read as the reverse complement.
GGTAGGGAGAGTGTCAGTGTGTTTTACTGTGCTAATCCTTGTTTGTAGGGACAGGGAAGGACAGTGAGGGAAATTCTCCTTGTGCTATACTGTGCTAAAGCATTGATCATCAACCATCTTTAAAAAAACATTTTTTCTAGGGACAGAAAACTATAGGTAGGGAGAGTGTCAGTGTGTTTTACTGTGCTAATCCTTGTTTGTAGGGACAGGGAAGGACAGTGAGGGAAATTTTCCTTGTGCTATACTGTGCTAAAGCATTGATCATCAACCATCTTTAAAAAAACATTTTTTCTAGGGACAGAAAACTATAGGTAGGGAGAGTGTCAGTGTGTTTTACTGTGCTAATCCTTGTTTGTAGGGACAGGGAAGGACAGTGAGGGAAATTCTCCTTGTGCTATACTGTGCTAAAGCATTGATCATCAACCATCTTTAAAAAACATTTTTTCTAGGGACAGAAAACTATAGGTAGGGAGAGTGTCAGTGTGTTTTACTGTGCTAATCCTTGTTTGTAGGGACAGGGAAGGACAGTGAGGGAAATTCTCCTTGTGCTATACTGTGCTAAAGCATTGATCATCAACCATCTTTAAAAAAACATTTTTTCTAGGGACAGAAAACTATAGGTAGGGAGAGTGTCAGTGTGTTTTACTGTGCTAATCCTTGTTTGTAGGGACAGGGAAGGACAGTGAGGGAAATTCTCCTTGTGCTATACTGTGCTAAAGCATTGATCATCAACCATCTTTAAAAAAACATTTTTTCTAGGGACAGAAAACTATAGGTAGGGAGAGTGTCAGTGTGTTTTACTGTGCTAATCCTTGTTTGTAGGGACAGGGAAGGACAGTGAGGGAAATTCTCCTTGTGCTATACTGTGCTAAAGCATTGATCATCAACCATCTTTAAAAAAACATTTTTTCTAGGGACAGAAAACTAGAGGTAGAGAGAGTGTCAGTGTGTTTTACTGTGCTAATCCTTGTTTGTAGGGACAGGGAAGGACAGTGAGGGAAATTCTCCTTGTGCTATACTGTGCTAAAGCATTGATCATCAACCATCTTTAAAAAAACATTTTTTCTAGGGACAGAAAACTATAGGTAGGGAGAGTGTCAGTGTGTTTTACTGTGCTAATCCTTGTTTGTAGGGACAGGGAAGGACAGTGAGGGAAATTCTCCTTGTGCTATACTGTGCTAAAGCATTGATCATCAACCATCTTTAAAAAAACATTTTTTCTAGGGACAGAAAACTAGAGGTAGGGAGAGTGTCAGTGTGTTTTACTGTGCTAATCCTTGTTTGTAGGGACAGGGAAGGACAGTGAGGGAAATTCTCCTTGTGCTATACTGTGCTAAAGCATTGATCATCAACCATCTTTAAAAAAACATTTTTTCTAGGGACAGAAAACTATAGGTAGGGAGAGTGTCAGTGTGTTTTACTGTGCTAATCCTTGTTTGTAGGGACAGGGAAGGACAGTGAGGGAAATTCTCCTTGTGCTATACTGTGCTAAAGCATTGATCATCAACCATCTTTAAAAAAACATTTTTTATAGGGACAGAAAACTATAGGTAGGGAGAGTGTCAGTGTGTTTTACTGTGCTAATCCTTGTTTGTAGGGACAGGGAAGGACAGTGAGGGAAATTCTCCTTGTGCTATACTGTGCTAAAGCATTGATCATCAACCATCTTTAAAAAACATTTTTTCTAGGGACAGAAAACTATAGGTAGGGAGAGTGTCAGTGTGTTTTACTGTGCTAATCCTTGTTTGTAGGGACAGGGAAGGACAGTGAGGGAAATTCTCCTTGTGCTATACTGTGCTAAAGCATTGATCATCAACCATCTTTAAAAAAACATTTTTTCTAGGGACAGAAAACTATAGGTAGGGAGAGTGTCAGTGTGTTTTACTGTGCTAATCCTTGTTTGTAGGGACAGGGAAGGACAGTGAGGGAAATTCTCCTTGTGCTATACTGTGCTAAAGCATTGATCATCAACCATCTTTAAAAAAACATTTTTTCTAGGACAGAAAACTATAGGTAGGGAGAGTGTCAGTGTGTTTTACTGTGCTAATCCTTGTTTGTAGGGACAGGGAAGGACAGTGAGGGAAATTCTCCTTGTGCTATACTGTGCTAAAGCATTGATCATCAACCATCTTTAAAAAAACATTTTTTCTAGGGACAGAAAACTATAGGTAGGGAGAGTGTCAGTGTGTTTTACTGTGCCAATCCTTGTTTGTAGGGACAGGGAAGGACAGTGAGGGAAATTCTCCTTGTGCTATACTGTGCTAAAGCATTGATCATCAACCATCTTTAAAAAAACATTTTTTCTAGGGACCGAAAACTATAGGTAGGTAGAGTGTCATTGTGTTTTACTGTGCTAATCCTTGTTTGTAGGGACAGGGAAGGACAGTGAGGGAAATTCTCCTTGTGCTATACTGTGCTAAAGCATTGATCATCAACCATCTTTAAAAAAACATTTTTTCTATGGACAGAAAACTATAGGTTTGGAGAGTGTCAGTGTGTTTTACTGTGCTAATCCTTGTTTGTAGGGACAGGGAAGGACAGTGAGGGAAATTCTCCTTGTGCTATACTGTGCTAAAGCATTGATCATCAATAGGGATGAGCTTCGTGTTCGAGTCGAACATACGTTCGACTCGAACATCGGCTGTTCGATCGTTCGACGAAGATCGAACGATTTGGGCCGTTCGCGCCAAATTCGAGTGACGCGAACGCCCCACAATGCACTACGCCATCGCAGTGTCATCCAGGCGCTGTGATTGGCCAAGCATGCACTGTGACCCCGCATGCTTGGCCAATCACAGCGCCGGCAGCGAGGAGAGCAATGATTGGCCACAGGCAGGATGCCTGTGGCCAATTATTGCTGCGGGTGTTTAGTACACGCCCCACACTATAAAAGGCCGCCAGCACGGCGGCCTAGTGTAGTGTGTTCCGGAGCAGGGAAAGAGAAACATAGGCAGGGACAGTGACATTTATTTTTTTCTTGCTTAACCTGGATTCCTTTAGTTTAGGGAAAGAGAAGGATAGGTAGGGAGAGTGTCAGTGTGTTTTACTGTGCGAATCCTTGTTTCTAGGGACAAAGAAGGAAAGTGAGTGAAATTCTCCTTATGCTATAGTGTGCTTTAAAAAAACATTTTTTCTAGGGACAGAAAACTATAGGTAGGGAGAGTGTCAGTTTCTTTCACTGTGATAATCCTTGTTTCTAGGGACAAAGAAGGAAAGTGAGTGAAATTCTCCTTGTGCTATAGTGTGCTTTAAAAAAACATTTTTTCTAGGGACAGAAAACTATAGGTAGGGAGAGTGTCAGTGTCTTTTACTGTGCGAATCCTTGTTTCTAGGGACAGGGAAGGACAGTGAGGGAATTCTCCTTGTGCTATAGTGTGCTTTAAAAAAAAAAAATTCTAGGGACAGAAAACTATAGGTAGGGAGAGTGTCAGTGTCTTTTACTGTGCGAATCCTTGTTTCTAGGGACAGGGAAGGACAGTGAGGGAATTCTCCTTGTGCTATAGTGTGCTTTAAAAAAACATTTTTTCTAGGGACAGAAAACTATAGGTAGGGAGAGTGTCAGTGTCTTTTACTGTGCGAATCCTTGTTTCTAGGGACAGGGAAGGACAGTGAGGGAATTCTCCTTGTGCTATAGTGTGCTTTAAAAAAACATTTTTTTCTAGGGACAGAAAACTATAGGAAGGAAGAGTGTCAGTTTCTTTCACTGTGATAAACCTTGTTTCTAGGGACAAAGAAGGAAAGTGAGGGAATTCTCCTTGTGCTATAGTGTGCTTTAAAAAAACATTTTTTCTAGGGACAGAAAACTATAGGTAGGGAGAGTGTCAGTGTCTTTTACTGTGCGAATCCTTGTTTCTAGGGACAGGGAAGGACAGTGAGGGAATTCTCCTTGTGCTATAGTGTGCTTTAAAAAAACATTTTTTCTAGGGACAGAAAACTATAGGTAGGGAGAGTGTCAGGCCTCGTACACACGACCGATTTTCTCGGCAAGAACCAGCAAGAAACTTGCTGGCAGAGAGGTCTTGCCGAGTAAATCGGTCGTGTGTACGCTGCTATCGGGTTTCTCGTCGAGAAAACCGACAAGAAACCTCAACGAGAAAATAGAGAACCTGCTCTCTATTTTCTCGTCGAGATTCTCCTCGGCATGTTTCTCGACGAGAAAAGTGAGTGTGTGTACACTTACCTGTCCTCCCCGAAGCCCGCGCATGTTCGAAATGAATTCGACGCATGCGCGGTAGCTTCCTAGGCATACGTAGGGTATACCAAGATGGCGGCGACGGCATCGAATGTGACGAGCGCATGCTCGACGTAGTCGATGACGTCACCGCGTACGCTCCTTTCAAAGAACCGCGGGTTCTTTGAAACGAGCGTGTGTACACTCGGCCGGGACAAGTTTCTTGTCCAAGAATCTCGTCGAAAAAAACGACATGTTTTTTTCAACGAGAATCTCGGCCGTGTGTACGAGGCCTGAGTGTCTTTTACTGTGCGAATCCTTGTTTCTAGGGACAGGGAAGGACAGTGAGGGAATTCTCCTTGTGCTATAGTGTGCTTTAAAAAAACATTTTTTCTAGGGACAGAAAACTATAGGTAGTGTGACAGCAGGAAGGTAAAGTCACCTGGTTGCATCCAGGGGGGTAGATATATTTCTCCCAGATTCAGGCTTTATGCCGACTTATACAACTAGGGAGGGAGTTGATGAAGCCCAGCTGAGGCTAGTGGGCTCATGGATGATTCATACCTCTAGGGAGAGTGCTGGGCGTCGTGCAGGCAGGGAGTTGATGAGACCAGCTGAAGCTTGTCAGCTCGTTTAAGGCCTCTATAAAAACTCCCAGATTCATTAGGTGTTTGCTCATGCCTGGAACCAGACCTGTGTGGACTGTCTAGGGAGAGTGAACCCCTGTGCGGTGAGAAAAAGCCTGTGTGGCTATTTGTTTGGACATTTACTAAACCAGGGACTTAGGGACTAGGACAGCACCAGGCTGATCCCAGTTGTTAGTTAGGAAACCTGCATGTTTAGTCAGAGGTCAAGCTGACCAGGGTTTATTTTGTTTATGTTTCTTTTTGCTTTGCTGTGTTTTTGTCACTGTAAATAGAGAAATAAACCGCACCTTTTTTTTCTTGAAAACCACAACCTCCGTCTGCTGGGCCTGTTTTTGTGTGGGGAGCCCACCCAGGGGGTCACACACACCCGCTGCCGAGCTAACCCCCTCACAGTTGGTGGAGAACCAGTGGCAGTTTTTTTTAGGCCAGCATGGAGGAGATACTGAAACAGTTGGCTCTAGCAAATGCCAATCAACAGCAGACAAATGCAGGTTTTCAAAAGAGCCTTGCAGCTCAACAACAGAGCTTCGCAGCCCAACAGCAAGCTCATCAACAGAGCCTTGCAGCCCAGCAGCAAGCTCATCAACAGAGCCTTGCAGCCCAGCAGCAAGCTCATCAACAGAGCCTTGCAACTTTGCAACAGAGTCTGGAGGCTCAGCAACAAGCCCAGCAGCAATCTGAGGCCTGCTTCATAGACCTATTGCAGAAGCAAGAGCAGAGACTACAACAACAGATGGAAGCAGTAATGCAGCAACGTCCGCAGACCAGTGAGGAAAGCCGTCCCACTAATACCGCGTCCTTTGGGGTGAGTCGTTTATTGACAAAAATGACTGGAGAGGATGATCCAGAGGTATTTTTGACCACATTTGAAAGGACTGCTGAAAGGGAAAAGTGGCCTGAGGAGCAGTGGGCTGGACTGGTGGCTCCTCTGTTAACTGGTGAATCGCAGAAAGCTTACTATGACCTAGAGTCTGACCAAGCAAAAGACTATGTGATGCTAAAAGCTGAAATATTGGCAAGGCTGGGTGTCACCCTGGCTGTCCGGGCTCAGCGTGTGCATAACTGGACTTTCCAGCTTGGAAAACCCCCCAGGTCTCAAATGTATGATCTCATTCACCTGAGCAGGAAGTGGCTACAGCCAGAGACTTTGTCCGCACCAGAGATTGTGGAACGTGTTGTAATGGATCGGTTTTTGAGAGCTCTTCCTACTGCCATCCAAAAGTGGGTAAGCCATGGAGACCCAGAGACGGCCGATGGTCTTGTGGATCGTGTAGAGAAATACTTGGCTACAGAGAACCTGACGGCCTCTTCCAGAGACTCTCGGACTTTCCACCCTAAGACCAGACCATCCCCAGGGGCGGATAAGAGGATTCCAAGGGGTGAGGGTGGAGAGAGTGAGAGGGTGGGAGCTCTACCCAAAGTTTGGCGAGAACAGCCTGGGAAGTCAGGGGCTCAAGAGGCAGCCAAAAGGATTGTTTGCTACCGCTGCCGGCAAGCGGGACATATTGCAGCAAATTGCCCGGTTGTGGAGGAACCCATGCAATGTGACTTTCTGACGGACAGACGTCAGTCGCTGTGTGCGACAGTCGCATGCACTGCCATTCGGGGAACTGAGAAACATTTATACAAAATGTGTATTAATGGTAGAAATGTTGTGGTATTGCTGGATTCAGGTAGCCTTGTGACCCTGATAAAGGCTGAATTCGTTAAAACAGAGGTCTCTGGGAATAGCAAGGTAGCTGTTATTTGTGTGCATGGGGACACCCGAGAGTATCCAGTGACTACAGTGTGTTTCGAGACCCCCAAAGGTACCCTCTCTCATCCAGTGGGGTTAGTATCTCAATTACCGCATGATGCCATTGTGGGAAGGGATTTTCCGAAGTTCTGGGAACTGTGGGATGATCCTGAGCCCCCCACTGGTGCCCCTATGTACCAGGAATGTGATAGCCAGAACTCCTCTGAGAGTGGTGAGGACTCTCCCGAATTTCCCTTGTCAGTATTGGCAGGGGAGACTCAAGAAACTGGAGAGGAGCCCACCTCCTCAGACGAAAACCTACCGTCTGTGGAGTTTTCTGATCTTGAGGTTCACAGGGAAAATTTTGCCACAGAACAGTTAAAAGACCCCGCCCTAATAAAGGCACGGGAAAACGTAGTGGAAATAGATGGCGAGTTAGTGAACCCAGATAATACCTGCACTTACCCATACTTCAGCGTAGAGAAGGACCTACTGTATCGGGTGGCAAAAAGGGCAGAAGAAACCGTTGAGCAGCTTGTAGTGCCCAAACCTTACAGGAAGTTGGTGTTGGAGTTGGCCCATGGGCACATTCTTGGAGGTCATCTGGGGACAGAGAAAACCCGAGAGAGGGTATTACAGAGATTCTATTGGCCTGGGGTGATGAAGGACATAGAAAATTATTGTTCCTCCTGCCCTGTGTGTCAGAGGTCGGCCCCGATGCCACATTTCCGTAGCCCGCTGGTCCCTCTACCCATCATTGAGGTCCCGTTTGAGAGGATCGCAATGGATTTGGTAGGTCCTATAATCAAGTCCGCTAGGGGGCACCAGTACATATTAGTTATAATGGACTATGCCACCCGTTATCCAGAAGCGATCCCTCTCCGAAATACCTCGGCCAAAACCATAGCCAAAGAGCTATCTCTTGTTTTTAGCCGGGTGGGTATTTGTAAAGAACTGCTTACGGACCAAGGTACACCCTTTATGTCCCGGGTTATGAAAGAGCTGTGTAAATTGTTCAAAGTGACGCAATTGCGTACATCTGTGTATCACCCCCAAACCGATGGGCTGGTTGAAAGATTCAACAAAACCCTAAAACAAATGTTGAAGAAAGTGGTGGATAGAGATGGAAAGGATTGGGACTGTCTACTTCCTTATTTGATGTTTGCTATTAGGGAGGTGCCCCAATCCTCTACGGGATTCTCCCCCTTTGAGTTACTGTATGGGAGACACCCAAGAGGGCTGTTGGATATTGCCAAGGAAACTTGGGAAAGTGAGAGTTCTCCCCACAGGAGTGTGATTGAGCATGTCGCCCTGATGCAAGATCGAATTGCACAGGTAATGCCCATCGTGAAGGAACATTTGGCCCAAGCGCAGTTGGCACAGCAGAGAGTGTACAACCGTGGAGCCAAGACCCGTACCTTTTCCCCGGGGGATAGGATATTGGTACTTGTCCCTACGGTTGAAAGTAAATTCCTTGCCAAATGGCAAGGCCCCTACGAGATAATGGAAAAAGTGAGCAAAGTGAATTACAAGGTCAGACAACCAGGAAGGCGAAAGCCCGAACAGATCTATCACGTTAATCTGTTGAAAGCCTGGAGGGATAGAGAGTCCCTAGTCGCAGAAACTTGGTCACCAGCTCAAACTGGTTGCGTGATTCCGGAGGTTGGAATAGCAGCCACCTTGTCACAACCCCAACAACAGGAGGTTAAGGAGTTTGTGCTTCGCAACAAGGAGGTGTTCTCTGAGCTGCCGGGACAAACATCTGGGGTAGAGCATGATATTATTACCCCGCCCGGTGAAAGGGTGAAGTTAAAACCCTATCGGATCCCAGAGGCCCGACGGGAGGCAATACGGGAGGAAGTACAGAAAATGCTGAACTTAGGGGTGATAGAGGAGTCCCAAAGTGATTGGTCTAGTCTCATTGTGTTGGTGCCTAAACCGGATGGGAGCTGGCGATTTTGTAACGATTTTCGTCAGTTGAACAAAGTTACAAAATTTGACACCTACCCCATGCCACGTATAGATGAGTTGATCGACCGGCTGGGAACAGCCCGATACATGACGACTCTTGACCTCACAAAAGGGTATTGGCAAATTCCCCTGGCCAAGTCGGCCAAAGAGAAACCCGCATTTGTAACCCCAGACGGGGCGTTCCAATATAAGAGAATGCCGTTCGGGTTACAGAATGCGCCAGCCACATTCCAGCGGAAAATGGACCAGATACTGAGGCCCCATCGGAAGTATGCTGCGGCTTACCTGGATGACGTAATTGTCCATAGCACAGATTGGGCCTCACATCTGCCAAAGGTGCAAGCAGTCCTAAACTCTATCCGGGAAGCGGGGTTTACGGCTAACCCCAAGAAGTGTACCATTGGGCAGGAGGAGGCCAAATATCTTGGGTACACCATTGGGAGGGGAGTAATAAAACCCCAACTCAACAAAGTCGAGGCCATCCAGAGTTGGCCACGTCCCAACAGCAAGAAGCAGGTACGAGCCTTTCTGGGAATCGCGGGGTATTATCGGCGCTTCATTCCCCACTTTGCTTCTAAGGCTGTGCCCCTAACCAACCTGACGAAAGGGAAAGGGTCGGTCATGATTAAATGGACCCCCGAGGCTGAGGCAGCATTCCAATTCTTGAAACAAGCCTTATGTAGCCAGCCAGTGTTGTACTCACCCGACTTCTCTAAAGACTTTGTCGTACAAAGTGATGCGTCAGATGTGGGGTTAGGAGCAGTATTGTCCCAGGTCTGGAACGGGGAAGAGCACCCAGTCATTTACCTCAGCAGGAAGTTGAAGTCCCATGAGGTAAATTACGCCACAGTTGAAAAGGAGTGTTTAGCGGTGAAGTGGGCTCTAGATTCCCTTCGGTACTATCTGCTAGGTAGGCACTTTGACATGGTTACGGATCACGCTCCGTTAAAGTGGATGGCTCAAAACAAGGAGACAAATAGAAGAGTGAATAGGTGGTTCCTGGCCCTACAGGAATTCAACTTCACAGTAAAGCATCGCCCTGGCGTTCAAATGGGGAATGTGGATGCTTTGTCTCGAGTACATGAATGCCTGATTGCTGGTGTTCCAACCCCAAGGTTAAAACAAGAGGGGGGGGTATGTGACAGCAGGAAGGTAAAGTCACCTGGTTGCATCCAGGGGGTAGATATATTTCTCCCAGATTCAGGCTTTATGCCGACTTATACAACTAGGGAGGGAGTTGATGAAGCCCAGCTGAGGCTAGTGGGCTCATGGATGATTCATACCTCTAGGGAGAGTGCTGGGCGTCGTGCAGGCAGGGAGTTGATGAGACCAGCTGAAGCTTGTCAGCTCGTTTAAGGCCTCTATAAAAACTCCCAGGTTCATTAGGTGTTTGCTCATGCCTGGAACCAGACCTGTGTGGACTGTCTAGGGAGAGTGAACCCCTGTGCGGTGAGAAAAAGCCTGTGTGGCTATTTGTTTGGACATTTACTAAACCAGGGACTTAGGGACTAGGACAGCACCAGGCTGATCCCAGTTGTTAGTTAGGAAACCTGCATGTTTAGTCAGAGGTCAAGCTGACCAGGGTTTATTTTGTTTATGTTTCTTTTTGCTTTGCTGTGTTTTTGTCACTGTAAATAGAGAAATAAACCGCACCTTTTTTTTCTTGAAAACCACAACCTCCGTCTGCTGGGCCTGTTTTTGTGTGGGGAGCCCACCCAGGGGGTCACACACACCCGCTGCTGAGCTAACCCCCTCACAGTAGGGAGAGTGTCAGTGTCTTTTACTGTGCGAATCCTTGTTTCTAGGGACAGGGAAGGACAGTGAGGGAATTCTCCTTGTGCTATAGTGTGCTTTAAAAAAACATTTTTTTCTAGAGACAGAAAACTATAGGAAGGAAGAGTGTCAGTTTCTTTCACTGTGATAAACCTTGTTTCTAGGGACAAAGAAGGAAAGTGAGGGAATTCTCCTTGTGCTATAGTGTGCTTTAAAAAAACATTTTTTCTAGGGACAGAAAACTATAGGTAGGGAGAGTGTCAGTGTCTTTTACTGTGCGAATCCTTGTTTCTAGGGACAGGGAAGGACAGTGAGGGAATTCTCCTTGTGCTATAGTGTGCTTTAAAAAAACATTTTTTCTAGGGACAGAAAACTATAGGTAGGGAGAGTGTCAGTGTCTTTTACTGTGCGAATCCTTGTTTCTAGGGACAGGGAAGGACAGTGAGGGAATTCTCCTTGTGCTATAGTGTGCTTTAAAAAAACATTTTTTTCTAGAGACAGAAAACTATAGGAAGGAAGAGTGTCAGTTTCTTTCACTGTGATAAACCTTGTTTCTAGGGACAAAGAAGGAAAGTGAGGGAATTCTCCTTGTGCTATAGTGTGCTTTAAAAAAACATTTTTTCTAGGGACAGAAAACTATAGGTAGGGAGAGTGTCAGTGTCTTTTACTGTGCGAATCCTTGTTTCTAGGGACAGGGAAGGACAGTGAGGGAATTCTCCTTGTGCTATAGTGTGCTTTAAAAAAACATTATTTCTAGGGACAGAAAACTATAGGTAGGGAGAGTGTCAGTGTCTTTTACTGTGCGAATCCTTGTTTCTAGGGACAGGGAAGGACAGTGAGGGAATTCTCCTTGTGCTATATATAGTGTGCTTTAAAAAAACATTTTTTTCTAGGGACAGAAAACTATAGGAAGGAAGAGTGTCAGTTTCTTTCACTGTGATAAACCTTGTTTCTAGGGACAAAGAAGGAAAGTGAGTGAAATTCTCCTTGTGCTATAGTGTGCTTTAAAAAAACATTTTTTCTAGGGACAGAAAACTATAGGTAGGGAGAGTGTCAGTGTCTTTTACTGTGTGAATCCTTGTTTCTAGGGACAGGGAAGGACAGTGAGGGAATTCTCCTTGTGCTATAGTGTGCTTTAAAAAAACATTTTTTCTAGGGACAGAAAACTATAGGTAGGGAGAGTGTCAGTGTCTTTTACTGTGTGAATCCTTGTTTCTAGGGACAGGGAAGGACAGTGAGGGAATTCTCCTTGTGCTATAGTGTGCTTTAAAAAAACATTTTTTCTAGGGACAGAAAACTATAGGTAGGGAGAGTGTCAGTGTCTTTTACTGTGCGAATCCTTGTTTCTAGGGACAGGGAAGGACAGTGAGGGAATTCTCCTTGTGCTATAGTGTGCTTTAAAAAAAAACATTTTTCTAGGGACAGAAAACTATAGGAAGGAAGAGTGTCAGTTTCTTTCACTGTGATAAACCTTGTTTCTAGGGACAAAGAAGGAAAGTGAGTGAAATTCTCCTTGTGCTATAGTGTGCTATAAAAAAACATTTTTTCTAGGGACAGAAAACTATAGGTAGGGAGAGTGTCAGTGTCTTTTACTGTGCGAATCCTTGTTTCTAGGGACAGGGAAGGACAGTGAGGGAATTCTCCTTGTGCTATAGTGTGCTTTAAAAAAACATTTTTTCTAGGGACAGAAAACTATAGGTAGGGAGAGTGTCAGTGTCTTTTACTGTGCGAATCCTTGTTTCTAGGGACAGGGAAGGACAGTGAGGGAATTCTCCTTGTGCTATAGTGTGCTTTAAAAAAACATTTTTTCTAGGGACAGAAAACTATAGGTAGGGAGAGTGTCAGTGTGTTTTACTGTGCTAATCCTTGTTTGTAGGGACAGGGAAGGACAGTGAGGGAAATTCTCCTTGTGCTATACTGTGCTAAAGCATTGATCATCAACCATCTTTAAAAAAACATTTTTTCTAGGGACAGAAAACTATAGGTAGGGAGAGTGTCAGTGTGTTTTACTGTGCTAATCCTTGTTTGTAGGGACAGGGAAGGACAGTGAGGGAAATTCTCCTTGTGCTATACTGTGCTAAAGCATTGATCATCAACCATCTTTAAAAAAACATTTTTTCTAGGGACAGAAAACTATAGGTAGGGAGAGTGTCAGTGTGTTTTACTGTGCTAATCCTTGTTTGTAGGGACAGGGAAGGACAGTGAGGGAAATTCTCCTTGTGCTATACTGTGCTAAAGCATTGATCATCAACCATCTTTAAAAAAACATTTTTTCTAGGGACAGAAAACTATAGGTAGGGAGAGTGTCAGTGTGTTTTACTGTGCTAATCCTTGTTTGTAGGGACAGGGAAGGACAGTGAGGGAAATTCTCCTTGTGCTATACTGTGCTAAAGCATTGATCATCAACCATCTTTAAAAAAACATTTTTTCTAGGGACAGAAAACTATAGGTAGGGAGAGTGTCAGTGTGTTTTACTGTGCTAATCCTTGTTTGTAGGGACAGGGAAGGACAGTGAGGGAAATTCTCCTTGTGCTATACTGTGCTAAAGCATTGATCATCAACCATCTTTAAAAAAACATTTTTTCTAGGGACAGAAAACTATAGGTAGGGAGAGTGTCAGTGTGTTTTACTGTGCTAATCCTTGTTTGTAGGGACAGGGAAGGACAGTGAGGGAAATTCTCCTTGTGCTATACTGTGCTAAAGCATTGATCATCAACCATCTTTAAAAAAACATTTTTTCTAGGGACAGAAAACTATAGGTAGGGAGAGTGTCAGTGTGTTTTACTGTGCTAATCCTTGTTTGTAGGGACAGGGAAGGACAGTGAGGGAAATTCTCCTTGTGCTATACTGTGCTAAAGCATTGATCATCAACCATCTTTAAAAAAACATTTTTTCTAGGGACAGAAAACTATAGGTAGGGAGAGTGTCAGTGTGTTTTACTGTGCTAATCCTTGTTTGTAGGGACAGGGAAGGACAGTGAGGGAAATTCTCCTTGTGCTATACTGTGCTAAAGCATTGATCATCAACCATCTTTAAAAAAACATTTTTTCTAGGGACAGAAAACTATAGGTAGGGAGAGTGTCAGTGTGTTTTACTGTGCTAATCCTTGTTTGTAGGGACAGGGAAGGACAGTGAGGGAAATTCTCCTTGTGCTATACTGTGCTAAAGCATTGATCATCAACCATCTTTAAAAAAACATTTTTTCTAGGGACAGAAAACTATAGGTAGGGAGAGTGTCAGTGTGTTTTACTGTGCTAATCCTTGTTTGTAGGGACAGGGAAGGACAGTGAGGGAAATTCTCCTTGTGCTATACTGTGCTAAAGCATTGATCATCAACCATCTTTAAAAAACATTTTTTCTAGGGACAGAAAACTATAGGTAGGGAGAGTGTCAGTGTGTTTTACTGTGCTAATCCTTGTTTGTAGGGACAGGGAAGGACAGTGAGGGAAATTCTCCTTGTGCTATACTGTGCTAAAGCATTGATCATCAACCATCTTTAAAAAAACATTTTTTCTAGGGACAGAAAACTATAGGTAGGGAGAGTTTCAGTGTGTTTTACTGTGCTAATCCTTGTTTGTAGGGACAGGGAAGGACAGTGAGGGAAATTCTCCTTGTGCTATACTGTGCTAAAGCATTGATCATCAACCATCTTTAAAAAAACATTTTTTCTAGGGACAGAAAACTATAGGTAGGGAGAGTGTCAGTGTGTTTTACTGTGCTAATCCTTGTTTGTAGGGACAGGGAAGGACAGTGAGGGAAATTCTCCTTGTGCTATACTGTGCTAAAGCATTGATCATCAACCATCTTTAAAAAAACATTTTTTCTAGGGACAGAAAACTATAGGTAGGGAGAGTGTCAGTGTGTTTTACTGTGCTAATCCTTGTTTGTAGGGACAGGGAAGGACAGTGAGGGAAATTCTCCTTGTGCTATACTGTGCTAAAGCATTGATCATCAACCATCTTTAAAAAAACATTTTTTCTAGGGACAGAAAACTATAGGTAGGGAGAGTGTCAGTGTGTTTTACTGTGCTAATCCTTGTTTGTAGGGACAGGGAAGGACAGTGAGGGAAATTCTCCTTGTGCTATACTGTGCTAAAGCATTGATCATCAACCATCTTTAAAAAAAACATTTTTTCTAGGGACAGAAAACTATAGGTAGGGAGAGTGTCAGTATGTTTTACTGTGCTAATCCTTGTTTGTAGGGACAGGGAAGGACAGTGAGGGAAATTCTCCTTGTGCTATACTGTGCTAAAGCATTGATCATCAACCATCTTTAAAAAAACATTTTTTCTAGGGACAGAAAACTATAGGTAGGGAGAGTGTCAGTGTGTTTTACTGTGCTAATCCTTGTTTGTAGGGACAGGGAAGGACAGTGAGGGAAATTCTCCTTGTGCTATACTGTGCTAAAGCATTGATCATCAACCATCTTTAAAAAAACATTTTTTCTAGGGACCGAAAACTATAGGTAGGTAGAGTGTCATTGTGTTTTACTGTGCTAATCCTTGTTTGTAGGGACAGGGAAGGACAGTGAGGGAAATTCTCCTTGTGCTATACTGTGCTAAAGCATTGATCATCAACCATCTTTAAAAAAACATTTTTTCTATGGACAGAAAACTATAGGTTTGGAGAGTGTCAGTGTGTTTTACTGTGCTAATCCTTGTTTGTAGGGACAGGGAAGGACAGTGAGGGAAATTCTCCTTGTGCTATACTGTGCTAAAGCATTGATCATCAATAGGGATGAGCTTCGTGTTCGAGTCGAACATACGTTCGACTCGAACATCGGCTGTTCGATCGTTCGACGAAGATCGAACGATTTGGGCCGTTCGCGCCAAATTCGAGTGACGCGAACGGCCCACAATGCACTACGCCATCGCAGTGTCATCCAGGCGCTGTGATTGGCCAAGCATGCACTGTGCCCCCGCATGCTTGGCCAATCACAGCGCCGGCAGCGAGGAGAGCAATGATTGGCCACAGGCAGGATGCCTGTGGCCAATTATTGCTGAGGGTTTTTAGTACACACCCCACACTATAAAAGGCCGCCAGCACGGCGGCCTAGTGTAGTGTGTTCCGGAGCAGGGAAAGAGAAACATAGGCAGGGACAGTGACATTTATTTTTTTCTTGCTTAACCTGGATTCCTTTAGTTTAGGGAAAGAGAAGGATAGGTAGGGAGAGTGTCAGTGTGTTTTACTGTGCGAATCCTTGTTTCTAGGGACAGGGAAGGACAGTGAGGGAATTCTCCTTGTGCTATAGTGTGCTTTAAAAAAAAAAATTTCTAGGGACAGAAAACTATAGGTAGGGAGAGTGTCAGTGTGTTTTACTGTGCGAATCCTTGTTTCTAGGGACAGGGAAGGACAGTAAGGGAATTCTCATTGTGCTATAGTGTGCTTTAAAAAAACATTTTTTCTAGGGACAGAAAACTATAGGTAGGGAGAGTGTCAGTTTCTTTCACTGTGATAATCCTTGTTTCTAGGGACAAAGAAGGAAAGTGAGTGAAATTCTCCTTGTGCTATAGTGTGCTTTAAAAAAACATTTTTTCTAGGGACAGAAAACTATAGGTAGGGAGAGTGTCAGTGTCTTTTACTGTGCGAATCCTTGTTTCTAGGGACAGGGAAGGACAGTGAGGGAATTCTCCTTGTGCTATAGTGTGCTTTAAAAAAACATTTTTTCTAGGGACAGAAAACTATAGGTAGGGAGAGTGTCAGTGTCTTTTACTGTGCGAATCCTTGTTTCTAGGGACAGGGAAGGACAGTGAGGGAATTCTCCTTGTGCTATAGTGTGCTTTAAAAAAACATTTTTTCTAGGGACAGAAAACTATAGGTAGGGAGAGTGTCAGTGTCTTTTACTGTGCGAATCCTTGTTTCTAGGGACAGGGAAGGACAGTGAGGGAATTCTCCTTGTGCTATAGTGTGCTTTAAAAAAACATTTTTTTCTAGGGACAGAAAACTATAGGAAGGAAGAGTGTCAGTTTCTTTCACTGTGATAAACCTTGTTTCTAGGGACAAAGAAGGAAAGTGAGGGAATTCTCCTTGTGCTATAGTGTGCTTTAAAAAAACATTTTTTCTAGGGACAGAAAACTATAGGTAGGGAGAGTGTCAGTGTCTTTTACTGTGCGAATCCTTGTTTCTAGGGACAGGGAAGGACAGTGAGGGAATTCTCCTTGTGCTATAGTGTGCTTTAAAAAAACATTTTTTCTAGGGACAGAAAACTATAGGTAGGGAGAGTGTCAGTGTCTTTTACTGTGCGAATCCTTGTTTCTAGGGACAGGGAAGGACAGTGAGGGAATTCTCCTTGTGCTATAGTGTGCTTTAAAAAAACATTTTTTCTAGGGACAGAAAACTATAGGTAGGGAGAGTGTCAGTGTCTTTTACTGTGCGAATCCTTGTTTCTAGGGACAGGGAAGGACAGTGAGTGAAATTCTCCTTGTGCTATAGTGTGCTTTAAAAAAACATTTTTTCTAGGGACAGAAAACTATAGGTAGGGAGAGTGTCAGTGTCTTTTACTGTGCGAATCCTTGTTTCTAGGGACAGGGAAGGACAGTGAGGGAATTCTCCTTGTGCTATAGTGTGCTTTAAAAAAACATTTTTTTCTAGGGACAGAAAACTATAGGAAGGAAGAGTGTCAGTTTCTTTCACTGTGATAAACCTTGTTTCTAGGGACAAAGAAGGAAAGTGAGGGAATTCTCCTTGTGCTATAGTGTGCTTTAAAAAAACATTTTTTCTAGGGACAGAAAACTATAGGTAGGGAGAGTGTCAGTGTCTTTTACTGTGCGAATCCTTGTTTCTAGGGACAGGGAAGGACAGTGAGGGAATTCTCCTTGTGCTATAGTGTGCTTTAAAAAAACATTTTTTCTAGGGACAGAAAACTATAGGTAGGGAGAGTGTCAGTGTCTTTTACTGTGCGAATCCTTGTTTCTAGGGACAGGGAAGGACAGTGAGGGAATTCTCCTTGTGCTATAGTGTGCTTTAAAAAAACATTTTTTCTAGGGACAGAAAACTATAGGTAGGGAGAGTGTCAGTGTCTTTTACTGTGCGAATCCTTGTTTCTAGGGACAGGGAAGGACAGTGAGGGAATTCTCCTTGTGCTATAGTGTGCTTTAAAAAAACATTTTTTTCTAGGGACAGAAAACTATAGGAAGGAAGAGTGTCAGTTTCTTTCACTGTGATAAACCTTGTTTCTAGGGACAAAGAAGGAAAGTGAGTGAAATTCTCCTTGTGCTATAGTGTGCTTTAAAAAAACATTTTTTCTAGGGACAGAAAACTATAGGTAGGGAGAGTGTCAGTGTCTTTTACTGTGCGAATCCTTGTTTCTAGGGACAGGGAAGGACAGTGAGGGAATTCTCCTTGTGCTATAGTGTGCTTTAAAAAAACATTTTTTCTAGGGACAGAAAACTATAGGTAGGGAGAGTGTCAGTGTCTTTTACTGTGCGAATCCTTGTTTCTAGGGACAGGGAAGGACAGTGAGGGAATTCTCCTTGTGCTATAGCGTGCTTTAAAAAAACATTTTTTCTAGGGACAGAAAACTATAGGTAGGGAGAGTGTCAGTGTCTTTTACTGTGCGAATCCTTGTTTCTAGGGACAGGGAAGGACAGTGAGGGAATTCTCCTTGTGCTATAGTGTGCTTTAAAAAAACATTTTTTTCTAGGGACAGAAAACTATAGGAAGGAAGAGTGTCAGTTTCTTTCACTGTGATAAACCTTGTTTCTAGGGACAAAGAAGGAAAGTGAGTGAAATTCTCCTTGTGCTATAGTGTGCTTTAAAAAAACATTTTTTCTAGGGACAGAAAACTATAGGTAGGGAGAGTGTCAGTGTCTTTTACTGTGCGAATCCTTGTTTCTAGGGACAGGGAAGGACAGTGAGGGAATTCTCCTTGTGCTATAGTGTGCTTTAAAAAAACATTTTTTCTAGGGACAGAAAACTATAGGTAGGGAGAGTGTCAGTGTCTTTTACTGTGCGAATCCTTGTTTCTAGGGACAGGGAAGGACAGTGAGGGAATTCTCCTTGTGCTATAGTGTGCTTTAAAAAAACATTTTTTTCTAGGGACAGAAAACTATAGGAAGGAAGAGTGTCAGTTTCTTTCACTGTGATAAACCTTGTTTCTAGGGACAAAGAAGGAAAGTGAGGGAATTCTCCTTGTGCTATAGTGTGCTTTAAAAAAACATTTTTTCTAGGGACAGAAAACTATAGGTAGGGAGAGTGTCAGTGTCTTTTACTGTGCGAATCCTTGTTTCTAGGGACAGGGAAGGACAGTGAGGGAATTCTCCTTGTGCTATAGTGTGTTTTAAAAAAACATTTTTTCTAGGGACAGAAAACTATAGGTAGGGAGAGTGTCAGTGTCTTTTACTGTGCGAATCCTTGTTTCTAGGGACAGGGAAGGACAGTGAGGGAATTCTCCTTGTGCTATAGTGTGCTTTAAAAAAACATTTTTTTTCTAGGGACAGAAAACTATAGGAAGGAAGAGTGTCAGTTTCTTTCACTGTGATAAACCTTGTTTCTAGGGACAAAGAAGGAAAGTGAGTGAAATTCTCCTTGTGCTATAGTGTGCTTTAAAAAAACATTTTTTCTAGGGACAGAAAACTATAGGTAGGGAGAGTGTCAGTGTCTTTTACTGTGCGAATCCTTGTTTCTAGGGACAGGGAAGGACAGTGAGGGAATTCTCCTTGTGCTATAGTGTGCTTTAAAAAAACATTTTTTCTAGGGACAGAAAACTATAGGTAGGGAGAGTGTCAGTGTCTTTTACTGTGCGAATCCTTGTTTCTAGGGACAGGGAAGGACAGTGAGGGAATTCTCCTTGTGCTATAGTGTGCTAAAGCATTCCTCATCAACCATCTTTGAAATCCTTGTTTTTTTGGACAGTCAGGGAAATTGTCGTTGTGCTATTCTGTGCAAAAGCAATCATCCTCAACCATATTTAGAAATCCTTAAGTAAAGGGACAGAGAAGGACACCTGAAGGTAGCCCTTATTGCTTTTTTCCCATCTCCCTGCAGGCCATCTATTAGAATGTCTGGAAGGCAAACAAGGAGAGGCAGACAGTCAGGAGGCAATAAAAGAGGGCAAGCAGGCTCTGTGTCTGGGGGCAACAGTGCTGGTCGTGGACGCGGTGCATTGTCATCAGCACATGGCCATGGGACACGCTTGTCCTTCTTTTCGGCAGCTGGACATGTTGAGCCACATCATGCCGAAGACTTGGTAGAGTGGATGACCAAGCCCTCCTCCTCCTCCTCATCCTCTCTCACCCAGGCTCAGGGTACTGGAAAAGCAGCTGCCAAAGCGTCCTCTTCCCTGGTATCAATGTCAGACTCATCATCAGTCACTCCTTCCCTAGACCCACCATGTCCTCCTCCTAAAGAGTCCCCCGAACTGTTTGAGCACAGTGTTGGGTACATGCTCCAGGAGGATGCCCAGCGTTTCGAAGGGTCTGATGATGAAACCCAGCTAGAGGAAGGCAGTAGCGTGAGAGCAGACAGAGGGGATGCTCAAGAAGGACACCAATCTGGCAGTCATGTTCCAGCAGCTGCAGCATACTGCCAGATTGGCTCCAGTGATGAGGAGGGAGGTGATGATGAGGTCACTGACTCCACGTGGGTGCCTAATAGGAGAGAGGAGGAGGAGGAGGATGAGGAGGAGGCACATCTCCAACGAGGCAGGATGCCCTTTGGTGGCCAGCGTAAGGGCAGTACACCGACGGAATCACACCGCAGAGCTCCGCCTGTGCAGGGCGCTGCCTCTGCCCGTCATTCAAAAAGTTCTTTGGTGTGGGCCTTTTTTGAGGCTAGTGCATCAGATCGCACAGCTGCTGTTTGCAACATATGTCTCAAGCGTATATCGCGTGGCCAAAACATCAGCCGCTTGGGTACCACATGCCTGACCAGACATATGTTGACCTGCCATGCAGCTCGTTGGCAAGCCTACCTCAAAGACCCACACCAAAGAACAAAGCGGACCTCTCCTTGCACCGCATCAGCTGGGATCTCCAACCCCACTATAACTTCAGTCCTCTCTAAAACATGCACTGAGAGGAATGAAGGTGTAGAATTAGGTGTGTCACAGCCAAGTACTTGCGGCCACTCTGCTAGCAGTACACCGACGTCCGATTCTAGCAGGCAAATTTCCCTGCCCCAGCTGCTGGACCGTCGAAAGAAGTTCACTCCCAGCCATCCACATGCCCAGCGGTTGAATGCTAGCTTGGCTAAATTGCTAGCGCTTCAACTGCTGCCTTTTCAGTTGGTAGACTCGGCCCCCTTCCGTGAGTTTGTGCAATGTGCGGTTCCTCAGTGGCAGGTTCCCAAACGCCACTTTTTCTCACGGAAGGCTATTCCGGCTCTCTACCGGCATGTGGAAGGCAATGTCTTGGCCTCGCTGGACAGGGCGGTCAGCGGTAAGGTGCATATTACCGCTGACTCATGGTCCAGCAGGCATGGACAGGGACGTTACCTTTCTTTCACGGCCCATTGGGTCACTCTTTTGGCAGCTGGGAAGGATGCAGGACAAGGTGCAGTAGTGTTGGAGGTTGTTCCACCGCCACGCCTCCAAAATGCTACTACTGGTTGTGACACACCTCTCTCCTCCACCCCCTCCTCTTCTTCTTCCTCCATGGCCTCTTCCTGTGGTTTGTCCTCGGAACCAGCGGTGCTCCGTAGGCGTTCAAGGGGCTACGCAAGTACGCAGGCAAAAAGATGCCATGCCGTGCTTGCGCTGGTGTGTTTGGGGGACAGAAGCCACACTGGGGCAGAGGTCCTGTCTGCTCTGCAGGGCCAGGCCGAGAGGTGGTTGACGCCACGCCAGCTTAAGCCAGGAATGGTGGTTTGCGACAATGGCACCAACCTCCTCTCCGCCCTCCGACAGGGACAACTGACCCATGTGCCCTGTGTGGCTCACGTCCTTAACCTGGTGGTGCAGCGGTTCTTGGGCAGGTACCCAGGCTTACAGGATGTCCTGAGGCAGGCCAGGAAAGTCTGTGTGCATTTCCGCAGATCTTATAATGCCAGTGCTCGCCTGGCTGAGCTGCAAAAGGAGTTGAACCTGCCCAAGAACCGCCTTATATGTGACATGCCCACCAGGTGGAACTCAACGTTGGCCATGCTGCAGCGGCTGCACACGCAGCAGAGGGCCATCAATGAGTACCTGTGCGACTACGGCACCAGGACAGGGTCAGGGGAGCTTGGTTTTTTTCTCCACGCCAGTGGGGCATGATCAGGGATGCATGCACTGTCCTGGCACCATTTGAGGAGGCCACGAGGATGGTGAGCAGTGACAGTGCATGCATCAGTGACACTGTACCTCTTGTCCACCTGTTGGAGCACACGCTGCGTGGAATAATGGACAGGGCACTTGAGGCAGAACAGAGGCAGGAAGAGGAGGACTTCCTTGCATCTCAAGGCCCCCTTTACCCAGACAGTGTTCCTTCTGTCCCACCCATCGCACAGGAAGAGGACGAGGAGGAGGAGGAGGAGGAGGAGGATTGTGTCAGCATGGAGGTGGAGGCTGGCACTCAGCATCATCAGCAGCAGTCTTTTAGGGATGATTTACAGTCCCAAGAAACCAGTGGACTTGTACGTGGCTGGGAGGAGGTGGCTGCGGATCATGTCGTCCTTAGTGACCCAGAGGACTCCGGAGCGAATGCCTCAGCAAACCTACGCTGCATGGCCTCCCTGATCCTGCAAAGTCTGCGGAAGGATCCTCGTATTCTTCGGATCAAGGAGAGGGACCATTACTGGCTGGCCACTCTCCTTGATCCACGGTACAAGGGTAAGGTTGTGGACCTTATGTTACCGTCGCAGAGGGAGCAGAGGATGAGACAACTCCGGGAGGCCTTGCAGAAAGGTCTGTGCAACGCGTTCCCAGAGACTGGGAGGTTACAAACTCCTGGTCCTGGACAACGAGTTGCTGAGGCTTCGGGCAGTCAAAGAAGGAGCGGTGGGGAAGGTGGCCGTCTGACCGATGCGTTCAGACAATTCTTTAGTCCGCAGCCCCAAAGTATGATCGGTTCCAGCAACCATCGCCAGCGTCTGATAAACATGGTGCAGGAATATCTAGGGGCAAGGTCAGACTTGGACACCTTCCCCACCGAAAATCCTCTGGCTTACTGGGTCTTGAGGATGGATCACTGGCCAGAGCTTGCACAGTATGCAATTGAGCTACTGGCCTGTCCTGCATCCAGCGTTCTTTCGGAACGCACATTCAGTGCTGCTGGAGGATTTGTCACGGATCAAAGGGTGCGCCTGTCCACCGACTCGGTTGATCGACTGACTTTCATCAAGATGAACCAGTCTTGGATCACCACCAGCTACCACACACCTGATGCTGATATAACAGACTAATTGATTTTAACTTGTCACATCCCTTCAAGACTGATGCTGATGCTGAGTGCCTGTGCTGTTATGTTGACTGGCTATCCTCCTCCTCCGAGTCCTCAATGATACGATTGATGATGATAGCTTGGAAGATCATTTTTGTTTATGGGTGCCGCCACCAGTGGCTAAGGCCCAATTTTTCAGCCCCTGTTTTACAGGGGCGTGTAATTACAATTTTTTTAGCAATAATTTGCCATAGGGCTCATTGCTGTGCTCCAAGTACAGTATCTGTGAGGGGTTGGAGTGTTGTGGCACCAGTGCCTAAGGCCCAATTTTTCAGCCCCTGTTTAACAGGGGCGTGTCATTACAATTTTTGAAGCAATACTTTGCAACAGGGCTCATTGCTGTGCTCCAAGTACAGTATCTGTGAGGGGTTGTAGTGTTGTGCCACCAGTGCCTAAGGCCCAATTTTTCAGCCCCTGTTCAACAGGGGCATGCAATTACAATTCTTGATCTAATAATTCACAGCAGGGCCCATTGCTGCACCCACCAAGAGTAACTCTGAGGGCTTACAGTGTTGTGGCAACGCCACCACCACCACCACCACGAAAGGCCCAATTTTTCAGCCCCTGTTCAAAAGGGGCATGTAATTACAATTCTTGATCTAATAATTCACAGCAGGGCCCATTGCTGCACCCACCAAGAGTAACTCTGAGGGCTTACAGTGTTGTGGCAACACCACCACCACCACCACCACCACGAAAGGCCCAATTTTTCAGCCCCTGTTCAACAGGGGCATGCAATTACAATTCTTGATCTAATAATTCACAGCAGGGCCCATTGCTGCACCCACCAAGAGTAACTCTGAGGGCTTACAGTGTTGTGGCAACGCCACCACCACCACCACCACGAAAGGCCCAATTTTTCAGCCCCTGTTCAAAAGGGTCATGTAATTACAATTCTTGATCTAATAATTCACAGCAGGGCCCATTGCTGCACCCACCAAGAGTAACTCTGAGGGCTTACAGTGTTGTGGCAACACCACCACCACCACCACCACCACGAAAGGCCCAATTTTTCAGCCCCTGTTCAACAGGGGCATGCAATTACAATTCTTGATCTAATAATTCACAGCAGGGCCCATTGCTGCACCCACCAAGAGTAACTCTGAGGGCTTACAGTGTTGTGGCAACGCCACCACCACCACCACCACGAAAGGCCCAATTTTTCAGCCCCTGTTCAAAAGGGGCATGTAATTACAATTCTTGATCTAATAATTCACAGCAGGGCCCATTGCTGCACCCACCAAGAGTAACTCTGAGGGCTTACAGTGTTGTGGCAACACCACCACCACCACCACGAAAGGCCCAATTTTTCAGCCCCTGTTCAACAGGGGCATGCAATTACAATTCTTGATCTAATAATTCACAGCAGGGCCCATTGCTGCACCCACCAAGAGTAACTGTCAGGGCTTACAGTGTTGTGGCACCAGCACCACCATCAAAGGCCCAATTTTTACTACCACTGTTCAACAATTATATGTAATTAAAATTCCTGATATAATAGTTGACAGCAGGGCGTTCCAGCACCAACCAAGAGTAACTGTGAGTGCTTACAGTGTTGTGCCAACACCAACAACTAAGGGGCCTATTTCTGCAGAGTATATACGGCAGGTCCCTACTTTCAAACATCCAACTTACAAACGACTCCTACTTGCAAACGCAAGAAGACAACAGGAAGTGAGAGGAAATCTACCACTAGGAAGGAAAATTCTCTCCTGTAAGAATAAATATGGGAGAAAGGTGTCTCCTCTGTACTGATGCTTTATCAGCAATCCTTGTTTCAAGAAAAACACCACATTTCAAAAACAGTTGTCATTGGGACGGAAAGTGAGGTGAAATGTTCTGAACAGGGGCACAGACAGCAAAACAAATGTTACAAGGGTGATAACCCTTACCTATGTTTTCCAAAAAGTTTAAAAATAGATTTTTGGGCTGGAGCTACACTTCAACAATGTACCTGTTCAAAATTACAAACAGATTCTACATAAGAACAAACCTACAGTCCCTGTCTTGTATGCACCGCCTGTATACGGCTGTTCAGAGTATATAGGGCCTTTTTTATTTTATGTGCGGGGTTCCCCTTAATATCCATACAAGACCCAAAGGGGCTGGTAATGGGCTGGGGTGGGGGGGGGGGGGGGTCATGGGGTAGCTATGCCATTTTTCTTAAAGAATTTCATCCATATTACCGGGACCAGACATTACATTAAAGCCGCAAGCAGTTTTAAATGGCTTTTTTTTCCTTTAGAAGTGTCATTTTGTGCAGGGACAGTTCTAAACACGGGAAACACGTGGCACTTCACAGGCATACTTTAGACACCCCCCAGGTACGATATTTAAAGGAATATTTGACTTTTTTTTTTTCACTTTATGCATCATTAAAATGACTGCTCCCGAAAAACGACCGTTTTTAAAACTTCTTTTTGCATTGATACATGTCCCCTGGTGCACAACCCGGGTTCCCAAACCCTTTTTAGGACAATAACATGCATAATAGTTGTTATAATTAGCACTTTAGAATTCGAACGTTCGCATCCATTGTATTTAATAGGGTTCTAATGTTCGTACGAACATTCGGTCCGTTCGCGGGTTCTGGTGCGAACCGAACCCGGGGGTGTTCGGCTCATCACTAATCATCAACCATCTTTAAAAAAACATTTTTTCTAGGGACAGAAAACTATAGGTAGGGAGAGTGTCAGTGTGTTTTACTGTGCTAATCCTTGTTTGTAGGGACAGGGAAGGACAGTGAGGGAAATTCTCCTTGTGCTATACTGTGCTAAAGCATTGATCATCAACCATCTTTAAAAAAACATTTTTTCTAGGGACAGAAAACTATAGGTAGGGAGAGTGTCAGTGTGTTTTACTGTGCTTATCCTTGTTTGTAGGGACAGGGAAGGACAGTGAGGGAAATTCTCCTTGTGCTATACTGTGCTAAAGCATTGATCATCAACCATCTTTAAAAAAACATTTTTTCTAGGGACAGAAAACTATAGGTAGGGAGAGTGTCAGTGTGTTTTACTGTGCTAATCCTTGTTTGTAGGGACAGGGAAGGACAGTGAGGGAAATTCTCCTTGTGCTATACTGTGCTAAAGCATTGATCATCAACCATCTTTAAAAAAACATTTTTTATAGGGACAGAAAACTATAGGTAGGGAGAGTGTCAGTGTGTTTTACTGTGCTAATCCTTGTTTGTAGGGACAGGGAAGGACAGTGAGGGAAATTCTCCTTGTGCTATACTGTGCTAAAGCATTGATCATCAACCATCTTTAAAAAACATTTTTTCTAGGGACAGAAAACTATAGGTAGGGAGAGTGTCAGTGTGTTTTACTGTGCTAATCCTTGTTTGTAGGGACAGGGAAGAACAGTGAGGGAAATTCTCCTTGTGCTATACTGTGCTAAAGCATTGATCATCAACCATCTTTAAAAAAACATTTTTTCTAGGGACAGAAAACTATAGGTAGGGACAGTGTCAGTGTGTTTTACTGTGCTAATCCTTGTTTGTAGGGACAGGGAAGGACAGTGAGGGAAATTCTCCTTGTGCTATACTGTGCTAAAGCATTGATCATCAACCATCTTTAAAAAAACATTTTTTCTAGGGACAGAAAACTATAGGTAGGGAGAGTGTCAGTGTGTTTTACTGTGCTAATCCTTGTTTGTAGGGACAGGGAAGGACAGTGAGGGAAATTCTCCTTGTGCTATACTGTGCTAAAGCATTGATCATCAACCATCTTTAAAAAAACATTTTTTCTAGGGACAGAAAACTATAGGTAGGGAGAGTGTCAGTGTGTTTTACTGTGCTAATCCTTGTTTGTAGGGACAGGGAAGAACAGTGAGGGAAATTCTCCTTGTGCTATACTGTGCTAAAGCATTGATCATCAACCATCTTTAAAAAAACATTTTTTCTAGGGACAGAAAACTATAGGTAGGGACAGTGTCAGTGTGTTTTACTGTGCTAATCCTTGTTTGTAGGGACAGGGAAGGACAGTGAGGGAAATTCTCCTTGTGCTATACTGTGCTAAAGCATTGATCATCAACCATCTTTAAAAAAACATTTTTTCTAGGGACAGAAAACTATAGGTAGGGAGAGTGTCAGTGTGTTTTACTGTGCTAATCCTTGTTTGTAGGGACAGGGAAGGACAGTGAGGGAAATTCTCCTTGTGCTATACTGTGCTAAAGCATTGATCATCAACCATCTTTAAAAAAACATTTTTTCTAGGGACAGAAAACTATAGGTAGGGAGAGTGTCAGTGTGTTTTACTGTGCTAATCCTTGTTTGTAGGGACAGGGAAGGACAGTGAGGGAAATTCTCCTTGTGCTATACTGTGCTAAAGCATTGATCATCAACCATCTTTAAAAAAACATTTTTTATAGGGACAGAAAACTATAGGTAGGGAGAGTGTCAGTGTGTTTTACTGTGCTAATCCTTGTTTGTAGGGACAGGGAAGGACAGTGAGGGAAATTCTCCTTGTGCTATACTGTGCTAAAGCATTGATCATCAACCATCTTTAAAAAACATTTTTTCTAGGGACAGAAAACTATAGGTAGGGAGAGTGTCAGTGTGTTTTACTGTGCTAATCCTTGTTTGTAGGGACAGGGAAGAACAGTGAGGGAAATTCTCCTTGTGCTATACTGTGCTAAAGCATTGATCATCAACCATCTTTAAAAAAACATTTTTTCTAGGGACAGAAAACTATAGGTAGGGAGAGTGTCAGTGTGTTTTACTGTGCTAATCCTTGTTTGTAGGGACAGGGAAGGACAGTGAGGGAAATTCTCCTTGTGCTATACTGTGCTAAAGCATTGATCATCAACCATCTTTAAAAAAACATTTTTTCTAGGGACAGAAAACTATAGGTAGGGAGAGTGTCAGTGTGTTTTACTGTGCTAATCCTTGTTTGTAGGGACAGGGAAGGACAGTGAGGGAAATTCTCCTTGTGCTATACTGTGCTAAAGCATTGATCATCAACCATCTTTAAAAAAACATTTTTTCTAGGGACAGAAAACTATAGGTAGGGAGAGTGTCAGTGTGTTTTACTGTGCTAATCCTTGTTCGTAGGGACAGGGAAGGACAGTGAGGGAAATTCTCCTTGTGCTATACTGTGCTAAAGCATTGATCATCAACCATCTTTAAAAAAACATTTTTTCTAGGGACAGAAAACTATAGGTAGGGAGAGTGTCAGTGTGTTTTACTGTGCTAATCCTTGTTTGTAGGGACAGGGAAGGACAGTGAGGGAAATTCTCCTTGTGCTATACTGTGCTAAAACATTGATCATCAACCATCTTTAAAAAAACATTTTTTCTAGGGACAGAAAACTATAGGTAGGGAGAGTGTCAGTGTGTTTTACTGTGCTAATCCTTGTTTGTAGGGACAGGGAAGGACAGTGAGGGAAATTCTCCTTGTGCTATACTGTGCTAAAGCATTGATCATCAACCATCTTTAAAAAAACATTTTTTTCTAGGGACAGAAAACTATAGGTAGGAAGAGTGTCAGTGTGTTTTACTGTGCTAATCCTTGTTTGTAGGGACAGGGAAGGACAGTGAGGGAAATTCTCCTTGTGCTATACTGTGCTAAAGCATTGATCATCAACCATCTTTAAAAAAACATTTTTTCTAGGGACAGAAAACTATAGGTAGGGAGAGTGTCAGTGTGTTTTACTGTGCTAATCCTTGTTTGTAGGGACAGGGAAGGACAGTGAGGGAAATTCTCCTTGTGCTATACTGTGCTAAAGCATTGATCATCAACCATCTTTAAAAAAACATTTTTTCTAGGGACAGAAAACTATAGGTAGGGAGAGTGTCAGTGTGTTTTACTGTGCTAATCCTTGTTTGTAGGGACAGGGAAGGACAGTGAGGGAAATTCTCCTTGTGCTATACTGTGCTAAAGCATTGATCATCAACCATCTTTAAAAAAACATTTTTTATAGGGACAGAAAACTATAGGTAGGGAGAGTGTCAGTGTGTTTTACTGTGCTAATCCTTGTTTGTAGGGACAGGGAAGGACAGTGAGGGAAATTCTCCTTGTGCTATACTGTGCTAAAGCATTGATCATCAACCATCTTTAAAAAAACATTTTTTCTAGGGACAGAAAACTATAGGTAGGGAGAGTGTCGGTGTGTTTTACTGTGCTAATCCTTGTTTGTAGGGACAGGGAAGGACAGTGAGGGAAATTCTCCTTGTGCTATACTGTGCTAAAGCATTGATCATCAACCATCTTTAAAAAAACATTTTTTCTAGGGACAGAAAACTATAGGTAGGGAGAGTGTCAGTGTGTTTTACTGTGCTAATCCTTGTTTGTAGGGACAGGGAAGGACAGTGAGGGAAATTCTCCTTGTGCTATACTGTGCTAAAGCATTGATCATCAACCATCTTTAAAAAAACATTTTTTATAGGGACAGAAAACTATAGGTAGGGAGAGTGTCAGTGTGTTTTACTGTGCTAATCCTTGTTTGTAGGGACAGGGAAGGACAGTGAGGGAAATTCTCCTTGTGCTATACTGTGCTAAAGCATTGATCATCAACCATCTTTAAAAAAACATTTTTTCTAGGGACAGAAAACTATAGGTAGGGAGAGTGTCAGTGTGTTTTACCGTGCTAATCCTTGTTTGTAGGGACAGGGAAGGACAGTGAGGGAAATTCTCCTTGTGCTATACTGTGCTAAAGCATTGATCATCAACCATCTTTAAAAAAAACATTTTTTCTAGGGACAGAAAACTATAGGTAGGGAGAGTGTCAGTGTGTTTTACTGTGCTAATCCTTGTTTGTAGGGACAGGGAAGGACAGTGAGGGAAATTCTCCTTGTGCTATACTGTGCTAAAGCATTCCTCATCAACCATCTTTGAAATCCTTGTTTTTTGGACAGTCAGGGAAATTGTCATTGTGCTATTCTGTGCGAAAGCAATCATCCTCAACCATATTTAGAAATCCTTAAGTAAAGGGACAGAGAAGGACACCTGAAGGTAGCCCTTATTGCTTTTTTCCCATCTCCCTGCAGGCCATCTATTAGAATGTCTGGAAGGCAAACAAGGAGAGGCAGACAGTCAGGAGGCAATAAAAGAGGGCAAGCAGGCTCTGTGTCTGGGGGCAACAGTGCTGGTCGTGGACGCGGTGCATTGTCATCAGCACATGGCCATGGGACACGCTTGTCCTTCTTTTCGGCAGCTGGACATGTTGAGCCACATCATGCCGAAGACTTGGTAGAGTGGATGACCAAGCCCTCCTCCTCCTCCTCATCCTCTCTCACCCAGGCTCAGGGCACTGGCAAAGCAGCTGCCAAAGCGTCCTCTTCCCTGGTATCAATGTCAGACTCATCATCAGTCACTCCTTCCCTAGACCTACCATGTCCTCCTCCTGAGGAGTCCCCCGAACTGTTTGAGCACAGTGTTGGGTACATGCTCCAGGAGGATGCCCAGCGTTTCGAAGGGTCTGATGATGAAACCCAGCTACAGGAAGGCAGTAGCGTGAGAGCAGACAGAGGGGATGCTCAAGAAGGACACCAATCTGGCAGTCATGTTCCAGCAGCTGCAGCATACTGCCAGATTGGCTCCAGTGATGAGGAGGGAGGGGATGATGAGGTCACTGACTCCACGTGGGTGCCTAATAGGAGAGAGGAGGAGGAGGAGGATGAGGAGGAGGCACATCTCCAACGAGGCAGGATGCCCTTTGGTGGCCAGCGTAAGGGCAGTACACCGACGGAATCACACCGCAGAGCTCCGCCTGTGCAGGGCGCTGCCTCTGCCCGTCATTCAAAAAGTTCTTTGGTGTGGGCCTTTTTTGAGGCTAGTGCATCAGATCGCACAGCTGCTGTTTGCAACATATGTCTCAAGCGTATATCGCGTGGCCAAAACATCAGCCGCTTGGGTACCACATGCCTGACCAGACATATGTTGACCTGCCATGCAGCTCGTTGGCAAGCCTACCTCAAAGACCCACACCAAAGAACAAAGCGGACCTCTCCTTGCACCGCATCAGCTGGGATCTCCAACCCCACTATAACTTCAGTCCTCTCTGAAACATGCACTGAGAGGAATGAAGGTGTAGAATTAGGTGTGTCACAGCCAAGTACTTGCGGCCACTCTGCTAGCAGTACACCGACGTCCGATTCTAGCAGGCAAATTTCCCTGCCCCAGCTGCTGGACCGTCGAAAGAAGTTCACTCCCAGCCATCCACATGCCCGGCGGTTGAATGCTAGCTTGGCTAAATTGCTAGCGCTTCAACTGCTGCCTTTTCAGTTGGTAGACTCGGCCCCCTTCCGTGAGTTTGTGCAATGTGCGGTTCCTCAGTGGCAGGTTCCCAAACGCCACTTTTTCTCACGGAAGGCTATTCCGGCTCTCTACCGGCATGTGGAAGGCAATGTCTTGGCCTCGCTGGACAGGGCGGTCAGCGGTAAGGTGCATATTACCGCTGACTCATGGTCCAGCAGGCATGGACAGGGACGTTACCTTTCTTTCACGGCCCATTGGGTCACTCTTTTGGCAGCTGGGAAGGATGCAGGACAAGGTGCAGTAGTGTTGGAGTTTGTTCCACCGCCACGCCTCCAAAATGCTACTACTGGTTGTGACACACCTCTCTCCTCCACCCCCTCCTCTCCTTCTTCCTCCATGGCCTCTTCCTGTGCTTTGTCCTCTGAACCAGCGGTGCTCCGTAGCCGTTCAAGGGGCTACGCAAGTACGCAGGCAAAAAGATGCCATGCCGTGCTTGCGCTGGTGTGTTTGGGGGACAGAAGCCACACTGGGGCAGAGGTCCTGTCTGCTCTGCAGGGCCAGGCCGAGAGGTGGTTGACGCCACGCCAGCTTAAGCCAGGAATGGTGGTTTGCGACAATGGCACCAACCTCCTCTCCGCCCTCCGACAGGGACAACTGACCCATGTGCCCTGTGTGGCTCACGTCCTTAACCTGGTGGTGCAGCGGTTCTTGGGCAGGTACCCGGGCTTACAGGATGTCCTGAGGCAGGCCAGGAAAGTCTTGTGCATTTCCGCAGATCTTATAATGCCAGTGCTCACCTGGCTGAGCTGCAAAAGGAGTTGAACCTGCCCAAGAACCGCCTTATATGTGACATGCCCACCAGGTGGAACTCAACGTTGGCCATGCTGCAGCGGCTGCACACGCAGCAGAGGGCCATCAATGAGTACCTGTGCGACTACGGCACCAGGACAGGGTCAGGGGAGCTTGGTTTTTTTTCTCCACGCCAGTGGGGCATGATCAGGGATGCATGCACTGTCCTGGCACCATTTGAGGAGGCCACGAGGATGGTGAGCAGTGACAGTGCATGCATCAGTGACACTGTACCTCTTGTCCACCTGTTGGAGCACACGCTGCGTGGAATAATGGACAGGGCACTTGAGGCAGAACAGAGGCAGGAAGAGGAGGACTTCCTTGCCTCTCAAGGCCCCCTTTACCCAGACAGTGTTCCTTCTGTCCCACCCATCGCACAGGAAGAGGAGGAGGAGGAGGAGGAGGAGGGATGTGTCAGCATGGAGGTGGAGGCTGGCACTCGGCATCATCAGCAGCAGTCTTTTAGGGATGATTTACAGTCCCAAGAAACCAGTGGACTTGTACGTGGCTGGGAGGAGGTGGCTGCGGATCATGTCGTCCTTAGTGACCCAGAGGACTCCGGACCGAATGCCTCAGCTAACCTACGCTGCATGGCCTCCCTGATCCTGCAAAGTCTGCGGAAGGATCCTCGTATTCTTCGGATCAAGGAGAGGGACCATTACTGGCTGGCCACTCTCCTTGATCCACGGTACAAGGGTAAGGTTGCGGACCTTATGTTACCGTCGCAGAGGGAGCAGAGGATGAGACAACTCCGGGAGGCCTTGCAGAAAGGTCTGTGCAACGCGTTCCCAGAGACTGGGAGGTTACAAACTCCTGGTCCTGGACAACGAGTTGCTGAGGCTTCGGCCAGTCAAAGAAGGAGCGGTGGGGAAGGTGGCCGTCTGACCGATGCGTTCAGACAATTCTTTAGTCCGCAGCCCCAAAGTATGATCGGTTCCAGCAACCATCGCCAGCGTCTGATAAACATGGTGCAGGAATATCTAGGGGCAAGGTCAGACTAGGACACCTTCCCCACCGAAAATCCTCTGGCTTACTGGGTCTTGAGGATGGATCACTGGCCAGAGCTTGCACAGTATGCAATTGAGCTACTGGCCTGTCCTGCATCCAGCGTTCTTTCGGAACGCACATTCAGTGCTGCTGGAGGATTTGTCACGGATCACAGGGTGCGCCTGTCCACCGACTCGGTTGATCGACTGACTTTCATCAAGATGAACCAGTCTTGGATCACCACCAGCTACCACACACCTGATGCTGATATAACAGACTAATTGATTTTAACATGTCACATCCCTTCAAGACTGATGCTGATGCTGAGTGCCTGTGCTGTTATGTTGACTGGCTATCCTCCTCCTCCGAGTCCTCAATGATACGATTGATGATGATAGCTTGGAAGATCATTTTTGTTTATGGGTGCCGCCACCAGTGGCTAAGGCCCAATTTTTCAGCCCCTGTTTAACAGGGGCGTGTAATTACAATTTTTGAAGCAATACTTTGCAACAGGGCTCATTGCTGTGCTCCAAGTACAGTATCTGTGAGGGGTTGCAGTGTTGTGCCACCAGTGCCTAAGGCCCAATTTTTCAGCCCCTGTTCAACAGGGGCATGTAATTACAATTCTTGATCTAATAATTCACAGCAGGGCCCATTGCTACACCCACCAAGAGTAACTCTGAGGGCTTACAGTGTTGTGGCAACGCCACCACCACCACCACCACGAAAGGCCCAATTTTTCAGCCCCTGTTCAAAAGGGGCATGTAATTACAATTCTTGATCTAATAATTCACAGCAGGGCCCATTCCTGCACCCACCAAGAGTAACTCTGAGGGCTTACAGTGTTGTGGCAACACCACCACCACCACGAAAGGCCCAATTTTTCAGCCCCTGTTCAACAGGGGCATGCAATTACAATTCTTGATCTAATAATTCACAGCAGGGCCCATTGCTGCACCCACCAAGAGTAACTGTCAGGGCTTACAGTGTTGTGGCACCAGCACCACCATCAAAGGCCCAATTTTTACTACCACTGTTCAACAATTATATGTAATTACAATTCCTGATATAATAGTTGACAGCAGGGCGTTCCAGCACCAACCAAGAGTAACTGTGAGTGCTTACAGTGTTGTGCCAACACCAACAACTAAGGGGCCTATTTCTGCAGAGTATATACGGCAGGTCCCTACTTTCAAACATCCAACTTACAAACGACTCCTACTTGCAAACGCAAGAAGACAACAGGAAGTGAGAGGAAATCTACCCCTAGGAAGGAAAATTCTCTCCTGTAAGAATTAATATGGGAGAAAGGTGTCTCCTCTGTACTGATGCTTTATCACCAATCCTTGTTTCAAGAAAAACACCACATTTCAAAAACAGTTGTCATTGGGACGGAAAGTGAGGTGAAATGTTCTGAACAGGGGCACAGACAGCAAAACAAATGTTACAGGGGTGATAACCCTTACCTATGTTTTCCAAAAAGTTTAAAAATAGATTTTTGGGCTGGAGCTACACTTAAACAATGTACCTGTTCAAAATTACAAACACATTCTACATAAGAACAAACCTACAGTCCCTGTCTTATATGCACCGCCTGTATACGGCTGTTCAGAGTATATAGGGCCTTTTTTATTTTGTGTGCGGTGTTCCCCTTAATATCCATACAAGACCCAAAGGGGCTGGTAATGGGCTGGGGTAGGGGGGGGGTCATGGGGTAGCTATGCCATTTTTCTTAAAGATTTTCATCCATATTACCGGGACCAGACATTACATTAAAGCCGCAAGCAGTTTTAAATGGCTTTTTTTTCCTTTAGAAGTGTCATTTTGTGCAGGGACAGTTCTAAACACGGGAAACACGTGGCACTTCACAGGCATACTTTAGACACCCCCCAGGTACGATATTTAAAGGAATATTTGACTTTTTTTTTTTCACTTTATGCATCATTAAAATGACTGCTCCCGAAAAACGACCGTTTTTAAAACTTCTTTTTGCATTGATACATGTCCCCTGGTGCACAACCCGGGTTCCCAAACCCTTTTTAGGACAATAACATGCATAATAGTCGTTATAATTAGCACTTTAGAATTCGAACGTTCGCATCCATTGTATTTAATAGGGTTCTAATGTTCGTACGAACGTTCGGTCCGTTCGCGGGTTCTGGTGCGAACCGAACCCGGGGGTGTTCGGCTCATCACTAGTCGTCAGCACTGTGTGCCAGAAGTCGCTGACGCTCCCTCCTCACTGCTCTGCTTAGACGCTGACTCTGAAACCCGCCAGTCCGTTCCCGAAGTTTACCATCATTTTTTGGATGTATTCAGCAAAAAGGGTGCAGAAACACTTCCCCCGCACCGATCCTATGACTGTCCGATTGAGCTCCTCCCCGGGGCAGAGGTGCCATTCGGAAGGATCTTCCCTCTAACCGAACTAGAGCTCGGGACCCTCAAGACCTATATCGACGACAACCTGGAGAAGGGGTTCATCCGCCCTTCTACTTCACCAGCAGGAGCAGGAATCTTTTTCGTCGAAAAAAAAAGACCATTCCCTACGCCCTTGCGTAGACTACCGTGCGCTAAATAAGATTACAATTAAAAACCGGTACCCTCTCCCTTTGGTGCCAGAACTATTCCAGAGACTCGGGGCTGCAGCCATATTCACTAAATTGGATCTTCGTGGGGCCTACAATCTGGTCCGGATTCGTAATGGGGACGAATGGAAGACTGCCTTCCGTACCCGATTCGGGCATTTTGAATATCTCGTGATGCCCTTCGGTTTGTGTAACGCCCCTGCCACATTCCAACACTTTGTGAATGACATTTTCAGAGACTACCTAGACTTGTTTGTGATAATTTACCTGGACGATATCCTGATTTTCTCCTCGTCCTTGTCCATTCACCGAGAGCATGTCAGGAAAGTGTTAACCCGACTCCGTCAGCATGGCCTTTATGCGAAACCCGAGAAATGCGAGTTTGAACAACAGAGCATTCAGTTTTTGGGACTAATTATCTCCATAGAAGGTGTCAAAATGGACCCACAAAAAGTTTCCGCCATCTTGGATTGGCCAATTCCTACAGACAAAAAAGGGATCCAACGCTTTGTAGGATTTGCAAATTTTTATCGCAAGTTTATCCGGGGATTTTCTACCATCATCTCGCCCATCACCAGTTTGACGAAGCAAGGCATACGATTCCATTGGACCCCGGAAGCCCAAGTTGCCTTCTCCACCTTAAAGGAGCAGTTTGTCTCGGCCGCAGTCCTGAAACATCCAGACCCCGCTCTGCCTTACATTTTGGAAGTAGATGCCTCGGAGATCGCAGTGGGGGCGGTGCTCTCCCAGAGACAGGGTCCCAGGTCGCAGTTGCATCCAGTCGCATTCTTCTCTCGGAAGTTGTCCGAAGCTGAGAGGAACTATGATGTGGGGGACAGAGAGCTGCTCGCGATTAAGGCCGCGTTGGAAGAGTGGCGCTACTTACTAGAGGGGGCAGCACATCCTATTTTGATCTACTCAGACCACAAAAATCTGGAGTACTTGAAAGTAGCCAAAAGACTGAAACCACGTCAAGCCAGATGGGCACTTTTTTTCACCAGATTTTCATTCCATATAACCTACAGGCCCGGGTCCAAGAACACCAAGCCAGATGCGCTTTCACGGATGTTTAGCGGAGCTGAAGCTCTCTCACCCCCAGACACCATCCTGACTCCCGGAAATTTCCTTCTGCTGCAAGGAGACCTACTTTCTCAGATTAAGCAGGCTTCTACCAATGAGGCCTACCCACCGGATGTTACCCTACAGTTGAAAGACGACCTGCTGTGGTTCAAGGACAAGATCTTCGTACCTCCACAATTACGGATTAACGTTCTCAAATCTTGTCACGATCATGAACTGGCTGGCCACTTTGGGGTGCACAAAACATCTGAACTTCTCCAGCGCACGTTTTGGTGGCCTCAACTGTCTAAGGACTGCAAGGACTATGTGGAATCATGCATTACGTGCATTCAGAACAAGGGCAGCAAGACCAGAGCTTGGGGTCTGTTGAGGCCTTTACCCATTCCAGACAGACCTTGGAGAATGATTTCGATGGACTTTATTGTGGAACTACCATCATCAGAAAATTGCACTACCATTTTCGTGGTAGTGGACAGACTTTCCAAGATGGCCCACTTTCTGCCCATGAGATGTACACCTTCTGCCCCCGAGACCGCAAAACTATTCATCAAAGAAATCGTAAGACTGCACGGCATTCCTGTGAACATTGTATCTGACCGGGGGGTGCAGTTTACATCCAGATTCTGGAGGGCACTCTGCGAATCTTTAAAGATTGACCTTTCCTTCTCTTCAGCTTATCATCCCCAGACCAATGGTCAGACGGAACGCACAAATCAGACCCTGGAGCAATATTTGCGCTGTTTCTCTTCCTTCTCTCAAGACGACTGGGTACCAATATTACCCCTCGCCGAGTTCGCCTACAACAATTCCGTTCATTCAGCGACCAAGCAGTCACCGTTCTTTGCGAACTACGACTTCCACCCTCTGTTCCTGTCTAATAATATTCCAGAGTGTGCGGTCCAAGCCGCCCAGGAGACCCTGAACTTCCTCAGTACCAACAGTAAGTTGCTTCAGGAGACAATGGCGCATAATAAGGAGGTGTTCGACAAAAAGAGGAGGGGGGAACTTAACCTTACACCCGGAGATCTAGTCTGGCTGTCCACAGTGAATCTAAAAATGACATGCCCCTCTAAGAAACTGGGCCCCAAATTTGTGGTTCCCTTCCCTGTAACAAGGAAAATTAATGACGTGGCATACGAGCTGAAATTACCGGAATCTTTTCGGATACACCCGATATTCCATGTGTCGCTACTCAAACCTGCAGTCCCAGATCCCTTTCCCAATCGAGGTATTGGCCCTCCTGAGGCCGTGCTCATCAATGGTGAGGAGGAGTTCGAAATCGAGTCTATCCTGGACTGCAGGAAGAGACGCAACCAAAACCAATATCTGGTTAAATGGAAGGGCAATGGCCCCGAAGAAAATTCCTGGGAATCGTAAACCAACATTCATGCCAAAAGATTGATCACGGCCTTCAAAAGGTCTCACCCAGGTAGGCTGGCTCAGTTGGGCATCCGGAGGCTGCCCGTAGGAGGGGGGCAATGTCAGGAAAGACGTTCTCTCACTCATCCCAGCAATTGGGGTCTCAGAATCTCTATGCACAGGCAGACCCGTTCGGCGCATGCGCGATAGCGGCAAACGAGCGTGCGCGGGCACGCGATAATGGCAAACGGGCGTGCGCGGATGCGCGATAGCGCGCGCGCCTATGACGCAGTTTGGCGCCAAAGACTGCCTATTTAAAGAGAGCTGTCACTCTGCATCCTTGCTGTCCGGTCTACAGCGTTTCCTGAAGACCCTTGTTACCCGAACCTCTGATCTAATTGCTCTGGTACCTGACCCGGCTTCCCTTGGCTTCTCCTGTCTGCTGCCCGCCTTTGACCACGGCTCGTCCCGACTTCTCTTCTGCCTTCTCCTCTAACCAGTTTGCTGCCCGCCTGATACACTGACCCGGCCTGGACTTTAACTATTCTTGGATCCTGCTTTGTACTCATCTGCCCGCTTGTGTCTGACCCGGCCTGTCTTCACCAAGTCTGCTTCCTGATCCTCTAGTGCCTGCTGCGGACCACTGCATGTCTCCCATCAGTTACCCACAGCTGCAGTCTGCTGCTTCTACTTCCACCTGCTTCAGTTCCTGCCAGGCACTTGTGCTCCTTTGCCCTCCTGAGCCCCTGTCTGCTCTATCAGGGGTTCTCGAGCCAGAGGTCTACGAGAGGCCACTCCCTGCACGTCGGGCTCACCTACCAGGTACGTGACACCCTTTTATCATAGAGAGAGGCACGCGGCAAGGATGCCTTTTATCCCCCTTATTATTTGCCTTAATCATTGAACCATTGGCACAACAGATCAGATCTGACCCCACTATAACTGGTATTGAACTTTGGGATATCAGCACAAACTTTGTCTATTTGCGGATGATATCCTCTTATTTCTCTCATCACCCCAAGTTTCTGGCCCGAATCTCGTTCCCATACTCAATAAATTTGCAGAAGTTACTGGTCTATTCATAAATCCCAAAAAATGTTTAGCGTTAAACATATCCCTTTC
This sequence comes from Rana muscosa, assembly GCA_029206835.1. Classification (NCBI taxonomy): domain Eukaryota; kingdom Metazoa; phylum Chordata; class Amphibia; order Anura; family Ranidae; genus Rana; species Rana muscosa. Next base: position 525,663,414 of record CM055118.1, on the reverse strand, counting down.
GGAATTGGAACTGAGATCTGCGAAAATTGGCCTCCCTTACACATGGAATAGCAAATCGATTCCATATTTAGGGATACATCTCACACCATCCTTATCTGACTTATTCTCACTTAATTATCCCCGAATTATAAAACAGTTTACAAAACTGATGAAATCATGGTCACATCTCCCGTTATCGTGGTTTGGAAGATTAAATGCTGTCAAAATGACATTATTACCGAAACTTTTATATTTATTTAGAGTCTTGCCAATTTCTATCCCAGCCTATCATCTGCGAATATTACAAAGGAAATTACTGTCATTTATATGGGGATCTTCCAAGCCACGAATACAAACACATACACTCTATCTTCCCAAAATTAGCGGAGGATTAGGATGCCCTAATTTTGCCTATTACTACAGAGCAGAACACATAGCAAGTCTTACTAAATACCAGGCATGCCACGAAACCCCATTATGGGTGTCCATAGAAGCCATTGAGTGTGACCCTCTCCCAATATCCAACTTATTATGGATGTCGCCAAGAGACCGTAAAAAACTAAAAAACCCTATAACTAAACATTTCATTTCACTTTGGGACAGATTCAAGGCTAATGCCGCGTACACACGATCATTTTTCCCGTCGGGAAAAATGACATTTTTTTTTTCGCCGAGAAAAACGATCGTCTGTGGGCTTTATGCCGTTTTTCTCATTGAGAAAAACGGCAGGAAAAACGACGAGAAAAATTAGAACATGTTCTAAATTTTCTCATCGTTTTTTCCATCATTTTTTTCCGCGGCAGTTTTCCCATAGGGAGACACTGCCGCGGAGCCCACGAAAAACGGTCGTGTGTGGGGGAAAATGCCGTTCCCTCGTTTTTCATTTTTTTTCATGTCGTGAATCACGATCGTGTGTACGCGGCATAATACTTCTCTTCAATCCCTGCACAATCCTCTACTGTCATTCTTTAAAAACCCAGCATTCTATCCTGCATGGATATATCCTAAATCCTTTAAAGAATGGGTGTCCAGGGATGTCTTATATGCACAAATTTTTGAATGCATCGTCATTTATCACATTCCCATCATATGTGAAAAATATGGTCTTCCGCAATCTGAGTTGTTTAGATATTTACAAATTAAAAACTTTTTTACACCCCTCTTGAACACTACAACTTCATTGTCACAACTGTCCAGTTTCGAAGATATTTGTCAAAAGAATCCCCATGCCAGAGGTGCAATATCCACTATATACTCGCATATGCTGATACATTCTTGTGGTGATAAACCGTCTTATGTTGGGAAGTGGGAGGAGGATTTGGAACGAACATTAGAGATTTCAGAATGGAACCAAATATGGTCAACAACTAAAACAGCTTCTCCCAACATAATAGCTAGTGAAGCCAATTACAAGGTCCTGACAAGATAGTACCTGGTACCAGCCAGGGTAGCCAAATATGTGCAGAACTATTCACCACAATGTTTTAGAGGTTGTACGGATTTGGGCACGTATTTTCATATTTGGTGGTCATGTCCTAAAGCACAAACATTCTGGAAAGGTATATTTAAAATTGCAACTAAATTACTAGGGAAAACAATCCTTCCTGATCCTGCAATGGCCCTACTTAACTTAAAACCAGACTCTATTCCACATACTCAATTCAAATTTCTGGTGCAACTCTTCACAGCTGCCAAACAGACACTAGCAAAATCTTGGAAATCACCTAAATTGGTCTTACAGGAAGCTATAGCTAAAATGAATTATACCATGACTCAAGCCAAGATGGCCGCTATTGCAATGGACATGATCCCCAGATTTGAAAAGATGTGGCAGCCCTGGATTATATATAATACGCCAACTTTGGACAATAGGGTATTAATGCCATGGTAGCCGAATCAGTATGTTATATATACCATTGTTCAACTTCTCTTGGATTTGAAAGGTGACTCTCGGCTCGACCACGCGGACCCCCCTTATATTCCAGTACTCTCTTTTTTCTCCACTATATTTTCTTATACTTTTTACACTTATCTCTTTTTTTTCCTTTCCCTTTGTTTTTGTTTTTTGCTATTTTATTACTATGATGTTGAAGCTCCCAAGAACCAGCTCTCAAATTTTTGTTTTCCGACAGCAAATGTCTGATGGAGTCTACACACGGTCGGAATTTCCGACAACAAGCTCCCATCGAACATTTGTTGTCGGAAATTCCGACCGTGTGTACGTGGCATAAGAGGGCAGTGGGAAGTCTATGACCTCTAAGCTGTTCAACAAGCAAAACTAAAATCTGGAAAAGCAACAAAATACATGCAGACACCTCCATCTCTAGCTGTCTATGTAACATAGATGAAATGTGTTCTGTAGACCAACGTGGGAGAACTCAAGCAGGTCTGACAGCACTGCTTGGATGTCAGTGCAGCAAAGGCAGGAAATTAAGCATTTACTGTACTGGAGTTCTGTCAGAATCAACAAGTACCTTTCTGTACTTTTTAGCGTTAAAGAGACAAATTAAGGGTAATGTGTCCAGACATACACTTTAAGATGTCCAATTGAAGTGATCCTCATGCACATGTGTTTTTTGAACATTACAGTGCCACACATGTTATTGTACAATTTCTGTATTATCTCATTTAACCCCTTCCATACCGGGCCATAGCAGTATGACGCCGGCAGGAACCCTCTCTCCCTCCGGGTGGACGTCATATGACGTCCTGGGTTTGAGGGGGGATATCTGAAAGATGCCTGCAGCTAGAGGCATCATTCAGATATCCTTTTTTTCAGCCGGCGATCCTGCGCACAATAAGAATGATCATAGCGGCAGTTCTGCCACTTGATCGTTCTTATAGGCGGCGGGAGGGGACATCCCCCCCTCCAGCCGCCATCCGGTGCTTCTCCGGGCTCTCCCGTGCGATCGGGGACCCGGCGAGAATCGTCGGCGCTGGGTCACGTGATGAGCATAGAGATGACTGGTGACCAGATCGTCGAAGGCCCGGGCGCGATGTGATGACATCACGCCCGGGTCCTCAAATGTAAACAAAGCCGCCATTGCGGCTAGTAAGTATGAGATCGGTGAAAAAAATGTCACTGATCTCATGCTTTCCAGCCTGGAGGAGAGATGTGGGGTCTTATTGACCCTGCATCTCTCCATAAAGAGGACCTGTCACACACATTCCTATTACAAGGGATGTTTACATTCCTTGTAATAGGAATAAAAGTGAGAAAAAAAAGTGTTAAAAAAAAAAAGTAAAAATAAAAAAAAATAAGTAAAAAAAAAAATTTTTTTTTTAAATGCCCGTCCCCAATAGCTCGCGCTTAGAAGCGAACACACACGTAAGTCCCACCCGCATATGTAAACGCCGTTCAAACCACACATGTGAGGTATCACCGCGTGCGTTAGAGTGCGTTCAACAATTCCAGCACTAGACCTCCTCTGTAACTCTAACCTGGTAACCTGTAAAAAATTTCAAAGCGTTGCCTATGGAGATTTTTAAGTACCGAAGTTTGGCACCATTCCATGGGTGTGCGCAATTTAAAAGTGTGACATGATAGGTATCTTTTTACTCGGCGTAACATAAGCTTTCATATTTTACAAAAAAATTGGGCTAACTTTACTGTTTTGTTATTTTTTAATTCATGAAACCATTTTGTTCCCCCAAAAAAGGCGTTTGAAAAATTATTGCGCAAATACTGTGCAAGATAAAAAGTTGCAACAACCGTCATTTTTATTCCCTAGGGTGTTTGCTAAAAAAAAACATATATAATGTTTCGGGGTTCTGAGTAATTTTCTAGCAAAAGAATGATGATTTGTACATGTAGGAGAGAAGTGACAGAATAGGCCCGGTATTGAAGTGGTATAAAAAGCCCTGTATGGAAGTGGTTAAAGTTACCAAGAACTGTGTAGTGTAAGGTCCTACCTAATCAGCACAATTTATATTGAGACACTCAGACTACATAGTTTGCTGTAGACAAATCTAAAGCCAACCCAACCAATGTTTAATCAAATCTGCCATTTTTTTTTTAGTCCCTGTATAATTTGCATGCATATGCCTTCCTCTGAAAGCTAAATAATTTAGCCTGTAGCATTGTGCCCTGGTTTTGAACATAATTTTAGCATAATACCTTTTGCCACAGCATGTCAAACATTGGGTAAGGAGGATGGAATATAAAAAAAAAAAATTACCAATGAAGAGTATATGTCATGATACCTTTACATTGCAATACAAATTTAACAGGCTGGCAGATGTTCAAGATTTAAAAAAAAAATGGTAATATTAAAATAGAATTTAAAAAGTTATATATTGCAGTTCATAATTTTATTGCAAGCAAATGTGTTATTTCCTCTATTTTTTTTACATAAAATCTTCAAAGTGAGTTTCCGGTTTATTATTCTGTGTTGAAAAGGGCATTTAATTAGGCATCCATACACATTCTAATTGCACAATAACTACTGACAACGTCTTTAAACAGTTGCATATTTGCCAACTTTTTGTTAATGGAGGGAGAATTGCTTTTTAATGTTTTAACTTGCACAGATAGAAAATAAATTCTCTCAGGCATCTTTTTTGCACTTTATATAAAAGATAGAAATATCTTGTGATGCTTTTATTAATTTGTTGATATTTAAAATTAGTAATAAATATTAAACATACAAAAAAAACAATAAACTGGCAGCAAAAAATGTCATCTAAATAATATGGGTGTCCCTAATGTTTGTCTAATGGTAGTGGCTTTATGTGGACCATATTCACAGTGCTGTGTTTTCATAGAGCCCATCTACACTGAATAGTATAGAGGCACTATTTATTTTGTTGTTTTTGCATCTTTCATTTTACTTTAATAATTATATTTTATTGTACATGTTTATTATTACATTGGGAATGTTTTGTATGAATATACTGTATATATATATATATATATATATGTGTAGTGGGGTATCGTTTTTCACCCAAAGACTACAATTCCCAGCACGCTTTGAGGCACCCAAGGTGCATTGCCCCTTGCAAGGACTGCTGGGGTGGACTTTAAAAGGGAGAGGCGGGGACTGTCTCTCTCTCTTTGGACACCGCCCTCCCAGCAAGAGGATCCCTGTACTGACCTGCTGTGCATGCAAGGCCTGAAGCCTGGGCCTTGCATTTTCTTCCAAAGAGCCTTCCGCTCCACCGAGGAGCCTGCGGAGCGTCTGATCCTGTTGTGAAGGGTTGTCATCAGGAGGACCGAAGACCCGGGCGTCATGGACACTGTGAAGCGAGTCACAGTAGCGGAGGTACCGGACAGGGACTGGTTCAGTCGGGTGACAAAGCGCCTGCTCAGAGCCACATGTTGTTAACTTTGTGCCTATTTAACTTTATCCAGGCCCATCAGTGGTTACAGTTACACTCTGGGGAGACTGTCTGCTAAACTGAGTTTACTAGTCTCTCCAGCTTTACAAAGTTAGCGATCATCGCTACCCCTCTGGATTACAATTTGTTCTTAAGTGCACCACCGTGTCTTGCTAGCGAAGGTCTCTTCATCAAACTATACCCCAAGTTATAGTCAGGCCTGACTGGGTAGTATAGGACATTGCTGGGCGCCATCTTGCTCACGAGGGAGGATAGCTGCAGCGGGGTCTGTTAAACTGTCATTACATTGCTGAATGTTTTATCTTTTGATAAGTATACTTATATTGCAGGGATCTGCATGTGACATTACTGTGCTATATTATAGAGGGGACTGTGTCATATAGAATTCTAAAGAGAGAGAGAGAGTGCAATTCTATCATCCCCTTTCCTAACTGTGTCACGAGAGGTTAGAGCCAATTGCCAGGGGTTGACAGCGGTGCACTTCAAGGCCCAAAAACAAACAAGGCAGCCCTCTTAACTGGGGGTATCGCTACATATATATATATATATATACAGTATACAGTATCTTACAAAAGTGAGTACATCCCTCACATTATTGTAAATATTTTATTATATCTTTTCATGTGACAACACTGAAGAAATGACACTTTGCTACAATGTAAAGTAGTGAGTGTACAGCTTTTATAACAGTGTACATTTGCTGTCCCCTCAAAACAACTCAACACACAGCCATTCATTTCTAAATCGCTGACAACAAAAGTGAGTAGTACCCCCTTTAGTGAAAATGTCCAAATTGTGCCCAAAGTGTCAATATTTCACTGGCGTCCTCTTCCACTCCTCCATGACAACATCACAAAGGTGGTGGATGTTAGAGCCCTTGCGCTGCTCCACTTTCCATTTGAGGATGCCCCACAGATGCTTAATAGGTTTTAGGTCTGGAGACATGCTTGGACCATCCATCACCTTTACCCTCAGCTTCTTTAGCAAGGCAGTGGTCGTCTTGGAGGTGTGTTTGGGGTCGTTATCATGTTGGAATACTGCCCTGCGGTCCAGTCTCCGAAGGGAGGGGATCGTGCTCTGCTTCAGTATGTCACAGTACATGTTGGCATTCATGGTTCCCTCAATGAACTGTAGCTCCCCAGTGCCAGCAGCACTCATGCAGCCCCAGACCATGACACTCCCACCACCAAGCTTGACTGTAGGCAAGACACACTTGTCTTTGTACTTCTCATCTGGTTGCCGCCACAAACGCTTGACACCATCTGAACCAAATATGTTTATCTTGGTCTCATCAGACCATGGGACATGGTTCCAGTTATCAATGTCCTTATTCTGCTTATCTTCAGCAAACTGTATGCAGGCTTTCTTGTGCATCATCTTCCTTCTGGGACGACAGCCATGCAGACCAATTAGCTACAAAGTGCGGCGTATGGTCTGAGCACTGACAGACTGACCCCCCACCCCTTTAACCTCTGCAGCAATGCTGGCAGCACTCATACATCTATTTCCAAAAGACAACCTCTGTATATGACGCTGAGCACGTGCACTCAACTTCTTTGGACGACCATGGCGAGGCCTGTTCTGAATGGAACCTGTCCTGTGAAACCGCTGTATGGTCAGGGGAGGGCTGGGCCAGGGGGCAGGGTGGCAATTGCCTCCCAGGCCGCCCTAACTAATGTTCAAAATGGCCAGCAGCCGCTGCCCGCTACCATTTTCTTTTTTATTCTGGTCTAGGAAGTCGGGCCGGAGGCATGGCCATGGCGGCCGACCACTAGCTGTTGCATTCCGGGAGTTGTAGTCCGGACTCAAGCTTCTGGTGGGTGGAAAACACAGCAGCACAGAGGAAACTACAACTCCCTGGGACCAGATTCTTGGAAGCAGGTAGAGGCAGGGCGTGCCAGCAAGTCGGGACGCAGGGTTGGTTGCTGGCTGCAACTTGACTCCAGGATCAGGAGCGTTACCCCCAAGGAAACCGTGGTATTCAAGGACCTGCTGAGCTGAGATCGCTGAGGTGAGAGACCCTGACACCCCTAGCTGACCCCCCATCTCCCCCCCATACACCCCATGTAACCTGCCCCAGTGATCAGGCTTCATTGATGAGCATTGGAGTTGGCTGCACTGATGGGCACTGGTGAGGCTGCATTGAAAAACCAGGTGGGCCATGGATGGTGAGCTGATTCGGCGGTTCAATGGGCCACTTAACTGGACTTGCCCCCCAGGCCTAAGGCCGCCAGTCCTCCCCTGTGTATGGTCTTGGCCACCGTGCTGCAGCTCAGTTTCAGGGTCTTGGCAATCTTCTTACAGCCTATGCCATCTTTATGTAGAGAAAAAAATATTTTTTTCAGATCCTCAGAGAGTTCTTTGCCATGAGGTGCCATGTTGAACTTCCAGTGACCAGTATGAGAGAGTGAGAGCGATAACACCAAATTTAACACACCTGCTCCCCATTCACACCTGAGATCTTGTAACGCTAACAAATCACAGGGAGGGAAATGGCTAATTGGGCCCAATTTGGACATTTTCACTTAGGGATGTACTCACTTTTGTTGCCAGCGGTTTAGACATTAATGGCTGTGTTGAGTTATTTTGAGGGGACAGCAAATTTACACTTTTATACAAGCTGTACACTCACTACTTTACATTTTAGCAAAGTGTCATTTCTTCAGTGTTGTCACATGAAAAGATATAATAAAATATTTACAAAAATGTGAGGGGTGTACTCACTTTTGTGAGATACTGTTTATAATACATGTATTGTTCATATTGTATACAGGTTGTACATGTTATACATACTGACATTTTTCCTTCCCCTGACCGCCAACACTGGGGATTTTTTCCTCCTCCTGACCACCGATGCAGACATTTTTCTTTCCCCATACCATCAATGCCAGGCATTATTTTCTACGACTGACCACTGATGCTGGACACTTTTTTTTTTCTCTTGATGGCAGATTTATGTGTGCTTGTAAAATTTTTACTTGAGATATAGTAGGTAAGGAGAATTTTGTGGTACAAGGACTGCAGGACGTGTACGCAGTGTGTACCTAGACCATATTCATTTAGGTCATGCCCAATATTGAGTACAATTTAGCCACACCCAATCATCACAGTGACATGCTCTGCCATGCCAAATGTTTTCTTCATTAAGGCTCGATTCACATCTATGCATGTTGCTTTTGAGCGTTTCTACAGCGATTTTTGCGGCGCTTGCCGCGTTTTTCGACATGTGTTTTTACTGTGATTTTGCCGTGATTTTGCCACGATTTGCGTTTTTTTTTTTACACTGTATATAGCTGGTTGCTAAGGAGGGGGCCGGAAAGCCGGCCACCACGTCCTTAACAACCGATGAGTCATCAGCTGTCAGCTGGCTTCCCGCTGAATGTAAAAAAAAAAAGAATTGCTGGCAAAAAAAAAATCGAGAATAAAAACAGCGTGTGGTCCCCCCCCCCCAGGTCCATACCAGGCCCTTGGGTCTAGTATGGATTCCGAGGGGACCCCACCACACCAAAATAAAAAAAATGGCGTGGGGGTCCCCCAAAATCCATACCAGACCCTTATCCGAGCATGCAGCCAGGCAGGTCAGGAAAGGGAGGGGACGAGCGAGCGCCCCCCCTGAACCATACCAGGCCGCATGCCCTCAACATGGGGGATGGGTGCTTTGGGGCCTGGGGGGGCTCTGAGCCCCCCCACCACGAAGCGCCTTGCCCCCATGTTGATGGGGACAAGGGCCTCTTCCTGACGGTTGTCGGGGTCTGCGGGTGGGGGGCTTTTCGAAATCTGGAAGCCCAATTTAACAAGGGGGGCCCCCAGATCCCACCCCCCATGTGAATGAGTATGGGGTACATTGTACCCCTACCCATTCACTAAAAAAAAGTAGTGTAGTGTTAAAAAATACAGTTTTTGACAAGTCTTTTATTAAAAAATCTTCTTCTTCTCTGCTTCTTCCTCCGGTCTTCCTCCATCTTCTCCCGCATCTCCATCCTCCAGTCTTCTCCTTCTCCCCCTGCTCTTCTTACGCTCTTTTTCTGTCTTCTTTGTCCTGTGTTTTTCTTCCTCTGCCGCCGCTCCCGCTGACGCCCGCTGACAACTGATGATTCATCGGTTGTTAAGGACGCGGTGGCCGGCTTCCCGTCCTCCTCCTTAGCAACCAGCTATATACAGTGTAAAAAAAAATACGCAAATCGCGGCAAAATCGCTGTAAAAACGCAGTACTTGCATTTTGGATGCGGGTCCATTGAATTCTATTACATGCAAAACGCTGCATTTTGCAGAAAAAAAGTCCCGACCCTTTCCAAAAACGCAGAGGCACAAAAATGCATTGATGTGAACATGTGAACATGTTCAATAGGAAGCTGGGATTATGTCTGTAGGAATCTTGCTTATGTCACTGTAATTAAAGCATATTTTGTGGGTTCTAAAGCAGTGGTCCCCAACTTTTTTGGCACCGGGGACCGGCTGTGTGGAAGAAAATTGTGCCAAGGCCCGGTTGGGGGTAGGTTGGGGATGGCACACGGGGGGGTAAGCGATTTTTTGCGGGCAATTTGTCAGCGCATTATTTCTATTATTACATTGTAGTAATAAATGAAATAGTTCAACCCACCATAATGCAGAATCAGTGGGAGCTTTGAGCGTGTCACTTGCCATGTCGCCTGCCACCAGATGCGGAATGTCACTTGCCACGCTGCCTGCCACCAGATGTGGTAAGGCCCCAACAGATGAAGGTAGTCCCCCCACACAGATGAAGGCAGTGCTCCCACAGATGAAGGCAGTGCCCCCACAGATGAAGGTAGCCCCCCTCCACAGATGAGGTAGCCCCCCTCCACAGATTCGTCCAAAATGGGGTAATTTTGTGGGCATTTCCATTGTCCTGGTGCTCCAGGGCCTTCAAAAGTGTAATAGGTGGTTGAGAAATGAGATGTGTAATTTATGCTCCTAGAACGCCTAAAGGTGCTACTTCAATGTAGGTCCTCTGTATGTGGCCAGGCTGTGTAAAAGTCTCACACATTTGGTATCGCCATACTCAGTAGGAGTAGCAGAATGTATTTTGGGGTATCATTTTTACTATGTACTTGCTATGTGTTGGAAATATCTTATCAATGGACAACTTTGCATAAAAAAAATGCGTTTTCAGTTTTTTTCCACATTTCCAAAAACTTCTGGAAAAAAATGAACCGTTCAAAAGACTCATTATGCCTCATAGATTATACGTTGGGGTGTTAGCTTTCCAAAATGGGGTCATTTTGTGGGTGTTTCCATTGTCCTGGTGCTCCAGGGCCTTTAAAAGTGTAATAGGTAGTCAACAAGTTAGATGTGTAATTTATGCTCCTAGAACACCTGATGGTGCTCCCTGCATGTTGGGCCTCTGTATGTGGCCAGGCAGTGAAAAAGTCCCACACATGTGGTATCGTAATATTCAGGAAGAGTAGCAGAATGTATTTTGAGGTGTCATTTGTGGTATGCACATGCAATGTGAGAGAAATAAGCTATTACAATGACAATTTTGAGAAAAAATAAAAATAAAAAATAAAAATCTTAATTTTGCAAAGAGTTGTGGGAAAACATTACAACTTCAAATAACTCATCATGCCTCTTACTAAATACCTTGGAATGTCTACTTTCCAAAAAGGGGATATTTGGGGGGCATTTGTACTTTCCTGGCTTGTTAGGGTCTCAAAAAATGAGAAGGGCCGCCAGTAGATCAGATGTGATACATTTTTTATGATTTGCACTATGGCTTGTAGACTCTAAAACTTTCACACAGACCAAATAATTTCCACAAATTTTGGGTTATTTTTACCAAAGATATGTAGCAGTAAAAATTGTGGCCAAAATTGATGAAAAAAAGTACTAATTTGAAAATTTTTATCACAGAAATTAAGAAAAATTTGTTTTTTTTCGAAATTTTCGGTCTTTTTTCATTTATAGCGCAAAAAATAAAAAACCCAGAGGTGATCAAATACCACCAAAAGAAATCTCTATTTGTATGAAAAAAAGGACAAAAAAATCATCTGGGTACAGTGTTGCATGACTGAGTAATTGTCATTCAAATTGTGAGAGCACTGAAAGCGGAAAATTGGTCTGGGCAGGAGGGGGGTTTAAGTGTCCAGTAAGCAAGTGGTTAAAGGTTAATATGCAAGTTATTGTCATAAAAAGTGTTTGGGGACCCGGGTCCTGCCCCAGGGGACATGTATCAATGTAAAAAAAAGTTTTAAAAACTGACGTTTTTTCGGGAGCAGTGATTTTAATAATGCTTAAAGTGAAACAATAAAAGTGAAATATTCCTTTAACTGCTTGAGACCCGGGCCATGTTATAATGACGGCCTCAATGTGGATCTAGAAATCCGGGAGGCCGTCATTATACGGCCTCGGCTATTCTGGCCACTAGGGGGCGCGCGAACGCCGCGCGAACGCCCGGCACATCACTGAGATGCCGATGCGCGTGCCCTATTTTGTAGACGCTATAACTTTTGCGCAAACCAATCAATAAACGCTTATTGCGATTTTTTTTAACAAAAATATGTAGAAGAATACGTATCGGACTAAACTGAGGGAAAAAAAATTTTTTTTTTAAAAATTGGGATATTATTATAGCAAAAAATAAAAAATAGTGTTTTTTTTTCAAAATCGTTGCTCTTTTTTTGTTTATAGTGCAAAAAATAAAAAACGCAGAGATGATCAAATACCACCAAAAGAGAGCGCTATTTATGGGAAAAAAAGGACGTCAATTGTGTTTGGGAGTCACGTCGCACGACCGCGCAATTGTCATTCAAATCGTGACAGCGCTGAAAGCTGAAAATTGGCCTGGGCAGGAAGGGGGTTTAAGTGCCCAGTAAGCAAGTGGTTAAATTTCGTACCTGGGGGGTGTCTAAAGTATGCCTGTAAAGTCGCGCTTGTTTCCCATGTTTAGAATTGTCCCTGCACAAAATGTCATTTCTGAAGGAAAAAAAGTCATTTAAAACCACTATAATGAATTGTTGGCTCCCCGGCAATACAGATCAAAGTCATTGAAAAAAACGGCAGGGGTCCCCCCCACAGTCCATTACCAGGCCCTTTGGGTCTGGTATGAATATTAAGGGGAACACCGAACCTAAAAAATAAATAAAAAAATCTATATTAGGCCCTTCAGGATATTAACAGGGGGGGTGTTCGGAACATTCCCTATTGCTAAGCTATTGCTAGACTTGACAGGCTTCACAAGTTTGTTGTACAATTGCAGCAACGAAAAGGAAGGCAGGATATATGGACAGCCGCACACCAAAAACCATTGAGGTTGCCTTTAATAGGTAAAATACATGAAGCACTGCAAGTCACAGCAAAAACAAGGGGGTACAGCCGACGCGTTTCACACTAGGGTCTAGTGAGATGAGATTGCCATGACTAAGCACTAGACCCTAGTGTGAAACGCGTCGGCTGTACCCCCTTGTTTTTGCTGTGACTTGCAGTGCTTCATGCTTCATGTATTTTACCTATTAAAGGCAACCTCAATGGTTTTTGGTGTGCGGCTGTCCATATATCCTGCCTTCCTTTTCGTGTCTACAGCATTGCCAGCACCCGTGGTTCCTGGGAGGACACTGTTTTGCTCACCTGCACTCACCTAGAGCGGTGATCTTTTTCTCTTTCACTTTACAATTGCAGCAAGTCCGCATTGCATACCTCCAGATCAACTTTCTTTGCAAACATTTTGTAAGTCTGCTGCAAGTTCTGGTTCAGTTATGTTGTGCAATAGTCATCCCACCACAGGGATCACTGTGGCTGTATTTTCATCATTGCTCCCTGCTGTGGGTAAAGTTTTTCTTTAATTGGTGCTGGGGCAGCCATAGAATCACTTTGGGATAGGTGTGTAGAGAGGTGAGTGGTAACCATGAGATCTGATATGGAATTCAGGGAGGTAGAAATCATGGATTGACTAAACCTAATATTCCATTGGTGTAGCACAATTTGGAATGTTTTATTTTTCCTTGTTTATATGCTGAGATTTAGCAGAAATTGTGTGTATTTAACCACTTCAATACAGGGCTTTTTGTACCTATTCAATACCGGGCCTATTCTAGCACTTCTCTCCTACATGTACAAATCATCATTCTTTTGCTAGAAAATTACTCAGAACCCCCAAACATTATATATTTTTTTTTAGCAGACACCCTAGGGAATAAAATGACGGTCATTGCAACATTTTTTCTTGCACGATATTTGCGCAATAATTTTTCAAACGCCTTTTTTAAAAAAAAAAGATGGTTTCATGAATTAAAAAATAACAAAACAGTAAAGTTAGCCCAATTTTTGGGGAAAATATAAAAGATAATGTTACGCCGAGTAAATAGATACCTAACATGTCATGCTTTAAAATTGCGCACACTCATGGAATGGCGCCAAACTTCGGTACTTAAAAATCTCCATAGGCGACGCTTTAATTTTTTTTACAGGTTACCAAGTTAGAATTACAGAGGAGGTCTAGCGCTAGAATTGTTGCACGCGTTCTAACGCACGCGGCGATACCTCACATGCGTGGTTTGAACGGCGTTTACATATGTGGGCGACTTACGTGTCCATTCGCTTCTGATCGCGAGCTACCGGGGACAGGGGCGTTTTAATTTTTTTTTTATTATTATTTATTTATTTATTTTACTTTTTTTTTTTTTTTTTACAATGATTTTACTTTTTTTTTTTTTTTGATCACTTTTATTCCAATTACAAGGAATGTAAAGATCCCTTGTAATAGGAATGTGTGTGACAGGTTCTCTTTATTGAGAGATGCGGGGTCAATAAGACCCCACATCTCTCCTCCAGGCTGGAAAGCATGAGATCAGTGAAACATTTTTCACTGATCTCATACTTACAGCCGCAATGGCGGCTTTGTTTACATTTGAGGCCCGGGCGTTACGTCATCACATCGCGCCCGGGCCTCCGACGATCATAGAGATGACTGGTGACCATCTGGTCACCAGTCATCTCTATGCTCATCACGTGACCCCACCAACGACGCCGGAAGATTCGCTCCGGGTCCCCGATCGCACGGGGGAGCCCGGAGAAGCACCAGATGGCGGCGGGAGGGGGTGATGTCCCCTCCCGCCGCCTATAAGAACGATCAAGCGGTGGAACCGCCACTATGATCATTCTTATGGTGCACAGAATCGCCGGCACTTCAAAAGGATATCTGAATGATGCCTCTAGCTGCAGGCATCATTCAGATATCCCCCTACAAAGCCGAGGACGTCATATGACGTCCACCCAGGATGGGAGATCCCATCTGTGGACGTCATTTGACTATGGCTGGGTAGGGAAGTGGTTAACAAGACGTGGAAATAGAAACTTCAAAGACCTGGTACAAGAAACCATAGTTCCATCACTGTATAGAAGAATACAATTCCCAGCAATATGGCAACAATGCAGAATACCACCAGCTATGGGGGTGTACATGGAAAGTCATGCATTGTATATAGAGAAATTACTGCACTGTACTGTGTTGTAAAGAGATCCATGTATTGTATACAGGGAGACCCATTCATTGTGCTGTATACAGAGACACCCATGCATTGTGCTGTATACAGAGAAATCTCTTTTATGGTAAATAGGAAAATGTGGATACTTTTGTCACCATCTATACCAGGCTCACCTCACACTACAGAGGTCTCAGGTCACATGACCTTTCTGGTCTAGGCATGCCTACAGTAAAGCAGAGAGATTAGCGGAGGGTTCCCCCACTACTGGTTTCTCTATTGTGCTATATTGGGTTTGGCCTATAAATGGCTAGATTTGGCTCCTACATTCTGTGCAATGTCTACCATTTCCCTCTTCCATTCTGTTGATGTCTTCTGTAGCTTTATTTCTGGCTATTCTCTGCAATCTCTGTATTTATGCATCTGTTGCCCCTCGATCTGAAAACACAACGATTCCCATCATGGGATGCCCTGTGTATTTCTGTATTGTATGTAATAATAATAATAAATAATGGCGTTCTAATTCAAGAAGCTATGCAGCCAAATAGACAAATATGCAGGAATGACTATCCCTAATAAAAAATAAAAATGCAGTAATATGTGATAATATGTGAAAAAGTAATAAAGTGCACTAATTTAAGAAGCTATGCAGCAAAAATAAACAAAAATAAACAAATATGCATGAATGACTATCCCGCATTTGAAAAAAAAATGCAGTAATATACGATAATATGTGAAACAGTGATGAAGTGCGCTAATTCAAGAGGATAGGCAGCAAAAATAGACAAATAAGCATGAATGCCTATCCCTAATTAAAAAAACACAAAACAAAAATTGCAGTAATATGCGATAATATGTGAAATAGTAATAAATTGCGCTAATTCAAGAAGCTAAACAGAAAAAATTGACAAATATGCATAAATGACTATCCCTAATTAAAAACAAAAAATACAATAATATGCGATAATATGTGAAACAGTGATACAAATCAAAAGCCAATATTTTATTTTTATTTTTATGTAAAATCAGATGAATATCTGCTTGTGATAGTCATTCCATGCATGTTTGTTTATTTTTGCTGCATAGCTTCTTGAATTAGTGCACTTTATCATTGTTTCTCAGCATTATTGCATGATACTGCATTTTTATTTATTTTTTTTAAATTAGGGATAGTCATTCCTGCATATTTGTCTATTTTTGTTGCATAGCTCCTTGAATTAGCGCACCATTTTTTATTATTATTATTACATACACACAGGGCATCCCATGATGGCAAGCTGGGAAAGCCCCCATATGGGTGCATGCCTGCGCTGGGCTGTGTGCATCCAGGAAGACACACAGCATGGCTCCACTACACCCCTCTGCTCCCTTCTTACAGGATTTGACTGACAGCAGCAGGAGCCTATAGCTCCCACTGTTCTCAGTGTGTCCAGGGAGAAGACTACAGATGGGCACAGCACTGGATCAAGAGATGTTTAAGGTAAGTGTTTCGAGAGGGGAGGGGGGTTGCAATTAGTGGGACATTTTTTACCTTAATGCAGGGAATTCATTAAGATAAAAAAAGTTTTTTTTACTTAATAACAACTTTAAATAATTTATTGGCTGTAGATATGGTAAAGGAAATGTTACGTGTGCTCTTATTTAAAAAATCATAGTATCCTTATCTATCTAATATTAATACTAAAGTAAGTGCCTCTTTCACATTCCGATGAGGGGTTGTCTCTGGTCCTTTTAGTGGACTACCAGCAGTGCACTAAAATCCCACCCTCTGGAGGCTGACATGCACACTGGAGGCCCACTGACTTACACTCATTCATCAAGCATGACAGCCTAACAATTATGGCTATTGCCTGGAGATGTAAAATTTCTGGAAATTTTAAAGCCAGTAGGAAAAAGAAAATTTTATTTTGGAAAACTTAAAAAAAAAAAAATCAGTGTGGAGTATTTTTACAAATTGAAAGTCATTTTGTTGCACTGGGAAGGTGAAATGCAGTGTATGTAAAAGTTGTATGCTTGAAATGAAAGTACAGATTGTTCAGTAAATAAAGTAAATTTGTATTTAAAAATGTTACTTTTTTTTTACAAAACAGGAACATTTCAACTATACATGATTACAGGCAACCCCCCCCCCCCCTTTTCCCTCATAATAATTTAAAAGTTTCCTGCCAATATGCATATAAATGAAGGGATTGTATATTTTTGGAAAGCAGTGGTTTGTAACACTTCCTTAAAGCCGGTTCACACAGGGGCAACACAACTTCCAGCACGACTTTGGGAGGCAACTTGGACATGACTTGAGCATGAATCACAGCGCGACTCCAGGCAACTTACAAGGCAACTTCAAGTTGCCTCCAGGACAGGCGACTTTCCAGTGGCCAATCAAACAATAATCAGCTCTGTGGGAGGGAGGGGGGAGGGGGTTGCCTGGAAAACTATTTTTACTCCCTGGAAAGTTGCTTCAGTTAAGACAGGGGATCCGACTTGGAGGCAACTTCCATTGAAATCAATGGGTACAAGTCGCCTAGAAGTCAGATTGAAGTAGTACAGGAACCTTTTCTGAAGTCGGAGCGACTGCAGTAGTGTACATTAGGACGGCTCCATTCACTTACATTACTTTTCTAAACTGCGTGACTTGGGGCGACTTGGGGCGACTTGAAGTCGGATCCCAGGATGCCCCTGTTTGAACCGGCTCTTACTTGAAGATGCCGCTGGTGAAGAAACACTTTGTGATGTTTCAGAAGCAGCAGAAAGTTTCTGGAATGAGAACTCTGGAGGGAAAAGCTACTCGAGCTTTCACTATGGTCATCATCATTTCATTCCATAAAGTATGTGTAATGTTTTTAGGGCACCTCTGGCATGCAAGGATGTGTTTTATCATCCTTGTAGCCTTTGGAAAATAATATTTCTTCTCAAAATATTTGCAAATTGCAGCTTTGCTCTCAGCAGAAACTGCACTGTGGAAATGTTTCCAAACTCTAAAGCCCTGTACACACAATCGGATTTCCTATGGATTCTAATCCGATGGATTTTGTCCATCGGAAATCCGATGAATCTGACTTCCATCAGTCTTGCCTACACACCATCAGTCAAAAAATTAAGTTCAATGCTTCTGAGCATGTGTCGACTTGATTCTGAGCATGTGTGGGTTTTTTCTCCGATGGAGTTCCACACAGATGATTGGATTTTGCTATTGTTTTCTTTTCCCATCGGATACATTTAAAACATGTTCTATTTTTTCACACCGATGGAAAAAAGACAGATGGGGCCCATACACGATCGGTTCGTCTGATGAAAACAGTCAATCGTGTGTACACGGCTTAAATGTTGGTCTCACCAGATTACTGAGAGGAGGAAAAGAAAAACCAATTTACTGACCAGACTATAGGTAAACATTATACTGTGATGGGGGAGAACATTAATATGAATAATTGAAAGGTTAAAAAGATATACTTATTTGTCATACAAATTTACCCTCTTACCTGTCAATTAAGGCCTGAGAGGACAGAAACTATCATCAACTGTATCCCAACAGTCACCCAACTGCATGAGGTACAGGATGGAGCCCACAAGCAAAGCCCTTCATCCACAGTTCCCCCTAGTGGCAGAAATGCATATTTCTCTTGATTGAGAACTCCTTTGAGAAGTAAAGTGTTACTTGAATTGTATTCCAGGATTTGCTTGTCTTTAGCTAAGAGAACTTGCAAAAATGTAGGATTTTACATAAAATCTTAGAGATTAAAGTTTTCTGTTATATCATTTGTATATCATGTCATAGATATGTAGCGCCCCGCTCCTGTTGAACAGTCACTTTTATCTAAATTTAGTGGGATGTCTGAACTGTAGTTAGTTCAGATTCTATGTTTTGGCTAAATTGGCCTATGTTCCAGCTTTGGCTGAGTTGGGTGTATTTCCCGCGGTTACCAGCAGGTGTCGCTGCCACCTCTGGTTCGTGTTGTAAGGTACAACAAGCCAAGGTGTATTGGGTGCTTTTTCCCAGAGGCAACCTAGTGGGAGGTTGATACCGCTGGGCATGATGGGAAAGGGTACTTAAGGGGCGGATGCCATTTTGAGAGGCTCTTCTGCCTTGGGGCCTGCTGGCCTGAGGCTTTCGTTGCTGAAGGTAGGCCCAGAAGCTATCTGGGGCCTACTGGTTCAAGGGTGATCCTGTGCTGTCTGTCCTGCGGGAAGAAGCTGAGCACTTGCAGGAACCAGGGGAGGACTCATCTTGGAGAAAACGCAGCGGAAGGCTGGTATCTCGAGAGGAGCCTGGGGCCTCAATTGGAGGATGCATCCCAACCAATCTGCCTCACAGTATTGCCGGGTCGGCTTAAAGGACTTTCTTATACTGTGCAGTTGTGTTTGAACTTTGGGAATTCTGATTACCAAGTCTGTGGCAGAGACTTTCATTTTGTCAGTGCATCATCCCGGCTGCTAGGCGGGTGAGTGGGGCCTATCCGGGTGAGCAAGATTCAGTGACAGCAAGTATACCTATCTCCAGGATCTCAAGTTTCTCAGTGATCTGCACCAGGTACCTGAACTCCCCCTAATCCTCCATCCCTCATTCTGCTAACGTTGTGATTAATAAAAAAAGCATTGGGAAAGACTCAGTGACTGGCAACCGTGTTTTATGCAACTTTTAACCCTAGACTTTGAGCCAACACGGGGAACAGTTGGGTAATGGCAGGCCAAAACTAACCAGTGGCTCCTACGGGGGGTAGTGCTACAGATATATTACTTATCATTGTAAAATAACATATTTAAACTTATTTTTTTCCATTTTAACAGAAAAAACAAAAAAAAACAAAAATGGCTTTGAAAAAAACTGGAAAAAAATTTCCCCCCCAATTTTTTTTTTTTTTTCAGGGCCTTCCCATCTCTACTTTTGCCACAGGTGATTGGTTGTCTCTAAAGTAGGCCATGGATAGTGCTTGTGGTCCCTTGTGTGATCTTTGGTGGGTACCGTGGGCCTTCTGGCGCCTGTAGTCCTAGGGTAAAAGGCATCCTTTAAAATGAGTTTCAATCCTTATTTGATAGTGATGCTTTGAATTTTTCAGATACTCTTTGGCACCTGATGAAGATTTTCAAGAAATAAATTGAAATGCATTGAGGCTTCCTTGGCAGGGGATACTTAATGAAGTATCTATGTTGGATATAATTAAATGATTTACCCTGCTAGAGGGCATATAGGTATTGCGATGTGTTAGGGTCTACTTTTCATAATTATATCGGAACAGTTGTTTTTTACATAATGTGTTTTTTTAACCAATATTTGTACGAATAAAAGATACAATGATTTTATGTGAATTTTTCTTTTGTTGCCATGTAAAGTCCCATGGGAGAATATTGGATTGTTTGTTGCATTATTAGGGATGTGGCAATGCACAACTCTGTGTAGACCAACATATCTTATTTCCCAGTATCCCTGGCAGCAGAGAGATGACCCCTCCAGTACACAGAGCCATCTTCCCTATATCATTACCTTGAATTGGGCCATTTTTTTATGGAGCACTATAGCTACAAGGGCTGGAGACTCAACTGCCAACATATATTTACTATGCAGATTTATTTAGACTGAGAGCAGGTTTGTAAATATTACAAGCGGCCAGCAAATGCACTATATCAAACTCCTGGCATGTAATACTGTTAAAGATGTTTAAGTAAGTAGCTATTGAGTGTTTTATGCTCTGGTTGATAATAAGTGAGGTAACACTGTTTTAAACATCCATTAACCAGTGCTGCATGACATAAAACAGCTGAGGAAACAAATATAACCATAGCTCAATGATAAAGATCTCAAAATTAATTTAGACTGCTGTGATGAAATGCTTTGGATTTGCAATGGCTGGGTTTATATGAAAGCATGCACAATGTGATCTAAACCAGCATTACTGTGTATCTTGTGCTTAAACAACAATGACCAGGAGCAGGGTTTTCTGCACACGTGTACTATATCATGTGCACCTTAAGAAAGTAATTTTGGGTATGGTTTGGGTAGATATGACAGACATACCGTATATACTCGAGTATAAGCCAACCCGAATATAAGCTGAGGCACCTAATTTTACCACAAAAAAATGGGAAAACTTATTGACTCGAGTATAAGCCTAGGGTGTCCATCTGCATGCCTCACTGTTAGACATGTGCACTGCCAAAAAATTTGTTTTTTTAGTTTTCGTTTTATTAGTTGTTTTGCTTTTTTCGGAAATTCAGAAAAATCGGAAATTCCCGAAAAAGGAAAAAAAATAATACAACGAAAACGATTTTTTTTTTTTTTTCAAATTAATCGAATTTCCGAAAAAAGCGAAAAAACGAATGAAACGAAAAGTAATTTTCGAATTTCTGAATTTTGGAAATTCTGAACATTCGGAATTCGGAAATTCGAACATTCGGGAATTCGGAAATTCAACTTTCCAAATTTCCCATTTTCGAACTTTAGATTTTCGAAATTTAGATTTTCGAATTTTGCAATTTAGAATTTTCAAATCTCGAATTTTCGAAATGTCATATTTTGCAATTTTCAAAAATTAGAAATTCAGAAATTCGAAATTCCGAATTTCCGAAGTTCGGAAATTCGAAATTTCGGAAATCCGAAAATCCGAAAATTCGGAAATTTAAAAATTCAGAAATTTCCTAACTAACTAATTTCTCAAAATTCGTTAAAAAACTAATTAGAAACTAAACAAATTGCACATGTCTACTCACTGTGCCTCACTGTGTCCATGTGCATGCCACACTGTGCCCATGCCTCACTGTGCCCTTGCCTCACTGTGCCCATGCCTCACTGTGTCCATGCCTCACTGTGTCCATGCCTCACTGTGTCCATGCCTCACTGTGCCCAATCCTCACTGTGCCCAATCTCCCTACCTGATCTCCGGCGCTGTGTGACTAGACTGACATTTAACATGGGAGTCTATGGAAGGGGTGCCCGGTTTGAAAAGTCGGTGCTCTCCGGCCGTATGTCCCCTGGACAACAAACTTTGCACACTTCTAGACGAAGAGTGGGGCTACGTGTGTGCCAAGCTTGGAGTCCAGGGAACCAACGGCTGGCCGGGATCAGGCGCACAAATTTGAAGATGGACACAGACTCGAGTATAAGCCGAGGGGGACATTTTCAGCACAAAAAAATGTGCTGAAAAACTTGTCTTATACTCGAGAATATACGGTATATGTTCAGCCATTATACAAAGTCATTGCACTGTTTACAGCCATGAGCTTTCCTCACATAATCTATAGTGCTCAATATTTACAATGTAATTCTAACACTGTTACAAAGACATAGCGCTATTAAATGCTGGTGTTATATTCTGCACAAAATATAGGAAATGGTGGTAACTAGGGATGAGCCGAACACCCCTCAGTTCGGTTTGCACCAGAACATGCGAACAGGCAATAAATTCATTCGAACATCCGAACCCTGTTAAAGTCTATAGGACATGAACATGAAAAATCAAAAGTGCTAATTTTTAAGGCTTGTATGCAAGTTATTGTCATACAAAGTGTTTGGGGACCCGGGTCCTGCCCCAGGGGACATGTATCAATGCAAAAAAAGTTTTAAAAACTGCAGTTTTGTCGGTAGCAGTGATTTTAATAATGCTTAAAGTGAAACAATAACAGTGAAATATTCCTTTAAATTTCATACCAGGGGGGTGTATATACTATGCCGGTAAAGCAGCGCTTGTTTCCCGTGCTTAGAACAGTCTCTGCACAAAATCTAATTTCTGAAGGAAAAAAAGTAATTTAAAAGTATTCGCGGCTGTAATGAATTGCCGGTCCCGTCAATACAGATAAAAGTCACTGAAAGTCATTGATAAAAAAAAAAATGCGTGGGGGTCCCCCCAAATTCAATTACCAGGCCCTTCAGGTCTGGTATGGATATTAAGGGGAACCCTGCACCAATTTTTTTTTAAATGGCGTGCGGTACCCCTCAAATATCCATACCAGACCCTTCAGGTCTGGTATGGATTTTAAGGGGAACACCGCTCCAAATTTAAAAAAAAAAATGGCGTGGGGTTCCCCCCAAAAATCCATACCAGACCCTTATCCAAAAAAGCAGCCTGGCAGGCCGCTGGAAAAGGGGGGGATGAGAGAATGGCCCCCCCTCCTGAACCGTACCAGGCCACATGCCCTCAACATGGGGAGGATGCTTTGGGGTCTGGACCCCAAAGCACCATGTCCCCATGTTGATGGGGACAAGGGCCTCATCCCCACAACCCTTGCCCGGTGGTTTTGGGGGTCTGCGGTCAGGGGGCTTATCGGAATCTGGAAGACCCCTTTAACAAAGGGGACCCCCAGATCCCGCCACCCCTATGTGAATTGGTACCCCTACCATTTCACGAAGAAAGTGTAAAAAAAACAAAAAAAAAACAGACTCCAGCGGTGGTAATCCACTCTCGATCTCCACTTCAGTGATGTCGGTATCCTGCGATGGATGATCTCTCCAGGCTCCAGCGACGATGTCCAGCTACGAGGAACAGCACACGGTCCTCTCTTCACCGGAGCGGAGACACCCAGGGAATGACGCGGCTTCAGCCAGTGACAGCTCTTATGTAGCTGAGGGCGGGGCCACCCGTCACGTGACCCCGTCCCCCTCTGACGCAAGGGGAAACCCAAGCTTCCCCAGTGACGTGACGGATGACCCCTCCGCCCTCTGATGCAAGGGAAACCTGCGTTGCATCAGAGGGGGGGAGGGGGTCACCCGCACGTCACTGGGAAAGCCTGGGTTTCCCCTTGCGTCAGAGGGGGATGGGGTCACGAGACGGGTGGCCCTGTCCTCGGCTACATAAGACCTGTCAGGCTTCGGCGGCGTCATTCCCGGGGTGTCTCCGCTCCGGTGAAGAGAGGATCGTGTGCTGTTCCTCGTCGCTGGAGCCTGGATAGATCATCCATCGCAGGATACCGACATCGCTGGAGTGGAGATCGAGAGTTGATTACCACCGCTGGAGTCTTTTTTTTATTTTTAATAAAGGACTTATCCCAACTGTGTCTGTGTGTTTTTTTACAATTTTTTACACTTTCTTTGTGAAATGGTAGGGGTACAATGTACCCCGTTGCAAATTCACATCGAGGGGGGCAGGATCTGGGGGTCCCCTTTGTTAAAGGGGTCTGCCAGATTCCGATAAGCCCCCCGCCCGCAGAACCCCACAACCACCGGGCAAGGGTTGTGGGAATGAGGCCCTTGTCCCCATCACCAGACCCCAAAGCATCCTCCCCATGTTGAGGGCATGTGGCCTGGTATGGTTCAAGAGGGGGGGCCGCTCTCTGGTCCCCCCTCTTTTCCTGCGGCCTGACAGGTTGCGTGCTCGGATAAGGGTCTGGTATGGATTTTTAGGGAAAACCCCGCGCCATTTTTTTTTATTTGGCGCGGAGTTCCCCTTAAAATCCATACCAGACCTGAAGGGTCTGGTATGGATATTTGGGGGAACCGCACGCCATTTTTTTTTAAATTTGGCGCATGGGTTCCCCTTAATATCCAAGCCAAATAAAAAAAAAATGGCGTGGAGTTCCCCCAAAAATCCATACCAGACCCTTTATCCGAGCATGCAACCTGGCAGGCCGCAGGAAAAAAGGGGGGGCGAGAGATCGGCCACCCCCCCTTCTGAACCGTACCAGGCCACATGCCCTCAACATGGGGAGGATGCTTTGGGGGTCTGTGACCCCTCAAAGCACCATGTCCCCATGTTGATGGGGACAAGGGCCTCATCCCCACAACCCTTGCCCGGTGGTTGTGGGGGTCTGCGGGCGGGGGGCTTATCGGAATCTGGAAGACCCCTTTAACATTGTACCCCTACCCCTACCATTTCACAAAGAAAGTGTAAAAACAAACAAAAAAAACACAGACACAGTTTGGAAAGTCCTTTATTAAAAAAATAAAAAATAAAAAATAAAAACCCATTCCAGCAATGTAATCCAGTGTCCCGCGGTGATCCGATGTCCAGCGCTGCAGTCTCCTCCAGTCTCCACTCCACACAAAACCCCCATGATGTACGAGGGGACGGGGTCACCCGTCACATCATAGGGTAAGCCCCAGCTTTCCCTGCTTGCCGGGGAATAGCCGATGACGTAGGCGGGATCCCGCCTACGTCATTGGCTATTTCCCGCAAGCGGGGAAAGCCGGGGCTTACCCCTATGATCTGACGGGTGACCCCGCCCCCTCGTACGTCAGACCCCGCCTATGTCATTGGCTGAGCGGACCTGATGGGGAACTTCCTCCACAGTGTAATAAATGAATAGACCCCACCCCTTCTCATGTTCCCCATCAGGTCCGCTCAGCCTTACACCCAGTGAAGGTGACCCCGCCCCCTACATCATTGGCTGAGCGGACCTGATGGGGAACATGACAAGGGGCGGGTCTATTCATTTATTACACTGCGGAGGAAGTTCCCCATCAGGTCCGCTCAGCCAATGACGTAGGCGGGTTCTGACGTACGAGGGGGCGGGGTCACCCGTCAGATCATTGGGGTAAGCCCCGGCTTTTCCCGCTTGCGGGGAATAGCCAATGACGTAGGCGGGATCCCGCCTACGTCATTGGCTATTCCCCGGCAAGCGGGAAAAGCTGGGGCTTACCCTATGATGTGACGGGTGACCCACCCTCTCGTACATCATGGGGGTTTTGTGTGGAGTGGAGACTGGAGGAGACTGCAGCGCTGGACATCGGATCACCATCGGACACTGGATTTCATCGCTGGAATGTTTTTTTTTTTTGTTTTTTTTTTTTTAATAAAGGACTTTCCCAACGGTGTCTGTGTTTTTTTTTACAATTTGTTACACTTTCTTTGTGAAATGGTAGGGGTACAATGTACCCCATTACCAATTCACATAGGGGGGCCGGGATCTGGGGGTCCCCTTTGTTAAAGGGGTCTTCCAGATTCCGATAAGCCCCCTGCCCGCTGACCCCCACAACCACCGGGCAAGGGTTGTGGGGATGAGGCCCTTGTCCCCATCAACATGGGGACATCCTCTCCATGTTGAGGGCATGTGGCCTGGTACGGTTCAGGAGGGGGGGCGCTCTCTCGTCCCCCCCCCCTCTTTTCCTGCGGCCTGCCAGGTTGCGTGCTCGGATAAAGGGTCTGGTATGGATTTTTGGGGGAACTCCACGCCATTTTTTTTTCAATTTGGGGTGGAGTTCCCCTTAAAATCCATACCAGACCTGAAGGGCCTGGTATGGATATTTGGGGGAACCCCACATATATATTTTTTTAATTTGCGGCAGGATTCCCCTTAATATTCATACCAGACCTGAAGGGCCTGGTAATTGAATTTGGGGGGACCCCCACGCATTTTTTTTTTTTTTTTTTACCAAGGACTTTTCTATGTATTGCCGGGAGCCGACAATTCATTATAGCCGCGAGTGAGTTTTAAATTACTTTTTTTCCTTCAGAAATTACACTTTGTGCAGGGACAGTTCTAAGCACGGGAAACAAGTGCGACTTTACAGGCATACTATACACATACCCTAGGTACGAAATTTAAAGGAATATTTCACTTTTATTGTTTTACTTTAAGCATTATTAAAATCACTGCTCCCGAAAAAACGGACGTTTTTAAAACTTTTTTTGCATTGATACATGTCCCCTGGGACAGGACCCAGGTCCCCAAACACTTTTTAGGACAATAACTTGCATATTGGCCTTTATAATTAGCACTTTTGATTTTGAACGTTCAAGTCCATTGTATTTAATAGGGTTCTAAAGTTTGTGCAAACTTTCTGTCTGTTCGCAGGTTCTGCTGCGAACCGAACAGAGGGGTGTTCGGCTCATCCCTATTCTCAACCACCTATTACAATTTTGAAGGCCCTGGAGCACCAGGACAATGGAAACACCCACAAAATGACCCCATTTTGGAAAGCTAACACCCAAACGTATAATCTATGAGGCATAATGAGTCTTTTGAACGGTTCATTTTTTTCCAGAAGTATTTGGAAAATGTGGAAAAAAATGAAAACACATTTTTCTTACGCAAAGTTGTCCATTTATAAGATATTTCCAACACATAGCATGTACATAGCAAAAATGGCACCCCAAAATACATTCTGCTACTCCTCCTGAGTATGAAGATACCAAATGTGTAAGACTTCTACACAGCCTGGCCACATACAGAGATCTAACATGCAAGGAACACTGTCAGGTATTCCAGGGACACATAGCATGCACATACCAAGAATTACACCCCAAAATACATTATGCTGAGCAAAGCGTAAACAAAAGATTACCTGTGGTTTTAGTTGCGCAGTTCTACACAGCAGGATAGCACTGGTCCAGGCAGCAGGCAGGGACTTGGTCAGCAATGGCATACACAATTGTCCAGGCAGCAGGCAGGGATACTGTCCATATACAGTCCAGGGTCAGTGCAGGCAGAGATATTGTCAGCAGTGCCAAAAATATTGGTCCTGGTAGTAGGCAGGAACATGTAGTGTGGTCATTGTGACAGGCAGAGACATAATGGCAGTAAGTCCTACAGGCAGCAGGCAGAGGTAGGGCCTCGTTCAGGACAGAATAGGGACAGGGGTAAAGGCTTCTCCCACCCAAATCTCTTTGAAGCCTCCGAGTCTCCAGGCCTTAATCTAGGAATGAGAAAACAAAATAGTTTTCTTCATCCAGAAAAACAATTCTGGAGCCCCTCACATATGTGAGACCCCTGTGTTGAATCCCACTTGTCCAGTAGCAGGGTACAAGATCAGTCCATGAGGCAGGCAAAAACATGGTCATACAGTCCAAGGTCAGTTCCAGATCAGACAGAGGTATTACAGAATCGTTAGGCAGAAGCATGGTCGAATAACAGTCCAGGGTCAGTTCCAGATCAGGCAGAGGTATTACAGAATCGTTAGGCAAGAGCGTGCTCGAATAACAAGCCAGGGTCAGTTCCAGTTCAGGCAGAGGTATGTACAGAATCGGCAGACAGAAGCGTGGTCGAATAACAAGCCAGGGTCAGTTACAGAGCAGACAGTAGCATAAGGGGTGTGAAGGTGTGTGAAGGCAGGAACTGAGGATTACGTTTACTATACTTCACTAATAATTTTGTGAAGTATGGTAACGGCGAAAACAGTCAACTACACAGAGGCCTGGTTGGGAAGGACATTGGGCACAATAATAAGCTGTGTCTCGTCTGACTCCTCCACTGGTACACACCTTACATCTTTTTTGACGTCGTCTGCCTGTTGCTTTGGGAGGGACTTTATCGGGAAAGTGACGTTCGGAGAGTCGACTAAGAACATCAGATCGGGTTTTTGGGGTGGGCCATTCAGAATATAAGGGCAGTGATAAGGTCCTCCTGGTAGCCACGGAAGCGTTTGGGGTTTTGGGTGGAGTTGGGGTACATGATATACGAGTTGTATATGGCCAAATTGAAAAAAATTAATTGCGACTTTTTTGTACCAATGGTATGTCCGTCTTGTGGCAAGGTAGGATTCAAGCATCTGGTCATTGAAGTCGACTCCCCCCATAAACAAATTGTAGTCCTGGACGCATGTGGGCTTTTGGATGGGGCCACTCCTTCTGGGGATTTCCACAAAGGTATCATTGTGGATGGAATGTATACATCCCTTTTGTCCCTCCACTTCACTGCCAGAATCTCCTTGTTTTGCAGACTTGCCGATTCTCCTCTTCTCAACTTCTTATTTACAAGACTTTGAGGAAAGCCCTTCCGATTCTTTCTGACGGTGCCACATGCTGGCGTCTGCTTCCGGTGAAGGTTGTGGAACAGGGGAAGAGATGTGTAGAAGTTGTCTACGTACAAATGGTAGCCTTTTTCCAGTAGGGGGTATATGAGGTCCCAAACAATTTTCCCACTTGATCCCAAGTAGTCTGGGCAATTAGGGGGATGCAGCTGGCTGTCCTTCCCTTCGTACACTAAGAAGGCATAAGTGTACCCTGTGACTCGGTTGCATAATTTGTATACCTTCACACCACAGCGGGCCCTTTTGCTGGGAATAATTTTTTGATTTGAAGCCTGCCGCTAAACTTATTAAGGGACTCATCCACACATATGTGTTGGTCCGGGGTATACAACTGGGAGATTTTTTCTGAAAAATAATTCAGTAAGGGTCGAATTTTGTAAAGCCTGTCATAATTTGGGTGATTTCGGGGATGGCACTGGGTATTATCATTTAAAATGTAGAAATCTCATGATCATGAAGTATCTGGTTCTGGGCATTACGTTGGAGAAGATTGGCATGTGGTAGATGGGGCGTTTTGACCAAAAGGAACGCAAAGTGTTTTTTGGGTTGAGTCCCATACAAAATGTGAGGCCTAAAAAAACCTTCAACTCCTCCACCGTTAGGTCTCTCCACTCGTAGGGACAGGCATAATATGATGTAGGATTGTTCAAAATAAATTGCTGTGCATATAGGTTGCACTGGGTCACAATTCTGGATAGCATGTCCTCTGTAAAAATGAGATCAAAAAAATTGATTGGGGAAAAATTCTCTGTGTCCACCTGGACTCCTGGCTGGGCAGTGAAAGGGGAAATGTTGGCTTATCCTGAATTAGGAGGAATCCACAAGGGGTTCTGAAGGGCATAGGGAAGGTGGATGGCACTGCGGTGCTGGTGGATGGCACTGCCTCTTTACCAGAACTCCTTCGTTTGGCGGGCTGACTATCTTCCTCCTCTGTGTCACTCAGTGTTCCACTACTGAGGACTGGCTCGTAATTCACGTCCGACTCAGAATCGGAATCGGATTTGGAAAGGGAATCCGAAAAAGAGAGCTCCACGTTGCTCTCGTCGGGTGTGGAAAGAATTTGGTATGCCTCCTCGGCGGAAAAGCATCTTTTTGACATGGTTGCTGGTGGTGATGCGACTACACAGGTGTGTGCTAAGCCTTCACTGATGGGCACTGATGAGGTGGCACAGATGGGCACTGATGAGGTGGCACAGATGGGCACTGATGAAGCTGCACAGATGGGCTCTGATTGATTGCACAGATATGCACTGATGAGGCGGAACAGATGGGCACTGATGAGGCGGAACAGATGGGCACTAATGAGGCGAAACAGATGCGCACTGATGAGGCGGAGCAGATGGGCACTGATTGGCGGCACAGATGGGCACTGATTGGCGGCACAGATGGGCACTGATGAGGCGGCACAGATGTGCACTTACTGATTACACAGATGTGCACTGATGAGGCGGCACAGATGGGCACTGATTGGCACAGATGGGCACTGATTGGCACAGGTGGGAACTGATGAGGTGGCACTGGTAGCCACTGATGAGGTGACACAGGTGGGCACTGATGAGGTGGCACAGGTGGGCACTAATTGCACAGATCACTGACGTCACAGGTGGGCACAGGTGGTCACAGATTGGCACAGGTGGCCACAGACTG
This sequence comes from Rana muscosa, assembly GCA_029206835.1. Classification (NCBI taxonomy): domain Eukaryota; kingdom Metazoa; phylum Chordata; class Amphibia; order Anura; family Ranidae; genus Rana; species Rana muscosa. The sequence continues at coordinate 525,633,342 of CM055118.1, read as the reverse complement.
GCACAGATGGCCGCAGATTGGCACAGGTGGGCACAGATTGGCACAGGTGGGCACAGACTGGCACAGGTGGGAACAAGTGAGCACAGATCCCTATAGGCACTGTAGCACTGTATGGGCACTGTATGGGCACTAGTGATGAGCCGAACACCCCCGGGTTCGGTTCGCACCAGAACCCGCGAACGGACCGAAAGTTAGCACAAATTTAGAACCCTATTAAATACAATGGATGCGAACGTTCGAAATCTAAAGTGCTAATTATAACGACTATTATGCATGTTATTGTCCTAAAAAGGGTTTGGGAACCCGGGTTCTGCACCAGGGGACATGTATCAATGCAAAAAGAAGTTTTAAAAACGGACGTTTTTCGGGAGCAGTCATTTTAATGATGCATAAAGTGAAAAAAAAAAGTCAAATATTCCTTTAAATATCGTACCTGGGGGGTGTCTAAAGTATGCCTGTGAAGTGCCACGTGTTTCCCGTGTTTATAACTGTCCCTGCACAAAATTACATTTCTAAAGGAAAAAAAGCCATTTAAAACTGCTTGCGGCTTTAATGTAATGTCTGGTCCCGGTAATATGGATGAAAATCTTTAAGAAAAATGGCATAGCTACCCCATCACACCCCCCCCCCCCCCCCACCCCAGCCCATTACCAGCCCCTTTGGGTCTTGTATGGATATTAAGGGGAACCCCGCACACAAAATAAAAAGGCCCTATATACTCTGAACAGCCGTATACAGGCGGTGCATACAAGACAGGGACTGTAGGTTTGTTCTTATGTAGAATCTGTTTGTAATTTTGAACAGGTACATTGTTTAAGTGTAGCTCCAGCCAAAAAATCTATTTTTAAGCTTTTTGGAAAACATAGGGAAGGGTTATCACCCATGTAACATTTTTTTTCTGTCTGTGCAGTGTGCACCTGTTCAGAACAGTTCACCTCACTTTCTGTCCTAATGACAAATGTTTTTTGAAAATTTGGGGTTTTTATTGAAACAAGAATTGGTGATAAAGCATCAGTGGAGAGGAGACACTTTTTTTCCCCATATTAACTCTTACAGGAGAGAATTTGCCTTCCTAGGGGTAGATTTCCTCTCACTTCCTGTTGTATCCTTCCGTTTGCAAGGAGGAGTCGTTTGTAAGTTGGATGTTTCGAAAGTAGGGGCCTGCCGTATATACTCAGCTGAAATTTGCCCCTTACATGTTGGTGTTGCCACAACACTGTGAGCCCTCACAGTTACTCTTGGTGGGCGCATGAATGGGCCCTGCTGTGAATTATTAGATCAAGAATTGTAATTGCATGCCCCTGTTGAACAGGGGCTGAAAAATTGGGCCTTTGGTGGTGGTGGTGTTGACACAACACTGTAAGGCCTCACAGTTACTCTTGGTGGGCGCAGGAATGGGCCCTGCTGTGAATTATTAGATCAAGAATTGTAATTACATGCCCCTGTTAAACAGGGGCAGAAAAATTGGGCCTTAGGCACTGGTGCCACAACACTGCAACCCCTCACAGATACTGTACTTGGAGCACAGCAATGAGCCCTGTTGCAAAGTATTGCATCAAAAATTGTAATTACACGCCCCTGTTAAACAGGGGCTGAAAAACTGGGCCTTAGCCACTGGTGCTGGTGCCACGACACTGCAACCTCTCCCAGATACTCTAGTTGGAGTGCAGGAATGAGCCCTGCTGCAAAGCATTGCATAAAAAATTGTAATAACACGCCCCTGTTAAACAGGGGCTGAAAAATTGGGCCTTAGACACTGGTGCTGGTGCCACGACACTGCAACCTCTCCCAGATACTCTAGTTGGAGTGCAGGAATGAACCCTGCTGCAAAGCATTGCATAAAAAATTGTAATTACATGCCCTTGTTAAACAGGGGCTGAAAAATGGGCCTTAGCCACTGGTGGCGGCACCCAGAAACAAAAATGATCTTCCAAGCTATCATCATCAATCGGATCATTGAGGAGGAGGAGGAGGATAGTCAGTCAACATAACAGGACAGTCTCTCAGCATCAGCATCAGTCTTGAAGGGATGTGACATTTGAAAATAAATTAGTCTGTTACATCAGCTTCAGGTGTTTGGTAGCTGGTGGTGATCCAAGACTGGTTCATCTTTATGAAGGTCAGTCGATCAACCGAGTCGGTGGACAGGCGCACCCTGTGATCCGTGACAAATCCTCCAGCAGCACTGAATGTGCGTTCTGAAAGAACGCTGGATGCAGGACAGGCCAGTAGCTCAATTGCATACTGTGCAAGCTCTGGCCAGTGATCCATCCTCAAGACCCAGTAAGCCAGAGGATTTTCGGTGGGGAAGGTGTCCAAGTCTGACCTTGCCCCTAGGTATTCCTGCACCATGTATATCAGACGCTGGCGATGGTTGCTGGAACCGATCATAGCTTGGGGCTGCGGACTAAGGAATTGTCTGAACGCATCGGTCAGACGGCCACCTTCCCCACCGCTCCTTCTTTGACTGACCGAAGCCTCAGCACCTCGTTGTCCAGGACCAGGAGTTTGTAACCTCCCAGTCTCTGGGAACGCGTTGCACAGACCTTTCTGCAAGGCCTCCCGGAGTTGTCTCATCCTCTGCTCCCTCTGCGACGGTAAGATAAGGTTTGCAACCTTACCCTTGTACCGTGGATCAAGGAGAGTGGCCAGCCAGTAATGGTCCCTCTCCTTGATCCGAAGAATACGAGGATCCTTCCGCAGACTTTGCAGGATCAGGGAGGCCATGCAGCGTAGGTTAGCTGAGGCATTCGGTCCGGAGTCCTCTGGGTCACTAAGGACGACATGATCCGCAGCCACCTCCCCCAAGCCACGTACAAGTCCACTGGTTTCTTGGGACTGTAAATCATCCCTAAAAGACTGCTGCTGATGATGCTGAGTGCCAGGCTCCACCTCCATGCTGACACAATCCTCCTCCTCCTCCTCCTCCTCCTCTTCCTGTGCGATGGGTGGGACAGAAGGAACACTGTCTGGGTAAAGGGGGCCTTGAGAGGCAAGGAAGTCCTCCTCTTCCTGCCTCTGTTCTGCCTCAAGTGCCCCGTCCATTATTCCACGCAGCGTATGTTCCAACAGGTGGACAAGAGGTACAGTGTCACTGATGCATGCACTGTCACTGCTCACCATCCTCATGGCCTCCTCAAATGGTGCCAGGACAGTGCATGCATCCCTGATCATGTCCCACTGGCGTGGTGAAAAAATCCCGAGCTCCCCTGACCCTGTCCTGGTGCCGTAGTCGCACAGGTACTCATTGATGGCCCTCTGCTGCATGTGCAGCCGCTGCAGCATGGTCAACGTTGAGTTCCACCTGCTGGGCATGTCACATATAAGGCGGTTCTTGGGCAGGTTCAACTCCTTTTGCAGCTCAGCCAGGCGAGCACTGGCATTATAAGATCTGCGGAAACGCACACAGACTTTCCTGGCCTGCCTCAGGACATCCTGTAAGCCCGGGTACCTGCCCAAGAACCACTGCACCACCAGGTTAAGGACGTGAGCCACACAGGGCACATGGGTCAGTTGTCCCTGTCGGAGGGCGGAGAGAGGTTGGTGCCATTGTTGCAAACCACCATTCCTGGCTTAAGCTGGCGTGGCGTCAACCACCTCTCGGCCTGCCCCTGCAGAGCAGACAGAACCTCTGCCCCAGTGTGGCTCCTGTCCCCCAAACACACCAGCACAAGCACGGCATGGCATCTTTTTGCCTGCGTACTTGCGTTGCCCCTTGAACACCTACGGAGCACCGCTGGTTCCGAGGACAAAGCACAGGAAGAGGCCATGGAGGAAGAAGAGGAGGGGGTGGAGGAGAGAGGTGTGTCACAACCAGTAGTAGCATTTTGGAGGCGTGGCGGCGGAACAACCTCCAACACTACTGCACCTTGTCCTGCATCCTTCCCAGCTGCCAAAAGAGTGACCCAATGGGCCGTGAAAGAAAGGTAACGTCCCTGTCCATGCCTGCTGGACCATGAGTCAGCGGTAATATGCACCTTACCGCTGACCACCCTGTCCAGCGAGGCCAAGACATTGCCTTCCACATGCCGGTAGAGAGCCGGAATCGCCTTCCGTGAGAAAAAGTGGCGTTTGGGAACCTGCTACTGAGGAACCGCACATTGCACAAACTCACGGAAGGGGGCCGAGTCTACCAACTGAAAAGGCAGCAGTTGAAGCGCTAGCAATTTAGCCAAGCTAGCATTCAACCGCTGGGCATGTGGATGGCTGGGAGTGAACTTCTTTCGACGGTCCAGCAGCTGGGGCAGGGAAATTTGCCTGCTAGAATCGGACGTCGGTGTACTGCTAGCAGAGTGCCCGCAAGTACTTGGCTGTGACACACCTAATTCTACACCTTCATTCCTCTCAGTGCAGGTTTCAGAGAGGAATGAAGGTATAGTGGGGTTGGAGATCCCAGCTGATGCGGTGCAAGGAGAGGTCCGCTTTGTTCTTTGGTGTGGGTCTTTAAGGTAGGCTTGCCAACGAGCTGCATGGCAGGTCAACATATGTCTGGTCAAGCATGTGGTGCCCAAGCGGGTGATGTTTTGGCCACGCGATATACGCTTGAGACATATGTTGCAAACAGCAGCTGTGCGATCTGATGCACTCGACTCAAAAAAGGCCCACACCAAAGAACTTTTTAAACAACGGGCAGAGGCAGCGCCCTGCACAGGCGGAGCTCTGCGGTGTGATTCCTTCGGTGTGCTGCCCTTACGCTGGCCCCCCGAGGGCATCCTGCCTCATTGGAGATGTGCCTCCTCCTCCTCCTCCTCCTCTCTCCTATTAGGCACCCATGTGGAGTCAGTGACCTCATCATCCCCTCCCTCCTCATCACTGGAGCCAATCTGGCAGTATGCTGCAGCTGCTGGAACATGACTGCCAGATTGCTGTCCTTCTTGAGCATCCCCTCTCTCTGCTCTCACGCTACTGCCTTCCTCTAGCTGGGTATCATCATCAGACCCTTCGAAACGCTGGGCATCCTCCTGGAGCATGTACCCAACACTGTGCTCAAACAGTTCGGGGGACTCCTCAGGAGGACATGGTTGGTCTAGGGAAGGAGTGACTGATGATGACATTGATACCAGGGAAGAGGACGCTTTGGCAGCTGCTTTGCCAGTACCCTGAGTCAGGGTGAGAGAGGATGAGGAGGATGAGGAGGGCTTGGTCATCCACTCTACCAAGTCTTCGGCATGATGCGGCTCAACACGTCCAGCTGCCGAAAAGAAGGACAAGCGTGTCCCATGGCCACGTGCTGATGGCGATGCACCGCGTCCACGACCAGCACTGTTGTCTCTAGACACAGAGCCTGCTTGCCCTCTTTTATTGGCTCCTGACTGTCTGCCTCTCCTTGTTTGCCTTCCAGACATTCTAATGGCCTGCAGGGAGATGGGAAAACCAGCAATAAGGCCTAGCTTCAGGAGTATATTTTGCAGGAATCACACTACGCCTGCTGTAAGTGCTGCAAATGCCTGTTGGTGTAACACACCAGGAAAACACAGCAATACGGGCTAACTTCAGGTGTATAATGTGCAGGAGGCACACTCCGCCCGCTGTAAGTGCTGCAAATGCCTGTTGGTGTAACACACCAGGAAAACACAGCAATACGGGCTAACTTCAGGTGTACAATGTGCAGGAGGCACACTCCGCCCGCTGTAAGTGCTGCAAATGCCTGTTGGTGTAACACACCAGGAAAACACAGCAATACGGGCTAACTTCAGGTGTAATATGATCAGGAGGCACACTCCGCCTGCTGTAAGTGCTGCAAATGCCTGTTGGTGTAACACACCAGGAAAACACAGCAATACAGGCTAACTTCAGGTGTATGATGTGCAGGAGGCACACTCCGCCCGCTGTAAGTGCTGCAAATGCCTGTTGGTGTAACACACCAGGAAAACACAGCAATACGGGCTAACTTCAGGTGTATAATGTGCAGGAGGCACACTACGTCCGCTGTAAGTGCTGCAAATGCCTGTTGGTGTAACACACCAGGAAAACACAGGAATACGGGCTAACTTCAGGTGTAATATGATCAGGAGGCACACTCCGCCCGCTGTAAGTGCTGCAAATGCCTGTTGGTGTAACACACCAGGAAAACACAGCAATACGGGCTAATTTCAGGTGTATAATGTGCAGAAGGCACACTCCGCCCGCTGTAAGTGCTGCAAATGCTTGTTGGTGTAACACACCAGGAAAACACAGCAATACGGGCTAACTTCAGGTGTATAATGTGCAGGAGGCACACTCCGCCTGCTGTAAGTGCTGCAAATGCCTGTTGGTGTAACACACCAGGAAAACACAGCAATACGGGCTAACTTCAGGTGTATAATGTGCAGAAGGCACACTCCGCCCGCTGTAAGTGCTGCAAATGCCTGTTGGTGTAACACACCAGGAAAACACAGCAATACGAGCTAACTTCAGGTGTATAATGTGCAGGAGGCACACTCCGCCCGCTGTAAGCGCTGCAAATGCCTGTTGGTGTAACACACCAGGAAAACACAGCAATACGGGCTAACTTCAGGTGTAATATGATCAGGAGGCACACATTACGCCCGCTGTAAGTGCTGCAAATGCCTGTTGGTGTAACACACCAGGAAAACACACCAATATGGGCTAACTTCAGGTGTATAATGTGCAGGAGGCTTAGCAACAATGACACTGACACTGCCCCCTGCCTATCCTTCTCTCTCCCTGCACACAAGGTTTATCAAAGAATATGACACTGACACTCTCCCTGCCTATCCTTCTCTCTCCCTGCACACAAGTTTTAGCAAAGAATATGACACTGACACTGTCCCCTGCCTATCCTTCTCTCTCCCTGCACACAAGGTTTAGCAAAGAATATGACACTGACACTCTCCCTGCCTATCCTTTTCTCTCCCTGCACACAAGAATAGCACAAAGAATATCACACTGTCCCTGCCTATCCTTCTCTTTCCCTGCGCCGGAACACACTACACAAGGCCGCCGCGCTGGCGGCCTTTATAGTGTGGGGCGTGTGCTAAACCCCCTGAGCTATAATTGGCCACAGGCAACCTGCCTGTGGTCAATTATGGCTCTCCTAGCTGCCGGCGCTGTGATTGGCCAAGCATGCGGGGTCACAGTGCATGCTTGGCCAATCACAGCGCCGGGATTGCACTGCGATGGCGCAGTGTATTGTGGGCCGTTCGCGTCACTCGAATTTGGCGCGAACGGCCCAAAACATTTGATGTTCGCCAAACGGTCGAACATCCGATGTTCGAGTCGAACTTATGTTCGACTCGAACACCGAGCTCATCCCTAATGGGCACTGTAAACTCACTGGTAAAATCACTCACTGTGACACAAAGTAACAGATCGCTCTCTCCTCACACGCGGTCTCTGTGTGAGGAGGGAGAGCCGGCAATGAGAGATGATCTCATATGTTTACATTTGAGATCATCTCTCATTGGCAGCACAGATTGCATAGTAAATGGCCACTCTGATTGGCCATTCACAGCGATCTGTGATTGGCTGTGTCCAAGGGACACGGCCAGCACAGAATTTCCCCGCTGCGCACTCGGGAGAGCGCGCGGGGAATGAGGAAAGGGGAGGACGTCTACTGACGGCCTCCCGGACTTTCAGGTCCGCGCTGAAGCCATCATTTGGCTATAGCGCTGGCCTCAGTTAGTTAAAATTAGCACTTTTGATTTCTCCCATAGACTTTTAACGGTGTTCCACGGCTTTTTGAATTTGCCGCGAACACCCCAAATTGTTCGCTGTTCGCCGAATGGGTGAACAGCCAATGTTCGAGTCGAACTCGCACTCGACTCGAACATAAAGCTCATCCCTACTTACCAAGTCATTTTCAAACTTGCAGCGCAATTACTTGCTATCTGGGTTCATTTATAATAGGGTAGCACTGGTTTTTGGTTATAGGCCATTTAGAGAATACCTTGCATTAAAAAAAACTCATTAACCTTTCTAACTGCTTGTGCTGTGAAGTAAGTCATTCTCAAGAATCATAAGAAAGACTCTAAAGTTGTATTTTAGTCAGTTTCTAACAGCTTGGAAACACCTCCTGTGTGTTTGCCTTAGAGGGTTGGCAGGATGCAAAGATTCTGCAGCAATAGAAAGCAATATGGAGGAAGTGAAAATTTCAGTGCTTCTGTTTAACCACTTTAGCCCCAGAATGATTTACCCCCTTAATGACCAGGCCATTTTTTGTGATACGGCATTGCGTTGCTTTAACTGACAATTGCACGGGGGCGTGCGACATTGTACCCAAACAAAATTGACATCCTTCTTTCCCCACAAATAGAGCTTTCTTTTGGTGGTATTTGATCACCTCTGTGTTAAAAATTTTTGCCGCTATAAACAAACAACAGCGACAATTAAAAAAAAAAAAAGAAATTATATTTTTCGCTATAATACCTATTAAAAAAAAATATAAAAAAAAATGTATTCATCAGCTTAGGCCAATATATATTCTGCTACATATTTTTGGTAAAAAAAACGTAATAAGCGTATATTGATTGGTTTGCGCAAAAGTTATAGCGTTTACAAAATAGGGGAAAGATTTTGAGACTTTTAATTTTTTTATTGTTTTTACTAGTAATGGTGGCAATCTGCGATTTTTAGCGGGACTACGACATTGCGGCAGACAAATCTGACCCTAAGTGACACTTTTTGGTGGCCAGTGACACCAATACAGTAATCAGTGCTATAAAAATGCAATGATTACTGTATAAATGGCACTGGCAGGGAAGGGGTTAACACTAGGGGGCGATCAAGGGTTTAAATGTTGCCTAGGGAGGTGTTTCTAACTGTATGGGGGACGAACTGACTGGGAGAAGAGAGAGAACGCTGTTCCTGATCACTAGGTACAGCTGTTCTCTCTCTCCTCCCCTGTCAGAACGGGAATCCGCCTTTTTTACACTGGCAGATCCCCGTTCTGCCTCTATTTCGTGCGAGTGGCGAGTTTCTGCAGCACGCTGCGGGTGCGCGCCCGCAAAAGCTAGTGCACGGACCGCCATACATGTACGCTGATTAACGCAGGAGAGCCAACCGGCCACAGTGTAACTGCGGTGGCTGGTCGGGAACTGGTTAAACATTGAAGATGAATTCCTCCACCATGCTTAAAGTTACAAAGGTCTTGTTTAAAAGTGATTTAAATGTTTATTCTGAATATGTAAATACTTTAGAGTGTTTATTCTGGGCACAAGTTCACTTTAAGGTTTGGTGGTTGAGTTTAACAACTTTTCTACAGCACAGATTAATTTAAAGTCAGTGAAGCTAAGAAGCTGAAAATATCTTAAAATACAGTAGAATGTTTTGTTGACAATATCTATCACAAGAATGAGTAGTGAGCAAAGGTTAATAAAAAGATACACCAAAGCAGGTGTCTTAGTACAGTATTTATTGAAACACATAAATCTCAAGACAGTAGTTCAACATGAAGGCTAAATTCATATTAAAACAATCACACAACTCTTGAAAAATCTCTTTTGAGTAATAGAAATAAAGAGGGACTCACAAAAAAACTACAAAGTCAAATGGTCCTGGGAAATAAAGACCTCTGTTTTGATTGCTGTTTTAAATGAGCACTTCACTCAGAAGAGTATATATAATTCAGCATGTGTTCCATTCAGAAAGCACTTTCACCTAAATTGATATAATAGATATAATAACATCTTGTATTTGTATAGTTCTTTCAGTAGAAAGGGGTAGCTAACAGGTAAGCTACTTCCTCACTTGTGTCTTACACACAATGGCAAGCTCCAGAATAGAAGGAATCAATTTATACCATTGTCACCTCGCAGTTACTGGTAGGCTGGCTTGCAAGAAGCAGGAAAAATGGGTCACTTACTTGTAGTCTAGTGTTGGTTTGAAGTTTCTTATACATCAAGATACAGCAGTCTTTGTGCTACACTACCTGCAAAGTTTTTTCATGCTTCTATAGTTATATATTCTTGTCTTTTTCTTTGCATTGCATTGTTATTTACTAGAAAACAGCAATTTCCAAAATACATAAACAGTCATATAAAAGATTACAAAAAAAAAGGTTACCCTGAAATTTGTTGGACAAAATACCAGTTTGAAATCCAATTCAATGAAAGGGAATAAATATATGTTAGAACGCATATCATGCTCTGGCCGTGAAACCTGGGAGAGGGGCAGTTGTGTTTGCATATTCTATGTGAGCTTCTATGCACTTATAGCAGCAGGGAGCTCCATGTTTCTCAATGAGTGGTCATTTAAGAAAACAGTGAAAACATTCTCAGTTTCATAGGTCACTAATGCAGAATGCAAACATGAGTGACAAAGTCTAATTTATATAATAAAAGTAAAATAGTTACTCCACCTTACAAGAGTGTGTTAAGTGCTATAAAACATTAGTTTTTTGATGAATTAAAGTGGAGAAAGAAAAGGAGAAAAAAGTAGAGCTGATGTTTATTTATATTGAAAATATAAAAGCACAAAGCTCACCATCGGCAAAAAAAAAAACTTTTATGCTCATTTTATTTTCTCAATTTATTTTATTTCGATTTTAGGAGGTAATCCTGAAAATATATTATTGCATGGATTTCTTTTAATACTACTACTAATATTAATACTAATAATTCTTTTAAAACTACAGTAGATGTTGAAACACTTAGGGATATACATAGAATATTTGCATAGCAAATTGCTTAGTGAAAATGCATGTACATTTATTCTGTGCGAATGGGGCACAAAAAATCTAATATTATTAGGCTATTTCCTGTGCTGGCCAATGTTTTTTATTGATTTAAAATGGAAAATTCCTATGATACATAGGTGTCCATTTATGAAGCAGTGAAAAATATTCACTGCTCCATTCTCCGGCATTCACAGAGGAGATCGTTCTCTTCTGAGTGCCAGTTTGCAAAGCGGTGTAGATTGCTTCTTCTTTGGAAGATTGAAGCGATCTACAAATGCTTCAAACAGTGGAGAAAGCCCCCTGATACTGGAATCTCGTGAGACATAACGAGATTACAGTACCAGAAATTCACTGAAACCCTTGAAGTGTCCGTTTATTAAGCAGAGGTAAATTATCACTGCTCAGTAAATGGACATTCCCGGAGGAGACTTCCCACCTAGTTAATAAAATATCTGTCCCCCTACATTATATATATGTAGCGATACCTCCAACTAAGAAGGCCGCAGATTTAGTTTGGGCCCTGAAGACAGCTCCGCCAACCCCCGGCAATATACTCGACCCCCTACTGACACAGTTAGTTCTGACAGCAATATATATATCTTATACTGTATGAGGAATTAAACATCGAGACAATAATAGCATAAAAAGGGTATATGATTTACTTAAGCTTTTGATAAGAAAGAGGTTAACATTTATCACAGTTCACAGAGTATATATATATATATATATAATACAGAGCCCTGCAACACTAACACACTATGAATATGGAGTTAACAGCAACAAGTGCGCCACGTGGGCGACCGTTAACTAGGCGCCCTGTGGCGCAGTAACCAAACAAAATAGAAAGCTGACCAGGCCTGGTTCAGATATCTACAACTTAGTTTATAGGGGATGATGTTCTTTTCTTCACCGGCAGGTCTTTAACGGTGGTGCACATTAACAGAGTATGATTTGTAATCCAGTAGGAAAGGTAAAGATGGGGTAAACACTTTGCTATGTGAACTCTGAGTTCAGCTCTGATAAGGTTCTTCAGTGAGAGTATCCGGAACAACTTGTGGGCCACGGCAGTCTATAGGCCTATTAGCAAATAACAGTATATGGTTTGGGCATATGCCCTCTCACCCGCCCAGACTGCGGTCCCAGTCTGGGAACTTCCACCGACTGTGTCACACACACACACAGTGTCTCTAGCGATCGGGCCCCCGATCCAACGAATGCTGTAGTTAAGCGAAATCAGATGCCACCCAGGCTCGCAGAGGGGTGGAAGGCTCTTTGGTGCTGCGCAAGGCCTCAGGCTTCAGGCCTTGCACTCCGACACATCCGCACAGGAGGATCAGTCTCTGAAGTCTCGTGTCCCAAAGAGGCCGAGCCCAGCCTCGCCTCCTCCTCTTATAACCCCTCCCATGAGTCTCTGCGGTGGAAAAATTGACGAACGGGGTTCTGGGTAATGTAGTCTCTCTGCGTTAAAGGGGAACACCCCGCTACACACTCCCCCCACTTAAACTCTTTGGTCCCCAAAGATAAACCTTAACAAAGACTATGTACAACTATAGTTAATTCTGTAAACGATGTTGGCATTGGGAATTCCCACCAAAACTGAGGGGTAGAATTCCCTTGCCCGCAGGTCACATTATCATGGGTGGCCTGCCTAACTGTGCCAGAGAGTGAGTTGGGGTTGCCCTCCACTAAATGGACAGTGGAGGGATCCGGATTTTCAGCATTCCTCCTAGCGGTAACTACAGAGTCCTCTGAGCTATTCCCCATTTGTGGGTAGGTCAGCTTCCTAGGAGGCCGGATGACTCTTCAAGCCCTTTGCTCTCTTGGGATTTCTGGCTCTGGTGCCACAGGCTCCTCTTCCTCTGAGCAATTATCATGGGCATCTTCCCAGTAATCTGTTGAAGGACTAGATGGGATGAACTCTGTGGCTTCTGGGTTCAGTGTTCCATCTGGAGTGTCTTCAGTGGTTGGAAGATCTATAGTAGAGGTTCCCGGAGTTGGGGAAGGCCACAGCCAATCAAGTTCTCTTTCTTCACTTTCACTAAGTTGAGAGGCCTCTCCATCTTTGGTTCGGGAGGTCTGCGACCGAGTGTTCGGCCTAGGAGTATCCAGGATAGAGACCGGTTCAGGGGAGTCTCTCACGGGAGGTATCCTGACTGCCTCAGCAAGTGGGAGCAGGTGGTTTCGATGCCTCGTCTTCAGTGGTCCTACCTTTCCTTCTGGCTTCAACTTGTAGACAGGTAGGCCCGGCAGCTTCCTGCAGATGACATAGGGTTCAGATCTCCATCTGTCTGCAAGTTTGTGTTTTCCAGGGACCCCCAGATTGCGTAGCAGTACTCGGTCCCCGGGCTGTAAGTCCTGCACCCAGACCTTCAAGTCAAAGTTTCTTTTGTTTCGAGCTCCCCTTTGGTCTGAGGCTGCTTGAGCTTGTTCATAGGCTACTTTCAGGCTGTGTCTGAGCCTGTCCACATATCCTTTGTGAGATGTGGCTGAGGAATGGTCCAGAGAGGTGCCAAAGGCCAAGTCTACAGGTAGTCTCGCCTCTCTCCCAAACATGAGTCGATATGGGGAGTAGCCTGTCGCATCACTAATGGTGCAGTTGTAAGCATGTACTAGGGCTGCTATGTGTTTGCTCCAATGTTGCTTTTTCTCACTTTCCAGAGTCCCCAACATGTTAAGCAAGGTTCGGTTAAACCTTTCCGGCTGAGCATCTCCCTGTGGGTGGTAAGGTGTAGTTCGAGTCTTCTTGATTCACAACGAATCCAGGAGTTTCCGGATCAGTTTACTCTCAAAGTCCCTTCCTTGACCTGAATGAAGTCGCTGGGGCAGCCCATAATGGACAAAGTACTTCTCCATAAGTACCTTGGCTACGGTGGAGGCTTTCTGATCTTTGGTTGGGAAAGCTTGGGCATACCGGGTGAAATGGTCGGTTATCACCAGAACATTTCCTAGTCCACTCAGGTCGGGTTCGAGGCAGAGAAAATCAATGCATACCAGATCCATTGGGCCTTGACTTTGTAGATGGTCCATTGGGGCAGCTTGATGGGGTAAAGTCTTCCTCTGGATGCATCGTGCACATGAGTGGCAGTACTCTTCTACCTCTGCCCTCATGCAGGGCCAATAGAACCAACTTCTGACAAGTTGAAAGGTCCTTTCAGCCCCTAGGTGGCCATGATTGTCATGCAGGGCAACCAGAACAGTCTCTCGATGCTTCTCTGGGAGGAACAGTTGCCACTTATCTTCTGAGTAATCAGAGGGGCCCCTTCGGTAGGCCACTCCCTGATGTACCTGCAACCTGTCCCATTCTTTCCTCAACAGGCGAGCTTCCTTTGAGGGATGACGCAGGAGTCTGTTTGGATCCTGATTCTCCAGGGCCTCCAGGACCAATCTCCCCATGGGGTCTTCCAATTGGTCACACCTCAACTCCTTCTTGGACAGTCTCGGCAGGTTGTCTTCTTCCAGTTGATTCACTCCACAGTAGTGTTTGGGGACTCCCACCATGGTAACTCCTATTTCCTCTGCTCTGGAGCCTCCTCTGGCTTGGAATTCAGCTCCTTGACAAAGGGCCCGCACCCCGTCCGGTGCCACTTGGGTCCAATCTTCTACGTCACTGGTGGGGGCATGAGACCTCCTGGCCTGTACTTTAGGCTGAAGTTGAACCCAGACAGTGCGGCCAGCCACCTGTGTCCAGTGGCATCCAGTTTGGCCATGGTGAAAAGGTAAGTAAGAGGGTTGTTGTCAGTCTTCACAGTGAACTCCGCCCCATACAGGTAGTCTTTGAGCTTGTCCACTAACGCCCACTTGAGGGCCAGGAACTCCAGCTTGTGGGTGGAGTAGTTCTTCTCAGAGGGGGTCAGGCTCCTACTCACGTAGGCAACAGGCCGCAGTTGTCCCTCGTGCTCCTGATAAAGCACTCCTCCCAGACCGTCATGACTAGCATCTACGTGTAGTTCATAGGGCTTGGTTGGGTCTGCGTAGGCCAAGACTGGAGCAGTGGTCAGGCTCTTCTTCAACGCCTGGAAGGCCTCTTCACACTTCTGATTCCACTGATCTCTGATGGACTCTCCCGGCTTCCTGGGCCCTGAGTCATCCTCTTCTCCCTCAGTCTTGAGCAGTTCATTCAATGGTCTAGCAATTCGGGCTAATCCCTCCACAAACCTCCTGTAATAGGAGCAGAACCCCAAGAAGGATCTGAGTTCTGTTACTGTGGTGGGTCGTGGCCAGGAGGTAACTGCCTCCAATTTCTCGGGGTCTGTGGCCACCCCTTCTTCAGACACTATGTGCCCCAGGTAGTTCACAGAAGACTGGTAGAACCGACACTTCTCAGGCGAAAGTTTGAGTCCCTCCTCACTGAGTCTCCTCAAGACTTTTTCCAGCCTCTCCTCGTGCTCCTCCAGGGTTCTTCCAAAGACAATGACATCGTCCAGGTATACAAGGACTTCAATAAGGTTCATGTCTCCTACAGTCTTCTCCATGAGACGTTGGAAGGTAGCTGGGGCTCCAGACAGACCTTGGGTCATCCGGTCGAATTCAAAGAACCCCACTGGGGTTATGAAAGCTGTCTTCTCCTTGTCTTCTGGGTGCATAGGGATCTGATAGTACTCGCTCTTGAGATCCATAACGCTGAACCACTTGGCTCCAGACAAGCTCTGTAGGGCATCCTCTATCCTCGGAGTGGTATACTGGTCGGGTATGGTTCTCCTGTTGAGAGTCCTGTAGTCGATACAGAGCCTCAATGACCCATTCTTCTTCCTGACCACCACTATCGGGGAGGCATAGGGGCTTCTAGATTCCCGTATCACACCAGTCCTCTTGAGTTCTGAAAGTTGTTCCCTTAGATCCTCCAGATCTGCTAGTGGGACCCGCCTGACCCTCTCTCTAAAGGGCTTATCTTCCTGGAGGCGGATCCGATGGGTGGCACTCCTTGCACACCCCACATCGAACTCATCTTTAGAGAAGATCTTCTCCCATCTGTTCAACTGGGCCTTGGCTCTCTCTTTCCAAGCCCTGGGCAGATTCTGGTTTTCCATGGATATCTTCTCCCAAGCATCTCCTCCTTCGCCCACCTCTGACAGGTTGACAGGGGCAGCAGGGCTGGGATTTCCATGGGGCCATCTGTATTGTTCCTAACACTCACTGGGACTCTACAATGGGCCTTCTTTAGGGCCTTCAGCGGAATCACTTCTGGTATCACTTCCAGACCGTGGGACCGTTCCCTTGGGTCAGATTCCAACATGACAAAGGGTCCGGGCTGCTCCCAAGTAAGCTTCACAGTGGCTCTGAGACAGGTTACTTCACCGGGCTGCAACACTATCCCTCCTCTTCCAAGTCTCCACACCTTCCCTATCCCTTCTCCTGGGGTCTTCTGCTCTAAGACTAGCCGTTGGTAAGCCATCTTCAGCATGGGGTGGATCTTGGTTCCCCTTCTTCTTTCACTATAGGGGTCAGAAGTCTTCGGACCAGATCCGTGTTCGTCCCTATTATAAGGGAACTCGTATTGGCTCCCAGCGGCCGAGGGCACACAACCGCCAGGGTGTCAAACACTTCGGCTTTTCCAGCCACAGATGGGTCAAAGATCATCCTGACAGGCAGATAGCCATCGTAGGGGAAGTTCTGTGTTCCAATCCCACATATCTCTAGTCCCTCTATCTTCCGGATGGGTAGGTGACTCAAGTGCTTATCGTAGAAATCTCTGTATAGCAGGGTCACTTGCGCCCCAGTATCCAAGATTGCTCTGGTGTAAACTCCCTCCACTTGAATGGATACTATAGGAGATGGGCCTACCAGCTTCTCCGGATATGGACCGGCAGGGGTCGCCTTCTTCAGATGTTTTCTCTTTGAACCTCCTCTCGTCCAATCCCCTTTGGACTTCAGTCTTTCTTGAGTCTGGTATGCATTGACTTCCCTCCTTTTACTGGGTGTAGGGACCCGCTGAGGGATACTATTATTTTTCTTAGGTGTGCACCCCCTCTGGGGAGTGCTGTGCCTCTTCTGAGGGGTCTTGCCCCCTTTCTCTGGGGTGTATCTCTGTTGAGGAATGTTGTGTTTCCCCCGAGGCGTTTTATCTCCTGTTATTTTCTGCTTTGCTTTCAGCTTGGAGCTCACTGAAGGTGATGGGCACCCGGTTGACTCCTTCACCGGGGCCCTCTGAAGTTTCCCGCCGGCTTGCGGTTGTCTATTTTCTTCTTCTTGGGACTGGAGCATGTAGCCGCAATATGTCCAATTCCTCCACAGTTAAAGCAGACTATATCTCCCCATTCTTGTAAAGATGCGGGTGCTGAGGCAGTTGGGAATAATTCCTTCCTTGGTGCTTCTCTCTTGGGACCCTCTCTCTCTTTTTCCATCAGAGAGGTCAACATCTCTAACACCTTGGACATTTGAGCTTTTAGGGTGTCTATCTCCGAATCTCTTTCAGGGGTCATCACTGGATTGACTAGCACCTGTGCGGGTACAACATTTGTCTTAATCATCTGCTGGTCCTGTTGCAGCGCCTCCTCATCTCTGATGATTTTTATCAAGTCAGCATAAGTCAGCAACGTTCCTCCTCCTGAGGTTTTCAGGTGCAGCCAGACTGGATCCGAGCTTAGCGCTCCCTTTAAGACTTGCTTCATTCTCGCCGCATCTGTATCTTGGGGCTTCATCCCCTTCTTCAACACAATCTTGCACAACAACCTGTTCAGTCTTCTAACATACTCGGAAAGTTTCTCCTCTGGTTGTTGGAAAGTATGTTCAAATTGGTAGACCATCTCTGTCACCTTTTCCAATTGACCAAACTCTTCTTGCAGCATGGCTAGACAGTCTTGAGCCGTGCAATCTGCATTCCCAAACCGAAAACTTTTCACTGCTTCTGCTGCTGCGCCTTTAAGGCTTTCCATCACTTGTTGCCTCTTCTGTGCTTCAGGCACCTCCCATGCCTCTACTGCCTGCAATGCCTGCTCCACCCAGGTGTCAAAATCTTCTTCCCCTGCGGGGACAGGGAGCTTCCCTGAGAATGTCTTTAGTCTCCGGTAGCTAGTCTCTACATGCACCGTGCTTGCCTTCTGACACTTGGTTAGCAGATCCCCTATCGCACCTATCAGTTCTGGTGATATAGCAGTGACAGGTGCAGGCGCCAGCGGAGGCGTCGCCCTGTCTCCTTTTTCCGGTGGGGTACGGGCCGCAGCCTGCGGTGATCCCGTTGGTGATGGTTCCTTTTTTTCAGTTACTGCGTGCGCCAACCTATAGGTTCTGTTGTCTGGCGTCCGCACACACTTGCGCTTACAGGCCTCTGGCATCCCGTCCCAGTACTCCACTAATGCATACTGATATGAGATGTCTGGGTCTGACTTTATCTCCGTCACCCATGGTGTGTGATCTGGGGACACTGACTTCATTAACTCCTCTACCGTCTCAGTCGACCATTCCTCCCCAGGGAGGCTGATGACTATCGACTGGTTTGGCTCTGCGTTAGAGGCTTTGCACCATGCTTCTACTGTTTGTGGGTACATGCCGGCACTTCTGGCGTTCACCTGCTGCATCAGGATCCCGGACGAGCCCCCACGTGTAGCGATACCTCCAACTAAGAAGGCCGCAGATTTAGTTTGGGCCCTGAAGACAGCTCCGCCAACCCCCGGCAATATACTCGACCCCCTACTGGCACAGTTAGTTCTGACAGCAATATATATATCTTATACTGTATGAGGAATTAAACATTGAGACAATAATAGCATAAAAAGTGTATATGATTTACTTAAGCTTTTGATAAGAAAGAGGTTAACATTTATCACAGTTCACAGAGTATATATATATATATAATGCAGAGCCCTGCAACACTAACACACTATGAATATGGAGTTAACAGCAACAAGTGCGCCACGTGGGCGACCGTTAACTAGGCGCCCTGTGGCGCAATAACCAAACAAAATAGAAAGCTGACCAGGCCTGGTTCAGATATCTACAACTTAGTCTATAGGGGATGATGTTCTTTTCTTCACCGGCAGGTCTTTAACGGTGGTGCACATTAACAGAGTATGATTTGTAATCCAGTAGGAAAGGTAAAGATGGGGTAAACACTTTGCTATGTGAACTCTGAGTTCAGCTCTGATAAGGTTCTTCAGTGAGAGTATCCGGAACAACTTGTGGGCCACGGCAGTCTATAGGCCTATTAGAAAATAACAGTATATGGTTTGGGCATATGCCCTCTCACCCGCCCGGACTGCGGTCCCAGTCTGGGAACTTCCACTGACTGTGTCACACACACACACAGTGTCTCTAGCGATCGGGCCCCCGATCCAACGAATGCTGTAGTTAAGCGAAATCAGATGCCACCCAGGCTCGCAGAGGGGTGGAAGGCTCTTTGGTGCTGCGCAAGGCCTCAGGCTTCAGGCCTTGCACTCCGACACATCCGCACAGGAGGACCAGTCTCTGAAGTCACGTGTCCCAAAGAGGCCGATAATGTAATGTAGTCTCTCTGCGTTAAAGGGGAACACCCCGCTACACATATATATATATATATATATATATATATATATATATATATATATATATATATATTGTGAGGTTGGGGATCATTAGCTCTCATAGTAGATGCGTTTTTTCAGTGACTCAGGCCAGTCAGGAACTATATTTTACGGCATGGTAGCCCATGTTTATTTAAAAGCACAAAAAGTTCACAAATACATCAGTAGCCCTCGCAGGGGGTTCCACCATTACTGTATCTTGCATACTCAACAGTTTAGCCTTCTGGCTTTCATTCTAGCAATCCGGCTGTCTCAGGCCTTTAGCCTAGGCCTAAAGTCTGCTCCTCAGAACAATCAGAGTTTCCGAGAGATAAGCTCACTCCTCGCTTACACCTGGTCAGCGCTTTGCGGCTCAAACATCAATAACATCTGCCTCTTGCAGACACGCACACTTTGGCTGCACCCATGTGGCATAGATAGCCTCTGACTCCTCTCAGAGGGATGGGAGTCCATCTGACTCCCAGGCACAGACTTCCTGTCTGTTGGGTGGGGCCCTGATCCATAGTCAGGTCAGAACTAAATAGCCCAACACACAGCTGTTTAATTAACGTGTCTTTCTCTACAAAATCTGGCGTAAACCAACACTCCTTAAGGTCTCCCAGGGTCCCACGTCACATATCCTCCCCCCCGTTTTGAACCGGAGGGAGGAACACATAGACCCGTCACCATAAATGAGACACCTCTGTGCCAGCCACTGGCTGCGTAGGCCCATTTCTTTTTCCGGGTATGTTTTCACCAGCACTTCACCTTGGCGCCTCTGTGCCAACTATCAGCAGCAGGAGTCCTAATCTGCCCAGCCTTTTCTCTAAAGGGGCACTCCACCCACATCTTTTTCCAGTTGTGTTTCCACCAGCACTTCTTCCTGAACCGTGGGCTCCCACTAATCTCTCTATCCATTCTACCTTCTGGCCTCAGGATCCTTCTTTTTCCTCCCACAGACCTATTCTCCCAGGACTGTTGGGGACCCCCTTTCATGAACTCTGTCAGGGACTGGAAATAGGGGGGCAGTGGGTATACTCAATACCCTGGGATTTTTAAATACGGTGCTAGATAGAGATTGACAAAGGAATCAGAGCTAAAAAAGATTAAATTTTATTACATGACAAAAACAGAAAATACATAAAATATCATACCCATCCATTGAAGACGTGTGACTCAGTGATCAAAGATGCAATTGCTAGGTCGCCACTCTACTAGTTTCGCTATGAATAGCTTCCTCAGGAGTGATTGTGACAATAGCAGATTATACTGAAAACACAGAATACATATGATTAACATGAAGGATGGTTACAGGTTAGTGAGCATAAGCACATAACGTTATTTAAATTACATTGCGGAAATTGCCGCATCAATATTGGCATGATAATAGGGAAAAAGTATTGAAAAAATCGAGGAAAAAATATTAACAAGCATCATTGATCAGGACCCATGCTGAACACCCAACATACATATGTGTACATATGCACTCACCAGTTTGCAGAATAAATCATCTATGAAGAACAGAAGACAAATTCTCTCAGAGCCATAAAATTCAAGCGAAACAACATTGTTCCACTGCTCCACTCAACCACCTGGCAGAATCCAGTGACACACCTGATAGTATTTGCAACCATAGGGGTATTTGAGCAAAATAAAATAAAATAAATACCTATGGGAATATTAATAAAATATATTAATATATCAGGACTGCATGAACATAGTCTAATTTTTATGAGAATAAAAAGGTGTATGGAGATGAGCCTCTTACCTTGGTAGAGTAAATATTGAGAAAATATGCCAATATTGGTAAGGATCTAGCGCCTAAGTTATTCATAAAGGAAGAAAACTGAAGCTGAGGTGTTTGAATGGGAGATGGACAAGCCAGCAGGAATGCACATCAGCCAAACAGGAAGATAGGACACATTGGCAACTATCTGACAAGCTATCAAAAAAGAGAAGAAAAACAAAATGTCCAAGTGAGAAAAATGAGTCACTAAAGAAACAAGGATCGAAAGGTCAAATGGCAAATCATCCAAGCAATGCCTTACCTGGATGAATATGCTTCAAGCATAGTCCAGCTGGAAAAAGTGCAACCTGCCCCTTGGTATGGGGAAGGATCCTGGCAGAAAGTAAGCGGCGAAAGCCGCGCTTCTTATACCCCCACCTGCCCCTGAGCACCGCAAATCGCATGTGTCACACTCATCCTCCCACTTTCAGCAACACTGAGCCCTTCCAAGTCGCTATCCATTACCTCATCAACCTGACGCTCAACATTACTCATCTCTTTTCCTGTGGACAAAACCCCTGCCATGTATGCGCCCTTTTCAGATCCTTCCAACTGGAGAGGGTTAATTTCTGCAAAAGCCAACGCACCCGTGTCTACCGGCCCTGCAGCCTCTCCATTTAGCATAGCAGAAACTGTGTCCACTCCACTGTTACCCACTGAGCCTTCCTTGTTTAAATGCACTTGTGGCAAAACATTTTTAAACACAACAGGCTGCAATAACATAACTTCACCACTTTGCTCAGGTGGTGCTTCATTAAACCCATTATTACTACAAGTAATTTCAAACATTTGAGTTTTACCATTTTTCTCATCACCAAGGTCAAGTACCCTCTTATCTATCAGAGAAGCACCACAGTTGTCTGGCTCCTACACACAGAGCTCCCTGGAGGTCTCCAAGGACACCTCTGCAGCCTTATATACCATTGCTAAGGGGAATCGTATATCCTGCTCAGCGATCACCCCTACCTCATTAAGCATCACATTACCATAAGTGCATGTATCATCTGCAATATCTTCGTCATCAACATTCACAAACATAGCAGTTTTACAAGCCCCATCAAATTGTCCTTTGTCACAATGCATGGCACCCTTCGTGCCACTCAGCACACCATCCTTACTCTCCAAAGGAATTATTTTGCCCACTAGGGCATCTTCACAGTTGTCCTGGGAAACCACTTGCCTCACCACTGCAGGCTCCTTGGTGGTTTCTCTTGGCAACTGCACAGCACCTGTCACTAGGGAACATGGCATATCGACTGCTTTGGTCACCCCTAGCACATCTCTCCCAGCACTCTCCTGGATTACCTTAGGTGTACCCAGAGTCCATATGTCCTTTTAATTCTTGACCTCGCTGCAAGCAGGGTTTTAACCTGTGTCTTCCCACTGATCTGGGTAGCACACTGCAGCAAGTTCATTTTTACACCTTCACTGGGATCAGTCTTACAAACTGCAACAGTCTTACCATATCCTGTAGTTGAAAACTTAAATTGAGGGCATTGTCCCTTCTTTGCTCTGCTCTCACAAACAAACGCCCCCTCCTGGACACAGGGTAACATTACATCCCTCTTGGATTTTCCAACATCGCCTGCAGGCAAAACAAATTTCCTGTTGCCAGGGGTAACAGCAGACCCACACACCTGGTCATACCCCTTGCAGGATGCTGGATATGATACGCTCTTCTCAGGGCTTGCAGGCAAAGCATTAAGCCTAACAACATGATCAGCAGCTGTATTCCACAAGCTTGGACAAGAAAAGATCCCATGGCCCAGCTGACAACATTCCAGGCATGGCACTTGGCGACGTTCTCCTGTTGTTAAGGGAGACGGCACTCTCCCTGCTGATCATTTCCAGCGCTCTCTAAACTGGATTGCTCTTAGAAAATTGTTGTAGTCACCTCGGTTACTATACATCCCACGATACACCTCCTGGTACTCCTCCATCAGAAAAGGTTGCACCAAATCAACCCAGCGATTTCTGGGCCATCCTCTGTAGGAAGCAATCATCACAAAATCATCCAAGAAATCTTCAACATATTCCGAAGGTAACATAGGCCGTATGAAGTCAGCTGTACGGATTTCTGCTTTGTTGCCACAGGCAACCGCATTCATCTTATCACTCTTTACACTCCGAGCAGACTTCTCATACCTTTGCTTTGGTGAAGCCTGGGACAAAGGGCAATTAGAAACTTCATGCCCCCAATCACTGCACCGCAAACAGCGCACTTGGTTCTTAACCCTTAGCACATTATTAGCTGGCCATCTTGCATCAGCGTTGCCAGGGGCAACAACATGTCCTTCCCCTTTAACTTGGTTTAGTGCGGCCAAGTGTCGCCTGCACCAATCTACTGCAGGCTCAGACTTTGGTGAACTCTCCATACTTGCAGTCACCTGTGCACTCATTGCACCTGTGTTGCTAGGGACAACACCAGCTCTCTTTCTTCTTGGCAAGTTCTGTTCAGGCATGTTGGGGGTTCGATCAGATGGTAACAACCCCTCCAGCCACAGAGCTCTGTCTCTCATCTCAGCAAACATTGCTTCCTTTTTGCGTTTTGACCGCCCCATCTCTGCAGTCAGGCCAACAACGTTTTTTTAACACAGTTCCTTTTAACACAGGAAAATTTTGAAGTACTCTCTCCAAGACTTGTCAACAGCACACTTTCACATGCAGACTTCACTCTCTGCTTGAATCATCCATCCACTGGACCTTCCTAAGTGGACACATCCTCTCAAGCCACGTTGAGCTCACTTCCACAGGCACATAACCTGTATACAACACAGTCCATTAATTGAACTCCTGTGCAATGCAGTTTGCCTGGCTGTCCCACACAGCTTAAGCAGTTCACCACAGAAAACTTTAACTTTTCATTCAGATTGGCTGTTCATCACAGTATTGATGCAAAACACACAGTTTCTTTTTACTCACTGGATCTAGAACTCTTCCAAAACTGCCCGAAGCAATACCTCCACCACTTGTGAGGTTGGGGGCCATTAGCTCTCGTAATAGATGCGTTTTTCCAGTGACTCAGGCCAGTCAGGAACTATATTTTAGGGCATGGTAGCCCATGTTTATTTAAAAGCACAAAAAGTTCACAAATACATCAGTAGCCCTCGCAGGGGGTTCCACCATTACTGTATCTTGCATACTCAACAGTTTAGCCTTCTGGCTTTTATTCTAGCGATCCGGCTGTCTCAGGCCTTTAGCCTAGGCCTAAAGTCTGCTCCTCAGAACAAACAGAGTTTCCTAGAGATAAGCTCACTCCTCGCTTACTCCTGGTCAGCGCTTTGTGGCTCAAACATCAATAACATCTGTCTCTTGCAGACACGCACACTTTGGCTGCACCCATGCAGCATAGATAGCCTCTGACTCCTCTCAAAGGGATGGGAGTCCACCTGACTCCCAGGCACAGACTTCCTGTCTGTTGGGTGGGGCCCTGATCCATAGTCAGGTCAGAACTAAATAGCCCAACACACAGCTGTTTAATTAACGTGTCTTTCTCTACAAAATCTGGCGTAAACCAACACTCCTTAAGGTCTCCCAGGGTCCCACCGTCACAATATATATATATATATATATATATATATATATATACATATATACATATATATACACACACAATAGACATGGCAGGGGGACATGGTTACTGTCTTGGAGGGTCTGATTGAGGAAGGAGGAAGTCAAAAATCTTCCTCCTTCCCCCTCGGGATTCTCTCTTCCCTCCACGATTCTCCACCTTTGAGCTGGTGAATCAGAGAGTGTGAATTCTGACACAGATTGCCAGTGAAGTGCTGAGATCACACCTTCATAAACTGCCCATTTCTGTGTCAGTCAATCTCTGTGTGCGGAGACGATCAGCGGAGAACATGTTCTCCCCCGATCATCTCTGTTTCATAAACTGTTAATGGACTGAGATTAGTGGGGATCCTAGGGATCCTAGGGATCACCGCTGTTCAGTTTCATAAGCGAAAACCTTAGTGCCATTTTTTGGACAAATGAGGCCATATCTTGATCATTGTGTCTGAGGTATATGGGAAAAATAACTTAAATAGTAAGAAGGAATAATTAGAAATGGGGGGGGTAGTTAATGGGGAACACCGATGAGATTTCAATAGGCACTCCCTGTATTTTGATTTTGGTTGGGTAGAAGAAGCAGGAGGACCAACAATTGGTTAATCTTCCCAATTGGGGAATTTTCCCTCTATTCCTTTTCTGGTGACAATCCAAAATTTCTTTAATTTCACTCTCAGTGATAATGGTAAATGGATAACTAAAAAGACCTAACAGGGCACATACAGCAATGGAAACCTGACAGGTGTTCCTCTCCACTCTGTACAAAGCAAAAAAAAAAAAAAGTTTTGTCTTTGTTTGTTATGCATGGCAAAAATGTGGTCCACAAGCTTGTTGACCTCTGGGAAATTAAAACTGTAAGACGAAAAAGAGCAAGACCTGGGGTTAAGGCCATAAACACAGATGAATAGTGAAAATAAAGAGGAGGAGTGCATCCAATTAGTATAGAGAAACTCTGCCCATTGGAGGAAAGATACCCATTCGGTTTCCCTTTCAAAGATGAAACAGTGGGGGAAGCCTTCTAGGGACTAATTAGTGTGTTCTGTTTGCCCATTAGATTGCGGGCAATAGGCAGAAAAGTAAGATTCCACACTGATCACTGAAGGCCTTCTAAAAACAGAAGATGAACTGAGATCCAAACACAAGGAAAAAACGTCAATCTGTCTCCATTCTTCTATATGTCTATGAATTACAGAAGATGAACTGAGATCCACATTCAGAAAGAATGAGCCAGACTACCTATTGTATGAAAAGAGAGGAGAGCTGTTTGCCTGTGGGCAGGTTAAGTAAAGCAACAAAGTGAGCCGTCTTGTGTATGCAAGACAAGTTTGAGCCAACATGCATCGGAAAAAAATCCACGGTTTTGTTGTCGGAATGTCCGATCGTGTGTACGCGGCATTAAAGGTTACTCGGTATAATAAAAGCAATGGGAACAGGGTACACCAAGGGGGACAGGGGTCCCTAAAGTGTGGAATGATAAGGAGTAGGGTTGTCACATGTTAAAGGTAAAGTATTACTTATTCAGAGGCTAGAGATATCGATTCTGGGTTAAACTCAGATTTATCCTATATATCCCATGCTTTCGAAAATTGGGGCATGGAGTCATGTACAACCGCTGTAGGATGTTCCATGCTACATACGCAAGCTATGGCCTGCACCAATTGGGAGAGTGTGGGAGGAGAAGAGGTCAGCCAGCCCAGGGATATAACCCGTTTAGCAGCTAGTAAGACAAATGCAACCAATTTCTTGGTGTATTTGGAGATGCCAGGGATAGGCAGGCCCAAAAGATAATGCACCGGATCCAATGGGAGACTGGTCCCAAGAAGATTTTGTAGGAGGGACTGAATGGAGGACCAAAAAGGTCGGATCATAGGACAATCCCAAAAAAATGTGGTAGTGTGAACCCACGTCACCATGGCATCTCCAGCACAACCGAGAGACTTCAGGGCTATAACTGTGAAGGATATCCAGAGTTCTATACCAGAAGAGCATCACCTTGTAGGCTGTCTCTCTCTGTTCCACATATCTTGAGGCCATAGAAACTGCGTCCCAGATCTTCTGCCATTGTGGGAGGGAAATGGGTCATTGTATAATGTAAGACAATTTTTGCATATAGAGGTGGTGAGAGTTATAAAGCGAAGTTGCCTCGTGAAGAATTTGATAAAGCCCACCCTTTTTTGAAGCCTATTAGAGCCTCTGGCTCTAGTCACGTGCTTCAAAAAACACACCCCTGTCATTGGAATCCATGAGTCCGTTGCCCTGTATGGAGATTAGGGGGCTGGACACATGTATAGGGGGGCGGCACCCGTGCACCCCTAATTGACAGTTTGCCGATGTGTTTGAGTACAGATTTGTAATGATAAGGCTTATCATTCGTGCAATTTGGAAATATCAGCAAAGGCAGTAAAGCATTTCCAAAAAACACAAGAAGCACAATATCTCTGTAGCAAAGAAAATAATGCTTGGAGTCTGTGCATTAGGCTGACAAGTGAATTTGATTCTTACAGTTTTTACATTTTTACAACCATGCTTAAGATGCTTATTGCTGTATTAGTTCAATTGAAACAATAACAATTGAGTACTGTCCATGATCCTTTTTTTTTTGCGCTAACATCCAAATTTTCGCACAAGCTTTTTGGGCGGACACCCTTCTTCAAGGTACAAATTTTTTGCAGAATGTTAGGTAAGACAATCTCTGAGGACAAAAAGGCACAAAAACATAATGGACTAAATGTGGACCTCTGTTTTCTAAATCATTAACAGTTTTAGGACCATCTCACCTCTGTGACTTTTACCTCCCTTCTCAGTCTATAGGTCTCTCCCTGCCTTCTTTCACTAACTACCCATGTTTAATTACTATTGCTGTGTATGTCTGTGCTCTTTTTTCCCTCTGAGAATGCCTTACTTAACATTGTGCTAAAACTTTGTGTATTAGTACTTCTTGGACCTAGAACAACGGGGTACACCACAAAAGCCTGCTCCGAAAATTGGGACGTTAGTGCAGATAAAAAAAAAGTATCACAAGCAGTAATTAATTGTTCTTGTTACATTTGTACCAATATTGTCAAAACCCTTGGAAATTCATGGTGAGGAGAAATGGGTACAGCATGCAAAAATGTTGATTGAAATGTTTTGCTTTTACTAGGCAGGATGCAGGGGGGCATCATTACAAACTCTATGCCCAGGTCACAATAAACCCATGTTTTTCCTTTGTGTCTGAAAATACCTAACATAATTTTCAATTAAAGTAAAAAAAAAAAGAAATCCTCAGTGAAATTTAGGTTAATTTGGGTTTCTGTATATATAAATCAACAGCGCTATATACTGTAAGTACCTGTAATAAATTAATAAAAAAAAAAAATATTCTAAGCTGTTTCCTCCCAAAATTATTTTGACCTGCACACTGTGTTGGTTAACCCGTTGCATGGCATAAATTCTGTTTAGGACATACCAGCTTCTGAATAATGAGTTTCTAGCACCTTATGAACATTGTCATTATTAAGGCACCTAAACTCATGTGAAACATGAAACAGACTATGTTCAGAATGCAAATTACCTCCACTCTCTACTATCAATGACACTCAACAAGTAGACGCTCTTTAAAATATCAAAATACTTGTTATTGTAACAGCCAGGTCTGCCAATATTCTATGGAACAGCTACTTCACAATTCAAGGAGTCAGTTATTGACTCGCAGCAATCTATATCTGCATTAAAATGGTGCGTTTTGGATTAATGTGGAGCTGAAAGCCCAATTGAAGCTCTTTTCCTACCAGCCTGTCTCTGTAATTGCAGCATGGATTTCACCATCCACAAAGGGCAAAATGATTGTGATCATCCGCAGTAGTCAATAGTACATCGATTTTACTTTTACAGTCTACAAATCACACAAAATATGGAAACCCACATTGCAAATCTAAAATAAAAGGAGGGACTTGGCAATATTCCTTAAAAATGCTGTCAATTTAAGGCCAAGGCAAAGTAAGGCAAAATAGCAGGATTTCAACTACCGTGTATGTAAAATTAAAAGAAAATCTTTGTCAATCCTTTCGGATTGCTTGAATTTATAAATTAAAGACTGCAAAAATGAGATCTGATGTTTGTCATATTATGACAAATTCAGGATGATAAAAACAGCATGTAAACATTTTACATTGTTATACCTTTATTGGAAAAATGTGTAAGCAATGAAGCTCCTTTAGGGACAAACTATGTTAACCTATGTAAACATTTATTTTTATTGGGTTTTTAAAAGAACAGATATAAAATTGTTACATAATGCACAATGCACAAATATCGAAACCATAATGATAACAGAGAAAGAAAAAAAATATATATATAAAAAAAAAATAGGAGGAACAGATAAACAGTATCCATAAATACAGAACACAGGGCACAGTTTATCAAAGATTTAGAAATAAACAACTCGTAGGTACAGTAGGTAATAGAAATTTTAAAAAAAAGGGAAACAATCCTAAAAATAAAAAGACAAGGGTTTTTGTAGAGGGTACATGTTAAGAAACAGGAGACTCAGGGAGGCACCAAGTGGCATACATAGAAAAAGGGGGGGGGGGGGAGGCTATATGATCAAAAATAAGACTAACACAATTTAAGATGTGGCAGTTGGCATGGGGGTCCCATATTCTGATCGATCCCAAGGTTCCCAAACTTTATCAAATTGGGGGATGATATCATGTACAGAGGCCGTTAAATATTCCATCCTCCGAATCTCAGCCACCAGGTGAAGAAATCTGGACCACGGAGGAGGTGTGTAAGACAACCAGCACAATGGGATAAGCCTTTTGGCAGCTAACAGAATATAAGAGATTAGCCGATTGACTTTTTTAGTTATGCCTGAAAAAGGGAGACCCAACAAATAATTTAAGGGATCGAGCAGAAGGGACACATCCACCACCCTCTGTATTATCAGCCTTACATCATGCCAGAAGGGTTGGATCATAGAACATTGCCAGAAAATATGAAATAATGAACCTATGTCAGTCCCGCAAGGCCAACAGTGCGACGAGACTGAGGAATCATATTTGTGAATGTCATCAGGGGTTTTATACCAAAACATGAGGATCTTAATGGACGTCTCCCTTTGGGTTACACATTTGGAGGACTTGAAAGTAGAGGACCAAATCCTATTCCACACCTGGACCGTAATAAGTCTACCTATAAAATGGGACCATCTCTTCATGTAGTGATGTGTGGACCGGTAAGAGGGGTCGTCTCGTGGAGGATACGGTGGATGGAGGATATTAAATGTAGTTGGTGCTATGTGAACATTCTATGTGAACAAACTATGTAATAATGGTATTGAAAAGAGAGTACTTGGACTAAAGCTGGCCATTAGGGATGAGCTTCGAGTTCGAGTCGAACTCATGTTCGACTCGAACATTGCCTGTTAGCCCGTTCGCCGAACAGCGAACAAATTGGGGAGTTCGCGGCAAATTTGAAAAATCTATGGGAGAAATCTAAAGTGCTAATTATAAAGGCTTATATGCAAGTTATTGTCCTAAAAAGTGTTTGCGGACTGGGGTCCTGCCCCAGGGGACATGTATCAATGCAAAAAGAAGTTTTAAAAACTGCCGTTTTTTCGGGAGCAGTGATTTTAATAATGCTTAAAATGAAAAAATAAAAGTGAAATATTCCTTTAAATTTCATACCTGGGGGGTGTGTATGATATGCATGTGAAGTGGCGCATGTTTCCTGTGCTTAGAACTGTCCCTGCAAAAAATGTCATTTTTGAAAGAAAAAAAGTCTTTTAAAACTGACTCGCGGCTATTAATGAATTGTCGGCTCCCGGCAATACATACAAAAGTCATTGATAAAAAAAAAAAAAAAAAGCGTGGGGGTTCCCCAGAATTCAATTACCAGGCCCTTCAGGTCTGGAATGGATATTAAGGGGAACCCCGCCGCAAATTAAAAAAAAATTTGACGTGGGGTTCCCCCAAATATCCATTCCAGGCCCTTCAGATCTGGCATGGATTTTAAGGGGAACTCCACCCCAAATTTTAAAAAAATGGCGTGGAGTCCCCCTAAAAATCCATACCAGACCCCTTATCCGAGCACGCAACCTGGCCGGCCGCAGGGGAAAAGGGGGGGACGAGAGAGCGGCCCCCCCTCCCTCCTGAACCGTACCAGTCCACATGCCCTCAACATGAGGAGGATGTCCCCATGTTGATGGGGACAAGGGCCTCATCCCCACAACCCTTGCCCGGTGGTTGTGGGGGTCTGCGGGCGGGGGGCTTATCGGAATCTGGAAGACCCCTTTAACAAAGGGGACCCCCAGATCCCGCCCCCCCCTATGTGAATTGGTAAGGGGTACATTGTACCCCTACCATTTCACGAAGAAAGCGTAAAAAAATGTTTAAAAAAAACACACAAACACCTTGAAAAAGTCCTTTATTTAAAATAATAAAAAAAAAAACATTCCAGCGGTGAAATCCAGTGTCCCGCGGCGATCCCGATGTCCAGCGCTGTCCTTCATTGGTTGTGCCTGAGCGGACCTGATGGGGAACTCCCTCTCAGTATTTTAAATGTATAGACCCGCCCCTTCTAAAGTTCCCCATCAGGTCCGCTCCCTCGGTATGTCGGACCCGCCTACGTCATTGGCTTGAGCGGGGAACTTCCTTCACTGTGTAATTTAAATTTACATAGTGAAGGAAGTTCCCCGCTCAAGCCAATGACGTAGGCGGGTCCGACATACCAAGGGGGTGGACCTGATGGGGAACTGCTCTCACTTTGGCAATACATGTATAGACCCGCCCCTTCTCATGTTCCGCATCTGGTCCGCTGAGCGGACCTGATGGGGAACTTTAGAAGGGGCGGGTCTATACATTTAAAATACTGAGAGGGAGTTCCCCCATCAGGTCCGCTCAGGCACAACCAATAAAGGACAGCGCTGGACATCGGGATCGCCGCGGGACACTGGATTTCACCGCTGGAATGTTTTTTTTTTTTAAATAAAGGACTTTTTCAAGGTGTTTGTGTGTTTTTTTTAAACATTTTTTTACGCTTTCTTCGTGAAATGGTAGGGGTACAATGTACCCCTTACCAATTCACATAGGGGGGGCGGGATCTGGGGGTCCCCTTTGTTAAAGAGGTCTTCCAGATTCCGATAAGCCCCCCGCCCGCAGACCCACACAACCACCGGGCAAGGGTTGTGGGGATGAGGCCCTTGTCCCCATAAACATGGGGACATCCTCCCCATGTTGAGGCCATGTGGCCTGGTACGGTTCAGGAGGGAGGGGGGGCGCTCTCTCGTCCCCCCCTCTTCCCCTGCGGCCGGCCAGGTTGCGTGCTCGGATAAGGGGTCTGGTATGGATTTTTAGGGGGACTCCACGCCATTTTTTTTTTTAATTTGGGGTGGAGTTCCCCTTAAAATCCATGCCAGATCTGAAGGGCCTGGAATGGATATGTGGGGGAACCCCACGTCAATTTTTTTTTTACATTTGTGGCAGGGTTCCCCTTAATATCCATTCCAGACCTGAAGGGCCTGGTAATTGAATTCTGGGGAACCCCCACACTTTTTTTTTTTTTTTTTTTTATCAATGACTTTTGAATGTATTGCCGGGAGCCGACAATTCATTAATAGCCGCAAGTCAGTTTTAAATGACTTTTTTTCTTTCAAAAATGAAATTTTTTGCAGGGACAGTTCTAAGCACGGGAAACATGCGCCACTTCACATGCATATCATACACACCCCCCAGGTACGAAATTTAAAGGAATATTTCACTTTTATTTTTTCATTTTAAGCATTATTAAAATCACTGCTCCCGAAAAAACGGCCGTTTTTAAAACTTTTTTTTGCATTGATACATGTCCCCTGGGGCAGGACCCGGGTCCCCAAACACTTTTTAGGACAATAACTTGCATATCAGCCTTTATAATTAACACTTTAGATTTTGAACGTTCGAGTCCATTGTATTTAATAGGGTTCTAAAGTTTACACGAACATTTTGTCTGTTCGCAGGTTCTGGTGCGAACCGAACAGGGGGGTGTTCGGCTCATCCCTGCTGGCCATAGATGGATCAAAATTTGGCCAGTTCTACTCCAATCAATGAGATGTCATTGCAAGCAGAAGGAGTTCTGTCCTATAAAAAGCACACAAAGTACAGCTACTAAGAGAGTCTGCTCTTCTCAAGAAAGATCATCTCATGTGAGCCATGTCCTATTCAAAATGTCATAGCACCTTATAAGAAGAATTATATTTATTTATTGCAGGTACTTATATGGCGCCATCAATTTATGCAGCTCCTTTACATGTATATTGTACATTTACATCAGACCCTGCCCTCAAGGAGCTTGGGTCTAATCTAAGGTCTTTATCTCACATTCATACACATACTAGGGCCAGTTTGGACAGGAGCCAATTAACCTACCTGCATGTGTTTGGAGTGTGGGAGGAAACCCTGCAGGCACAAGGAGAACATGCAAAATCAATGTATGCAGCTCCTTTACATGTATATTGTACATTTACATCAGACCCTGCCCTCAAGGAGCTTGGGTCAAATCTAAGGTCTCTATCTCACATTCATACACATACTGGGGCCAGTTTGGACAGGAGCCAATTAACCTACCTGCATGTGTTTGGAGTGTGGGAGCAAACCCTGCAGGCACAGGGAGAACATGCAAAATCCAGGCAGGTAGTGCCGTGGCTGGGATTCAAAGCGACAACCCTAGTGCTGCTAGGCAGAGGTGCTAACCACTTAGCCACTGTGCTGCCCATAGGTGTGCGCAGTCTATTGCATTAGGGTGTGCACTCCAAAGCTCAAACACACACTACTGATAACTCACAATGTTCATTCAGAAAGGAAAGGGGATGGTCAAATACATATTTACTGGCCCCTTCCTCCACTCATCCTAAAACATCCTTGCAGCAACAGCTGGTGGGAGAGGAGGGAAGCTGGTAGCACTACAGGGGGAATCTGTGCTGTAAAGGGTGATTAGGGTGTGCCTGGGCACACCTGGCACATCCTGTGCGCATGCCTATGGTGCTGCTCCATAGATATAGAAATGCATAAAGATGGAAAAGCTTAACAAACCATTTTTTAAATAGTTGGAGTGAGCAACCTTGCGGCACAAGTGCATCATGCTGTGCTGAGGGAAATATAAAAGAATCTTAAGGTACAACCTACATTCATCTCTTTAACATATCGGTAATTTACATGTCGGAAAAACATTGAACTAGAATGAAGTACATCAAAGGGCACCAGGGAGGTAGCCCCTGTGCTCCATAAAAAAACATGCATTGAATTTCAACCACCCTGGATGTTTGCAACTTGTGTTTTTTGATGCTACTTAGTACAGGTAAACCTGCACACAAAATGTATGATGAAGTCTGTACCAGGTCCTGGAACTGCATTAAAAAAAAAGGTAACTGCAAAGTAATTTATACAGATTCAGCTGCTTGTTTATGCTGTTCATTGCCAGTATATCTTAAAAGCCCTATAAGCCTAGGCTCACACTGACAGCGGGATTGAAATCGTGCAAGTTCATACCCACATGTCAGTCCGACTTTGGGAGCAATTTCAGAGACATCTGTGTGGGTTCCTGCACAGATGTCTATACAAATCACACCCCAAAGTCGCCAAAAGTAGTACAGAAACTATTCGGACGGTGCCATTGCTGGCAATAGCCGCCAATTTGGCATGCAATTCGACATGTCAAATCGCATGCCAAATCACATCAATGTGAACCTAGGCTAAATGATGAAACACAGTTTAGTTTTCCGGGAGCTACATAGCCGACATACTGGCTACATGTTCTTCTGAGACGTCCTGCGATGTCAAGACATTAGAATAGCATGCCTTAGAAATAATACCTATACGCTATTTATTTAGTGGTTGCAATGGAGATCCTAGGGGTCATTTATCCAGTGCTGTGTTTTACAGCAACTACGGGTTTGCTTTTGTTTCACTACAGCCTACTTTTTTCCTAATCTTACTCTAGGAAAGCATTAATTGTATAAATCCAGGGAATTTTTTTATTTTGCAAGGGAATTTACCCTAAACCATGTAGTGCAAGGGCCTGCCTGATTGCATATGTAGCGGGGTCTCTTCTAAGGCCCCAGGACTACATTACCCAGAACCCCATTCGGCCCCAGGGCGGAGGTTCCACCGCAGAGACTCATGGGAGGGGTTACTTAAGTGGGAGACGAGGCGGAGCTCGCTCTCTTGGGACACGGCGCGTCAAGTGACAAGTCATCCTGTGCGGATCGGCTGTGAAGTAAGGCTTGAAGCCTGAGGCCTTGCTTGAAGCCCGAAGAGCCTTCCACCATACTGCGGAGCCTGGGTGGATCCTGACCCATCGGTATAGGATGTGAGTTGGATCGAGGACTCGATCGGAGCAGACGCTGTGTGCGACACACAGGAGGTGGAAGTCCCAGGCTGGGCTCGCGCCTGGAGTGGTGAGCGGGCACCTGCCCATATCAATAGACTGAGTTGTGTTCAGGCCTGTAGACTGCCTAGGCCCGCCGTTCACTCACCAGTGTTTCTTGGGGGGTCTGGTAGCGGGACAGAGTTGAAGTATCTACCCCCCCCCCGTTGCCCTGTTATTTCAAGTTAACACCCAATGTGGATTACAAATGGTTATTTCTTTAAGTGCACCAACGAAAGCTGGCCGGTGAAGAAACCTTCATCCCTTAGGGGAAAGAGACTTAGTTCCATTCCATGTCAGGCCTGACTTAGGTGGGGAGTTTAGAAAGTTTGTGTTACTACGCCATAGGCGAGCACACGCTATAATAGCTCCGCATGGTGGACACTGTGCGGCGCCATATTATTGTGCTGCACCTAGTACATTGATTGATGCAGGGCTCTGCAGGCCCATGTATATGTTGCATGTTATACCTTGAATCCTTCATTACCAGTAAAGCTGATATATATATATTTTATATTCCTGCCTCAGTGTGTTGTCTGACTGCTTAGAGATTATTAAGTATAATACACCTGAGAGTGATAGGAGTTTAACCCTAGACTGACTGTGCCAGAGTGGGTCGAGTAAGATTGCCGGGGGTTGGCGGTACTGCGTGCAGGGCCCGAAATCAAATCAGCGGCTCTCTTAATTGGGGGTAGCGCTACACATACAAATTGAAACTCTTAAGGTTTGACCTCATATTATATGGTTTTGGTAAATCTGAAGACAAAAATCTGCAGAAAATCTAATAGTGTGTATGGGGCTTTAGTTTAGGGAATGTCGTGAAAATTCACTTAGCAAAGAACACACAACCAAGTTCAAGAAAAATTTAAGAAATAGTATTTTTGCTTGTACATGATTTTATGATGGAAGTCAGCAGAGCTTCACCTTCTTTGCAAGGTGTACAGCCTATTTGCCTTTAGTAAATCAACCCCTATGTAGGAAATGGTTTAAAACCCTGTAGGGTATTTTATTCAAAAGGTTTTTTATTAGTATTGAAATGATCATAAAGTAACAACAACAATGCTGACAAAGACATGCACCTTGGTCATACATACTCAGTCAAAGGAATAGATAATGCAAGGTCTCAGAAATAAAGCATATCCAGAAGAAATGTATTGCCTAGACCAGGGATCTCCAAACTATGGCCCTCCAGTTGTTGTGGAACTACACGTCCCATGAGGCATTGTAAAACTCTGACATTCACAGACATGACTAGGCATGATGGGAATTGTAATTCCTGGACGACTGGATGGGCATAGTTTGGAGACCCCTGGCCTAGACAATTGGCAAGTTATCTAATTGCTGGAGGCATCAGACTGTTTGCAGGAACAAGAGCAAAATAATATAGCAAAGCCCTCATAATTTAGAGTATAATCCGTTGAAAACCTAAACTAAAAGTTTTATGTTCCATCTCAAATATAGGGATATTTGGAAGTTAGTAGTACCCTTTAGAAAACAAATAACAAGTGAGTATATGGCACTTGCGCCTCAGACCTAAACATCGAAGAGCCACTATTCAAAACTGTATCGGACCTGCATCTAAATGGCAACAAGTAGAAGATTCAGTCTGCCACAGACCCCAAATGACCTGATCTTTTTTTCAGGTAACCTCTGGAGTCATAGATCAGTTTTCTATATGGGAGCTTTCTATTAATCTCTGATTTTCATTATTGTAAGGTTGGCATGCCAGATTGGTCCTCAGCTTTGGGGCAGTAAACAATGCCTCATACAAGAAGGTGCACAGAGAAATGTTTAAAGTGATTCTAAAATCTAGGTGTTTTTTACCTTAATTCCCTGCATTAAGGTAAAATAACACCCCACTAACTATTTCCCCCCTCTCTCCAAACACTTACCAAAGTCTTCTATTGATCACGTGCTGTGCCCAGCTGCATTTCTTCTCTCCCCTCTTCCTGCTCTCACAGGCTACACTGAAAGCAGCGGGAACCATTGGCTCCTCCTGCTTTCAGTCAAAACTTGTGAGGAAGGAGCAGAGGGTGTTGCTGAGCCACGCCGTGTATGTCTACGAACACACATACCCTGGCTCATAAGCACACCCGCATGAGTGCCCTCAATGCACAGGGCTTGCTATAGGGGCATTCGAAAGAAGAAGGACAGGAGAGCTCCAGTAGGGAACCGCCAAAGATGAGGTAAAGGACCAGTTCTGTGCAATATCATTCCACAGATCAGGCAAGTATAACCTCTTTTTTATTTTAATTAACAAAAAATTGCCTATAGAACCACTTTAATTCTAAAGGCTTAGGAGGATCCAGCAGGCATAGCTAAGGGTCTGGTTGTACAGGGTAATTCATAATGTCATGCAAAAAGTTTAATATTTGCAGTAAGCATATACAGTTAGGTCCACATATATTTGGACACAGGCACAATTTTTGTTTTTTCAGGTATTAACTAAAACATATTCAAGCTATAGGCTGAAAGTGTACACTCTCAGGTTTAATTTGAGGGTATTTACATCCAAATCGGAGGAAGGGTTTAGGAATTACAGCTCTTAAGATTAGCCAAACCCCCATTTCAAGGGCCCAAAAGTAATTGGACAATTTAATCAAAAGCTGTTTCATGGCCAGGTGTAGGCTACTCCTTCTTCATCAATTAAGCAGGTAAAAGATCTGGGGTTGATTCTAAGGCAGTCATTACAAGTAAAGGATTCTCAATCTCAACAAAATATTAAAAATCAACATTTTATTTAGGATTATATTCATTTGTCTAATTACATTTGAGCCCCTGAAAATTTGGGGACTGTGTATAAAAATTGTTGCAGTTCCTAAAATTTTTACTTGATATTTATGTTCAACCCCTTGAATAAAATCTGAAAGTCTTCGCTTCAAATTCATTTGGATTGTTTTGTTTAAATTTTATTCTGGTGGCAAAGTGAGCCAAAAGTATGAAAATTGTGCCTGTGTCCAAACATATATGGACCTAACTGTATTCGTGGGCAAGAGCACAGCAGTTGGAAAAATAAGCCAGGGGCCCCTTGACATGTGGGGTATATTGTGTTATGAGACAGTTTACACCTTGTTAACCAAACTGACATGAAATAGATATGGATAAATAGATAGCTGAGCCTATCTGTAAGTTTTAGCGAAAATAATCTGAGGTTGGTTAGAACCTTTTGGTCAGGCCCCATCATCAATAAGTCCCAAATCAGCCTCCTACAGAATCTTCCTTTTATAAGCCTGGGATTTTACTGTGGGGTCCTGGAATAAAAAATAAAAAAAATAGAAATCATTCTTCAGGGAGAAGCTCTAAATAGGGATGCACCGATACCATTTTTTTAACATTGAGTACGAGTACCGATACTTTTTTGCAGGAACTCGCCGATACCAATTACCGATACCTATCGCCTAGGAAGAGGGGTGTTTTGGGAGGTGGCGGTAGTTGAGGGTGGGGTGAAATAGGGATTTTAGGGTGGGAGAGTTGTGGTTGGAAAAGGCTGTGATCGCTGGGGGGAAGAGGATGGGGATAGGAGGGTTATTGGGAAACATGGGGGCAGGGCAGTGGATTATTTAGGTTTTGTGCTACCCTAGGCCTGACTAAACTCATGCACTCCCTAATTTAAATATAACCCATCCCTTCCTGTCAAGGCCACACCCCCTCCGGTTTAAGACCCGCCCTGCCCGTGCAGCCCTATCAGTGCAGACTAAAACAGAGTCTAATGGGACCTGGAGGGGGGTCTCTCTCTAACAGTGTCCATTAGAAAGTCTCTGTTAGAGAGAGACCCCCCTCCAGGACCCCTTAGAGACTTCAAAGGAGTCTAATGGGACCTGGGGGGGTCTCTCTAACAGAGGCCCTTTCAGTGTCCATTAGAGAGTCTGTTAGAAAGAGTCCCCTCCAGGCCCCATTAGAGACTGCAAAGGAGTATAATGGGACTTGGAGGGGGGCCCCTTTCTAACAGAGTGTACAGTGAACACCTTAATTCACTCTGGTCCTCATGGGACCCCGTCCTTGTACCACGACTCTCACCCTTGCCTCAACCTCTCACAAAGTAGAAATAAAATTGGCACTGTGTAGCGCTCCTCTTACCTTAACTATGGGTACTGTAGCTGTGGCTGGCCCCCGTGTCCTCTGTGGCTGGCTCCTGTGGGTGGCTGGCTCCCTGGTGTGGGTGGGTCACTATGGGTGGCTGACTGGCACCCTGGCCCTGCTGTGGGTGGGTCACTGTAGGTGGCTGGCTGGCACCCTGCTGCGGGTGGCTGGCCTGCTCCCTGCTGTAGGTCAGTGGGTGGGTGGCTGGCATGGTGCACCCTGCTGTGGGTGGCTGGCTGGCCTGGCTCCATGCTGTGAGTCAGTGGGTGGGTGGCATGGTGCACTCTGCTGCGAGTGGCTGTGGCTCCCTACTGTGAGTGAGTGGGTTGCTGGCACGGTGCACACTGCTGTGGCTGACAGAGAGGGGGCTGACAGAGAGGGGGGCTGACAGAGAGAGGGAAGGGGGGCTGACAGAGGGGGGGCAGACAGAGAGAGGTGGGATGACTGACAGAGGGGGAGGGGGGCTGACAGAGAGGGGGGCTGACTGATAGAGAGGGAGGGTGGCTGACAGAGGTGGGCTGGCTGACAGAGGGGGAGGGGGGCTGACAGAGGGGGGCTGACTGACAGAGAGAGAGGGGTGGGCTAATAGAGAGAGGTGGGCTGACTGACAGAGGGGGAGGGAGGCTGACAGAGAGGGGGGCTGATAGAGAGGGGGGCTTACAGAGGGGGGTGCTGACAGAGAGGGGGGCTGACAGAGAGGGGGCTGACTGACAGGGGAGAGGGGGGCTTACAGAGGTAGGCTGGCTGACAGAGGGGGAGGGGGACTGACAGGGGGGCTGACTGACAGAGAGAGAGGGGTGGGCTAATAGAGAGAGGTGGACTGACTGACAGAGGGGGAGGGGGGCTGATAGAGAGAGGTGGGCTGACTGACAGAGGGGGGGGCTGATAGAGAGAGGTGGGCTGACAGAGAGGGGGAGGGGGGCTGATAGAGAGAGGTGGGCTAAATGACAGAGGGGGAGGGGGGGCTGATAGAGAGAGGTGAGCTGACTGACAGAGGGGGAGTGGGGGCTGATAGAGAGAGGTGGGCTGACTGACAGAGGGGGGGGCTGATAGAGAGAGGTGGGCTGACTGACAGAGGAGGAGGGGGGCTGATAGAGAGAGGTGGGCTGACTGACAGAGAGGGAGGGGGGCTGATATAGAGAGGTGAGCTGACTGAAAGAGGGGGAGGGGGGCCGATAGAGAGAGGTGGGCTGACTGACAGAGGGGGAGCTGATAGAGTGAGGTGGGCTGGCTGACAGAGGGGGAGGGGGCTGATAGAGAGAGGTGGGCTGACTGACAGAGGGGGAGGGGGGCTGATAGAGAGAGGTGTGCTGACTGACAGAGGTGGAGGTGGGCTGACTGACACAGGGGGAGGGGGGGGCACTGACAGAGTGATCAGAGTGAGACCTCAGGAGATACACAGCGCGCCAGGCAGAGAGACAGGACTGCCACTGTTCTGGTCACCATATCTGACAGAACACCACGTTCATTTACAGACCAGCCCCGCCTCCACAAGTGACAAGCTGCGATTAGCCCCGGGGAGGACGTCACGTATCGGAGCATTTTCGCGAGTACCAATACTCGCGAAAATGCCTAGTATCGGCACCGATACCAGTATCGGTATCGGTGCATCCCTAGCTCTAACCATAGGGGCAGAAAAAACAATTATCTGTAAGCACAGGTAATAGAGTACCAAATTGCCTAGTGATCATTTGTTTAGGTTGGAGGTATCAAAAAGTACAGAATATGGCAAATTACATTCCTCTTTTATATCCAAAAAGTATTTAAGTTGCCAACCAGGTGAGATCTGAGCTAAACTAGTGATACCATTTCCACACCAGAGCTCAGGATGTGGTACTATACAAAGCTTAGTCAAAGATTGATTCTGACAAAGTGAAGTGTGACTATCAACTCCTAGTTTGGACATACAGCCAGGTCCATAAATATTGTGACATCAACACAATTCTAATCTTTTTGGCTCTATACACCACCACAATGGATTTGAAATGAAACAAACAAGCTTTAACTGCAGATTTTCAGCTTTAATTTGAGGGTATTTACATCCAAATCAGGTGAACGGTGTAGGAATTACAACAGTTTGTATATGTGCCTCCCACTTTTTAAGGGACCAAAAGTAATGGGACAGATTAACAATCATACATCAAACTTTCACTTTTTAATACTTGGTTGCAAATCCTTTGCAGTCAATTACAACCTGAAGTCTGGAATGCATAGACATCACTAGACGCTGGGTTTCATCCCTGGTGATGCTCTGCCAGGCCTCTACTGCAACTGTCTTCAGTTTCTGCTTGTTCTTGGGGCATTTTCCCTTCAGTTTTGTCTTCAGCAAGTGAAATGCATGCTCAATTGTATTCAGGTTAGGTTATTGACTTGGCCATTGCATAACATTCCACTTCTTTCCCTTAAAAAACTCTTTGGTTGCTTTCGCAGTATGCTTCGGGTCATTGTCCATCTGCACTGTGAAGTGCCGTCCAATGAGTTCTGAAGCATTTGGCTGAATATGAGCAGATAATATTGCCCGAAACACTTCAGAATTCATCCTGCTGCTTTTGTGAGCAGTCACATCATCAATAAATACAAGAGAACCAGTTCCATTGGCAGCCATACATGCCCACGCCATGACACTACCACCACCATGCTTCACTGATGAGGTGGTATGCTTTGGATCATGAGCAGTTCCTTTCCTTCTCCATACTCTTCTCTTCCCATCACTCTGATACAAGTTGATCTTGGTCTCATCTGGCCATAGGATGTTGTTCCAGAACTGTGAAGGCTTTTTTAGCTGTTGTTTGGCAAACTCTAATCTGGCCTTCCTTTTTTTGAGGCTCACCAATGGTTTACATCTTGTGGTGAACCCTCTGTATTCACTCAGGTGAAGTCTTCTCTTGATTGTTGACTTTGGCACACAGACACCTACCTCCTGGGGAGTGTTCTTGATCTGGCCAACTGTTGTGAAGGGTGTTTTCTTCACCAGGGAAATAATTCTTCGGTCATCCACCACAGTTGTTTTCCGTGGTCTTCCGGGTCTTTTGGTGTTGCTGAGCTCACTGGTGCATTCTTTCTTTTTAAGGATGTTCCAAACAGTTGATTTGGCCACACCTAATGTTTTGTCTATCTCTCTGATGGGTTTGTTTTGTTTTTTCAGCCTAACGATGGCTTGCTTCACTGATAGTGACAGCTCTTTGGATCTCATATTGAGAGTTGACAGAAACAGATTCCAAATGCAAATAGCACACTTGAAATTAACTCTGGACCTTTTATCTGCTCCTTGTAAATGGGATAATGAGGGAATAACACACACACCCGGCCATGGAACAGCTGAGCAGCCAATTGTCCCATTACTTTTGGTCCCTTAAAAAGTGGGAGGCACATATACAAACTGTTGTAATTCCTACACCGTTCACCTGATTTGGATGTAAATACCCTCAAATTAAAGCTGAACGTCTGCAGTTAAAGCACATCTTGTTTGTTTCATTTCAAATCCATTGTGGTGGTGTATAGAGCCAAAAAGATTAGAATTGTGTAGATGTCCCAAAATTTATGGACCTGACTGTATCTATATCCCATAGCTTAAGACACTGAGTCAACATAAGGTTGGCCTTTGTAACCTTTAAACCCTCAACTGACAATAGCAAGAGGGTCTATGGTAGGGGTTGTACTTTCAGGAGGCATACGGTGCATAAACCAGGGTTCTTCAGCGGTGCCCCAGTGGAAAACAAGAGACATGTATGTAGCCAAATAGTATAAATTGAAATCTGGCAATGACAGGCCTCCCAAATCCTTAGGATGTTTCAGGCTGGACAAGTTCAGTTTGTGTCTGCTGGAGCCCCAGATAAAAGGTTTAAGTAGAGAAACTTTAATCACTTCAGCACTAGAGCAATTTTGTTTTGATCATTTGCACACGTGTAAATCTGCATTTCTGGCCATAAAATTACTTATATCCCCAGAACATATATTTTCTGAAAGCAGAGGCCCTGTAGAATAAAATGCTGATCAGTGCAATTTTGTTGCGCGATATTTACGCAACTGTTTATCAAACACAAATTTTCAGGAAAAAATATAATAACATTTATTTTAGTGTAAACAAACAAT
This sequence comes from Rana muscosa, assembly GCA_029206835.1. Taxonomy (NCBI): domain Eukaryota; kingdom Metazoa; phylum Chordata; class Amphibia; order Anura; family Ranidae; genus Rana; species Rana muscosa. Next base: position 525,590,348 of record CM055118.1, on the reverse strand, counting down.
ATAATACCCAATTTTTGTTAAAATATAAAAGATGGGGTTGTGAAGAGTAAATAGATAACAAGCATGCTAAGTGTTAAAATTGGTTGCGCCCATGATATCGCAAAAAAACTATGGCACCCAGAAATCTCCATAGTCTACACTTTAAAAGCCTTTATAACTCATTCATTTATTTAGCTCAACTGTGAGCTCTGGTGCAAGAATTATCACTCTCACTCTGACGTTCATAGTGATACCTCTAATATGTGGTGCAATCGCAATATACCTACATGTGGACACCCTGGGATGCATTTGAATCTGTGGGTGTGAGAGGGGCAACATGCATTAGAATTTTTGTACAAAAGCCAGTTTGATAAAATTAACCTTTTATTTTATTTTAATTTTTTTTCTTATTTATTTATTTTTTAATTTAACTTTTTTGCTATCACAGGGAGTTATCAAAACCCCCTGTGATAGCAATGGGCAGGTGACAGGCACGTTTAACCACTTGCTTACTGGGCACTTAAACCCCCTTCGTAACCAGACCAATTTCCAGCTTTCAGCGCTGACGCACTTTGAATGACAATTGCACGGTCATACAACGCTGTACCCAAATGATATTTTTATAATTTTTTCCCACAAATAGAGCTTTCTTTTGGTGGTATTTGATCACCTCTGCAGTTTTTTATTTTTTGCGCTATAAACAAAAAAAAGACAGAAAATTTTGAAAAAAAAAACACAATATTTTTTAACTTTTTGCTATAATAATATCCCATTTTTTTTAAAAAAAAACATATTTTTTTCTCAGTTTAGACCGATACGTATTCTTCTATATATTTTTGGTAAAAAAAATTGCAATAAACGTATAGTGATTGGTTTGCGCAAAAGCGCCTACAAAATAGGGGATAGATTTATGACATTTTTATTATATTTTTTTTTTTTTTACTAGTAATGGCGGTTATCTGCGATTTTTGTCAGGCCTGCGAAATTGTGGCGGACATATCAAACACTTTTGACACTATTTTGGTACCATTCACATTTATACAGCGAACAGTGCTATAAAAATGCATTGATTACTGTATAAATGTGACTGGCAGGGAAGTGGTTAACACTAGGGGGCGATCAAGGGGTTAAATATGTTCCCTGGAAGTGATTCTTACTGTGTGGGGGAGGGGACTGTCTGGGGGAGGTGACCGATCTGTGTCCCTATGTACAAGGGACACAGCATCGGTCTCCTCTCCCTGACAGGACGTGGATCTCTGTTTACACACAGAGATCCACGTCCCTGGCTCTGTAACAGCCGATCGCGTGTACCTGGCGGACATCGCGGCCGATAGGCACGCGCATCGGCATCACGTGACACGGCGCGCACAGCTGTTCCCCGCTGTGCGCCCTCGGCGGCGCGCGGGGGGGATGTAAACAGCAGGACGTCCAGGGACGTCCACCCGGCACTTGAGAGCCACGCTACAGACGTCTTTCGCCTATAGCGTGGGTCTCAAGTGGTTAATGAAAACATTAGAGGACCAAAAGACCCTAATGTCTCCCCTGCCCTCCAGAGCATCTAACTGAGCAGAGATCTGCTTGATTAGATGCTCTCCTGGCTATACCAGTCAGTGAATTAACAAAGAGAAAACTGTCAGCTACCGGGTGGCAGACACCCATCAGCCCAACACCAGGTCTGGTGTCAACCATGGTTACTTTCACCATTATTTCCCATGAAGCATCATCCTATGGTCAGTTACGGTTGTTACTGGGGATGAGCCGAACACCCCCTTGTTCGGTTCGCACCAGAACCTGCGAACAGCCAGAATGTTCGCGTGAACTTTAGAACCCTATTAAATACAATGGACTCGAATGTTCAAAATGAAAAGTGCTATTTATAAAGGCTAATATGCAAGTTATTGTCCTAAAAAGTGTTTGGGGACCCGGGTCCTGCCCCAGGGGACATGTATCAATGCAAAAAAAAGGTTTAAAAACTGCAGTTTTTTCGGGAGCAGTGATTTTAATGATGCTTAAAATGAAAAAATAAAAGTGAAATTTTCCTTTAAATTTCGTACCTAGGGTGTGTATATAGTATGCCTGTAAAGTCGCACTTGTTTCCCGTGCTTAGAACTGTCCCTGCACAAAGTGTCATTTCTGAAGGAAAAAAATAAATTTAAAACTCACTTGCGGCTATTAATGAATTGTCGGCTCCCGGCAATACAGAGAAAAGTCATTGATAAAAAAAAAGTGTGTGGGTCCCCCCAAATTCAATTACCAGGCCCTTCAGGTCTGGTATGGATTTTAAGGGGAACTCCACCCCAAATAAAAAAAAATGGCGTGGAGTTCCCCCCAAAATCCATACCAGACCCTTTATCCGAGCACGCAACCTGGCAGGCCGCAGGAAAAGAGGGGGGGGCGAGAGAGCGCCCCCCCCTCCTGAACCATACCAGGCCACATGCCCTCAACATGGGGAGGATGTTCCCATGTTGATGGGGACAAGGACCTCATCCCCACAACCCTTGCCCGGTGGTTGTGGGGGTCTGCGGGCGGGGGGCTTATCGGATCCTGGAAGACCCATTTAACAAAGGGGACCCCCAGATCCCGGCCCCCCCTATGTGAATTGGTAAGGGGTACATTGTACCCCTACCATTTCACGAAGAAAGTGTAAAAAAAAATTTAATAAAACACACACACACCTTGGAAAAGTCCTTTATTAAAAAAAATTATAAAAAAGGAAAAAAAAACATTCCTGCGATGAAATCCAGTGTCAGGCGGCGATCCAATGTCCAGCGATGTCCGTCATTGGCTGAGCCTGAGCGGACCTGATGGGGAACTTCCTCCGCAGTGTATTAAATGAATAGACCCGCCCCTTCTAAAGTTCCCCATCAGGTCCGCTCAGCCAATGACGTAAGTGTAAGGCTGAGGACCTGATGCGGAACGTGAGAAGGGGCAGGTCTATTCATGTATTAAACTGTGGAGGAAGTTCCCCATCAGGTCCGCACCCTCGTATGTCAGACCCCGCCTACGTCATTGGCTGAGCGGACCTGATGGGGAACTTCCTCCAGTATAATAAATGAATAGACCCGCCCCTTCTCACTTTCCGGATCATGTCCTCAGCCTTATACCTACGTCATTGGCTGAGCGGACCTGATGGGGAACTTTAGAAGGGGCGGGTCTATTAATTTATTATACTGGAGGAAGTTCCCCATCAGGTCCGCTCAGGCTTAGCCAATGACGGACAGCCCTGGACATCGGATCGCCACGGGACCCTGGATTTCATCGCTGGAATGTTTTTTATTTTATTTATTTTTTTATGTTTAATAAAGGACTTTTCCAAGGTGTCGGTGTGTGTTTTTTTTAAAAAAAATTACACTTTCTTCGTGAAATGGTAGGGGTACAATGTACCCCTTACCAATTCACCTAGGGGGGGCGGGATCTGGGGGTCCCCTTTGTTAAAGGGGTCTTCCAGATTCCGATAAGCCCCCTGCCGGCAGACCCCCACAACCACCGGGCAAGGGTTGTGGGGATGAGGCCCTTGTCCCCATCAACATGGGGACATCCTCCCCATGTTGAGGGCATGTGGCCTGGTACGGTTCAGGAGGAGGGGGGCGCTCTCTCGTCCCCCCCCCTCTTTTCCTGCGGCCTGCCAGGTTGCGTGCTCGGATAAAGGGTCTGGTATGGATTTTGGGGGGAACTCCACGCATTTTTTTTTTTACTTTGCGGCAGGGTTCCCCTTAATATCCATACCAGACCTGAAAGGCCTGGTAATTGAATTTGGGGGGACCCCCTCGCTTTTTTTTAATTTATTTTTTATCAATGACTTTTCTATGTATTGCCGGGAGCCGACAATTCATTAATAGCCGCGAGTGAGTTTTAAATTACTTTTTTTCCTTCAGAAATGACACTTTGTGCAGGGACAGTTCTAAGCACGGGAAACAAGCGCGACTTTACAGGCATACTATACACGCACCCCAGTTCCGAAATTTAAAGGAATATTTCACTTTTATTGTTTCACTTTAAGCATTATTAAAATCACTGCTCCCGAAAAAACGTCAGTTTTTAAAACTTTTTTTTGCATTGATACATGTCCCCTGGGGCAGGACCCGGGTCCCCAAACACTTTTTAGGACAATAACTTGCATATAAGCCTTTAAAATTAGCACTTTAGATTTCTCCCATAGACTTTTCGAATTTGCAGTGAACATCCCAAATTGTTCGCTGTTCGGCGAACGGGCGAACAGGCAATGTTCGAGTCGAACATGAGTTCGACTCGAACTCGAAGCTCATCCCTGGTTGTTACACTACACAGTGGGGGTTGCTGTGGGTCTTTTGTTTCTTGTGCTGCATCCTGTGGTTGGTGGTGTTCCCATTGTCCGGCTCGGGAGTTGCAATGCTCAAAAGGGAGGTCTTCTTGACTTCCTGCTGTCCTTGCCTGTCCTTCATGGATGGGCGTGGCCACCTGCGCATTGGCGCCATGTTCTCCACGCCCACTTCTTGACATCAGCGACGTCGGTGGCTGGGCTGTGTGGAACATCCCGGATGACCGGCTATTGGCGCCTTTGACGCTAGCACGCCTATGTCCGTACATGACGCTGGGAGCGGAGCTTCGCGGCCGCCCGCGAGCATATCCGGATGAGCGGCTGAGCTGGGACACGCATTTGCGGTCTGGCAGTCTGCTCCAGCGGTCACACGTTCCAAGGCTACTTAACGGCTGTGGTGTCCACTGACATGTCTTTCCATTAAGGTAGTTCCCTCATTTATTCAGCTAATACTGTGATTCAATAACCCTCAAGATTCTTGAGATTTAAGCATTTATACCTCAATACTCCTTAGTTGGCTTGCATGACACCCTTTCTATACTGCCCTTGAGCATCTATTACCATCCCCTGGTCCACTATGGTCCATTTATTTATTTTTCATATATTATAATTACAGCACAATAATCTGCATATATTTATAGACTTTGGCATTGCTGACTCATTATATATATGCACATATTATTTTCAGCCTTTAATATTAATATTTTTACACATAGCATATTCCACCATTTACTATGTCTTATCAGATCCATGCATTGTCATTATACATTTATACTTTTTAGATACATCAATCCCTTGGGGCTTCGTCACCGCTGGCCGGTCATTCCCTAGCAGACTTTGCTGTTTGTCCGTTTTTTTGCTCGTGGGTTTGTCCGTGTGCTCTGCCCCCTCAGCTCCCGAGCCGGATATATGTATTTCCGACCACCTTGGCTTGCAGTGTTTGATCTTTAGCCCGCAGCAATGATACAATGAATATGCATCAGTCCCTGAGGAAGCGAGCGGAGCTCGTGAAACGCATAGGGCCACAACAATGCTTTGTATGTATGACAGTTTGAGTGTCTACTGTGTTAGACACTTACCTACGGTGTCAATACAATAATTTTTATGAAGCTTTTTATGCATACACGGACTGGCCTGTTTTATTCTACCACTATCATCATTGCTGTGTTATGGTTATACTGCATTTGAAATGTATCAATATTTGTTTTGCATTAATGATGTTAACTTTGGCTATTATGCCTGGCGACGCACAATCATTGCTGTCTCCGCTTGTTATACTATTTTGTTGTCAATCAATAAACTGATTCAATTCAATTGTGTGAACTTGTACCCGCTCTCTTTCACCTCACTTAAAGTCCCAAAGGGTGACTCTTTTCTTCTTCTTTAGTCAGTGAATTAAAGTTCCAAAACCAGAAGTGACAAAACCATTGTCGCTTCCAGTTTTATTCAGTGAAGAGGAAATCAAGAATCAGCTTCCTCCTACTCGTCACCCTGGAGCAGCTGAATGTGGTCCTGGGCTCCCGGGACCCACTTGGGGGGTCTAGTGGGGGGTCCATACCCCCACACAGTGAAAGGGATGGATGCCTATTCAGCAACCAAATCACTTTTACTTTGAAGCCAGGCGCCAACTGAAGAGACACAGCTCTTTAGATGTACTATGCACATTCAAAAAGCTGACACGATTAAAATATTTAAAAAACAAACTGATTGGAGAGTGTCAATGAATATAAAGACCTTTGGGGAGATAAATCATTTTAACAAGGTTCATTTGTCCCTTGACATCAATCAGGGAGCTTGAACCATATGACATTCTTAGATTTAACAGTAGTAAGCAGGGGTTTAATATTTAAACGGATATAATCCTGAAGTTCCCTGGAAATATCTATACTGAGATATCTAACTATACTAGTCCTGCATAACTGAAGTGAGGCCTTAATAATAGTAACAGGGTGGGATTCAACTGGGAAAATTTGTTATTTGGGCCAGGTAATGGATAGATTTGAATAGTCACCAAATCCATTAATATTGCTTAGAGCAGAATAAAGTGAAAAGTCTGAGTCCTCTAAATATAAAATCATATCATCTGTGTGCAATCCAACTTTTGCTGCCACATGTAGACCCTTATCAATGGGATGTTACTGGAGTTGAGCAGCCAGAGGTTCTACCGTAATGGTGTACAGAAGTGGAGCAAGAGGAGATCCCTGTCTAGTGCCCTTGGGGAGTGGAAATACCTCAGATGACCACCTATTGACATAAACTCTGACCATGAGAGAGGCATAAAGCTAAAGCTGTGTTTCCAAAAAATCAAATGCCTTTGCTGTACCCAGACTCAACACAATTTTAGTGCCCACCTGGCCATAGGAAGCATGCACATTCATGATCAAACCTCTTATGCCGCGTACACACGATCGTTTTTAATGTAATTTTCAAAAACGAAATTTTTCTCGACATTATTTTTCTTGTTTCCTCTCAAGCCTGTCTTGCATACACACGTTCATTAAAAAAAACGCCCGAGCAAAGCGCAGTGACGTACAACACGTACGACGGCACTATAAAGGGGAAGTTCTGTTTGAATGGCGCCACCCTTCATGTTAGTAAAGTTTGTTGAGCTTTTCAGCCTCGTGCTTTTCAGTCCGTTACAGCGTGACGAATGTGCTATCTCCATTACAAACGCTAGTTTTACCAGAACAAGCGCTCCCTTCTTATACTTGATTCTGAGCATGCGCGGTTTTTTTTCCCCTCGTAAAAGCATACACACTACCGTTTTTCACGTCGTTAAAAAAAACGACGTGAAAAAATAGAGCAGGTTCTAATTTTTTCAGGCCATTTTTCACGTCGTTAAAAATGCTCTGGAGCCTACACACGATCGTTTTTAATGCCCAATTTAAAAAATGGCATTTTTAACAACGTGAAAAACGATCGTGTGTACGCGGCATTATGTTAGGTGAAATAATTTTACCAGGCACAAAGCCAGTTTGATCCAGGTGTATAATGGTTTGGATAACTTGATTAAGCCTGAGAAAAAGGAAATGTTAAAGCCTGTTTGTAGTAAAGGTATGGGTCTACAGGGGGTCCCCGGGTTAAAAACCTGTTAGGGACTTTCCTCCTGTTTGTAATCCGGAAATGTTCGTAAGTCGACAATTACAGACATTTCCGTTGTTTTCCGATGTTCCGTCGAATGCCGTTCTGCGCATGCGCGGCCAATTACGGACGTTTCCAATATTTTCTGAGGCTCCGTCTGGCCGCGCATGTGCAGAACGGCAGATGGTCCACGCAGAACAGCAGAGGGTCCCCGCAGCGCCCTGTTCGTAAGAAGGAATGGTTCGTAAGTCAGGCGTTCGTAAGTCGGGGACCCCCTGTATTTGATGAACCCTGCTGGGTTTTTTTTCTTGCAATTACTGCAGTACTACAGTGAAGATGTGCTCATCTCTGTTTGTCCTAGTGACCTTTGTCACTGGCACTAAAAATGAGGGAGAATTTTCCCTTGATGCAGTAACAAACACTGTTTGGAACATTGGATGCAGTAATGTATGTCTAGCACTGGATGTCCCTCACAATGGAGAAACATTGTCTGGTTTCCTCTTGTGTCTACAGTACAGAAAGTAAAGGGAATTTAGTGGGACGCAGATGTCACAAAAACATTCCCTACTCTATCCAAAAACTAAAAAAAAAAATACTTAAAAACTTAAAACAGACAATAGTTACATACTGTAAATGTTTATGTGCCCTTAGTGAAAGAAGAACATCAGTTTACAGTACGTTGGTTAGCCATGTACCGTACATGAAAAAGTACATATTTACTTTGATGCTCTTCTGATGTTCAGAAACCTCTGTTTAATGGACTTCCAAAAAAGTTTCCTCAGCGCAGCACAGTGGCTATGTGGTTAGCATTTCTGCCAAGCAGCACTAGGGTCCCAACCATGACACTACCTGTCTAGAGTTTGGATGGTCTAACTGTGCCTGTATGGGTTTCCTCCAGGTACTCCGGTTTACCTCCCACACTCCAAAGACATGCTGGTAGGTTAATTGGATTCTGTCAAAAATTGGCCCTAGTATGCGTGTGAGTTAGGGACCTTAGATGGTAAGCTCCTTGAGGATAGGGACTGATGTAAATGTGCAATATACAGTGCATCCGGAAAGTATTCACAGCACTTCACTTTTTCCACATGTTACAGCCTTATTCAAAATGATTTAAATTCATTATTTTCCTCAAAATTCTACAAACAATACCCTATAATGACAATGTGAAAGAAGTTTGTTTTAAATATTTGCAAATTTATTTTAAAAAAAAAGGAAAAAAATCCCATGTACATAAGTATGCACAGCCTTTGCTCAATACTTTGTTGAAGCACCTTTGGAACCAATTACAGCCTCAAGTTTATTTGAGTATGATGCTACAAGCTTCTTGGCACAAATATTTTTGGGCAGTTTCTCCCATTCTTCTTTGCAGGTCCTATCTGTGATAGACTAACCCAGGACAGAGGCTTTTGGAGGGGACTGAATGCTAGCCTCTTGCCTGCCGACTATGGGCCCTGGCATGTGAGGGAGCTACAAGCATTTAGGAAGATGTTCTGTTATGTAATGCAAAAGACCATTATTAAAAAGGCCATTATGGTCTTTGCCAGCTTGGGACTCATAGCTGATGTTGATGTCATCAGCAAGCCATCTGTCTGGGCTCCCCTTCTATAATGTGTTTATTGAAAGTAGGTCTCCTGCTATTGTCTTCTGTGTTTACAGTGTTCTGTGTTTATACTTATGATAATGTGTATTGCACTGTGTGAAGCTTGGTGACAGCAAGTCTGACCTGTAGTGACATCCTGATTAATGAAATCATTGTCTAGGTGTAAATTCCCATTCACATATTGTTTCTGTCTGGGTGGGCACTGAGTCATCCAGGTGGCTAATTAATGTAATGTTTATAGTATATGTCTGTTGTTCTAATTATTATCATGTGTGCAGTTTGCATTGTTAGGGTAATATGATCAGGAGGGGGATGTCCTCGTGTGGTGTATATATATATTGTGTCAGTTTGTACAAACAAATGTGTTCCAGCCTTGCAGCCAAATGAGTTCTGCCTAGTTCTTGGTTGCAATATGCGGCTATAATATCTGATATCTATCTTCAGACTGGAGGAAGCGTTATATGACGGAAGCACACAATCGGAGGGTGGGAAGCGATTCCGTTACATTGGTGGCAAGCAGTGGGATGCTTCCTACAGTCTGGGACATCCAAACCTCCACCTGGATCCAAGGTCCGGATAGCAGAAGAGGAGAGTTACAGATACCACCCGACATGAAAGAGGAATTCGGAAGGAGGTTGCGAGAGATGCGGATACAGCACAGAGGACCAGTGTCAGAGCAGGTCCTGCTTGGATAGTATGATTTTGTCCTCTGGGAACTCTGGAAGGAAGCACTAGCCTGGGATCAGCGACACCAGGGAAAAATTATCTCCTCCTTTCAAGAAAGGTACTGGTCGCAGTAAGAAGTGCGAATGGTGTTTTGGGGGAAAAACCTCACAATGAATGGAAAGCTGAGTTAAACAGGCTGGTCCAGGCGGAGATGCGGTTGGATGAGAGCTACAGAGCCCTCCGCTGGTATGTAGCTCAAGTGTGCCTGTGGACAGCGGACGATACCCCAACAGAAGGCTTTGGCTAGGGTGGCTTGGGGCTGTTATTAGAGAGGCTTCCGAAAAGACCCTGAATTTGGGAGCGTTTTGAAGTGACGTTTGGAGGAAATCTTGGAATACAGAGATCAGATGCTGAATGTCTCGGAAGTTCCCTGGGCACTGGAAGATTTGGAGTTTCTAGCCAATCAGAAATGGGAGCTGGAGATCGCCAACAGACGGCTGCTAGATTCTGCTCAGCAGCAGGTCTGGGCTCCCTTTGTCTGGGACTATCCGGAAATACCAGTTGACAACTCTAAAATCCCGGCTGATGAGTCAGCAATGTGGCAGAGTAACAGTGTGTTTTACCCATCAACCCCGCAGCAATGGATGGGGAGGTCTTATGGCGGATGCAGCAAGTACTGATTGACCTTGACAATCCTGTTTCTGCATGGGACGATCTTGGATGGAGGAATGTATCTGTCCAGCAGCCAGATGAGGGTATGGGAAATGAAGCAGTCGGCTCATCTCTCCAGCTACAGATCACAGAATGTATGGATTTAATTGACTATTCATCGGAAGATGTTATGGATTATGAGTAGGGATGAGCTTCGTGTTCGAGTCGAACATACGTTCGACTCGAACATCGGCTGTTCGATCGTTCGACGAAGATTGAACGATTTGGGCCGTTCGCGCCAAATTCGAGTGACGCGAACGGCCCACAATGCACTACGCCATCGCAGTGTCATCCAGGCGCTGTGATTGGCCAAGCATGCACTGTGACCCCGCATGCTTGGCCAATCACAGCGCCGGCAGCGAGGAGAGCAATGATTGGCCACAGGCAGGATGCCTGTGGCCAATTATTGCTGAGGGTGTTTAGTACACGCCCCACACTATAAAAGGCCGCCAGCACGGCGGCCTAGTGTAGTGTGTTCCGGAGCAGGGAAAGACAAGCATAGGCAGGGACAGTGACATTTATTTCTTTCTTGCTTAACCTGGATTCCTTTAGTTTAGGGAAAGAGAAGGATAGGTAGGGAGAGTGTCAGTGTGTTTTACTGTGCGAGTCCTTGTTTCTAGGGACAAAGAAGGAAAGTGAGGGGAATTCTCCTTGTGCTATAGTGTGCTTTAAAAAAACATTTTTTCTAGGGACAGAAAACTCTAGGTAGGGAGAGTGTCAGTTTCTTTCACTGTGCGAGTCCTTGTTTCTAGGGACAAAGAAGGAAAGTGAGGGGAATTCTCCTTGTGCTATAGTGTGCTTTAAAAAAACATTTTTTCTAGGGACAGAAAACTCTAGGTAGGGAGAGTGTCAGTTTCTTTCACTGTGCGAGTCCTTGTTTCTAGGGACAAAGAAGGAAAGTGAGGGGAATTCTCCTTGTGCTATAGTGTGCTTTAAAAAAACATTTTTTCTAGGGACAGAAAACTCTAGGTAGGGAGAGTGTCAGTTTCTTTCACTGTGCGAGTCCTTGTTTCTAGGGACAAAGAAGGAAAGTGAGGGGAATTCTCCTGGTGCTATAGTGTGCTTTAAAAAAACATTTTTTCTAGGGACAGAAAACTCTAGGTAGGGAGAGTGTCAGTTTCTTTCACTGTGCGAGTCCTTGTTTCTAGGGACAAAGAAGGAAAGTGAGGGGAATTCTCCTTGTGCTATAGTGTGCTTTAAAAAAACATTTTTTCTAGGGACAGAAAACTCTAGGTAGGGAGAGTGTCAGTTTCTTTCACTGTGCGAGTCCTTGTTTCTAGGGACAAAGAAGGAAAGTGAGGGGAATTCTCCTTGTGCTATAGTGTGCTTTAAAAAAACATTTTTTCTAGGGACAGAAAACTCTAGGTAGGGAGAGTGTCAATTTCTTTCACTGTGCGAGTCCTTGTTTCTAGGGACAAAGAAGGAAAGTGAGGGGAATTCTCCTTGTGCTATAGTGTGCTTTAAAAAAACATTTTTTCTAGGGACAGAAAACTCTAGGTAGGGAGAGTGTCAGTTTCTTTCACTGTGCGAGTCCTTGTTTCTAGGGACAAAGAAGGAAAGTGAGGGGAATTCTCCTTGTGCTATAGTGTGCTTTAAAAAAACATTTTTTCTAGGGACAGAAAACTCTAGGTAGGGAGAGTGTCAGTTTCTTTCACTGTGCGAGTCCTTGTTTCTAGGGACAAAGAAGGAAACTGAGGGGAATTCTCCTTGTGCTATAGTGTGCTTTAAAAAAACATTTTTTCTAGGGACAGAAAACTCTAGGTAGGGAGAGTGTCAGTTTCTTTCACTGTGCGAGTCCTTGTTTCTAGGGACAAAGAAGGAAAGTGAGGGGAATTCTCCTTGTGCTATAGTGTGCTTTAAAAAAACATTTTTTCTAGGGACAGAAAACTCTAGGTAGGGAGAGTGTCAGTTTCTTTCACTGTGCGAGTCCTTGTTTCTAGGGACAAAGAAGGAAAGTGAGGGGAATTCTCCTTGTGCTATAGTGTGCTTTAAAAAAACATTTTTTCTAGGGACAGAAAACTCTAGGTAGGGAGAGTGTCAGTTTCTTTCACTGTGCGAGTCCTTGTTTCTAGGGACAAAGAAGGAAAGTGAGGGGAATTCTCCTTGTGCTATAGTGTGCTAAAGCATTCCTCATCAACCATCTTTGAAATCCTTGTTTTTTGGACAGTCAGGGAAATTGTCGTTGTGCTATTCTGTGCAAAAGCAATCATCCTCAACCATATTTAGAAATCCTTAAGTAAAGGGACAGAGAAGGACACCTGAAGGTAGCCCTTATTGCTTTTTTCCCATCTCCCTGCAGGCCATCTATTAGAATGTCTGGAAGGCAAACAAGGAGAGGCAGACAGTCAGGAGGCAATAAAAGAGGGCAAGCAGGCTCTGTGTCTGGGGGCAACAGTGCTGGTCGTGGACGCGGTGCATTGTCATCAGCACATGGCCATGGGACACGCTTGTCCTTCTTTTCGGCAGCTGGACATGTTGAGCCACATCATGCCGAAGACTTGGTAGAGTGGATGACCAAGCCCTCCTCCTCCTCCTCATCCTCTCTCACCCAGGCTCAGGGTACTGGCAAAGCAGCTGCCAAAGCGTCCTCTTCCCTGGTATCAATGTCAGACTCATCATCAGTCACTCCTTCCCTAGACCCACCATGTCCTCCTCCTGAGGAGTCCCCCGAACTGTTTGAGCACAGTGTTGGGTACATGCTCCAGGAGGATGCCCAGCGTTTCGAAGGGTCTGATGATGAAACCCAGCTACAGGAAGGCAGTAGCGTGAGAGCAGACAGAGGGGATGCTCAAGAAGGACACCAATCTGGCAGTCATGTTCCAGCAGCTGCAGCATACTGCCAGATTGGCTCCAGTGATGAGGAGGGAGGGGATGATGAGGTCACTGACTCCACGTGGGTGCCTAATAGGAGAGAGGAGGAGGAGGAGGATGAGGAGGAGGCACATCTCCAACGAGGCAGGATGCCCTTTGGTGGCCAGCGTAAGGGCAGTACACCGACGGAATCACACCGCAGAGCTCCGCCTGTGCAGGGCGCTGCCTCTGCCCGTCATTCAAAAAGTTCCTTGGTGTGGGCCTTTTTTGAGGCTAGTGCATCAGATCGCACAGCTGCTGTTTGCAACATATGTCTCAAGCGTATATCGCGTGGCCAAAACATCAGCCGCTTGGGTACCACATGCCTGACCAGACATATGTTGACCTGCCATGCAGCTCGTTGGCAAGCCTACCTCAAAGACCCACACCAAAGAACAAAGCAGACCTCTCCTTGCACCGCATCAGCTGGGATCTCCAACCCCACTATAACTTCAGTCCTCTCTGAAACATGCACTGAGAGGAATGAAGGTGTAGAATTAGGTGTGTCACAGCCAAGTACTTGCGGCCACTCTGCTAGCAGTACACCGACGTCCGATTCTAGCAGGCACATTTCCCTGCCCCAGCTGCTGGACCGTCGAAAGAAGTTCACTCCCAGCCATCCACATGCCCAGCGGTTGAATGCTAGCTTGGCTAAATTGCTAGCGCTTCAACTGCTGCCTTTTCAGTTGGTAGACTCGGCCCCCTTCCGTGAGTTTGTGCAATGTGCGGTTCCTCAGTGGCAGGTTCCCAAACGCCACTTTTTCTCACGGAAGGCTATTCCGGCTCTCTACCGGCATGTGGAAGGCAATGTCTTGGCCTCGCTGGACAGGGCGGTCAGCGGTAAGGTGCATATTACCGCTGACTCATGGTCCAGCAGGCATGGACAGGGACGTTACCTTTCTTTCACGGCCCATTGGGTCACTCTTTTGGCAGCTGGGAAGGATGCAGGACAAGGTGCAGTAGTGTTGGAGGTTGTTCCACCGCCACGCCTCCAAAATGCTACTACTGGTTGTGACACACCTCTCTCCTCCACCCCCTCCTCTTCTTCTTCCTCCATGGCCTCTTCCTGTGGTTTGTCCTATGAACCAGCGGTGCTCCGTAGCCGTTCACGGGGCTACGCAAGTACGCAGGCAAAAAGATGCCATGCCGTGCTTGCGCTGGTGTGTTTGGGGGACAGAAGCCACACTGGGGCAGAGGTCCTGTCTGCTCTGCAGGGCCAGGCCGAGAGGTGGTTGACGCCACGCCAGCTTAAGCCAGGAATGGTGGTTTGCGACAATGGCACCAACCTCCTCTCCGCCCTCCGACAGGGACAACTGACCCATGTGCCCTGTGTGGCTCACGTCCTTAACCTGGTGGTGCAGCGGTTCTTGGGCAGGTACCCGGGCTTACAGGATGTCCTGAGGCAGGCCAGGAAAGTCTGTGTGCATTTCCGCAGATCTTATAATGCCAGTGCTCGCCTGGCTGAGCTGCAAAAGGAGTTGAACCTGCCCAAGAACCGCCTTATATGTGACATGCCCACCAGGTGGAACTCAACGTTGGCCATGCTGCAGCGGCTGCACACGCAGCAGAGGGCCATCAATGAGTACCTGTGCGACTACGGCACCAGGACAGGGTCAGGGGAGCTTGTTTTTTTTCTCCACGCCAGTGGGGCATGATCAGGGATGCATGCACTGTCCTGGCACCATTTGAGGAGGCCACGAGGATGGTGTGCAGTGACAGTGCATGCATCAGTGACACTGTACCTCTTGTCCACCTGTTGGAGCACACGCTGCGTGGAATAATGGACAGGGCACTTGAGGCAGAACAGAGGCAGGAAGAGGAGGACTTCCTTGCCTCTCAAGGCCCCCTTTAACCAGACAGTGTTCCTTCTGTCCCACCCATCGCACAGGAAGAGGAGGAGGAGGAGGAGGAGGAGGAGGATTGTGTCAGCATGGAGGTGGAGGCTGGCACTCAGCATCATCAGCAGCAGTCTTTTAGGGATGATTTACAGTCCCAAGAAACCAGTGGACTTGTACGTGGCTGGGAGGAGGTGGCTGCGGATCATGTCGTCCTTAGTGACCCAGAGGACTCCGGAGCGAATGCCTCAGCAAACCTACGCTGCATGGCCTCCCTGATCCTGCAAAGTCTGCGGAAGGATCCTCGTATTCTTCGGATCAAGGAGAGGGACCATTACTGGCTGGCCACTCTCCTTGATCCACGGTACAAGGGTAAGGTTGCGGACCTTATGTTACCTTCGCAGAGGGAGCAGAGGATGAGACAACTCCGGGAGGCCTTGCAGAAAGGTCTGTGCAACGCGTTCCCAGAGACTGGGAGGTTACAAACTCCTGGTCCTGGACAACGAGTTGCTGAGGCTTCGGCCAGTCAAAGAAGGAGCGGTGGGGAAGGTGGCCGTCTGACCGATGCGTTCAGACAATTCTTTAGTCCGCAGCCCCAAAGTATGATCGGTTCCAGCAACCATCGCCAGCGTCTGATAAACATGGTGCAGGAATATCTAGGGGCAAGGTCAGACTTGGACACCTTCCCCACCGAAAATCCTCTGGCTTACTGGGTCTTGAGGATGGATCACTGGCCAGAGCTTGCACAGTATGCAATTGAGCTACTGGCCTGTCCTGCATCCAGCGTTCTTTCAGAACGCACATTCAGTGCTGCTGGAGGATTTGTCACGGATCACAGGGTGCACCTGTCCACCGACTCGGTTGATCGACTGACTTTCATCAAGATGAACCAGTCTTGGATCACCACCAGCTACCACACACCTGATGCTGATATAACAGACTAATTGATTTTAACATGTCACATCCCTTCAAGACTGATGCTGATGCTGAGTGCCTGTGCTGTTATGTTGACTGGCTATCCTCCTCCTCCGAGTCCTCAATGATATGATTGATGATGATAGCTTGGAAGATCATTTTTGTTTATGGGTGCCGCCACCAGTGGCTAAGGCCCAATTTTTCAGCCCCTGTTTTACAGGGGCGTGTAATTACAATTTTTTTAGCAATAATTTGCCATAGGGCTCATTGCTGTGCTCCAAGTACAGTATCTGTGAGGGGTTGGAGTGTTGTGGCACCAGTGCCTAAGGCCCAATTTTTCAGCCCCTGTTTAAAAGGGGCGTGTCATTACAATTTGTGAAGCAATACTTTGCAACAGGGCTCATTGCTGTGCTCCAAGTACAGTATCTGTGAGGGGTTGTAGTGTTGTGCCACCAGTGCCTAAGGCCCAATTTTTCAGCCCCTGTTTAACAGGGGCGTGTCATTACAATTTTTGAAGCAATACTTTGCAACAGGGCTCATTGCTGTGCTCCAAGTACAGTATCTGTGAGGGGTTGTAGTGTTGTGCCACCAGTGCCTAAGGCCCAATTTTTCAGCCCCTGTTTAACAGGGGCGTGTCATTACAATTTTTGAAGCAATACTTTGCAACAGGGCTCATTGCTGTGCTCCAAGTACAGTATCTGTGAGGGGTTGTAGTGTTGTGCCACCAGTGCCTAAGGCCCAATTTTTCAGCCCCTGTTCAACAGGGGCATGCAATTACAATTCTTGATCTAATAATTCACAGCAGGGCCCATTGCTGCACCCACCAAGAGTAACTGTCAGGGCTTACAGTGTTGTGGCACCAGCACCACCATCAAAGGCCCAATTTTTACTACCACTGTTCAACAATTATATGTAATTAAAATTCCTGATATAATAGTTGACAGCAGGGCGTTCCAGCACCAACCAAGAGTAACTGTGAGTGCTTACAGTGTTGTGCCAACACCAACAACTAAGGGGCCTATTTCTGCAGAGTATATACGGCAGGTCCCTACTTTCAAACATCCAACTTACAAACGACTCCTACTTGCAAACGCAAGAAGACAACAGGAAGTGAGAGGAAATCTACCACTAGGAAGGAAAATTCTCTCCTGTAAGAATAAATATGGGAGAAAGGTGTCTCCTCTGTACTGATGCTTTATCAGCAATCCTTGTTTCAAGAAAAACACCACATTTCAAAAACAGTTGTCATTGGGACGGAAAGTGAGGTGAAATGTTCTGAACAGGGGCACAGACAGCAAAACAAATGTTACAGGGGTGATAACCCTTACCTATGTTTTCCAAAAAGTTTAAAAATAGATTTTTGGGCTGGAGCTACACTTCAACAATGTACCTGTTCAAAATTACAAACACATTCTACATAAGAACAAACCTACAGTCCCTGTCTTGTATGCACCGCCTGTATACGGCTGTTCAGAGTATATAGGGCCTTTTTTATTTTATGTGCGGGGTTCCCCTTAATATCCATACAAGACCCAAAGGGGCTGGTAATGGGCTGGGGTGGGGGGGGGGGGGTCATGGGGTAGCTATGCCATTTTTCTTAAAGATTTTCATCCATATTACTGGGACCAGACATTACATTAAAGCCGCAAGCAGTTTTAAATGGCTTTTTTTTCCTTTAGAAGTGTCATTTTGTGCAGGGACAGTTCTAAACACGGGAAACACGTGGCACTTCACAGGCATACTTTAGACACCCTCCAGGTACGATATTTAAAGGAATATTTGACTTTTTTTTTTCACTTTATGCATCATTAAAATGACTGCTCCCGAAAAACGACCGTTTTTAAAACTTCTTTTTGCATTGATACATGTCCCCTGGTGCAGAACCCGGGTTCCCAAACCCTTTTTAGGACAATAACATGCATAATAGTTGTTATAATTAGCACTTTAGAATTCGAACGTTCGCATCCATTGTATTTAATAGGGTTCTAATGTTCGTACGAACTTTCGGTCCGTTCGCGGGTTCTGGTGCGAACCGAACCCGGGGGTGTTCGGCTCATCACTAATTATGAGTCACCTGCCAATGTGTTTGCACTAGGCCCAGGTTCCGCCAACCAATACCCTGGATTTTCAGCAATTCCAGAGACTAGTGATTTAATTGACTTTTCTGCTGAGGAAGAATAACCAGGTGAGCCTCCAGCAGAAGAGCTGGTATCAGGGCAGAACATCACTGAGCTCTGTCCAGCACCAACAATAGATTCAGCCTTCCTGAGAGAAGAGGCAGTCAGCCTTTCTCCAACAACACTGACAGGAACATGGGATTTCCTGCCACCAGCATCTGTGGAATTACAAGAAACTTCTCCAGCTGAAGTACTGGCAACTTAACAGAGGGTCCAAGACCTCTGCCCCACACCTGTGGCAATTCCAGAGGCCCAGGGTGAGGAGATGGTCCATTCCCAGCAGTAGATCCAGATCCAAGGGGAGAAGGGTCATAGCCATATTTGGTCAACAATGTCAATACTATCCCCACCCTTTCCCTTAAATAGCTAATGACTCGGGTCATGCTATTTATCAGGAGTCCTGCTGGGATCGGTCATGTGCACTAAGCTTTGGGTATTTAATTTTGGAAAGCAGAGGGCATCTTGATTTAGGATGGATTAACAATGAGGGACATTTTTTGGGGGATTTATATTGTTTTAATAAAGAACTTGTCAAATGTTTAATTGTCTTTATTTCTAGGTTACATTTTTATTTTTTGTGTGAATGAATAGATGTACCATGTACTTGTTACTCATTCAGATAGGGGGGTACAGTATCTGGGGGCCCCTCTATTTGTAAAAGGGGTTTTCAGATTTCAATAAACCTCCTGCCCACAGATGCTCAAAACCACTGGACCAAGGTCTCTTGGAGACTCTTGTGCTCATCAACATGCACTCCCCCCAATGTTGAGAACATGTGGCCTGGTTGGATTAGGGGCTGGTATGGATTTGTAGAGGGGCTTCACATAATTTTGTTTTGTTTTTTAGCATAGGGTAACCCCCTAAAATCCATGTCAGAATCAATGGGCTTGATATACAAAATACATAGCAGACTGGGACCTTTGGAGCAATCTGTGTGCTGTTTTTTTTTTTTTTTTTAACAAATGGAGCCAGCAGAGAAATGTAATTGGTTGGCAATTTAAAATTTTAAAATCAAAAAGTTTTGGACCCAACGTACCGCAACACACTATGGTGTATTGCTGTGCAACTAAGACTGACAATACATTATACAATTTTCTTTTTCAATTTCCTTTAGATTTACCTTCAACTTTGTAGTGCAAGGGCCTGCCTGATTGCATACAAATTTAACGTTTTTAGGTTTGATCTCATATTAGATGGTTTAGGTAAATCTAAAGGAAAATTGTACAAGAAAATTGTATAATGTATGGCACATGTAAATCAGCCCTTAGTCCTTTGCTAAAAAAAAATATTTAGTGAAATATCCACTTTCAGTCAATTATTATGACTAGGGTTGAGTGAACCCGGACTTTTGGGTTTTTGGTACCCGGACCCAAACAATTTACTGTATGTTCGGGTTCGAATTCGGTGTTCGTCAATGTAATGGCGCATGTAATGGCAATGTAAAAAGCTGCAGGGCAGCCACTCAACATTTGTTTAACTTGTGTGCCCTTAGAAACCATCACAGCCATGCCTACTAATGGCATGGCTGTGATTGGCCAGTGCAGCATGTGACCCAGCCTCTATATAAGCTAGAGGCACATAGCACAGCACGTCACCCTGCTTTAGATAGTGTAGGGAAAGGTTGCTGCTGCTGCTTTGAGGGAGAGAATTAGATAGGAGTCCTGATTCAGAAATCAAATTACTCAGCGATCTACCTTGATTTTGTTGTGTGGGTGCAGTGCACAATATTTTTACCCTGCCCTGAGCCCAGTGCCAGAGAAAATATAACTTTTATCCGCCTGTTAATTAGGTTGGCGTTGGCGGGCATTTTATGCAAGCTCAGTGCATCAGCACTGCATATGTTACTGTGAGATACACCCTTTAGATACTGTTGGTCTATTCTGCTATTCTAAAAACACCCATATAGGGCAAAAAATATATATTTTGCCGCGTTTCCTGCATATCTGTATTTAGTGAGATACACACTTTAGATACTGTTTTATTCTGCTATTCCAAAAATAATAATTTAGGACCAAAAACATTTTTTGGCAAAGTTTTCTGCATATCTGTACGTGTGAGATACACACTTTAGATACTGTTCTCCTATTCTGCTATTCAAAAAAATAATAATTTAGGGCAAAAAAAAATTTTGGGTGCGTTTTCTGCATATCTGTACCTGTGAGATACACCCTTTAGATACTGTTGCTCGATTCTGCTATTCAAAAAAAACACATTTAGGGGAAAAATCTTAAATTGCGGCCTAGTCTGTATCTGTACGTGTGAGGTACACCCTTAAGATACTGTTGCTCTATTCTGGTATTAAAAAAAAACACATTTAGGGCAAAAAAAAATATTTTGCAGTGTTTCCTGCATATCTGTACGTGTGTAGATACTGTTGTTTTATTCTGCTATTCAAAAAAAAAAAAAATTAGGGAATTTTTTTTTTTTTTTTGCCAACGTTTTCTGCATATCTGTACCTGTGAGATACACCTTTTAGATACTGAATAAAATATTGTGTGCCTGCGCTTAGGAATAAATGCAAGGGTGTGACTCCTCGCAGTGAATAAAGTGATTAATTCATTAATGTTAAGAGCTGCAGCCCCCCTATTGGGACCTTTAAAAAAAGTCCTAGCAGTAAAGATAATAGATTTAATTGGGGTACGGCGCTGCTCACTAAACCTAATAAAAGGATCAGTGTTCCTATGTGGTTAATATAATAGACAAAAATTTAAAATTAAACAGCAAATAGTGAACAAATGTGATCAACCCACCTTTCAACAGTGGTATTAACACTAAGTGCATGAAACCAACATCAAATGCACCCCACAGTGGACATGGGGGCAAATGAGAATAAGTGTGGGTGTCAGACTATCTCTGTGCTGCTTACAAAAAGTGTCACCAGCTACCACAGCCAGTGTCACTTAAGTGTATACAGAGAGATGCCTCATCTAGAGCACAACTTAATCCGACACACCTATGCACAGTGATAGATCCAAATGTGATAAGTGCAGATAGGCTCCAATTTAGGACACTAGTCTACAGCTGCAAATACCTAACTCTGCCAAAAATTACAAATAAAAAAATATATGTATATATGCAAATGGCAAAACAAAGCACACACAGTCCTCTTCATAAGGCTGGAAAGGTAACGTTCTGCTCTTCACTTAGATGTGCAGTGCATCCCCCACATGTGTCCCCACTCACCAGATCCTTTCACCCCCACAGGGGTAGACAGCATAGAGGGATATCCGGGTCACACGTCCAAAGAGGAGATGTCAGCTGGGCAAGTTCTTCGTATAGGTTGTGGAGTTCCGTGGAAGGAAGGATTCCCAATTACCTCATTGGTGCAAACAAAAAAGAGGCTTCCATAGTGTAGATAAAAAACTTCTGGCTTTATTAAAATGTACTACAGCTCGTCTACATTAGACAAGCTGCACGGCAAAAAGGCCAAAGAAACAAACAACAAAAAACCCAAAAACAACACAGCAGTCCTATTAGCTCATATGCGAGCAGCGATCAGTACCGGCTGGTATACACTACATGCGTTCCAAATGCGTTCCAGCTGTACTTCCGGGTTAGCGTGGTGTGCGTATGACGTAGCTCCGCCTTACGCCTTATGCCTTTTGTGTTTCGTCATTGGACTTCGTCTAGAGGCGCCTTTTAGATACTGTTGCTCTATTCTTCTATTCAAAAAAACACATTTAGGTGAAAAATCTTAAATTGCGGCCTAGTCTGTATCTGTACGTGTGAGATACACCCTTTAGATACTGTTGTTCTATTCTGCTATTCAAAAAACACCCATTTAGGGCAAGATCCTAAATTTGAGAAAATATGAGGAGAACGTCAAATAAGGGATGTGGCCCCAGTCGTGGTGCTGCTGGTGGAGCTCCTGTTGCAGGTAGAGGACGTGGTCGATCTGTGCCAGCTACACGCACAAGTGAAACACCTTCCTCAGGTGCGAGTAGGCGACAGAGCCTGCAGCGGTATTTGGTCGGGCCTAATGCGACTCTACGAATGTTGAGGCGAGGAAAAGTACAGGCGATAGTAGATTGGGTTGCTGACAGTGCCTCCAGTTCCTTCACATTGTCTCCCACCCAGTCTCCTGCTGAAAGATCAGAATTGGCACCTGCAGCTGATGTCCATCAGTCTTTCACCTCACCCCCTTGCAAATCAGCCAAGCAGTCTGAGCTCCAAGTCATGCAGCAGTCTCTTCTGCTTTTTGATGACTCTGTTAGCAGGGTTTCCAGGGCCATCCACCTAACCCTGCCCTAGAAGTGGAAGAGATTGAGTGCACCGATGCCCAACCACTTATGTTTCAAGATGAGTACATGGGAGGACCATCGCAGCACGTTTTGGATGATGAAGAAACACAGGTGCCAACTGCTGCTGCTTTCGCAATTGTGCAGACCGACAAGGAGGACAGGGGTGAAGATGATGTGGAGGACGATGAGGTCCTCGACCCCACATGAAATCAACATCATGCAGGTGACCTGTGTAGTTCGGAGGAAGAGGCGGTGGTCGCACAGAGCCACCAGCACAGCAGAAGAGAGAGCAGGGTGCAAAAGTGGAGCGTCCGTCCCCTAGACAGTACGCCTGCTACTGCCCAACGCAGCAAGGGACCGAGCACACCAAAGCCAGGTCCAAGGAGTTCCCTAGCATGGCAGTTCTTCAGACAATGTGCTGATGACAAGACATGAGTGGTTTGCATGCTGTGCAATCAGAGCCTGAAGCGAGGCATAAACATTCTCAACCTGAGCACAACCTGCATGACCAGGCATCTAAGTGCAAAGCACGAGCTGCAGTGGAGTAGACACCTCAAAAACCAAGAAAGGTCTCTGGCTCCTCCTCCTTCCTCTTCTGCTGCAGTCTCGGCCTCTTCATTCACCTCTGTAGTGACAATGGCACCTGCCACCCCGCAAATAGAGGATCTGCCAGCAACACTACCACCTGGGTCACCAACCATCTCCACAATGTCCCATGGAAGCTATCAGCTCTCTGTCTCCCAAACACTAGAGCGGAAGAGGAAGTACCCCACTACCCACCCGCGATCCCTGGCCCTGAATGCCAGCATTTCAAAATTCCTGGCCTTTGAAATGCTGTCATTCCGTCTGGTGGAGATGCAAAGTTTTAAAAGCCTGATGGCATTGGCTGTCCCACAGTACGTCGTGCCCAGCCGCCACTACTTTTCCAGGCGAGCCATTCCTTCCCTGCACAACCAAGTGGGGGATGAAATCAGGTGTGCACTGCACAACGCCATCTGTGGCAAGGTCCACCTAACTATGGATACGTGGACCAGTAAGCAAGGTCAGGGACGTTATATCTCCCTAACAGCACACTGGGTAAATGCAGTGGTGGCTGGGCCTGAGGCGGATAGCAGTTTGGCGCATGTCCTTCCACCACCGAGGATTGCAGGGTGCTTCAGTTTGCCTCCTGTTGCTAACTCCTCCTACTCCGCTTCCTCATCCGCTACCGCCTCCTCATCCGGTCAGCGTAACACCTTCACCACCAACTTCAGCACAGCCAGGGGTAAATGACAGCAGGCAGTTTTAAAACTTTTCTGTTTGGGGGAAAAAACCCACACCGCGCAGGAGTTGTGGAGGGACATGGAACAACAGACCAATGAGTGGTTGGTGGCAGTGAGCCTTAAGCCCGGCCTGGTGGTGTGCGATAATGGGCAAAATCTCGTAGCAGCTCTGGGCCTAGCCGGTTTGACGCACATCCCTTGCCTGGCGCATGTGCTGAATTTGGTGGTGCAGAGGTTCCTTAAAAATTACCCTGATATGCCAGAGCTGCTGAAGAAAGTGCGGGCCGTCTGTGCGCACTTTCGGCGTTCTCACCCTGCTGCTGCTCGCCTGTCAGCGCTGCAGCGTAACTTCGGCCTTCCCGCTCACCGCCTTATATGTGACGTGCCCACAAGTTGGAACTCCACCTTGCACATACTGGCCAGACTGTGCGAGCAGCAGCAGGTGATAGTGGAGTTTCAGCTGCAGCACCCACGCGTGAGTCGCTCTGCGGAACAGCACCACTTCACCACCAATAACTGGGCCTCCATGCAAGACCTGTGTGCCTTGTTGTGCTGTTTCGAGTACTCCACCAACATGGCCAGTGCCGATGACGCCGTTCTCATCGTTACTATCCCAGTTCTATAACTCCTTGAAAAAACGCTTCGGGCAATGATGGAAGAGGATGTGGCACAGGAGGAGGAGGAGGAGGAGGAGCGATCATTTCCAAGGCTTTCAGGGCAGTCATTCACAAGTGGCTCTGAGGGTGGGTTCCTGCACCAACAAACGCCAGGTACACAATTGTCCAGCAAGGGCACAGTTCTGGAGGATGACAAGGTGGAGGATGAGGAGGAGGAGATGGAGGAGGAGGAACCATGTTCACAGCAGGGTGGCACCCAGACCAGCTCATGGCCATCACTGGTGCGTGGCTGGGGGGATACAGAGGACACAGACGATACACCTCCCACAGAGGACAGCTTTTCGTTGCCTCTGGGCAGCCTGGCACACATGAGCGATTACATGCTGCAGTGTCTCCGCAATGACCGCCGAGTTGCCCACATTCTAATTGGTGCTGATTACTGGGTGGCTACGCTGCTGGATCCCCGTTACAAGGACAACGTACAGTCCTTAATTCCCTCACTGGAGCGTGATCGTAAGATGCGCAAGTACACGCGCATGTTGGTAGACGTGCTGCTGGTGGCATTCCCACCTGACAGCGGGGGCATAGTGGAAGCACAAGGCGAAGGCAGAGGAGGAGGAAGAGGTCGCCAACGCAGCCGGGGCACCGCCAGCACCTCAGAAGGCAGGGTTAGCATGGCCGAAATGTGGAAAAGCTTTGTCAGCACGCCACAACAACCAGCACCACCAGCTGATATGGAATGTCTTAGCAGCAGGCAGCATTTCCCCAACATGGTGGAGCAGTATGTGTGCACACGCCTACACGTACTGAATGATGGGTCTGCCCCCTTCAATTTCTGGGTCTCCAAATTGGGCACATGGCCTGAGCTTGCCCTTTACGCCATGGAGGTGCTGGCCTGCCCTGCAGCCAGTGTATTATCTGAACGTGTATTTAACGCGGCAGGGGGCGTTATCACAGACAAGCGCAGCCGCCTGTCCAGAGCCAATATGGACAAGCTCACGTTCATTAAAATGAACCAGGCCTGGATCCCACAGGACTTGTCCATACCTTGTGCAGAACAGACATGTATACCGGCCTTACCCAGCCATTGTTGTATTTTTGATCTTTCTCACTCTTTTGGGGTGTACCCTAATTGAAAAAAAATTAAAATTAAGAACAAAAACCAGTGTTGGCTACCTCATCCTCCTCCACCGCCGCTTCCACCTACACCGCCACCTTAACCTCCTACTCCACATGGACCTCGTCCCCCTAGGTCAAGATTATTATTTTTAATTTTTATGTATTTTATGGTATTTTAAGTTATTTCCCTATCCACATTTGTTTACAGAGCACTTGCCATGCTCTTAACAACATTTTGCTGCCATTTGCAGCTCTCTAGCCCTTTCCATTACTTTTTTAGAGCCATTTTAGTCCTCAAAAGTTTGGGTCCCCATTGACTTCAATGGGGTTCGTGTTCGGGGTCACGTTCGGGTCCCGAACTCGAACTTTTTTGCGAAGTTCAGCCGAACCTGTCGAACCCGAACATCCAGATGTCCGCTCAACTCTAATTATGACTTAAAGTGGTTGTAAACCCTTCCGGGGAAGTTACACCTACAGGTAAGCCTAGATTAAGGCTTACCTGTAGGTGTTTGCAATATCTCCTAAACCTACACGGTTTAGGAGATATTTGCCAAAAGGAATACACCGTTGACAATGGCGCAGGCGCACTGAGAATCCCATTCATAAAACCGGCAGAGCCGGCTTTTACGGCTCCCGCGCGCATGCGCGATGTCTGCGGCCGGAGGGAGAGACGAGGACGGCTTTGGGGGCTTCGATTAAAGGTAAGTAATGCATAATGAGCTAGTATGCTAGTCATACTAGCTCATTATGGCTTTGTCTTGCAGGGTTTTTTTTTTTTTTAAATCAGGGTTTACAACCACTTTAAAGCTGTCTGAAAAAGATAATATGGGTAGGGCCAAACCATTGTGTAGTGACCCAGAAAGCAAATAATGTGTAGGTAATAAGCAAATACTGAGAAAATGCTGGGGATGCTGGGAGAGGTTTTTTTGGGTTAGCTGAAGCGACCGTGATCCCAGTGGATGAACAAACACAGCGTGTGCTTGGAGTTAGCACCAGGATTGCGGTTTGGTGACATCTTTCTGGATTTCTGGAACCAACATCTGTACCTCGCAGAGGGTGATATCTGCAGGCTCTTTAGACCTTGCCACAGAGGAGGTCCAACACTTCTGGTAAAGTAACCATCTTCTAACCATTCTCACCGTGGTGGATGTGATTTTCCTTCTGGCCTGTGTGGACTTTTCTGGGATATTTCTTCTGTTTTCAAACATCTTTAGAAGAGCACTCCATTTCTCCTCTGTGAAGCAATAGCTTTATTGGACAAGTTTTTGCTTTTTAACCCCCCTCCCCTTTTTTTCTGTTTTTTCTTTTTGTTTTTCTTTTTACAATTTTTGGTGTTTCAAAAAATACGTTTTTCAAGGGACTTTTTTTTATCACAGCACCTTACGTTACTATATTGTGACTTTATGGTTACTATCTATTGATCACCGATTTCCTGATCCCTATATCACCTTGAGTCTCACCTGGGGTGGTTGCGGATCAAGACACTATTGTGGATGTTCATTTTATTTTATGACTTTTGCATAATTTTTATTGTATTTTTTAATTACTTCACATTAGAATATTGTATTATTCTTCTTTATTTATATTGGGCGCGATAATTTTTGCACTTTCTAATAAGCAAATACGACTGCTCCATTAAATGAAAAAGTTAAAATATTATTAAAGTTTAAAAAAAAGGATTTTGATAAAATCATTATTATTATACAGTTTACATCTATATAAAAAAAATGATAGGTTTACTATAGGTAAAATAATAGTCCTTGTACATATAGTGCATATTTCGCAAAATATTCTGCCTTTGTCAGCTGTTCTGAATTAGATTTGCAGACTGATGAGTCCTTAATTTATGCAAGATCAGGGATAAAGAGTGTTGAAGGGAAGAGTGCTTTTGCAATCTGAAAGCTCTGCAGGAATATAATTTAGATGACATAGTTCACTTAGTGTAGATATTTTCCCCATGCTTATGCGAGAGGCTGGAAATGTATGCAGTCCTCGGACAAACATTGAGGAAATTGAGACAACACACCAATCTGGATGTTGTCAACAAGAACCATGATTGGAATTAACTTGTACATAGCCTGCAGAAGCTGCACAGAACAGGGTTGCTGTGACTAGGATGGTAAATCAAATCTTCTGCCAATACATTCTGTGGCTGTCCAGATAAAACGTTGGACTAAGCTGGCGAACTTTCACCTTTCACCCAAACTCTCTAAGCCAAAGTACAGATTAAAAAAAATCAATAGCCTCAATCGATAGAAAAATATTTTTAGTCTCTAACTAAACGATATGTTTTGACAAGGCCAAAGAGGTGTACGAAAGAAGGGTAAAAAAGATAAAAGACAGAAAATTAGGATTTTGCTTTATTAGATCGCAAATCATGTTTCCGTAGGATCACGGAGAAGATTCTTTAACAGTAGGAAATAAAATGTGGGTAAGTGAGTTTATAGTATTACATGATATATGTTATTCTTTTAATTCTCTATCAAAGCTTCTTAATTATTTTATACATCTGCTGCTCTCTGAACTAGCTAGATATATGTACAGCAAGTTCTTAATGCTGCATGCAAGCTAGATCTAGGAAAATCACACAAGTGTAGAAAGACTGAATGTGATCACCATAAATGTTTTTGTTTAGCACTTTAAAGATTTTAGAGTAGAAAAACCCTAAAAAATGAAAAGGTTTTATTAATGAATACATACTATTTATTATTTTTTATTAACATGGCTAATGGTTAAAAAAAAAATTAAAAACATTAAAGGAAAATGCTTCATGAAGTCATCCTACTAAATGTTTCAAAATGCATTTTTTTAAATAAATGGAAACATGGCCTAGAAAAATGTAATTTTCCTAAGTGGTGAATTTACAGCATGTTTACAAGGTTTGTTGGCCTTTTTAATATGAGCAGGTTGTTCTTAGTAAACAATGCATGCAGCTTGTGTATACAGTTATCACATTAGGTGGTGAAATATTACAGTAACTGAACTTACATCCACTGATCACATCATGTAATGCCTTGTGCAGAATCATATTAATAGCAATACATTGGTTTGTGTATATTACATTTGACATGAGCCTGGCGAGTTAACTAACTAAAGCATAACTAAATGCAAAACATTTTTTCTAAATTAAAGAGCTAAAAGCAGAAGGTGATTTGCCTTAAAACCTTTAGTATGCAGCTTCTCCCTCCAACCCCCCCACCCCCCTTCCTATACTTACCTAAGCCTGATCTTGATCCAGCAATGTGCAGCAGAGCAGAGGCTCTCTCTGCTGTCTCCCTCCTCATTGGCTCAGACACTGCTGTCAATCACAATCAATGAGGATGGAATGGGGTAGGGCTAGGAGTGAGCATGCACAAGTGCCTCCATTGCACAGAGCAGGTAAGTTTGACTTGTTTGTTATTTTAAAGCGGAGGTTCACCCAAACATACAACATTATTTTTAAAAAAACAGTGCACAATGCACATACTGAATCGGCAAACCATTTTAATTTTTTTAAATGAAATACCTTATTATTGCCATCTGAAAAGTGATTTCCGGTATTCCCCTCCCGCGGGAGTAGGCGTAGCTGATGCTTTCCCCGTCGCCGCAATGCGTTGTGGGACATATTTGCTAAATGAATAGTGAAGCGCCGTACCTTGAAATCTCGAGAGATTTCACTCGTGAAGTGACGCGTGACGTCGGTCACGTGACGAGGGCGTCTCTAATGGTGCCATTTTATAAACTGGGATTCAGGTTGTTGACGACGTTGCCATGACAACGGGGGCGGGAACTTTCTACGTCGCCGTCCATTGTGATGGCAACCCTCAGTGTTGACGGTGCACAGCACCGTCAACACTGAGCATGCGCGGGATCGAGCGGAGAATGCTGGGAAGACAGCATTCTCCGCAATCAGGAAGTAGGTGCTTGTGGGCTCCTATTGCCCACAAGCAAAATGGAAATGTCCCACGGAGGTTTTATAAGTCATCCTTGTGTCGGAAAACGGAATGGTGGCGGTTTGCACATTAGGAACAGTGAGTAAGCAATTGCAATGGTAATGATAATTTAATGGGGCAAAAAAAAAGCCGCGGAACCTCCACTTTAATTTAAAAAATTGAGCATTTAAAAATATTTTAAATTTGGATAGAATGGTGTCACTTTCTCTAATTGTGTTGACAACAAATGTTACCAAGAACAAAAGTGAGGGTAAATGCAAAATTCTGAGTTGCCATTAGAACAGGAATAGAGGCAGGGCCGGCCCTATGATGGGACCGGGTGGTACCATGGTACCAGGCGGCACTGTTAGGGGGGCGGCAAACTGACGCCCGCCAGCCAGCCCGCTCCGCTGCCTGTGAGGAGCCCGGCGCCGCTGCCTGTGAGGACACTCACAGGTGGGGGGGGGCAGTCAGCGAGTGAGCAGGCATGGGCAGGCGCCACTCCCTGTGAGGAGCCCGGCGCCGCTGCCTGTGAGGACACTCTCAGGCGGGGGGGGCAGTCAGCGAGTGAGCAGGCACGGGCAGACGCTGCTCCCTGTGAGGAGCCCGACGCCGCTGCTGTTGGTGACAGGGGCGGGCAGAGCACGCGCAGCATGGGGGGGTTGGGTTGGGAGCAGTCAGCGAGTGAGCAGGCAGCGGAGCAGAGAGATGATGTCATCTCTCCCCGCCACCCTGCATCACCACAGTTTCACCCTCACTGTGCAGCCATGGGCAGCAGAGAGATTATTTCATCTCTCTGCTACCTGCCTTCACTCTGGGGACACAGCAAGTGACAACGTGTGGCAGTTGACGTCGTGCCAATCCGCAACGTGTGGCAAGTGACAATACGCAACGTGTGGCAGGTGATGCTTGGCAAGTGACAATCTACAACGTGTGGCACGGGACTATCCGCAACGTGTGGCAGGTGACGTTGTGGCAAGTGACAATACGCAACGTGTGGCAGGTGACGCCGTGGCAAGTGACAATCCGCAACGTGTGGCACGGGACTATTCGCAACGTGTGGCAGGTGACGTTGTGGCAAGTGACAATCCGCAAAGTGTGGCAGGTGACGTTGTGGCAAGTGACAATCCGCAAAGTGTGGCAGGTGACGTTGTGGCAAGTGACAATACGCAACGTGTGGCAGGTGACGCCGTGGCAAGTGACAATCTGCAACGTGTGGCACAGGACTATCCACAACGTGTGGCAGGTGACGTTGTGGCAAGTGACAATCCGCAAAGTGTGGCAGGTGACATTGTGGCAAGTGACAATCCGCAAAGTGTGGCAGGTGACGTTGTGGCAAGTGACAATACGCAACGTGTGGCAGGTGACGCCGTGGCAAGTGACAATCCGCAACATGTGGCACAGGACTATCCGCAACGTGTGGCAGGTGACGTTGTGGCAAGTGACAATTCGCAATGTGTGGCAGGTGACGTTGTGGCAAGTGACAATGCGCAACGTGTGGCAGGTGACGTGGCATGTGACGTGGCAAGTGACAACCCGCAACATGTGGCAGCCGACAATCCGCAATGTGTGTGGCAGGTGACGTTGTGGCAAGTGACAATCTGCAATGTGTGGCAGGTGACAATCCGCAACGTGTGGCAGGTGACAACCCGCATCTGGTGGTGGAGTCCGAAGCAAAACTGTAAGTACAAACACACATCACAAGTTGTATGAGACATGAGAGCCTGAGAGGGACTTGCCTTGCCCAGCCCTGATTAACCACTTAACCACTTAACGACCGCTCACTGTATATGTACGTCGTCAGAATGGCACCGACAGGCACAATCACGTACGTGATTGCCTTTGTACAGTTGGGGGGTCCGATCGGACCCCCCTCCTATACAGTGAGCGGTCGGTATTCGTTGGGGAGCGTTCCGAGATGAGGGGGCGGCCATTCGATTCCGGCCACCCCCCGCGATCGCTCCCGGCGAATGGAAATGCTCCCTCTGCTGTGTAATGTAAACACAGGCAGAGGAAGCAGGAGGAAGTGATGTCATCTCTCATGCAGCGCTCACATATACTGAGCGCCGTACAAGAGAAGACACACAGGTCAGTGCACTAACACTACACTGACACCAGGACACATAGGCACACAAATCGCCCCCCCAGGCCCCCTCAGATCACCCCCCAGCCCCCAGTCACAGTGTCACTGATTGCAGTGACCATTTATTTACTGATCACTGCAATCAGTGACATTTGTGACTGTAAAAGTGTCACTAAAAATAGTTTTAGGTCCAGTGTAGCCCCCTAACCCCCCCCTAATAAAGGTTTAACCCCCTGATCACCCCCCAGATAACCCTTTCACCCCTAGCACCGCCGTCGCTAAGCGATAATTTTTCTGATCGCTGTCTTAGCGTCGGTGATGCAGATCGGTAGCCAGTAATTATTTTTAGGTTTGCCGCAGGTTTTTATAGCGTCGGGTACCCCCATAAATTATCTAATAAATGTTTAACCCCCTTGATCGCCCCCCAGTTAACCCTTTCACCCCCTATCACCACTGTCGCTAAGCGATAATTTTTCTGATCGCTGTCTTAGCGTCGGTGATGCAGATCGGTAGCCAGTTATTTTTTTTAGGTTCGCCGCAGGTTTTTATAGCGTCGGGTACCCCCATAAATTATATAATAAAGGTTTAACCCCCTTGATCGCCCCCCAGGTAACCCTTTCACCCCCTATCATGACTGTCGCTAAGCGATCATTTTTCTGATCGCTGTCTTAGCGTCGGTGATTCAGATCGGTAGCCAGTAATTTTTTTTAGGTTCGCCGCAGGTTTTTATAGCGTCAGGTACCCCCATAAATGATCTAATAAAGGTTTAACCCCCTTGATCGCCCCCCAGGTAACCCTTTCACCCCCTATCACCACTGTCGCTAAGCGATCGTTTTTCTGATCGCTGTCTTAGTGTCGGTGATGCAGATCGGTAGCCAGAATTTTTTTTTAGGTTCGCCGCAGGTTTTTATAGCGTCAGGTACCCCCATAAATTATCTAATAAAGGTTTAACCCCCTTGATCGCCCCCCAGGTAACCCTTTCACCCCCTATCACCACTGTCGCTAAGCGATCGTTTTTCTGATCGCTGTCTTAGTGTCGGTGATGCAGATCGGTAGCCAGTAATTTTTTTTAGTTCGCCGCAGATTTTTATAGCGTCAGGTACCCCCATAAATTATCTAATAAAGGTTTAACCCCCTTGATCGCCCCCCAGGTAACCCTTTCACCCCCTATCACCACTGTCGCTAAGCGATCGTTTTTCTGATCGCTGTCTTAGTGTCGGTGATGCAGATCGGTAGCCAGAATTTTTTTTTAGGTTCGCCGCAGGTTTTTATAGCGTCAGGTACCCCCATAAATTATCTAATAAAGGTTTAACCCCCTTGATCGCCCCCCAGGTAACCCTTTCACCCCCTATCACCACTGTCGCTAAGCGATCATTTTTCTGATCGCTGTCTTAGCGTCGGTGATTCAGATCAGTAGCCAGTAATTTTTTTTAGGTTCGCTGCAGGTTTTTATAGTGTCAGGTACCCCCATATATTATCTAATAAAGGTTTAAACCCCCTAATTGCCCCTAGTTAACCCTTTCACCAGTGATCACCATATAAGTGTTACGGGTGACGCTGATTAGTTAGTTTGCTTTTTATAGTGTCAGGGCACCCGCCGTATATATAACCCAATAAAGGTTTAACCCCCTGATCGCCCGGCGGGTGATATCAATTAGGTTTTAGCGTCAGAGAGGTTCTGCGTCACACCCCAGGCAGCGTCAGGTTAGTGCCAGTAACGCTAACACCCACGCGTGAAGCATACACCCCCCTTAGTGGTATAGTGTCTGATCAGATCAATATCTGATCTGATCAGATCTATACTAGCGTCCCCAGCAATTTAGGGTTCCCAAAAATGCAGTGTTAGCGGGATCAGCCCAGATACCTGCTAGCACCTGCGTTTTGCCCCTCGATCCAGCCCAGGCCACCCAAGTGCAGTATCGATCGATCACTGTCACTTACAAAACACAACACACATAACTGCAGCGTTCGCAGAGACAGGCCTGATCCCTGCGACTCCAGTACTGTAGGAGGTGATTTCACCACCACAGTTAAAAAAAAAAAGCATATATGCCGAAGCATTGGGGCAGCAGGGGCGGAGGAGCGATTTTGCTCCTAATGCCGGGTACATACGGTCGAAATTCCGACGGAGGCTTGCCCGTGGAAAAGTCCGACCATGTGTGTGCGGCATAACTTTTTTGCGGGAGGATGCCCCCATGCTTCGGCATATATAAATGGTGCATGTATGCCCATCATTAGAAGTGGGTGGATGAAGGGCGGTATTCTAATGGTGGGCATACCCACCGATCAATCTCTTTTTTCGTTCAGCCAACTGGCTGCATGAAAAAAAAAGATTACAATACATGTCCAACAAGGACCAGCAACGTACTGGTATGTTGCTGGACTTTGAATGTTTATACCAGAATGATGCCTGCGGGTTTAGGTATCATCTTGGTATCATTCTTTTCAGCCAGCGGCCGGCTTTCATGTAAAAGCAATCCTAGTGGCTAATTAGCCTCTGGACTGCTTTTACAAGCAGTGGGAGGGAATGTCCCCCCCCCCGGATATAAAAAGCGCCATTGGGAAATTGGGAAAGCATTTTATCACACCGATCTTGGTGTGGTCAGATGCTTTGAGGGCAGAGGAAAGATCTAGGGTCTAGAAGACCCCAGTTTTTTTCAAAAAAAGAGTACCTGTCACTACCTATTGCTATCATAGGGGATATTTACATTCCCTGAGATAACAATAAAAATGATAAAAAATAAATAAATATGGAAGGAACAATTTAAAAATAAAATAAAATGCAAAATTAATAATAAAAAAAAAAAAGCACCCCTGGCCTGCCCTGCTCTTGCCCAATGGTGAACACAAGCGTCGGTCTGGCGTCATATGTAAACAGCAATTGCACCATGCATGTGAGGTATCACCGCGAAGGTCAGATTGAGGGCAGTAATTTTAGCAGTAGACCTCCTCTGTAAATCTAACGGGGTAACCTGTAAAGGCTTTTAAAAATGTATGTAGTTTGTCATGTTTGGTATCTATGTACTCGGCCTAAGATCATCTTTTTTATTTCATCAAACATTTGGGCAATATAGTCTGTTTTAGTGCATTAAAATAAAAAAAAGTGTATTTTTTCCCCAAAAAAATGCGTTTGAAAAATCGCTGCGCAAATACTGTGTAGAAAAAAAATGCAACACCCACCATTTTAATCTGTAGGGCCTTTGCTTTAAAAATATATATAATGTTTGGGGGTTCAACATAATCTTCTTGCAAAAAAAAATATGTTTTCATGTAAACAAAAAGTGTCAAAAAGGGCTTTGTCTTCAAGTGGTTAGAAGAGTGGATGTAAGCTTCCTAATGTTGTGTATAAAATGCCAGAACAGTTCAAAACCCCCCCAAATGACCCCATTTTGGAATGTAGACACCCCAAGCTATATACTGAGAGGCATGTCGAGTCCATGGAATATTTTATATGTTGACACAAGTTGCGGAAAAAAGTAAATTTTTTTATTTATTTTTTTGCACAAAGTTGTCACTAAATGATATATTGCTCAAACATGCCATGGGCATATGTGGAATTACACCCCAAAATACATTCTGTTGCTTCTCCTGAGTACGGGGATACCACATGTGTGAGACTTTTTGGGAGCCTAGCCGCGTACGGGACCCCGAAAACCAAGCACCGCCTTCAGGCTTTCTAAGGGTGTAAATTTTTGATTTCACTTCTCACTGCCTATCACAGTTTCGGAGGCCATGGAATGCCCAGATGGCACAAACCCCCCCCCCCCAAATGACCCCATTTTGGAAAGTAGACACCCCAACCTATTTGCTGAGAGGTATTGTGAGTATTTTGCAGATCTCGCTTTTTGTCACAAAGTTTTGAAAATTGAAAAAAATAAAAATATTTTCTTTCTTTATTTTCAAAAACAAAATGAGAGCTGTAAAATACTCACCATGCCTCTCATCAAATAGCTTGGGGTGTCTACTTTCCAAAATGGGGTCATTTGGGGGGGTTTTGTGCTATTTTGGCATTTTATGGCCTTCGAAACTGTGATAGGTAGTGAGGAGTGAAATCAAAAATTTGTGCCTAGAAATCCTGAAGGCGGTGCTTGGTTTCGGGGTCCCGTACGCGGCTAGGCTCCTAAAAAGTCCCACACATGTGGTATTCCCGTACTCAGGAGAAGCAGCAAAATGTATTTTGGGGTGTAATTCCACATATAACCATGGCATGTGTGAGCAATATATCATTTAGTGACAACTTTTTGTATTTTTTTTTTTTTCATCATTCAATCACTTGGGACAAAAAAAAAATATTCAATGGGCTCAACAGGCCTCTCAGCAATTTCCTTGGGGTGTCTACTTTCTAAAATGGGGTCATTTGGGGGGTTTTGTGCTATTTTGGCATTTTATGGCCTTCAAAACTGTGATAGGTAGTGAGGAGTGAAATCAAAAATTTGCGCCCTTAGAAATCCTGAAGGCGGTGCTTGGTTTCCGGGGGCCCGTACGCGGCTAGGCTCCCAAAAAGTCCCACACATGTGGTATCCCTGTACTCAGGAGAAGCACCAAAATGTATTTTGGGGTGCAATTCCACATATAACCATGGCATGTGTGAGCAATATATCATTTAGTGACAACTTTTTGTAATTTTTTATTTTTTTTTGTCATTATTCAATCACTTGAGACAAAAAAAAAAATATTCAATGGGCTCAACATGCCTCTCAACAATTTCCTTGGGATGTCTACTTTCCAAAATGGGGTCATTTGGGGGGGTTTTGTACTGCCCTGCCATTTTAGCACCTCAAGAATTGAGATAGGCAGTCATAAACTAAAAGCTTTGTAAATTCCAGAAAATGTACCCTAGTTTGTAGACGCTATAACTTTTGCGCAAACCAATAAATATACGCTTATTGACATGTTTTTTTACTAAAGACATGTGGCTGAACACATTTTGGCCTAAATGTATGACTAAAATTGAGTTTATTTGATTTTTCTTATAACAAAAAGTAGAAAATATCATTTTTTTTCAAAATTTTCGGTCTATTCCCGTTTATATCGCAAACAATAAAAATCACAGAAGCAATCAAATACCATTAAAAGAAATCTCTATTTGTGGGAAGAAAAGGACGCAAATTTCGTTTGGGTACAACATTGCATGTCCGCACAATTTACAGTTAAAGCAGCGCAGTGCAAAATTCTGAAATCACCTCTGGTCCTTTAGCTACAAAATGGTACGGGCTTAAGTGGTTAAGGACTGGAAGGATTTGCCCACTTAAAGCGGTTGTATGGCTTTTTTTTTTTTTTTTAATAACAAACATGTTATACTCACCTCCACTGTGCAGTTCGTTTGGAAAAAAGTGGCCCCGTTCCTCTGGTTCTCGGGTCCCTCGGTGGCTGTCTCAGCTCCTCCCTGCATCAGCTAACCCCCTTCTGGGAAGCACTCTCCCAAGGGGGTTAGCTTGCGGGCGTGCTCCCTGTCATACACGCTGCGTCCATAGTAGTGATGAGCCGAACACCCCCGGGTTCGGTTCGCACCAGAACCCGCGAACGGACCGAAAGTTCGTACGAACATTAGAACCCTATTAAATACAATGGATGCGAACGTTCGAATTCTAAAGTGCTAATTATAACAACTATTATGCATGTTATTGTCCTAAAAAGGGTTTGGGAACCCGGGTTCTGCACCAGGGGACATGTATCAATGCAAAAAGAAGTTTTAAAAACGTTCGTTTTTCGGGAGCAGTCATTTTAATGATGCATAAAGTGAAAAAAAAAAGTCAAATATTCCTTTAAATATCGTACCTGGGGGGTGTCTAAAGTATGCCTGTGAAGTGCCACGTGTTTCCCGTGTTTAGAACTGTCCCTGCACAAAATGACACTTCTAAAGGAAAAAAAAGCCATTTAAAACTGCTTGCGGCTTTAATGTAATGTCTGGTCCCGGTAATATGGATGAAAATCTTTAAGAAAAATGGCATAGCTACCCCATGACCCCCCCCCCCCTACCCCAGCCCATTACCAGCCCCTTTGGGTCTTGTATGGATATTAAGGGGAACCCCGCACACAAAATAAAAAAGGACCTATATACTCTGAACAGCCGTATACAGGCGGTGCATACAAGACAGGGACTGTAGGTTTGTTCTTATGTAGAATCTGTTTGTAATTTTGAACAGGTACATTGTTGAAGTGTAGCTCCAGCCCAAAAATCTATTTTTAAACTTTTTGGAAAACATAGGTAAGGGTTATCACCCCTGTAACATTTGTTTTGCTGTCTGTGCCCCTGTTCAGAACATTTCACCTCACTTTCCGTCCCAATGACAACTGTTTTTGAAATGTGGTGTTTTTCTTGAAACAAGGATTGCTGATAAAGCATCAGTACAGAGGAGACACCTTTCTCCCATATTTATTCTTACAGGAGAGAATTTTCCTTCCTAGGGGTAGATTTCCTCTCACTTCCTGTTGTCTTCTTGCGTTTGCAAGTAGGAGTCGTTTGTAAGTTGGATGTTTGAAAGTAGGGACCTGCCGTATATACTCTGCAGAAATAGGCCCCTTAGTTGTTGGTGTTGGCACAACACTGTAAGCACTCACAGTTACTCTTGGTTGGTGCTGGAACGCCCTGCTGTCAACTATTATATCAGGAATTTTAATTACATATCATTGTTGAACAGTGGTAGTAAAAATTGGGGCTTTGATGGTGGTGCTGGTGCCACAACACTGTAAGCTCTGACAGTTACTCTTGGTGGGTGCAGCAATGGGCCCTGCTGTGAATTATTAGATCAAGAATTGTAATTACATGCCCCTTTTGAACAGGGGCTGAAAAAATGGGCCTTTCGTGGTGGTGGTGGTGGTGGCGTTGCCACAACACTGTAAGCCCTCAAACTTACTCTTGGTGGGTGCAGGAATGGGCCCTCTGTGAATTATTACATCAAGAATTGTAATTGCATGCCCCTGTTGAACAGGGGCTGAAAAATTGGGCCTTAGGCACTGGTGGCACAACACTACAACCCCTCACAGATACTGTACTTGGAGCACAGCAATGAGCCCTGTTGCAAAGTATTGCTTCAAAAATTGTAATGACACGCCCCTGTTAAACAGGGGCTGAAAAATTGGGCCTTAGGCACTGGTGGCACAACACTACAACCCCTCACAGATACTGTACTTGGAGCACAGCAATGAGCCCTGTTGCAAAGTATTGCTTCAAAAATTGTAATGACACGCCCCTGTTAAACAGGGGCTGAAAAATTGGGCCTTAGGCACTGGTGCCACAACACTCCAACCCCTCACAGATACTGTACTTGGAGCACAGCAATGAGCCCTATGGCAAATTATTGCTAAAAAAATTGTAAGTACACGCCCCTGTAAAACAGGGGCTGAAAAATTGGGCCTTAGCCACTGGTGGCGGCACCCATAAACAAAAATGATCTTCCAAGCTATCATCATCAATCGTATCATTGAGGACTCGGAGGAGGAGGATAGCCAGTCAACATAACAGCACAGGCACTCAGCATCAGCATCAGTCTTGAAGGGATGTGACATGTTAAAATCAATTAGTCTGTTATATCAGCATCAGGTGTGTGGTAGCTGGTGGTGATCCAAGACTGGTTCATCTTGATGAAAGTCAGTCGATCAACCGAGTCGGTGGACAGGCGCACCCTGTGATCCGTGACAAATCCTCCAGCAGCACTGAATGTGCGTTCAGAAAGAACGCTGGATGCAGGACAGGCCAGTAGCTCAATTGCATACTGTGCAAGCTCTGGCCAGTGATCCATCCTCAAGACCCAGTAAGCCAGAGGATTTTCGGTGGGGAAGGTGTCCAAGTCTGACCTTGCCCCTAGATATTCCTGCACCATGTTTATCAGACGCTGGCGATGGTTGCTGGAACCGATCATACTTTGGGGCTGCGGACTAAAGAATTGTCTGAACGCATCGGTCAGACGGCCACCTTCCCCACCGCTCCTTCTTTGACTGGCCGAAGCCTCAGCAACTCGTTGTCCAGGACCAGGAGTTTGTAACCTCCCAGTCTCTGGGAACGCGTTGCACAGACCTTTCTGCAAGGCCTCCCGGAGTTGTCTCATCCTCTGCTCCCTCTGCGACGGTAACATAAGGTCCGCAACCTTACCCTTGTACCGTGGATCAAGGAGAGTGGCCAGCCAGTAATGGTCCCTCTCCTTGATCCGAAGAATACGAGGATCCTTCCGCAGACTTTGCAGGATCAGGGAGGCCATGCAGCGTAGGTTTGCTGAGGCATTCGCTCCGGAGTCCTCTGGGTCACTAAGGACGACATGATCCGCAGTCACCTCCTCCCAGCCACGTACAAGTCCACTGGTTTCTTGGGACTGTAAATCATCCCTAAAAGACTGCTGCTGATGATGCTGAGTGCCAGCCTCCACCTCCATGCTGACACAATCCTCCTCCTCCTCCTCCTCCTCCTCCTCTTCCTCTTCCTGTGCGATGGGTGGGACAGAAGGAACACTGTCTGGGTAAAGGGGGCCTTGAGAGGCAAGGAAGTCCTCCTCTTCCTGCCTCTGTTCTGCCTCAAGTGCCCTGTCCATTATTCCACGCAGCGTGTGCTCCAACAGGTGGACAAGAGGTACAGTGTCACTGATGCATGCACTGTCACTGCTCACCATCCTCGTGGCCTCCTCAAATGGTGCCAGGACAGTGCATGCATCCCTGATCATGCCCCACTGGCGTGGAGAAAAAAAAACAAGCTCCCCTGACCCTGTCCTGGTGCCGTAGTCGCACAGGTACTCATTGATGGCCCTCTGCTGCGAGTGCAGCCGCTGCAGCATGGCCAACGTTGAGTTCCACCTGGTGGGCATGTCACATATAAGGCGGTTCTTGGGCAGGTTCAACTCCTTTTGCAGCTCAGCCAGGCGAGCACTGGCATTATAAGATCTGCGGAAATGCACACAGACTTTCCTGGCCTGCCTCAGGACATCCTGTAAGCCCGGGTACCTGCCCAAGAACCGCTGCACCACCAGGTTAAGGACGTGAGCCACACAGGGCACATGGGTCAGTTGTCCCTGTCGAAGGGCGGAGAGGAGGTTGGTGCCATTGTCGCAAACCACCATTCCTGGCTTAAGCTGGCGTGGCGTCAACCACCTCTCGGCCTGGCCCTGCAGAGCAGACAGGACCTCTGCCCCAGTGTGGCTTCTGTCCCCCAAACACACCAGCACAAGCACGGCATGGCATCTTTTTGCCTGCGTACTTGCGTAGCCCCGTGAACGGCTACGGAGCACCGCTGGTTCATAGGACAAACCACAGGAAGAGGCCATGGAGGAAGAAGAAGAGGAGGGGGTGGAGGAGAGAGGTGTGTCACAACCAGTAGTAGCATTTTGGAGGCGTGGCGGTGGGACAACCTCCAACACTACTGCACCTTGTCCTGCATCCTTCCCAGCTGCCAAAAGAGTGACCCAATGGGCCGTGAAAGAAAGGTAACGTCCCTGTCCATGCCTGCTGGACCATGAGTCAGCGGTAATATGCACCTTACCGCTGACCGCCCTGTCCAGCGAGGCCAAGACATTGCCTTCCACATGCCGGTAGAGAGCCGGAATAGCCTTCCGTGAGAAAAAGTGGCGTTTGGGAACCTGCCACTGAGGAACCGCACATTGCACAAACTCACGGAAGGGGGCCGAGTCTACCAACTGAAAAGGCAGCAGTTGAAGCGCTAGCAATTTAGCCAAGCTAGCATTCAACCGCTGGGCATGTGGATGGCTGGGAGTGAACTTCTTTCGACGGTCCAGCAGCTGGGGCAGGGAAATTTGCCTGCTAGAATCGGACGTCGGTGTACTGCTAGCAGAGTGGCCGCAAGTACTTGGCTGTGACACACCTAATTCTACACCTTCATTCCTCTCAGTGCATGTTTCAGAGAGGACTGAAGTTATAGTGGGGTTGGAGATCCCAGCTGATGCGGTGCAAGGAGAGGTCCGCTTTGTTCTTTGGTGTGGGTCTTTGAGGTAGGCTTGCCAACGAGCTGCATGGCAGGTCAACATATGTCTGGTCAGGCATGTGGTACCCAAGCGGCTGATGTTTTGGCCACGCGATATACGCTTGAGACATATGTTGCAAACAGCAGCTGTGCGATCTGATGCACTAGCCTCAAAAAAGGCCCACACCAAGGAACTTTTTGAATGACGGGCAGAGGCAGCGCCCTGCACAGGCGGAGCTCTGCGGTGTGATTCCGTCGGTGTACTGCCCTTACGCTGGCCACCAAAGGGCATCCTGCCTCGTTGGAGATGTGCCTCCTCCTCATCCTCCTCCTCCTCTCTCCTATTAGGCGCCCACGTGGAGTCAGTGACCTCATCATCCCCTCCCTCCTCATCACTGGAGCCAATCTGGCAGTATGCTGCAGCTGCTGGAACATGACTGCCAGATTGGTGTCCTTCTTGAGCATCCCCTCTGTCTGCTCTCACCCTACTACCTTCCTGTAGCTGGGTTTCATCATCAGACCCTTCGAAACGCTGGGCATCCTCCTGGAGCATGTACCCAACACTGTGCTCAAACAGTTCGGGGGACTCCTCAGGAGGAGGACATGGTGGGTCTAGGGAAGGAGTGACTGATGATGAGTCTGACATTGATAACAGGGAAGAGGACGCTTTGGCAGCTGCTTTGCCAGTACCCTGAGCCTGGGTGAGAGAGGATGAGGAGGAGGAGGAGGGCTTGGTCATCCACTCTACCAAGTCTTCGGCATGATGTGGCTCAACATGTCCAGCTGCCGAAAAGAAGGACAAGCGTGTCCCATGGCCATGTGCTGATGACAATGCACCGCGTCCACGACCAGCACTGTTGCCCCCAGACACAGAGCCTGCTTGCCCTCTTTTATTGCCTCCTGACTGTCTGCCTCTCCTTGTTTGCCTTCCAGACATTCTAATAGATGGCCTGCAGGGAGATGGGAAAAAAGCAATAAGGGCTACCTTCAGGTGTCCTTCTCTGTCCCTTTACTTAAGGATTTCTAAATATGGTTGAGGATGATTGCTTTTGCACAGAATAGCACAACGACAATTTCCCTGACTGTCCAAAAATCAAGGATTTCAAAGATGGTTGATGAGGAATGCTTTAGCACACTATAGCACAAGGAGAATTCCCCTCACTTTCCTTCTTTGTCCCTAGAAACAAGGACTCGCACAGTGAAAGAAACTGACACTCTCCCTACCTAGAGTTTTCTGTCCCTAGAAAAAATGTTTTTTTTAAGCACACTATAGCACAAGGAGAATTCACTCACTGTCCTTCCCTGTCCCTGGAAACAAGGACTTGCACAGTGAAAGAAACTGACACTCTCCCTACCTAGAGTTTTCTGTCCCTAGAAAAAAATGTTTTTTTTAAGCACACTATAGCACAAGGAGAATTCACTCACTGTCCTTCCCTGTCCCTGGAAACAAGGACTTGCACAGTGAAAGAAACTGACACTCTCCCTACCTAGAGTTTTCTGTCCCTAGAAAAAATGTTTTTTTTTAAGCACACTATAGCACAAGGAGAATTCACTCACTGTCCTTCCCTGTCCCTGGAAACAAGGACTTGCACAGTGAAAGAAACTGACACTCTCCCTACCTAGAGTTTTCTGTCCCTAGAAAAAATGTTTTTTTAAAGCACACTATAGCACAAGGAGAATTCACTCACTGTCCTTCCCTGTCCCTGGAAACAAGGACTTGCACAGTGAAAGAAACTGACACTCTCCCTACCTAGAGTTTTCTGTCCCTAGAAAAAATGTTTTTTTTAAGCACACTATAGCACAAGGAGAATTCACTCACTGTCCTTCCCTGTCCCTGGAAACAAGGACTTGCACAGTGAAAGAAACTGA
Organism: Rana muscosa; assembly: GCA_029206835.1. Taxonomy (NCBI): domain Eukaryota; kingdom Metazoa; phylum Chordata; class Amphibia; order Anura; family Ranidae; genus Rana; species Rana muscosa. The sequence continues at coordinate 525,547,231 of CM055118.1, read as the reverse complement.
CACTCTCCCTACCTAGAGTTTTCTGTCCCTAGAAAAAATGTTTTTTTTAAGCACACTATAGCACAAGGAGAATTCACTCACTGTCCTTCCCTGTCCCTGGAAACAAGGACTTGCACAGTGAAAGAAACTGACACTCTCCCTACCTAGAGTTTTCTGTCCCTAGAAAAAATGTTTTTTTTAAGCACACTATAGCACAAGGAGAATTCACTCACTGTCCTTCCCTGTCCCTGGAAACAAGGACTTGCACAGTGAAAGAAACTGACACTCTCCCTACCTAGTGTTTTCTGTCCCTAGAAAAAATGTTTTTTTTAAGCACACTATAGCACAAGGAGAATTCACTCACTGTCCTTCCCTGTCCCTGGAAACAAGGACTTGCACAGTGAAAGAAACTGACACTCTCCCTACCTAGAGTTTTCTGTCCCTAGAAAAAATGTTTTTTTTAAGCACACTATAGCACAAGCACAAAACACACTGACACTCTCCCTACCTATCCTTCTCTTTCCCTAAACTAAAGGAATCCAGGTTAAGCAAGAAAGAAATAAAAGTCACTGTCCCTGCCTATGCTGCTCTTTCCCTGCTCTGGAACACACTACACTAGGCCGCCGTGCTGGCGGCCTTTTATAGTGTGGGGCGTGTACTAAACACCCTCAGCAATAATTGGCCACAGGCATCCTGCCTGTGGCCAATCATTGCTCTCCTCGCTGCCGGCGCTGTGATTGGCCAAGCATGCGGGGTCACAGTGCATGCTTGGCCAATCACAGCGCCTGGATGACACTGCGATGGCGTAGTGCATTGTGGGCCGTTCGCGTCACTCGAATTTGGCGCGAACGGCCCAAATCGTTCGATCTTCGTCGAACGATCGAACAGCCGATGTTCGAGTCGAACGTACGTTCGACTCGAACACGAAGCTCATCCCTAGTCCATAGACACAGCGTGTATGACTCGTTCCCACCCCCCCCAGGGGCTGGATCATTGGATGTGATTGACAGCAGCGCTAGCCAATGGCTGCACTGCTTTCAATCTATCCAATCTAGCCAATTAACAGCCAGACTCCGTGGAGAAGAGGACGCCGGGGGACGCGCACAGCAAGTGAATGGGCTCAGGTAAGTAAAACAGGGGGGCTGGGGGGCAGTCATTGCCAGGTGTTTTTTCACCTTAATGCATAGGATTCATTAAGGTGAAAAAACACGAACCTTTACGAACCCTTTAATGACCAGGACATTTTTTGCGATACGGTACTGTGTCGCTTTAACTGACAATTGCGCGGTAATGCGACACTGTACCCAAATAAAATTGATGTCCTTTTTTTCCCACAAAAAGAGCTTTCTTTTGGTGATATTTGATCACCTCTGCGGTTTTTATTTTTGTACTATAAACAACAAAAGAGCGACAATTAAAAAAATATATATATATATTTTTACTTTTTGCTATAATAAATATCCCAAAAATTTATAAAAAAATAATAATTTCTTCATCAGTTTAGGTCAATATGTATTCTTCTACATATTTTTGGTACCAAAAAAACCACAATTAGCGTACATTGATTAGTTTGCGCAAAAGACATTGCGGCCGCCCGCCATGCACAGGTTGTGTACTCCTATATACATGTATAGAGCCCTGACAGGTCCTTTTATACGCCTATATGCACGTATAGAGCCATGGCAGGTCCTCTTTATACTCCTTTATACATGTATAGAGCCATGACAGGTCCTCTTTATACTCCTTTATACATGTATAGAGCCACGACAGGTCCTCTTTATTATCCTTTATACATGTATAGAGCCATGACAGGTCCTCTTTATACTCATTTATACATGTATAGAGCCATGACAGGTCCTCTTTATACTCATTTATACATGTATAGAGCCATGACAGGTCCTCTTTATACTCATTTATACATGTATAGAGCCACGACAGGTCCTCTTTATTATCCTTTATACATGTATAGAGCCATGACAGGTCCTCTTTATACTCATTTATACATGTATAGAGCAGTGTTTCTCAACTCCAGTCCTCAAGGTGCACCAACAGGTCATGTTTTTGGGATTTCCATTGATTTTCACAGGTGATTTGAGCAGTTTCACTGCCTTAGTAATTATCACAGCTGTTTTATCTGCAGGAAATCCCAAAAACATGACCTGTTGGTGCGTCTTGAGGACTGGAGTTGAGAAACACTGGTATAGAGCCATGACAGGTCCTCTTTATACTCATTTATACATGTATAGAGCCATGACAGGTCCTCTTTATACTCATTTATACATGTATAGAGCCATGACAGGTCCTCTTTATACATGTATAGATCAACGACAGGTCCTCTTTATTATCCTTTATACATGTATAGAGCCATGACAGGTCCTCTTTATTATCCTTTATACATGTATAGAGCCATGACAGGTCCTCTTTATACTCCTTTATACATGTATAGAGCCACGACAGGTCCTCTTTATTATCCTTTATACATGTATAGAGCCATGACAGGTCCTCTTTATTATCCTTTATACATGTATAGAGCCATGACAGGTCCTCTTTATACTCCTTTATACATGTATAGAGCCATGACGGGTCCCCTTTAATTATCATGATATAAAATAATGAATGTGGGGGCCTTTTGGTGGGCGTGATTTTTTTTTGGGGGGGGGGCAGCATTTCATTCTTGGTCCCAGGCAGCACAATGTCTTGGGCCGGCCCTGAATAGAGGGGAGATCTAGTGAGGACACTTATTCTAGTGACAACTGCTTAAGCATGGATTTCCCTTACACTGGACTCACTAACTGTTGACTCTACACAGAAGTGAAGGAAAATCTACCTGATGAGACACTGACAGCAAAAGGAGAAAAACTGCCATTAGTTTTAACCCTGATGCCGCATACACACGACCGTTTTTAATGTCATTGGAAAAAACGACGTTTTTCTCGACGTGATTTTTCTCAAGCCTGCCTTGCCTACACACTATCGTGGAAAAAAATGCTTGAGCAAAGGGCGGTGACGTACAACACGTTCGACAACACCTACGACGGCACTATAAAGGGGAAGTTTCATTCGGATGGCGCCACCCTTGTATTAGTAAAGTTTGGTGAGAGATGATTTGCGCTTTTCAGCCTCGTGCTCTTCAGTCCGTTACAGCGTGACGAATGTGCTATCTCCATTCTGAACGCTAGTTTTACCAGAACGAGCGCTCCTGTCTCATAACTTGCTTCTGAGCATGCGTGTTTTTTTCCCGTCATTAAAGCGTACACACGGCCATTTTTCACGACGAGAAAAACGACGACGTCAAAAACTATGAGAAAAAATAGAGCATGTTCTAAATTTTTAATGGCCATTTTTCTCATCGAGAAAAATGCTCTGGAGCCCACACACGATCGTTTTTAAAGACCAAAAGATGGCATTTTTCTCGTCATGAAAAAGGGTCTTGTGTACGCGGCATTAGTGTAAAATCTGACCAATGTATAGCTATTGTTTGCACTTTCAGTGCAATTGTGTTTGTTGCTTTTTCTGCACATTAGTTTTAACACTCCCTTGCTCCAAAATGAAAAAAAATGTTTTGCCTTTAGCTATACGTTAAAGTGATTATAAAGCCTAAAAATTTTAAACTAATACATTCCTTGCATTAAGGTAAAACATTTTTAGGCATTTGTATCCCTCCCTCACACCCCCTTTTACTTACCTGAGCCCTCATTCGATCCAGTGCTGTGCACATCTGCAGCTCTTCTCTGTCCTCACATCCTGGTCTCACAGACTTTGATGAGGCAGTGGGAGCCATTTGCTCCTGCTGCTGTCAATTAAAGCCAGTGATGAGGAGGCAGGGAGCGGGGCTGAGTCTCACTGTCTGTGTTTATAGATGCAGACAGAGAGGCACTCTTTATGGGGGCACTAACCAGAGAGGTGGAACCAGGAGAGCTGGCAGGAGGCCCAAAAAGAGAAGGTTCAGGGCCACTCTGTACAATTCCATTGCACAGAGCAGGTAAGTATAGACCTGTTTGTTATTTATTTTTAAAAAAGCATTAACAATCACTTTACTTAAAGCAGAACTAAACCCATTGATTCAATAGTTGAAAAAACAGTTATATTCCCGGAATTCCTGGAAAGATAACTTGTACTCTCAACCAAACTACTAAACCATCAACTGACTGGTGTCATAACTGATCACAGCCACATAACAGTTGCAGATCAAACAGAGGCTAAGATGGCAGCTTCCTTAGCTGAAAAGAACAGGAGGGTTTAGTTCCACTTTAAAGTGGATGTAAAACCTCACATATATCCAGTGAAGTGAACAGCCTCAGATTATACACAGAGATTAAACAAATCTTTCTACATACATTTTACATGTATATCTGCTGTCTTCAGCTTTATATATTCTTTAGAAAGTTCAGATCATGTTAGGAGATTTTCTCTTCTTATTCAGCACTGAAGTGAAGCCTGGGCATACAGCCAAGACAGCTTATTGGAGGAAAGACACACATCCCCTCTCCTCATAGGTAGAGATTTTCTGAACTGATTTTCGGAACTGTTCGTTGAATAGTTCAGCACTCTGCTAATCTACTTATAGCATCCTCCCCAACAATTCAGGAGAACTTGTCAGAAGTTATCAGACTAATAACAGAAGAATGGAGCAGGAGACAGCTACAGGACATTGAAGAGAGATGAAAAAACACTGCAGATATATGTGCCCAGCTCAAATTTCATGAGTCATGAATACTTTAAGTATTTGTATTTGTTTTGCTGTTGTTGGAGCATATACCTGTTGCAATATACTGATGGTCCCTTTGATATGGTTTCCTTTTGTAATCTAAAAATGGATACCTGATTTCAAGCTCCATGCACATCTACGTAGGTCTTCCATTCCTCAGCACCATAGTGGTCTTACAAGATTTTCTGTAGTTCATCTTTTTTAGAATAAGAGTTTTTTTTTTACACAGGTCCTGTAAAGAAAGCCCCAGTTTTGGGGTGTTTACAAGCGGGGAGCCTAGGGGGGATACTAAGGATCTATAATGTCATGTCAGGCCTTGCCAAATATTGTATATTTTGATACACTATAGTATGTCATTAAGCCACTACTTACCTGAATGCATTACGCAACTAAAGCCCCAAATCTTCCTGTATTTTAGTTGTGAATTGTGTGGTGAAGGGGTTAGAGCCACTGGGAAGCTTTAATCCTATCTGCATTCTCAGGGAGGAGAGTTGATAAAATTTGCCCCAACTTTGTAGTCTGACACCTATCACCTGGACAGCAAGTTAGAGGAATCTCCCAAGCAGGGCTAAAAAGGTTCTAGCCCTTTATTGAATTACTGTTTGTGTTTTCCTTTTGGGGAGATTCCCCCACATGTCCTGCTCTGGCTCCCCCACTGTCCAAATCTCATTGAGTCACTGAGAAATACATTTTTAGAAAATACATTGTATTTACAAACAATTATCTGTGTGCAACTCAAAGAGGTGTCATTTGATCTGCACATAACATCAATTAAAGAAACCTTAACGGTAAAATCATTTTTTTTTTTAAATAAAAGTTGTTACTGTTTAATCCATTTTAGCCCTTAGATAACACTAATTGGCTTCAATAACTCCTTATTTTCCTTTTCCACTTAGATATTATCTTTCTACTTATGTTTTTATTTATTTTTTAATAATAATTTTTAAATGTATTCATTTTAATTTCAATAGATTTTTATTGAGTTTTCTTAGGTAACAAAGCAATCAGTCATTGTTACTGACAGATACAGGGTATGCAGGCGTTTCAAGAACAAAACAAGCGGCAAATAACATTGGAAGAGTGATACACATCTTCTAAGTAGAGTTTACAATGAGCATTCTATATAATAACGCCTCGTATTTTCCCTGAACAATATTTGGAATAATAAAAGTAGGGGAAAAACAAAAGAAAAAAAAAGGTAAAAGGTAACAATGAATAAAGGAAGATTGCACCAAGATGTAACGTTACAGACTGGTATTGCTACCGAAGTGTGTATACCAGTGGGTCCATGGGCTCCAAGCTTTTTGGGTATTGATGTAAACTTTCCTATCAGACGTCAACAATATTTCATATGTATAATGGGTTTGAATCAATTGTATTGTATTCTCTATCAACGGGGAAGTGGTAGACTTCCACATTCTAGTGATCGACAGTCTCGCTGCCAGCAATACGTGAGTTACTACTGTGAGCAGGGGTAAGGTGATGGATTCTATAGATAGGTTGAGTAGGGCTAGGCCACGTGATAGAGGAATTGGGGTCTTAGCAATGTCTGAAATGAGACTAAAGATGTCTTTCCAGAAACCCTGAAGCCTTGGGCAGCTCCATAGGATATGGAACAGAAAGCCTGTCAGTCCACATCCTCTCCAGCATAGCGGAGACAATTGAGGTTTGAATGCAGATATTTTCAATAGAGTTAGGTGTCATCTCTGGAGGATCTTTTGGGTCAGTTACCAAAGGGAAGCGCAGCATGATGCTTGATAGGTCATCTTCAGTGCATGTAGCCACTGAGAGGGGGAGTATTGCTTTCCCAAGTCACGCTCCCATTCATTGAAAGGGAGAGACTTCTCTAAGGTTTTTTTTTTCCTAGAGGAGGTTATAGAATAGGGAGATACCTATTTTTAGGGAGAAAGGGATTTAACATAAAGCCACGCCTGATTTCGGATCTCCCACAAAAGGTGGAGTGTGTGTGCAAGGCAATGGCCAATTTGCATATATGGGAACAGCTCTGTGGGTGCTAGAAAGAGATCTTCCTGTAGTCTAGAGAAGGCTTTTAATTTCCCGTTGTCATATAGATCATTGATATCTAAAGGAGACTGCTAATTTAGCAGGCGTAACTTAAATGTATTCATTTTCAGTTGTTTCATTTGTTCGTTTTTTTATAGTTGCATTTAAAAAAACAAACAAAAAAAAAACATGTATTTCAATTGTGCTGCAGTGCAGGTCCAGCAGCACCTACAGCACATGTGAGTTAGGATGCACTAAATGAATGAACTGCAAAAAGTGAGCACACTGTGGTATCTTCACCTTTGATGCCAGCACTGGTCCCAGCACTGGTTAAAGCATATATCACCAACACACTGTGGATCTTCAAAATAGCGTATATAAGGTTATTAGAGCGATCACATCACAGCAAAGATTATGACATTTCAGGACCATGCCCTACCCCTTCTTCAGGTATGTATCGAAATGGTCCTACATGGCCCTGGAAATGTTGCAATTCTTTGCTGTGATGTGATCGCTCTAATAAGCTTTTGAATGATATTTTGAAGATCTACAGTGTGCTGGCAAAATACTGTATATGCATTTACCTTGTGTTGATACCAGTTCCTAACCGGCAGTTGCTAAAGTAGCCACTTGTTAAGTCATTTCCAGGAACATGTGCAATAGGAATATTTTTCTGGATTTTCTGGAATGAATTCAACCTATAAAAGCCTAGAACAGCAGGTATACAAGGTCCCTAAATGTATGCTAAGGGGTCCACTTATAAATGTTTTCATACAAGATTCACAGAAATTTCACCCAGGATTCACAATTTTTTTTCTAATTTATCCTAATTAGAATTTTTTTTAGATTATTATTATTATTATTATACAGGTGTAGCGGTCCTCCCCCAGCTTCTCCCCTCTCTTCATGGCTGGTTTTACTCGTCTAGGGGTATCTGGGAGAAGGGGGAAAGATGCATACCACCAGCTCGGCTCTCTGGTGTAGGATGCAGAGATATGAGCTAAACCGTTTACCTTCGGGTCTGCGTTTTAGGCCGGAGCCTCAGCTTCCACTGTGGAGGATGATTGCCACTGTCACAGACAGGGACACTTAGCTTCCAGTAACACGAGTTCCACACCATAAAAAGTCCAACTCTGTTTTATTGCTTAGATCAATAGGTAGACTGGTTGACTTTTAAAAGAACAGACAGGGTGTGGGAAAGAGTAGGTCCAGGCACAACACAATGAATACAGTTCTCCTGTTCCATTTAGTGCAAACAGGCTTGGCGCACAGTCGCTGCCACCGACTGTGAATTTGGTCACTGCCACTGACCTGGGTGAACGTTGAGGCCCCTGCCACAGGCCTTGGATGAGGCCTGCCACTGACCTGAGGAAGATGGGTCCCTGCCACAGACCATGAGAACATGAATTACCTCCTTTAGAACAAACAACCCCTGTCAGAGGAAGACATCCATCCGGACGGTCACCAGAGGCCTCCACCGGCACCAGCAATTGCTGCGCTGGCTCTTTGGGGAGGTCACGTCTCCGGTCCCTTACGCCCTGGATTCAGGCACCCAATACCGAGGGCACCTTAGGAATGCTTTGCCCTCGCGGGACCCAGTCGAAGGTACTGGGCCCCAGGCCTCCTGGAAAAGTACCTCACCCCAGGCTGAAAGGTGCCTGGGATGGAACTTGACTCCACGCGCCCAGGCCAAGGGCACCTGGGCACAGACGAACTGCAGCAGCCCCCAGGTGCCTGGGGAATGGACCTCGTGCGCAAGATGTCTGCCCCTTTTACATCCTCTCCCAGCAGGCACAGTGGGTTCCCCGCCCCGCCGTACTACTGCCGTGAGAGGACAAAAAGGGCACGGCTCTAGAATGGCAGTTCAACACCGGTCCCATGTGATAGCGCCACCTAGGGACTGCAGGGAACATGACACCATTCATACCTCCCACACTCCAAAGGGTCCATAAATCCCTAAAAATCAATGTATCTGGGCCATCTATAGCCCAGATACACCCCACTAAATTTGACACCCGCTACACAGGATTTATATAGCACCAACAGTTTGTGCAGCACTTTACAACATGGGGGCAGACAGTACAATAACAATACAATTCAATACAGGCGGAATCAGAGGGCCCTGCTCTTTAGAGCTTACAATCTAGAAGGGAGAGTCAGGTGAAAATAAAGGATGTTAAAATATTGTGTGAAAACATTTAGGAATAGACCCCTAGTTGTCAGCACGCCTTTTCCTGTGTGTCCACATATGATTGCAAGTAGCATGCAATTAAAAATTGAACGATGGAACACCCCAGAATCATCCCACATAGCGTTTCTCTATCTAATGCCACGTACACATGAGCCTTTTTCCCGTCGGAAAAAAAAAGCAATGGTTTTCTAGTTGGAATTCCTCTCAAGCCTGCCTTGCATACACACGGTCACACAAAAGTCTGGTGAACTTTTGACTGCCAAGAACGTGGTGACGTAAAAGACTACGACGAGCTGACAAAATGAGCATGCATCTAATTGTTTCTGAGCATGCATGTTTTTTTTCCTGTCAGAAAAGCATACAGACGAACGGTTTTCTCACTAGACGGGAAAAAAAAGATCCTGCTCTCTTTTTTTTTCCGGCAGTTTTCCTGTTGGAAAAAGTCAGATGGAGCATACACACAGTCGGGATTCCTGGCCAAAAGCTCTCATCTGACTTTTTCCGACAGGAAAACCAGTCGTGTGTACGAGGCATAAGACTCATTTCACACTGAGGCGCTTTTTGGGTGCTTTCACGCCAAAAAAAAAACCACCTGAAAAGCTCACTAAATCCATTAAAATCAAATAATGTTTCTTTCTCGTACATCACGGGACACAGAGCGACATAGTCATTACTAATGGGTTATATAGATACCTTCAGGTGCTGGCACTGGCAACTTCCAAAACCGGAAGTACCCTCCCCTATATAAGCCCCTCCCATCCAGGAGCACCTCAGTTTTTTGCCAGTGTCTAAGGTGTTGGCCAAGAAGAAACATGTGTTTTTCACTGAGCTTGCGTACAGGTTCTTTTGGGCCTCAGTAAGCTATTCCGGATCCGACCAAAAAAGCTTCATAGCTAAACGGTCGGTACCCGGGCCTTGCAGAGAAGAGCAAGGTTTTGCCTGTAATGCTTCTCTTAGGAGAGCTGGACCCTGGGATCCAGAGCTCTGGTCATACCCATGACCAAGATGTTTTCTGTGCAGGGTGCTATACAGATCCAGGGGAGTGGAATCCTTGGGAACCCGGTCCCTGAAGGTTTAATTACAATGCCTGCCGTGATAGGTGAAGTTTGGGCTTCTGTGGACCAAACAAAGTCCTGCGGCGGGGAACAGGTAAGTGGGGGCCCCCAGGAACTTGGTTCTATTGGGGGACCCCCAAGCCTAATTTGCCTTTCTGTCTGTTACCTAACGGTATTCCCGCTAATATCTGTGCATGCCTGTAACTACTAAAAAATGTAATAATTTTAATAGTGGTCAAGAAAAGAAAAAAATAAATAAATAAATAAATAAATATATATAGAAAGAAAAGGTGCAAATAAACAGGCCCAAAATTTGCACTTCTCGGCGCCTATGTATTGGTATGCAATTCCTGTGGCTCAATAATTTGCCTATTTAGATGGGTAAATAATGGGAAAATAGACAATATACTCAGCTCGGAAATAAATATATCAGAGTAATTAAACTATGGTATAAATTATATAAAAGAGAAGCAGCTGTTTAAATTTATATAAAATGAGAACCTCATAAATATAAAACAGAATAAATAAAATAAATATCATATATAAAAACTTAAATTCGTAAAGTCCATATGATAAAACAGCGCTAAATAAGGATAAATGTCCAAAAACATGTAAAAAGCACTTGAGTGATGACTTTGCAACAGTCAAACTAGTAGTGGTATATCTTCTCTGGATACGATATGTAGTGCACCCTACACCAATCCCAAATCTTCACCACAAGTGAGGCACGCTCCCCCTCTGGGGTACAAACTCACCACAAAGATGAAAAAGATAGGCCTTTTTTTTAGTCTGTAGGTAGTCTCACTCCAACATCCGTCATCACCACCAGGGTAGTATGGGTTAAAATCCTCAAGCAAACATATAAGGACATAAAGGCACTAATAGTGTAATATTGCTTTAATTAAGAAATCCCCAATACTAAAACCCTGTTTCAAATGCACGTACAATTCAATCACTTGTAAAACAGCACATAAAGTATAGAGTGTAATCACCGCTATCCTGTCCCAAGAGGGCGCCTGTGTTGCATTCGTAACGCGGCGGTCTTTTGTTCCGGATTTGCGACAGCTGCCGTGATGTTCGCTCTGTACTTCCTAATTACAGAGACGCTGCGGTATCTGGGCCCTGACCGGTTTCGTCACAGATTGACTTCAACTGAGGGCGCCCTCAGTTGAAGTCAATCTGTGACGAAACTGGTCAGGGCCCAGATACCGCAGCGTCTCTGTAATTAGGAAGTACAGAGCGAACATCACGGCAGCTGTCGCAAATCCGGAACAAAAGACCGCCGCGTTACGAATGCAACACAGGCGCCCTCTTGGGACAGGATAGCGGTGATTACACTCTATACTTTATGTGCTGTTTTACAAGTGATTGAATTGTACGTGCATTTGAAACAGGGTTTTAGTATTGGGGATTTCTTAATTAAAGCAATATTACACTATTAGTGCCTTTATGTCCTTATATGTTTGCTTGAGGATTTTAACCCATACTACCCTGGTGGTGATGACGGATGTTGGAGTGAGACTACCTACAGACTAAAAAAAAGGCCTATCTTTTTCATCTTTGTGGTGAGTTTGTACCCCAGAGGGGGAGCGTGCCTCACTTGTGGTGAAGATTTGGGATTGGTGTAGGGTGCACTACATATCGTATCCAGAGAAGATATACCACTACTAGTTTGACTGTTGCAAAGTCATCACTCAAGTGCTTTTTACATGTTTTTGGACATTTATCCTTATTTAGCGCTGTTTTATCATATGGACTTTACGAATTTAAGTTTTTATATATGATATTTATTTTAAATATATATATATATTTAATATATTAGACTGCGGTACCTGTGTTAATCCACTAGAGGCCGCTGTGGAACGTTTCTTGTCATGTGGACTAGTTTCTTTTTATCAGAGCAAGTCCAGGCAGATGGTGAGTTCTCTTGTGGGAAACTGCTTCCTCTGCCATGTTGCAATGCTCGTCCATCCCCCGGCCTGCGGCAAAAGGGGCCCTGGCTCTTGTCCCTGGTTTCCTTTTCAAAATTAGCGCAGAAGGCGCACGTGGCCGCGCGCGTGCGCGTGCACGCGCCTCTATATATAGAGGTGGGCCGGGAAAGGGGGCGGAGCTTGGGGGATGACGCTCTGTGCGCGCCGCAGCGCTTCTGCGCATGTGCGGGCGTCCCAGCATGTTAAAAACCACAATTATGTGTTGTGAGCTGGCTATGGAGTGCAGAGACAGAGCTGGCAACATTTAAAAAAGGCATACAGCAAGCGGTTGATGCAGGCATCCCCATAGAAAGGCACATTAGTAGACACCAACTGTTTTTATAGCAGCATTTGTGCTAGACTATTGTCAGTAAGTGGTGTATTTCGGCTGGAATACCTCAGCTTTGGGCTTAGGAATAATGCCGTCTAAAAACTCCGGGACTAAAAATTCCAGGAAGCATAGGGGGTCTCCATCGGGCTCTGAGGATCTTGGGCATGCTTCGGCTGCACCAGTCTCCCCTGAAGAATCAGAGGTTAGTGACCGTAGAGCACCCTCAGGAGTACCTGGTACTGTGGCTGTCCTCAGTTCACCTGCTCCTGTGTATGTAACAGAGGAGGTTTTTTCCTCAGCTCTGGGAGGGCTGGAAGAGAGATTGTCAGCATTGATCGCTGCTTCCCTGTCACAGGAAAAAAGCGCTCGATCTCCGTCTCCTCCCTCAGAGTGCCTGTTAGCAGAGCAACAGTCCCATACAGGGATCGACCTGCCTGAAGGGGATCAGGATGAGGTCGATTCTGTTGTAGAGGAATCAACAGTGGAAGAGCCATTCTCAGCATCACATGCTGAAAGGTTATGGGTTCAGTCCCTGACTAATATGGTCCGATCAGCATTTAAAATGCCCCTTGCGGAGCCATCATCCACTTCTGTCTCCTCGTTGGGGTCGCTAAAAGCTCCCCAGACTGTTTGTTCCTTTCCGATCCATCCTTTACTGGAAGGGCTCATTTACCAGGATTGGGAGCATCCTGATAAAATATTTACTCCTCCCAAGAGATTTCAAGTGGTCTATCCCATGGAGGATAAGTTCATCAAAAAATGGAGGGTCCCTACAGTGGACGCAGCCATCTCTTGTGTGAATAAATCACTGACATGTCCAGTGGATAATGTCCAAATGTTCAAGGACCCAATAGATAAAAAATTAGAGTCCTTATTAAAATCTGCTTTTTCTACAGCAGGATTGGTGACACAACCAGCAGTGGCAGCTATTGGGGTCTGCCAAGCAGTGAAGGATCAGTTGAAACAGGTCTTAAGGGACTTGCCAGATCAGCAGGCTCTTGCCCTAGCTGATCTACCTAGAGCCTTATGCTTTGCGGTGGACGCTATAAAGGATTCAATCCATCAGGCCTCCCGCCTTACGCTGTCTGTAGTACATATGCGCAGGCTTTTATGGCTCAAAAACTGGTCTGCTGAAGCTCCCTGTAAAAAAATGCTGGTCAGCTTCCCATTTCATGGTGAACGCTTATTCGGGGAAGACCTGGACAAATATATCCAGAGAATTTCCAGCGGTAAAAGTACACTTTTGCCGGTTAAAAACAGAGTTAGAGGTCCCTCTTTTAAGAGGCCTGCTTCTCCAGTCCCTAGGACATCGGCTGTGAAACAGTTCCGACGGCCTCCTCGGTCAAATCCCGGGGGTAAAAATCAGGGACAATTGCAGGGTAACAAGAAGCCCTGGAGCAGGAGAGGTACAAAACCTCCCCCAAAGTCAAATGCATGAAGGGTTGCCCCCACTTAATCGGGTGGGGGGAAGACTTCAGTTGTTCACAGAGACCTGGCGGGACACGATCAGAGACAGATGGGTGCTCTCCACAGTAAATCTGGGATACAAATTGGAGTTAAAAGACTCCCCTCCTTCCCACTTTATAAGGTCAAACGTGCCAAGGGATCCCCAGAGGAGAGGATCCCTCCTGTTGGCACTAGAACAATTATTGCTCCAAGCAGTAATTATAGAGGTTCCCCTGGAAGAATGGGGGTTTGGGTTTTACTCAAACCTCTTTACAGTCCCGAAGCCAAACGGGGACGTGAGGCCCATATTAAATCTAAAAGGGCTAAACAAATTCCTACATATCAGGACTTTCCGGATGGAGTCGATCCGGTCGGTGGCCACTGCCCTACAAGGGGAGGAATGGTTAGCCTTGATCGACATCAAAGATGCTTATTTGCACATTCCCATCTTTCCAGCCCACCAAAAATTTCTACGCTTTGCGGTAGAAGGGCGCCATTTTCAGTTCAGAGCCTTACCCTTCGGTCTGGCCACAGCACCACGAGTGTTCACAAAAATTCTGGCCCCATTATTGGCCAATCTAAGAACACGAGGTGTAACGATAATTGCATATCTAGACGACTTGTTGCTGATAGACCACTCAGTGGAAAAACTAGAAGTGGTTGTTCACGAGACAATCAAGTATCTGGAATATCACGGTTGGATTATCAACCGAGACAAGTCAGCCCTAAAACCAGTCAAAAGTCTGGAATACTTGGGGCTAAGGCTGGATTCAGACCAGAGAAAAATTTTCTTGCCTCAAGAAAAGGGGTCGTCTTTGAAAGATTTGATCCACTTAGTGGGTTCAAAAAGACAGCCATCCATACGCCTGTGCATGAGGCTGCTGGGAAAAATGGTGGCATCATTCGAAGCAGTACCCTACGGTCAATTCCATTCAAGGAATTTGCAAAGGGCCATACTGTCAGCCTGGAACAAAAAAGTTCAGGCTCTGGACTTACCAATGTCCTTGTCCCCTTCCGTTCACAAGAGCCTCCGCTGGTGGTTGGTTCCCCAGAATCTGGAAAGAGGGAAATCCTTCAGTCCGATTTCTTGGAAGGTGGTCACTACAGATGCCAGCCTTATAGGCTGGGGAGCAGTACTGGAGCAATGGTCTCTCCAGGGCAGATGGTCGGATGCGGAAAAGGCCCTGCCCATCAATCTCTTAGAGATACGAGCAGCCCGGTATGCCCTAGTAGCATGGACATCCAAACTCCAAGGGTCCCCTGTCAGAATTCAATCAGACAATGCCACAGCAGTGGCATATATCAATCATCAAGGGGGCACCAGGAGTCGTGCAGCCCAGAGGGAAGTAAATTACATCCTGAGATGGGCAGAAAGATATGTCCCAGCCATATCTGCGGTATTCATTCCAGGAGTGGAGAATTGGAAGGCGGACTTTCTAAGTCGCCAACAATTATGCCCAGGGGAATGGTCCCTTCATCCCGAGGTTTTCCGGACAATATGTCAGCGGTGGGGAACACCGGATGTAGATCTGCTAGCATCCAGATTCAACGCAAAAGTGGACAGGTTTGTCTCTTGGACAAGGGATCCCCTAGCTTGCGGCTCGGATGCCCTAGTGTTCCCTTGGGATCAGTTCAAGCTGATATATGCATTCCCACCGCCACAATTGTTACCTCGATTACTCCGCAGAATCAGGGTAGAAAAGAAACCAGTGATTCTAGTGGCTCCAGCGTGGCCCCGAAGAGCATGGTACGCGGAGATTGTAAAGATGTCTGTGGGGAGTCCTTGGACCCTCCCATATCGTCCGGACCTGCTTTCGCAAGGACCGATATACCACCCTTCCTTACCAGCCCTAGGTTTGACGGCCTGGCTATTGAAGCCCACATTCTAAAAAAGAGAGGGCTCTCTAATGCTGTGGTATCTACCATGATCAATGCCAGGAAGCCGGTATCCAGGCAGATCTACTATAGAATCTGGAAGGCGTACATCGCCTGGTGTGAGGCCAAGAAATGGCATCCACGTAAATACGTAATAGGTAGGATTCTGGACTTCCTACAATGGGCTGTAGATAGGAAGCTTGCCTTGAGTACTATCAAGGGTCAGATTTCGGCCTTGTCAATATTTTTTCAAAGGCCCTTGGCTTCGCATTCACTAGTCAAAGCCTTTATACAAGGAGTGATGCGTATTAGTCCTCTGGTTAATATTCCCATATGTCCATGGGATCTAAACTTGGTTCTGTCGGTTCTACAGAAACAACCATTTGAACCATTACAGCATATTTCTTTGGTTCTTCTCACCAGGAAATTGATTTTTCTAGTAGCCATTTGTTCGGCTAAAAGAGTGTCGGAATTAGCAGCTATGTCCTGTAGGGAGCCATATCTGGTTATCCATAAGGACAGAGTAGTGTTACGTCCTCATCCAGCCTTTCTTCCTAAGGTGGTATCGAGGTTTCATTTGAACCAAGATGTGGTTCTTCCTTCTTTTTTCCCCAAACCTACTTCGGTAGAGGAAAAGTTATTGCATTCTTTGGATGTAGTAAGAGCAGTTAAAGCTTATCTAAAAGCCACTGCTCAGATTCGCAGAACGGATACTTTGTTTATTCTGCCGGAAGGCCCCAGAAGGGGTCAGGCAGCGTCAAAATCTACTTTAGCCAAGTGGATTCGACAGGTCATAATGCAAGCCTATGGCTTGAGAAGGAGACCGCCTCCGTTCAAAGTTAGGGCGCACTCCACGAGAGCAGTTGGAACTTCATGGGCAGTGCATCACCAGGCCTCCCTGGCTCAAATCTGTAAGGCCGCAACATGGTCTTCAGTACACACGTTTACTAGGTTCTACCAGGTGGACGTTAGAAGTCAGGAGGATGTCGCCTTTGGGCGCAGTGTGTTGCAGGCCGCAAAAGATCCTCATGTCTGATAGCGCTCAGCGTATGTATGGTGTATCTCCCCCTCGTTGGGCATTGCTTTAGGACATCCCATTAGTAATGACTATGTCGCTCTGTGTCCCGTGATGTACGAGAAAGAAAATAGGATTTTTATAACAGCTTACCTGTAAAATCCTTTTCTTGGAGTACATCACGGGACACAGAGCTCCCACCCCTCTTTGGGGACACTTATTGCTTTGCTACAAAACTGAGGTGCTCCCGGATGGGAGGGGCTTATATAGGGGAGGGTACTTCCGGTTTTGGAAGTTGCCAGTGCCAGCACCTGAAGGTATCTATATAACCCATTAGTAATGACTATGTCGCTCTGTGTCCCGTGATGTACTCCAAGAAAAGGATTTTACAGGTAAGCTGTTATAAAAATCCTATTTTTCTCACTGGGGCGGTGTGGTGGCAGGGCAGTGAAAAAACTCCTGCAAGCAGCATCTTTTGAGCATGTTTGGAGCGCTAAAAAAGTGCCCCTCTCCATTGAAATGAATGGGAAGCGCCTTAAAGGTGTCTCAAAAGCGCACAAAAAGCGCTTTAAAAGCACCTTAAAATGGTTCTTTTGAGTCACATGACCTTCAAAAAAGCGCACCGCCAACGCCTCAAAAGAGCTTGGCAAAAGCACCCAGCGTTTTAAGCGTTTTAAGCGCCTCAGTGTGAAAGCACCATTAGTAAAGTTTGTTCTTTTATTAAAGCCAGCATTTACCAAGTAGATTCTGGTGTGGTCAGCTATTTTTGCCACTTTGCACAGTATTTCTATGCTGAATGTACTATTAGAAGTACATATTTTAACAGGTAAATTCTTGTATGCAGGCATTTTGTATTATCTGCTGTTATAGGCCACACAAACAGCATTTTGTCTCAGCACGGCTCTGCATATTCACAGCATACATACAGTAAGCCATAACCAACGCTCAATCAAAATTATACTGACACACAGCAGACAGAGTCATCTACTAGGCTTAAACACACTGTCAATAAGATTATGAAGCAAAGCAAGCAGAGATGAGTGACAAGTTGGTAGATTTATTGAAGAAGTCTATGCACTGCATAGCTATTGTTGCTGGAACCACAAATAATACAGAACAGTTATCTAGGTGAAGACCTTGAGTGTATGTAGTATGCTCAGAAAACCTTATCTATATACACCCTGGGCTAACTCTGTAGCCACAGCCATTCTGCTCAGTGAAAATGTGCCACTTCCAGCGGACAGGTCCTGTTCGAATAACAGATAATGGGCTGCCATAATAAGGAATAATGAGTTTTGCACAATTCCCATTAATTGGATGCACATGGTGGTGTGTAAGGTGCAGGTAAGTGACGAATAAATACACCGACATTACAATAACAATTATTGATGTAGCACCCTGGTGTTTAGGCAGGTTGCTCCTAAATTTACCTGCCAGGTATGGCTGCCTTGGCTAATTGTTGAGGATCAATTGATTTCACGCTAAGTCTGTAATTGCTCTCTTTTTGCCACTTGGTGCCCGGGTACCTGGTAGACATGTGCAGACTGAAATATTTTGTTTCGGAATTTCGGTTTTGTCCGAAAAATACATTTATTTAGTTACTCCTGAAATTATTTTTTAATTATTTTGTTTTGTTAAAAAATGCATTTGTCCGAAAATCCGAATTAAGGTCGAATCTGTCAGTTGAAGGCTTATGGTGTCTGTCGAATGTTCTAAGAAGATTCGATGGAGCAGCTAAACTGTACGACGCCGTGATCGTATATTTCCGGCCGAATGCTCCGCCCACAAGCTATAGTAGAATTCTAATGTTGTATGACTAGTAATAATTATATTTATTAATTATTATTACTAGTCAACCAACATTAGAATTCTTCTATAGCATATATGCATATGGGCGGAGCATTTGACCATAAATGTCGTATGTTTTTAGCTGCTTCGTCGAATCTTCATGTCTCTATAATGTCAAATCTTTTCTCTCTATGTCGAATAATCTTGGACTAATAGAGTTAGGTTAGGCACATTCGACCGCAGATTCGATAGACACAGTTTACTATTGTCACCGTCATGTCGAATCTCCTATCTATATCGAACTGTTGTCGCAACGAAACAAAAATAAAGCATTTTTTATGTCGGCTCTTTCGGATTTTGGATTCTGTGCGTTCATTATCGTTTGTTAAAACGAACGTGAAAATTCCAGAATTTCGGACGAAAATGCATTCGGACGAAAACGAATGCTCATGTCTAGTACCTGGTGGCATTAGATATGAGAAGGGCAAGGCAAGGTCAGATTATGGGTATATGGGGTATCTCAGCAAAATGGGCAGGGGATTTTTCTTAAATCCCTTGGCCTGCTGGGAGAGCCTCTATATTTAGGTGGAGTCAGGTGATCGGTGTTCTGTGCCACCTGGACAGCTGTCTAGGTGGACATGTGTTGTATTGCCCGTGCTGCAAATGTGGGACCTATGCCTACTGCAAATATTTGAATACTACCAAAAATGTTATCTTGCCTAATGGTAAAAAATATGTTCCTACGAAATTCATCAACTGTCAGACCCAGGGGATAGTATATCTCATGATCTGTGAATGCAGGGCTTTTTATGTAGGGGAAAACCTTCAGAGAAATTTGGAGATGGATACATTACCATGTTTATGCAATTGAAATTGGTTACCATTATTCCCCAATAGGGAGACATGAGCCCATGAGCATTTATACTGTCCCTTTAGGGTGCAATTTCTGGCTCTGGAACATATCCCATAGGACCCACAAGGGGGGGGATTGGGACTGATGTATTTTGCAGAGAGAGATGAGGTAGATTCATTTACTCAGGGCTACCTCAGCCCCGGGTTTGAATAATGCCACCTCATTTAGGCCTTTTTACCTGTATAATTTTCAGACTAAATCTTGTTACTTTGATATTTAATTATGTTTCTCAATGTATTTACTTGATTTGTTATTTATATGTAATATGTATGTCTGTATAGAGACAATGTTGGTGATCCTTGGGACGTGGCCCCTGGTGATTCCTTGGGATGTTTGTTTTGCTCTGGCTGGTCCTCTTCCCCTCCACAGCCCCTGTGAAGAATAATGTAGACCTTTGGGGACCGGTCTTCATTCATTCCCTTTATTCCCATTGGGGAGACTTATGAGAACCAAGAATCCACATGACTACTAACTTTTTTTGAGTTTTATAGGACTATTTTGCATTATTACGTTTATATGTATCCCTCCTGAAGAAGGGAGCTCTGTCTCGCGAAACACGTAGAGAAATTGAGAAATTTATTACATAAGCATCTACACCTTGGATTATCAGCCATGCTTTGATCTAACTATGGATATTTATGCATATGTGTTTGTTCTTATGTTTATCAGAACAATTTTAACAGTATGTATCAAATGTTTGATATTTTTTGTATATTTTACACTTTTTTGCTTGTGTCTCATAAAGTCCCTCTTATGTCCCACACATGCCAGTATTATTTTTGACTATATTTCTAATCTCTCCTCACTGACTAGAAAACCTCTAGTTTTAAGGTGTGTTTATCCTAGAGGTTTGCAATATTTTTCCATCAGCAATTTTGACTGATTAAATCAGTCACAATGAAAAATGTTGCATGCATTGATTGTTAAAGAAGAATCTATTTATTTTCTATGATTTAGATCAGGGGTCTCCAAACTACGGCCCTCCACTTGTTTACTAACTACAATTCCCATCATGCCTAGTCATGTCTGTGAATGTCAGAATTTTAAAATGCCTCATGGGACAAGTAGTTCCGTAATAGCTTGAGGGCTGTAGTTTGGAGATCCCTGATTTAGATGAATGTATTTAAGGAGTCCTTTGTACAGAAATTCAAGTAATTGTAAAGAGTTTAGAAACATTCTTGCAACTTTATCACCCATACATAGAAGTCTTGATCAGCACTTGATCAGTCACTTTTCCACTGGGTTTTAAGAAAACATTCACTAGATGTAGTGGTCCATCCACAGTAAACAGTCTCGATAACCCATTAAAGTGGTTGTAAACCCAACCACACAACTTGCACCTACAGGTAAGCCTAGATTAAGGCTTACCTGTAGGTGCAAGAAATATCTCCTTAACCTACAAGGTTAGGGAGATATTTGCTGTAAAGCACAGCACCGATGATGTTACGAGAATGCGCACTAGCGGGCAGGCATCATTGCCGGTTTTCTGAATGGATCTTGCCGGCCCAAGCGCGCATGCGCGTGATGTCATCGCCGCTCCAGGCCAATCACAGCGCCGGAGCGGCGATAACAGGAAGAAGATTGTCGGAGACATGGCGGCGGCGGGGAAGGCACGGAGGAGAACTTTGGGGGCTTCAATCTCAGGTAAGTCGATCATAATGACCTAGTATGCTATGCATACTAGGTCATTATGACATTCTCTTGCAGGGTTCATAAAAAAATAAATAAAAATGAATGAGGATTTACTTCCTCTTTAAGGCCAGGTACTATACAGTAGTCTTCAACCTACACTGAGCACAGTTCACCAAACAAGAAAAAACTGGGATGCTGCCCTTTCAACTGACATATACTGTAAATAAAGTGGGAGATGTTAAAAGTATCTCTGTCTGGAGGAGGTGAAGTGGGTAATACAGACACCTTCAGCAATCTCCAAATGGTTCCTGTCATAACAGATTATAGGCCATATTGAAAGGCAAAGCTCAAACTTCCATGTAGTGTTAAAATTACAGCTTATTGCCACCTCCACAAATTCCTGTTAGCCTAACATTTTGATGGGCAGCCTCACTTGGCCAATGTGAATGTGTGGCATGTAAGAAAGCTTCAGTGCTAGGATGAAGTGATGAATATTTATTTGCCAGAATGGCCTGAGATTCAGTCATGACAGGAAAGTTTTGGAGACTACTGTGGTTATGTTCAGGTAGGTGGCCACACTTTATACCTGTATAATTTTGATTCCCCTTGGATGATTTGCATTAAGATTTACTAAAAAGCCATAGGAAAGTAGCATGTTCAATCTAGCTGTTGTCCAGAAACCAAAGAGCCCCTATGTTCTCTGGCATACCAATACCCATATATGACCATATAAGACCATAGCCATATATGAATGTAGCTAACTTCAAGAGTCCAAGGAGCAGACTAATAAAATATATATACAGTCAGGTCCATAAATATTGGGACATTGACACAATTCTAATCTTTTTGACTCTATACACCACCACAATGGATTTGAAATGAAACAAACACAATTTGCTTTAACTGAAGACTTTCAGCTTCAATTTGAGGGTATTTACTTCCAAATCAGGTGAACGGTGTAGGAATTACAACAGTTTGTATAGGTGCCTCCCACTTTTTAAGGGACCAAAAGTAATGGGACAATTGGCTGCTCAGCTGTTCCATGGCCAGGTGTGTGTTATTCCCTCATTATCCCATTTACAAGGAGCAGATAAAAGGTCTAGAGTTAATTTCAAGTGTGCTATTTGCATTTGGAATTTGTTGCTGTCAACTCTCAATATGAAATCCAAAGAGCTGTCACTATCAGTGAAGCAAGCCATCATTAGGCTGAAAAAAACAAAACAAACCCATCAGAGAGATAGCAAAAACATTAGGTGTGGCCAAATCAACTGTTTGGAACATCCTTAAAAAGAAAGAACGCACCGGTGAGCTCAGCAACACCAAAAGACCCGGAAGACCACGGAAAACTACTGTGGTGGATGACCGAAGAATTCTTTCCCTGGTGAAGAAAACACCCTTCACAACAGTTGGCCGGATCAAGAACACTCTCCAGGAGGTAGGTGTATGTGTGTCAAAGTCAACAATCAAGAGAAGACTTCACCAGAGTGAATACAGAGGGTTCACCACAAGATGTAAACCATTGGTGAGCCTCAAAAACAGGAAGAGATTAGATTAGAGTTTGCCAAACAACAGCTAAAAAAGCCTTCACAGTTCTGGAACAACATCCTATGGCCAGATGAGACCAAGATCAACTTGTATCAGAGTGATGGGAAGAGAAGAGTATGGAGAAGGAAATGAACTGCTCATGATCCAAAGCATACCACCTCATCAGTAAAGCATGGTGGTGATAGTGTCATAGCGTGGGCATGTATGGCTGCCAATGGAACTGGTTCTCTTGTATTTATTGATGATGTGACTGCTCACAAAAGCAGCAGGATGAATTCTGAAGTGTTTCGGGCAATATTATCTGCTCATATTCAGCCAAATGCTTCAGAACTCATTGGACGGCGCTTCACAGTGCAGATGGACAATGACCTGAAGCATACTGCGAAAGAACCAAAGAGTTTTTTAAGGGAAAGAAGTGGAATGTTATGCAATGGCCAAGTCAATCACCTGACCTGAATGCAATTGAGCATGCATTTCACTGGTGATGTCTATGCGTTCCAGACTTCAGGCTGTAATTGACTGCAAAGGATTTGCAACCAAGTATTAAAAAGTGAAAGTTTGATTTAAGATTGATAATCTGTCCCATTAGTTTTGGTCCCTTAAAAAGTGGGAGGCACATATACAAACTGTTGTAATTCCTACACCGTTCACCTGATTTGGATGTAAATACCCTCAAATTAAAGCTGAAATTCTGCAGTTAAAGAACATCTTGTTCATTTCATTTCAAATCCATTGTGGTGGTGTATAGAGCCAAAAAGATTAGAATTGTGTTGATGTCCCAATATTTATGGACCTGATTGTATATTTAAACATTGTGGGGTTATTTGACATTGTGGGGTTGATTTACTAAAACTGGAGAGTGCAAAATCTGGTGCAGCTGTGC
Source organism: Rana muscosa (assembly GCA_029206835.1). Lineage (NCBI taxonomy): Eukaryota > Metazoa > Chordata > Amphibia > Anura > Ranidae > Rana > Rana muscosa. The sequence goes on along the minus strand of CM055118.1, from coordinate 525,523,896 downwards.
ATGGTAGCCAAACAGCTTCTAACTTCTGCTTGTTCAATTAAGCTTTGGCAATAAAACCTGGAAGCTGATTGTTTTTTGTGCATAGCTGCACCAGATTTCCATTCTCCAGTTTTAGTATTTTTTGGGATTATTATACAGGATTTGTATGGCGCTGACAGTTTACGCAGTGCTTTACAACATGAAGGCAGACCGTAAAATTACAATACAGTTTAATACAGTGGGAATCAGAGAGACCTGCTCGTTAGAGCTTACAATCTAAAAAGGAGAATCTAGAGATACAAAAGGTAATAATTGTAGGGGATAGTCTGATGGAGAAAATAAATAAAAGAAAACAGGAGGGCGCACCGACCTAGTGCATTACCACTTACAGGTTTATTAAAATATAAATAAAAAAGCAATAGTCCTACTCACAGACAGAGCTTATATACAAGCTCATCGGAAAAAATGGCTGGAGATCTTGGTATTCACCGACAGGACTTGACGACCGAGAGGGTCGGACGATACCCCAAAACATCCAGATGGCTGACGCGTTTCAGGGGCGCACCCCTTTCATCAGTGGTCCGTACAAGATTATAGACTTTGCCTCTAGATAGAACCACGCCACCTATGTTTTGACGATACACCGAGAGCGCAGGAGATTTTTGTTTCATTGGAGAATTTTTTTTTACAGTTGTTAGGTGGGGCTGGATAGGCCTTTCTGAAGAGATGATAGTTCAAACACATAGACAGAAAGGCCGGCAACTCTGGAGATTCCATCTGAAGTCTTAATTGCAACATGACCATGTTAAAAGTATTGTCTTTTATGGTCTGGAAAAGGTAGTCCACCCTGTGGAGGAGATTTACACCGCAGGCTTCTCGAAAGAAAAGTCTTGTGGATTTTTAACCTTCAGACCATAATACCATCTGGTATGAACTTTTGATATGATGTTGATATCTTCTATCTTTAACTTTGTATTCTTGTGGTATTTTTTATTTTAAATAGTTTATTTTGTTTATATACATTTATTTAGTCTTTTTTATATAGATCCATATTGCTTACCCAGTGATTCTGACTATGTCATATGTTTTGTAAACTTTCACTCCCCAGGGATTGTACACCTGCAGTGGTGTATCATGTTTACTTCAATTGATGACATTATCTAATTAGTGGGAGTGGTATACATTATCTTTTTACTTTGTGTGTGTGTGTGTATATGTAGCAGGTATTTAAATTTAAGGGAAGCATCTGGGTGGTAGTGTAACCCAGATGCACTGATTATTGTTTATGGAGGACTCTGGTGGTGTGAGGTTCCCTGGGGTCCGAGGGTGGCGCTGTTGCCCTGGGCCGGGGGTTGAACCCTCACTGCAAGACTGTACTCTTTTTGTCCCTTTCCGTCGGTTGTACAGCAGGGCGGGGAGCCTGCTGTGACGCTGGGGAGAGGAGATAAAGGGGGCGGACGCCCTGAGCACGGGGTTCAGAGTCAGAGGACACCGCCGTGCCCAGGCACCTTCAGCCTGGGTGCGGGCGTTCCGGAGTTCCGGGCACAGGGGCCCTTGACCTGGCCGGAGCGGGAGATGGAGTCCATCCCAGGCACCTTTAGCCCTGGGGTGAGGTACTTTTGAAGAGCCCTGGGACCCAGTACCTTCGACTGGGTTCCGCAAGGGTGGAGGAGTCCGAGGGGCCCTAAGGTGTTGGGCGCCCAAATCTAAGACGAGGAGGCCGGGGAGTGTAACCCTTCCGAACAGCCTGGTGCAGCATTTGCCGGTGACGGTGGAGCCTCCGGTAACTCTCTCGGAAGGATGTCTTCCCTCTGACTGGGGCCACAGCTTAAAGAAGGTAACTCCTGTTTCATGTTCGTTAGAGTTGCTGGTAGAGACTCAGAAAATGAAAGAAGTACATTCACAGCCACTGTGCGCCATAACCGTTGGTGATATCTCAATGGTTTAGTTTGATTAAGGATTGTGCCTTGACCTACTCCCCACCTATACTGAACTGTTCGTTGGTCACAACCTGTCTGTGCTAAGTGACAATTTATTGCTGTTGAAGAATAACTAAGAGTTGGACCTTTTCAGTGGTGTGGAACTCTGGTTACTGGGAGCAAAGGGGGGTCAGTTAGAGGAAAGACTTGACCCTGGGTTATACACACGACCCGATGGTAAAATTTGTTCGGGCCTTCACCTCTATCTAGAAGAGGACATGGGCCGTGGTGGATCTCATCCCTCCTCCCAGGTTCCCCTAGACAAGACAGCAAGCCGAGAAGAAGAAGGGGTGAGAGGGGTGAACCCGCTACATATATATATATATATATATATATATGTTGTGTTTTTTCATTCTAACTGTGTTGCGAAGAAGGCTTGTGCCGAAACGCGTTAGCTGTTACTTTTAACATAGTCACGTGGCAATAAAGACTTCAGATGGAATCTCCAGATTTGCCGGCCTTTCTGTCTATGTGCTTGAACTATCGTCTATGGATGTAAGGAGGACATCCGAGCCAGAGCACCTGGAGTGGACTTGCTGCTGTTAATTATCCTACCTTTGGCTTCACAGCTCAGAGTGGTGCTTTTCTTGTATTTCTCTTTCTGAAGAGATGCGTTATCAGGGATCATCTGAAAGTGGACAGAGTAGAAGATAGTCAGGCAGATTGGGATAGGGAGTTCCAGAGGATGGGAGAGGCTCTGGAGAAGTCCTGCTTGGTGTGAGCATGAGAGGAGATGACAAGGGAACTAGAGAGCAGGAGGTCTTGAGAGGAATGAAGAGAATGATTTGGCTGGTATTTTGAGACTAGGTTAGTGATGTAGCTGGGGGCAGAGTTGTGGATGGCTTTGTAAGTTGTCGTTAGTATTTTGAATTTAATTTGTTGGGTGAGTGGAAGCCAATGGAGGGATTGACAGAGAGAAGTAGTGGTTTGTAAGGTGGATGAGGTGGATAAGCCTGGCAGCAGCTTTTATGATGGACTGAAGGGGGGATAGTCTATGTAAGGGTAAGCCAATGAGGAGGGAGTTGCAGCAGTCGAAGCGAGAGATGACCGGGGAGTGGATTAGAAGTTTTGTGGAGTCATTGGTTAGGAAGGGACGTAATTTGGAGATGTTGCGGCGGTTGAGGCAGAAAGCTTTGGAATGGAGTGAATGGATGTGGGGCTGAAAGGATAGTTCAGAGTTCAGGATTACATCTGTATGGGGACAGGTTGATAGGTATGCCGTTGATTTTGACAGAGAAATCAGGGGAAGAGGCATGTGGGGAGGAAATATTATGAGCTCGGACCCTATATACTCCATTTAAAACAAAAATTTAGGTGAAACGTAATAGTTAGAAGCCAGTTGCTTTTCTTTTTTTTTTTCAATAGTTTTTATTGAAATTTTTAAGACAGTTAGAGGATCAGAAAGTATAACATCATGACAATCAATTGTAATACAATGAAAAATAAACTTTTTGAGAAGGATAGTAACAGCACTTGGTCTACATAACTAAAACCTCAGCTTTTTTAATGTACCTCTTGCACTAAACTGAAATCAGATTTGTCAGTTTACATGGCCTCCTTCTAATTATAAGCAAAAAAATTAAAGTAAAGTATATTATTTCTTTATTTTTTAACCATAGATTTATTATTAGTTTTCCACAGTGTACAAGTGATATACAAGCCACATCTGACAGTATTTTACATATACAAAGTTGTATAAAAAGGCAAACTTACTGTAAATACAATGATGCATTTGCTCAAGCTATGTAAAGAGACATCAGAATAAGACCTCAACTGGTGTGGCCTGTCAGCCCACATGGGTACTCACTGTGACCAGGCTCAATAAGAGACATACTAGCAGTTAGCCCGCCTTGGACCTTGATGAGGGTCTCTGGGGATAGGATGCATAGTAAGTTTATAAGGTGCTAAAGTAGCAACTCAGAAATTAACATTGAACTTTGTACTTCTCCTCTGGTGCACTCATTTCACCTATGCTGGTGGTACTGTGGCCATCTTCTCATACTGTGAGTTATGGGACGCCGGAAGTGACCACAGCAATATTCGGTTCTTACCACTATACTGGTTGTAATTTCTAAAGTATGTGTCAGTAAATTCAAATACAACAGTTGTTATACATGTGAGGAGGCCTTTTTTGGATAACCTCCAGATTTCCCAGTGCTTATGAAATGTTGGGGCTCTATATTCTTTATAGGCAAGCATTTTTTTCATGGTGTATTGTGCGTTTATCCTCGATATCACTTCTTCAATTTTTGGGGGCTCCTTGGAGCACCATTCTTTTGCCAGCGTAATGCGCGCTGCGAATAGGATGTGTATGATTACTTTTCTTACTAGAGGGGGAAAGTTTGCAATACCGATACTAAGGAGGGTGAAGGCGGGGGTTAGCGTGTGTTTGATACCTAAGCATATTATTTTTACAAATATAGATTTTTTATTGAATTTTTTCAGAAATGAAGAGGGTCAAAAAATATAACAACATTTACAAAATATATGGTTATTGCTTCTTTAAAGTAGTAAACAGAGGTATCTAGCACAAATTAATCTAAACATATAACATAACATTTTGTCACACTGCTACCTTAACCTGTGTCTCCTACTTCATATAACCTTGTATAATGAGATTCCATACACTTTAATAAAAAAAAAAAAAAGGGGGGGGGAGTAGAGAGAGGAAAGGACCTCTCCTACAGAAAGATTTAGAAAGGGAGGAGGGCAGTATTCAGGGATGGCCCCCGGAGACATATCCTACTGTCAAACCACGCATCCACTACTTCTCCTGACTTCAATTCATATAAATGCTTTATAGCCCTAAGAGGGATTTACCCTCTTCTGAGTGAATAAACAAATTCCAAGGAGTCCATATCTTTCTATACACCTCCTGTCTATCAGTTGATGTCAAAATCAAATCTTCCATTCTTCTAATATCTTCCACATTGCTGTGGTTGGTGGAATCTGTTGTTTCCACAGCAGAGGGATGCAGGATTTAGCTGCATTTAGTAGGTGGCATAGGATGGACTTTCTATATTTTTTTATTGACATATTAGAGACATGCAACAAAAAAACGCCGGATCATTCGGAATATGAAAATTAGTAAATTTGGAGCATGTCCAAAATATATGTAGAATAGTCCCTCTATTTGCACCACATCGCCAGCAATATTCTGGTGTATCAGGAAACATGATATGAAGTCGACTAGGTGTCATATACCATCTCGTCAATATCTTATAATTAGTCTCCTGTATCTTGGTGCAAATTGAGGATTTAAAAGAGAGACTAATCATAGCTTGTATTTGTGCTGTAGTAAACGTGCAATGCAAATCTAGACCCCATTTTAATATACAGGTAAGCTCTGGCTGTTCCCGTGGGGAGTTGAGTAACGTATAAGTCCTAGAAAGGACATGAGATAATGATTCTATTCCAGAGCAATATTCCTCAAATAGCGTTAATTGCCTAATATATGCCTGTGGATCTGGTATAGTCTGAAGGAAGTGGTGTACCTGAGCTGCATTCCAGAATGTAAGTCGATAGGGGCCTGCGAGGTTCATCAACTCATCTATAGTAGGCCATCTATCTCCTATCACAAACTGTGATGCAGTAATTCGCTCCGTCTCACGTAAGGTCAAAAATTGTGTGATTGGGAGCCCTGGGAGGAATTTGGGATTCCCAATAATCTGAGTTAAAGGGGATGTCTTGGTCGTTTGCTCTGCATGTATAATAACCTGTGAACATTGTTTCAGGGTGTTCCCTATCAAAGGATGTAATTTTAAATCTGACGGTACAAAGTCCAAACACCATAGCACCCTCCTCAATGGTATGAAGGATTGATGCTGTTCTATTTGCACCCATAGCTTCAAATCACTATGACGTTGCCAATCTATTACTCTTCCAAGATGAACTGCTTGATAATATCTCCGAATGTCAGGCAGCGCTAAGCCACCATAATGTTTTGGAAGAGTTAATAGGGTGCGAGAGAGGCGTGGTTTCTTGTTAGCCCAAACAAATCGTGTAAACTTTGCCTGTACTTGCTTAAAATAGGAGGTCGGTATCCGAATCGGTAAAGCTTGGAATAAATATAAAAATTTTGGTAAGATACACATTTTTATTAAATTAGTCCTGCCGAACCACGAATGAAAATTTGTATGCCACTTCTCTAATAATAATCTAGCCTTTATGAGCAAGGGAGGAAAATTAAATTCATAGGTACGGGCTAAATTTGCTGGAATGTTTGTACCTAAATAATTCAATGCTGATGTAGTCCACTTAAAGTGGAAACCACCTCGTACTTGTGCAAGAATTCGCGGTGGCAACGCCACCCCCATCGCCTCTGATTTTGAAAAATTTATTTTCAGATTAGATAGGGCACCATATAGATCAAATTGTTTAATGAGGTTAGGTAATGATACTGCAGGGTTAACTAATGAAAATAACATATCGCCGGCATACGCTGAGATCTTATGTTGTGTGCTACCCACTGTCACTCCTTGTATATCTGCTTGAAGCCTAATTGTACAAAGGAAAGGTTCCAAGGTAAGAGCATATAAAAGGGGGGACATAGGACACCCCTGCCTGGTACCATTCTTAATTAAAAAAGACTCTGAAAGCACTCCATTTACCTTGACCTGTGCAGTTGGATTTGAACATATTCTGGCTATCCGGCTCATCATCACTTCCCCTAGTCCAATTTGTCTAAGTACGGAGAACATAAATGACCAGTTTACCCGATCAAATGCCTTCTCCGCATCGGTATTTAACAATACACATGGGGTTTTCGTGGACTGGGTCACATGGAGCAGGTTCAGGACTTTAGAAGTGCTGTCCCTTGCTTCCCGCTTAGGAATAAATCCTACTTCATCTAAATGGATTAGCTTTTGTACATGTAAGTGAGTCGCCAGCCGAGTAGCCAGAACGTTAGTGTATAATTTAAGATCCACATTCAAGAGTGAGATTGGTCTATAACTGCCACAAGAAGTAGGGTCCTTCCCTTCTTTGTGTATTAAAACAATATGGGCTCCCAAGGTATCCCTAGCAAATAAAGATCCAGAATCAATCGCATTAAATAAATTAATCAAACGTGGGCCCAATATTCCAAATAATGTTTTATAATATTGTACCGTGAACCCGTCAGGGCCCGGGGCTTTCCCTAATTTCATAGTTCCCAATGCTTGTTGAAGCTCCAATAAAGAGATGGGGACATCTAATTCCGCAGCTATCTCAGAAGATAAGGAGGGCATTTGGGATGCCTGAATATATTCATCTATGGCCAGTCGAGACGGTATAGGTAATGATAGATCATATAGGGATGAATAAAACTCTTTAAATTCTCGGGTAATTTGTCCTGGTAAAGTTATCTTCTGCCCATCGCCATTAACCACTTGGGGAATATATGTTGATAACTTATGTTCTCTAACCCTTCTTGCCAACACCTTCCCACATTTATCGCCCGATTCATAACTCGCCTTGCGACAGAACTGTAGCGCCGCTTTCGCTTTAAACTGTAACAGGTCAATAATCTGTTTTCTAATTAACCCCAGTTCTGTTTCTACAGTCTGGTTAGGGGCATGTTTATGACTGGCCTCCACAGCTGCTAATTTATCGAGTAATTCGGTAAGTTGTTTCGTTCGCTCACGTTTGATACGAGCTCCATGTTTGATAAGGACACCTCTCAGAACTGATTTATGTGCCTCCCATAGAACTCCTGGATCACAATCAGGTAAATCATTCCTCTGAAAATATGATGTCAACTCCCTAGTCACATCCTCCAGGACTTCAGGAGTCTGCAACAGACTTTCATTGAGTCACCAAAAACGATGTGTAGGCGACTGTGCTCCCGTCAAATCATAAGACAGGAACACAGGCGCATGATCTGACCATGTAATGTTGCCTATCGATGTAGTTCGAACCGCATGCAGGTAATTATGAGGAACTAAAAAATAATCAATCCTGGTATAAATTTTGTGTGGAGAAGAAAAAAATGAGTAATCTCGTTCCCCCGAATGTTGTAATTGCCAGACATCAATGAATTGAGTTTTATATAGCAATTTTGCTATACGTTTCAGTTGGCTCGGAGGGATAGTCGATGTGCCCGTGGAGGTGTCTACTGATGGTATCAGAGGTACATTAAAATCTCCTCCGAGTATCAACTGTCCCTCCATGAAGTCTAGAAGTTTCCCCAGTACCTCCTCCAGAAAAGAGGCCTGATTTTCATTGAGAGTATAAATTGTTGCCAGTGTTATCTGTTTATTCCCCAGGAGTCCCTTAATATAAACATATCAGCCCGTAGGGTCTATCAACGAGCTTTGGTAGCGCCAGGGGATTTTACTGGATATTATTATTGAAACACCTTTTGATTTGGCCATCGGGTTAATAGAATGATAGGTCCATGGATAAAGTTTATTTTGAAAATATTGAAGTCTATCTGTCTTAAAATGTGTCTCTTGAATAAACGCTATATCCGTACCGGAGCGTTTTAGATCATGTAATAGCATGTGTCGCTTCTCAGGTATATTTAGTCTCTTAGCATTCAGGGACATCACTACAATACTGTCCAACGTCATATTGGGAATAGAAAGGGGCAAAGAAAGAGAAAGAGAGAAAAAAAAAAAACACACAAAAAGAAAACCAAAACCCAATCTGAGAGGAGATCTCCTCCTCCTCTCTACTAATTACCCTAAGGAAGGCACTTACTACTGGACCCCTCCAGAATATGTAAGCACAGGCCTAATTAGGGGAGTGTTCCGAGATGGGGTTCCCAATTTTTTACCCTCCAGCATTAACCAAAACAATTTTTTTTTTACATTATATATATATTATGCCAGTTTCGCAATATATTTATCTCATTACTATTACCTGTTATATCATAGTAGAAATAGGGAGAAGAGAAAAATTAAATTAAATAAGAATTAAAAATTAACATATGTAAACCTTCTCTCCCACTTCCACTACGTTAAAGGACTTCTTCCAATTCTCCCTCTTTGATATTCTCTATCAAGGTGACCCCTCGCCTGGCCCTTTCTCTACTTAATAATCCACCTTCTCTTCCTAATATGGTTCTCTTGCACATATACAGAAAGCAATAAATATAAAAGGAAAAAATAAATAAATAAGCATATATACACGTATATACATATATATATACCTATATATATACATACACATACATACACATACACACATACACATACCCGTACACATATACTCAGATACATACACATACATACATACCCATATACACACATACCTACATACTTACACACATACACATGCATACACATTCATATTTATGTTAGCTCAGCCTAACCTTTCATATCATTACTATTACTCCTTATACCATGGTAAGGATCGGAAGAGAGAGAAAATAAACTAGTATATGAATTAAATAAAATAAAATTAGCATTTCCCATGCATAAACCAAAAACTATGTCAAAGGACTTCTTCCAGTTCTCCCTCTTTAATATTCCACTTCAAGGACCCCTCATATAGCCTCTTCTCTATTTAATAACCCGTCATCTCTTCCTAATATATTTTGTCCTACACTTGTGCAGGGTGTCCTGGGGGGGAATAACACACAAAAAAAAAGGTGTAAGACCCCTAGAGCCTAATTTCCCTTTTCCCCTCTTCTCAAATAAATTAATCAGGGGGAGTTGTAGTTCCTAATTACCTACATTACTCCCTTACCCTCAACCCTTAACCCTTGTGTCTTATTGTGTCCTTATACTCACTCTCCTACTTCCTCGCCTTTGCTCACAATCTTTATAGATATATAGTGTATATTTATTGATTTATATGTCATTATTTCACTTTCCCCCCTCCCATCTCCTCCCATTTGTGTATTTCCCCCCCTCCCCCCCAACTCTATTCCGTAGAACTAATCGTGTTCTATATACTCCTTTATTTGTGGTAATAATCTCAAATATTGTGCTTTTACCTACACGACCCAAAAAAAAAAAAAACAGACAGGGGGAGCGGTATAGAGGTAATTATTCTACCCCCCATAGTTCCTCACCTGCCTCACCCCAAACTTCCCACTTAACCATCAAAACTTTATCCCCACACCCGGCATATTATTTTTAATGCACGCAGTGTAGTACCTAAATTTGCATTGGTATTAGCCTATTGTATTTCCAGTAAAGAAGAGCTCAGAGAAGGGGAGGAGAAAGAAGCAGAAGCAGCCGGTCAGGTGTGTATGTAAAAAAGGCGAGGGGTAAATTGGGACTTTAATTGAGGCATGTGGGTGTATCTGATAATATGTGTGGAATGTAAATAAATTGAGCGTCACAAACCCCTGGGGATAATTCATGATAGTGATATTAGTAAACATAGTTTAATAGTATAATAAGGAATTTATGATGTAAAAATACAGTCATAAAAAAATCAACATAAGTTGATATAATAATAATTCATTTATTGATAGAAAGTTGATCACTAAAAGTAGGATTTTTAAAACAGCTTTCCTGTAAAATCCTTTTCTTGGAGTACATCACGGGACACAGAGCAGCATAGTCATTACTATGTGGGTTATATAGAATTACCTTCAGGTGCTGGCACTGGCAACTTCCAAAACAGGAAGTACCCTCCCCTATATAAGCCCCTCCCATCCGGGAGTACCTCAGTTTTGTAGCAAAGCAATACGTGTCCCCAAAAGAGGGGTGGGAGCTCTGTGTCCCGTGATGTACTCCAAGAAAAGGATTTTACAGGTAAGCTGTTTTAAAAATCCTACTTTCTTGTTCATACATCACGGGACACAGAGCAGCATAGTCATTACTATGTGGGACGTCCCAAAGCAATGCCACATGAGGGGGGGGATACACCATACATAAGCTGGGCGCCATCAGGCATGAGGATCTTTTGCGGCCTGCAACACACTGCGCCCAAAGGCGACATCCTCCTGACTTCTCACGTCCACCTGGTAGAACCTAGTAAACGTGTGTACTGAAGACCATGTTGCGGCCTTACAAATTTGCGCCAGGGAGGCCTGGTGATGTACTGCCCATGAAGTTCCAACTGCTCTCGTGGAGTGCGCCCTAACTTTGAACGGAGGCGGTCTACTTTTCAAGCCATAGGCTTGTATTATGACCTGTCGAATCCACTTGGCTAAAGTAGATTTTGATGCTGCCTGACCCTTTCTGGGGCCTTCCGGCAGAACAAACAGAGAATCCGTTCTACGAATCTGAGCAGTGGCTTTTAGATAAGCTTTAACTGCTCTTACTACATCCAAAGAATGCAATAACTTTTCCTCTACCGAGCTTGGTTTGGGGAAAAAAGAAGGAAGAACCACATCCTGGTTCAAGTGAAACCTCAATACCACCTTAGGAAGAAAGGCTGGGTGAGGACGTAATACTACTCTGTCCTTATGGATAACCAGATATGGCTCTTTACAGGACATGGCGGCTAATTCCGACACTCTTCTAGCCGAGCATATGGCTACTAAAAATCTCAATTTCCTGGTGAGTAGAACCAAGGAAATGTGCCGCAAAGGTTCAAATGGCTGCTTCTGCAGAACCGACAGAACCAAATTTAGATCCCATGGGCATATGGGAGCCCTAATCGGTGGAATAATACGAGTCACACCTTGCATAAAGGATTTGACAAGTGAATGCATAGCCAGGGGCCTTTGAAATAGTATTGACAAGGCCGAAACCTGGCCCTTGATAGTACTTAAGGCAAACTTCTTGTCTACAGCCCACTGCAGGAAGTCCAGAATTCTGCCTATAACGTACTTACGTGGATGCCATTTTCTGGCCTCGCACCAAGTGATGTACGCCTTCCAAACTCTATAGTAGATCTGCCTGGATACAGGCTTCCTGGCATTGATTATAGTTGATACCACAGAGTTAGAGAGACCTCTCTTCTTTAGGATGTGGGACTCAATAGCCAGGCCGTTAAACTTAGAGTTAGTAAGGAAGGGTGGTATATCTGTCCTTGCGAAAGCAGGTCCGGACGACGTGGAAGGGTCCAAGGACTCCCCACAGACATTTTGATGATCTCCGCGTACCAGGCCCTTCGGGGCTACGCTGGAGCCACCAGGATCACCGGCTTCTTCTCCAACCTGACTCTGCGAAGGAGTCGAGGCAACAATTGTAGCGGAGGGAATGCATATATCAGTCTGAACTGATCCCAAGGGAACACCAGAGCATCCGAGCCGCAAGCGAGGGGATCCCTTGTCCGGGAGACAAATCTGTCCACCTTTGCGTTGAATCTGGATGCTAGCAGATCTACATCCGGTGTTCCCCACCGCTGACATATTGCTCGGAAGACCTCGGGATGAAGGGACCATTCCCCTGGGCATAACTGTTGGCGACTCAGAAAGTCCGCCTTCCAGTTCTCCACCCCTGGAATGAAGACAGCTGATATACATGGGACATGCTTTTCTGCCCATTCCAGGATGTGACTTACTTCCCTCTGGGCTGCACGACTCCTGGTGCCTCCCTGATGATTGATATATGCCACTGCTGTGGCATTGTCTGATTGAATTCTGACAGGGGACCCTTGGAGTCTGGATGTCCAGGCTACTAGGGCGTACCGGGCTGCTCGTATCTCTAAGAGATTGATGGGCAGGGTTTTTACTACATTTGACCATCTGCCCTGGAGAGACCATTGCTCCAGTACTGCCCCCCAGCCTGTAAGGCTGGCATCTGTAGTGACCATCTTCCAAGATATCGGGCTGAAGGGTTTTCCCTTCTGGAGATTCTGGGGGATCAACCACCAGCAGAGACTCTTCCGAACGGAAGGGGACAAAGCCATCGGGAAGTCTAGAGCCTGAACTTTTCCGTTCCAGGCTGACAATATGGCCCTTTGTAAATTCCTTGAGTGGAATTGGGCGTATGGCACAGCTTCGAATTATGCTACCATCTTTCCTAGCAGCCTCATGCACAGGCGTATGGACGGCTGTCTTTTTGCACAAAGCAGACGGACCAAGCCCCTCAAAGAGGATACCTTGTCTAGAGGTAAGAAAATCTTCCTCTGGTCTGAATCCAGCCGTAGCCCTAGATATACCAGGTTTTTTCACTGGCTGTAGGGCTGACTTGTCCAGGTTGATGACCCAACCGTGAGATTCTAGATACTTGATTGTATTGACAATTACCACTTCTAGCTTGGCAACTGAGTGGTCCATCAACAACAGGTCGTCTAGGTATGCCATTATCGTTACACCCCGTGTTCTTAGATCGGCCAACAGTGGGGCCAGAATTTTTGTGAACACTCGTGGTGCTGTGGCCAGACCGAATGGTAAGGCTCTGAACTGAAAATGGCGCCCTTCTACTGCAAAGCGTAGGAATTTTTGATGACCTGGAAAGATGGGAACATGCAAGTAAGCATCTTTGATGTCGATCGAGGCTAACCATTCCTCCCCTTGTAGGGCAGCGGTGACCGATCGGATCGACTCCATCCGGAAAGACCGGACGTTTAGAAATTTGTTTAGACTCTTTAGGTCCAATATGGGTCTTATGTCCCCGTTTGGCTTCGGGACTGTGAAAAGGTTTGAGTAGAAACCCAACCCCCACTCTTCCATAGGAACCTCCATAATTACTCCTTGGAGCAATAGTTGTTCTAACGCCAATAGGAGAGACCGTCTTTTCAGAGGGTCTCTTGGCATGCCTGACCACATAAAATGGGACGGAGGAGACTCTTTTAACTCCAACTTGTATCCCAGAGTTACTGCGGAGAGCACCCATCTGTCTTTGATCGTCTCCCGCCAGGTCTCTGCGAACAACTGAAGTCTTCCCCCCACCCGTTTGAGTGGGGGCAGCCCTTCATAGGCTTGACTTGGAGGCTGGTTTAGTACCTCTTCGGATCCAGGGCTTTTTATTACCCTGTGGCTGTCCCTGATTTTTACCTCCTGAGTTTGACCGAGGAGGCCGTCGGAACTGCTTAGTAGCAGACGTCGCAGGGATAGGAGAGGTAGTCCTCTTAAAAGATGGACCCCTAGACCTCTTCTTACTCGGTAAGAGAGTACTTTTACCACTGGAAATCTTCTGGATATACTTATCCAGGTCTTCGCCAAAAAGGCGTTCCCCATGAAATGGGAAGCTAACTAAGAGCTTCTTACAGGGAGCTTCAGCAGACCAGTTTTTGAGCCACAGAAGCCTACGCATATGTACCAAAGACAGCGTGAGGCGGGAGGCCTGATGGATAGAATCCTTGATGGCGTCAACCGCAAAGCATAATGCTCTAGGCAGATCAGCCAGAGCCTGGGCCTGTTGGTCTGGCAAATCCCTCAGGACCATTTTCATTTGATCCTTTAAAGCTTGGCAGACTCCAATAGCTGCCACTGCTGGCTGTTTAACAGCCCCTGCTGTGGAAAAAGCAGATTTTAATAAAGATTCCAATTTTTTATCCACTGGATCTTTGAACATTTGAACATTATCTACTGGACATGTCAGTGATTTGTTCACAGAAGAAATGGCTGCGTCCACCGTAGGAACATTCCATCTCTGGGTGAACTTTTCCTCCATGGGATAGATCACCGGAAACCTTTTAGGCGGAACAAATAGTTTATCAGGATGTTCCCAATCCTGGTATATAAGTCCTTCCAATAATGGATGTATTGGAAAGGAGCAATTAACCTGGGGAGCTTTTAGCGACCCCAATGAGGAGACAGCAGTAGTTGATGGTTCAACAAGAGGCATTTTAAATGCAGATCGAACCATGTCAGTTAGGGTCTGGACCCACAATCTTTCAGTCTGTGATGCTGAAAATGGTTCATCTACTGTCGATTCCTCAAAAACAGAGCTAACCTCCTCCTGATCCCCTTCAGGTAGGTCGGTCCCTTCCTGGGACTGTTGCTCTGCCAACAGGCACTCTAATGGAGGTGATGGAGATCTGGCGCGCTTTCTTTCCTGTAGAGAAGAAGCGATCAATGCAGCCAATCTCTGCTCCAATCCCTCCAGAGTTGAGGAAAAAACCTCCTCTGTTATATATGCAGGAGCAGGTGGACTGAGGACAGCCGCAGTACCTGGCATTCCCGGGGGTTCCTTATGGGTATTAACCTCTGATTTCTCAGGGGAGGAGGGTGCAGATGACTGCTCCAGATCCTCAGAGCCCGATGGAGACCCCCTACACTTCCTGAGAGGTATATCTCTGAGTTTTTTAGGCGGCATATTCCTTAGTTCAAAGCTGAGGTATTCCAGCCGCAATACACCCCTTACTGAAATAGTCTAATGCAATTTGCTGCTATGTACATCAGTGGGTGTCTACTAATGCGTCTTTCTGGGGATGCCTGTATCAACCGCCCGCTGTAAGCCCCTATACCATGCTACCAGCTCCTTTTCATGCTCTGTGTCCATAGCAAGCAGCGTGGACTGAGTCCTTTTATCTTGCTGGGACGCCCGCACATGCGCAGAAGCGCTGGGCGCACAGAGCGCGTCATCCGCCAGGCTCCGCCCCCTTTTTTGAAGCTAAACCTTATAAAAAGAAAGCATGTGTGCGCGCGCGCGCGTGCACGTGTGCGCTCTTGGCGCCATGTAGGGAGAGGAGCCAGGGTCCCTGTTTCACCAGGACTCGGGGATGGAAGGAAACTACTTGGCAGCATGACAGAGGAATGCAGCTTCCCTGATAGAGAGCTCACTCATCTGCCTGGACTTTCACCATGGAAGGAATAGTCCCAAGAAAAAAGACGTTCCACAGCGGCCTCTAGTGGACAAACACAGGTACCGCACTTTTGTCTTTTTTTTTTTTTTTTTAAAACCTCCTTTATGAAAAACATTTCCAGGTTTACAGTTTTTTTAAAACTTCCCTTATGAAAAAACATTTCTAGGATTTCTTAGGCAAATACAGCTATTAGCGGGAATACCCTTTAGGTAACAGGCAGAAAGACATATTAGGCTTGGGGGTCCCCTCAATAGAACCAAGTTCCTGAGGGGCCCCCACTTACCTTTTCCCCGCCGCAGGACTTTGTTTGGTCCACAGAAGCCCAAACTTCACCTCTCACGGCAGGCATTGTACTAGACCTTCAGGGACCGGGGTCCCAAGGATTCCACTCCCCTGGACCTGTATAGCACCCTGCACAGATAGCCTCTTGGTTTTGGGTATGACCAGAGCTCTGGATCCCAGGGTCCAGCCCTCCTAAGAGAGGCATTACAGGCAAAACCCTGCTCTTCTCTGCAAGGCCCGGGTACCGACCGTTTAGCTATGAAGCTTTTTTTTGGTCGGATCCGGAATAGCTTGCTAAGGCCCAGAGAACCTGTACACAAGCCCAGATGAATACATGTTAACCTTGGCCAACACCTTAGACACTGGCAAAAAACTGAGGTACTCCCGGATGGGAGGGGCTTATATAGGGGAGGGTACTTCCTGTTTTGGAAGTTGCCAGTGCCAGCACCTAAAGGTAATTCTATATAACCCACATAGTAATGACTATGCTGCTCTGTGTCCCGTGATGTATGAACAAGAAACATGATTTGTGACAAACATTACATTTCATGACAAAAAACAAATAAATACAGAAAAAAAATAGAAAATATATAATATATACATACTTTACATGATAAGCACAGAGAGAAAACATGATTGGTTTCATTTATTGGAGCAATAAGGTGAATATGTTGATTTTTTATGATTGTATTTTTACATCATAAATGCCTTATGCCGCGTACACACAATCGTTTTTCTTGCCATTTTTTTTCTTGCCGTTTTTCACGTAGTTTTTTTTCATGTTTCCTCTTAAGCCTGTCTTGCGTACACACGATCATTTAAAAAACGATCAAGCAAAGCGCAGTGACGTATACCACGTACGACGGCACTATAAAGGGGAAGTTCCGTTCTAATGACGCCACCCTTTGGGCCGCTTTTGCTAATTCCGTGTTACCGCGTGTTAGTAAAAGTTTGGTGAGAGACGATTCGCGCTTTTCAGTCTTCGTGCTTTGAAGATCGTTTTGTGGAGTTCAGTTTGTGCTTGTGGGTTTGTATCTGTTTGGCAGGGCTTGTAGTCAGTTTGTATCTGTTTATTCAGTGCGTTCTCGTCTGCTCGGTCCTGTTTTTCAGCTTGTTCTTCATAGGCCTTGCTGTTCTTCCGTGCGTTCTTCTAGTTCGTTCTGAGCTTGCGACCGTTATCTAGCCATGTTGCGGCTACGTACTCGTCGGAGAGTTCGTGCTGTAGTTGGTGCAGGGGTTCATGCTGTATCCCGACTCCATGCCATGAGCAGGGTCAGGAGGAGTTCATGGACCAAGAATTGGTTGCTCCAGCGGCACCAGTTCTGTCATATGCCTTTGTTGTGGGAGATCAGGGAGAATAATCCTGATGACTATAGGAATTTTCTCCGGATGTCTGACCCCGTATTTCAGCATCTGTTGGCTTTGGTGTCCCCCTACATTACCAGGCAGGACACCGTTATGCGTGAAGCCATCAGTGCTGAGCAGAGGCTCATTGCCACGTTGCAATACCTGGTGACTGGGAGAAGCCTGCAGGACTTAAAGTTCTCCACAGGCATATCCCCCCAGGCTCTGGGTATCATTATACCAGAGACGTGTTCTGCCATCCTCCAAGTTTTGCAGGAGGACTATATTAAGGTAAGTGTTCTTATTGCAAACATCACATTGTATGTATTTTTTAGAATGTTTTTTTTGGGGGGGGTTCTTAGCAGTCCCTAATTCCCATGATTCTTAGCTGCAGGGAATTTCCCCTTTCACCACATGCAAATTTTTTATTTTACATTTTTTCATTAGGCCTACATTAACATTTCCCTTACCTAACCTCTCCAGCATTAGGGATGAGCTTTGTGTTCGAGTCGAACATACGTTCGACTCGAACATCGGCTGTTCGATCGTTCGATGAAGATCGAACGATTTGGGCCGTTCGCGCCAAATTCGAGTGACGCGAACGGCCCACAATGCACTACGCCATCGCAGTGTCATCCAGGCGCTGTGATTAGCCAAGCATGCACTGTGACCCCGCATGCTTGGCCAATCACAGCGCCGGCAGTGAGGAGAGCAATGATTGGCCACAGGCAGGATGCCCGTGGCCAATTATTGCTGAGGGGGTTTAGTACACGCCCCACACTATAAAAGGCCGCTAGCGCGGCGGCCTTGTGTAGTGTGTTCCGGAGCAGGGAAAGAGAAGCATAGGCAGGGACAGTGTCATTTTTTTTCCTTTACTAATCCTGGATTCCTTGTGTTTAGGGACAAATAAGGATAGGTAGGGAGAGTGTCAGTGACAGTGTGTTATTTTGTGCTAAACCTTGTTTGTAGGGACAGAGAGGTACAGTGAGGGAAAGTGTCAGTGTGCTATTCTGTGCTAATCCTTGTTTGTAGGGACAGAGAGGTACAGTGAGGGAAAGTGTCAGTGTGCTATTCTGTTCTAAACCAATTTTGCTGTTCCATATTTCAAATCCTTGAGTTTAGGGACAGAGAAGGACACTCGTGGAAATTATCAGTGTGCTATTCTGTGCTAAATCTTGTTTGTAGGGAGGGACAGAGTAGGACAGTGAGGGAAAGTGTCAGTGTGCTATTCTGTTCTAAACCAATTTTGCTGTTCCATATTTCAAATCCTTGAGTTTAGGGACAGAGAAGGACACTCGTGGAAATTATCAGTGTGCTATTCTGTGCTAAATCTTGTTTGTAGGGAGGGACAGAGTAGGACAGTGAGGGAAAGTGTCAGTGTGCTATTCTGTTCTAAACCAATTTTGCTGTTCCATATTTCAAATCCTTGAGTTTAGGGACAGAGAAGGACACTCGTGGAAATTATCAGTGTGCTATTCTGTGCTAAATCTTGTTTGTAGGGAGGGACAGAGTAGGACAGTGAGGGAAAGTTTCAGTGTGCTATTCTGTTCTAAACCAATTTTGCTGTTCCATATTTTCAATCCTTGAGTTTAGGGACAGAGAAGGACACTCGTGGAAATTATCAGTGTGCTATTCTGTGCTAAATCTTGTTTGTAGGGAGGGACAGAGTAGGACAGTGAGGGAAAGTGTCAGTGTGCTATTCTGTTCTAAACCAATTTTGCTGTTCCATATTTCAAATCCTTGAGTTTAGGGACAGAGAAGGACACTCGTGGAAATTATCAGTGTGCTATTCTGTGATAAATCTTGTTTGTAGGGAGGGACAGAGTAGGACAGTGAGGGAAAGTTTCAGTGTGCTATTCTGTTCTAAACCAATTTTGCTGTTCCATATTTCAAATCCTTGAGTTTAGGGACAGAGAAGGACACTCGTGGAAATTATCAGTGTGCTATTCTGTGCTAAATCTTGTTTGTAGGGAGGGACAGAGTAGGACAGTGAGGGAAAGTGTCAGTGTGCTATTCTGTTCTAAACCAATTTTGCTGAACCATATTTTCAATCCTTGAGTTTAGGGACAGAGAGGTACAGTGAGTGAAACTGACAGTGTGCTATTCTGTTCTAAACCAATTTTGCTGTTCCATATTTTCAATCCTTGAGTTTAGGGACAGGGAAGGACACTCGTGGAAATTATCAGTGTGCTATTCTGTGCTAAATCTTGTTTGTAGGGAGGGACAGAGTAGGACAGTGAGGGAAAGTGTCAGTGTGCTATTCTGTTCTAAACCAATTTTGCTGTTCCATATTTCAAATCCTTGAGTTTAGGGACAGAGAAGGACACTCGTGGAAATTATCAGTGTGCTATTCTGTGCTAAATCTTGTTTGTAGGGAGGGACAGAGTAGGACAGTGAGGGAAAGTGTCAGTGTGCTATTCTGTTCTAAACCAATTTTGCTGTTCCATATTTCAAATCCTTGAGTTTAGGGACAGAGAAGGACACTCGTGGAAATTATCAGTGTGCTATTCTGTGCTAAATCTTGTTTGTAGGGACAGAGAAGGACAGTGAGGGAAACTGTCAGTGTGCTGTTCTGTGCTAAACCAATCTTGCTGAAGCATATTGCAAATCCTTGTGTTTAGGGACAGAGAAGGATAGGCAGGGGACAGTGTCAGTGTCATTGTTGCTAAGCCTCCTGCACAGTATACACCTGAAGTTAGCCCTTATTGCTCTTTTTCCCATCTCCCTGCAGGCCATCCATTAAAATGTCTGGAAGGCAACCAAGGAGAGGCAGACAGTCAGGAGGCAAAAAAAGAGGGCAAGCAGGCTCTGTGTCTGGGGGCAACAGTGCTGGTCGTGGACGCGGTGCATTGTCATCAGCACATGGCCATGGGACACGCTTGTCCTTCTTTTCGGCAGCTGGACATGTTGAGCCACATCATGCCGAAGACTTGGTAAAGTGGATGACCAAGCCCACCTCATCCTCCTCATCCTCTCTCACCCAGGCTCAGGGTACTGGCAAAGCAGCTGCCAAAGCGTCCTCTTCTCTGGTATCATTATCTTCATTAGTCAATCCTTCCCTAGACCCACCATGTCCTCCTCCTGAGGAGTCCCCCGAACTGTTTGAGCACAGTGTTGGGTACATGCTCCAGGAGGATGCCCAGCGTTTGGAAGGATCTGATGATGATACCCAGCTAGAGGAAGGCAGCAGCGTGAGAGCAGAGAGAGGGGATGCTCAAGAAGGACACCAATCTGGCAGTCATGCTCCAGCAGCTGCAGCATACTGCCAGATTGGCTCCAGTGATGAGGAGGGAGGGGATGATGAGGTCACTGACTCCACGTGGGTGCCTAATAGGAGAGAGGAGGAGGAGGAGGAGGATGAGGAGGAGGCACATCTCCAATGAGGCAGGATGCCCTTGAGTGGCCAGCGTATGGGCAGCACACCGACGGAATCACACCGCAGAGCTCCGCCTGTGCAGGGCGCTGCCTCTGCCCGTCATTCAAAAAGTTCTTTGGTGTGGGCCTTTTTTGAGGCGAGTGCATCAGATCGCACAGCTGCTGTTTGCAACATATGTCTCAAGCGTATATCGCGTGGCCAAAACATCAGCCGCTTGGGCACCACATGCTTGATCAGACATATGTTGACCTGCCATGCAGCTCGTTGGCAAGCCTACCTTAAAGACCCACACCAAAGAACAAAGCTGACCTCTTCTTGCACCGCATCAGCTGGGATCTCCAACCCCACTATACCTTCACTCCTCTCTGAAACCTGCTCTGAGAGGAATGAAGGTGTAGAATTAGGTGTGTCACAGGCAAGTACTTGCGGGCACTCTGCTAGCAGTACACCAACGTCCGATTCTAGCAGGCAAATTTCCCTGCCCCAGCTGCTGGACCGTCTAAAGAAGTTCACCCCCAGCCATCCACATGCCCAGCGGTTGAATACTAGCTTGGCTAAATTGCTAGCACTTCAACTGCTGCCTTTTCATTTGGTAGACTCGGCCCCCTTCCGTGAGTTTGTGCAATGTGCGGTTCCTCAGTGACAGGTTCCCAAACGCCACTTTTTCGCACGGAAGGCGATTCCGGCTCTCTACAGGCATGTGGAAGGCAATGTCTTGGCCTCGCTGGACAGGGCGGTCAGCGGTAAGGTGCATATTACCGCTGACTCATGGTCCAGCAGGCATGGACAGGGACGTTACCTTTCTTTCACGGCCCATTGGGTCACTCTTTTGGCAGCTGGGAAGGATGCAGGACAAGGTGCAGTAGTGTTGGAGGTTGTTCCACCGCCACGCCTCCAAAATGCTACTACTGGTTGTGACACACCTCTCTCCTCCACCCCCTCCTCTTCTTCTTCCTCCATGGCCTCTTCCTGTGGTTTGTCCTTGGAACCAGCGGTGCTCCGTAGGCGTTCAATGGGCTACGCAAGTACGCAGGCAAAAAGATGCCATGCCGTGCTTGCGCTGGTGTGTTTGGGGGACAGGAGCCACACTGGGGCAGAGGTCCTGTCTGCTCTGCAGGGGCAGGCCGAGAGGTGGTTGACGCCACGCCAGCTTAAGCCAGGAATGGTGGTTTGCAACAATGGCACCAACCTCCTCTCCGCCCTCCGACAGGGACAACTGACCCATGTGCCCTGTATGGCTCACGTCCTTAACCTGGTAGTGCAGCGGTTCTTGGGCAGGTACCCGGGCTTACAGGATGTCCTGAGGCAGGCCAGGAAAGTCTGTGTGCATTTCCGCAGATCTTATAATGCCAGTGCTCGCCTGGCTGAGCTGCAAAAGGAGTTGAACCTGCCCAAGAACCGCCTTATATGTGACATGCCCACCAGGTGGAACTCAACGTTGGCCATGCTGCAGCGGCTGCACACACAGCAGAGGGCCATCAATGAGTACCTGTGCGACTACGGCACCAGGACAGGGTCAGGGGAGCTCGGGTTTTTTTCACCACGCCAGTGGGGCATGATCAGGGATGCATGCACTGTCCTGGCACCATTTGAGGAGGCCACGAGGATGGTGAGCAGTGACAGTGCATGCATCAGTGACACTGTACCTCTTGTCCACCTGTTGGAGCACACGCTGCGTGGAATAATGGACAGGGCACTTGAGGCAGAACAGAGGCAGGAAGAGGAGGACTTCCTTGCCTCTCAAGGCCCCCTTTACCCAGACAGTGTTCCTTCTGTCCCACCCATCGCACAGGAAGAGGAGGAGGAGGATTGTGTCAGCATGGAGGTGGAGGCTGGCACTCAGCATCATCAGCAGCAGTCTTTTAGGGATGATTTACAGTCCCAAGAAACCAGTGGACTTGTACGTGGCTGGGAGGAGGTGGCTGTGGATCATGTCGTCCTTAGTGACCCAGAGGACTCCGGACTGAATGCCTCAGCTAACCTACGCTGCATGGCCTCCCTGATCCTGCAAAGTCTACGGAAGGATCCTCGTATTCTTCGGATCAAGGAGAGGGACCATTACTGGCTGGCCACTCTCCTTGATCCACGGTACAAGGGTAAGGTTGCGGACCTTATCGTACGGTCGCAGAGGGAGCAGAGGATGAGACAACTCCGGGAGGCCTTGCAGAAAGGTCTGTGCAACGCGTTACCAGAGACTGGGAGGTTACAAACTCCTGGTCCTGGACAACGAGTTGCTGAGGCTTCGGGCAGTCAAAGAAGGAGCGGTGGGGAAGGTGGCCGTCTGACCGATGCGTTCAGACAATTCTTTAGTCCGCAGCCCCAAAGTATGATCGGTTCCAGCAACCATCACCAGCGTCTGATATACATGGTGCAGGAATACCTAGGAGCAAGGTCAGACTTGGACACCTTCCCCACCGAAAATCCTCTGGCTTACTGGGTCTTGAGGATGGATCACTGGCCAGAGCTTGCACAGTATGCAATTGAGCTACTGGCCTGTCCTGCATCCAGCGTTCTTTCAGAACGCACATTCAGTGCTGCTGGAGGATTTGTCACGGATCACAGGGTGCGCCTGTCCACCGACTCGGTTGATCGACTGACTTTCATCAAGATGAACCAGTCTTGGATCACCACCAGCTACCACACACTAGATGCTGATATAACAGACTAATTGATTTTAAAATGTCACATCCCTTCAAGACTGATGCTGATGCTGAGTGCCTGTGCTGTTATGTTGACTGGCTATCCTCCTCCTCCTCCTCAATGATACGATTAATGATGATAGCTTGGAAGATCATTTTGGTTTATGGGTGACGCCACCAGTGGCTAAGGCCCAATTTTTCAGCCCCTGTTTAACAGGGGCGTGTAATTAAAATTTTTGATGCAATACTTTGCAACAGGCCTCATTGCTGTGCTCCAAGCACAGTATCTGTGAGGGGTTACAGTGTTGTGCCACCAGTGCCTAAGGCCCAATTTTTCAGCCCCTGTTCAACAGGGCCATGCAATTATAATTATTGATCTAATAATTCACAGCAGGGCCCATTGCTGCGCCCACCAAGAGTAACTGTCAGGCCTTACAGTGTTGTGGCACCAGCACCACCATCACCACCACCACCACCACCAAAGGCCCAATTTTTCAGCCCCTGTTCAGCAGGGGCATGCAATTATAATTATTGATCTAATAATTCACAGCAGGGCCCATTGCTGCGCCCACCAAGAGTAACTGTCAGGCCTTACAGTGTTGTGGCACCAGCACCACCATCACCACCACCACCACCACCAAAGGCCCAATTTTTCAGCCCCTGTTCAACAGGGGCATGCAATTATAATTATTGATCTAATAATTCACAGCAGGGCCCATTGCTGCGCCCACCAAGAGTAACTGTCAGGCCTTACAGTGTTGTGGAACCAGCACCACCATCACCACCACCACCACCACCACCACCAAAGGCCCAATTTTTCAGCCCCTATTCAACAGGGGCATGCAATTATAATTATTGATCTAATAATTCACAGCAGGGCCCATTGCTGCGCCCACCAAGAGTAACTATCAGGCCTTACAGTGTTGTGGCACCAGCACCACCATCAAAGGCCCAATTTTTACTACCACTGATCAACAATTATATGTTATTACAATTCCTGATATAATAGTTGACAGCAGGGCGTTCCAGCACCCACCAAGAATAACTGTGAGTGCTTTCAGTGTTGTGCCAACACCAACACCTAAGGGGCCAATTTCTGCAGAGTATATACGGCAGGTCCCTACTTTCAAACATCCAACTTACAAACTACTACTACTTGCAAACGGAAGAAGACAACAGGAAGTGAGAGGAAATCTACCCCTTGGAAGGAAAATTCTCTCCTGTAAGAATTAATATGGGAGAAAGGTGTCTCCTCTCTACTGATGCTTTATCACCAATCCTTGTTTCAATAAAAACACCACATTTCAAAAACAGTTGTCATTGGGACGCAAAGTGAGGTGAAATGTTCTGAACAGGGGCACAGACAGCAAAAAAAATGTGACAGGGGTGATAACCGTTCCCTATGTTTTACAAAAAGCTAAAAAAAAGGAATTTGGCATTGAGCTCCACTTAAACAATGCAGCTGTTTAAAATTACAAACAGATTCTACATAAGAACAAACCTACAGTCCCTGTCTTGTATGCACCGCCTGTATACGGCTGTTCAGAGTATATAGGTCCTTTTTTATTTTGTGTGCGGGGTTCCCCTTAATATCCATACAAGACCCAAAGGGGCTGGTAATGGGCTGGGGTAGGGGGGGGGGGGGGGGTTGATGGGGTAGCTATGCCATTTTTCCTAAAGATTTTCATCCATATTACCGGGACCAGACATTGCATTAAAGCCGCAAGCAGTTTTAAATGGCTTTTTTTCCTTTAGAAATGTTATTTTGTGCAGGGACAGTTTTAAACACGGGAAACACGTGGCACTTCACAGGCATACTTTAGACACCCCCCAGGTACAATATTTAAAGGAATATTTGACTTTTTTTTTCACTTTATGCATCATTAAAATGACTGCTCCCGGAAAACGTCAGTTTTTAAAACTTCTTTTTGCATTGATACATGTCCCCTGGTGCAGAACCCGGGTTCCCAAACTCTGTTTCGGACAATAACATGGATAATAGTCGTTATAATTAGCACTTTAGAATCTGAACGTTCGCATCCATTGTATTTAATAGGGTTCTAATGTTCATGCAAACTTTCGGTCCGTTCGCGGGTTCTGGTGCGAACCGAACCCGGGGGTGTTCGGCTCATCACTATCCAGCATGCTATCCTGGGGCCATACCCACCTTGCCTAGTCCTTTCCATGTATTTTAATCTATGCTCCATCGTAGTGCTTTACCCTAAACGCCCCCTAAAGATTGCCTAGGAATGTAACATTTGTCCTAAATTCAGACAGAGTGCTCCAGCCTTCATTTGTGATCTCCCCAACTCATCTTCAACCCCCCCCATTTTTTTTTTTTTTCGCTTTTTTTGTTGCTTACTACTAATGTTTTAATTTTTCTGTTTGCCCCAATGTTGGCCATGAATGATTTCCTTTAATCTGCTTTCAATGTTTCAGTCTCAAAGTATTATTTTATTTTTGATTTCATTACACAGTTCCCTTCTACGCCACATGAATGGCAGAATGTGGCATCGGACTTTGCCCAACGATGGAACTTTCCAAACTGTGGAGGGGCCATCGACGGCAAACATGTTCGGGTCGTCCCACCACCCCATTCGGGATCCTTTTATTATAACTATAAGGGGTTCCACAGCATCGTCATGATGGCAGTGGTGTCGGCCACCTATGAATTCCTCTATGTGGACGTTGGCAAGAATGGCAGGATGTCTGATGGAGGAGTTTTTGCACAGATGGAGTTTGGGGAACGGCTCCTTTTGGATCAGCTGGCCTTGCCACCAGCGGAGCAGAATGTGGAGGGACTCCCATTTGTGTTTGTGGCGGATGAGGCATTTGGCCTGGGTTCCCATTTGATGAGGCCATTCCTGCAGCGCACCCTCACCCCTGAGAGGAGGGTGTACAACTATCGGCTGGCCAGAGCAAGAAGGGTGGTTGAAAATGCCTTTGGCATCATGGCCAGCCGCTTCCGCCTGTTCTTCACCTCCATCCACCTTGCCCCTTACAAATGGAACCATGTTGTAATGGCGTGTTGTGTCCTACATAATTATCTCCGGGTGCATTCCACAAATTATTTGACTTTGACTGGGCCTGAGGCCACCTTAATGGAAGCAGAACATCTTGTGGCCCTGGAAGCTGGCCATCCAGGCTTGGCCCCCCAAACCGGACGTGAGGTCCGTGACAAATATGTGGATTATTTTGTGGGTAGGGGGGCCATTGAAATGCCTGATGACTTTTAACCTTTTAATTTAGAAAAATAAAACAATATTTTTCACAAAGATTGGTTTTGTGTATAATTTTAATAATGGTTTCTGTTTTTCGGAGGTTTACCTAGTGGACTTGTATTGCCATGTGTATTGTGCATTCTTAATTCGCCTTCATTGTCAGTGTAAACACAAAACATTGCTTAGTTCACAGTAGCACAACATTTACCTAATGAATAGGGTTGAGCGAACCCGAACTGTGTAAAGTTCGGTTCCGTACCGAACTTTAGCTTTTTCCCGAACCCGAACCCGGACTTTGCGCGAAAGTCCGGGTTCGGGTTCGGGTTCGGCAATCTAATGGCGCAGTTAGAAATGCTTCAGGGGCCAGCCAATCACCTTTTGATTAGCTGGTGTGCCCTTAGAAGCCATCATAGCCATGCCTACTAATGGCATGGCTGTGATTGGTCAGTGCAACATGTGACCCAGCTTCTATATAAGCTAGAGGCACACAGCACACACGTCACTCTGCTTCAGAATAGATAGGGAGAGGCTCTTGTCTGCTGCTGTTGCTTTTAGGGAGAGATTGAAAAATACATGAGTTAGTCCTGATTCTGGAATCTGAGGGAAAAGATAGAGAGACAGTGTAGTGTAGGGCCAGGTTCCTGTTGGTGCTTTCAGGGAGAGAGATTTATTATATAGGAATAGGAGTCCAGATTCAGAGATATAACTCAGCGATCTGCATAGGTTTACCTGTTTGTGTTGCAGTGCAGTCTTTTTACACTGCCATGAGCCCAGTGTCAGAGAAAATCTACCTTTTATCTGCAAGCTCAGTGCACCAGCACTGCATATATTACGTTGAGAGATACACCGTTTCCATACTATGGGTGTATTCTGCTCTTGGAAAAAGATCCATTTAGGGCAAAAAAAAGACACTTTATTGTGCTCTTTTCCAAAAGACCCATTAAGGGCAAAAAAAAATAAAAAATTTGCATTTTATTTTGCTCGTGCAAAAAAAGACCAGTTTAGGGCAAAAAAAATGTAAAAAAAATTTGCACTTTAATGTACGCTTGCAGAAAGACCCATTTAGGGCCACAAAAAATATTTTGCAGTGTGTTATACATATGTGGAGGCGTGTGAAATAAACCATTTCTATATATTTGTCTTCTACTGTGCTATACTAAAAAAACAAAAACATTTTTGAATAGCATTTTCTGCAGTTCTGTAGCTGTGCGATTCAGCGGTTACGTACTGTGGGTGTGTTGTGGTCTTCCAAAAAACGCCATTTAGGGCCACAAAAAATATTTTGCAGTGTGTTATACATATGTGGAGGTGTGTGAAATAAACAATTTCTATATAGTTTTCTTCTACTATGCTATACTAAAAAAACAAAATTTTTTTTGAATAGCATTTTCTGCAGTTCTGTAGCTGTGCGATTCAGCGGTTACGTACTGTGGGTGTGTTGTGGTCTTCCAAAAAACGCCATTTAGGGCCACAAAAAATATTTTGCAGTGTGTTATACATATGTGGAGGTGTGTGAAATAAACAATTTCTATATAGTTTTCTTCTACTGTGCTATACTAAAAAAACAAAAAAAATTTTGAATAGCATTTTCTGCAGTTCTGTAGCTGTGCGATTCAGCGGTTACGTACTGTGGGTGTGTTGTGGTCTTCCAAAAAACGCCATTTAGGGCCACAAAAAATATTTTGCAGTGTGTTATACATATGTGGAGGTGTGTGAAATAAACAATTTCTATATACCGTATTTTTCGCTCCATAAGACGCACTTTTTATCCCCCAAAAAACGGGGGGAAATGTGTGTGCGTCTTATGGAGCGAATACTAATCAGGAGAGCCGCTGATAGGGGGATCGTTTCGAGGCAGAACGATGCCCTATGCATCACTCTGCCCCAGCTAGATCCTGTTTCTCTAATGCTTTCAGCTGCTACTGGGAGAGAAACAAAAGGGTATTGTTCTGTATTTAACCCCCACAGGATCGGCATTGATATGTAAATCGCGCGGGCATTGTTATGTTAATGAGGTCGGCCGCCGCGATTCATATGCTAATTACGCCCGCACAGCACCGGCCCAAGACATGGTGCTGCCTGGGACCAAAAAAAAAAACACGCCCACCAAAACGCCCCCACATTCATTATTTTATATCGTGATAATTAAATGTCATTTAAAAAGTTATAGCGCCTACAAAATAGGGGATAGAATGACATTTTTTTTAATAATTTTTTTTCCCTAGTAATGACGGCGATCTGCGATTTTTATTATGAGTGCAACATTATGGCGGACACTTTTGACACATTTTTGGGACCATTCACACTTATACAGCGATCCGTGCTATAAATATGCACTGATTGCTGTATAAATGTGACTGGCAGGAAGGGGTTAAATATGTTCCCTGCTAGGTGATTCTTACTGTGGGGGGAGGGGACTGACTGGGGGAGGTGACCGATGGTTGTCCCTATGTACAAGGGACACAGACATCGCGGCCGCCAGGCAAGCGCATCGGCACCCGCGTGACACGGCGGGCACAGCTTTTCCCCAATGCGCGCCCGATGCGGCGAGCATCGCGGAAGTAAACAGGAGGACGTCCATGGACGCCCTCCCGGGAATTGAGCGCCGCGCGGCCCGCGCTGTAGACATCTTTTGTCTATAGCGTGGGCGCAAAGTGGTTAAAAGAATAAAGTTTTGCTTTAAATTACAGGGAAAACATGGGTACAAGACAAAGATCATCATCAGCCACCCACATTTAAAATCCCACCTAACTCACCCGTTTTTCCAGATAGGCAGAGAGGCTGCCCAGGCTCAGCTCACACTGTCACTGTCCAGGGCACAGCCACAGCCGCACAGGAAGATTTCCTCAGACCCACACTGAAATCCAACCCTCACGCAGGAGATGGAAGATGGATGAGGTGTGTGGGCGGAGGCTGAGCGCTGTGAATGCTGGGGCGGCCGCGGCCTCCTGACGTCCCTGGTTGCTAGGCGACGGTCGGGACTTGGCAGGCAATTTTAGCAACCAGTGCAGGAGACAGCGGCACCGCACAGGCACAGCGCACCGCCGACCAGCATCCGCTCAGCCTCCGCTCTGCTCTCTGCCCGATGGAAGTAAGTCTGTTAAAAATATGTTGCCGGCCGGACTGCCGCCCCCTTCTAAATGCCGCCTGGTACCATGGTCCCATTGGGTCCCATGGTAGGGCCGGCCCTGCGCCCGCACCTCTGCATGCCGCCCACCTAGAAGGTGTGAACAGCATACAGGTGAATATAGGGGGCATGTAGAGGGGATCAAAGAGGGGCGTTTGAGGTGCAGAGGCTGCAGAGTTGAATGGGAAGGAAGGATTGGAGTGCAGATGTTAGAAGATGAGGGGTTTGGGGGACAGAGGTTAGCAGATGAGTTAGAGGGGCAGAGTTGTACTGAGAGGGAGATAAGAATGCAGAGATTAGTAGAGAGATGGGGGAGGGGGTTACTGTAAATACACCATTTACATTACTGGTCAGTGTAAATGTCTAAATATGCAAATACTCCTGTTGTATTGAGGTCATGTAAATGTCCCAGTTAAATTGGGGATCAGTGTAGGGTGCCCCCTTACATTAGTTGTTAGTGTAGAAATATTATTCTGTTATACTTTATTAAATATTTTAGTACACCATTTGGTTCAAGTTTTTTTTTTTTTATATTTTCCTCCTCTAAAATCTAGGTGCGTCTTATGGTCAGGTGCGTCTTATGGAGCGAAAAATACGGTAGTTTTTTTCTACTGTGCTATACTAAAAAAACAATTTTTTTTTTAATAGCATTTTCTGCAATTCTGTAGCTGTGCGATTCAGCGGTTACGTACTGTGGGTGTGTTGTGGTCTTCCAAAAAACGCCATTTAGGGCCACAAAAAATATTTTGCAGTGTGTTATACATATGTGGAGGTGTGTGAAATAAACAATTTCTATATAGTTTTCTTCTACTGTGCTATACTAAAAAAACAAAAAAAAATTTGAATAGCATTTTCTGCAGTTCTGTAGCTGTGCGATTCAGCGGTTACGTACTGTGGGTGTGTTGTGGTCTTCCAAAAAACGCCATTTAGGGCCACAAAAAATATTTTGCAGTGTGTTATACATATGTGGAGGTGTGTGAAATAAACAATTTCTATATAGTTTTCTTCTACTGTGCTATACTAAAAAAACAAAAAAAAATTTGAATAGCATTTTCTGCAGTTCTGTAGCTGTGCGATTCAGCGGTTACGTACTGTGGGTGTGTTGTGGTCTTCCAAAAAACGCCATTTAGGGCCACAAAAAATATTTTGCAGTGTGTTATACTCAAAATTGGGCACATGGCCTGAGCTTGCCCTTTATGCCTTGGAGGTAATGGCCTGCCCTGCAGCCAGTGTATTATCTGAACGTGTATTTAGCACGGCAGGGGGCGTTATCACAGACAAGCGCAGCCGCCTGTCCAGAGCCAATGTGGACAAGCTCACGTTCATTAAAATTAACCAGGCATGGATCCCACAGGACTTATCCGTACCTTCTGCAGAATAGATATGTATACCGGTGTTGTGACAAAAACTGTCCGGCCATCGGATTGTGTCCGGCCCATACTGCGAAGGCGCAGCGCTTGCGCAGTACAGAGGACAAGGAGATTCACAAAATCTCCGAAGATGAACGGCGCCTGCGCAGTGAGTGCAGGTTCAAGCCCCACCATCCAAGTGGACATACGGTAGCACATAGTAACAGGGCCCCTCACGGGCTCGGTTCGATCGCCACACTTCGGGAACGGCCTCACTTGGCTCGGCTTGAACCACGGATGGTGTGGCCTTCACCTGAACTCACCACGCAGGCGCCGTTCGTCTTGGGAGATTTTCGAAATCCCCTTGTCCTACATACTGAGCAAGCGCAGTACAGGGTGGACACTATTTGACGGGGGACAGAATTCGACACATCACCGGCCTTACCCAGCCATTGTTGTATTTTTGAACCAGTGTTGGCTACCTCGTCCTCCTCCACCGCCGCTTCCACCTACACAGCCACATCCACCGCCACCTCAACCTCCTACTCCATATGGACCTCGTCCTCCTAGGTCAAGATTATAATTTTTATTTTATTTTTTTGTAGCGCACAGATCCTTTCCCCCTTACCTGCCTTTATGTTGTTGGCTCCTCGCAGGAGGGAGAAAGGCACACCGCACTACCAGCCCATACCCTCCTATATAAAGAGGTTGAGTGGTGTACTTGACGGGCCGTGTCCACAGCCGGAGTCAAAACTCCTCCAGAGGATGATTCTCACCTCTACTGTAGGTAGACCACTCAAACACTTCCCTTAAATTTAGCACCCCGCTACATTTTTATTTCAAAGTATTTTATTTTCCCACTAGCTTATCCATTAAATTGAATAATTTATTCCAGAAAGGGCGTATTCTGGGGCATTCCCACCATATGTGTGGCATCGTGCCGTTGAGTTTCTGAGGTTCTTAATGACTTCCCGTACCTCTTCTGCTGAAAAGGGGGCCTCCAGCATATTTTTCTATTTTTTTATTTTTTTATGTTATTTTAAGTTATTTCCCTATCCACATTTGTTTGCAGAGCACTTGCCATGCTCTTAACAACATGTTGCTGCCATTTGCAGCCCTCTAGCCCTTTCCATTACTTTTTTAGAGCCTTTTTAGTCCTTAGAAGTCCGGGTCCCCATTGACTTCAATGGGGTTCGGGTTCGGGTTCGGGTTAAAGTTCGGTCCCGAACCCGAA
Source organism: Rana muscosa (assembly GCA_029206835.1). NCBI lineage: Eukaryota > Metazoa > Chordata > Amphibia > Anura > Ranidae > Rana > Rana muscosa. The sequence continues at coordinate 525,491,785 of CM055118.1, read as the reverse complement.
CTTTTTTCCGAACTTCGGCCGAACCCGTCGAACCCGAACATCCAGGTGTCCGCTCAACTCTACTAATGAAGCCACAACTTCTTGATACCAAAATGCCATTTTTTATTTTAGTATTGGACCAATCCTTTTAAATGTAGATGTCCTAAACATTTTTTGCTTGTTAAAACGCATGAACAGCCATGCATACCAAAAAAATATTAAAATATATATCGGAAAAATTTACATTTACTAGTCCTAAAAGGTTCAATGAAAAACATACCTGCCAAAACACAGCAAGTTCAACGTTATTTTTTTAAAAAACATTAGACACGCCCAAGCACAGCCATGATCTTTTGTAGCCTTTCCTCCACCCGCTTGGTATTTTCCCTGATCTCTATCAAGCCTCCCTTTAATTTTTGAAGGTCACGACAGCAGACCATCAGGTATTGGATCAGGATCTGGGCACTGTGATGTGTCAAATTTTTGGGGTCTTCGGCCAGAACTGCACCTACATTTAAAAAAAAAAACATGTAGTATAGAATATGTAGGCCTACATCTATTAACCTGCATCTGTCTGGTTTGACACTGACCTGTTGAGGTGCCACTTTCCACTTCCACAACCTCACATTCCTCTCCATCATGTGGGTCTGGGGCTATTGTTGAAGGTGTTGGATTTCGAGGCTCATCTGACGTAGCTTTTTGAAGCCCTATGGAGATTGCAAGAAAAGGTATAGTTTCATTATTAAGGTTGATTTTTGGGAGAAAAATAAAGCATGAGAAAATAATTTGCAAACATTCTTTTGAAGTGTGGTCCATTTTTCAATTTTTTTCAAATTTTTCAATGGACCCCCAGTGACAACAGGAAAACATGATTGGATACATAGCCAAATACATAGCATATATTTTTTTAAACAAAGTTTGACACATTGTAACACCCCAAAGTATATACACAGGATCACCTGTGTGTGACACCCTCAAACTTTGGGGCTTTTGGCCCACACTTGTACTACTGCGTTCAGATTTTTCATCAGCTGCTGAGCATTCTCTCCCTTAACATTACCATGCATATCCTTTTTTTTCCCAAAATGTCCTTTGGATTTGATCCCTAAAAATATTTGGTGACCAAATTTGCTACCCCCAAAAAATAAAATAAAATGGGTGTTCACACTGGATGATCCAAAAACATTGTTTGATGAACTGTACGGAGAATGAGGTTTAATATGTCCGTTTACTTTGCGGATGAATCTGAAAGATGGTATCTTTCACTGTACAATATCAAAGACAAACATACACAACATAATACAAGTAATAATCTCTAGCAGGGAAAATAGCACTATAAAACTTACTTTTTCGTAGAACTTTCTTGATTCGTTTGTATTGGTCGGGCTCCCGCAACTTCAGATCAGACCATAGTTTTCTGAGCTGTTCCTTCGTTCTGCACACCCCGAATTTTTGGTGAAGACTTTTGACCACTTTGCCCATAATTTTTGACTTGACCAGATTCGGCCTTTTATACGGCCCATGCTTGGCATCATAATCCTCCCTCTTTAAAATGGCGACCATCTCCACCATTTCCTCGAATGACATGTTGGATGCCTTATATCTTCTGGATCGGGATTTGGGCTCCTCTGGAATTTCATCCTCTGTCAAGGTAATCTCAGCCACCTGTGTCTCCGCCATGTTGCTAAGCACTACGACGAGCGAGAAGGGGCGGGGAAAGTACAATATCGAACGTCAGGGGCGGGGAAAGCGTGCATAGTTCCACGAATGCGCAGTGTATATCAAGTGCCGATCCATGTGTCGAAAATACGTTCATTTGGCGGGAGAGGGAGTTCGCAACAAACGTGTTGACCAAGGTACATAACATTCTTAAGGATTTTGGGTTACGCAGAGGAGGAGATTTGGGGCTTTTATATCTGTTCAAAATGCTGATTTGATGATTGTTGCCTGAAACATATGTCTTTTCCTGGTTTTTGATTTTACAGAGAGAATGAATACATTCAAAAACCCGGAGTTCATGGGGGAGTTCATTGACAAATGGAAAGAACTCCCTATCCTGTGGCAGACCAAAAGTGGGTCCAATAAAAACAAAACGGCCAGGACAGCAGCACTGGAGAGCCTGCTTGCATTTGTCCAAACCCAGATACCCACAACAACTCTCCAAGATGTGAAAACCAAAATTGCTACCATCAGGGGGACATACAGGACCCAGAGAAATATGGTCCTGAAGTCCCAGAGGTCAGTCTGTGGTACTACAGCAAGCTTTCTTTTCTGGATTACCAGCTGGAAGTGCGGGAATCTCTCTCCACCCTTCCCCCCAGAGGTCAATCCAGCCTTCCTTGTAGCCAGCCCTCCTGCCTTCCTTGCAGCCAGCCCTCCAGCCTTCCTGGCAACCCTGCTCTGGCTTCCTCTGAGGATCAAGATCAGGCCCTTGAGGAGGCAGATTTGGATATATGGAGACAGGTAAAGTATTGATATCTCCATTTAGATGTTACAAAAGTGATGCATTTAAAATGAGGATAGTATTGTTAGGTATTTTATAAAAAAAAAAAAGGATTTAAAGAGCAAGATACAGTAGTGGTCAATTTTGATGTGGACAAGGCAACAATATCAGGAGGCGGAATCTGTGAGAATTTTCTAAATTTGCCCATTCATGTCAAAAATGTCTGGAGGTGAACAATGTGTGTGATTGATGGTGGCAAAAAAATAATAAAGTCCCTTTCTTTTTTTACAGCCAGAGCAGAGCCAGGAAGAGGGTGATGGTGGGGACCAGGAGGAGGCAGGGCCAAGTGGCACCCAGGAGGAGGCTGGGCCAAGTGGCACCCAGGAGGAGGCTGGGCCCAGCACAAGAGCCCAGATGCCTCCCCTGGTAATGAGACCACGAGGGCCAAGGAGAGGTAGGCAGGTGGAGGAGGAAACAAGAGCCTTCCTCAAAGAGGCTACTGTGGCCCTCAGAGAGGCACCCTCTGCTGAGGAGGGCTTTGCCGCAGTCATGGCCAATAAGCTAGCCCAAATGGACCTGCGGCAAAAGCTGTATAGCGAGACCCTCCTGTTGAAGGTGATCAACAAGGGATTGCTCGGTGAACTCACCAAGTACACAGACATCACAGAGGTTGTCCCTACTCCTCCACCTCCTCCTCCTCCTCCTACTACTCCTCCTGCCACAACCTCTCCTCCTGATCCCCAGCCTCCGAGGAAGAAACCAACCAAGGCTGCAGGGAAGGCTGCAAAGAAGGCTGGAGAGAAGGCTACAAGGAAGAGAAAAAAAATAATGCCTGCTGTAGTACCACAGACTGGGGACATATATGACTTATCTGCTGCGGTTCCTGACCTCTGGGAGTTCAAGCCAAGATTGGCCTCCTTTTTGGTTTTCACATCTTGGATGGTTGTTGTGGGGTCCAAGGGATGAACAAATGCAAGCAGGCTCTCCAGTGCTGCCATCCCCTTTAATTTGTTATGTTCCGAAATAAAGGATACTTTTTTTTGGCTTTAAATACTAGACTATGTGATTTGTATTTCAAAAGAGAGTTTGCTAGGGAGCAGGCAGGGACATTTCTAATAATATTATTGTTATTAACAAGGGACACAAACCTCCTTGAGGCAAAATGAGACAAATTTTGAAGGTTGGTGTGGGACATTTCCCCAAACATAATTTAAGGGGAAAAAAAAAAAAAAGCCACAGAAAAATGAAGAGGCTAACTTAAGTACTAAAAAAAAATGCAAAAAGTACAAAAATCAAAAAAATGATCTTTACATTTCTTAAGGAATTTATGAGGGAGATGTGGCTTGAAAAGAATATTTTTCAATCATTAAAAAAATTAGGAATTACTTTAGAAACAAGTTTGGCATAACTCTCAATATCATTATCAAAAGAGGGTAATTGTTCAAGCATTCTCTAAAGAAGAACGGAATGCGCAGCATTAAAACGATGCTATTAATTCAACCGTGACGAATGTGCCATATCGATTTCCAACACTAGCTTTACCAAAACGAGCGCTCCCGTCTTATACTTGATTCTGAGCATGCGCGTTTTTTTTCACGTCGTTAAAGCATACACACTATCGTTTTTCACGTCGTTAAAAAAAACGACATGAAAAACGACGTGAAAAAAGAGAGCATGTTCGAAATTTTTAATGGCCGTTTTTTATGTCGTTAAAAATGCTCTGGAGCATACACACGATCATTTTTAATGGCCATTTTTTTTAATGCCATTTTTAACGGCATGAAAAACGATCGTGTGTACGCGGCATTAGACTCCATTCACACAGGGGCAACACGACTTCCAGCGCGACTTTGGGAGGCAACTTGGACACGACTTGAGTATGAATCACAGCGCGACATGAAGCTACTTACAAGGCAACTTCAAGTCGCCTCCAGGACAGAAGGCTTTCCAGTGGCCAATCAAACAGGAATCATCTCTGTGGGAGGGAGGGGGAGGGAGGGCTTTGCCTGAGAAATGTATGTTCTCTTCCTGTATTGTTGCTTCTGTTAAGACAGCGATCCGACTTCTGAGGCGACTTCCATTGAAATCAATGGGTACAAGTTGCCTACAAGACGCCTAGAAGTCGGATTGAAGTCGTACAGGAACCTTTTCTGAAGTCGGAGCGACTGCAGTAGTGTGCATTAAGACAGCTCCATTCACTTACATTGATTTTCTCATGCAGCGCGACTGGAGGCGACTAGGGGCGACTTGAAGTCGGATCCAAGGTCGTCCCTGTGTGAATGGGCTCTTATTATACTATTGAACTATGTTTACTAATATCACTATCATGAAATACCCCCAGGTGTTTGTGACACTCAATTTATTTACATTCCACACATATTATCAGATACATCCCTGGGAGTCTCGGTCCCCGGCGGAACCCAGCCGAAGGCTGCTGGGCTCCGGGCCTTTCTCCAAAGTACCTCACCCCAGACTGAAGGTGTCTGAGATGGAACAGCAGCTCCGTCTCTGGGCCTAGGGCACCCAGAGACAACCCGACCAGGCCTCCGGGCCTAGGGCACCCGGAGGCGGCACACACGCACCCAGGCTGAAGGTGCCTGAGCGCGGAACTAACCCCTCTGGAATATGGCCGCCCCCTTTTATTTCCTCTCCCGACAGGCACAGCAGGTTCCCCGCCCCGCCGTACTGCTGCCGAGAGGGGACAAAAAGGACACAACCTTGTACTGCGGTTCAACCCGGGCCCATGGCAACAGAGCCACCCATAGGCCCCAGTGAACTTACACACCAGTACTATCTCCCAGGGATAGAAATGGTCCATGAGACCTAACAATTAGTGCATCTGAGCCTAGTTACCACTCAGATGCTTCCTCCTAAATGTAACCACCCGCTACACATATATATGCAGGGATGGAGGCGTATTGGTGTTTAGTTCTAGGTTGAGACAGGAAATACCCATTTTGTAGCCCGGTCAGGTGTGTAGCAGCGCAAGAAGTAAGTTAATAGTAGGATAGAGCAGAGTGACAGAGAAATTCGTTTATCAGTTTGATGCTTCTGTTTTCACTGTCCAGTCATGCAGCATACTAATATTAAGTCTCCTCCACCACCAAACAGGGCTGTGCAGTATGCCAGAGCAATGTAGTTCTTAGAAATGGATGAACAGGAACAGTGGTGGCCCATCCATTAGGAGCGCCCGAGCACTGCCCTCTCTATCCACGACCGCCACCCCCATGCTCTATCTATGGCCGTAATTTTTACCCTATTCATGCATCCGGCCCCTTTCAGGATACCAAAGGCTCTAATAGGATTTAAACTAGGGTGGGCTTGTGGCGCAGGGCATTGCACCAGGAGCCCACCCAGGTGTTACAACAGCGAATTAATATTTGCTATTGAAACGCTGATCCTCAATCCGGTCAATCAGAAGCAGGTCTGAGACCTGTTATCCGATTGGCCGAAAAGAGAAGAGTCCCAATTGGCCGCCTAGTAGGAGGGAGGAAATGGAAGCTGACGCGATGCAGGGAAAGGGAAAGCCGTCACCGCCACCACCGCCGGTGAAGCCCAGGAGAAGCGCTGCCCACCATAGATGGGGTAAGTGCACCAGACCCACCTGACCAACCTGGGGGTGGGGTGTTACTGTTTGCCATCCCCCCCAAAAAAATTACCACTGTCCGCCGCTGGACAGGAATATAAATCCTTTGACAAGTAAACTGTTCTCATATACTGTATGTATTTCATCTGTGTACTTAGCTGCTTCTCTAAAGTACAGATTTCATATTTTTACACCAATGCATTATGAATTCATAATTCCGTGTTTCCTGCTACTGCCATTGCACATTTCCCTTCATGAGTTCTTTGTTTCAGGCAAGGGTACTCCAAAAGCAGCTCTTAACCTATATCTCCCATAATTCTCAGTCAGTCAGCTAGAGTGCAGTCCATCATGGTAACTGAGCTAATAAATCACAGCCGTGTTTCTGTGAGCTGCATCACTCTAGTAAGTGGCAGTGTCATTTTTCTGACTGTGGTATAGGTTATGAAGCAACAGTAAATCAAAAACCTTGTTCATAGCAGCTAATTACAAATGGGTATATAATGTAATGCTTTTTCCACAAAATTACATAGAAAACAATAGTTTGTTGAGGTTTACTTATGCAAGGGACTTTCAGGCTTTGGTGTTATGCTTTGTGAATGAGACATAATTAGCAACATATGAATGATGATAATGAAATTGTGAGCTAAATTAACAATATATTGCTAACCTAAATGCAACTAAAGTCATGCATAACTCATAAGACATAAAACTCTATTGATTTCATGAGCTGGAATCAATACTGATGTATATTTTGATATATGACCTGTATATCCACATACAGTTCCATACTGACTTTTAAATGGCATGAAAATGGTCACTATCGGTACTGCAGTGTTGTTTTTTTACACTGGTAATTGCCTGAAAAAAAATATAAACATGTAAAACATGATGGGAAACACATACTTTACTTTTTTCAAATAAACTAACTGACTAGAACAAAACATTAAAAACCAACTCCTCTGAAAGTTAATGTTTAAATCTTGTTTTACCACCAGAATTACAAGTGCCAGCTAAATGCTATGGTCATTGTAAAGTCAAATAATGTCACACTTGGGTTCATCCTTTCTCTCCTTGTCCATATGCTAATAAAATGTTAAAATTAATTCCTTTTTTTTGTATCACATACCTTATTTTAGACCCAGTGATGTACAGGACAGGAACCAGACTGAAACTAAGGCTGGAGTTCAGCTTTAAATTAAGAGATAAATGGGGAATATTGTTTCAAGACAGTAACAACTTTACAATGGCCTTGAATTATAGTTTCCTCTCTTAAATAAATACCCTTTTTAATGCATGCTAATAGTCTGCTAGCCTTGCTTGCTGTGGCTTTCTGAGCCTGTCCTTTTCAATTCTTGATTCGCCCAAAGGTTCTCCACTTAGCGAGTATCTTTCATGCAACTCCCAAGTACATTACTTTACATTTTTAATTAAACCTCATCTGTAGGGTTGAGCGAACCCGAACTGTAAAGTTCGGGTCCGTACCGAACTTTAGCTTTTTCCCGAACCCGAACCCGGACTTTGCGCGAAAGTCCGGGTTCGGGTTCGGCAATCTAATGGCGCAGTTAGAAATGCTTCAGGGGCCAGCCAATCACCTTTTGATTAGCTGGTGTGCCCTTAGAAGCCATCATAGCCATGCCTACTAATGGCATGGCTGTGATTGGTCAGTGCAACATGTGACCCAGCTTCTATATAAGCTAGAGGCACACAGCACACACGTCACTCTGCTTCAGAATAGATAGGGAGAGGATCTTGTCTGCTGCTGCTGCTTTTAGGGAGAGATTGAAAAATACATGAGTTAGTCCTGATTCTGGAATCTGAGGGAAAAGATAGAGAGACAGTGTAGTGTAGGGCCAGGTTCCTGTTGATGCTTTCAGGGAGAGAGATATATTATATAGGAATAGGAGTCCAGATTCAGAGATATAACTCAGCGATCTGCATAGGTTTACCTGTTTGTGTTGCAGTGCAGTCTTTTTACACTGCCATGAGCCCAGCGTCAGAGAAAATCTACCTTTTATCTGCAAGCTCAGTGCACCAGCACTGCATATATTACGTTGAGAGATACACCGTTTCCATACTGTGGGTGTATTCTGCTCTTGGAAAAAGATCCATTTAGGGCAAAAAAAAAAGGCATTTTATTGTGCTCTTTTCCAAAAGACCCATTAAGGGCAAAAAAAAAAATAGCATTTTATTTTGCTCGTGCAAAAAAACAATTTGCACTTTAATGTATGCTTGCAAAAAGACCCATTTAGGGCCACAAAAAATATTTTGCAGTGTGTTATACATATGTGGAGGCGTGTGAAATAAACCATTTCTATATATTTGTCTTCTACTGTGCTATACTAAAAAAACTAAAAAATTTTTGAATAGCATTTTCTGCAGTTCTGTAGCTGTGCGATTCAGCGGTTACGTACTGTGGGTGTGTTGTAGTCTTCCAAAAAATGCCATTTAGGGCCACAAAAAATATTTTGCAGTGTGTTATACATATGTGGAGGTGTGTGAAATAAACAATTTCTATATAGTTTTCTTCTACTGTGCTATACTAAAAAAAAAACATTTTTTTTGAATAGCATTTTCTGCAGTTCTGTAGCTGTGCGATTCAGCGGTTACGTACTGTGGGTGTGTTGTGGTCTTCCAAAAAATGCCATTTAGGGCCACAAAAAATATTTTGCAGTGTGTTATACATATGTGGAGGTGTGTGAAATAAACAATTTCTATATAGTTTTCTTATAATGTGCTATACTAAAAAAACAACATGGTTGAGCAGTATGTGTCCACAGGCCTACACGTACTGGATGACGGGTCTTCCCCCTTTAACTTCTGGGTCTCCAAATTGGGCACATGGCCTGAGCTTGCCCTTTATGCCTTGGAGGTGCTGGCCTACCCTGCAGCCAGTGTATTATCTGAACGTGTATTTAGCACGGCAGGGGGCGTTATCACAGACAAGCGCAGCCGCCTGTCCAGAGCCAATGTGGACAAGCTCACGTTCATTAAAATGAACCAGGCATGGATCCCACAGGACTTGTCCGTACCTTCTGCAGAATAGACATGTATACCGGTGTTGTGACAAAAACTGTCCGGCCCATACTGCGAAGGCGCAGCGCTTGCGCAGTACAGAGGACAAGGAGATTCACAAAATCTCCGAAGATGAACAGCGCCTGCGCAGTGAGTGCAGGTTCAAGCCCCACCATTCAAGTGGACATACGGTAGCACATAGTAACAGGGCCCCTCACGGGCTCGGTTCGATCGCCACGCTTCGGGCACGGCCTCACTTGGCTCGGCTTGAACCACGGATGGTGTGGCCTTCACCTGAACTCACCACGCAGGCGCCGTTCGTCTTGGGAGATTTTCGAAATCCCCTTGTCCTACATACTGAGCAAGCGCAGTACAGGGTGGACACTATTTGACGGGGGACAGAATTCGACACATCACCGGCCTTACCCAGCCATTGTTGTATTTTTGAACCAGTGTTGGCTACCTCGTCCTCCCCCACCGCCGCTTCCACCTACACAGCCACATCCACCACCACCTCAATCTCCTACTCCATATGGACCTCGTCCTCCTAGGTCAAGATTATAATTTTTATTTTATTTTTTTGTAGCGCACAGATCCTTTCCCCCTTACCTGCCTTTATGTTGTTGGCTCCTCGCAGGAGGGAGAAAGGCACACCGCACTACCAGCCCGTACCCTCCTATATAAAGAGGTTGAGCGGTGTACTTGACGGGCCGTGTCCACAGCCGGAGTCAAAACTCCTCCAGAGGATGATTCTCACCTCTACTGTAGGTAGAGGTAAGTCCTTTAATTCCCAGTAAAGTCAATGTCCACACCAGCTGAAATTACAACTCTTATTCTCTCATGGCAAAATAAACTCTACTCGGATAGAAAAGGTTAGAGCAAAGAAACAGGACAGCTTAAGGTGTGGAGGAGGTCCAGGCACAAACGTAGCACATACACTTCACTGCTTAGGTTTCTCAAACAGTTTTAGGTGCACGGTCTCTGCCACAGACCTTGAGGTTGGTCTCTGCCACAGACAGGGTGTACAAGGCCCCTGCCACGGACCTGGAGAACTTTGGTCTCTGCCACAGACCAGGGTATATAAGGCCCCTGCAACGGGCCGGGTGAATAAGGCCTCTGATACAGTCAAGATGACCTTGAGCTTCTCCTTCTACGAACCTAGCCCATATCAAGGGGAAGACATCTCTCCAGGGAGTCAACAGACCCTTCCTTCACCGTGACTCCCGCATCGGTCCATCAGAATGATCCTCCCTTCCCTGGAACATGGTCCCCTACACGAGGCGGCACCCTAAGACTCCTCGACCCTTAGCGGACTCCAGACGAAGGCTCTGGACTCCAGGCTTTACTCCCGCACCTAGGCCTCCATACCCAGGGCAGCAGGAACTCCAGGATAGTACCTCACCCCGGGCTAAAGGTACCCGAGATGGAACAGGAACACATGCACCCAGGCCGAAGGCACCTGGGCGTGGACCCCACTGGACATCAGCCCCCAGGCCAAAGGTCTGCCCCTTTTATATGCTCTCCCGGCATGCACAGCAGGTTCCCCGCCCCGCTGTACTACTGCCAAGAGGGGACACAAAAGGCACAGCACTGTATCGGCGGTTCAACCCTAGCCTACCATGGCAGCGCCACCTGTAGGCCGCAGGGAACTGCACACCAATACTGTCCCCCGAGGACAAAATGGTCCATGAATCCTACAGAATTAGGGTGTTTGAGCATATTTACCACTCAAACCCTTAAATTTAGCACCCCGCTACATTTTTATTAGTATTTTATTTTCCCACTAGCTTATCCATTAAATTGAATAATTTATTCCAGAAAGGGCGTATTCTGGGGCATTCCCACCGTATGTGTGGCATCGTGCCGTTGAGTTTCTGAGGTTCTTAATGACTTCCCATACCTCTTCTGCTGAAAAGGGGGCCTCCAGCATATTTTTATTTTTTTTTTATTTTTTTTATGTTATTTTAAGTTATTTCCCTATCCACACTTGCCATGCTCTTAACAACATTTTGCTGCCATTTGCAGCCCTCTAGCCCTTTCCATTACTTTTTTAGAGCCTTTTTAGTCCTTAGAAGTCTGAGTCCCCATTGACTTCAATGGGGTTCGGGTTCGGGTTAAAGTTCGGTCCCGAACCCGAACTTTTTTTCCGAAGTTCGGCCGAACCCGTCGAACCCGAACATCCAGGTATCCGCTCAACTCTACTCATCTGCCATATCACTGTCCAGCCCTCTAACTTAACTAGGTCTTCTTGTATGTTGCTACTATATCCTGTTGTGCAGTAGTTGCCCTGCTTAGCTTTGTATCAATGTTAAGCACTGAGATTGAACTACTTATTCCAACCTCTATATCATTTCTAAACAACAGAACAGGTCCCCTGGAGTACACCGCACACAACTCTAGACCATTCCGAAAATCACCACCCTCTAGATGTGCAACCAGTTTTCTATCCAAGTACATGCAATATCATAAATGCCAAATTATCTCAATTTGCAAATTACGGTAAGTGTTTCTTCCTTTTTACTAATTACAGCTCACCTCCTCACAGAATGTTAAAAAGTTGGTCTGGCAAGAACTGTCCTTCACAAATTCATGTTGGTTACCACTAATGATACTATTGTCATCAAAAACAATTGAGTAGTCTGTGATACTTTTTTTATTTGCACTAACATCCACATTTTCAGGACAAGCTTTCAGGGGGTGTACCTCTTTCTTCAAGGTCAAAGCAGTACCAATACACAAAGTTTTAGCAGAATGTTATTAAGACAATCTCTGAGGGAAAAAAAAAACACAAACCAACATACACAGCGATGCTAATTAAACTTGGATAATCAGTAAAATAAGGCAGGGAGAGGGCTCTAGAATGGGAGAGTAAAGTCACAGAAGTGAGAGTGCTCGTAAAACTGTTGAATATCGATTTAGTAAACTGTGGTCCACATTTAGTCCATTATCTTTTGTTTCAAATAGTATTATCATTCTTAGTTCAAAGGTTTCCCTTTTCTGATTAGTTTTGAAGTTACCTTTAAGAATTCACATTCATGCCTTCCATAGTGTGGTCTGGTTGTGAGAAATGATGTCCCACAGGTGTGCAGAAAACATTCTCCTTATGTTCCTTAAGGCTGGATTCACACCTATGCAGTTTTAGTGCTTTTTGCATTTTGCAGATTTGCATTACAGAACGTGTTCCATAGGAAACCATGTTAAATGGACTGCAGTGCAAATCTGCAAAATGCAAAAAGCACTAAAACTGCATAGGTGTGAATCCAGCCTTAGGTTGGGGGGTTATCTGAAATCCAGAATTGGGGGGCTGTTGTAATCAGAGTCAAAACTAGGGGGGGGGCAGGGGGACATGTGCCCAGGGCACCATGTAGAGAGGGGCACAGCCACTGACAGGAGTAGTGACAGTAACATCGCTACTCCTGTCAGTCCAGCATTAAGAGCGATAAGGAGAGAGCTCCCCTTCTACCTCCTGCCAGTGCAGTGCTCCTGCTGCCTGTGTTGTTCTCCCATTTAGAGGCACTGGCAGTCTGGAACTTCATCTCCCAGCTGTACTTCCTGCAGCCATGAGAGAACTGCTGAAAGTGTAAGAGTTAGTGGCAGAGGATGCTGCCTCTGTATGGGCTGAGCAAACCGACCTGGGAAAGTTTGTGCGTGCAACATGCATGAAGATGTGAGCCAGGTAGCCCTTCTATGGGTGGGCATGGCTCCTCTTTTTCAAGGACCAGGAGTAGAGCAGAGGCCAGCTGATCCTTCACTGAGATCTCACTTCACAGAACCGACCTTTCAGCTGCAGCCAACAGTGAAAAGAGCAACTGCAGCTGAAAGATCTCTTCAGTGTTCTTACTACTGCATTGCATAAGAGAGGGCTCTAAAACTCTGCACCCTCCCCCCCAGTCCTTGGTTTCTAGGACCGCTGGTGTCCTACCAAACATAGACACAACTTGTTTGCTCCACCCCCCAGCTCCCCGAGGAGGACAGAACTTCCCTATTCACACCTGCTCTGCCTCCCAACCCCTGCTGTGCTGCTACAACCATGCTGGTTAAGGTAGAAGGTCACATTGATGTAAAGGGGGGCAAACTAGGGGGCAGGGGCACACTGTGGTAAGGGGGCAGGGGGACACACTGAGGTACGAGAAAAGGGGGCACACTGAAGTGAGAGGGGGAGGTAAATTGATGTAAGGGGGGGTATTAGGATGTAAGTGGGGACACTGATGTAAGTAGGGGAATTGATAGAGGTGACAGTGATTTAAAGGAGGGAACTGATATAAGGGGGGCTTTGAAGTAAGAGGGGATACTGATGTAAGGGGGTATTGATGTAAGAGAGGAGATTGAGATAAAGGGGGGAACTGATGTAAGGAGGCGCTATGAGGTAAGGGGGAACTCTGATGTAAGGGTATACACTAATGTAAGGAAGGACTCTTGTGTAAAGGGGGACTTTGATGTAAGAGGGACACTAATGTAAGAAGGGAGTCTGGTGTAATGGAGGCACTGATGTAAGAGGGGACTTTGAAATAAGGGGGGATACTGTTGTGAGGAAGGATACTGATGTAAAGGGAGATACATATTCCCACTGCACACGTTCCTGGATAAGCTCTCAAGGATTTGGGTGCTGCAGTAACAACCAGTTGGAAACTGGTTCAGAAAGTCACTATGGAGATATTTGCCAGCACAACATGGATCAATAAGGTAGCAACCAAACAGATCTTTATTGCATGATCACATCACAGAGCAGCGCAACAATTCAGAGTCAAGCAGGACCTCTTTGTCAGGCATGTGTTCATCACATGCCTGACGGAGGGTACCTGGGTGACTCCGAAACGTTGCACTTCTCTGTGATGTGATCATGCAATAAAAATCTATTTGGATGCTACCTTATTGATCCATGTGCTGGCAAATATTTCCATTGATATAAGAGGAGACGCTGATGTAAGGTGGGTAATGTACTGATGTAAAAGGGGATTGTGATTATAGGAAGGACTCTGATGTTAGGGGATTCTAAATTAATTGGGGCACTAATGTAAGGGGGGGATACTGATGTAAGGGGTGATTCTAAAGTAATGGGGGATTCTGAAGCAAGGAACACCGATGTAAGGGGGGCATTGATGTAAGGGGGGCATTGATGTAAGGGGTACAATGATGTAAGGGGGCATTGATGTAAAGGGGACACTGATGTAATGGAGGAATTGATATAAGGGGTGGGGGTTGATGTAAGGGGGGACACTGATGTAAGGGGGGGAATTGATGTAAGGGGGATACTGATGCAAGAGGGGATTCTGCTGTAATATAATACAATTTTTTTTTATTTATTTTTTTAAATAATAAAAAAAAAACTAACACCATCCACTGCCCTACTGACACTGTCCTTCTAAGGGTGGGGGGTGCCAAACTGAGTCTTTGCCCAGGGTGAAATAATGTCTAGGTTTGCCACTGGTTGGAATATTTATTTCAGCTTTTCATCCTCTGTTATGATGGGCTGCAAATCTTTGATTATCTTTCCCTTTCCTCCTAGTGCTATTTATTGTCACCAGATCAGCCGGTCAGGGCCCCTGGTGACTAGCCATCCAAGCGCAGTATCACCATAGTGACACTGTGCTGGGGTTGATAGTGATCAGGGACACTGGCTGGCTGATATGGTGACAATATAGAATGAAACCGAGAATAAACAGTTTCTATTTATTTCTACTTGAATTCGACATAAGGCCGTAAAGTCCTTGTGATCTAATGGTTTTTGTTAAGGAAGCTTAGAACAGGAATAATTTAGACCTTTGCATTGACAGTTACTATAAACCCATGGCATTGACTCTTCTGTTAAAAGCTGTGGATTACAACATGCAAAAAAGAAAAAAGAAAAACAAGACTGCACTAAAATATATTTTATTACAGAAATGGCAAAAAACAGTGCATCTTTACTTCTTCGTGTCACGCAGGGTAAAAACTGTATTTTATCCATAGTCCCATTTACTTCATGACCTTGGTGGGGAGATATCTCAATTCCTGTGACAACAGGAGAAGAAATAAGGGGAGCAATTGTGGCAGGAACAAAAAGACACAGACAGTAATAACCTAATTTACAAATTTCTATTCGGAAAAAAAGTGTTGGTGCAGCCTCTGCCCCCAACTGATGAGATGCTCCATTATTTTCAGTCCTGGACAAGCAATTTTGGTTGTATTTGTGCTTATGGTAGAAATGTATTAAAGTATTGGGAAAACAAATAGAGAAGCGCCTCTAAGTGCAAACCATTTAGCAGGTTCATTACATGATAAAATGCCGAATGGCAACTTACAAATATAGGTAGGTATCAGGCTCATCAACAAAGAGTATTCTGGGAACAGAGTGGGATTCCACACGTTCTGCTTTGAAACGTTGACCACATTCTGGTGACCATGTGTCACGTGTGCGCTCCACTACCATCTTGGAAGCATCGGCCGTTTTCCTCCAACACCCCGCTGCTGAGCAGTGGACCCTGGTGGCTCCTCAGCGCAGAATCACACTCTGTTCCCGGAACACTCTTTGTTGATGAGCTACCTACCTACCTACATTTGTAAGTTGCCATTTGGCATTTTATAATGCATTCAACTTGCTAAACGGTTTGCACTTAGAGGCGCGTCTCTGTTTGTTTTCCCTGTTCCTATAGGGGGCTTGCTTCTGCTCCTTAGAATGTGCCGAAGTGCATTAACTGTTAGCTTCTTACATATGGACTGTTATATGATGTTCTTATTCATGGACCTTTTATATCATATTTAAGCCACCTGACCTGTTGGCGCCTACATCTCTATAACTTTGTTTATGTATTAAAGTATTGCTTGATGTATGAAGATTCTGTTTCTGATCTTGCAGTGCTGTACACTGTTTATACTCTATTGCTCAACATTACAATGAAAGTCTATGGGACTGATTTAGAGAATAGAGAATGTTCACTTTGCTAAGTTAATGTTTACTTAGATTAGTGAATACAGTGAGGTTGTGTTCTCATAAATAGTAAAAAATACCAATAAAAAAAAAAAAAAAACAATAATACTATAACATATACCATTGTTACACAAGTCATATTGTAATTGAATATTATTAAAAATGAAATTTCATTTTCAATGTGCAGTACTGTAATTGTCTGTAAAATGCAATGCAATATGGCAAAAATATAAAACCAAATGCGACCCGCACTAGAAATTGTATGCACTCACCCAACATAAACCAAATAACAAATAAATAGAAACAAAGTAAATACAAAGGAATTAACATGACAGCAGCACTCACTGATATCTACACATCAAGGTATCTAAAAACAATAATCACAAGAAATAGTGTTGTGCTGCCAAACAACCCGTGTCTTTATTAATTAGTGTCTAAGCAGTTCAAATTATAAATCCTGATTAGCAAAAGTGAAAAAGTCGAAATAAGGGTTAACCCATAAAAGTCCACTAAAAACATTGCTGCTGGAAGACGTCCTGTTGGAAGAAACGTGCGTAGGGTGGAGTGTAGCATTAACGTCATCACGTCCGCTGGAGGAGTCGGCAGACTGGTGCCATATGCTTTTGATGTTTAATGCTCTGTGAGTACCCATTCGGTTTTTATATTAAAGTCTGTTTTAACTATAATTCACTATGGGATTTCCTTGTCTTTTACCCTGATATGTGGCTGTGATACTGAGGCAGTCAGGTGTGTAGAAGAAATCCTGTGACCATATGAGGCAAATAATAAGAGAGGCTTCAGGTGTAATCAGATGTGAAAAGGAAGGCTAGAACCATCCATCCACTCAGGCGGGATCTGTCATTTAAAACTCTATCAGACTTCATATGTCAGGTAAGCTGCTACACGCGATGGCTGAAGCACATTTCTTGTAGAGTGTAGACTCCTTTCACCTTTTCACTCCTAAATACATTTTTCAGTTATTGGTGGACACTTTTTTTTCTGTTTATGCTAAACTTTTATGGGTTTAACCCTTATTTGGACTTTATCACTTCTGCTAATCAGGATATATAATTTGAACTGCTTAGACACTAATTGATTAAGACAGGTTATCTGGCAGCATGACACAATTTCTTGTGATTAATGCAATATAGAAAACTAGAGGTGTTCTGTACATGGATGGTGTACAGAACCTCCCCCAAAGATGTAATTTCCTGCTTGTGCGATTGGCTTACTGATTTTTCCAGAAACCTACACTAAGATGCAAGTCAGATTTTGGGCATCCCCTGTAACAAATATGTCATTTTTGGTGAGATACTCCGTAAGGGAATTCACATTTAAAGGGATGCAGACCCTGCCACTTTCCTCATTATAAGCCTGCACGTGCAGCAGCTGATTAATAATTATAAAGTCACTCCCATTAACATTCACTTTACACATGGACACAGACAAATAAAAAGCTTTTTCTTCAAAAAAACAAAAGGTAGGAATCGGCAACAAAGTTTGGTAAATCCCTGCAATATACATAGATCCCCCATGAACAGATATTTAATTTAAACATACATTCATTTTGAAGTATTCACTGATCAGTTCCACAAACTTTATTGGATTATCCTGGAGTTCTCCATTAACCACTTCCCATCCAGGAACCCGTACGTCGCTGGACTTTCGGTGGTTATTACAGGGTGATGCCTGCAGCTGCAGGCATCACCCTGGTATAATTTCTTAGAACCGGTGGTTGGCTCTTTTGTGGTAGTAATCTCTACATAAAGAGGACCTATCACATTCATATTGCTGTCACAAGGATATGTACATTCCTGTGACAGCAATAAAAGTGTTTAAAAAAAAATAATTAAAGCAACAGTGTAAAATATAAATAAATAAATAAATAAAACATTTTTTTAAGTGCTCCTGACCTCCTGCTTGCGTGCAAAGGTGAACACGTGCTTTGCTCCCACACGCACACAAACAGCGATCGTCCTACACATGTGAGGTATCACCACGGACATCAGATCATGGGCAGTAATTCTAGCAGCAGACCTCCTCCGTAAATCTAATGTGATAACCTATAAAGGCTTTTGAAGCATAACCTATGGATAGTAAAATTTACAATGTTTGTCGTGGTTACATGGACATACGCAATTGTAAAGCATGACATGTTTGGTATCTATTTACTCAGCATAATTTCATCGTTTATATTTTACTAAATAATGGGTTATGTTTTGTGTTTTGTTGCATTAAAATAAAAAAAAAGTGAATTTTTTCAAAAAAAATATTTGTTTGAAAAATGCTACGATAATACTGTGTGACCTAAAGCATTGCAAAACCCACCAATTTATTCTCTAGGGCCTCTGCTTTAAAAATTAAATATAATGTAGCAAAAAATACTGATTGTTACATGTAAACAAAAAGTGCCAGAAAAGGCCCGGACTCAAAGTAGTTAAAAACATGTTGTATAAAAGATAGATAGATAGATACTTAGATAGATAGATAGATAGATAGATAGATAGATAGATAGATAGATAGATAGATAGATAGATAGATAGATAGATAGATAGATAGATAGATAGATAGATAGATAGATAGATAGATAGATAGATAGATAGATAGATAGATAGATAGATAGATAGATACTTAGATAGATAGATAGATAGATAGATAGATAGATAGATAGATAGATAGATAGATAGATAGATAGATAGATAGATAGATAGATAGATAGATAGATAGATAGATAGATAGATACTTAGATAGATAGATACTTAGATAGATAGATACTTAGATAGATAGATACTTAGATAGATAGATAGATAGATAGATAGATAGATAGATAGATAGATAGATAGATAGATAGATAGATAGATAGATAGATAGATAGATAGATAGATAGATAGATAGATAGATAGATAGATAGTTAAACATATCTCTGTGTCATGGAAATGCAAAGAAGTTACTGAAAAAAAACCTTCACACACACACACACACATACATATATATATATATATATATATATATATTAGGGCTGTTACTGATTACAATTTTCGTGTTCGATTAATCGATTTTTTTTAAATTCGAGTAATCAACTAATTTTGATTAATTATAACGCACATACAGATCCAACTACTTTTAGCTTATCTCCTTGCAGGCTTATTCCCAGTGCAGCTACCAACCACTGGACAAATGGATAGCAGGATACAAAAAACACACAAAGGCAGCGCTCAATGGGAATAGCATTAAAACTTGTATAGTCTTCAAGTAGCTAACAAAATAAATATTGCACTGGAGATAAAATCAATGTAGCTACATAAACTGTAAAAAATGGTGCGAGTAATACCAAACGGCAGCAAAAGCAGTCATAAAAACATGTAGCTAAGTATGATACTGGTATAAAAATGTGTACAACGATACCACTGCTGAATCCAGATGAGGAGGGGTTAACATCAGCCTGTCGGCATGTAGAAGTCTCGTGAAGGGAACTATCACAACTCCCAGTGGATGGCTGTAGAATCCCAGGTTGATAGAGGGAAGTGATAGAGGGAAGTGTAACAGCCCTTGCGTGTGGCAGATATGAAGGCACAGCAAAGGAGCCCTTCAGATGAACACGACAAGCCCCGCCGGAACTCCCTGAAGACCCGGAAGCCGTCGGAGAGGTGAGTACCGATCAAAAGAATTTTGATCGATCAAAAAAATGAATCGATTAATCGAGAAATTAATAGTTCATTTCCACAGCCCTAATATATATGTAAATATATATATATATATATATATATATATATATATATATATATATATATATATATATATATATACAGTATATATATAAAGTAATCTATGCAAAGAGTAAGGAAGGTAACATAGATATAGGAAACCAATAAATGGGACTCCGTTTTTGCAGTTTGTTTTACTGTGGAAAATCCATTTCACAATAAAATCTTAAAATGCCAAGTCTCCCAGTTGTTTGGACATTGTTGGCTTAAGGCACAGTTCCTCTTGTTTTTATTATCCCTTCTCTCTTTTTATATATACCAGGAACCTGACTGCTCACCCTGGACCAACAGAACATTATATAAAATATTGCCAAACGTCTTTATTTGTTATAGCTCTATCTGCCACTGAAAGCTCTATTTACTGCGAGTACAGTGTGCAATATAAACAATACTTCATATACTGTGTGTTACATTTGTTGCATATTTCATAGCCATACAAATTTATTATACAATTCAGAGGAGAAAAGAGGACATTTCCTTTCTATGGTGTGGTAAGTAATTTAAGTGCAATACAACCTAGCTAGTATATACAGTGACATGAAAAGGTTCTTCGGCGCCCAATGTGAAGATAACAATGTGTGCCCCCCACTCTTGAGATGTACAGGATCTGTTTGCACAGCCACATGAAAAGATCCTGAGAAGGATTCGAGTAAGGTTGACAACTTAGGTAGAGAGATGACAGAAGCCAGCCAACACCATGAAAAATGTAAATGGATGGAAGGGAAGGAGGTATGTCATGGGTGAACCAATGTGTTTAGTCATAATGAGCATTGAAAAACAAAGCATGATCTTTATTAAGGCTATTATCACCACAAGGTTTTATTCCTCCCTGGAAGTCTAGCCAAAAACTCCCAGTTAGCAATCGCCCCATCCTTTCATATTGCTACGACATGAAAACTGTAAATTTCCATTTCTGTGAGTGTCCAATTGTTTTCACGTCCTTGCAACAATGCAGGATGTGAAAGTTGCTAACTGAGAGTTTTTGGGCTTCTGGGAGTCCTAAATAGTTTGCATGCAGGGATGAGCTCCGGTGTGTTCGCACACTCCATGTGCAGAGCCCGCCAGGAAGTCGGCACGGCGCTGCGCTAATCACAGGCAGGGAGACATGTCCCGATCTCTGCAGCCGCGCATCGGGACATGTCTCCCAGCGCCGTGCCGACTTCCTGGCGGGCTCTGCACATGGAGTGTGCGAACACATCGGAGCTCATCCCTATTTGCATGTATGTAAAAAAAAAATTATGAACATTTTACAAAGCTGCAGTTTTTTTTTACACCTATCTGGAACCAATTGACAGCATAGGCTTTTTCTGGACAAGGTGAACTTAGCATATAAGCCCTGTTAGAAGGCTTCCTCGTCAAGTCAACAAACCTAAGAAGCCTCCAACTATCCTCTATATCCATCACTTAGTAGTTTTTGCTGCCTTTAATTGAAGTGGAGTGTATCATACTCATCACAACGAGAGGAGGGTAAATTAGGTATTTTGTAGACAGTAAAAATGCTTTGTTGTGTTTGTGGTTGCCAGAGTGATGCTAAATGAGGGTTTTGTCACTCACCACTTAGAATTCATCTAAGTGTTTTTCCAGGTATTTATAAATGAAGGGTAAACAATTTTTTGACTCTAACACATTGGCTCATGCATCTCATGTATTAGGTAGTAAGATGATGAAAGAATCCTAGATTTCTTTTCCAATGCATGTGTGGACTCAAGCCGATCAGACCAGTCATAAATAAATAAATAAAATTGTTCAGTTAACCAATGCAAAGGTCAGTCCAAAAAAGTCTAGAACCCTGTGGTCATGTGCAATTTCAGCAATCTCCTTTTTTCCGGGCTCAGTTTGCACAGCTGTCTCTACAATAACTGCTAGTATGAAGTCTGAGATTTGAGAAGCAGCGACGGGACAGATGACAACAGTGAGTAATTTTTCTAGGCAGTTTTAGAGTACCCAAATATGACAGCTCCAGAATATACTCCTACTTAGAGAAAACAATCTATTGAGG
Organism: Rana muscosa; assembly: GCA_029206835.1. NCBI lineage: Eukaryota > Metazoa > Chordata > Amphibia > Anura > Ranidae > Rana > Rana muscosa. The sequence continues at coordinate 525,470,095 of CM055118.1, read as the reverse complement.
ACCAGACTAAAGCTGGCCATATATGGATCAAAATTTGCCCACTTTATCTGGGACTGGCTACATTTCGATCCATGTAGGGCCACAGTTAGGGTGACCAGGTGTCCCGGATTGCCCGGGACAGTCCCGCATTTTGCAGGTCTGTCCCGGGCACCTTCATTCCAGGACAATACAGTGTCCCGGAATGAAACTGACACAGCCACCCTCCCGGGCCAATATGATGCCCCCAAAAAAGGCCACCACATCACCGTTTTACTCACTGACAGTACTTGTCCTGGCCGGGAATGCCTGGAGGAGCACAATCCCCACCCCCTGTTGGTGATTGGAGAAATCATAAATCCCGCCTCTTGTGTCCAATCACTGTGCTGTGATTCGTTACAGCACAAGCTGATTTTTGGGAAGGGATGGTGTCCCTGAATGGTAGTTTGGAAATGTGGTCACCCTAGCCACCCTAGCCACAGTGGTAGAACAGAAGTCAATCTAACAATCAACTTCTGTTTGCTTGATCAGGCTAGACTGCAGCACAGATCTACAGCCTGTATTCTGATGATGGAGAAGTCTCCCTGTTCTCAGAATATAATGATACAGTGGGGGGATTCCCCTGTTCACCTCAAATTCGTGAATGGGGAATCAGATCATTTTTTTCACTAAACTTGCTGGTTTATTATTGCTAATATGAAATAGGATCCCATTTGTTATGTGATCATAATGTAAGACAGCATTTCTGTTAGCCAAACATAGATTTTAGAAACATTATACTACAATACTGTATTGTATATTCACAAAGCAACATAAAGTAGAGAGTGGAGATAGAAGCATAGCTACAAATTATCTCAGGCCCAGCAGTATATATATACCTTCAAATAACACATCCCCCTCCAACGGTACTCTATCAGTACAAACAGTATACATTAGTACAAATTCAGAATGCTTATCTATAGCCACTACAAAATATGCTTATAAATATGCTTAAATAAAGAAACACTCCAGTTAAATTGTAAAAATGTATCTTGAGATGATAACAAAATGCACATGCCACTGTCTAGTTTGTGCATTCATTTGAGTAATGGGAAGATTTCCCAGGAAAAGTTGGTATAGAGTGACCTCAGACAGTATGCCATATCAAAAAGTTTGTGCATTTGTCAGCCATATATTGCTATAATGGACTAGCTATCCGGCTGGTGATATTGAACCACCCCCCTTCCTGTCCTTTACAAACATAAAGCCTTAGGTAAAAATAAATGTCAGTGTGGACACACATAGACGTCAAAAATGATGAGGAGGGATGCCTTCTGTTCCTGAAGGGTCAGATCGGAGCTGAGCAGGTCACATTTGCGAACCTCTACGTCCCGAACGACCACCAGGATAGATTTCTGAAGCGACTGTTGGACCAACTAACGCACTTTGCGGAGGGACAACTCATTATAGGGGGAGATTTAAACATCCCCCTGACGCCGACTGAGGACACCTTCACTGGACTGTCCTCGAGCTCGTGAGAGATTCGCAGACGCATCTCCGCATCGATACACTCCGCACAATTAATAGACGTATGGCGCCTCTTTCACCCTGGAGAGAGGGACTATATGTTCTTCTCCAAACTACACCAGTCCTATTCACGAATTGACTACTTTTTGATCCCTCACAGACACTTTCAGGCAGTCAAGGATACCACAATAGAATCAATTACAATAATCCGATCACGCCCCGATCACACTAAAATATGCCATTTCAGATACCCAGAGATCCCAGAGACACCCGTGGAGACTTAATGAAAGCTTGTTACAAGACACAGAGGTCCTGACGGATGTAGTGAAAGAAATAGGACACTATTTAGACACTAATTGCACCGCTGACAGTAAACCGGAAGTGGTATGGGAGGCCCATAAAGCCGTAGTCCGTGGGATACTTATTAAACATGGGGCCAGACTGAAACGACAAAGAACGGAACAATTGACAGCCTTACTCCATAAATTGCAGGTGCTAGAGACGCAGCATAAACAGACCCCTTCAGGACGTTTAACCTCCCTGGCGGTATTCCCGAGTCTGGCTCGGGGTTAAATTTCAGCACCAAAAGCGGTAACCCCGAGCCAGACTCGGGCTGCGTCGCAGTGATCCAGGCAGAGTTACTTACCTTGTCCCCTGGATCCTGCAATGCTTCCCCGCTGTGTGATCGAGCCGTCATCTCGCTCGATTCACACACTGCCGAATGCCGCCGAGCTCCGTTCCCTGCGACGTTACGACGCACGGGGACGGAGATCGGCGCCAAATTCAAAAAAGTTAAAACACAGTACACATACAGTATACTGTAATCTTACAGATTATAGTACTGTATGTAATAATAACACACCCCCATTGTCCCTAGTGGTCTGTCCAGTGTCCTGCATGCACTTTTATATAATAAAAACTTTTTTTTTCTGCCTGGAAACTGGAGATTGTCCATAGCAACCAAAAAGTGTCCCTTTATGTCAAAAGTGGTTTTAGACCAGCTAAAAAACAGTGATAATAAATTAGAATCACTCGCAGAATTAAGCGATAGTGATTTGTGGGGAAATTCGTCATCAAACACTGAAAAACAGTTTTATTATTATTATATTATTATTTGTTATAATTATTTTATAGTTATTTATTTTATTACAATGTATAATTTTGTTTTTTGAACTTTATCATACCCGGGATGTCTACTAGACTCTGGTTTGGACAGATTTAAGTGAGTTATTCCTAAGAATTACAGGCCTGCAATATAAAATGCCAAATTTCCATGCAGAATAATGGTACCCGCTTTCAGCACCTAAAATCTGACAGAATCATACCGCCAGGGAGGTTAAGCACCGAACTTGACATTGTCCACAAGCAGGACACTGACCTTTTGCATTTTAAGGCTAAAGCAGCTCTCCGAGTTTGCAGGCGGAAAGTGTACGAGTCGGGTAATAAATGCGGGAGAATGCTGGCCCAGGCCCTTCGAACGCAGAATCTAGCATCCTATATACCACATATTCTCTCCCCCGGAGGACAGAAGGTGTCATTGCCCCATCATATCTCACAGGAATTCAAATCCTTCTATCAGACTCAGTATAACCTACCCTCACCGTCTACCAACCCAGACTTGACAACAGAATATCTAGCTTCTTTTACTCATGCCGACCCTACCGACTGAAACAAAGGACCTATTAGAGGAACCTATTACCCTATCAGAGCTTCAGTTAGCCTTGAAAACCGCCAAATCGGGTAAAGCCCCGGGACCAGATGGACTTACCACAACATACTACAAGACTCTCCTCCCCTCCCTAGGCAACCGTCTAGTGACCCTGTTTAACAGTCTTGGCACGGGTAAGACTCTGCACGAATCCACACTGCAAGCGCAGATATCTGTAATCCCAAAAGACGGCAAATATCTGACCCAATGCGGTAGTTACCGCCCAATTTCACTATTGAATACCGACCTCAAACTTTTCACCAAAATTATCGCCACTAGAATGCAACAATACCTTCCCGACCTTATTCATTTAGACCAAGTGGGGTTTGTACCGACGACAGAAGCCAGGGACAACACAAACAGAGTCTTGAATCTTCTGCACATCGCCAGCACAACTAAGACGCCATGCGTATTCATTGGAACGGACGCCGAGAAAGTGTTCGATCGGGTGAGCTGGCAATTCACGTTCTCTACCTTGAAACATATAGGCATAGGCGAAAAAATTATAAACTGGATTTTAACGGCCTACTCTAACCCGACGGCTAAGGTCAGGGCGAACGGGGGGCTATCGGATTCGTTCCCAATTACCAACGGGACCAGACAGGGGTGCCCTCTCTCGCCCCTTCTTTTCGCACTATCCCTTGAACCCTTTCTAAGTCATGTACGAATTAACACAGACATTTCCAGAGTAGAAGTCACTAAAGAGCAGTATAAGGTATCTGCCTATGCTGACGATATGATGTTTTCACTGACGAGGCCCACGGTTTCTCTTCCCAACCTAATGAAAGAGTTAGAAAAATACGGGAAATTGTCCAACCTGAAAATTAATTTTAATAAGTCCGTGGCGATGGGCATCGGTATACCCCCACAGAAACTCTCCCACCTGCAAGCCAGTTTCCATCTGAAATGGACTGATACGGCCCTGACATACTTGGGCACACGAATCCCCCCCCGAAATTCTCCCATCTTTTCAAAATCAACTTTCCACCTTTACTCAAATCTGTCCAAAAACTGCTCAATGGACCACAGGCCTGCACTTTTCGGTCGGTGTAATATACTCAAAATGATTTTTCTCCTATTCTATATTTGCCCACCAGCTCTGTAGCATTCTTTTAGATCATTAAAATGTATCTGTCTTTTTCATCCCCAGATGATCACTTCGGTTTTTGCTCCTGATGAGCGGCCCGCAAGGCCCGAAATGCATAGAGCTAATATCTACCGATAAGTGTATATACCCATCAATCTTTATGGACGTTCCTTCCAATATATACCAAATCCCCCCCTGCTTATGTCTCCTTTTTAAAAAAAAAATGTTTTAGTGGATTACCAAGTTGCATAGGTAGCGACTGCAATGTCTGGAAGATATGTACTGTGTATCTGCAAATATATGAAATATCCTTGATGGAATATTTATTAACTATTTACTATTGTGCAATATTTGGTTCGGATGAAATATAAAAAAGTATTGATATATAGCAAAATGCATAAAATTTAAATATGAAATTGTATTGCGATTTGAACCAATTAAAAGCTGTCCTCCTTCAAAGTTATCTCTTTGTGTCCGTGTGCCTCATACAAAGTCCCGCCCTCTACTTTCCTTTTTGAATACTAAACCCGGGATGGAGGAGGGGATCTGAACGGCCCCTGAACCTCATTTAAAGTCCCAAAAAACCCCTTCTTATTTTCCCCTTTTTTATCAATCAATTAGGGATGGAGGCACACGGTCGCACTAATATATTTTTTGCATTTTCCACACATGGCTCCTTCGTTAGCTAAACTCGATGTCCAGCTCGCGTATATTTTACTTTACAACTAGTTCCTCCCAAAAAACGGTAAATTTTTTTTCCAACATCCTACCCTGCTCCATTTTTTCATTTTTTATAATGCTAATGCGTATGCATGTGGGTGGTCCTGTGCATGTCCTTCATTGGACTTTGCCGTCGCCTTCGCTTCTGGGAGCTGCGACGTGCACTGGGGTCCCCCCCTCTCCCTTCGCCTTGTTGTGGCCTGGGGTGAGTGGGGGTTCCGCCACTGCACGTCGACGTCACGCATAGCACACCGGGCGTGCGGTGTCCTTCGGGCACTGCACCACCGATGTTAGTGTGTTCCATAGCTGGAGCGCAGGGGGGAATGATTGGTGGGTTGGGCGCATCTCGCCTGGTCTTACGGCCTGGTTGATGGCGCCTTCCCCCTCTCTCCCCCACTTGCATGTGTCAGTGTGACGTTGGGGGCGTGGTTATGGCGGCACTTCCCATATAAGCCTCTCCCTTTGCTGGGCCCTACACTCAGGATCACACACATCACTTCTCAGTTTGGAACAGCACTCACACTGCATAACTTGCTCTCTTCACTTTGCAACAGGTATTTTCTTTTCTCCTCAATATTCACACACTATCTGGCTTTTTTATCTGTATGCCTTTTCCACTTTGCAACAGGTATCTTCTTCTCTTCCCAATATTCACTCTCTATTTGGCTTTCCTATCTTTAATCCCTTTTATTGCTCCCTTTTTTTATTTTTATTTTTTCTCAGCCTTTTCTCTGTTTCTTTTTCTCCCTTTTTCTTTTCTTTCCCTGCCTAATTAATGTCCTCTCACCTCACACTACCCTCCCCCACACCCTGATACACACCACTTTTTCACATACAGATACACACAGCTTTTAGTGTTACAACATTTTTTCAGTGTGACAGTTTTTAATTTTTTTCTTCTTTTTTTCACAGAGGTCCCCACATTTGGGGTTACCCTACATAGCTTACAACCACTTTGAATTTTATTTTTCCACCCTCACGGGGCGTTGTCAGTATGGGTCGTTGTCGCCCTGCCATGCCTCCCCAGCTCCCGGTTGTGACGCCCTCTGGCTGGTCCGTGACTCTCGTGGACGCACCACCCCCATGCAGACGCATCCGTAAGTTCTGTGGGTTAAATGTATGGGTGGGGGATTTTTCTCCTATTCTATATTTGCCCACCAGCTCTGTAGCATTCTTTTAGATCATTAAAATGTATCTGTCTTTTTCATCCCCAGATGATCACTTCGGTTTTTGCTCCTGATGAGCGGCCCGCAAGGCCCGAAATGCATAGAGCTAATATCTACCGATAAGTGTATATACCCATCAATCTTTATGGACGTTCCTTCCAATATATACCAAATCCCCCCCTGCTTATGTCTCCTTTTTAAAAAAAAAATGTTTTAGTGGATTACCAAGTTGCATAGGTAGCGACTGCAATGTCTGGAAGATATGTACTGTGTATCTGCAAATATATGAAATATCCTTGATGGAATATTTATTAACTATTTACTATTGTGCAATATTTGGTTCGGATGAAATATAAAAAAGTATTGATATATAGCAAAATGCATAAAATTTAAATATGAAATTGTATTGCGATTTGAACCAATTAAAAGCTGTCCTCCATCAAAGTTATCTCTTTGTGTCCGTGTGCCTCATACAAAGTCCCGCCCTCTACTTTCCTTTTTGAATACTAAACCCGGGATGGAGGAGGGGATCTGAACGGCCCCTGAACCTCATTTAAAGTCCCAAAAAACCCCTTCTTATTTTCCCCTTTTTTATACTCAAAATGACAATTCTGCCCAAATTCCTATACCTTCTGCAAGCCCTCCCGATACATATCCCGGCGGATTACTTTAAGGAAGTTTACTCAACATTTAAAACATTCCTCTGGGCAGGGAAACATCCTAGACTACACAAGACGATACTTTCACTCCCTAAATGATACAGAGGTATTGCGATGCCAGATATCCGGACCTACTACCATGCAACGCATTTAAGCAGACTCGTTGACTGGTGCCGACTAGGGATGAGCTTCGTGTTCGAGTCGAACATACGTTCGACTCGAACATCGGCTGTTCGATCGTTCGACGAAGATCGAACGATTTGGGCCGTTCGCGCCAAATTCGAGTGACGCGAACGGCCCACAATGCACTACGCCATCGCAGTGTCATCCAGGCGCTGTGATTGGCCAAGCATGCACTGTGACCCCGCATGCTTGGCCAATCACAGCGCCGGCAGCGAGGAGAGCAATGATTGGCCACAGGCAGGATGCCTGTGGCCAATTATTGCTGAGGGGTTTAGTACACGCCCCACACTATAAAAGGCCGCTAGCGCGGCGGCCTTGTGTAGTGTGTTCCGGAGCAGGGAAAGAGAAGCATAGGCAGGGACAGTGTCATTTTTTTTCCTTTACTAATCCTGGATTCCTTGTGTTTAGGGACAAATAAGGATAGGTAGGGAGAGTGTCAGTGACAGTGTGTTATTCTGTGCTAAACCTTGTTTGTAGGGACAGAGAGGTACAGTGAGGGAAAGTGTCAGTGTGCTATTCTGTGCTAATCCTTGTTTGTAGGGACAGAGAGGTACAGTGAGGGAAAGTGTCAGTGTGCTATTCTGTTCTAAACCAATTTTGCTGTTCCATATTTCAAATCCTTGAGTTTAGGGACAGAGAAGGACACTCGTGGAAATTATCAGTGTGCTATTCTGTGCTAAATCTTGTTTGTAGGGAGGGACAGAGTAGGACAGTGAGGGAAAGTGTCAGTGTGCTATTCTGTTCTAAACCAATTTTGCTGTTCCATATTTCAAATCCTTGAGTTTAGGGACAGAGAAGGACACTCGTGGAAATTATCAGTGTGCTATTCTGTGCTAAATCTTGTTTGTAGGGAGGGACAGAGTAGGACAGTGAGGGAAAGTGTCAGTGTGCTATTCTGTTCTAAACCAATTTTGCTGTTCCATATTTCAAATCCTTGAGTTTAGGGACAGAGAAGGACACTCGTGGAAATTATCAGTGTGCTATTCTGTGCTAAATCTTGTTTGTAGGGAGGGACAGAGTAGGACAGTGAGGGAAAGTGTCAGTGTGCTATTCTGTTCTAAACCAATTTTGCTGTTCCATATTTCAAATCCTTGAGTTTAGGGACAGAGAAGGACACTCGTGGAAATTATCAGTGTGCTATTCTGTGCTAAATCTTGTTTGTAGGGAGGGACAGAGTAGGACAGTGAGGGAAAGTGTCAGTGTGCTATTCTGTTCTAAACCAATTTTGCTGTTCCATATTTCAAATCCTTGAGTTTAGGGACAGAGAAGGACACTCGTGGAAATTATCAGTGTGCTATTCTGTGCTAAATCTTGTTTGTAGGGAGGGACAGAGTAGGACAGTGAGGGAAAGTGTCAGTGTGCTATTCTGTTCTAAACCAATTTTGCTGTTCCATATTTCAAATCCTTGAGTTTAGGGACAGAGAAGGACACTCGTGGAAATTATCAGTGTGCTATTCTGTGCTAAATCTTGTTTGTAGGGAGGGACAGAGTAGGACAGTGAGGGAAAGTGTCAGTGTGCTATTCTGTTCTAAACCAATTTTGCTGTTCCATATTTCAAATCCTTGAGTTTAGGGACAGAGAAGGACACTCGTGGAAATTATCAGTGTGCTATTCTGTGCTAAATCTTGTTTGTAGGGAGGGACAGAGTAGGACAGTGAGGGAAAGTTTCAGTGTGCTATTCTGTTCTAAACCAATTTTGCTGTTCCATATTTTCAATCCTTGAGTTTAGGGACAGAGAAGGACACTCGTGGAAATTATCAGTGTGCTATTCTGTGCTAAATCTTGTTTGTAGGGAGGGACAGAGTAGGACAGTGAGGGAAAGTGTCAGTGTGCTATTCTGTTCTAAACCAATTTTGCTGTTCCATATTTCAAATCCTTGAGTTTAGGGACAGAGAAGGACACTCGTGGAAATTATCAGTGTGCTATTCTGTGCTAAATCTTGTTTGTAGGGAGGGACAGAGTAGGACAGTGAGGGAAAGTGTCAGTGTGCTATTCTGTTCTAAACCAATTTTGCTGTTCCATATTTCAAATCCTTGAGTTTAGGGACAGAGAAGGACACTCGTGGAAATTATCAGTGTGCTATTCTGTGCTAAATCTTGTTTGTAGGGAGGGACAGAGTAGGACAGTGAGGGAAAGTGTCAGTGTGCTATTCTGTTCTAAACCAATTTTGCTGTTCCATATTTCAAATCCTTGAGTTTAGGGACAGAGAAGGACACTCGTGGAAATTATCAGTGTGCTATTCTGTGCTAAATCTTGTTTGTAGGGAGGGACAGAGTAGGACAGTGAGGGAAAGTGTCAGTGTGCTATTCTGTTCTAAACCAATTTTGCTGTTCCATATTTCAAATCCTTGAGTTTAGGGACAGAGAAGGACACTCGTGGAAATTATCAGTGTGCTATTCTGTGCTAAATCTTGTTTGTAGGGAGGGACAGAGTAGGACAGTGAGGGAAAGTTTCAGTGTGCTATTCTGTTCTAAACCAATTTTGCTGTTCCATATTTTCAATCCTTGAGTTTAGGGACAGAGAAGGACACTCGTGGAAATTATCAGTGTGCTATTCTGTGCTAAATCTTGTTTGTAGGGAGGGACAGAGTAGGACAGTGAGGGAAAGTGTCAGTGTGCTATTCTGTTCTAAACCAATTTTGCTGTTCCATATTTCAAATCCTTGAGTTTAGGGACAGAGAAGGACACTCGTGGAAATTATCAGTGTGCTATTCTGTGCTAAATCTTGTTTGTAGGGAGGGACAGAGTAGGACAGTGAGGGAAAGTGTCAGTGTGCTATTCTGTTCTAAACCAATTTTGCTGTTCCATATTTCAAATCCTTGAGTTTAGGGACAGAGAAGCACACTCGTGGAAATTATCAGTGTGCTATTCTGTGCTAAATCTTGTTTGTAGGGAGGGACAGAGTAGGACAGTGAGGGAAAGTGTCAGTGTGCTATTCTGTTCTAAACCAATTTTGCTGTTCCATATTTCAAATCCTTGAGTTTAGGGACAGAGAAGGACACTCGTGGAAATTATCAGTGTGCTATTCTGTGCTAAATCTTGTTTGTAGGGAGGGACAGAGTAGGACAGTGAGGGAAAGTTTCAGTGTGCTATTCTGTTCTAAACCAATTTTGCTGTTCCATATTTTCAATCCTTGAGTTTAGGGACAGAGAAGGACACTCGTGGAAATTATCAGTGTGCTATTCTGTGCTAAATCTTGTTTGTAGGGAGGGACAGAGTAGGACAGTGAGGGAAAGTGTCAGTGTGCTATTCTGTTCTAAACCAATTTTGCTGTTCCATATTTCAAATCCTTGAGTTTAGGGACAGAGAAGGACACTCGTGGAAATTATCAGTGTGCTATTCTGTGCTAAATCTTGTTTGTAGGGAGGGACAGAGTAGGACAGTGAGGGAAAGTGTCAGTGTGCTATTCTGTTCTAAACCAATTTTGCTGTTCCATATTTCAAATCCTTGAGTTTAGGGACAGAGAAGGACACTCGTGGAAATTATCAGTGTGCTATTCTGTGCTAAATCTTGTTTGTAGGGAGGGACAGAGTAGGACAGTGAGGGAAAGTGTCAGTGTGCTATTCTGTTCTAAACCAATTTTGCTGTTCCATATTTCAAATCCTTGAGTTTAGGGACAGAGAAGGACACTCGTGGAAATTATCAGTGTGCTATTCTGTGCTAAATCTTGTTTGTAGGGAGGGACAGAGTAGGACAGTGAGGGAAAGTTTCAGTGTGCTATTCTGTTCTAAACCAATTTTGCTGTTCCATATTTTCAATCCTTGAGTTTAGGGACAGAGAAGGACACTCGTGGAAACTATCAGTGTGCTATTCTGTGCTAAATCTTGTTTGTAGGGACAGAGAAGGACAGTGAGGGAAACTGTCAGTGTGCTGTTCTGTGCTAAACCAATCTTGCTGAAGCATATTGCAAATCCTTGTGTTTAGGGACAGAGAAGGATAGGCAGGGGACAGTGTCAGTGTCATAGTTGCTAAGCCTCCTGCACAGTATACACCTGAAGGTAGCCCTTATTGCTCTTTTTCCCATCTCCCTGCAGGCCATCCATTAAAATGTCTGGAAGGCAACCAAGGAGAGGCAGACAGTCAGGAGGCAAAAAAGAGGGCAAGCAGGCTCTGTGTCTGGGGGCAACAGTGCTGGTCGTGGACGCGGTGCATTGTCATCAGCACATGGCCATGGGACACGCTTGTCCTTCTTTTCGGCAGCTGGACATGTTGAGCCACATCATGCCGAAGACTTGGTAGAGTGGATGACCAAGCCCACCTCATCCTCCTCATCCTCTCTCACCCAGGCTCAGGGTACTGGCAAAGCAGCTGCCAAAGCGTCCTCTTCTCTGGTATCATTATCTTCATTAGTCAATCCTTCCCTAGACCCACCATGTCCTCCTCCTGAGGAGTCCCCCGAACTGTTTGAGCACAGTGTTGGGTACATGCTCCAGGAGGATGCCCAGCGTTTGGAAGGATCTGATGATGATACCCAGCTAGAGGAAGGCAGCAGCGTGAGAGCAGAGAGAGGGGATGCTCAAGAAGGACACCAATCTGGCAGTCATGCTCCAGCAGCTGCAGCATACTGCCAGATTGGCTCCAGTGATGAGGAGGGAGGGGATGATGAGGTCACTGACTCCACGTGGGTGCCTAATAGGAGAGAGGAGGAGGAGGAGGAGGATGAGGAGGAGGCACATCTCCAATGAGGCAGGATGCCCTTGAGTGGCCAGCGTATGGGCAGCACACCGACGGAATCACACCGCAGAGCTCCGCCTGTGCAGGGCGCTGCCTTTGCCCGTCATTCAAAAAGTTCTTTGGTGTGGGCCTTTTTTGAGGCGAGTGCATCAGATCGCACAGCTGCTGTTTGCAACATATGTCTCAAGCGTATATCGCGTGGCCAAAACATCAGCCGCTTGGGCACCACATGCTTGATCAGACATATGTTGACCTGCCATGCAGCTCGTTGGCAAGCCTACCTTAAAGACCCACACCAAAGAACAAAGCTGACCTCTTCTTGCACTGCATCAGCTGGGATCTCCAACCCCACTATACCTTCACTCCTCTCTGAAACCTGCTCTGAGAGGAATGAAGGTGTAGAATTAGGTGTGTCACAGGCAAGTACTTGCGGGCACTCTGCTAGCAGTACACCAACGTCCGATTCTAGCAGGCAAATTTCCCTGCCCCAGCTGCTGGACCGTCGAAAGAAGTTCACTCCCAGCCATCCACATGCCCAGCGGTTGAATGCTAGCTTGGCTAAATTGCTAGCGCTTCAACTGCTGCCTTTTCAGTTGGTAGACTCGGCCCCCTTCCGTGAGTTTGTGCAATGTGCGGTTCCTCAGTGGCAGGTTCCCAAACGCCACTTTTTCGCACGGAAGGCGATTCCCGCTCTCTACAGGCATGTGGAAGGCAATGTCTTGGCCTCGCTGGACAGGGCGGTCAGCGGTAAGGTGCATATTACCGCTGACTCATGGTCCAGCAGGCATGGACAGGGACGTTACCTTTCTTTCACGGCCCATTGGGTCACTCTTTTGGCAGCTGGGAAGGATGCAGGACAAGGTGCAGTAGTGTTGGAGGTTGTTCCACCGCCACGCCTCCAAAATGCTACTACTGGTTGTGACACACCTCTCTCCTCCACCCCCTCCTCTTCTTCTTCCTCCATGGCCTCTTCCTGTGGTTTGTCCTCGGAACCAGCGGTGCTCCGTAGGCGTTCAAGGGGCTACGCAAGTACGCAGGCAAAAAGATGCCATGCCGTGCTTGCGCTGGTGTGTTTGGGGGACAGGAGCCACACTGGGGCAGAGGTCCTGTCTGCTCTGCAGGGGCAGGCCGAGAGGTGGTTGACGCCACGCCAGCTTAAGCCAGGAATGGTGGTTTGCGACAATGGCACCAACCTCCTCTCCGCCCTCTGACAGGGACAACTGACCCATGTGCCCTGTATGGCTCACGTCCTTAACCTGGTGGTGCAGCGGTTCTTGGGCAGGTACCCGGGCTTACAGGATGTCCTGAGGCAGGCCAGGAAAGTCTGTGTGTATTTCCGCAGATCTTATAATGCCAGTGCTCGCCTGGCTGAGCTGCAAAAGGAGTTGAACCTGCCCAAGAACCGCCTTATATGTGACATGCCCACCAGGTGGAACTCAACGTTGGCCATGCTGCAGCGGCTGCACACGCAGCAGAGGGCCATCAATGAGTACCTGTGCGACTACGGCACCAGGACAGGGTCAGGGGAGCTCGGGTTTTTTCACCACGCCAGTGGGGCATGATCAGGGATGCATGCACTGTCCTGGCACCATTTGAGGAGGCCACGAGGATGGTGAGCAGTGACAGTGCATGCATCAGTGACACTGTACCTCTTGTCCACCTGTTGGAGCACACGCTGCGTGGAATAATGGACAGGGCACTTGAGGCAGAACAGAGGCAGGAAGAGGAGGACTTCCTTGCCTCTCAAGGCCCCCTTTACCCAGACAGTGTTCCTTCTGTCCCACCCATCGCACAGGAGGAGGAGGAGGAGGAGGAGGATTGTGTCAGCATGGAGGTGGAGGCTGGCACTCAGCATCATCAGCAACAGTCTTTTAGGGATGATTTACAGTCCCAAGAAACCAGTGGACTTGTACGTGGCTGGGAGGAGGTGGCTGCGGATCATGTCGTCCTTAGTGACCCAGAGGACTCCGGACTGAATGCCTCAGCTAACCTACGCTGCATGGCCTCCCTGATCCTGCAAAGTCTGCGGAAGGATCCTCGTATTCTTCGGATCAAGGAGAGGGACCATTACTGGCTGGCCACTCTCCTTGATCCACGGTACAAGGGTAAGGTTGCGGACCTTATCGTACCGTCGCAGAGGGAGCAGAGGATGAGACAACTCCGGGAGGCCTTGCAGAAAGGTCTGTGCAACGCGTTCCCAGAGACTGGGAGGTTACAAACTCCTGGTCCTGGACAACGAGTTGCTGAGGCTTTGGGCAGTCAAAGAAGGAGCGGTGGGGAAGGTGGCCGTCTGACTGATGCGTTCAGACAATTCTTTAGTCCGCAGCCCCAAAGTATGATCGGTTCCAGCAACCATCGCCAGCGTCTGATATACATGGTGCAGGAATACCTAGGGGCAACGTCAGACTTGGACACCTTCCCCACCGAAAATCCTCTGGCTTACTGGGTCTTGAGGATGGATTACTGGCCAGAGCTTGCACAGTATGCAATTGAGCTACTGGCCTGTCCTGCATCCAGCGTTCTTTCAGAACGCACATTCAGTGCTGCTGGAGGATTTGTCACGGATCACAGGGTGCGCCTGTCCACCGACTCGGTTGATCGACTGACTTTCATCAAGATGAACCAGTCTTGGATCACCACCAGCTACCACACACCAGATGCTGATATAACAGACTAATTGATTTTAAAATGTCACATCCCTTCAAGACTGATGCTGATGCTGAGTGCCTGTGCTGTTATGTTGACTGGCTATCCTCCTCCTCCTCCTCAATGATACGATTAATGATGATAGCTTGGAAGATCATTTTGGTTTATGGGTGACGCCACCAGTGGCTAAGGCCCAATTTTTCAGCCCCTGTTTAACAGGGGCGTGTAATTAAAATTTTTGATGCAATACTTTGCAACAGGCCTCATTGCTGTGCTCCAAGCACAGTATCTGTGAGGGGTTGCAGTGTTGTGCCACCAGTGCCTAAGGCCCAATTTTTCAGCCCCTGTTCAACAGGGGCATGCAATTATAATTATTGATCTAATAATTCACAGCAGGGCCCATTGCTGCGCCCACCAAGAGTAACTGTCAGGCCTTACAGTGTTGTGGCACCAGCACCACCATCACCACCACCACCACCACCACCAAAGGCCCAATTTTTCAGCCCCTATTCAACAGGGGCATGCAATTATAATTATTGATCTAATAATTCACAGCAGGGCCCATTGCTGCGCCCACCAAGAGTAACTGTCAGGCCTTACAGTGTTGTGGCACCAGCACCACCATCAAAGGCCCAATTTTTACTACCACTGATCAACAATTATATGTTATTACAATTCCTGATATAATAGTTGACAGCAGGGCGTTCCAGCACCCACCAAGTATAACTGTGAGTGCTTTCAGTGTTGTGCCAACACCAACACCTAAGGGGCCAATTTCTGCAGAGTATATACGGCAGGTCCCTACTTTCAAACATCCAACTTACAAACTACTACTACTTGCAAACGGAAGAAGACAACAGGAAGTGAGAGGAAATCTACCCCTTGGAAGGAAAATTCTCTCCTGTAAGAATTAATATGGGAGAAAGGTGTCTCCTCTCTACTGATGCTTTATCATCAATCCTTGTTTCAATAAAAACACCACATTTCAAAAACAGTTGTCATTGGGACGCAAAGTGAGGTGAAATGTTCTGAACAGGGGCACAGACAGCAAAAAAAATGTGACAGGGGTGATAACCGTTCCCTATGTTTTACAAAAAGCTAAAAAAAAGGAATTTGGCATGGAGCTCCACTTAAACAATGCAGCTGTTCAAAATTACAAACAGATTCTACAAAGAACAAACCTACAGTCCCTGTCTTGTATGCACCGCCTGTATACGGCTGTTCAGAGTATATAGGTCCTTTTTTATTTTGTGTGTGGGGTTCCCCTTAATATCCATACAAGACCCAAAGGGGCTGGTAATGGGCTGGGGTAGGGGGGGGGGGGTTGATGGGGTAGCTATGCCATTTTTCCTAAAGATTTTCATCCATATTACCGGGACCAGACATTGCATTAAAGCCGCAAGCAGTTTTAAATGGCTTTTTTTCCTTTAGAAATGTTATTTTGTGCAGGGACAGTTCTAAACACGGGAAACACGGGGCACTTCACAGGCATACTTTAGACACCCCCCAGGTACAATATTTAAAGGAATATTTGACTTTTTTTTTTCACTTTATGCATCATTAAAATGACTGCTCCCGGAAAACGTCTGTTTTTAAAACTTCTTTTTGCATTGATACATGTCCCCTGGTGCAGAACCCGGGTTCCCAAACTCTGTTTCGGACAATAACATGGATAATAGTCGTTATAATTAGCACTTTAGAATCCGAACGTTCGCATCCATTGTATTTAATAGGGTTCTAATGTTCGTGCGAACTTTCGGTCCGTTCGCGGGTTCTGGTGCGAACCGAACCCGGGGGTGTTCGGCTCATCACTAGTGCCGACACAGAGATACCAAACTTTGGCCGCGATTGGAGCAGGCACAGAGTGAAACCCCTCTGCAGCCTGCTCCCTGGTGCCACACAGCTATACAACAGGATTTCAAACGTCATCCGTTGATAGGAAACACCATTAAAATATGCGCACGGTTGCTGGCATAGGCGAATTTATGCTCTCGCACATCACCACTACGCCCAGTGCTGGGCAACCCACACTTTGAACCGCATATGTGGGATAGGAGATTCTGTGCCCTGAGAGAGTTGGGCCTGTATCAAGCTTCCCATTTTAGTGACACGGGACGTTGGAAAACTTTAGCAGAGCTCACAGACCCAAGGGGAAGGTACCACCTGGACTTTCTGAGAGCTGGGCAACTCTGTAATTTTCTTGGGATCATTCCACCCCCTACTGCTACGAACCAACCCCTCACGACTCTGGAGGAGTTATGTTCTGACTCAGGCCTGTTGCCACATAACTTGTCCCTTACACATGACCTGCTGATTACACCGAGGGAAGATTACCAGCTTCCAAGCCTCTCCAGGTGGGAACGGGATCTAAACTGCACATTTACCGCCAAAAAGAAACAACATATCCTCACATTCACACAGAAATCATCCATATTCACCCAGGTCCGGATTTACTCCCTTTGCCGCCCCAAGGCCGGGTCCTTCAATGCCTTCATTTTTCTCAGGCACTTCCTTACTTTATTTTAACTTGCTAATCCTGGCAGTAAAACACTTCCTGACCTCGGGGGACAGCATGCAAGCGCTAAACAAACAATCAATGGCGCAGTATTGTTAAGAAAGGTATCAGGACTACAAAATACCTCCCTCTATCCCATCTCCATAACATTTTTAACCCCTCCTTGTTCCACTGATTTTTTTGCAAGTTTAACAAGGGGCATATCAATGGCGGCTAGAGAGTAAAGTTTTACCTGCTTTCTGTATATTTGGGAGTGGATTCCCCCTTTTTATTGTTACTAATAAACAAACTAAGCTTTTTTCATCATTATTCCCAAAGTCTTCACTAGTTATTGGGACTTTCCATGAGCGCTGGATAATAGTGTGTGTGTATGGTGTGCGTTTTGTACTTCCGGGTACGAATTTTTTCTTGCTGCTCTGGATTTTGGTCCTCCCCTTTTGTTTATATTTTTTTGAATATTTGGGATTTTTGTGATTTATTACTCATCATAAAAAACATTTTTTTTCCACCTTTTTTAGCGCTTGTGATCTTTGTTGTTTTATCATAACATAGGGGGAGGTGTTCTATAGCTCACGACTACAACACGAAAAGGTGAACCAACTTCTGAGCTAAAAAGCCCCCCCCCCATGGGATCGAGTGATATAGATAGAAATATAGATAGATAGATAGATAGTAGAATAGGCATTCAAATTACTTCCAATGGTGCATGATGAGGACAAGGTGTAATAGGGCAACTGTATTGTCATCTCCTTCCTTTGTTGGAAGTCCTCAGAGTGCCTATTTTACCTTCAGCTATGTTATTATATATATATATATATATATATATATATATATATATAGTGAATATAAATCTCATGTATTAATATAGCTAAAAGAAGATTTTATATATATATATATATATATTATATGTCTATGATCAGACAGGTAGGAGGAGATCTCACCTGTGTAGTGGGATGGGGAAGGTAGGTGATCACAGGTAGGTGGTGTAGAAGGTGATGTAGGTAGTATAGATGGAGGTGAGCCCGGACATGTCCTCCTCTCCCCGGTCTCTCTCCTCTACCTGCCCCGTCCTCAGGGCTCCGCTCTCCCGTCTCCTTCTCCTGCACTCTCCGCTGCAACTTCCAACTTCACCGCAAAACTTTCCGCACTTCTCCCTCCAGCGACGGACTCTG
The DNA here is from genome assembly GCA_029206835.1 of Rana muscosa. NCBI lineage: Eukaryota > Metazoa > Chordata > Amphibia > Anura > Ranidae > Rana > Rana muscosa. The sequence goes on along the minus strand of CM055118.1, from coordinate 525,452,084 downwards.
CCGACTACCGGGTCACCGTTCCTCGGTCATTCCTCTGCCCGCCACCCCGCACACACCACCCCGGGATCTCCCTCTCTCTCCTCCAGCACTTCAGTCCCACCGGGCGGCTCAGTGTGAGCGCTGAACTCCCCCCAGCGCCGCCTCTTGCAGTACTGATTGCAGCATTTAGATGTCAGCGGGTGGGAAGGCAGTGAGAAGACGGGAAGTCCCAGTGTGAGGTCACCAGAGGGCACAGATCAGGACACATTCCAGTGGCGGCATATTAAAGGCCCCGGGAAACGCTGGCAGAGAGGCCGCAATCAGACAAAAAACTGTCACAACACACTGCAGGAACTCCGCAATCCTCCACATCACTCAGGATGCCGCACTCGGCGCCACCCCTGCAACCACTGCCGCCCCGAGGCCTGGCCTCGGTGGCCTTGTCTGGAATCTGGCCCTGTATACACCAAAATACAGGAGACCAACTACAAAATCCTTACAGGTTGGTACAGGACCCCAGCTCTTCTTAGCAAACTCTTCCCGACAGCTTCAGACCTGTGCTGGCGCTGCAAAATGAAAAGAGGCACACTGCTACATTTCTTCTGGTCCTGCTCTCGACTCCGGAACTTCTGGATAGAGGTCAGGCGGATAACACAAAAATTCACAGAACGCGTGGTCCCAGATGACCCAGCATACTTTCTCCTACATGCAAATGACACCCCCGCATGCATTTTCAAGAAGTCAGTCATTTGCCACCTGTTAGACGCAGCAAAAGCCTGCATTCCACTTCGCTGAAAATCACCTCACCCCCCGACCATTGCCATGTCCCTACAAAAAATAGACAACATCAATAAAATGGAAGTCCTCATCCTCACTAGCCAAGACAGACAAGAGTTGTTCTCCAAAACCTGGCAACTCTGGAATATATTTACTTACTCAGACGAGGGACAAGCTCTCAGAAGTGGTGACACTTCGACCTAAATTCCTAGATTTTACCTGCAGGAGTCTCCCACAGTGGGCAATGGCGGTGGGTCACTATAGCATCTGACCTTCATATCCACGCAATGGATGCATGGGTCCATGTTCGTGAATCCCCCACCAATCCCCCCCTCTTTCCCCCCTAGTGCAACACCCCCCCCTCTGTTTCTTTCGACTGTACTTTTTCTCCTTATCTGCTAGGGCATTGCCCATAATCTAAAATGCTTCTCTTCTTTTTATTACTATTATTTTTGTTCTCTTGAAAAGAAAGGGGACTGGGCTCAACTTCCATGCATGGATTAAGATATCCAAATGGAAACAGGAAGATGTATTAGGAACTTATAAATGCTGTGTTATCAATAGTTGTACTCCAGTTTATAACGCACAGACCCTGCCTAATGGCATGTGTTCACACAGGCCTGTATGATACTGTTCCCTCAGCTGATGTACGTTGACAGTTACTTATCCACCTGTCTTGCTTCCTTTTTTATCTATATCTGTATCTCTTGTATCTCTGCCATTCAGGGCCGTCGGAAGGAACAGGACAGGCAAACCAAGCGAGCTGTCCTGGAGGGCAGCACAGCAGAAAGAGGAGCCAGAGGGACTCAAGGAGGCAGCACGGGAGGAGGTAAGAGATGATCCCCCCCGCACATCCACTGTAGTGACACTGTAAAATTATCGTGCTATTGTGGCCCCCCCACGAACAACCGGCATCAAAGTACCGCGGCAGCACCCCCCCCCCCCCCGCTCAACAACTTTGTGTCCATGTCTTGCGATAGCACCCCCCAACTTTGTGTCCTTAAAAAAAATAAAAAATACCAATGTCCTGATGCAGCATCCCCCCCCCCCTACTTCTCAACTTTAAAATTTTGTTTTCCATTCTGCTTGGGACCCCCAAATTCCTTCAAATGGCCCTGCTGCCATTGATTGTATTGTCGTGGTGGCCCATTGGCCCATGTGGACCCATTTCCATGTTTATAAATAGAATAAATAAAAATAAAAAAAATGTCAGTACTATGAAATATCCCACAGTTAATCGGTCTGTGTCAGTCTGTGTCTGTCTTTGAATGTGATTATTAATGCAAGAATCAGATAGAGAGCATGTTACACAGCATAGGCTTCAGGAGATACACCCCTACTGCTCTCCTAATGATCATATATGTAGCGATACCCCCAGCTAAGATGGGCCGCTGGTTTGATTTGTTTCGGGCCCTGTGACACTCACTGTCAACCCCCGGAAATTGTCTCTACCCTTCCTTGGCACAGTCAGTAGGGGATGATGGAAATGTGTAACCTGTGATTCTTGGCAGCACAATCCCACAATAAAAGCACACAACAGTATGGTGTAACTATCACTAACCATTTCTCCTGCACAGTAAATGACACCAACAACTGAGATACTTAACCCTGGTACTTTACTGAAGATAATGGTTAAGCTGGAAAACAATATACATAGACATGTGCAGAGCCCTGCAATGAAAGAGTGTTTTAGCACACAGACAGATATGCAATTTTATGACAAGAAGCTAATGAGCCCCGCTGCAGCTCTTCCTCGTGGGCAAGATGGCGCCCAGCAATGTCACTACTACTACTAAGTCAGGCCTGACTATACTAGGTGAAAGTTCTGCAGAGAAAAATCTTCGCTAGCAAACGGTGGTGCACTTCTGGAACAATTTGTAATCCACAAGAATAAAGGAAAAGTGATAACTTGGTGACCCAGAACAATCTCCTAGTGTTATTAAATGCACTGTCCCTCCGGTGTGCAACTGCAAACACTAACGTTAGTTCCAAACAACAGTTACTGGGTCTAGAGATCCTATAGTTTCCTCACGAGCAAGTGCTCTCTCACCCAACCGGAACAGTCCGTGTCCGTATCTTCCGTTGCTGAGTCTTGGTACACAGATTCCACGACACCCGGGTCTTCGGTCCTCCTGACGACAACAGAACAGCAGCAGGATGCGACGTCCCTCAGGCTCCTCGGTGGGTACGGAAGGCTCTTTGGAGTAATAGCGGCCTAGGCTTCAGGCCCTGTATTACCAGCCGACTCAGCACAGAGGTCCACTTGCTGGGTGGGCGGTGTCCAAAGAGAAATTTCTCAGCCCCGCCCTCTGGTTAAATACCCCGCCCCAGCAGTCCTTGCGCGGGGAAATGCATCTTGGGTATGGTAGTCTCTGGGCCTTAAAGCGAACACCCGCTACATATATATTATAACATCTTATTAATGTTATCTGGACTGTAGCTGATGACTGCTGTCATGATCCAAGTTTCAAGTGAACAGCGCTTGGGGGTAATCACATGGGCTATTGTGTCATTGTACCTGGTGATAGGTCTGTAATATTTCAAAACATCACTGTGACACTAATATAATCTTGTAACCTTGCAATAAATTCAGGGGCATACCAGAATCTGTTAAAGCTAAGGACTTGGTACCTTACTTCCAACCACTCGTTTTCAAACTGATCCTTGAGCTCACTCCACGTAATCTACTCATTAACCAAGCACACAGGATCCTTAAGTCTCAGCACCTGCCCGACTTCCCTAGGGACCTTTTAGCATGCATACACTTTTACCATATTGGGTATAATCTCCTTATGGCTGCCAGGACAACACGCACCCTGCCTTCACCATACACCAGCTTCTCCCTCTTTTAAGACCTCTCAGCAGCGATCTCCCAGAAAATGAAAGGAATTTGCACCTGTCACCACACTGTTAAAAGATTGAAAAATTCTTTATAGATGGGGCTTTCCAACCAAGCTCCTGGTTATGTTTCATATCCAACAGGTCACTATCATATCTCTGAAGGAGGGATTTGGGCAATTACACAAACTCCATGGGATGTACAGGGCCACAAATAATATGTTCTCCTTTAAGCCATGTGGCATCCCTTTCAACCTTGCAGGCTCATTATGATGTCCGCTCAGTGTCTCTAACACCCTGAGAGTGTAGCTCCCTCAAATGTGTTATCACCCCCCAGGTAGATTATGTGTCAAGCACACCGGGTTTTCTGTTATGCTTTTGCTATGTATGGAAAATGTTTATAATTTTTTATTTTTTTTAGTTTGGTTCTTACTTGGGTATCTCACTAATCGTTCATATTCATAAAGCTCCTTGCTATTCATGTGCAGTGATTGTAATGGTCCTTCTCTGTCCGCTGCTTTTTTCCACACCAATTTTTGATAATCCTAACAAGAAGGTGAGGTGAGTCCTGATTGCTATTTTGCCTTTCAAATGCATCAGATTGAGGCTGACCCCTCTGGCAGATATCTCATACTCTCAGCCTCCTTTAACAACTCCCCCGTGGTAATTGTCAATAATTACGCCCCAAATACCCATCAAAAATTCTTCTACAAACATATTTTGGGAAAGCTATAACACTTTCCAAAAGACCATATTATTCTATGCAGTGACTTTAATTACATAGCTGATCTGGTGTTAGATTCTTCTAGCAGCTCCAGAGAGTGTCTTACTGCATTGTCCTCTCTCCTCCAATCCAAGGGTTTATACGAGCCATGGCGTTGTCTGCATGGATCAAAAAAGGACTATACCTTTTACTCGTCTGCCACAAAATCTTTCTCTAGGATTGATCTGTTCCTGACACATAAAAACACCCTACAATTTATTTCTTGAGCTACCATAGGTCTTGTTACGTGGTTAAACCACACGCCTGTCACTATCACCCTCTCTTCTAATTCAACAACTAAATAAACAGAACACTATTTGGCGCACAAATGTATCTCCTTTTGTTCATTCTACATATCAGGAACAGATCAAGTCTGATGCCGCGTACACACGATCGTTTTTAATGTCATTGAAAAAAACTGAATTTTTCTCGACGTGATTTTGCATGTTTCCTCTCACGCCTGCCTTGCCTACACACTATCGTGGAAAAAAATGTTCGAGTAAAGCGCAGTGACGTACAACACGTACGACGGCACTATAAAGGGGAAGTTCCATTTGGATGGCGCCACCCTTCATGTTAGTAAAGTTTGTTGAGAGACGATTCGCGCTTTTCAGCCTTGTGCTCTTCAGTCCGTTACAGTGTGACGAATGTGCTATCTCCATTACGAACGCTAGTTTTACCAGAACTCCTGTCTCATACTTGATTCTGAGCATGAGCAAGCCCACACACGGCCGTTTTTCATGACGAGAAAAACGACAATGAAAAAAACGACGTGAAAAATTAGAGCATGTTCCAATTTTTTTCGTTGTGATTCTCTGTGTTTTTGTCATCGGGAAAAATGCTGGAAAGCCCACACACGATCATTTTTAATGACCATTTTAAAAAATGTCATTTTTTTCATCATTAAAAATGATCGTGTGTACGCGGCATGAGATGGAGACTTGTTTTTGTCTAAATACTGGTTTAATTTCGAATGACACTACTCAATGGAATTGAAATGACACTACCCTATGGAATGTGCATAAATATTATATTAGAGGCATTTTCATTAAAATTGGTGCCCATGAGAAAGGATTACAAGCAGAGAAAGTTAAAAACCTTCTTGATCGCATCCGCAAAGTGGAACAGTCCAACAAATCTCATCCTAATGAATCTGTATTCGCTGAGCTGTGCAAGCATACCTCTACAACTGTTTTATTTTCACATTAAGAGACTCCATCTCAACTGGTATGCCTATGGCAATAAAACCGGCGCCCTCCTGGCCAAACAAGTAAGTAACCCCTGAGATATTGCTGATTGCTTTAGCAAATTTTGTTCCAAATCGTATTATCTAATCTCATCCGGTACAGAACCTACCCCTAAACCTTACTTGATACAACAATTTTTGGATTCAATCCACCCCCTGCAATTACCTCTAAACAGCTAGCAGATCTCAATAGACTTTTCTCAGAAAAAGAAATATTGCAGGCAATAGCCACGCGCCCTCTACATAAAGCCCCCGGACTGGATGGCTTTTGTAAGGAATATTACAAATATTTAACCTCCATTCTCACTCCACATTCATGTAAATGCTTCAATCGCTTTTTAGTCACCATCCTAAAACTAGGTAAATCACATGACGACCCCACTAATTAAAGACCTATTTTACTGCTGAACACTGACCTGAAGTTATACGCAATAAATCTTAGCTACTCATCTTTCTCAATACATTCCTGATGCATCCTGACTAGGTAGGCTTTGTGCCTTCCAAGCAGGCCTCTGGTGGTACCAGGAGATTTATCCACCTTATTCAGTGGGCCGAGCACCATAGAACGCCTTCCTAAACTGCCAGAGTATGGACATCGAGCATGTTATCAACACCCTTTAACATCACCAATAGCACTCAGCAAAGATGCCCCTATTGCCCCTTATTTTCGCTCTAGTGATAGAACCACTAGCAGAAGCTATTAGGGCTCATCCTATGATCTTGGGTTTGAAAATTGGTAGTCTCATGCACAAAATTGGCCTATATGCAGACAATGTAATAATCTCTAACCCATTACTGTCCCTGAGAGCGCTTTAGGGTCTTTTAAAGCTTTTGTTAAAGTATCCCTGTACAAGGTCAATTGCTCTAAGTTGTGTATGTTTGATATATATTTAGACTCAGCCACAAAACAGAAAATGTCAACCTTGTCAGCTTTCCCTTATTTAGGTAAATGGCTAGTCACCCCCTCATTCAATCTCCTCCGCCTGAATTTCTAAAATAGCCTTGATTGAAGTTCCTTATGTCACATATCTTGTACGTATTCCATGCCATTTCAGACACATTGCTACTGAGTCAACTTCCCACACTCCAATAGGCTCTTAACTAATTCATATGGCAGGGGAAACATCACAGAATACAGCACTATATTCTATGTACATCACCAGAAGCAGCTGGAATGGGAGCCCAGGACATTAGGAGTAAGTATAAAGCTATCATTCTAGACAAGGCCAAACAGTGGTGGATCTCTGTGCCCCAGTACTCCTGGCATCAAATTGAACAGACAGCACTAATATATCAAATGAAACAACTACTGAGTGATCTGTGGCTACAACTTCGCCCACTGCACTCATTCTTATGCCGCGTACACACGATCGTGATTCACGGCGGTGAAACCGCCGCCGTGAATCACGGCATGAAAAAAAATGAAAAACGAGGGAACGGCATGTTCCCCCACACACGACCGTTTTTCCCGTCATTTTTTTTTTTTTGACGAGAAAAACGACCGTCTGTGGGCTCCGCGGCAGTGTCTCCCTATGGGAAAACTGCCGCGGAAAAAAATGATGGAAAAAACGATGAGAAAATTTAGAACATGTTCTAATTTTTCTCGTCGTTTTTTCTGCCGTTTTTCTCAACGAGAAAAACAACATAAAGCCCACAGACGATCGTTTTTCTCGGCGAAAAAAAAAATGCAGTTTTTCACGTCGAGAAAAGCGGTCGTGTGTACGCGGCATTAAGCACAGTCAATGAGACTATTAAAACTTGGAGGTACACACTGCAACACGTCAATGGTCTCTCAAAACTATCTCATCTATGCCTCTTTCTGCCTCTGAACTTATGAGTGATGATCTGTCTCTTACTGGCTGGATATCAACACATTTTTACAAATATCTGCAAATTCACAATATTTTATTATCTTTCAAATTGTCAGACTCAAACCTCTCCTCGGACCTTATTCGCATATACAAACATCCTCCATTCACGGAAAAAGGTATCTCTAGTGTTTTTATAAGCTAACCACAAACCCTAGGGAAAATCAGAAACCATCTATGGAATGCTTTGAGCAAACTGAGTATCTCGGTAGATGTGGCAAGGTGGCATCAGGCAATCCAAAAACTCTCTTAAATTCTCTAAATGCTTAACTCATTGGGAAACTTCCCAAAAAATCTTACATAATTGGTACTATATACCCACCAAACTGGCATGTATATACCTTTCCAACTCTTTAGAATGTTGAAGAGCATGTGATCATATTTGCTTCTCGCTTCATATCTGGTGGAACTGCCCAGGACTTGTCACCTTCTGGAAAAATGTCAACGCTCTTAATCTCGATAACAGTAATTCCCATTGATATTTCACCACAGCTTGCCTTGCTGGGACTTGACAATTGGACTAGTATTTTTCACTCGGTAATTACACACATACTTATAGCAGCACGACTCACTATTGCACATAAATGGAAAAGTAACTCACCCCCTACTATTCAACAACTTATTAATATTCTGAATGACCCCCTACACATGGAACTCATGTTCACTAAGACCCACTTTAGCATGTCTAAATTCTACACTAATGCCGCGTACACACAGTCAGAAATTCCGCCAGCAAAAGTCCGATGTGAGCTTTTGGTTGAAAATTCCGACCGTGTGTATGCTCCATCGGACTTTTGCTGCTGAATTTCCGCCAGCAAAAGATTGAGAGCTGGTTCTCAAATTTTCCGCCGGAAAAAATTCCTATCGGAAAATCCGATCATCTGTAGCAATTCAGATGCGCAAAATTCATATGCATGCTCGGAAACAATTCGACGCATGCTCGGAAGCATTTAACTTCATTTTCTTGGCTCGTCGTAGTGTTGTACATCACCGCGTTCTTGGCGGCCGAAAGTTCAGAGAACTTTTGTGTGACCGTGTGTATGCAAGCCAAGCTTGAGCGGAATTCCGTCGGAAAAAACATCAAAGGTCGTGTGTATGCGGCATAACTGGGCATGCTGGCTGCAAGATGCTACAAGCACCTCTGGAATATGCTAATATGCCACTTTACCCTCCTGAATTTTGCAGTTGCCATGAATCTTATTCCTAGCAAGGAATCACTAATGATATCCATTATGAGACAGTGCAATTGCTGCTTGCACTGTCTCATTGCTTTTCTCTATTCTCACTTGGTCTAGTGACACCTAAACAGCAGCTTTGGAATTTGGGTGCCCTGGTTCCCATCCCCAACACCTTGCACCATCAATACAGCCTTAATTGTGGGATCAGCTTCTGCCTTTCATCGCACCAGTGGCACGCTACCGCTAATATCCTCTAAGTAAGCAGTTCCCTCCTGGATGCTCTTTTTACATATGGCTTTATGATGCACTCTTTGTATGCTATTGACTATTTCAATCATAAGGTTGCCTTGATCTGCTTTACATGATTCACATTACAGAGAGTGTTTTTATTTACAATAACAGTGGATTGTGTGCTACGAGATTATATTGCTGTCATATTGATGTTTTGAAATCCTATAGACCTCTCACTAGGTACCACAACACCATAGCCCATGTGATTACCCCCAAGCACTGGTCACTTGAAATATGGATGATGACTTTATTTACACCACTCCTGGAGTTTTACATGTGTAGCTGCTGGGGACAATAAGTCACTTCTGGACTTCCGTCACCTGCAATAATAATTCTTGTTATGGTTTGAGTTCCAAAATATTGTGTTATATGGTACAAGCTGATAACTGCTATGAAACCTCTTTCTTTGTTGCTGCTGTATTATCATTCTGCAGTGTGGACAGGGTTGAACTGAATATTCATTAATGCAGAAGTGCAGCAGCCATCTTTAAGAAGACCACTTTGTAATGCTTGTCTATGGAGTGTCTCCAGTGCAGGGGGCAGCCATCTTGGCTAGGTCTTCGTTGAGCCTGGAAGATGGTGATTGGCTGCAAGCAGGTAGAGAAGGGTCTGCAGGCTGCTGAGAGAAAGAGTAGAGGGCTGTCTTGAAGCAAACAAGTAAAAGGATTGAGCCAGCAACTCTGTAGTCCATATAGCGATTTTAATGGTTGGTTTCATGAAGTGACAAGCAAAATAGCTGACGTGTTTCGGCAACAGCCTTAGTCTTGAACAAAGCAGGTGATTGAGTTCCTGTTGCTGACTAAACATATCCCTGTCATAGCTGACCATAATCAGATGAGATCTCAAAGAGACTGCTCCTTGCACAAGACACAAGATGGATCTTTCTTACTGTGAAGGTGTAAGGTGTAATGTGGATGCCTGGTGGGATGAGACTGTACTACAGAGCAATTTCACCACTTGTAAGGAAGGAACGGATGGACTGTCTCAGCAGGATTAAAAGAGACAAATCACAGAAACTCATATTTCTGTCTGAGGCCTTGAACCGAATCAAAGCACATGTATGGAGACCCAGAAGAGGGAGCCAGGGTCTGGTAAGAGACTAACATTGCACAAGTTAATCTGTTCTCTGCTGGGAATTGTTGTGCTGTCTTCAAGGACCCCAACTTTGCCAGCCAATGCTTTTTTTTCATCATTCACTGGCCAGTGTGATCAAATAGGGACTGTTACAGCAAGTTAGGACCGTCTTTATATACTATTGCTAGGTAAAAGTATTTCAGTTTGTTAATTACTGTTAGTGAGAATACTGCAGGTGAACTTCAGGTGTGCAGAGAAATTACAAAACAATTCAGTGGCTCCTCTGAGGGTAGCCCTACATTTGTTTATTACACAAACTTAGACAACAGCTAAATTGCAGTTATAATCTTAGCTGCATACTCACTTTGATCCACAAGGTGGAGATGGTGATGTCACCGCCGCTCCTCTCCACCTCATCCAATCAGATAATTTTTTATATTCACTGAAAAAAAATCAAGGTGTTCTGTAAATGGTGACAGTGCCAAATGAGTGACCCCAGTGGTCAGTGTGCAGTAGGGTAACTGCTTGGCACAAGACCTGGAAGATTGTGGTGATCACTGTAGTATATTAAGCAAACAAATGTATAGCCCTTCCCAATCGAGCGCTCCAGGAGGAAAAAGAGAAATCCGGTGAAAGAAAAAAACACTTGCAAGAGGTTGTGCTATAAAACACCTCCCTCCTACTACCAATGAAGGAAAAAAGCTGCTGCTAGTTCCTGTCCATAGACAGGCAAAATAATAAACAGAAAAAACACATATACACAATAAATAATATATATATATATATATATATATAAGCAGCGCTAATTAAGTGCAAGCTGTGGGGGAGGGGAAACAGTTTCAGACAGGAGTGAATCTTAAGGTAAAAAACACACAGTATCTCATGGATAAGTCTGTAATAGGAGGTGATGAGAAAAAGCAATCTTCTTAATAGAGCCGCAATGCTCTCATTCTGCCACCAACACCACCACTCATGAAGAGAGGAAAACTGGGGGGCCGTGAGACCTCCCCAATGATAGAACTCTTACCAGACGGTGCTGGATCAAAGGCAAAAACAAAGTGGCTACAGATCTCCTCCTCTCTCAGATAGCGGATATCATCAGACGGGATGCTCACATGTGTGTAAGAAAGAAGATCCACAATAGTGTAACTCCACAAAAACACAAGTTTATTGGTCCCCAATAACTCCCATAAAAACCGCACTTACAATATATAAAAAATCATAATACATTACTCGATCATGGACGTTGCTGGAACCGCGAGATGTCAGAGCTGTGTCTCCGTCCTAACTTCCCTGCTCCGTTCAGCTGACGTACGTGTGCGACGACCAGCGTCGTGACGTCACTATGATATGCAGTCACTGTATCTAACCCAGACGCGTTTCGTCAGTAATAGACATCATCTGTGGGTGTGGACAAGTGACTAGGTATGCCATATTATATGGACTGATATGCTAGCTGATTGGTTGAACTTAGGGAGATGACACAACCAGACAACCGCGCTGACATCTCATCCATTGATTCGTCACCGCATAGCATAACATAGCATAGGATAACAACACTTACTAATACATATATTGTCTCCTATCGGAAAACAACAGGAATAATATCCTCATGTGCAAAATAGTAACCACTATTCATAACTTACTAAAAAGGTAATCTGCATATTAAAACTTTATAAAACCGCTGTATTAATAAGAAATTATAATAAAGTGCATAGTGAATGAATGACTGGGTATAACTAAACCTTACATAAATAATAATCATAATAAAATGTAAACGCTAAAAGGCAAAGTTCTATATACAATCAATGTGTATATACTAAACATGATTAATAGTATTATGGGCACCAGAACCTAGATGGAACCCAAATAATATGATTAATACCATAATAAAGGAGTACTAGACAGATAAAAAAATACTTATTAACATATGCATTCCTTTTCAAACATAATAATGCTAATAATTAAACTCCATAAAAGAACATTATTCATAACAGAGATATGGACAGTAGAGATACTAGTAGTCACTTATGAAACAGTTCACATCCAGCTCTATATTCATTCCTTTAGGTGTGAGTGTATCCATGAGAAATATCCAGCGTGTTTCTCTTTTGGATATCTCTCGCACCAAGTTCGAACCTCTCCAGTTCGGGTGTATACAATCTACGCCCCAAAATTTCAGAACGGAGGGATCTTGACTATGGTGTTCTTTAAAATGTAAGGATACACTATGATATTTATATCCAATCTCTATATTGTGTATATGTTCAGAGATATGAATCTTCAATTTCCTTTTGGTTCGGCCCACATACATCAAGTTGCATGGGCATTGCAGAACGTATATAACGTGGGTGGTATTACACGTTATAAACTCTGAAATCTTACAGGGCCTGTCATTCCCTGAAGAAACAAAATCTGTTAGTCCCCTAATATGATTGTTCACTGTTAGACATGAACTGCATTTACGGCATGAATAGAACCCGTTAAATTGCCAGCAAATACTTCTTCTAATAGGGGGATCCAATACTTTATGTACAATTTTATCACCAAAGTTAGGAGCTTTGCGATAAATGAAAGGTGGTTGCACTGGTAGTACACTCTGTAAGGTTCTATCCAAACATAGAACATGCCAATGCTTTCTGAATATTTTTTCGACTTCCTTATACTGAGTATGGAAGTTCGATATGAAACCCCATTCTTGTCTCGGGTTAGTAATACGCTCCCTATTGACAAAAAGCTCATCTCTTGGCATATTTGCAAGATCTTCTACAATCTTATCCAAGACTCGCTCATCATATCCTTTCTGGGTGAATCTTTCTTTTATAACCCTAGAATATGTAATGAAATCATCCTTCGTAGTACAATTCCGTTTAACCCTCATAAGTTGACCCTTAGGGATGTTATTAAGCCAGTTGGGATGATGGCCACTCATCAAGGGCAAATAACTATTCCTATCAGTTGGTTTAAAGTAAATAGTTGTAGAGAGGGTAGTGCCATGCAATCTTACATCAACATCCAGAAAGTGTATGTGTTCATTGCTGAACTCGTAATCTAGTCTGATGTTGTTTTTGTTATCATTCAGTTCTTTCAAAAAAGTATGTAATGACAACTCGTCTCCTTCCCAAATGAAGAACAGATCGTCGATGTACCTCCTGTAAAACAGGAGGCCATCTTTCCTACTGGCAAACATGGACTTATCCTCCCACTCACCCATGAACAAATTTGCGATACTGGGCGCGAATCTCGCGCCCATCGCAACTCCTCTCTTTTGGGAGTAATATTCATGGTTATACCAAAAATAGTTGTGGGCCAAGCAGAAGTCCAATGCTTGGCCCAAAAAAACTTTTTGTTCAAAGGGAATATCCTCACGCTGACTCAATGCCCAATTTAATGCCAACAGGGCGTCATCATGTTGTATAATAGTATACAATGACTATACATCCGCGGTCACCAAAAAAATACGGGTTTTACCAGTTAAATCAATATCATTGATGAGTTGTAGAAAGCTCTTAGTATCCTTTAAATAGGCCCTAGTGTTGAACACACTGGCCTGAAGAAAGGTATCTAAATATTGACCTAATCTCGCCGTAACCGACCCTATGCTATTCACAATAGGTCTGGCGGGTGGCTTTGTAGAGTCCTTATGCACTTTAGGGAGAGTATATATAGTAGGCACTCTGCAAAAACTAGGTGACAGATATTTATGTTCTTTCTTATTTAGAACTCTCTTAGCTCTACCCATATCTACTAATTTTTGTAGGTCAGCATGATATGCATGAGTAGGATTATTGTTTAACTTAACATAAGTGGTATCATCGGATAACATGTTGGAAAGTTGGGTGTCATAGTAGGATTTATCCAGTATGACTACCCCTCCCCCTTTATCCGCTGGGCGTATTACGATATTTTTCCTATCACGTAATTGCTTAATGCCCTCCTGAATATGTGGGGGATTACAATTTTTCTTCACTATGACCTTGTCCAAATCTTTCAGGACTAGGCTTTTAAATACGTCAACATGTTGATTTGCCGAATTCGGCGGGTTAAACAGTGACCTATTTTTCAAGGCACTGTCTACTCCTATAATGTTGGTATTACTTGGATGGTTACCACTTGGACCACTGTTAAGAAAATATTTTTTAATATTTAATTTTCTAATGTACTTATGGATGTCCATATACGTATCAAATTTGTTCAACAGGGGGAAGCCCCCTGTGAATTATTATCCGCCTTACAACCAGCAAGGATGGTGGAGACCCCCACAAGAATGGAACCAGTACCCACATCCACCGGTCCCACCCAGAAGAGACGGAGAGGATGCAGGGCAGGGAGCAGGATCCAATACAAACAGCAAAAAAAGAAGGATGGAACAGTAGGAATATACAACCTCAGCTTAGTCTCTTTTTCACATAAGGAACTCAATATATTGAATTTAGGTTTGAAATGTGCCCCCAAGAAATCTTTGAACAAATTTGATACGTATATGGACATCCATAAGTACATTAGAAAATTAAATATTAAAAAATATTTTCTTAACAGTGGTCCAAGTGGTAACCATCCAAGTAATACCAACATTATAGGAGTAGACAGTGCCTTGAAAAATAGGTCACTGTTTAACCCGCCGAATTCGGCAAATCAACATGTTGATGTATTTAAAAGCCTAGTCCTGAAAGATTTGGACAAGGTCATAGTGAAGAAAAATTGTAATCCCCCACATATTCAGGAGGGCATTAAGCAATTACGTGATAGGAAAAATATCGTAATACGCCCAGCGGATAAAGGGGGAGGGGTAGTCATACTGGATAAATCCTACTATGACACCCAACTTTCCAACATGTTATCCGATGATACCACTTATGTTAAGTTAAACAATAATCCTACTCATGCATATCATGCTGACCTACAAAAATTAGTAGATATGGGTAGAGCTAAGAGAGTTCTAAATAAGAAAGAACATAAATATCTGTCACCTAGTTTTTGCAGAGTGCCTACTATATATACTCTCCCTAAAGTGCATAAGGACTCTACAAAGCCACCCGCCAGACCTATTGTGAATAGCATAGGGTTGGTTACGGCGAGATTAGGCCAATATTTAGATACCTTTCTTCAGGCCAGTGTGTTCAACACTAGGGCCTATTTAAAGGATACTAAGAGCTTTCTACAACTCATCAATGATATTGATTTAACTGGTAAAACCCGTATTTTTTTGGTGACCGCGGATGTATAGTCATTGTATACTATTATACAACATGATGACGCCCTGTTGGCATTAAATTGGGCATTGAGTCAGCGTGAGGATATTCCCTTTGAACAAAAAGTTTTTTTGGGCCAAGCATTGGACTTCTGCTTGGCCCACAACTATTTTTGGTATAACCATGAATATTACTCCCAAAAGAGAGGAGTTGCGATGGGCGCGAGATTCGCGCCCAGTATCGCAAATTTGTTCATGGGTGAGTGGGAGGATAAGTCCGTGTTTGCCAGTAGGAAAGATGGCCTCCTGTTTTACAGGAGGTACATCGACGATCTGTTCTTCATTTGGGAAGGAGACGAGTTGTCATTACATACTTTTTTGAAAGAACTGAATGATAACAAAAACAACATCAGACTAGATTACGAGTTCAGCAATGAACACATACACTTTCTGGATGTTGATGTAAGATTGCATGGCACTACCCTCTCTACAACTATTTACTTTAAACCAACTGATAGGAATAGTTATTTGCCCTTGATGAGTGGCCATCATCCCAACTGGCTTAATAACATCCCTAAGGGTCAACTTATGAGGGTTAAACGGAATTGTACTACGAAGGATGATTTCATTACATATTCTAGGGTTATAAAAGAAAGATTCACCCAGAAAGGATATGATGAGCGAGTCTTGGATAAGATTGTAGAAGATCTTGCAAATATGCCAAGAGATGAGCTTTTTGTCAATAGGGAGCGTATTACTAACCCGAGACAAGAATGGGGTTTCATATCGAACTTCCATACTCAGTATAAGGAAGTCGAAAAAATATTCAGAAAGCATTGGCATGTTCTATGTTTGGATAGAACCTTACAGAGTGTACTACCAGTGCAACCACCTTTCATTTATCGCAAAGCTCCTAACTTTGGTGATAAAATTGTACATAAAGTATTGGATCCCCCTATTAGAAGAAGTATTTGCTGGCAATTTAACGGGTTCTATTCATGCCGTAAATGCAGTTCATGTCTAACAGTGAACAATCATATTAGGGGACTAACAGATTTTGTTTCTTCAGGGAATGACAGGCCCTGTAAGATTTCAGAGTTTATAACGTGTAATACCACCCACGTTATATACGTTCTGCAATGCCCATGCAACTTGATGTATGTGGGCCGAACCAAAAGGAAATTGAAGATTCATATCTCTGAACATATACACAATATAGAGATTGGATATAAATATCATAGTGTATCCTTACATTTTAAAGAACACCATAGTCAAGATCCCTCCGTTCTGAAATTTTGGGGCGTAGATTGTATACACCCGAACTGGAGAGGTTCGAACTTGGTGCGAGAGATATCCAAAAGAGAAACACGCTGGATATTTCTCATGGATACACTCACACCTAAAGGAATGAATATAGAGCTGGATGTGAACTGTTTCATAAGTGACTACTAGTATCTCTACTGTCCATATCTCTGTTATGAATAATGTTCTTTTATGGAGTTTAATTATTAGCATTATTATGTTTGAAAAGGAATGCATATGTTAATAAGTATTTTTTTATCTGTCTAGTACTCCTTTATTATGGTATTAATCATATTATTTGGGTTCCATCTAGGTTCTGGTGCCCATAATACTATTAATCATGTTTAGTATATACACATTGATTGTATATAGAACTTTGCCTTTTAGCGTTTACATTTTATTATGATTATTATTTATGTAAGGTTTAGTTATACCCAGTCATTCATTCACTATGCACTTTATTATAATTTCTTATTAATACAGCGGTTTTATAAAGTTTTAATATGCAGATTACCTTTTTAGTAAGTTATGAATAGTGGTTACTATTTTGCACATGAGGATATTATTCCTGTTGTTTTCCGATAGGAGACAATATATGTATTAGTAAGTGTTGTTATCCTATGCTATGTTATGCTATGCGGTGACGAATCAATGGATGAGATGTCAGCGCGGTTGTCTGGTTGTGTCATCTCCCTAAGTTCAACCAATCAGCTAGCATATCAGTCCATATAATATGGCATACCTAGTCACTTGTCCACACCCACAGATGATGTCTATTACTGACGAAACGCGTCTGGGTTAGATACAGTGACTGCATATCATAGTGACGTCACGACGCTGGTCGTCGCACACGTACGTCAGCTGAACGGAGCAGGGAAGTTAGGACGGAGACACAGCTCTGACATCTCGCGGTTCCAGCAACGTCCATGATCGAGTAATGTATTATGATTTTTTATATATTGTAAGTGCGGTTTTTATGGGAGTTATTGGGGACCAATAAACTTGTGTTTTTGTGGAGTTACACTATTGTGGATCTTCTTTCTTACACACATGTGAGCATCCCGTCTGATGATATCCGCTATCTGAGAGAGGAGGAGATCTGTAGCCACTTTGTTTTTGCCTTTGATCCAGCACCGTCTGGTAAGAGTTCTATCATTGGGGAGGTCTCACGGCCCCCCAGTTTTCCTCTCTTCACGAGTGGTGGTGTTGGTGGCAGAATGAGAGCATTGCGGCTCTATTAAGAAGATTGCTTTTTCTTATCACCTCCTATTACAGACTTATCCATGAGATACTGTGTGTTTTTTACCTTAAGATTCACTCCTGTCTGAAACTGTTTCCCCTCCCCCACAGCTTGCACTTAATTAGCGCTGCTTATATATATATATATATATATATATATATATATATATTATTTATTGTGTATATGTGTTTTTTCTGTTGATCACTGTAGTAGCAACAATTACTACAGTGATTGTCAGCTTCCACAGTGATTCCTTGATTATGAGATAAGCATACCAAGCTGGATGTAACTATGCAATTAACATTAAACCTGGAACTTAGCCTTGACCACATTCCACCCGACCAATAGCAAAATGATGGCCGGGCGGTGACTTTCTCGTTGTGACTGGACGTCATATGGCGTCTTCAGAACGGGCCGCTCGTGCACGCCCCCAGGGGTGCGGTGTGACGCTCGGACACACTGCATCTCCGATCACGGTAAAGAGCCTTGTGTCCAATCACAGTTGATTACAGTGTAACTAGGAAGTACCGGTTATCGGAATTCCTCTATTCATGCGGACAGCACGTGAGCAGAGGAGAGCCGATAAGCAGCTCCTGACAGCGGGGATCTGCACTGATAATCAGTGCAGTGATTATCAGTGCAGCTCCATTAGCGATGCCCATCAGTGATGCCCACCCGTGATGCCAATCAGTGCCCACCAGTGTTGACAATCAGTGATACCTTCAGTGCCCATCAGTGATGCCTGTCAGTGGCTTCTCATTAGTGCTGCCTATCAGTGCCCATTAATGCCGCCTAGGATTGCTCAGAGCTAGATTAACACTTTGCGGCAAGACTGGGCACAGATGATATGAAATCCTATACTGTACAAGTTACAAGCCTAAATTAAAAAATAAAATAAAATGGGTTTACATCCAGGATAAGTTAACTTTTTTATAAAAAAATAATACATTTACATTTTTTGCGGTTAATAAATATGTATTTACAATTTTTTTTGTAGGAGCCTGGAAAGCATTGCACCCATGATCAGCATATCATGGATGCCATGCATGACTCCTACAGACTGGCAGTGTAAGCTGTCTGCCTGTACATCAAGGTAAAAAAACTTTTGGGTGCAGCTTCACCCCAGCCCCCACTTATACTTACCTGAGCCCCATCTTGATCCAGCAATGTGCATGAGAGCAGCGGCTCCCCAGGGTATCGCTTTCCTCATTGGCTCACATAGCAGTGGGTATTGGCTCCTGCTGCTGTATATCACAGGCAGTGAGCCAATGAGGAGAGAACAGTGGGGGGCAAGCCGCACTCCGTGTGTTAAGGGAAACACAGATTGGGGCTCGAGAGTGGGTCTGCTCGAGTGCCCACATAGCAAGGGGCTTGCTATTAAGTCAGCAGTGGGGAGGAGCCTGGACCACAGACAGGGGACCCAAAAAAAAGGGGATCGGGACTGCTTTGTGCAAAACCATTGCACAGCAGGTAAGTATAACATATTTGTTATTATTTTAATAAAAAATACATTCCATTTGAATCACTTTAAAGTGGATGTAATCTAGAAATCTATTTTACAGTATATCTGGTTTTATGAATCACTGTATACAATTTTCTTAAACCAATAGTTTTTTGTAACTCTGTTATGAAGTTTCTGGAGTTACTGGAGATCCTGCCAGTTAGTTAGCAGCAATGTGGTCAGCTTGCAAAGCATGCTCCTACAGTTGGCTGTTAGGTTCCCGATGTGATAAACCTGATGGGTAAATGAACAGCGAACTGAAAGGAGTGCATATTGCAGGCTGACAATACTGCTCCCAATTGTAAAGCAGTGACTTAGTGTCATCAGCCTGTAACACAAAGTGATGTTACTGGCAGGATCTCCAGGTAACCAATTTTACAATAGATTCAAAGAAAATTATATGCAGTGAGACATAATGCCTAACATATTAAGAAATAGGAATATGCTATAAGTTCAGGTTAACCTTGAGTTTGACCTGAACACAAGCTGTCTCCTTTTGCCGAAAAGACAAACAAAATGACCAGATTTGGTCAGTTCCCCTGCCTGAACCTCCATCTTCTGCAGCCAGCAGTCATTCATTTACTGGTGGTATCAATACCGTCACTAAATGACAATTTCCTGCTTAGGGCTGCCCCCCAGCATTGGTTGGTAGGAGGCAGCGGTAACATATAGTCATCACAACCAATGAAGTTGCCAGCTGTTTCAAATTGTAAGCAATCTGCTGGGTAGATATCCTGGGTGATACCATTGACCAGATATGGTCATTATTTGGTTTGGGATGTCAGACAGCATCCCTGGACCCTTTGTTTACATTCAAATATCTTTTGTGGCAAGACTATTTGTCTTTTTCCCACATACCTGGCCCAGTGGATGTGGGAATCTCTGAGGGAGGTGTATGTGAGTCTGAAAGCCTACTTAACATCCCTGATCACTCATTTACAATAAAAAACAATAATAATAATAACAGTAAATAAAAACAGAGACATTTTCGATTGGTGAAGATGCTGTTTTACCTTCTATTCAACATTAAGTTGGACACATACCCATTTCTTTCCCTCCGTCCTCCTTTTTACCCGCTGTCTTTATTTTCCTCTTCTTTTCTTCCTTCTAAAAAGGATTTATGGAAACTCTTTTTCTGGGAATTCTAGTTTCCCATTACATGTTATGTCTCTTTTATTTAGATTTAATGGGATACTATCAAATGTTTTGTTCGGCCTTGTTTAGTCCATCCTGATCTGTTGGCCCTGATAATCTTCTCGGGGCCTAATGCCGCGTACACACGATCATGATTCACGGCAGTGAAAACACCACCGTGAATCACGACAGGAAAAACGAGGGAACGGCTTGTTCCCCCACACACGGCCGTTTTTCCCGTAATTTTTTCTCTTGATGAGAAAAACGACCGTGTGTAGGCTCCGCGGCAGTGTTTCCCTATGGGAAAA
Source organism: Rana muscosa (assembly GCA_029206835.1). Classification (NCBI taxonomy): domain Eukaryota; kingdom Metazoa; phylum Chordata; class Amphibia; order Anura; family Ranidae; genus Rana; species Rana muscosa. The sequence goes on along the minus strand of CM055118.1, from coordinate 525,431,394 downwards.
CTGCCGCGGAAAAAAATGACAGGAATCACAACGAGAAAAATTAGAGCATGTTCTAATTTTTCTCGTCGTGATTAATGCCGTTTCTCCCGTCGGGAAAAAACTGCAAAAAGCCCACAGACGATCGTTTTTCTCGTCGGGAAAAATGATCGTGTGTACGCGGCATAAGAGTCAGAAGGAGGTCTCTATGCCTGGAGCAGTTAGTTCCCGATAAGGGGCTCCAGGTTACCAAGGAGAGCGGGTTTCCCTTCTCCCTTCCATTATATTATAAGGATGAAGAGATCTCCCCCTGACAAACTTTTTATTGCTTACATGAATCTATCCTTTTTTCTAGGATGTTTTTATTATTTTATCCATTTATTGACTATTGTTTGTTTATTCCTAAACATAATCTTTTTTCTTTATTTTTCTTTATTTTTATATAACATGATGTAATGTTCTGTATTATTTATCTTATGAAAATAAAATATTTTGAAAGTAAAAACAGAGACATTTAAAAAGTCTTTTATTTAAAAAAATCCCCAAATAATGTCCAATATGTAGATCCAACATCAATCACGTCATCCAGGAATGTAAGTCCATCGCCAGTCACAATTAACGATGCCCCACGACCTGCTGACACAAACACCAAGTCCCCCATAGCAGTTGCCAGCTACCCATGTATATTGTTTCCCAATAGCTTGCAAATTGGCCTTGAAAAAAAAACCAGAAAAAAAATAATATTAAGATTTGGCTCCTATAGACTTCAAAGGGGTTTGGGTGCCATGTTCAAGGTTTGTGAATAATTTCAATTGTTCTGCAAATTTATAACGACTGTAACTCTGCTCTGTTCGCTCATCACTAGAAATGAGAAATAGATTTTGGGTTTACATACACTTTAACCACTTGACAACCACCGCACGATGATATATGTCGACAGAATGGCAAGGCTGGGCATATGGGCGTACAGGTACGTCCCCTTTAAGATGCGAGCCGTGGGTCACGCGAGCGCCACCGACGGCGCGCTCGCGACCCGGTCGGGAGCTCCGTGACCGTGCCCGAGGGACCCGCGGATCGATCGCCGCCGGTGTCCGGAGATCGGGTCACAGAGCTGAAGAACGGGGAGAGGTAAGTGTAAACAAACATCTCCCCGTTCTTCCTAGTGACACTGTCAGTGATTGTCTGTTCCCTGTCATAGGGAACAGCGATCAGTGACGTGTAATGCCAAGCCACGCCCCCAAACAGTTAAAAGCACTCCCTAGGTCACACTTAACCGCTTCAGCGGCCCCTACAGGTTAACACCTACACTGCCAGTGTCATTTTTACAGTAATCGGTGCATTTTTATAGCACTGATCGCTGTAAAAATGACAATGGTCCCAAAATGGTGTCAAAAGTGTCCGATGTGTCCGCCATAATGTAGCAGTCACGATAAAAATCGCTGATCGCCGCCATTACTAGTAAAAAAAAAAATTATTAATAAAAATGCCATAAAACTATCCTTTATTTTGTAGACGCTATAACTTTTGCGCAAACCAATCAATAAACGCTTATTGCGATTTTTTTGAACCAAAAATATGTAGAAGAATTTGTATCGCCCTAGATATTTATTATAGCAAAAAGTAAAAAATATTGAATTTTTTTCAAAATTGTCGCTCTATTTTTGTTTATAGCGCAAAAAATAAAACCCGCAGAGGTGATCAAATACCACCAAAAGAAAGCTCTATTTGTGGGTAAAAAAGGATGTCAATTTTGTTTGGGAGCCACGTCGCACAACCGCGCAATTGTCAGTTAAAGCGATGCAGTGCCGAATTGCAAAAAGTGGCCTGGTCTTTGACCAGCGAAATGGTCCGGGGCTGAAGTGGTTAATGGCAATAAAGTAAACTAACTGATGTGACTGTGCTGTCTGGCCAGTATCAAAAGATTAGCTGGACAGATTTAATAATCCTTTTGACAGAGAAAAAAGATTATGCATATGGTAAGTATCCCAAATGTGTCATTAACAAGCATTACGGCTTGCGTTAACGTGTGTTCTGTGAAAGTAGCTTTTTCATATTGAATGGGCTGTCAATGCGCAACAAGGGGTGAAAAACATGCAAAGCACCACAAAACAATGCAACGTAGCTGCATTGTGGCAACACACGGTAATGAACAAATGTGTACCTCTGCGCTACCTTAGTGCAAAATAGTGATCCAAATGCAGTATTTGAGCACAATTCGTACTTGTACGATGAAAAAATATTAAAATTATTATATGATAATAATTGTGAAACAATAATAGAACAAATTGCTGCAGCCACCCACTGTGTTCCCATAAGTTAGGATAATGTATATATAGACTGGTGTTGCACAACTCTAAAGCCCTGTACACATGATCGGTTTTACCGATGAAAACCGTCCGATGGATTGCTTTCATCAGACAAACCGATCGTGTATGGGACCCATCGGTCTTTTTTCCATCGGTTTTAAAAAATAGAACATGTTTTAAATTTTCCGATGGATAAAAAACCTATCGAAAATTCCGATCGTCTATGGGCAAGTCCATCGGATAAAAAACCCACGCATGCTCAGAATCAAGTCGACGCATGCTCAGAAGCATTGAACTTCATTTTTCTCGGCTCATCGGAGTGTTTTACGTCACCGCGTTTGGAACGGTCGGTTTTTTGACTGATGGTGTTTGGCAAGACTGATGGAAGTCAGCTTCATCGGATTTCCGATGGACAAAACCATCGGATTAGAATCCATAGGATATCCGATCGTGTGTATGAGGCTTAACAGTATACATGTGCATCAACAAAATATAAACAATCCATAACCTGTGATATATGTCATAGTAAAAATAAATGTAAAGTGCATAACAATAGTGCAATCCGTTTCCAAGTGCATTAATAATATATAATAATGTGTGACAGTAAGGCCCCATGCACACGAGACGCCGATGCAAACTCTGCTGAACACACGTTTTTAAAGGCTAAAACCGGCGTTTAAAAACGCCCGTTTTGCCGCGATTTTAGCGGCGTTTTACCGCGTTTGCGTCTATAGGCGTTTAGTTAAGAAACATCATAAGACCCTCCCTAAGCTCAAAAAACATTATTATTTAACCATTTCAGCCATTTTGGGAGACCAGCAGCTGAGAGAGCAGCAGTGTACTTGTATTTAGCGTATCACTTGCCACATCATCTGCCACAAGCTGTGGATTGTCCACTTGCCACGTCACCTGATACGTCACCTGGCCACGTCACCTGCCACAAGTTGTGAATTGTCCACTTGCCACGTCACCTGCCACGTCACCTGGCCACAAGTTGTGGATTGTCCACTGGCCACATCACCTGGCCATGTCACCTGCCACAAGTTGTGCATTGTCCACTTGCCACGTCACCTGGCCACGTCACCTGCCACGTCACCTGCCACAAGTTGTGAATTGTCCACTTGCCACATCACCTGCCACGTCACCTGGCCATGTCACCTGCCACAAGTTGTGGATTGTCCACTTGCCACATCACCTGGCCACGTCACCTGGCCATGTCACCTGCCACGTCACCTGCCACAAGTTGTGGCATGTTCACTTGCCACGTCACCTGCCACGTCACCTGGCCACGTCACCTGGCCACGTCACCTGCCACAAGTTGTGCATTGTCCACTTGCCACGTCACCTGGCCACATCACCTGCCACGTCACCTGGCCACGTCACCTGCCACAATTTGTGGATTTCCACCTGCCACGTCACCTGGCCACAAGTTGTGGATTGTCCACTTGCCACATCACCTGCCACATTACCTGCCATGTCACCTGGCCACGTCACATGCCACGTCACCTGGCCACGTCACCTGCCACAAGTTGTGGATTGTTCACTTGCCACGTCACCTGCCATGTCACCTGGCCACGTCACATGCCACGTCACCTGCCACAATTTGTGGCTTTCCACCTGCCACGTCACCTGGCCACGTTACCTGCCACAAGTTGTGGATTGTCCGCTTGCCACGTCACCTGGCCACGTCACCTGCCACAATTTGTGGATTTCCACCTGCCACGTCACCTGGCAACATCACCTGCCACAAGTTGTGGATTGTCCACTTGCCACGTCACCTGCCACAAGTTGTGGATTGTCTACAGTGCAATGCAAGCAATTACAGTTTTTTTTCATATTTTTTTGATGGTTTTTCATCATTTGCCATCATTTTTGAGATTTCTAATGTAAAAAAATAGGTCACCTTTAAAAACGCTAATAAACGAAATCACGGCAAAACGCCGGTACCGCGTTTTGCCGCGTTTAGCGGCGTTTAGCCGCGTTTTGCGTCTGAAACGTGGAAAACTTTTGCGTCTGAACCCATTTTTTTGCTTCTGGAAAAACGAGGTTAAACGCAACTGCCTAAAAACGGCAATAAACGAGACTGTGTGCATGGACACATAGGATAACATTGAATGGGTTCAGGAGCAGTTGAAAAAAGTGTCCAACTGCTTCTGAACACGCGTTCAACAGCAAATAACAGTGTCTCGTGTGCATGGGGCCTAAATTTTTCAGTGGTGATATGACTTATATAATCACTTGCTTCCTGAAAAAACACTTATTGTGTAAACAAATGGTGTGCTTCCACCTCCTAGTGACACCTCTGTGCTCCCAGAACTCTCACCTTAATAAATAATCAAATAGAATGGGAAAGACACATGTGGTGAGAGGTGCTGCACACCCCGAGAAATACAATATGGCATGGTTCCCCCAATGGGGTTTTTTAGCAGCAGAGTTTAATAATTACCAAAAATTATATAGGTTAAAAGTATTGGCTTTATTAAATGTAGATGCATATTATGGTCATAACAGTTAAAATATGAGCTCTGGCAGAGAAAATTGTTAAATTATTACACATACAAAAAATGCAAACACAAAATTGTTACACAGCATTACATATCAAAATGCATTTGTATGTATACAATTCCTGATTCGTTTCGACCCATATAAGCGGAGTCTTCTTCAGAGGATTGGTTTGCTGTAAAAAAGTTATATAATGAATTCAAATTCTTTACCAAAATTGGATATTTGTGGCAAAAAATACATAGTATGTAGTTACCAGAGATAGGGGGTATTAGAGAAAAATCTCTTTCTTCCAAAAGCCTCCAAGAGGTCCCATAGGCTCCCCGGCCATTCGGCACCCCGGATGACAACGTCACTGAGCTGTGTGCGGCTTGCAAGGAGTCACGCTATAGGAAAGACCCCCTAGGGGCATGCATAGATGGATGGTCAGCACCTGCAGCAATTCATTGGGGACAACAAGAGATAGTACATTTCACAATACACCAGATTAATTCAAAATTTATAAGTTAGCGGACAGAAGGTCTCCAAGATATAGCCCTGCGTTTGCATATATCCTATAGCGTCATGGTGTCTAATAGTATTAATAAATAAGAGTGAAATCTTATTGTGTGTCTGTTAGTTTAATAGATGAATAATAAAGAATGAGTAATCAAATAAGCCTTTTGAATACAATTCCATACTCAGGACGATGTTCCACTGATCTTAGCCTGGTTTCAGATTTGCCAGATATGTCTAGGTGATCCTTGGTAGTGGTCCCTTTAAGGTGCTGTCCACCGCGCTTATCTGTATGTTTAGGAATGCTTAGGATAAAACAAAGTGACCTCCCATAGTGTAGTAGTTAAAGTTCCTTCTGCACTGTTATGTGGCCTGGACTCTCGCACTAGCCAGAAAGATGGTAACCAATGTTAATAATGACACCTTTGGATGTACACTGTTTATAAGATAATATGAATACTCACTAAATATTTTTTCTTACCTAGAACATCTGCTTAAGTTCTTGAACAAGCACCGAGGTGCAAAACATGTAGAGCTAGAGCAAGATACATTAACTCACACCAAGCCCGCCTGGATTCTAGAAGCCGTACACTTCTGGTGCATATACTACGTATTGGGATGGGTTTTTGGCGTTTTTGTTGGTGTGAATAGTTTACCTTAGACAGCAGATATTGTGATTTTTTAAATGCATTTTCATATTTTAGACATCTTGTAATAAAATGTATGACTTTTTTTTTAGGAATTTGATGTATTGTGGCACCTATAAAGTCCATAGTTCTTTAAGTATCCTATTTAGACTTATAGAGGACGTGGCACTTTGTTATTGATACTCGCATCCACAGCGCCACCCTGTGTTGATACAAATATATCCAATTAGTAGTTAAAGTAAATTCATTTATTAAAAATAGTAACTCTTACATCCAAATCAATGTTAAAAATGCCTTGTTGTATCAAAGTATAAGCAGCATGCAGGTCTCTGCATGCCTTAATTGCTATGCACTTTAAATGTGATTTATTGTTACTATGATATATATCACAGGTTATGGATTGTTTATATTTTGTTGATGCCCATGTATACTGTAAGAGGTGCACAACGCCAGTCTATATATACAACACATGGTAATGCATGAGTTTTAGTGTGCATTCCCACAACGCACAAGTGTGGACCTCAAGCTACTGCTTGTAGCAAACAACAAGACACTATTGTTCTTTTTTGGTTGAAGGGCAACATACCCGTATTTATCGACCTATAACACGCACAGGCGTATAACATGCACCCTAACTTTAAGAGGGAAGTTTCAGGAAAAAAACTTTCCACAGCCCCCTGCGTATAACACGCAAGCACAGTTTACCCTCTATTTTCAGAGTAAAAAAGTGAGTGTTATACGCCAATAAATACAGTATTTTTTTTTTCCTTTATTCCAATATTTAGAACTCTGTGTTTTTTAATCTCCATTACTGTTAGTATGTTAGCTTTGAACGTGATTCATGAGTCCAATACAAATTGCCATAACTTCCTAAAACCGGGTCAAGAAATGATTCCTTTATGAATGATGATTTGGCGTTGAACATTACATCTCTCATGATTGAAATACTGTTGCTACTATCAGTTTTAAAAGCTTTTAAGAAGAGTGAACTATCTTTTCTGTAAAAATTAATTAGCAAAAACGGATGTCATGTCTGTCCATGTCAATATCAAAAATGTATGTGTGTTTAGACCCATAGTATATGGGCAATTAGGCTGATTATTGTATTTTGTCCCCTCAGTTACAACGCATTAAAGGATATACTGAATCATACTCTACTACAAGCGTATCATTTCAGAAGAATATTTCTTCTCATCTGGAAGAGTGCTGTGGGGGCTTCAGTGGAGGACATCAGTTGCATGTAAATGTCCTGCGATTTTTAGAGTAAAGAATAAAATGCGTTTGCTATTGCCGAGGCAGAACTTTGTCATGAGCAATGGGAAACAGCCACAGGGAAGCATACAGATATCTGTGCTTGTCTGTTGACTGCTGGATTTACACTACACAGAAGATCATTAGGAAGAAGAGTGATTGAACCAGAGAAGCTAAACAAAGGACAGATACATAGAGATGCACTGGATTACCGCACCTTCAAGACAATATTTTTATTTCTACATAACGTAGGATGCACCCACTTCCTCCCCTGTTCTGTAAAGGAAAAAAATAAAAAATAAAAATGTGATAAATGAAAATGTTAAGTGTATTATGTTAAAGCCTTTTGTATTAACGAAAAACTCCAACTGTCTGGCAGAAACTCCCCACTCCTTTCAATCGATGCTTGCTGCCACAAGGCATCTAGTCATTTTTGATTCGATCTCCTGTAGCCTTCCCTTCAATGAAGTAGCTCAGCAGGCAAAGGAAGGACAGCTGCCTAGCCCTGGCGTTCAAACTACCAGTGAATCAGAACAAGCAGAGCAGAGATGGTATTGTATTACAGATATATAAATAACTATATATATCTATATATATATAGATACACAGTGTAGAGTTATATATAGATATATACGCACACACACATTTATATTGTCTTTTATCTCTGCTTTGCTCCTTAATCATAAACTCAGGGTTCAAAAGGCTGTTAGGCTGTTGGTCGCCAATCTCAACTCAAGGTGATAGTCACCTCTGGCCTTACTGCAGACTGCAAGCCTACTGTCCATCCATCTTAAAGCAGCTTGACATTGGCTTCTCAACCCATTTTACAGCCAACGAACATTTTCTATTGATTTATTGATCTCTGTCTGCCTGTGGAAGGAGCTCAGAACAGACTCTATGTGCTCTTGCAGCCTCCTGCATAGATTTTTTTTCTTCTTTTTATCCCAGCCGTGCTTGCAGTCTGTGGTGAAACAGAAATTAGACCATGCGGGAGCCCAATTTGCTGGCAGTGAATGTGCCAGGCTCCAGATGGAAGAGAGGCTTCTTTCTCCTTACTCCCACCTCTTTTTATTGAAGCACACTGTTCACTCCTACTACTACCTCCTCCATCACTTCACTGACCCATCTGCGCTTCACCCATTTGGCTTTACAGAGGACATATAAATAAGTTATTTTGTGCCCGCTTTAAGTGTCTAGAGGATTTCAATGCACTCTATTTGACGGAGAATGATGCTGGTCAAATCTTGAATTACCAATCTTAAGTGCTTTATTAAATAGCAAATTAACTCTTGTATGGTCTATTGGAAAGGCTTTGCTTTGTTATTTTAGGTTTTATCATTTTTATGTTGTCTGTACATGTTGCTATTAAAATATTTAATTAATACACCAAGTATCTATAATCAGCATTTACAGATTTATTAATGTGTACATACAGCATAATGGAGGAACCAATTCAGTGTGGGGTGGAAGACAATGTTGTAAATCAGGAGGATAAATTTCATTTACTTTGCAGAACCATTCTACAGCTCCACCTTAACTACACTATTTTTACAAGCGCCTTTGCCCCTCTTTTCTGTGTCTGTTACAAGACAAGACGTTTGATGCAAATTGGCTGATTTAGTAAATGCGAAATGATGGTTTAGTTTGTAAAGGATTTTTTATTTTGCAAAGTGGATTTTTCCCTAAAGCCAGGTACACAATAACATTTTTTTTTTCCGTGCAACCCAGAAACAAAAACTGATATTTCCGGATCAGAGACACTGTACTAACCATGCAAGGTTAGCCCAGCAATATCCCCTGCTGAGCTGTTGTGTTCTGACAGGAGGACGGCGCCCCCGCCAGAACACTCCAACCAGCGCTCTCTTCCATTGGCTGAGAGCGCTGATTGGTCGTCAGAAGGCTGCTGGTTTTCCAGCATGCACATCCGACAGAAGCGGGCCGAATGAACAGAGCAAAATACACACTGGCAGAATGTCGGAGGTTTTTTTTGGAACCAGCAAAAGTCTCCCAACATTCTGCCCATGTGTTTAGCTTAGTGAAAGGGAAGAAGCTCTGCTGATTTTCATCTTCCAATCAAATGTAAGCAAAAATAAATTTTATTTTTATTTTCCTTGCACGTGATTGGGTATTTTTTGCAAAGGCAATTTTAACCACATTCACTAAGCTAAGAGAAATATTCCTTGCTAGTGAACTGTCTATTGGCCTTTAAAAAATCCACCCCATTCTCTACACATAAAAGTAGAAAGTCATTCAGTGAGTTGTCACAGGCAGTAGTTCTCTAGACAGATACTGTAACTATTATTACCATCTGCCAAAAGCTTTTTTTACAGAAGTCTAACTAAAGAATAAAATGTAGTTTACTAGTATATACAATTATTTTTATTGATTGTTACAAATCTCTGAAATAATTTAAGTTTTTTCTTTTTGCATAAAAGTTGCTCATTGACATTAGTGCTGTCTGTCAAAGATTTAAAAAAATATAGTATATGTAGTGTAAGCTCCAGAGCATATTATGGATCGACATGTAGGTGGTGTGCAGCGTGGTGCAGTGGCAATAGTTCACATTGACGGGTGCAAAAAAGAGCTTGTATTAAAGTATGCAGAAACAGTTAACAGAACCTGGGGGGGGCACTCACAGTTTTCAGCAATGTGAATAGCTGACAGCGCCTGTAAAGAGGGCAGAATGCGGTCTGGCCATCTCGTGCCCAGTCAGGAAGATGTCCAGAGGAGTCTTAGACCCTACTATTTCCCTCCTCATCAGGAACCTTTCCCTACCACTAACACTGTCCCTAACAGATGGGGTACCTTTCCTTACACTGTCCACACCTGAAATGTGTGCCAAACCTGGGAGCCAGGGCCTTAAATAGGCTCTGCCTGGCCCAAGATTGCTACCAGAGTCACATGGGGCAGCAGCATCCAATAGGATAGCTTCCCCAGTGACCCAGGAAACCAGAGAGGAACCCTATTCCTCTTGACTTTGTCTCCACCTGCAGTGGAAGAAGTATCACCTGCCTTTAAACACAGCTGTGGCAAGTTTATGAATCCCCAAAACTCAAGAGTCTCAATTGTAGCGACAAAAACGTGAGAGCTTAATTTTCAACGCAATGAAAAATGTAGTCCTTAACCACTTGACCTCTGGAGGATCCCCCCCCCCCCCCTTCATGAACAGGCCATTTTTTGCGATACGGCACTGCGTTACTTTAACTGACAATTGCACACTCATTCAACACTGTACCCAAATAACATTTAAGACCCTTTTCTTCTACGAATAAAGCTTTCTTTTGGTGGTATTTGATCACCTCTGCGTTTGTTTGTTTTTACGCTATAATCAAAAAAATGTCTGAAATGTGGAATAAAAAACAATATTTTTTTAAATTCTGCTATAAAACATATTCAATAAAAAAATTGAAAATATCTTCATAAATTTAGGTCAATATGGGGGGCATGGCTTGATGGTGGAGCGAGCGGCCGCATAGAAACACCGCTCTGGCTCTCAACTTCCATCCTACCTGTATCCTGTGTCCTATCTCCTCGCCAAAGGTGCCTACTCCTTCCCCACAGCTGTGGGAACTCATCAGGCTGGCTGACATAGTGAAATATGGTCCGCCCTGGCCCCCATTCATGACAGAACAACTCGCTCGGTTCCGGAGGCAAGATGGCGCCGGGACACATGCAGGGCAGACAGACACGCTGCAGGCATCCTTCTCTGCTGACCGGAGTACTGCTCACGGGGTGAGTGTTTCAACTCCAGCTACCGTATTTTTCCGTGTATAAGATGCCCCCATGTACAAGACGCCCCCCACTTTTCCAACCCAAAATTAAGAAATCAATATTTTACACATAGGTAAAACAGAACACATTTTTATTTAGTAATTACCACAGGTAATGTTTAAATACCAGTATATTATGCAGGGGTTGTTCTTCCTGTTTTCTCCACTGTCTGATCTTACACACAGTGGAGGCAAGTCCAAACTGTTTCTCTGAAGCTCTATTCCCATGCTCTTTTGCATAGCTACATTTGGTTTGATTTTGCAGAGTAAGACAATCACTTACTTTTATTATTTTCGGACATCTTGGTCTCAGAACACCCCAATCCCTGTTGCATCTGTGCACTCTCCACTTCCAACGGGATCACATCTTCTCACTCTCCACCTCCACCCCACCTCCAGCTCCAGCTGACATCAGTAACATACTGCTCGTGATTGGAGGAAGCCGTTTGACAAGCTATGGGCCGCGACGCACCTGCGCGGCTGCCTCCCAGGCAGATTGACCGTGTATAAGACGCTGCTCGATTTACAGGCTATTATTTTAGGAAAAAATATGGAGGAACGTATCAGCTCCCTGGAAGATACTGTGCACCCGTTGTCGGTTAATATGCGTGACACTACAAGTGAAATGGCTGCCCTTCGCGCAAAAATCGATGATTTTGAAAATTGTTCGCACAGGAACAATCTCCGCTTCGTCGGATTTCCTGAGCAAGCTGAAGGTTCACACCCTGAAAAGTTCCTGTACTCCTGGTGGCGGGACATCTTTGGCACTGATGCACCATCCTTCTCCTATGTCATCGAACATGCGCACCGCACCCCCCCTCGTCCATCCCCCAGAGGGGGCTCCCCCACGCTCCCTTATCGCACAGATCCTTAATTTCCAGGACAAAGTGCCAATCCTACACCTGAAAGAAAAAGGACCACTTAAGTTTAATGGCAATACAATTACGGTCTATCCTGATTTCTCAGCCGAAGTCCAGCACCAACGTATTTCATTTTCAGCAGTGAAATCCCGCTTGCGTACTGAAGGCCTATCATATGCTATGCTTTTTCCTGCTAAGCTGCGTGTCATTCATGATTGTAAGGCCCAATTCTACACCAGCCCCAAGGAAGCCATGGCATGGCTAAATGACCTGTATGGAAATCAGCCCAGACGCAGGGGTAACTGACAGTAGCACTAGCCCCTTGGAATTGCCCTCTGCTCCATTACTACTGCTCCAGGGATTTCTTCTCTTTTGTGCCTAACATACAACAACAATAGTATCTGCCTCATTCGCCATGTTGCCTTTTTTCTCTGTCTGTGACAATCCTGATTCTCTCTTGCACGTTGGCATTGAACGTTTGACTTTTGCACCACCCGGCCCTCTCTCTCAAAAATGGTTCTATACCTGACCTGAGTACCTTACCACCTGATCTACAGAGGAGCTGGGTGGCACTTGCCCTCCCCTACATCACTGGTGGTTTTGTATCCTCAAACAGGACTTTGCATCTTTCCTGCTTTTTTGTTGAGAGCCCCACTGGATTCCACATCACCCCCTGCCCGGTTAGTGGCGAGGCCTCAGAACAGTTTCGACCCCCCACTGATAATTTTTTTTGCCCTTTCACAGTTCAGGGATCCAAGGTTCGCTGTGTTTGGGATGGCCGAGCAGGGAGGGTGGCATGGGTTTTTTGTTGGACTTTTTTTGTTATTTTTGCTCTACATTTTGTTTTTCTTCCTTTTTTGACTTTTGCAGGTTTTTCTGGGAGCTGCCCCAGGCAGTATATTGTTTTTTTATGTTTATTACTTTCATGGCTCTTACTACCCTAGTGGTGGATATACACATTGTACTGTATGCATGTTTGAATATGTTATACAGTAGGTGGCACGACCTCTCAGGTTATACATGTAATTGTATTCATGCTCCTTTATGATCATTTTGTACTTTCTAATTTACCATGGCAAAGCCCTTAAGGATACTCTTGTGGAACACTAGAGGTTTAAATGCACCTCAAAAGCGGTCCCTGGTCTTTTCAGTTTTGAAAAAAGTCGCCCCCATATCATCTGTTTCCAAGAAACCCACCTTACTGGCACTAAGGTGAGAGCCCTCAAAGGCCCATGGCTGGCCCAATATTACCATGCTACCCACACAAATTATTCTGGGAGGGTCTCTATTCTGCTGGCTAAATCTCTCCCCGCTTAAGTACTACAGGTTAAAACTGACCCCGATGGGAGATTTATAGTACTCACCTTGTAAATTTCCTCTGTGACGTTTACTCTTGTTAACATTTATATTCCTCCCTCATTTTCAGCGGAGATCCTGTCCAAATTGTCACTCCAGCTGCTGTCCAGACCCCCTGGCCCCTTACTTTATGTGCGTGACTTTAATGGCATTTTAAATCCTGCTATGGACCGCTTGGGGGATGGTGGTAGGCCCTTCCCTTCCTTTATTGACTGGACACAGGTCCATGGTCTCACGGAGGTAAGGTGCTGGAAACATCCGGATGTGAGCCAGTATTCTTGCCACTCGGATTCTTTCCACACCATGTCCAGAATTGACCTAGCATTTTCCACGACAGATACTCTCCCCATTGTCTCTGCTGTCTCCTATTTGCCTAGAGGGGTTTCGGATCACGCTCCCCTATGTGTGGACCTACTCCTCCTTCCTGGTTCGGGCCCTACTGTTTGGCGCCTGAACTCTTACTGGTTGGAGGACAGGGTGGTACAGGGGGAATGTGGAACAGGCATTTCGGGCTATTGGAGAGACAATCTGGGCACGGTGGACCCTTCAACGGAATGGGAGGCCTTTAAAACTACAGTGCGGGGTACCTTTATGTCCATCACTGGGGTTCTGCCCAAAAATAACCGACAACTCACTGACGAATTGGAATCAGCCATGGTACAAGCAGAGTCTGCCTATGCCTATAATCCTGTCCCTGACATGAGAGACAGATAGCTGCAGAGTCGGAGAGACTACGAACTCCGTTTCCTTGACCTTACCCAAAAACGCATGTTACATGCTACTCAGAAATCATTTGAGCATGGTAACAAAGCCGGACGTCTCTTGGCCTACTTAACTAGACCTAACCGCTCCCCCATTTCCATCCCACGTATCTTTACTACTCAGGGCCACGTCAGCGACATTATGGAAACTTTTTTAAGCTTCTACAAGGATTTATATACATCCAGAGCTGACTACACAGAGCCCCAGCTGAACGACTACCTGGCTTGAGAGGAGAGATGAGTTGGAGGCCCCTATTTCAGTTGAGGAGATTGCAGCTGCCATCTCACAACTACCTAAACATAAAACCCCAGGCCTGGATGGCTTCCCAGCTGAATGGTATGCCAATTTAAGGATCTGTTATGCCCATTTCTCTTGCATACTTATAACAAAGCCCTGGATGGTTGAGCCCTTCCCAGCACTATGCGAGAGGCTTTGATTGTACTTCTATTGAAACCCCGTAAGGACCCACTTAAATGTGATTCGTACCGCCAGATATCTCTCATAAATGTGGATGTTAAAATCCTGGCCAAAGTGTTGGCAAATCGTTTGAATACTGTGGTTGCGACCTTGGTCAACAGTGACCAGGGAGGCTTTATACCTGGCAGGTCTACCAGAATGTACATCCGAAGACTGTTCCACAATATTCAGTACCCACATGACTGCCCCTCCACTCGTGCCATTGTATCCCTGGACTCCTGTAAAGCCTTTGATAGTGTAGAATGGCCATATCTCTTTTGGGGGTTACAACTATATGGTTTTGGCCCCCGCGTTATAGCATGGATAAGACTCCTTTATACCTCCCCGGCGGCCCACATTCGGGTTAATAAATATGTAACTGACTCCTTCCCGATCACTAAGGGCACCAGGCAGGGGTGCCCACTGTCACCCCTCCTGTTTGCCCTGGCTATGGAGCCGCTTGCGGTATGCATTCGTTGCTCCCCCTCAATTAAGGGTCTCCCCATTGCCACCATAGAAGAGCGGGTCTCGCTGTATGCGGACGACACCCTAGTATACCTGGCCGACACGAACGAGTCACTCCACACTTTATTATCTGAAATTAATACATTTGGCGATTTCTCTGGCTTCTGGGTGACTTGGGATAAATCTACTCTTTTTCCTTTGGATGCCGCTGCGATTCCCCTGATTCACCCGGAATCCAGACTACAGGTGGTGTCCACTTTTAGGTATCTCGGGGTCCTGGTGCAGATGCCTCTATCTGCCTACATTACTAATAACTTAGACCCCTTAATAATTAAACTGCAAGAGCAAACCAAACAATGGATGGACTTGCCCCTGGACCTTATGGGCAGGGCCAACACTCTGAAGATGATTTACCTACCTAAATTGCTGTATATTCTGGCTAACTCCCCGTGCAAAATCCCTAAGTCTATTTTCAAACGTATATATGCGATATGTGCGGTGTTTCTGTGGAATGGTAAACTCCCGAAAGTGGCTCTTGAGACGCTAAGATTGCCAACACATTCGGCGGGCTTAGCGTTTTCCAACTTTTATCTATATTATTTGGCAACCCAACTGGTGCATATCCATCATTGGCTGCACTCAGCTGCGGCAAATGCTTGTACTATCACAGAGGGGGCTATTGCATCTTCCCTAGAGACCCTGCACAACATTATCTACAGAAGCCGGGTTCCATCCCGCCCTGATACCTCTATGTTGGCCACCTCCCTCTCCCTATTTCGCTGCATTTTTATAAAAATTTCTACGCACACCTGGTCGACCTCTCCCAATAATCCCCTGTGGTTCAATCCCAATTTACAGGAACTGTCTTCTATACCTGACCCTAACCGCTGGTACTCCAACGGGGTTAAATATTTATGTCACTCATACAATGCACAGGGCTTTAAATCTTTCTATCAATTACGCATTGACTTTGACTTACCCCGCTCCTACCTGTTCTACTACTATCAGCTTCGTCATGCTGTACGTGCCCAATTTGGGTCCTTATGCCTCGTACACACGACCGGTTTTCCCGGCAGGAAAACTGCCATGAGAGCTTTTGGCCGGGAATCACGGCCATGTGTATGCTCCATCGCAGTTTTCCCGACAGGAATCCCAGCAGTTTTCCTATGGGAAACACTGCAGTGGGGCATACACACGGCCGGGTTTCCCGACCAAAGCTCTCATGGCAGTTTTCCTGCCGGGAAACCTGGCCGTGTGTAGGGGGAAAAAGCTACCGAGCAGGTTCTCAGTTTTCCCCTCGGTTTTCCCGGTGGACTTTTTACCGCCGGGAAAACCGATCGTGTGTACTAGGCATTAGATGACCCTACTACCCTGTCCTTAAATTACTGAGACACCCTGATCCCACTAAACTTGTATCCACTTACTATGCTGCCCTAACGACTGACTCTAATCCCAGATTTCGTAAAGCACCGGCGAAATGGTACCTCTATGGACTGGACCGAATTTAGTGACACGTACAAGACCTCAGTGATCTCATTGAGAAACCAAATTATACATGTAAAAAATGTCCACCACTCCCACCTTACCCCGGCTAGGTTACATAAAATGGGGCTGTCACCCTCGGCTGACTGTTTCCAAGGTTGTGGCCAACCGGCTGACTTTTTGCACTGTTTCTGGTCTTGCCTACTGGTTCAGGCCTTGTAGGTGGATGTAGGCACCCTCATATTCTCCGCATTGAGCCTCCCTAATATTATCCACCCCAAGAACTGCCTTCTGGTTATTTTTGGTGACTTGCATGTATCGGCCCACGCTAAGAGACTGCTCTGCATTCTTTATTTCTATGTCAAAAAACTATCCTGTTGTCTTGGAAGGGAGCACAAACTTCTCCGAAGTCACTCTGGTTAAAATTGGTTAATGATTCTATACCTCTAAACAAGCTCAACATGGAACTCCGGAAACGGAACAAAACATTTCACAAAATCTGGGGTAAATGAATAGCTAGTCCTCTGATCCTGCCCCCAAAGTGAACGTATCCTAAAATTATTCTCAGGTCGTGCCACGTCCTTCCTTATCCTGGTGTGTACTGTTACTACATTTGCACTAATAACTGTGTTTGACTTACCTAGCTATGTATTTCACTACAATTTGTACTTTACATTTCAGTATGTTTTATTGCCTGTAAGAGCGTAATACTTGTTGCTGTAAGCTAATGACCAACCCAATTTGTTCTATTGTTTTTTTGTTTTTTTTGTGTATGTTAGTTTGTCTTGAAACTTAAGAAAAATATCTTTAAAAAAAAAAATTAGGTCAATATGTATTCTGCTATATATTTTTGGTAGAAAAATCCCAATAAGCGTATATTGATTGATTTGCGCAAACATTTTAGCATCTACAAACTAAAATATATTATTATTAATATTAATATTTTTTTTACTAGTAATGGCGACGATCAGTGACTTATAGCTTGACTGCAATATTGCAGCGGACATTCGGACACTAGCTGACACTTTTGACACTTTGTGGGAACCAGTGACACTAATACAGTGATCAGTGCTAAAAAAATATGCACTGTCACTGTACTAATGACACTGGCTGGGAAGGAGTTAACATCAGGGGCGATCAAAGGATTAACTGTGTGCCCATATGGTGTTTTACTATACTGTGTGAGATGATTTTACTAGGGGAAGAGATGGAATTTATTCTCTGCTTTGCAGGGACACAAATGTCATCTCTTCCCTACTGTCAGAACGGCAATATGCCTTGTTTACATAGGCAGACTGCTGTTCTGTCCTTCTGCCAAGTCTGCATGTGCGCCCCCTACCTGGAAATTTTACATCATGCATACATACGTTATCCAGCAAAAAGGTGCCACCCTGTAGCAGTAAAACTGCTATAGGGTGGACCTTAAGTGGTTAAAGTTGAACTCCAGCCTTACTTGGAGTCAGGTATCTGTCAGGCATCTCTTCTGTACAGAAATTGTTTAGCCTGATTTTACTGCACGCTGTGAGATTTTCATGGTGTGCATTTGAAGCTGCAGCAAGTAAGATAGGGATTGCCTCATTTCCCTGTTGATTGACATTTAGCATCATCTAACTCTTTCCTCTCCATCCTGGCTGTCTCACTCTCAATCTTTACATTCATTGGATTTTAGTTAATTTAATCATTGAGGCTCAGGATCACACGTGGGCATTACCTAGGGTGGTCTGCATGCAAATACAGCATGCCTAGGAACACCCACTAAGTTTTGATGTTTGCATACTTTCTCCCAAGAGCCAGCCCACTGCTTGACTTTGGGCTGGGGACTTTTGAGATGAGTACTGAAGCATGGTGCTTTGCTTTTTTCAAGAAACTATATACAGCACCCTGTCAGCCCCTCCCACCTGCTTTTATCCTCTTGGACTGCATAGACAAGCACAGAGACCCAATGATGATCACAGGGTCTAAAATAAGATATGTTTTGGAAACAAATAATCTTTACTTAAAAAATGTATTTGTGTGTTGATGAGGGTGGAAGAGGAACTGGGGACAGAAAAATAGAAGCAGATTTAACTTTAATATCTACCAATATGCTGGAACGTACATGTACTACGCAAACCACCTAGTGGCAGCTAGTCTAGGTGGCTCTGTCCTGGAATAGTGCTGGCAAGAAAAATAGTGTTATTCAGTGCTAGGTCCCTTTTAGTTCGAGCCATCCTGTAATGATGTCATGGGTGAGGAAATGCCCATATATAAGCCAGGTTGGAAGGAGCCTAAGTGCAGTTGGGGCATAGGAGCCAGAGACCCCATCATCAGGCAAATGTAGTCTGCAATTGAAGGCCCTGGACAGGGCTGGAGGACAGGGAGAAATAGACCTGTATTCAGAAGAGCTGGCTGTAGCCATCCTGACTCTTATGATGGAGTAGGCTAGAGAGGGTTGCAAAAGGCCTTTAGGCCAGTCCAGTGGTCCCCTGGAGTGAGGTCTTTCTCCTGGAGGACCTGGGAGAGGTGTACCCAAGGCAAGGTTGCTGCAGTGATCCTGTCTCAGAAACTACAAGGAGCAGTGAGCTGGACACAGACAGCCCAAGGCAATACAGGACCCTATGAGTGAGTACTAATGACCCCGGGGGA
This sequence comes from Rana muscosa, assembly GCA_029206835.1. Taxonomy (NCBI): domain Eukaryota; kingdom Metazoa; phylum Chordata; class Amphibia; order Anura; family Ranidae; genus Rana; species Rana muscosa. The sequence goes on along the minus strand of CM055118.1, from coordinate 525,412,441 downwards.
AGAGAGTGGGGAATATGGCTTACTAAAATGTACTGTGTGCTGCTTTCACGTGTGACTGCTGAGGTTCATCCACGATATGTGATTGACAAAATGCTGTCACGTAACCCCAGAAGTATGTTTATGTGATGTAACTGTAATGCCATCTGAAAAAAAACATCAGGAAAGTACAGCAATCCTAACTTTTTGTGTGGATATTCCTTCCTTAGGATATAAAAGTCAAAGGCTGGGAATGTTGTGAGGAGGCCTCTGGCATGGAGATGGGCACAAGTTGGCAGAGGTTTAAAACCTCAAGCAAGTGGTTTGTTGTTCTGGTAGGAGAAGAAGCAGGGCAGGGACTTGGTGCCATTCCTAGCCATTCGCAAGCCCCCTTTTATACTGATCTGGAACATATATGCAGGTGAGGTGTCCTGATACTGCTCTGGCTGAATGCTTTTTCTGAGGCAGTGACAAAATAAGTAGGGGAGCAAGGGTAAAGAATTTGTGTCGAGGGGCTTTTGTTCACTGTAAGTGGGTTTTGCATTTCCATACTATGGGACAGCAAATGCCAGGCAGGTCAAATGTAGCTCAAAATAATGTCAACTGTAGGTCAAATGCACTTGTCAATGAATTAGAAATGATCTCAGAAGCTTCTCAAACCAATGTCAAACTGATGCAATTGGCACAAATCCAACGTTAGTCGACAAAAGCCCTTTTGGTCTTACCTTCAAAAGCAGATCTGCAATGGCAGTTCCCAAATTTTAGTCATGACATGTTTCTTTTAAATTATGACTATTTAACCTATTAAAAAAGTCTTAGTAAAGACTAGTGATGAGCCGAACACCCCCGGGTTCGGTTCGCACCAGAACCCGCGAACGGACCGAAAGTTTGCACGAACATTAGAACCCTATTAAATACAATGGATGCGAACGGATTCTAAAGTGCTAATTATAACGACTATTATCCATGTTATTGTCCGAAACAGAGTTTGGGAACCCGGGTTCTGCACCAGGGGACATGTATCAATGCAAAAATAAGTTTTAAAAACGGACGTTTTCCGGGAGCAGTCATTTTAATGATGCATAAAGTGAAAAAAAAAAGTCAAATATTCCTTTAAATACTGTACCTGGGGGGTGTCTAAAGTATGCCTGTGAAGTGCCACGTGTTTCCCGTGTTTAGAACTGTCCCTGCACAAAATAACATTTCTAAAGGAAAAAAAGCCATTTAAAACTGCTTGCGGCTTTAATGCAATGTCTGGTCCCGGTAATATGGATGAAAATCTTTAGGAAAAATGGCATAGCTACCCCATCAACCCCCCCCCCCTACCCCAGCCCATTACCAGCCCCTTTGGGTCTTGTATGGATATTAAGGGGAACCCCGCACACAAAATAAAAAAGGACCTATATACTCTGAACAGCCGTATACAGGCGGTGCATACAAGACAGGGACTGTAGGTTTGTTCTTATGTAGAATCTGTTTGTAATTTTGAACAGCTGCATTGTTTAAGTGGAGCTCCATGCCAAATTCCTTTTTTTTAGCTTTTTGTAAAACATAGGGAACGGTTATCACCCCTGTCCCATTTTTTTTGCTGTCTGTGCCCCTGTTCAGAACATTTCACCTCACTTTGCGTCCCAATGACAACTGTTTTTGAAATGTGGTGTTTTTATTGAAACAAGGATTGGTGATAAAGCATCAGTAGAGAGGAGACACCTTCTCCCATATTAATTCTTACAGGAGAGAATTTTCCTTCCAAGGGGTAGATTTCCTCTCACTTCCTGTTGCCTTCTTCCGTTTGCAAGTAGTAGTAGTTTGTAAGTTGGATGTTTGAAAGTAGGGACCTGCCGTATATACTCTGCAGAAATTGGCCCCTTAGGTGTTGGTGTTGGCACAACACTGAAAGCACTCACAGTTATTCTTGGTGGGTGCTGGAACGCCCTGCTGTCAACTATTATATCAGGAATTGTAATAACATATAATTGTTGATCAGTGGTAGTAAAAATTGGGCCTTTGATGGTGGTGCTGGTGCCACAACACTGTAAGGCCTGACAGTTACTCTTGGTGGGCGCAGCAATGGGCCCTGCTGTGAATTATTAGATCAATAATTATAATTGCATGCCCCTGTTGAACAGGGGCTGAAAAATTGGGCCTTAGGCACTGGTGGCACAACACTGCAACCCCTCACAGATACTGTGCTTGGAGCACAGCAATGAGGCCTGTTGCAAAGTATTGCATCAAAAATTTTAATTACACGCCCCTGTTAAACAGGGGCTGAAAAATTGGGCCTTAGCCACTGGTGGCGTCACCCATAAGCCAAAATGATCTTCCAAGCTATCATCATTAATCGTATCATTGAGGAGGAGGAGGAGGATAGCCAGTCAACATAACAGCACAGGCACTCAGCATCAGCATCAGTCTTGAAGGGATGTGAAATTTTAAAATCAATTAGCTTGTTATATCAGCATCTGGTGTGTGGTAGCTGGTGGTGATCCAAGACTGGTTCATCTTGATGAAAGTCAGTCGATCAACCGAGTCGGTGGACAGGCGCACCCTGTGATCCATGACAAATCCTCCAGCAGCACTGAATGTGCGTTCTGAAAGAACGCTGGATGCAGGACAGGCCAGTAGCTCAATTGCATACTGTGCAAGCTCTGGCCAGTGATCCATCCTCAAGACCCAGTAAGCCAGAGGATTTTCGGTGGGGAAGGTGTCCAAGTCTGACCTTGCCCCTAGGTATTCCTGCACCATGTATATCAGACGCTGGCGATGGTTGCTGGAACCGATCATACTTTGGGGCTGCGGACTAAAGAATTGTCTGAACGCATCGGTCAGACGGCCACCTTCCCCACCGCTCCTTCTTTGACTGCCCGAAGCCTCAGCAACTCGTTGTCCAGGACCAGGAGTTTGTAACCTCCCAGTCTCTGGGAACGCGTTGCACAGACCTTTCTGCAAGGCCTCCCGGAGTTGTCTTATCCTCTGCTCCCTCTGCGACGGTACGATAAGGTCCGCAACCTTACCCTTGTACCGTGGATCAAGGAGAGTGGCCAGCCAGTAATGGTCCCTCTCCTTGATCCGAAGAATACGAGGATCCTTCCGCAGACTTTGCAGGATCAGGGAGGCCATGCAGCGTAGGTTAGCTGAGGCATTCAGTCCGGAGTCCTCTGGGTCACTAAGGACGACATGATCCGCAGCCACCTCCTCCCAGCCACGTACAAGTCCACTGGTTTCTTCGGACTGTAAATCATCCCTAAAAGACTGCTGCTGATGATGCTGAGTGCCAGCCTCCACCTCCATGCTGACACAATCCTCCTCCTCCTCCTCCTCCTCCTCTTCCTGTGCGATGGGTGGGACAGAAGGAACACTGTCTGGGTAAAGGGGGCCTTGAGAGGCAAGGAAGTCCTCCTCTTCCTGCCTCTGTTCTGCCTCAAGTGCCCTGTCCATTATTCCACGCAGCGTGTGCTCCAACAGGTGGACAAGAGGTACAGTGTCACTGATGCATGCACTGTCACTGCTCACCATCCTCGTGGCCTCCTCAAATGGTGCCAGGACAGTGCATGCATCCCTGATCATGCCCCACTGGCGTGGTGAAAAAAAACCGAGCTCCCCTGACCCTGTCCTGGTGCCGTAGTCGCACAGGTACTCATTGATGGCCCTCTGCTGCGTGTGCAGCCGCTGCAGCATGGCCAACGTTGAGTTCCACCTGGTGGGCATGTCACATATAAGGCGGTTCTTGGGCAGGTTCAACTCCTTTTGCAGCTCAGCCAGGCGAGCACTGGCATTATAAGATCTGCGGAAATGCACACAGACTTTCCTGGCCTGCCTCAGGACATCCTGTAAGCCCGGGTACCTGCCCAAGAACCGCTGCACCACCAGGTTAAGGACGTGAGCCATACAGGGCACATGGGTCAGCTGTCCCTGTCGGAGGGCGGAGAGGAGGTTGGTGCCATTGTCGCAAACCACCATTCCTGGCTTAAGCTGGCATGGCGTCAACCACCTCTCGGCCTGCCCCTGCAGAGCAGACAGGACCTCTGCCCCAGTGTGGCTCCTGTCCCCCAAACACACCAGCGCAAGCACGGCATGGCATCTTTTTGCCTGCGTACTTGCGTAGCCCCTTGAACGCCTATGGAGCACCGCTGGTTCCGAGGACAAACCACAGGAAGAGGCCATGGAGGAAGAAGAAGAGGAGGGGGTGGAGGAGAGAGGTGTGTCACAACCAGTAGTAGCATTTTGGAGGCGTGGTGGTGGAACAACCTCCAACACTACTGCACCTTGTCCTGCATCCTTCCCAGCTGCCAAAAGAGTGACCCAATGGGCCGTGAAAGAAAGGTAACGTCCCTGTCCATGCCTGCTGGACCATGAGTCAGCGGTAATATGCACCTTACCACTGACCGCCCTGTCCAGCGAGGCCAAGACATTGCCTTCCACGTGCCTGTAGAGAGCCGGAATCGCCTTCCGTGCGAAAAAGTGGCGTTTGGGAACCTGCCACTGAGGAACCGCACATTGCACAAACTCACGGAAGGGGGCCGAGTCTACCAACTGAAAAGGCAGCAGTTGAAGCGCTAGCAATTTAGCCAAGCTAGCATTCAACCGCTGGGCATGTGGATGGCTGGGAGTGAACTTCTTTCGACGGTCCAGCAGCTGGGGCAGGGAAATTTGCCTGCTAGAATCGGACGTTGGTGTACTGCTAGCAGAGTGCCCACAAGTACTTGCCTGTGACACACCTAATTCTACACCTTCATTCCTCTCAGAGCAGGTTTCAGAGAGGAGTGAAGGTATAGTGGGGTTGGAGATCCCAGCTGATGCGGTGCAAGAAGAGGTCAGCTTTGTTCTTTGGTGTGGGTCTTTAAGGTAGGCTTGCCAACGAGCTGCATGGCAGGTCAACATATGTCTGATCAAGCATGTGGTGCCCAAGCGGCTGCTGTTTTGGCCACGCGATATACGCTTGAGACATATGTTGCAAACAGCAGCTGTGCGATCTGATGCACTCGCCTCAAAAAAGGCCCACACCAAAGAACTTTTTGAATGACGGGCAGAGGCAGCGCCCTGCACAGGCGGAGCTCTGCGGTGTGATTCCGTCGGTGTGCTGCCCATACGCTGGCCACCCAAGGGCATCCTGCCTCGTTGGAGATGTGCCTCCTCCTCATCCTCCTCCTCCTCCTCCTCTCTCCTATTAGGCACCCACGTGGAGTCAGTGACCTCATCATCCCCTCCCTCCTCATCACTGGAGCCAATCTGGCAGTATGCTGCAGCTGCTGGAGCATGACTGCCAGATTGGTGTCCTTCTTGAGCATCCCCTCTCTCTGCTCTCACGCTGCTGCCTTCCTCTAGCTGGGTATCATCATCAGATCCTTCCAAACGCTGGGCATCCTCCTGGAGCATGTACCCAACACTGTGCTCAAACAGTTCGGGGGACTCCTCAGGAGGAGGACATGGTGGGTCTAGGGAAGGATTGACTAATGAAGATAATGATACCAGAGAAGAGGACGCTTTGGCAGCTGCTTTGCCAGTACCCTGAGCCTGGGTGAGAGAGGATGAGGAGGATGAGGTGGGCTTGGTCATCCACTCTACCAAGTCTTCGGCATGATGTGGCTCAACATGTCCAGCTGCCGAAAAGAAGGACAAGCGCGTCCCATGGCCATGTGCTGATGACAATGCACCGCGTCCACGACCAGCTCTGTTGCCCCCAGACACAGAGCCTGCTTGCCCTCTTTTTTTGCCTCCTGACTGTCTGCCTCTCCTTGGTTGCCTTCCAGACATTTTAATGGGTGGCCTGCAGGGAGATGGGAAAAAGAGCAATAAGGGCTACCTTCAGGTGTATACTGTGCAGGAGGCTTAGCAACAATGACACTGACACTGTCCCCTGCCTATCCTTCTCTGTCCCTAAACACAAGGATTTGCAATATGCTTCAGCAAGATTGGTTTAGCACAGAACAGCACACTGACAGTTTCCCTCACTGTCCTTCTCTGTCCCTATAAACAAGATTTAGCACAGAATAGCACACTGATAGTTTCCACGAGTGTCCTTCTTTGTCCCTAAACTCAAGGATTTCAAATATGGAACAGCAAAATTGGTTTAGAACAGAATAGCACACTGACACTTTCCCTCACTGTCCTACTCTGTCCCTCCCTACAAACAAGATTTAGCACAGAATAGCACACTGATAATTTCCACGAGTGTCCTTCTCTGTCCCTAAACTCAAGGATTGAAAATATGGAACAGCAAAATTGGTTTAGAACAGAATAGCACACTGACACTTTCCCTCACTGTCCTACTCTGTCCCTCCCTACAAGCAAGATTTAGCACAGAATAGCACACTGATAATTTCCACGAGTGTCCTTCTCTGTCCCTAAACTCAAGGATTGAAAATATGGAACAGCAAAATTGGTTTAGAACAGAATAGCACACTGTCAGTTTCACTCACTGTACCTCTCTGTCCCTAAACTCAAGGATTGAAAATATGGTTCAGCAAAATTGGTTTAGAACAGAATAGCACACTGACACTTTCCCTCACTGTCCTACTCTGTCCCTCCCTACAAACAAGATTTAGCACAGAATAGCACACTGATCATTTCCACGAGTGTCCTTCTCTGTCCCTAAACTCAAGGATTTGAAATATGGAACAGCAAAATTGGTTTAGAACAGAATAGCACACTGACACTTTCCCTCACTGTCCTACTCTGTCCCTCCCTACAAACAAGATTTAGCACAGAATAGCACACTGATAATTTCCACGAGTGTCCTTCTCTGTCCCTAAACTCAAGGATTGAAAATATGGAACAGCAAAATTGGTTTAGAACAGAATAGCACACTGAAACTTTCCCTCACTGTCCTACTCTGTCCCTCCCTACAAACAAGATTTAGCACAGAATAGCACACTGATAATTTCCACGAGTGTCCTTCTCTGTCCCTAAACTCAAGGATTTGAAATATGGAACAGCAAAATTGGTTTAGAACAGAATAGCACACTGACACTTTCCCTCACTGTCCTACTCTGTCCCTCCCTACAAACAAGATTTAGCACAGAATAGCACACTGATAATTTCCACGAGTGTCCTTCTCTGTCCCTAAACTCAAGGATTGAAAATATGGAACAGCAAAATTGGTTTAGAACAGAATAGCACACTGAAACTTTCCCTCACTGTCCTACTCTGTCCCTCCCTACAAACAAGATTTAGCACAGAATAGCACACTGATAATTTCCACGAGTGTCCTTCTCTGTCCCTAAACTCAAGGATTTGAAATATGGAACAGCAAAATTGGTTTAGAACAGAATAGCACACTGACACTTTCCCTCACTGTCTTACTCTGTCCCTCCCTACAAACAAGATTTAGCACAGAATAGCACACTGATAATTTCCACGAGTGTCCTTCTCTGTCCCTAAACTCAAGGATTGAAAATATGGAACAGCAAAATTGGTTTAAAACAGAATAGCACACTGACACTTTCCCTCACTGTCCTACTCTGTCCCTCCCTACAAGCAAGATTTAGCACAGAATAGCACACTGATAATTTCCACGAGTGTCCTTCTCTGTCCCTAAACTCAAGGATTGAAAATATGGAACAGCAAAATTGGTTTAGAACAGAATAGCACACTGTCAGTTTCACTCACTGTACCTCTCTGTCCCTAAACTCAAGGATTGAAAATATGGTTCAGCAAAATTGGTTTAGAACAGAATAGCACACTGACACTTTCCCTCACTGTCCTACTCTGTCCCTCCCTACAAACAAGATTTAGCACAGAATAGCACACTGATAATTTCCACGAGTGTCCTTCTCTGTCCCTAAACTCAAGGATTTGAAATATGGAACAGCAAAATTGGTTTAGAACAGAATAGCACACTGAAACTTTCCCTCACTGTCCTACTCTGTCCCTCCCTACAAACAAGATTTAGCACAGAATAGCACACTGATAATTTCCACGAGTGTCCTTCTCTGTCCCTAAACTCAAGGATTTGAAATATGGAACAGCAAAATTGGTTTAGAACAGAATAGCACACTGACACTTTCCCTCACTGTCCTACTCTGTCCCTCCCTACAAACAAGATTTAGCACAGAATAGCACACTGATAATTTCCACGAGTGTCCTTCTCTGTCCCTAAACTCAAGGATTGAAAATATGGAACAGCAAAATTGGTTTAGAACAGAGTAGCACACTGAAACTTTCCCTCACTGTCCTACTCTGTCCCTCCCTACAAACAAGATTTAGCACAGAATAGCACACTGATAATTTCCACGAGTGTCCTTCTCTGTCCCTAAACTCAAGGATTTGAAATATGGAACAGCAAAATTGGTTTAGAACAGAATAGCACACTGAAACTTTCCCTCACTGTCCTACTCTGTCCCTCCCTATAAACAAGATTTAGCACAGAATAGCACACTGATAATTTCCACGAGTGTCCTTCTCTGTCCCTAAACTCAAGGATTTGAAATATGGAACAGCAAAATTGGTTTAGAACAGAATAGCACACTGACACTTTCCCTCACTGTCCTACTCTGTCCCTCCCTACAAACAAGATTTATCACAGAATAGCACACTGATAATTTCCACGAGTGTCCTTCTCTGTCCCTAAACTCAAGGATTTGAAATATGGAACAGCAAAATTGGTTTAGAACAGAATAGCACACTGACACTTTCCCTCACTGTCCTACTCTGTCCCTCCCTACAAACAAGATTTAGCACAGAATAGCACACTGATAATTTCCACGAGTGTCCTTCTCTGTCCCTAAACTCAAGGATTGAAAATATGGAACAGCAAAATTGGTTTAGAACAGAATAGCACACTGAAACTTTCCCTCACTGTCCTACTCTGTCCCTCACTACAAACAAGATTTAGCACAGAATAGCACACTGATAATTTCCACGAGTGTCCTTCTCTGTCCCTAAACTGAAGGATTTGAAATATGGAACAGCAAAATTGGTTTAGAACAGAATAGCACACTGACACTTTCCCTCACTGTCCTACTCTGTCCCTCCCTACAAACAAGATTTAGCACAGAATAGCACACTGATAATTTCCACGAGTGTCCTTCTCTGTCCCTAAACTCAAGGATTTGAAATATGGAACAGCAAAATTGGTTTAGAACAGAATAGCACACTGACACTTTCCCTCACTGTCCTACTCTGTCCCTCCCTACAAACAAGATTTAGCACAGAATAGCACACTGATAATTTCCACGAGTGTCCTTCTCTGTCCCTAAACTCAAGGATTTGAAATATGGAACAGCAAAATTGGTTTAGAACAGAATAGCACACTGACACTTTCCCTCACTGTCCTACTCTGTCCCTCCCTACAAACAAGATTTAGCACAGAATAGCACACTGATAATTTCCACGAGTGTCCTTCTCTGTCCCTAAACTGAAGGATTTGAAATATGGAACAGCAAAATTGGTTTAGAACAGAATAGCACACTGACACTTTCCCTCACTGTCCTACTCTGTCCCTCCCTACAAACAAGATTTAGCACAGAATAGCACACTGATAATTTCCACGAGTGTCCTTCTCTGTCCCTAAACTCAAGGATTTGAAATATGGAACAGCAAAATTGGTTTAGAACAGAATAGCACACTGACACTTCCCCTCACTGTCCTACTCTGTCCCTCCCTACAAACAAGATTTAGCACAGAATAGCACACTGATAATTTCCACGAGTGTCCTTCTCTGTCCCTAAACTCAAGGATTTGAAATATGGAACAGCAAAATTGGTTTAGAACAGAATAGCACACTGACACTTTCCCTCACTGTCCTACTCTGTCCCTCCCTATAAAAAAGATTTAGCACAGAATAGCACACTGATAATTTCCACGAGTGTCCTTCTCTGTCCCTAAACTCAAGGATTTGAAATATGGAACAGCAAAATTGGTTTAGAACAGAATAGCACACTGACACTTTCCCTCACTGTCCTACTCTGTCCCTCCCTACAAACAAGATTTAGCACAGAATAGCACACTGATAATTTCCACGAATGTCCTTCTCTGTCCCTAAACTCAAGGATTTGAAATATGGAACAGCAAAATTGGTTTAGAACAGAATAGCACACTGACACTTTCCCTCACTGTACCTCTCTGTCCCTACAAACAAGGATTAGCACAGAATAGCACACTGACACTTTCCCTCACTGTACCTCTCTGTCCCTACAAACAAGGTTTAGCACAGAATAACACACTGTCACTGACACTCTCCCTACCTATCCTTATTTGTCCCTAAACACAAGGAATCCAGGATTAGTAAAGGAAAAAAAATGACACTGTCCCTGCCTATGCTTCTCTTTCCCTGCTCCGGAACACACTACACAAGGCCGCCGCGCTAGCGGCCTTTTATAGTGTGGGGCGTGTACTAAACCCCCTCAGCAATAATTGGCCACAGGCATCCTGCCTGTGGCCAATCATTGCTCTCCTCGCTGCCGGCGCTGTGATTGGCCAAGCATGCGGGGTCACAGTGCATGCTTGGCCAATCACAGCGCCTGGATGACACTGCGATGGCGTAGTGCATTGTGGGCCGTTCGCGTCACTCGAATTTGGCGCGAACGGCCCAAATCGTTCGATCTTTGTCGAACGATCGAACAGCCGATGTTCGAGTCGAACGTATGTTCGACTCGAACACGAAGCTCATCCCTAGTAAAGACATTACAAATTGCCTGCTATTATTTTGGTTAGCCCAAAACCTCATCCTGTGCATCCCTATGAAAACTTGAAAGACCTGCTTCCTTGACTAAGAACTAAGTTCTATCAAGTGTTTCCAAAAGACACATGCATTAAAAACCCATGCATGGGTATTTAAAAATCAAGCTGTCCTAGGCACTCATGAATGATAATGCACTTTTGCATTTGGTGTATCCAGCACCAAGAAAAGGTCATCCAGTGCCAGTGGGAAAATGGCAAACTGAGCCCTCCCCCCTGGTTAGAGTAGAGGATGAATTGGGCTAATAGCAAGGCATGCAGTTGCGGTACACCACAGTGAACTAAAAAGGTTTAAAATCGGTGAACAAATATTGGGATAACAGTTGTGAAGCAAAAACCTGACACTAATTCAGTGGTGTAAGCGAAAGGCAAAAATGTCTCAGCTTTGGCGGTGTCAAGGGAAGGAAAAGTGTCCCTGCATCAGTGAAGTGAGGCCCGGAACGGAGAAGAACAAAGTAACAAGTAGTGGAGGGCCGGGCATGACCAGGTGGAAAGTGAGCCAACAAGGGGTTAAGGTGTTAGAGCTTTAAGGGGAGGTTGCAGGATGAGAAGTTTTTGGAAGGGGGAGGAGCTATATAAATGGGGAGGCGGGGATTCCCGGGAACAATTCAGTTGAGAAAGACAGAAGGAGGCTGTTTTTAACACTGCTCCTCTGTAATGGCGAATTTTATACATTATCCTTGCCCGCTTCCGGGCGGCGGCAGCCACGCAGGGACCGGAGGGGCTTCTGAGCCAGATGGCGCAATTGATCACGGACCAGGCGGAGGGGTCTTCCACCGGAGGTGATTTTTCCCAAGCGCGCGGTTCAGGGCCTTCGGAGCATTCTCGTCCAGCTCCTCTGGCTGAGCTCGGCGCCATCACAGGGACCCGCCAGCGGAGCGAACACTAGCTTCGGCCGGGGGGGGCGAACAGAGAGAGACAGAGATACCCAGGCGAGCATGTAAGAGCTCGCTGGGTATTTATAGGACTGCAGTTATTGTCCTCATGTGACAGTTGAGCGGAGGAAGTGCTGCCTGCCCCACACTGCCGGAATACACCCGCTGGTGGACAACGGTACTACAGCCCATGGATCAGGCATTACCAGCAGGTGAGATCCTCTATCAAAGATACTGGCTGCAAGAGGACACCTGCTGGTGGACACTAGTACTGCAATCCATAGGACCAACAGCGCCACCAGCAGGTGAAGCCTTTCCTGACAGTATCCCCCCTAAAGGAGCGGCCTCCGGATGCTCCAACCAGTCTTAATTGTCCATCGTCTATGGCAGTGATATGCAATTAGCGGACCTCCAGCTGTTGCAAAACTACAAGTCCCACCATGCCTCTGCTTCTGGGTGTCATGCTTGTGGCTGTCAGAGTCTTGCTATTCCTCATGGGAATTGTAGTTCTGCAACAGCTGGAGGTCCGCTAATTGCATATCCCTGGTCTATGGTATCGAGTCGCACAAAGGATGAGTGTACTTCAGGCTGGTCATCAGGCACTTTAAGCTGGACAACAGGCACATTGAAGAGGACAGCGGGCACATCCGGGCAGACAGCAGGCACATCCGGGCAGATAGCGGGCCCATCAGGGCAGACAGTGGGCTCCAGGTCATCAAGCTGGGCAGCAGGCTCCGGGTCATCGAGCTGGGCAGCAGGCTCCAAGTCATCCAGCTGGGCAGCAGGCTTCTGGTCATCCAGCTGGGCAGCAGGCTCCGGGTCATCCAGCTGGGCAGCAGGCTCCGGTTCATCCAGCTGGGCAGCAGGTACAGGCACGTCAAGCTGGGCAAAAGGTATGGGCATGTCAAGCTGGGCAGCAAGTACGGGCACATCAAGCTGGGCAGCAGATACGAGCACGTCAATCTCGGCAGCAGGTACGGGCACGTCAAGCTCGGCAGCAGGTACGGGCACGTCAAGCTGGGCAGCAGGTACGGGCATGTCAAGCTGGGCAGCAGACAGGGGCACATCAGGCTGGGCAGCAGACAGGGGCACATCAGGCTGGGCAGCAAACAGGGGCACGTCAGGCTGGGCAGCAGACAGGGGCACGTCAGGCTGGGCAGCAGACAGGAGTTCATCAGGCTGGGCAGCAGACAGAAGCTCATCAGGCTGGGCAGCAGACAGAAGCTCATCAGGCTGGGCAGCAGGCAGTAGCTCATCAGGCCGGGCAGCAGGCAGAAGCTCATTAGGCTGGGCAGCAGACAGAAGCTCATCAGGCTGGGCAGCAGACAGGAACACATCAGACTGGGCAGCAGGCTCCTCAGGCCGGGAAACGGGCACCACAACCTCAGGCAGGGAAACGGGCACCACAACCTCAGGCCGGGAAACGGGCACCACAACCTCAGGCCGGGATGCTGGCTCTGGCTCTTCAGGATGGAACGAGCTGGAACACTGGCACCTCAGGCTGGGAAGCAGGAACCGAGACATCAAGCTGGAAAGCAGGCACAGGGACGTCAGACTGGGTAAAAGGGACTGGGACGTCAGACTGGGTAGCAGGCATAGAGTTGGCAGATTTAGGTGGGTCATCAGGTTCAACTGGCATGAACGCAGGCTGGAGCAGATTGGTCGGTGTGGAAGCTGGTTGGGTTACTGGTAGGATTGAGTGGGTCGGAAAGTACTTCCGCTTCTTTTTAGGCTTAGTCACTGCAGATTTGTAAATAACGGGAGGGATGTACGAAAAGGATGGAATTGAGTAAGAGGAAGGACTGGAATGCGGCAGAGACACGGGAACAGTGGCTGGAGGAGGTTTTTGTGGATTTGTTACAGGTGGAAGGGAAGAAGCAGGTGGATTGAAGGCAGGGTAGGTGCAGCAAGTAGAGACTGGGTAATAAAATTTGGTAGGAAGCTGTGTAAACTGGGCTGTAGCTGGGGTTGCCATAGGCGATAGGCGGATAGATTCTTGGGAAGGCAGGTGATTAATGGCAGGGCTGGAATGTTGTGGCTTGGCTAAATGCAGGAGATATGACCATGCCTGCAGCACAGGTTGAACAAACGCTGGTTCACACACACCCTGTCTAAATCAGAGACTGCACTAAACTAATACAATCATATAACATCTGCTGGGGACAAGAGAAATAATGTTCATCGAAAGAAGCCAGATCATCCTCTATTAACCATACCAGGGATTCAACTTGGTCACGACTGAAGGGGGGAGAGAGATCATCACTTCCTTCGGGAACACATGACAGGGCTGGCTTTACACATAACCGGATTAACGGCTGAACATCCTCAAAAGACATATAGCCCTGATCCACCAAGGAATGAGCTGATCGGATGGTTTCCATCAGCTGGTCACTAGTTCCCCCTTTTAAAATCTGGCGACAATATTCACCATCCTTTGCTGCCAGCAGAGAAAAGTAAACAATTTCATTGAAATCCATATTAGAAAAACTCACAACACCAGGATGGTTCCTCAATGCAGCCACGTCTGGTAAGGGTATACTGTCAGGGAATCTAGTAGACCAGACTGTGGGACTACACAGAGGAGACCAAAAACGCATGTAAGTGAAATAAAAGGTGTTTATTTACAAGGTGACAAACAAGTGAAAACAACCAGTGCACAACCAACAACGAATAGTATATACAAATGAAGGGGAGATACCGTAATCGTAAACAAAGCCAGGCCGAGATCATACACCAGCGGATATAAGCAGATGGGTGAGGACAGGAACACAATAGGGCAGGGAGAGGATGGATGGACAGGCTGCGGGGCAGGAATCCAAGGTCAACAGGTAATAGAAGGGGCAGGTCCAGGATGGGCTCAGGATAGGATCAGGTCGGGTCGGGTCAGATGCAGGGTCGGGTCAGATGCAGGCTCAGGGTCAGATGCAGGCTCAGGAGAGAGAGAGATACCAAGGCGAACATGTGAGGGCTCACCGGGTATTTATAGGACTGCAGTGATTGTCCTCATGTGACAGCTGAGCGGAGGAAGTGCTGCCTGTCCCACACTGCCGGAATACACCCTTGGTGGATGCCGGTACTACGGCCCATGGATCAGGCATTACCACCAGCAGGTGAGATCCTCTATCAAAGATACTGGCTGCAAGAGGACACCTGCTGGTGGACACTAGTACTGCAATCCATAGGATCAACAGTGCCACCAGCGGATGAAGCCTTTGCTGACACTGTGACAACATGGGGGTGGTTCAAGTCATCAACAGGGTTTCTGCGTTGTTTCAGCTGGTACGGTTGTTGCGCCACTCGAGACGGCATTGTTTATAGTTGTCCAATTTTCTGTATGTGGTGCATATCCTGGGCATTGATAACACGCTGGCTGCTTCCTGTCGCGGTTTCAGCGGGACAAGTTCAGGGGATGGCCTTCTGCAAAGAAGGATGGGGGTTTTTCTGGCCAAAGTTTGGCTTTGAGAGACTGTCTTGGAGGCACCGCAGGATGGATCAGGGGGTCGGTGAGTGGGTCGACATGGGCAGCTTGCTCCAGGATATGAGGGGGAGTGGTTGGATGTCATACGGCTAGCGGGAGCTGAGCTGGGTGAGGCCGAAACAAGGTTACATAGTTAGTTAGGTTGAAAAAAGACACAAGCCCATCCAGTTCAACCATAAAAAGATAAAATAATAATATCATACAATCCCATATACCTAATTCTATACCCACAGTTGATCCAGAGGAAGGCGAAAAATCCCAGCAGAGCATGATCCAATTTGCTACAGCAGGAGAAAAAATTCCTTCCTGATCCCCCGAGAGGCAATCGGATATTCCCCGGATCAACTTTACCTATAAATGTCAGTACCCAGTTATATTATGTACATTTAAGAAAGAATCCAGGCCTTTCTTAAAGCAATTTACTGAGCTGGCCAGAACCACCTCTGCAGGGAGTCTATTCCACATTTTCACAGCTCTTACTGTGAAGAAACCTTTCCGTATTTGGAGGTGAAATCTCTTTTCCTCTAGACGCAAAGAGTGCCCCCTTGTCCTTTGTGTTGACCGTAAAGTGAATAACTCAACACCAAATTCACTATATGGACCCCTTATATATTTGTACATGTTGATCATATCCCCCCCCTTAATCTCCTCTTCTCAAGAGTGAATAAATTCAGTTCCTCTAATCTTTCCTCAAAGCTGAGCTCCTCCATGCCTCTTATCAGTTTGGTTTCCCTTCTCTGCACTTTCTCCAGTGCCCCAATATCCTTTTTGAGAACTGGGGCCCAAAACTGAACTTCATATTCCAGATGAGGTCTTACTAATGATTTTAACAGGGGCAAAATTATATCTCTCTCTCTGGAGACCACACCTCTCTTAATGCAAGAAAGGATCCTGCTCGCCTTGGAAACCGCACCTTGGCATTGCATGCCATTATTGAGCTTATGATCTACCAAAACCCCCAGATCCTTCTCCACTACAGATCCCCTCAGTTGTACTCCCCCTAGTATGTATGATGCATTCATATTCTTAGCCCCCAAGTGCATAACTTTACATTTATCAACATTAAACCTCATCTGCCACATAGTCACCCAATTAGACAGAGCATTGAGGTCGGCTTGTAAATTGGCGACATCCTGTAAGGACGTTATTCCACTGCATAGCTTGGTGTCATCTGCAAAGACAGAAATGTTACTTTTGATCTCAGACCCAATATCATTTATAAACATATTAAAAAGTAAGGGTCCCAGCACTGAACCTTGGGGTACACCACTGATAACCTTGGACCATTCAGAGTAAGAATAATTAACCACTACTCTCTGAATTCTGTATTTTAGCCAGTTTTCTATCCATTTACAAACTGATATTTCCAATCCTGTAGACTTTACCTTGCACATGAGCCATGTGTGGGGAACTGTATCGAATGCTTTTGCAAAATCCAAGTATACCACGTCCACAGCCACCCCTTTGTCCAAGGTCTTACTTACCTCTTCATAAAAAGAAATCAGGTTTGTCTGACAACTTCTGTCTTTCATGAATCCATGCTGTCTGTTGCTTAAAATATTTTTTTCCAGCAAGAACTCATCTATGTGGTCTTTTATTAATCTCTCCAGTATCTTCCCAACTATAGAAGTTAAACTAACAGGTCTATAGTTACTTGGTAAAGACTTAATTCTCTTTTTAAATATAGGCACCACATTGGCCCTGCGCCAATCCAGTGGTACTATTCCTGTCAAGGCTGTCATTAATGAGTCCCTAAAAATTAAATACAATGGCTTTGAAATTACAGAGCTCAATTCTTTTAGGATCCGTGGGTGTATGCCATCTGGTCCAGGTGCTTTATCCACCTTTATTCCATCTAAATATTTCTGGACCATATCACTTTTGAGCCATTGTGGATTTGGGGCTGTGTCACTACCACCCTCATTTTGGACATGAGCTCCCCCATGCTCCTTTGTATACACAGAACTGAAGAAAGTATTTAATAAATTAGCCTTCTCTGTGTCCCCAGTCACCCACTCTAGATTATTTTGTAAAGGGCCTACATGCTCAGACTTGACCTTTTTACTATTGATATATTTGAAGAATTTTTTGGGGTTTGTCCTACTATCTTTTGCAATCTGTCGTTCATTTTGAATTTTTGCATCCTTGATTTCCTTTTTACATATCCTGTTATATTCTTTGTAACATTTAAATGACACCAGTGTTCCCTCATTTTTATATTTTTTAAAAGCTCTTTTCTTATAGTTTATAGCTTTTTTAACTTTGGCAGTGAGCCACATAGGTTTTATTTTTAGCCTTTTAAACTTATTGCCCATGGGAATATACTTTGCAGCGAGTTCACAAACAGTCTTTTTGAAGAATTCCCATTTCTGTTCTGTGCCCATTGATGCCAATATTCCCTCCCAGTCTAAGTCCTGGAGAGCAGCGCTCATCCCTGGAAAATTTGCTCTCTTGAAATTAAGTGTTTTTATCTTTCCCGTATGTGATTTTTGCTTACAACTAACATCAAATGAAATCATGTTATGGTCACTGCTACCCAGGTGTTCCTTTATCTGAAAATTAGTAATACGCTCTGCATGGTTTGAGATTACCAGGTCCAACAGAGCATCATTCCTAGTTGGGGCCTCAATAAACTGGACCATAAAATTGTCCTGCAATAGGTTTATAAATTTTTGCCCTTTAACTGTCCCAGCAGTTCCATTACTCCAGTCAATTTCTGGGTAGTTTAAATCCCCCATTATTATCACCATCCCAGCCCTTGCAGCCCTTTCCATCTGTGCAAGGAGCTGAGTCTCCACCTCCTCATTAACATTGGGTGGTCTATAACAAACTCCAATGATTAGCTTTGAACTACGCACATCTGTATGCAGTTCCACCCATAATGCTTCAGACTCATCCCACTCTCCATCCACCGGGTCCTCTTTCACACTCGCTTAGAGATCACTTCTCACAGATAGACAGACCCCTCCACCTTTCCTTTTTACCCTGTCTTTCCGAAAGAGTGCATAGCCAGGAATATTAATAAGGAGAAATTGAAAATGATACCTGTCACCTGTATCTCATAGGCACCACATCCCTTCATTAAGAAGCTATATAGGAATATGAAGGTATTGGGACTTTTAAGGTGCAACAACTACACAATATTCAATATAAAAAATATAATTTTATTACCAAAAATATATGAAAAATCATATGTACAAATATACATGAACCATCAAAATAAACATAATAGAGTTTCCAAAGTGCATACAGACAAAATTCTCTACATGTTTCGCCATTTTGTAGGCTTCCTCAGGAGTTTGTCATGCAAATACTGGAAACAAAGAAAGAAAAATAATAAATACATAATAATATTTACTCAAATTTCAAACTCAAAATTACAAAACAGAATATTATTAAGAAAAAAAGGATAACTGAAAACCATAACCAGCCCAATGGTTGCTCAAAAGTTCATCTCAAAATTAGATCTATTTATTCAAGGTATATGACCTTATTAATATCAGTTGTAAGTACATTACCTGTAAAGTTTGATGGTACAATCTAAAATGAAGAATGACCAGATAGTCAATGAGCTATCCCACACGGGGGCGCCCGTAAGGAGGGGATCATATGGTGTATCATAGAGGGGGAGAAATACTGGCACAAATAACCACCCGGATATTACTAGCACAGGAACAGAGGGCCATCTGGGGGAAATTACAAAGAAAAATCGAATGAAGTCAAATAACAATCTATATATAAGAGTAAAGGCGTCTCCATCTAATTATACGGCACATACCCCATCAGTATTTACCTTTTTATGGCTGTTGATAGTAAAAAATATTAGAATAGGCAAAGAAGGGGGGCAGTATCTCCAAAGTACCCCAATCAGTGTCCACTCTAAAGGAAAAAGAATTAGTGGAAATTACTATAAATATATAATAATCCCCTCTAGTTGGTAATCAAAATTTTAATTTTTTAGCCATATACTTGCTAGCTGATATATACCTGGTTAATCCAATTGGATAGAATGTGTCCACATTAGGGCATCTCTGCCGAAAAACTTGTTTTACAAAACCGATCAATCAGTTTACTGAAAAAATATATATAAAATATAAAAACCATTTTAGATTAAAGACCAAGTAAACCAGACAACAGGATAAAAACCAATGTTGCCCGTAAAGAGAGGGGAAGATCTCTGGCAAAATAAAACAATTAAGGAGATTCAGGCAATAAACGATTTAATGGAATTATGGGAAGAAGGTAATCCACTAGATGACCCCCTTGAGGAACCCCAGTCTGGCCTCGTAGATGAGATTCCCACGGAGAGAATTTTTCCTCCACCTAATCTATATAAACCGAAATCCAGGACCTTTCCTACTCTCCAAGGAAACCCCAACATTTGGGCATTCACCCAACAAGTTACAAAGGAACTACAGAGTACCAATTGGAAAAGGTTTAGAAGAAATATCAACCTTAAGCCATCCCAACAAAAAGCTGTGTTATCTTTAAAACAGAACGAACATTTAGTGATAAAACCCTCGGATAAAGGAGGTAACATAGTGGTAATGGATTTAAACAAATATAAGCAGATGGTCATGAACCTCCTTTCAAATAAAAGTTGGTATCGCTCTATTCCTTTTGCACAGGTAAAATATGCGGAGACAAAATACTGTATCCTCATTAATCGGGCATTTTGTGATAACCTTATAGACAAGAAGACGTGTGAATTCTTGGTTATTGATAAGCCGAGACTTTCCCACGTTTTATATTTTTTATATTGAATATTGTGTAGTTGTTGCACCTTAACCACTTAAGCCCCGGACCATTTCGGGCCATTAGGACCAAGCCTGTTTTTGGGATTCGGCACTGCGCTGCTTTAACAGTAAATTGTGCGGACATGCAATGTTGTACCCAAATGAAATTTGCGTCCTTTTCTTCCCACAAATAGAGCTTTCTTTTAATGGTATTTGATTGCCTCTGCGATTTTTATTTTTTGTGATATAAACAGAAAAAGACCGAAAATTTTGAAAAAAAATGATATTTTCTACTTTTTGTTATAAGAAAAATCGAATAAACTCAATTTTAGTCATACATTTAGGCCAAAATGTATTCAGCCACATGTCTTTAGTAAAAAAAATGTCAATAAGCGTATATTTATTGGTTTGCGAAAAAGTTATAGCGTTTACAAACTAGGGTACATTTTCTGAAATTTACACAGCTTTAAATTTATGACTGCCTATCTCATTTCTTGAGGTGCTAAAATGGCAGGGCAGTACAAAACCCCCCCAAATGACCCCATTTTGGAAAGTAGACACCCCAAGGAAATTGCTGAGAGGCATGTTGAGCCCATTGAATATTTTTTTTTTTTGTCCCAAGTGATTGAATAATGAAAAAAAAAAAAAAAAATTACAAAAAGTTGTCACTAAATGATATATTGCTCACACATGCCATGGTTATATGTGGAATTGCACCCCAAAATACATTCTGCTGCTTCTCCTGAGTACGGGGATACCACATGTGTGGGACTTTTTAGGAGCCTAGCCACGTACGGGACCCCGGAAACCAAGCACCGCCTTCAGGATTTCTAAGGGCGCAAATTTTTGATTTCACTCCTCACTACCTATCACAGTTTCGAAGGCCATAAAATGCAAAAATAGCACAAAACCCCCCCAAATGACCCCATTTTGGAAAGTAGACACCCCAAGCTATTTACTGAGAGGCATGTTCAGTCCATGGAATATTTTATATTTTGCCACAAGTTGCGGGAATATGACAAACTTTTTTTTTTTTGCACAAAGTTGTCACTAAATGATATATTGCTCACACATGCCATGGGCATATGTGAAATTACACCCCAAAATACATTCTGCTGCTTCTCCTGAGTACGGGGATACCACATGTGTGGGACTTTTTGGGAGCCTAGCCGCGTACGGGACCCCAAAAACCAAGCACCGCCTTCAAGGTTTCTAAGGGCATAAATTTTTGATTTCACTCCTCACTACCTATCACAGTTTTGAAGGCCATAAAATGCCAAGATGGCACAAAACCCCCCCAAATGACCCCATTTTGGAAAGTAGACACCCCAAGCTATTTGCTGAGAGGCATGTTAACCCCATTGAATATTTTTTTTTTGTCCCAAATGATTGAATAATGACAAAAAGAAAAAAAAAATGTACAAAAAGTTGTCACTAAATGATATATTGCTCACACATGCCATGGTTATATGTGGAATTGCACCCCAAAATACATTCTGCTGCTTTTCCTGAGTACGGGGATACCACATGTGTGGGACTTTTTGGGAGCCTAGCCGCGTACAGGGCCCCAAAAACCAAGCACCGCCTTCAGGATTTCTAAGGGCGTAAATTTTTGATTTCACTCCTCACTACCTATCACAGTTTCGAAGGCCATAAAATGTCAAAATAGCACAAAACCCCCCCAATTACCCCATTTTGGAAAGTAGACACCCCAAGCTATTTGCTGAGAGGCATGTTGAGTCCATGGAATATTTTATATTTTGCCACAGGTTGCGGGAATATGACAAACTGTTTTTTTTTTGCACAAAGTTGTCACTAAATTATATATTGCTCACACATGCCATGGGCATATGTGAAATTACACCCCAAAATACATTCTGCTGCTTCTCCTGAGTACGGGGATACCACATGTGTGGGACTTTTTGGGAGCCTAGCCGCGTACGGGACCCCAAAAACCAAGCACCGCCTTCAAGGTTTCTAAGGGCATAAATTTTTGATTTCGCTCCTCACTACCTATCACAGTTTTGAAGGCCATAAAATGCCAAGATGGCACAAAACCCCCCCCAAATGACCCCATTTTGGAAAGTAGACACCCCAAGCTATTTGCTGAGAGGCATGTTGAGCCCATTGAATATTTTTTTTTGTCCCAAATGATTGAATAATGACAAAAAGAAAAAAAAAATGTACAAAAAGTTGTCACTAAATGATATATTGCTCACACATGCCATGGTTATATGTGAAATTACACCCCAAAATACATTCTGCTGCTTCTCCTGAGTACGGGGATACCACATGTGTGGGACTTTTTGGGAGCCTAGCCGCGTACGGGACCCCAAAAACCAAGCACCGCCTTCAAGGTTTCTAAGGGCATAAATTTTTGATTTCACTCCTCACTACCTATCACAGTTTTGAAGGCCATAAAATGTCAAAATAGCACAAAACCCCCACAAATGACCCCATTTTGGAAAGTAGACACCCCAAGCTATTTGCTGAGAGGCATGGTGAGTATTTTACAGCTCTCATTTGTTTTTGAAAATTAAGAAAGACATTTTTTTTTCTTTTTTTTTTCTTTTTTTACATTTTCAAAACTTTGTGACAAAAAGCGAGATCTGCAAAATACTCAACATACCTCTCAGCAAATAGCTTGGGGTGTCTACTTTCCAAAATGGGGTCATTTGGGGGGGTTTTGTGCCATCTGGGCATTCCATGGCCTCTGAAACTGTGATAGGCAGTGAGGAGTGAAATCAAAAATTTACACCCATAGAAATCCTGAAGGCGGTGCTTGGTTTTTGGGGTCCCGTACGCGACTAGGCTCCCAAAAAGTCCCACACATGTGGTATCCCCGTACTCAGGAGAAGCAACAGAATGTATTTTGGGGTGTAATTCCACATATCCCCATGGCATGTTTGAGCAATATATAATTTAGTGACAACTTTTTGTACATTTTTTTTTTTTTTGGTCATTATTCAATCACTTGGGACAAAAAAAAAAGATATTCAATGTGCTCAACATGCCTCTCAGCAAATAGCTTGAGGTGTCTACTTTACAAAATGGGGTCATTTGGGGGGGTTTTGAACTGTCCTGGCATTTTATGCACAACATTAGGAAGCTTATGTCACACATCATCCACTCTTCTAACCACTTGAAGACAAAGCCCTTTCTGACACTTTTTGTTTACATGAAAGAAAATTTTTTTTTGCAAGAAAATTATGTTGAACCCCCAAACATTATATATTTTTTTAAAGCAAAGGCCCTACAGATTAAAATAGTGGGTGTTGCATTTTTTTTTTTCCACACAGTATTTGCGCAGCGATTTTTCAAACGCATTTTTTGGGGGAAAAACACACTTTTTTTATTTTTAATGCACTAAAAAACACTATATTGCCCAAATGTTTGATGAAATAAAAAAGATGATCATAGGCCGAGTACATGGATACCAAACACGACATGCTTTAAAATTGCGCACAAACGCGCAGCGGCGACAAAACTACATTCATTTTTAAAAGCATTTAAAAGCCTTTACAGGTTACCACGTTAGATTTACAGAGGAGGTCTACTGCTAAAATGACTGCCCTCGATCTGACCTTTGCGGTGATACCTCACATGCATGATGCAATTGCTGTTTACATATGACGCTAGACCGACGCTTGCGTTCGCCTTTGCGCAATAGCAGGGGGGGACAGCGGTGCTTTTTTTTTTTTTTTTTTTTTTTTTTATTATTTATTTGGCTTTTTTATTTTATTTTTAAACTGTGCCTTCCATATTTTATTTTTTTACCATTTTTATCGTTATCTCAGGGAATGTAAATATCCCCTATGATAGCAATAGGTAGTGACAGGTACTCTTTTTTTGAAAAAAATTGGGGGGTTAGACCCTAGATCTTTCCACTGCCCTCAAAGCATCTGACCACACCAAGATCGGTGTGATAAAATGCTTTCCCAATTTCCCAATGGCGCTTTTTATATCCGGGGGGGGGGACATTCCCTCCCACTGCTTGTAAAAGCAGTCTAGAGGCTAATTATCTGCTAGAATTGCTTTTACATGAAAGCCGGCTGCTGGCTGAAAAGAATGATACCAAGATGATACCTAAACCCGCAGGCATCATTCTGGTATAAACATTCAAAGTCCAGCAACATACCAGTACGTTGCTGGTCCTTGTTGGACATGTATTGTAATCTTTTTTTTCATACAGCCTATTGGCTGAACGAAAAAAAGAGATTGATTGGTGGGTATGCCCACCATTAGAATACCTCCCTTCATCCACCCACTTCTAATGATGGGCATATATGCCGAAGCATGGGGGCATCCTCCCGCAAAAAAGTTATGCCGCGTACACGCGGTCAAGCCTTCGTCGGAATTTCGACCGTATGTACGCGGCATAAAAGGTTATGCCGCGTACACACGGTCGGACTTTTCCACGGATAAGCCTCCGTTGGAATTTCGACCGTATATACGCGGCATTAGGAGCAAAATCGCTCCTCCGCCCCTGCTGCCCCCATGCTTCGGCATATATGCTCTTTTTTTTAACTGTGGTGGTGAAATCACCTCCTACAGCGTTGGAGTCACGGCTTTATGTATCGTGGGAGCAAACGCTGTTGCTGTCAAGATAAATAGATCCGCGCTGCAACTGAATGGCGTACCTGCTAAGCAAATGGTGGTTAACATTAAAACAAAGTAACATTACAGTACAACAGTAGGACCTTACCATGCCATACCTGCAAAGCAAATACCAAAACAAAACCTAGTAAAAAATAAAAAAATGTTTTAACGCAACCTGTGCCTAAAATATATATATGCCGAAGCATGGGGGCATCCTCCCGCAAAAAAGTTATGCCGCGTACACACGGTCGGAATTTCGACCGTATGTACGCGGCATTAGGAGCAAAATCGCTCCTCCGCCCCTGCTGCCCCCATGCTTCGGCATATATGCTCTTTTTTTTTAACTGTGGTGGTGAAATCACCTCCTACAGCGTTGGAGTCACGGCTTTATGTATCGTGGGAGCAAACGCTGTTGCTGTCAAGATAAATAGATCCGCGCTGCAACTGAATGGCGTACCTGCTAAGCAAATGGTGGTTAACATTAAAACAAAGTAACATTACAGTACAACAGTAAGACCTTACCATGCCATACCTGCAAAGCAAATACCAAAACAAAACCTAGTAAAAAATAAAAAAATGTTTTAACGCAACCTGTGCCTAAAATATATATATGCCGAAGCATGGGGGCATCCTCCCGCAAAAAAGTTATGCCGCGTACACACGGTCGGAATTTCGACCGTATGTACGCGGCATTAGGAGCAAAATCGCTCCTCCGCCCCTGCTGCCCCCATGCTTCGGCATATATGCTCTTTTTTTTAACTGTGGTGGTGAAATCACCTCCTACAGCACTGGAGTCACGGCTTTATGTATCGTGGGAGCAAACGCTGTTGCTGTCAAGATAAATAATTCCGCGCTGCAGATGAATGGCGCACCTGAAAACAAAAAATTACATACCTGAAAAGCAAGCATGATAAAACATTGCAGAATAGAATACAGTAAAAAAGAGCAGAACAATAGAGAGAAAATAGAGAGAGAGAGAACAATAAAACGACAACTATTTTTGGTTTTTTTATTTTATATTTTTTTGTGTTTTGTTTTTTACGTTTTTTTTTTCTTTTTTACACTTTTTTTTGTAACTTTACAACTGTAATGGTTCGGGTCTCTCAAAATGTAATGGCATCTTGGGAGACCCTGTGTAAGTGTGTCCTAGTCTGTGAAATGCTGTACCCTACGCTAAAACTTCACTTTTGAGTGGTAGCGTTCAAAACATTCACCTTGGCAAAGACCAGGCTTGTCAGGACAGAGTGGACAAAAACTACGGGTGTCACGCCTAAATCCGCGCTTGCTACAGACACGACATCTTTTTTGGGGGTGGCTTTGGGTAGGGGTACTCGGGAGGACATACGAATAATGCCTCTCATGCAGCTGGCTTACTGCATTTGGTTGGGGATGGTGAGGTGCAGAACCGCCTGGATACAGGAGTTCTGTGACTATCTCATTCTGGAATTTTAGAAGAGATAACGTCCCGCCTGAAGCTCTGTATAGCACATGAGCGTTCAGCAAAGCCAATTGGAATAATGATAGAGACACTTTTTTGTACCAGCGTCTCGCCTTACGGTCAATTAGATACGGCGCCATCAACTGGTCGTTGAGGTCCACCCCTCCCATATTTTGGTTATATTCGTGGACACAGAGGGGTTTCTCCACAACACCAGTCGCCGTACGAATTTGGACTGTCGTGTCTGCATGAAGGGAGGTAAGAAGGAAAACATTCTTATTGTCCCTCCACTTCATAGCGAGCAAGTTATTACACTTCAAGCAGGCTCTCTCCCCCAGCCTAAGACGGGCATCTACAAGCCGCTGGGGAAAGCCCCGGCGATTAGGTCGCACGGTGCCACATGCTCCAATCTTATGATCAAACAAGTGACTAAACAGTGGCACGCTCGTGTAATAATTGTCCACATACAAGTGGTACCCCTTTCCGAATAAGGGTGACACCAAGTTCCACACTATCTTGCCAGCGCTCCCTATGTAATCCGGGCAGTTGACCGACTCAATCTGACTGTCTTTTCCCTCATAAACCGTAAAGTTCACTACATAGCCTGTTGCCCTGTCACAGAACTAGTAGAGCTTGACCCCGTATCTGGCACGCTTGCTGGGAAGGTACTGCTTGAAAGACAAGCGGCCAGAAAATTTAATCAGGGACTCATCAACGCAGACAACTTGATCGGGAGTAAACAAGGCTGCAAAACGTTCGTTGAAGTGGTTTATGAGGGGCCGAATTTTATAGAGCCGGTCGTATTCAGGGTCCCCACGTGGACGACAAAGTTCATTGTCGTTGAAGTGCATGAACCGCAAAATCTGCTCGTATCGTGCCCTGGACATGGAGGCAGAGAACACGGGCATGTGGTCAATTGGGTGCGTGGACCAATAAGCACGCAATGACGGAAATTTATGTGTGCCCATGTTGAGGGAAAGGCCCAGAAAGGTCTTAAATTCGGAAACCGTAATTGGTTTCCAATTTCTGGCAATTTTAGGCAACTGGGGGTTAGCGGCGATAAATTGACCAGCATATAAATTACTCTGGTCCACAATAGATCTATAGAGATCTTCCGTGAAAAACAGCGAATAAAAATCGATTGGCATAAAATCAGCTGTTTCCACCTGAATACCGGGTTGGGCAGTGAATGGGGGAAGTACGGGTTCTGCAGAAGTGGTGGGGACCCAATCAGGATAGGCGAATTCTGCAGGAAGGGCAGTATGGGCACGACGGGCCTGCCTTTGTCTTCTTGGTGGCAGCGGGACACTACTTGTGCTTGCCACCTCGCCAGCTTGAACTGCACTTATGGGACTCGCCACGTCACCAAGTGTTACTGCAGTGCTGGATGTACGTCCAGGCTGTACTAGGCCGCTGGTGCTTGCCAGTTCACCAGAAGGAATAGCGGCGCTAGTACTACTCTGCTCCATGATACGAGAGACCTGCGGTTCTTGCTCCTCAACAACCTCAGAAGATCGGGATCGGGTACGCCTGACCTTAGCAGGGACCTCAACTTCGTCGTCAGAGCTATCTGACGTGGGGCCGCTGACGTCACTATCTTCTACGGGAAGATATTCTGAGCCTGAATCTGACAGATACGTGACCTCCTCTTCACTATCTGTCATGCTCAGAATCTCGTAGGCCTCTTTACTAGTGTACCTTCGTCTTGCCATTTTGGGCTCTAAATTTAGGGGTACACTAGTAAGATTCACAGGAAAAAAAGCACCTGACTGTCGTCAGCAAATATATCAAACGCTACAAAAAAACTGTTAGCGATCGCAGGGATCAGGCCTGTCTCTGCGAACGCTGCAGTTATGTGTGTTGTGTTTGGTAAGTGACAGTGATCGATCGATACTGCACTTGGGTGGGCTGGGCTGGGCTGGGCGGAGGGGCTAAACGCAGGTACTAGCAGGTATCTGGGCTGATCCCGCTAACACTGCGTTTTTGGGAACCCTAAACCGCTGGGGATGCTAGTATAGATCTGATCAGATACTATACCACTAAGGGGGGTGTATGCTTTGCGCGTGGGTGTTAGCGTTACTGGCACTAACCTAACACTGCCTGGGGCGACGCAGACCCTCTCTGGCGCTAAAACCTAATTGATCTCACCCGCCGGGCGATCAGGGGGGTTAAACCTTTATTGGGTTATATACGGCGGGTGCCCTGATGCTATAAAAAGCAAACTAATCAACCAGCGTCACCCGTAACCTTTATATGGTGATCACTGGTGAAAGGGTTAACTAGGGGCAATCAGGGGGTTAAAACCTTTATTAGGTTAAATATGGGGGTACCTGACACCAATAAAAACCTGCGGCGAACCTAAAAAAAAAATAACTGCCTATCTAAAACACCAGCGACACGAATACAGCGATCGGAAAAACAATCGCTTAGTGACGCTGAAGTTAGGGGGTGAAAGGGTTACCTGGGGGGTGATCAAGGGGTTAAACCTTTATTAGGGGGGGTTAGGGGGCTACCCTGGACCTAAAGGGGCCTAATCCTAACTGCCTTGCAACTTTTTACAATCACAGATGACACTAAATGCAGTGATCAGTAAAATAAATGATCACTGCAATCAGTGACACTGTGATTGGGGGCTTTGGGGTGACCTGGGGGGTGATCTGGGGGTGACTGGGGGGTGATTTGTTGTGTGCCTATGTGTACCTACGTGTCAGTGGACTGTTGGAGCACTAACCTCTGTCTTCACTCCTCGGCGCCGGGAACGAAAAGACCGCGGCGAGGGAGATGACATCACTTCCTCCAGCCTGTGTTTACATCACATGGCGGAGGAAGCAATTTCATTGGCCGGGAGCGATCGCGAGGGGGGGGGGCGGAATCGAGCGGCCGCCCCCTCATGCCTGATCGCTCCCGAACACTTAACGGCCGCTCACTGCAGTGAAGGGGGGTCCGCATGGACCCCCCAACTGCACAAAGGCGATCACGTAGATCTACGTGATTCTGCCTGTCCGTGCCATTCTGCCGACGTAAATCGGCGGTGGGCGGTCGTTAAGTGGTTAAAAGTCCCAATACCTTCATATTCCTATACAGGAATATTAATAGCCCAGTCATGTGAGGAATGAAGCCAAGTTTCAGCAATACCGATTACATCATAGCTCTCCTCATGCACCAGAGCTTCCAACTCACCTATTTTGCTTGGCAGACTTCTGGCATTGGTGAACAGACACTTTAATGCATTAATATATTTTGACCGGTCACATACTATCCTCATGGGTGTTCCCAGATTGCAACTAGGACTTGCTACTATACTTACCTTGGGTTTATGTGCTTTGGTTACCCTACCACTAATGCCCCTAATACTACCCTCTAGAATATGTTCCCCGCTGACTCTCACTATCTCTGGACCCTCCCCCCCGTCGCCTAGTTTAAAAACCTAGTTTTAATCTCTCCAGTATCTTCCCAACTATAGAAGTTATATAGTTACTTGGTAAATACTTTGTTCCCTATTTAAATATAGGCACCACATTGGCCCTGCGCCAATCCAGTGGTACTATTCCTGTCATTAATGAATCCCCAAAAATTTGATACAATGGCTTTGAAATTACAGAGCTCAATTCTTTTAGGATTTGTGGGTGTATGCCATCTGGTCCATGTGCTTTATCCACCTTTATTCTGTCTAAATATTTCTGGACCATATCACTTTTGAGCCATTGTGGATTTGGGGCTGTGTCACTACCACCCCCATTTTGGACATGAGATCCCCCATGCTCCTTTGTACACACAGAGCTGAAGAAAGTATTTAATAAATTAGCCTTCTCTTTGTCCCCAGTCACCCACTCTAGATTATTTTGGTTGTTGGTGGTGTATTTTGTTCTAGGCCCATGGGGGGCAGGGGGGTCAGTGTCAACCATTACATGGACACTGGCGCATGTCACATACTGGATCAGAGGGGACGAGGGGTGAGGGGTGACCTGTTTTCTTGCTGGGTTAGAGGATTTGCCCGGTGAGAGGGGTGGGGGATTTCTGGGAGTTGGTACGGTTTGGGTGGGGCCATTCTTGTTGCATGAGGTGGGGTCATATTTATCCAGGTTAAAATTTGTAACAGTTTTTGCCGGAGGTGCCTTCGCAGGCTGGGTTAGACGGCATTGCAATTTGCCTTGCACACCTTCCACATCGGGGCGGCCACAGTGACTACCCGGTGTGGGTTGGATGAGGCGGTTATACAGAGGATTGGGCGTTGGGGAATCCAGGAGATTCTGCGATTATGTGTGTCCACGGAATGTGGGCGGCTTGAATTTTGGGGGGGTATGGGTGTTTCTAGTTTTACTGCTTTCATGCTTTGTGTGATGTGTTGGTATTGGTGTTCCCTCTGTGTGACGCTGTGTCATTTCAGATGGAGGTCACATACGCCTTGTCTGGATCTTGGGGCATCATTATTTTTGGGGGGCCAGGAGAGCAATTGTTGGGGCCAGAGGGCAGACAGCTGGGTTTATCATGGAGGGAGGCATGTTTTGGTGGTGGGGAATGCCAGGATTGGTGTAGAGCAGGGGGTGCCGGGGGTGCAGGGCTATGCTCGGCCCGACCGGCCGCAAAACGTTTATGTCATCCATGTGGGAGGGAACGAATTGGGAGTCAGGTTAATCAGGGAACTGATTTTGGCTGTTGAGTGAGATTTCCGGACGCTCTGTTCGGCTTTCCACTGGCTTGTTGCTGGTGGGGTCCGACTGGTAATACGGTCTACTTGGCACATGGTGATATCGGTGGCAAGGATTAACAAAGATCGCTGTAAAGTGAACAAGGTGGTGGGTAGATGTGGGTCATGTAATGGGGGTTTGGTGGTCAGACACATGGAGTTGGAGCTTAATGGGGTTTGCACTTGCGGGGTGATGGAGCCATCGTTCGGCTGTGGGAATGGATCTTGGGGTCCTGGGTAGTGATGAGCCGAACACCCCTGGGTTCGGTTCGCACCAGAACCCGCGAACGGACCGAAAGTTCGTACGAACATTAGAACCCTATTAAATACAATGGATGCGAACGTTCGAATTCTAAAGTGCTAATTATAACGACTATTATGCATGTTATTGTCCTAAAAAGGGTTTGGGAACCCGGGTTCTGCACCAGGGGACATGTATCAATGCAAAAAGAAGTTTTAAAAACGGTCGTTTTTCGGGAGCAGTCATTTTAATGATGCATAAAGTGAAAAAAAAAAAGTCAAATATTCCTTTTAATATCGTACCTGGGGGGTGTCTAAAGTATGCCTGTGAAGTGCCACGTGTTTCCCGTGTTTAGAACTGTCCCTGCACAAAATGACACTTCTAAAGGAAAAAAAAGCCATTTAAAACTGCTTGCGGCTTTAATGTAATGTCTGGTCCCGGTAATATGGATGAAAATCTTTAAGAAAAATGGCATAGCTACCCCATGACCCCCCCCCCTTTACCCCAGCCCATTACCAGCCCCTTTGGGTCTTGTATGAATATTAAGAGGAACCCCGCACATAAAATAAAAAATACAAGACAGGGACTGTAGGTTTGTTCTTATGTAGAATCTGTTTGTAATTTTGAACAGGTACATTGTTTAAGTGTAGCTCCAGCCCAAAAATCTATTTTTAAACTTTTTGGAAAACATAGGTAAGGGTTATCACCCCTGTAACATTTGTTTTGCTGTCTGTGCCCCTGTTCAGAACATTTCACCTCACTTTCCGTCCCAATGACAACTGTTTTTGAAATGTGGTGTTTTTATTGAAACAAGGATTGGTGATAAAGCATCAGTACAGAGGAGACACCTTTCTCCCATATTAATTCTTACAGGAGAGAATTTTCCTTCCTAGGGGTAGATTTCCTCTCACTTCCTGTTGTCTTCTTGCGTTTGCAAGTAGGAGTCGTTTGTAAGTTGGATGTTTGAAAGTAGGGACCTGACGTATATACTCTGCAGAAATAGGCCCCTTAGTTGTTGGTGTTGGCACAACACTGTAAGCACTCACAGTTACTCTTGGTTGGTGCTGGAACGCCCTGCTGTCAACTATTATATCAGGAATTGTAATTACATATAATTGTTGAACAGTGGTAGTAAAAATTGGGCCTTTGATGGTGGTGCTGGTGCCACAACACTGTAAGCCCTGACAGTTACTCTTGGTGGGTGCAGCAATGGGCCCTGCTGTGAATTATTAGATCAAGAATTGTAATTGCATGCCCCTGTTGAACAGGGGCTGAAAAATTGGGCCTTTCGTGGTGGTGGTGGTGGTGGTGGTGTTGCCACAACACTGTAAGCCCTCAGAGTTACTCTTGGTGGGTGCAGGAATGGGCCCTGCTGTGAATTATTAGATCAAGAATTGTAATTACATGCCCCTTTTGAACAGGGGCTGAAAAATTGGGCCTTTCGTGGTGGTGGTGGTGGTGGTGGCGTTGCCACAACACTGTAAGCCCTCAGAGTTACTCTTGGTGGGTGCAGCAATGGGCCCTGCTGTGAATTATTAGATCAAGAATTGTAATTACATGCCCCTGTTGAACAGGGGCTGAAAAATTGGGCCTTAGGCACTGGTGGCACAACACTGCAACCCCTCACAGATACTGTACTTGGAGCACAGCAATGAGCCCTGTTGCAAAGTATTGCTTCAAAAATTGTAATTACACGCCCCTGTTAAACAGGGGCTGAAAAATTGGGCCTTAGGCACTGGTGGCACAACACTGCAACCCCTCACAGATACTGTACTTGGAGCACAGCAATGAGCCCTGTTGCAAAGTATTGCTTCAAAAATTGTAATTACACGCCCCTGTTAAACAGGGGCTGAAAAATTGGGCGTTAGGCACTGGCGGCGGCACCCATAAACAAAAATGATCTTCCAAGCTATCATCATCAATCGTATCATTGAGGACTCGGAGGAGGAGGATAGCCAGTCAACATAACAGCACAGGCACTCAGCATCAGCATCAGCCTTGAAGGGATGTGACATGTTAAAATCAATTAGTCTGTTATATCAGCATCAGGTGTGTGGTAGCTGGTGGTGATCCAAGACTGGTTCATCTTGATGAAAGTCAGTCGATCAACCGAGTCGGTGGACAGGCGCACCCTGTGATCCGTGACAAATCCTCCAGCAGCACTGAATGTGCGTTCCGAAAGAACGCTGGATGCAGGACAGGCCAGTAGCTCAATTGCATACTGTGCAAGCTCTGGCCAGTGATCCATCCTCAAGACCCAGTAAGCCAGAGGATTTTCGGTGGGGAAGGTGTCCAAGTCTGACCTTGCCCCTAGATATTCCTGCACCATGTTTATCAGACGCTGGCGATGGTTGCTGGAACCGATCATACTTTGGGGCTGCGGACTAAAGAATTGTCTGAACGCATCGGTCAGACGGCCACCTTCCCCACCGCTCCTTCTTTGACTGGCCGAAGCCTCAGCAACTCGTTGTCCAGGACCAGGAGTTTGTAACCTCCCAGTCTCTGGGAACGCGTTGCACAGACCTTTCTGCAAGGCCTCCCAGAGTTGTCTCATCCTCTGCTCCCTCTGCGACGGTAACATAAGTTCCGCAACCTTACCCTTGTACCGTGGATCAAGGAGAGTGGCCAGCCAGTAATGGTCCCTCTCCTTGATCCGAAGAATACGAGGATCCTTCCGCAGACTTTGATGGATCAGGGAGGCCAAGCAGCGTAGGTTAGCTGAGGCATTCGGTCCGGAGTCCTCTGGGTCACTAAGGACAACATGATCCGCAGCCAGCTCCTCCCAGCCATGTACAAGTCCACGGGTTTCTTGGGACTGTAAATCATCCCTAAAAGACTGCTGCTGTTGATGCTGCTGAGTGCCAGGCTCCACCTCCATGCTGACACAATCCTCCTCCTCGTCCTCTTCCTGTGCGATGGGTGGGACAGAAGGAACACTGTCTGGGTAAAGGGGGCCTTGAGAGGCAAGGAAGTCCTCCTCTTCCTGCCTCTGTTCTGCCTCAAGTGCCCTGTCCATTATTCCACGCAGCGTGTGCTCCAACAGCTGGACAAGAGGTACAGTGTCACTGATGCATGCACTGTCACTGCTCAGTGCTCACCATCCTCGTGGCCTCCTCAAATGGTGCCAGGACAGTGCATGCATCCCTGATCATGCCCCACTGGCGTGGAGAAAAAAAACCAAGCTCCCCTGACCCTGTCCTGGTGCCGTAGTCGCACAGGTACTCATTGATGGCCCTCTGCTGCGTGTGCAGCCGCTGCAGCATGGCCAACGTTGAGTTCCACCTGGTGGGCATGTCACATATAAGGCGGTTCTTGGGCAGGTTCAACTCCTTTTGCAGCTCAGCCAGGCGAGCACTGGCATTATAAGATCTGCGGAAATGCACACAGACTTTCCTGGCCTGCCTCAGGACATCCTGTAAGCCCGGGTACCTGCCCAAGAACCGCTGCACCACCAGGTTAAGGACGTGAGCCACACAGGGCACATGGGTCAGTTGTCCCTGTCGGAGGGCGGAGAGGAGGTTGGTGCCATTGTCGCAAACCACCATTCCTGGCTTAAGCTGGCGTGGCGTCAACCACCTCTCGGCCTGGCCCTGCAGAGCAGACAGGACCTCTGCCCCAGTGTGGCTTCTGTCCCCCAAACACACCAGCGCAAGCACGGCATGGCATCTTTTTGCCTGCGTACTTGCGTAGCCCCTTGAACGCCTACGGAGCACCGCTGGTTCAGCACAGGAAGAGGCCATGGAGGAAGAAGAAGAGGAGGGGGTGGAGGAGAGAGGTGTGTCACAACCAGTAGTAGCATTTTGGAGGCGTGGCGGTGGAACAACCTCCAACACTACTGCACCTTGTCCTGCATCCTTCCCAGCTGCCAAAAGAGTGACCCAATGGGCCGTGAAAGAAAGGCAACGTCCCTGTCCATGCCTGCTGGACCATGAGTCAGCGGTAATATGCACCTTACCGCTGACCGCCCTGTCCAGCGAGGCCAAGACATTGCCTTCCACATGTCGGTAGAGAGCCGGAATAGCCTTCCGTGAGAAAAAGTGGCGTTTGGGAACCTGCCACTGAGGAACCGCACATTGCACAAACTCACGGAAGGGGGCTGAGTCTACCAACTGAAAAGGCAGCAGTTGAAGCGCTAGCAATTTAGCCAAGCTAGCATTCAACCGCTGGCCGTGTGGATGGCTGGGAGTGAACTTCTTTCGACGGTCCAGCAGCTGGGGCAGGGAAATTTGCCTGCTAGAATCGGACGTCGGTGTACTGCTAGCAGAGTGGCCGCAAGTACTTGGCTGTGACACACCTAATTCTACACCTTCATTCCTCTCAGTGCATGTTTCAGAGAGGACTGAAGTTATAGTGGGGTTGGAGATCCCAGCTGATGCGGTGCAAGGAGAGGTCCGCTTTGTTCTTTGGTGTGGGTCTTTGAGGTAGGCTTGCCAACGAGCTGCATGGCAGGTCAACATATGTCTGGTCAGGCATGTGGTACCCAAGCGGCTGATGTTTTGGCCACGCGATATACGCTTGAGACATATGTTGCAAACAGCAGCTGTGCGATCTGATGCACTAGCCTCAAAAAAGGCCCACACCAAAGAACTTTTTGAATGACGGGCAGAGGCAGCGCCCTGCACAGGCGGAGCTCTGCGGTGTGATTCCGTCGGTGTACTGCCCTTACGCTGGCCACCAAAGGGCATCCTGCCTCGTTGGAGATGTGCCTCCTCCTCATCCTCCTCCTCCTCTTCTCTCCTATTAGGCACCCACGTGGAGTCAGTGACCTCATCATCCCCTCCCTCCTCATCACTGGAGCCAATCTGGCAGTATGCTGCAGCTGCTGGAACATGACTGCCAGATTGGTGTCCTTCTTGAGCATCCCCTCTCTCTGCTCTCACGCTACTGCCTTCCTCTAGCTGGGTTTCATCATCAGACCCTTCGAAACGCTGGCCATCCTCCTGGAGCATGTACCCAACACTGTGCTCAAACAGTTCGGGGGACTCCTCAGGAGGAGGACATGGTGGGTCTAGGGAAGGAGTGACTGATGATGAGTCTGACATTGATACCAGGGAAGAGGACGCTTTGCCAGCTGCTTTGCCAGTACCCTGAGCCTGGGTGAGAGAGGATGAGGAGGAGGAGGAGGGCTTGGTCATCCACTCTACCAAGTCTTCGGCATGATGTGGCTCAACATGTCCAGCTGCCGAAAAGAAGGACAAGCGTGTCCCATGGCCATGTGCTGATGACAATGCACCGCGTCCACGACCAGCACTGTTGCCCCCAGACACAGAGCCTGCTTGCCCTCTTTTATTGCCTCCTGACTGTCTGCCTCTCCTTGTTTGCCTTCCAGACATTGTAATGGATGACCTGCAGGGAGATGGGAAAAAAAGCAATAAGGGCTACCTTCAGGTGTCCTTCTCTGTCCCTTTACTTAAGGATTTCTAAATCTGGTTGAGGATGATTGCTTTCGCACAGAATAGCACAATGACAATTTCCCTGACTGTCCAAAAAACAAGGATTTCAAAGATGGTTGATGAGAAATGCTTTAGCACAGTATAGCACAATCAGAATTTTCCTCACTGTCCTTTCCTGTCCCTACAAACAAGGTTTAGCACAGTAAAACACACTGACACTCTCCCTACCTATAGTTTTCTGTCCCTATAAAAAATTTTTTTTTTAAAGATGGTTGATGAGGAATGCTTTAGCACAGTATAGCACAATGAGAATTTCCCTCACTGTCCTTCCCTGTCCCTACAAACAAGGTTTAGCACAGTAAAACACACTGACACTCTCCCTACCTATAGTTTTCTGTCCCTATAAAAAATGTTTTTTTAAAGATGGTTGATGAGGAATGCTTTAGCACAGTATAGCACAATGAGAATTTCCCTCACTGTCCTTCCCTGTCCCTACAAACAAGGTTTAGCACAGTAAAACACACTGACACTCTCCCTACCTATAGTTTTCTGTCCCTATAATTATTTATTTTTTAAAGATGGTTGATGAGGAATGCTTTAGCACAGTATAGCACAATGAGAATTTCCCTCACTGTCCTTCCCTGTCCCTACAAACAAGGTTTAGCACAGTAAAACACACTGACACTCTCCCTACCTATAGTTTTCTGTCCCTATAAAAAATGTTTTTTTAAAGATGGTTGATGAGGAATGCTTTAGCACAGTATAGCACAATGAGAATTTCCCTCACTGTCCTTCCCTGTCCCTACAAACAAGGTTTAGCACAGTAAAACACACTGACACTCTCCCTACCCATAGTTTTCTGTCCCTATATTTTTTTTTTTTTTAAAGATGGTTGATGAGGAATGCTTTAGCACAGTATAGCACAA
Organism: Rana muscosa; assembly: GCA_029206835.1. Classification (NCBI taxonomy): domain Eukaryota; kingdom Metazoa; phylum Chordata; class Amphibia; order Anura; family Ranidae; genus Rana; species Rana muscosa. The sequence continues at coordinate 525,375,415 of CM055118.1, read as the reverse complement.
TGAGAATTTCCCTCACTGTCCTTCCCTGTCCCTACAAACAAGGTTTAGCACAGTAAAACACACTGACACTCTCCCTACCTATAGTTTTCTGTCCCTATAAAAAATGTTTTTTTAAAGATGGTTGATGAGGAATGCTTTAGCACAGTATAGCACAATGAGAATTTCCCTCACTGTCCTTCCCTGTCCCTACAAACAAGGTTTAGCACAGTAAAACACACTGACACTCTCCCTACCTATAGTTTTCTGTCCCTATAATTTTTTTTTTTTAAAGATGTTTGATGAGGAATGCTTTAGCACAGTATAGCACAATGAGAATTTTCCTCACTGTCCTTCCCTGTCCCTACAAACAAGGTTTAGCACAGTAAAACACACTGACACTCTCCCTACCTATAGTTTTCTGTCCCTATAAAAAATGTTTTTATAAAGATGGTTGATGAGGAATGCTTTAGCACAGTATAGCACAATGAGAATTTCCCTCACTGTCCTTCCCTGTCCCTACAAACAAGGTTTAGCACAGTAAAACACACTGACACTCTCCCTACCTATAGTTTTCTGTCCCTATAAAAATTTTTTTTTTTAAAGATGGTTGATGAGGAATGCTTTAGCACAGTATAGCACAATGAGAATTTCCCTCACTGTCCTTCCCTGTCCCTACAAACAAGGTTTAGCACAGTAAAACACACTGACACTCTCCCTACCTATAGTTTTCTGTCCCTATAATTTTTTTTTTTTTTTAAAGATGGTTGATGAGGAATGCTTTAGCACAGTATAGCACAATGAGAATTTCCCTCACTGTCCTTCCCTGTCCCTACAAACAAGGTTTAGCACAGTAAAACACACTGACACTCTCCCTACCTATAGTTTTCTGTCCCTATAAAAATTTTTTTTTAAAGATGGTTGATGAGGAATGCTTTAGCACAGTATAGCACAATGAGAATTTCCCTCACTGTCCTTCCCTGTCCCTACAAACAATGTTTAGCACAGTAAAACAGACTGACACTCTCCCTACCTATCCTTCTCTTTCCCTAAACTAAAGGAATCCAGGTTAAGCAAGAAAAAAAATGTCACTGTCCCTGCCTATGCTTCTCTTTCCCTGCTCCGGAACACACTACACTAGGCCGCCGTGCTGGCGGCCTTTTATAGTGTGGGGCATGTACTAAACACCCTCAGCAATAATTGGCCACAGGCATCCTGCCTGTGGCCAATCATTGCTCTCCTCGCTGCCGGCGCTGTGATTGGCCAAGCATGCGGGGTCACAGTGCATGCTTGGCCAATCACAGCGCCTGGATGACACTGCGATGGCGTAGTGCATTGTGGGCCGTTCACGTCACTCGAATTTGGCGCGAACGGCCCAAATCGTTCGATCTTCGTCGAACGATCGAACAGCCGATGTTCGAGTCAAATGTATGTTCGACTCGAACACGAAGCTCATCCCTAGTCCTGGGTCTTCAGGATGGGGATACAGCGTCGCTGCGGGTGTGGAGGGGCCCTTAAGGGTAAGGTGTTATCCTTGTGGGCTGTGGCGGTGTCCTTGGTCTTTAATAACAACATCTGTGATGGAAGTGGTGGGGGGCTCATCGGTGGTATGGGCGCCTCTGGGGTTATTCCAGTGGAACGGTGTCTGCTGAAATACGGTTTTGGTTGTACTGTGGGAAAAGGGATTGTCTCCGAGCTGGTGATACGGCTAAAGGCCTGGTATGGTATAAAAGGTCCCACAGTGTAGTGGTGGAAAATGGTAACTTCGGGGTGCCGTCAAAGACCAACAAGCTGTGTGTTTAAAAGTTGTTGTTACAAATGTTATTGGGAAATTATTTAATTTTTTTTATTAATAAAAAGGCTGCTATGGCCATTTATACTCCAACTCATGTGTGGTCTTATTATTGGTGGAGGTATGGAATGAGGTGTGAGGAGGTTGAGGGTAAATAAGAGGGGGTAAGAAAAAGTTGGGGATATCTTGACTACACTGGTCAAGTGAGGCCCGGAACGGAGAAGAACAAAGTAACAAGTGGTGGAGGGCTGGGTATGACCAGGTAGAAAGTGAGCCAACAAGGGGTTAAGGTGTTAAAGCTTTAAGGGGAGGTTGCAGGATGAGAAGTTTTTGGAAGGGGGAGAAGCTATATAAATGGGGAGGCGGGGATTCCCGGGAACAATTCAGTTGAGGGAGACAGAAGGAGGCTGTTTTTCCCACCCACCCTCCATGTTTTTTGTTTGTCTTTCCTGCGTGTGATTTGTTTGTTTTTCTTTTATTTCAGGATCAATGGATTCGGGTCATCATAGCAGCGGTGTAATGGCGGTGTCCTTGGTCTTTGATGGTGGAAGATAAGTGATGGAAGTGGTGGGGGGCTCATCGGTGGTATCGGCCCCTCTGGGGTTATTCCAGTGGAACGGTGTCTGCTGGAATACGGTTATGGTTGCACTGTGGGAAAAGGGGTTGTCTCCGAGCTGGTGATATGGCTGGAGGCCTGGTATGGTATAAAGGTCCCGCAGTGTAGTGGTGGAAAATGGTAACTTCGGGGTGCCATCAAAGACCAACAAGCTGTGTGTTTAAAAGTTTTTGTTACATATGTTATTGAGAAATTATTTAAGATTTTGTTATTAATAAAAAGGCTGCTATGGCCATTTATACTCCAACTCATGTGTAGTCTTATTATTGGTGGAGGTATGGAATGAGGTGTGAGGAGGTTGAGGGTAAATAAGAGGGGTTATGAAAAAGTTGGGGATATCTTGACTACACTGGTCATGTCACTGGATAAAAAAATGTCACTGCGCGGGTGGTTCCACTGGAAGAAAAAAAATATCCCCAAGTAGAACTCTAAAAGGAAAAATGCTCTTTCATCAGTGGTGTTGCTGGAAGGAAAAAATGTACCTGCATCGGTGGTATCACTGAAAGGAAAAATGTCCCTGCATCAGTTGCTTCACTATGAGGAAATAATGTCTCTGCATAACAGGTATCACTGAAAGGAAAAAATGCCCTGCCTTCATCAGTGGTATCATTGGAAAGAAAAAATGTCCCTGCATTAGTGTGGTCACAGGAAGGAAAAAAAAAATCCTGCATTGGTGGTATCACAGAAAGGAAAAATGTCCTTGTGTCGGTGATGCCACTGGAAGTAAAGTATGTCCCTGCATTGGTGGTGTCACTGGAAAGAGAAAATGTCCCTGCATTGGTGGTGTCTCCGGAAGGAAAAAAATGTTCCTGTGTAGGTGGTGTCACTTGAAGGGAAAATGTCACTGTGTCGATGGTGTCACTGAAAGGAATAAATGTTCCTTCATTGGTGGTCTCACAGAAAGGAAAAATGTCCTTGTGTCGGTGATGCCACTGGAAGCAAAGTATGTCCCTGCATTGGTGGTCTCACTGGAAGGAGAAAATGTCCCTGCATCAGTGGTGTCACTGAAAGGAAAAAATTTCCCTGGGTAGATGGTGTCACTTGAAGGGAAAATGTCCCTGGGTCGGTGGTGTCACTGGAAGGAAAAAATGTTCCTGCATCAGTGGTGTTGCCAAAATAAAAATGGAGCTGCATCTGTTTTAGTGGGGAAAAATGACCCTGCACCACTGCTGTCAGTCTGAACAGGACTGCTTTACCATCAGTGTCAGAGGGATGAAGGAGGGAAGGTGGGCTCTATGGGGTGCATGGAACTAAAGAGATCTGGCAGCTCTCGGGATGAGTGGGACTGAGGGGCTCTAAGGTAGTGACTCATGGGGGTTGAGGAGAAGAGGGTGGGTTTGGGTCTGAGCCTCAGCATGGCATCCGCTGGGAATGATGGCAGTTTTTCCTTCTTCCTATCTCGGGTCATGTGATATGTCATGTGTCATGTATGCTCTCATTCCCCAGTGGCGCCTTGCTGAGATGGAGGTGTGTTCTCAGTGGCTCTTTTCCACCCAAAGCTGGTGGTGAGAGAAGAGAGCCTAATACTTCCTCCGGAAGTTATTAAGGCCCCAGGTCCTTCTGGCAGGAATGACGCTACAGTCACTCCTGTAGGTGAGACTCTGAAGAACAGACTGCCAAAGCAGCAAGCCTGCCCCCAATTTCCCCACCAACACTGCACCCAGAGTACAAGCCCCTTCTGCCCCCCCCTTTTTTATGGCCCTTGTATGAGGAAATTATGCTGTTTGCTTTATATTCTTAGCTACTTTTAACCATCCAGACCATCAAACTGGAGAAAAAAAAGCTGGTTTCATGTTTCTTGTTTCTACAGTGCATCATGTGACCCCTCACAAGTGGACCTAGCATCAGATATATTTTTTTCTCAAGTGCATTTGTTCTAAGTTATATTTACAGCATATGTAACACTTCAAGGTAATTCTCACCTCTCACAGAGGTGACTGTACTCATCCTGATGATGCAGAAAGACAGAAATATCTTTGTTTAGCAATCACCCAGGGCCAGAGTCTACTACCTAGGCTAAGATGCTGGCTCAGAGATGACATAATCATGTAAGCTCTGAGGCCTCTTTCACACTGAGGCACTTGAAAAACTGCCAGTAAAACACTGAGCACTTTTGAAGAGCTTTTCAGGCGCTTTTGAAGAGCTTTCAATTCATTTCAATGAAGAAGGGTGTTTTTTCACCGCTCTCTCTGCGCACTGCCCCAGTTTGAAAGCATCCATTGATTTTAATGGAAATACGTTTTCAGAAGCTTTTCAGGCAGTTTTTTTAGCGTGAAAGCGCCTGAAAAGCCCCTCAGTGTGAAAGTGGTCTTATATCTGTGCATTTCCTGGCTGTGATCACAATATCTGACACAGATCAGCCCTCTGCTGCAGCCTCTCCACTTGCTACAAAAGTGATCCTTTCAGTCAAGGCAAAGCCACTTTCATTGATATCAATGATTACTTAACAGATACAAATAAACTGTTGCTGTATATTGTGACATTCCAGCTATGTATTTATGCACTTATACATTCACTGAAAGGTCCACTTCAACATCTCCTGTATCTGTTCTTCCAATAGATTATTCACAGAATTAACTAATTGCAAATGTTTCGCTTGCATAAGAAGCTGAAAATGCAGAGATCTTTGACATGTCAATGCACATGTCATCTTTGACATCCAATCAATTTCAAAATTTCATTTGGAAAGCACTAAGCACTGAAATCTTTTAAACATTTCAGCATGTTGAAAATAGGAGGCTGAATAAATATAATCTTTAGGATTAAAAATGATAACATTTTCTTTTTTATAGTAGTTTATATGATCAGGTGCAAACAATAACTAATTACCACTGATATGGTTCAATTATTTGCAAATAAAAAAAATAATTGTGAATTGAATGAATTCAGTGCACGCTTTTTGTTGGTGCATGCGCACATTTGTGCAACTACTGGGGGCATAAATTAAAGCAGTGTAAAATAATGTACCCATAGCAACCTATTAGATTGTACTAGTCTGTCTTCAGTAAAGTGAATTTTGATTGACTGCTGTGAGTTACACACTTTGCCTCTTGCACACTGTATGTGAAGTAAACGTATAGTGAAAGGGTGCTGCAAGATAATGTGACAGAGGGGCCCGTGAACTACACACCTGACTGACGCCCTAGTAGCGAGGACCTGGTAAGGATCAAACTCGGTTGACTGTAAAAACCTGAGGTGAGGTGACATAAGTATCACATGTACCGTATTTATCGGCGTATAACACGCACCGGCGTATAACACGCACCCCAAGTTTAGGAGGAAATTTTAAGGAAAAAAACTTTTAGCAGGGAAGTTTAAGGAAAAAAAACTTACATTTAAATGCAGCCTTGTCAGTGTCCATTGCAGCCTTGTCACAGTGCAGCCTTGTCAGTGTCCATTGCAGCCTTGTCACAGTGCAGCCTTGTCAGTGTCCATTGCAGCCTTGTCACAGTGCAGCCTTGTCAGTGTCCATTGCAGCCTTGTCACAGTGCAACCTTGTCAGTGTCCATTGCAGCCTTGCCCCAGAGTCCATTTCAGCCTTGCCCCAGAGTCGCCGTGCAGCCTTGCCCCAGAGTCGCCGTGCAGCCTTGCCCCAGAGTCGCCATGCAGCCTTGCCCCAGAGTCGCCGTGCAGCCTTGCCCCAGTGTCGCCGTGCAGCCTTGCCCCAGTGTCGCCGTGCATCATTTTAAAATTGGCGCCGAGACTGTGCGGACGCCGCCGAGAACGCCGGGGACGCAGGGGACGCAGGGACGCAGGGACTGGGCGGAGCCGCCGCCGAGATACACACGGCTATACTCGGCTTTTCTCGGCTCCGCTCACAGTCACGCCGAGTCCCGCCCTATGATGGACATAACACAGGTCCAATGGCGGGACTGGGCATGACTGTGAGCGGAGCCGAGAAAAGCCGAGTATAGCCGAGTACATTCGGCTATGTGTATCTCGCTCCGCTCCGCTCACAGTCAGCGGAGACAGCTCAGGGATGTCAGTATCAGCGTATAACACGCACCCATGATTATCCCCTGATTTTTTTTATACCGAAAATTAGCTGTCCCACCCCTGCATTGAGACTGGCCCTGGCGAAGATGCAATCCCTATGTGTATATACACTGCTCAAAAAAATTAAAGGAACACTTTTGAATCAGAACTCCTGGGATATTGATCTGGTCAGTTAAGTAGCAGAGGGGGAGGGGTGTATACAGAGGGGGTTGTTAATTTCAATTAACAGCAAAGCAGCTGAAACTGATTAACAACAGGTGCACTAGATTGGCAACAATGAGACGACCTCCAAAACAGGAATGGTTTTTCAGGTGGAGGTGTCTGACATTTTTTTTTCTTACTCAACTTTTCTGACTGTTTTTCACTAGTTTTCCATTTGGCTAGGGTCAGTGTCACTACTGGTAGCACGAGGCGATACTTGGACCCTATAAAGGTTGCACAGGCAGTCCAACTCCTCCAGGATGGCACATCAATACGTGTCATTGGCAGAAGGTTTGCCGTGTCTCCCAGCACAGTCTCAAGAGCATGAAGGAGATTCCAGGAGACACGCAGTTACTCTAGGAGAGCTGGACAGAGCCGTAGAAGGTCCTTAACCCATCAGCAGGACCGGTATCTGCTCCTTTGTGCAAGGAGGAACAGGATGAGCACTGCCAGAGCCCTACAAAATGACCTCCAGCAGGCCACTGGTGTAAATGTCTCTGACCAAACAATCAGAAATAGACTTCATGGAGGTGGCCTGAGGGCCCGACGTCCTCTAGTGTGCTCTGTGCTCACTGCCAGACACTGTGGAGTTTGATTGGCATTTTCCATTGAACACCAGAATTGGCAGGTCCACCAATGGTGCCCTGTGCTTTTCACAAATGAGAGCAGGTTCCACCTGAGCATATGTGACAGACGTGAAAGGGTCTGGAGAAGCCGCGGTGAACTTTATGCTGCCTGTAACATTGTTCAGCATGACCGGTTTGGTGGTGGGTCAGTGATAGTCTGGGGAGGCATATCCATGGAGGGACGCACAGACCTCTACAGGCCACACAATGGCACCCTGACTGCCATTAGGTATCAGGATGAAATCCTTGGACCCATTGTCAGACCCTACGCTGGTGCAGTGGGTCCTGGGTTCCTCCTGGTGCACGACAATACCCGGCCTCATGTGGCGAGAGCATGCAGCCAGTTCCTGGGGGATGAAGAAATTGATACCATTGAATGGCCCCCACACTCACCTGACCTAAATCCAAAAGAACACCTCTGGGACATTATGTTTCGGTCCATCTGGTGCCGCCAGGTTGCACCTCAGTCTATTCTGGAGCTCAGTGATGCTCTGGTCCAGATCTGGGAGGAAATACCCCAGGAAACCATCCGTCGTCTCATTAGGAGCATGCCCTGATGTTGTCAGGCATGCATACAAGCACTTCGGGGCCATACAAACTACTGAGGACCATTTTGAGTTGTTGCAATGAAATTTCAGCAAAATGGACTAGCTTGCTGCATAATTTTTTCACTTTGATTTTCAGGGTGTCTTTAAATTCAGCCCTCTGTAGGTGGATAATTTTGATTTCCATCAAATGATGTGGCATCCTTTCATTCCTAACACATTACCCAGTCCATATCAGTATAGATATCCAGCATGAGATTTTGCCCCATTGAGATCTGATGTGTTCCTTTAATTTTTTTGAGCAGTGTATATTATTATTATTATTTTTTTTTGGAAACAATGGAACAATGGCCAACCTGGTGCAGGGTGGAAGCTGAACTAGACTGACCTAAGGAGAAATGACAGAGAAAACAATGAGTGGCTCGTATGAAAATGCCACTGGAGACGAGTGGACGATTAAGTGGTACTAAAAAATTATGTGTGGCTGATTGTGTGCCACTGGGCCTGTGCTTGCAGCGATTTGAAGAGGCTGTGTTTGGATGGGTGCTTGCAGCAATTGCAAGAGGCTGTCCTTGGATGTGTGCTTTGCAGCGATTGCAAGAGGTTGTGTTTTGGATTAGTGATGAGCCGAACACCCCCGGGTTCGGTTCGCACCAGAACCCGCGAACGGACCGAAAGTTTGTACGAACATTAGAACCCTATTAAATACAATGGATGCGAACGTTCGAATTCTAAAGTGCTAATTATAACAACTATTATGCATGTTATTGTCCTAAAAAGGGTTTGGGAACCCGGGTTCTGCACCAGGGGACATGTATCAATGCAAAAAGAAGTTTTAAAAACGGTCGTTTTTCGGGAGCAGTCATTTTAATGATGCATAAAGTGAAAAAAAAAAGTCAAATATTCCTTTAAATATCGTACCTGGGGGGTGTCTAAAGTATGCCTGTGAAGTGCCACGTGTTTCCCGTGTTTAGAACTGTCCCTGCACAAAATGACACTTCTAAAGGAAAAAAAAGCCATTTAAAACTTCTTGCGGCTTTAATGTAATGTCTGGTCCCGGTAATATGGATGAAAATCTTTAAGAAAAATGGCATAGCTACCCCATGACCCCCCCCCCTACCCCAGCCCATTACCAGCCCCTTTGGGTCTTGTATGGATATTAAGGGGAACCCCGCACATAAAATAAAAAAGGCCCTATATACTCTGAACAGCCGTATACAGGCGGTGCATACAAGACAGGGACTGTAGGTTTGTTCTTATGTAGAATGTGTTTGTAATTTTGAACAGGTACATTGTTGAACTGTAGCTCCAGCCCAAAAATCTATTTTTAAACTTTTTGGGAAACATAGGTAAGGGTTATCACCCCTGTAACATTTGTTTTGCTGTCTGTGCCCCTGTTCAGAACATTTCACCTCACTTTCCGTCCCAATGACAACTGTTTTTGAAATGTGGTGTTTTTCTTGAAACAAGGATTGCTGATAAAGCATCAGTACAGAGGAGACACCTTTCTCCCATATTTATTCTTACAGGAGAGAATTTTCCTTCCTAGGGGTAGATTTCCTCTCACTTCCTGTTGTCTTCTTTCGTTTGCAAGTAGGAGTCGTTTGTAAGTTGGATGTTTGAAAGTAGGGACCTGCCGTATATACTCTGCAGAAATAGGCCCCTTAGTTGTTGGTGTTGGCACAACACTGTAAGCACTCACAGTTACTCTTGGTTGGTGCTGGAACGCCCTGCTGTCAACTATTATATCAGGAATTTTAATTACATATAATTGTTGAACAGTGGTAGTAAAAATTGGGGCTTTGATGGTGGTGCTGGTGCCACAACACTGTAAGCCCTGACAGTTACTCTTGGTGGGTGCAGCAATGGGCCCTGCTGTGAATTATTAGATCAAGAATTGTAATTGCATGCCCCTGTTGAACAGGGGCTGAAAAATTGGGCTTTTCGTGGTGGTGGTGGTGGTGGTGGTGTTGCCACAACACTGTAAGCCCTCAGAGTTACTCTTGGTGGGTGCAGGAATGGGCCCTGCTGTGAATTATTAGATCAAGAATTGTAATTACATGCCCCTTTTGAACAGTGGCTGAAAAATTGGGCCTTTCGTGGTGGTGGTGGTGGTGGCGTTGCCACAACACTGTAAGCCCTCAGACTTACTCTTGGTGGGTGCAGGAATGGGCCCTGCTGTGAATTATTACATCAAGAATTGTAATTGCATGCCCCTGTTGAACAGGGGCTGAAAAATTGGGCCTTAGGCACTGGTGGCACAACACTACAACCCCTCACAGATACTGTACTTGGAGCACAGCAATGAGCCCTGTTGCAAAGTATTGCTTCAAAAATTGTAATGACACGCCCCTGTTAAACAGGGGCTGAAAAATTGGGCCTTAGGCACTGGTGGCACAACACTACAACCCCTCACAGATACTGTACTTGGAGCACAGCAATGAGCCCTATGGCAAATTATTGCTAAAAAAATTGTAAGTACACGCCCCTGTAAAACAGGGGCTGAAAAATTGGGCCTTAGCCACTGGTGGCGGCACCCATAAACAAAAATGATCTTCCAAGCTATCATCATCAATCGTATCATTGAGGACTCGGAGGAGGAGGATAGCCAGTCAACATAACAGCACAGGCACTCAGCATCAGCATCAGTCTTGAAGGGACGTGACATGTTAAAATCAATTAGTCTGTTATATCAGCATCAGGTGTGTGGTAGCTGGTGGTGATCCAAGACTGGTTCATCTTGATGAAAGTCAGTCGATCAACCGAGTCGGTGGACAGGCGCACCCTGTGATCCGTGACAAATCCTCCAGCAGCACTGAATGTGCGTTCCGAAAGAACGCTGGATGCAGGACAGGCCAGTAGCTCAATTGCATACTGTGCAAGCTCTGGCCAGTGATCCATCCTCAAGACCCAGTAAGCCAGAGGATTTTCGGTGGGGAAGGTGTCCAAGTCTGACCTTGCCCCTAGATATTCCTGCACCATGTTTATCAGACGCTGGCGATGGTTGCTGGAACCAATCATACTTTGGGGCTGCGGACTAAAGAATTGTCTGAACGCATCGGTCAGACGGCCACCTTCCCCACCGCTCCTTCTTTGACTGGCCGAAGCCTCAGCAACTCGTTGTCCTGGACCAGGAGTTTGTAACCTCCCAGTCTCTGGGAACGCGTTGCACAGACCTTTCTGCAAGGCCTCCCGGAGTTGTCTCATCCTCTGCTCCCTCTGCGACGGTAACATAAGGTCCGCAACCTTACCCTTGTACCGTGGATCAAGGAGAGTGGCCAGCCAGTAATGGTCCCTCTCCTTGATCCGAAGAATACGAGGATCCTTCCGCAGACTTTGCAGGATCAGGGAGGCCATGCAGCGTAGGTTTGCTGAGGCATTCGCTCCGGAGTCCTCTGGGTCACTAAGGACGACATGATCCGCAGTCACCTCCTCCCAGCCACGTACAAGTCCACTGGTTTCTTGGGACTGTAAATCATCCCTAAAAGACTGCTGCTGATGATGCTGAGTGCCAGCCTCCACCTCCATGCTGACACAATCCTCCTCCTCCTCCTCCTCCTCCTCCTCTTCCTCTTCCTGTGCGATGGGTGGGACACAAGGAACACTGTCTGGGTAAAGGGGGCCTTGAGAGGCAAGGAAGTCCTCCTCTTCCTGCCTCTGTTCTGCCTCAAGTGCCCTGTCCATTATTCCACACAGCGTGTGCTCCAACAGGTGGACAAGAGGTACAGTGTCACTGATGCATGCACTGTCACTGCTCACCATCCTCGTGGCCTCCTCAAATGGTGCCAGGACAGTGCATGCATCCCTGATCATGCCCCACTGGCGTGGAGAAAAAAAACCAAGCTCCCCTGACCCTGTCCTGGTGCCGTAGTCACACAGGTACTCATTGATGGCCCTCTGCTGCGTGTGCAGCCGCTGCAGCATGGCCAACGTTGAGTTCCACCTGGTGGGCATGTCACATATAAGGCGGTTCTTGGGCAGGTTCAACTCCTTTTGCAGCTCAGCCAGGCGAGCACTGGCATTATAAGATCTGCGGAAATGCACACAGACTTTCCTGGCCTGCCTCAGGACATCCTGTAAGCCCGGGTACCTGCCCAAGAACCGCTGCACCACCAGGTTAAGGACGTGAGCCACACAGGGCACATGGGTCAGTTGTCCCTGTCGGAGGGCGGAGAGGAGGTTGGTGCCATTGTCGCAAACCACCATTCCTGGCTTACGTACTTGCGTAGCCCCGTGAACGGCTACGGAGCACCGCTGGTTCATAGGACAAACCACAGGAAGAGGCCATGGAGGAAGAAGAAGAGGAGGGGGTGGAGGAGAGAGGTGTGTCACAACCAGTAGTAGCATTTTGGAGGCGTGGCGGTGGGACAACCTCCAACACTACTGCACCTTGTCCTGCATCCTTCCCAGCTGCCAAAAGAGTGACCCAATGGGCCGTGAAAGAAAGGTAACGTCCCTGTCCATGCCTGCTGGACCATGAGTCAGCGGTAATATGCACCTTACCGCTGACCGCCCTGTCCAGCGAGGCCAAGACATTGCCTTCCACATGCCGGTAGAGAGCCGGAATAGCCTTCCGTGAGAAAAAGTGGCGTTTGGGAACCTGCCACTGAGGAACCGCACATTGCACAAACTCACGGAAGGGGGCCGAGTCTACCAACTGAAAAGGCAGCAGTTGAAGCGCTAGCAATTTAGCCAAGCTAGCATTCAACCGCTGGGCATGTGGATGGCTGGGAGTGAACTTCTTTCGACGGTCCAGCAGCTGGGGCAGGGAAATTTGCCTGCTAGAATCGGACGTCGGTGTACTGATAGCAGAGTGGCCGCAAGTACTTGGCTGTGACACACCTAATTCTACACCTTCATTCCTCTCAGTGCATGTTTCAGAGAGGACTGAAGTTATAGTGGGGTTGGAGATCCCAGCTGATGCGGTGCAAGGAGAGGTCCGCTTTGTTCTTTGGTGTGGGTCTTTGAGGTAGGCTTGCCAACGAGCTGCATGGCAGGTCAACATATGTCTGGTCAGGCATGTGGTACCCAAGCGGCTGATGTTTTGGCCACGCGATATACGCTTGAGACATATGTTGCAAACAGCAGCTGTGCGATCTGATGCACTAGCCTCAAAAAAGGCCCACACCAAGGAACTTTTTGAATGACGGGCAGAGGCAGCGCCCTGCACAGGCGGAGCTCTGCGGTGTGATTCCGTTGGTGTACTGCCCTTACGCTGGCCACCAAAGGGCATCCTGTCTCGTTGGAGATGTGCCTCCTCCTCATCCTCCTCCTCCTCTCTCCTATTAGGCACCCACGTGGAGTCAGTGACCTCATCATCCCCTCCCTCCTCATCACTGGAGCCAATCTGGCAGTATGCTGCAGCTGCTGGAACATGACTGCCAGATTGGTGTCCTTCTTGAGCATCCCCTCTGTCTGCTCTCACCCTACTGCCTTCCTGTAGCTGGGTTTCATCATCAGACCCTTCGAAACGCTGGGCATCCTCCTGGAGCATGTACCCAACACTGTGCTCAAACAGTTCGGGGGACTCCTCAGGAGGAGGACATGGTGGGTCTAGGGAAGGAGTGACTGATGATGAGTCTGACATTGATACCAGGGAAGAGGACGCTTTGCCAGCTGCTTTGCCAGTACCCTGAGCCTGGGTGAGAGAGGATGAGGAGGAGGAGGAGGGCTTGGTCATCCACTCTACCAAGTCTTCGGCATGATGTGGCTCAACATGTCCAGCTGCCGAAAAGAAGGACAAGCGTGTCCCATGGCCATGTGCTGATGACAATGCACCGCGTCCACGACCAGCACTGTTGCCCCCAGACACAGAGCCTGCTTGCCCTCTTTTATTGCCTCCTGACTGTCTGCCTCTCCTTGTTTGCCTTCCAGACATTCTAATAGATGGCCTGCAGGGAGATGGGAAAAAAGCAATAAGGGCTACCTTCAGGTGTCCTTCTCTGTCCCTTGAAACAAGGACTTGCACAGTGAAAGAAACTGACACTCTCCCTACCTACAGTTTTCTGTCCCTAGAAAAAATGTTTTTTTTAAGCACACTATAGCACAAGGAGAATTCACTCACTGTCCTTCCCAGTCCCTAGAAACAAGGACTTGCACAGTGAAAGAAACTGACACTCTCCCTACCTACAGTTTTCTGTCCCTAGAAAAAATGTTTTTTTTAAGCACACTATAGCACAAGGAGCATTCACTCACTGTCCTTCCAGGTCCCTGGAAACAAGGACTTGCACAGTGAAAGAAACTGACACTCTCCCTACCTAGAGTTTTCTGTCCCTAGAAAAAATGTTTTTTTTAAGCACACTATAGCACAAGGAGTATTCACTCACTGTCCTTCCAGGTCCCTGGAAACAAGGACTTGCACAGTGAAAGAAACTGACACTCTCCCTACCTACAGTTTTCTGTCCCTAGAAAAAATGTTTTTTTTAAGCACAATATAGCACGAGGAGAATTCACTCACTGTCCTTCCAGGTCCCTAGAAACAAGGACTTGCACAGTGAAAGAAACTGACACTCTCCCTACCTACAGTTTTCTGTCCCTAGAAAAAATGTTTTTTTTAAGCACAATATAGCACAAGGAGAATTCACTCACTGTCCTTCCAGGTCCCTGGAAACAAGGACTTGCACAGTGAAAGAAACTGACACTCTCCCTACCTACAGTTTTCTGTCCCTAGAAAAAATGTTTTTTTTAAGCACAATATAGCACAAGGAGAATTCACTCACTGTCCTTCCAGGTCCCTGGAAACAAGGACTTGCACAGTGAAAGAAACTGACACTCTCCCTACCTACAGTTTTCTGTCCCTAGAAAAAATGTTTTTTTTAAGCACAATATAGCACAAGGAGAATTCACTCACTGTCCTTCCAGGTCCCTAGAAACAAGGACTTGCACAGTGAAAGAAACTGACACTCTCCCTACCTACAGTTTTCTGTCCCTAGAAAAAATGTTTTTTTTAAGCACAATATAGCACAAGGAGAATTCACTCACTGTCCTTCCAGGTCCCTAGAAACAAGGACTTGCACAGTGAAAGAAACTGACACTCTCCCTACCTACAGTTTTCTGTCCCTAGAAAAAATGTTTTTTTTAAGCACAATATAGCACAAGGAGAATTCACTCACTGTCCTTCCAGGTCCCTGGAAACAAGGACTTGCACAGTGAAAGAAACTGACACTCTCCCTACCTACAGTTTTCTGTCCCTAGAAAAAATGTTTTTTTTAAGCACAATATAGCACAAGGAGAATTCACTCACTGTCCTTCCAGGTCCCTGGAAACAAGGACTTGCACAGTGAAAGAAACTGACACTCTCCCTACCTACAGTTTTCTGTCCCTAGAAAAAATGTTTTTTTTAAGCACAATATAGCACAAGGAGAATTCACTCACTGTCCTTCCAGGTCCCTGGAAACAAGGACTTGCACAGTGAAAGAAACTGACACTCTCCCTACCTACAGTTTTCTGTCCCTAGAAATTTTTTTTTTTTTAAGCACAATATAGCACAAGGAAAATTCACTCACTGTCCTTCCAGGTCCCTAGAAACAAGGACTTGCACAGTGAAAGAAACTGACACTCTCCCTACCTACAGTTTTCTGTCCCTAGAAAAAATGTTTTTTTTAAGCACAATATAGCACAAGGAGAATTCACTCACTGTCCTTCCAGGTCCCTGGAAACAAGGACTTGCACAGTGAAAGAAACTGACACTCTCCCTACCTACAGTTTTCTGTCCCTAGAAAAAATGTTTTTTTTAAGCACAATATAGCACAAGGAGAATTCACTCACTGTCCTTCCAGGTCCCTAGAAACAAGGACTTGCACAGTGAAAGAAACTGACACTCTCCCTACCTACAGTTTTCTGTCCCTAGAAAAAATGTTTTTTTTAAGCACAATATAGCACAAGGAGAATTCACTCACTGTCCTTCCAGGTCCCTGGAAACAAGGACTTGCACAGTGAAAGAAACTGACACTCTCCCTACCTACAGTTTTCTGTCCCTAGAAAAATTTTTTTTTTAAGCACAATATAGCACAAGGAGAATTCACTCACTGTCCTTCCAGGTCCCTGGAAACAAGGACTTGCACAGTGAAAGAAACTGACACTCTCCCTACCTACAGTTTTCTGTCCCTAGAAAAAATGTTTTTTTTAAGCACAATATAGCACAAGGAGAATTCACTCACTGTCCTTCCAGGTCCCTAGAAACAAGGACTTGCACAGTGAAAGAAACTGACACTCTCCCTACCTACAGTTTTCTGTCCCTAGAAAAAATGTTTTTTTTAAGCACACTATAGCACAAGCACAAAACACACTGACACTCTCCCTACCTATCCTTCTCTTTCCCTAAACTAAAGGAATCCAGGTTAAGCAAGAAAGAAATAAAAGTCACTGTCCCTGCCTATGCTGCTCTATCCCTGCTCCGGAACACACTACACTAGGCCGCCGTGCTGGCGGCCTTTTATAGTGTGGGGCGTGTACTAAACACCCTCAGCAATAATTGGCCACAGGCATCCTGCCTGTGGCCAATCATTGCTCTCCTCGCTGCCGGCGCTGTGATTGGCCAAGCATGCGGGGTCACAGTGCATGCTTGGCCAATCACAGCGCCTGGATGACACTGCGATGGCGTAGTGCATTGTGGGCCGTTCGCGTCACTCGAATTTGGCGCGAACGGCCCAAATCGTTCGATCTTCGTCGAACGATCAAACAGCCGATGTTCGAGTCGAACGTATGTTCGACTCGAACACGAAGCTCATCCCTATTTTGGATGCATGCTTGCAGCGATTGCAAGAGGTTGTGTTTTGGATGCATGCTTGCAGCGATTACAAGAGGTAGTGTTTGGATGCATGCTTGCAGCGATTTTAAGAGGCTGTGCTTGGATGTGTGCTTTGTATTGATTGCAAGAGGCTGTGTTTGCCTCTAAGGGTACTTAGTCAAGTAATTGCCAGACCATTGTTCCTAATTTTTACTGACAGTCTACTGACTGGAATGGTACCAGCTGATTGGAGAAAAGCCAATGTAGCACCATTATTTAAAAAGGGCCCAAAATACATCCCTGGTAATTATTGACCAGTTACCCTAACATCAATAGTATGCAAGCTCTTGGAGCGGATGATAAGGGACTATATACAAGGTTTTAGTAATGAGAACAGTATCATTATCAGTAATCAGCATGGATTCATGAAGAATCATTCTTACCAAACCAATCTATTAACCTTCTATGAGGAGGTGAGTTGCCATCTAGATAAAGAAGGGCCCTTAGAT
Organism: Rana muscosa; assembly: GCA_029206835.1. Classification (NCBI taxonomy): domain Eukaryota; kingdom Metazoa; phylum Chordata; class Amphibia; order Anura; family Ranidae; genus Rana; species Rana muscosa. The sequence goes on along the minus strand of CM055118.1, from coordinate 525,358,426 downwards.
GTGGTGTATCTGGATTTTGCAAAAGCATTTGACACAGTTCCCCATAAACGTTTATTGTACAAAATAAGGCCCGTTGGCATGGACTATGGGGTGAGTACATGGATAGAAAACTGGCTACAAGGGTGAGTTCAGAAGGTGATGATAAATGGGAAGTATTTGGAATGGTCAGGGGTGGGTAGTGGCGTCCCCCAGGGTTCTGTGCTGGGACCAATCCTATTTAATTTATTCATAAACCACCTGGAGGAGGGAGTAAACAGTTCAATCTCTGTATTTGCGGACGATACTAAGCTAAGCAGGGCAATAACTTCTCCGCAGGATGTGGAAACCTTGCAAAAAGATCTGAACAAATAATGGTGTGGGCAACTACTTGGCAAATTAAGTTTAATGTAGAAAAATGTAAAATAATGCATTTGGGTGGCAAAAATATGAATACAATCTATACACTAGGGGGAAAACCTCTGGGGGAATCTAGGATGGAAAAAGACCTGGGGGGTCCTAGTAGATGATAGGCTCAGCAATGGCATGCAATGCCAAGCTGCTGCTAACAAAGCAAACAGATTATTGTCATGCATTAAAAATGGTATTAACTCCAGAGATAAAACGATAAATCTCGGGGTCTACAAGACTCTGGTCTGGCCACACCTAGAGTATGCTGTCCAGTTCTGGGCACCAGGCCTCAGGAAGGATGTGCTGGAAATGGAGCGAGTACAAAGAAGGGAAACAAAGCTAATAAAGGGTCTGGAGGATATTAGTTATGAGGAAAGGCTGCGAGCACTGAACTTATTCTCTCTGGAGAACAGACGCTTGAGAGGGGATATGACTTAAATTTACAAATACTGTACTGGTGACCCTACAACATGGATGAAAATTTTTTGCAGAAGGGAGTTTAACAAGACAAGTGGCCACTCAAAAAAAATTGGAAGAAAAGAGGTTTAACCTTAAACTACATAGAGGGTTCTTTACTGTAAGAGCGGCAAGGATGTGGAATTCCCTTCATCAGGTAGTGGTCTCAGCGGGGAGCAGTGATAGTTTTAAAAAACTATTAGATAAAGACCTGAACAACCACAAAATACAGGGATATACCATGTAATACTGATATATAATCACACACATAGGTTGGACTTGATAGAGTTGTGTCTTTTTTAAACCTCACCTACTATGTAACTATGTGTAACTATGTTGTAGGGTAGGCCATACAATCAGAGACAAATTGGTGAGCAGTGCATTCGATACAAATCGTTGTGATGCTGATGACTAGATTCAAATTGGACTATGGTCAGTATGAAAAGAATGGAACTGATGCAAATTGGTTGTGGGGTAGGACAGTAGTTAGGGTAATGACATAACCACGGAAACGCTGTGGACCAATGAAAATCGGTCGGAGGGTAGGATATGAACAGATGTGAATCGGTAGGTAGGTTAAATGACGCGACCGATACGAGTCGTGTGCAATGTGTCCTGAAATGAAACGTTGTGCTGCCAACGTGACTAAGTTCGAATTGGACTGTGACAAGTATGAAAGGTTTGAGCCGATACGAATCGGTTGTAAGGTAGGGTATGGAACCTAACACGAATCGTGTGTGGTGTGTCCGATACGAATCGTAGTGCCGCTATGCGACTAGATACAAATCGGACTAAGGTGAGTATAAAAATGGATCCGATGCAAATCGGTTGTGGAGGTAGGACTGTGGTTAGTGTAAATGACGTAACGAGGATAAATAGAGTGGACCGATGCCAACCGGTCGAAGGGTAGCATATGAACTGATGCAAATCGGTAAGTAGGGTAACGACATGAACCAATACAAATCAGTGTGCAACGTGTCTGAAGCGAACCGTTGTGCCGTCGACTAGATTCAAACTGGACTGTGGTAGGTGAGCAATGTATCTGATATGAAACAGTAGTAGGGTAAATTAAATTAGTTGAAAGTATGAAGCAAATCCAATGCGAATCGGTTTCAAGGTGTATGCCACCACTTACTCTAAAACTGAACACATACCAACCACCCAGCCCAACCAGGCTAATCAGGGTGCAGGCAAGGCACCAGGTGGGACTAATTACCACCTCAATCAACCACAGAACCCGTGCAAACAATACATGCTCATCTCAAAATGGATGAGACGGCAACCCCATAAACAGTGAATCATATGAGCAACGAAGCCTGTATCGAGTGATGTCGGGCAACGACCGACAGTGGCTCGAAGGCTTGGATCTATGAATGCATCGTATGTTTGTGGATGGGATGACAAGCAAGGCCGAGGGAATATGTGAATCTACTATAGCTGCGCCGAATTATGTCGGGACAACACCACCGACAGCAACTCGGAGGCAGCCAAGTATGAAGGGATGCAGGATAGGAAACATAACGAATCGTAACATAGCGTATGAATGAAAAGGTACGAACCCTACCTGCAAGCGCGAACGAGAACCGCAGACGGATACCACAAACGGAGAAGCTGAAAGACATTGTAGTCAGACGCACAGACACACGAATACTGGGTGAGCTGGGAAGAGTCGGCCTAATGACGTGTAATATTGCGCACTGGAATCGACAAGGAGCAAGGGCAAAAGGTTAGCTTAAATACCCTCCGGGCTCCTCCAATAAATTCAGGCCACCATAATGGCCTTCTAATATATATATATACAGTATCTCACAAAAGCGAGTACACCCCTCACATTTTTGTAAATATTTTAATCTTTTCATGTGACAACACTGAAGAAATGACACTTTGCTACAATGTAAAGTCGTGAGTGTACAGCTTGTATAACAGTGTAAATTTGCTGTCCCCTCAAAAGATCTCAACACACAGCCATTAATGTCTAAACCGCTGGCAACAATAGTGAGTACACACCTAAGTGAAAATGTCCAAATTGGGACCAAAGTGTCAATATTTTCCAGCACTGCATTAACCCTCTTGGGTAGGAAATGTAAGTTCAACTCGAACATTGGGTGTTCATTTGCTTGCAAACAAAAAGAACATATGGGGCGATCGCAGGAAATTTGAGCGCCGCAAAACCCCTTATAATGCACTTTGAGATCGCAGTGCATTAACGTCTGATGATTGGCCAAAGCATGCACCTGACCTGCATGCTTTCGCCAATCACAGCGTGCTCTGCTTCGAGAGCCATAATTGGCCAAATGTTGGGTGACTTTGGCCAATCATGGCTCAGGGGGACTAAGTCAACCTGCCACACTATATAGGCTGATAACATAGCGGTCGTGTATAGTGTGTGGACGGAGATAGATTGAGCTATTGAGCTAGATTAGGCAGGCAGGTTAGTGGCGTGCAGGCAGTGTATTTAATATACATATATATATATATATATATATATATATATATATGTATATATATATATTGTGAGGGGGTTAGCTCGGCAGCGGGTGTGTGTGACCCCCTGGATGGGTTCACCACACAAAATTAGGCACAGCAGACAGTGGTAGGAGAAAAAATAAAAGGGTGCTGTTTTATTTGAACTATATACAGACAAAAAATATAACAGAAAACAAAAGAAACAGGAAAATAAATCCTGGTCAACTTGACCGCTCACTACACACGTTGGTGTCCCTAACTAACAACTGGGTACAGCCTTGTGCTGCCCCAGTCCCTAGCTCCCTGCTTTTAGAAATTCTTAGCAATGGCCACACAGGCTTTGTCTCACCGCACAGAAAGCACACTCCCCAGTCTATACACACAGATCTGGTTCCAGGTTGGAGCCTCTCCCTTAGCATGCTGGGAGTTTTTGTAGAGGACCTAATGAGCCCACCTAATTCAGCTGGGCTCATCAAGTCCTCCCCTGCAGGACTCCCAGCACTCCCCCTAGAGGTACAAACTGGCATAAAGCCTGAATCTAGGACATATATATATATTGCATGCTGGATGCAACCAGGTGATTTAACCTGCCTGCTGTCACAAAATATATATATATATATATATATATATATATATATATATATATATATCGTGTGGGAGATTAGCTAATGAGGGATCACCTTTTCTGAAGGAAGATCAGCAAACAGGCACTTTCTTTAAAATCTGGCGGATGCCAGGTTTATTTACAGGGCGGTGTCTGCCCCTTATGTATCCTCTCCCAGCATGCACAGCAGGCCAAACCCACCCACTGTATCTCTGCCGAGACAGGACACCCCAAGGCACAGCACTAATACCAGTGGTTCAACCCTGACCCATTATGGCAGTGCCACCTACAGGCCACAGGGAACTGCACACCAGTATACCACCTGGAAATAAAATAGCACAACCTATAAATTGAGAAGGGTTTGAGCCCAACTACTATCTCAGACCAGCCCCTAAATTTGGGTATATAGGTACCCCTAAATGGGGTGGGCGCTACATACACCCCCCTCTAAAAGAGACACTGTCCCCAGTGTCTGGGATAAACCCACGCTCCTCAAGCCTGAGCCAGTGCAAATTTATCTCCAACTATGTACAAATTTAAATCCTTGTGTCGGAACCAACATAATGGGGAAGGGGCATGAAATAAAGAGATGAAGGAAGGGTTAACAAGAATACAAACAGGACATCCCATACTCAATGTCACGTTCACATAGCATTACACATTTTCAATCCCACCCCTCTAGACTAACTACTCAACCCAGCAGTTGCTAGTAGTCCACCTGCAGAGGGAGAGAAAACACACAGAAACAAATAACATCCTATTAATATCTAAATATACATGAAGTGAATCATCTTTCCAAGAAAAGATGACCCCCTTCAAATAAAGATGCATACACTAGGCCTAGCATATGTAATAACGCTCCTCAAGGGAGATGCATAATAAAATAGAAGTCCTGCAAATCACTGCCACCTGGTGGTAGTGCAACCGTTATAGCACTGACACTACCTAACATGGTAAAGTAACACTGCTATAAATTCCCCATCTTGAGCACGATGATCTTACCGATGAACCTAACTATCTCTACCCCAAAAGTTTAGTTCTCTTGTGGAGCTGCAAGCGGAGAGAAACAACAGCTCTCCTGACTCTTGGCAGAGCAGATTACCCCAAACAGTGAAGGCCAAAGTCCTTAAGTTCCTAACGGAATAACTTCCAGGGGGACAGAAAAAAAACAAAGTCTTGTCTTTTAGAGAGAGAAGCGAGGATGGGGCAAAACAAGGAGCTTCCACTTTGTATCAAAGGTCTCTACAGAGTACACGGAATCTTCTCGCTCCTTGTTACAAACGACCACCCGATCCGCATGGATGTGTCGCCCATAACTCCACTCTTGTTTGCATCCCTTGAACCGTTGAGTCATATTAGCGGAGCATTCAAAGTATCTGCGGGCCTTAGGCACTTTTAGGTGGTTCCACACAAAGTCCGCATACCACCTTTCTCTATATGCTTCAACCTCAAACAACAAGTCCCTGGGAACATAGGGGTATTCCCAGCCGTACTCAACAGCCACTCTCTTGTTAAAGAGCCGTTGCAGTCTCGAAAGGGGAAGAAGGGTTGCACGGTCTCCTGCACCTGGTAAAACAATGGCATCCGGGGATCTGGGCACTTTCACTGCCTCAAGTTTTGGTAAAGGGGCCCGCAGTGGCACACGCTCAGCCACAGCAGCAGTACAGGTGCAGACAATACAGGTGCAAGAACATCTCCTTCCTCACATGCAGGGGCTTCCACCCAGGGTTCAGTCTCCCCAGAATCCATGGGTGATCCCTCTTTTATGCTTCGGGGTGCGGACAACAGGGTTTTGTCCCATCCCTTCCTGGCAAATAGTTCATCTACCTCAAAATCGTCCCCCACATCAGAAGACGACTCCAAATCGTAGGTATCATACTCCTCTGCCGGCAGGTTTTTGGTCGACATTAACTCATTGTCTCTTAAAAGTTCCCGCGGGTCAGGCACCCAAGTGTCCCATATTGTACGGACACTGAGCCTCCTCCCTTTCCCCGGCAAACTCTTCATAGACATTGCCCCAGCCTCCTTACCATGGCCTGCCGTGGATCTCCTGGCGGTCCCTCCGGGTTGGAGCTCCGGCTCAGGGAAGCTCTGAGGTGTACCTCAACCGCAGCCGTGGGAGGCTTTCACATAGCCCACTCTCCGCTTGGGAGGTGGAAGGGAAGTCTCGGTAGTGACAGAGGCAGCATCCGCCGGCTTCTCCGTCTCCGGTTCCGCAGCAACCGGAACCTCGAGCTTGACTTCCTTCTCGGTCACAGTGGTGCGCGTGGGGGTGGTTGTGGAAACGCTGGTTTCCTCCTCTAGAGTGGTGGCGCCTGTTAAGTAATTCACTGGATAGGCACGGGGCTTTTCCATAGGCTGCTCCACCTCAAAGAGAAACTCTCCACATCTGGTACATCTCCCGAAAGGTCGGAGGTGCACCACCAGTCCCTGGCACGCGGGACAGATCATCCCCAAGATCTCAGCATCTCGGCATGTATACAGTGCAGAGCGGCCCGAGGTTTCAACTGAATCCCCGTATCCGTCAAAGGGGCAGCCAGTGAGGCAATGTCCATGGTGAAAGTAGACACCAAACTCCATGGAACAGCAGACATGTTGTTCACTCACTTTTTCAGCACGCACTGTCCACTTGGCCAAGGTCACCACGTGCAACCACGTGCACCACGTGCAACTCACGATATGTCGGGGTTCCTCCCCTTTCTTCCCGTTGCTCGAGCCCCCACGTGTAGCACACGGACCCTTTTGCCTACCTTTGGCTCACTTACAGAAAAAAGGCACACCATACTATATGCCCGTACCCTCCTGGTTGAGGAGGTTGAGCGGTGTTATGTATTTGGGTCCTACAGCTAGGTTTTTCCATCAGTTGGTTCTCATCTCCTAGGATATAGGGACAAGTCTCTGTTTTCCCCCCAAGTAATTCTAATGTCCACACCACTTTAAACTCCAGCGTTGAGTTTATTTTCTCATTGTTCAGCAGATAGGAAAGGGTGGATAGGAGACAGGACAGCAAGGTTTTGGAGGTTAGTCCAGGCACAAATGGATATCACAATCACTGCTCACCCGGATAGTCTCCTACAAAGTGGATCCTAGCAGCCGAAGTGATGCTCGGACGTTTGATCAGGTTATTTTCCTAGATGCGATCGGGAGACTCTCTGCCACAGAATCTATCAGACCCCGAACCTCTCAGCTTTTGGTATGTAAAGACAAGTGCCAGCAGCAGCACATTACTAGGCCCTTGGTGGATAGATGAATCCCTCCAGAAAGTTACCGGGCCCCTTCCTTCACCGTGAACTCTCACCGGTCCATCAGAATGGGTCCTCCCCCGGCCTCCTCTTCTTAGTGAGACACTGTGTGTATATATACCGTATATATATATATTTGAAAAAAGCGGAGGTTTCCCCATGGGGCTTTTTAGCAGCAAAAGAGAATCAAAGATTTTGTAAAAAATTACTGATTTTATTTATCAAAAAACAATAGGGTCTGAAACGTATACAAAATTTGAAATATGGGCTCTGGTACATACAGGCGAGACCATTATTGACTGAAAAAGAGTATACATCAAGAGGTATTTCACTGTTGAATTTGGTGTTTACACCATCCGATGTATGAAAATGCTCCAATGCATTTTGACCTATTGGGGTTTGGGTCTTCTTCAGGGGGTTCTTACATCTCTATAAATACATCAAGAGATGACAGGTTTAAATATCCTCCATGTCATAATCTACGGTATCCAATACAGTCATATTTCATAGGTGTACATTATCATGTGTTATATTTATTAATTGCTGTATATTTACCCTTTCTGTCAGAAGAGACTCGTTTGGCCAGAGACTTAATTAAAAACCAAAACCAAATAAATTGCTCAAAGACGATCCCGGACCTCGCTGATGATTCCACTCCCCCAGCCCCAGGTGGGCAACCTCAGTCCGTGGGGCTTGCAAGTGGTCACACAACAGTAGGCCCCTCTCGGAGGGAACGCATGGGCGAGAACACCTGAAATTTGCAATTCTGTAGAATAATATAGAATTTCACATGTCAGAAGGTCAGGGCAGGCTTAGGGGACACTGCAGGATGAAGAACCCCTCTCTTTGCTGCTGGGTGCAACTAATCTCCCATTGTATTAATCACAATCCATTTAGTGTATGATAGATTCTTATCGTTTTATTTTTACATTCTATATTTTTAGAATATTCAACTTCAAATTCAACAGATAGTGATGTATTGTTGAAAAATGGTGTCCACAAATGTTCTGTGGATCACCATGGTGAGGTGCGTGTGAGTGTGTCGACTCTCAAATGGCGATAAAAAATAAGTGCAATGCATGAAAAAGATGCATCTCGTATAATTGTATGTGAGTGTGGTGTATCATAAAGTGGGGAGGGGGTGAAAAAATATTAATGTAATGTATAAACAAAATTGCTACAAAAATCTAATTATGTGTAAATGTGCCAAAGCTATACAGGAAAAAAAATTTTTTTAAAAACTTGTTGTGATGTGCTATTGCGATATAAAAAGGAGGAGAGGTGTCTCCAGAGTGAAAATAAGATGGTGCTAGACAGTGGTCATTGAGAAATGTAAGTAAAGAAATGGAATACAAAATTCCTTATTAGCTTGTTGGAATTATTCAAGTAAAACAAAGTCCAGAGAAGGATATGCAATGCCTGTGAGTTCAGGTGAATGATATGTAAGTACTGCATCTATATTAAGAGTGTTTAATGACAAACTAGTCAATGAGGGAGTTAGATAGTGCTATAGCCCAGCAGCACACTGGTATCCATCCTTACCTGTCCGCTCTGAGATGTACAATGGTGTGCTCTCCCCGGGGATCACCTAAGGAGCCCCAGGTGGAGGGCTCACCTTAAATACCTTAGTATTCAATTAATTAATTAATGACAGGTGTATCAGTTCAGCCCCTGAATCGTTCCTTCCAGCTGGGGGCCAGTGAGCTGCCCAAGGCAGCCCTTTTGTGGCCACTTCGGTGTTCTGGAAGGCGGATCCGCCTCGGCAGTCTCCGTCGCCTCTGATATAACTACGTGACATGGGGGTGGCGGGACGCACATGCGCGGCACGGCGACCTTGCATGGGGTGCGCCAACCGCACCGCAAATGCGCGTGACGCATTCCACCGTCCGGCGGGGAACACAGAATGCCGGTGCGCCAACCGCACCGTGCATGCGCACGGGGAACATAGAATGCCGCCGGCATGATGCAAGCGCCACACAGTGGTAGGTGTTTAAAACTGCGGGCGCTGGGGAGGGAGGTCCGTGATAAACACGTCTCCCTACCATGCCGGGAAGCCCAACAGATGGTGAGACAAGCCCCCCAGAACCGAGAGGCGGACCACACAGCAACGGTCCAATCTATGGGGAGAATAAAAGGAAGAGGAAATTTGAAAATCAGCTTATTTTTACTTGTTCTCAATATTATCACATAGTTTTGAACATTGTTGCATTTTGAACATATTCATATCTCTATGCAATATCACATTTATTAAATAATTGATTATAATGAGCCAGCAAGAAAAGCTGGTACATTTGTAAAAAAAGGAATATGGACAGTGAAATTATGGATATAAAAAGTCATTCACCTTTTACCTTATTGTAAGGAATGGAAGACAGTCAGGGATGGGTGAGCGTGGGAACTGAGCTTCCATTTCCTGTAGGAAATGGAGAGGGAGAGAGCAAAAAGGTCCTTACCAATTATATTTAATTTTTATTTTTTATTTTGTGTGAGTAATTGATTATTAATTCCCGGAGAAAGAGTACTTTCAAAATCGGGGAACAAGAGGATAGTACCTCATGATATAATTATATTAACCACTTAAGCCCCGGACCATTTGGTAGCTAAAGGACCAGAGGTGATTTCAGAATTTTGCACTGCGCTGCTTTAACTGTAAATTGTGCGGACATGCAATGTTGTACCCAAACGAAATTTGCGTCCTTTTCTTCCCACAAATAGAGCTTTCTTTTAATGGTATTTGATTGCCTCTGTGTTGTTTATTTTTTGCGATATAAACGGAAAAAGACCGAAAATTTTGAAAATAAATTATATGTTCTACTTTTTGTTATAAGAAAAATCGAATAAACTCAATTTTAGTCATACATTTAGGCCAAAATGTATTCAGCCATATGTCTTTAGTAAAAAAATGTCAATAAGCGTATATTTATTGGTTTGCGCAAAAGTTATAGCGTTTACAAACTAGGGTACATTTTCTGGAATTTACACAGCTTTAAATTTATGACTGCCTATCTCATTTCTTGAGGTGCTAAAATGGCAGGGCAGTACAAAACCCCCCCAAATGACCCCATTTTGGAAAGTAGACACCCCAAGGAAATTGCTGAGAGGCATGTTGAGCCCATTGAATATTTTTTTTTGTCCCAAGTGATTGAATAATGACAAAAAAAATAAAATTACAAAAAGTTGTCACTAAATGATATATTGCTCACACATGCCATGGTTATATGTGGAATTGCACCCCAAAATACATTCTGCTGCTTCTTCTGAGTACAGGGATACCACATGTGTGGGACTTTTTAGGAGCCTAGCCACGTACGGGACCCCGGAAACCAAGCACCGCCTTCAGGATTTCTAAGGGCGTAAATTTTTGATTTCACTCCTCACTACCTATCACAGTTTCGAAGGCCATAAAATGCCAAAATAGCACAAAACCCCCCCAAATTACCCCATTTTGGAAAGTAGACACCCCAAGCTATTTACTGAGAGGCATGTTCAGTCCATGGAATATTTTATATTTTGCCACAAGTTGCGGGAATATGTCAAACTTTTTTTTTTTTGCACAAAGTTGTCACTAAATGATATATTGCTCACACATGCCATGGGCATATGTGAAATTACACCCCAAAATACATTGTGCTGCTTCTCCTGAGTATGAGGATACCACATGTGTGGGACTTCTTGGGAGCCTAGTCGCGTACAGGACCCCAAAAACCAAGCACCGCCTTCAAGGTTTCTAAGGGCATAAATTTTTGATTTTACTCCTCACTACCTATCACAGTTTTGAAGGCCATAAAATGCCAAGATGGCACAAAACCCCCCCAAATGACCCCATTTTGGAAAGTAGACACCCCAAGATATTTGCTGAGAGGCATGTTGAGCCCATTGAATATTTTTTTTTTTGTCCCAAATGATTGAATAATGACAAAAAGAAAAAAAAATGTACAAAAAGTTGTCAATAAATGATATATTGCTCACACATGCCATGGTTATATGTGGAATTGCACCCCAAAATACATTATGCTGCTTCTCCTGAGTACGGGGATACCACATGTGTGGGACTTTTTGGGAGCCTAGCCGTGTACGGGGCCCCAAAAACCAAGCACCGACTTCAGGATTTCTAAGGGCGTAAATTTTTGATTTCACTCCTCACTACCTATCACAGTTTTGAAGGCCATAAAATGCCAAAATAGCACACCCCCCCCAAATGACCCCATTTTGGAAAGTAGACACCCCAAGCTATTTACTGAGAGGCATGTTGGGTTCATGGAATATTTTATATTTTGCCACAAGTTGCGGGAATATGACAAACTTTTTTTTTGCACAAAGTTGTCACTAAATGATATATTGCTCACACATGCCATGGGCATATGTGAAATTACACCACAAAATACATTTTGCTGCTTCTCCTGAGTATGGGGATACCACATGTGTGGGACTTCTTGGGAGCCTAGTCGCGTACGGGACCCCAAAAACCAAGCACCGCCTTTCAAGGTTTCTAAGGGCATACATTTTTGATTTTACTCCTCACTACCTATCACAGTTTTGAAGGCCATAAAATGCCAAGATGCCACAAAACCCCCCAAATGACCCCATTTTGGAAAGTAGACACCCCAAGATATTTGCTGAGAGGCATGTTGAGCCCATTGAATATTTTTTTTTTGTCCCAAATGATTGAATAATGACAAAAAGATAAAAAAAATGTACAAAAAGTTGTCAATAAATGATATATTGCTCACACATGCCATGGTTATATGTGGAATTGCACCCCAAAATACATTCCGCTGCTTCTCCTGAGTACGGGAATACCACATGTGTGGGACTTTTTGGGAGCCTAGCCGTGTACGGGGCCCCAAAATCCAAGCACCGCCTTCAGGATTTCTAAGGGCGTAAATTTTTGATTTCACTCCTCACTACCTATCACAGTTTTGAAGTCCATAAAATGCCAAAATAGCACAAAACCCCCCCAAATGACCCCATTTTGGAAAGTAGACACCCCAAGCTATTTACTGAGAGGCATGTTGGGTTCATGGAATATTTTATATTTTGCCACAAGTTGCGGGAATATGACAAACTTTTTTTTTTTGCACAAAGTTGTCACTAAATGATATATTGCTCACACATGCCATGGGCATATGTGAAATTACACCACAAAATACATTCTGCTGCTTCTCCTGAGTACGGGGATACCACATGTGTGGGACTTCTTCGGAGCCTAGACGCGTACGGGACCCCAAAAACCAAGCACCGCCTTCAAGGTTTCTAAGGGCATACATTTTTGATTTTACTCCTCACTACCTATCACAGTTTTGAAGGCCATAAAATGCCAAGATGGCACAAAACCCCCCAAATGACCCCATTTTGGAAAGTAGACACCCCAAGATATTTGCTGAGAGGCATGTTGAGCCCATTGAATATTTTTTTTTTGTCCCAAATAATTGAATAATGACAAAAAGAAAACAAATTGACAAAAAGTTGTCAATAAATGACATATTGCTCACACATGCCATGGTTATATGTGGAATTGCACCACAAAATACATTCTGCTGCTTCTCCTGAGTACGGGGATACCACATATGTGGGACTTTTTGGGAGCCTAGCCGTGTACGGGGCCCCAAAAACCAAGCACCGCCTTCAGGATTTCTAAGGGCGTACATTTTTGATTTCACTCCTCACTACCTATCACAGTTTTGAAGGCCATAAAATGCCAAAATAGCACACCCCCCCCCCAAATGACCCCATTTTGGAAAGTAGACACCCCAAGCTATTTACTGAGAGGCATGTTGGGTTCATGGAATATTTTATATTTTGCCACAAGTTGCGGGAATATGACAAACTTTTTTTTTTTTGCACAAAGTTGTCACTAAATGATATATTGCTCACACATGCCATGGGCATATGTGAAATTACACCACAAAATACATTCTGCTGCTTCTCCTGAGTACGGGGATACCACATGTGTGGGACTTCTTGGGAGCCTAGACGCGTACAGGACCCCAAAAACCAAGCACCGCCTTCAAGGTTTCTAAGGGCATACATTTTTGATTTTACTCCTCACTACCTATCACAGTTTTGAAGGCCATAAAATGCCAAGATGGCACAAAACCCCCCCAAATGACCCCATTTTGGAAAGTAGACACCCCAAGATATTTGCTGAGAGGCATGTTGAGCCCATTGAATATTTTTTTTTTTTGTCCCAAATGATTGAATAATGACAAAAAGAAAAAAAATGTACAAAAAGTTGTCAATAAATGACATATTGCTCACACATGCCATGGTTATATGTGGAATTGCACCACAAAATACATTCTGCTGCTTCTCCTGAGTACGGGGATACCACATGTGTGGGACTTTTTGGGAGCCTAGCCGTGTACGGGGCCCCAAAAACCAAGCACCGCCTTCAGGATTTCTAAGGGCGTAAATTTTTGATTTCACTCCTCACTACCTATCACAGTTTTGAAGGCCATAAAATGCCAAAATAGCACACCCCCCCCAAATGACCCCATTTTGGAAAGTAGACACCCCAAGCTATTTACTGAGAGGCATGTTGGGTTCATGGAATATTTTATATTTTGCCACAAGTTGCGGGAATATGACAAACTTTTTTTTTTTTTGCACAAAGTTGTCACTAAATGATATATTGCTCACACATGCCATGGGCATATGTGAAATTACACCACAAAATACATTCTGCTGCTTCTCCTGAGTACGGGGATACCACATGTGTGGGACTTCTTGGGAGCCTAGACGCGTACGGGACCCCAAAAACCAAGCACCGCCTTCAAGGTTTCTAAGGGCATAAATTTTTGATTTTACTCCTCACTACCTATCACAGTTTTGAAGGCCATAAAATGCCAAGATGCCACAAAACCCCCCCAAATGACCCCATTTTGGAAAGTAGACACCCCAAGATATTTGCTGAGAGGCATGTTGAGCCCATTGAATATTTTTTTTTTGTCCCAAATGATTGAATAATGACAAAAAGATAAAAAAATGTACAAAAAGTTGTCAATAAATGATATATTGCTCACACATGCCATGGTTATATGTGGAATTGCACCCCAAAATACATTCCGCTGCTTCTCCTGAGTACGGGGATACCACATGTGTGGGACTTTTTGGGAGCCTAGCCGTGTACGGGGCCCCAAAATCCAAGCACCGCCTTCAGGATTTCTAAGGGCGTAAATTTTTGATTTCACTCCTCACTACCTATCACAGTTTTGAAGTCCATAAAATGCCAAAATAGCACAACCCCCCCCCAAATGACCCCATTTTGGAAAGTAGACACCCCAAGCTATTTACTGAGAGGCATGTTGGGTTCATGGAATATTTTATATTTTGCCACAAGTTGCGGGAATATGACAAACTTTTTTTTTTTGCACAAAGTTGTCACTAAATGATATATTGCTCACACATGCCATGGGCATATGTGAAATTACACCACAAAATACATTCTGCTGCTTCTCCTGAGTACGGGGATACCACATGTGTGGGACTTCTTCGGAGCCTAGATGCGTACGGGACCCCAAAAACCAAGCACCGCCTTCAAGGTTTCTAAGGGCATACATTTTTGATTTTACTCCTCACTACCTATCACAGTTTTGAAGGCCATAAAATGCCAAGATGGCACAAAACCCCCCCAAATGACCCCATTTTGGAAAGTAGACACCCCAAGATATTTGCTGAGAGGCATGTTGAGCCCATTGAATATTTTTTTTTTTGTCCCAAATAATTGAATAATGACAAAAAGAAAAAAAAATTACAAAAAGTTGTCAATAAATGACATATTGCTCACACATGCCATGGTTATATGTGGAATTGCACCACAAAATACATTCTGCTGCTTCTCCTGAGTACGGGGATACCACATGTGTGGGACTTTTTGGGAGCCTAGCCGTATACGGGGCCCCAAAAACCAAGCACCGCCTTCAGGATTTCTAAGGGTGTAAATTTTTGATTTCACTCCTCACTACCTATCACAGTTTTGAAGGCCATAAAATGCCAAAATAGCACCCCCCCCCCCCCAAATGACCCCATTTTGGAAAGTAGACACCCCAAGCTATTTACTGAGAGGCATGTTGGGTTCATGGAATATTTTATATTTTGCCACAAGTTGCGGGAATATGACAAACTTTTTTTTTTTTGCACAAAGTTGTCACTAAATGATATATTGCTCACACATGCCATGGGCATATGTGAAATTACACCACAAAATACATTCTGCTGCTTCTCCTGAGTACAGGGATACCACATGTGTGGGACTTCTTGGGAGCCTAGACGCGTACGGGACCCCAAAAACCAAGCACCGCCTTCAAGGTTTCTAAGGGCATACATTTTTGATTTTACTCCTCACTACCTATCACAGTTTTGAAGGCCATAAAATGCCAAGATGGCACAAAACCCCCCCCAAATGACCCCATTTTGGAAAGTAGACACCCCAAGATATTTGCTGAGAGGCATGTTGAGCCCATTGAATATTTTTTTTTTTTTGTCCCAAATGATTGAATAATGACAAAAAGAAAAAAAATGTACAAAAAGTTGTCAATAAATGACATATTGCTCACACATGCCATGGTTATATGTGGAATTGCACCACAAAATACATTCTGCTGCTTCTCCTGAGTACGGGGATACCACATGTGTGGGACTTTTTGGGAGCCTAGCCGTGTACGGGGCCCCAAAAACCAAGCACCGCCTTCAGGATTTCTAAGGGCGTAAATTTTTGATTTCACTCCTCACTACCTATCACAGTTTTGAAGGCCATAAAATGCCAAAATAGCACACCCCCCCCAAATGACCCCATTTTGGAAAGTAGAAACCCCAAGCTATTTACTGAGAGGCATGTTGGGTTCATGGAATATTTTATATTTTGCCACAAGTTGCGGGAATATGACAAACTTTTTTTTTTTTTGCACAAAGTTGTCACTAAATGATATATTGCTCACACATGCCATGGGCATATGTGAAATTACACCACAAAATACATTCTGCTGCTTCTCCTGAGTACGGGGATACCACATGTGTGGGACTTCTTCGGAGCCTAGACGCGTACGGGACCCCAAAAACCAAGCACCGCCTTCAAGGTTTCTAAGGGCATACATTTTTGATTTTACTCCTCACTAGGGATGAGCCGAACACCCCCGGGTTCGGTTCGCACCAGAACCTTCGAACGGACCGAAAGTTTGCGCAAATTTTCGAACCCTATTCGTTATAATGGACGCGAACGTTCGAAATCAAAATTGCTAATTACAACGGCCAATATGCATGTTAATGTCATAAAACAGGTTTGGGGACCCGGGTCCTGCCCCAGGGGACATATATCAATGCAAAAAGAAATTTTAAAAACTAAAGTTTTTTCGGGAGCAGTCATTTTAATGATGCATAAAGTGAAAAAAAAAAAGTGAAATTTTCCTTTAAATATGGTACCTGGGGGGTGTCTAAAGTATGCCTGTGAAGTGGCATGTGTTTCCCGTGTTTAGAACTGTCCTTGCACAAAATGACATTTGTAAAGGAAAAAAAGAAGCCATTTAAAACCACTTGCGGCTTTAATGTCATGTCTTGTCCTGGCCGCCATATGGCTGAAAATCCTTGAGAAAAATGGCATGGCTACCCCATCACCCCCCCCCCACCCCAGCCCCTTTGGGTCTTGTATGGATACTAAGGGGGACCCCGCACCCAAAATAAAACCCTATACCTACAACCCTATATACTCTGAACAGCAGTATATAGGTGGTGCAAACAAGACATGGACTGTAGGTTTGTTCTTAAGTAGAATCTGAACAGGTACATTATGAAGTGTAGCTACATCCCAAAAAAATCAATTTTTAAGCTTTTTGGAGAACATAGGGAGGGGTTATCACCCCTGTAACATTTGCTGTCTTTGCACATCTGTTCAGAACATGTCACCTCACTTTCCGTCCCAATGACAAATGTTTTTGGAAAAGTGGGGTTTTAATTGAAACAAGGATTGGTGATAAAGCATCAGTAGAGAGGAGATACCTTTTTCCCAAATTAAATCTAACAGGATAGAATTTTCCTTCCTAGGGGTAGATTTCCTCTCACTTCCTGTTTTCTCTTGCCGTTTGCAAGTAGGAGTCGTTTGTAAGTTGGATGTTTGAAAGTAGGGGCCTGCCGTATATACTCGGCAGAAATTTGCCCTATTAGATGTTGGTGTAGCCACAAGACTGGTGGGCACAGGAATGGGCCCTGCTGTGAGTTAATAGATCAAGATTTGTACTTGCATGCACCTGTTGAACCGGGCAGAAAAATTGGGCCTTTGGTGGTGGTGGTGGTGGTGGTGGACGGTGTTGCCACAAGACTGTAAGCCCTCACAGTTACTCTTGGTGGGTGCAGGAATGGGCCCTGCTGTGAGTTATTAGATCAAGATTTGTAATTGCATGCACCTGTTGAACAGGGCAGAAAAATTGGGCCTTTGGTGGTGGTGGTGGTGGTGGACGGTGTTGCCACAAGACTGTAGGCCCTCATAGTTACTCTTGGTGGGCGCAGGAATGGGCCCTGCTGTGAACTATTAGATCAAGATTTGTAATTACACGCCCCTGTTAAACAGGGGCTGAAAAATTGTGCCTTAGGCATTGGTGCTGGTGCCACAACACTGCAACCCCTCACAGATACTGTACTTGGAGCACAGCAGTCACACCTGTTGCGAAGCATCTTTTTAAAAAATTGTAATTACACGCCCCTGTTATACAGGGGCTGAAAAATTGTGCCTTAGGCACTGGTGCTGGTGCCACAACACTGCAACCCCTCACAGATACTGTACTCTGAGCACAGCAATGAGACCTGTTGCAAAGCATTGCCTAAAAATTGTAATTACACGCCCCAACAGGGGCTGAAAAATTGTGCCTTAGGCACTGGTGCTGGTGCCACAACACTGCAACCCCTCACAGATACTGTACTCTGAGCACAGCAGTCACACCTGTTGCGAAGCATCTTTTTAAAAAATTGTAATTACACGCCCCTGTTATACAGGGGCTGAAAAATTGTGCCTTAGGCACTGGTGTGGTGGCATGGATCATTGAGGAGGAGGAAGAGGATAGTCAGTGAACATAACAGGACAGTCACTCAGCATCAGCATAGGCAGTCTTGAAGGGATGTGACATTATAAATTATTCCGTTATATCCGCTTCAGGTGTCTGGTAGCTGGTGGTGATCCAAGACTGATTCATTTTTATGAAGGTCAGTCGATCAACCGAGTCGGTGGACAGGCGCACC
Source organism: Rana muscosa (assembly GCA_029206835.1). NCBI lineage: Eukaryota > Metazoa > Chordata > Amphibia > Anura > Ranidae > Rana > Rana muscosa. The sequence goes on along the minus strand of CM055118.1, from coordinate 525,340,048 downwards.
CTATGATCGGTGACAAATCCTCCAGCAGCACTGAATGTGCGTTCGGAAAGAACGCTGGATGCAGGACAGGCCAGTAGCTCAATTGCATACTGTGCAAGCTCTGGCCAGTGATCCATCCTCAGGACCCAGTAAGCCAGAGGATTTTCGGTGGGAAAGGTGTCCAAGTCTGACCTTGCCCCTAGGTATTCCTGCACCATGTATATCAGACGCTGGCGATGGTTGCTGGAACCGATCATACCTTGGGGCTGCGGACTAAAAAATTGTCTGAACGCATCGGTCAGACGTCCACCTTCCCCACCGCTCCTTCTGCTACTGACCGAAGCCTCAGCAACTCGTCGTCCAGGACCAGGAGTTTGTAACCTCCCAGTTTCTGGGAACGCGTTGCACAGACCTTTCTGCAAGGCCTCCCTGAGATGTCTCATCCTCTGCTCCCTCTGCGACGGCAAGATAAGGTCCGCAACCTTACCCTTGTACCGTGGATCAAGGAGAGTGGCCAGCCAGTAATGGTCACTCTCCTTGATCCGAAGAACACGTGGATCCTTCCGCAGGCTTTGCAGGATCAGGGAGGCCATGCAGCGTAGGTTAGCTGAGGCATTCGGTCCGGAGTCTTCTGGGTCACTGAGGATGACATGATCGCCAGCCACCTCCTCCCAGCCACGTACAAGTCCACTGGTTTGTTGGGACTGTACATCATCCCTAAAAGACTGCTGCTGCTGATGCTGAGTGCCAGGCTCCACCTCCATGCTCACACAATCCTCCTCCTCCTCCTCCTCCTCCTCTTCCTGTGTGATGGGTGGGACAGAAGGAACATTGTCTGGATAAAGGGGGCCTTGAGAGACAAGGAAGTCCTCCTCTTCCTGCCTCTGTTCTGCCTCAAGTGCCCTGTCCATTATCCCACGCAGCGTATGCTCCAACAGGTGGACAAGAGGTACAGTGTCACTGATGCATGCACTGTCACTGCTCACCATCCTCGTGGCCTCCTCAAATGGTGAGAGGACAGTGCATGCATCCCTGATCATGCTCCACTGGCGTGGGGAAAAAAAGCCAAGCTCCCCTGACCCTGTCCTGGTGCCGTAGTCGCAAAGGTACTCATTGATGGCCCTCTGCTGCGTGTGCAGTCGCTGCAGCATGGCCAACGTTGAGTTCCACCTGGTGGGCATGTCACATATTAGGCGGTTCTTGGGCAGGTTCAGCTCCTTTTGCAGCTCAGTCAGCCGAGCACTGGCATTATAAGATCGGCGGAAATGCACACAGACTTTCCTGGCCTGCCTCAGGACATCCTGTAAGCCTGGGAACCTGCCCAAGAACCGCTGCACCACCAGGTTGAGGACGTGAGCCATACAGGGCACATGGGTGAGCTGCCCCTGTCGCAGGGCGGAGAGGAGGTTGGTGCCATTATCAGAAACGACCATTCCTGGCTTAAGCTGGCGTGGCGTCAACCACCTCTCGGCCTGCCCCTGCAGAGCTGCCAGAACCTCTGGCCCAGTGTGGCTCCTGTCCCCCAAACACACCAGCGCAAGCACGGCATGGCATCTTTTTGCCTGCGTACTCGCGTAGCCCCTTGTACGCCTACGGAGCACCGCTGGTTCCGAGGACAGAGCACTCGAAGAGGACATGGAGGAAGAAGAAGAGGAGGGGGTGGAGGAGAGAGGTGTGTCACAACCAGTAGTAGCATTTTGGAGGCGTGGTGGCGGAACAACCTCCAACACTACTGCACCTTGTCCTGCATCCCTCCCAGCTGCCAATAGAGTGACCCAATGGGCCGTGAAAGAAAGATAACGTCCCTGTCCATGCCTGCTGGACCATGAGTCAGCGGTAATATGCACCTTACCGCTGACCGCCCTGTCCAGCGAGGCATGGACATTGCCTTCCACATGCCAGTAGAGAGACGGAATCGCCTTCCGTGAGAAAAAGTGGCGTTTGGGAACCTGCCACTGAGGAACCGCACATTGAACAAACTCACGGAAGGGGGCCGAGTCTATCAACTGAAAAGGCAGCAGTTGAAGTGCTAGCAATTTAGCCAAGCTAGCATTCAACCGCTGGGCATGTGGATGGCTGGGAGTATACTTCTTTCGACGGTCCAGCAGCTGGGGCAGGGAAATTTGCCTGCTACAATCGGACGTCGGTGTACTGCAAGTACTTGGTTGTGACACACCTAATTCTACACCTTCAGTCCTCTCAGAGCAGCTTTCAGAGAGGACTGAAGATATAGTGGGGATGGAGATCCCAGCTGATGAGGAGCAAGGAGAGGTCCGCTTTGTTCTTTGGTGTGGGTCTTTTATGTGTGCTTGCCAACGAGCTGCATGGCAGGTCGACATATGTCTGCTCATGCTTGTGGTGCCCAAGCGGCTGATGTTTTGGCCACGCGAGATACGCTTGAGACAAATATTGCAAATAGCAGTGGTGCGATCTGATGCACTCGTCTCAAAAAAGGCCCACACCAAAGAACTTTTGTGATAACGTGCAGAGGCAGCGCCCTGCACAGGCGGAGCTCTGCGGTGTGGTACAGTTGCTGTGCTGGCCTCTAGCTGGCCTCCAGGGGGCATCCTGCCTCGTTGGACATGTGACGCTGCATCCTCCTCCTCCTCCTCTCTCCCTTCAGGCACCCACGTGGAGTCAGTGACCTCATCATCCCCTCCCTCTTCACCACTAGAGCAAACCTGGCAGTAAGCTACAGCTGGTGGAACACTACTGCCAGATTGCTGTCCTTCAGCATCCCCTCTCTCTGCGCGCACACTACTGACTTCCTCAAGCTGGGTATCATCATCCGAGCCTTCGAATCGTTGGGCATCCTCCTGGAGCATGTACCCAACACTGTGCTCAAACAGTTCGGGGGACTCCTCAGGAGGGCATGGTGGGTCTAGGGAAGGGGTGGCTGATGATGCCATTGAGTACGCGTTGGCAGCTGCTCTGCCAGTACCCTGAGCCTGGGTGAGAGAGGATGAGGAGGATGAGGAGGGCTTGGTCATCCATTCTACCAAGCCTTCGGCATGATGCGGCTCCACATGTCCAGCTGCCGAAAACAAAGACAAGCGTGTCCCATGGCCACGTGCTGATGACGATGCACGATCACGTCCACGGCCAGCACTGTTGTCTCTAGAAACAGAGCCTGCCTGCCCTGTGTTCTTGCCTCGGCACGCTCTGCCTCTCCTTGGCGGTCTTCCAGCCATTGTAGTCGGTAGTGTATATAGTATAAAAAATAGAACTCCTATGTGTGCTCACAACACACTGTAGGTCCTATGGGTGCTGACACTAACACACTATAGGTACTATGTGTGCTGCTGACAAGAAAATATAGGAGCTCTGTTTGCTGCCACTAACACACTAGAAGTCCTATGGGTGCTGCTGAGAAGAAAATATAGGAGCTCTGTTTGCTGCCACTAACACACTAGAAGTCCTATGGGTGCTGCTGAGAAGAAAATATAGGAGCTCTGTGTGATGCCACTAACACACTAGAAGTCCTATGGGTGCTGCTGAGATGAAAATATAGGAACTCTGTGTGATGCCACTAACACATTAGAAGTCCTATGGGTGCTGCTGAGAAGAAAATATAGGAGCTCTGTTTGCTGCCACTAACACACTAGAAGTCCTATGGGTGCTGCTGAGAAGAAAATATAGGAGCTCTGTGTGATGCCACTAACACACTAGAAGTCCTATGGGTGCTGCTGAGAAGAAAATATAGGAGCTCTGTTTGCTGCCACTAACACACTAGAAGTCCTATGGGTGCTGCTGAGAAGAAAATATAGGAGCTCTGTTTGCTGCCACTAACACACTAGAAGTCCTATGGGTGCTGCTGAGAAGAAAATATAGGAGCTCTGTGTGATGCCACTAACACACTAGAAGTCCTATGGGTGCTGCTGAGAAGAAAATATAGGAGCTCTGTTTGCTGCCACTAACACACTAGAAGTCCTATGGGTGCTGCTGAGAAGAAAATATAGGAGCTCTGTTTGCTGCCACTAACACACTAGAAGTCCTATGGGTGCTGCTGAGAAGAAAATATAGGAGCTCTGTTTGCTGCCACTAACACACTAGAAGTCCTATGGGTGCTGCTGAGAAGAAAATATAGGAGCTCTGTGTGATGCCACTAACACACTAGAAGTCCTATGGGTGCTGCTGAGAAGAAAATATAGGAGCTCTGTTTGCTGCCACTAACACACTAGAAGTCCTATGGGTGCTGCTGAGAAGAAAATATAGGAGCTCTGTTTGCTGCCACCAACACACTAGAAGTCCTATGGGTGCTGCTGAGAAGAAAATATAGGAGCTCTGTGTGATGCCACTAACACACTAGAAGTCCTATGGGTGCTGCTGAGAAGAAAATATAGGAGCTCTGTTTGCTGCCACTAACACACTAGAAGTCCTATGGGTGCTGCTGAGAAGAAAATATAGGAGCTCTGTTTGCTGCCACTAACACACTAGAAGTCCTATGGGTGCTGCTGAGAAGAAAATATAGGAGCTCTGTGTGATGCCACTAACACACTAGAAGTCCTATGGGTGCTGCTGAGAAGAAAATATAGGAGCTCTGTGTGATGCCACTAACACACTAGAAGTCCTATGGGTGCTGCTGAGAAGAAAATATAGGAGCTCTGTTTGCTGCCACTAACACACTAGAAGTCCTATGGGTGCTGCTGAGAAGAAAATATAGGAGCTCTGTTTGCTGCCACTAACACACTAGAAGTCCTATGGGTGCTGCTGAGAAGAAAATATAGGAGCTCTGTTTGCTGCCACTAACACACTAGAAGTCCTATGGGTGCTGCTGAGAAGAAAATATAGGAGCTCTGTGTGATGCCACTAACACACTAGAAGTCCTATGGGTGGTGCTGAGAAGAAAATATAGGAGCTCTGTTTGCTGCCACTAACACACTAGAAGTCCTATGGGTGCTGCTGAGAAGAAAATATAGGAGCTCTGTTTGCTGCCACTAACACACTAGAAGTCCTATGGGTGCTGCTGAGAAGAAAATATAGGAGCTCTGTTTGCTGCCACCAACACACTAGAAGTCCTATGGGTGCTGCTGAGAAGAAAATATAGAAGCTCTGTGTGATGCCACTAACACACTAGAAGTCCTATGGGTGCTGCTGAGAAGAAAATATAGGAGCTCTGTTTGCTGCCACTAACACACTAGAAGTCCTATGGGTGCTGCTGAGAAGAAAATATAGGAGCTCTGTTTGCTGCCACTAACACACTAGAAGTCCTATGGGTGCTGCTGAGAAGAAAATATAGGAGCTCTGTTTGCTGCCACTAACACACTAGAAGTCCTATGGGTGCTGCTGAGAAGAAAATATAGGAGCTCTGTTTGCTGCCACTAACACACTAGAAGTCCTATGGGTGCTGCTGAGAAGAAAATATAGGAGCTCTGTTTGCTGCCACTAACACACTAGAAGTCCTATGGGTGCTGCTGAGAAGAAAATATAGGAGCTCTGTGTGATGCCACTAACACACTAGAAGTCCTATGGGTGCTGCTGAGAAGAAAATATAGGAGCTCTGTTTGCTGCCACTAACACACTAGAAGTCCTATGGGTGCTGCTGAGAAGAAAATATAGGAGCTCTGTTTGCTGCCACCAACACACTAGAAGTCCTATGGGTGCTGCTGAGAAGAAAATATAGGAGCTCTGTGTGATGCCACTAACACACTAGAAGTCCTATGGGTGCTGCTGAGAAGAAAATATAGGAGCTCTGTTTGCTGCCACTAACACACTAGAAGTCCTATGGGTGCTGCTGAGAAGAAAATATAGGAGCTCTGTTTGCTGCCACTAACACACTAGAAGTCCTATGGGTGCTGCTGAGAAGAAAATATAGGAGCTCTGTGTGATGCCACTAACACACTAGAAGTCCTATGGGTGCTGCTGAGAAGAAAATATAGGAGCTCTGTGTGATGCCACTAACACACTAGAAGTCCTATGGGTGCTGCTGAGAAGAAAATATAGGAGCTCTGTTTGCTGCCACTAACACACTAGAAGTCCTATGGGTGCTGCTGAGAAGAAAATATAGGAGCTCTGTTTGCTGCCACTAACACACTAGAAGTCCTATGGGTGCTGCTGAGAAGAAAATATAGGAGCTCTGTTTGCTGCCACTAACACACTAGAAGTCCTATGGGTGCTGCTGAGAAGAAAATATAGGAGCTCTGTGTGATGCCACTAACACACTAGAAGTCCTATGGGTAGTGCTGAGAAGAAAATATAGGAGCTCTGTTTGCTGCCACTAACACACTAGAAGTCCTATGGGTGCTGCTGAGAAGAAAATATAGGAGCTCTGTTTGCTGCCACTAACACACTAGAAGTCCTATGGGTGCTGTTGGGATGCAATGCTGTGCTAACAGCACTGCGGTTGGTACTACTGCAATACTGTACTAACAGTAAGCACGCACCAGACTAATCCCCAGCAGCAGCTAATAACACACTAACTGTGCAATCAGCAGCAATGAACGATCAATGACTTAGGTAGCAATGGTTTAGCAAAGAAATAGCCAATGGTTTAGCAAAGAAGAGCAAATCTTTCAGTATCAAGCAAAGACAGAATCAGCAGACTAATCTCTCCTAAAGCCGGAACTCATGTGACCGGGGCCGATGGCGTGGCGGCCTTTTAAATGGTGGGGCATGTACTAAAGCCCCTGAGCTGTAATTGGCTACAGGCGTCCTGCCTGTAGCCAATTATTGCTCTCCGAGTTTCGGGCGCTGTGATTGGCCAAGCATGCGGGGTCACAGTGCATGCTTGGCCAATCATCAGCCAGCAATGCACTGCGCCGGCCGCGCCGGCCGCAATGCATTGCGGGGCCGCTCGCATCACACGAATGTGATGCGAACGGCCCAAATAGTTCTGGGCTCGACGAGCGAGCGAACGCCCGATGCTCGATTCGAACATGGGTTCGAATCGAGCACCGGGCCCATCCCTACTCCTCACTACCTATCACAGTTTTGAAGGCCATAAAATGCCAAGATGGCACAAAACCCCCCCAAATGACCCCATTTTGGAAAGTAGACACCCCAAGATATTTGCTGAGAGGCATGTTGAGCCCATTGAATATTTTTTTTTTTTTGTCCCAAATAATTGAATAATGACAAAAAGAAAAAAAATTTACAAAAAGTTGTCAATAAATGACATATTGCTCACACATGCCATGGTTATATGTGGAATTGCACCACAAAATACATTCTGCTGCTTCTCCTGAGTACGGGGATACCACATGTGTGGGACTTTTTGGGAGCTTAGCCGTGTACGGGGCCCCAAAAACCAAGCACCGCCTTCAGGATTTCTAAGGGTGTAAATTTTTGATTTCACTCCTCACTACCTATCACAGTTTTGAAGGCCATAAAATGCCAAAATAGCACACCCCCCCCCCCAAATGACCCCATTTTGGAAAGTAGACACCCCAAGCTATTTACTGAGAGGCATGTTGGGTTCATGGAATATTTTATATTTTGCCACAAGTTGCGGGAATATGACAAACTTTTTTTTTTTTGCACAAAGTTGTCACTAAATGATATATTGCTCACACATGCCATGGGCATATGTGAAATTACACCACAAAATACATTCTGCTGCTTCTCCTGAGTACGGGGATACCACATGTGTGGGACTTCTTGGGAGCCTAGACGCGTACGGGACCCCAAAAACCAAGCACCGCCTTCAAGGTTTCTAAGGGCATAAATTTTTGATTTTACTCCTCACTACCTATCACAGTTTTGAAGGCCATAAAATGCCAAGATGGCACAAAACCCCCCCCAAATGACCCCATTTTGGAAAGTAGACACCCCAAGATATTTGCTGAGAGGCATGTTGAGCCCATTGAATATTTTTTTTTTTTGTCCCAAATGATTGAATAATGACAAAAAGAAAAAAAATGTACAAAAAGTTGTCAATAAATGACATATTGCTCACACATGCCATGGTTATATGTGGAATTGCACCACAAAATACATTCTGCTGCTTCTCCTGAGTACGGGGATACCACATGTGTGGGACTTTTTGGGAGCCTAGCCGTGTACGGGGCCCCAAAAACCAAGCACCGCCTTCAGGATTTCTAAGGGCGTAAATTTTTGATTTCACTCCTCACTACCTATCACAGTTTTGAAGGCCATAAAATGCCAAAATAGCACACCCCCCCCAAATGACCCCATTTTGGAAAGTAGACACCCCAAGCTATTTACTGAGAGGCATGTTGGGTTCATGGAATATTTTATATTTTGCCACAAGTTGCGGGAATATGACAAACTTTTTTTTTTTTTGCACAAAGTTGTCACTAAATGATATATTGCTCACACATGCCATGGGCATATGTGAAATTACACCACAAAATACATTCTGCTGCTTCTCCTGAGTACGGGGATACCACATGTGTGGGACTTCTTGGGAGCCTAGACGCGTACGGGACCCCAAAAACCAAGCACCGCCTTCAAGGTTTCTAAGGGCATAAATTTTTGATTTTACTCCTCACTACCTATCACAGTTTTGAAGGCCATAAAATGCCAAGATGCCACAAAACCCCCCCAAATGACCCCATTTTGGAAAGTAGACACCCCAAGATATTTGCTGAGAGGCATGTTGAGCCCATTGAATATTTTTTTTTGTCCCAAATTATTGAATAATGACAAAAAGATAAAAAAATGTACAAAAAGTTGTCAATAAATGATATATTGCTCACACATGCCATGGTTATATGTGGAATTGCACCCCAAAATACATTCCGCTGCTTCTCCTGAGTACGGGGATACCACATGTGTGGGACTTTTTGGGAGCCTAGCCGTGTACGGGGCCCCAAAATCCAAGCACCGCCTTCAGGATTTCTAAGGGCGTAAATTTTTGATTTCACTCCTCACTACCTATCACAGTTTTGAAGTCCATAAAATGCCAAAATAGCACAAAACCCCCCCAAATGACCCCATTTTGGAAAGTAGACACCCCAAGCTATTTACTGAGAGGCATGTTGGGTTCATGGAATATTTTATATTTTGCCACAAGTTGCGGGAATATGACAAACTTTTTTTTTTGCACAAAGTTGTCACTAAATGATATATTGCTCACACATGCCATGGGCATATGTGAAATTACACCCCAAAATACATTGTGCTGCTTCTCCTGAGTACGAGGATACCACATGTGTGGGACTTCTTGGGAGCCTAGTCGCGTACAGGACCCCAAAAACCAAGCACCGCCTTCAAGGTTTCTAAGGGCATAAATTTTTGATTTTACTCCTCACTACCTATCACAGTTTTGAAGGCCATAAAATGCCAAGATGGCACAAAACCCCCCCAAATGACCCCATTTTGGAAAGTAGACACCCCAAGATATTTGCTGAGAGGCATGTTGAGCCCATTGAATATTTTTTTTTGTTGTCCCAAATGATTGAATAATGACAAAAAGAAAAAAAAATGTACAAAAAGTTGTCAATAAATGATATATTGCTCACACATGCCATGGTTATATGTGGAATTGCACCCCAAAATACATTCTGCTGCTTCTCCCGAGTACGGGGATACCACATGTGTGGGACTTTTTGGGAGCCTAGCCATGTACGGGGCCCCAAAAACCAAGCACCGCCTTCAGGATTTCTAAGGGCGTAAATTTTTGATTTCACTCCTCAATACCTATCACAGTTTTGAAGGCCATAAAATGCCAAAATATCACAACCCCCCCACCCAAATGACCCCATTTTGGAAAGTAGACACCCCAAGCTATTTACTGAGAGGCATGTTGGGTTCATGGAATATTTTATATTTTGCCAAAAGTTGCGGGAATATGACAAACTTTTTTTTTTTTGCACAAAGTTGTCACTAAATGATATATTGCTCACACATGCCATGGGCATATGTGAAATTACACCACAAAATACATTCTGCTGCTTCTCCTGAGTACGGGGATACCACATGTGTGGGACTTTTTGGGAGCCTAGCCGTGTACGGGACCCCAAAAACCAAGCACCGCCTTCAAGGTTTCTAAGGGCATAAATTTTTGATTTCACCCCTCACTACCTATCACAGTTTTGAAGGCCATAAAATGCCAAGATAGCACAAAACCCCCCAAAATGACCCAATTTTGGAAAGTAGACACCCCAAGGAAATTTCTGAGAGGCATGTTGAGCCCATTGAATATTTTTTTTTTGTTGTCCCAAATGATTGAATAATGACAAAAAGAAAAAAAAATTACAAAAAGTTGTCACTAAATGATATATTGCTCACACATGCCATGGTTATATGTGGAATTGCACCCCAAAATACATTCTGCTGCTTCTCCTGAGTACGGGGATACCACATGTGTGGGACTTTTTGGTAGCCTAGCCATGTACGGGGCCCCAAAAACCAAGCACCGCCTTCAAGATTTCTAAGGGCGTAAATTTTTGATTTCACTCTTCACTACCTATCACAGTTTTGAAGGCCATAAAATGCCAAAATAGCTCAAAACCCCCCCAAATTACCCCATTTTGGAAAGTAGACACCCCAAGCTATTTACTGAGAGGCATGTTGGGTTCATGGAATATTTTATATTTTGCCACAAGTTGCGGGAATATGACAAACTTTTTTTTTTTTGCACAAAGTTGTCACTAAATGATATATTGCTCACACATGCCATGGGCATATGTGAAATTACACCACAAAATACATTCTGCTGCTTCTCCTGAGTACGGGGATACCACATGTGTGGGACTTGTTGGGAGCCTAGACGCGTACGGGACCCCAAAAACCAAGCACCGCCTTCAAGGTTTCTAAGGGCATAAATTTTTGATTTTACTCCTCACTACCTATCACAGTTTTGAAGGCCATAAAATGCCAAGATGCCACAAAACCCCCCCAAATGACCCCATTTTGGAAAGTAGACACCCCAAGATATTTGCTGAGAGGCATGTTGAGCCCATTGAATATTTTTTTTTTGTCCCAAATGATTGAATAATGACAAAAAGATAAAAAAATGTACAAAAAGTTGTCAATAAATGATATATTGCTCACACATGCCATGGTTATATGTGGAATTGCACCCCAAAATACATTCCGCTGCTTCTCCTGAGTACGGGGATACCACATGTGTGGGACTTTTTGGGAGCCTAGCCGTGTACGGGGCCCCAAAATCCAAGCACCGCCTTCAGGATTTCTAAGGGCGTAAACTTTTGATTTCACTCCTCACTACCTATCACAGTTTTGAAGTCCATAAAATGCCAAAATAGCACAAAACCCCCCAAATGACCCCATTTTGGAAAGTAGACACCCCAAGCTATTTATTGAGAGGCATGTTGGGTTCATGGAATATTTTATATTTTGCCACAAGTTGCGGGAATATGACAAACTTTTTTTTTTTGCACAAAGTTGTCACTAAATGATATATTGCTCACACATGCCATGGGCATATGTGAAATTACACCACAAAATACATTCTGCTGCTTCTCCTGAGTACGGGGATACCACATGTGTGGGACTTCTTCGGAGCCTAGACGCGTTACGGGACCCCAAAAACCAAGCACCGCCTTCAAGGTTTCTAAGGGCATAAATTTTTGATTTTACTCCTCACTACCTATCACAGTTTTGAAGGCCATAAAATGCCAAGATGCCACAAAACCCCCCCAAATGACCCCATTTTGGAAAGTAGACACCCCAAGATATTTGCTGAGAGGCATGTTGAGCCCATTGAATATTTTTTTTTGTCCCAAATGATTGAATAATGACAAAAAGAAAACAAATGTACAAAAAGTTGTCAATAAATGACATATTGCTCACACATGCCATGGTTATATGTGGAATTGCACCACAAAATACATTCTGCTGCTTCTCCTGAGTACGGGGATACCACATGTGTGGGACTTTTTGGGAGCCTAGCCGTGTACGGGGCCCCAAAAACCAAGCACCGCCTTCAGGATTTCTAAGGGCGTAAATTTTTGATTTCACTCCTCACTACCTATCACAGTTTTGAAGGCCATAAAATGCCAAAATAGCACAACCCCCCCCCCAAATGACCCCATTTTGGAAAGTAGACACCCCAAGCTATTTACTGAGAGGCATGTTGGGTTCATGGAATATTTTATATTTTGCCACAAGTTGCGGGAATATGACAAACTTTTTTTTTTTTTGCACAAAGTTGTCACTAAATGATATATTGCTCACACATGCCATGGGAATATGTGAAATTACACCACAAAATACATTCTGCTGCTTCTCCTGAGTACGGGTATACCACATGTGTGGGACTTCTTGGGAGCCTAGACACGTACGGGACCCCAAAAACCAAGCACCGCCTTCAAGGTTTCTAAGGGCATAAATTTTTGATTTTACTCCTCACTACCTATCACAGTTTTGAAGGCCATAAAATGCCAAGATGCCACAAAACCCCCCCAAATGACCCCATTTTGGAAAGTAGACACCCCAAGATATTTGCTGAGAGGCATGTTGAGCCCATTGAATATTTTTTTTTGTCCCAAATGATTGAATAATGACAAAAAGATAAAAAAATGTACAAAAAGTTGTCAATAAATGATATATTGCTCACACATGCCATGGTTATATGTGGAATTGCACCCCAAAATACATTCCGCTGCTTCTCCTGAGTACGGGGATACCACATGTGTGGGACTTTTTGGGAGCCTAGCCGTGTACGGGGCCCCAAAATCCAAGCACCGCCTTCAGGATTTCTAAGGGCGTAAATTTTTGATTTCACTCCTCACTACCTATCACAGTTTTGAAGTCCATAAAATGCCAAAATAGCACAAAACCCCCCCAAATGACCCCATTTTGGAAAGTAGACACCCCAAGCTATTTACTGAGAGGCATGTTGGGTTCATGGAATATTTTATATTTTGCCACAAGTTGCGGGAATATGACAAACTTTTTTTTTTTGCACAAAGTTGTCACTAAATGATATATTGCTCACACATGCCATGGGCATATGTGAAATTACACCCCAAAATACATTGTGCTGCTTCTCCTGAGTATGAGGATACCACATGTGTGGGACTTCTTGGGAGCCTAGTTGCGTACAGGACCCCAAAAACCAAGCACCGCCTTCAAGGTTTCTAAGGGCATAAATTTTTGATTTTACTCCTCACTACCTATCACAGTTTTGAAGGCCATAAAATGCCAAGATGGCACAAAACCCCCCCAAATGACCCCATTTTGGAAAGTAGACACCCCAAGATATTTGCTGAGAGGCATGTTGAGCCCATTGAATATTTTTTTTTGTTGTCCCAAATGATTGAATAATGACAAAAAGAAAATAAAATGTACAAAAAGTTGTCAATAAATGATATATTGCTCACACATGCCATTGTTATATGTGGAATTGCACCCCAAAATACATTCTGCTGCTTCTCCTGAGTACGGGGATACCACATGTGTGGGACTTTTTGGGAGCCTAGCCGTGTACGGGGCCCCAAAAACCAAGCACCGCCTTCAGGATTTCTAAGGGCGTAAATTTTTGATTTCACTCCTCACTACCTATTACAGTTTTGAAGGCCATAAAATGCCAAAATAGCACAAAACCCCCCCAAATGACCCCATTTTGGAAAGTAGACACCCCAAGCTATTTACTGAGAGGCATGTTGGGTTCATGGAATATTTTATATTTTGCCACAAGTTGCGGGAATATGACAAACTTTTTTTTTTTGCACAAAGTTGTCACTAAATGATATATTGCTCACACATGCCATGGGCATATGTGAAATTACACCACAAAATACATTCTGCTGCTTCTCCTGAGTATGGGGATACCACATGTGTGGGACTTCTTGGGAGCCTAGTCGCGTACGGGACCCCAAAACCAAGCACCGCCTTCAAGGTTTCTAAGGGCATAAATTTTTGATTTTACTCCTCACTACCTATCACAGTTTTGAAGGCCATAAAATGCCAAGATGGCACAAACCCCCCAAATGACCCCATTTTGGAAAGTAGACACCCCAAGATATTTGCTGAGAGGCATGTTGAGCCCATTGAATATTTTTTATTTTTTTGTCCCAAATGATTGAATAATGACAAAAAGAAAAAAAATGTACAAAAAGTTGTCAATAAATGACATATTGCTCACACATGCCATGGTTATATGTGGAATTGCACCACAAAATACATTCTGCTGCTTCTCCTCAGTACGGGGATAGCACATGTGTGGGACTTTTTGGGAGCCTAGCCGTGTACGGGGCCCCAAAAACCAAGCACCGCCTTCAGGATTTCTAAGGGCGTAAATTTTTGATTTCACTCCTCACTACCTATCACAGTTTTGAAGGCCATAAAATGCCAAAATAGCACAACCCCCCCCCAAATGACCCCATTTTGGAAAGTAGACACCCCAAGCTATTTACTGAGAGGCATGTTGGGTTCATGGAATATTTTATATTTTGCCACAAGTTGCGGGAATATGACAAACTTTTTTTTTTTTGCACAAAGTTGTCACTAAATGATATATTGCTCACACATGCCATGGGCATATGTGAAATTACACCACAAAATACATTCTGCTGCTTCTCCTGAGTACGGGGATACCACATGTGTGGGACTTTTTGGGAGCCTAGCCGCGTACGGGACCCCAAAAACCAAGCACCGCCTTCAAGGTTTCTAAGGGCATAAATTTTTGATTTCACCCCTCACTACCTATCACAGTTTTGAAGGCCATAAAATGCCAAGATAGCACAAAACCCCCCAAAATGACCCAATTTTGGAAAGTAGACACCCCAAGGAAATTTCTGAGAGGCATGTTGAGCCCATTGAATATTTTTTTTTTGTTGTCCCAAATGATTGAATAATGACAAAAAGAAAAAAAATTACAAAAAGTTGTCACTAAATGATATATTGCTCACACATGCCATGGTTATATGTGGAATTGCACCCCAAAATACATTCTGCTGCTTCTCCTGAGTACGGGGATGCCACATGTGTGGGACTTTTTGGGAGCCTAGCCGCGTACGGGGCCCCAAAAACCAAGCACCGCCTTCAGGATTTCTAAGGGCGTAAATTATTGATTTCACTCCTCACTACCTATCACAGTTTTGAAGGCCATAAAATGCCAAAATAGCACAAAACTCCCCCAAATGACCCCATTTTGGAAAGTAGACACCCCAAGCTATTTACTGAGAGGCATGTTGGGTTCATGGAATATTTTATATTTTGCCACAAGTTGCGGGAATATGACAAACTTTTTTTTTTTTGCACAAAGTTGTCACTAAATGATATATTGCTCACACATGCCATGGGCATATGTGAAATTACACCCCAAAATACATTCTGCTGCTTCTCCTGAGTACGGGGATACCACATGTGTGGGACTTTTTGGGAGCCTAGCCATGTACGGGGCCCCAAAAACCAAGCACCGCCTTCAGGATTTCTAAGGGCGTAAATTTTTGATTTCACTCTTCACTACCTATCACAGTTTTGAAGGCCATAAAATGCCAAAATAGCACAACCCCCCCCCCCCCCAAATGACCCCATTTTGGAAAGTAGACACCCCAAGCTATTTACTGAGAGGCATGTTGGGTTCATGGAATATTTTATATTTTGCCACAAGTTGCGGGAATATGACAAACTTTTTTTTTTTGCACAAAGTTGTCACTAAATGATATATTGCTCACACATGCCATGGGCATATGTGAAATTACACCACAAAATACATTCTGCTGCTTCTCCTGAGTACGGTGATACCACATGTGTGGGACTTCTTGGGAGCCTAGACGCGTACGGGACCCCAAAAACCAAGCACCGCCTTCAAGGTTTCTAAGGGCATAAATTTTTGATTTTACTCCTCACTACCTATCACAGTTTTGAAGGCCATAAAATGCCAAGATGCCACAAAACCCCCCCAAATGACCCCATTTTGGAAAGTAGACACCCCAAGATATTTGCTGAGAGGCATGTTGAGCCCATTGAATATTTTTTTTTTGTCCCAAATGATTGAATAATGACAAAAAGATAAAAAAATGTACAAAAAGTTGTCAATAAATGATATATTGCTCACACATGCCATGGTTATATGTGGAATTGCACCCCAAAATACATTCCGCTGCTTCTCCTGAGTACGGGGATACCACATGTGTGGGACTTTTTGGGAGCCTAGCCGTGTACGGGGCCCCAAAATCCAAGCACCGCCTTCAGGATTTCTAAGGGCGTAAATTTTTGATTTCACTCTTCACTACCTATCACAGTTTTGAAGTCCATAAAATGCCAAAATAGCACAAAACCCCCCCAAATGACCCCATTTTGGAAAGTAGACACCCCAAGCTATTTACTGAGAGGCATGTTGGGTTCATGGAATATTTTATATTTTGCCACAAGTTGCGGGAATATGACAAACTTTTTTTTTTTGCACAAAGTTCTCACTAAATGATATATTGCTCACACATGCCATGGGCATATGTGAAATTACACCACAAAATACATTCTGCTGCTTCTCCTGAGTACGGGGATACCACACGTGTGGGACTTTTTGGGAGCCTAGCCGCGTACGGGACCCCAAAAACCAAGCACCGCCTTCAAGGTTTCTAAGGGCATAAATTTTTGATTTCACTCCTCACTACCTATCACAGTTTTGAAGGCCATAAAATGCCAAGATAGCACAAAACCCCCCAAAATGACCCAATTTTGGAAAGTAGACACCCCAAGGAAATTTCTGAGAGGCATGTTGAGCCCATTGAATATTTTTTTTTTGTTGTCCCAAATGATTGAATAATGACAAAAAGAAAAAAAAATTACAAAAAGTTGTCACTAAATGATATATTGCTCACACATGCCATGGTTATATGTGGAATTGCACCCCAAAATACATTCTGCTGCTTCTCCTGAGTACGGGGATACCACATGTGTGGGACTTTTTGGTAGCCTAGCCATGTACGGGGCCCCAAAAACCAAGCACCGCCTTCAAGATTTCTAAGGGCGTAAATTTTTGATTTCACTCTTCACTACCTATCACAGTTTTGAAGGCCATAAAATGCCAAAATAGCACAAAACCCCCCCAAATGACCCCATTTTGGAAAGTAGACACCCCAAGCTATTTACTGAGAGGCATGTTGGGTTCATGGAATATTTTATATTTTGCCACAAGTTGCGGGAATATGACAAACTTTTTTTTTTTTGCACAAAGTTGTCACTAAATGATATATTGCTCACACATGCCATGGGCATATGTGAAATTACACCACAAAATACATTCTGCTGCTTCTCCTGAGTACGGGGATACCACATGTGTGGGACTTCTTGGGAGCCTAGACGCGTACGGGACCCCAAAAACCAAGCACCCGCCTTCAAGGTTTCTAAGGGCATAAATTTTTGATTTTACTCCTCACTACCTATCACAGTTTTGAAGGCCATAAAATGCCAAGATGCCACAAAACCCCCCCAAATGACCCCATTTTGGAAAGTAGACACCCCAAGATATTTGCTGAGAGGCATGTTGAGCCCATTGAATATTTTTTTTTTGTCCCAAATGATTGAATAATGACAAAAAGATAAAAAAATGTACAAAAAGTTGTCAATAAATGATATATTGCTCACACATGCCATGGTTATATGTGGAATTGCACCCCAAAATACATTCCGCTGCTTCTCCTGAGTACGGGAATACCACATGTGTGGGACTTTTTGGGAGCCTAGCCGTGTACGGGGCCCCAAAATCCAAGCACCGCCTTCAGGATTTCTAAGGGCGTAAATTTTTGATTTCACTCCTCACTACCTATCACAGTTTTGAAGTCCATAAAATGCCAAAATAGCACAAAACCCCCCAAATGACCCCATTTTGGAAAGTAGACACCCCAAGCTATTTATTGAGAGGCATGTTGGGTTCATGGAATATTTTATATTTTGCCACAAGTTGCGGGAATATGACAAACTTTTTTTTTTTGCACAAAGTTGTCACTAAATGATATATTGCTCACACATGCCATGGGCATATGTGAAATTACACCACAAAATACATTCTGCTGCTTCTCCTGAGTACGGGGATACCACATGTGTGGGACTTCTTCGGAGCCTAGACGCGTACGGGACCCCAAAAACCAAGCACCGCCTTCAAGGTTTCTAAGGGCATAAATTTTTGATTTTACTCCTCACTACCTATCACAGTTTTGAAGGCCATAAAATGCCAAGATGGCACAAAACCCCCCCAAATGACCCCATTTTGGAAAGTAGACACCCCAAGATATTTGCTGAGAGGCATGTTGAGCCCATTGAATATTTTTTTTTTTTGTCCCAAATGATTGAATAATGACAAAAAGAAAAAAAATGTACAAAAAGTTGTCAATAAATGACATATTGCTCACACATGCCATGGTTATATGTGGAATTGCACCACAAAATACATTCTGCTGCTTCTCCTGAGTACGGGGATACCACATGTGTGGGACTTTTTGGGAGCCTAGCCGTGTACGGGGCCCCAAAAACCAAGCACCGCCTTCAGGATTTCTAAGGGCGTAAATTTTTGATTTCACTCCTCACTACCTATCACAGTTTTGAAGGCCATAAAATGCCAAAATAGCACAACCCCCCCCCCCCCAAATGACCCCATTTTGGAAAGTAGACACCCCAAGCTATTTACTGAGAGGCATGTTGGGTTCATGGAATATTTTATATTTTGCCACAAGTTGCGGGAATATGACAAACTTTTTTTTTTTTGCACAAAGTTGTCACTAAATGATATATTGCTCACACATGCCATGGGCATATGTGAAATTACACCACAAAATACATTCTGCTGCTTCTCCTGAGTACGGGGATACCACATGTGTGGGACTTCTTGGGAGCCTGGACGCGTACGGGACCCCAAAAACCAAGCACCGCCTTCAAGGTTTCTAAGGGCATACATTTTTGATTTTACTCCTCACTACCTATCACAGTTTTGAAGGCCATAAAATGCCAAGATGCCACAAAACCCCCCCCAAATGACCCCATTTTGGAAAGTAGACACCCCAAGATATTTGCTGAGAGGCATGTTGAGCCCATTGAATATTTTTTTTTGTCCCAAATGATTGAATAATGACAAAAAGATAAAAAAATGTACAAAAAGTTGTCAATAAATGATATATTGCTCACACATGCCATGGTTATATGTGGAATTGCACCCCAAAATACATTCCGCTGCTTCTCCTGAGTACGGGGATACCACATGTGTGGGACTTTTTGGGAGCCTAGCCGTGTACGGGGCCCCAAAATCCAAGCACCGCCTTCAGGATTTCTAAGGGCGTAAATTTTTGATTTCACTCCTCACTACCTATCACAGTTTTGAAGTCCATAAAATGCCAAAATAGCACAAAACCCCCCCAAATGACCCCATTTTGGAAAGTAGACACCCCAAGCTATTTACTGAGAGGCATGTTGGGTTCATGGAATATTTTATATTTTGCCACAAGTTGCGGGAATATGACAAACTTTTTTTTTTTGCACAAAGTTGTCACTAAATGATATATTGCTCACACATGCCATGGGCATATGTGAAATTACACCCCAAAATACATTGTGCTGCTTCTCCTGAGTACGAGGATACCACATGTGTGGGACTTCTTGGGAGCCTAGTCGCGTACAGGACCCCAAAAACCAAGCACCGCCTTCAAGGTTTCTAAGGGCATACATTTTTGATTTTACTCCTCACTACCTATCACAGTTTTGAAGGCCATAAAATGCCAAGATGGCACAAAACCCCCCCAAATGACCCCATTTTGGAAAGTAGACACCCCAAGATATTTGCTGAGAGGCATGTTGAGCCCATTGAATATTTTTTTTGTTGTCCCAAATGATTGAATAATGACAAAAAGAAAAAAAAATGTACAAAAAGTTGTCAATAAATGATATATTGCTCACACATGCCATTGTTATATGTGGAATTGCACCCCAAAATACATTCTGCTGCTTCTCCTGAGTACGGGGATACCACATGTGTGGGACTTTTTGGGAGCCTAGCCGTGTACGGGGCCCCAAAAACCAAGCACCGCCTTCAGGATTTCTAAGGGCGTAAATTTTTGATTTCACTCCTCACTACCTATCACAGTTTTGAAGGCCATAAAATGCCAAAATAGCACAAAACCCCCCCAAATGACCCCATTTTGGAAAGTAGACACCCCAAGCTATTTACTGAGAGGCATGTTGGGTTCATGGAATATTTTATATTTTGCCACAAGTTGCGGGAATATGACAAACTTTTTTTTTTTGCACAAAGTTGTCACTAAATGATATATTGCTCACACATGCCATGGGCATATGTGAAATTACACCACAAAATACATTCTGCTGCTTCTCCTGAGTATGGGGATACCACATGTGTGGGACTTCTTGGGAGCCTAGTCGCGTACGGGACCCCAAAAACCAAGCACCACCTTCAAGGTTTCTAAGGGCATAAATTTTTGATTTTACTCCTCACTACCTATCACAGTTTTGAAGGCCATAAAATGCCAAGATGGCACAAACCCCCCAAATGACCCCATTTTGGAAAGTAGACACCCCAAGATATTTGCTGAGAGGCATGTTGAGCCCATTGAATATTTTTTATTTTTTTGTCCCAAATGATTGAATAATGACAAAAAGAAAAAAAATGTACAAAAAGTTGTCAATAAATAACATATTGCTCACACATGCCATGGTTATATGTGGAATTGCACCACAAAATACATTCTGCTGCTTCTCCTGAGTACGGGGATACCACATGTGTGGGACTTTTTGGGAGCCTAGCCTTGTACGGGGCCCCAAAAACCAAGCACCGCCTTCAGGATTTCTAAGGGCGTAAATTTTTGATTTCACTCCTCACTACCTATCACAGTTTTGAAGGCCATAAAATGCCAAAATAGCACAACCCCCCCCCAAATGACCCCATTTTGGAAAGTAGACACCCCAAGCTATTTACTGAGAGGCATGTTGGGTTCATGGAATATTTTATATTTTGCCACAAGTTGCGGGAATATGACAAACTTTTTTTTTTTGCACAAAGTTGTCACTAAATGATATATTGCTCACACATGCCATGGGCATATGTGAAATTACACCACAAAATACATTCTGCTGCTTCTCTTGAGTACGGGGATACCACATGTGTGGGACTTTTTGGGAGCCTAGCCGCGTACGGGACCCCAAAAACCAAGCACCGCCTTCAAGGTTTCTAAGGGCATAAATTTTTGATTTCACCCCTCACTACCTATCACAGTTTTGAAGGCCATAAAATGCCAAGATAGCACAAAACCCCCCAAAATGACCCAATTTTGGAAAGTAGACACCCCAAGGAAATTTCTGAGAGGCATGTTGAGCCCATTGAATATTTTTTTTTTTTGTTGTCCCAAATGATTGAATAATGACAAAAAGAAAAAAAAATTACAAAAAGTTGTCACTAAATGATATATTGCTCACACATGCCATGGTTATATGTGGAATTGCACCCCAAAATACATTCCGCTGCTTCTCCTGAGTACGGGGATGCCACATGTGTGGGACTTTTTGGGAGCCTAGCCGCGTACGGGGCCCCAAAAACCAAGCACCGCCTTCAGGATTTCTAAGGGCGTAAATTATTGATTTCACTCCTCACTACCTATCACAGTTTTGAAGGCCATAAAATGCCAAAATAGCACAAAACTCCCCCAAATGACCCCATTTTGGAAAGTAGACACCCCAAGCTATTTACTGAGAGGCATGTTGGGTTCATGGAATATTTTATATTTTGCCACAAGTTGCGGGAATATGACAAACTTTTTTTTTTTTGTACAAAGTTGTCACTAAATGATATATTGCTCACACATGCCATGGGCATATGTGAAATTACACCCCAAAATACATTCTGCTGCTTCTCCTGAGTACGGGGATACCACATGTGTGGGACTTTTTGGGAGCCTAGCCATGTACGGGGCCCCAAAAACCAAGCACCGCCTTCAGGATTTCTAAGGGCGTAAATTTTTGATTTCACTCTTCACTACCTATCACAGTTTTGAAGGCCATAAAATGCCAAAATAGCACAACCCCCCCCCCCCCCCCAAATGACCCCATTTTGGAAAGTAGACACCCCAAGCTATTTACTGAGAGGCATGTTGGGTTCATGGAATATTTTATATTTTGCCACAAGTTGCGGGAATATGACAAACTTTTTTTTTTTTGCACAAAGTTGTCACTAAATGATATATTGCTCACACATGCCATGGGCATATGTGAAATTACACCACAAAATACATTCTGCTGCTTCTCCTGAGTACGGGGATACCACATGTGTGGGACTTCTTGGGAGCCTAGATGCGTACGGGACCCCAAAAACCAAGCACCGCCTTCAAGGTTTCTAAGGGCATAAATTTTTGATTTTACTCCTCACTACCTATCACAGTTTTGAAGGCCATAAAATGCCAAGATGCCACAAAACCCCCCCAAATGACCCCATTTTGGAAAGTAGACACCCCAAGGTATTTGCTGAGAGGCATGTTGAGCCCATTGAATATTTTTTTTGTCCCAATTGATTGAATAATGACAAAAAGATAAAAAAATGTACAAAAAGTTGTCAATAAATGATATATTGCTCACACATGCCATGGTTATATGTGGAATTGCACCCCAAAATACATTCCGCTGCTTCTCCTGAGTACGGGGATACCACATGTGTGGGACTTTTTGTGAGCCTAGCCGTGTACGGGGCCCCAAAATCCAAGCACCGCCTTCAGGATTTCTAAGGGCGTAAATTTTTGATTTCACTCTTCACTACCTATCACAGTTTTGAAGTCCATAAAATGCCAAAATAGCACAAAACCCCCCCAAATGACCCTATTTTGGAAAGTAGACACCCCAAGCTATTTACTGAGAGGCATGTTGGGTTCATGGAATATTTTATATTTTGCCACAAGTTGCGGGAATATGACAAACTTTTTTTTTTTGCACAAAGTTCTCACTAAATGATATATTGCTCACACATGCCATGGGCATATGTGAAATTACACCACAAAATACATTCTGCTGCTTCTCCTGAGTACGGGGATACCACACGTGTGGGACTTTTTGGGAGCCTAGCCGCGTACGGGACCCCAAAAACCAAGCACCGCCTTCAAGGTTTCTAAGGGCATAAATTTTTGATTTCACTCCTCACTACCTATCACAGTTTTGAAGGCCATAAAATGCCAAGATAGCACAAAACCCCCCAAAATGACCCAATTTTGGAAAGTAGACACCCCAAGGAAATTGCTGAGAGGTATGTTGAGCCCATTGAATATTTTTTTTTTTGTTGTCCCAAATGATTGAATAATGACAAAAAGAAAAAAAAATGTACAAAAAGTTGTCACTAAATGATATATTGCTCACACATGCCATGGTTATATGTGGAATTGCACCCCAAAATACATTCTGCTGCTTCTCCTGAGTACGGGGATACCACATGTGTGGGACTTTTTGGGAGCCTAGCCGCGTACGGGGCCCCAAAAACCAAGCACCGCCTTCAGGATTTCTAAGGGCGTAAATTTTTGATTTCACTCCTCAATACCTATCACAGTTTTGAAGGCCATAAAATGCCAAAATAGAACAAAACTCCCCCAAATGACCCCATTTTGGAAAGTAGACACCCCAAGCTATTTACTGAGAGGCATGTTGGGTTCATGGAATATTTTATATTTTGCCACAAGTTGCGGGAATATGACAAACTTTTTTTTTTTTGCACAAAGTTGTCACTAAATGATATATTGCTCACACATGCCATGGGCATATGTGAAATTACACCACAAAATACATTCTGCTGCTTCTCCTGAGTACGGGGATACCACATGTGTGGGACTTCTTGGGAGCCTAGACGCGTACGGGACCCCAAAAACCAAGCACCGCCTTCAAGGTTTCTAAGGGCATAAATTTTTGATTTTACTCCTCACTACCTATCACAGTTTTGAAGGCCATAAAATGCCAAGATGCCACAAAACCCCCCAAATGACCCCATATTGGAAAGTAGACACCCCAAGATATTTGCTGAGAGGCATGTTGAGCCCATTGAATATTTTTTTTTTATCCCAAATGATTGAATAATGACAAAAAGATAAAAAAAATGTACAAAAAGTTGTCAATAAATGATATATTGCTCACACATGCCATGGTTATATGTGGAATTGCACCCCAAAATACATTCCGATGCTTCTCCTGAGTACGGGGATACCACATGTGTTGGACTTTTTGGGAGCCTAGCCATGTACGGGGCCCCAAAAACCAAGCACCGCCTTCAGGATTTCTAAGGGCGTAAATTTTTGATTTCACTCTTCACTACCTATCACAGTTTTGAAGGCCATAAAATGCCAAAATAGCACAAAACCCCCCCAAATGACCCCATTTTGGAAAGTAGACACCCCAAGCTATTTACTGAGAGGCATGTTGGGTTCATGGAATATTTTATATTTTGCCACAAGTTGCGGGAATATGACAAACTTTTTTTTTTGCACAAAGTTGTCACTAAATGATATATTGCTCACACATGCCATGGGCATATGTGAAATTACACCACAAAATACATTCTGCTGCTTCTCCTGAGTACGGGGAAACCACATGTGTGGGACTTCTTGGGAGCCTAGACGCGTACGGGACCCCAAAAACCAAGCACCGCCTTCAAGGTTTCTAAGGGCATAAATTTTTGATTTTACTCCTCACTACCTATCACAGTTTTGAAGGCCATAAAATGCCAAGATGCCACAAAACCCCCCCAAATGACCCCATTTTGGAAAGTAGACACCCCAAGATATTTGCTGAGAGGCATGTTGAGCCCATTGAATATTTTTTTTTTGTCCCAAATGATTGAATAATGACAAAAAGATAAAAAAATGTACAAAAAGTTGTCAATAAATGATATATTGCTCACACATGCCATGGTTATATGTGGAATTGCACCCTAAAATACATTCCGCTGCTTCTCCTGAGTACGGGGATACCACATGTGTGGGACTTTTTGGGAGCCTAGCCGTGTACGGGGCCCCAAAATCCAAGCACCGCCTTCAGGATTTCTAAGGGCGTAAATTTTTGATTTCACTCTTCACTACCTATCACAGTTTTGAAGTCCATAAAATGCCAAAATAGCACAAAACCCCCCCAAATGACCCCATTTTGGAAAGTAGACACCCCAAGCTATTTACTGAGAGGCATGTTGGGTTCATGGAATATTTTATATTTTGCCACAAGTTGCGGGAATATGACAAACTTTTTTTTTTTGCACAAAGTTGTCACTAAATGATATATTGCTCACACATGCCATGGGCATATGTGAAATTACACCACAAAATACATTCTGCTGCTTCTCCTAAGTACGGGGATACCACATGTGTGGGACTTCTTGGGAGCCTAGACGCGTACGGGACCCCAAAAACCAAGCACCGCCTTCACGGTTTCTAAGGGCATAAATTTTTGATTTTACTCCTCACTACCTATCACAGTTTTGAAGGCCATAAAATGCCAAGATGCCACAAAACCCCCCAAATGACCCCATTTTGGAAAGTAGACACCCCAAGATATTTGCTGAGAGGCATGTTGAGCCCATTGAATATTTTTTTTTTGTCCCAAATGATTGAATAATGACAAAAAGATAAAAAAATGTACAAAAAGTTGTCAATAAATGATATATTGCTCACACATGCCATGGTTATATGTGGAATTGCACCCCAAAATACATTCCGCTGCTTCTCCTGAGTACGGGGATACCACATGTGTGGGACTTTTTGGGAGCCTAGCCGTGTACGGGGCCCCAAAATCCAAGCACCGCCTTCAGGATTTCTAAGGGCGTAAATTTTTGATTTCACTCCTCACTACCTATCACAGTTTTGAAGTCCATAAAATGCCAAAATAGCACAAAACCCCCCCAAATGACCCCATTTTGGAAAGTAGACACCCCAAGCTATTTACTGAGAGGCATGTTGGGTTCATGGAATATTTTATATTTTGCCACAAGTTGCGGGAATATGACAAACTTTTTTTTTTTTGCACAAAGTTGTCACTAAATGATATATTGCTCACACATGCCATGGGCATATGTGAAATTACACCACAAAATACATTCTGCTGCTTCTCCTGAGTACGGGGATACCACATGTGTGGGACTTCTTGGGAGCCTAGACGCGTACGGGACCCCAAAAACCAAGCACCGCCTTCAAGGTTTCTAAGGGCATAAATTTTTGATTTTACTCCTCACTACCTATCACAGTTTTGAAGGCCATAAAATGCCAAGATGCCACAAACCCCCCCCCCAAATGACCCCATTTTGGAAAGTAGACACCCCAAGATATTTGCTGAGAGGCATGTTGAGCCCATTGAATATTTTTTTTTGTCCCAAATGATTGAATAATGACAAAAAGATAAAAAAATGTACAAAAAGTTGTCAATAAATGATATATTGCTCACACATGCCATGGTTATATGTGGAATTGCACCCCAAAATACATTCCGCTGCTTCTCCTGAGTACGGGGATACCACATGTGTTGGACTTTTTGGGAGCCTAGCCATGTACGGGGCCCCAAAAACCAAGCACCGCCTTCAGGATTTCTAAGGGCGTAAATTTTTGATTTCACTCTTCACTACCTATCACAGTTTTGAAGGCCATAAAATGCCAAAATAGCACAAAACCCCCCCCAAATGACCCCATTTTGGAAAGTAGACACCCCAAGCTATTTACTGAGAGGCATGTTGGGTTCATGGAATATTTTATATTTTGCCACAAGTTGCGGGAATATGACAAACTTTTTTTTTTTTGCACAAAGTTGTCACTAAATGATATATTGCTCACACATGCCATGGGCATATGTGAAATTACACCACAAAATACATTCTGCTGCTTCTCCTGAGTACGGGGATACCACATGTGTGGGACTTCTTGGGAGCCTAGACGCGTACGGGACCCCAAAAACCAAGTACCGCCTTCAAGGTTTCTAAGGGCATAAATTTTTGATTTTACTCCTCACTACCTATCACAGTTTTGAAGGCCATAAAATGCCAAGATGCCACAAAACCCCCCCAAATGACCCCATTTTGGAAAGTAGACACCCCAAGATATTTGCTGAGAGGCATGTTGAGCCCATTGAATATTTTTTTTTGTCCCAAATGATTGAATAATGACAAAAAGATAAAAAAATGTACAAAAAGTTGTCAATAAATGATATAATGCTCACACATGCCATGGTTATATGTGGAATTGCACCCCAAAATACATTCCGCTGCTTCTCCTGAGTACGGGGATACCACATGTGTGGGACTTTTTGGGAGCCTAGCCGTGTACGGGGCCCCAAAATCCAAGCACCGCCTTCAGGATTTCTAAGGGCGTAAATTTTTGATTTCACTCTTCACTACCTATCACAGTTTTGAAGTCCATAAAATGCCAAAATAGCACAAAACCCCCCCAAATGACCCCATTTTGGAAAGTAGACACCCCAAGCTATTTACTGAGAGGCATGTTGGGTTCATGGAATATTTTATATTTTGCCACAAGTTGCGGGAATATGACAAACTTTTTTTTTTGCACAAAGTTCTCACTAAATGATATATTGCTCACACATGCCATGGGCATATGTGGAATTGCACCCCAAAATACATTCTGCTGCTTCTCCTGAGTACGGGGATACCACACGTGTGGGACTTTTTGGGAGCCAAGCCGCGTACGGGACCCCAAAAACCAAGCACCGCCTTCAAGGTTTCTAAGGGCATAAATTTTTGATTTCACTCCTCACTACCTATCACAGTTTTGAAGGCCATAAAATGCCAAGATAGCACAAAACCCCCCAAAATGACCCAATTTTGGAAAGTAGACACCCCAAGGAAATTGCTGAGAGGCATGTTGAGCCCATTGAATATTTTTTTTTTGTTGTCCCAAATGATTGAATAATGACAAAAAGAAAAAAAAATGTACAAAAAGTTGTCACTAAATGATATATTGCTCACACATGCCATGGTTATATGTGGAATTGCACCCCAAAATACATTCTGCTGCTTCTCCTGAGTACGGGGATACCACATGTGTGGGACTTTTTGGGAGCCTAGCCGTGTACGGGGCCCCAAAAACCAAGCACCGCCTTCAGGATTTCTAAGGGCGTAAATTATTGATTTCACTCCTCACTACCTACCACAGTTTTGAAGGCCATAAAATGCCAAAATAGCACAAAACTCCCCCAAATGACCCCATTTTGGAAAGTAGACACCCCAAGCTATTTACTGAGAGGCATGTTGGGTTCATGGAATATTTTATATTTTGCCACAAGTTGCGGAAATATGACAAACTTTTTTTTTTTGCACAAAGTTGTCACTAAATGATATATTGCTCACACATGCCATGGGCATATGTGAAATTACACCCCAAAATACATTCTGCTGCTTCTCCTGAGTATGGGGATACCACATGTGTGGGACTTTTTGGGAGCCTAGCCATGTACGGGGCCCCAAAAACCAAGCACCGCCTTCAGGATTTCTAAGGGCGTAAATTTTTGATTTCACTCTTCACTACCTATCACAGTTTTGAAGGCCATAAAATGCCAAAATAGCACAAAACCCCCCCAAATGACCCCATTTTGGAAAGTAGACACCCCAAGCTATTTACTGAGAGGCATGTTGGGTTCATGGAATATTTTATATTTTGCCACAAGTTGCGGGAATATGACAAACTTTTTTTTTTTGCACAAAGTTGTCACTAAATGATATATTGCTCACACATGCCATGGGCATATGTGAAATTACACCACAAGATACATTCTGTTGCTTCTCCTGAGTACGGGGATACTTCATGTGTGGGACTTCTTGGGAGCCTAGACGCGTACGGGACCCCAAAAACCAAGCACCGCCTTCAAGGTTTCTAAGGGCATACATTTTTGATTTTTCTCCTCACTACCTATCACAGTTTTGAAGGCCATAAAATGCCAAGATGCCACAAAACCCCCCAAATGACCCCATTTTGGAAAGTAGACACCCCAAGATATTTGCTGAGAGGCATGTTGAGCCCATTGAATATTTTTTTTTGTCCCAAATGATTGAATAATGACAAAAAGATAAAAAAATGTACAAAAAGTTGTCAATAAATGATATATTGCTCACACATGCCATGGTTATATGTGGAATTGCAACCCAAAATACATTCCGCTGCTTCTCCTGAGTACGGGGATACCACATGTGTGGGACTTTTTGGGAGCCTAGCCATGTACGGGGCCCCAAAAACCAAGCACCGCCTTCAGGATTTCTAAGGGCGTAAATTTTTGATTTCACTCTTCACTACCTATCACAGTTTTGAAGGCCATAAAATGCCAAAATAGCACAAAACCCCCCCAAATGACCCCATTTTGGAAAGTAGACACCCCAAGCTATTTACTGAGAGGCATGTTGGGTTCATGGAATATTTTATATTTTGCCACAAGTTGCGGGAATATGACAAACTTTTTTTTTTTGCACAAAGTTGTCACTAAATGATATATTGCTCACACATGCCATGGGCATATGTGAAATTACACCACAAAATACATTCTGCTGCTTCTCCTGAGTACGGGGATACCACATGTGTGGGACTTCTTGGGAGCCTAGACGCGTACGGGACCCCAAAAACCAAGCACCGCCTTCAAGGTTTCTAAGGGCATAAATTTTTGATTTTACTCCTCACTACCTATCACAGTTTTGAAGGCCATAAAATGCCAAGATGCCACAAACCCCCCCCCCAAATGACCCCATTTTGGAAAGTAGACACCCCAAGATATTTGCTGAGAGGCATGTTGAGCCCATTGAATATTTTTTTTGTCCCAAATGATTGAATAATGACAAAAAGATAAAAAAATGTACAAAAAGTTGTCAATAAATGATATATTGCTCACACATGCCATGGTTATATGTGGAATTGCACCCCAAAATACATTCCGCTGCTTCTCCTGAGTACGGGGATACCACATGTGTGGGACTTTTTGGGAGCCTAGCCATGTACGGGGCCCCAAAAACCAAGCACCGCCTTCAGGATTTCTAAGGGCGTAAATTTTTGATTTCACTCTTCACTACCTATCACAGTTTTGAAGGCCATAAAATGCCAAAATAGCACAAAACCCCCCCAAATGACCCCATTTTGGAAAGTAGACACCCCAAGCTATTTACTGAGAGGCATGTTGGGTTCATGGAATATTTTATATTTTGCCACAAGTTGCGGGAATATGACAAACTTTTTTTTTTTGCACAAAGTTGTCACTAAATGATATATTGCTCACACATGCCATGGGCATATGTGAAATTACACCACAAAATACATTCTGCTGCTTCTCCTAAGTACGGGGATACCACATGTGTGGGACTTCTTGGGAGCCTAGACGCGTACGGGACCCCAAAAACCAAGCACCGCCTTCAAGGTTTCTAAGGGCATAAATTTTTGATTTTACTCCTCACTACCTATCACAGTTTTGAAGGCCATAAAATGCCAAGATGCCACAAAACCCCCCAAATGACCCCATTTTGGAAAGTAGACACCCCAAGATATTTGCTGAGAGGCATGTTGAGCCCATTGAATATTTTTTTTTTGTCCCAAATGATTGAATAATGACAAAAAGATAAAAAAATGTACAAAAAGTTGTCAATAAATGATATATTGCTCACACATGCCATGGTTATATGTGGAATTGCACCCCAAAATACATTCCGCTGCTTCTCCTGAGTACGGGGATACCACATGTGTGGGACTTTTTGGGAGCCTAGCCGTGTACGGGGCCCCAAAATCCAAGCACCGCCTTCAGGATTTCTAAGGGCGTAAATTTTTGATTTCACTCCTCACTACCTATCACAGTTTTGAAGTCCATAAAATGCCAAAATAGCACAAAACCCCCCCAAATGACCCCATTTTGGAAAGTAGACACCCCAAGCTATTTACTGAGAGGCATGTTGGGTTCATGGAATATTTTATATTTTGCCACAAGTTGCGGGAATATGACAAACTTTTTTTTTTTGCACAAAGTTGTCACTAAATGATATATTGCTCACACATGCCATGGGCATATGTGAAATTACACCGCAAAATACATTCTGCTGCTTCTCCTGAGTACGGGGATACCACATGTGTGGGACTTTTTAGGAGCCTAGCCACGTACGGGACCCCGAAAATAAAGCACCGCCTTCAGGATTTCTAAGGGCACAAATTTTTGATTTCACTCCTCACTACCTATCACAGTTTTGAAGGCCATAAAATGCCAAGATAGCACAAAACCCCCCAAAATGACCCAATTTTGGAAAGTAGACACCCCAAGGAAATTGCTGAGAGGCATGTTGAGCCCATTGAATTTTTTTTTTGTTGTCCCAAATGATTGAATAATGACAAAAAGAAAAAAAATGTACAAAAAGTTGTCACTAAATGATATATTGCTCACACATGCCATGGTTATATGTGGAATTGCACCCCAAAATACATTCTGCTGCTTCTCCTGAGTACGGGGATACCACATGTGTGGGACTTTTTGGGAGCCTAGCCGCGTACGGGGCCCCAAAAACCAAGCACCGCCTTCAGGATTTCTAAGGGCGTAAATTTTTGATTTCACTCTTCAATACCTATCACAGTTTTGAAGGCCATAAAATGCCAAAATAGCACAAAACTCCCCCAAATGACACCATTTTGGAAAGTAGACACCCCAAGCTATTTACTGAGAGGCATGTTGGGTTCATGGAATATTTTATATTTTGCCACAAGTTGCGGGAATATGACAAACTTTTTTTTTTTTTGCACAAAGTTGTCACTAAATGATATATTGCTCACACATGCCATGGGCATATGTGAAATTACACCCCAAAATACATTCTGCTGCTTCTCCTGAGTACGGGGATACCACATGTGTGGGACTTTTTGGGAGCCTAGCCGCGTACGGGACCCCAAAACCAAGCACCGCCTTCAAGGTTTCTAGGGGCATAAATTTTTGATTTCACTCCTCACTACCTATCACAGTTTTGAAGGCCATAAAATGCCAAGATAGCACAAAACCCCCAAAATGACCCCATTTTGGAAAGTAGACACCCCAAGGAAATTGCTGAGAGGCATGTTGAGCCCATAGAATATTTTTTTTGTCCCAAGTGATTGAATAATGACAAAAAGAAAAAAAAATGTACAAAAAGTTGTCACTAAATGATATATTGCTCAAACATGCCATGGTTATATGCGGAATTGCACCCCAAAATATATTCGGCTGCTTCTCCTGAGTACGGGGATACCACATGTGTGGGACTTTTTAGGAGCCTAGCCGCGTACGGGACCCCGAAAATAAAGCACCGCCTTCAGGATTTCTAAGGGCACAAATTTTTGATTTCACTCCTCACTACCTATCACAGTTTTGAAGGCCATAAAATGCCAAGATAGCACAAAACCCCCCAAAATGACCCAATTTTGGAAAGTAGACACCCCAAGGAAATTGCTGAGAGGCATGTTGAGCCCATTGAATTTTTTTTTTGTTGTCCCAAATGATTGAATAATGACAAAAAGAAAAAAAATGTACAAAAAGTTGTCACTAAATGATATATTGCTCACACATGCCATGGTTATATGTGGAATTGCACCCCAAAATACATTCTGCTGCTTCTCCTGAGTACGGGGATACCACATGTGTGGGACTTTTTGGGAGCCTAGCCGCGTACGGGGCCCCAAAAACCAAGCACCGCCTTCAGGATTTCTAAGGGCGTAAATTTTTGATTTCACTCCTCAATACCTATCACAGTTTTGAAGGCCATAAAATGCCAAAATAGCACAAAACTCCCCCAAATGACACCATTTTGGAAAGTAGACACCCCAAGCTATTTACTGAGAGGCATGTTGGGTTCATGGAATATTTTATATTTTGCCACAAGTTGCGGGAATATGACAAACTTTTTTTTTTTTTGCACAAAGTTGTCACTAAATGATATATTGCTCACACATGCCATGGGCATATGTGAAATTACACCCCAAAATACATTCTGCTGCTTCTCCTGAGTACGGGGATACCACATGTGTGGGACTTTTTGGGAGCCTAGCCGCGTACGGGACCCCAAAACCAAGCACCGCCTTCAAGGTTTCTAGGGGCATAAATTTTTGATTTCACTCCTCACTACCTATCACAGTTTTGAAGGCCATAAAATGCCAAGATAGCACAAAACCCCCCAAAATGACCCCATTTTGGAAAGTAGACACCCCAAGGAAATTGCTGAGAGGCATGTTGAGCCCATAGAATATTTTTTTTTGTCCCAAGTGATTGAATAATGACAAAAAGAAAAAAAAATGTACAAAAAGTTGTCACTAAATGATATATTGCTCAAACATGCCATGGTTATATGCGGAATTGCACGCCAAAATATATTCGGCTGCTTCTCCTGAGTACGGGGATACCACATGTGTGGGACTTTTTGGGAGCCTAGCCGCGTACGGGACCCCAAAAACCAAGCACCACCTTCAAGGTTTCTAAGGGCACAAATTTTTGATTTCACTCCTCACTACCTATCACAGTTTTGAAGGCCATAAAATGCCAAGATAGCCCAAAAACCCCACAAATGACCCCATTTTGGAAAGTAGACACCCCAAGCTATTTGCTGAGAGGCATGGTGAGTATTTTACAGCTCTCATTTGTTTTTGAAAATGAAGAAAGACATTTTTTTTTCTTTTTTTTCTTTTTTCAATTTTCAAAACTTTGTGACAAAAAGTGAGATCTGCAAAATACTCAATATACGTCTCAGCAAATAGCTTGGGGTGTCTACTTTCCAAAATGGGGTCATTTGGGGGGTTTTGTGCCATCTGGGCCTTCCATGGCCTCCGAAACTGTGATAGGCAGTAAGGAGTGAAATCAAAAATTTACACCCATAGCAATCCTGAAGGCGGTGCTTGGTTTTCGAGGTCCTATACGCAGCTGGGCTCCCAAAATGTCTCACACATGTGGTATCCCGGTACTCAGGAGAAGAAACAGAATGTATTTTGGGGTGCAATTCCACATATAACCATGGCATGTTTGAGCAATATATAATTTAGTGACAACTTTTTGTACATTTTTTTTTCTTTTTGTCATTATTAAATCACTTGGGACAAAAAAAAAAAAATATTCAATGGAATCAACATGCCTCTTAGCAAATAGCTTGAGGTGTCTACTTTCCAAAATGGGGTCATTTTGGGGGGTTTTGAACTGTCCTGGCATTTTATGCACAACATTAGGAAGCTTATGTCACACATCATCCACTCTTCTAACCACTTGAAGACAAAGCCCTTTCTGACACTTTTTGTTTACATGAAAACATTATTTTTTTTTGCAAGAAAATTATGTTGAATCCCCAAACATTATAAAGCAAAGGCCCTACAGATTAAAATAGTGGGTGTTGCATTTTTTTTTC
Source organism: Rana muscosa (assembly GCA_029206835.1). NCBI lineage: Eukaryota > Metazoa > Chordata > Amphibia > Anura > Ranidae > Rana > Rana muscosa. The sequence continues at coordinate 525,305,865 of CM055118.1, read as the reverse complement.
CACACAGTATTTGCGCAGCGATTTTTCAAACGCATTTTTTGGGGGAAAAACACATTTTTTTTATTTTTAATGCACTAAAAAACACTATATTGCCCAAATGTTTGATGAAATAAAAAAGATGATCTTAGGCCGAGTACATGGATACCAAACACGACATGCTTTAAAATTGCGCACAAACGTGCAGCGGCGACAAACTACATTCATTTTTAAAAGCATTTAAAAGCCTTTACAGGTTACCACGTTAGATTTACAGAGGAGGTCTACTGCTAAAATTACTGCCCTCGATCTGACCTTCGCGGTGATACCTCACATGCATAATGCAATTGCTGTTTACATATGATGCTAGACCGACGCTTGCGTTCGCCTTTGCGCAAGAGCAGGGGGGATAGCGGTGCTTTTTTTTTTATTTTATTTTTTATTTTGCTTTTTTATTTTATTTTTAAACTGTTCCTTCCATATTTTATTTTTTTACCATTTTTATTGTTATCTCAGGGAATGTAAATATCCCCTATGATAGCAATAAGTAGTGACAGGTACTCTTTTTTTGAAAAAAATTGGGGGGTTAGACCCTAGATCTTTCCTCTGCCCTCAAAGCATCTGACCACACAAAGATTGGTGTGATAAAATGCTTTCCCAATTTCCCAATGGCGCTGTTTATATCCGGGGGGGCATTCCCTCCCACTGCTTGTAAAAGCAGTCTAGAGGCTAATTATCTGCTAGAATTGCTTTTACATGAAAGCCGGCCACTGGCTGAAAAGAATGATACCAAGATGATACCTAAACCTGCAGGCATCATTCTGGTATAAACATTCAAAGTCCAGCAACATACCAGTACGTTGCTGGTCCTTGTTGGACATGTATTGTAATCTTTTTTTTCATGCAGCCTGTTGGCTGAACGAAAAAAAGAGATTGATCGGTGGGTATGCCCACCATTAGAATACCTCCCTTCATCCACCCACTTCTAATGATGGGCATACATGCACCATTTATATATGCCGAAGCATGGGGGCATCCTCCCGCAAAAAAGTTATGCCGTGTACACACGGTCGGACTTTTCCACGGACAAGCCTTCGCCGGAATTTCGACCGTATGTACGCAGCATAAAAGGTTATGCCGCGTACACACGGTCGGACTTTTCCACGGGCAAGCCTCCGTCGGAATTTCGACCGTATATACGCGGCATTAGGAGCAAAATCGCTCCTCCGCCCCTGCTGCCCCCATGCTTCGGCATATATGCTCTTTTTTTAACTGTGGTGGTGAAATCACCTCCTACAGCGTTGGAGTCACGGCTTTATGTATCGTGGGAGCAAACGCTGTTGCTGTCAAGATAAATAGATCCGCTCTGCAATTGAATGGCGTACCTGCTAAGCAAATGATGGTTAACATTAAAACAAAGCAACATTACAGTACAACAGTAAGACCTTACCATGCCATACCTGCAAAGCAAATACCAAAAAAAACCTAGTAAAAAATAAAACATTTTTTTAACGCAACCTGTGCCTAAAATATATATATGCCGAAGCATGGGGGCATCCTCCCGCAAAAAAGTTATACCGCGTACACACGGTCGGACCTTTCCACGGGCAAGCCTTCATCGGAATTTCGACCGTATGTATGCGGCATAAAAGGTTATGCCGCGTACACACGGTCGGACTTTTCCACGGGCAAGCCTCCGTCGGAATTTCGACCGTATATACGCGGCATTAGGAGCAAAATCGCTTCTCCACCCCTGCTGCCCCCATGCTTCGGCATATATGCTCTTTTTTTTAACTGTGGTGGTGAAATCACCTCCTACAGCGTTGGAGTCACGGCTTTATGTATCGTGGGAGCAAACGCTGTTGCTGTCAAGATAAATAGATCCGCTCTGCAACTGAATGGCGTACCTGCTAAGCAAATGATGGTTAACATTAAAACAAAGTAACATTACAGTACAACAGTAAGACCTTACCATACCATACCTGCAAAGCAAATACCAAAAAAAAACTAGTAAAAAATAAAACATTTTTTTAACGCAACCTGTGCCTAAAATATATATATGCCGAAGCATTGGGGCATCCTCCCGCAAAAAAGTTATGCCGCGTACACACGGTTGGACTTTTCCACGGGCAAGCCTCCGTCGGAATTTCGACCGTATGTACGCGGTATTAGGAGCAAAATCGCTCCTCCGCCCCTGCTGCCCCCATGCTTCGGCATATATGCTCTTTTTTTTTAACTGTGGTGGTGAAATCACCTCCTACAGCACTGGAGTCACGGCTTTATGTATCGTGGGAGCAAACGCTGTTGCTGTCAAGATAAATAATTCCGCGCTGCAGCTGAATGGCGCACCTGAAAACAAAAAATTACATACCTGAAAAGCAAGCATGATAAAACATTGCAGAATAGAATACAGTAAAAAAGAGCAGAACAATAGAGAGAAAATAGAGAGAGAGAGAGAGAACAATAAAACGACAACTATTTTTGTTTTTTTTCTTTTATATTTTTTTTGTGTTTTGTTTTTTCCTCTTTTTTTTTCCTTTTTTACACTTTTTTTTGTAACTTTAACAACTGTAATGGTTCGGGTCTCTCAAAATGTAATGGCATCTTGGGAGACCCTGTGTAAGTGTGTCCTAGTCTGTGAAATGCTGTACCCTACGCTAAAACTTCACTTTTGAGTGGTAGCGTTCAAAACATTCACCAAGGCAAAGACCAGGTTTGTCAGGACAGAGTGGACAAAAAACACGGGTGTCACGCCTAAATCCGCGCTTGCTACAGACACGGCATCTTTTTTGGGGGGTTCGTTGGGTAGGGGTACTCGGGAGGGCATACGGATAATGCCTCTCATGCAGCCGGCTTACTGCATTTGGTAGGGGATGGTGAGGTGCAGAACCGCCTGGATACAGGGGGTCTGTGACTATCTCATTCTGGAATTTTAGAAGAGATAAAGTCCCACCTGAAGCTCTGTATAGCACATGAGCGTTCAGCAAAGCCAATTGGAATAAGGATAGAGACCCTTTTTTGTACCAGCGTCTCGCCTTATGGTCAATTAGATACGGCGCCAACAACTGGTCGTTGAGGTCCACCCCTCCCATATTTTGGTTATATTCGTGGACACAGAGGGGTTTCTCCACAACACCAGTCGCCGTACGAATTTGGACTGTCGTGTCTGCATGAAGGGAGGTAAGAAGGAAAACATTCTTATTGTCCCTCCACTTCATAGCGAGCAAGTTATTACACTTCAAGCAGGCTCTCTCCCCCAGCCTAAGACGGGCATCTACAAGCCGCTGGGGAAAGCCCCGGCGATTAGGTCGCACGGTGCCACATGCTCCAATCTGATGATCAAACAAGTGACTAAACAGTGGCACGCTCGTGTAATAATTGTTCACATACAAGTGGTACCCCTTTCTGAATAAGGGTGACACCAAGTTCCACACTATCTTGCCAGCGCTCCCTATGTAATCCGGGCAGTTTACCGGCTCAACCTGACTGTCTTTTCCCTCATAAACCGTAAAGCTCCATACATAGCCTGTTGCCCTGTCACAGAACTTATAGAGCTTGACCCCGTATCTGGCACGCTTGCTGGGAAGGTACTGCTTGAAAGACAAGAGGCCAGAAAATTTAATCAGGGACTCATCAACGCAGACAACTTGATCGGGAATAAACAAGGCTGCAAAACGTTCGTTGAAGTGGTTTATGAGGGGCCGAATTTTATAGAGCCGGTCGTATTCAGGGTCTCCACGTGGACGACAAAGTTCATTGTCGTTGAAGTGCATGAACCGCAAAATCTGCTCGTATCGTGTTCTGGGCATGGAGGCAGAGAACACGGGCATGTGGTCAATTGGGTGCGTGGACCAATAAGCGTGCAATGACGGGAATTTATGTGTGCCCATGTTGAGGGAAAGGCCCAGAAAGGTCTTAAATTCAGAAACCGTAATTGGTTTCCAATCTTTGGCAATGGAAGGCAACTGGGGGTTAGCGGCGATGAATTGACCAGCATATAAATTACTCTGGTCCACAATAGATCTATAGAGATCTTCCGTGAAAAACAGCGAATAAAAATCAATTGGCATAAAATCAGCTGTTTCCACCTGAATACCGGGTTGGGCAGTGAATGGGGGAAGTACGGGTTCTGCAGAAGTGGTGGGGACCCAGTCAGGATAGGCGAATTCTGCAGGAAGGGCACTATGGGCACGACGGGCCTGCCTTTGTCTTCTTGGTGGCAGCGGGACACTACTTGTGCTTGCCGCCTCGCCAGCTTGAACTGCACTTATGGGACTCGCCATGTCACCACGTGATACTGCAGTGCTGGATGTATGCCCAGGCTGTACTAGGCCGCTGGTGCTTGCCAATTCACCAGAAGGAATAGCGGCACTAGTACTACTCTGCTCCATGATACGAGAGACCTGCGGTTCTTGCTTCTCAACAACCTCAGAAGATCGGGAACGGGTACGCCTGACCTTAGCAGGGACCTCAACTTCGTCGTCAGAGCTATCTGACGAAGAGCCGCTGACTTCACTGTCTTCTACGGGAAGATATTCTGAGCCTGAATCTGACAGATGCGTGACCTCCTCTTCACTATCTGTCATGCTCAGAATCTCGTAGGCCTCTTTACTAGTGTACCTTCGTCTTGCCATTTTGGGCTCTAAATTTAGGGGTACACTAGTAAGATTCACAGGTAAAAAAAGCACCTGACTGTCAGCAAATGTATCAAACGCTACCAAAAAAACTGTTAGCGATCGCAGGGATCAGGACTGTCTCTGCGAACGCTGCAGTTATGTGTGTTGTGTTTGGTAAGTGACAGTGATCGATCGATACTGCACTTTGGTGGGCTGGGCTGGGCTGGGCGGAGGGGCTAAACGCAGGTGCTAGCAGGTATCTGGGCTGATCCCGCTAACACTGCGTTTTTGGGAACCCTAAACCGCTGGGGACGCTAGTATAGATCTGTTCAGATACTATACCACTAAGGGAGGTGTATGCTTTGCGCGTGGGTGTTAGCATTACTGGCACTAACCTAACGCTGCCTGGGGTGACGCAGACCCTCTCTGGCGCTAAAACCTAATTGATATTAGCCGCCGGGCGATCAGGGGGTTAAACCTTTATTGGGTTATATACGGCGGGTGCCCTGATGCTATAAAAAGCAAACTAACCAACCAGCGTCACCCGTAAAACCTATATGGTGATCACTGGTGAAAGGGTTAACTAGGGGCAATCAGGGGGTTAAAACCTTTATTAGGTTATATATGGGGGTACCCGACGCTATATAAAAACCTGACGGGTAACCTAAATAACTAAATAACTAATCGGCTAACCAGTGTCACCAGTAAAACATATACGGTGATCACTGGTGAAAGGGTTAACTCTAGGGGCAATCAGGGGGTTAAAATAATATATGGGGGTACCTGACGCTATAAAAACCTGCGGCGAAACTAAAAATAAATAACTGGCTATCTAGGGCACCACCGACACTAAATACAGCGATCGGAAATACGATCGCTTAGTGACGCTGGCGTTAGGGGGTGAAAGGGTTACCTGGGGGGTGATCAAGGTGTTAAACCTTTATTAGGGGGGGTTAGGGGGCTACCCTGGACCTAAAGGGGCCTAAACCTAACTGCCCTGCAAATTTTTACTGTCACAAATGACACTGATTGCAGTGATCAGTAAAAAAAATGACCACTGCAAACGGTGCACTGTGACTGGGGGTACTGGGGGTGATCTGGGGGGTGATCTGGGGGTGACTGGGGGGTGAAAAGTGTGCCTACGTGTACTGGTGTCAGTGGGCTGTTGGTGCACTTACTGTGAGATGTCTTCACTCCTTGCGCCGGATCGAAAAGACCGACACGAGGAGAGATGACATCACTTCCTCTGCCTGTGTTTACATTTACACAGCAGAGGAAGATTTTCATTCGCCGGGAGCGATCGCGAGGGGGTGGCCGGAATCGAACGGCCGTCCCCTCATCCCGGATCGCTCCCCAATGGAAAACGACCGCTCACTGTATAGGAGGGGGGTCTGATCGGACCCCCCAACTATACAAAGGCAATCACGTAGATATACGTGACTTTGCCTGTCGGTGCCATTCTGCCGACGTATTTTTACAGTGGGCGGTCGTTAAGTGGTTAAGGAGGACAATTTACCGTCTTCTCCCTTTATGTCAGTATTCCAATGGCCCAACCACTCTAACTAATTTTTCCAAATTGTATGTACTTGATTCAATCAAAATCACTATCACAAAACAATATATTCCATACTCAATGCATGTTTGCAAGAATACAATGTACCAAAGCTCATATTTCAGCTCTTATGTGTCCAGCGGCGGGGGAAAGGGGTGTTTAACCACCCAAAAGAAGGAAACTTTATCATAGGACGGACGACACATATGTAAGAGTCTGGAACGGCTGCACACCCCAAATGAAATATTTGAAAAAAGCGGAGATTTCCCCACGGGGCTTTTTAGCAGCAAAAGAGAGTCAAAGATTTTGTAAAAAATTACTGATTTTGGTGTTTACACCATCCGATGTATGAAAATGCCCCAATGCATTTCGACCTATTGGGTTTTGGGTCTTCTTCAGGGGGTTCTTACATCTCTATAAATACATCAAGAGATGACAGGTTTAAATATCCTCCATGTCATAATATACGGTATCTAATACAGTCATATTTCATTGGTGTACATTATAATGTGTTATATTTATTAATTGCTGTATATTTACCCTTTCTGTCAGAAGAGGCCCGTTTGGCCAGAGACTTCATTAAAAACCAAAACCAAAGAATCCCCTCAAAGATGTGAAGGGTGTACTCATTTTTGTGAGACACTGTGTATATATATAAATATATATATATATATATATATATATATATATATAAACAACATTGTAGTTTAAAATTACTGTTTGAAGAACATTGTCTTTGTTGTGACTACATAATTGGTTGAACGTACCTTTGAAGTCTCACTCTTGTCTTAAAAAATGCTTCTAGTCTTGAAAACCGTTTGGATGTTGGTACAGAGCAAGAGCCCTTTAGGGTAAAAAGTCCATAAACTTAAAGATTTAATAATTTATATTTAACACAATGTGGGTGCTCATTGTGTTCCAGAGAAAAGGTAAGAGATAGTCTACATATGTGATTTCCAGAGGTTGTCTTTTTTTTTGTAAAAGGAAAGAAACTCCCAGTGGCTTGTGCGCAGCTTGAATGATGTGTTGACTCTCTATATCATGAGTCAATACATCATTCAAGATGCGCACAAGCCACTGGGAGTTTCTTTCCTTTTTCTTTAAACGTACAATTTGGCTAGCAGCATAGTCCACATACTAGAAGGTGGGTACTCCAGTTTTTTGTCTTTTTTTTAGTTGCCAGCCTGGTACAATGGTGACAACATTTTGAGGCATCTATATTATTTAACTGAACTTATTTCATGGCTTCAACATATGCTCCATTTTGAGAAGAGTCCCTATAATTAAAACATCCCTCAAGCAGAATGAATAAACTTTGTTTATCAAGGTGCATAATGCAAAAATATGAAAATATGTTATCAAAGACGGTTCTTTACTCAGACATAATAAATGCAGTCCTGTTTGTGAAGACCCCAGATTAACTTCTACATAGAGGTGACCTTCCTACAAACATCTAGTTAAGGCCAAAGTCTTTTTTTTTATTTTTTTTTGCATATCCTCCATAAGCAGTTCAAAAAATTAGTCAGTATTCAATAAGAGGTTGTTTTATTGAAATGAATCAGTATCAGTTCTGATGTCAGTGTTACAGGGTTATGTTACTGCCTTGGTTATGCTCTGATCATGAAGTAGTCTGGTGTGAGATACCCAGCTGCAAATCTTTACAGGACACAATAATAGCGCACAAATGATCTGACTATGATATGGAAGATGTTTGAAATACAACACTGTGTTTCTAGTAACATTTTACCCTTTCATCTCTTATGTCAGTGATGCTATGTCAGAAGACACTCCGGGGACCAGAGAGGCTGACAGCTTTTATGTGAAGTTACAACACTTTTCTTTCTTGAATAAGATGCCCATTGTCTTCATTCTAGCAGGCTGTACAATGAGCACGTTACTTCAGGGATTTCCTCATAGCCAAGGCTCAAAGTGATTTTACCGCAGGTGAAGTGCCATGGAAAGCATCATTTGAGCAAATCCCAGGATAGGCAACGAACTGATAGCGTGTCCAATGACAGTCATAATTAACAGCTGTGATATCATGACTATCTTACCCTACCATCTGTCTTTGGGGTACATAAAAAAAAAAAAAAATTCATGTCCAAACATCTGGTAATGTTACAGTAAATTCTTCTATTATGCATAAAAAATAAAACTTCTTATGTACAGACTTTAAGTATTCAAGCTTATAGCTTAACTATAACATTATTGAAAGCTTTCCCTGTCTTACTACTAGTTACTGTGTTTATTAAATGTTTGCGACTATAAATCACTTACATTTGCTCTCTATTTCTTGCTTTTAAAAATGAAGGATGTTTTTGAACCCTGTGTGTAAAACAGACCAAATCCTGCTAGTTACTCATCTCAGGTGTACCGAGACCAAGGGACCAAGTATGATCCAAGATAACAAATTCTGTATGCATGCAGTACCTGTGGTGAAGTGTGTCCCTTGGTTTCGGAAAACACCTGAAATATGTGGCTATAAGTAAGTTATAGTCACAAACAGTTAATAAACACAGTACCTAGTAGTAAAACAGAGAAAGCTTTTTTAATGCTATAGTTATGCTATGAGCTGCCCTGAATATAAGGAAAAAGTATGCACCTTCCATAATCTAAACTACTTAGAACTTTTTTTGTCAAGCCTTTCTTTAAGACTTCTGATCAAAAGTAAAAAATAGTAATGCCCCGTACACACGATCCGAATATAGTACGACAGATCGTACGACTTTTTTCGCTTAATAGTCGCAAGTAAAATTAAATAGGTTATTAAAGTCACGAAAATTCTCGTACGACAGAAAAAGAAATCGTAAGTGATGTCATGTGTTGTAATGTATTTGTATTGTATTTTCGGACGACAACTGTACTGACTAAACGAAAATCGTACGATTTGTTATCGTACAAGGAAAATTTTCGTTAAATAATATCGGATGAACTGTCCTGATCGGCTCTCGAAGCTCTGTACTAACGATCCGATTATCGTACGATTCTTCCTCGGACGACATTTTTCGTACGATATTCGGATCGTGTGTACGGGGCTTAACAGTAAGTAAAATGTCTAATTCTTATATTCAGAAAAGCCAAAGAGTAAATGGAAACCTGATGTCTTAATCATATTATTGTATTGCATTCCCAAGACTTAGAACAGTTATAAACAATATACTGTACTATACTTTTACATACAGAGTCATGCTTGACCAAGAGTTTACCAATTCCAAGATATTTGCTATCCATGATTCTCTGTCAGCTTGTCACTACAAAAAGGGGAACTACCAGGTAACTGTGTATATTTTATACTTGACATAAACAGAAAGGGTGAGGTATTCTAAGCATTGGTGTTTTTTTTTTGGGAGGGGCGGCAAACAATGCACCCACTGCCTCCCCTCCCACTGTCGGTCGGTCAGCCCCGCACTTACCCCATCAAGAGGGCAGTGCTTCCCTCCGGGGCACAGGCGGCGGCTTCTCGTGCGTCTCCTCACGGCAGCCGTGCGTCTCCTCCCTCCTCCTACTAGGCGGCCAATGTGATCACCTGTCCTTTCTGCCAATCGGATGACAGGTCTCAGGACCCGCTTCCTGATTGGCCAGGAGGAAAATCAGTGTGACGCTATTGTCACACAACTGGGTGGGCTGAGGGCGCAGTGCTCTGTGCCCAGAGCCTGCCCTTCTTTGAAGCCTATTGGAGCCTCTGGCTCTATCCACATGCTTAAAAAAAAAAAACACATTGGAATCCATGCGTCTGGCGCCCCGCATGTAGATTAGGGGCCCGGATGCATGGATAGGGGGCAGCGCCCGTGCGCCCCTAATGGACGGCCGCCACTAAATCTGAGCATTCTGAAGTCTTCCAATCACTTTTTAGGGATAGTGCAAACTCTTCTGTGGCATATATTCCTGAGGGGAAGGGAAAGGATGTCTTGAAACTGTAGAGTGATACAGTTTCTTCTGGGACTGGGCTGACACAAAGCCACAAAATTACAGTACTGTTGCCCCACTGTATGGTGCTGCTGCAAACTCCAGACTTGCTGTCATTTTTATAATTAGCAATAAAGGTCTGCACACCACTATTAATTACACTATTCGGCATCCAACAATATATTATTATTTATGGTGCTTAAACCTCTCCACAGCATATCAATCTGTTAGTACAATAGTTTTGAATACATAGAGTAAGCACACCACATAGCCGAACTGCTTTAGCAATAAGTTTGTATTAGGCATTTACATACAGATAACCCAGTATATCATTTAACGTCAAGCATAATACAACAAAGATACCGTATTTATCGGCATATAACACACATTTTTCCCACTAAAAATTGGGGACAAATAATGTGTGTGTGTTATACGCCGATTCCATGCTGCCTCGGAGGGGGCGAGTGCCTCCGGATTACACAGAGCCACGATTTCCTGTGTACCCCACGATCAGTTACACACAGCCCTGCCCCCTGGCCCAGCATTGGACCACTGTACTGTCTATCATAGGAGTCGGGCCAGGAGGCGGGACTGTGTGTGACTGAGCGCCGGGTACACAGGAGACCGGGGCTATGTGTAATCCAACACTGGTGAGGCTTCAATGATGGGAAAAGGCGAGGCTGCCGATGGGCACTGAGCAGGCTGCAATGGAGAGGCTGCAGATAGGCACTGAGCAGGCTGCAATGGAGAGGCTGCAGGTGGACACTGAGCAAGCTGCAATGGTGAGGCTGCAGATGGGCACTGATCAGGCTGCAATGGAGAGGCTGCAAAAGGGCACTGATAATGCTGCAATGGTGAGGCTGCAGATGGGCACTGATCAGGCTGCAATATGGAGGCTGCAGATGGGCACTGAGCAGGCTGCATTAATGGGCAATGGAGAGACTGCAGATTAGCACTGAGCAGACTGCAATGGAGAGGCTGCAGATGGGCACTGAGCAGGCTGCAATGGGGAGGCTGCAGATGGGCACTGAGCAGGCTGCAATGGGGAGGCTGCAGATGGGCACTGAGCAGGCTGTCATAGCAAAAAACATGCCTGCATATGGGTGCAATTAGATACACTTAAAATGTATAAGAGCTGATGTTCAGAAATACATACAGGAACTCAGTACCCTTGATAGTGTAATGAAAATTAAAGCTGAACCAGACCCTGGTAAAAAGAGAGAAGAGGAGAAAAAAAACAACGTTCCGGAAATGTAAAAACCCCTTTCTCAAGAACCTCCTACCTGGAGGTACTAAATGTGGTATAAAAATAATTATGGAGGACTATTCCACATTTTCTCAGCTTATACAGTAAAGAACTCTTGCAGATTTCTTTACTTCCATTTACAAAGGTGGCTTTTTGTCCTTGGATTAAAAAAAAAAAAAAAGCTTTATACTTTCTATACGAGCCAATCTTATACTTATACAAATTGCATCCCCTTTAAATAAAACTCTGGGCAAACAGGTAAATATACACAGTCAAAACACATTCTTGTTTCCTGCTTTCCATGCCAAAAGATTTGTTCTTTTGTGCAGTCATTTTTGTGATTTACCGTATATACTCGAGTATAAGCCGACCTGAATATAAGCCGAGGCACCTAATTTTACCACAAAAAACTGGGAAAACTTATTGACTCGAGTATAAGCCTAGGGTGTCCATCTGCATGCCTAACTTTGCCTCACTGTGTCCATGTGCATGCCTCACTGTGCCCATGCCTCACTGTGCCCATGCCCCACTGTGCCCCTGCCTCACTGTGTCCATAACTAGACTGATTTTTAACATGGGAGTCTTTGGAAGGAGTGCCCGGATTTGAAAAATCGGTGCTCCCCGGCCGTAGGTCCTCCAGACAACAAACTTTGTACACTTGTAGAGGAGAAATGGGGCTACATGTGTGCCAGTAGCGGGTCCCCAAATTTCTGAAGATCAGGTGCAAAAAGGTGACTCGAGTATAAGCCGAGGGGGGCATTTTAAGCACAAAAAAATGTGCTGAAAACCTTGGCTTATACTCGAGTATATACGGTACTCATATTGTCTGCACTGTACGTTTAGACCTCTTTCACACTGGGGCGGTTTGCAGGCGCTATTGCGCTAAAAATAGCGCCTGCAAACCGACCTGAAAAAGCGGCTGCTGTTTCTCCAGTGTGAAAGCCTGAGGGCTTTCACACTGGAGCGGTGCGCTAGCAGGACCGCTCCAAAAGTCCTGCTAGCCGCATCTTTGGAGCGGTGAAGAAGCGGTGTGTATACTGTTCCTTCACTACTTTTGCCCATTGAAATCAATGGGACACCGCGGCTAAACCGCCGGCAATGCGCCTCTGCAGAGGCACATTGCCGGCGGTATTAGCCCTTTTTCAGGGCGCTAGCGGGGGGTAAAACCGCACCGCTAGCGGCCAAATACCGCCGCAATTCCGACGGTATAGCGCCGCTAAAAATAGCGGCGCTATACCGCCAGCGCACCTCCCGCCCCAGTGTAAAAGGGGCCTTAGAGAGGTAACTCGCAGAGTTCCTAATCAAGCAATTTATCTCCATGGTTAAGCAGTTTAACTTTATATGTCATTCTTCCACCCCAACCCTATAAATGGAAAGTGAATGAGCAATGCATCATCACATCTGTTCAATGAACAGGGAGCAAACTTAAAGTAGCAAAACTAATACAGAAGGTAACAATGCTAAACATGAACGAGAGTGAAGATGCTAAAAATACAAATACTTTGTCATATAAAAAAATAAATATATATATATTAAAACCATTTTTTAGCTGTCTGCCTGCTAAGTTAAGGTCCTTCATACTCATAAATTAATACATTTAGTTGTCCTTTTCTACATATTTTACAGTTTCAGGAAATACATTTTATTACCTAGTGTCCAAAACTTTTACCTGTATACTCTAGATGAGGTATTGCTAATTCTTTGTAAATTAACAAATGTATTTCTCTTTTGCATTAATGTATGCCTCTTTTAACACAAAAAAAGTCTTGTTAGTGTAGCGGCCTCACCCCGTCCTCTTTAGCTAGGGGTATGTCACACGACAGGGTGAGATGCGCTACGGCCCATGTCCTCCCCATAACTGTGGGTAAGGTGAAGGCCAGCACCAGTATCTTCCTCGGGCCAATTTGTGTTAGTCATGAAACTCAATCTTGCTATGCTGGCACCTTCCTCACTTTGCTCCCATTAACCAGAGTCCACACACCGATCACAGTCCAACTCTCAGTTTTATTTCGTAGCTCCACAACAAACAATGTAATGGCGAGATACGGTGGGATGAGCAGATCGAGGCACTGTCCTGAATTTTAGTCTATAAACCCCTGTATCTTGACCAAGGGTGGTAGCAACATTGATTAGGATACCTTCGCTGCGCTGCGGCCCCTATCAGGGGAAGATGACCCTCCAAGGGAGTTATCGAAGGCCCATCCGTCACCGGGTTGACGCTGCTCCGGAATCTTCGGACGGATGACCTCCCCGGCCTCCTCGCCTCAGATGCGGGTCCCCTCGCAAGGGGCACACTGGAATCACTTCACCCTCGCGGGACCCAGTCGAAGTTACCGGGTCCCAGGCCTACGACATAGTACCTCACCCCAGGCTGAAGGTGCCTGGGATGGACTCCAACTCCATTCCGGCCAGGCCTAGGGCACCTGAGCCGGAACCTCGAACCGCCCGCACCCAGGCCTAAGGTGCCTGGGTGCGTGAAGAGAAGATCCTCGAAGACCTCGTGGTGAGGGCGTCTCCCCCTTTTATCTCCTCCCATCGACACCACGGCGGGTTCCCCGCCCCAGGCATACCATCTCCGGAAAGGGACAAAAAGGGTAGCACTGTGGTAGTGATTCTACCTTGAGCCCGTAGGTACCCCGCCACCCACAGGCCAAGGAGAATACTGCACCACCCAATCTTCCACGAATAACAAAAAGGGGTCCATACCCTAACCTAATTACTCACCTGGGTCACACTACCCCCAGGTGCATCCCAACTAAATCTGAAGACCCCGCTAAATTAGCTTTACGAAGCAGCAGATCTGCATTACATGGTGTTACCTGGCTTTACGACTAGGGATGAGCACGTATGTTCGACTCGAACATTGGCTGTTCGCCTGTTCGGCGAAACCAGAACTTTGTGGGCCGTTCACGCCAAATTCGTGTGGCGCGAACAGGCCACAATGCACTGCGCCATCGCAGTGCATTGCTGGCTGATGATTGGCCAAGCATGCACTGTGACCCCGCATGCTTGGCCAATCACAGCGCCGGCAGCGAGGAGAGCCATAATTGGCTACAGGCAGGATGCCTGTGGCCAATTATAGCTCAGGCGGTTTAGTACACGCCCCACACTACATAAGGTAGCCAGCGCGGCGGCCTTGTGTAGTGTGTTGGCGTGCAGGGAGAGAGCAGGATAGGCAGGGACAGTGTCAGTGTGATCTTTGCTAAACCTAGCGCAGTTACAGTGTGTTGGCGTGCAGGGAGAGAGCAGGATAGGCAGGGACAGTGTCAGTGTGATCTTTGCTAAACCTAGCGCAGTTACAGTGTGTTGGCGTGCAGGGAGAGAGCAGGATAGGCAGGGACAGTGTCAGTGTCATCTTTGCTAAACCTAGCGCAGTTACAGTGTGTTGGCGTGCAGGGAGAGAGCAGGATAGGCAGGGACAGTGTCAGTGTCATCTTTGCTAACCCTAGCGCAGTTACAGTGTGTTTACGTGCAGGGAGAGAGCAGGATAGGCAGGGACAGTGTCAGTGTCATCTTTGCTTGTTAACCTGCAGCAGTTACAGTGGGTGTAGTGTGCCTCCTGCACAGTATACACCTGAAGCTACCCCTTATTGCTGGTGTTGTTCTGTTGTGTAACACAGACAGGCATCTGCAGCAGTTACAGTGGGTGTAGGTGCCTCCTGCACAGTATACACCTGAAGCTACCCCTTATTGCTGGTGTTGTTCTGTTGTGTAACACACATCTGCAAGCAGTTACGGTGTAGTGTGCCTCCTGCACAGTATACACCTGAAGCTACCCCTTATTGCTGGTGTTGTTCTGTTGTATAACACAGGCAGGCATCTTCAGCAGTTACAGTGGGTGTAGGTGCCTCCTGCACAGTATATACCTGAAGCTATCCCTTATTGCTGGTTTTCCCATCTCCCTGCAGGCCATTAGTATGTCTGGAAGGCTAACAAGGAGAGGCAGACAGTCATGAGCCAATAAAAGAGGGCAAGCAGGCTCTGTATCTAGGGGCAACAGTGCTGGTCGTGGACGCGGTGCATCGTCATCAGCACGTGGCCATGGGACACGCTTGTCCTTATTTTCGGCAGCTGGACGTGTTGAGCCGTATCATGCCGAAGACTTGGTAGAGTGGATGACCAAGCCCTCCTCATCCTCCTCATCCTCTCTCACCCAGGCTTAGGGTACTGGCAAAGCAGCTGCCAACGCGTCCTCTTCCCTCGCATCAATGTCATCAGTAGTGATGAGCCGAACACCCCCGGGTTCGGTTCGCACCAGAACCCGCGAACGGACCGAAAGTTCGTACGAACATTAGAACCCTATTAAATACAATGGATGCGAACGTTCGAATTCTAAAGTGCTAATTATAACAACTATTATGCATGTTATTGTCCTAAAAAGGGTTTGGGAACCCGGGTTGTGCACCAGGGGACATGTATCAATGCAAAAAGAAGTTTTAAAAACGGTCGTTTTTCGGGAGCAGTCATTTTAATGATGCATAAAGTGAAAAAAAAAAAGTCAAATATTCCTTTAAATATCGTACCTGGGGGGTGTCTAAAGTATGCCTGTGAAGTGCCACGTGTTTCCCGTGTTTAGAACTGTCCCTGCACAAAATGACACTTCTAAAGGAAAAAAAAGCCATTTAAAACTGCTTGCGGCTTTAATGTAATGTCTGGTCCCGGTAATATGGATGAAAATCTTTAAGAAAAATGGCATAGCTACCCCATGACCCCCCCCCCTACCCCAGCCCATTACCAGCCCCTTTGGGTCTTGTATGGATATTAAGGGGAACCCCGCACATAAAATAAAAAAGGGCCTATATACTCTGAACAGCCGTATACAGGCGGTGCATACAAGACAGGGACTGTAGGTTTGTTCTTATGTAGAATCTGTTTGTAATTTTGAACAGGTACATTGTTTAAGTGTAGCTCCAGCCCAAAAATCTATTTTTAAACTTTTTGGAAAACATAGGTAAGGGTTATCACCCCTGTAACATTTGTTTTGCTGTCTGTGCCCCTGTTCAGAACATTTCACCTCACTTTCCGTCCCAATGACAACTGTTTTTGAAATGTGGTGTTTTTCTTGAAACAAGGATTGCTGATAAAGCATCAGTACAGAGGAGACACCTTTCTCCCATATTAATTCTTACAGGAGAGAATTTTCCTTCCAAGGGGTAGATTTCCTCTCACTTCCTGTTGTCTTCTTGCGTTTGCAAGTAGGAGTCGTTTGTAAGTTGGATGTTTGAAAGTAGGGACCTGCCGTATATACTCTGCAGAAATAGGCCCCTTAGTTGTTGGTGTTGGCACAACACTGTAAGCACTCACAGTTACTCTTGGTTGGTGCTGGAACGCCCTGCTGTCAACTATTATATCAGGAATTTTAATTACATATAATTGTTGAACAGTGGTAGTAAAAATTGGGCCTTTGATGGTGGTGCTGGTGCCACAACACTGTAAGCCCTGACAGTTACTCTTGGTGGGTGCAGCAATGGGCCCTGCTGTGAATTATTAGATCAAGAATTGTAATTGCATGCCCCTGTTGAACAGGGGCTGAAAAATTGGGCCTTTCGTGGTGGTGGTGGTGGTGGTGGTGTTGCCACAACACTGTAAGCCCTCAGAGTTACTCTTGGTGGGTGCAGGAATGGGCCCTGCTGTGAATTATTAGATCAAGAATTGTAATTACATGCCCCTTTTGAACAGGGGCTGAAAAATTGGGCCTTTCGTGGTGGTGGTGGTGGTGGCGTTGCCACAACACTGTAAGCCCTCAGAGTTACTCTTGGTGGGTGCAGGAATGGGCCCTGCTGTGAATTATTAGATCAAGAATTGTAATTACATGCCCCTTTTGAACAGGGGCTGAAAAATTGGGCCTTTCGTGGTGGTGGTGGTGGTGGCGTTGCCACAACACTGTAAGCCCTCAGAGTTACTCTTGGTGGGTGCAGCAATGGGCCCTGCTGTGAATTATTAGATCAAGAATTGTAATTACATGCCCCTGTTGAACAGGGGCTGAAAAATTGGGCCTTAGGCACTGGTGGCACAACACTACAACCCCTCACAGATACTGTACTTGGAGCACAGCAATGAGCCCTGTTGCAAAGTATTGCTTCAAAAATTGTAATGACACGCCCCTGTTAAACAGGGGCTGAAAAATTGGGCCTTAGGCACTGGTGCCACAACACTCCAACCCCTCACAGATACTGTACTTGGAGCACAGCAATGAGCCCTATGGCAAATTATTGCTAAAAAAATTGTAATTACACGCCCCTGTAAAACAGGGGCTGAAAAATTGGGCCTTAGCCACTGGTGGCGGCACCCATAAACAAAAATGATCTTCCAAGCTATCATCATCAATCGTATCATTGAGGACTCGGAGGAGGAGGATAGCCAGTCAACATAACAGCACAGGCACTCAGCATCAGCATCAGTCTTGAAGGGATGTGACATGTTAAAATCAATTAGTCTGTTATATCAGCATCAGATGTGTGGTAGCTGGTGGTGATCCAAGACTGGTTCATCTTGATGAAAGTCAGTCGATCAACCGAGTCGGTGGACAGGCGCACCCTGTGATCCGTGACAAATCCTCCAGCAGCACTGAATGTGCGTTCCTAAAGAACGCTGGATGCAGGACAGGCCAGTAGCTCAATTGCATACTGTGCAAACTCTGGCCAGTGATCCATTCTCAAGACCCAGTAAGCCAGAGGATTTTCGGTGGGGAAGGTGTCCAAGTCTGACCTTGCCCCTAGATATTCCTGCACCATGTTTATCAGACGCTGGCGATGGTTGCTGGAACCGATCATACTTTGGGGCTGCGGACTAAAGAATTGTCTGAACGCATCGGTCAGATGGCCACCTTCCCCACCGCTCCTTCTTTGACTGGCCGAAGCCTCAGCAACTCGTTGTCCAGGACCAGGAGTTTGTAACCTCCCAGTCTCTGGGAACGCGTTGCACAGACCTTTCTGCAAGGCCTCCCGGAGTTGTCTCATCCTCTGCTCCCTCTGCGACGGTAACATAAGGTCCGCAACCTTACCCTTGTACCGTGGATCAAGGAGAGTGGCCAGCCAGTAATGGTCCCTCTCCTTGATCCGAAGAATACGAGGATCCTTCCGCAGACTTTGCAGGATCAGGGAGGCCATGCAGCGTAGGTTTGCTGAGGCATTCGCTCCGGAGTCCTCTGGGTCACTAAGGACGACATGATCCGCAGCCACCTCCTCCCAGCCACGTACAAGTCCACTGGTTTCTTGGGACTGTAAATCATCCCTAAAAGACTGCTGCTGATGATGCTGAGTGCCAGCCTCCACCTCCATGCTGACACAATCCTCCTCCTCCTCCTCCTCCTCCTCCTCTTCCTGTGCGATGGGTGGGACAGAAGGAACACTGTCTGTGTAAAGGGGGCCTTGAGAGGCAAGGAAGTCCTCCTCTTCCTGCCTCTGTTCTGCCTCAAGTGCCCTGTCCATTATTCCACGCAGCGTGTGCTGCAACAGGTGGACAAGAGGTACAGTGTCACTGATGCATGCACTGTCACTGCTCAGTGCTCACCATCCTCGTGGCCTCCTCAAATGGTGCCAGGACAGTGCATGCATCCCTGATCATGCCCCACTGGCGTGGAGAAAAAAAAACAAGCTCCCCTGACCCTGTCCTGGTGCCGTAGTCGCACAGGTACTCATTGATGGCCCTCTGCTGCGTGTGCAGCCGCTGCAGCATGGCCAACATTGAGTTCCACCTGGTGGGCATGTCACATATAAGGTGGTTCTTGGGCAGGTTCAACTCCTTTTGCAGCTCAGCCAGGCGAGCACTGGCATTATAAGATCTGCGGAAATGCACACAGACTTTCCTGGCCTGCCTCAGGACATCCTGTAAGCCCGGGTACCTGCCCAAGAACCGCTGCACCACCAGGTTAAGGACGTGAGCCACACAGGGCACATGGGTCAGTTGTCCCTGTCGGAGGGCGGAGAGGAGGTTGGTGCCATTGTCGCAAACCACCATTCCTGGCTTAAGCTGGCGTGGCGTCAACCACCTCTCGGCCTGGCCCTGCAGAGCAGACAGGACCTCTGCCCCAGTGTGGCTTCTGTCCCCCAAACACACCAGCGCAAGCATGGCATGGCATCTTTTTGCCTGCGTACTTGCGTAGCCCCTTGAACGCCTACGGAGCACCGCTGGTTCCGAGGACAAACCACAGGAAGAGGCCATGGAGGAAGAAGAAGAGGAGGGGGTGGAGGAGAGAGGTGTGTCACAACCAGTAGTAGCATTTTGGAGGCGTGGCGGTGGAACAACCTCCAACACTACTGCACCTTGTCCTGCATCCTTCCCAGCTGCCAAAAGAGTGACCCAATGGGCCGTGAAAGAAAGGTAACGTCCCTGTCCATGCCTGCTGGACCATGAGTCAGCGGTAATATGCACCTTACCGCTGACCGCCCTGTCCAGCGAGGCCAAGACATTGCCTTCCACATGCCGGTAGAGAGCCGGAATAGCCTTCCGTGAGAAAAAGTGGCGTTTGGGAACCTGCCACTGAGGAACCGCACATTGCACAAACTCACGGAAGGGGGCCGAGTCTACCAACTGAAAAGGCAGCAGTTGAAGCGCTAGCAATTTAGTCAAGCTAGCATTCAACCGCTGGGCATGTGGATGGCTGGGAGTGAACTTCTTTCGATGGTCCAGCAGCTGGGGCAGGGAAATTTGCCTGCTAGAATCGGACGTCGGTGTACTGCTAGCAGAGTGGCCGCAAGTACTTGGCTGTGACACACCTAATTCTACACCTTCATTCCTCTCAGTGCATGTTTCAGAGAGGACTGAAGTTATAGTGGGGTTGGAGATCCCAGCTGATGCGGTGCAAGGAGAGGTCCGCTTTGTTCTTTGGTGTGGGTCTTTGAGGTAGGCTTGCCAACGAGCTGCATGGCAGGTCAACATATGTCTGGTCAGGCACGTGGTACCCAAGCGGCTGATGTTTTGGCCACGCGATATACGCTTGAGACATATGTTGCAAACAGCAGCTGTGCGATCTGATGCACTAGCCTCAAAAAAGGCCCACACCAAAGAACTTTTTGAATGACAGGCAGAGGCAGCGCCCTGCACAGGCGGAGCTCTGCGGTGTGATTCCGTCGGTGTACTGCCCTTACGCTGGCCACCAAAGGGCATCCTGCCTCGTTGGAGATGTGCCTCCTCCTCATCCTCCTCCTCCTCCTCTCTCCTATTAGGCACCCACGTGGAGTCAGTGACCTCATCATCCCCTCCCTCCTCATCACTGGAGCCAATCTGGCAGTATGCTGCAGCTGCTGGAACATGACTGCCAGATTGGTGTCCTTCTTGAGCATCCCCTCTCTCTGCTCTCACGCTACTGCCTTCCTCTAGCTGGGTTTCATCATCAGACCCTTCGAAACGCTGGGCATCCTCCTGGAGCATGTACCCAACACTGTGCTCAAACAGTTCGGGGGACTCCTCAGGAGGAGGACATGGTGGGTCTAGGGAAGGAGTGACTGATGATGAGTCTGACATTGATACCAGGGAAGAGGACGCTTTGGCAGCTGCTTTGCCAGTACCCTGAGCCTGGGTGAGAGAGGATGAGGAGGAGGAGGAGGGCTTGGTCATCCACTCTACCAAGTCTTCGGCATGATGTGGCTCAACATGTCCAGCTGCCGAAAAGAAGGACAAGCGTGTCCCATGGCCATGTGCTGATGACAATGCACCGCGTCCACGACCAGCACTGTTGCCCCCAGACACAGAGCCTGCTTGCCCTCTTTTATTGCCTCCTGACTGTCTGCCTCTCCTTGTTTGCCTTCCAGACATTCTAATAGATGGCCTGCAGGGAGATGGGAAAAAAGCAATAAGGGCTACCTTCAGGTGTCCTTCTCTGTCCCTTTACTTAAGGATTTCTAAATATGGTTGAGGATGATTGCTTTTGCACAGAATAGCACAACGACAATTTCCCTGACTGTCCAAAAAACAAGGATTTCAAAGATGGTTGATGAGGAATGCTTTAGCACACTATAGCACAAGGAGAATTTCCCTCACTGTCCTTCCCTGTCCCTAGAAACAAGGATTATCACAGTGAAAGAAACTGACACTCTTCCTACCTATAGTTTTCTGTCCCTAGAAAAAATGTTTTTTTAAAGCACACTATAGCACAAGGAGAATTTCCCTCACTGTCCTTCCCTGTCCCTAGAAACAAGGATTATCACAGTGAAAGAAACTGACACTCTTCCTACCTATAGTTTTCTGTCCCTAGAAAAAATGTTTTTTTAAAGCACACTATAGCACAAGGAGAATTTCCCTCACTGTCCTTCCCTGTCCCTAGAAACAAGGATTATCACAGTGAAAGAAACTGACACTCTTCCTACCTATAGTTTTCTGTCCCTAGAAAAAATGTTTTTTTAAAGCACACTATAGCACAAGGAGAATTTCCCTCACTGTCCTTCCCTGTCCCTAGAAACAAGGATTATCACAGTGAAAGAAACTGACACTCTTCCTACCTATAGTTTTCTGTCCCTAGAAAAAATGTTTTTTTAAAGCACACTATAGCACAAGGAGAATTTCCCTCACTGTCCTTCCCTGTCCCTAGAAACAAGGATTATCACAGTGAAAGAAACTGACACTCTTCCTACCTATAGTTTTCTGTCCCTAGAAAAAATGTTTTTTTAAAGCACACTATAGCACAAGGAGAATTTCCCTCACTGTCCTTCCCTGTCCCTAGAAACAAGGATTATCACAGTGAAAGAAACTGACACTCTTCCTACCTATAGTTTTCTGTCCCTAGAAAAAATGTTTTTTTAAAGCACACTATAGCACAAGGAGAATTTCCCTCACTGTCCTTCCCTGTCCCTAGAAACAAGGATTATCACAGTGAAAGAAACTGACACTCTTCCTACCTATAGTTTTCTGTCCCTAGAAAAAATGTTTTTTTAAAGCACACTATAGCACAAGGAGAATTTCCCTCACTGTCCTTCCCTGTCCCTAGAAACAAGGATTATCACAGTGAAAGAAACTGACACTCTTCCTACCTATAGTTTTCTGTCCCTAGAAAAAATGTTTTTTTAAAGCACACTATAGCACAAGGAGAATTTCCCTCACTGTCCTTCCCTGTCCCTAGAAACAAGGATTATCACAGTGAAAGAAACTGACACTCTTCCTACCTATAGTTTTCTGTCCCTAGAAAAAATGTTTTTTTAAAGCACACTATAGCACAAGGAGAATTTCCCTCACTGTCCTTCCCTGTCCCTAGAAACAAGGATTATCACAGTGAAAGAAACTGACACTCTTCCTACCTATAGTTTTCTGTCCCTAGAAAAAATGTTTTTTTAAAGCACACTATAGCACAAGGAGAATTTCCCTCACTGTCCTTCCCTGTCCCTAGAAACAAGGATTCGCACAGTAAAACACACTGACACTCTCCCTACCTATAGTTTTCTGTCCCTAGAAAAAATGTTTTTTTAAAGCACACTATAGCACAAGGAGAATTTCCCTCACTGTCCTTCCCTGTCCCTAGAAACAAGGATTCGCACAGTAAAACACACTGACACTCTCCCTACCTATCCTTCTCTTTCCCTAAACTAAAGGAATCCAGGTTAAGCAAGAAAAAATAAATGTCACTGTCCCTGCCTATGCTTCTCTTTCCCTGCTCCGGAACACACTACACTAGGCAGCCGTGCTGGCGGCCTTTTATAGTGTGGGGCGTGTACTAAACACCCTCAGCAATAATTGGCCACAGGCATCCTGCCTGTGGCCAATCATTGCTCTCCTCGCTGCCGGCGCTGTGATTGGCCAAGCATGCGGGGTCACAGTGCATGCTTGGCCAATCACAGCGCCTGGATGACACTGCGATGGCGTAGTGCATTGTGGGACGTTCGCGTCACTCGAATTAGGCGCGAACGGCCCAAATCGTTCGATCTTCGTCGAACGATCGAACAGCCGATGTTCGAGTCGAACGTATGTTCGACTCGAACACCGAGCTCATCCCTAGTCATCAGTCACTCCTTCCCTAGACCCACCATGTCCTCCTGAGGAGTCCCCCGAACTGTTTGAGCACAGTGTTGGGTACATGCTCCAGGAGGATGCCCAGCGTTTTGAAGGCTCTGATGATGATACCCAGCTAGAGGAAGGCAGTAGCGTGAGCACAGAGAGAGGAGATGCTCAAGAAGGACAGCAATCTGGCAGTCATGTTCCACCAGCTGCAGCATACTGCCAGGTTTGCTCCAGTGATCAAGAAGGAGGGGATGATGAGGTCACTGAGTCCACATGGGTGCCTCATAGGAGAGAGGAGGGGGAGGAGGAGGAGGCACATTTTCAACGAGGCAGGATGCCCTCCGGGGGCCAGCTTAAGGGCAGCACACCGACTGAATCACACCGCAGAGCTCCGCCTGTGCAGGGCGCTGCCTCTGCGCGTTATTCCAAAAGTTCTTTGATGTGGGCCTTTTTTGAGTCAAGTGCATCAGATCGCACCACTGCTATTTGCAACATATGTCTCAAGCGTATCTCGCCAAAACATCAGCCGCTTGGGCACCACGTGCTTGACCAGACATATGTCGACCTGCCATGCAGTCCGTTGGCAAGCATACAAAAAAGACCCACACCAAAGAACAAAGCGGACCTCTCCTTGCTCCTCATCAGCTGGGATCTCCAACCCCACTATACCTTCAGTCCTCTCTGAAACCAGCACTGAGAGGAATGAAGGTGTAGAATTAGGTGTGTCACAGCCAAGTAGTTGCAGGCACTATGCTAGCAGTACACCAACGTCCGATTGTAGCAGGCAAATTTCCCTGCCCCAGCTGCTGGACCGTCGAAAGAAGTTCACTCCCAGCCATCCACATGCCCAGCGGTTGAATGCTAGCTTGGCTAAATTGCTAGCACTTCAACTGCTGCCTTTTCAGTTGGTAGACTCGGCCCCCTTCCGTGAGTTTGTGCAATGTGCGGTTCCTCAGTGTCAGGTTCCCAAACGCCACTTTTTCTCACGGAAGGCGATTCCGGCTCTCTACCAGCATGTGGAAGGCAATGTCCATGCCTCGCTGGACAGGGCAGTAAGGTGCATATTACCACTGACTCATGGTCCAGCAGGCATGGACAGGGACGTTACCTATCTTTCACGGCTCATTGGGTCATTTTTTGGCAGCTGGGAAGGATGCAGGACAAGGTGCAGTAGTGTTGGAGTTTGTTCCGCCACCACACCTCCAAAATGCTACTACTGGTTGTGACACACCTCTCTCCTCCACCCCCTCCTCTTCTTCTTCCTCCATGGCCTCTTCCTGTGCTTTGTCCTCGGAACCAGCGGTGCTCCGTAGGCATGCAAGTACGCAGGCAAAAAGATGCCATGCCGTGCTTGCGCTGGTGTGTTTGGGGGACAGGAGCCACACTGGGGCAGAAGTTCTCTCAGCTCTGCAGGGACAGGCCGAGAGGTGGTTGATGCCACGCCAGCTTAAGCCAGGAATGGTGGTTTGTGACAATGGCACCAACCTCCTCTCCGCCCTCCGACAGGGACAACTGACCCATGTGCCCTGTGTGGCTCACGTCCTTAACCTGGTGGTGCAGCGGTTCTTGTGCAGGTACCCGGGCTTACAGGATGTCCTGAGGCATGCCAGGAAAGTCTGTGTGCATTTCCGACGATCATATAATGCCAGTGCTCGGCTGGCTGAGCTACAAAAGGAGTTGAACCTGCCCAAGAACCGCCTTATATGTGACATGCCCACCAGGTGGAACTCAACGTTGGCCATGCTGCAGCGGCTGCACACGCAGCAGAGGGCCATCAATGAGTACCTGTGCGACTACGGCACCTGGACAGGGTCAGGGGAGCTCGTTTTTTTTTCACCATGCCAGTGGGGCATGATCAGGGATGCATGCACTGTGATGGCACCATTTGAGGAGGCCACGAGGATGGTGAGCAGTGACAGTGCATGCATCAGTGACAATGTACCTATTGTCCACCTGTTGGAGCATACGCTGCGTGGAATAATGGACAGGGCATATGAGGCAGAACAGAGGTAGGAAGAGGAGGACTTCCTTGCCTCTCAAGGCCCCCTTTATCCAGACAGTGTTCCTTCTGTCCCACCCATCACACAGAAAGAGAACGAGGAGGAGGAGGATTGTGTCAGCATGGAGGTGGAGCCTGGCACTCAGCATCAGCAGCAGCAGTCTTTTAGGGATGATTTACAGTCCCAAGAAACCCGTGGACTTGTACGTGGCTGGGAGGAGGTGGCTGCGGATCATGTCGTCCTTAGTGACCCAGAGGACTCCGGACCGAATGCCTCAGCTAACCTATGCTGCATGGCCTCCCTGATCCTGCAAAGCCTGCAGAAGGATCCTCGTATTCTTCGGATCAAGGAGAGGGACCATTACTGACTGGCCACTCTCCTTGATCCACGGTACAAGGGTAAGGTTGCGGACCTTATCTTACCATCGCAGAGGGAGCAGAGGATGAGACATCTCCGGGAGGCCTTGCAGAAAGGTCTGTGCAATGCGTTCCCAGAGACTGGGAGGTTACAAACTCCTGGTCATGGACAACGAGTTGCTGAGGCTTCGGTC
The DNA here is from genome assembly GCA_029206835.1 of Rana muscosa. Lineage (NCBI taxonomy): Eukaryota > Metazoa > Chordata > Amphibia > Anura > Ranidae > Rana > Rana muscosa. Next base: position 525,280,091 of record CM055118.1, on the reverse strand, counting down.
AGTCAGAGAAGGAGCGGTGGAGAAGGTGGCCGTCTGACGATGCGTTCAGACAATTTTTTAGTCCGCAGCTTAAAGGTATGATTGGTTCCAGCAACCATCGCCAGCGTCTGATTTACATGGTCAAGGAATACCTAGGGGCAAGGTCAGACTTGGACACCTTTCCCACTGAAAATCCTCTGGCTTACTGGGTCTTGAGGATGGATCACTGGCCAGAGCTTGCACAGTATGCAATTGAGCTAATGGCCTGTCCTGCATCCAGCGTTCTTTCGGAACGCACATTCAGTTCTGCTGGAGGCTTTGTTACCAATCACAGGGTGCACCTGTCCACTGACTCGGTTGATCGACTGACATTCAATAAGATGAATCAGTCTTGGATCACCACCAGCTACCAAGCACCTGAAGCTGATGTAACCGAATAAATTATTTTTAAATGTCACATCCCTTCAAGACTGCCTATGCTGATGCTGAGTGACTGTCCTGTTATGTTGACTGACTATCCTCTTCCTCCTCAATGATCCTGCTGATAGCTTGGAAGAACATTTTTGGTTCTGGGTGCTGCCACCAGTGGCTAAGGCCCAATTTTTCAGCCCCTGTTTAACAGGGGCATGTAATTACAATATTTGATGCAATGCTTTGCAGCAGGGCTCATTACTGCACTCCAACTAGAGTATCTGGGAGAGGTTGCAGTGTTGTGGCACCAGCACCAGTGCCTAAGGCCCAATTTTTCAGCCCCTGTTTAACAGGGGCTCATTGCTGCACTCAAAATACAGTATCTGTGAGGGGTTGCAGTGTTTTGGCACCAGTGCCTAAGGCCCAATTTTTATGCCCCTGTTTAACCACTTGCCGACCGCTCACGGTATATATACGTCGGCAGAATGGCTCGTACAGGCACAATCACGTACCTGTACGTGGCCCTTTAACTGCCGATGTCGGGGTCTCGCGCGCGCCGCCGGTGGAGCGCTCGCGACCCCCCTGCCTTCCCCGTGAGTGGGACCGCGGGTCCCGTGGACTCGATCGCCGTGGGCATCCCCGCGATCGTCTCACGGAGGCTCGGAGCGGGAAGATGTGTGTGTAAACACAACATCTCCCCGCTCCTCTACTGACAATGTCAGCGATCTCCGCTCTGTGTAATCAGAGCGGAGATCGGTGACATGTCAGTCGTAGCCGCGCCCCCACATAGTAGTAAACACTCCCCTAGGCACACTTAACCCCTTCAGCGCCCCTAGTGGTAAACCCCTTCACTGCCAGTGTCATTTTCACAGTAATCAGTGCATTTTTATTGCACTGATCGCTTTGAAAATGACAATGGTCCCAAAAATGTGTCAAAAGTGTCTGATGTGTCCGCCATAATGTCGCAGTCATGAAAAAAAACGCTGATCGCCGCCATTACTAGTAAAAAAAAAAAAAATGAATAAAAATGCCTTAAAACTATACCCTATTTTGTAAACGCTATAATTTTAGCGCAAACCAATCAATAAACGCCGATTGCGGTTTTTTTTACCAAAAATATGTAGAAGAATACGTATCGGCCTAAACTGAGGGAAAAAATGTTTTTTATATATATTTTTTGGGGATATTTTTTATAGAAAAAAGTAAAAAAAAGTCATTTTTTTCTAAATTTTCGCTCTATTTTTGTTTATAGCGCAAAAAATAAAAACCACAGAGGTGATCAAATACCACAAAAAGAAAGCTCTATTTGTGGGAAGAAAAGGACGCCAATTTTGTTTGAGAGCCACGTCGCACGACCGCGCAATTGTCAGTTAAAGCGACGCAGTGCCGAATCGCAAAAAGGGGCCTGGTCATAATGGCCCGTATTGGTCTGGGGCTTAAGTGGTTAACAGGGGCATGTAATTACAATTCTTGGTCTAATACTTTGCAACAGGGCTCATTGCTGGGCTCTAAGTACAGTATCTGTGAGGGGTTGCAGTGTTGTGGCACCAGCACCAGTGCCTAATGCCCAATTTGTCTGCCCCTGTTCAACAGGGGCATGTAATAACAATTCTTGATCTAATATTTCACAGCTGGGCCCATTCCTGCGCCCACCAAGAGTAACTGTGAGGACTTACAGTCTTGTGGCACCAGCACAACCCCCACCACCAAAGGCCCAATTTTTCAGCCCCTGTTCAACAGGGGCATGCAATTACAATTCTTGATCCAGTAATTCACAGCAGGGCCCATTCATGCGCCCACCAAGAGTAACTGTGAGGGCTTACAGTGTTGTGGCACCAGCACCACCACCAAAGGCCCAATTTTTCCTACCACTGTTCAACAATGGCATGTAATTACAATTCCTGATATAATAGTTGACAGCAGGGCGTTCCAGCGCCCACCAAGAGTAACTGTGAGGGCTTGCAGTGTTGTGGCAAAACCAACACCTAAGGGGCAAATTTCTGCAGAGTATCTACGCAAGGCCCCTACTTTCAAACATCCAACTTACAAACGACTCCTACTTGCAAACAGAAGGAGACAACTGGAAGTGAGAGGAAATCTACCCCTAGGAAGGGAAATTCTCTCCTGTAAGAGTTAATATGGGAAAAAGGTGTCTCCTCTCTACTGATGCTTTATCACCAATCCTTGTTTCAATAAAAACCCCAAATTTTCCAAAAACATTTGTCATTGGGACGGAAATTGAGGTGAAATGTTCTGAACAGGTGCACAGACAGCAAAACAAATGTTAAAGGGGTGTTAACCCTTCCCTATGTACTCCAAAAAGCTTAAAAATAGATTTTTTTGGCTAGAGCTACACTTAAAAAATGTACATGTTCCAAATTAAAAACAGATTCTACTTAAGAACAAACCTACAGTCTGTGTCTTGTTTGCACCGCCTGTATACTGCTGTTCAGAGTATATAGGGCCTTTTTTTATTTTGGGTGCGGGGTTCCCCTTAATATCCATACAATACCCAAAGGGGCTGGTAATGGGCTGGGGTAGGGGTGGGTGATGGGGCAGCCATGCCATTTTTCTCAATGATTTTCATCCATATTACCGGGACCAGACATTACATTAAAGCCACAAGCAGTTTTAAATAGCTTTTTTTCCTTTAGAAATGTCATTTTGTGCAGGGACAGTTCTAAACACGGGAAACACGTGCCACTTCACAGGCATACTTTAGACACCCCCCAGGTACGATATTTAAAGGAATATTTCACTTTTTTTTTTCACTTTATGCATCATTAAAATCACTGCTCCCGAAAAAACAACCGTTTTTAAAACTTCTTTTTGCATTGATACATGTCCCCTGGGGCAGGACCAGGGTCCCCAAACCCTTTTTAGGACAATAACATGCATATTAGCCGTTATAATTAGCACTTTACATTTCGAACGTTCGCGTCCATTGTATTTAATAGGGTTCTAAAGTTCACGCAAACTTTCGGTCCGTTCGCAGGTTCTGGTGCAAACTGAACCGGGGGGTGTTTGGCTCATCCTTATATAAGACTACCCTATTCCTTATCAATTGTTTCATCCAATATTGCCCCCAACAATGGTATGTTCAATACAAGTGAATATCTAAAAGATAAAAAAATTCTGCCAGTGGATCTTAAAACACAGAGCTGTTATGTAGGAATTATGTCAAAAAAATCCAATATGGTACATCTATAGCCATCTTTGTGTCCAAGTTTCTGCCTGCTACTACTATCATAATATCATTTGTGATAATAAATTTGGCTATCACACTATCATTACTTTGACCCAAACCTCTGTTAATAAATCGTTTTGGACACCAGGGCTCATTTACACTTGTTTTGTCTTCAACACACAATTAAAGCACCTACCGCTTCAACATGCTTTTTTTATGTGTTTTAGATGCTTCTGCTGCGCTTCTGTGATGCTTCAGGGGTGTTTCTATGATGCTTCAGGGGTGCTTCTATGATGCTTCAGTGATCATTTTTTGAAGCTTTAATGAAGCTTAGCAGATGCCCTATAGCCCACAAGTGATCGATGAACATGGCGATCCAAGAAAATAGATACAAAATCATTACGAAATGGTATAGAACTCCAGCCCGTTTACATAAATTCTCACCCCAGATTCCAAATATTTGTTGGCGATGCAATGGAGAAGAAGGATCCATGATTCCATGGTGGGAATGTGCCTTGCTCCAACCTTTTTGGAGGAAGGTACATTCCATAATAATGAAGGTTACCACTTTCACCTTAGACTATAATCCTGCACAGTACCTCTTACATCACACAACCCTAGCAATTCGTTGCTACCATAAATCACTGGCCATGCATATGGTGAACGCAGCCAGACTTTGCATTCCTACTCACCGGCGTTCAACGAGTATCCCTTCCATTAGGGAATGGTTGTGCAGAATAACCAAAATAGAGGAGATGGAGGAATTCATCTATACCTCTCAGGGCCGCATTCAGAAAATCACACTAACCTGGGCATGTTGGATACATTTTAAGTCTACTGACCAGTATAAGTCCCACTTTCCAACACAACATTAAGGTGTTGAACTTACCCAACACAATCTCCCTTATACCCTGATGGGGCCTGGGGGTACTGGGACATGGAGTGGCCCCCTCTACCCACTACCCTCTATCCTTTCCTTTTACCTTCACCCCGTACTGCTTTCCCCTCCACTCCTTTTTTCCTTTTTATGTTTTCCCCCCCTGACCACCCTGTAGCATTACAATGATAGAGCCGACCCAACTCTAGATGGGTGCCCTAACATGGGTTCCTGTAAATTACACACCCACGGTAACATCAGGTATATGTTTTCTTCCATAACCGCTGATGGACCTGTTAATAGTGGTCTACGGGGTTTATGCAACCACTTGCAGGGTGTCTTGTCGTCACCCAGATACCTGATCTTGCTATGTTTATGCGCTAGTCGTCCATATGTAGTACATAGGCCTTAAAATGTACATATTTGGCTATATATACAAATCCCTGATGTCCTACCTTTCATATCTTCTGTTGTATTGCTACATAAGAATGTTTTGCTATGTTAACGTGCCATGGTTCCATCTGCAGATGGTCTGTTCAATATAATGTATGTACAACCATTTTTTTTTCCTTAATAAAATAAATAAATAATTTTTGTGAAGCTTAGCAGATGCCCTGTGTGTGTGTTGATATCTCATACCTGCAATTTCAAAACAAAGTAAAGCTTACGCTGAATAAAAGCCTCTCAAAAGCTGCAGGTGCTGCAAGTGAACTTTGTCATAGACTTCTATGGAGGCTTTGAAAACGCTTTGATTCACCACTAAAGCGACATGGGGTAAATTTTTTGAAGCAAAGCAAAGCAAACATGTGTGAACAGAGCCATAGGCTCACTTTTTTTTTTTTTGTAACAGGTGCTTTGATTGGTGTTCAGAGTGCTTTAAAAAGTGTGTCTAATGCCATGCTTTGAAGCAAGTATAAACAATCCCTAAACGACTGATGGAACCAAGTCTTTTCAGTCAAGGTGTTTAATTCACTGTAATAGAATGTTCTCCAAGGATGATGAAGGGGCAGGAACACACTTTGCACAAACATCAAGATGGACAACACACTATCTCATCTGATGCACACAGCATGTAGTACCGCTACTAGATGAGCAAGCCCATCTCTTCCATCTTCTTCTGCTGATTCTTAGCATTGGCACATTAAGGAATGTCTGCACAGGAAACAAAAGTTAACTCCCACTGATTTGCTCATGTACAAAGTGCATGCCTATCTGGCAAAGTTGTTTGTGGGCAGGGCCAGGAGCTAAGGTATCCAATGCACAGGGAACAACACACATAAAGACTGAAGAGAGTTAAAAGTAGGCATTTGCAATTTGTTTCATAGCAAATCGAAATTTGGCCCAATGTTGCATCTTTCAGACATTTGGATGCAACTAATACGAAAGAAATTACAATGAAAATAACAAACTAATTTGGCATGATTCGTTAATTCGTTAAAGGTCTAATGAAACAGCAGGTCGACTCGTAATGGGATATTGAATGATCTCAATTTGATCGTATCAATTCATTTTTATTATACAGTATTAGTGAGCAACTAAGCAAGTGGAAAGGAATAGAGTTGAGCGGACACCTGGATGTTCGAGTTCGAAGGGTTTGGCCGAACTTCGGAAAAAAGTTTGAGTTCGGGACAGAACTTGACCCCGAACCCGAACCCCATTGAAGTCAATGGGGTCCCGAACTTCTGAGGACTAAAATGGCTCTAAAAAAGTAATGGAAAGGGCTAGAGGGCTGCAAATGGCAGCCAAATATTGTTAAGAGCATGGCAAGTGCTCTGCAAACAAATGTGGATAGGGAAATAACTTAAAATAACATAAATAAATTAAAAATAAATAATATGCTGGAGGCCCCCTTCTCAGCAGAAGAGGTACAGGAAGTCATTAAGAACCTCAGAAACTCAACGGCACGATGCCACACATATGGTGGGAATGCCCCAGAATACGCCCTTTCTGGAAAAAATATTTTTCAATTTAATGGATAAGCTAGTGGGAAAATAAAATACTTTGAAATTAAAAAAAATAACAATTATAATCTTGATCCAAGGAGGACAAGGTCCATATGGAGTAGGAGGTTGAGGTGGCGGTGGATGTGGCTGTGTAGGTGGAAGCGGCGGTGGAGGAGGATGAGGTAGCCAACACTGGTTCAAAAATACAATGGCTGGGTAAGGCCGGTGATGTGTCGAATTCTGTCCCCCGTCGGATAGTGTCCGCCCTGTACTGCGCTTGCTCAGTACGAAGGACAAGGGGATTTCTAAAATCTCCAAATACGAACGGCGCCTGCGCGGTGAGTCCAGGTTCAAGCCACACCATCCGAGGTTCAAGCCGAGCCAAGCGAGCCCGTGAGGGGCCCTGTTCCTATGTGCTACCGTATGTCCACTTGGATGGTGGGGCTTGAACCTGCACTCACGGCGCAGGCGCCGTTCATCTTTGGAGATTTTGTGAATCTCATTGTCCTCCGTACTGCGCAAGCGCTACGCCTGCGCAGTACGGGCCGGACACTATCCGATGGCCGGACAGTTTTTGTCAGAACACTGGTATACATGTCTATTCTGCACAAGGTACGGACAAGTCCTGTGGGATCCATGCCTGGTTCATTTTAATGAATGTGAGCTTGTCCACATTGGCTCTGGACAGGCGGCTGCGCTTGTCTGTGATAACACCCCCTGCCGTGCAAAATACACGTTCAGATAATACACTGACTGCAGGGCAGGCCAGCACCTCCAAGGCGTAAAGGGCAAGCTCAGGCCATGTGCCAAATTTGGAGACCCCAGAAGTTGAAGGGGGCAGACACGTCATTCAGTACATGTAGGCGTGTGCACACATACTGCTCCACCATGTTGGTGAAATGCTGCCTCCTGCTAAGACGTTCCATCTCAGCTGGTGGTGCTGGTTGTTGTGGCGTGCTGACAAAGCTTTTCCACATTTCAGCCATGCTAACCCTGCTTTCTGAGGTGCTGGTGGTGCCCCGGCTGTGTTGGCGACCTCTTCCTACCCCCGCTGTCAGGTGGGAATGCCACTAGCAGCGCGTCTAGCAGCGTGTGCTTGTACTCGCGCATCTTACGATCCCGCTCCAGTGAGGGAATTAAGGATGGTACGTTGCCCTGGTAACGGGGATCCAGCAGGGTGGCCACCCAGTAATCAGCACCAGTTAGAATGTGGGCAACTCGGCGGTCGTTGCGGAGACACTGCAGCATGTAATCGCTCATGTGTGCCAGGTTGCCCAGAGGCAACGCAAAGCTGTCCTCTGTGGGAGGTGTATCGTCTGTGTCCTTTGTATCCCCCCAGCCACGCACCAGTGATGGCCATGAGCTGGTCTGGGTGCCACCCTGCTGTGAACATGGTTCCTCCTCCTCCATCTCCTCCTCATCCTCCAGAACTGTGCCCTTGCTGCCGGACAATTGTGTACCTGGCGTTTGTTGGTGCAGGAACCCACCCTCGTAGCCACTTGTGAAAGACTGCCCTGAAAGCCTTTGAAATGATGCTGGTTCCTCCTCCTCCTCCTCCTCCTCCTGTGTCTCATCCTCTTCCATCATTGCCCAAAGCGTTTTTTTCAAGGAGGCATAGAACTGGGATAGTAACGCTGAGAACGGCGTAATCGGCACTGGCCATGTTGGTGGAGTGAGATGAAAAAATTAAAAACTTCCGCGCCAGTAAGAAACTAAAAATAATAATATATAGTAGAAACTAATAATTCTATAACGAGCTGCTCCCCTAAACAATGAAGTGAATAACTTCTAAAGAGATATAGTGTATGTGGGGTAGGGGGCGCTAGTGCTTGATGTTGGTGGAGTACTCAAAATAGCGCAACAAGGCACACAGGTCTCGCATGGAGGCCCAGTTATTGGTGGTGAAGTGGTGCTGTTCCTCAGAGCGACTCACGCATAATTGCTGCAGCTGAAACTCCACTATCGCCTGCTGCTGCTCGCACGTCTGGCCAGCATGTGCAAGGTGGAGTTCCACCTTGTGGGCACGTCACATATGAGGCGGTGAGCGGGAAGGCCGAAGTTACGCTGCAGCGCTGACAGGCGAGCAGCAGCAGGGTGAGAACGCCGAAAGTGCGCACAGACGACCCGCACTTTCTGCAGCAGCTCTGGCATATTGGGGTAATTTTTTTAAGGAACCTCTGGACCACCAAGTTCAGCACATGCGCCAGGCAAGGGATGTGTGTCAAACCGGCTAGGCCCAGAGCTGCTATGAGATTTTGCCCATTATCGCACACCACCAGGCCGGGCTTGAGGCTCACTGCCACCAACCACTCATCGGTCTGTTGTTCCATGTCCCTCCACAACTCCTGCGCGGTGTGGGTTTTTTCCCCCAAACAGGAAAGTTTTAAAACTGCCTGCTGTCGTTTACCCCTGGCTGTGCTGAAGTTGGTGGTGAAGGTGTTACGCTGACCAGATGAGGAGGCAGTAGAGGAGGAGGAAGCGGAGTAGGAGGAGTTAGCAACAGGAGGCAAACTGAAGCGCCCGGCAATCCTCGTGATGGAAGGACATGCGCCAAATTGCTATCTGCCTCAGGCCCAGCCACCACTGCATTTACCCAGTGTGCTGTTAGGGAGATATAACGTCCCTGACCGTGCTTACTGGTCCACGCATCCGTAGTTAGGTGGACCTTGCCACAGATGGCGTTGCGCAGTGCACACCTGATTTTGTCCCCCACTTGGTTGTGCAGGGAAGGGATGGCTCGCCTGGAAAAGTAGTGGCTGCTGGGCACGACGTACCGTGGGACAGCCAATGCCATCAGGCTTTTAAAACTCTGCGTCTTCACCAGACGGAATGACAGCATTTCAAAGGCGAGGAATTTTGAAATGCTGGCATTCAGGGCCAGGGATCGTGGGTGGCTAGGGTGGTACTTCCTCTTCCGCTCCAGTGTTTGGGAGATAGAGAGCTGAACGCTCCCATGGGACATTGTGGAGATGGTTGGTGACCCAGGTGGTAGTGTTGCTGGCAGATGCTCTGTTTGCGGGTTGGCAGGTGCTACTGTCACTACAGAGGTGGATGAAGAGGCCGAGACTGCAGCAGAAGAGGAAGCAGGAGGAGCCAGAGACCTTTCTTTGTTTTTGAGGTGTCTACTCCACTGCAGCTCGTGCTTTGCACTTAGATGCCTGGTCATGCAGGTTGTGCTCAGGTTGAGAACGTTTATGCCTCGCTTCAGGCTCTGATTGCACAGCGTTCAAACCACTCATGTCTTGTCATCAGCACATTGTCTGAAGAACTGCCATGCTAGGGAACTCCTTGGACTTGGCTTTGGTGTGCTTGGTCCCTTGCTGCGTTGGGCAGTAGCAGACGTACTGTCTAGGGGACGGACGCTCCGCTTTTGCACCCTGCTCCCTCTTCTGCTGTGCTGGTGGCTCTGTGCGACCACCGCCTCTTCCTCCAAACTACACTGGTCACCTGCATAACGTTGATTCCATGTGGGGTCAAGGACCTCACCGTCCTCCACATCATCTTCCACCCAGTCTTCACCCCTGTCCTCCTTGTCGGTCTGCACAATTGCGAAAGCAGCAGCAGTTGGCACCTGTGTTTCGTCATCATCCGAGACGTGCTGCGATGGTCCTCCCATGTACTCATCATGAAACATACGTGGTTGGGCATCGGTGCACTCAATCTCTTCCACTTCTGAGGCAGGGCTAGGTGGATGGCCCTGGGAAACCCTGCTAACAGAGTCATCGAAAAGCAGAAGAGACTGCTGCATGATTTGGGGCTTAGACTGCTTGGCTGATTTGCAAGGGGGTGAGGTGAAAGACTGATGGACATCGGCTGCAGGTGCCAACTCAGATCTTTCATCAGAAGACTGGGTGGGAGACAATGTGAAGGAACCGGAGGCACTGTCAGCAACCCAATCTACTATCACCTGTACTTGTCCTGGCCTCAACATACGTACAGCCTCATTAGGCGTGACAAAATACCGCTGCAGGCTCTGTCGCCTACTCGCACCTGAGGAAGGTGTTTCACTTGTGCGTGTAGCTGGCACAGATCGACCACGTCCTCTCCCTGCAACAGGAGCTCCACCAGCAGCACCACAACCGGGGCCACGTCCCTTTGACGTTCTCCTCATATTTTCCAAATTTAGGATCTTGCCCTCAATGGGTGTTTTTGGAAGAGCAGAATACACCCACAGTATGTAAACGGTGTATCTCACACCTACAGAACTGCAGAAAATGCTATTCAAAATAAAAATTTTGTCCTAAAATTATTTTTTTAGAATAGCACAATAGAAGAAAAATATATAAATTGTTTATCTCACACACCTCCAGATATGCAGAAAACACTGCAAAATATTTTTGTGGCCCTAAATGGGTGTTTTTGGAAGAGAAGAATACACCCACAGTATGTAAGCGGTGTATCTCACACCTACAGAACTGCAGAAAATGCTATTCAAAAAAAAATGTTTTTGTCCTAAAATTATTTTTTTAGAATAGCACAGTAGAAGAAAAATATATAAATTGTTTTATCTCACACACCTCCAGATATGCAGAAAACACTGCAAAATATTTTTTGTGGCCCTAAATGGGTGTTTTTGGAAGAGCAGAATACACCCACAGTATGTAAATGGTGTATCTCACTCACACCTACAGAACTGCAGAAAATGCTATTAAAAGAAAAATGTTTTTGTCCTAAAATAATTTTTTTAGAATAGCACAATAGAAGAAAAATATATAAATTGTTTATCTCACACACCTCCAGATATGCAGAAAACACTGCAAAATATTTTTTGTGGCCCTAAATGGGTGTTTTTGGAAGAGAAGAATACACCCACAGTATGTAAACGGTGTATCTCATACCTACAGAACTGCAGAAAATGCTATTAATAGAAAATGTTTTTGTCCTAAAATTATTTTTTTAGAATAGCACAATAGAAGAAAAATATATAAGTTGTTTATCTCACACACCTCCAGATATGCAGAAAATACTGCAAAATATTTTTTGTGGCCCTAAATGGGTGTTTTTTGAAGAGCAGAATACACCCACATTTAACTAATCGATTCATTATAACGAATATCTATACTCTACAGAAATAACAAATTATCGGAAAACGAATTAACGTAACAAAACGAATATGTATTTTTCGAATGAAAACGAAACAAAATTTTCCATTGTGCACAAGTCTAAAAAGTTCCTATATTTGTAACAGTGGTATACAGAAAGGTTACTAAAGTACTCATAGCAGTACCGCTGGTTTCACCAGTCTTGATACTTGCAGCATCAGATGCAGTTATACTTGTAGTAACAGTTGCAGTAACACTAGAGGTTTCAAAAATTATTTCCGCAGGTTACACAACACCAACACTGATATGCAGCAGTATATCTTCAGACACACTAAAGCAAGAAACCGCTGCACACCTGAGTTGCCTCTATGATTAAGGGCCAGTTCACACCACTAAAACACACTCCAGATGCGTTCCAGTGCTTTTTTATTACAGTTCACACCACATCCGGGTGCGTTTCTGCATGTGCGTTTTTGACGCATTCTGGTGCGTTTTAGATGCGGTTTACTGCGGCCCAGTACAGTTCTGTACATAAAAAATGCAGCATGACCAATTTTTTTTTCTTTCTGAAATGCACTGGAACGGACTGCAGTGGTGTGAACTATGCCATTGGCATTAAAGTGGTTGCAAACCCTGTTAAAAAATTTTTTTTTAAACTAACCTGCAAGACAAAGGCATAATGAGCTAGTATGACTAGCATACTAGCTCATTATGCATCACTTACCTTAGATCGGGGCCCCCGAAGGCGTCCTCGTCTCCCTCTCCAGCCGCAGATTGGCCAGAGCGGCGAAGACGTGAAACCGCGCATGCGCGCGGGAGCAGTCAAATCCGGCTAAGCCGGATTTGTGAATGGGATTAACCGTATGAATGCGCCGTTGTCTACGGCGCGCATTCGGCGGCGGTGCATGTCATTTTTAGCAAATATCTCCTAAACCGTGAAGGTTTAGGAGATATTTCTTGCACCTACAGGTAAGACTTAATCTAGGCTTACCTGTAGGTGCAAGTTGCAAAAGTGGGTTTGCAACCACTTAATGTGATCAACTTTCCTTGCGTTTTTCATGCAGAAAAAAAACGCACTGCACCGCATCTGGTGTGAACTGGCCCAAGCCCTGATGATCGAGGGGGGCAAAACACGTCAGAGGCGTGGTCTGAGGAGTGTCATTGACTGAGGCTTTTACATGTACACACCCTTACTAGGATCGGCTCTGGTGTGCAGCCGGTTCTTGCACCACTAAGCATAAATGGACTTATTCAGACAAACTAAGGCACATTATAGTCAAGGTTTATTCACCTGGACCACAACTGCTGGAGGGGTGGCTGGATGGTAGGGTAGTGGACTTAGTTGGTGGTTTAGGGAGGTTAGTTTGAAGGTAGCGGCAGGAGCTCCGGTGACCAGTGCTTGAGGGTTGTACAGCAGTATCCCTTTACTTGCTCTCCCTATACTGGAACCTTTCCCTGGCACTAAACCTCTGGCCTTAACAAGCAGGTTCCAATCCCTGCTCTATCCACTCACAAAATGTGTGCCAAACCCAGCAGAGCACCACTATTTATCAGCACTGCCCCAACCAAGATGGTCATGGAAGGTTATTGGAGATTATAGAGTCTAATCGGACAGCTGCTCTCCCTGTGACACCTATGGAGGCTGCAGAGGAACATTAGTCCCCACTTCATTCACACAGCAGCCAGACACCACCTACTGCTGGTATAACAGTTTCTACAACATGATTAAAGCGGAGGTCCACCCTGAATTTTTTTTTTACGCTAAAATTCATTAAAAAAAAAGAAAAAAATTTATAGAATTTTTTTTTTTATACTCACCCGAAATGCCCGTTGCTATGCGGAAGTTCCCTAATCTGCCTCTAATGTGCCTCTTCCTTATCCTCGGATTGAGAACTTCCATTTCCTCTTCTTGTGAATGGGGTGCGCTGCCTTCTGGGAACTGTGTGTATCCCAGGAGGCAAGCCGCCCATTCACAAAGCGCTGTGCGAGTGGCACATGCGCAGTAGGAAACGGGCAGTGAAGCCTAATCCCCTTAGTCAGGATGGAGGAGCCGGGACCTGCCAGCAGCGATCGATCGCCGTCGGGGGGTCGACATTGCGGGCAAGTAGGACAGGTAAGTGTCCTTATTAAAAGTCAGCAGCTACACTGTTAGTAGCTGCTGACTTTTAAAAAAAAATAAAAAATCTGGGTGGACCTCTGCTTTAAGTGAAATCTAGGAAAGTAGTTTTTGGTGCATGCCAGTGCCAACTTGAGAAGTAGCAAAAGTTATCTTTCGCAGCCCATTTGGACAATTTAGTTAGCACACTAGCCACTGGATAATTTTTTTTCATCTATCAGTGCTGTTCAGTAGCTGCTACAACTTGTCTTTTTATTAATTGTATACTTTTCTAGACAATGTTGCAGCTGATTTGTACTGTGGGTAAAATACATTTCTACCAATTCATTCATTAGTATTTATGATCAGATTTAGTTTTTCTTTCTCCTGCCAGTGCTTTCATTGCTCTGTATGATGTGTGCATCTTTGACATGACCGGACAGATCTATAAGGTTAAATAAATGACCAAATTCTAAGGGATATGCATTTAAAATTGCTGATCTGTGAATAAGGCCTTCACCAAACTAAGAGCCATGCTCAATGCACTATGCTTCTGCCCAATACACTGTGGATGGACCTTGCAATGCCCTTGGTTGAACCAGGCAGGATATGATAAATCATCTCTGTGCAGTCCTATTATTGACAGTAAGCCTGTCAGGGTGCTGTATATAATGAGTATGGTTTAGCTTTTCCCCGTCCCATTCACATGATGAGTATATGGTAATCTTTTACACAAGTCTCAATAAAATAAAATGGAACTGTGAGTTTGACTTGAAACATTAGGTTATTATTGATAAATGTGTGTATAATAACAGATACTTATCTCCTAATAGAATATGAATGTAGCAGTGTACTGCTACAGAAATATGGTAAAACATGAATTTGATTGTTTTGATTTTTACTAACCAGGAACTCTGGGTAATACAGTTTAGTATTCAGATAGCTGCAAAATAATGAAATCTAGAAAACACTGCAGCTATGTCTAAGACTGATCATAGATGACACAATAAAAGCAAAAAGTGCTTCGAAATTTGAGCATTGTTTGCAATTATTAGCTCTTTTCTCTGTGGCAAGAGGATAATAATATGCTTCTACAGTTATTGGAAGCACTCTTTTTTTTCTGAGGGAATTTTTCCAGCCTATTACGAGCAGTTTGCAATCCTTTACTTGTTTATGGAGAAGACTAAAGCTGGCCATACGCTAATAGATTTTTTTTATTCTGCCTCTGGGCTGAACAAAAGAAATCTAACAGGTTTCCCCATCCTTCTTCCCCCACCGCCGGGCCATTAACAAAACGCAGCGCACTTCGCACATGTGCAGTAGGAAACCGACTGTGAAGCCGCAAGGCTTCCCTTACAAGCCATGGCGGTGGCAGCACCCGAGAGCCGATAGAAAATCCAGCTGGGGTGAAGATACCGCTGGATTCCTGGGCAGGTAAGTGTCCTAATATTAAAAGTCAGCAACTACAGTATTTGTAGATGCTGACTTTTATTTTTTTCTAAAGGAGCCTGGACCTCCTCTTTAAGATGGGCACCTGCATATAGCTCCTGTCTAAGGCTCAGATCACACCTAGCTATGAGTGTGTGCGGGCCGCTTTGTTTGAGCATAGAATGCATTAAGGTGAAAAACCTCAAGAATTTATAACTCCTTTAAAGTGGTTGTAAACCCACTTTAAAAAAAGAAAAACTAACACTTGCAAGACAAAGGCATAATGAGCTAGTATGAGCTGGGATCGAAGCCCCCGCTGTGGTGCCCGACACAGCACTGGCCACCGACATGTCGTCCCAGAGTTACTTCCGGGTATCGTGGCTCCAGCGCTGTGATTGGCCGGAGCCGTGATGACGTCACGCTGTAGACATCGGCACAAGTCTCTAGTGTAAATATCTCCTAAACCGTGTAGGTTTAGGAGATATTTCTAGCACCTAGGTAGGTAAAAGTGGTCTGTAAGGGTTTACAACCACTTTAATGCGATTTCAAAAGTAATTTTTAAATCTGCAATTTTCACTAAAATAATACTTATTGAGCCTTCCATTAAAATTATTGTTCAGGCACCTCCTTTTAGAGGGTGAAAATGATCTTTCCCCTTCTATAAGTACTCCTGTGTTGTCACCGTGTCAAGCAGATTCCTAGTGGAAAAAAGAGAATAGAGTAATGGGACTTAAAAATGCTGAAACCTCCTAATGGAATAATATCTGACACAGTGATGTATAAAAATACCAAGTCTTTATGTAAAGGTAATTTTTATTTATTTTTTAAATAACAAATATGTTATACTTGCCTCCACTGTGCAGCTCGTTTTGCACAGAGTGGCCCCAAACCTGGTCTTCTGGGGCCCCTCGGCGGCTGTCTCGGCTCCCGCCCGCAAGAACTCATCACCTTCATGCGAGCGAGCTCGCATGGTGATGAGTTCTTGCGGGCGTGCTCCCGTGATACAGCCGGCGGCCATAGCCGCTCACTGTATCACTCGGCCCCGACCATTTATTTATTTGGACTATTTATATGCACCTGTGTTTGTTCACTGTAGTACTTTTAGTGTGTGGACTCCCTTTGTGGAGATACCAACACTATACTTATTTGATTTGTGGTTTATTTGATTATGCAATGTTCACTGCATTTTTATTTTCACCATATGTTTGATTATCACTCCTTTATTTAGCAATATCATTTACTAGCACAGCGCCGTACTACCCTGTTTTTTAGTTTATGACTGCCTATCTTATTTCTTGAGGTGCTAAAATGGCAGGGCAGTACAAACCATGCCCCCCCCAATGACCCCATTTTGGAAAGTAGACACCCCAAGGAAATTGCTGAGAGGCATGTTGAGCCCATTGAATATTTAATTTTTTTGTCTCAAGTGATTGAATAATGACAAAAAAATAAATACATTTTTTCCAAAAAGTTGTCACTAAATGATATATTTCTCACACATTCCATGGTTATATGTGGAATTGCACCCCAAAATACATTTTGCTGCTTCTCCTGAGTACGGGGATGCCACATGTGTGGGACTTTTTGGGAGCCTAGCCGCGTACGGGGCCCCGAAAACCAATCACCGCCCTCAGGATTTCTAAGGGTGCAAATTTTTGATTTCACTCCTCACTACCTATGACAGTTTTAAAGGCCATAAAATGCCAAGATGGCACAACCCCCCCCCCCCCAAATTACCCCATTTTGGAAAGTAGATACCCCAAGCTATTAGCTGAGAGGAATGTTGACTCCATGGAATATTTTATATTTTGCCACAAGTTGCGGGAAAATTACAAACTTTTTTTTTTTTCTGAACAAAGTTGTCACTAAATGATATATTGCTCAAACATGCCATGGGCATATGTGGAATTACACCCCAAAATACATTCTGCTGCTTCTCCTGAGTATGGGGATACCACATGTGTGGGACTTTTTGGAAGCCTAGCCGCATACGGGGGCCCCGAAACCAAGCACCACCTTTAGGATTTCTAAGGGCGCAAATTTTTGATTTCACTCCTCACTACCTATCACAGTTTTGAAGGCCATAAAATGCCAAGATGGCACAAACCCCCCCAAATTACCCCATTTTGGAAAGTAGACACCCCAAGCTATTTGCTGAGAGGCATGTTGACTCCATGGAATATTTAATATTTTGCCACAAGTTGCAGGAAAATTACAAACTTTTTTTTTTTTCTGAACAAAGTTGTCACTAAATGATATATTGCTCAAACATGCCATGGGCATATGTGGAATTACACCCCAAAATACATTCTGCTGCTTCTCCTGAGTACGGGGATACCACATGTATACATTTTTGATTTCACTCCTCACTACGGTATCACAGTTTCGAAGGCCATAAAATGCCAAGATAGCACAAAAACCCCCCAAAATCACCCCATTTTGGAAAGTAGACACCCCAAGCTATTTGCTGAGAGGCATGGTGAGTATTTTACAGCTCTCATTTTTTTTTGAAAATGAAGAAAGAAAATTCAATTTTTTTTTTCTTTTTTCAATTTTCAAAACTTTGTGACAAAAAGTGAGGTCTGCAAAATACTCACCATACCTCTCAGCAAATAGCTTGGGGTGTCTACTTTCCAAAATGGGATCATTTGGGGGGGGGGGTTGTGCCATATGGGCATTCCATGGCCTCCGAAACTGTGATAGGCAGTGAGGAGTGAAATCACAAATTTACACCCTTTAGAAAGCCTGAAGGCAGTGATTGGTTTTTGGGGTCCTGTACGTGGCTAGGCTCCCAAAAAGTCTCACACATGTGGTATCCCCGTACTCAGGAGAAGCAACAGAATGTATTTTGGGGTGTAATTCCACATATGCCCATGGCATGCTTGAGCAATATATCATTTAGTGACAACATTTTTATTTTTCCCGCAAAATATAAAATATTCCATGGACTCGACATGCCTCTCAGCAAATAGCTTGGGGTGTCTACTCTCCAAAATTGAGTCATTTGGGGGGGGGGGTTTGAACTGTCCTGGCATTTTATGCACAACATTTAGAAGCTTATTTCACACATCATCCACTCTTCTAACCACTTGAAGACAAAGCCCTTTCTGACACTTTTTGTTTACATGAAAAATTATTTTTTTTTGCAATAAAATTACGTTGAACCCCCAAACATTATATATATTTTTAAAGCGAAATCTTTACAGATTAAAATGGTGGGTGTTGCATTTTTTTTCCACACAGTATTTGCGCAGCGATTTTTCAAACGCATTGTTTTGGGAAAAAACACATTTTTTTTTTATTTTAATGCACTAAAACACACTATATTGACCAAATGTTTGATGAAATAAAAAAGATGATCTTAGATAGAGTACATGGATACCAAACACGACATGCTTTAAAATTGCGCACAAACGCGCAGTGGCGACAAACTACATACATTTTTAAAAGCCTTTACAGGTTACCACTTTAGATTTGCAGAGGAGGTCTACTGCTAAAATTACTGCCCTTGATCTGACCTTCGCAGTGATACCTCACATGCATGGTGCAATTGCTGTTTACATATGACGCCAGACCGATGCTTGAGTTTGCGTTTGCGCGAGAGTAGGGGGGGCAGGGGTGCTTTTTTTTTTATTATTATTTATTTATATTTTTTATTTTATTTTTAAACTGTTCCTTCCTTTTTTTAAATAATTTTTATTGTTATCTCAGGGAATGTAAATATCCCCTATGATAGCAATATCATACTCTTTTTTGAAAAAATTGGGGTCTATTAGACCCTAGATCTCTCCTCTGCCCTCAAAGCATCTGTGATAAAATGCTTTCCCAATTTTCCAACAGCGCTGTTTATATCCGGCGCAACCTAAGTCATGAAATGCTTGTAGCTTCCGTTTTCTTAGGCCATACAGATGATTGGAGCCGTTCTGGTCTCTGATCAGCTCTATAGTCAGCTGGCGGAACAACCGGCTGCATTCTCAGGTTCCCTGTTGGGACAGGAGAGTCAGAGAAAACCATGGAAGACGGTGGGAGGGGGGGACATTCCCTCCCACTGCTTGTAAAAGCAGTTTAGAGGCTAATTAGCCACTAGGATTGCTTTTACATGAAATCCGACCACTGGCTGAAAAGAATGATACCAAGATGATACCTAAACCTGCAGGCATCATTCTGGTATAACCATTCAAAGTCCAGCAAAATACCAGTACGTTGCTGGTCCTTGTCGGGCATATATTGTAATCTTTTTTTTTTCATGCAGCCTGTTGGCTGCATGAAAAAAAGAGATTGATCGGTGGGTATGCCCACCACTAGAATACCTCCCTTCATCCACCCACTTCTAATGATGGGCATACATGCACCATTTATATATGCCGAAGCATGGGGGCATTCTCCCGCAAAAGTTAGGAGCAAACCGCTACTCCGCCCCTGCTGCCCCCATGCTTCGGCATATATGCTCTTTTTTTTTAACTGTGGTGGTGAAATCACCTCCTACAGCATTGGAGTCATGGCTTTATGTATCGTGGGAGCAAACGCTGTTACTGTCAAGATAAATAAATCCGCGCTGCAACTGAATGGCGTACCTGCTAAGCAAATGATGGTTAACATTAAAGCAAAGTAACATTACAGTATAACAGTAAAGCCCTGTACACACGATCGGATTTCCTATGGTTTTTAAACCAATGGATTTTTCCATCGGAAAACCGATGAAGCTGACTTCCATCAGTCTTGCCTACACACCATCAGTCAAAAAACTGACCGTTCCAAACGCGGTGACGTAAAACACTCTGATGAGCCGAGAAAAATTAAGTTCAATGCTTCTGAGCATGCATCGACTTGATTCTGAGCATGCTTGGGTTTTTTAGCCGATGGATTTCCCCACAGACGATAGTAATTTGCTATTGGTTTTTTAACCATCGGATAAATTTAAAACATGTTCTATTTTTAAACACCGATGGAACAAAAGACCGATGGGGCCCATACACGATCGGTTTGTCCGATGAAAAAAGTCCATCGGACTGTTTTCATCTGTAGAACCTATCGTGTGTACACGGCTTAAGACCTTACCATACCATACCTGCAAAGCAAATACAAAAAAAACATAGTAAAAAATAAAACATTTTTTAATGCAACCTGTGCCTAATATATATATATATATGCCGAAGCATGTGGGCATCCTCCCGCAAAAGTTATGCCGCGTACACACGGTCGGACTTTTCAACGGGCAAACCTCAGTCGGAATTTCGACCGCGTGTACGTGCCATTAGGAACAAATCGCTCCTCCGCCCCTGCTTCCCCCATGCTTCGGCATATATGCTCTTTTTTTTAATTGTGGTAGTGAAATCACCTCCTACAGCACTGGAGTCATGGCTTTATGTATCGTGGGAGCAAACGCTGTTGCTGTCAAGATAAATACATTTGCGTTGCACCTGAATGGTGTACCTGAAAACAAAAAAATGGTTAACAATAAAACACAGTAAACAGTAAAGTATAAAAAAATTACATACCTCAAAAGCAAACATGATAAAACATAATAACAATAAGACATTGCAGAATAGAATACAGTAAAAAAGAGCAGAACAATAGAGAGAGAATATAGAGAGAGAGAGAACAATAAAACAACAACTTTTTTCCTTTTTTTTTTTTCCACTTTTTTTTGTAACTGTAACTGTAACTCCAAGTTCGGGTCTCTCAAAATGCGATGGCATCTTGGGAGACCCTGTGTAAGTGTGTCCTAGTCTGTAAAATGCTGTACCCTACGCTAATACTGCACTAGTGTGTGGTAGCGTATAAAACATTCACCAATGCAAAGACCAAGATTGTCAGGACAGCGTGGACAATAATAACGGGTGTCATGCCTATATCCGCACTTTCCACAGACACAACATTTTCTTTGGGGGGCTCAGTGGGTAGGGGTACCAGGGATGGCATACGGAAAATACCTCTCATGCAGCCGGCTTACTGCATTTGGTTGGGGATGGTGAGGTACAGCACCGCCTGAATACAGGAGGGCTCGGACAATATCTCCGTGGAATTTACGGAAAGATCCAGTCCATCCTGAAGCTTTGTATAGCACAAAAGCATTCAGCAAAGCCAATTGAAATAAATATACAGACACTTTTTTGTACCAGCGTCTGGCCTTACGGGCAACTAGATACGGCGCCAACAACTGGTCGTTGGGGTCCACCCCTCCCATATTTTGGTTATATTCGTGGACACAGAGGGGTTTCTCCACAACACCAGTCGCCGTACGAATTTGGACTGTCGTGTCTGCGTGAAGGGAGGAAAGAACGAAAACATTCTTATTATCCCTTGTACAGGACGCCAAGGTTGGGTCCTGGACGGGTGCTATGTAGCACCAATATTTGGGTTATGGTCCCTTTAACGAGTGGTAATAGTGTTCAGGAGGTCACCCAATGGGTGAGGAATTCCTGGCAAAATAAATAGTCCAGAGAGGACTGGCTCGCAGTCCTCTTTGTCTTAATAGAGAGGTATTTGGGGCCCGGAATTTCGGAGGCTCTAAAGTGACATTCGGGTGGGATAGAGCCTCCACTCCTGACCACTGGGAGTCAGCACACAGGGGGTTAAGGGCTTCCAGGAAGACAGCTCATAAAACAGGAAGTGATGCTAGAGGTGTGTGAAAGGAGTATGAGGATTGCACCTGTGGAGAGGAGCTGTCTGTTTGCTGGGAGCTTGGAAAGATTCAGCAAGGGTTCTGGAAGTTCCCCTACAAAACTGTATGTGTCTTTCCTTTGGTTTATTTTTGTGCTGAAGACAAGCAGGACTTTTGATTTATGCTGGAAGATAAGTGGACTTTAGTTTATACTTTTCTGTGTGCTGAATTAAGCGTTATTTTTGCTTTATTCACAAATAAAAGCCTTTCTGTTTAAAAGTCAACGGTTTATGCACTTAGTCCCGTGGAGCTATAATCCCCAAAAGTTCACAACTGGTGTCTTGGATGCTGGCAAAGTGCATTTGCAGCTGCAAAAACCATTTAAAAACAAACTGACATTTAAAGAAACAGTGGGCTTATGGCATGTCTTGGGTGAAGTCAGCTCAGACATTGCAAACAGCAGACAAAGGCATGGAGGAGGTCATCAAGGCTTTGGCACAAGCCACTGCGACCCAGCAGCAAGCCACTGCGACCCAGCAACAAGCCATTGCGACCCAACAGCAAGCTTTAGCAGAGGCAAACCGTCGCCATGAGGAAAGCACACTGCTGCTAACTACCCAGTTTACGGCCCAGCAGGAGTCCACTCGAGCACAGGTGGCTGCCTTGCAGGAGGCAGTACAGCGGCTGGCTCAGGGACGAGAGCAAGCGGTCGTTGCCGCTGGCAACCAAGTGTCCGTGAGAGCCACCCATTTCTTACAAAAACTAACACCCAGCGATGATGTAGAGGCCTTTCTCACCACCTTTGAAAGAATAGCGGAGAGAGAGGGGTGGCCCCGTGACCAATGGGCTGGCATTATCTCCCCTTTCCTCACCGGTGACCCGCAAAAGGCCTATTTTGATCTCCCATCTGAGCACATCAGCGACTATGAACGGCTGGAGGCAGAGATCCTGGCCCGCCTGGGAGTGACCACAGCCGTCCGGGCTCAGAGGGTGCATCGCTGGCGGTACAAACCTGACCGACCACCTAGGTCCCAAATGCACGAACTAGTGCAGCTGGTGAAAAAATGGCTGCAGCCGGAAAAATTGACAGGCCCACAAATGGTGGAACGGGTGGTGATGGATTGGTACCTGCGGTCCCTGCCAGATGACCTACAGCGCTGGGTAAGCCACGGAGACCCTGCAACTGCTGACCAGCTGGTTGAGTTGGTCGAAAGGTACACCGTGGTAGAGGACCTGCTTGGGCCTGCCAAGCATCGGGAACCCACACCAAGGGCAACCAGACCAGCCACAGCACCGAGGAGAGAAGCCCTGCCTGACGTTGGAACCCGCAAACCTGCATCATCCTCCGCAGAACCACGAAGGTTGGTTCCTGTCCCACGGATGGGGGACCTACAGTGTTGGCAATGTCGGTCCTGGGGGCATACCCGGGCACAGTGCCCGCTGCAGGAGGAGCCTATGGACTGTGGGACCGGTCGGAGAAGCTCCTTCTATGTGCAAAGAGTGTGTGCCACTCATCTTGATCTGGCTGAAGGACGGTTCGAGTGTGAAGTGTGGGTGAACCACCTTCCTGCCAAGGCGCTACTGGACTCCGGCAGCATGATAACACTGGTACATGCCAGGGTGCTCGGGAGACTCGGCCCAGTGAATAAGACTCTACGGGTAGTGTGTATCCATGGGGACACCAGGGAGTACCCCCTGGTCCCAGTAACGGTTTCCTATGGCCATATTTCAGTTACACAAGAGGTTGGGGTGGTGAAAAGCTTAATACATGACATCATAGTGGGGCGGGACTGTCCACTATTTCTTGAACTATGGAACCAGGTACAGGTGGGGCTGCCCGGAGTACTGGGGACACTGGGCCTGGAAGGGACAGAGTCTGAGGGATCCGGGCCTGAAACCCCCACAACACACCCCTCTAATATGAAGATACCCATCACTGATAGTGAAGTTACAGAGAATACTAATGTGGGTGATAATGTTTCTGTTCCAGGTCTTAAAACCGAGTTGATTTCTGATGGGGGGGAAGTTTTCCCATTACAAGTCATGCTGGGGGAGGAAGATGAGGAGCTCTCTCCGGCTGAGGAGGATGAGGGGGAAACATCCTCGAGGCCAGTGCATCCAGACCTGGATGTATCCAGGGGTGCATTTGGCACCGCTCAATTACAGGATCCTACCTTGATCAATGCTCGAGAGCAGGTTTCTGTTATTGATGGGGTCTTACAAATGCCAGGGGCAGATCAGAGGTTTCCTCATTTTGCATTGAAGGGGGACTTGGTATATTGAGTAGCTGAGAGCCGAAGGGAAACTGTAGAGCAGTTGCTGGTTCCCCAACCATATGCTCCTTGATCTAGCCCACAACGACGCACTAGGAGGACACCTGGGGGCAGAGAAAACAGAGGCCAGGATAACCGACCGGTTTTATTGGCCAGGAGTGAAGGCCGAGGTTAAAAAATATTGTGCATCTTGTCCCATTTGCCAGTTAACTGCCCCGATGCCCCACTATAGAAACCCTCTAGTACCCTTGCCAATTATTGAGGTCCCATTCGAGCGGATCGCTATGGATCTGGTGGGACCCCTGGTAAAGTCGGCAAGGGGGCAATCCCTTTGAGGAAAGCTTCCTCTAAGGCCATTTCCCGGGAGTTGTTTCAAATGTTCTCACGGACTGGGTTCCCCAAAGAGATACTGACGGACCAGGGCACCCCTTTTATGTCAAAGGTGATGGCGGACTTATGCAAAATGTTTCAGATTAAGCAGTTGCGGACGTCCGTTTATCATCCGCAGACCGATGGCCTAGTCGAGAGATTTAATAAAACTCTAAAGTCCATGTTGAAAAGAGTGGTCCAGAAAGACGGGAAGGATTGGGATATGTTACTCCCTGCCTTGTTGTTTGCCATCCAGGAGGTTCCACAAGCATCCACGGGCTTCTCGCCGTTTGAGCTAGTGTATGGATGAAGGCCCCGGGGGTTGCTCGACCTAGTAAAAGAAACATGGGAAAGTGAGTCCTCACCACATAAAACTGTGGTAGAACATATCTCTCAAATGCGAGAGAGGGTGGCTAAGGTGATGCCGCTGGTGAGGGAGCACATACAGAAGGCTCAGGATGCCCAAAGAAGAGTGTATAACCGGTCGGCTAAAATTAGACAGTTTCAAGTAGGAGACCGGGTGGCTGTTCTAATACCCACGGTGGAGAGCAAATTCTTGGCCAAGTGGCAAGGCCCATTTGAGGTAGTAGAGAAAGTAGGTGAGGTGAACTACAAGATACACCATCCAGGGAAAAGAAAACCTTACCAAATCTATCACGTGAATTTATTGAAACCCTGGAGAGACAGGGAACAGGTATCTGCGGTGGTAGGGGTACAGTCAGGGGACCATGCAGGGATCGACCTGGTGCAGGTTGCTGCCACCCTGACTAGACCCCAAACCCACCAAGCAAAAGAGTTTCTGCAAAGAAATAGGGTCATGTTTTCAGAATTGCCTGGTCTCACCAACGTCATCAAGCATGACATCGTAACCGAACCCAATGTAAAAATCCGGTTAAAGCCTTACAGTATCCCAGAAGCTCATAGGGTGGCGGTATCTGATGAGGTTAAAAGAATGCTCGAACTTGAAATCATTGAAGAGTCACAAAGCGAGTGGTCAAGTCCAATCGTGTTGGTACCCAAACCCAACGGCACCCTCCGCTTCTGTAACGACTTCAGAAAACTTAATGAAGTCTCCAAGTTTGATGCGTATCCCATGCCACGAGTAGATGAGCTAATTGAGAGGTTAGGTCCTGCCAGGTACATCACCACGCTGGACCTCACAAAAGGGTACTGGCAGATTCCCCTGACCAAGGAAGCCAGGGAGAAAACGGCCTTCTCTACCCCGGAAGGCCACTTCCAATACAAAAGGATGCCATTTGGTCTACACTCTGCCCCTGCCACGTTCCAAAGGGCCATGGACAAAACTCTGCGCCCACATCAACAGTACGCTTCCGTCTACTTAGATGACATAGTCATCTTCAGCACTGATTGGGAGTCCCATCTTCCCCGGGTTCAGGCAGTGGTAGACTCCTTGAGAAGAGCAGGGTTCACCATCAATCCGGAGAAGTGTGCCATTGGGATGGAGGAAGCCAAGTACCTAGGGTATATTGTGGGTAGGGGGTTGGTGAAGCCCCAAATGAGTAAGGTGGAAGCCATACAGGACTGGCCCTGTCCCCTAACCAAGAAGCAGGTCAGAGCGTTTCTGGGCATAGTTGGCTATTATAGGAGGTTTGTCCCCAACTTCGCCACCATTGCTGCACCGCTGACGGACTTGACCAAGGGCAGAAAGTCAGTGATGATAAAGTGGAATGCCGAGGCCAAGAAAGCTTTTCAAAAGCTTAAGACGGCATTGTGCCAGGATCCGGTGCTTGTAGCTCCGGATTTCGCAAAAGATTTTGTAGTGCAGACAGATGCTTCAAGTGAGGGATTGGGAGCAGTCCTGTCGCAGGAAAGCAATGGGGAAGAGCATCCCGTAGTTTTTCTTAGTAGGAAGCTGACAGCAGCTGAGAAAAACTACGCTGTGGTAGAGCGGGAGTGTCTCGCCATCAAGTGGGCTTTGGACTCCCTACGATATTTCCTCCTAGGTAGGAAGTTTCGCTTGATGTCAGACCACGCTCCCCTTACCTGGATGAGGCAAAACAAGCACACCAATGCCAGGGTGACAAGGTGGTTCCTTTCTCTCCAGGAGTTCAATTTTGTGGTAGAACACAGACCCGGGAGACAACATCAGAATGCCGATGCCCTCTCCCGAGTCCATTGTATGTTGTCGAGTGGTGCCTCCAACACCTCCGCATTGAGGCAGAGGGGGGGAAATGTACAGGACGCCAAGGTTGGGTCCTGGACGGGTGCTATGTAGCACCAATATTTGGGTTATGGTCCCTTTAACGAGTGGTAATAGTGTTCAGGAGGTCACCCAATGGGTGAGGAATTCCTGGCAAAATAAATAGTCCAGAGAGGACTGGCTCGCAGTCCTCTTTGTCTTAACAGAGAGGTATTTGGGGCCCGGAATTTCGGAGGCTCTAAAGTGACATTCGGGTGGGATAGAGCCTCCACTCCTGACCACTGGGAGTCAGCACACAGGGGGTTAAGGGCTTCCAGGAAGACAGCTCATAAAACAGGAAGTGATGCTAGAGGTGTGTGAAAGGAGTATGAGGATTGCACCTGTGGAGAGGAGCTGTCTGTTTGCTGGGAGCTTGGAAAGATTCAGCAAGGGCTCTGGAAGTTCCCCTACAAAACTGTATGTGTCTTTCCTTTGGTTTATTTTTGTGCTGAAGACAAGCAGGACTTTTGATTTATGCTGGAAGATAAGTGGACTTTAGTTTATACTTTTCTGTGTGCTGAATTAAGCGTTATTTTTGCTTTATTCACAAATAAAAGCCTTTCTGTTTAAAAGTCAACGGTTTATGCACTTAGTCCCGTGGAGCTATAATCCCCAAAAGTTCACACCCTCCACTTCACAGCGAGCAAATTATTACACCTTGGCCAGGCTCTCTCCCCCAGCCTAAGACGGGAATCTACAAGCCACTGGGGTAAGCCCCGGCGATTAGGTCGCACGGTGCCACATGCGCAATATGTTGATCAAACAAGTGACTAAAAAGTGGCACGCTTGTGTAATAATTGTCAACATACAAGTGGTACCCCTTTCCGAATAAGGGTGACACCAAGTTCCACACTATCTTGCCAGCGCTCCCTATGTAAACTGGGCAGTTTTCCGGCTCTACGTGACTATCTTTTCCCTCATAAACCATAAAACTATATGTATAGCCTGTGGCCCTGTCACAGAGCTTATACATCTTGACCCCATATCTGGCACGCTTGCTGGGAAGGTACTGTTTGAAAGACAAGAAACCAGAAAATTTTATCAGGGACTCATCAACGCAGACAACTTGATTGGGAATAAACAAGGCTGCAAAACTTCGTTGAAGTAGTTTATGAGGGGCCGAATTTTGTAGAGCCGGTCGTATTCAGGGTCTCCACGTGGACGACAAAGTTCATTGTCGTTGAAATGCATGAACCGCAAGATCTGCTCGTATCGTGCCCTGGTCATGGAGGCAGAGAACACAGGCACATGGCAAACTGGGTCAATGAACCAATATAACCGCAGCTCACTCAATTTAACTATGCCCATGTCGAGGGAAAGGCCCAGAAAGGTCTTAAATTCAGAAACCGTAATTGGTTTCCATTGTTTGGCAAGGGAGGACTGGGGATTAGCGGCGATGAATTGACCAGAATGCAAATTAGTTTGGTCCACAATAGATCTATAGAGATCTTCCGTTAAAAACAGTGAATAAAAATCAAGTGCTGTAAAATCAACTGTTTCCACCTGAATTCCGGGTTGGCTAGTGAATGGGGGAGGTACGGTTCTGCAGAAGTGGTGGGGACCCAATCAGGATTGGCGAATTCTGCAGGAAGGACACTATGGGCACGATGGGCCTGTCTTTGTCTTCGTCTTGGTGGCAGCGGGACACTACTTGTGCTTGCCACCTCGCCAGCTTGAACTGCACTTATGGGACTTGCCACGTCACCAAGTGTTACTGCAGTGCTGGATGTACGTCCAGGGTGTACTAGGCCGCTGGTGCTTGCCAGTTCACTAGAAGGATGAGCGGCACTAGTACTTTTCTGCTCCATACGAGAGCCCTGCAGTTCTTGCACCTCAACAACAGCAGAAAAATGGGGTCGGTTACGCCTGACCTTGGCAGGGACCTCACCTTTGTCGTCAGTGCTATCTGTCATGGAGCCGCTGTCGTCTACAGGATCATATTCTGAGCCTGAATCTGACAGATGAGTGGCCTCCTCTTCACTATCTGTTATGCTCAGAAATGTGTAGGCCTCTTCGCTAGTGTACCTTCGATTTGCCATTTTGGGCTCTAAATTTACTGGTACAACTAGTGAGATTCACAGGTAAAAAAGCACGTAGGCTGTCAGCAACTGAGTCAAGCACTTCCAGAAAAACTGTTAGCGATCGCAGGGATCAGGTCTGACTCTGCGAACGCTGCAGTTATGTGTTTAGTGTTTTGTAAGTGACAGTGATCGATCGATATTGCACTTGGGTGGGCTGGGCTGGGCTGGGCGGAGGGACAAAACGTAGGTGCTAGCAGGTATCTGGGCTGATCCCGCTAACACTGCGTTTTTGGGAACCCTAAACTGCTGGGGATGCTAGTATAGATCTTATCAGATCATATATTTATTCGTTCAGATACTATAACACTAAGGGAGGTATATGGTGCGTGCATGGGTGTTAGCGCTACTGGTACTAATCTGACGCTGCCTGGGGCGACGCAGACCCTAACTGATCCTAAAACCTAACTGATATCACCTGACAGGTGATCAGGGGGTTAAACCTTTATTGAGTAATAAACGGCGGGTGCCGTGACGCTATAAAAAACAAACTAACTAACCAGCGTCACCCGTAACACTTATATGGTGATCACTGGTGAAAGGGTTAACTAGGGGACAATCAGGGGGTTAAAACCTTTACTAGGTAATATATGGGGGTACCTGACACTATATAAAAACCTGGCGCTGAACCTAAATAGCTAACTGGCTAACTAGCGCCACCAGTGACACTTATACAGTTATCACTGGTGAAAGGGTTAACTAGGGGGCAATCAGGGGGTTAAAACCTTTATTAGGTAATATATGGGGGTACCTGACACTATATAAAAACCTGGCGCTGAACCTAAATAGCTAACTGGCTAACTAGCGCCACCAGTGACACTTATACAGTTATCACTGGTGAAAGGGTTAACTAGGGGGCAATCAGGGGGTTAAAACCTTTATTAGGTAATATATGGGGGTACCTGACGCTATAAAAACCTGATGTGAACCTAAATAACTAACTGGCTACCTAGCGTCACCCGCGACACTAATACGGCGATCAGAAAAAAGATTGCTTGGTTACACTGGCGACAGGGGTCGAAAGGGTTTCCTGGGGGGCGATCAAGGGGTTAAATCTTTATTAGGGGGGGTTAGGGGGGTACCCTACACCTAAAGTGGCCTACCACTAATATCCCTGACACTTTTTACAGTCACAAATGACACTGAATGCAGTGATCAGTAAAAAAATGCCCACTGCAATCAGTGACACTGTGACTGGGGGTGCAGGGGGTGATTTGGGGGGTGACCGGGTATTGACTGGGGGGTGATTTATGTGCCTACGTGTGCTGGTGTCAGTGTACTGTTGGTGCACTTACTATTGATGTCTTCTCTCCTCGAGCTCTGGATGAAAAGACTGCTGCGAGGAGATACGATATCACCTCCTCTGACCTGTGTTTACAATTCACAGGCAGAGGAAGCTTCTCATTCGCCAGGAGCGATCATGAGGGGGTGGCCATGAATCGATGGCCGCCCCCTCATCACGGATCGCTCCTGTACCGATGCCGACCGCCGCGGGCACCTGGAGGGGGGCCCGATCGGACCCCCCACCCGCTGGCAGGCAGAGACAGATATATATACCCGCTTCTGCCTGTCCGTGCCATTCTGTCAACATATATCATCGTGCGGCGGACGGCAAGTGGTTAAATACATAAAAATGTCTTATATCATTTAGGACATGTGTAACAAAAATATGAAACAGCAAACTCTGTATACACCCGTAAACAGCGCCTACAATGAGGTGAACAATTTCCTCCATAGTCACATATATGTGTAATCATGCACCATAATAAACACTCAGGACCAAGGTATGAGAAGAGAGACACAGTCCAACACGTTTCGCATGGTAGCTTCTTCAGGGATTTTTGGTTGACAGAGAGGTCGGTGCACTAGAGCTGCTGTAAAAGAAACATAGATACAGATAATATACAGTATATTCATAGACAATAGTACAATAAAACATCACTGTCAATTAATAATTTCTATGTTCATTCAAAAAACTTACACTCAGTAAATAGTAGTTCTGGGAAACCTCTGGTTCCTAATGGACACTACAAGTGGCAGTACAATTTATTCTCGTCATGGTATGCTGTTGCCAACCACCAATAGGAAATACACTCTTATGCCCTGTACACACGATCGGAATTTTCGATGAAACAAGTCCGATGGACTTGTTTCATCGGAAATTCAGATCGTGTGTTGGCCCCATCAGACTTTTTTCCATCGGTGTAAAAAAATAGAACTTGTTTTAAATTTTTACGATGGAAAAAAAACAATAGGAAATTACGATCGTCTGTGTGGAACTCCATCAGAGAAAAATCAACGCATGCTCAGACTAATTTAGGAGACGGTAGCGCTCATTCTGGGAAAAAAAACGTTCGTAATGGAGATAGCACATTCGTCATGCTGCAAATTATTGCATCGTTAAATGTAGCTCATTCTTTTCTTCTTTCTAATGCTAGAACAAATTTTATTTTTCGCTGCGGATATTCACACCGAGTTCTG
Organism: Rana muscosa; assembly: GCA_029206835.1. Classification (NCBI taxonomy): domain Eukaryota; kingdom Metazoa; phylum Chordata; class Amphibia; order Anura; family Ranidae; genus Rana; species Rana muscosa. The sequence goes on along the minus strand of CM055118.1, from coordinate 525,249,124 downwards.
ACAAACGTATTTCTTTGTTTCTTGTGATCTCATGAATCTTCGTATTTTATTTTAAAGCCAGGTCTCCAAAATATCTTAATATTTATTTTAAGTGCAAATCGGCTAACACCAAACTTTTACTAACACGCGGTAACACGAAATCAGCAAAAGCAGCCCAAAGGGTGGATGCGTTGGATTTGAACTTCCCCTTTATAGTGACGTCGTACGTGTTGTACATCACCGCGTTTTGGAAGGTCGGAATTTGGTCTGATGGTGTGTATGCAAGACAGCTTTGAACGAAATTCCGCCGAAAAATTCCATCGAATTTTAGCCCATCAGAATTCCGATCATGTGTATGCGGCATAAGAAAATACTTACTGCCATCTCTGAAGTACAAACATGTAGATAGGAGGCGGACGCAGGGAATTTGCAGGAGATCAGCTGCACTGAGATACAAAAAAGAATAACAAAAGGTTATAATTGCTGTTTTATGTTTAAAAAATGTAATCGTTGTTTCCAATACACAGCGGTTTAAGAAACAAAATGTCATTCAGTTAGGGTTTACATCTTACTCTAAAGTAGATGTAGCTATTTGTATATCAATAAAAATAACTCTTTGTATTATGTATTGCTTTTTCTTTAATATCTCAGCTGTCGTCTGTTGTTTTTGTTTTTTTGTTTTTTGTTTCAGAATAAACCTCCAAGGTGGTTTTCAGATATATTAAATAAATATAAATACGCATTTACCAATAGCACATGTTCTGCTTTGGAAATAATTAGATACATATCATAAATAACACAAACCGAAAATAACTTAAGGATAAAAGGGACAGTGGTAAGTTCAATAGAATAAAGTGGTTATTTAAGACACATATGTCTGGCTCCATTGCTGCCTTTCTCTTCAGCGTTTGTCTCCTTTCCAAAGCGAGCATGTTATTCCCTGACGCCATTTGCCTGGAAGAGAAGGTGTCTGAGCTATGAAAATAGGATCACAGGGATAGCTGTGTGCAGGCCCCGGTCATGCTGACGGCAAGGCTGATCGATCAATACTCTGTGTGACACTTTAAGGATTCATTGGAAATGATGCCCTTTTTGAATGACTCTCGCATTTTATCGAGGGCAGACACTGCAGAAAAGCACCAAGTGTGTTTTTATAGATATGTTTTGCTGGTTGTAAAGTTTACTGGGGAGGATCTCAGAGTTGGGAGATATGTTTTCTCCTTTTGAACAAAGCCGAGATTTAATCTTTAAATAGCTTTGCAGTTTGACATTTCGATGCCTGAGCCTGTTCTTGTTTAATAGAGCCCTTGGCCACATGCAAAAAAACACTGATCTATTTTAAGTTTGTTTAATCTACCATGTCACAAGATTTATACAAAGCTGAGTGAAAAACATAATATCACTCAATAAAATGAGTTTGTATTAAAAAAAAAATTATATCACATATTTCTTTTTGGAACAATTTATTAGGCAATGCAGACTATGGTCATTTGTCAAATGTCATTAAAACATTTTATTTCTTAATCATAAAAAGTAAGATACACTAGCAAACTGATTTTGTTTAATTTTTACTCCTTTCGTTTTATTTTTTTAGGTTTAATTTTTATATTGAGACATGTTTATATATTTTTTTTTCTGGGTTGGTAAATGAATAAAATCTTCTATCTCCTGGATGATCTTGGAAGACTTATATACAAAAATGACCCACTTCTTTCATGTTTGTGTGAACAAAAGAATATTGTGAAGTGGGCCATTGACATAGTCTTCCACAAAGGCGATATTTCCCTGTTTTTCACTTTAACCTGTGCTCATTCTTTAGGATGGACCTTTCCTTTTCATCTTTGCAGTGTTACAAAACAAGCAACCTTTTGTTTGCTTTATTTATCTTTTTCCACCGGATGCATTCTCCACTACAGTGAATTACTTATTTTTATTATAAACAGAAGGCCTTATCAATTGCAGCACTTTTGTATATGAACACTGGTATAATTATATTTTCCATTTGCTAAGGACAGAAGAATAAATTAGGACTTTTCGCTTTTCTGAAATCTCAACAAAAATTTTGACATTTCCGTGAAATTTCACCATTTAAAGAAATGCAACAGAGTGAGGAGGGTGAAATTAAGGCAGATTTTGGTGGATTTTAAGGGTTTCTGAGGGTTATGGAAAACACTTTTAAAGCGGAGGTCCACACAAAAAGTGAACCTCCGCTTTTCGGAATCCTCCACCCTTCTGGTGTCATATTTGGCACCTTTCAGTGTGGAGGGGGGTGCAGATACCTGTCTAATACAGGTATTTGCGCCCACTTCCGGGAATAGACTCCCACGGAAGTCACGCCTCTTCGCATCACCCCCAGCTGTCTTCTGGGAAACACACTGGTCCCAGTGAGGACGCGCCACGCTACTCATGCATGAGCAGTAGGGAACCGGGCAGTGAAACCGCAGTGTTTCACTTCCTGATTCCCTCACCGAGGATGGCGGCGGGGGCAGCCGAGAGACGAGCTATTGCTCAGCTTCGGCTGCCGTCATCGCGGGCACCCTGGACAGGTAAGTGTCCATTTATTAAAAGTCAGCAGCTGCAGTATTTGTAGCTGCTGGCTTTTAACCACTTGCCAACCAGCTCATGTACATATTTGTCGGCACTTTAAAGATGGATATCTTGCTGCCACAACCGAGATATCCATCTTTTCAGTAAGCGGTTCTGTAAACGATAATGGTGGTCTCTGTGGCGGATTCACCGCGAGATCACTGTTATCTGCGGCGGGAGAGTCCTTCACGTTGCTGGGTATGGAGATGAGTGAGGGGAAGATGGCCCCCACCCATCTCCATACCATAGCAGGGCGGAAGCTACGTCGAAACGGGACATTTATTTGTTGTCATTTATGTCTAAATATGAGATCTGAGGTCTTTTTGACCCCAGATCTCATATTTAAGAGGACCTGTCATGCTTTTTTTCTATTACAAGGGATGTTTACATTCCTTGTAATAGGAATAAAAGTGACCGTTTTTTAAAAAAAAACTGTGTAAAAATAAATAAAATCAAGTAAAAGAAATAAGAAAACAAAAAAATAATTTTTAAAATGCCCCGTCCCGACGAGCTCGCACGCAGAAGCGAACGCATACATAAGTAGCGCCCGCATATGAAAACGGTGTTCAAACAACACAAGTGAGGTATCACTGCAATCCTTAGAGCGAGAGAAATAATTCTAGCCCTAGACCTCCTCTGTAACTCAAAAGATGCAACCTGTAGAATTTTTTAAACGTCGCCTATGGAGATTTTTAAGGGTAAAAGTTTGACGCCACTCCACGAGCGGGCGCAATTTTGAAGGGTGACATGGGTATCAATTTACTCAGCGTAACATTATCTTTCCCAATATAAAAAAAATTGGGCTAACTTTACTGTTGTCTTATTTTTTTATTCAAAAAAGTGAATTTTTTCCCAAAAAAGTGATTTTTTTTCCCAAAAAAGTGTGCTTGTAAGACCACTCCGCAAATACAGTGTGACAAAAAGTATTTCAATGACTGTCATTTTATTCTCTAGGGTGTTAGAAAAAAAACAATATATAATGTTTGGGGGTTCTAAGTAATTTTCTAGTAAAAAAAACCTGTTTTAAACTTGTAAACACAGAGTCTGAAAAACAGGCTTGGTCCTTAAGTGGTTAATATTTTTGTTTTTTTGTGGGACCTCCGCTTTAACTATACTTGACCTGTCCTTGTGCCAGAAAATGCCCCCTTATTAGCTGGAAACACGGTGTTAGATATTGAAGAAAGCATGGCATATTGTGATGATTGTCCATTTGTTGTTGCCTGTGTTTCACCATAATTGCCATTTTTTGCCTGTGTATTGTCACAATTGTTCATTTGTTGCCCCTCTATTTTCACATTGATGTTTCTTGTAATGTCACAATTACTTTTTACTGCCCACGTATTGTCACAAATACCATTTGTTGCCTGCGTAATGTCACAATTGCTTGTGTCTTGCCTATGTACTGCCATTATAGCCTGTTTATTTCCCACATATTGTAATGATTGCCCTCTTTCAGACGTATTGTAATGATTGCCCTCTTCCCAACATATTGTAATGATTGATTATTTGTTGCCCAAGTATTGTCACAATTGCCCCTTTGCTGCCCACAAATTGTATTGATTACTTGTATGTTGCCAAAGAATTTTAAAGACATATTAATATTTAATCCCAAAAGTCACCCAGCCAAACTGCTATGGCCCTTGGGAGTATTTTACAATGTATAAAAATAAAATGTAGTGTATGTACTGATTTTATTTTATTTTATTTTACAGTTATTGTCCTTTTATCATCTATAAATACCTAAAACATTGTTCTCATGTAAAACAGGATAGTAGAATCAAGTATGCTCAATATATTAATATAATTTGCCCCTTATTGCTATGTGAAATGTAGATTTCTTAGAAAGAGTAAAAGTGATAGTATTTAAAGAGTGTGATCATTAGTACTATATCATCTGTCACCTATGGGTGATAATTAGAAAAGAAAGTCAATACAGATAGTACGTTGGACTTCTTTACCAAGCTTTAAACATGTTGTTTTGTTGTTGAACATCTATTGATGGGTTTGAGGTGCCACAGGCTAATGAGCACAAGGAGCAACATTGATGTGAGGTATTTCAGCTTTTCATTATTAATTTGAAGTGGCTTGTTTGTGGATGATACAGAATATTCTTTACAGTTTAGTGCTATATCAACAAGTTAATGAAATTGCATTAGTATAATTACAACATGGCACAAAAGTAGATTACCATATTCTGAGGAATAAAATACATTTTGTTGCATTTGTTCTTGAATGATCTTCTTTTTTTTTTTAAGTAAATCCACTTTTCTTGTGAAAAAAATCCCCCTATGGGTGTTCAATGTACTTTGAAAGGATTTTAACAAACTTTGTTGCATTCCTACCTTTTGTTCTTCTAAAGAAATCCCTGTATGTTTCTCTGTGTCCATGTGGTAAGTGAATCTAATGGGAGTGGTTTCCTAATTATCAATCAGCTGCTGCACCTGCAGGGCTCTAATGAGGAAAACTGCAGGGTATGCATTCCTTTAGACGTGATTTCCTACTGAGAGTATCTCACCAAAAATAAAAATTTTGTTGAAGGCGATGCCTGAAATCTGACTTGTATCTTAGAGCAGACTTCTCAAAGAAAATCTGTGAGCCAATCACAGAAGCAGGAAATTATGTTTCTGGGGGCGTTCTGTACACATTCTGTGTAAAGAACACCTCCAGGTAGCCATATTGCATTGTATTTACAGAAAATTACATTACATTATTGCTGAAGATTGAAAAAGAAAGTAATATTTAATAACATTCAATTACAATACGACTTGTGTTGGAATTGTATATGCTATGTTAATTTTTGTTTTTTTGCTAATTGTTTTCCCCGCAAAAGAGTTACCCTTTAACCGCTTCCCGAACGCAGCGCGAGGATATATGTCGACAGAATGGCATGGACAGGCAAATGGGCATATATATACGTCCCCTTTAATTTGCCGCCGTGTGGTCGCGCGTGCCAGCGGCGGCGCGCTCGTGACCCTGCCGCAAGCTCCGTGACCGTGCCTGCGGGACCCGCGGACTTGATGTCCACCGGTGTCCCGCGATCGTGTCACGGGCTGAAGAACGGGGAGATGTTAGTGTAAACACAACATCTCCCCGTTCTGCCTAGTGACATGTCACTGATCGTCTGTTCCCTGTCATCGGGAACAGCCATCAGTGACGTGTCACGGCAAGCCATGCCCCCTAACAGTTGGAAGCATTCCCTAGGTCACACTTAACCCCTTCAGCGCCCCTCACAGGTTAACCCCTTCACTGCCAGTGTCATTTTTACAGCGTTCAGTGCATTTTTATAGCACTGATTGCTGTAAAAATGACAATGGTCCCAAAATGGTGTCAAAAGTGTCCGATGTGTCCGCCATAATGTCACAGTCATGATAAAAATTGCTGATCACCGCCATTACTAGTAAAAAAAAGAATAATAATAAAAATGCCATAAAACTACCCCCTATTTTGTAGACGCTATAACTTTTGCTCAAACCAATCAATAAACGCTTATTGCGTTTTTTTTTTTACCAAAAATAAGTAGAAGAATGAATATGTATCGGCCTAAACTGAGGGGAAAAAAATGTTTTATATATTTTTTGGGGATATTTATTATAGCAAAAAGTTAAAAAGATTGCATTATTTTCAAAATTGTCGCTCTATCTTTGTTTATAGCGCAAAAAATTAAAACCGCAGAGGTGATCAAATACCACCAAAAGAAATCTCTATTTGTGGGAAAAAAAGGACGTCAATTTTGTTTGGGAGCCACGTCGCACGACCGCGCAATTGTCAGTTAAAGCGATGCAGTGCCGAATCGCAAAAAGTGGCCTGGTCTTTGGCCAGCGAAATGGTCCGGGGCTTAAGTGGTTAAGCATTTACAGAGATTAAACAAATTATCCGTAATAAGCCACATTTGTCATGCAGCTTCCATTATCCTAGGTTCACATTTCTGTGGGTCGTTTGCTTTTGCCACGTGCCACATTTGCGACACAGTCAGAAGCCCATTCATTAGATAGCCAGTAAAGGGATTCTACCTTTTCCTCCATAATAAAGGAATGCTTGGTAATTGGTTATGAGGAGACTTTCCAACAGTTTGTCTGTAATAAGTGCTTAACTTGTGTTAACCTTAAGGCCTGGTTCACACTTGTCCGACAAACGCTCCGACATTAGGAGCTCATGTCGCATGACGTGTGAAAATCAATGAATCCCTATGAGAGCCGTCTTAACTGGTCCGACACAAGTCGGTCCGACATTAAAAATGCTCCCTGTACTACTTCTGTCCGACTTTGATCCTACTTCAGCCCATTGAATATCATTGAAGTCGGATCAAAGTAGGATCCTTGTCCTAACCATCCGACATTTGACATCCGACATGTGATTACAGCAGCAGTAAAAGGAATTTATCTCACCCTGGGATTGTTTTGATTGGTCAAAGGACAAGTCAGACTAGAACAATGTCGGATCAAAGTAGTATCCTGTTCATGAATGTCGGATGGATGTCGGACCAATGTAGGATCAATGTAGGACTGATGTCGCAGAGCAAAGTAGGATGAAAGTCGGATGAATGTCGTGTCGTATCAGTGTGAACCCAGCCTAAAAATCATCACATATATGTGTCTTTGTTTTCATGTTATTGTGGGTAAATGTGGCATGTTCTTTACTGAGGTCTTCGTTTGCTCTGAAATGCCTGGTGATCCTACAAGTTCCTCTTCTTTCCTAATTTATTCTGATCATGCCAAGCACAGAAGCAGATCTGTGCTGATGTGGTCAGTTTGCATATCTGTTCTTCCTGGTAACAGTTACAGATCGCAGTGCCAATTCATAGCTTGCCTCTATGTTATATGGTAAATCTAGGCACCACACCCCAAGCTCAGCCCTCCTGTGTTGATTGATAGTGACCCCCAGGAGAAGCCATGCTGTGGATTGCAGAATTGACACCTTTCTGGCATACAGTGCACAAAAGCAGGGATCATACTTCTCCTCTGTATGTGACATTACACATTGCCCTTCCACTATCGAGAAGAGGGACATAAATGAGGTTATATGACCACCCACTAAAATCTAAGTAAAAAGTACATAACTATTATATGTTTAACAAAGTAAATACAATTTGAGCCAAAAATACAATTTTCTTTAGAATACTTTTTATATTAGTGTGTTCACAAATACTTTAGGGTCCTGAAAAGTGTTGATTGTTGTTCACATGGACCTCAAATTTTCAAATTCTTTGTATTTCTTCACCCAGGTTTGGCTAACTAAAATTGTAATTAAAAGGATAGTTATAACTTATGATATTTGGGTTGTTGAAATAATGTCATGCGACCAGCAACATTTTCATGACTGCTTGTAAATGTATAAATGAATCAATTAATCATGTTTATGGATCTTCCATAAGCATTCACTTTAATATGTTTTTTAGCTTGTTGTGTACAAAAAAGTCTTAACATTTTATGTAAACTAAACTTTTCTTACAAAAATGCATTCATAGATGCCAAACCTTTCCAATCCCACTTGTATTTTAGTTGCCCCAATTACAAACCAATACAGAGTCTCAGTCATTTGTTTATTAACACTCATGTACCTTAAAATACAATAAAATGGACGGAAAGTTGTCAGAAAATGGAATGGAATGGCCAGAAAAAAAAATGCAATGTTTCTGATTTACCAGGCCAGAGAGGGACCCATTTTTGTTCACACATCAGGAACCAAATTAATCGTCAGAATAAAATTTCTGGCAGAAAAACAATGAAGCTGGTGCAATTAAAAGACCCCATGCACAAACACAAGCAATAACTTGGCATATGCAGTACACTACAATAAGGGATGCAAAGACCTGTACATGAAGAGACAAAACAACCTCTCAACAAATAAATGATCCAACATAGAAGGGCAAAAGAGGTGTAAAGAGTTCATCTACGTTTTTGAGTTTTTTTTTTATATAAAACAGAAAAAAGGTGATTCTGTTCAGGAGACATCTGAAGAGTTGCAAAAAAAAAAAAGATCTGTGGAGATATGAGCTGAGTACTTTTTGCTTCTGCACTGATATTTGTTGACTTGCTTAGAAATCCATCTTGTATTAAATGCATTTGGAATCTGTGAAGGGACTGGAGTTTCCTGATGTCTGGTAAAGACAGTGTGAATTAAAGGTTCCAGAAGATTACGTTAATCCTTGTACATTTGAAGATTCGGCTTGCCATCAAAAGATACCCTTGAGTTGAAGAGATGAAAATAATCTTAGTGCCTGAGCTGTTAAGAGGCCCTTAATAAAATGCTGGAGAGCAAGCTTGAAGAAAATGGATCCAGAATCCTTTCATCTACTGTATTCAGATTTTCTTTTAATCAATCTTCCAAGTCCTGCACATGCTTCTGACAAAAGGGAAAAAGGTTCAGAACTGTTGAAGACCACAAACTTTTAATTCACAGCACATAGACCTAACATCAGAATGTCACTTTATATCAGTGCATGGACAAAAGTATAGAAAATGTTTCACTGCTCAATGGGAGACCATATGCAAATGCTATATGCTAATAACATTTATGGAAAGATCATTGATTAAGATAGATAGATTCTTTCTGGAATAACCCAACGCAGATGAATTCTTATCTTTTGCAGTGCATACAATAAAAAAGTTCATAAACATGTTGCAAAATCTCTGGTAGTTGTAAATAATGCTTCCATTGCTTGCTTCATAACCCCTATATGTCCTGTCCATTAGACATGTGCAATTCGTTTAGTTCCGAATTCGTTTTTTAACGAATTTCGACAAATTAGTTAATTCGGAAATATCCGAATTAACGAAAACTCGTTTAACGAATATTCGTAAATTCGAATATTCGAAAATTTGTAGTTTCGTACATTCGTAAATTTGGCTATTCGCACATTCGTAAATTCGTACATTCGTAATGCTTAAATTCGTACATTCGTAAATGCTTAAATTCGTACATTCGTAAATTTGTAAATTCGTAAATTAGTAAATTCGGAAATCTGAAATAATAATTAACTAATAATAACCTAACTATTACTAACTATTAAATTATAGGTATTGGAATTTCCTTTCAAATTTGGCTGTTAGTGAACTTAACGAAGTTATGAATTGTTTTCCGAAATAATGAATGCCGTATCTAAACGAATGGAACGTAATGACTTAATAATAATAATAAATAACAATAATAATAATAAAAACTTTATATTATTATTATTATTTATTATTAATTTGTTCCGTTCCATTTGTTTATATGTGGCATTTGTTATTTCAGGTTATGCGTAACTTCGGATAAATTTGTATTCGTTACGTTCGCTAACAGCCAAATTTGAAAGGAAATTACAACACCTATAATTTAATAGTTATTTTTTCAGATTTTCGAATTTTCGGGTTTTCGGATTTTCGAATTTGGAATTTCCAAATTTCCGAATTTCCAAATTTCCAAATGTACGAATTTACAAATTTACGAATGTACGAATTTCCGAATGTATATATATTTACGAATGTACGAATTTCCGAATGTATAAATTTACGAATTTACGAATTGCGATCATAACGAATGACCCAAAAAACGAAAAAAAAAAAAAACGAATGAAACCAAAACAAACACTAACAAATTTTTTGGCAGTACACATGTCTACTGTCCATGATAATATTTATAATATATAAGGATGGGGTTCATGTTTGCAGTCATGCAGGATTTACACAAACTTTCAGTGTTCCCCATTCAGTGGACGGGTGAACTAAATAAGGTGTTCATCCACCCACCGAAACAAACCTCCAGCTGTGGCCAAAAGTCATTCATTTAGTTGTGGTATTACTCCTGCCCCCAGCATACCCCTGAGGAGGTATAAGCTTCTTTATTTGCTAGGACACAAGCAACCATCTGCCTCATTGCAACTGAGGATGATGATCATCCTAGCAACCTGATGATGTCATCAGTTGCTAGAATGCCAGCGGACACATTGTTATTGGTTGTTATGGTGCAATAAGCCTACAATAGAAGATCACTATAGCAGTAATCTTTTTGCAGGTAGAGGAGATACAGAGCTTCAACAACAGGGACAGAGCTACACCATGGGAGTGGCCTAAGGCCATTTGTGATGTCACTAAACTTCTGATGTAAACAGAATGCAAAAGCATTCTGTTTACTTTTACTTGTATAGCACACTCCTATAAAGCAATCCGTTCAAGCATCAGAAGCACAAGAGCTTTCAGTTGATGGGCTTAGTGTCGGATGCCAGCTGCCACAGACAGCCTGTACCCCTGCTGAGACCCACAGATGCTGCTGAGACCAGGTGCCAGTTTAAAAAGCACTGGTACAAATAGCCACTATCCCAGTGCCATTTTAAAATGACACTGGGGACTCAAGCGGTAAACAAATTGGGCATTTTTAATGTTGTCCTTTAAGCCTTTTTAAAAGGGCTGCTCCTTATCAAATAACATGTTTTCCTCTTCTTTTTTTTTTTGCATTGGTATATTTCCCTGGTGGCAATATTCTGTTCCTCGTGCCCTTTCATAACGCCTTGCCTATGAGCCTTGGAAATGGAAAGAATTGTTTTTCCAGATTTAATTTCTATTGACTTTAATATGGTTCGAATTAACGTTTGCAATCAAAGCCAAAAAAATTTGCTCATCAATAATCATTCGCATTAAAGAAACACACACTTACAGTAATGCCGCATACACACGATCGGTTTCCCTGTCGGAAAAACCTTAGATGGTTTTTCCGACGGAATTCTGCTCAAGCTTGTCTTGCATACACACAGTCACACAAAAGTTCTCTGAACTTTCGAGCGTTAAGAACGCGGTGACGTACAACATTACGACAAGGTGAGAAAAAGAAGTTCAATGCTTCCGAGCATGTGTCGAATTGTTTCTGAGCATGCGTGTTTTTTTTTCCCGTCGGAATTGCATAAAGACGAACGTTTTTTCCAATAGGAATTTTTCCCGTCGGAAAAATAGAGAACCTGCTCTCAAACTTTTGCTGGTGGGAATTCCGACAGAAAAAGTCAGATGGAGCATACACATGGTCGGAATTCCCGTCCAAAGCTCACATCCGACTTTTTGTCAGTTTTTCAGATGAATCCAGATGGACAATACATCTTTATGGGCTGAGCGGATTTAAACAGACGTGTGCTTGTTTACATCCACTTGTATCTCTGTTTAACCTCCCTGGCGGTATGATTCTGGAAGATTTTAGGTGCTGAAAGCGGTACCATTATTTTGCATGGAAATTTGGCATTTTATATTGTAGGCCTGTAATTCTTAGTAATAACTCACCTAAATCTGTCCAAACCAGAGTCTAGTAGACATCCCAGGTATGATAAAGTTTGAAACACAAAATCATAAATTATAATATAATAAATAATAACAAATAATAATTTAATAATAATAATACTTTTTATTCAATAAATTTTAGTAAATAATATAATCAAAAACACAGATTTTTTTTTGGCTCAAATAAGGGTGCAATATTAGAAGTCATATTGATTCAGTATACGTCTCGGGTATGAAAATTTTTAAAGCAAGGTACAGCACAAAGTCCTACATCGCAATCGGGACAATAGAACCGCGTTTCTTTACGGATTTTCCTTCCGGTGTCATCACGCTTGGAGCAGCAAACAACACACATCCTTGTGGGTGCTGACTTCCTTTCAGTAGGTGGAATGTGGTCCATAAAGTGATGACCAGTCAGGCGTTCCGGGTTCACAACGCCAGCAGCCCGACGTCCAGATCTGCTTACAGTCGTTGGCGTCTGGTGCTTTAGAAAAATTAGTTCGGCACCCTTCCACACAAAGTCCGCATGGATCATAGGCCTGTCACTATTTTTTTTCAGAAGAATGAAAGCATTCCACAGGCACTGTTCCAGAAGATGCCTGAATATTTTTTTATAATATTTCTTCTGTTGCTTTCTCATCGCAGGATAAAAGGTCATGGCCTGGTCAGCCCTGTCCACGCCTCCCATGGTGTTGTTGTAGTCCAACACGACCTGTGGCTTCATGACCTCTTTTCCACCTTTGGTATGTACCATTGCAGTAGAAGTGTTGTGGATGGTACTCAGAGGGCACACGTTTTTTTTGTCCTGCCATTTCAGTGCCATCATTTTGCCTTTCTGCCAGGCAACTATTTCTCCTGCCCCAAGCTTTTTTTGGGCAAAGGTTGGCGGCATGTCACGCCGGTTAGGCCCAACGGTCCCATAGGCGTCCGTTTTGTTCAAGATAAGGAACTCAAAGAGTTCTGGGGACGTGTAAAAATTGTCTGTGGTGACACAGTAGCCCTGATTCAGCAATGGCTCAATCAAGGAGAGAACCGAAGCGGTTGCCATTCCAAAAAATCTGAATAGATCGCTGAATTTGGACCCTTTCCCGGTGTACAGGACCGAATTCCAGATGTAGCCAGAGCTGGATTCACACAGCATGAATGACTTCATACCAAAACGAGCTCGCTTTGGTGCTATGAACTGTATCCAGCTAAGTCTACCTTTGTACGCCATCAGACTTTCGTCGATACTTATATCTCTCTCCGGTACATAGGCCTGCTGGAAATTCATGAGAATAAGTTGGTCAATTTCCCCAATTTTTTTCAGCTTAGGAGCTGGATGAGAACTCTCATCAAAGTCTTCGTTATTTGCAAAATGCAAATACTTCATGATAAGAGAAAATTTATATTCGGACATAACTGTGGCAAAAAAAGGCGTGGCCAGCAATTTGTTGGTGGTCCAATACCACTTCTGCAGGGGTTTCCCCACCACTCCCTGTAGAATTATGAGGCCCAAAAAATTCCATATGTCCTCTCGGGTTACTGGCTCCCATTTTCTGCTCCTTGAAAAGCGATAATGGGTAGCAGCTTGTTGCTCCTGATAGCGATTTGTCTCCAAAACAATTTTGGAAATAACTTCATCCGTCAGAAAGAGCTCGAGGTATGCCAAGGGGTTATTGTCCTCAACTTCAACTTTAATCCCAGGTGCTCCTGTAAATGGAAATCTTGGGGGCGCTGCGTGCTCCGTACCGCAGTCAATTGAGCACCAGGTCCGCACGTCGCTGGGCACAGTCGCAGGATCATCGCTAAAATCACTTTCTGCATCCGATGAAGAGCTTCCCCACGAATCGCTGTCGCTGTCGCTCAACTCCTCTGCAACCCATTCTGAGTCGCTGTCGCTGACTTCCAGTATGTCATATAGCGACTTTGAGGTGGAGGCGCGTTTTTTGGATGCCATGGTCGCTGTGCAGTTTCCAGGTACTAAGTACAGTAAAACTGCAGGCAAGGGCACTGGAGAAAGCACTGGGGGGCAATCAAAGGTCAATTTATTTTATTTTTTATTGTAATCCAATAGGATTACATTGTATCAGTGTGTTTGTGCTTTTACATTTGAATTTGCCGCCGGTTCCGCCCCCCTGCATCGCGACGCTCGCAGGGAAGGGAATCAGGGGAACACACAGTGCATCGGGCGGAAGATCCGGCCGCTGTACACTGCGGGAATACATCGCGGGATCCCAGAGACAAGGTAAGTCACCTCTTCCAGGATCCAGCGAGGCAACCCCGAGTGTGGCTCGGGAATACCGCCAGGGAGGTTAAAGTGGTTGTAAACCCACTTATGCAACTTGCACCTACAGGTAAGCCTAGATACACGGTTTAGGAGATATTTGCAAAAAAAACATGCACCGATGTCTACGGCGCATGCGCGCCATAGACAACGGTGCATTCAGTCCGAATCCCCATTCACAAATCCGGCTTTACAGGATTTGACGGCTTAAACGCATGCGCGGAGTGACATCTTCGCCGCTCCTGGCCAATCACAGCGCCGGAGCGGCGCTGTGATTGGCCAGAGCGGCGATACCCGGAAATAACCTTCCTTATATCTGTGGAGCGATGGCTGCGGCTGGAGGGGGAGACGAGGACGGCTTCGGGGGCCCCGATCTAAGGTAAGTGATGCATAATGAGCTAGTATGCTAGTCATACTAGTTCATTATGGTTTTGTCTTGCAGGTGTTTTTTTATTTATTTTTATTTTTTTAAACTGGTTTACAACCACTTTAACCACTTGCCGCCCGCCCTATAGCGGATTGACGTCGGCAAAGTGGTTGCAAAATCCTGACAGGACGTCATATGACGTCCTCAGGATTTTGAGCCGCTGCGCGCCCCCGGGGGCGCGCATCGCGGCGATCGTTGCTGCGGGGTTTCAGTCTGACACCCCGCAACTCCGATCTAGGTAAAGAGTCTCCGACAGAGACTCTTTACCACGTGATCAGCGGTGTCCAATCACGGCTGATCACAGTGTAAACAGGAAAAGCCGGTCATCGGCTTTTCCTCACTCGCGTCTGTCAGACGCGAGTAGAGGAGAGCCGATCGGCTGCTCCTCTGACAGGGGGGATTGTGCTGATCGATTATCAGCACAGCCCCCCCGAGGATGCCCCCACTGGACCACCAGGGATGCCACTGGACCACCAGGGATGCCAGCACCAGGTATGCCACCCTAGACCACCAGGGATGCCAGTTAGTGCCCCCTAATGGATGCCAATCAGTGCCCACAATGGGCATCACTGATTGGCAGGCATTTTTGTTTGGCACTGATTGGCATCCATTACAGTACATCAGTGTCGCCTATCAGTGCCCATCCATGCCCATCCGTGCCACCTATCAGTGCCCATCCATGCCGCCTATCAGTGCCCATCCGTGCCGCCTATCAGTGCCCATCCGCGTCGCCTATCAGTACCCATCCGTGCCGCCTATCAGTGCCCATACGTGCCGCCTATCAGTGCCCATACGTGCCGCCTATCTGTGCCCATCTGTGCCGCCTATCCGTGCCCATCTGTGCCGCCTATCCGTGCCCATCCGTGCCGATTATCCGTTCCACCTATCAGTGCCGCATATTAGTGCCCATCATCAGTGCCCATCAATGCCACCTCATCAGTGCCACCTCATTGGTGCCACCTAATCGGTGCCCCATCAGTGAATGAGAAAACGTACTTATTTAAAACGTTTTGTAACTGAAACAAAAAAAATAGTTTTTTTTTCAAAATTTTTGGTCTTTTTTTTTTTTTTTTGCAGAAAATAAAAATCACAGAGGTAATAAAATACCACCAAAAGAAAGCTCTATTTGTGGGGAAAAAATGATAAAAATTTTGTTTGGGTACAGTGTAGCATGACCGCGCAATTGTCATTCAAAGTGCATCAGTGCAGAAAGCTGAAAATTGGTCTGGGCAGGAAGGTGTTTAAGTGCCCAGTATGGAAGTGGTTAAGTTTGCAAAATAGATAAAAGAAAATGTTTGCATTCTTTTCTGTTCTGGAAGACATAAAAAGATGTAAACTGATGCTGTCTGTTTAAATATATTTTGTTTAAGCCTGTTTTTGACAAAATACATGTATTTTTAGTTATTTTTCATGCATGTCCAAAATAGGTGTGAAAAATGGACGTAAACTCATGCAAACTAAGCTGAATATTGCTGAACTGAATGGACAACGGATGTGCAAACTGATAATATCTAATGTAAACTAATTAAGTATTCATACATTTTTTTACTGGACTGAGATGATGACGCTTCTGTCAAACGGGCCTAATTTCTACACCTGTTTATATTTCAGTTAACAAATCTTATTTTAGCAGTTTGCAAAATGATTATCATCAATAAAATGTACTGACAGAAATCATAAAAATAATTTAATACAACTACACATCAATTTATGTTACATGTAAACCATTTTTTGTTTTATGGACCTGTAGACATTACAAATAGTGATATAGTAATATGAAATATGGGTTGTGCATTGACATTTTTCAATCAGCAAATGTATCACTGCTCCAGACATTGTCATGAAAAGAGAAATAAATGCATGTAAAAGAATGTTTTGCTTCTGTGTGTTTCATGTGACATCATAAAACACTCAAAGTGTGTAGGGTCACAATGGGACCAGACTCTGCTTGTATCAGCATTTATTAGAAAAATGCTTTTTACAACTGATCCCCAGGCTCCCCCTAACCCCCCCCCAACCCCCACCACACCCCCTCTAACGGATGGCTAGCATTACAAAACCAAAAACCTTAATGCCCTTTTTACTGACCTAAAGGCATAGTCAAATGATGCTCCAGTCCTAAGTCTTCTCCTGCTTTCTTAACCTCCCTGGCGGTAATCCCGAGTCTGGCTCGGGGTAAGGTTTCAGTACCATTAGCGGTAACCCCGAGCCAGACTCAGGCTGCATCGCAGGATACAGGGAGAGTTACTTACCTTGTTCCCTGGATGTCTCCCCGCTGTGTGTGCGAGCTGTCTCCTCGCTCGATTCACACAGTGCCCGAGTGCCGCCGAGCTCCGTTCCCTGCGACGTTGTAGCACACGGGGGCGGAGATCGGCGCCAAATTCAAAAAAGTGAAAACAAAATACACATACAGTATACTGTAATCGTACTGTATAAAAAAATTACACATCCCCTTTGTCCCTAGTGGTTTGTCCAGTGCCCTGCATGCACTTTTATTTTATAAATACATTTTTTTCTGCCTGGAATTTGGAGATTGTCCATAGCAACCAAAAAGTGTCCCTTTATGTCAAAAGTGGTTTTAGACCAGCTAGGAAACAGTGATAATAAATTAGAATCACTTGCAGAATTGAGCGATTTGTGGGGAAATTCGTCATCAAACACTAAATCTAATGACAGCGACAATTCTGCAACTGAGAAAATTTCAGTGTTTTTGATTTGATTACATTATTGAATAATTTTTATTATTATTATATTATTATTTGTAATAATTATTTATAGTTATTTATTATATTATGTAGCAATACCCCCGAAGGGGCCGCTGGTTTAGATTTTGGGCCTGCCATTACCTTTCTGTTCACCACACTCATCCTAGGAGTCCCTCTTGAAGAGCCTTCATGAATGTTCACACCAACACTTGGTTACTTTTTCTTCAAAAGTTTTATTAAACAGTTCCAACAGAGGGTTAGAGGGATAGGGGAGGTTCAGGTACCTTGCTTTGCGGATCAGGCACAATCTTACATCCAGAGGACAAATCGGTTCCACACTGGATTCAGCAACCACCGGATAGGCCTACTCTCAACGGCCTAGCAACCGATGCGAAGCTCGTTCAAAGTCTCTGCCACAGACTTGATGAGTGCCATCGAGTCGTTTCAAAACTTCCGCCACAAGATCGTGCCACTACACTAACACTTTGCAAAAGTTCCTTCAGAAAGTACATAGCTCATGGTGCCAGAATCTTTCAGCCAGCCGGCAGCACCGTGAGATAAACTGGCCAGGATGCATCCTTCAATTGAATCCCCAATTGTTCCGCTTCTTCCCGCAGGCAAGACCGTTTAAGACCATCCCTGGACTAGTAGGCCCCAGAAACTCCTGGGCCTACTCTCAGTTGCAGAGCCTCGGGCCAGCAGGCAACAATTTAGCTTAATCCTTCTGAGCTAAATTACAGCTCAGATAACTAAATTTAACACATATGGGCTGATTTACCAAACGTTTGCGCCAAGAGTATTGGCGCATCTGCGTGCGCAATGGCTGTTTTGGTATTTACAAAAAAATAGCGCCGGTATCGCAGCCCTATTTGCCATTTACTATAGTGTTCTCTGCGCCCGGGAGGAGGCGCTCAGTGCGTCACTATGGACCTGGTGCAGGGCATGTTAAAATCTAAATATAAAGAAGCTGGAAGGGAGAATATAATAAGGACATTAATAAAGGAATTGTCAAAAACCGGCTCTTGTCATTTTTTCCATTTTTTACACTTTCTTTGTGAAATGGTAGGGGTACATTTGTACCCTATTACCATATCACATGGGAGGGGGCGGGATCTGGGGGTCCCCTTTGTTAAAGGGGTCTTCCAGATTCCGATAAGCCCCCTGCCCGCAGACCCCCACAACCACCGGGCAAGGGTTGTGGGGATGAGGCCCTTGTCCTCATCAACATGGGGACATCCTCCCCATGTTGAGGGCATGTGGCCTGGTACGGTTCAGGAGGGAGGGGGGGCCGCTCTCTCGTCCTCCCCTCTTCCCCTGCGGCCGGCCAGGTTGCGTGCTCGGATAAGGGGTCTTGTATGGATTTTTAGGGGGACTCCACGCCATTTTTTTAAAATTTGGGGTGGAGTTCCCCTTAAAATCCATGCCAGATCTGAAGGGCCTGGAATGGATATTTGGGCGGAACCCCACGTCATTTTTTTAAAAAATTTGCAGCGGGGTTCCCCTTAATATCCATTCCAGACCTGAAGGGCCTGGTTATGGAATTTGGGGGACCCCCACGCATTTTTTTTTTGGTTAGCAAAGACTTTCAATGACTTTTATCTGTATTGACGGGAACCAGCAATTCATTACAGCCGCAAGGACTTTTAAATTACTATTATTTTACTTTAGAAATGTCATTTTGCTCTCCAACTGTTATAAACATGGAAAACATGTGCTACTTTAAAGGCATACTATAGACACCCCCGGGGATGATATTTAGGGCCAGTTCACACCGGATGCAGTGCAGTGAGTTTTTTTGATGCCTGAAAAACGCAAAGAAAGTTGATCACATTAATGCCAATGGCATAGTTCACACCACTGCAGTCCATTCCAGTGCATTTCAGAAAGCCAAAAACTAATTGGTCATGCTGCATTTTTTTGGTACAAAACTGTACTGGACCCCAGTAAAACACATCAAAAACGCAACGGAACGTACCAAAAATGCACTGGAATGCACCGCAACGCACCTAAATGCACCAAAGACGCACTGCAACACACTTGTCCTAAGTGAAAAGAGGGGGGAAAAAACACTGGACTGCATCAAAAACGCCTCAAAAATGCACTGGAATGTGTCAAAAACGCGCATGCAGAAAAGCACCTGGAACGCACCCAGACTGCGTTTCTATAGTGTGAACTAGGGCCAGTTCACACCATAGAAACGCAATTCGGATGCGTTCCAGGTGCTTTTTTGCATGCACTTTTTTCATGCGTTCCAGTGCATTTTTGGTACATTTTTGATGCAGTCCAGTGCTTTTTTTTCACCCCTCTTTTTTATAAACCATAGATAAGGACAAGTGTGTTCCAGTGCGTTTTTGGTGCATTTAGGTGTGTTCCTGTGCGTTCCAGTGCGTTTCTGATGCGTTTTGATGCGTTCCAGTACAGTCCAGTGCAGGTAAAATGCAGCATGTTCTACTTTTTTGGTGCGCACTGGAACAAACACTGCCATTTAGAACCATATAACCAACTTTCCATGCATTTTGGATGCATAAAAAACGCAATGGACTGCATGTGGTGTGAAATGGCCCTTAAGCAATTTGGCATATTTAAAAAGGCACTTCTCCTTGTTTTGTTTTTGGTGTTTTCCAAATTGGTGACATTGATATATGTCCCTTAGGGTGGGACCTGGGCCCCCATTTTAAGGCCAATACCTAGAAGATAAGCCAGCCAAGTGGGGACTAGCAAATTTAACAAGTCAGTCAGTCAGCGACGTCAAGACCGACCCCTCCACTAGCGAAAGAGCTACGAAGAAGTTAGTGGAGGGGCCAGCAGAAGGACAACGGAGAGCCGGACGAGACAACGGGAAGACCGGGCCTCTGTTAGCAAGAGAGCTAAAAAGAAGTTAGCGGAGGCCCGGCGGAAGAAAGAACCGGAGAGCGCGGAGACGACACCAGAGACCCCCGAAGTCGGAAAAGACCCCCGGAAGTCGGAAGAAGAGCGCCGGAGTCGGAAGAAGACCCCCGGAGCTGTGTAATAAATTACTTTAAAAACCTGTGTAGTGTTTTTTTATTGCAATTTTTTTCCACCAGGTGAATGGGTAGGGGTACGATGTACCCCATACTCATTCACATAGGGTGGGGGGCCGGGATCCGGGGGCCCCCTTATTGAAGGGGGCTCCCGGATTCCGATAAGCCCCCCGCCCGCAGACCCCGACAACCAACGGCCAGGGTTGTCGGGAAGAGGCCCTGTCCTCATCAACATGGGGGCAGGGTGCTCTGGGGTGGGGGGGCCACAGGTCGCCCCCCTGCCCCAGAGCACCAAACCCCCCATGTTGAGGGCATGCGGCCTGGTACGGTTCAGGAGGGAGGGGGGCCGCTCTCTCGTCCCCCCCTCTTCCCCTGCGGCCTGCCAGGTTGTGTGCTCGGATAAGGGTCTGGTTTGGATTTTGGGGGGACACCACACGCCGTTTTTTCGGCGTAGGGGTGCCCCTGCAAATCCAGACCAGACCCAAGGGCCTGGTATGCTCCTGGAGGGGGAACCTATGCCTGTTTTTTATTTAAAATTTGGCCTGGAGTTCCCCCTCAAGAGCAGCACAGCACAAGTCGCATGCCAAAGTCGGACCATGCAAGACTGCGGTCCGACTTTGATCCGACTTCAATGATAGTCAATGGGCTGAAGTCGGATCAAAGACGGACCAAAGTAGTACAGGGAGCATCTTCAAAGTCGGACCGACATGTGTCGGACCAGTTAAGACGGCTCCCATAGGGAAACATTGATTTTCACACGTCATGCGACATGAGCTCCCAATGTCGGAGCGTTTGTCGCCCCAGTGTGAACCAGGCCTGAAGGAGATCTTAACAGGTGTACCCACTTTGAATTTCAGTCTCTACATTGGGAGAACTTGCATTTTGGGTGTTTCATGGACTGTGCATGTGTTTTCAATTGCCTCATTAGCACACAAACATATGTTATATAAAGCTCACAGAGCATTCGGTCGTTTGCCTTGAGAAGAGGCAAGTGTGTGTGTGCAATGTACATGTTGGTGTCCTTATCGTATTTGTAACACATGTATTTTATTTGTTATGTCTTTGCAAAACAAGTGATTGGTTTATTTTGTGGATTGTATATTTTTTGTGTGGGGGAAATGTTCCCCTGAAATAATTCTGATGTTGTTAATGTGTGTTGTTTGTTCACTCTGATTTAATTGTCTGCTGCATTTTTTGGCCAAAAATTGCTCAAGATGTTGAGTCTGTAACTGTTTCAAATTGTCCATGTTTTTTATTTTGCCTTCCCTTTTTGTTTTGTTGAACAATAAAATTAGATGCAAAATTTTGATGTTTGTTTTGTGTTTTCTTTGCAACAAATGTGACAGCTGATTGGCATGTCCAAACAAAACCGGTGTAATTTGTCTACCCTGTTGCCTTCATGGTAGCATATGCATGTATTGTATTGTGTGCTGCCATTGAGAGTCACCAGGAAATGAAAAATACAGAGCGGTAAGTATTCATTTTTTTTCCTTTTTTTTTTTTTTTTTTTACTGCAGTGGTTCTCAGCTTCAGTCCTCAAGTACCCCCAACAGGACATGTTTTGTGAATTTATCTTATCGAGAATTGCTGTCCAAAAATCAAAACCATTGACTGTGATTTAAAGCACATGTGCAAGATGAAGGAAAACCTGCAAACATGGCCTGTTAGAGGTACTTGAGAAGCACTGATTTAGAGCACTGCACTTAAAAATAGCTCAAGGCCATACAATTCTAATTGTGGGCATTTTGAGGGAAACAAAGTGTTAGAACCCCTGCGTGTTTTTTTTTTTTTTTTTTGTAGTTTGGCCTTGGTCTCCCTTTTCTTAACATTGGCTTCACTTCCTATCGCACAGCTAAACAGGAAGTGAAGGTAAAACCCTACCAATGGCTTTTCTTGGGGACACACAGATCAATCTAACTAGTGTCCCCATTAAGCAAATTGCACTCTAGCACTTTGTTGTGTACACCCAAAATCATTGGGTAGTTTGGGGTTTAGTAAAGACAAATCCACTCTGCAGTAAAAGTGTAGCTGCTGAAAATCTGAGGGAAAGTACTGGTGATTGGATGTTACAATCATGTAAAAGCCAAGATGTTTTTTTTGGCTTGCATGTCCCCCTCAGATATACAGCAAGTGCACTTGTAGTGCAAAGTAGATTTGCCTTTAGTAAATAAACCCCACAGTCCAAACTACCTAATAAATTGTGGTGTACCCTGCAATATGCTGGAGTGCAATGTGCATAATGGGGAAAGTATTTAGACTGACCTGTGTGTCCCCAAGGAAAGACATTGTTAGGGATTTTCTCCTCAATTCCTGTGTGGCTATGTGACAGGAAGTGAATTCGTTGGAAGGATAAAGTGGCCAAATTATTTAGTTTAACTTTTCAAAGACTCATTCCTAAGTTGAATTGTAATGCATGTCAATGGCCCATTTAGACCCTCTTTAATCACTTGAGATCAGAGCTATAACTGATCGACGGCCACAGCATGGTCCTCAATTGCTGGGAGTCCGTCAATAAACGTCCTCCCCTTTGCGCGCGCTGTGGTCACAGAGTCACTGAGACTCAGGTGATGACAGATCCGAGTAAGGGGCCGATCCCTGCCCTTTACCATGTGATCAGCTGTCAGCAAATGACAGCTGATCACGTGATGTAAACAATAGCTGGGTAATGGTTTTTGTTTTCTCCTTGTGCTGACAGCGTGAGCATAAAAAAGGCAATCACCGGCTTATGTGCAAGGGACATGGGGCCCGAAGAGGAAGAGGCAATTCTGCATCATCTGTGACAATTAGTAGCCCCTGCCAGTGCCACCTATCAATGCCCACCACTGGTGCCAATCAATGCCCATCACTGCCAACTATCATTGCCACCTAGCAGTGCCACTTCTCACTGCCCACCAGTGCCAAATAGCAATGCCACCTCTCAGTGCCCACCCTTGCCACCTTATTGGTGCCCATCAGTGCAGTCTCAGTGTACATCAATGAAGAAGAAAAATTACCTTTTTTAAAAATATTAACCAGTTTCCCACCGTCAAATGACATCCTTGGCTTTGTGCGGTGACATCTGAATGTTGGGTGCAGTTGCAGGCATCATTCAGATATCATTCTTTTCAGCCGGCGATTCTGTGCACAATAAAAACGATCATAGTGGCAGTTCCACCGCTTGTTTGTTCTTATAGGCGGGGGGAGGGGACATTCCCCCCCCTCTTGCCGCCATCCGGTGCTTCTCCGGGCTCTCCTGTGCCATCTGGGGCTCGGAGAACGATTTGGAGATGACTGGTGACCAGATGGTCATCAGTCATCTCTATGACCGTCGGACGCGTGGGCACGATGTTATGACATCATGCCGTGTTCCCGTATGTTAACCAAGCCGTGATCTCAGCTGTCAGCATGAGATTGGTGGTTTTTTTGGACCAATATCATGCTTTCCAACCTGGAGGAGAGATGCAGGGTCTTATTGACCCCGCATCTCTCCATAAAGAGGACCTGTCACACACATTCCTATTACAAGGGTTGTTTACATTCCTTGTAATAGGAATAAAAGTGATCCCCCCCAAAAAAAAAAAGAGTAAGAAATACAAAAAATTTAAATAAAAAAAATAAAATAAGAAAAAACGCCCATGTCCCCGGTAGCTCGCGCTCAGAAGCGAACACACACGTAAGTCCCGCCCTCATATGCAAACGCCATTCAAACCACACATGTGAGTTATTGCTGCGTGCGTTAGAACGAGGGCAACAATTCTAGCACTAGACCTCCTCTGTAATGCCAAAATGGTAACCTGTAAAAAATGTTAAAGCATTGCCTAGGGAGATTTTTAAGTACTGAAGTTTGGTGTCATGCCATGTGTGTGCGCAATTTTAAAGCGTGACGTGTTAGGTATCTATTTACTCAGCATAACAACATCTTTCACATTATACCAAAAAATTGGCCGTAACTTTACTGTTTTGTAATATTTTTAGCAAACAAAAGGCGTTTGACAATTTATTGCGCAAATACCGAGCGAGATAAAAATTTGCAATGACCGCCATCTTATTCCCTAGGGTGTCTGCTCCAAAAAAGTATATAATGTTTGGTGTTTTGAAGTAATTTTATAGCCATAAATTTATGATTTTTACATGAAGGAGAGAAGTGCCAGAATAGGCCCAGTGCTGAAGTGGGTAAAATATCCATTTATTTATTTTTTAAACTCGGTCTTTTGTGTTTATAGAAAAAAAATAAAAATAAAACACAAAGGTGATCAAATAGCACCAAAAGCAAGCTCTATTTGTGTGCCAAGAAATAAAACATTTTCATTGGGTTACAGTGTTGTATGAGCGCGCAATTGTCATTAAAAGTGCATCAGCGCTGAAATGTGAAACTTGGTCTGGGCAGTGCACAAGTGGTTAATATAAGGCTGCATGCACACGGACGTTTTTCCAGCCGCTTGTTTGAGCGTTTTTTGCAGCTTAAAAACATCTCTCCATGTTAGCCTATGGCCTCATGGCAACCATGGCGTTTTGGAGCTGTAAATGGCATAGGCGTTTTTAGGCCCCATGTAGACGGGACGCTGGTGCAAAGTGTTCAGAAGTAAGGTTGAAAGTGGCGTTTAAAAAGGCGCACTTTGTGGCGTTCGCATGCCGTGTTTTACCACATTTGCGTGTATATGATAAGGAGCCGCCCTAAGCTCCAAAAACAGTATTATTTACAATTTTAGCTATTTTGTGAGACCAGAGTGATATGAGTAGCTGAGAGCAGCAGTGTAGTTGTATTTAGCGTGTCACTTGCCACATCACTTGCCACAAGTTGCGGATTGTCCACAATGCAAT
Source organism: Rana muscosa (assembly GCA_029206835.1). Lineage (NCBI taxonomy): Eukaryota > Metazoa > Chordata > Amphibia > Anura > Ranidae > Rana > Rana muscosa. The sequence continues at coordinate 525,224,120 of CM055118.1, read as the reverse complement.
GGAAGCAACTTATTTTATATATATATATATATATATATATATATATATATATATACATATGCGTGGAAATCTTTGGCGTCTGAAGGCATTTTGAGGGTTTGTGAAAAACGATTTTAAATGCAACTGCAGATTTTTTTGGCCAGGACAAAAACAGTGTTTTGGATGTAATAGAATTCAATGGACCTGCATCTAAAACGCAAGTACTGCAATTTTGCGGCGATTTTTTGTTTGACCTGTTTATAGCTGGTTGTTAAAGCAAATGTAAAAATAAAATAAAAATAAGAGTTCAAAAAGCCAAACCCAAAAAAAAAAAAAACAGCGTGGGGTCCCCCCACAGGGTCCATACCAGGCCCTTGGGTCTAGTATGGATTCAAAGGGGACCCCCCCCCCAAAAAAATGAAAAAAAAATGGCGTGGGGTCCCCCCAGAGTCCATACCAGGCCCTTCAGTTCTGGCATGTATTTTAAGGGGAACCCCGCACCAAAAACAAAAAAAAATTGTGTGGGGTCCCCTTTGAATACACACCAGACCCTTTATCCGAGCACTCAACCTGGCAGGCCACAGGGGAAAAGGGGGGGACGAGAGAGCGGCCCCCTTCCTCCTGAACCGTACCAGGCCGCGTGCCCTCAACATGGGGGGTTTGGTGCTTCGGGGCAGGGGGGCGACCTGCGGCCCCCCCACCCCAAAGCACCCTGCCCCCATGTTGATGGGGACATGGGCCTCTTCCCGACAACCCTGGCCATTGGTTGTCGGGGTCTGCGGGCGGGGGCTTATCGGAATCCGGGAGCCCCCTTTAATAAGGGGGACCCCAGATACCTGCCCCCCACCCTATGTGAATGAGTATGGGGTACATCGTACCCCTACCCATTCACCTGGTGGCAAAATAAGTCAATAAAAAAAAGACAACACAGGTTTGAAAAGTAATTTATTGGGAAGCTCCGGGGGTCTTTCTGCCGGGCCCCCGCTATCTTCTGCCTAGCTCTTTTGCTAGCGGGGGTCCCGGGCTTCGTCGCCGTCTTCTTCCGACTTCGGGGGTCTCCTGTTCTGTTCTCCGGTTCTTCTCCCGCTCTCCGACGCCTTCTCCTCGATCTCCGGTTCTTTCTGCCGGGCCCCCGCTATCTTCTGCCTAGCTCTTTTGCTAGCGGGGGTCCATGGCTTTGTCGCCGTCTTCTTCCGTCTTCGGGGGTCTCTTGTTCTGTTCTCCGGCTCTGCGACGCCTTCTCCTCGATCTCCGGTTCTTTCTGCCGGACGCCCCGCTATCTTCTCGCAGCTCTTTTGCTAGCGGGGGCCGGCCTTCTACGTTGCCTTCTTCCTTCTTCTCTTCGCCCGATGTTGACTCGTCGCTCTCCACCGCCGCAATGATCGTCTGAGCAGCGGTGCCACTTTTATTGGCATGGGGCGTGGTTACTGGATGATGCCACCGCTGACCCCGCCCCCGTATGATGTCACAGTCCCGGGGAATGATGGGACTATGATGTGAAACGGGGGCGGGGTCAGCGGTGGCATCTTCCGGTGACCACACCCCATGCCAATAAAAGTGGCACCGCTGCTCAGACGATCATTGCGGCGGTGGAGAGCGACGAGTCAACATCGGGCGAAGAGAAGAAGGAAGAAGGCGACGTAGAAGGCCGGCCCCCGCTAGCAAAAGAGCTGCGAGAAGATAGCGGGGCGTCCGGCAGAAAGAACCGGAGATCGAGGAGAAGGCGTCGCAGAGCTGGAGAACAGAACAAGAGACCCCCGAAGACGGAAGAAGACGGCGACGAAGCCATGGACCCCCGCTAGCAAAAGAGCTAGGCAGAAGATAGTGGGGGCCCGGCAGAAAGAACCGGAGATCGAGGAGAAGGCGTCGGAGAGCGGGAGAAGAACCGGAGAACAGAACAGGAGACCCCCGAAGTCGGAAGAAGACGGCGACGAAGCCCGGGACCCCCGCTAGCAAAAGAGCTAGGCAGAAGATAGCGGGGGCCCGGCAGAAAGAACCGGAGATCGAGGAGAAGGCGTCGGAGAGCGGGAGAAGAACCGGAGAACAGAACAGGAGACCCCCGAAGTCGGTAGAAGACGGCGACGAAGCCCGGGACCCCGCTAGCAAAAGAGCTAGGCAGAAGATAGCGGGGGCCCGGCAGAAAGACCCCCGGAGCTGCCCAATAAATTACTTTTCAAACCTGTGTTGTCTTTTTTTTTATTGACTTATTTTGCCACCAGGTGAATGGGTAGGGGTACGATGTACCCCATACTCATTCACATAGGGTGGGGGGCAGGCATTTGGGGGCCCCCTTTTTAAAGGGGGCGCCCTGATTCCGAAAAGCCCCCCGCCCGCAGACCCCGACAACCAACAGCCAGGGTTGTCGGGAAGAGGCCCTTGTCCCCATCAACATGGGGGCAGGGTGCTTTGGGGTGGGGGGGCCGCAGGTCGCCCCCCTGCCCCGAAGCACCAAACACCCCCATGTTGAGGGCATGCGGCCTGGTACGGTTCAGGAGGGAGGGGGGCCGCTCTCGTCCCCCCCTTTTCCCCTGCGGCCTGCCAGGTTGCGTGCTCGGATAAGGGTCTGGTTTGGATTTTGGGGGGACCCCCACGCCGTTTTTCAGCTTAAAGGGGTTCACCCTAAAATCCAGACCAGACCTAAGGGTCTGGTTTGGATTTTGGGGGGGACCCCCACGCCGTTTTTCGCCTTAGGGGGGTCACCTTAGAATCCAGGCCAGACCTAAGGGCCTGGTATGCTCCTGAAGGGGAACCCATGCCGGTTTTTTCATTAAAATTTGGCTTGGAGTTCCCCTTCATGATTCATACTAAACATGGGACAGCGAGGCTGCCGAGGACCAGCGCGGTGATCGCGCTGGACACATTCTCGGCTGGCTAGTCTCCTCTAGGACACGACTTGAGCGGCTGCCTCACGTGCTCAGGTCGTGTCCAGGTTGCCTGGCAGAGTCGTGCTGTCCCTGTGTCAGCCGGCACACGAGTCGCCCGCAGGTCGGATCTGACTTCCCGCGCGACCTCTATTCAAATCAATGGGCTCCCATAGGGAACCATTCATTTTCAATAGAGCGCCGCTGACATTTCTATTTACTATAACAGTGCGCCGCTGCCTCCTGCGCCCAGTGAAGGAGTTAGCAGGCGCACCAATTAAGCTTAGAAGCAGCGCAGCGCACTGTTATTAGTAAATCAGGCCCATAGTGCCTACCCAACAGGAGCAGGGCACTACAATTATAATTTATGATTTTGTGTTTCAAACTTTATCATACCCGGGATGTCTACTAGACTCTGGTTTGGACAGATTTAAGTGAGTTTTTCATAAGAATTGCAGGCCTACAATATAAAACGCCAAATTTTATATGCAAAATAATTGTACCGCTTTCAGCACCTAAAATCGGACAGAAACATACCGCCAGGGAGGTTAATACAGGAGGAAGGTCTTCTTCAGGTGTTCACATCACCAGCTGCATTCTATTGGTTGTCTAGTATTAGGGTCCTTTCAGACTTCCTCCAGAAAAGGAGTCTATAGCAGGGACATCAATGCCAGAGGACTGCACATCTGCAGCACTGGATTAGTAGTTGTAATAGCCTGTAAACAGCACTGGTAAGGGACCTGAATGGCAAAATTAGGTGAGTAATATATCATACTTCACAAGTTAACAAAAAAAATGTGCAGGATAGGATAGAGGGAGTTTAATGTTTGCTCTGAGATGAGCTTTATGTAAATATTGTAGGGAGTTTGGGGATTTTAGATGAAGCACATGTATGCCCCCATCCCTGATTCAATTAAGCAAAAAGGGGAATTGGGACTTTGAATGAGGCTGTTGACTGGTTGAGGTAGAAATGTGTTCAAACATGTTTTAATGGCATGAATATGAATACATTACATTGGTACATATCATGTATAAAGTAGTAATACATAATTACATATAAGGCTGCACACATGGCAAAAGCATCATAAATTCATAAATATACATAACACGATCGATACCAATAAAAAGTAGTTGAATAGAACTGTATAAATTCATAGATACACATGTCAGCTTGGCAGCACTCAACGATATTAGACAATAGGAGTAAAAAGTATTATAAAAATAATTGGATGTTATGGATAGAGTCCTAATAAGGCATTAGCTACATCCTGAATGCCTGAACACTTCCTCAGGGGCGGATGCAATAGGGTATCTACAAAAAAACAATATATGATTAGATCTAATGTTGAAATGAGCACAGCAGGAAAGAGAAAATTTGTCAATCCTGGGTGCTTACATACAACAGAGTACAATAGTATGTAGTATGTATGGAGCCAGGGCCAGATGGCAAAGGTACCCTTTACAGCAGCAATTAAAAAAGAAAACATTTCTCAACACAACCACACATGCATACACCCAACACATGCCCACATATATGTTCTTAAATATAACAAAATATAAAATATTTGTAAAAATATCATATAAAATTCCTAAAACTCTGTACATGATGGGTTTATAGACAATACAACCATAGGGAAAAAAACACTTATGCCGTGTACACACGATCGGTTTTACCGATAAAAACAGTCCGATGGACTTTTCTCATCGGACAAACCGATCGTGTATGGGCCCCATCGGTCTTTTTTCCATGGGTGAGAAAAAATAGAACATGTTTTAAATTTATCCGATGGGAAAAAACTATAGCAAATTTCAATCGTCTGTGTGGAACTCCATCGGACAAAAAACCCACGCATGCTCAGAATCAAGTCGATGCATGCTCAGAAGCATTGAACTTAATTTTTCTCGGCTTGTCGGAGTGTTTTACGTCACAGAGTTTGGGACGGTCGGATTTTTGACTGATGGTGTGTAGGCAAGACTGATAGAAGTCAGCTTCATCGGATTTCCGATGGTAAAATCAATCGGATTAGAATCCATAGGAAATCCGATCGTGTGTACAGGGCTTTAGTGTGCGTTTTAAGTGTCCTATAACCACACTGTAACCCAGATGGGCTTGATCACTACTAATAGCTTTTGACCCATTTTTTTTTTTAAATCATCTGGCATACGCTGTGTCCAAAATTGGCCTGGATCTGAACCTGCAACCTCTGTAGCTTTTTTCACTGTGCCATCTGAGATGCTGGACAGCTCCCTACCTGATTCCATTACTTTTACCTTGTTCCTGATGAACCTTGAACTCTTTGCACCTCCCATGAACTTTCCCATGAACTTTCTGATTTAAGCCAGGTCTCTACACTTCCTGTTTGCCAGATTGTTGTGCTCTTCTTCAGCCAATATTTTCCTCCTTTCACTCCTGCTGCTGTCCGTGTCTTCACTACCACTCCTTAGTGATCTTTGCCTTATTTCTCGACTATGCCTATGCTTGATCCCATCCTGCAACCATTTGTTATCAACCTTTGGCTTGTTCCGCAGCCACACGTTCTCATGATCCCAATCTGCAACCACTTGTTACCGGCCTTTGGTTTGTTCACTGTCTATGCTTCTGCTTAAAACCTACCTGCTACATCTGCTACTGGACCCCAGCATACTCACCTCTTCTTTAAAGACTGCAACCTGGCACTAGCACACAGAAAAAGCTATCTCTACCATCAGGTGCCCTGGTGAAGACTGGTTATTGCTTAGACCCCACACCTCGGATGAGCCCGTACCATCTGCCAGGGAGACCTGCTCATGTACTTATTCTGCTGGTTGCTATATCTACTGCTCTCTGAGCCTAACCTCTGACTGTGACAGAGGCTTGGCAGAGACAGGTGGATGTTAACAGTTTAGCTAGCTGTATACAGAAAGATATCTTCCTGGAAACAACTAACAGTGAGATATCTGTCCACCCTCAGTCACATTAGGACCCATGGCTATTATCGTGTTGCTTCCATTACTAGAAGATTTGAGATCTCCTTTTTTTTTTTACTGAGAGAATGAGACTAGGTTGCTCTGAGATTTTCCAGCCAGTAAACAATATCTGTGTGCAAAACTAATGCAAACCTAATGCTTCTGATGTTCGAATTACCTATTAATAGCGAACGTTTCGGCCTGAGCATGACTTCGGTCCGAACATCAACTGTTCGCCCATTCAAAAAACACCCGAATTATGATGGCGTGCGACAGTTTGTTTCACTCGCTAAATGACCACAATGCACTGCGCCGCCACACAGTGCATTGAAAGCCCTGATTGGCTAAAGCAATGAAAGCTTTGCCCAATCAGGGCACAGAGCACTGTCAGAGCCATGATTGAAGAAAGTAATGATGACTCTATCCAATCATGGCTCATTGCTCTTAATTCCGCCCCACACTATAAAAATATTCTACCCATATTTGCAGTGTGATATTTTGGCGTGGAGAGAGATAGAACAGGGCTCTGTTCAGTGCTGCTAGCGAGTTAGTGTGCTATAGTGTACTATTGTGATTCTTCTGTCAGTGAAGACTATCAGTTTAGTGTGAATCTAGTGATTGTTCAGTGTAGTGTGACCATTCATTTTTACTTTTGTGTCATTTTAATTTGTCAAGGCAGGTTTCCTGCAGTATATATCAGTGCGTTACTGCGCGTTTAAAACAGTATATTTCAATGCATTACTAAACATTTACCACAGTATATTGCAGTGTGTCAGTGCAGTTTTACTGCGGTATATTGTAGTGTATCAGTGGAGTGTGTCCGTGTAGTGAATACTCAAGTTAAAGTGCACCAAACACCACTTTTCATTGATTAACCACTTCCCTACCGTAGAACGACTATAAACGTCCTGTCTTTGAAGAGGAATACCGTTGTTATGGTAGCAGCTAGCTACCATAACCCTGGTATCCTCTTCAAGAGCCGGCGATTTTCTTTCAGATAAAAGTGGTCTCTGCTGCGGATTCGCCGCAGGATTACTTTTATCGGCGGCGGGAGAGGGTCGCCGAAACAACTGCCATTTTATTCTCTAGGGTGTTAGAAAAAAATATATATATAATGTTTCGGGGTTCTACGTAATTTTCTAGCAAAAAAAAAACAGTTTTTAACTTGTAAACACCAAATCTCAGAAATAGGCTCAATAATGTAGTGGTTAAAGTGCATCCACGTACACATTTCCACATCTTTTTTACATTTTGATAATAAGCGCCCCCCATCATGCCTGGGAAGCCAACAAGTAGAGGCAGACTTTCCCATGGCACTGTGGGGGGGCCAGCAGCGTGTGTCCACAGACAAAGGTGAACGCAGTTCGTCCTCAGGCAGGGCATCATTTCCTCTATTTAGTGATGTTGCCTGTGCTATCCAGCCACAGCATGCAGAGGAGGTGATGGACAGGCTTACTAAACCATTGTCATTCTCCTCATCTTCCATCAACCAAGCAGAGACTAGTGTGCAGTCCACTGCAGCTGCCAGAGTGGCTTATTCTGTCTCTATTTCCATAGCTACTCCTGCCATAGCCCCAGCATCATGCATGGAGGAGTCAGCTGAGTAATTTGAACACAGCATCGGCCACTTGCTCCTTAAAGATGCACAGCCATTACTTGTTTCTGATGTTGGTTAAAAGGTTGAAGAAGGTAGGACCATAAGCCTACAGAGAGGGGAGAACACTGGTAAACAACAAATTGGCAGTCATGTTCCCCCAGCCGCAGCGTATTGCCAAGTTGTCTCCAGTGATAATGAGGATGGAGGGGATGATGATTATGAGGGCATTCATGCGGCTTGGGTGCTGAATAGAGCAAAGGAGGAAAGTGAGGTTGAGGCACAACCCTAAAGGGGAAACCATCATGGAAGAGTAGAGAGCAGCCACCCTATTCCACCAGATTGTAGAGCTGTTATCTCCTGGCCCACTTCCTACAGCTCAGCTGTTTGGGCCTTATTTAGCACATGTGAAGCCGAACGATTGACTGTTGCAATTTGCAAATTTTGCATCAAACACATCAAGCATGAAAAAAACACCAGCCATTTGGATACCACGTGCTTGACAGGGCATTTAACCTCCCACCTCTCAGAGTGCCCATTGGCAAGAGCACCTGAAAGCCACACAAAAGGGACGCAATTTTGCTTCTCCTCACTCCCCACTTTTTCAGTCTACCCCCGCTATACCTCATTACCTCTCAGCAGCCTCCACTGACAGGGATGATGGTATAGTGCAGGGTGTCCCAGGTCCTTGCAGCATGTCTGCCAGTAGCACACCAGCAGCTTTAGACTATAGCAGGCAAATTTCTCTGCCCCATCTGCTGCAGTGAAAAAAATATATACAGTCACTGAGGTGGCTTGTGCCACACCAGCTGGAGCCAGAAATGGTGGTGTGGGATAAAAGCACAAACCTCCTGTCTGCACTTAGACAGGGAAAGTTGACACATGTGCCATGCCTGGCACATGTCCTCAATTTGGTGGTGCAGCATTTCTTAAATAGGCACCCAGGGTTGGAAGATCTGCTAAAGCAGGCCAGAAGAGTCTGTAGCTATTTCAGGCGGCCATAAGCAGTTAGCGCTCGGTTGTCTGAAATTTAGCAAGAATTCCACCTGCCCGTAAACCGCTTGATTTGTGACATGCTGTCAGAAACCATGAATCAGACCGAGACAGAAGTACAGCTAAATCACACTTGTTTAATAATAAAAATAAAAAGGTAAACAGAGTATGCGTAGTCAAAACATAGCCAGAGTTCAGTAACCGGATCGGGTAGTCGGCCAAGCCAATGTCCAAGAGCCAGCGATAAAGGTAGTAGTACAGCAAGCAGTATCTGTGGCCAGAGGGAACATCAGACAAGCAGGTCTTCAACTGGAACGCAGGAGAAAGTCTCTTGTGATGTTAACATAGGCGAAGGCAAAGAGCAAATGAACTGGAAGTCCTTAAGTAGGCAGAGCTGACAAGCAGGATCATCAACAGGTTGATCACTGTGGAGAGATGGGAGCTGGCAATTATCTGACAGCTGAGCTGCCAGAACAGAGAAGGAAGGGCTGAGCTCAGGCCTGACACATGCCCACTAGGTTTAACTCGACTTTGGCAATGCTGCAGCAGCTGCACATGCAGCCGAGGGATGTCAATGAGTACCTATGTGAGTATGGCCCAAGGACAATGGCTGTGATAAAGTATGCATGCACTGTACTGTCACAATTTAAGGAGGTCACAAGGATGGTGAGCAGTGACAATGCATGCATCAGTGACACAATCCCTGTTGTTTTCCTGCTGGAGCAGACTCTGCATGGCATTATGGACAGGGCACTCAAGGTAGAGCATGGGGAGGAAGAGGAGGACTTCCTTAACTCTCAAGGCCTGCTTTATACAGACACCATTCTTCCTATGCCACAGAACACACAAGAGGAGAGGGAGGTGGAGGAGGATTCTGGCAGCTTTGGAGGCATTGAAGCAGAATAAGACATACGTCAACCCTTAACAGATGGTTTTCCATTCCCAGAACCCTTGGGAGTAGTACGTGGCAGGGAGGAGGCAGTTCCAGATACTGTAATCCTCAGTGGCCCAAAGGAGTCTGCTTCTCATGCCTCCGCAAACTTGCTGTGCATGGGCTCCCTCATTCTTCAAAGCCTGCAAAAGGACCCGAGAATACGTGGCATCATGGAGAAGGATCACTATTGGTTGGCGACCCTCCTTGACCACCAGTACAAGGAGAAAGTCTCGGAACTCATCCCATCCCCACAGAAGGAGCAGAAGATGAAAACTCTTGAGGACACCTTAAGGAGGAGTTTATGTATTGCTTTTCCTGTATCTGGTAGGTTACAGTGTCATGGAAAACGTTGTTTTGAGGCTTCTGTTGGACAAGAGTGGAGTGGTGGAGAAGGAGGCTGACTCAGTGATGCATTTTAAAAAACTTTCTAGTCCTTGGCACCCAGGGCTGTCAGCTTCCACATACCATCGGCAGCGTCTTTATCATATGGTGGGAGATTATCTAGGGGCGGAAACAGATATTGAGAGCTTTCCAGTTGATGATCCACTGGGTTACTGGGTCATGAGAATAGACCACTGGCCAGAACTTGCCCTGTATGCAATAAAGCTGCTGGGCTGCCCTGCATCCAGCGTGCTTTCCGAACGGGCATTCAGTGCAGTCCACAGACTCCGTGAACTGGCTGACATTTATCAAAATGAATCAGTACTGATATCGCTGATTAAGTGCTTTCTAGATCTCGGATCTCTGAAAGACTTTCTAGGCTGCCTAGTTTTGTGGGTGTTGATTTGATCTGGAAGAAATGTTTTGGCGTTGGTTACATGGGCACAATTAACACCCAAGGACCAATTTTTCAGCACCTGTTTGACAGGTGCATATCAGTGCAATTTTTGTCAGCAATGCCAATTCTTGCTTTCATCAAGAGTACCTATATAGGGTTACAGTTTGAAGGCACCAGCAACACCCAAAGACCAATTTTTCCACAACTGTTTGAACGGGCATCAGATAAAAAAATTTGACAGCAAGGCCAATTCTTTCTTTCATCAAGAGTACCTCTATAGGGTTATGGTGTGAAGGCGCCACAGACACCGAAAGCCCAATTTTTCTGTTACTTCTATCCAAAGTCTGCAAAAGACCAGTCGATGATCCACTGGGTTACTGGGTCATGAGAATAGACCACTGTTTAAAAAATAAAGAATGCTAGAATGGAAAATGTCATTATTTTGGCTTTATAAATGTCATTATTGCTGCAGCATGTTCTCTCCTGGCACCGCTCTATCACCATAGATTCATGCATTGCATGAATATATTTATGGACGCCGCTGACACCTCCTATTCAGGTGTCCGGACCCTTTTCGGGCATCGGGGACCTGAATTACAGCGGCGGGGGTGTTTTTTGGATGGGCACAGTGACTGCATTTGATGGGCACAGTGGCTGTGTTTGATGGCACAGTGGCATGCATTTGATGGCACAGTGGATGCGTTTGATGGCACAGTGGCTGCGTTTGATGGTACAGTGGCTGCCCTTGATGGGCACAGTGGCGGCAATTGATGGGCACAGTGGCGGCAATTGATGAGCACAGTAGCTGTGTTTGGTGGCACAGTAGCTGCATTTGATGGGCACAGTGGCTGCAATTGATGTTTTTTTTTTTCAGTTTGTTTGCGCCCCCCCCCCAAAAAAAAATTTGAGCACCAGCCGCCACTGCATGGTACAGATGTGTCACTTTACAGGCAGACTAAGAGAGGACAGGCACTATATTTTAAGGAACTTTTCATTTTTATTGTTATTTCTCATTTTGATGGTTTCACTTTAAGCATTAGTAAATCACTGTTCATTTAAAAATGATGTTTTTTACAAACTTTTTTTTTATTGATATATGTCCCCCAGAGCAGTACCCGGACCCCCATAACTATTGTGTGCCCAATTACTTGCATATAAGCCTTCAAAATTGGCACTTTTGATTTTTCCAGTTCGAGTCCCATAGACTTCAATAGGGTTCGTTATTCGGTTCCGAATGTTTGCGACATTCAAAAGTTCTGCTGCGAACCGAACAGGGGGTTGTTCGCTCATCTCTACTTATTAAGCGTGTTAGGTGTTTTCCTAAACAGCCCAATCCTCACCCACAAAACACCTAAGCTTGCCATACACTATAAAAATTTCACTGAAAACCTTTAGTTTCAGGAATGTTTGTTTGATTTCTGAATCATTAGGAGGGTCAAATTTATGATTGTTTTCAACCATAGTGATGAGGACATTTGAACGAGCAGGAGGAATAAAAATTCTCGCATGAACCAATTGTAGCGGGTACTTGAATTTAGGCGAACATCTGGGTGGTAGTGTAACCCAGATGTCTTGATTGTTAGGAAATTCAAGGTTCCCTTTGTGAATCTTGGAGGACTCTGGTGGTGTGAGGTTCCCGCTGGCCTATAGGTGGCATTGTTGGCTTGGACCGGGGTTGGGCTCACACCGCAAGACTGTACCTTTTTGTCCTCCCCTGGAGCTGGTACAGCAGGGCGGGGAACCCGCTGTGGCGCGAAGGGAGAGGTCATAAAGGGGGCGGACGCCCTGATCACGGGGTTAGAGTCCGGAGTCAGAAGATGCGGCCGCACCCAGGCAACTTCAGCCTGGGTGCTGGCGTTCCGGTGTTCCAGGCCTAGGTGCCCTTGACTTTGCCAGAGCGGAGATGGAGTCCATCTCAGGCACCTTTAGCCTGGGGTGAGGTACTATGGCGGATGCCTGGGGCTCAGTACCTTCGACTGAGTTCCGCGAGGGTGGAGGAATCCGAGGGGGGCCCTAACTCTATGGGTGCCCGTGTCTGTGTTCATGAGGACTGGTGTGCAGTAACTTCTCTGAAGAGTCCGGCGCAGGATCGCTGGTGACGGAGAGGCCTCCATTTCTCCCTTGGACGGATTTCTTCCTCTGACAGGGGCAGAGCGAGCGAAGGTAATTCACGTTCTACATCACCTAGTCAGTGGCAGTGACTATTCACCACTGGTGAGAGCACAGTGGTCAGCAGCAGAAGGGAAAGGATTGTGCCTCGATCTGTCCCCATTTTCCAAAGTAGAGAAACTGTTTTATTGCTTGGCAAGAAGAATAAAACTGAGTTGGACCTATTCACTGTGTGGAACTCTGGTTACTAGAAGCAAAGGAGTCAGGGACGAAGTACTGGACTTGACTCTAGGACACCTACACAAAAATCCAATTTGCTGGCCTTCACCTCTTAGCTATGGAGGACATGGGCCGTGGTGTGTCTTATCCCTCTCTCCCAGGTACCCCTAGACAACAGCCATATAACCGATGAAGATAGAGAGAGGGGTGAGCCCCGCTACACAATTTTTTAGCAGTGAATGTGGTTTGAATTCAGGAAATTACAGTCATTCCAAATTTGAATGTTAAAAGCAAACATTTTGAAGTACCTTTGATCGACATTCATTAAATCTATTGATGATAATTTTTCATACAAATGCTCATTTGAATGTTCATTCATAAGTCCATAAATTCACTAGTGTATGGCAAGCTTTGGACAGAGTAAATATTTGGCTGTTTATGTCAAGTTTAACTGCAAACGTAGATCTAACGTAGATGTGCAGCTGCAAAGCAGCCTGTGTGTATTGATATCTCATACCTGCAATACCTCCAAAACAAACCAAAGCTAAAACTGAATAAAAGCCTCTCAAAAGCTGATGGTACTGTAAGCAATCTTTGTCATAGACTTCTATGGAGGCTTTGAAGATGCTTTGAAGCACCACTAAAGCGACATGACATCATTTTTTAAGCAAAGCAAACAGAATGTGTGAACAGGACTGTAAGCTAACCCTTTTATTTAGAGACAGGTGCTTTGATTGGAATTCAGAGTGCTTTTAAAAACATGTCCAATGCCATGTTTTGAAGCAAGTGTAAAAAAAACCTGAGGGAGTCAGGTGGAAGATGGAGATGTAGTGTTGAACAGGTGCCCCCTAGTCTGGGGGGGGGGTGTCCTGCCTTGGGTCGGGGCTTGTGTGCTGGAAGAAACCTGCCAAAACACACAGGAGGAAGTCTTCCTGGAGGCACAGGAGCAAGAGAGGACAGAGTACCGTATATACTCGAGTATAAGCTGACCCGAATATAAGCCGAGGCACCTAATTTTACCACAAAAACTGGGAAAACTTATTGACTCGAGTATAAGCCTAGGGTGTGCCTCACTTTGCCTCACTGTGTCCATGCCTCACTGTGTCCATGACTAGACTGACGTTTAACATGGGAGTCTATGGAAGGGGTGCCCGGGTTTGAAAAATCGGTGCTTCCCGGCCGTAGGTCCCCCGGACAAGAAACTTTGCACACTTGTAGAGGAAGAGTGAGGCTATACGTGTGCCAAGTTTGGAGTCCAGAGGACCTACTATCGGTCGGTACCGGGTCCCCAAATTCACCAGAGAAATTACCGTTTAACATAGGAGTCTATGGAAGGGGTGCTCGGGTTTGAAAAATCGGTGCTCCCCGGCAGTAGGTCCCCCGGACAAGAAACTTTGCACACTTGTAGAGGAAGAGTGGGGCTATATGTGTGCCAAGTTTGGAGTCCAGAGGAACTACTACCGGTCGGTACCGGGTCCCCAAATTCACCAGAGAAATTACCGTTTAACATGGGAGTCTATGTCCGGGAGTTCAGGCGCAAAAAGGTAACTTGAGTATAAGCCGAGGGGGCATTTTCAGCAAAAAAAATTGTGCTTAAAAACTCGGCTTATACTCGAGTATATACGGTAAGTAGTTTAACACTGTTGGCGACTAACAAAGGGGGGAGACTGCCACATGTAGTCAGTCTCCCTTGAAGACAGCGGTGGGATTAAGTCTTCAGTCCTTTCCCTAAGAGATATTCTGAAAGTCAGTTGGGTGGGCTGGTAAAGAGGCAGTCAGGAGGACTGGTGAAAGAGGCAGCTGTAGAGAAGTGGGCTGGCAGAGCCTGAAAAGGTGGTGCTGAGATCAGTGGCAAAAGAAGAAGCAGGGGGAAAAAGTTACATGCTGTTTCACTACATCTGTACTACACTTAAGGGACTGCAAGTTCCTGCCTGTAATGGGCTGTTACTGATCTGTCAAGTCCTGTCAGATCCTACAAGAGTGAATCAGCAGAAGCTGGCAAGTTTGTGCAGGAGGAAAGTGAAAAGGAGACTGTATATAGCTGTATATAGGAAGTTGTCCCCGAAGTTTGCTGAAGTTAAGTTGGCATCCCATAACTTCCCATCTCTATCCAAGTTGTTAACCCACTAATAAACAACAAAAACAAAGCTACAGACTGTTTTCTGACTCTGTGTCCCTGTAAAGATTTGGTGTGCCTAGCTGTGCAGGAATGGGGGGGATCCCTGTTCATATGCAGCTCCTACCTGGGGTGTGCTACAGAAGCATCTCCAAAGCCTCCACCTGATGCTATTAATGTGTTTTTATTCAGCTTTGCTTTGTTTTGGAGTTATTGCAGGATGCACTGGGAAACCGACATGCAAATTAGAAAGACATCATCAGCATTAACCTGTCAGTTCATGTGTATATATTCTGGAAGTGTCTGGTGCCGGCATCACATCTGGTGGAATCGGAATTTGGACTAGAGTGGAGTAACTAACACATGTCACACGTGATGTGTAACATGGGAACACTATAGCAAAAGGTGAACAGGGACCAGACAGAGGAGAGGACAGAGTGGCAGAGGATCAGCAGCACTAAGGGACCAGAGCAGGGGAAACTAGCAGATGTCACACGTGATAAGCAGCATTGGAACAATATAGTGCGAGGTGAGTGGGGACAAGAGAGAGGGGAGGATCAGAAAACCAGAGCTGGGGGTTACTACTGAGTGGGGGATCAGCAGATCTGGGGGTAACTACTAAGCGGGGATCAGAAAAGCTGGGGGTACCATTGAGTGGGGCATCAGCTTTGAGTACTACTGAGCAGGGGGTCTGATGAATGAAGGTACTAATAAGCTGGGGATCTGTTGAACGAGATTACTAATAAGCTGGATCTGTTGAGTAGGGGTACTACTGAGATGGGGTCCTACTGGGCCCCTTTAAAACAAATAGAAAATCTTCACACAGAGGGCATTTGCCAAGTTTCATTAAAGCTTCAAAAAAGCATAATCGAAGCATCACCAAAGCATCAAAAGCACATCAAAAAAGCATGTTGAAGCTGTAGATGCTTTAATGTGTGTTAAAGTCGAAGCAAGTGTAAATGAGCCCTAGGGACTCATTTACACTTGCTCCGACTTAAACACATTAAAGCGCCTATCGCTTCAATATGCTTTTTTGATATGTTTTTGATGCTTCTGCGATGCTTCGGTTGTGCTCCGAGATGCTTGGGTGGTGCTCCGATGATGCTTTGGCGGTGCTCTGATGATGCTTTGGTGGTGCTTTTTTGAAGCTTTAATAAAGCTTGGCAGATGTCCTGTGTGTGTGTTGATATCTCATACCTGCAATTTCTCCAAAACATGGAGAAGCTAAAACTGAATAAAAGCCTCTCAAAAGCTTTAGGTGCTTCAAGCAAGCTTTGTCATAGACTTCTATGGAGGCTTTGAAGATGCTTTGAAGCACCACTAAAGTGACATGGGGTATAATTTTTGAAGCACAGTGTAAATAGAACTGTAAGCTAACAGCTTCTTCAGACATACATATTTTTTGAGATACCACAAAAAAAAAAAATCTGAAGCTCACAGTAGTTTCAGGAAATAATATGCTGAAACCAGAGACCACAATATAAAAATAGTTCAAACAATGAGCACCTCTAAAAATGACATACCGTATATACTCGAGTATAAGCCGACCCGAATATAAGCCGAGGCACCTAATTTTACCACAAAAAACTGGGAAAACGTATTGACTCGAGTATAAGACTAGGGTGTCCATCTGCATGCCTCACTGTGTCCATGACTAGACTGACATTTAACATGGGAGTCTATAGAAGGGGTGCCCGGGTTTGAAAAATCGGTGGTCCCCCAGACAACAAACTTTACACACTTGTAGAGGAAAAAAGGGGCTACATGTGTGCCAAGTTTCGGATCCAGGAGACCTAAGACCGGCCGGTACCGGGTCCCCAAAGTCTCTGGAGAAATTACCGTTTAACATGGGAGTCTATGGGAGGGGTGCCCGATTTTGAAAAATCGGTGCTCCCCGGCCATAGGTCCCACGGACAAAAAGCTTTGCACACTTATAGAGATAGAGTGGGGCTATATGTGTGCCAAGTTTGGGGTCCAGAGGACCTATGGCCGGTCGGTACCGGGTCCCCAAATTCTGGGAGATCAGGCGGAAAAGGTGACTCGAGTATAAGCCGAGGGGGGCATTTTCAGCACAAAAAAATGTGCATAAAAAATCGGCTTATACTCGAGTATATACGGTATTTATTTAAGGAATGTATAGTACAACAGAGCAAGTTTTCCAGTGTTCATTATAAGAGATGCCAGTAGTGGTTCCCTTTTAAATTATTGCATTTAGCTATGATTTTATTTTTATAGTCAATCCCCTCTATTGTAATATTTAATTTATAATAACTTGAGAAATGAAAGAGGATTTAACCAGGAACCTAACTGCATTATAGTAGATAGCAGTGTTGCCAACCGCCAGCATTTTTACTGGCAGGCAGTAAAAAATGGCCACTTTTCTACTTTTCTCCTGCCAGTAAATGCCAGTGACAGGAAAAGGTTGGCAGTAAAAAACATGGCTTGGACACTCGGCTCGGAACTGCGCATGCGCAGCTCTGGTCCGGGGCTGGCAGAGACCATCTGAGTGCCTGCTACAGAGCGGAGCAACCGGAGTCTCGTGTGTGGTTCTGTGGGACGGGAGCAAGGTAAGCCAGGAGCGGTACTGTCAGTGGTGTTTGGACTAGAGTGGACTGAAGGAAACACCTGTCACTGACTCAGGAGGGGACGTGTCATGTCGGTGCAATGTCATCATCATCTGTGCTGCTACACAATGCTTTCAGTGTCACCGTGAGAGTCAATTTCATGTGTGTGCCCCCCATTCTAATTTCTTGCCCTCCTGAATCCTGTTCCTGAGCTTCGTTCTTATTATATCGAAAATAAAATAAGAAAAACTGTATAGTTTTTGCCTTAATATCTACATTAAATCACATTATTAATTGCATATTGTACTTGTTTGTAGCCTAAATACTGAAATTTGCACTTAAAACTGTAATTTTGTAACTTTTAAAAATGTCAGTAAAAACTTGGCTGTGCCAGTAAATTTTGGGTGATGTGTCAGTAAATTTCAATCAGGTAGGTTGGCAACACTGGTAGATAGTTCTATGTGAATCTGCCCCATTTTGTCTCACTAAGGTTTCAGTAAATCCTGTTCAAAATGTGTTAAACCCAAACTTAGAAATGAATATTGATGTTAAATGCTAGCTATTTTTAGGGCTAATTAACAAACTGCTGTCAGAAAAGGCATGAAGTGCACCCCTAAGGAGCCGCAAGTAGAATGGGATCCCTCACCCTGCACAGCCAGGCACACCAGATTTTCACAGTCACTCCAGAGTCAGAGAGCAATCCAATACTTTGGGGGGGGGGGGTTTGTTTTGTTTGAGGGATTAGAACTTGGATAGGTATTGGAAAATTATGGAATGCCCACTTGACTTCAAACAAATATCAGGGACGACTTCTTCTATACACAGTCTATATACACTCCACTGCTTCCTCCAGCACTCGCTTGCTGATGCTCGCTTGTGTCACCTTGTTTCAATTTGGTAGCAAAGGCCCGTTACAGGCAGGGACTGGCAGCCCCTATAGTTGACGATAAGGTGACACAGCTCACACCACCTCTTCTGGCACTGACAACCCACCTAGCTGCAGCTGCCCCTTTCACTAGCCCTCCAGGCTAACTTCTCCACAGTCCTCCCAGACTGACACTCTCTCTCCACAGTCCTCCCTGACTAAACACTCACCAGCCCACCTGGCTGACTTCTCAGGAGATCTCCCGGACATGCTGACCCGCTTCTGCTGTCCTCTCACTTGCTCCTGTGCCTCCAGGAAGGGTTTCCTCCATGTGTTGTAGGGAATCCTTCCAGCACCCGAGCCCCAGACCCGAGGTCACCCCCCAGACTAGTGGGGCCCTGAGAGGGCCTCCAACAGCCTCCTCTGCACTCCATCTCCATCTTCCATCTAACTGCCTCTGCTGGCCTGCCTCCTTCCAGACCCTTTTTGCTGGGGATTGGTCAAGGACCTCATAAATTTGCAGGGCAGCCCCTCCTTACTTCCTTACTCCCATCCTCTGGTTCTGAAAGTTTCTACAAACTTCCAGGCCAGGAGCCAGAGAAAGCTGCCAGATGAGTCGTCCAGCCTTCCTAAGCCACTAAACCCTGACCCAGGTTCACATCCAGGCCTGGCCCTCAGCCAAATCAATTTACTTACACTTACAACCAAACCTATTTACATTAGCACACTAGCTAGAGGGTGCTACACTCACCCCCCCCCCCCCCCTATAAAACAGCCTGTCCCCATGGCTGGGAAAAAAAATACAAAAATAGCAAATAGCGAGGGCATCCCATAAGAATACAAAGGAGGGAACAATGGGGAAACAACTTGGAAGGGGCTATGTACAAATAATTTAGCAAGAATCAAAAATAGACATTTGTCATCAAAACACATACACTGAGCAAAATTATAAACGCAACACTTTTGTGTTTGCCCCTATTTATCATGAGCTGAACGCAAAGATCTGCGACTTTTTCTATGTACACAAAAGGCCTATTTCTCTCAAATATTGTTCACAAATCTGTCTAAATCTATGTTAGTCAGCACATCTCCTTTGCCAAGATAATCCATCCACTTCACAGGTGTGGCATATCCTCATCAAGACCCCGATGAGGACGACGAGTATACAGATGCGCTTCCCTGAGATGGTTTCTGACAGTTTGTGCAGAAATTCTTTGGTTATGCAAACCAATTGTTGCAGCAGCTGTCTGGGTGGATGGTCTCAGACGATCTTGGAGGTGAAGATGCTGGATGTGAAGGTCCTGGCTGGTGTGGTTACAAGTGGTCTGCATAAAAAGAAATGTATAAAGAAGAAAATAACTCCCGCGCTAACTGTGGGTCTATGCTGAATGACTTCTCTAGGGGACACTGCTGCAGGCACCTCTGGGTCTAATCCTGGAAGACAATGGTGTATGATAAAAGTAATGGTGACTGCGCTGTGATGTGAAGAGAGGGGCTAAGTGAATGTGAAAACACAAGACACAGGCCAAGGGTCCTGCCTCTATGGCCGACAATGGTGATAATTAACTAAATAAGTACAGTATAGGTGATCAACAATATAGGTGCACAGCATATATTACAAACAGTTTAAGTGCATAGCACATGTAAGAAGGCTAAAAAATCCTGTGGGTCCAGTAATGAAAAGTCATAAAAAAATAGTGAAACCCAAACAAAGGGGCATAAAGATAACAATGTGTAAGTCCAAATGTGGTGCAAAGGCACCATATAATGAAAGTGAACCAAACAAAGTCTAGTGTATGGTAAATCCCATCACCACAAGTATACCATAGTGTGCTTGACAAAATCTTCAGTGCAAACCACCTCAGTGCTCACAAGCAGCTCACCTCACTGCTGCCGGACAGACAGCATA
Source organism: Rana muscosa (assembly GCA_029206835.1). Taxonomy (NCBI): domain Eukaryota; kingdom Metazoa; phylum Chordata; class Amphibia; order Anura; family Ranidae; genus Rana; species Rana muscosa. Next base: position 525,204,253 of record CM055118.1, on the reverse strand, counting down.
AATATGTTCCAGGTATAGGTGACAAGATAAGCAGCAGGGTTGTAATAATTTCCCTTGGGTAGTTACAATGTTCTCACTCGTACATAGGCATGTATGGAAACATAAACATGAGAGAGGAAGTGTACATAGCGTGACTCTGTTGAAATCAATGATTGAGTGATGGCTGAAGCGCACAGTATCAAACTCACTGGATGTGAGGAAACATATGTGTCAATCCACGAGCGCCGAGCTCGTAAGTGCCAGCTGTGTGCCTCAGTCCACTCGAGCCTCCCTGGTATGGATGGCTGGTATCTCGTTGGGCAGCGGTATTGGTGAAAAAGAAATGCTCATAGCATGAACCTGTAAACGAAGCGTGTTTATTAACATAAAACAATAGTAAAAAACTCACATAGGGCAGCTGACTGCGGACGCTGATATCCATGAGCACCGAGCTCGTCTCCTACCGTCAAGCTGACAGTGTACCTGATGCTCCAATCCTAACGCGTGTCGTCACTTCACGTGACTTCATCAGAGTTTCCTCTCATGTTTATGTTTCCATACATGCCTATGTACGAGTGAGAACATTGTAACTACCCAAGGGAAATTATTACAACCCTGCTGCTGATCTTGTCACCTATACCTGGAACATATTTATGCTGTCTGTCCGGCAGCAGTGATGTGAGCTGCTTGTGAGCACTGAGGTGGTTTGCACTGAAGATTTTGTCAAGCACGCTATGGTATACTTGTGGTGACGGGATTTACCGTACACTAGACTTTGTTTGGTTCACTTTCATTATATGGTGCCTTTGCACCACATTTGGACTTACACATTGTTACCTTTATGCCCCTTTGTTTGGGTTTCACTATTTTTTATGACTTTTCATTACTGGACCCACAGGATTTTTTAGCCTTCTTACATGTGCTATGCACTTAAACTGTTTGTAATATATGCTGTGCACCTATATTGTTGATCACCTATACTGTACTTATTTAGTTAATTATCACCATTGTCGGCCGTAGAGGCAGGACCCTTGGCCTGTGTCTTGTGTTTTCACATTCACTTAGCCCCTCTCTTCACATCATAGCGCAGTCACCATTACTTTTATCATACACGTGGTCTGCGGTTTTGAGGCCAGTTGGATGTATTGTCAAATTCTTTGAAATGCCTTTGGAGACGGCTTATGGTAGAGAAATGAATATTCAATTCAGGGGCAACAGCTCTTGTGGACATTCCTGCAGTCAGGCCTCGTACACATGACCGAGTTTCTCGGCAAGAACCAGCAAGAAACTTGCTGGCAGAGATGTCTTGCCGAGAAACTCGTTCGTGTGTATGGTTTCTCGTCAAGAAAACCGACAAGTAATCTCGACGAGAAAATAGAGAACCAGCTCTCTATTTTCTCGTCGAGATTCTCGTCGGCATGTTTCTCGATGAGAAAAGTGAGTGTGTGTACACTTACCTGTCCTCCCGGAAGCCCACGCATGTTCGAAATGAATTCGACGCATGCGCGGTAGCTTCCTAGGCATAGGTAGGGTATACCAAGATGGTGGCGACGGCATCGAATGTGACGAGCGCATGCTCGTCGTAGTCGATGACGTCACCGCGTACGCTCCATTCAAAGAAGCGCGGGTTCTTTGAATCGAGCGTGTGTACACTCGGCCGGGACAAGTTTCTTGTCCAAGAGTCTCGTCGAAAAAAACGACATGTTTTTTTCGACGAGAATCTCGGCCGTGTGTACGAGGCTTCAGAATGCCAATTGGATGCTCCCTCAAAACTTGCGACATCTGTGGCATTGTGCTGTGTGATAAAACTGCACATTTTAGAGTGGCCTTTTATTGTGGCCAGCCTAAGGCACACCTGTGCAATAATCATGCTGTCTAATCAGCATCTTGATATGCCACACCTGTGAGGTGGATGGATTATCTCGGCTAATGCCGCGTACACACGATCGATTTTCTCGACGGTGAAAACACCGTCGAGAAAATTGACGGGAAAAACGAGGGAACGGCTTGGTTCCCTACACACGGCCATTTTTCCCGACATTTTTTTTCTTAGTCGAGAAAAACGACCGTGTGTGGGCTCCGTGGCAGTGTTTCCCTATGGGAAAACTGCCGCGGAAAAAAATGACGGGAATCACGACGAGAAAAATTAGAGCATGTTCTAATTTTTCTCGTCGTGATTAATGCCATTTTTCCCGTCTGGAAAAATGACAAAAAGCCCACACATGGTCGTTTTTCTTGTTAAAAAAAAAAATGAAATTTTTCCCGACGGGAAAAATGATCGTGTGTAAGCGGCATTAGGAGCAGTGCTCACTAACACAGATTTAGACGTATTTGTGAAAAATATTTGAGAGATTTGAGAGAAATAGGCATTTTGTGTACATCGGAAAAAGTCACAGATCTTTGCGTTCAGCTCATGATAAATATGGGAAAACACAAAAGTGTTGCGTTTATAATTTTGCTCAGTGTATTCACACTACATATCAACAGTATATACACATTATAGCTACAGGTCCCTGCAGCTAACCCAAACACAGTATAAAGCACTTCATTTAGTTGGAGCACCTCCCCCTAGAGGGAAGCCCTCCCAGCAAGCTGGAAAACGTCCATCACAAAGCAGGGTGAACAGCCTGCAGGCAATATACCTGCAGAACAGAACAAGGAAAAATAACACATTCCTATCACTAACTTCACTATCTATTTGTACATTCTGTCAGAAGCACATTTTTCAAGAGTCTCTGGTAGGTGGAGCTCTCATTGTGGCCAGTCTCTTTTCAAGAACACACTAGGCCTAATCCAAAGTTCTTTATCAGGAAAAATCCATCTGGAACAGGTCAGGGAGTTAGGACAGCCTAGTCTATGAGCAAAGAGCAATACTGGCATCAATTTTCTCCCTGTTGTCCGTATCCCCTGTGAGCTGAACCATTCACATTAATCCCTTCACAGGTAGTACTGAGGGTTAGGCAGACTCCTCAGGTTGTCGTCAGCTCCCTGATAGCAACAGAGTGGCTCTTGGTGGGCTGTCCAGCTTTAACCACCACCACTGTGTCTTTGTAAATAGCTCTCCCCAGGTCACCATTCCTGCCGAATTTCCTGGAACCGGGTCCAAGCTTGGTCACAATGTGGTCCCCGCAAGGGCTTGTGGACATGCATATAGCCCCACACCATGTCATTCTCCCATTCTCCCTGAGAGTCCTCGATAATGTCCATGAATTTTGGAGGGACCTTGGGATAGTCCAGTCCCCACTCCACAGCTGTTCTTCGCTGCACCTTCCATCAGAACCTGGAAAACCTTGACAGTTCTCTTGGCTTTCCCTCCCCAGGAAGAACACAGGCTTTGAGTGACCTCACTGCCCACTGCCTGTACTCAGCGGCTCTGGTTTGGGTGGTAGAGGGTCTGTTGAAGAATTCTGCCTTAGACTGACTGTGATCTGCATGGCTCCTCTGGTCCCTTCAGCTGAGTCTGGTACTTTTTATCCAAAGGCCCAAATTCCGCCTGCAGTCTGAGCGACCCCCAGTCTATGCACCCACCGCTGCCACTCCCCACTGGCTCACCTGAAGATGAGCTGTCTTCCAGCACTGGCTCCTTTCAGGTGGGACTGAAAGGATGTGCGGGTGTGGTCGGCATTTCAGGAACAGCATCTGGCTCCTGCTGAGCAGTACTTCCAGGTACAAGCTTCCCGACTAGGCTGCAGGCCAAGGCAGACATCCTGCTTTCTTCCCCAATGTCACTTTTCTTCGCAGGGGAGTCACTCAACCCCACCTTTAGCAAATACTTCAAGGCCCGCTCTGGCCTACTGTGACTTTCGTGGCTGTTTTGTGCAGAGACCTGACCGCAGATCCACATTGTAGTTAAGTGGCTCTTGTTCACTTGGCGTCAGCCCAGATAGCAGCTCGTCGCAGTTCCAGCAACGGATCCAGGCTGTGACCACCGGGGTCGGTCTTCTGCAACCAGGACACAGTAGACACAGCCTCTCCGTCCCCTCAATCATCCAGATGGTGAATCCCCCTAGATGCTCCAGCCTGACACCGGTGTCCACCAGTGTTAGCTCCTGAATGTCAGGCAACCAAGTCAGCCCTGGGTACACATGTCCACTTTCTGCCATCTTGCTCCTCTCTCTCTCTTGCTGCCAGCAGGGCATGCTGGGTCTCCTCTGGGGCGTGGCACCGCTCCCAAGGCTTGCAGCTCTTATAAGCAGGCCCGTTCCTGCGTGCTTTTCTGTAACCCCTTCTTAGCTGTACTGAAGTTTGCAGGCACAGGCAGCACACTGATGATTATGATGCACACACTGGCACTTGCAGAAATTGTCAGGACATGCTGTCCATGCCACCGACCGTGCCCGAGCAACTGGAAGCAAGTGGTAGCAAGGGTCTACTAAGGTTGCCAAGAGCAACAGCAAAGTCTGTAACACACGTCACACTGTAGTTAGCAGGGTTGGGACAGTCAGCCGTGGTTGGGCATCTGATAGACCCCCTCCTGCAGATACCTACTGTCTTACCTCGATCACCATGGGCAACAGCAGACATATTGGTGTTCTCAGCAGGACATTCAGCATACAGTCACTTCTTCCAGCCTTAAGCAGACTGCTGAACATTTTGTAATCCATGCGTGCGATCGCCCACCCGTGGTTGCCATTAGTGACTTGACATAACACACACTTGTAATCCAAGGGTGCAATAGCCCACCGTGGTTGCCACTGAACAGCAAGTCTCTAGTACAAGTGTCCGTCCCAGCCGCAGTTTGGGGCAACTGGGTATGCGGTGAAGCACCAACTTGACAGCAGCTCCAGCTGGTTGCTATGGACAACGACAATTGACTTTCAGCACACAGTTACAAATAGGCAGGACACATTTTTCCATCTCCCTAGTTTTAACCCTCAGTGGTCCTGGAAGCAAAACACAATTCCCTGGCTCAATAAATCTCCAGTTGCTAGGAGCAACGGCTGTGTAGGTTACTGTGAGCAATATCCTGGACGAAGCCCCCAAATTTAGCGCACACCCTGAGGAGCTGCAAGTAGAATGGGATCCCCCACCCTCCATACCAAATTCAGAGAACAGTACAGTACACTCCACTGCTTCCTCCAGCACTCACTTGTTTGCAGAACTCCAGCTGTGTCAATTAATGCAATTTGGTAGCAAAGGCCCATTACAGACAGGGACTTGCAGCCCCTATACTTGAAGATAGGTGTCATGGATATGCAGTAATGTTTGTCTGTCAGCTTACCTTTCCTCCTCATGTGTTCATCTTAGAGGCCAGACCCTTTCACCTGGCTTCCTTTATAATCTCCTCCCAGCCTGACTCCACCCCAGGCCCTATCACAGAACACTATATTAACCTGTGCACTGCAAACTTGCTGATCAACGTGTTTGTTTAGCAGTGTGTGTTTGGGTTCCTGCCTGCCGTGTGCTACGTCTGTCTCTCTGTTACGATATTGGCTTGTTCCTGTCACGTACCTGATGGTTATGAGCCCGATATTGCAGAGGAGGGCCTCCCTTACGGCTCCCACTTGCGGCCCCTGGTAAAGTAACAGGAGGCGCGGAAGTAAGGAGTGGTATGAGTGCCTGGCAGGATCAACAGAGGTGATGGTAGTCCAACGCCCAGGGTGTCTGCAGGAACTAGGAGACAGGAGCAGGAGCAACTAGGAGACTGGACTGGAACCAGGAACAACAGGAAGCTCAGCTGACTGGACAGGAACCAGGAACAACAGGATGCTTCAGCAGACTGGAATGGTTCAGCAGACTGGACTGGAACGAGGAACCACAGGAAGCTTCAGCAGACAGGACTGGAACTAGGAACCACAGGAAGCTTCAGCAGACTGGAATGGTTCAGCAGACTGGACTGGAACTAGGAACCACAGGAAGCTGCAGCAGACTGGAATGGTTCAGCAGACTGGACTGGAACTAGGAACCACAGGAAGCTTCAGCAGACTGGAATGGTTCAGACTGGACTGGAACTAGGAACCACAGGAATAATCAGACAGGCCGGATCGGTTAACAGGCTGGCAGCAAGGTACAGGGGGGACAGGCAAACGAATCGTCACAACAGGCCAAGGTCAGGTGCAGGCAGAAGCCTGGAGTGGTCACAGGCAAGCCGGGTCTTTTACAGGTACAAGTCACGGATCGGGTTTCAGATACACAACGCTGTAGAGCAGACAGCAGAGACTGTGAGAGACAGGCAGGTTTAAATAGGCCGCCCAGCACCAACAGAGATGCGCGCGCGCGTGCATGGGCGCGCGCATGCGCGGTTGCACCCGTGATCGGGAGCTGGATAGTCTGAGGCGCCTGTTACTGGCAGGATCTTCATGACATTGCCCCCTCCCAAGGGGCAGCCTCCGGATGCCCATGCGGGCAAATTTCTCAGGATGAGACCTTCTGAAGGACTGAACCAGACTCTTAGCATGGATGTTTCCCTCGGGCTCCCAAGAATTTTCCTCGGGACCATACCCCTTCCATTTAAGGAATTGGTTCTGGTTATTTCTTCTTCTGAAATCCAGAATAGCCTCCACTTCAAATTCCTCCTCTCCGTCTACAATGACAGGATCAGGGAGAACCGAACTTCGACCTGGAAATGGATTGGGAATAGAAGGCTTCAACAGGAAAACATAGAAAACCGGATGGATCTTTAGAGTATTAGGAAGTTCCAGTTCATAAGCCAATTCGTTGATCTTCCTTTTAACAGGAAATGGCCCTAAGAACTTGGGGCCCAGCTTCTTTGAAGGACATGCCATCCTCAAATTCATAGTGGATAGCCATACCAAGTCGCCAGGTACCAGCACTAATTCACCCCGTCTTTTCCTGTCGTAGGTTATCTTATTGTGCTCCTGAGTCCTGGTCATGGTTTCCTGTAAAAGTTGGTTGTTGGAAGAGAAAAAGTTTATTTTTTCCTGGACTGCTGGTACCGTACATTTGGGAAGAGAATTGGGCAAAAATGCAGGATGAAAGCCATAGTTGGCGAAGAAAGGAGTCTGCTTTGTGGCGGAGTGAATGGAGTTATTGTAGGCGAATTCGGCCAATGGGAGTAGGGAGATCCAGTCATTCTGGGCAAAAGAGGAGAAACAGCGCAGATACTGCTCGAGGGTCTGGTTAGTCCTCTCGGTTTGCCCATTGGTCTGGGGATGATAAGCAGAGGGAAATGATAATTCTATATCCAGGGCCTTGCAAAGGGACTTCCAGAACCGGGAGGTAAACTGTACCCCCCGATCGGAGACAATGTTGGCCGGAACCCCGTGGAGTCTGATGATTTCTTTGATGAAAACCTGTGCTGTTTCAGGGGCAGAGGGAGTACCTTTCATCGGAACAAAATGTGCCATCTTCGACAGACGATCAACTACCACGAAGATAGTGGTATGATCTTCTGCCGGGGGTAGTTCAACAATGAAGTCGATGGACAACATCCTCCACGGTCTGTCTGGGACAGGTAAGGGTTTTAGTAGCCCCCAGGCCTTGGTTCTATAGCCCTTGTTTCGGGTGCAAGTTGTGCAAGAGTCAACAAATCTTTTGCAACCTCCACGTAACCGAGGCCACCAGAAGGTGCGCTGTACTAGATCCGTGGTCTTGGTTATACCGAAATGCCCGGCTAGTGCATGGTTGTGACAAAGTTCCAGCACGGATATTCGTAGGACTTCGGGTATGTAGATCTTGTCCTGGTACCAAAGCAGTCCATCTCTAGCCTGCAATTCTGGTTCGGAAGGAGGTGTCTGCCCCGTGGAAGCTTGTTTGATTCGAGAAAGCAGGTCTTCTTGAAGTAAGAGAAAATTTTCAGGAGCCAGGATAGTATCTGGAGGAGAGACTTCCTTGGATTTGTGGAACATTCGAGACAGGGCATCGGGTTTAACGTTTTTGGAACCATGGCGATATGTGACGTGAAAGGAGAATCTGGAGAAAAAGAGTGCCCATCTGGCCTGTCTTGGTTTTAATCTCTTTTCAGCTTTCAGATATTCCAGGTTCTTGTGGTCGGTAAATATCAGGATTGGATGGGCAGCTCCTTCTAGCAGATAACGCCATTCTTCCAGTGCAGACTTAATCGCCAGCAACTCCCGATCTCCTACATCGTAGTTCTTCTCTGCCGCTGTCAATTTGCGGGAGAAGAAGGCTACTGGGTGAAGCAAGGCCGTGGTCCCTTGTCTCTGGGAAAGTATTGCTCCTACCGCAATTTCGGAGGCATCCACCTCAAGTACAAATGGCAAGGAGGAGTCTGGATGTTTCAAAATGGAAGCAGAGGTAAAGAGACCCTTAAGGACCTCAAAGGCCTTTTGAGCCTCAGGGGACCAATGGAAGCGGGTCCCTTGTTTGGTTAGCTGGGTGATTGGTGCAATAATGGCCGAAAATCCTCTAATAAATTTGCGATAAAAGTTGGCGAATCCAACGAAACGTTGGATTCCCATTTTGTCTGCCAGAACCGGCCAGTCCAGGATGGCAGCAATCTTCTGAGGGTCCATCTTGATGCCTTTACTGAAGATAATTAACCCCAAAAATGATATGCTTTCCTGCTCAAGTTCACACTTTTCCGCCTTCGCATACAGGCCATGCTGACGGAGCCGGGCCAACACACTTCTGACATGCCTGCGGTGAGACTCAAGGGAAGAAGAGAAAATTAGAATATCGTCTAGGTAGACAATGACGAACAGGTCTAAAAAGTCCCAAAGCACATCGTTGATAAAGTACTGAAACGTGGCGAGGGCATTACATAGCCCGAAGGGCATTACCAAGTACTCAAAGTGCCCAAATCGGGTACGGAAGGCAGTCTTCCACTCATCCCCATCCTTGATACGGACTAGGTTGTAGGCTCCACAGAGATCAAGTTTGGTGAAGATAATAGCGGCCCCCAGCCTCTGGAATAACTCTGGTACCAAGGGAAGAGGATAACGTTTTTTTACTGTAATTTTGTTTAATTTGCGGTAGTCCACACAGGGTCGAAGGGTATGGTCCTTCTTTTCTACAAAAAAGATGCCCGCGCCTGCTGGGGATGTAGATGGGCGGATGAACCCCTTCTTTAAGTTCTCATCTATGTACTCCTTCAACGCCCCCTGTTCTACCTCTGTCAGAGGGAAAACTCTGCCAAACGGAATTTCAGCTCCGGGAAGCAGGTCAATGGGACAATCATAGGCTCAATGGGGTGGTAAGGTCTCTGCTCCTTGTTTACTAAATACGTCAAGAAAGTCATGGTAAGTCTCTGGAATGGATTGACGTATTCCGTCTTCGGTATCCAGGCACAATAGGGTGGAAGGCCCATGGAAATCAGGTGAGCCACAGAATTGCTGGCAGTAAGGTGAGGAGAAGGTATCTACCCCTGTGGCCCAATTGATGGCAGGATTGTGGGCTTGTAACCAAGGCATACCGAGGATTACAGGAAACAAGGGGGGGGAGATATTGTCCATCCGTAGAAATTCTTGGTGGGTACCAGAGATGGTAACGGGTATAGGGGCAGTCTCTTGGACCACAGGTCCAGATTTAATAGCAGACCCATTAGCCAGGTGAACGGACAGTCCGTGAGCTTTGGCAAGAAGAGGAATCTGGTGTTCAGTGGCAAAGGAGGAATCCATAAAACAGCTGCAAGCTCCGGAATCAATAATGGCGGGTATTTGCAAAGTCTTTCCTGGGAGCTGTAGTGAAACAGAGAGATCGAGATGAGATGCGGTCTTGGCTAGAGAGTTGGTATGGTCGGGAGACACAGAAAAACTCTTACGGAGCTTCAGCGGGCAATTTCTGACGTAGTGTCCGTGTTCCCCGCAGTATAGGCACAGATTATTCATCTGGCAACGTTGACGCTCCTCCTGGGTAAGTGAAGGGCGAAGAACTCCAAGCTGCATGGGCTCGGGTGCATCGGGTATGGGGGCAGAGGGTGCAGCTGGTGCTGGGTGTAGATGGCTTGGAGCCCTTGGAAGCATCCAGGTCGGGCGTGAGAAACCCGTGGCCCTCTCAGCCCTTCGTTCCCTTAGGCGCCGATCGATTTGTATAGTTAAATCGATCAATAGGTTCAGAGTCTGTGGAATACCAACTCTAGCCAGTTCATCCTTCAAAGGATCGGAGAGTCCTATGCGGAACTGATGGCGGAGAGCGGCATCGTTCCAGTTATTATCTGCGCTCCACCACCTAAAGTCAGCTACATAGTCCTCTGCCGCTCTGCGTCCCTGCTGAAGGGTACGCAAGGCAGTTTCTGCGGTTGCTGAAAGCTGGGGGTCTTCATATAGCTGGGCCATGGCATCTAAGAAGGTGGTGAGGTTGGTCAGTACTGCATCTTTCTGTTCAAGGAGGCGGTGGGCCCAGCTCTGGGGATCTCCTGTAAGCAAGGAAACAACGAAGCCCACCTTGGTGACTTCTAAGGAGAAGGTGCGTGGCTGAAGGGAAAATAATAGTTCACAAGAGTTACGGAAGGCCCTGAATCTGCTTCGATCCCCAGAGAATCTTTCAGGTGTAGGGACCCTGGGTTCTGGAAGAAGCATAACAATCATTGGTGTTGATCCTGCCCCGGCTGTAGAGGTAGAGGCATGGGACCCCCTTGGGTTCCAGTGGGGTTAGAGAGGACCTGCACCCGCTCTTCCAGTCGGGTATAGCCTTTCTGAAGATTATTGACTGCTTCAGCCAATCCTGCCAGGTGTCGGCACAGTTCTTCCATAGGAGAGGTTTCCTGCTCGGGCTCAGACATGGCTGTCTGCTACTGTCACGTACCTGATGGTTATGAGCCCGATATTGCAGAGGAGGGCCTCCCTTACGGCTCCCACTTGCGGCCCCTGGTAAAGTAACAGGAGGCGCGGAAGTAAGGAGTGGTATGAGTGCCTGGCAGGATCAACAGAGGTGATGGTAGTCCAACGCCCAGGGTGTCTGCAGGAACTAGGAGACAGGAGCAGGAGGAACTAGGAGACCGGACTGGAACCAGGAACAACAGGAAGCTCAGCTGACTGGACAGGAACCAGGAACAACATTAAGCTTCAGCAGACTGGAATGGTTCAGCAGACTGGACTGGAACTAGGAACCACAGGAAGCTTCAGCAGACTGGAATGGTTCAGCAGACAGGACTGGAACTAGGAACCACAGGAAGCTTCAGCAGGCTGGAATGGTTCAGCAGACTGGACTGGAACTAGGAACCACAGGAAGCTTCAGCAGACTGGAATGGTTCAGCAGACAGGACTGGAACTAGGAACCACAGGAAGCTTCAGCAGACTGGAATGGTTCAGCAGACTGGACTGGAACTAGGAACCACAGGAATAATCAGACAGGCCGGATCGGTTAACAGGCTGGCAGCAAGGTACAGGGGGGACAGGCAAAGGAATCGTCACAACAGGCCATGGTCAGGTGCAGGCAGAAGACTGGAGTGGTCACAGGCAAGCCGGGTCTTTCACAGGTACAAGTCACGGATCGGGTTTCAGATACACAACGCTGTAGAGCAGACAGCAGAGACTGTGAGAGACAGGCAGGTTTAAATAGGCCGCCCAGCACCAACAGAGGTGCGCGTGCGCGCCCACGCATGCGCGGTTGCACCCGTGATCGGGAGCTGGATAGTCTGAGGCGCCTGTTACTGGCAGGATCTTCATGACAGTTCCTGACTATCCTTGCTTGCTTGTGACCCTTGACCTTCGGCTTGTCCTTCGTTTATCCTTGCCTGCTTGTAACCCCAACCTTGGCTTTTCCCCTCACTATTCTTGTATCCTGTGCTGCTTCTCCCCCTCTTTCCTCCTTACCCTACGAGGCGTGAGCTAGGAGACTCTAGGGGTCGCGACCTGGACCTAGCTGCAGTGTAACATCCTCACCACTAGAGGCTCTGGTGAAGACCTGCTGGGTCTTAGACTCCGCGCCCTGGGGAATATCGGCTCTAGCTTCCTGTGGATCCCAGTTGTGCTCCTCTGGTCCCCCTTTCCACAACCACCCAGTATCCTATCCGCAGCAGTCAGCCATAGGGTTCACTACCTTGTGGTGCACTCCTGACCCCCTACGGTGTGCATCTGTCACCTGGCCTCAGGTGACCTGACAGTTTGATCAGCCATGAACCCGGCTGACATGCCGCTCCCCGCGGATGATCCATTGCAGGGCATAGTCCGCAGACTTGAGACCCAGGAATCGAATCAGACTCAGGTGATGCGATTCCTCCAGGATCTGGCTTCTCGCATCCAGCAGCTTCAGGCCTCCTTGGGAACCCCGAATCCGCAACCTCAAGTACAACCAGCGGCTGCACCTATCGCACCAGTCGCAGCCACACACTCACTACAACTACCAATGTTAGGCTGGCCACACAGGGTTCGAACCTCGGCCGGTTCAGCAGGAACAGAGCAAGATTCAAACCGTTAATGGGCAGGCTGAATGTACCAAGTTGATTAATTGATGCTGTAGCAGCTAACGATAATCACTGTCTTCTCCCGGCGAGGATGGCTTGGGATGAACCTTACAGAAGGATGAAAGCAAAGCACCCTTCAAGTGCAACACATTTGTGGGGACTTTTGCAATAGTGTTGGGAAGAACTTTCCGAGCAATAATTGATTTCTGTTGTAGAAAGAATGGAAGAAAGCAGGCTCAATTCTTGGCCCATTTCCATGGGATTGTGGCTGTGGTCCATCCCATTTAAAATCTTTTACAGCATGTTGCAATTTTTAGGTTACTGTCTCTTTAAATTTTGAGCTTACCTGTACAGGTATGAAGATTACTGGTTGATTGACTGCATGTGACCTTCCAGAGCCTACTGCATATCATTTGGACCAGTAAATAAAGAGATGAGAGACTTTAGATTCTTGCTGTTGGCTGGACACTAGACTTTTTTGCTCCCCACCCTCCCGCCCGTTGCTGGCATCTTTTTGTGGTTTTGTGTATATAGGGAAAACCAGTGTTCTGACAAACAACCTTGTTTAATAAACGAATGAATTCAACAGCTGCTGCAATCACAGAAAATGTGTGTTTCTTACATCAACAAATAATAAATAACATAAAACGTGATGCACTGCTGTATAGATGAACATGCAATAAAGACATGTGAACTGTACATCAATAAAAAATATAACAAACTTAAAACAGATATCCTCTTAAATAAACAAATGTTAATAAAGATCCAGTGATGAGTGTCCACACAAACATAGATTGGAATCCTTCCAATGTTCTGTCAATTGACAATTCACTCAGTGTGATGCCAATTCTTACAATAGTGCTATCCATATTCTTTAAGGTTATGTGCATGCAGAATAACTTAGTGGTGGTATAAAGCACCCAAGTCCCCAGTGCTGCAAATAAAAATGGTCTTTTTCAGTGCTCCACCACACAGTGAGTTTAGAATGTACCCGTAACTGATTCATAGACCTAAATGATAGGTCTAATAACGCTTGTTCCCCAATGTTAGGGGTGATCTGATGTCTAGGGATGGTCTGTGATCTTCATCTTTATATATCTCCTCTTTGTTCCAACAGTCACACCTGCTTGTAAACAAGTTCTGTAGATAAGGGCTCGAAACCACAAATAGACCGCCATGATGTAGTAAAATAAAAGACAACCCGTTTATTAAAAGTAAAATATTGCATTAACAAATCTATCACTTGTACATCGCATTCAAATGAGCAACAATAAATCCAGCATATAGCAGATCAAACTTGCAGCTATTCATCGTATTCGTCCGTGATGTCACCTGGCTCCTCCCCACGCATATAGTCAATAATGACTTCATCAGGAGTAGCTAGGTGACATGCGCAGCCGTCTTTTATAGACCGATGTATTGGCCGGCATATGTAGGTGATACACTTATTCAGTGTTATGCCGCGTACACACGACCGTTTTTCATGATGAGAAAAATGCAATTTTTTAATTTGGTCATTAAAAACGATCGTGTGTGGGCTCCAGAGCATTTTTCACGCCGTGAAAAATGGGCATTAAAAATTTGGAACATGCTCTAATTTTTCTCGACGTTTTTCACGTCGTTGTTTTTCTCGTCATGAAAAACTGCCGTGTGTAGGCTTCAACAACGTGAAAAAAACGCGCATGCTCAGAAGCAAGTGATGAGACGGGAGCGCTCGTTCTGGTAAAACTAGCGTTCGTAATGGAGATAGCACATTCGTCACGCTGTAACGGACTGAAGTGCACGAGGCTGAAAAGCGCGAATCGTCTCTCACCAAATTTTACTAACACAAGGATCACAAAAAGCAGCCCAAAGGGTGGCGCCATCCGAATGGAACTTCCCCTTTATAGTGCAGTCGTACATTTCGTACGTCACCGCGCTTTGCTCGAGCATTTTTTTTCATGATAGTGTGTAGGCAAGGCAGGCTTGAGAAGAATCACGTCGAGAAAAACATATTTTTTTTCAATGACATTAAAAACGGTCGTGTGTACGCGGCATTATTGTTTTTTATTGATGCGTAGTTCACATTTCTTTATTGCACATAGATGTTTATGTACACAGCAGCGCTTCACAGTGTATGCTTCTTTTTTTTTGTGGTTTTGTCACCCTTGATCAAGGTGAGGCTTTAATAAATTATTTGAATTATTTTTCTTGAGTCCTAATGGCTGAACAGCTTGAATGTCATGGTTTGATTTTGATTATTGGTGTGATTTACTGTATAATGTTAATATTTTGGGCTTAAACCAAATAAAGTGCCGCAGCCAATATTTTGCCAAAACTTTGGTCTTGTGTTAATTCTTTCGTTTATGATTAGTGTGGGGACATGCGGCCTGCAATCCCATGCCACAAGTGTGTTTGACTGTTGTATCTGCAAACGGTGGCTACTTTAGTGTTAAAAAATGTAGATTACATTTTGTTAGAGAAAATTATTTCAGGATTTCTTTTTTCCAATTGTTTATTTGTTCTTTATTTTCAGTGCACATTGAGACATTAAACTGTGTAAATCTCAATAAAAACTGAAAAAATCGGGGTATTCTAAAACTTTTGACTGGTAGAGTACTTGAAGAATCCTAAGAACAGGATGTGACATGATTAATATCATGGGCAATCTAAGGATCTTCCCACTGTTGTCACACATTACATCTTCTCCAATAGTAATCACACAGCCTAGAGAGCACTGATCATTTCTTTAACTTCTGGTTTATTTTTTGTTGCCATTGTACTTTATAAGCTTCAGTGAACAGTTAAACAGAATAGTTTTAAAAATTTATATTTGAGCAACTTAGTAGGATGCCAAAGTCCTTAAGGCAGACCTAGTTGTGTAAATTTCTGTTTCTATTTGATAAGGGCTACTACACCTAAAGGCCTTCCTCATTATATTTAATTTTCCAATTCATAATTCCAGGTCCTGTAGTGCAGAGGTGTCTAGTTAACCATGTCTTCAGGTCCTGGAGGGAGAGGGTGCAGCTGGACAAGAAGAGCTTTTTGGCTCAGGCTGATTATGTGACCTGTCCGAAATAGGCTCATGGGACCTCTGCTGTTCAGCAAATTAGAGTGCTCCTGGTCTGAAAGTCAATAGCCATTCTCTAGTAATCAGTTCAGCCATCCAAGCCCTTAGCCCTGGAGATGCAGCTTAAAAGCAAAATATTTCTTCTCATAGAAAAGCATTTTAAAAACTATTGATGCCAAGACCTAAAATAATATGCAAACTCTCTCATGTGACGTCATTTCTTTTCACTAGACACCAGATCAGCTGAAATCTCTACTAATAAAATATAAAATTGTGACTTCATATTATTCGGTATACAGTATTAATGTCCTAGGGTTATATATAGTTTTAAGAAACCCGGGATTAAAATGAGCAATCCATTTGTCATTTTGCTCCCAATCCACGTGACACTACACACAGAAACATACAGAAACACACTATAAAGACACAGAAGCACACTATAAACACACAGAAGCATTTCTAACTGGCAAGAAGAAAATGAGCTATTATTAGTAGTAAAACTAGTAGCTCACAAATACACATGGAAAAGTAATCACTGGAATATTCACTGCTCTTTTTTATCTGCACCTTTTTCCTTAAAGAGAACTGGGACTTTGCCACCTCTAGGCAAAATAACAAGTTCATAACAAGGATAAGCTCGTTTTTTTCCTTCCCGCACACCCCCTTTGCCTCTTTCTTCTGCCAAAAGGCCAGTATTTACAGACAAAAGGGGACATTTGACAGTTCTCCCTCCTCCCCACAATTTTTTTTCTCGCAATTTCTTTTTTTTTTTACATACTGTCACCAGTGCAGTACAGCGTCATCATATGACTGATGTGGCATTGGTCAGGAACACTGAGTGGTGACAGTATGTTTCTTCATGTTTTAACATTTTTTTTACGAGTGTAGCGGGTACTTGAATTTAAGGGAGGCATCTGGGTGGTAGTGTAACCCAGATGCACAGATTGCTAGGGTATCCGAGACCCTTTTCTGGTTCTTGGAGGACTTTGGTGGTGTGAGGTTCCTTGCGGCCCACAGGTGGCACTGTTGCCCTGGGCCGGGGTTGAACTCACACCGCAAGACTGTACCTTTTTGTCCTCCCCTGGAGCTGGTACAGCGGGGCGGGGAACCCGCTGTGACGCAAAGGGAGAAGGGATAAAAGGGGCGGACGCCCTTACCACGGGGTTCAGAGTTCAGAGTTGGAGGACACGGCCTGGATACTGGCGTTCCAGTGTTCCAGGCCTAGGTGCCCTTGACCATGCCGGAGCGAGGATGGAGTCCATCCCAGGCACCTTTAGCCTGGGGTGAGGTACTATGGCGGAGGCCTGGGGCTCAGTACCTTCGACTGAGTTCCGCGAGGGTGGAGGAATCCGAGGGGGGCCCTAATTCCTTGGGTGCCCGTGTCTGAGTTCGTGAGGACTGGTGTGCGGAACTTCTCTGGAGAGTCCGGCGCAGCATCGCTGGTGACAGAGAGGCCTCCTGTTTCGTGCTAGCAAAGGTAATTCACGTTCTAGCTCACATGGTCAGTGGCAGTGACTATCCACCACTGGTGATATCACAGTGGTTAGCATCAGAAGGGAAAGGATTGTGCCTCGATCTATTCCCCATTATTACTCAGTAGAAGAAACTGTTTATTGTTTGTCAAGAAGAATAAAACTGAGTTGGACCTATTCACTGTGTGGAACTCTGGTTACTAGGAGCAAAGGAGTCAGGAATGAAGTACTGGACTTGACTCTAGGACACCTGCACAGGGCCCAATTTTCTGGCCTTCACCTCTTAGCTATGGAGGACATGGGCCGTGGTGTATCTCATCTCTCCCTCCCAGGGACCCCTAGACAACAGCCACATAACCGGGATTTTTTTTACACTTTGTTTTAAAGATCATTGTAAACAGCAATGTTTTCAACTGTCATGAATGGGTTACATTCTGAGACTTGTGATCACTGTTGATCTGTGATTAGCTACAGCAAATCACGTGGTAAAGGGTGCTGTGATTGGCCCAGGTACCATGTGATAGCCGTGGGCCAATTACAGCATAGGGAACACAGCTGTTATGAATGAATTCAGCTTTGTTGACATTGTGATCATATAGTGATCACATGAACACCGGACCCCAAATACCGGGATTCGCAATCATGGGGGCGCATAGCACACTTCTAAACCCGGAGCTGGGTGTCGGTCCAGGCATTTGGGCCAATCCTGACCATATGGTCGGGATCTTTCCTGAGCCTGGACCACCTCTGTGACGTCAGCTGACTGAAGCCGGCTGTCTGCTGAAAATGGGTCACAGGAGTGCAGAGCGAACTGCACTCCGGTGATCCATAGAAGAAGTACAGCCAAAGGAGCTTTGGCTGTACTTCTCCTTTAAAGTGTCCTATAGAAGCCTTTATTGTAGTCTATTGTGCCACTACACTGTATCTAAACACCACAAATGAAAAACACTATTTAGTACATTTTTAATATTCAAAGCAAACTCACCTATACATCCATGTCTCCATGCTTCATTTTACTGAGAAATCAGTTCCAAAAACACCCCCTAGCATTTCTTACCATGGCCATCATGAGTAAGGGCAGATGATTTAAGCAGCATTTATTCCCTGGAACCCATCTGCCCTTAGCTCAGACATGCAGGCAGGAGGGTGTGCTTAGCTGAGAAAACCCCCTCCTCCCCTCTTGAAGACTCCTTGGATGTATGACATCATTTGCCCAGGCCTGGAAACCAGGAAGTAACTGAAGAAATGTAAAAAAAAAGTTTACAACAAGTAAATATGATATACTTTCCTATCTATTTACTAAGACTAGCAGCATAAGGATTAAAAATAGTTGACTGAGAGAGTGAAATTCTGCTTTAGGTTCACATACTAAGTAATGTGTAGTTGTAAGTGACAGCTATTACATCTCAGAAAAGATAATAGTACTTCCACGATTTAGCCCAGGTTCACACTGAGCTGCGGGAATGAAGCCGTGCGAGTTCAGCTGAACTCGCACGATTTCACTCCCCCTTGCCTGTCCCAATTTCGGCCACGATTTCAAAAACATCTGTGCAGAATTAATGTAAATTGTGATCCAAAATTGCAAAAAGTAGTACAGAAACTACTTTTTGAAAACGGTGAAGTGCCGCAGATGTGGCGTCGAACCGATTAGGACGGTGCCAATGCCGGCAATTGCCGGCAAATGCCGCCAATTTGACATGCAATTTGACGTGTCAAATCGCATGTCAAATTGTACCAATGTGAACCAGGGCTTCAACCAAGGTAATTAAAGACAGAAACCGGAGCATTGATAAAATGCCTGCATTCCCAATTATTTGTATAACTTGAACATTTCAAAGTTAAGGTAAGTAGAGGAGGAGGGTCAAAAAATGTAAAAAAAATGTAGTCTTGTTATGGACTGTATAATCATGGCTAATAAACCTGACACAAACTTTAAGTTTAGAGAAAACATTGTCTATTGAAAGTACTTTCTTATTTGTATATCTCTCTGGAATGCCAGTGATAAGATCTGCTTGCAGCGATGTCCAGCTTGGTTTACTTGGTTTAACCAAAGAAGGCTATCACTTTTTTCATGATCCTTTAATTCCCATGGAGAACATAGGAAGGAGAGAGTAAAAAACCTACAGTAATTCAATCTAAAACTGAACAGTACAAGAGTCGCTGTGATAAGGGGCAGGCCTAGATGCTCTTGGCTGGCAGGTGCTTCAGCTACACCACATTTAGCTGGACTTCCTGGATACGTAGTGCTCATTGATTGGCTTTTCCATCTCCTCGCACCTTCAATCTTTCCTATGACTTGCAAATGGTCCTTATTGCAACAACACTGATGTAACTAAGCAAACCCAAGACTGGACACCCTCCCCTTCTCTTTTCACTTTACTTTCTGTTTTTCTCCATGTACTATTTAACCCCTTGCTTACTGGGCACATAAACCCCCTTCCTGCCCAGGCGAAATTTTAGCTTTCGGCACTGCGTCGCTTTGAATGACAATTGCGCGGCCGTGCGACGTGGCTCGCAAACAAAATTGACGTCCTTTTTTTCCCACAAATAGAGCTTTCTTTTGGGGGTATTTGATCACCTCTGTGGTTTTTATTTTTTGTGCTATAAACCAAAAAAAGCGACCATTTAAAAAAAAAACACACTATTTTGGGATTTTTGCTATAATAAATATCCCAATTTTTTTTTAAAAAACTATTTTTTCCTCAGTTTAGGCTGATACGTATTCTTCTACATATTTTTGGTTTAAAAAAATCCCAATAAGCGTTAGACATGTGCGATTAGTTTCGTACGAATCGAAAATTCGTACGAATTTTTAGAAATTCGTACATTTGTACGAATCATAATTAATCATTTTTACGGATACGAATTCTGTACGAAATACGAAGTTTCATTTACGAAGTTTCGTTTACAAATTTCGTCTCCAAATTGAAAAGATTTGACATTATAGAGAGAAAAGATTTGACATAGAGAGAAAAGATTCTACATTATAGAGAGAAAAGATTCGACATAGAGAGAAAAGATTCGACATAGAGAGAAAAGATTCGCCATTATAGAGAGAAAAGATTCGACATTATAGAGAGAAAAGATTCGACATAGAGAGAAAAGATTCGACATAGAGAGAAAAGATTTGCCATTATAGAGAGAAAAGATTCGACATTATAGAGAGAAAAGATTCGACATTATAGAGAGAAGATTCCTGCTGGAATTGGGGGGGGAAGTACATTTCCGGTCGAATCATTCATTCGTTCCGGTCGAATCGTTCGTTATACACGTCGTACGAAATTCGTATTTCGTACAAATCCGAATTGAATTCCGTACACGAATTACGTTTTTTTTTTATACGAAACGGAACGGAACGAAACTAATTTTTCGACGGCTCCCATGTCTAATAAGCATATAGTGATTGGTTTGCGCAAAAGTTATAGCGCCTACAAAATAGGGGATAGAATTCTGACATTTTTTTTATTCTTTTTTTTTTACTAGTAATGGCGGCGATCTGCGATTTTTGTCAGGACTGCGATATTGCGTCGGACACATCGGACACGTTTGACACATTTTTGGAACCATTCACATTTATACAGCGATTAGTGCTATAAAACTGCACTGATTACTGTATAAATGTGACTGGCAGGGAAGGGGTTAACACTAGGGGGCGAGGAAGGCGTTAAATGTGTTCCCTATGAGTGATTGCTACTGTGGGGGGAGGGGACTGACTGGGAGAGGAGACCGATCTGTGTCCCTATGTACAAGGGACACAGCATCGGTCTCCTCTCTCCCTGACAGGACATGGATCTGTGTGTTTACACACACAGATCCATGTCCTTGTCTGTGTACCTGACTGGGAGAGGAGACCGATCTGTGTCCCTATGTACAAGGGACACAGCATCGGTCTCCTCTCTCCCTGACAGGACATGGATCTGTGTGTTTACACACACAGATCCATGTCCTTGTCTGTGTACCGGCCGATCGCGGGTACCTGGCGGACATCGCGGCTGCCAGGCACGCGCATCGGCATCTCAGTGATGCGCCGGGCACACAAGCGCGCCAGCGGCGGCACTCGCGTGCCCCCCAGTGGCCGGAGGAGCGAAGGCCGTATAATGACGGCCTCCCGGCATTATAGAACCACTTTGCGGCCGTCATTAGTCGTATGACGGGCGCAAAGTGGTTAATTCCGCACTCATCTGTATATCATAACAATTGTTGAAAATTTTACTTTTTACTGTATTTGCCTTTGAAGGATATTTTTTATAACTAGGGTTGCACCAATACCACTTTTTTGAAACTGAGCACAAGTACCGATACTTTTTTAAGTAGTTTTTAATTTTTTTACAGTTTCTATTTTTTACAATTCATTTTTCTCATTATTTTTTTCAATTTATATTGGGGAGTTGACAGTGTCAGTGTT
The DNA here is from genome assembly GCA_029206835.1 of Rana muscosa. Taxonomy (NCBI): domain Eukaryota; kingdom Metazoa; phylum Chordata; class Amphibia; order Anura; family Ranidae; genus Rana; species Rana muscosa. Next base: position 525,183,083 of record CM055118.1, on the reverse strand, counting down.
TTTTTTAATTACATGTATTATTATTTTTACAATTTAACCTTTCATTTTTTATTATTCTATATTTTTTTTATTCATCAGCCCTGTTGTTGGGGGGGGGGGGCTTTGGTGAGAGATCAGGGGTCTAAACAGACCCCTGACATATCCCCTTTGAGACAGGAAAAGGGACTAAGGACACAGATTCCCCAGTCCCTTTCTCAGTAGCCTCTGCTCTGCACTGAGATAAATGGACAGGAGACACAAGTTACGATGCTCAGTTATGAATGGACAGAGTCAGTGATCACTGACTCTGTGCAATCGGAAAAAGAAGGAGCTGGTAAATGACATATATATTGTCTCCTTCCTCCGCTCTCCATCCTGACAGATCTGGGATGAAGGGGAAGACCGGAGGAGGACCCGGGGAGCCAGGGAGCCGGAGGAGGACTCGGAGCAAGGGAGGAGGACACCGGAAGCCAGAGGAAGACCCGGGGAGCTGGGGAGGATACAGGGGACAGCCAGGGGTGATCGGGCAGGCAGTTACAGGCAGGTATAGCTTTTCAATAAAGCAGCTGACAGCCACGGGAGGGAGAGGAGGGGAGAGGGAGAGGAGGTGAAGCGGCTGTCAGCTATTAAAGGCTATACAGGGGGATCGGTGCCTGTAACTGCCTGCACAGCCACACCAATCACCTGTGATGCTGCCCCCTGCTACACCGAGGACGCCTGGCCTCATACAACAGGTATTAAATCAAGTATCAGAGCATTTGCACGAGTACCGATACTTATGGAAATGCTTGGTATCGACGCCGATACCGATACTAGTATTGGTACGGCTGCAACCCTAGGTATAACCCCTGTATGGATGAACTATGCCTTTTACCTCTATGTACTCCTTTCAATTTCTTATTTCTTGTAAGTGGATTTAAGTTGCAATACTCAATAAGCTTTATTCTTTAAAAAAAACAACAACATTTAGCTGGAATTAAAATTTTGTTGTCTTCGTGCCTACAAAGTAAGACATTTTAACAGGTTCATATTCAGGCCATGTAGACAATGACAGTATTGGTAACTATAATGACTTAGCTACCTGTTGAAGTAGTCAGTTGTACAAGATGGATGCCAGAATGAAAATAAGAGTGATCACAAAATGTAAATCCTGTAGCAATTTTATTGCAAAATTTACAGAAGCATTTCCAGAATTTATGTGCATGCTCTTGTTAAAGTGGTATTAAAGCTTTGTTTAAAAAAAAAAAAAAAAAATGTTATAATTACCTGCTCTGTGCAGTGGTTCTCTTCTTTTTGGGACCCCTCCAGCAATACTGGATCCTCAACCTCGATCCTCAACCAGAGAAATCCGCTTGCCCTGGGGGCACCGCTGCCTGGTCGCTCCCAAACCAAAGCTCTTTGCTTTTATTAGACACATAGAGCTGTGGCTCGGCCACACTTCCCCCGCTCTCTCCTCATTGGCTCACTGCTTGTGATTGACAGCAGTGGGAGCCAATGAGCTCCCGCTGCTGTCTCTGCCAATGAGGAGGAAGAGTCCCAGGACAGCCGAGGCTATTGTGTACATCGCTGGATTGGAGGGGGCTCAGGTAAGGATTGGGGGGGGGCTGGGTGGGTGTGCTGCACACAAAAGGTTTTTTGCCTTCATGCATAGAATGCATGAAGGTAAAAAACCTTCAGCCTTTAGAACCACTCTAACTTTGCCAAATAGAAAATTATCAAGCCCACCAGAGATCACCCAAAGGAATGCAAAAAGTCTACCTTATTTAAAGCCCCATGACATTTTCTGCCAATCCTAGCATCCTCCCCTTAAAGAACAAATGCTTTGAATAAAATGTGTATGATATAGATGTGTTTTATTATCAATCTTGTGAATGTAAAGAATGTAAACATGTTATACCTACCTGCACAGAGCAGCCTCGATCCTCCTCTTCGGGGGTCCCCCCGCCACAACTCTAAGCTCCTCTTCTTCTTTGTGTTTCACCACAGGAAGCAACAGGCATAGCGCTGGATCTATATATTGGACTCAGTTAAGTATATGGGAAGGTGGGAAGAGAGGGAGATATATTTACTGAGACATTTTTACCTTACAGGGAATGCATTAGGGTAAAAATATCTTGCCTTTAGGGTTCTTTCACATTGGCATTCTGTTTGTCCGCTTTTGTTTCGTCCATTGATGGATGAAAAACGAACACCCATGTATTTATATGGGCAAACGGATGTCACTGGATGATCATTCATTGACATCCGCTGACATCAGCATTCCTTAACATCAATTTTTTTAAATGCAAGAAAGCCTTATTTTTCTTCTGTTTAGAAAAACGGAAGCGGACCTAAATGGATGTCAACGGACAAACGGTCCATTTTTTGCATCTGTTGTTAGGAGCCGGCACCCAGAGTATCCTAGCAACCAATCACTCATCAGCTATCAGCGGGTTCCCTGCTGACTGCTGAATGTAAAAAGAAACATTCCCAGCAATAAGAAAATGGTGTAAAAAACAGCGTGAGACACCACCCACACACCAAAATAAGAGAAACTGTGTGGGGTCCTCCTCAAAATCCATACTAGACCCTTATTCGAGCATGCAGCCCGGCAAACCAGGAACAGGGGGCAAGCGAGCACCCCCCTCCCTCCTGAACTATACCGGGCCATATGTCCTCCGCCCTAAAGCGCCTTGTCGCCATGTTGATAAGGACAAAGTCCTCTTCAGGGTGGTGGTTGTGGAGGGTCTGTGGACAGGGGGCTTATCAGAATCTGGAAGCCCCCTCTAACAGGGGAGCCCCCAGATACTGTCCCCCCATGTGAATGAGTATAGGGTACATTGTACCCCTACTCATTCCCCCCCAAAAATGTCAAAAATAAATAAAAACAAACACACAGTTTTTGACAAGTCCTTTATTAAAAAAAAAAAAATCTCTGCCTGCAACGAAGGCTACCGCTGCTTGCCTGCTCCGCCATGTGACAGTTCTTAGAGTTTTTTTTGTGTTTAATTATAATAAACATGTCATACTTTTCTTGCCTCTCCCTCCTGCTGAGTTCCCCCACAGCCCAAGCCACAACCCCAAGCCGCAGCTCCATGTGTCCATTCAGACACGGAGCCATGGCTAGGACCCACCCCCTCTCTCTCTCCTCATTAGCTCACTAGCTTTGATTGACAGAAGGGGGAGCCAATGGGGCTCCGCTGCTGTCTCAGCCAATAAGGAGGGAGAGTCCCGGGCAGCCGAGTCTCTCGTGCAACATCGCTGGATCGAGATGGGCTCGGGTAAGTATTAGGGAGTCTGAGGGGGGCTGCTGCATAGAATGCATAAAGATAAAAAAAACTTTTGCCTTTACAACCACTTTAAATAGGTAAGGGGCAGGGCCACCTGGTGACATCACTTGGTGGCACTGCCCCCTGGTGACCTCACCAACACAGCATGCCCCGGTAAGTGACATCACAAGGGGCGGGGTCACCTGCTGACATCATCAGATGACTCTGCTCCTTAGCCATTTAAGAAATGTCAGACGGAGGAGGAGTAGGCAGTTGGAGGGGAGTGTTAGACGAGACCGGAGGGGTTTTTGTTTCTTCTTTTTTCGGGTCCGGCAGTGGCGGCGGGAGGCGTGATTGATGATGGATCTACATTGGGGGACATTGTTTTTTATTATTCATTTTTTATTTAAAAAATTGACAAAAACTTGTGTACTGTGTTTATTCACTTATTACACTTTTTTGGTGAATTGGTAGGGGTACTATGTACCTCATACTCATGCATTTAGTCGGGGCAGGATTGTTAATGGTGGCTTCCATTTTCGGATAAGCCCCCGCCCGCAGATCCCCACAACCACCGCCCAATGTTGGGGGGGAAGAGGCCCTTGTCCCCATCAACATGGTCACAAGGTGCTTTGGTGTTGAGGGCATGTGGCCTGGTATGGTTTAGGAGGGGGGGGCACTCACTCATCCCCCTCTTTCCTGGCCTGCCGGGCTGCATGCTTGGATAAGGGTCTGATATAGATTCCGGGGGGGGACCACAATCAGTTTTTTTTTTATTTTGGCGTGGGGTTCCCCTAAAATCTATACCAGATTTGGAGGGCCTGGTATGGCTTGGGTGGGACCCCCATGCTGTTTTTTTCTCCATTTTTTTATTGCCGGCAATGTTATTTTTTTACATTCTGCTGTCAGTGGTGAACCCCGCTGACAGCTGATGACTCATTGATTGTTAAGGACACAATGGCTGGCTTGCTGGCCTGCTCCTTAGCAACCAGCTATTCTTCAAATAGAATTCGTATTGGTGGATCAATTTTCGACCGATTCGAATCGTTACGAATGAACAAAAGACTCTTTTGATGAACAAGTATGAAAATGAATTTTCAGAAAGGATGAAAATCCAAAAGAACGAAAATCTGAAAGGATGAAAACCCGAAAGAATTAAAATCCGAAAGAACGAAATCACGAAAATACAAAAATCTTAAAGAACAAAAAACTATTCAACCTACGAGTTTAACAAATCAATTACATTCGGATAATTTTGTTTTTCGTATTTATATAATAATTAAATTATTAACTATTATTATAGTTTTTATTATTTATTATTATAAACTATTAAATTATAGGTAAAATAGCTGAAGTCAGTAATTATATTATTCAGGTGTCTGCGCCATAGAAGCTAATTTGGGATAGATTAGATTTACATTTTTATTGGAATTTCCTTTCAAATTTGATAAAAGAAACTGTTAGTGAACGTAACATATACAAATGCATCCGAAGTTACAAATGATCCAAAGCAACATGCCACATCTAAACGAATGGAACAGAACGAATACGAATGCATCCAAAGTTCCGATTGATCGGAATTAAGGAATGCCGATCTTAGTGAATGATCCGATAAACGGAAAAAAAAAGAAAAGGAATGAAACGAAGACTAAATGAAACAAATTTTTTTGGTAGTGAAGATGACTAGTATGCAATAAAGATCATCCCTGAAGTTAAGCTTTAAAGTGGTAGTTAACCGCGTCTGAAAAAAAATAAATCAAAAATCCCCTGTAGAGCAATGTCATAATGTGCTAGTATGCATCGCATACTAGCACATTATGCAAAATTTACCATCTTCACCTGGTCTGCCTTTCTGGTTCGCGGTCTCCGGCTATGTGAGTGGTCAGGGCTGCGATGACGTCACCCCGTGACATGCGTGCGGGAGTCCTTTTTTACGGCACGAGTTCTAAAGGTCCGGCATGATATGCTGGACCTGCAGAGCGCATGCGCCGGTGAAGTCACTTTAGGTACAAGCCAAAAAATTTAGTTTACTACGGCTTTAAATGTTTTTGACAATCTTCAGTGCACCGGTCATGTCTGTGCAGTAGCTTTCTGGAGAGTTTTATGAAGCCTTCTCATGAAAGTCTCTATAGGGTCCAGTGGTGATGCGTCCATAAGGGCGCACGGGCGGCGCCCCCTCTCTCCAGCCACCCTCTCTATCACCAATAGATAGATTAATGCATTGCATGAATCTATCCATGGCCGCCGCTGCCACCCCCTATTCAGTCGCCCTTTTCGGGCGCTGGGCATCTGAATTACCGTGGCGGGGGTTGTTTTTGAAGCAGCTGATTAGAGCTATAGTCTCTAATAGACGTCAATAAAGGTAAACAGCGAGCGCCATGCTTAGTGCTCACAGTTCACCCAGCTGTGTTAGAAAAACAAATGAATATTCGATTTCCTAACACTGAACCGCCTCTCCACCAATCAGGTGCTCGGTTCTGTTACCTGTCACCTGATTGGTTGAAATGACAGGCGCTGTGATTGGACGCCTATCAGGCATCCAATTATAGTAGGGGACAGGAGAAGAGGACAGGAGAAGACATCAAGGCCATGAAGGAGCATGGAGGAGCATGGAGGACACCGCTGTGCTTGATGGGCACAGTGGCTGAATTTGATGGTACAGTGGCTGTGTTTGAGGGCACAGTGGCTGCGTTTGATGGTATAGTGGTTGCGTTTGAGGGCACAGTGGCTGCGTTTGAGGGCACAGTGGCTGCGTTTGAGGGCACAGTGGCTGTGTTTGATGGTACAGTGGCTGCATTTGATGGTACAGTGGCTGCGTTTGATGGTACAGTGGCTGCGCTTCATGGCACAGTGACTGTGTTTGAGGGCACAGTGGCTGCGTTTGAGGGCAAAGTGGCTGCGTTTGATGGTACAGTGGCTGCATTTGATGGCACAGTGGCTGCGTTTGATGGCACAGTGGCTGCGTTTGATGGCACAGTGGCTGCGTTTGAGGGCACAGTGGCTGCGTTTGATGGTACAGTGGCTGCGCTTCATGGCACAGTGACTGCGTTTGAGGGCACAGTGGCTGCGTTTTAAAATACAGTGTCAGCAATTGATGGGCACAGTGGCTGCGTTTGAGGGCACAGTGGCTGCGTTTGATGGCACAGTGGCTGCGTTTGAGGGCACAGTGGCTGCGTTTGATGGTACAGTGGCTGCGCTTCATGGTACAGTGACTGCGTTTGAGGGCACAGTGGCTGCGTTTGAGGGCACAGTGGCTGCGTTTGATGGTACAGTGGCTGCATTTGATGGCACAGTGGCTGCGTTTGATGGCACAGTGGCTGCGTTTGATGGCACAGTGGCTGCGTTTGAGGGCACAGTGGCTGCGTTTGATGGTACAGTGGCTGCGCTTCATGGCACAGTGACTGCGTTTGAGGGCACAGTGGCTGCGTTTGAGGGCACAGTGGCTGCCTTTTAAAATACAGTGTCAGCAATTGATGGGCACAGGGGCTGCGTTTGAGGGCACAGTGGCTGCGTTTGATGGCACAGTGGCTGCGTTTGAGGGCACAGTGGCTGCATTTGATGGCACAATGGCTGCGTTTTAAGGTACAGTGGCAGCAATTGATGGGCACAGGGGCTGTGTTTGAGGGCACAGTGGCTGCGTTTGATGGTACCGTGGCTGCGTTTGAGGGCACAGTGGCTGCGTTTTAAAATACAGTGTCAGCAATTGATGGGCACAGGGGCTGCGTTTGAGGGCACAGTGGCTGCGTTTGATGGCACAGTGGCTGCGTTTGAGGGCACAGTGGCTGCATTTGATGGCACAGTGGCTGCGTTTTAAGGTACAGTGGCAGCAATTGATGGGCACAGGGGCTGCGTTTGAGGGCACAGTGGCTGCGTTTGATGGTACCGTGGCTGCGTTTGATGGGCACAGTGAGGCTGCAACTGATGGGTTTTTTTTTCAGAATTTTTCAGTTTGCCCCCCAAAAATTTTGAGCACCAGCCGTCACTGATGGGGTTTCAGAAGGAGGCCCTATAGAATTCTGTAGGACATCCTTGCACAGATGTGGCCACTGCACTGAAAACAGGCCTCCCAGAGGCTTTGGGTATGTGCAAGGTAAGTATGCATATGAGGAGAAGGACAGGGCTTGGTTAGCTCAGTGAAGAAAATGGAGCTTTACTTGGGGCAAAAAAGTGACTGCACTTTGTAAGTGTACTAATCCTTCAAATATTGTAACCATTCGTGGATCTATTAACCCCTCTAGTGCTGAAGTACACAGCAAAGTAAATCACGACTTAGAATCCAGGAGTATTTTATTTATTGGGCTTTCATTCACAAGCCTCAGAAATATGAGGTTGTTTGAACTGGAAGGCATTATGTCTGAAATGGTTATGTTAGTTTTTGGATAACATCTTTCATTCTTGAAAGCAAATTTATCATTTTTGTCAAAACAGCCTGAGTACACAAATCCATTTTGTGATCTTTTTTGCCTAGGGGCTTAAAATTAGGTGGGTAGGATTTATTAGTCTTCCTGCATGTGTCTTGGGCAGTATGATTTTTACTTTTCTCAGGGCTACAATGTATATATTAAACAAAAGCACAATTAGGGACTGTCAGGATGGATGTATAAAATATATCTGGTAAAAAAAGTCATTTCCGATACGGTACGATAAAATAAAATATAATATTTAAATACCGTGCAACAAGAGTGTGAATTGGAGGGAATTTGAAAGGAAAACTGTTGTATAAATTCAGTGAGTACATGTTTTGAGTTGTAACGTTAAACGCATTTTCTATTTGGTTTTGGGGTTTTTACATACACTCACGGGCCACTTTATTAGGTACAACTGTTCAATTGCTTGGTAACACAAATTGCTAATCAGCCAATCACATGGCAGAAACTCAATGCATTTAGGCATCTAGATGTGGTGAAGATGACTTGCTGAAGTTCAAACTGAGCCTCAGAATGGAGAAGAAATGGCATTTAAGTGACTTTGAGTGTGGCATGGTTGTTGGTGCCAGACAGGCTGGTCTGAGTATTTCAAAAACTGCTGATTTGCTGGGATTTTCACGCACAACCATCTCTAGGATTTACAGAGAATGGTCTGAAAAAGAGAAAATATCCAGTAAGTGGCAGTTGCGTGGACGAAAATGCCTTGTTGATGTGAGAGGTCAGAGAATGGGCAGTTTGATATGATAGAAAGGCAACAGTAAGGGCTAGTTTACACTTGCTTCGAAAAAGCTCTCTGAATGCCAGTCAAAGCTCCTGTCACTAAATAAAATGGTTAGCTTACTGTCCTGTTTATACCTTGCTTTTGCTTTGATGAGGCTTTGATGAGGCTTCCATGAGACTTTGGTGGAATTTCGGTGGGGCTTCGGTGAGGCTTTGTGGGGTTCGATCAGGCTTCGGTGGGGCTTTGGTGAGGCTTCAGTGGGGCTTCAAGTGAGCTTTGCCATAGACTTCTATGCAGGCTTGGAAGTCGCTTTGAAGCACCACTAAAGCTACATGGGGTATCATTTTTGAAGCGAAGCTGAAGCAAAAGCAAAGCAAAAGCAAGGTGTAAACAGGACTGTAAGCTAACCATTTTATTTAGTGACAGGAGCTTTGGCTAGCGTTCAGAGAGCTTTAACAAAGCCTGTGCGAAGCCTTGTTTTGAAGCAAGGGTAAACTAGCCGCTAATGTGTGTTGAAGCTGAAGCAAGTGTAAATGAGCCCGAACTCACATAACTACTTCTTACAACTAAGGTATGCAGAAAACCATCTCTGAATGCTCAACACATTGAACTTTGAAGCAGATGGGCTACAGCAGCAGAAGACCACACTGGGTGCCACTCCTGTGAGCTAAAAACAGGAAACTGAGGTTACAATTTGCACAGGATCACCAAAATTGGACAATAGAAGATTGGAAAAACATTGCCTGGTCTGATGAGCCTCGATTTCAGCTGCGACATTTAGATGGTAGGGTCAGAATTTGGGGTAAACAACATGAAAGCATGGATACATCCTGCTTTGTATCAACGGTTCAAGCTGGTGGTGTAATGGTGTTAGGGATATTTCCTTTTGCACACTTTGGGCCCCTTAGAACCAATTGAGAATCGTTCAAACGCCACGGCCTACCTGAGTATTGTTGCTGACCATGTCCATCCCTTTATGACGACAGTGTACCCATCTTCTGATGGCTACTTCCAGCAGGATAATGCACCATGTCACAAAGCTCAAATCATCTCACACTGGTTTCTTGAACATGACAATGAGATCATTGTACTCCAATGGCCTCCACAGTCACCAGATCTCAATCCAATAGAGCACCTTTGGGATGTGGTGGAATGAGCGATTTGAATCTTGGATGTGCAGCCAACAAATCTGCAGCAACTACGTGATGCTATCATGTCAATATGAACCAAAATCTCTGAGGAATGTTTTCAACACCTTGTTGAATCTATGCCATGAATAATTAAGGCAGATCTGAAGGCAAAAAGGGGTCCACCCGGTACTAGCAAAGTGTACCTAATAAAGTGACCGGTGAGTGCATATCCTGTACCATATACAGTGGGGCAAAAAATTATTTAGTCAGCCACCAATTGTGCAAGTTCTCCCACTTAAAAAGATGAGAGAGGCCTGTAATTGTCATCATAGGTATACCTCAACTATGATAGACAAAATGTGGAAACAAATCCAGACAATCACATTGTCTGATTTAGAAAGATTTTTTTTTGCAAATTATGGTGGAAAATAAGTATTTGGTCACCTACAAACAAGCAAGATTTCTGTCTCTCACAGACCTGTATCTTCTTCTTTAAGAGGCTCCTCTGTCCTCCACTCATTACCTGTATTATGGCACCTGTTTGAACTTGTTGTCAGTATAAAAGACACCTGTCCACAGCCTCAAACTGTCACACCCCAAACTCCACTATGGTGAAGACCAAAGAGCTGTCGAAGGACACCAGAAACAAAATTGTAGACCTGCACTAGGCTGGGAAGACTGAATCTGCAATAGGCAAGCAGCTTGGTGTGAAGAAATCAAATATGGGAGCAATAATTAGAAAATGGAAGACATACAAGACCACTGATAATCTCCCTCGATCTGGGGCTCCACGCAAGATCTCACCCCGTGGGGTCAAAATGATCACAAGAACGGTTAGTAAAAATCCCAGAACCACACAGGGGGACCTAGTGAATGACCTGCAGAAAGCTGGGACCAACGTAACAAAGGCTACCATAAGTAACACACTACACCGCCAGGGACTCAGATCCTGCAGTGCGAGACGTGTCCCCCTGCTTAAGCCAGTACATGTCCGGGCCCGTCTGAGGTTTGCTAGAGAGTATTTGGATGATCCAGAAGAGGATTGGGAGAATGTCATATGGTCAGATGAAACCAAAGTAGTACTGTTTGGTAGAAACACAACTCGTCGTGTTTGGAGGAGAGAGAATGCTGAGTTGCAACCAAAGAACACCATACCTACTGTGAAGCATGGGGGTGGCAACATCATGCTTTGGGGCGGTTTCTCTGCAAAGGGAGCATGACGACTGATCCGTGTACATGAAAGAATGAATGGGACCATGTATCGTGAGATTTTGAGTGAAAACCTCCTCCCATCAGCAAGGGCATTGAAGATGAAACGCGGCTGGGTCTTTCAGCATGACAATGATCCCAAACACACCGCCCGGGCAACGAAGGAGTGGCTTCGTAAGAAGCATTTCAAGGTCCTGGAGTGGTCTAGCCAGTCTCCAGATCTCAACCCAATAGAAAATCTTTGGAGGGAGTTGAAAGTCTGTGTTGCCCAGCGACAGCCCCGAAACATCACTGCTCTAGAGGAGATCTGCATGGAGGAATGGGCCAACATACCAGCAACAGTGTGTGACAACCTTGTGAAGACTTACAGAAAACGTTTGACCTCTGTCATTGCCAACAAAGGATATATAACAAAGTATTGAGATGAACTTTTGATATTGACCAAATACTTATTTTCCACCATAATTTGCAAAAAAAATTATTTCCAAATCAGACAATGTGATTGTCTGGATTTGTTTCCACATTTTGTCTCTTATAGTTGAGGTATACCTATGATGACAATTACAGGCCTCTCTCATCTTTTTAAGTGGGAGAACTTGCACAATTGGTTGCTGACTAAATACTTTTTTGCCCCACTGTATCTGTATTTTCCTTATAGCAGATATTGGTATTTCACAGCAAAGATAGACAATAACAGCAACAATCCTTACTCCAGTTACTGCCTCCAGATAAAAAATTTAAAAAAAATGGATATTTACAGGTATGTTTACATAGACTTGGCACTGGCTATTCTGGCTATGATTCAGTGTCATAGTATCGATGCTTGTAACACTATAACATAAAGTAACTACAGACTACTGCAGGGAACAGTTTTTACTGTCTTTTTAGTCTCTGGCATAGGCGTGCGCCCAGGGGGTGCCAGGTGTGCCTGGGCACACCCTAATCACCCAGTGCTGGCCACATTCCCCCTGCTGCCTTGCTGCAGAGAAACGACAGGGGAATCTCTGTCCTCAGTCCCTTTCTCTGTCTCAAAAGTGAGACATCAGGTGTCTGTTTAGACTCCTAATATTTGACCAAAACCCCAATGGGGATCCTAAAAAAAATGTACAAAAAACAATGATAAAAAATGATTGTTAAAAAATAAAAAATCTGCCCTTTTGACACCGTCCACTGCTCTACTGACACCAACCTCTGCCCTACTGACATCGTCCACTGCTCTACTGACACCAACCTCTGCCCTTACTGACATCGTCCACTGCTCTACTGACACTGTCCTTTGCCCTTACTGACATCGTCCACTGCTCTACTGACACTGTCCTTTGCCCTACTGACATCATCCACTGCTCTACTGACACTGTCGTTTGCCCTACTGACATCGTCCACTGCTCTACTGACACTGTCCTTTGCCCTACTGACATTGTCACTGCTCTACTGACACCGTCCACTGCCCTACTGACATCGTCCACTGCTCTACTGACACTGTCCTTTGCCCTACTGACATCGTCCACTGCTCTACTGACATCGTCCACTGCTCTACTGACACTGTCCTTTGCCCTACTGACATCGTCACTGCTCTACTGACACCGTCCACTGCCCTACTGACATCGTCCACTGCTCTACTGACACTGTCCTTTGCCCTACTGATATCGTCCACTGCTCTACTGACACCAACCTCTGCCCTACTGGCATTGTCCACTGCTCTACTGACACTGTCCTTTGCCCTACTGACATCGTCACTGCTCTACTGACACCGTCCTTTGCCCTACTGACATCGTCCACTGCTCTACTGACACTGTCCATTGCCCTACTGCTCTATATATACACACACATATGTGTTTGAGCTTTGGGGTGCACACCCTAATGCAGTAGACTGTGCACACCTTTGGTCTCTGGTGTTGCTATAATTCCCAGATTTTCAGACCTGTTGCACTGTAACTTGAGTACACCCACTTCCTACTTCCGAAAAGTCTTCCAAGGCCATCTTCCACATCACAGACCAGCTTGTGCGTTTTGCTGAGTCAGCACATGTATGCCACTATGTAGAACCACTGCCTCAGTGACCTTTTAAATGGACTCACCCTACCATGATATTGCCCCGTTAAGGTTCCTTCCTTACTGGACAATGCGCCAAAGTAATCCCTAAATATAAGCAGAATCCCTGACAACCCCAGACTTGTAAACTGTCACAGTGCCAACAGTAGCTAACAACTACAAGTGAAAGTTTTTGTTTCCTAAAATTTTGGTGAAAATTTCTGCACATTTTCTATTTTGACAAAAAACATTGGAGTCAACGGAAAAGGGGAAAAATATTTTTTGCAGTTTTTAAGGGTATAGCAGAATTTAAAAGGCTCCTGAGGATTACAAAAGTTTTTTCCATCTGTCTCATATCTGTTTTTGTGTTAAAAAGTCCCCCTCTTTCATCGCATTATTTATTTTATTTTTAAGAAACTGTGAAAAAAAGAAAAAAAGAAAATGACAGTACACAAATAAAGAACAACATATCAGTGTGTATGTAATGAGTTATCATGGCTGTACCCACATACTTATGCACATTTAAAACGATAGTTTCCCTCAAAAGCTGATCTTACTATAAAATGTCTATATTGAGGGATGATCGTTGGATGGAACCAGGCTTACAAATAGAGAAAGCTCTTATAGCCCAAAACGACTGGACTAGAAAAAAATCAGACTGTAGTAGATAGATAGACAGTAAGTACACCATGCAAACCAGTGAGCTATAAAAAAATAAATAAAATAAAAATGTTCATACAATAATAGTTATAAAAATCCAGATAATCAATATATGATAATTCCAAATGAAAATATCCAAATCCTTTTTATCAAGATGAGTGTATACCTTTTGGTGAATCTTTAGACTTTTTGTTTTAACTCAGGAAGCCAGAGTACATTCACACGTGTGCGACTTCAAAATCGTGCGATTTCCATTACAACTTTAAAGCGCAACTTGATGCGACTTTTATGTGACTTTGGATGAGTGCGACTTTGTTAGAACTTTGGCTTTGATCAATGTGATTATTTGTGCTTTATAAAGTCACAAGACATGTGCAGAACAGAATAATTTGTTTTGTTTTGTTTATTCATTTACTAAAGAATTCCACATTTTCAGGAAAGATTCCAATTCAAATCGGTCGAAAATATATCAACCAATCTGGATTCTGTGTGAAGAATAGCTGGTTGTTAAAGAGCGGGCCAGGACTAATCAGCTGTTAGTAGGTTTCCCCATTGACAGCTGAATGTAAACAAAAGAATGCCAGCAATGAAAAAAAGGAAAAACACGCCAACATTTTTTTTTAAACGGATAGGGGTCCCCCCAAAATCCATACCAGACCCTTACCCTGAGCATGCAGCCCAGCAGGTCAGGAAAGGGTGGGACTAGCGAGCGCCCCCCATCTTGAACCATACCAAGCCACATGCCCTCAACATGGGGAATGCTTTGGTGTGGGGGGGCTCCCCCCAAAGCACCTTGTCCCCATGTTGATGGGGACAAGGTCCTCTTCTCCACAACCCTGGCCGGTGGTTGTGGGGGTCTGCGGGTGGGGGGATTATTGGAATCTGGAAGCCCCCTTTAACAAGGGAGCCCCCAGATCCCACCCCCCATGTGAATGAGTATGGGGTACATTGTACCCCTATTCATTTTCCAAGAAAAATGTAAAAAATAAATAAAAACACAGACAGTTTTTGATAATTCCTTTATTAAAAAAAACAAAAGACAAAAAGAATGTCCCCTGAAGTAAATCCAGCATCAATAACGATCAGATGGACGCTGCCGCCACCAACCCAAAAGAAAAAGAAAAAAAAGAGGTCCGCACCCAATGTCATCGACCGCTCATGCCCCCTACCATAAAGCACCCCCTCCATGTTGTGAGCATGTGGCCTGGTATGGTTCAGGGGGGGAGCGGCGCTCACTCGCTACCCCCCTTTCCTGACATGCCGGGCTGCACGCTCAGATAAAGGTCTGGTATGGATTTTGGGGGGAACCCACGCCATTTTTTTTTTAAGCTTTGGCGTGAGGTTTCCCTTCAAATCCATATCAGACCTTAAGGGCATGTTGTTTATTTCCTTTATTTTTCATTGCCACCATTCATTTGTTTACATTCGCACACAAGTTGCATGTACATCATGCGACTTTTTGAGGGTTTACATTGAAGTCTATGGCCCTCAAGTCACATGAAAGTCGGACCAAAGTAGTGCAGAAACAACTTTAAAGTTGCTGCCACTTTATACACAGATATGAATTGTACTCATTGGGAAACATGGGTGTGCGTCTTGTCATGCAGTTTTGGATCCAAAGTCGCATGACAAGTTGCACAAGTGTTAATGGGGCTTGAGGATGCTAAAGATTCACCAAAAGGAATACACTTCTCTTGATTAAAAAGGATTTGGATACTTTCATTTAAAATGATCATATATTGATTATCTGGGTTTTTATTTAACTAATATTGTAGAAACAATTTATTTTAATTCTAGCTCACTGGTTTGCATGGTGTACTTAATAGTACTTTATGTACTTATTTTGCACTTTTATATTTAAAAAAAATGTTTAACGACTTGCCAAATAGCCGCCCTCATTATACTGCGGTAGGTCGGTTCGTTCCAACGAATCGCCGTAGCTGTACGTCGGTCCGTTGTACAGCTATAGCAGGTGCGCACGCCCGCTGCACAGCAGGGGAGTTGATGCACGTGGCTGGCGGTCGTGATGTCTGACGGCCACTCGTATTCGCTCCACAGAGAGCCAGAACAGGGATCTGTCAATGTAAAGAAACAGATCCCCGTTTTGACAGGGAAGTACAGAGTGATTGTCTGTTCCTAGTGATTAGGAATAGCGATCTCTCTGTACTCCCAATCAGTACACTCCCCCCACAGTTAGAAACACCTCCCGGGGAACACAGTGTTAACCGCTTCCCTGCCAGTGCCATGTATACAGTAATCAGTGCATTTTTATAGCACTAATCGCTGTATAAATGTCACTGGTCCCAAAGAAATGTAAAAAGTGTCTGATTTCTCTGCTGCAATGTCACAGTCCCACTAAAAATCGCTGATCACCACCATTACTAGTTAAAAAATAATAATAAGAAAAATGCCATAAATCTATCCTCTATTTTGTAGATGCTATAACCTTTGCGCAAACCAATCAATATATACGCTTATTGTGATTATTTTTTTTACCAAAAATATGTAGAAGAATTATATTGGCCTAAACTGATAAAGACATTATTTTTATATACAGTATATATATATATATATATATATATATATATATGTATTTATTATAGCAAAAAGTAAAAAAAAAAATATATATTTTTTTTTAATTGTTGGTCTTTTTTGGTTTATAGCGCAAAAAAGAAAAACCACAGAGGTAATCAAATACCACCAAAAATAATCTCTATTTGTGGGAAAAAAAGGATGACAATTTTGTTTGGGTACAAAGTCGTAAGACCGCGCAATTGTCAGTTAAAGCGACGCAGTGCCGTATCGCAAATAATGGCCTGGTCATTAAGAGGGAAAATCTTCCGGTCCTCAAAGTGGTACTAAAGGTTCACGTTTTAAAAAATAAAAATAACAAACATGTCATACTTGCCTCCACTGTGCAGATCGTCCTCTTCTGGGGTCCCACGTGGCTCTCGCGGCTCCTCCCCACAATAGATAACACCCTCTGGGAAGCTCTCTCCCAAGGGGGTTACCTTGCTGGCGCGCTCCCGTATCATACACTCGGCATACATGTATGACTCGGCCCTGCCCCCCGGCGGCCGCATCATTGGATTTGAATGACAGCAGCGGGAGCCAATGGCTGCACTGCTATCAATCTATAAAATAAAGAGCCGAGAAGCCGTGGGGAGAATGACGCGGGATCGCCCCCACTGAATTTCGAGGCTCAGGTAAGTAAAATGGGGGCTCGGTCGGGCCGGACAGTGCAAGGTGTTTTTTCACCTTAATGCATAGGATGCATTAAGGTGAAAAAACATGAGGCTTTACAACCCCTTTAAGTGGTTAAGAGTGCATTCATTCTTTGAATGAATTATTAGTGGTTGGGAAATATATTGGAGTGCTGGCTGGCCCACCTAAAATTAAATAGATAGATAGATAGATAGATAGATAGATAGATAGATTTGCAGGGAAACAAACAAATCTGTTTGTAGCATGAGTCTCTGCCAAAGCAGTTGGGGGAAGACGCTATATAAATACTTGATCCGTCCCACACATGATTATTCTAATGTAAAGTTGATTGATTCTTAAAGAATAATGTGAGACGTAGCTGAGCTGCTGAGCCCTCTCTGGCTAACACTTCTATGGCGGAGCTGCTCACAGAGACACTGGAATCTGTATTGGAAAGGACTGAAGAGGGAAAATGGTAGGTTTGAGATGCATGGGTAGGACAATAATGAAGCTCTGGTCTCTGTGTGGTGTTAGAGAGTGTGCCGTCTCTTCTATTTGACTTTGCTGTAAGGCAGGCAGAGTGCTTACAGGTCATCTGTTTTTGTTAGATTAATTTGATTCAGCATTTAGAAAGAGAAGGCTGATGCTGTGCACGCTAATGGCTCACTGCAGGTGACATTGCAGTTGGTCAATGCATGCTCCCACCCCTCCATTAAAAATATAAAAAAAAGTACCAAGCTTTCATCTCATTTTAAAAGAGTATCCTTTCCCTCTGTTATTACATGTTATTCTGACTCCCCATGTGAGATAGTCACCAGGGCTTCCTGCTAAAGCACCACTATAATAGAGAGATATTCGAAATAATTTAATTGGAAAAACCTACTGCTTACAGCAAGGTCAGGGTGCCAAGGCAGTACTATGTTAAGTGGCTTATATGGCGACAAAAATCTCTTTGGAATATGTGACAAAAATGTGGCAATTCAGGCGCCACTCTAGTGCAACTACATAGAGAAAAGCCACCTACTATTAAGATTGTCTCTAATTCTTTTTATATCATTTTCAAATTTTTCTTGTTATTTTTTTTATACATTTTGATTGCATTTATATTTAAGTTTGTAGATTCCCATCGCATATCAAGTAGCGTAATTAGCATCCTTGCTGTTCAGCAGCTGCAATGAAATCAGTTAGGCTGGCCATAAATGTTCAATTTTCTTGTACAATTTTCCTTTAGATTTACCAAAAAACATGTAGCGGGTACTTACTTTCCCGGGTGCATTTTTTGAATCTGGCTGTGGCATCAGTGTTGTGCTCCCTGCGGTCCATGGGGTGGCGCTGTTACTGTGACCGGGGGGACGGATGTCGCTGTGTGCCGGGGCTCCTTTTGTCCTCTCTCGGCGGCGGTGTTGTGGGGCGGGGGGGCCCGCCATGCTTGCTGGGGGAGGGTGTTTGGGGGGGCGGCCATCTTGGTCGCGGGGTCTTCGTCCCAAGCACCTTTAGCTTGCGGACGTGAGTTTGTGCTCGTCCCCTAGGAGGCCTCGGCCTAGGGGACCAACGGAGATCGTGTTCCACCTCAGGCACCTTCAGTCCTGGGGTGAGGTACTTACAAGAAGGTCCGGAGCTCAGTGCCCAACACTGAGTTCCGCGAGGGAAGGGTCCTAAGGCACATCGGGGATGGAGGCCTGAATCTGAGTAAGACGCAATGGACCGGGGAGAGCTCCTCACTCGAAGACCCAGTGCAGCAGACTGCCGGTGACGGGTGAGTCTCTTGTCGGAGACCGTCCAGAAGGATCCCCTTCACCTCGTGCGGAGACCATAGCCCACTCTTCAGGAGGAGAGTGGAGGACCGAATTTGTGTCTGGGCCTATTCACACTCACACCTCCTTTTCTGTCCTATCTATCAAGGAAGTCCCTGTATGGTGTGTTCTAATAATGGAGTGTTGGACTTTAATGGTGTGAGGCTCACTTCCTGGCGGACGAAGTTCACGGTGACTCTTAGAGGGAGGATCCAGGTGCACAGCACAGACCCGAAGGTAAACAAGACATTGCTGATACCACAGGTATTCCCACGTGGTGGAAGCTAGGCGTGGCCCACCCGCTTTCTCTCTCTTCCCCATCAGATACCCCTAGACAAGAGACAGTGCGAGTCGCATGGAGAGAGAGGGGGGGAAGGCGCTACACGTGGGGGCTCGGGTCCGGTATTGTGTTGTGCATCACAGTACTGAACAAGTCTGCTGGATGAGTTAACTGAATAGGCCAAAGTGCAGCCCTGCTCGAAGTCGTGGAATTGACCTTAGACAAGGGAAAGGCCCGTGCAGGAAGAGCGGTGAACGGGGGGAGGCCCAGCCGTGTGAGGTACTACACGTGGGGGCTTCTAATTGCACTGCGCCAACAGACACAACCCCCGCCGCTTAGTTCATGGGCGTGGCTCAACAAAAGAAAAAAAAAGCCTGCGAACTGGAGCAAAGGGGAGGAGTCCAATACGTAAGAGGGCTACACGTGGGACTTTGGCGCGAAAACTCTGCAGTGTGCGATGGACCAGCAACAAGTCACCATGTTTGGACATACTTCATGGATCCCAGTTCACCCTGCTACTACCACGATGATTGCTGCTGCTCCAATAACGGATACCGGGATCCGGCTGAAGCCAAGGGGTCGATTCGCTCTGTATTCGTGCATGGACGTAGAGGCCCTGGGTGTAATTTGTCCCGGGTGCTCGGGACTAGTGTGCCACCTGAAGCCCTTCGGACAATGTGAAGCCTGTGAGGAGTTCCTGTTCAAGGTGGAACCGGTAGTAGACAGGCCGAGAACCATCTACCCAGGCCGGGCTTCAGGTAACACTACTCGCAGAGGAGGAATTACTGCTGTAAAAGCCATCCCAGCGCACACTGCAGCGACCGAGGAGGTGGTCGTTAAAACTCAACGGGAGAAATCCGAGGATGCTGACTCGGTCACCATTGTCTCACAGCGTCCGCCACCGAAGAAGAGAACCAGCGTGGTGGCCCCGACCAGCGGTGGTGGCGGACCATCTCGCCAGCTTACACAAGGCCTAGATGGATCCGTTGACGAGTGTTCCGGACGTCCCGCTTCAAGGAAAGGCCGAGGTGAGCCGGGCAAAGAGACTTGGTGCATGGGCGGAGGTGCCGGGAAGGCATGGCCCAGTACGTCTGCGGGAGGTGTTAGCTCCGTCTCTACAACGGGCTACATACCCGCGGACGAGTGTGATACCTCGGATCTGGAGTCGCTCTCTGATATGGGAGATGACACTGCCATTGACGAACTGTTTGCAAAGAAGGGCTGGGACAAAGTACCGCTAGCTTCATTCCGAAGGCCTCGAGATTCACCCATGTCCACGGGGGAGAGTACACCCCGGGTGGAGGCATCAGCGTCTGAACTAGGGTCCCGTCCCCAGCCCACATCTACATCTCCGGTGCCACCTGCATCAGGTACTGGGGAGCAGAAGTTGATACTACGGGCACCTATGCCTCAACCAGAAGTGGTCAAGGCCCCTCGCCATCCGGACTCTATAGTTCTACCCGGTGAAGGGGACAAAGCCACAATGCCTCCGCTGTCAAGGTTTCAGAGACTCTTCTGCCAGAAAGTTGCTGCTGATTACGGGTGGGAATATCCGTACCTCCCCAAGGAGTTACTCTACGAAGTGGAGGTGTACCGAGAGCGCTGGTATAATGACTTCGTGTGGACCCACTTTAAGGTCCCACACGCCCGCAGGTATTTGAAATGCTCTCCAAAGACATCTCAGCGGTTCAAAGACTGCAATTCAGAGTGGATGAGGGGAAGACACATCCATGCGGACAAGGTGTTGATTCGACGCAAAGAAGGTGAGGATGTGGAGTACCATTTGGAGACCATGGATCGGCATCTAAAACCTATCGTTCTGCCGCATCCCCGCTTCTACCTCTGAGGAGAAAAAGACTCCATTTGTTTGCTTTTTGAAAGGACTTTGCACCCCCTGAACTTTGCTGTTTGGCTTTCTTGTTGGTGCCATCATCAGTGCTTTTGCCCCGCAAGAGGGGTGCTTGTGTTATTCCAAGGAAGAACTGTTCCAGTTGTTGTTCTTTCCTCTCCGGTGAGAAGTTGCAGACTTTGGGGTAGATAGGGCCCGGAGTCAAGCAGCAGGGAAAAGGAGAAGATGGTTCAACGGGTGGAGTTACCGCGAGGCTGTCACCAGGTGGCAGTCTTGTGCAATGTTACACATTGTACACACTCACACTAGAGTAAAGGATATTTCTCTTCGGAGGAGTTTCTTTTTCTCTCACACATACAAATGTGTCAGGGTTGTATTGTTTCTTTTCTCTTCCCTCTGCAGTAGTGATGAGCCGAACACCCCCGGGTTCGGTTCGCACCAGAACCCGCGAACGGACCGAAAGTTCGTACGAACATTAGAACCCTATTAAATACAATGGATGCGAACGTTCGAATTCTAAAGTGCTAATTATAACTACTATTATGCATGTTATTGTCCTAAAAAGGGTTTGGGAACCCGGGTTCTGCACCAGGGGACATGTATCAATGCAAAAAGAAGTTTTAAAAACTGTCGTTTTTCGGGAGCAGTCATTTTAATGATGCATAAAGTGAAAAAAAAAAAGTCAAATATTCCTTTAAATATCGTACCTGGGGGGTGTCTAAAGTATGCCTGTGAAGTGCCACGTGTTTCCCGTGTTTAGAACTGTCCCTGCACAAAATGACACTTCTAAAGGAAAAAAAAGCCATTTAAAACTGCTTGCGGCTTTAATGTAATGTCTGGTCCCGGTAATATGGATGAAAATCTTTAAGAAAAATGGCATAGCTACCCCATGACCCCCCCCTACCCCAGCCCATTACCAGCCCCTTTGGGTCTTGTATGGATATTAAGGGGAACCCCGCACATAAAATAAAAAAGGCCCTATATACTCTGAACAGCCGTATACAGGCGGTGCATACAAGACAGGGACTGTAGGTTTGTTCTTATGTAGAATCTGTTTGTAATTTTGAACAGGTACATTGTTTAAGTGTAGCTCCAGCCCAAAAATCTATTTTTAAACTTTTTGGAAAACATAGGTAAGGGTTATCACCCCTGTAACATTTGTTTTGCTGTCTGTGCCCCTGTTCAGAACATTTCACCTCACTTTCCGTCCCAATGACAACTGTTTTTGAAATGTGGTGTTTTTCTTGAAACAAGGATTGGTGATAAAGCATCAGTACAGAGGAGACACCTTTCTCCCATATTAATTCTTACAGGAGAGAATTTTCCTTCCTAGGGGTAGATTTCCTCTCACTTCCTGTTGTCTTCTTGCGTTTGCAAGTAGGAGTCGTTTGTAAGTTGGATGTTTGAAAGTAGGGACCTGCCGTATATACTCTGCAGAAATAGGCCCCTTAGTTGTTGGTGTTGGCACAACACTGTAATCACTCACAGTTACTCTTGGTTGGTGCTGGAACGCCCTGCTGTCAACTATTATATCAGGAATTGTAATTACATATAATTGTTGAACAGTGGTAGTAAAAATTGGGCCTTTGATGGTGGTGCTGGTGCCACAACACTGTAAGCCCTGACAGTTACTCTTGGTGGGTGCAGCAATGGGCCCTGCTGTGAATTATTAGATCAAGAATTGTAATTGCATGCCCCTGTTGAACAGGGGCTGAAAAATTGTGCCTTTCATGGTGGTGGTGGTGGTGGTGGTGTTGCCACAACACTGTAAGCCCTCAGAGTTACTCTTGGTGGGTGCAGGAATGGGCCCTGCTGTGAATTATTAGATCAAGAATTGTAATTACATGCCCCTTTTGAACAGGGGCTGAAAAATTGGGCCTTTCGTGGTGGTGGTGGTGGTGGCGTTGCCACAACACTGTAAGCCCTCAGAGTTACTCTTGGTGGGTGCAGCAATGGGCCCTGCTGTGAATTATTAGATCAAGAATTGTAATTACATGCCCCTGTTGAACAGGGGCTGAAAAATTGGGCCTTAGGCACTGGTGGCACAACACTGCAACCCCTCACAGATACTGTACTTGGAGCACAGCAATGAGCCCTGTTGCAAAGTATTGCTTCAAAAATTGTAATGACACGCCCCTGTTAAACAGGGGCTGAAAAATTGGGCCTTAGGCACTGGTGGCACAACACTCCAACCCCTCACAGATACTGTACTTGGAGCACAGCAATGAGCCCTGTTGCAAAGTATTGCTTCAAAAATTGTAATTACACGCCCCTGTTAAACAGGGGCTGAAAAATTGGGCCTTAGCCACTGGTGGCGGCACCCATAAACAAAAATGATCTTCCAAGCTATCATCATCAATCGTATCATTGAGGACTCGGAGGAGGAGGATAGCCAGTCAACATAACAGCACAGGCACTCAGCATCAGCATCAGTCTTGAAGGGATGTGACATGTTAAAATCAATTAGTCTGTTATATCAGCATCAGGTGTGTGGTAGCTGGTGGTGATCCAAGACTGGTTCATCTTGATGAAAGTCAGTCGATCAACCGAGTCGGTGGACAGGCGCACCCTGTGATCCGTGACAAATCCTCCAGCAGCACTGAATGTGCGTTCCGAAAGAACGCTGGATGCAGGACAGGCCAGTAGCTCAATTGCATACTGTGCAAGCTCTGGCCAGTGATCCATCCTCAAGACCCAGTAAGCCAGAGGATTTTCGGTGGGGAAGGTGTCCAAGTCTGACCTTGCCCCTAGATATTCCTGCACCATGTTTATCAGACGCTGGCGATGGTTGCTGGAACCGATCATACTTTGGGGCTGCGGACTAAAGAATTGTCTGAACGCATCGGTCAGACGGCCACCTTCCCCACCGCTCCTTCTTTGACTGGCCGAAGCCTCAGCAACTCGTTGTCCAGGACCAGGAGTTTGTAACCTCCCAGTCTCTGGGAACGCGTTGCACAGACCTTTCTGCAAGGCCTCCCGGAGTTGTCTCATCCTCTGCTCCCTCTGCGACGGTAACATAAGGTCCGCAACCTTACCCTTGTACCGTGGATCAAGGAGAGTGGCCAGCCAGTAATGGTCCCTCTCCTTGATCCGAAGAATACGAGGATCCTTCCGCAGACTTTGCAGGATCAGGGAGGCCATGCAGCGTAGGTTTGCTGAGGCATTCGGTCCGGAGTCCTCTGGGTCACTAAGGACGACATGATCCGCAGCCACCTCCTCCCAGCCACGTACAAGTCCACTGGTTTCTTGGGACTGTAAATCATCCCTAAAAGACTGCTGCTGATGATGCTGAGTGCCAGCCTCCACCTCCATGCTGACACAATCCTCCTCCTCCTCCTCCTCCTCCTCCTCCTCTTCCTGTGCGATGGGTGGGACAGAAGGAACACTGTCTGGGTAAAGGGGGCCTTGAGAGGCAAGGAAGTCCTCCTCTTCCTGCCTCTGTTCTGCCTCAAGTGCCCTGTCCATTATTCCACGCAGCGTGTGCTCCAACAGGTGGACAAGAGGTACAGTGTCACTGATGTATGCACTGTCACTGCTCACCATCCTCGTGGCCTCCTCAAATGGTGCCAGGACAGTGCATGCATCCCTGATCATGCCCCACTGGCGTGGAGAAAAAAAACCAAGCTCCCCTGACCCTGTTCTGGTGCCGTAGTCGCACAGGTACTCATTGATGGCCCTCTGCTGCTTGTGCAGCCGCTGCAGCATGGCCAACGTTGAGTTCCACCTGGTGGGCATGTCACATATAAGGCGGTTCTTGGGCAGGTTCAACTCCTTTTGCAGCTCAGCAAGGCGAGCACTGGCATTATAAGATCTGCGGAAATGCACACAGACTTTCCTGGCCTGCCTCAGGACATCCTGTAAGCCCGGGTACCTGCCCAAGAAAGAACCGCTGCACCACCAGGTTAAGGACGTGAGCCACACAGGGCACATGGGTCAGTTGTCCCTGTCGGAGGGCGGAGAGGAGGTTGGGGCCATTGTCGCAAACCACCATTCCTGGCTTAAGCTGGCGTGGCGTCAACCACCTCTCGGCCTGGCCCTGCAGAGCAGACAGGACCTCTGCCCCAGTGTGGCTTCTGTCCCCCAAACACACCAGCGCAAGCACGGCATGGCATCTTTTTGCCTGCGTACTTGCGTAGCCCCTTGAACGGCTACGGAGCACCGCTGGTTCAGAGGACAAAGCACAGGAAGAGGCCATGGAGGAAGAAGAAGAGGAGGGGGTGGAGGAGAGAGGTGTGTCACAACCAGTAGTAGCATTTTGGAGGCGTGGCGGTGGAACAACCTCCAACACTACTGCACCTTGTCCTGCATCCTTCCCAGCTGCCAAAAGAGTGACCCAATGGGCCGTGAAAGAAAGGTAACGTCCCTGTCCATGCCTGCTGGACCATGAGTCAGCGGTAATATGCACCTTACCGCTGACCGCCCTGTCCAGCGAGGCCAAGACATTGCCTTCCACATGCCGGTAGAGAGCCGGAATAGCCTTCCGTGAGAAAAAGTGGCGTTTGGGAACCTGCCACTGAGGAACCGCACATTGCACAAACTCACGGAAGGGGGCCGAGTCTACCAACTGAAAAGGCAGCAGTTGAAGCGCTAGCAATTTAGCCAAGCTAGCATTCAACCGCTGGGCATGTGGATGGCTGGGAGTGAACTTCTTTCGACGGTCCAGCAGCTGGGGCAGGGAAATTTGCCTGCTAGAATCGGACGTCGGTGTACTGCTAGCAGAGTGGCCGCAAGTACTTGGCTGTGACACACCTAATTCTACACCTTCATTCCTCTCAGTGCATGTTTCAGAGAGGACTGAAGTTATAGTGGGGTTGGAGATCCCAGCTGATGCGGTGCAAGGAGAGGTCCGCTTTGTTCTTTGGTGTGGGTCTTTGAGGTAGGCTTGCCAACGAGCTGCATGGCAGGTCAACATATGTCTGGTCAGGCATGTGGTACCCAAGCGGCTGATGTTTTGGCCACGCGATATACGCTTGAGACATATGTTGCAAACAGCAGCTGTGCGATCTGATGCACTAGCCTCAAAAAAGGCCCACACCAAAGAACTTTTTGAATGACGGGCAGAGGCAGCGCCCTGCACAGGCGGAGCTCTGCGGTGTGATTCCGTCGGTGTACTGCCCTTACGCTGGCCACCAAAGGGCATCCTGCCTTGTTGGAGATGTGCCTCCTCCTCATCCTCCTCCTCCTCCTCTCTCCTATTAGGCACCCACGTGGAGTCAGTGACCTCATCATCCCCTCCCTCCTCATCACTGGAGCCAATCTGGCAGTATGCTGCAGCTGCTGGAACATGACTGCCAGATTGGTGTCCTTCTTGAGCATCCCCTCTGTCTGCTCTCACGCTACTGCCTTCCTGTAGCTGGGTTTCATCATCAGACCCTTCGAAACGCTGGGCATCCTCCTGGAGCATGTACCCAACACTGTGCTCAAACAGTTCGGGGGACTCCTCAGGAGGAGGACATGGTGGGTCTAGGGAAGGAGTGACTGATGATGAGTCTGACATTGATACCAGGGAAGAGGACGCTTCGGCAGCTGCTTTGCCAGTACCCTGAGCCTGGGTGAGAGAGGATGAGGAGGAGGAGGAGGGCTTGGTCATCCACTCTACCAAGTCTTCGGCATGATGTGGCTCAACATATCCAGCTGCCGAAAAGAAGGACAAGCGTGTCCCATGGCCATGTGCTGATGACAATGCACCGCGTCCACGACCAGCACTGTTGCCCCCAGACACAGAGCCTGCTTGCCCTCTTTTATTGCCTCCTGACTGTCTGCCTCTCCTTGTTTGCCTTCCAGACATTCTAATAGATGGCCTGCAGGGAGATGGGAAAAAAGCAATAAGGGCTACCTTCAGGTGTCCTTCTCTGTCCCTTTACTTAAGGATTTCTAAATATGGTTGAGGATGATTGCTTTCGCACAGAATAGCACAACGACAATTTCCCTGACTGTCCAAAAAACAAGGATTTCAAAGATGGTTGATGAGGAATGCTTTAGCACAGTATAGCACAAGGAGAATTTCCCTCACTGTCCTTCCCTGTCCCTACAAACAAGGATTAGCACAGTAAAACACACTGACACTCTCCCTACCTATAGTTTTCTGTCCCTATAAAAAATGTTTTTTTAAAGATGGTAGATGATCAATGCTTTAGCACAGTATAGCACAAGGAGAATTTCCCTCACTGTCCTTCCCTGTCCCTAGAAACAAGGATTAGCACAGTGAAAGAAACTGACACTCTCCCTACCTATAGTTTTCTGTCCCTAGAAAAAATGTTTTTTTAAAGATGGTTGATGATCAATGCTTTAGCACAGTATAGCACAAGGAGAATTTCCCTCACTGTCCTTCCCTGTCCCTAGAAACAAGGATTAGCACAGTGAAAGAAACTGACACTCTCCCTACCTATAGTTTTCTGTCCCTAGAAATTTTTTTTTTTTAAAGATGGTTGATGATCAATGCTTTAGCACAGTATAGCACAAGGAGAATTTCCCTCACTGTCCTTCCCTGTCCCTAGAAACAAGGATTAGCACAGTGAAAGAAACTGACACTCTCCCTACCTATAGTTTTCTGTCCCTAGAAAAAATGTTTTTTTAAAGATGGTTGATGATCAATGCTTTAGCACAGTATAGCACAAGGAGAATTTCCCTCACTGTCCTTCCCTGTCCCTAGAAACAAGGATTAGCACAGTGAAAGAAACTGACACTCTCCCTACCTATAGTTTTCTGTCCCTAGAAAATGTTTTTTTTAAAGATGGTTGATGATCAATGCTTTAGCACAGTATAGCACAAGGAGAATTTCCCTCACTGTCCTTCCCTGTCCCTAGAAACAAGGATTAGCACAGTGAAAGAAACTGACACTCTCCCTACCTATAGTTTTCTGTCCCTAGAAAATGTTTTTTTTAAAGATGGTTGATGATCAATGCTTTAGCACAGTATAGCACAAGGAGAATTTCCCTCACTGTCCTTCCCTGTCCCTAGAAACAAGGATTAGCACAGTGAAAGAAACTGACACTCTCCCTACCTATAGTTTTCTGTCCCTAGAAAATGTTTTTTTTAAAGATGGTTGATGATCAATGCTTTAGCACAGTATAGCACAAGGAGAATTTCCCTCACTGTCCTTCCCTGTCCCTAGAAACAAGGATTAGCACAGTGAAAGAAACTGACACTCTCCCTACCTATAGTTTTCTGTCCCTAGAAAAAATGTTTTTTTAAAGATGGTTGATGATCAATGCTTTAGCACACTATAGCACAAGGAGAATTTCCCTCACTGTCCTTCCCTGTCCCTAGAAACAAGGATTAGCACAGTGAAAGAAACTGACACTCTCCCTACCTATAGTTTTCTGTCCCTAGAAAAAATGTTTTTTTAAAGATGGTTGATGATCAATGCTTTAGCACAGTATAGCACAAGGAGAATTTCGCTCACTGTCCTTCCCTATCCCTAGAAACAAGGATTAGCACAGTGAAAGAAACTGACACTCTCCCTACCTATAGTTTTCTGTCCCTAGAAAAAATGTTTTTTTAAAGATGGTTGATGATCAATGCTTTAGCACAGTATAGCACAAGGAGAATTTCCCTCACTGTCCTTCCCTGTCCCTAGAAACAAGGATTAGCACAGTGAAAGAAACTGACACTCTCCCTACCTATAGTTTTCTGTCCCTAGAAAAAATGTTTTTTTAAAGATGGTTGATGATCAATGCTTTAGCACACTATAGCACAAGGAGAATTTCCCTCACTGTCCTTCCCTGTCCCTAGAAACAAGGATTAGCACAGTGAAAGAAACTGACACTCTCCCTACCTATAGTTTTCTGTCCCTAGAAAAAATGTTTTTTTAAAGATGGTTGATGATCAATGCTTTAGCACAGTATAGCACAAGGAGAATTTCCCTCACTGTCCT
Organism: Rana muscosa; assembly: GCA_029206835.1. Classification (NCBI taxonomy): domain Eukaryota; kingdom Metazoa; phylum Chordata; class Amphibia; order Anura; family Ranidae; genus Rana; species Rana muscosa. Next base: position 525,154,676 of record CM055118.1, on the reverse strand, counting down.
TCCCTGTCCCTAGAAACAAGGATTAGCACAGTAAAACACACTGACACTCTCCATACCTATAGTTTTCTGTCCCTAGAAAAAATGTTTTTTTAAAGATGGTTGATGATCAATGCTTTAGCACAGTATAGCACAAGGAGAATTTCCCTCACTGTCCTTCCCTGTCCCTAGAAACAAGGATTAGCACAGTAAAACACACTGACACTCTCCCTACCTATCCTTCTCTTTCCCTAAACTAAAGGAATCCAGGTTAAGCAAGAAAAAAAATGTCACTGTCCCTGCCTATGCTTCTCTTTCCCTGCTCCGGAACACACTACACTAGGCCGCCGTGCTGGCGGCCTTTTATAGTGTGGGGCGTGTACTAAACACCCTCAGCAATAATTGGCCACAGGCATCCTGCCTGTGGCCAATCATTGCTCTCCTCGCTGCCGGCGCTGTGATTGGCCAAGCATGCGGGGTCGCAGTGCATGCTTGGCCAATCACAGCGCCTGGATGACACTGCGATGGCGTAGTGCATTGTGGGCCGTTCGCGTCACTCGAATTAGGCGCGAACGGCCCAAAACGTTCGATCTTCGTCGAACGATCGAACAGCCGATGTTCGAGTCGAACGTATGTTCGACTCGAACACCGAGCTCATCCCTACTGGCCACCAAAGGGCATCCTGCCTCGTTGGAGATGTGCCTCCTCCTCATCCTCCTCCTCCTCCTCTCTCCTATTAGGCACCCACGTGGAGTCAGTGACCTCATCATCCCCTCCCTCATCACTGGAGCCAATCTGGCAGTATGCTGCAGCTGCTGGAACAGGACTGCCAGATTGGTGTCCTTCTTGAGCATCCCCTCTGTCTGCTCTCACGCTACTGCCTTCCTCTAGCTGGGTTTTATCATCAGACCCTTCGAAACGCTGGGCATCCTCCTGGAGCATGTACCCAACACTGTGCTCAAACAGTTCGGGGGACTCCTCAGGAGGAGGACATGGTGGGTCTAGGGAAGGAGTGACTGATGATGAGTCTGACATTGATACCAGGGAAGAGGACGCTTTGGCAGCTGCTTTGCCAGTACCCTGAGCCTGGGTGAGAGAGGATGAGGAGGAGGAGGAGGGCTTGGTCATCCACTCTACCAAGTCTTCGGCATGATGTGGCTCAAGATGTCCAGCTGCCGAAAAGAAGGACAAGCGTGTCCCATGGCCATGTGCTGATGACAATGCACCGCGTCCACGACCAGCACTGTTGCCCCCAGACACAGAGCCTGCTTGCCCTCTTTTATTGCCTCCTGACTGTCTGCCTCTCCTTGTTTGCCTTCCAGACGTTCTAATGGATGGCCTGCAGGGAGATGGGAAAAAAAGCAATAAGGGCTACCTTCAGGTGTCCTTCTCTGTCCCTTTACTTAAGGATTTCTAAATATGGTTGAGGATGATTGCTTTCGCACAGAATAGCACAATGACAATTTCCCTGACTGTCCAAAAAACAAGGATTTCAAAGATGGTTGATGAGGAATGCTTTAGCACAGTATAGCACAATGAGAATTTCCCTCACTGTCCTTCCCTGTCCCTACAAACAAGGTTTAGCACAGTAAAACACACTGACACTCTCCCTACCTATAGTTTTCTGTCCCTATAAAAAAAATGTTTTTTAAAGATGGTTGATGATGAATGCTTTAGCACAGTATAGAACAATGAGAATTTCCCTCACTGTCCTTCCCTGTCCCTACAAACAAGGTTTAGCACAGTAAAACACACTGACACTCTCCCTACCTATAGTTTTCTGTCCCTATATTTTTTTTGTTTTTAAAGATGGTTGATGAGGAATGCTTTAGCACAGTATAGCACAATGAGAATTTCCCTCACTGTCCTTCCCTGTCCCTACAAACAAGGTTTAGCACAGTAAAACACACTGACACTCTCCCTACCTATAGTTTTCTGTCCCTATAATTTTTTTTTTTTTAAAGATGGTTGATGAGGAATGCTTTAGCACAGTATAGCACAATGAGAATTTCCCTCACTGTCCTTCCCTGTCCCTACAAACAAGGTTTAGCACAGTAAAACACACTGACACTCTCCCTACCTATAGTTTTCTGTCCCTATAAAAAATTTTTTTTTAAAGATGGTTGATGAGGAATGCTTTAGCACAGTATAGCACAATGAGAATTTCCCTCACTGTCCTTCCCTGTCCCTACAAACAAGGTTTAGCACAGTAAAACACACTGACACTCTCCCTACCTATAGTTTTCTGTCCCTATAAAAATTTTTTTTTTAAAGATGGTTGATGAGGAATGCTTTAGCACAGTATAGCACAATGAGAATTTCCCTCACTGTCCTTCCCTGTCCCTACAAACAAGGTTTAGCACAGTAAAACACACTGACACTCTCCCTACCTATAGTTTTCTGTCCCTATAAATTTTTTTTTTAAAGATGGTTGATGAGGAATGCTTTAGCACAGTATAGCACAATGAGAATTTCCCTCACTGTCCTTCCCTGTCCCTACAAACAAGGTTTAGCACAGTAAAACACACTGACACTCTCCCTACCTATAGTTTTCTGTCCCTATAAAAAATGTTTTTTTAAAGATGGTTGATGAGGAATGCTTTAGCACAGTATAGCACAATGAGAATTTCCCTCACTGTCCTTCCCTGTCCCTACAAACAAGGTTTAGCACAGTAAAACACACTGACACTCTCCCTACCTATAGTTTTCTGTCCCTATAAAAAATTTTTTTTTAAAGATGGTTGATGAGGAATGCTTTAGCACAGTATAGCACAATGAGAATTTCCCTCACTGTCCTTCCCTGTCCCTACAAACAAGGTTTAGCACAGTAAAACACACTGACACTCTCCCTACCTATAGTTTTCTGTCCCTATAAAAAATGTTTTTTTAAAGATGGTTGATGAGGAATGCTTTAGCACAGTATAGCACAATGAGAATTTCCCTCACTGTCCTTCCCTGTCCCTACAAACAAGGTTTAGCACAGTAAAACACACTGACACTCTCCCTACCTATAGTTTTCTGTCCCTATAAAAAATGTTTTTTTAAAGATGGTTGATGAGGAATGCTTTAGCACAGTATAGCACAATGAGAATTTCCCTCACTGTCCTTCCCTGTCCCTACAAGCAAGGTTTAGCACAGTAAAACACACTGACACTCTCCCTACCTATAGTTTTCTGTCCCTATAAAAATTTTTTTTTAAAGATGGTTGATGAGGAATGCTTTAGCACAGTATAGCACAATGAGAATTTCCCTCACTGTCCTTCCCTGTCCCTACAAACAAGGTTTAGCACAGTAAAACACACTGACACTCTCCCTACCTATAGTTTTCTGTCCCTATAATTTTTTTTTTTTAAAGATGGTTGATGAGGAATGCTTTAGCACAGTATAGCACAATGAGAATTTCCCTCACTGTCCTTCCCTGTCCCTACAAACAAGGTTTAGCACAGTAAAACAGACTGACACTCTCCCTACCTATCCTTCTCTTTCCCTAAACTAAAGGAATCCAGGTTAAGCAAGAAAAAAAAAATGTCACTGTCCCTGCCTATGCTTCTCTTTCCCTGCTCCGAACACACTACACTAGGCCGCCGTGCTGGCGGCCTTTTATAGTGTGGGGCGTGTACTAAACACCCTCAGCAATAATTGGCCACAGGCATCCTGCCTGTGGCCAATCATTGCTCTCCTCGCTGCCGGCGCTGTGATTGGCCAAGCATGCGGGGTCACAGTGCATGCTTGGCCAATCACAGCGCCTGGATGACACTGCGATGGCGTAGTGCATTGTGGGCCACGAATTAGGCGCGAACGGCCCAAATCGTTCGTTGTTCGGCGAACGATCGAACAGCCGATGTTCGAGTCGAACGTATGTTCGACTCGAACACCGAGCTCATCCCTACTCTGCAGGAGAGCGTCCCGGCAAGATTATGGAACCTGGGGTGGTTCTTAGTTAGGATGGGAGGGAAAAGTATAATGTTTTAAATGTTGTCTTTCACTCCTCTTTTGTTGCAGGGGCTCAGACACAACTTCTCCGTTAGGATAGTTTCCTAAATTTTTTTTTAGGTTTTTCAAATTGTTAGTTGGTTTCTGGATTGGATTATGTCAGCCGTTGAGGGTGTGATTCACTCCAGACACTGGGGTCCAGTGTCAAAAGACAGGGGGGAATGTGTAGCGGGTACTTACTTTCCCGGGTGCATTTTTTGAATCTGGCTGTGGCATCAGTGTTGTGCTCCCTGCGGTCCATGGGGTGGCGCTGTTACTGTGACCGGGGGGACGGATGTCGCTGTGTGCCGGGGCTCCTTTTGTCCTCTCTCGGCGGCGGTGTGGTGGGGCGGGGGGCCCGCCGTGCTTGCTGGGGGAGGGTGTGGGGGGGGCCGGCCATCTTGGTCGCGGGGTCTTCGTCCCAAGCACCTTTAGCTTGCGGACGTGAGTTCGTGCTCGTCCCCTAGGAGGCCTCGGCCTAGGGGACCAACGGAGATTGTGTTCCACCTCAGGCACCTTCAGTCCTGGGGTGAGGTACTTACAACACTGAGTTCCGCGAGGGAAGGGTCCTAAGGCACTTCGGGGATGGAGGCCTGAATCTGAGTAAGACGCAATGGACCGGGGAGAGCTCCTCACTCGAAGACCCGGTGCAGCAGACTGCCGGTGACGGGTGAGTCTCTTGTCGGAGACCGTCCAGAAGGATCCCCTTCACCTCGTGCGGAGACCATAGCCCACTCTTCAGGAGGAGAGTGGAGGACCTTATTTGTGTCTGGGCCTATTCACACTCACACCTCCTTTTCTGTCCTATCTATCAAGGAAGTCCCTGTATGGTATGTTCTTATAAAGGAGTGTTGGACTTTAATGGTGTGAGGCTCACTTCCTGGCGGACGAAGTTCACGGTGACTCTTGGAGGGAGGATCCGGGTGCACAGCACAGACCCGAAGGTAAACAAGACATTGCTGATACCACAGGTATTCCCACGTGGTGGAAGCTAGGCATGGCCCACCCGCTCTCTCTCTCTTCCCCATCAGATACCCCTAGACAATAGACAGTGCGAGTCGCACGGAGAGAGAGGAGGGGAAGGCGCTACAAACATATAATATGAGGTCAAATCTAAACAACTTTCAATTGTATCCAATTAGGCAGGCCCTCGAACTGCATAGTTTAAGGTAAATCTAAAGGAAAATTGTACAAGACAATTAAACATGTATGGCCAGCCTTAGCAATTCCATTGTTTTCAGTTACTCTGTGTTGAGTGATAAGCCTGGTACACACGATCGGATTTCCATCAGACAAAGCGTAGGACTTTTGTCCGAAGGGCGTTGGCCATGAACTTGTCTTGCATACAAACGGCAAAGAATTGTCAGCCAACACAAACAAAACTACGTGGTTTTTCAGCTCTTTAGCGCCACCCTTTGGGCAACTTCTGCTAATGTTGTGTTATGCCGCGTACACACGATCTGATTTTCCGTCGGAAATACCTTGGATGGTTTTTCCGACGGAATTACGTTCAAGCTTGGCATGCATACACACGGTCACACAAAAGTTCTCTGAACTTTCGACCGTCAAGAACGCGGTGACGTACAACACTATGACGAGCCGAGAAAATTAAGTTCAATGCTTCAGAGCATGCGTCAAATTGTTTCCGAGCATGTGTCGGAATTTTGCGCGTCGGAATTGCTACAGACGATTGGAATTTTTTCCGTCGGAAAATTTAAAAACCATCTCTCAATCTTTTGTTGGCGGAAATTCCGACAGCAAAAGTCAGATGGAGCATACACACGGTCGGAATTTCCGTCCAAAAGCTCACATCGGACTTTTCTTGTCGTAAATTCCGATCGTGTGTACGCGGCATTATGGTTAGCATTGCTTCTGAGCATGCGTGTTTATACTTTGGATTTTTTTCCGAAGGACTTCTGTACACATGATTGGATAATCCGACAACACACATTTGTTGTCGGAAAACTTTAAAGCATGCTATCCAACATTTGTTGTTGGAAAATCCGACAACAATCGTCCGATGGAGCATACAAACGGTCAGATTTTCAGACAAAAGCCTGCCATTACACAATTCCCATTGAAAAATCTGATCGTGTGTACGAGGCTATAGACTTGCACTCAAAACAGAGTCATTGAAGATGATTTACAAGTACTAAAGGAAGTAAGAATCTTTACTCAATAAATTGTGTGAAAATTCACTTTAATTATCCAATCGTGAAATATGCATTCCTATTTATTTCATCTAAACAGGATTAGATAGTTGAAGTGAAATTTGCAGTTTTTTGAGCGGAGATTTTCAACTACTTTAGTAAATAAGCCTCATTAGGTAGCATGGCATACAGTAGTCTGTATATTTATATTAAGGTAAATTATGACATTAGCTTTTTTTAAATGACACACAGAAATACTTTTTTTTTTTTATCTTTATTATATTTTCATAGGATTATTTATTTTTAAAGTGACTATCACTAAAATATACACTCACCAGCCACTTTATTAGGTACTCGAATAGGTACACCAATTGCTTGGTCAAACAAATTGCTAATCAGCCAATCACATGGCAGGAACTTAGTGCATTTAGGCATCTAGATGTGGTGAAGATGACTTGCTGAAGTTCAAACCGGGCATCAGAATGGGGAAGAAAGGGGATTTAAGTGACTTTGAACGTGGCATGGTTGTTGGTGCCAGACGGGCTGGTCTAAGTATTTCAAAAACTGCTGATCTAATGGGATTTTCACGCACATCCAACTCTAGGGGTTGCAGAGAATGGTCCGAAAAATAAAAAATATCCAGTGAGTGGCAGTTGTGTGGACAAAAATGCCTTGTTGATGTCAGAGGTCAGAGGAGAATGGGCAGACTGGTTAAAAATTATAGAAAGGCAACAGTAACTCAAATAACCACTCATTACAATCAAGGTATACAGAATACCATCTCTGAATGCACAGCACATCAAACCTTTAAGCAGATGGGCTACAGCAGCATAAGACCACACTGGGTGGCACTCCTGTCAGTTAAAAACAGGAAACTGAGGCTACAATTTGCACACACTCACCAAAATTAGACAATAGAAGACTGAAAAACATTGCCTAGTCTGATGGGTCTTAATTTAAACAGCGATATTCAGATGGTAGGGACGGAATTTGGCGTAAACAACATGAAAGCTTGCCACAAATGTCAGGGCGAGAGCTTTCTAGTGTTACTCCAAATTTGTAACCTGTAATGGCTTTTAAAGCATTGCATATGGATAAATGAATGTACTGTAGTTTGTCTCCATTCCAAATGTTAAGGGGGGTTATATTGTGCTTGTGTTCACTAAAATTCATTAAAGTGTATTTTTTTCTTGAAAATTTGTGCGCAAATAACTTGTGACCTAAAAAAATTTCAGAACACACCCTTTTTTTCTACAGGGACTTTGCTTTCAGAAAATATATTGTTTGGGGGTTCTAAGTAATTTTCTAGCAAAAAAAAAAAGAAACGTTGCAACAAATTCACCAAAAAAATATTTGCTTAAGAAAACTGTATATACTGTATGAAGCACTGCATGTAATAGAAATGTATTATTTGGGAAATTAATTTACTTACCAGTTTTGAAATAAAAAATACAATTCCTTCTTGACCCCTATTTGGTGGCTGGATCAATATCCTGTATCAAAATATTGCTTAAATTGATATCAAAGGTTAATAAAAAAAAAAAAAAAGTCATACTTACCCAACAATGGTTTTGCACAGAGCAACCCCGATCCTCTTTATCTCGGGTCCCCCGCCGGAGCTCCTAGCTCCTCCCCCTTGACCAGTGCCCTCAATAGCAAACCACTGGTTATGGGTGCACTGGTTTGTGATCGCTCCTGAGCCACACTCTATGCGTCCATAAGACATAGAGACATTTAGAGCCATGGCTCTTTCCTCTCTGGCTGTGATTAAGAGCAGTGGGAGCTAATGGCTCCCACTCCTGGACAGCCAAGGCTCCTGTGCATATCGCTGGATCAAGAGGGGGCTCAGGTGAATATTGGCGGCGGGGACTGTGGGGAAGCAGCATATTGAAGGTTTTTTAACTGCATGCATGCAGCCTTTACAATCACTTTAACCACACTTCCTGAAAAGAGCTCCTTCCTAAATTTATGGGGCAATCTTCTTTCTTCCATATGACCCTGATGTCCTATGTACAGTATTTTAGAATACAATGTGCATTTTCCAGATCTTTATATTGGCTTTGGATATATTTAATCAAGTCACCTCAAGACATCTTTTATTTCTAAACTGAGAATATTCGGTTTTCAATGTTTTACTAAAATAAAAATGTATTCCTTTTATTATTTAGTTATAACTGTCCTGTTCCCAGTGGGGTGTTAAATGCTGGAACCCATATTCTAGATGTGGTCCTATACGTACGCACTGCTATATTAATATCACAGGCTTGCATCTCCCTTTGGCACTGAGTGGAAGTTTATTTTCAATCTTAATACTGGTAACAGATATTACCAAATCCTTCTTTGTCTCTCTTGTGCCTGACAGACCCATAAAAAAAGGGATTTTTATAACAGCTTACCTGTAAAATCCTTTTCTTGGAGTACATCACGGGACACAGAGCGACTTAGTCATTACTAATGGGTTATATAGATTACCTTCAGGTGTTGGCACTGGCCAATTCCAAACCGGAAGTACCCACCCCTATATAAGCCCCTCCCACCCGGGAGCACCTCAGTTTTGTAGCCAAGCAATAAGTGTCCCAAAAAGAGGGGTGGGAGCTCTGTGTCCCGTGATGTACTCCAAGAAAAGGATTTTACAGGTAAGCTGTTATAAAAATCCCTTTTTCTTTTTCGTACATCACGGGACACAGAGCGACTTAGTCATTACTAATGGGACGTCCCAAAGCAATGCCAAATGAGGGGAGGGATACATAAGCTGGGCGCCATCAGGCATGAGGATCTTTTGCGTCCTGCAACACACTGCGCCCAAAGGCGACATCCTCCTGACTTCTAACGTCTACCTGGTAGAATCTAGTAAACGTGTGTACCGAAGACCATGTTGCGGCCTTACATACTTGAGCCAGGGAGGCCTGGTGATGCACTGCCCATGAAGTTCCAACTGCTCTTGTGGAGTGCGCCCTAACTTTGAACGGAGGCGGTCTCTTTCTCAAGCCATAGGCTTGTATTATGACCTGTCGAATCCACTTGGCTAAAGTAGATTTTGATGCTGCCTGACCCTTTCTGGGGCCTTCCGGCAGAACAAACAAAGAATACGTTCTGCGAATCTGAGCAGTGGCTTTCAGATAAGCTTTAACTGCTCTTACTACATCCAAAGAATGTAATAACTTTTCCTCTACCGAGCTAGGTTTGGGGAAAAAAGAAGGAAGAACCACATCTTGGTTCAAATGAAACCTCGATACCACCTTAGGAAGAAAGGCTGGATGAGGACGTAATACTACTCTGTCCTTATGGACAACCAGATATGGCTCCTTACAGGACAAGGCGGCTAGTTCCGATACTCTTTTAGCCGAACTAATGGCTACTAAGAAAATCAATTTCCTGGTGAAAAGAACCAAGAAAATGTGCCGCAATGGTTCAAATGGTTGTTTCTGTAGAACCGACAGAACCAGGTTTAAGTCCCATGGACATATGGGAATACTAACCGGAGGGCTAATACGCATCACTCCTTGTATGAAAGCTTTGACTAATGAATGCAAAGCCAAGGGCCTTTGAAAAAAATATTGACAAGGCCGTCTGACCCTTGATAGTACTCAAGGCAAGCTTCCTATGTACAGCCCATTGTAGGAAGTCCAGAATCCTACCTATTACGTACTTACGTGGATGCCATTTCCTGGCCTCACCCCACGTGATGTACGCCTTCTAGATCCTATAATAGATCTGCCTGGATACCGGCTTCCTGGCATTGATCATGGTAGATACCACAGGATTAGAGAGCCCTCTCTTTTTTAGAATGTGGGCTTCTATAGCCAGGCCGTCAAACCTAGGGCTGGTAAGGAAGGGTAGTATATCGGTCCTTGCGAAAGCAGGTCCGGACGATGTGGGAGGGTCCAAGGACTTCCCACTGACATTTTTACAATCTCCGCGTACCATGCCCTTCGGGGCCACGCTGGAGCCACCAGAATCACTGGTTTCTTTTCTACCCTGATTCTGCGGATTAATCGCGGTGGGAATGCATATATCAGCTTGAACTGATCCCAAGGGAACACTAGGGCATCCAAACCGCAAGCTAGGGGATCCTTTGTGCGAGACACAAATCTGTCCACCTTTGCATTGAATCTGGATGCTAGCAGATCTACATCCGGTGTTCCCCACCGCTGGCATATTGCCTGGAAAACCTCGGGGTGAAGAGACCATTCCCCGGGCATAATTGCTGGCGACTTAAAAAGTCCGCTCTCCAATTTTTCACTCCTGGGATGAAAACCGCGGATATGGCTGTGACATACCTTTCTGCCCATTCCAGGATGCAATTCGCTTCCCTCTGGGCTGCACGACTCCTGGTGCCACCCTGAAGATTGATATATGCCACTGCTGTGGCATTGTCTGATTGAATTCTGACAGGTGACCCTTGGAGTTTGGATGTCCATGCTACTAGGGCATACCGGGCTGCTCGTATCTCTAAGAGATTGGTGGGCAGGGCCTTCTCTGCTTCTGGCCACTTGCCCTGGAGAGACCATTGCTCCAGTACTGCCCCCCAGCCTATGAGGCTGGCAACTGTAGTGACCACCTTCCAAGAAACCGGACTGAAGGGTTTCCCTTCCCAGATTCTGGGGCACCAACCACCAATGGAGGCTCTTGCGAACGGAAGGGGACAGGGACATTGGTAAGTCTAAAGCCTGAACTTTTTTGTTCCAGGCTGACAGTATGGCCCTCTGCAAGTTCCTTGAATGGAATTGACCGTAGGGTACCGCTTCGAATGAAGCCACCATTTTTCCCAGCAGCCTTATACACAGGCGTATGGATGGTTTTTCTTTTTTGTACCCACTAAGTGGGTCAAATCTTTCAAAGACGACACCTTCTCTGGAGGTAAGAAAATCTTTCTCTGATTTGAATCCAGTCTTAGCCCCCAAGTATTCCAGGCTTTTGACTGGTTTTAGGGCTGACTTGTCTCGGTTGATAATGCAACCGTGAGATTCCAGATACTTGATTATCTTGTGAACGACCACTTCTAGTTTTTTTCACTGAGTGGTCTATCAGCAACAAGTCGTCTAGATATGCCATTATCGTTACACCTTGTGTTCCTAGTTTGGCCAATCGTAGGGCCAGAATTTTTGTGAACACTCGTGGTGCCGTGGCCAGACCGAAAGGTAAGGCTCTGAACTGAAAATGGCGCCCTTCTACTGCAAGGCGTAGAAATTTCTGGTGGGCCGGACAGATGGGAATATGCAAATAAGCATCCCTTATGTCGATCGAGGCTAACCATTCCTGCCCTTGTAGGGCGGTGGCCACCGATCGGATCGACTCCATCCGAAAAAGTCCTGATATGTAGGAACTTGTTTAGCCCTTTTATATTTAATATGGGCCTCATGTCCCCATTTGGTTTGGGGACTGTGACAAGGTTCGAGTAAAACCCGAACCCGTTTTCTTTCAAGGGAACCTTCATGATTACCCTTGGGGCAATAGTTGCTCTAGTGCCAGAAGGAGGGATCCACTCTTCTGGGGATCGCTTGGCACGTTTGACCTTATAAAATGGGCAGGAGGAATGTCTTTTAACTCCAGCCTGTATCCCAGACTTACTGTGGAGATCACCATCTCTGATGGTGTCCCGCCAGGTCTCTGTGAACAACTGAAGTCTTCCCCTCACCCGACTGAGTGGGGGCAACCCTTCATGACTTAGGGGGAGGTTTTGTACCTCTCTTGACCCAGGGTTTCTTGATACCCTGTGATTGTCCCTGATTTCTGCCCCCTGGATTTGACCGCGGAGGCCGTCGGAACTGTTTCACAGCCGATGTGCCAGGGACTGGAGAAGTAGGCCTCTTAAAAGAAGGACTTCTACCCTTGTTCTTAACCGGTAAGAGTGAACTTTTACCGGCAGAAATTTTCTGGATATATTTGTCCAGATCTTCTCCAAATAAGCGTTCTCCATGAAATGGGAAGCTAACCAGCAGTTTTTTACAGGGAGCTTCAGCAGACCAGTTTTTGAGCCACAGAAGCCTACGCATATGTACTATAGACAGCGTAAAGCGGGAGGCCTGTTGGATTGTATCCTTTATGGCGTCCCCGCAAAACACAAGGCTCTAGGCAGGTCAGCTAGGGCAAGAGCCTGCTGATCTGGTAAGTCCCTTAAGACTTGTTTCAACTGATCTTTCACTGCTTGGCAGACTCCAATCGCTGCTACCGCAGGTTGTGTCACCATGCTTGCTGTAGAGAAAGCAGATTTTAGTAAAGACTCCAATTTTTTATCTATTGGGTCTTTGAACATTGGAACATTATCTACTGGACATGTCAGTGATTTGTTAACAGAAGAGATGGCTGCGTCCACTGTAGGGACCCTCCATTTTTTTATGAACTTATCCTCCATGGGATAGATCACCGGAAATCTCTTGGGGGGAGCAAATATTTTATCAGGATGCTCCCAATCCTGGTAAATAAGCCCTTCTAATAAAGGGTGGATTGGGAAGGAACAGACAGCCTGGGGAGCTTTTAGCGACCCCAGCGAGGAAACCGTAGTGGATGGTGGTTCCGCCAGAGGCATTTTAAATGCTGATCGGACCATATTAGTCAGAGACTGAACCCATAATCTTTCAGCCTGAGATGCTGAGAAAGGTTCTTCCACTGTTGATTCCTCCATAACTGAATCAACCTCATCCTGATCCCCTTCAGGTAGGTCGATCTCTGTGTGGGGCTGTTCCTCCACTAACAGGCACTCTGAAGGAGGAGACGGAGATCGGACGCGCTTTTCCTGAGACAGGGAAGCAGCGATCAATGCTGTTAATCTCTCTTCCAATCCTCCCAGAGTTGAGGATAAAACCTCCTCTGTTATATATACAGGAGCAGGTGGACTGGGGACAGCCGCAGCACCAGGCATTCCTGCGGGGTTTCTACGGCTACTGACCTCTGAATTCTCAGGGGAGATTGGTGCAGTACAAGCATGCCCAATATCCTCAGAGCCCGATGGAGACCCCTTTGGCTTCCTGGAAGATCTATTTCCGGAGCGTCTGGACGACATATCCTTTAAGCACAAAGCTGAGGTATTCCCGTCGTCATACACCAATTTTGCTGGTAATAGTCTAACACAGGTGCTGCTATATACCAGCTGGTGTCCACTAAAGTGCCTTTCTATGGGGATGCCTGCATCAACCGCCTCTGTGTGCCACTGTTTGTTGCTAGCTCTGTTTGCATCCAGCTGACACTTGTACTGTGTCTTTTAACTATGCTGGGACGCCCGCACATGCGCAGAAGCGCCGCGGCGCGCATCGAGCGTCATCCACCCGCCCCGCCCCTTTTTTTCATAGGAGGCGCGTGCACGCGCCCGCGCGCGCGCCCGTGCGCCATTGGCGCCCTTTTCGAAATCAAACAGGGGACTAGGAGCCAGGGCCCTTTTTGCCGGAGGGCCTGTGCGGTGGATGAGCGCAGCAACAGGGCAGAGGAAGTGGATTCCCACAGAGAAACTTACCAGCTGCCTGGATCTTTTGACTTGAGAAAACCAAAGATCCACATGACAAGAAAAATGGACTACAGCGGCCTCTAGTGGTTTAACACAGGTACCGCGGTCCCTTTTTTTTTTTTTTTTTCTTGACTACTATTAAAATTTTACATTTTCAGTAGTTACAGGCAAACACAGATATTTAGCGGGAATACCGTTAGGTAACAGACAGAAAGACAAATTAGGCTTGGGGGTCCCCCAATAGAACCAAGTTCCTGGGGGCCCCCACTTACCTGATCCCCGCCGCAGGACTTTGTTTGGTCCACAGAAGTCCAGACTTCACCTATCACGGCAGGCCTTGTAATTAAACCTTCAGGGACCAGGTTCCCAAGGATTCCACTCCCCTGGACCTGTATAGCACCCTGCACAGACAACATCTTGGTCGTGGGTATGACCAGAGCTCTGGATCCCAGGGTCCAGCCCTCCTAAGAGAAGCATTACAGGCAAAACCTTGCTCTTCTGCTGCAAGGCCCGGGTACCGACCGTTTAGCTATGAAGCTTTTTTGGTGGGATCCGGAACAGCTTACTAAGGCCCAAAAGAACCTGTACGCAAGCCCAGTGAAAACACATGTTACTCTTTGGCCAACACCTTAGACACTGGCAAAAAACTGAGGTGCTCCCGGGTGGGAGGGGCTTATATAGGGGAGGGTACTTCCGGTTTGGAATTGGCCAGTGCCAACACCTGAAGGTAATCTATATAACCCATTAGTAATGACTAAGTCGCTCTGTGTCCCGTGATGTACGAAAAAGAAAGAGATATTCTGTAAATTCCAGCAAAAAAACAGGAAATTTTTGCACTTTTAAGTTGGATTGCCTATATAAAACCAACCCTAAAAAAGAAACCTGTTGTAAAGTAAAACACCTGTCTCAGAAACCTCAGAAGAACTTACCATTCTCCAACTCCTAGGCTATATACAGTAGTTGCAGTATTTACACCCTAGAAGAACTTCCCAATTTTCTTCACTAATAAATTAGAACAGTGTTTCTAAACCACCAGGCTGCCACCTCCTTCCAGCTGAACCACAGCTTGACAGTTGGTTTATATGTACCCACCTGGTAGGTACTATTGAAGTGTTTTCCATTTTGACAGGCTGCAGCTTGACAGCTACTATCTTAGACTTTGCAAAGCCAGTGCTCATTGTTTATATTTCATTCTGTAGGTAGACACCACCTACTTCACAGGCATTCCTAGCTGCTAAGGATCAGGGTGCAGTAGGAGCTACAGCCCTGGGCAGATGAAAGGTCGCTCTTGTCTTAGCGGCAGCTTGCATGGAAGCATTCCTGGACTTGTTGGCATCTTAAAACAGCAACAGGAAAGTTATAATGAGTAATGCAGGAAGCTGCTCGGGGGAAGAACTAAAAGATATGGGGGTTGGAAGCAGTGCTGATCCTGACCTTCCTGGGGCCCTAAGCAAAATTCTGCTAAGGGGCCCTCTACCTGACCCGTGATGCATTGCCGTGAGCTATGTAAACCATTTGCCATTGCCACACAGTCACACCTGACACTTCAGTGCTCCCAATACAATTCTCCCTCCTTTAAACAAAACAGTCAAAGAATAAGTACAACAATATAGAACAGAATGAGGTTCTAAAGCATGATAACACACCCGACGCGGTTATCTTTTCCTAGCTGCAGTAAACAAACACCGTTGCACTTTGTTGTTTACCAAACTTAATAAATAATTGTATTTTACAAAGCACAGCCCTGGAAGTGACTGGCATTAGCAGCTAGACACAGACCAAGAGATGCACTGCCTGCCTGCCCAGCTAGGTTAGCAAGACCGAAAAAAAACACAATAGAAATGCACATAAACATAACTCTACTTTGCTGACATCAAACTTGGAGAGGAGAGAACACAAGTTTACCTGATTGTTGTTCCTGCAATTCACTCTCATGGTGTTTTTTTTTCTCTTTTTGCGTCCAGAAGGATAGCTTCGCTTCATTTTGTCATGGCCTCCGGAAAGGTCCAAGGACTCGGGGAGCTTTTCCGAGAAGGTCCAAGGACTCAATGTGCTATTTTGGGAAGGTCCAAGTACTCAGGGTGCTCTTTTGGGAAGGTCCAAGGACTTAGGGTTCCCCTCCAGGAGGGTCCAATAGCTTAAGGAGCTTTCCCGGGAAGGTCCAAGGACTTAGGGCGCTCTTCCGAGAAGGTTCAATGACTCAGGGTGGCCCTCAGATAAGTTCTGTAAAGCCCCAAGGCTCAAGTTATACTGATCGCACACCTGGTCTGGTGGCACTTAGGGGCCCCTCTGATGAGGCCTGAGGGTCCAGGACCCCTAGAGCTGCTCCTCCAGCGAGCTGTGCTGGTGGTCAGGGCTGAGGGAGCTCCTCAGCTGGGAAGATAGCAGATGGTGTTTCCGGCTCCTAAATGTATGGAGCACAGTCAGTGTCCCGTATGAGAAGCTCTCAGCAGGTTGTCCCTCTCAGCAGCCACATGAGAAGCTTCCCCCCTCAGAGCTGTGCAGGCCACCTCCTCCGCTCCCCTGTGCTCTCAATCCGGCCGGATATCCCCAGTCAATGGCTTCCGGTGCTCGGATTGAGGTGGAGGTCCTCGGAGTGAAAGTAAGGGGGGAGGAGGAGCCTGAATCCTGGGTGCCCGCCATGTGAGGGGCCCGCTTCCTAGTCACTCTAATCAGCCGGTGCCGGCGCCGCCCAGCCATGCCTGCGCCCTCCAACTGCCGGCCGCCACACGTGCGCAGAGCCGGCATGCTCCCCCCTCCCAGGTTTTAAAAGGAAAGGTCACGTAAAGAGGGTGGCGCTGGGAGGGAAGGCGACGCGTGCATTGAGGGTGACGTCACGCGGCAGCCTGAAGGGCGAGCCCGACAAGTAACCTCAGAGTTGCGGGTGGTGTTCTATCATAATCTCTAATCTGTCAAAAACTCAGACCACTTGTACTGCGCATGCGGGAAGGGGTTGTTGGGTCTCTCTATATGACGTGAAGTGATGACCAAACCCGCCGTCAGTGTACAGCACGGAGAGAGACCCATGTCTGTCATTATAACCATAGAGACTGTAACACTTCTCTAATAATAAAAGTCAGCAAAAGAAATAAAAGTCTTCCAAATTCAGATGTTGTAAACATTAATTGACGACGCGCTATGACACGAGGGGGAGACGGGGCCTCGAGTCATTTACGGGGCCCTACGCAGCTTGTGTAGTGAGTGTATAGGGCAGATCGGCTCTGGTTGGAAGTGATCTGCTTTGATTTACAAGTTGCTGAGTTGCCAGGGATTTAATTCATGGAGCAGGGTGCTGAAGGGGGTGGATTTATTAGGTTATAGTCTATATGTGATTACACAATTTAAAATTCAATTTACTGGTAAAATATTTTGCTGCATTTGAAAATTTGCTCTTATCATATATAAAATGCAGACAAGGGAATTGCAAAGAGGCTTGGACTTTTTAGGCACCACTCAGTAGGTAATAAATGTAAAAAAATTTATTAAACATCATGAGAAAGAAACATTAAAATATCCACATTTGAAAAGTCAGTAAAACGCTGTTACAAAATGAATACTGTACAAAGCCACTGGAAACAGGTACGAAGACTTTGGGGATGAACAACGATCATTCCATTGTACTCACCAAGTCCAGATATAAGGCTAAGTGACAGCTGTAGATGAATAGGTATCCTGGGCTCTACATGTTGCGCGCCTCGCGCTTCTTCAGGAGCAGAGGAAAGACAAACTGAATGGATAAACAGACAATAAAAACAATAAAACGACTATACAGTTTAAATATAACATAATATTCTGTTTGTGACATTGCGCTACACAGAACTTTCTGTGTAGAGCAATGTCACAAACAGAATATTATGTTATATTTAAACTGTATAGTCGTTCTATTGATTTTATTGTCTGTTTATCCATTCAGTTAGTCTCTCCTCTGCTCCTGAAGAAGCGCGAGGCGCACATCATGTAAAGCTCAGGATACCTATTCAACTACAGCTGTCACTTAGCCTTATATCTGGACTTGATTAGTACAATGGAATGATCGTTGTTCATCCCCAAAGTCTTCATACCTGTTTTCAGTGGCTTTGTACAGTATTCATTTTGTAACAGCGTTTTACTGACTTTTCAAATGTGGATATTTTAATGTTCTTTCTGATGATGTTTAATAAACTTTTTTACATTTATTACCTACTGAGTGGTGCCTAAAAAGTCCAAACCTCTTTGCAATTCCCTTGTCTACTTCAATTAAATAGGATGCGGCACATATAATTTTAGAGGTATCCACAGGACCACTCTGTGTTGATACAAGCAATATTGTTCATATATAAAATGCAGTTGTGGTGTTATTTAAGACCCATGTAAGACTCACCATTCTGTCACTGGAAACAACTGACCAGTGAAAGGATCACTAGGCCAGGGGACAAATGAGGCCACTTACCTGCTTCTATCCTTATAAAATAAATTCCTCAGTGGCCAAGCCAGGAAGATTTCCTTCCATTGGTGTTCCTTTGCTGACGTCAGAGTTTCTACTGCATTTTGGACAGCAAGGGAGTGGCATGTAGGAGAGGGTATGTTCTATTTAGCAATCCTGTTGCTGGCAAGTTACCACCAGTGACAGGATCATAGTGTGACATGGGTCATAATGTATGAGTATAAACTTTTTTTTTTACCGTTTGTACAGCTCTGGAAGAATTTTACTAGGCCCTGGTCTCACTAAGGATGCCCTCACACTGGGGTGGGTTAAACTTAACTATGCTCAAGTTCGATTTTCACCCTTCCACACTCCTCCACTTACAAGTATTCTTGGGCACACTCCTCTGCTAACTGTACCAGTAATCCGTGCTTTCAGTACATTGCATCACGCACTGATGCAAACCATGCGAGACCACAAGTGAATCGTGTCTGGGACCACCTCTTCCAAGTGGTCCTGGTGCTGTACACCTAACCAATCCCAGGCATGGTTTGGAGCACTCACACTACACCCCCCCCCCTTGGGCTTGTTCAAAGGGCTAGTGTGACTGCAGCCTAAGTTTGAGAACCACTGAAGTAAAGGACACAGTCATGATTTACTGAGCTTCTTCAGTAAGTTACCAGCTTGTATTGGGTTGCAGCACATTCAAGGCATTATGCCAGGTAAAATTTCTCTTGAACAACCTATTTGCCTTTGGTAAATCAATACCTTAGATTCAGTTCATTTTGTAACCCACACTGAAATAAAGACACATCAAATTGTTGGCACTGGGCAACAGCTATGTATTTACTTGCTCCAATCTTTACATGTTTTTCATACATGGAATTAAAGTATGTTTAAACTCAAGAACAAAAATATAACATATTGTAACTTACCTGCCCTTAGATGTAGTGACTGCAATCATTTTCTCTTTTTTTTTTTCCAGGCTTTTTTTTTTCAATTTATTTTCATGCTAACTCATCATACTGTATCTATGGAAGGCCAGCATTGTCACCTTGGGATGGATAGTGTAATAGAACAACTGGAGGAGGTGTTCTGTAGTCCACAGAGATGAAATGAGCATTGGTATGATTTTGCACCAATTAAACAGATATAACAAAACACTCCCAATGGTATACCGTACTTAACAGACCAAAAGGAGCAAATGAGATATGTGGATTGTTATGTTTTTCATACACTTTAATGTACAACCTGCACCAAATTAAAGTCCTCGGACTGTGCATATCTCTGCTAATCCCATTCAGTGTGGACTTTTAACTAATCTTCTCCAATATGTGAAAGACACATCTAGATAATTGTATTTACATTTCCTATCACTATTCACTACATTTACTGTTGTCAATATTATTCACATCCTATCAATGGAGTTCATCTAATCGTTTATAAGTGACCCATCATGCCTGTACCCCATAATAATATAATAATTTTTAATTCATAAAAAAATACTTGGCCAATTACAAAACAGTGTAAAGTCATATTGTGAATCATAGAAAAAATATATATATGTCCTTCCATGACTCTTCTTTATTTTCATTGCATATATCACAAGGAATTAATAATGCTCAAAAGCCACAGGTCAGCTCCAGCAAACACCCTGATTCAAGCATTGTAAAGAAAGACCAATGTATTCTAAAAATAATCAGTATGGATTCCAATTGTAGCACTCAAGTATTACTCCCAGTTGTTCTAAATGCCCTCCAAGCTTTGGATTTCCATGGGTAATTGCAAGTTTTTTTTTTAGCCCAGAGCAGTGTCTACACTGCTACTGTGCTACACTATTGCTGAGCAGTCAATTTCTTCCCTCTGCCATTTCCCTTGCTCACATCGTGCTGACCATGTTGGCTTAGACTGCCTGAGGTTTAGTGCAGCATTGATTTTTTTTTCCTCTTTCACAATACTGTCAAAACCATAGATCCAAGGCAAATACACAGGCACATTCAGCAGTGATATAATATCTATCACTTAGGTTGAGCAGCATCAAAGATCACTTCTGTTCTTTATGCATCGGTAAATCCCAAAAGTATAAGAATAAATTCCAATCTTTCTAGAACTAATATACCCTCCAAAATAATCTTTTAAAGAAGAATGAGACCTATAAAAAATGTATATCCATAAGAAGATTTTGAATGTTTGACCATCAAAGTATAGGCTGAAGAAAGGAACCCATGTAGGAATTTCTTGACACTATTCTGCAACAAAGAAGCATGTCATAACATATCAAGAACGAAAAAATGTTCTTCCATGGCCAGAGTAAAAAAAAGAAAAGAAAATAATCTAAATATATATGCTTATTAGAATTTTTTTGCAAAGACCCTCAAATTTGATTTTTGCATTGTGAAGTTACATTTTTTTCTTTATAAATATATATTTTTAACATACAGTTTATACACAAAAAATAACTGCTCACAATCTATATTCCAGACAAGTGTATTAGCATTTTTCTAAGATTAATATATACTCATTTGTATTTTGAAATCTCAGAATTGGAACACCTCCAAATATTTCATTGGTTATATAAATAAAATAGAGTTCATAAAATGTTGCAGTGTTAAATTCTCAACAAATCCAAGAAGACAGCAAAGTTATTTAACAATATGTGTTGGGGACCTGCCTGAGAGATCTGAAAATGTCTAGAATGAAAGAAATTTGCAGATTTTAAGTCTTCTATGTCGTAAATGATGTACTCATGTTTGAAACTGAAACAGTTTCTCCTTGGACATCTTGCATTAACCCCCCCCCCCCCTTTCACTTTTTCTTGTTTTTCTGCCCCTTTAGCCCTTCTTCTCACTTCCCTTTCCTTCTCATTATCTTCTTGTCCTATTCTTTAATTCTCTTTTTTTCTGTTTGTACTTTTGCTCCAATACATATTTAAGTACTTAACTAAAGTGAGTAGTAGTGCCAATTATATATGAGTTTATTTTTTGTAGCTAATCTTTATTTTCTTATTAAGAGCTGATCTTTACTTACTTATTAATATCATGAATATCAAGTCAATATGCTCTATGTTAATGTAGTCTCCTATGAGCTATTACATGAACTAATTGTTTATTGAGGCATGTTTAAATCCATATGGCTTAAAAGCACAGTTATAATAGGTTAGACAAACACTGACCTAATACTATACTATTTCCAATTTCAGGTCGACAAGGATGTATAAAAGAGTAAATTGTACACATCTCCTGTAAAGTAAAATAAATAAAAAATTGCAGTTTAGCAACTGGTTCAAAACACTTAGCATTTGGCCTCCTCTTTTTTAACCACTTAAGCCCTGGACCATTTGGCTGGCCAAAGACCAGGCCCCTTTTTGCGATTCGGCACTGCGTGGCTTTAACTGACAATTGCGTGGTCCTGCGACGTGGCTCCCAAACAAAATTGACACCCTTTTTTCCCCACAAATAGAGCTTTCTTTTGGTGGTATTTGATCACCTCTGCGGTTTTTATTTTTTGCGCTATAAACAAAAATAGAGCGTAAATTTTTTAAAAAATGCAATATTTTGTACTTTTTGCTATAATAAATTTACCCCAAAAATATATATTTTTTTTTTTCCTCAGTTTAGGCCGATACATATTCTTCTACATATTTGTGGTAAAAACAATCGCAATAAGCACTTATTGATTGGTTTGCGCAAAAGTTATAGCGTCTACAAAATAGGGGATAGTTTTATGGCATTTTAATTAATAATATTTTTTTTACTAGTAATGGTGACGATCAGCAATTTTTATTGTGACTGCGACATGGCGGACACATCGGACACTTTTGATACCATTTTGGGACCGTTGTCATTTTTACAGCGATCAGTGCTATAAAAATGCACTGATTACTGTAAAAATGACACTGGCAGTGAAGGGGTTAACCTGTAGGGGGCGCTTAAGGGGTTAAGTGTGACCTAGGGAGTGATTCTAACTGTTAGGGGGCGTGGCTTGCCCTGACATGTCACTGATCGCTGTTCCCAATGACAGGGAACAGACGATCAGTGGCATGTCACTAGGAAGATTGGGGAGATGTTGTGTTTACACTAACATCTCCCCGTTCTTCAGCTCTGTGACCCGATCGTGACCATACGGCCGGCAAATTAAAGGGGACGTATATATACACACATTTGCGCAGCCGTGCCATTCTGGTGACGTAAATCCTCGTGCGGCGGTCGGCAAGCGGTTAACTGTGTCAACTGGTGTTTGGAACCTCTAATTGGGTGGGAATAAATTGGATAGATAGATAGATAGATAGATAGATAGATAGATAGATAGATAGATAGATAGATAGATAGATAGATAGATAGATAGACAGATACATAGTTTGTGTTGTTAGCAGTAGCAGTCAATATTCCCATAAAAATCTAGCACAGAAAAGCCACACTGAGGTTTTTTACCACCACAATCACTATGATTCCATGCTGCACATTTTTAGATATTTCTTTAATGCAAAGTGTGTATGAATGCAAACAAAAATTAAATACTTTCAGCTGCAAAAAAGGCTTTAACATCTATTTACCTAATAGTCCCCAAGGGTGTCTTTGTTTTGAATAGACTAAAAAATCTTTGCAAAATAAGCAGGCAATTTCAATCAATAGAGCTTGAGGACTCTATTGATTACAAGGACTCCATTCTTTAGTGATTAACTATATGTTTTCTGCAGTCTAAAGTCTATAGTTAAAGGCAGATCCGCAGTAGAAAACCACAATATTTTGGCTATGGCATATAATACAACGCAGGCTTCCGTTATGCAGCAAACAGTTAATGTTTAACATATCCCTTAAAATTATGTTGTTGTTTTTTTTTGTTTTGTTTTTAATGGATTCTGCTTTATTAACTTTTATAACTGACACTGTAGTATGTGTTTTGACAATATAACGACAATGTAATACTAATACCATGACTAGCATTAATGATAAATGTATGGAACATATGTAAGCATAGAACTTTTGTTTTTATTCATTTTAAGTAAAAAAAAACAAAAAATGGAATGAATAAAAAAAAAATAAAAAAATTAATAGGGAAGTTTACAACAAGCATTTATAGTGTTGTGTTACACTATGTGATTATTCTTGCTCTGTGTCTTTAAGATCTGTCCCCTTCTTTCTAGCTGAACTCTCTCTCTCACCGTAGTTCTTTATATATCTCCTCCACTTCCTGATTCTGGTCATTACTCCTGTATATCTTCCATGCTAAACATCTTACATGTGGCTTACAACTGCAACGTTTTTCTACCTATGAATATCCATCATTAAACGGAACATTCGAAAGGATTCATCGTCTGTCGTCCTAACTGTGAGTTTATTCATTGAGTTAAACTTCCTGTATCGATGCAAGGGATGAATATCAAACCAGCTTGAGTAAGGCCTACTTAAACCTGGAGATGAACTTTATCGCTTTGTAGTTGAGACAGAACAGTAGAAAAATGGAGTTTCACAGTCTAATTACAAGATTTCTGCATGTCAGTACTGAAACAGTCAAGATTTACTGCCCTCATAGCAAGACAGAAGGGACAGAGCAGCACATGGCAGCCTTATAGCCTGAGACAATCTGCACAGTGTCATATTTCAGCACACAGATCCTGCCTGCTTTCACAGTCAGTCTGCTATCATGAGTGACCAAGCTTCTGCATGTGAACTTATATCTCCTTCCTCACAAGTTCCTGAAGAAACTGAGTTACCCAAACGCTCAGTTAAACCCACTTGGAAAGTAATGGAGAATTATGAAGCTTCAAGGACTGAATTGTCAAATAGCTTTGAATTAGTCTCGGAGAAAATCCTTGCTGAAGCCAATACAGTGTCTGTTGAACGTGAACTACTGACACTAGAGGGCGCCATTAAACAACTTTCTGCCTCATATGAGCTTTATCAGCTTACCAGCAGCAAATTCACTAATGTCTTACAAAACATGAATACAGAAAGTGTGATGATGCAATTAAAGTGCGTCAATGCTCTCAATATTGAAAGAGACAGCTTTATCCAGCAAACCAGATTAAAGGCAGAAGCAAAAATAAAGCTGTTACAGGACACTGCATCTCACAGATCTGTTTCCACCAGACGTTCTAAAAACTCATCAAGATCCCATAGTTCAAGATACTCAACACTCAGTGAGCGACTTATTAATGCCCGGGCTGAAGTGGAAGCCAGCAAAGTGCAGGTGGCATATGCAGAAAAAAGAGCAGAGTTGGAAGCGCACTCAGCACGTCAAAGGGCAGAGTTGGAAGCGCAGTCAGCACGACAAAGAGCAACAATGGAAACCTTAAATGAACAGTGTAAACATGACGCAGCTATGGCAAAGCTAAGGGTCCTACAGCAAGCTATCAGTGCAGACAAAGGTGCAAGTGAGAAAGACAGCATTAACCTAAACATAGCAGATATGGAAGACCCCCTCAAACGCACTAAAGACTATGTCCTAAGCCACTGCAGTGCACACTCCATCGTCTTCAATGCTCCCGGCTACATAGAGACTCCTTCACAGCTTCAAGTTAAAGAGGTTCCAGCAACTTCCTGCACTCAAAATCACTCCACTGCATTTCCTACCTGCCTACCTTGCCTGCCTTCATACGTCACAGAGCATCAGCGCAAGCTTCAAGCAAGTCATCAATCTCCAGTCATCGGTACAGCCTTGAATCAACGTACCATTGGAACAACTGATTTCAAGCAAGCAACTCACCTGGATGCATCTGCTGCACCTTATTTCCCCGTGTCCTTTAACAACAATGTCAAAGATAACGCAATTAGCACCATACAGCCAACAGCATCTCACATAAAGGCGGAGACAACTGAGACAGAAGAGTTTGTGAGGTACATGCTTCGCAGAGAGCTCACAAAGACTGGTCTTACAAGTTTTGATGACCAACCTGAGAACTACAGAAGTTGGAAATGTGCCTTCAGAACTACAATCAGCAATATTGGCATTACAGCTGATCAAGAATTGAATCTGCTGATCCAATGGCTTGGTCCTCTATCTGCTGCACGTGTTAAGCCATTAAGATCGGTTTTCATGGACAATCCTACTGCAGGCCTCACAGCTGCATGGGAGCGACTAGAGCAAAGTTATGGCAGTCCAGAAGCTATAGAAAATGCTTTGTTCATGCGTCTGGAAACTTTCCCAAAGATATCCGGTAAGGACAACAAGGAGTTCCAGAGACTGAGTGACCTTCTCCTTGAGCTTCAGCTAGCCAAGACAGACCCAAAACTACCTGGACTCAGTTACCTTGACACTCCAAGAGGGGTAAACCCAATTGTCTCCAAGCTCCCGTATGGTTTGCAAGAGAAATGGACTGCACTAGGGTCATCATACAAAAGAGAGAACAAGGTTTCCTTCCCTCCATTCTCTTTCTTCTGTGAATTCATCAGGAAAATTGCAGAGACCAAGAACGATCCAAGTTTTTCCTACGGTGAGTACAGCCTCTTCTCACCCTTTCCTAAGAGTACCAGTCTTTAGGGCAACTATAGAAACCATAGAGGCCCAGTGTCCATGAAAAAGACTGACATCCTTCCCACTCCTACCACAGTTCTGGCCATGAACAAACAGAGTAGGAAGATTGAAAACCCTAACAGAGAGTGTCCCATACACAAGAAGCCACACACCCTCAATAAATGTATCGGCTTTAGGAAAAAGCCTCTGGAAGAGCGCAAGGAGCTTTTAAAGACATTTAGGGTATGTTTCAGGTGCTGTGCTTCTACAGAACATTTTGCAAGGGACTGTAATGTGTCCATCAAGTGCATAGAGTGTGGCTCTGAAGAACATGTGCAAGCCCTCCATCCTCTTGAGCCCAGCTCTGCACAACCTGCCAACACTCCTCCCAGGTTAACGCATGGCGGGGAGAATACAGACCAAGTGCCTAATTCTACCATCATTTCTTCATCCTGCACTGAAGTTTGTGGAGAAGACCGCTGTGGTAAGTCCTGTGCTAAGATATGCTTGGTGAACATATACCACAAGGATCAACCAGAAAAGTCTCTAAAGGCATATGCTATCTTAGACGATCAGAGCAATCGATCACTTGCAAAATCGGAATTGTTCAATCTATTTGAA
Source organism: Rana muscosa (assembly GCA_029206835.1). Classification (NCBI taxonomy): domain Eukaryota; kingdom Metazoa; phylum Chordata; class Amphibia; order Anura; family Ranidae; genus Rana; species Rana muscosa. Next base: position 525,128,662 of record CM055118.1, on the reverse strand, counting down.
ATAAAAGGCGAAGCTCATCCTTACACCTTGGGTACCTGTAGTGGAACTATAGAGGTTTCTGGAAGAAGGGCTCATGGACTCATGGTATCTTCTCTCAAAGGTAACTTGCAATTACCCTTACCTACACTTGTTGAGTGCAATCAGATACCTGCTAACAGGGAAGAAATCCCTACTCCAGCTGCTGCTTTCCATCACCCTCACCTCAAGGTAATAGCAAATGAGATACCGCCGCTTGACAAAGATGCTCAGATCCTTCTTCTGTTAGGAAGAGACATTCTAAGAGTTCACAAGGTACACAGACAAGTCAGTGGACCCCCAGATGCCCCATCATAGGCAATGTCTGCATAGGCAAAATTAAAAGACCTACCAACATTTCGTCATTCAAGACAAATGTTCTGCCAAATGGCCGAAACACTTACTTTGAGCCATTCCCACATCACTACTGGGTGAAAGAGAAGATAGCCAGCCACGAATGGCAACATGGTATCTCAGGTGACACAAGCCCTTTCTCCTGCCATGATGGCGACTTCGGCTCTACAGTGTTTAAAGCAACCAGTGAAGATGACATACTGGCTCCTTCAATGGAAGACAAAGAATTCATCAAGGTAATGGACAATGAGTTCTTTCAAGATGACTCCAATAACTGGGTAGCACCCCTACCCTTTTGTCTCCCAAGAGAGAGATTGCCCAACAACTTACAGCAGGCCATCAGTAGATTCTCCTCCTTAAAGCGAAACTTAAGCAGGAAACCAGAGATGCAAAAGCACTTTGTGGACTTTATGCAAAATGTATTTTACAGAGATCATGCAGAGCCTGCTGCCCCACTAAAAGAGGGAGAAGAATGCTGGTACCTTCCATCCTTTGGCGTGTATCACCCACGCAAACCAGACCAAATCAGAGTTGCCTTTGATTCCAGTGCTCAGCACGAAGGTGTTTCTCTTAACAACATGCTCCTTACTGGACCCAACTTGAACAACAGTCTAATAGGAGTCTTGATTCGTTTCAGACAAGCGCCTGTAGCAGTAATGGCCGACATTCAACAGATGTTTCACTGCTTCATCGTCAGAGAAGACAACAGAAACTACCTCAGGTTTCTATGGCACAAGGACAATGACCTCAACAAAGAAGTTATAGATTATCGCATGAAGGTACATGTCTTCGGTAACAGTCCTTCCCCAGCAGTGGCAACTTATGGGCTAAGGAAAACAGCTCAGACTGGAGAAGTTGAATATGGATCTGATGCCCGTCAATTTGTTGAAAGAAACTTCTACGTTGACGACACACTTAAGTCCTTTCCAACTGCTAAAGAAGCAATTGATCTTCTCACCAGAACAAAGGAGATGCTGTCTGTAGCAAACCTTAGACTGCACAAGATTATATCCCACAGCCAGGAACTTATGAATGCCTTTCACTCTGAGGACTATGCCACTAGTCTAAAAAACCTTGACTTAGGTACAGATGTGCCTCCTGTACAGCGAAGTCTGGGTTTGTTGTGGAACATCAAGCAAGACAAATTCACCTTCCAAGTGTCAACTTGTGACAAACCCTTCACTAAGAGAGCAGTCCTGTCCGTGGTGAATAGCATCTATGACCCACTGGGTTTCCTTGCTCCAGTTACCATTCAAGGTAAGATTTTACTAAGACAGTTGTCTACTGAGAACATAGACTGGGATACTCCCTTGCCTAGTGAGAATCAACACAAGTGGGAAAGGTGGAGATATTCTTTGAAGTCACTAGAAAAACTTCAGATTCCCTGTTGCTATGTTCCAGGTTCCACTTCAACTGCTAACCGGAGAGAGATTCATATTTTCTCTGATGCATCAGTTGAAGCTATTGCTGCAGTAGCCTATTTGAAGACCTCTGAACTGAATGGAGAATCACACTGTAGTTTTGTCCTAGGCAAGGCAAAACTCACTCCCAAGCCTGCACATACCATACCACATACCATACCAAGACTTGAACTTTGTGCAACCGTGCTAGCAGTAGAAATTGCTGAGGTCATACGAAGTGAAATGGACACTAGAATTGATTCTTTCACTTTCTATACAGACAGTAAGGTAGTACTTGGTTACATAAACAACCAAACAAAACAATTTTATGTGTACGTCAGCAACAGGGTTGAACGTATCAAGAGATTCTCTCTACCAAGTCAATGGCATCACGTTCCCACTGAACTCAACCCAGCTGACTGTGGGACCAGAGCCGTGTCACCTGCCGCTCTTCAGGACAGCTTATGGCTGTCACCTCCAAGGTTTCTGTGTGAGGACTCTTACTTACTCCCTATTGACACCACCTATGGGCTAGTAAACCCTGAAGATGATAAGGAAATAAGAACTGTGAACACCTCACTCCACACTTCTGTAAGTACAAAACAGAAGCTGCGGTCACACCATTATGAGCATCAATGGAAGCAGGTGCAGCATCTAGCCAATGTGTTCTGGCATCGCTGGAAGAAAAAGTATCTTCATCACCTTCAAGGTCGTAACAAATGGCAAGCATCTAAGCCGAATCTTAAGGTTGGAGACCTCATCCTTCTAAAAGACAAGGAAGTTTGTCGGAATGAGTGGCATATGGGTCTTATTACTAAAGTTATGCCCAGCGACGATAACAAAGTCCGGAAGGTAGAGGTTAAGGTAACCAAGGGAGGATCGACACGAACCTTTAGTCGACCAATTACAGAGTTAGTACTCCTTTTGCCAGGTGAGTGACTTGTGCAAGGACTAGCCATTCTGTTGGCACGGCGGGGAGTACATTGCTGCCATCTACAGGTTCTACTCAGAACTTTGGAATTATTTGAAGACATCATACTGTGACTTTATGTTCTTCATCCTGTTGAACTTACATTTATTATTTGCTTGTTGCATGTTTTTCATTACAGGTTCCAGGACATTCGTCAGTATTGGACTTTTTGAAAATATATATTTTAGTTTAAGGTTATGAAATCTAAAGATTTCAGACGGGGAGTGTTGTGTTACACTATGTGATTATTCTTGCTCTGTGTCTTTAAGATCTGTCCCCTTCTTTCTAGCTGAACTCTCTCTCTCACCGTAGTTCTTTATATATCTCCTCCACTTCCTGATTCTGGTCATTACTCCTGTATTTCTTCCATGCTAACATCTTACATGTGGCTTACAACTGCAACGTTTTTCTACCTATGAATATCCATCATTAAACGGAACATTCGAAAGGATTCATCGTCTGTCGTCCTAACTGTGAGTTTATTCATTGAGTTAAACTGCCTGTATCGATGCAAGGGATGAATATCAAACCAGCTTGAGTAAGGCCTACTTAAACCTGGAGATGAACTTTATCGCTTTGTAGTTGAGACAGAACATATAGACATGCACCTTCTCTAAAGGACCCTTCGGTAAAAAAAATCTATATAGAAGATATAATAAATATAAGCATTAAAAAAATGCAGAGGCTATAGGAAATGTGGTAGCTGTAAATATTGTCCTTTTATTCAGGAACGTGCGAGTATCAGATTGACAACTGGGTATGTTTAAAGTGCTAAATATCTGCTGCATCTAATACTCAGAGAGTAATTTGTATTATTTTTTGTGATTATTGAGCATATTACGCGTAGAAGACACAGAAAATGGTTTGACAGAGACTATAGGGTTGATTAACCACTTTGCAAGGGAACTTTCAGTTTTCTTTGCTTGTGATTGGGTATATTTTGCAAAGTGACTTTTCACCATACTCACTAAGCCAAGGGAAAATGTCCCATGAAAGGGGAACAGCTTATTTGCCTTTTGTAAATCAACCCTTATGTCAACATCTATATGACATAAAGATGTACAATTTGATGTCCCCAGTAGCCTGTAATCATGCAGGTTGGCAGGTTCCCTTCTAGGGAAATGGAAAACATTTTGGTTGGGTTTTCTTCTTTTCAATTTTGAAAACAGAGGGGATCAATGCTGTTGAAAAAATGTAAGTATGCTAACCAGCTTGCATACTCTGTTTGATTTGTGGATTCAGTGCACAACTTGAAGTCAGTTTTTAGTACTTGGATAAATTACATATTGGGATCTATATATGATCAGTTACTATTTCAAGAGAACAGAGGACTGAACTGACTGAAGGTGTTTTACCCACCTTTAGATAATTTATTGTATGGATTTTAAGGGGGTACCCCACACAAAACAAATGTGTGAGGTCCCCCCAGGAAGTCTTTAAGGGGTATCCTCACCCAAAAATGAATACCAGACCCTTAATCTAAGCTTGAAGCCTGGCTGGCTAGGAAAGGAAGGGGGGGGGAGTATGCAGATAAAATTAAAAACCTGATGGTCCCGGCATGCACGATCGTTCCCGACGATACAGCTCACTGAATGACAGCTCCTCATTCTGGTGAAAGCCTGAACACCAAAGTCTAGATTCAGACCGAACCATTGGACCATCCCTACCCAAAAGTCTTTTACACAATGACCACTCAATAAGAAAAACTGCAAGTTGTTTCATAAAAGAACCATTGGAATTCACATGTTCTAAATATATTTCACAAAATAAATGAGCATCTGAAGTATAAATATAACTTTATGTAATGACTACATATCTTTTTAAGGCTCCTTCATACCAAGACTGCCCAGTGCAGTCCCAACTTAAAGGAACACTAAAGGCAAATATATATATTTTTTTAAATAACAAACATGTTATACTTACCTCCACTGTGCAGCTCGTTTTGCGTGGCCCCAAACCTGGTCTTCTGTGGTCCCTCGGCGGCTGTCTCGGCTCCTCCCCGCAAGAACTATCCACCTTCATGCGAGCTCTCTTGCATGGTGGATAGTTCTTTCGGGCGCGCTCTCGTGATACAGCCGGCGGCTATAGCCGCTCACTGTATCACTCGGCCCCGCCCCCCAGCGCACCGCGTCATTGGATGTGATTGACAGCAGCGTGAGCCAATGGCTGCGCTGCTTTCAATCAACCAATGAATGAGCCGAGAAACCCGGCCGAGAAGCCAGCGCGTTCACGGCGCGGGACTTTCAAGGGGTCAGGTAAGTAAACGGGGGCTCGGGGGGGGGGGGGCGCTAATTCTCGGATGTTTTTTCACCTTAATGCATAGAATGCATTAAGGTGAAAAAACTTGTACCTTTACTACCCCTTTAAAGACAAAAGAGTTGATTTACTAAAACTGGAGCATGCAAAATCTGGTAAAGGTGTGGATAGTAACCAATCAGATTCAATGTTTTTATGTAAAAGCTTAAGGCCTGGTTCACACCTATGCAGGTTGCAGTTTGCATATTCCAGGCATATTTTGCATTTTTCAGTACACATTTTTGATCCATTGAAGTCTATGGAATCAAACACCAGAAAAAAAGTCCCTTGCCCTTTTCATAAAATGCACAGATGTGAACTACATCCATAGGAAACCATGTTAAATAGACTGCAGTGTGTTTCTGCAAAATTGAAAATGCACTAAAAAATGCATAGGTGTGAACCAGGCCGTACTGAACAAGCTGAAGTTAGAAGCTGATTGGCTACCATGCAGCTCTGCACCAGATTTTGCACTCTCCAGTTTTAGTAAATCAACCCCAAGGCAATTGGCCTTGTTTTCTTTGGTGACAGTACATATTACTGCATTGCACTGGTGTGCATTGAAAAAAAGTACTACATGCAGAATTTTTTTTACTGCAATAGATTTGCAGCACAAGCTACCCCATCACAGCACAGCCTGTGAATAGAGCTGAATGAAATGTGACTTGTGATATTTTTATAAGGTTCTAACAATAAAAAGAAAAAGTAAACAGTGTGATTCACCGGGAATCAGAAAATCAGCACTGTATCCTCCAGTGCACATGCAACCAAAAAGCTGGTGGTTTGAACAAGCCCTTAAAGTGGAAGTAAATCCTCCTATCATTTTCAGCCAAGGAAGCTGCCATCTTGACCTATATTTAAAGGGGTTGTAAAGGTTAGTTTTTTATTTTCTAAATAGGTTCCTTTAACCTCCCTGGCGGTATTCCCGAGTCAGGCTCGGGGTGAAATTTCAGCACCAAAAGCGGTAACCCCGAGCCAGACTCGGGCTGCATCGCAGTGATCCAGGCAGAGTTACTCACCTTGTCCCCTGGATCCTGCGATGTCTCTCCGCTGTGTGATTGAGCTGTCTCCTCGCTCGATTCACACACTTCCGAGTGCCGCCGAGCTCCGTTCCCTGCGACGTTACGACGCACGGGGAAGGAGATCGGCGCCAAATTAAAAAAAGTTGAAACACAGTACACACACAGTACACTGTAATCTTATAGATTACAGTACTGTATGTAATAATTACACACCCCCATTGTCCCTAGTGGTCTGCCCAGTGTCCTGCATGCACTTTTATATAATAAAAACTGTTCTTTCTGCCTGGAATTTGAAGATTGTCCATAGCAACCAAAAACTGTCCCTTTATGTCAAAAGTGGTTTTAGACCAGCTAAAAAACAGCGATAATAAATTAGAATCACTCGCAGAATGAAGCGATAGCGATTTGTGGGGAAATTCATCATCAAACACTGAAAAACACTTTTTTTATTATTATTATTATATTATTTGTTATAATTATTTTATAGTTATTTATTTTATTATAATGTATAATTTAGTTTTTTGAACTTTATCATACCCGGGATGTCTACTAGACTCTGGTTTGGACAGATTTAAGTGAGTTATTCCTAAGAATTACAGGCCTGCAATATAAAACGCCAAATTTCCATGCAGAATAATGGTACCGCTTTCAGCACCTAAAATCTGACAGAATCATACCGCCAGGGAGGTTAAGCTAGTGCATTGTTGGTTCACTTACCCTTTCCTTAGATTTCCCTTCTAAATATTTTTTTTCTTTGTTTTCTTTGTCTGAATTTCTCACTTCCTGTTCCTCCTCAGTAAGCTGTTCAGTAAGCTGTTCTGGCTGACTCCACACCACTCGGATGATGGTGTGAAGTTCAGTGAGGAGAAACAGGAAGTGATAAATTCAGACAAAGAAAAAAAACATTTAGAAGGTAAATCAAAGGAAAAGGTAAGTGAACCAACAATGCACTAGCTTAAAGGAACCTATTTAGAAAATAAAAAACAAACCTTTACAACCCCTTTAATCTTCAATTGCCATGATGTTGCATATGTGATCAGTTTTGACACCAGCCATTGGATTGTTTGACAGTTTGGTTGAGAGCACATCCAATGTGACAGTTAGGGCTAGTTGACACTTGCTTCAAAACAAGTCTTTGGACAGGCTACGTTAAAGCTCTCTGAATGCCAGTCAAAGCCCCTGTCACTAAATAAAAGGGTTAGCTTGCAGTCCTGTTTACACCTTGCTAATGCTTGGTGCTTCGATGAGGCTTTGATGAAGCTTTGGTGGGGCTTCGATGAGGCTTTGGTGGAGCTTCGAAGGGGCTTCAATGAGCCTTTGGTGGGGCTTTGGTGAGGCTTCGTGGGGCTTCGATGAGGCTTTGTGGGGCTTCAATTGAGCTTTGCCATAGACCACTATGGAGGCTTTGAAGACGCTTTGAAGCACCACTGAAGCTACATGGGGTATAATTTTTGAAGTGAAGCAAAGCCAAAACAAAGGCAGGAGTAAACAGGACAGTAAGCTAACCATTTTATTTAGTGACAGGAGCTTTGACTATCGTTCAGAGAGCTTTAACAAAGCCCGTCCAAAGCCATGTTTTGAAGCAAGTGCAAACTAGCCGTTAATGTGTGTTGAAGCCGAAGCAAATGTAAATGAGCCCTTAGATTCCCAGTGCCGGGAATGTAATTGTTTTTGGAAACTGTTTAATATATGGGTTTACTTCCACATTAATGTAATGCTGATGTCAAAGACGCATACTATTTTCTCCCTAGTAAAGTTTACACTTTTAAAAATAATAGTATTGGTCATATACAAAAAAAAAATAAACCTTCCATTAGGCAAGTCCTATTGTACGTGTACAAAAGTATATTTGGGTGCACATTCTGTAAGAGAGAGGAAAGAAAATAGCAAGGAGTCAAGGATATTTTGTTAGCAGGACTGACCTCTTCACAAAGACTGCAGTTGTAAAGATCCAAAAAAACTTATCTCTGCATTAGGCAGTCTTCAGAGTTCTCCCTGCAGTGTAAAACAACCAGATTACAACCGCGATAGCAAATGCCTGCTTTAGAAATGCAGCATATATATATATGTCTGTTATTTCATCTGGGAAGCATTTTAGGGTAACAAATAGACCAATCATTTCCAGCATTTCATGAAATCTGCCATAAAGTCAATGAATGTATCAATCTTCTGTACTTTCTGCAAAAATAGCAATACTGAGTATACATAATTTATAAGCGATAACAGAAAATAACCTTTAATTATAATGATATGAGTCTAATTCAGTGTTTATAGAGTTCCTGGCAGGCTGTGTGCATTGCTTATCTTACATCAACCCAGGAGCAGTATGTAAATAACTAAGTGAATCTTTCATTATGCCACAAATCTTGTAGCTATAATTACAGGGCACAGTTAATAATATAAACAGATGGATTCATAAAGTTTAATTGTATTCCGTATTTCACAACAAAGCTGAATGATATATACATGGTTTAAACTGTGTTGAAGAAACTTGTGACTTAAGCTTGGTTTAGTTTTTTTACGTTCAGCCCGAGGGCTGAACAATAAAAAAAGATCCAATTCCCCCATCCACACATTCGAGGTAGATAAAGGAAGAAATGGCTACACATCTATTGAAATCCCAAATTTTGTTTATTGATCACCAAGATGACATCAAAGGACACCAACACACAGGTCTTGTAGACGCGTTTCACACAGTACAGTTGTGCTTAATCATGATTAAGCACAACTGTACTGTGTGAAACGCTTCTACAAGACCTGTGTGTTGGTGGCCTTTGATGTCATCTTGGTGATTAATAAACAACATTTTGGATTTCAACCGCTGTACAGCCATTTCTTCCGCTATCTACTTACCCACTGAGGTGGCCCGGGGCTAGCACTGGGTTGGAGATTCCTATCAGGCACTAATTTATCCACCTGGAGCAGTGAGTCCTTCATTCTTGTCACACATTCAATGTGAATGGGAGAATTCTCCCTGTTGTGTTATTGTATTCTGACAATGGGAATCTCCCACTGTCAGAATTGTATTATTATTATTGTTATAGAATACACTGATAAGTGCTACAGCCGATAGGCTGTATGCGCTGCTTGAAGAAAAATTATCCAACAAGCTGGTTTATGAGAAGACAATCAATAGGCTGACTTTTTATGAATGGAACAGTCATAGATGGATCGAATTTTGGCTGGTTTGACAAATTGACTTCTCAAGAACAGGAACAGAAAAAGTTGCATCAAAATTTGTCCAGTTCCTGCTGAACTGACAAAATTTTGATCCATGTATGGCCAACTTTACTCCATCTCAGAAAATGTATTTTTGCTTTAATAGTGTTTTACAGGTGAACTACATGTTGCTAGTCTCAAAAAAGACATTTCAAACAGATAAACAAAATAGCTCTATAAAGCCAAATGCAAGGAGGCATAAGGGAGAGCTGTATACTTAAAGTGATAGTAAAGGATCGTTTTTTTTAAAATAACAAACATGTCATACTTACCTCCACTGTGCAGTTTGTTTTGCACAGATTGCCCATGATCCACCTGTTCTGGGGTCCCTCGGCGGCTCTCGCGGCTCCTCCCCGCATCAGATAACCCCCTAGTAGAAGCGCTCTCCCAAGGGGGTTACCTTGTGGGCACGCTCCCGAGTCCAGCATTTGCATCCACAGACACAAATGCCGGACTCGGTCCCGCCCCAGGCACCCGCGTCATTGGATATGATTGACATCAGCGTGAGCCAATGGCTGCGCTGCTATCAATCTAACCAATCAAGATCCGGGAGCCTGTGGAGAGAGAGACAACGCGTCCTCGCGAAGGAGATGAAGGGGCTCAGGAAAGTAAAACGGGGAGGGGGCTGGGGGGCCGGTGACTGCCAGGTGTTTTTTCACCTTAATGCATAGGATGCATTAAGGTGAAAAAACATGAGGGTTTACGACCCCTTTAAAGGGGACCTTTCAGTAACTTGGTATGTCACAATGTACAGCAACAGAATCATTTTGCATGAAAGTTCTACCCTTTATTAGTTAACCACTTAAGGACCGCCGCACGCCAATGTACCTCGGCAGAATGTCATGGCTGGGTACAAGGGCGTACAGGTACGTCCCCTTTAAGAGCCTAGCCACGGGTCCTCTTCTCCGTGACCGTCCCCGCGGGAACAGCAGACCCAATCGCCGCCGGTGTCCCGCGATCGGGTCACAGAGAGGAAGAATGGGGAGAGGTAAGTGTAAACAAACCTCTCACCGTGCTTCCTAGTGAGCCTGTCACTGATCGTCAGGGAATGACGATCAGTGACGTCACACGCTAAGTCACGCAGTAAGAAACACACATCAGGGCACACTTAACCCCTACAGCGCCCCCTCCTGGTTAACCCCTTCACTGCCGGTGTAATTTTAACAGTAATCAGTGCATTTTTATTGCACTGTTCGCTGTAAAAATGACAATGGTCCCAAAATAGTGTCAAAAGTGTCCGATGTGTCCGCCATAATGTCGCAGTCATGATAAAAATCGCTGATCGCCGCCATCACTAGAAAAGAAAAATTTATAAAAATGCAATAAAACTATCCCCTATTTGGTAGATGCTATAAATTTTGCGTAACCCAATAAAATAATATACGCTTATTGCGCTTTTTTTTACCAAAAATATGTAGAAGAATACGTATCGGCCTAAACTGAGGAAAAAAAAAGTTTTTTTTATATATATATTTTGGGGATATTTATTATAGCAAAAAGTTAAAAATATTGCATTTTTTTTCAAAATTGTCGCTCTATTTTTGTTTTTAGCGCAAAAACTAAAAACCGCAAAGGTGATCAAATACCACCAAAAGAAAGCTCTATTTGTGGGAAAAAAAGGACGCCAATTTTGTTAAAAGCGACGCAGTGCCGAATCGCAAAAAGTGGCCTAGTCTTTAACCTCCCTGGCGGTATGATTCTGTCAGATTTTAGGTGCTGAAAGCGGTACCATTATTCTGCATGGAAATTTGGCGTTTTATATTGCAGGCCTGTAATTCTTAGGAATAACTCACTTAAATCTGTCCAAACCAGAGTCTAGTAGACATCCCGGGTATGATAAAGTTCAAAAAACAAAATGATACATTATAATAAAATAAATAACTATAAAATAATTATAACAAATAATATAATAATAATAATAAAAGTGTTTTTCAGTGTTTGATGACGAATTTCCCCACAAATCGCTATCACTTAATTCTGCGAGTGATTCTAATTTATTATCACTGTTTTTTAGCTGGTCTAAAACCACTTTTGACATAAAGGGACACTTTTTGGTTGCTATGGACAATCTCCAGTTTCTAGGCAGAAAGAAAACTTATTATATAAAAGTGCATGCAGGACACTGGGGACACTAGGGACAATGGGGGTGTGTAATTATTACATACAGTACTGTAATCTGTAAGATTACAGTGTACTGTGTGTGTACTGTGTTTCAACTTTTTTTAATTTGGCGCCGATCTCCGTCCCCGTGCATCGTAACGCCGCAGGAAACGGAGCTCGGCGGCACTCGGAAGTGTGTGAATCGAGCGAGGAGACAGCTCGATCACACAGCGGAGAGGCATCGCAGGATCCAGGGGACAAGGTGAGTAACTCTGCCTGGATCACTGCGATGCAATCCCGAGTCTGGCTCGGGGTTACCGCTTTTGGTGCTGAAATTTCACCCCGAGCCAGACTCGGGAATACCGCCAGGGAGGTTAAGCTGCATAATGGTCCGGTCCTTAAGTGGTTAAACACAGTCTTTGAGCTTCAGGCAAGTGACTGCCTAGGTTGAGATTATATCATCAAACTGCTGCAGGCAGGAGAAAGCATTTCCTTTTTCGCTCCTCTTCTCTCTCTCCCTGTAGTGATCAGACTACAAAGTTGTAACTACTGTACAGGTATGTAGCAAGTCACAAAGTGAGAAGTTGTATCAGTTGCTGATCTGTTTAACAACTTGATCTCCAGAAGGTTTTACCCTCTTTATGACCAGGACATTTTTTGCTAATTTGCAATGTGCTACTTTAACTGGCATTTACTCGGTCATGTAACACTGTACGCAAATGACATTTTTATAATTTTTTTCACACAATTTTTATTTGCGATTTTAACAAAAAAAAAATGTTTAATTAAAAAAAGGGTTTTCTTAGTTTCTGTTGTACAGTTTTGCAAACAAATAATCTTTCTTCATAAGTTTAGGCCAAAATGTAGTCTGCTACATGTCTTTAGCAAAAAAAAAAACCAAATCAGTGTTTAGGCATTTAGAATGTACAGTAGATGCTGACTTTGGATTGCCTGAACAAAGATATCTCCATCCTTCTAAAAAGAGAAAATCAGCTGTAGGCATTGTCAGGAGGTATGCTGTGACCTATGTGAGAAATTATTAGTACAATAGGAAATGCAGACTAAATTTGAATGCTTACTGTTTGAGGCAGAACCCTCACAATATATCATGCAATGTTGAATGATATATTTGTAACTCTCCTAAGTTCTTTACTTATGAGAACAGAGAGGAGCTTGAGCTTTTGGGTCATCTGTGAGTTAGATCTGAACCCAAGCTGTTTCCAGTTCAATGAAAAGACAAATTAGATTTGGCCAGTTCCCCACTCACCTGAACCTTGGTCTGCTGCAGCCATAAGTAATTCATTTAGTGGCAGAATTTAGTGGTGTGGGGAGAACCCGCACCATTTTTTTGTGTGGGGGCCCCCCTCAAAAATTTATACAGACCCCCTATCTGGGATAAGGGTCTGGTATGGATTTTCATTATCCAGTGATGTTGATCCATCATCCATCACAATGAGCGACACCCTAACAACCTGTGAGGACATGACAATCCATGCCACAACAATGATCTCCAATCACACTCCTGCCACTAATGACAGTCCCCTGTCCAACAGTTGAATGCCAACAAACCAGCCAGGGATGTTGGCTAATGTCATTGACCATATATACTGATGGCCATATGTGGTCAATGACATTACCTGGGATCCCTTGGCTGCTAGGTTTGCACAAAAAAAAGCAGCAATCATTTTTAGATGTCATTTTTGCTGGAGTACATCCTACAGGTTCCTTTCTTCATGTGCAGGTTTAATGCATCCCCCAAGCATGGTATTTATCAAATTCTTGCAAACTGGCCTTGAAAAAGTTCTATGTTTGGGGTTTGCAGACTTTTTAGAGTATTCGTCCAGCAAACCAAACTTTGCTCAGTTTGCTCATCGCTATATGAGAAAAACTGTAACAAGAACTCTTCTGTCCTCATAATCATCCTTATCTATTTGTCTGTCTACTTAAAGTATCCAAGATCTTAGACTTCCCTTGTCTGTCCACATACGTAGGCTCTATGCCTAGAATTTTCATAAAATGGTTGCATAGAACCCTCTTGCGTCCTCAAATATTCTTCTATTTTTCATTAAAATGTACTGTATATGTTTACATGACCCTATTCCCTAACTCTCAATATGGAAGTTGTTAGTAGTTTATATTAAGATCCAAACTTACCAGACTTTTCAACTCTAAATGTCCTTGAAGCATATTGAGATGTTTGATCTATCCACATTATGCAGTTCTGTTGTTGGAGGCAGCCCAACCACTTATATCTTTGCTATGATATCACCCAATCTATTTAAGATAATAGAATTTCATGAACCTTTTAGTGCCACCATGATAACAACATGGTTTACAACAATAAACAAGGTAAGGTATTTCCAAATATAATTAAGCATTGAGCCAGAGCATCTTCAAACGTCAAGTACTCATGTCTGCAATATACAGTAGATTAACCTATAGACCAACAAGGAGAATGGGTCTTTGGCATGTCCTCAGCATAAGTGAGGTTATATAGTACTTTCTGTACATTTGTTGAAGTCTAGATGTAAATCAGATACAATATACATGAAAACTAAAACTATGTTAAATAAAAGAGCACTTTAAGGCATATATATATATATAAAATAAGATTTAATCCAAGATTACATTTATGACTGGATCTAATTCTATGTGCTGATGTAAATAACAACTTTTCTTGTAAGCAATCATGTGCCATCTGATAAATATACCAATTTTTATGACGTTTTAGGATAATATTGGAGTTTCAAATAATTTTTGTGAGGAGCATAATTTTCCTATGCACAGTTGTGCGGTAAACTAATTGGAAGACATTGCATACAAACCTTGGTGTCGTGTAGCCTAACACCCACCTACATAACATCAAAATATTTTATACATCAGCAAGATTAGTAGTACTACATGTTTATGTAAGAGTAACATCCCAAGGCAAACCTGGGTGAGACTATAGATGGATGATAGAAGAGTTTGTAAATATACAGTTGGCAATGGTGGTAGACCAATGGAACTTCTTAAAAATCAGCCAAGCTATCAGAAGCACAGGGAGATACTTTAGGCTTACTTACATTCAAGAAAATATTGTAAAGGTTTATAGACAGCCTTGATCACACATACCTAAAGTCAAAAGCCTCATACACACGATCGGACTTCCATCTGACTTTTCCGTGGATTTTTGTCCAAAGGGCGTTGGCCGTGAACTTGGTATGCAAACACACGGCAGGACTTTTTCAGCCAACTTTCACCAAATCACGTGGTTTTTCAGCTCTTTACCGCCACCCTGTGGGCAACTTCTGCTATTGTTGTCTGATCTTTAACATTGGTTCTGAGCATACGATTTTGTACTTTGGACTTTAGTCCGATAGACTTGTGTACACACGATAAAATTAGCCGACGTAGGACATTTGTTGCCGGAAAGTTTGTCTGTTCTCACAGCGAACATTTGTCCGATGAAAAAGCAAAAAAGTTTGTCCGATGGAGTGAAAAAACACGGTCGGATTGTCCGCTAAAACAGGTCCATCGGACGTTTGTTGTCAAAAAGTCCTATCGTGTGTATGGGCCTAAAGACTGATCTTCCAGGTTGAGGAATGGCAATAAGTGAGAATGTAGCGCTGAATGAAAATAGTGAAATATCTCTATGACACTAAGTGAAGTGTACCCCACTGGGTAAAACGTAGAAAAATATTATGCAAATAAGTCCACATCAAAAAAAGAGAAGCAATGCATGTGAAAATGTCCATCAAAATGAAATGAAGAGTGACGGTGAGGCTTAACGTGTAACCGTGTAGATCATCACAAGGAAATTCCTTTCAGGTAAGTAAGATAAGACTGAATACGCTTACCGGAACAGGTGGATCCAACAGTCAGCGACAGTGGATCAAACAGGCATGGATAATCCCATCGGCAAGTAGACTCAGCTAGTCTGAAGACGCTGACTGGTGTCACCTCAAACGTAGCCCATGGACCTGAAATCCCCGGCTGAGGACCCTCTGTGGATGGTATGCTGGACGTGTAGAGGCCACAAAGCTCGCAGGGGTCCACACTGTTTTCGGATGATGTTAAACAACTTTGGATGGGTAAACCCCTTTGGGGGTAAATAAAAGGCACAATGGAGAAGCTCAAAAAACTTAATCCGCCAGGATATGGAAGGAGAAAGGAAAAACTGCGCTCCAATGGTGCAGGTCAAAAATTGTGGGTTTTAATTAATAAAAACCAACAAAACATTAAAAGTGATCACAATAACAAAATAAAAGTAATATGGGGAGCGGTGTATCAAGCCCCACGCTTTTTGTCCGACTAGGACTTTTACTGGGGCATCTACCTGCTCCCCCATATTGCACATGTATTTATAGATAACACTCCAAAAATAATTGAAAACTGACCAATCAATCAAATTTCCAAACGCAGAGTCCTTCCCGGGTCAGCCATGACCAATTGCCTGTATCAATCAATCAAATTTCAAACACAGGTCCCTGATTGGAGGAGAGCCAGTCACATGATCTACTGGGCTTGCAGCCTCCAGCCAGGAACCAATGAGAATGACTGCTGAGGAGTCCTTCCCGGGTCAGCCATGACCAACAACCTGTATATAAAAGAACTAAGGTTGCGCAACTAAATATAAATACAAAAAACCAAAAATGTTCTGAAAACACAATATGATAATGTCTGTATAAAACGTGAATAAACAATATTAATGATGGAGTAAAGATATTGCTCTATACGTCTCTGGGTAATAGATGGTACTTAAACAGTGTTCCTTAGTATTAGCATGCAAAAAAGGATTCAAGGATAGTCCATAAATAGCAAAAAGTCCCCAGAATGAAACAGAAGATTCCAAGGCTCTTCAAAACTACATAAGTGACTTCAAAACGTTGGAACACCATAGAAGGAGTGATAATATGATAGGAAAGGAATCCACCACCTTATCCCTTTTAAGCTGCTTACCGGAAATTCTGATCCCTGAAAGAGATCAGTCTGAATGGGTGGCTGTTATCCCCGCCAAGGGCTATAATTGGCTCTCCCTGTACTCTCTATTCTTCTAGGTTCCAATCTGTTAGTTCACCAGGCAGCTCCGTGGGTTACATTTAGGGTGAAAGAGAAAAACCCCATAGCGTAATCCAGTATATAAAAAGCATTTATTGTAAAAAAATTCGCACTTACAGTGTATTGTAGTAAAAACAGCAGTGGTTTAATGTGCGGCCGGCCGGCTCTCACTACCCGTTGCTTCCGGGATTCGTATTGTGGTGACGTCAGCACGCCGTTCCTCCCTACGTCGTTTCGACAAACCTGTCGTCATCCAGGGGCATGACCAATAACCTGTACCTGGAAGTGACTTCCAACATGCACATGGTAAACATTTAGAAAAGCCCGTGAAAATTGAGAGGGACAAGCCGCGCGGTGATTGACACCCATGTGGCTGTTCTACTCTCTCATTGGCTGGGCTATAAAAAGATATCCATGGAGGTCACACAACATTAACCCTTAGGAAAAGGTAATTTTGTTAGGCACTGGTTTTGGGAGTACCGCCCCGCGTCATGACGCCAAATCTCAGCCGCATCAGCAGCTAGGGCAGGGCCTCGAATGGTGCGGCGTAATAACATCCACGCCTCCCCTTCGACGGGCAGGACGCCGTGTGCGGAACGTCACGGCGCCGACCATGCCATGATGCACACGTAAACGACCATGCCATGACGCACACATAAACTCACGCAATGGGCATGCGCCACTGGGCATCTCCCCCAAGTGTTGCGCATGACGTCACGACGTATGAAAAACATTGCGACAGACATGCGGCCGCACGGCCATGGAGCGCAGCGCACAGCCACAAGGGACTCCTGGGTAAATAAGAACGTAAAAACGTGTGTCCATAATCCAACAGGCCCGCATAGATATCTGGACAGAAAGAAAGCAACGCCATCTAGTGGAGACGGACGAGATTTCAACTATCCACATATGAACAGGGTCCATGGTGGATGGTGAGGAATGGCATTGGCTTGATTAATCTACCCCAAAAAAACATGATATTGTCTAAAATGCCACACATAGTAAAAGCAAGACAGAGAAATGACAAGGGATTTGTCATGTTGATAGTATTTGGCTCAGAACATGGATTGTACTTAGTCTGAAAAGATTGGAAGCGCTGAAGCAACTGAAATAAATAATGAAGACATAAAATATGCATTCAGGTTAAATTAGATGGAAAGGAGGGAATAATGAAATCAAGGAGAACACTCAATATTGCACATTTCAGACCACAAATGTAAGTCTAGCACAGGTTTTAGAGCCATGTCACACAATAGATTTGTAGCAGGTCTGTGACGGCTACAAATCGCTTGGAGTAGCAATTTATACTGATTTGTTGGTAGCTGCAGAATCACTAGTGTCATGTGTTGCAGCACAGCATCCTCATTGTGACACTGTTACAAATCGTTTATCATTAGTGATTTACAGCTACACAAAAAAAATATAAGAAGAGAGTACTGCCAGCGATGGTGTCGCAAGCAGGAAATGTTCCAAAAACTAAATTGTTGAGCAAAGAAACAACAAGTTGCTGGGAACTGTACCACTAAGATATAGCATAAAATATAACTGACCATTCTTTGACGACATATCACTATTAAAAGAAATACAGTTAATTATTTGCAATTGCCCAATAATGTAATGTGGCCCCTTTAATACAAACCATAAATTATACACTTCAGTACTGTCTGTTTTGGCATTGAGAATACATACATTTAGAATGAACACAATGGGGGTTATTTACGAAAGGCAAATCCACTTTGCACTGCAAGTTCAAACTACAAGTGCACTTGAAATTGCACTGAAAGTGCACTTGGAAGTGCAGTCGCTGTAGATCCGAGGGGGACATGTAAGGAAAATAAAAAACAGCATTTTAGCTTGCACATGATTGGATAATAAAAGCAGCAGAGCTTCCCCTCATTTCAGATCTACCCCTCAGATTTACAGCGACTGCACTTCCTGGTGCACTATCAGTGCAATTTCAAGTGCACTTTGCACTTGTAGTTTGCACTTGTAGAGCAAAGTGGATTTACCTTTCGTAAATAACCCCCATTGTTTTGTAATATCTACATGATAACCAGGATGGAAATGGGAATAAGTAGTCCTAGCTTTGAAAAGAACAAATACAGTGCTCAGCATAAATGAGTACACCCCAACAGATTTGTCAGAACGCCTTTTACTTTCCTTTCAGAATCGACATTTTCTATGGGACACTATACTACAAAATACTCCCACAAATGCGGGCCATTGATTGCAACCAAGATTTGTTAATTTGCACACTAAAAGTATTTTTCCTAACAAATTCATTCAAGACCATGTTGCAAAAATGAATAAACCCAAATGAAAGTCTAAAGCCCCGTACACACAGCCGGACTTTTGGCCAAAAAACTTCATTTTGAGCAAGTTGGACCAACAATCCGACCGTGTGTACGCTCCATCGGACAAACTTTTTTTTTGTTTTTTTTTTTCATCGGACAAAAGTTGGGTCTGCAAACGGACAAACTTTTGGCCAACAAAAGTCTGATGGAGCAAAGTCCGACCGTGTGTACAGAAAACCATAGGACTTTTGTCCGATGGACAAAACAACTAATGTTAAAATCAACCAACAATAGCAGAAGTTGACCAAAGGGTGGCGGTAAAGAGCAGAAAAGAGCAGAAAAACCACGTGATGTTGCAAAAAGTTTTGGGAAAGTTTGCAGAAAAGTCAGAGCGTGTGTATGCTATAGGGGTTCCCGACCAACTCCGTTCGGACAAAAAACCACAGAAAAGTCCGATGGAAGTCCGACTGTGTGTATGGGGCTTTAGGCTGAATTCACACCTATGCATTTTTAGTGCTCTATGCACTTTGCAAATTTGCACTACAGTCCATTTAACATGGTTTCCTATGGAACACGTTCTGTAGTGCAAATCTGCAAAATGCAAAAAGCACTAAAAAATGCATAGGTGTGAATCCAGCCTTAGGCCCCTTTCACACTGGGGCGGGCAGGTGCGGTGGCGGTATAGCAGCGCGATTTTCAGCGCTGCTATACCGTCGTTCTTACCGCGGTATGCGGTCGCTAGGGGGGTTAATTTAACCCCCGCTAGCGGCCGAAAAAGGGTTAATACCGCCCGCCAACCACGGCTATTGCCGCGGTTTGCGGGCGGTATTACCGCGCTGTCCCATTGATTTCAATGGGAGACCGCGGTAAAGGAGTGGTGAACACACCGCTCCTTTACCGCTGTAAAGAAGCGGCTAGCAGGACTTTTGGAGCGGTCCTGCTAGCGCACCGCTTCAGTGTGAAAGTCTTCGGGCTTTCACATTGAAGGCACAGGGCAGGATTTTTTCATGCGGTATAACAGCGCTATTATTAGCGCTAAACCGCATGAAAAACGCCCCAGTGTGAAAGGGGCCTTACGAGCAAAGCTAAATTTAGACAACAAAATCCTAATTAACAAGAATTCAACTACAATTGAGTCTAATTATTCATTAAACAGGTGTCCAGCAGATAGTTGATTATAAAAGGGTGTTACTTAACAAAGAAATCCTCTTCCAATTTCATGCTGTCAGCAATGGCTGTATATATACAGTATCTCACAAAAGTGAGTACACCCCTCGCATTTTTGTAAATATTTTATTATACCTTTTCACTTGACAACATTGAAGAAATTACGCTTTGCTACAATGTAAAGTAGTGAGTGTACAGTTTGCATAACAGTGTAAATTTGCTGTCCCCTCAAAATAACTTAACACACAGCCATTCATGGAATAAAATTATACCAGCGCAAAAAAATTGTTAAAATATAAACAGCTGCTGAACACTCAAGGCAAATTTACAAAAAAAATCCCAGGCAATAATAGTACAAAGAATAGTGCAGCGCTAAATATCACATTTAATATATCTCCTCATCCAATAAATGAATACATGAAAGATGATGTAGTTATTGGAAAGGAAAAATCATAAAAAGTTCATAAGAGTTCATAATAGAAATCAGGATTCCAAAAAGTGACAATGTGCATCAATGAAGACTGAGGATCGGTGCCAGAAGTGTGACCTCCACCATAGCACACTCTGCCGATCTTATGCTGCGATCTCCTGTATGTGAGCTGATGTGGTGATCCATGTGCTTTGCACTCTGAAGAGGTTTATCGCTACTCTCCCGGACTTTGACCATAAGGCCCCTTTCACACTGGGGCGGGAGGTGCGCTGTGGGTATAGCGGCGCTATTTTTAGCGCCGCTATACCTTCGTTTTTACCGAGGTATGCGGCCGCTAGCGGGGTGAATTTAACCCCCGCTAGCGGCCGAAAAAGGGGTTAATACTGCCCGCAATGCGCCTCTGCAGAGGCGCATTGCGGGTGGTATTACCGCGGTCTCCCATTGCTTTCAATGGGCAGCAGCGGTAAAGGAGCGGTGAACACACCGCTCCTTCACAGCTGTAAAGATGCGGCTATCAGGACTTTTGGAGCGGTCCTGCTAGCGCACCGCTTCAATGTGAAAGCCTTTGGGCTTTCACACTGAAGACTGCAGGGCACGATTTTTTCAGGCGGTATAGCAGCGCTATTATTAGTGCTAAACCGCCTGAAAAACGTGTCAGTGTGAAAGGGGCCTTAGGGAAAGCCTTTTTGACTCTTGTTGACTCAGGGGGCCTATCATTGAGGTGAGCGGCAAAGAGTGTCTTATGGTGGAGGTCACACTTCTGACATTGATTTTCAGTCTTCATTGATGCACATTGTCACTTTTTGGAATCCTGATTTCTATATGAACTTTCATTAACTTTTTATGATTTTTTTCTTTCCAATAACTTTATCTTTCATGTATTGATTTGTTGGATGAGGAGATGTTTTAATTGTGATATTTAGCGCTGCACTATTCTTTGTACTAACTAACCATTAATGTCTAAACCGCTGGCAACAAAAGTGACTACAACCCTAAGTGAAAATGTCCAAATTGGGCCAAGTTAGCCATTTTTCCTCCCCGGTGTCATGTGACTCGTTAGTAGACTTGTGCACAACGGAAAAATTTGTTCCGTTTCGGTTCGTTTCTTTCCGGTCCTGTTGATTCGTAATCATTCGTAATTTTGCTAGACGGGATTTTTCGTGTTCGGACTCATTCGTATTTTTGCAAGCGACATTTTTTGTTGAATTTTTTGTTGCTTTATAATTCGTACTTTCGGTAGAGTACGTTGTTTTTCGTTGATTCTGGACACAACTCCTACTTTCGTAACTTTTTTTGGGTTCGTACTTTCGGTAGAGTACGTTGTTTTTCGTTGATTCTGGACACAACTCCTACTTTCGTAACTTTTTTTGGGTTCGTTGATTCGTAATTTTCCGTGTCTCTCTCACAACGACGCTGCCTATTATGCCTAATGTGCTTCGAATGGATTTGTACTTTTCTAAATACATTGCAGTTATTTGTAACGATTCGAAATCTCGTATTTTACTTTCGTTTTTAACATGCGGCTATAGGCTCCGCCCCTGTACACCATTTTGAGAGGGTTCAGCACGGTGAGGGAGAAGCAGAGAGCAGAGCAGAGTGAGTGTTATTGTGCTTCGAATGGATTCGAAATCTCGTATTTTACTTTCGTTTTTTACATGCGGCTATAACCTCCGCCCCTGTACACCATTTTGAGAGGGAGTTCAGCACGGTGTGAGAGAGCAGAGCAGAGTGAGTGTTATTGTGCTTCGTATGGATTCGTACATTCGTAACTTTTTCATAACGAATTATGCCGAAGACATTCGGGCATTCGCTATTTGCGGTATAATTTATTTCGGATTCGGTCTTATTCGTAATTGCTTTGTTCGGAAATTCGAATGCTTCCGAATGTCCGAAAGTTGCTAAATTCGGACGAATTTCAATTCGTTACGAAACGAATTGCACAAGCCTACTCGTTAGTGTTACAAGGTCTCAGGTGTGAATGGGGAGCAGGAGTGTTAAATTTGGTGTTATCGCTCTCACTTTCTCATGCTGGTCACTGGAAGATCAATATGGCACCTCATGGCAAAGAACTCTCTGAGGATCTGAAAAAAAGAATTGTTGCTCTACATAAAGGTGGCCTAGGCTATAAGAAGATTGTCAAGACCCTGAAACTGAGCTGCAGCATGGTGGCCAAGACCATACAGCGTTTTAACAGGACAGGTTCCACTCAGAACAGGCCTCGCCATAGTCGACCAAGGAAGTTGAGTGCACGTGCTCAGCGTCATATCCAGAGGTTGTCCTTGGGAAATAGATGTATGAGTGCTGCCAGCATTGCTGCAGATGTTGAAGGGGGGGGGGGTCAGCCTGTCATTGCTCAGACCATACGCCGCTAGCTGCATCAAATTGGTCTGTATGGCTGTCGTCCCAAAAGGAAGCCTCTTCTAAAGATCATGCACAAGAAAGCCTGCAAACAGTTTGCTGATGACCAGGGCCACCATCAGGGGGTACAGGCAGTACACCTGTAAGGGGCCTGGAGGTCCCCAGGGGCCCGGATGGCAACCCCCCTTTTTTTTTTTTATGTTTTTTTTTTTTGTAAGGGGCCCAGAGGTCCCCAGGGGCCCGGAGGTCCCCAGGGCCCCGGATGGTAACCCCCCTTTTTTATGTATTTTTTATAAAAATAATAATAATAATAATAATAATATTTTTCTTTTTTTTTTGGAAGGGGCCCAGAGGTCCCCAGAGCCCCGGATGGTAACCCCTCTTTTTTATGTGCTTTTTATTAAAAAAATATATTTTTTTTTATTTATTTTTTGTAAGGGGCCCTGAGGTCCCCAGAGGCCCGGAGGTCCCCAGGGCCCCGGATGGCAACCCCCCTTTTCTTTTTTTTTATAAAAATATATTTTTTTATTAATTTTTTTATACATTTTTTTGTAAGGGACCCAAAGGTCCCCGGGGCCCCGGATGGTAACCCCCCTTTTTATGTATTTTTTATTTATAAAAAAAATATTTTTTTTATTTTATTTTTTATTTATTGATTTTTATTGATTTTTTGTAAGGGGCCCAGAGATCCCCAGGGCCCCGGATGGCAACCCCCCCCCCTTTTTTTGACGTCACCGCGTTCGCTCCATTCAAAGAACCGTGGGGTCTTTGAATCGAGTGTGTGTACACTCGGCCGGGACAAGTTTCTTGTCCAAGAATCTCGTCAAGAAAAACGACGTGTTTTTTCTTCACGAGATTTTCGGCCGTGTGTACGAGGCTTGACACCTGATATTACTCCTCAGATCACAGTTCTGATGATCCATATATACAGTGGGGAGAACAAGTATTTGATACACTGCCGATTTTCCTACTTACAAAGCATATAGAGGTCTGTAATTTTTATCATAGGTACTCTTCAACTGCGAGAGACAGAATCTAAAAATTCAGAAAATAACATTGTATGATTTTTAAATAATTAATTTGCATTTTATTGCATGACATAAGCATTTGATCAAAAGGAAGGGGAGGAAGAGACCTGAAGAGATTTAAGTATTTAGGGCTTTGTGGTGGTCATGGAGGGAGAGAGAAGGGGAGGGAGGGGGTGTTTGTTTGTTTGTTCCTCCTTTTGTCTTCCCTTTTTTTTTTTCCTTTTTTATCTTTATTTATTTTATTTTTTTGTCGTTGTTGTTGTTGTCCTTTTTTCCCGCCTTGAAGAGGAGGGTATGATTTAGATATATTGTGTTGTTAGGTTAGTGGAATTATTGATGGGGAATTTGAAACAATATGTATGTATGGATATTCTGTATTTCCGTGTATTGCTAAAATAAAATAAAATAATTGAAAAAAAAAAAAAAAGTATTTGATCACCTACCAACCAGTAAGAATTCCGTCTCTCACAGACCTGTTATTTTTTATTTAAGAAGCCCTCCTGTTCTCCACTCATTACTTGTATTAACTGCACCTGTTTGAACTTGTTACCTCTATAAAAGACACCTGTCCACACACTCAATCAAACAGACTCCAACCTCTCCACATTGGCCAAGACCAGAGAGCTGTGTAAAGACATCAGGGATAAAATTGTAGACCTGCACAAGGCTGGGATGGGCTACAGGACAATAGGCAATCAGCCTGGTGAGAAGGCAACAACTGTTGGCGCAATTATTAGAAAATGGAAGAAGTTCAAGATGACGATCAATCTCCCTCGGTCTGGGGATCCATGCAGGATCTCACCTCGTGGGGCATCAATG
The DNA here is from genome assembly GCA_029206835.1 of Rana muscosa. Classification (NCBI taxonomy): domain Eukaryota; kingdom Metazoa; phylum Chordata; class Amphibia; order Anura; family Ranidae; genus Rana; species Rana muscosa. Next base: position 525,104,151 of record CM055118.1, on the reverse strand, counting down.
ATCATGAGGAAGGTGAGGGATCAGCCCAGAACTACACGGCAGGACCTGGCCAATGACCTGAAGAGAGCTGGGACCGCAGTCTCAAAGAAAACAATTAGTAACACACTACGCCGTCATGGATTAAAATCCTGCAGCACACGCAATGTCCCCCTGTTCAAGCCAGCGCATGTCCAGGCCCGCCTGAAGTTTGCCAATGACCATCTGGATGATCCAGAGGAGGAATGGGAGAAGGTCATGTGGTCTGATGAGACAAAAATAGAGCTTTTTGGTCTAAACTCCACTCGCCGTGTTTGGAGGAAGGAGAAAGATGAGTACAACCCCAAGAACACCATCCCAACCGTGAAGCATGGAGGTGGAAACATCATTCTTTGGGGATGCTTTTCTGCAAAGGGGACAGGAGAACTGCACCGTATTGAGAGGAGGCTGGATGGGGCCATGTTTCGCGAGATCTTGGCCAACAACCTCTTTGTCTCAGTGAGAGCATTGAAGATGGGTCGTGGCTGGGTCTTCCAGCATGACAACGACCCGAAGCACACAGCCAGGGCAACTAAGGAGTGGCTCCGTAAGAAGCATCTCAAGGTCCTGGAGTGGCCTAGCCAGTCTCCAGATCTGAACCCAAAAGAAAATCTTTGGAGGGAGCTGAAAGTCTGTATTGCCCAGCGACAGCCCCGAAACCTGAAGGATCTGGAGAAGGTCTGTAAGGGGGAGTGGGCCAAAATCCCTGCTGCAGTGTTTGCAAATCTGGTCAAGAACTACAGGAAACGTATGATCTCTGTAATTGCAAACAAATGTTTCTGTACCAAATATTAAGTTTGGCTTTTCTGATGTATCAAATACTTATGTCATGCAATAAAATGCAAATTAATTACTTAAAAATCATACAATGTGATTTTCTGGATTTTTGTTTTAAATTCCGTCTCTCAAGCCCTGTACACACGATCGGATATCCTATGGATTCTAATCCGATGTTTTTTTCCATCGGAAATCCGATGAAACTGTCTTCCATCAGTCTTGCCTACACACCATCAGTCAAAAAACGGACCGTTTCAAACGCGGTGACATAAAACACTCCGAAGAGCCGAGAAAAATTAATTTCAATTCTTCTGAGCATGCGTCGACTTGATTCTGAGCATGCGTGGGTTTTTTATCCGATGGATTTCCACACAGACAATCGGATTTTGCTATCGTTTTTTTTCCCATCGGATAAATTTAAAACATGTTCTATTTTTTCACACCGATGGGAAAAAAGACCGATGGGGCCCATACACGATCGGTTCGTCCGATGAAAACAGTCCATAGGACTGTTTTCATCTGTAAAACCGATCGTGTGTACACGGCTTTACAGTTGAAGAGTACCTATGATAAAAATTACAGACCTCTACATGCTTTGTAAGTAGAAAAACCTGCAAAATCAGCGGTGTATCAAATACTTGTTCTCCCCACTGTATACTGCGGTATACAATTGCACCAACCACTGGCCCTCCAGATCTCCTTCTCTCATTACCAACCACCAGGACCCAGAAGAAAAGTGTAATATTCCAAGATAGCGTGATATCTTTTATCAAAAGTGTAAAAAATATAAAAGCGATTTTGCACTTCAGCGACTGGCAATAGTAAACTAACACACCTGTGAATGATAGGTGATAACGGAGGGAGCAAGTTTTATTTTTATTTTATGAATTATAAAATTCAAAGAAGATTACCATAGTATCATTTTGCACAGAAGATATATTGGACTTTGATCCAAAACTACATAGATAAAATCTCACATTAAAATAGAGGTTTAAGGAATGTCTTACTGAAATTTATGTTTTTCATGTTTTGATTTTTCACAAGTGGATTAATTAGTTCACTGCACACTTTAACCACTTCAATACCGGGCACTTTCGCATCTTCCTGCCCTGGCCAATTTTCAACTTTCAGTGCTGTCACTTTTTAAATGACAATTGCACGGTCATGCTACACTGTACCCAAACTAAATTTTTATCATTTTGTTCCCACAAATTAAGCTTTCTTTTGGTGGTATTTGATCACCTCTGCAGTTTTTATTTTTTGCTAAACGAATAAAAAAATACAGAAAATTCTGAAAAAAAATAGTTTTTCTTTGTTTTTTGTTATAAAATTTGTAAATAAGTACGTTTTCTTCTTCACTGATGGGCACGGATAAGCTGCACTGATGGGCACTGATAAGGCGGCACCGATAAGGTGGCACCAATGAGATGGCACTGATGAGGTGGCACTGATAGGTGGCACTGATGGGCACTGATAAGTGGCACTGATAGGTGGCACTGATAGGTGGCACTCATTGACATTGATAGGCAGCACTGATGGGCACTCATACGTGGCACTGATAGGCGACACTGATGGGCACTGAAAGGCTGCACTGATGGGTACTTATGGGTGGCACTGATAGATGGCACTGATGGGCACTGATAGGCAGCACTGATGGGCACTGAAAGGCGGCACTGATGGGCACTTACGGCTGGCACTGATAGATTTCACTGATAGGCATCACTGGTGGCACTGGCAGGCATTTTTAATTGGCACGGATTGGCAGCTGTCTGGGCACTGATTGGCATTTCCCTGGTGGTCTAGGGTGGCATACCTGGTGGTCCAGTGTGGTGGCCATCCCTGGTGGTCCTAGAGGCATCATGGTGGTCCTGGGTGGGCATCCGAGGGGGAGCTGTGCTGATAAACAATCAGCGCAGACCCCCCCTGTCAGGAGAGCAGCCGATCGGCTCTCCTCTACTCGCGTCTGTCAGACGCGAGTGAGGAAAAGCCGATCAACGGCTCTTCCTGTTTACAACATGATCAGCCGTGATTGGACACGGCTGATCACGTGGTAAAGAGTCTCTGTCAGAGACTCTTTACCTAGATCAGAGTTGTAGTGTGTCAGACTGACACGCCGCAACAACGATTGCCGCAATGCACGCAGCGGCTTGTTATCCTGACCATGTCATATGACGTCCGTTCAGGATAACACAACCACTTTGCCAATGTCATTTTGCTATATGGCGGGCGACAAGTGGTTAAGGAATAAAAACAAAATAATGTTGATGGCACTGTTTATATAATTTTGATTTTGAATATGGATTGCAACAATTAACGCAACTGTTTATTTATTTATTCAACACGTTGTCACATTTATATTGGGAGTGTGCTACCAGTTGCTGGCTGAGATATTAGATTATTCCAACAAACAATATTTGCTCGCAAGACTCTTTGATTATTGATTTTGCACTTACATCGTAAGGTGCTAACCTCAGTACCAACATATACAGGCTGATTGTGTGCTGAAGGCCTCTCGGTCCAAGCTGGTGTGCGTTCCAACAACCGGAAGTGCCAGCCCAGACCTGACAGGAAATTATTAATAATTTTTTTATGGCCTGATATGCTTACAGACATAGCCAACTATTGTTGGTCCTGTGTCACCTTCTAGTGGGTTAGCGAGACATGTTCACAGGGCTCTATTACATTCTTTGCCTGTAATTGATGAACCGCTTAAGAGGGGGTGGAGGATATCATTGGACCACTAGCCATCCTCAGTAGTGCAAGCAACAGGTACATCCTGACAGTACTGGATTATGTTACCCCGTACCAAAAGATTATGGCATAATTTTCCCTTGGCGAGACTGTTTACAATATTAGGGTTCCCTGCTGACCTGATGTGTGCTCTCTGTTGAAAATATAGATGACTAATTTCAGTGGGACCTTGAGACAAGTGCTGATGATGTTTGTGGAGTTGTTTACAAGTACTAGATGTCTCTCATGTCTTTCTCATGTTTTTTGGGTTAGGAGACACCCTAAGACCAAAGACCCAGAAGGTGGAGGTCTTAAAGTGGAAGTGAAGTCAAAATGTAAAAGTTCGCTGACAGGCAGGGTTTATAGGTCTCTTCTGTCATAAATCTCCACCTTTCCTGTCAGCGGTAATATGATCTGAGCTTGTGTATGCGCAGCTCAGACCACATTTTCTGCCCGTTCCTTGTGCCGCTGCGATGTGACTCCCATCCGCATGTGTGGGAGTGACTTCACCGCGGCCAGGCCATTTAGGTGACCGAGCTTACGAAACCCGGAAGGAAGACCGGGCAAAGATGGAAGCGTCGGGGGAGCCGTGACAGCATAGCGCTAGGGGCTCTGTTTGCAGGTAAGTCTGACATAATGCAGTGCATACTAGTACATTATGGCTTAAATCTGCAGGAGGACCATTTTTTAGAATTTTTTAGTGGAATTTACTACCACTTTAATGGCATGGCCTACCCTTTCACCAAGTAACAGGTTATATAATTCTTAGGGATAGTTGGCTAATATAATAAATGTGTGTGCAACTAAAGCACCTTGGCTGAACTCCCAAAAGTGCAATAATACCTATATGGCTGCAGCTTTACAGTGATCACCAATCACAGTCCTTTCATCTGAACAAACCATGTTGCTAGGGAGACTGTCCCCATCAAGCAAAGCCAGCAGAAGTTGGTGGTGTTGGAAAGGAATGTGTAATCCTTTCCTCCTAAGGAGGTAAGGTATGATGATAATGAGGTCTGACAAGCGCCTATTTAATTCACAGCAGAACTAAAAAGAATTTCTGAGTGGTCATCAGCTTCTGTGACTCATGAGAAGACCTACATCCTGTTATCCTGTGTTTGACCTGATTTGGCTCCTGACTCCGCTGTATCCTGATTTCCTGTCGCTAACCTTGACTTGTATTCTGACTTTCTTCTTTGCCTGCTGTTTTTGTACTTCAGCTGCCTTTCTAATATTGACTACTAGACTTGTGCACAACGGAAAAATTTGTTCCGTTTCGGTTCGTTTCTTTCCGGTCCTGTTGATTCGTAATCATTCGTAATTTTGCTAGACGGGATTTTTCGTGTTCGGACTCATTCGTATTTTTGCAAGCGACATTTTTCGTTGAATTTTTTGTTGCTTTATAATTCGTACTTTCGGTAGAGTACGTTGTTTTTCGTTGATTCTGGACACAACTCCTACTTTCGTAACTTTTTTTGGGTTCGTACTTTCGGTAGAGTACGTTGTTTTTCGTTGATTCTGGACACAACTCCTACTTTCGTAACTTTTTTTGGGTTCGTTGATTCGTAATTTTCCGTGTCTCTCTCACAACGACGCTGCCTATTATGCCTAATGTGCTTCGAATGGATTTGTACTTTTCTAAATACATTGCGGTTATTTGTAACGATTCGAAATCTCGTATTTTACTTTCGTTTTTTACATGCGGCTATAGCCTCTGCCCCTGTACACCATTTTGAGAGGGTTCAGCACGGTGAGGGAGAAGCAGAGAGCAGAGCAGAGTGTTATTGTGCTTCGTATGGATTCGTACATTCGTAACTTTTTCATAACGAATTATGCCGAAGACATTCGGGCATTCGCTATTTGCGGTATAATTTATTTCGGATTCGGTCTTATTCGTAATTGCTTTGTTCGGAAATTCGAATGCTTCCGAATGTCCGAAAGTTGCTAAATTCGGACGAATTTCAATTCGTTACGAAACGAATTGCACAAGCCTATTGACTACAGCCTGACTTCTGACCCTCTTCCTGCCTTCTGACTTGGTACCTTTGCTGCCCGGCTGTTGCTTACTCTGGCTCATCTTGACTATGGCTTAGATTTCTGCATCTGTAAGTTCCTGTTCTCCATCTGTGTGCCAGTATTCTACGCAAGTTCCAGTATAAGCATTCACAGCATCCCAGCAGTATCCAGACTGTTATCTGACAACCCACTATGTCGGGACCTACCTCATACACCCTTGCCCTGCAACATCCTGTCAACAACTCCAAGGGGTGTTGGACAGGAGGTGTAAGAGAAGCCCTCTCATCAGCTCAGCCTCTATCAGGTATGTTACAAAGGCATTAATGGTGATAATGTATTTGACAAAAGAAAATCAGTCCAGCCTAAGACACATTGACAGAAAGTAGATCAGCTAGAAGGGAATACAGAACATCTTAAACCCTATTTAGCCCAGGATCTGCTAAGACTCTTTATAAGCCCAGTCCTAGATGGCTGTCATAAACAGGTGTAAAACAGTCTAGAAGCAAACACACATCTGTGAGTCTGGTTGTAGACCTACCAAAGCCAAATTCTGTACACAATCCATCATCCGTAATTCCTGCGATGGTGTTCCATTAACAAAACATAGTTACACTAATGTATATGAAAATAACATTCAGTGGGACACCAAACATGTCTATATTACAAGGTGCAAAACGTTGATGGGACCCATTACACCTCCTAAAAGAAAACTACATAGCCTCTTTGAAGACAGCCACCATATTGTAAACTCTGTTACATTCCTGTTTGGAAGTGGCAGCGAGTGCTACAGACGTTTTTTTTAAAAGATCAGAATTAAAACTGCAGATGTCATGAATGGTGCTTGTCTCCATTAAAACACGTGTTGGCGGTTGCTGTGTGTGTGGGTGTGTGTAGGGTTAACTATGGGGTAAAACATGAAGTGCAACATATAATGACATGTTCTTGTATATGGCCTTTTACATTTTATCCAACCTATGTTTGGTTTATCTTCTGTTTTTTCATCTATTGATTAATATATATTTTAATGAACAGTCTTAAAAAGTAATATATTGTAACTTAACCACTTCAATACTCAACCATAGTCAAATGACACCCACAGATGGGATCTCCCATCCTGGGTGGGCGTCATATGACGTCCTGGGCTTTGTGGGGGGATATCTGAATGATGCCTGCAACTAGAGGCATCATTCAGATATCCTTCTCTTCTGCCGGCGATTCTGCGCACAATAAGAATGATCATAGTGGCAGTTCCACTGCTTGATCATTCTTATAGGCGGCGGGAAGGGAAACCCCCCCTCCCGCCGCCATCCGGTGCTTCTCCGGGCTCTCCCGTGCCATCGGGGGCCCGGAGAAAGAATCGTCCGGCGCCGGTGTCTTGTCAGATGACGAGCATAGAGATGACTGGTGACCAGATGGTCACCAGTCATCTCTATGACCGTCAGAGGCCCAGGCACAATGTGATGACGTCACGCCCGGGTTCCCAGAAGTAAACAAAGCCGCGATTGCGGCTAGTAAGCATGAGATCGGTTAATTTTTTTTCACGATCTCATGCTTTCCAGCCTGGAGGAGAGATGCGGGGTCTTATTGACCCCGCATCTCTCCATAAAGAGGACCTGTCACACACCATTCCTATTACAAGGGATGTTTACATTCCTTGTAATAGAAATAAAAGTGATAAAAAAAAATGTAAAAAAAAGTGAAAAAATTAAGTAAAAAAATTAAGTAAAAAATTAAATAAAATTTTAAACGCCCCTGTCCCCGGTAGCTCACGCTCAGAAGCGAACGCACATGTATGTCCCGCCCACATATGTAAACACCATTCAAACCACATATGTGAGGTATCGCTGCGTGAGTTAGAGCGAGAGCAACAATTCTAGTACTAGACCTACTCTGTAACTCTAAACTAGTAACCTGTAAAAATGTTCAAAGCGTCACCTATGGAGATTTTTAAGTACCGAAGTTTGGCGCCATTCCATGAGTGTGCGCAATTTTAAAGCGTGACATGTTAGGTATCTATTTACTCGGCGTAACATCATCTTTCATATCTTACAAAAAAATTGGGCCAACTTTACTGTTTTGTTATTTTTTAATTCATGAAACCGTTTTTTTTCCCCCAAAAAAGGCGTTTGAAAAATTATTGCGCAAATACCGTGCAAGAGTTGCAATAACCGTCATTTTATTCCCTAGGGTGTCTGCTAAAAAACATATATAATGTTTGGGGGTTCTGAGAAATTTTCTGGCAAAATAATGATGATTTGTACATGTAGGAGAGAAGTGCCAGAATAGGCCTGGCATGGAAGTGGTATAAAAAGCCCTGTATTGAAGTGGTTAAATACTGGTTTCTTCATTTTCATTTGGATTTTGCTTTCAATTTACCTTTTTTAGCATGTAGATGGCTAAACCTCATCTGAGATCATAAAACCTTGTCCTGCATAAAAATTGAGCAATTTTTCATTATTGACAAACTGTACTGTCATAATATCATGGCCTTTCAGGTCATCATCTTGAAAGTCAGCCATGACAATATCACAATGATAATTAGAACAAATGTTTATAATTTATTCATGTTAAGGTAGCCAATCATCAAGTGTAGTTTCATGTGTATAGTGACATGCCTAATATCTAAGTCAAATAAATAGTACAAGCGAGAAAGGACCTTTGATCCACTTATACATGAAACTTATCAATCACAAAAAATGAGGATAGATTAGTATCACATTAAAATGGAGTGGACAGGCAGAAACTGAATACAAAGCTGTAAAATGGCATTAATAAATGGAAGACTATATAAAACAATAACACTGTGTTGCAACAAAGACAAGTCCCCCAAAAGCATTGGCTTTGTTTTTTTAATGCTTAGTAGGATACAGTCAACTTTTACAGACATAATTATGCACATAAAGAATCCAAAAACCTCACGGAGTTGGCAGAAGTAATTACATTTTATGTAAAGTGACTCTTTAATGAAAAAAGTTTAGGGACTGCCACTACTGTACTCTTATTTTAGAATGCTAATTTCGCTCATGTTTGTTCCTCTCTGTGACCCCAAAGTATTGAAGCAAGCCGGAACCAGACATCTAGCATTTTCAAAAGAGGGCCATCATTGGAAGTCCCTATACTCTTCTCATGACTAGAGTTGGGGGAACAATTTGAGCCGAGCAAAAGTTTGGCAGGATGTTCGCCTGCTGAGTGCCCCACAATGCACTGCGCGCTGCACAGTGCATTCTAAGCCCTGATTGGGCAAATCTTTGCTCAATCAAGGCACAGTGAAAGGCTGGTTGTCAAGGAGCGGGCCGTGAATCCGGCTGCGGCATCCTTAACAACAGATGAAAAAAAAAATTGTAAAAAACAAGAGGGTGGAGGCGCCAACTAAATTGATCCTACTGTAATCATTAATGTAAGTATAGTATATATACTTACAGGTTCACTTGAAAATGATGTCCATCGAGGATGGGGGTGTTCTGAGGTCTGTTGGTGCCGCTCTGCTGGCTCTGGCAAAGTTCCCCTCGGCCGTGAGGTGTAGGAGATGTAGATTTTCATTTGCACAGGCTTCTCTGCGGTGTCACATGACAGGAAGCTCCATGCTCACCAGTCTGGAATGCGGAAGTGATGTCATACAGCAGGGCGGTCCTCCAAACATAGAGTGGAATGTTTCACAGGCTACGCGCTTGGGGCTCACAGCTCCTTCTACTGGCCTGTTTGCTCTCTGGGGGAGAGCAGTTTAAATACATTGACAGGAAGTAGGAAGTCCGTGGCTGTGGAACCATAACAGCCAGCGGACCCACACTATGAAAAACAGTCTTTTGTAATTAAAAACGATTGTTTTAATGGGAATATAAAGATTAAAAACGTGGATCAAAAAATGAAATAACATTGCAATAAGAATAAAAAATTACAATGAAATAGTAAAAAAAAAAAAAAAATCCCCCCCCCCCTTTCTATGAACTTAACAACAGATGAGTCATCAGCTGTCAACTGGGCTTCCCCTCTGACAGCTGAATGAAAAAAAAACATTGTTGGCAATATAAAAAAAAAATTCAAACCGAGTGGGGTCCCCTCCCTCCTGAACTATACCAGGCCACATATCCTCAATATGGGGGGTGCTTTGGAGCAGGGGGGCTCCCCCCCTTCAATGTAAGGCTTCAAAATGGGCATTTTTGATTTTTCAAGTTCAGGTCCCATAGATTTTAATAGGGTTCAGAGTTTGGGTCCGAACTTTTGCAATGTTTGAGTTCTGTCGCAAACTGGGGGGGTGTTCAGTCCAACTCTACTCATGACAGGGTCACTTTGATTTGAGTATCTACATTTAAAGGCACTTGCAAAAAATACCCTCTATTGGTTGGGACTATTATAGGTACAACATATGGGCCTGGACTCACCCTTGATGCTCCTGTCTGGGAACCTGCAAGAGAGCGACAGCATATATGTACCCTTCATTTTTATCCTGGTGGTTAGGCATGTTTAAATGTTCAAACATAGTTGGGATGTCCTGGAACCTATGTATGGGCTTTCCTGGAGAAGAATTATAAAGCCCTGTCTCGAAATGTGTTGGATGCCTAAGCATTTACCGACAAGTTTGATGTTTGAAACCGTTACTGTGTAATCTATACATGTATGATGTAGCCCCACTGCATTGTACTTTTTCTATTTTCTTATGTCTTCGTACCAATAAAGTAATTAATATTTTTTTACATATATGAATTCACACATATGTTGTGCCTATAATAGTCCCAACTAATAGAGTGTATTTTTTGCAATTTCTTGTTTAGGGATGATGGCACCTCCATAGCACTCTATATAAAAAAAGGAAATACAGTAAAACCTTTGTTTGAGAGAAACATGGTTTGAGAGCGTTTTGCAAGACAAGCTAAAAAAAATGTTTTATTTTGTCTTGATATACAAGCGATGTCTTGATATACAAGTAGCGTCATGTTACAACTGAGTATATAAAGTCTAAGTGTAGCAATATGGTTACATTTATTGAAGGTACAACATTTAGCAACTCACATGGTTGATGAATAAAACAGGCACATCTAAGTATGCAGGCATCCAGGGTAAAGCTGTCCACATAGACCATCCTCTGCACCGCCATCATCCCTTCCATGCTGCGTTCCACCAGTGTTTCAAGCCTCGCTTTCAGGGTAGTTTTCCAGGTCACGATTGCAGACTGACTGTCGTGAGAGCCGGCGGTGCGGAGGATGGTCTATGTGGACAGCTTTACCCCAAATACCTGCATATTTAGATGTGCCTGTTTTAATCATTAACCATGTGAGTTGCTAAATGTTGCACCTTCATTAATGTAACCGTATTGCTACACTTAGAGGCTCCCCTTTTCTCTTTTATACTCTGTAGCTCCTGCTGGATTTTGCTTCTAATCCCCTTGTGGAGGCTGCCATTTGTGGATGGATATTTTATGGTTACACAACCTATCACATTGCTATAATCTTTTTATATGGACTATGAACGGAAAGACCTATGAATAAATGGTTATGGAACGAATCACCTGAGTTTCCATTATTTCTTATGGGGAAATCCGCTTTGATATACAAGTGCTTTGGATTACAAGCATGTTTCCAGAACGAATTATGCTCGCAAGCCAAGGCTTTACTGTATTGCATTATTCAACACTTCTTTGTACAGTCAGTAATAAGGTCTCTTATTCCATCTGTCTTTAACCACTTAAGCCCCGGACCAATAAGCAGCATAAAGACCAGGCCCCTTTTTGCGGTTCGGCACTGCGTTGCTTTAACTGACAATTGCGTGGTCGTGCGACGTGGCTCCCAAACAAAATTGGCGTCCTTTTTTTCCCACAAATAGAGCTTTCTTTTGGTGGTATTTGATCACCTCTGCAGTTTTTATTTTTTGCGCTATAAACAAAAATAGAGCGACAATTTTGACAAAAATTCAATATTTTTTACTTTTTGCTATAATAAATATCCCCCAAAAATATATAAAAAAACTTTTTTTTTCCTCAGTTTAGGCCGATACGTATTCCTTCTACATATTTTTGGTAAAAAAAATCGCAATCAGCGTTTATTGATTGGTTTGCGCAAAAGTTATAGTGTTTACAAAATAGGGGGTAGTTTTATGGCATTTTTATTATTTTTTTTTTTTTACTAGTAATGGCGGCGATCAGTGATTTTTTCATGACTGCGACATTATGGCGGACACATCGGACACTTTTTACACTATTTTGGGGCCATTGTCATTTTTACAGCGAAAAGTGCTATAAAAATGCACTGATTACTGTGAAAATGACACTGGCAGTGAAGGGGTTAACCTCTAGGGGGCGCTGAAGGGGTTAAGTGTTTTCTAGGGTGTGATTACTACTGTTAGGGGGTGTGGCTTGCCGTGTGACGTCACTGATCGTCGTTCCCTATGACAGGGAACAGACGATCAGTGGCAGTCACACTAGGAAGAACGGGGAAAAGTTTGTTTACACTTACCTCTCCCCGTTCTTCAGCTCTGTGACCCGATCGCGGGACACCGGCGGCGATCGGGTCATGGAGCACAGGACCAGGTCGCGAGCACGCAGCCGCCGGCGCGCTCGCGACCTCCTGGCTGGGCTCTTAAGGAGGACGTAAAGGTACGTGCTTGTGCCCCGCCGTGCCATTCTGCCGACGTATATCGGCGTGAAGGGGTCGTTAAGTGGTTAATGACTTTTTCGTTTACCAATTGTCTGTAACATACAGTATTTCTAATGTACTGTATATGCTATGTTGAAGAGTCCTTATCCTACTTATTACTTTGAATATTTACAGCATAGGTGCATGTCTTTGTATACATTGATGCTGTTACTACATGCCCTCTACTACCAATGAATAGATAAAATCGCAAAATCCACACATTTCCCCCCCAAAGTACTTTTTTTTCTGCCACTAGATGTTCTCATTTTAATGCTTAGCATCCTTTAATTAACTTCTTCTGATCCTAGGTTGTCCTAGACCAGTGATGGCAAACCTTGGCACCCCAGATGTTTTGGAACTACATTTCCCATGATGCTCAACTACACTGCAGAGTGCATGAGCATCATGGTAAATGTAGTTCTTTTTTTTTTTATAATCAAAATTTTTTATTTTATTATAAACTTCAACATTTCCATTCAACATTGTACATTTATATAAGACATAACATTGCAGGAGAGAACTAGATACAAAATTGTCTTATCAAAAAAATTATCAGTTATATTATCTACCCACAAGCCCCCCCAAGAGAAGGAAAAAAAAATACATAAAGGGATAGGATAAATTCCCTCTCCCCCTCCATTCCATTCCCCCTCTCCCCTCCACCCCCGGCTGCGGTGGACTGAGTCTGTTCTGTCCCCACTCACTTCATTCCTTCTACTTAAGTCATGTGTTCTCCTACTGTGTTCTTATTACTTATCCCGTACCCCCTCCTACTTCCAAAGAGGCCTCTACTGGCCCCATGGGCGTCCGCTCCATAGGGCAAGGGGGGTCAATTGCCCCCCCTGGAAGTCAGAGTGAAGACACACTTGCCCCCCTGTGTTGCAATGGCCGCCGCGGCCACCCCCACGGCAGCCGTGGACTTTTTTTTCTAAGTCTGCAGACTGCTGCTGGCCTGGGGGCTGGGGCTGCTCTCAGTCTTTTCCAACTATCTGTCCCTCCCTCCTCACCCCCGGCCCAAGCATCGGATTTGCTCTGCCGCTCGGGCCTCTGCTTAACATCACCGTGACCCTGACCTGGCTGTTCCGTGATTGGCTGCTGCCTCAGCCTGCCTCTGCCTGTGTAAATGTGCCTATGCCGATCCGGCCGGTGTGGCGCTGGCTCCTCCCACAGGTGCGTGGCGTGCAGTGGCTGAGACAAGAGACTGAATACGCTGCCAGTGCCTGCCCTATCGCTGAAGAACTACAGGTAACAGCAGTGCCTGTGCCACGACACCACTGTGTACATCTTTTTGTATTGCAATGTATTGCAATACATCTATGTTGTGGCTACAGTATACAGTATAGGCTGTTTTCATCAAGATCAAAATATGGCCACAACAGATGTATTGCAATATAGAAAGATGTACATTCTCTAGGCTATATTTATATGGGCATGGAGTGAAGCGGAATTATCCTCAAGAATGATGCCCCCCCCTGAAAAAAGTTCAGCGGACGCCCGTGACTGGCCCTAGTGCCTATTCTTTTGTGGAGAAAAGAAGAAAAGAAAAAAAAAGAAGAGAAGGCAGGAAAAAAGAAAAGAGAAAAGAAATATATATATATATATATATATATTTTTTTTTTATTTCATTTGTGCCTCGTGATTAGGTATTGATTACCCATTCTTGTGTATAGCGGCCCCCATGGCCTTATTCCCCACCTTAAGTAAAGCAAACAAATTTTGAGAAAAAAAAAAAGGGAAAGGTAATAGGGGAGTGGTCACCTCTCCTACTTCCATGTGTTTATTTATTAATTCCCCTCTACCAGACCCTCTTAGGAGGCCACTAATGCCCCTGGTGTTTGAAAATAGGTGATTATACCTTGTTCTCTTACCCATGTTTACATTCAAACTATCTTCCTGACCTATTCTTCCCCCATCTTTAAGCCCATATTTCCCAGAAGAAAGAAAGAAAAAAAAATTGTGATACCCTCACCGTGGTCATATACAGTCTCTATCTTAATACTACTTAAAAATCCCTCTTCTGTGTGTGCCCTACTCCTTGCCCCCCACCCCCTTCCCATCCCTCCCCTTTTTATTTCAACATGGCTCAACTCCCCCCTTCTCTCCCAGTTGGGGCAGACATCTCACTCCACACTATCTACGCAGTCAGAGTCTGTCAGGGAGGGGGGGAAGAAGAGAGAGAAAGAAAAAAGAAAGAAAAAAAAAGGGAGAAAAAATAAATAAAAATATATACATACTGTGACAGCAGGAAGGTAAAGTCACCTGGTTGCATCCAGGGGGGTAGATATATTTCGCCCAGATTCAGGCTTTACGCCGACTTATACAACTAGGTGGAGAGTTGTATAAGCCCAGCTAAGGCTAGTGGGCTCATGGATGACTCATACCTCTAGGGAGAGGGCTGGGCGTCGTGCAGGCAGGGAGTTGATGAGGCCAGCTGAAGCCTGTCAGTTCGTTTAAGGCCTCTATAAAAACTCCCAGATTCATTAGGTGTTAGCTCATGCCTGGACCCAGACCTGTGTGGACTGTCTAGGGAGAGTGAACCCCTGTGCGGTGAGACAAAGCCTGTGTGGCTATTTGCTTGGACATTTAAAACCAGGGACTTAGGGACTAGGACAGCACTAGGCTGATCCCAGTTGTTAGTTAGGAAACCTGTATGTTTAGTCAGAGGTCAAGTTGACCAGGATTTATTTTGTTTATATGTTTCTTTTGGCTTTGCTGTGTTTTGTCACTGTAAATAGAAAATAAACCGCACCTTTTTTTTGATTTTGAAAACCACAACCTCCGTTTGCTGGGCCTGTTTTTGTGTGGGGAGCCCATCCCGGGGGTCACACACACCCGCTGCCGAGCTAACCCCCTCACAATACATATATATATATATATATATATATATATATATATATATATATATATATACATACATACACCCATATATACACATACACATACATATATATCCCGGTCCGGGTTCATAGTTCGATATATTTCCTTATATTTCTATGGCTAGCACATAAGCAACTATACTATACTATACTGTGGGGTCCCTATGGGTCTGCCCTGCCCCTTGATTTCCCCCTCCTTGTCTCTTATCCTCCGCCAATTTCAGGGGCCAACTGTATCCAGCCCGCCCAAGTCTTCTCAAATTCCCCTTTTTTTCCCCCATTCACTACTTGAGTCCACCCTTCGGCTTCCTTTATCCGATTGACCTCCTTTTTCCAGTCATCTAGTGTTGGACAGGTAGCCTGTTTCCAAAATCTGGGAATCAGTAATTTAGCTGCGTTCAATAGGTGCGGTGTAATACTCTTCCTGTAAGCCTTAATGGGGCCAGGTGCTCCGTGGAATAGGAAGCATAGGGGTGTAAACTCCATGGGTCTAGGGGTCAACCTCTCAATCCATGGCGCGATTGATACCCAGAATGTTTTAATCCTGGGGCACTCCCACCACAAGTGGAGAAATGTACCCCTATGCTCACATCCTCTCCAGCACCGGGCATCTGCCTCTGGATACATCTGAGTTAATCTTACTGGTGTCCTGTACCACCTTGTCATAAATTTATAAGCCATTTCCTGAACGTACGAACTTATAGATGTAGAATAGGTTGATTTGATCATTTTTTTAATTTGTTCCTCTGACAGTTCTTTATTTAATTCTCTTTCCCATTCCCTGATGAAATATGGGACTGTACTCTTTTGGGCTCCTACTATCAGTCTATACATCCGAGACAGCAGATGCCTAGCGTCTCTCAAATGCACACACTGGCCCTCAAACACCGTAATTGAGTTTAATGGTCTCAGTAAGGGTTTCATCTTGTTAAAGAAACCTGTCATTTGATAGTATCTCCAACCTGATGTGGGTATGTTCCCTAGGGCCGAAACCAGCTCAGAATAAGTTGTTAGGGTTCCCCGCGGGGCGAATTTACCACACGTGGTATCTCCATCCCGACCCCATGCCCCCAGGAATCCCCCCCCTCCCCCGGCGGGAACCACGGGAATCCCTCCAGTGGAGCTAGGGGGGACACCTGGGGGGAATACTCCCCCGTTTTATTCAACTTATCCCATATTAACAAGGAGTTCTAGGTCAGGGGGGATGTCCATTTCGAGAGTCCTCTTGACGTACTCGGGATCCAAGGGGCCCCTGCAAGGTTCCTCCCTGCTATTGTTTTTTTTATAGTGGGACCCACATTTTATTAGAGGAGTCATGACACCAGTTCAAAATTCGAACCAGCGACATTGCCTTATAATAAACTGATATGTCTGGCAACCCCATTCCTCCCTCTGCCTTACTTCTGCGCAAAATGTCATATGCCAACCTTGGTCGTTTGTCATTCCACACAAATGCTACAAAAGCCTTCCGTATCTGTTTAAAAAAGGTTTCTGGTACTTTAATCGGGACTGTATGTAATGTATAGATAATTCTAGGTAGTATACCCATTTTAATGGCGCTTACCCTTCCGAACCATGTTAGGTATTGTCCTGTCCATTTCTTTAAGTCCCCCACTATCCTGGCCATTAGGGATACATAATTAAGGTCATATAATATTTTTTGATCTGAGGTGATATGTACCCCCAAGTAGGAGAAGGAGTCCTTCTTCCACACAAAGGGGTACACCCTCTTCAGCATCCTTGCCATCTCTTGAGGTACAAGGCTGGGTAAAAGTATTGATTTTTCAAAGTTAATTTTAAAGTTAGATAGGTGCCCATATCTATCCACCTCCTGCATAAGAGCTGTCAAGGATGTCTGTGGTGTTGAAAGATAGAATAATAGATCGTCAGCATAAGCCGAAACTTTGTGTTTCACATCCCCAATACATATCCCTGATATCTGCCCATTGCTTCTAATCTTACAAAGAAATGGTTCTAATATTATAGCAAATATCAGTGGTGAAAGTGGACACCCCTGTCTTGTCCCATTTCGTATGTTCAGGTAATCTGATAATGTGCCATTTACTTTAACCCTTGCTCTTGGGTTTGCATAAAGGGCCATTATCCATCCCATCATGCGGTCACCCAGGCCCACCCCTCTCAGTACTTCACTCATAAAGCCCCAGTTCACCCTATCGAAAGGTTTTTCAGCATCCATTGATAGTACGATCTTTGGGGTTTTCTCTGGGCCATATTTCATCCAATGAAGAAGGTGAAGTGCCCGGATGGTGTTATCCCTTGCCTCACGACCTTTCATGAAGCCTGTCTGGTCTGGATGCACTAATTGCCCGATATATTCTTGCAATCGCTGCGCTAAGATTTTGGCCAGCAGTTTAGTATCCGAGTTGAGCAGAGAAATAGGCCTATAATTAGCGCAGTACTGCGGATCTTTCCCTTCCTTTGGGAGTACAGTAATGTACGCCAACAGGGCTTCTGAAGGCAACGAATTAGTCGCATTAATTGTATTAAAGTACTTGCATAACGGTCTTATCAGTACGGAGGAGAATTTTTTATAATAAATATTTGTCAAGCCATCTGGGCCAGGACTTTTCCCTATCGGCAAGGCTGCTATTGCTCTGCTCAACTCTTCAACCGTAATTGGATGTTCCATTTCTGCTGTAGCTGTCTTTGATAGGGTGGGCATTGATGATTGCCTAATATAATTTCGTGTCTCCTCCCTTCTTTGATCCTCTCTCTCTTCTTTTGGTGAAGTCTCGGTTGTCTGGATATTATATAGTGTTTCATAGAATCTGTGAAATTCTTTTGCTATGGCCTGGGTTTCCACTATCTTTTTGTTTTGGATTAATAAGTTATGAACATGTCTAGATTCTTGTTTCTTTTTAAGTTGTTTAGCCAGTAACCGACCGCATTTGTTCCCTTGCTCATAGAACCTATGAGCAAAGTATCTATATTTATTATTAATTTTTCGATCTAGACATTGTGCGAGTTCTGCTCGAAGGTTCTCTAATTGTTGGGTCTCTAAGGGGTCGATATTTTTTTTTATGTTTAATCTCCAGTACATTGATTTTCTCTAATAAATCTGTCACTTCCTTCCTTCTTTCCTTTCCTGAAAATGACACTGGCAGTGATAAATCGACATGTAAAACTATCTAGCACTTCTAGCTATAGTTTATACAGGGACGGCCCGTCTATTGTGGGCGCATGGGCGCCACCCCCCTATCCATGCCACCGCCCTCCCTATCCATGCGCCAGGATGCCAGGCACATGAATTCCTATGGCAGGGATGGGCAGGGGTGTGTTTTTTTGAGCCAGAGGCTCTAATAGGCTTTAAAATAGGGTGGGCTCGGAGCACAGAGCATTGATTCCGGAGCCCATCCAGGTGTGTTGCAACAGCGAATTAATATTTGCTGTTGCAACACTGATCCTCCTCTCGGCCAATCGGGAAGTGGGTCTGATACCCGTCACCTGAATGGCTGAAAGGACAGGTGATCCTATTGAATGCCTAGGAGAAGGGGAGGAGACGTGCGGTGGAAGCGAGGAGGAGGGAGGACACACAGGAGCTGCTACCTAATGCCCGCCGCAGCCTGATGTCCGCCGATGTTTCCATCCCCGCTGCAGCCTGATGTCCGCCAATGCCGTGACCCCAGCCACAGCCTGATGTCCGCCGATGACCCGATCTCCACCGTTCCTTCATGTCCAGCACTGCCCGATGCCTAGATTGGGTAAGTGAACTGTCTGGAAGACAGTGAGCGGGGGGCTTTGAGGTGCCACAGGAGGGTGGTTGTTAGCCTACCCCCCAAACAAAAGACCACGAGCCGTCACTGAGTTTAAAAGCAATATGGCACCCCATGTCCATCCAGTGAGCTTAGCTTTCCTTTTTCTGCCACAAATTTGTATTAAAGGTGGTTAAAAAAAATGCATTTCAGGACCAAAATAACTGCATTTCTTGAAGTCAACATATCAGTATTTTAGAAGGCTTCACTCTCCCTAGACCTTGTAAACTAATCTATACTAAACCCCAACCCCCATCCAGTTGCTTATTTACCTTAGAGGACAGCGTCAGCTGCTCCTTTTTTTTATTCCTTCTGAACGAAAAGCTTTTCACCGCTGGGTGGGCCTGCACTCTGAGCCTTTAAGGACTTGAACAGGACTGTATTCCAAGACTGGAGAAGCTTGGAGCATGGTCCTATACAAGTCAGGAAGGGTTAACTATGCAGGTACAGCTAATGGAGAAGCCTGGAGACAATAAAAACAAGTTGTTGGCCATGCTTGCTTTAATGATGTAAGTAAGCAGCTGGGGCAGCGGATTTTTGGGGGTATTTTTAAAAATCATGATGGTTCTAAAATCAGAAGGTTGCATTTTTGTCATCAAGATAAAAAACCTTCTGCGTGCAACAACTCCCCTCAGCCCCCTAATACTTACCTGAGTCCCATCTCGATCCAGTGATGTT
Source organism: Rana muscosa (assembly GCA_029206835.1). Lineage (NCBI taxonomy): Eukaryota > Metazoa > Chordata > Amphibia > Anura > Ranidae > Rana > Rana muscosa. The sequence goes on along the minus strand of CM055118.1, from coordinate 525,084,663 downwards.
GCACGAGAGTCTCGGCTGTCCGGGACTCTTCCTTCTCATTGGCTGTGCCATTGGCTCCCACTGCTGTCAATCAAAGTCAGTGAGCCAATGAGAAGAGAGGGGCAGAGCCAAGCCACGGCTCTGTGTCTGAATGGGCACACAGAGCAGTGTCTTGGCTCGGGTGCCCCATAGCAAGCTGCTTGCTGTGGGGGCACTCAGCAGGAGGGAGGGGCCAGGAGCACCAGCAAGGGACACAAGAAGAGGAGGATCTGGGCTGCTCGGTTCAAAACCACTGCAGAGCAGGTAAGTATAACATGTTTGTTATTTTTGAATGAAAAAAAAAAACTAGACTTTGGTATCACTTTCACCCAACACTCTCTGGTGGATAATCAATCACTGTCATTTAAAAGGCATAGACCTAGAAGATTCACCCACACATACTGTTTGTGGAATGTCAAATTGTCAAAATTAACTTATAAATATGCCCTTTTCTGTAAATTCAGAAGGGCTAGGAAGGGTGGGTTGGTGTTCTTTCTATAAAAAATGTACTAATACTTGCAGTCCTTGAGCTTATTGCTACAAAAAGAATCCATGCTGAGATGATGGATTTTTTAAAATGATGGCATCTGTTCTGTTTCAAGCACCACTTTATGCATTGACATATCCTTTAGACCACCTTGGTTCCTCCAGCCAGTATGGTCATCTGCTGAATAAGCACCCCCCACAGACAGCTCAACTCTCCAATAAGGCACAACAGTTTAATCCAAATATTAATGCAGTACATGAGTTGTTCCACAGTCACTTGGAGTATAAACATACAGCCTTATGCCTGCTATCAAGACTGGCAGCCTACTGGAAGAACATGAAGAAGGAAGGGGCCTATCTAAGGACTAAACTAACTAGGCCCAAAATTCAGGGAAATTGGATTATACCATTAGCAAAAATTGAAATAACATCTTGCAACTACACTGAAATGTCACTATATCTCAGCAGCAAGATAATAATACAATATACTTCCACAGCCCTGTCTCCTCCCTTCTTTGATCCTCTCTCTCTTCTTTTGGTGAAGTCTCGGTTGTCTGGATATTATATAGTGTTTCATAGAATCTGTGAAATTCTTTTGCTATGGCCTGGGTTTCCACTATCTTTTTGTTTTGGATTAATAAGTTATGAACATGTCTAGATTCTTGTTTCTTTTTAAGTTGTTTAGCCAGTAACCGACCGCATTTGTTCCCTTGCTCATAGAACCTATGAGCAAAGTATCTATATTTATTATTAATTTTTCGATCTAGACATTGTGCGAGTTCTGCTCGAAGGTTCTCTAATTGTTGGGTCTCTAAGGGGTCGATATTTTTTTTATGTTTAATCTCCAGTACATTGATTTTCTCTAATAAATCTGTCACTTCCTTCCTTCTTTCCTTTCCTGAAAATGACACTGGCAGTGAAGGGGTTAACCTGTAGGGGGCGCTGAAGGGGTTAAGTGTTTTCTAGGGTGTGATTACTACTGTTAGGGGGTGTGGCTTGCCATGTGACGTCACTGATCGTCATTCCCTATGACAGGGAACAGACGATCAGTGGCAGTCACACTAGGAAGAACGGGGAAAGGTTTGTTTACACTTACCTCTCCCTGTTCTTCAGCTCTGTGACCCGATTCGTTTACCAATTGTCTGTAACTGTAACATACAGTATTTCTAATGTACTGTATATGCTATGTTGAAGAGTCCTTATCCTACTTATTACTTTGAATATTTACAGCATAGGTGCATGTCTTTGTATACATTGATGCTGTTACTACATGCCCTCTACTACCAATGAATAGATAAAATCGCAAAATCCACACATTTCCCCCCCCAAAGTACTTTTTTTTCTGCCACTAGATGTTCTCATTTTAATGCTTAGCATCCTTTAATTAACTTCTTCTGATCCTATGTTGTCCTAGACCAGTGATGGCAAACCTTGGCACCCCAGATGTTTTGGAACTACATTTCCCATGATGCTCAACTACACTGCAGAGTGCATGAGCATCATGGTAAATGTAGCTCTAAAACATCTGGGGTGCCAAGGTTCGCCATCACTGTCCTAGACCCACCTCAGCTTGTGACAGGATAGTGAAAGGAGAAACAGCATAATGATGAGCTTTCCGTATATACTCGAGTATAAGCCGAGTTTTTCAGCACATTTTTTTGTGCTGAAAATGCCCTACTCGGCTTATACTCGAGTCTGTGTCTGCATACCTGATGAGAGCCGTGTCATACTTTGCCTTCAGACGACGGCCATCCAGTGTACAAAAGCCGTGCCTTCTCCTCGTTCTTGCCCGTGATAGGGGAACACTCAGTTTTCCAGCAGTGAGTCAGTGTTCAGTGTTCCGCCTATCACGGACGAGAACGAGGAGAAGGCGTAGCTTTTGTACACGTCTGATGGCAAAGCATGACACGGCTCTCATCAGGTATGGCACAGTGAGGCTGCAATGGGCACAGTGAGGCGTGCAATGGGCACAGTGAGGCGTGCAATGGGCACAGTGAGGCATGCAATGGACACAGTGAGGCTTGTAATGGGCACAGTGAGGCTTGTAATGGGCACAGTGAGGCTTGTAATGGGCACAGTGAGGCATGCAATGGGCACAGTGAGGCTGCAAATGGGCATTGTTGACCCTCTTTTCCGCTTACAGTAGCTGCTGCATTCTCACCCTAGGCTTATAATCTAGTCAATACATTTTCCCAGTTTTTTGTGGTAAAATTAGGTGCCTCGGCATATATTCGGGTCAGCTTATACTCGAGTATATACGGAATCTGTCACTCTACTTACTCTTCCTATCAGTATGCTTCTTGCCAGCACCTGAACTGGTCCTTATTCTGCTTCTTTCTCTCAGACTTAGCGTACAGGAACTGTGACCGATAAAAGGTCAAATTCAGGTACTCACACTGCTTGCACTAAAAAAAAAATATGATGTATTAATGTTTATAGAGCTGCATTAGTAAAACAGAGCAGGGAAATTTGACTTGTGCCTTCATATCAGCAAAATGTTATGCTACGTTTCCACTGAGCGGAACGGTTCGGGTCGGTACGGTTTGGAACGGTTAGAATGGTCCGGTCTATTCTCGTGAGCGTTTCCACTGCAAGTCGGACCGCCAGGGGCCATACAGATTTTAGAAAAAATGCCTTGCGTGATGTCACACTAGTGCGACGAGAAATGTGACGCAGCGTCAGTCAGCGCCAGCTACACAACAAAAACAATAATGGAGGTTATCCAGCAGCTTGTGTTTTCTCTACTGGCCTTTTGGTTCTTTGTAGTCCAAATACATGCCGCACTGTATGAGAGAAGGTTGCGAGCGGCAATGAGAAACACAGCATTCAAGAAAAGAAATTTGCTAGCTTGGATGTTTAGCCGGGAGGAGAAGTACACCTTTGTGCGGCAAAGACAAAGACGGCAGCGCTATAGGGTAAGCACAACTGACCGACTTAACTCAGACCTACCTGACATACACACTACCTACCTTAAATACACACACACACACACACTGACCCACCTACCTGACATACACACACACACTGACCCACCTACCTGACATACACATACACACACTGACCCACCTACCTGACTTACACATACACACTGACCCACCTACCTGACATGCACACACACACACAATGACCCACCAGACACATATGTTATATATGTATAATGTTGTTGTTTTTTGTGATATGTTACCATCTGTGTTGTTTGGAATACATCTCCAGAAGAGCCAGTACCAGTAATAGCAGCCCATGATATGGAAGAAGAGTGCAGTGAAATACGCCAGGCTCTGTTGCTGCACCTCAATGTTTAAATTTTTACCATGATTTATTAAAAATTTTAATACCTTTTTGCTATATTGTTAATAATGTTTTATAATAAAAAATACATACTCAAAAAATTCGCTCATGGTTTTTATTTCACAAAAAACTAATCGTTCCATATATTCTGTTAAAGAAAACTAAGATTTTTTTAAAATAAAAAATGAATAAAAAAAAAATGGGTACAGGTCCTTTGCTACATGAAAGGCACTACGGTCTGGGTGGTGACCTGGGTTCACGACTGGCTGAAAGGACTTGAACAAGCTGACCTAGGACACCGAGGAAGGCCTGGTTGAAGGTAGACAGCTGCTCCATCTGCTGACGGGCGATTTCTGCCTCCTGGCGCATAGCTTCCTGTGCATCCTGACGCAGTGCCTGAAACCGCCTTTCAGATTCGTTCTCAATTCTTTCCAGCTGCCTTTCTTCTGCTGCCCTCATATCCTCCATGACTGTGCGCAGATCCAACTGCAAACGTCTCCTATGACCTATAATATACAAAATATCAAACTAGTGTTTTTGGTAACATCTGTCAAAACAATACTGTAACCCCCTTTCTCATCTGCCACACCAGACTGCATCACATTTATCTACTGCCCCACAACTGTAACCCCTGCACATCTGCCCTACTGCTCTTCTGCCCCACTGCTGAACCCCCTTCTCACCTCTTACACCTCTGTACCCCCTGCACATCTGCCCCACTGCTGAACCCCCTTCTCACCTCTTACACCTCTGTACCCACTGCTCTTCTACCCCACTGATTAGTTATTTTAAGAAAATGCACACATTTCACTATTATCATCATGTCTTACCATTGTGCCGGGGTGCATTGGGCGTACTCTGTGGTTGGGTACTCTGTAGTAGGCTAATCTGTGGTTGGGTACTCTGTGGTTGGCTTGATGAGATACTACTGGTGCTGCTGAAAGACGTTGAAGGTCCATCATCTGACAAGTTTGACGCATCATTGGAGAGTCCATCAGCTGTTTCTGAAAAAAACATTTGGTTATATATATTTTTTTTAAAGGTTAGCATAGCGAAATCCTATGGCATCAAAAAAAAATTAAACTTACCAAAGGGGTCTACCATGGATTCGAGAATTGCAGTTGCAGAGTCCAGACCACCCTCCCTGCCTTGGTTTGCCGGCCTATGTCCGTAAATGGCGTCCATGTCATCGTACCACCTCCAAGTACTCCGACTGTTTCCACTACGGCTGTTGTCATCCTTAATTTTTTTATATTGTCCTTTAAGCTTCTTAAGCTTTGCCCTGCACTGCCCCGATGTCCGTTCAAATCCCTCGGCTGCCATTCGTTGAGAAATATCTTTGTACACCTTTTCGTTTCCCACTGATCCATCACGCTCACTCTGAATAACGCTATCACCAATAATCCTTAGGAAAGTAGATAGTTCCTCAGATGACCAGACCCTGCTGTTGTTTGCAGGCATCCTTCTCCTTTATATTGAGGGCGACAAGGTGCTTGTTTGGCGCTTTGCTTTGACGTCAGCATTGACGATTTTCTGTCCACCAATCAGTGGAATGTATCGTGTGACGCCAGTAGCTCCGCCCTAACCGTACCGTTCCATTTTCTATGGCCCCACGTCTGAAGCAGGACCCTGAATGGTGCGGTACGGTTCGGTTTAATGGCACGCTTTCATAATGGAAACACCCAAAATAGCGTACCGTACCGAACCGTACCAAACCGATCCGCGCAGTGGAAACGAGGCATTAGTGATCTGTTAAGACTTCCTACACTATGAGGGTCTATTTTTTTTAAAGAAAATTGCTATGTGAGTGCCTGAGCTGTCACAATAGCCATCACGAATAATCCCTGCAATGTGTCTAATATGTTTATTTCCTACAATGAATATCTCAATCAGGAAAATACCACAAAATAAACATATTAGACACATTACAAGGATTATTTCTGGTGCATTAGTGATACAAATTTAAGCAGAAGCTCTGGACCATATGTGACCACCAATCAAGGGTTGGCAAATATGTAGATGTCCATGATGTCTATTCCATTCCATACGTTAAAAAAAATCCACAGCCTGTAAGATATTTGTATTTGTTGAGCCTTTTCAATTCAGAAGAAAAATAAAATTTCTATGAATATGGTTCATATATATAAAGATACAGTATAGAGATATGATGATACAATAGGACATGGTTCATTCTGATTTATAAGTAGCTAATTATCTTTTACAGGGAATATCTTTCCAAGAAATGTATCAAATAATTTTTAAATATGACCTTCATTTTTTTTATTATTTATTATAAGACACAAGTGTCTGTGTGTTGGTACACTTTAAGCTTTCCACCCAGGATACAACCTGATTGCACAATTTTTCCACAGTCTCCTGTAGATTTGCCAAAATTATGTAAACAAAAGTTTACCTAAACAATCCATTTCATTTATGTCCAGTCAGGCAGGTATTTTTACTACATTATTATTATTATTATTGGATATTGTACAAGAAAATTGTAATGTGTATGATCAGTTTTTAATGGATCTTTTCATGGCTCAATTATTTCCAGACAGAAAATACAAATTTAATTTTCTAGGCATCTTTATCCTGAATAAGTAAAGTACATATTTTGGAAGACTGACATAAGGTACTATACCAGTATCAAATTGGAATTAGTGTATGTGCATTTACTGTATTGACAAAAATATTATTTATAGAAAGACTTAACAGTAACTTTCTAACAGCACATAAAGTAAAATGCAATTGGGACTGCACTTTGAAGTTAGGTAGATCTTTTATCCATTGTTCAATTTTATAGAGTCTGTGTGCCATTGGCAACAGATAGAGACTTGTGAGACTTGCCTTGATTCAACTGTGACCTCTAATCTCTTGTACTATGTAACAACCCATCTTACATCTACCTACCTATGGTTTGTTTGTTCTCAGCTGGGCTTCTGTGAGGCCATGGAGCCACTTCAGATAACGCTAGATGTCTTCCTCATTTCAGTGACAGCCACTCTGTATGTTATATAAAGATAAACCCTTCTTATTCATGTGGCAGAATTGTTACACAGGGTTCTATACTGAAAAATATCAAGGATTTGGATGCAGTTGTGTTGTATACTGTGGCTCATTCTTTTGCACACCTGACAAACATGAAACTCTGTGTAAGATGCTTTTTCTGGACTTAAATTAATTGTATTACCCTTTGGGTATGCTAATGTATCGCTTCACTTTTTTTCAGTACTTTTCCACCTCTTTATGGATAATAATTATCTTTTCTTGAAACCATATACATATAGAAATACATGGAAAAGAAAATTAGTTGTTACCTTTTCTTGATAAGAAAATGATTATACCATGAAGATCGATTTTAAACCTTGCATTCAATAGCTGTCGATTTATCTAGCACTTCTAGCTATAGTTTATACAGGGACGGCCCGTCTATTGTGGGCGCATGGGCGCCACCCCCCTATCCATGCCACCGCCCTCCCTATCCATGCGCCAGGATGCCAGGCACATGAATTCCTATGGCAGGGATGGGCAGGGGTGTGTTTTTTTGAGCCAGAGGCTCTAATAGGCTTTAAAATAGGGTGGGCTCGGAGCACAGAGCATTGATTCCGGAGCCCATCCAGGTGTGTTGCAACAGCGAATTAATATTTGCTGTTGCAACACTGATCCTCCTCTCGGCCAATCGGGAAGTGGGTCTGATACCCGTCACCTGAATGGCTGAAAGGACAGGTGATCCTATTGAATGCCTAGGAGAAGGGGAGGAGACGTGCGGTGGAAGCGAGGAGGAGGGAGGAGACACAGGAGCTGCTACCTAATGCCCGCCGCAGCCTGATGTCCGCCGATGTTTCCATCCCCGCTGCAGCCTGATGTCCGCTAATGCCGTGACCCCAGCCGCAGCCTGATGTCCGCCGATGGCCCGATCTCCACCGTTCCTTCATGTCCAGCACTGCCCGATGCCTAGATTGGGTAAGTGAACTGTCTGGAAGACAGTGAGCGGGGGGCTTTGAGGTGCCACAGGAGGGTGGTTGTTAGCCTACCCCCCAAACAAAAGACCACGAGCCGTCACTGAGTTTAAAAGCAATATGGCACCCCATGTCCATCCAGTGAGCTTAGCTTTCCTTTTTCTGCCACAAATTTGTATAAAAGGTGGTTAAAAAAAATGCATTTCAGGACCAAAATAACTGCATTTCTTGAAGTCAACATATCAGTATTTTAGAAGGCTTCACTCTCCCTAGACCTTGTAAACTAATCTATACTAAACCCCAACCCCCATCCAGTTGCTTATTTACCTTAGAGGACAGCGTCAGCTGCTCCTTTTTTTTATTCCTTCTGAACGAAAAGCTTTTCACCGCTGGGTGGGCCTGCACTCTGAGCCTTTAAGGACTTGAACAGGACTGTATTCCAAGACTGGAGAAGCTTGGAGCATGGTCCTATACAAGTCAGGAAGGGTTAACTATGCAGGTACAGCCAATGGAGAAGCCTGGAGACAATAAAAACAAGTTGTTGGCCATGCTTGCTTTAATGATGTAAGTAAGCAGCTGGGGCAGCGGATTTTTGGGGGTATTTTTAAAAATCATGATGGTTCTAAAATCAGAAGGTTGCATTTTTGTCATCAAGATAAAAAACCTTCTGCGTGCAACAACTCCCCTCAGCCCCCTAATACTTACCTGAGTCCCATCTCGATCCAGTGATGTTGCACGAGAGTCTCGGCTGTCCGGGACTCTTCCTTCTCATTGGCTGTGCCATTGGCTCCCACTGCTGTCAATCAAAGTCACTGAGCCAATGAGAAGAGAGGGGCAGAGCCAAGCCACGGCTCTGTGTCTGAATGGGCACACAGAGCAGTGTATTGGCTCGGGTGCCCCATAGCAAGCTGCTTGCTGTGGGGGCACTCAGCAGGAGGGAGGGGCCAGGAGCGCCAGCAAGGGACACAAGAAGAGGAGGATCTGGGCTGCTCGGTTCAAAACCACTGCAGAGCAGGTAAGTATAACATGTTTGTTATTTTTGAATGAAAAAAAAAAAACTAGACTTTGGTATCACTTTCACCCAACACTCTCTGGTGGATAATCAATCACTGTCATTTAAAAGGCATAGACCTAGAAGATTCACCCACACATACTGTTTGTGGAATGTCAAATTGTCAAAATTAACTTATAAATATGCCCTTTTCTGTAAATTCAGAAGGGCTAGGAAGGGTGGGTTGGTGTTCTTTCTATAAAAAATGTACTAATACTTGCAGTCCTTTAGCTTATTGCTACAAAAAGAATCCATGCTGAGATGATGGATTTTTTAAAATGATGGCATCTGTTCTGTTTCAAGCACCACTTTATGCATTGACATATCCTTTAGACCACCTTGGTTCCTCCAGCCAGTATGGTCATCTGCTGAATAAGCACCCCCCACAGACAGCTCAACTCTCCAATAAGGCACAACAGTTTAATCCAAATATTAATGCAGTACATGAGTTGTTCCACAGTCACTTGGAGTATAAAGATACAGCCTTATGCCTGCTATCAAGACTGGCAGCCTACTGGAAGAACATGAAGAAGGAAGGGGCCTATCTAAGGACTAAACTAACTAGGCCCGAAATTCAGGGAAATTGGATTATACCATTAGCAAAAATTGAAATAACATCTTGCAACTACACTGAAATGTCACTATATCTCAGCAGCAAGATAATAATACAATATACTTCCACAGCCCTGTAACATACTACCTTCCCACACAACCCCCACCATGTATCCTCCTGGGCTGCGCAGTCCCACTTTTGGGCCCAAGACAGGCATGGCAGGTGCTGCTGGGTAGGTCAAAGGGAGCTCAGATAACAACTGATCACTGATCCTACCTCAAAGGAATGAACTCCAATGCAAAGTGTGTTCCATCACTTCCTGGTTCAGAGCTGTCATTTCCCTGAAGCACTAGCTGTAAAAGCATCTAATAGACCATTTATGTCTCATTAAAAGGAACTTGTCACAAGCTATAGGCTACCACATAGGAGATTATTGGACCCATTTGTAATAGCAAAATGTAATTTGGGGTACACAAATTTGTTCCCATTACATTTTTTTTAAATACTTTTTATTTACATTTATAATATATTTTAAAGCCTTTGCTGCCTGAGTCAAGAAACATGGGCAGAGACAGAAATGGACACTGGCTAAAAAATATTTGCAGCTGGGAAGGATGCTACAAGGGGGACCCAGCTGGATTTGGTGGGGCTGCTACATTTGGTTAGGCACTCATTTCAATGCCTCCGGCCCCCCTTTGCCTTTTCTTATGAGTCTTTCACCGCTGACAAGAGAGGAAGGACAGACAGCAGACAAAATTAAGCATACAATCCTATGGCCATAGGCTGCCAGCCTTACTGCAAAAAGAGAATTCACCTGCAGTGAATGTTTTTGTAAATGCCAGATTATAAATATTTCCTTTAATAGTCTGTAATATTTTCTTTGCCAAATTAGCCTATTTGAACTGCTCATGTACTGTTTTCCACAAGTGTATCCCGTGGTAGTGGTGAACCTGAACCTCATCTCTGAGGGGCACCATTCTTCTCACTGACTCAGGAGCACCATTCCTCCCACTGACCACTGATGTATTGCCCTTTCCTATTCTCACTGACTACTGACACCAGAAAATGTAATACCTCTACTGACAAATGATACAGTGGCATTTATTACTCTGCTGACCAATGACATAAGAGTATTTTTGCTTTCAATGACAAACAATGTAGGGCCCCTGACCACTGACACCGGGACATTCTGTACTCCTACATACCACCAATACAGTGGCATTTTCACTCCAACTGACCTCCATTGCTGGGGCTTTTTTTTACTAGTACTTACCACGTCCTGGCCCACAAACAGTGTGACAGACAATGAGTTGGCCCTTTGCTTAAAAAGTTTTTGGACCCCTGCCCTAAAGAGTAGTGAGAGATGAAAACCCTAAGAAAATACCATGAACCTTTAAAATAAACCTGTCATAAGAGAAATTTGTTGGTTGCAATTGCTGACCTGCTTCTTATGTCTTGTACACACGATTGGATTTCCGATGGAATAAAATCCGATGGACTTGTTTCATCAGAAATTCCGATCGTGTGTGGGCCCCATCTGACTTTTTTCCATCGGAGTAAAAAAATAGAACATGTTTTAAATTTTTTTGATGGGAAATTCTGATCATCTGTGTGGAATTCCATCTGAGAAAAATCCACGCATGCTCAGAATCAAGTCGACGCATGCTCGGAAGCATTGAACTTAATTTTTCTCAGCTCGTCGGAGTGTTTTACGTCACCGCGTTTTGGACGGTCTGAATTTAGTCTGACAGTGTGTATGCAAGACTGATGGAAGTCAGCTTCATCGGAATTCCGACGTAAAATTCCATCGGATTTTATTCCATCGGAAATCCGATCGTGTGTACAAGGCATCAAAATGTTATTTAGATGCTGTTTTGTTGACCCACTGATTTGTTTACGTGTAAGTCACTAACCTGGGACATGCATGCAAAGAAACTTTTGGAAACAATTAGCACTAATTATCTGTAGAATTGTTTCAGGTCATTGACTTAAGTAAGAGGGTCACCAATAAACCCCCAAAAAAATGCATTATCAGAAGGAGGCCAGCAATAGTAGCTACCATGTTTTTAGAAAGGTAAGTTTACATTAAATCAAATCTGTCAGTAAGGCAATTTTAATGATATAGGCAAAAGAGAAGCTGCCTTGGGCCACTAATATACACTATTTATCCAAAAGTATTGGGACACCTGCCTTTACATGCACATAAACTTTAACGGCATCCCAGTCTTAGTCCGTAGGGTTCAATATTGAGTTGGCCCACCTTTTGCAGCTATAACAGCTTCAACTCTTCTGGGAAGGCTGTCTACGAGGTTTAGGAGTGTGTCTATGGGAATGTTTTACCATTCCTTCCAGAAGGGCATTTGTGAGGTCAGTCACTGATGTGGACGAGAGGGTCTGGCTCGCAGTCCCCGCTCTAATTCATACCAAAGGAGTTCTATTGGGTTGAGATCAGGACTCTGTGCAGGCCAGTGAAATTCCTCAAACTCGCTCATCCATGTCTTTATGGACTTTGTTTGTGCACTGATGCGCAGTCATGTTGGAACAGGAAGGGGCCGTCCCCAAACTGTTCCCACAAATTTGGGAGCATGAAATTGTCCAAAATGTCTTCGTATGCTGACGCCTTAAGAGTTCCCTTTACTGGAACTAAGGGGTCAAGCTCAACCCCTGAAAAACAACCCAAATCATAATCCCCCTCCAACAAATGATTTGGACTAGTGCACAAAGCAAGGATGAATAAGAGTGGAGAAGGCGAGCCAGGCCTTCTCGTCCACAACAGTGCCTGACCTCACAAATGCGCTTCTAGAAGAACAGTCAAACATTCCCACAGACACACTCCTAAACCTTGTGGACAGCCTTCCTATAAGAGTTAAAGCTGTTATAACTGCAAAGGGTGGGCCAACTCAATATTGAACCCTACGTACTAAGACTGGGATCCCATTAAAGGTCATGTGCGTGTAAAGGCAGGTGTCCCAATACTTTTGGTAATATAGTGTAGATGGTAAACCAGATCCTGTTTCCAGTCCTGGGCTAGTTACTATTAGCCCAAAGTTGACAGCAATAATCCTGCCCTCCTGGTCACTTGCCCACAGATCTTGGTAACCCAGTCACGCATATGCGCAGGCAATCTGGCACCAAATTTCAGCGTGGGAAGTGACATCTTTGTTGTGCATGCAGCAATTGCTGCATGACAGTCTTTTTTAGCAGTTCATCAAAATCCGAAGTTTTTTAAATTGGGCAATTGTTACAAGTTTAAAAAAAAAATTGGGGCACCACCCTTTGAAATATATGCAGCACATATTACTGGAGTCCTATACAAGTAACTGTAAATACTTCTTTGGACTACAATATTATTTTATGAGCCTTTCAAAATTACATCTTTGGATAGTTGCAAGAAAATCACTCAGTCCAAAAAAAGTGTTAAAAAAGTGTTACAGAATTTGTACATAATGATACAGTAAAACCTTGGATTGCAAGCATAATTCGTTCCAGAAACATGCTTGTAATCCAAAGCACTTGTATATCAAAGCGAATTTCCCCATAAGAAATAATAAAAACTCAAATAATTCGTTCCACAACCATTTATTCATAAGTCTATCAGTTTAAAGTCCATATAAAAAGATTATAGCAATGTGATAGGTTGTGTAACCATAAAATGTCCATCCACAAATGGAAGCCTCCGCAGGGGGATTAGAAGAAAACTCCATCTCCTCTATACAGAGTATAAAAGAGAAGAGAGGCGCCTCCAAGTGTAGCAATATGGTTACATTTACCCACTTAAGGACCGCCGCGTGACAATGTACGTCGACAGAATGGCACGGACAGGCACAAGGGCGTACAGGTACGTCCCCTTTAAGAACCTGTCCGTGGGTCACGCGCGTGCCGCCGCCAGCGCTTTCGCGACCTGGTCCGAAGCTCCATGACCACACCCGCGGGACCTACGGACCCGCTCGCCGCCGGTGTCCCGCGATCAGGTCACAGAGCTGAAGAACGGGGAGAGGCAAGTGTAAACAAACCTTTCCCCATTCTTCCTAGTGGCATGTCACTGGTCGTCTGTTCCCTGTCATAGGGAACGGCGATCAGTGACGTCACACGCCAAGCCAAGCCCCCCTACAGTAAGAATCACTTATTAGGTCACACTTAACCCCTACAGAGCCGCCACCTAGAGATTTAACACTTCACAGGGGTTGTAGGGATGAGGCTCTTGTCCCCATCAACAAGGGGACATGGTGCTTTGAGGGGTCACAGTCCCCCAAAGCATCCTCCCCATGTTGGGGGCATGTGGCCTGGTACGGTTTTCCTGCGACCTGCCAGGTTGCGTGCTCGGATAAAGGGTCTGGTATGGATATTTGGGGGGAACCCCACGTCATTTTTTTTAAACTTGAAGCAGGGTTTTCCTTAATATCCATACCAGACCTGAAGGGCCTGGTAATGGAATTTGGGGTGACCCCCACGCATTTTTTATCAATGACTTTTCTCTGTATTGCCGGGAGCCGACAATTCATTATAGCCGCGAGTGCTTTTAAATGACCTTTTTTCCTTCAGAAATTACACTTTGTGCAGGGACAGTTCTAAGCACGGGAAACAAGCGCTGCTTTACAGGCATACTATACATACCCCCCAGGTCCAAAATTTAAAGGAATATTTCACTTTTATTGTTTCACTTTAAGCATTATTAGAATCACTGCTCCCGAAAAAACTGCAGTTTTTAAAACTTTTTTTTGCATTCATACATGGCCCCTGGGGCAGGACCCCGTCCCCAAACCCTTTTTAGGACAATAACTTGCATATTAGCCTTGATAATTAGCACTTTTGATTTCGAACGTTCGAGTCCATTGTATTTAATAGGGTTCTAAAGTTCGCGCAAACTTTAGGTCTGTTCACAGGTTTTGGTGCGAACCGAAAGGGGGGTGTTCGGCTCATCCCTAGTTACAAACCTAACTTCCTGTGCTATTAAAGTTTGGCAGCCGATCCCACGCAATTCAAAATAAATAGATAACAAAGCTCTCTCAAATTTTGCCTGCCTAACCGATCTTATGCACATCTCTATTTGGCCAGTGAGCAGAGCCAGATTTAAATCTCAAAAGCCTTCGGGTACAGAAAATCGGTTGCCTTAAATCAACCTACAAATAGGGTATACTACAAAATACACCTCCTTTGTGCTGTTTCAAACTTATTTTCACAATTTCTATACACAGTGTGCAAGAAAAAAAACACTAAAGACAAAAGTTACAAATAAATTTCAAAATACGTACTACTGAATTCTAGTTTTTAAATATAAATGTGATAAAGAAGGTTTTAACATATCTAATCTATCTAATATCTAATCTAATCAGGCTTTCAGACGATAAGTAGAAAATTCTAGACATGTTCATTCGTTTTCGTCCGAATGCATTTTCGTCCAAATTTCGGGGATTTTCGCGTTCGTTTTAACAAACGATAACGAACGCACAGAGTCCGAAATTCGAAAGATCCGACATAAAAATAGCTTTATTTTCATTTTGTTGCGACAACAGATAGAAGATTCGACATGACGGTGACAATAGCGATCTGTGTCTATCGAACCTGCGGTTGAATGTGCCTAACCTAACTCTATTAGTCCAAGATTATTCGACATAGAGAGAAAAGATTCGACATGAAGATTCGACGAAGCAGTCGCCACGAGCGGACATTTATGGTCAAATTCTTTGCCCGTAGGCTATAGAAGAATTCTAATGTTGGTTGACTAGTAATAATAATTACGGTAATAAATATAATTATTACTAGTCATACAACTTTAGAATTCTACTAATTCGACCAGAAATGTACGATTGCGGCATCGTAAAGTTTAGCTGCTTCGATTAATCTTCTTGGAACATTCGACAGAATTAAGGTCGAATCTGTCAATTGAAGGCTTAAGGTGTCTGTCGAATGTTCTAAGAAGATAAACGGTACAACGCGGCAATCATACATTTCTGGTTGAATGTTCCGCCCACAAGCTATAGTAGAATTCTAATGTTGGTTGACTAGTAATAATAATTAATAAATATAATTTCTACTAGTCATACAACCTTAGAATTCTACTATATTTTGTGGGCGGAGCATTCGACCGGAAATGTACGATTGCGGCGTCGTACAGTTTAGCTCAGGCATGTCCAAAGTCCGCCCTGCGGGCCATTTGCGGCCCGCGTTCCAGTTTGATGTGGCCCCCACTTGGGATTTACATATACATTCTAATGTGGCCCCCCAAGTACATCTGCGTGTTATTTCTTTTTTCTTTTTTTGGATTCATCTTCAGCATGACAAATCCAGAGCGCTGCTCTCATTGTTAGGATGAGCGGGGCGTGTAGCTGGGCATGTCCACAAGTCTATTTGCCAGAGCCGCTATGAAGCTGACAGTGCGCAGAGCCAATCACAGGCACTGTGACATTTCCAGATCTCTGCATCTGTGGACTGCAGATGCAGAGAACGGCGAAATGTCACAGTGCCTGTGATTGGCTCTGCGCACTGTCAGCTTCATAGCGGCTCTGGCAAATAGACATGTGAACACGCCCAGCTACATGCCCCGCTCATCCTAACAATGAGAGCGGCGCTCGGGATTTGTCATGCTGAAGATGAATCCAAAAAATAAATAACACACGGATGTACTTGGGGGCCACATTAGAATGTATATGTAAATACATGCCACGCTCATCCTAACAATGAGAGCGGCGCTCGGCACACAGGGGCAGAGATTTTGGAAAATGTCACAGTGCCTGTGATTGGCGGTGGCGCTGAGCTGTCATCTTCCTTGCAGGCTCGGGCGCATCTACTTGTGAAAATGCCCGACCTTCCTTTCAGTCAGTGAGAGGGCTGGATGGCTGAAGGAGACTTCACTACAAAAAAGTAAATGAAACATCCAAGCTCATCTTTAGTGAGAGGCACTGGCTGGCTGGCTGCAGAAGGAAAGAATATTATTTTAAAAAAGTACATAAAACACCCAAGCTCATAATTTGCATTTAATTTAGGGCCCTTTCACACTGGGGCGGGAGGTGCGCTGACGGTATAGTACCCGCTATTTTTAGCGGCGCTATACCGTCGGAATTGCAGTGGTATTTGGCCGCTATCGGTGCAGTTTTAACCCCCGCTAGCGGCCGAAAAAGGGTTAATACCACCGGCAATGCGCCTCTGCACTCTGCAGAGGCGCTTTGCCGGCTGTATAGCCGCGGTTTCCCATTGTTTTCAATGGGAAGGAATGGTGGAGGAGCGGTAAACACACCGCTCCTCTCACCGCTCCAAAGATGCTGCTAGCAGGACTTTTGGAGCGGTCCTGCTAGCGCACCGCTCCAGTGTGAAAGCCCTCGGGCTTTCACACTGGAGAAACAGCAGTCGCTGTTTAGGGTCGGTTTGCAGGTGCTATTTTTAGCACAATAGCGCCTGCAAACCACCCCAGTGTGAAAGGGGTCTTAATGGTTCAAAGAAAGTCAGGTAAAATGTGTCCCTCTTTGAAAAAAGTTTGGACACCCCTGGTTTAGCTGCTTCGTCGAATCTTCTTAGAACATTCGACAAACACCATAAGCCTTTAATTGACAGATTCAACCTTAATTCATTCGGATTTTTGGAAGAATGCATTTTTTAACAAAACAAAATAAATTAAAACGAATTTCGGGAGTAACTAAATAAATAGATTTTTTTGGACGAAAACGAAATTCCGAAACAAAATATTTCAGTGTGCACGTCTAGAAAATTCAGGAGCATAATTGTGAAGTGATTGATTGACAGAATTACATTTCTAAACTACAGGTGTGGTCCCAGCAATCGCAAGATATCTATCCCTCTCTTTTCCATCCTCTCACTTTTCTATCCTATTTGGACTATCTTTTGTCCCACATTCATTTTGGTAAGCATGTGAAGTTACCATGATTACACTACAATTTACTAATATCTTTTTTGCGTTTTATGCATTTTATAAAAAAGTATGCCTGTGCGGGGTTCCTGGTCATGATTGCGAAAACCAACAAGGTTACGATCTTTAAATACTAAGTGTAAATGCATAAAATGTTTTCTATTGATAGTAGAGCAATACATATTAAATTCACACAAATTGTTATATCATTTCAACACGCAATGTATCATTAAAAGTTTTTATGTTATTGTAATGCTTCATTGTATTTCCCCAAAAAATTATTGTGTAAAAAAATTATGAAATTTCTAAAACTTGTAAATATTTTCCATATATATTTGATTTTGCTAGGATTGGTTCTGTCACTATTCTAAATACATGTGTTGTATAATACACTTCAAAACACAATGATGAGGTAAATTGGACCTGGATGTTGGAGTTGTTAAGTCTTCTTTTTCTTCCAGGGGTCAGTGGGTTTACAGATCTCCTTTAAAGGTTGGAAAACTAATTACTAAACGCAAGGAGTAGAAAAGTGACAGAAGGTCAGCTTTTAGGAAAAAAGAAGGGTGTATCCTCAAGAGGGTCATGCACAGTTGCTTTGCATTATATTCCAGTTCCTGTCTTATTTGAAAGCTCCACATGAGCACATTACACGTTTATTAACCTTCCTGCCTTAGATTTGTATAATGCTTCTTCTAAGAGCATCACCAGACAATGCCTTCCAAAGATGGATGTATTCCTCAAAAGCAGGGAAAAGTTAAATAACAAGAGCCTGTCTTAATGTAGGTTCGCTACAAAAAAAAAAGCTGGGTCTTATACAAATAATTGCCTGTGTTCATTTACTAAAATGAACATGTTCTCCTGCTAATGAATTAATTCTCACAAAAGGCACACTCCGTTAGACAGGGGATAGTTGCAGAACCACGTGAAGCTTTCCTTTAAGGGCAAGTCCGGGAAAATGTGCTTTTTCTTCTGTCAGAGTGGAAAAAAAAGAACTGTGAAGGTCTACAGTGATTTCTAGACAACAAGCAATAAAGCGCGTTTGCACCCACACACTTACTGCCTAACACCCCATCTGGTAAAATTTCCACGTCTCTCAGAAAGAAATCAATAGCAATAATCTGTGAGGGCCCTTGTAGGGTGTATATTTTTTATCACACTGCTATTTGAGATTTTGTTCTGTCTACTTACAGCAATAGGTTATTTGGTATGTTGGCTAACATTGACGATTTGAAACAATTACTAAAAAAATCTGCAATACATTTAGGTTAAAATAACAGATACTAAGTACTCCTGCTGAATATAAGAAGAGGGTTTTTCAGTTGCAGTAGGCACTAATAAATTAAAAGCTTAGATGCTTGTGCATTCTACAGTTGATTTCAATGCATTTCAAAGTGGAGCATTAGGACTGCATTTCATTTTTTTTTTGACCATGCATTTGTGCATTTTAAAAGTTTCCTGCAGGAAAATAGATTTTCTTAATAATAATAAAAAAACAACAACAGAGCAACAGTTGGGCTGTCAGCATTGGTTTTCTGAAAAGAGAGAAAATATGATGCTTTGTTATTGGTATTATTTATTGCAGACCTTGTCTGGCATCCAGTATTGAAGCTGTAGTTGATGAGTGGCTGCCTTGAACTTTTCCACTGATCAATGAGAGAGCTGGGGCAGCATGAAAGAATAACTATCCTGAAGGGAGACTATCACATGGGAAACCAGCTACACAGTAGCCTGAAAAGGCTGCAGTAATCTTGTATGCTTAAGTCGCAAAATACATCTCCCTGGAAGAAATGGAGGTGCCGAGTGACTGGTTTAAATGGCCACGTCACAGTTGAAGGAAGGTCAAGAGCAACATGAGAGGCTGTTATTCAGTCGAGGAAGGCAGGTCTCTGAATGTACATGTTACAGATAACACAGATACATGGGTTGAAAAAAAGACATATGCCCATTGAAAAAAAGCAACAAAAAACTGCATTTTCAAAAAGCCTTTTTGATGCAGAGAAAAGCAAAAACCATTATAATGTTAACGTAATCTAAAGTGCTTTAACAGTGGAAAAAAGTGACCCCTTAATGGCAATGACATTCATCCCTGGATCATCATTCTACTATGTTTTTTTTTTTTTTTTGTCATAGGTACCTTTTATAATCTGTGCTTTTAACTATCTAAACCTTTTTCGTATTATAAACAATTTGTGTTGAAACCATACCATGCTGAAAACTGTTTCACATATTTACTGGTTTAAGGGTAAAGAACCCCTTGGCAGCTGGCGATTAAAACATTTTCTCCCGTCTGTAAGACGCAACATGGTGTGTTTTCTAGTGACCTAAAATTGTGCTACTTTCTAAGGAATATTCTATATAGGATATGTATGTATCTATTAGATGAACACATCCTCCTTTATTGCCACATCTTAAGGGTAGATAAAAATACAGTTCATTGAAGCGGAGTAAAGAGGAGTAAAGCGGAGTTCCACCCAAAAATAGAAGCTCAGGTGATCTGCTTCCTCCCCCCCTCCAGTACCACATTTGGCACTTTTCAGGGGGGGGGGTATGTTTTTGACAGGTACACTTCCCCACTTCCGGGAGACAATGCCATGGTGCCACTCCTCTGAAGTTCGGCCTCCCTCCTCCTTCCTCCGCCGCCAGGCCAGTTAGAAAGCACAGCGCGCTTCGTGCATGCACAGAAGGGAACCGGCTGTGAAGCTGAAATGGTTCACTGCCGGTTTCCCTTACCACGAATGGCAGTGACAGCACCCGAGAGCCGATCCAAAAATCGTGGGCTCCCTAGAAAGGTAAGTTTCCTTATATTTAAAGTCAGCAGCTACAGTATTTGTAGCTGCTGACGTTTATTTATTTTTTCCCAGGCTGGAACACCGCTTTAAGTTATCATTTTGTGGCTGCTACACATTGCAAGTCCTTCTGTGAATTCATTTTTGTGACTAGGCATGCAAAACTGTACTTCATATTCATGTATACTATTATTACCATGCTATTATTTTGTAGGGACAACTTTATATCTACAGCAAGTCTCCGTGTGATGTATAATACAATGAAGGTATCTTCCAGCTGTAGAAAACTGGTTAGAGCCTATGTAATGTTTTTTTGTCCTCACTGAGGAAATTTCCCCTCACTTCCTTTACCAGGATCAGAGGGACAGAGAGTAATGGGGAATATATCCATGGAGGACACAGACTGCAACAAAGGCTGTTTTTGTAGTAAAGTAGTTTAGAGTTAAAAGTTCTGTTGTTTTTTCTTTTTTTTATCTTCCTGACCCAGTAACACCATTGCCTACATTTCTTGCCAGATGTTACTGAAATAAAAAGTGGGGGGAACCTCCCCAGTGGGTTTCTAGCAACCAGTTCAGTTATCTTTTTAGGAGTGCCTACATGCCCCAATACTGCTGTTTCTAAAATTATACAGGGGATATTTTGTATACTTTTTTGAATTTGTATTTTTTTACTTCAGCTGCTTTTAGCTATGCATTTTCGCAAATCGGATATGTTTTTGTACATTTATTGTATTGTTTGCAATTTCAATTATTCTTTTAAGGTTACATTTTTTGCATGTAAACCTTAGTTTTCATTGTTTTTTGTTTTTCATCTTTAACTGGGTCTGTAGCATATGGAACAAATATTGTGCTGAGAGTACATCCACCCATAGTTTAGAGCAGTGAAAGAAGATTGATTTGTCTGCTCGGCTGTGCTTTGCAGACTCAATTAAAAGTGACAAATTGATATGCAAGATCACAGTCGATGAACAATGGAGGGAGACCCAATTCAAAATTATACATAGGGCATTTATACCAGCCCTGATGGACTCTTCCAATACCCTTCTGGCAGTCTGTCCCCGGTGCGGAGCTATCAGGCCGACACTACTAAACCATTTCTGGACTTGTACAACAATTCAGGACTATTGGGACCAAGTTGCTCAATACATCTTTGGCATCACATCTACAAGACTGCCAAAAGATCCATTAATCTGTCTGTTTAACTGTACTTCTCCTACCACTTCTAATTCCATGAACATTGGAAAACCATTACCACTGACCCCATGGATGCATCTCTGCCTTCTAACAGCCAGGAGGGTTCTCCTTCGGGCCTGGACCTCTACCCACAGCCCATCACTCTCCACGGTTAAGAAAGAGCTGAAAACACTCCTTTTCCTGGAAAAGCTGGATACTGTGTTAAAGAACTTTGGGCCCACTAAACGCTTCTTCACCCACTGGAAATCCTATATTGAACACTCTTTCTCACTGATGGAAATCCAATAACTTATGGACACCTTCCAATACACCACCTGGTATGCCAAGGCAAACCTTACCAAGGTTAAACTTTGAGTGGGATGTCTCCCATTTTTATGACTGAATAATCTCGGTGAACCTCCTGCCTGCATTTGAGCCCTCCTGTCCCTCCTTTTAGCAGCACTTTCAGATCTGTTTTTACTTCCTTCTTCCTTAAATGGCTCTCTTAGATTTGAGACACATACATATATGTCTTTCAGTATGGTGTGCCAATCAGTCCATCAAGATTTTCCGCCAGTTTTCACCACCTGGCCAGTCACATCATTTTTATTATGTCTTTTATACAAAGACACGTCATATTTTTTGACATATATAATTATAAGGGACATAAAATGCATACAGTGTGCACACTAAGCCGGTGGGACAGGTATACTTCAAGGGTTCTACAAAAATATAAGACGTTCATTGGTCATCTGTCTCTTTGTTCCTTTTTTCATCTTAGGGCTATCATTCGTGGTACCAGAATATGGAAAGGATTCTATTTGCTTGTTTCTATTGGGACATTAACGTGACGTGGTTTAGTTATACATTGAGCCCTTGAAACATTTTTATGAGACTATATATATATGAGACCAAGAACATTTTTCCTAATTCTATGACTAAGCACTAGACCTTAGTGCGAAACGCGTTAGTGGATATCCCACTGTCTGCTGTGACTTGTAGTGCTTTTATCATTTTACCAATAAAGGAAACCGGAAAGTTTTTTTTCGGGAGTGCGGCTGTCCATATATTTTTCTCCCTATTTTTACCAATTCCTTGGGCAGACTCAAACTACTTCACTCTAAACCCAATATGGGCAGTGACAGTGAACCCCTCACCATTGCAAAGTGCTATCTGCACCCATCCTCTAATGGGCTTGCCATTATTCTTTAATCTTTCCCTGAAACTTTTGTATTACATTCACTAATTATAAGTCTTTATAAGGTTGATACTGATATCTTTAAAAACTCCTGCGCACGCAGTTTTTGACGAGGTTACCCCTTTCATTCACGCTTATCAGTTACCTCCACATTGGATCAGATGCTAGTCCTTTACGTAGTCAGTGTTATCATATTGCCGCATGAATGTTGCCTAATATTTTGCAACACACATTTGCAATTTCTGCTTCTAGAATATTTGAGCACAGTCTGTATTTCATTTTGTTATGATTTATTATTTTTCATCAGCATTTCTGTACTATGGAAAACCTTAATAAAATTTCATATGAAAAAAAAAAAGAAAAGTTACAAATCTGTTTTATTGTACTGGAAGAATAGATTTGAAGAATCAAAACCACCAGTTTAATTATATGATGATGACATGAGATTGCATATACATTTGTCCACATTTACATGCTTCTGGGAGGCACAGAAATGTAAATAGAATATACTAAAACACAAGTTCTATTTATATAAGATTTTTTTCTACATCATTTTCACTTTTGATGGCTCATCTTCTTCTGGTTTATTCAGGAAGGCCAATACCTTGAGTGTAAATAGCTGTGACCCAGGGCAAAATGCTGGTTGAACCATGGATCTCTATGGATGTTTATTTTGAGTGTAAATAACATTTTAACACAACTAAACTTGTTTAATCCAAATATATTAAGCAAATTTCAATTTTTTTTTACTTTCTATGCAATTTGATTTGCTTTGCCATTTATATTTTCTTACCTAATTACTGATTAAAACATCTGAGGATGTAGAAGAAAGCATCATTGGTATCCCTATATATGTGAGTAAGTAAGCATATTAGAGCACTTCCAGAGATGCCTCCTTCACACAACAAAAGAATTACGTGACATTTTCTCACCTTCCATCAGGGCTTCTTAATTACCTATACTGCTGCAAACCAATGCTGTTTCTGCAAATTCTTTGGCCATAGAAATGATAATTTTAGAAAAGTGAGCGACTGACAATGGGTGAGCCAGGTAAAATTATAAATAACGTAACAGTTAATCCTAATGTTTATCCCAAAGGTTATTTTAATTTTAATGGCAGTCTCAGGTCTGAAAAAAATAACTATATCAGCATATTATTTGCTTTGCAGTCTTATATTAAGGTTTTGAAGATATACAGTATATGTGTTCATTGTATGCAAAAGTACTGACCAATATGCTGAAATTACTTGCTTATGCCTTCAGCTACACTTGTTTGTCTCAGTGAATTTCTTTAAAAATAGAGATTCATTAAATACCTTATGCAAGGAGAGGCATTTGGGACTTTAAATGAGGCACGTGGGGCACAACTAAATATTAGTCAATGCGCCCGTTTTTTCCGCGGGCCTCTATCACCACAGCTCCCGGGACAGACATTTCAAGCAACCCTCAGTTTGCAGTATTGCATACTTTGTACTATAGCTGATATGTGAGTATTTTAGGGACAGATAGTCCCTCTCTTCCTTCCACTCTTATTCCCTCCCCAATGTTTGGGTACAACATTAGACCATATTGGTATATTTAGGTCTTTTTGCAGATATTTGAAACATCTGCTCCTGAGGAATTGGGGCAAATCCACAAAGCTTGTCAAGCTTTTTTGGATGCAGCCATGTCTTTTATAGACGGTTCAATATTTTTTATTCAATTTAAACAATTCTGCAATTTTAATCGATCATATGACATGGAGGACAATCATCATACACCATACTGCAGTCTGCTAGCCACTCTGGTGATGATGCCTCTCCTCCACAATCACACCAGCATGAGGCTGTGAAGGACACGTGGTCACGCTGGGTGCGTATAACACCCCCATTCAGCGTTAGCTAGTCCTCTTGGTAGCACATTCTGGTGTTCTGTCAAATTCTCCAACCCATCAGAAACTCCAAACACTTTACTTCCGGTTTCTTTAAACCAGCAGTAATTGGAGTTTTTGACGAATTGGTGTTTGGACACAGGCAACTGAATAGATTCCGATGCAGGATATTATGAGCGGAGATTGTTACTCCACTCCGATACTAGCCAACAAAATGTTTCTGTACGTTTAATTTAAAGCCCCAATTAACCCCCTTTTAGGTAAATACCTTATAAAACCTGCAAATATGGTGTGTAGGTCGTGAGCTGCAAAGAAATATAGCGGAGTGCCCCTTGACTAACTATGCTCAGATGCAAGCATGGGCTTCTTTAACTGCTTTTGCCTTGGGTTCCCACAAGCTCCTGATCTCCTGGACACACCCAGGGAATATGTTTCCCTTTTTACTGCCCTCTGCGGTTCAGAGAAACCATGCCTAATGAGGCAGAGATGGCTGGGTATGTAATCTGGAGCCACCTTCTATAGAAGACTCAACCATGGTCATGTGTCTCCAGCCCCTCACGTGTGGTTCCTCCAGCAGCTCACCTGTGTTATCACTCCAAGGATCCCTCCAGCCTTTTGCCTATGTGCCCAGACCTACCCTGGACGTCACAGTGAGAAACTCTGTCAGAGAGACTAAGTTGTTTATATACTGTACTTATGAGCTCCTGTTTGTTTAACTCCATAATCAGTTTAACATTGTTTTAGACGGTATGCACATTCCTTGCCATTTTGACAACTCTTTACATTGTTAATTCTAAGCTGTACCTGTCTAGTAAAGTCAAGCTTAAAGCGATCATTCATCCGAACCCGCTACCTGTTATAGAACTTCTGGTATTCCTTTTCTACAACAAAAGTCCTACTATTTTATAATACATATACATAGATTCATGCATTGACTTTGCCCAACATTTTTTTTATGCTCCAGTCTAATTTTTCCGAAACAATATTGCAAACAGTGCCTTCTATTTTGTCTTAATATATTGCAGTTTACCAACCATTAGAAGTAGTGGCTGCAATATCTTGTTTTTTCTTGGGCTCTTTATTCCCCTCTGTTTTAACCTAATGATCTGGCCAGTAACACCCTTCCTATATTCGACTGTCTATGCTCTGGAAGAAGGAGCACAGAGACACTTTGGCACAGGGACACCTTAGTGGCTGGATCACTAGGTGAAAATAAAGAAAAAGAAAGACTAAAAAAGAAAATGAACACGGCATTCACATCTAAGAGTTGGTAAGCTGAAATATAAAAAGTGTTTGCTTTTGGGTTTAATACTGCTTTAAAGGAAGATGTCATGAAAGAAGCATAGAGGGTGCCATTTGTATCCTTTAATTTCATAAAATCTTGTGGCATGGTAGTCACACTTTCCCTCCTACTTCAGTGATTTGAGCCACTGACCTAGAACTTGTGTGTAGATAAGATAAAGAAGCCGGGGAAATAGCCCAAAAAACAAGCCACTATCATATCTAGAAGATCAGCAATGGAAACTCTCATATTGGGATGACTTGAGATAAGGTTTACATTAGATGATGGTATATGAGTGTTACTGTTATAATTTACATATTGTTTGACATGGCAATAAAATCTAGTATTAATGTATGACTACAGTTTATTAATGTCAGTGTGTTTATGGTTTACATGGGAGCCTTTTTGTTCTTTGCTCTGTGCTATTATATGGGCCGTATTTCTATATCCTCATAAATTGATTATTTATAATGGAAACCATTATCATAATACTCCTCTTTTGGATGTACAGCAGCTACTGAAGTGTCCTTTCTGCAGGTTTTTGAGCTGATTATAACCAGCCTTCTCACATCATCCAGAGCATATGTACACATCTAAAATGATGGCAATCTGAACATTATCATAGTTTTAAATTCAATTTCATTAAAAGCTAAAGCAGTTGTCTCAGATGGCATCTTGCAATCTCCCGTTACTTTTCACAGCAGAAATAACTCCATCACAAACCATCTCAATGCTCAAGAGGCCTTGATTGATACCTCAAATGCATTGCAGTGTTATAGTGGCCAGTTAATTAAAATTAGGCTGTTGTGATATCCCATTTTGATAGCAAAAATTGGTGCAGCAGTAAAATGACTTCATAAAGCATTATTTTCCTTGCTGAAGTTTATGTCTACAAGCTCTGCTGTCAATGCAAGAGATTATACATCCCAGTGGTGATTTGTGCAATATTTTGTCATTCTGATTGAAATGTGTGATGTCTAGTCCCCATAGTTTAATTTAGAACAATTAAGGTTCAGAGTACACGAGCTGGCAAAGCACATTACAAACAATGACTGCAGAATATACTGCAAATCAATCCCCACTAAATCACACTGAAAATCCCTGCTAACACAACAAAGACATTTAAAGACCTGCTCCAGTATTATCACCGACTCTCTTCCAAGGCATTGCAAGCACCCACTCTTCACTCTATCCCCTACTGATCAGAAAAAAACAGCTTGTAAAACCTATGGCAATTCAATAGTTTAAGAAATTAGAAGAAAAAAAAATTGCTTAACTGTCAGCTGCCAATGGTGTCAAAAAACCATCTTGCTTTAAACGTGGATGAATAGATTTCATTTTAGTTGATGCTGATTTTTCCAAGCACGCGGTTTGCTTTGTGCACATAAAAACAATTGATTTAGTTTTTTATTGTTTTATGCCCACTTAGGTTAACCTTTTATGGTTAGAGCTAAGGAATCGTGATCAGTTTAAATAATGTCTCCTGGCCTTTTCTGATGTAGGAGTCCAAAGTTTAAAATCATGAAGAAGCTGCAGATAGGTATGTGATTAAACAAAATAACCCAGTGGTGATCATATTGGTGTGTTCGGAGCATTGTTGTGGTTATGTTTAACATATTATTATTCTATAGTAATCTCATAAAAGAGTATCTAAACCCAAAAACAAAGTCATACATTACTGATTACCAGTATTTAAAAGTGGTTGCTGCATCAGTTTTCCTTTTTCAAGGTATTTTTCTTTATTTTCAACTGGTGATTCTACTGGTAACACACTTCCAGTCTTGGGATGACAACACTCACTAGCTCTTTTATATCAGGACAACAGAAACAAGACAGGACTATAGGACCCCGCCCCCCTCATTTTGTTTATAGCATAGAAAGACCTTCTGTCATAAGAGAACTATGCATGGTAATTGTTCAATGCAGGTAGGTGACAATAGAAGATATCAACTTATGAGATTTCCAGCAAAATTGACAGGTATGCTTTTTTAACTTAGAAGGATAAAAAAAAAAAATGTCAATGATACATTTACAGTACGTGTAAAGGAAAACATTTTTTTCTAATTCAAATAAAAAAAAATGCTATTCCTTCCTGCTCTGTGCAATGGTATTGCACAGAGTGTTCCCTTACCTCCTCTTCTGGATTCCCCCACCGGGGCTGTTCTCTCCTCCTTTCCTGCAGGTGCCCCCTGAGCAAGCCGTTTGCTGAAGAGCGACCTGTGCGGGTGAGCTCCTGAGCCAGGATGTGTACATCCATAGACACACACAGCGTGGCTCGGCTCCACCCTCACTCCCTCCTCACAGGGGTTGACTGACAGCAGCTGGAGCTTTGGCTCCTGCTGCCCTCAGTGTCTAGAAAAAAGAAAAGAGAAAGGAGGGCGCACCAACCTCGTGCATTACCACTTAAAAATGTTATTAAAATATGAGTAAAAAGCAATGATCCTACTCACAAACGGAGCTTAGGTACAAGCTTATCGGACAATTGAGCTGGAAGTTCTTGGCACCCACCGACTGAACTTGATGACAGAGAAGGTCAGACAGCACCTCAAACATCTAGATAGCTGATGCGTTTCAGGGGCGCACCCCTTTCCTCAGAGCTAAGATTGTCCATGATTGTGAGTAGGATCATTGCTTTTTACTCATATTTTAATAAAAATTTTAAGTGGTAATGCACGAGGTTGGTGCGCCCTCCTTTCTCTTTTCTTTTTTCTAGCCATATGAACACCCATTGTTCTGAGGAGGGCTGCAAGACTTTAGACTTTGCCTTTAGACGTAACCACACTACCCGTGTTTTGACATTACACCAAGAGCGCAGGAGATTTTTGTTTTTTTGCCCTCAGTGTCTCCCATGAAAGCAGGAAAAGAGAGCAGTGGTGCTGCCAGCAGGACAACACTTAATCGAGAAAGGAGCCAGCTACGTGTTTAAGAATTGGGGGGGGGGGGCAAGTAATGGGACGTTTTTTACTATAAATTTCAACCGCTTTAACAGAGAAAAAATTACCAAATTATTAGTGTTTACATACACTATAAAACATATCAATACTGTTTAACCACTTTCATACAGGGCTTTTTATACCACTTCCATACCTGGCCTATTCTGGCACTTCTCTCCTACATGTACAAATCATCATTCTTTTGCTAGAAAATTACTCAGAACCCCCAAACATTATATATGTTTTTTTTAGCAGACACCCTAGGGAATAAAATGACGATCGTTGCAACTTTTTATCTTGCACAGTATTTGCGCAATAATTTTTCAAACGCCTTTTTTTGGGGAAAAAAATGGTTTCATGAATTAAAAAATAACAAAACAGTAAAGTTAGCCCAATTTTTTTGTAAAATATGAAAGCTTATGTTATGCCGAGTAAAAAGATACCTAACATGTCATGCTTTAAAATTGCGCATACTCATGGAATGGCGCCAAACTTCGGTACTTAAAAATCTCCATAGGCGACGCTTTGAAAATTTTTACAGGTTACCAGGTTAGAGTTACAGAGGAGGTCTAGTGCTAGAATTGTTGCACGCGCTCTAACGCACGCGGTGATACCTCACATATGTGGTTTGAACAGCTTTTACATATGCGGGCGGGACTTACGTGTGTGTTCGCGGGCGTTTAAAAAAAAACGTATTTTATTTTTTACTTATTTTTTTTATTTTTACACTTTTTTTTTTTTAGCACTTTTATTCCTATTACAAGGAATAGGAATGTGTGTGACAGGTCCTCTTTATGGAGAGATGCGGGGTCAATAAGACCCCACATCTCTCCACCAGGCTGTAAAGCATGAGATTGTGAAAAAAATTTAACTGATCTCATACTTACAGCCGCAATGGCGGCTTTGTTTACATTTGAGGACCCGGGCGTGGTGTCATCACATCGCGCCAGGGCCTCCGACGATCATAGAGATGACTGGTGACCATCTGGTCACCAGTCATCTCTATGCTCGTCACGTGACCCACCACCGGCGCCGACGATTTTCTCCGGGTCCCCGATGGCACGGGAGAGCCCGGAGAAGCACCGGATGGTGGCGGGAGGGGGGATGTCCCCTCCCGCCACCTATAAGAACGATCAAGCGGTGGAACCGCCGCTATGATTGTTCTTATGGTGTGCAGGATCGCTGGCTGAAAAAAAGGATATCTGAATGATGCCTCTAGCTGCAGGAATAATTCAGCTATCCCCCCTCAAACCCAGGACGTCATATGACGTCCACCCGGAGGGAGAGAGGGTTCCTGCCGGCGCCATTTTACAATGGCCTGGTATGGAAGGGGTTAAAATCTTAATTAACAGTGTTTAAGGGCTCACATAGGCAAGCATTGTTTTCTTGCATTGGACATGCGGAGTCCAATGCAAGACTGCACTTGACCAACTTTGCATTTCTTTGAATACAGCAGGTCCCATTAAGCATTTGCATTAGAGGCAAAACTGTTCAAACACAATCTTTTACTTCATTTTGGTTTAAATGCATGCATTTGAGCAGTGCTGTGTTTGAAAGAAAAGGTAGTGTTTGACAAAAAAAACATTACTTATGAGTCCTTAGTAGGATGGCAAGGGATTCCAACAACATAGGCTTGGTCGCACCCGAGACATCTATCATACCTTTTTATGCCACTGTAATAATTAATTTGTCCATAATTTTGCATCTCACATTTATTTTTGATTAATTAAAACGCTTCTTTGAAAGTGTTTAGATACTAGCCAGACTTTTTGAGCACCTTGGCTAGAAAAAGCTATAGTTAATAGTATAATTGAAAAGTTCTTTCTGTTTGCCCATTTATGTTAATGAATGTGAAGAAAGGCAATATCGTATTTAATGCCAGAATAATGGATTATAGCAATAAATATGGAACAGAATATGGGGACTAGGCAGGTTAATGTTGAATTATATAAAGCACATATAGCATTAGCTCAGCCTCATAAAATGGAAACAGTAAAAGAGCTGATAAATCAAAGGTGTGGGTGCAAATACAGTATAAACAGGAAATGCAAATACACACTGTACATCATCCAATTATATTGTTTAAAAAAAACAGTGTACAGTTTCATAAGTTCTTTGTACACATGAATTGTCAAACTTGAATGCACTTTCCTGATTAAACCCATTAAAACTCTTGTATATGCTTGAGTTTGAAGGCTAAGTTCTTTTTTTTAAGCAAAATTGTACTTTTTGTAATCAAGTAAAGCCTTTGTTATAGTCCTTTATGTCCAAGCTATTTCTATTTAGTTACCACCCAAATCTGCCCCTTCATCAAAGGATGTGCCCAAAGTGCTATAGCATCACATATTAATCCAGGGAACAGCAGAGCCAGCAGAGGAACGTATCTTGTGATGCACTGCCTTACTAAAATGGCAAATATTGTGCATTTTACCCCTTAGGACCATGCTTCTTTTATGACATCACTATCACTGGTTTTTTATTTTTTTCCTTTTACACCTGCATTTATTGACTCTAGCAATAACTGTAAGTTTGGAAAATGCACAATACATTTAAATGCTGATTTGCCTTATGTTCTCTTTATTAATGGAGAAAATCCAAAGCAATATGAGCAGGCCCACTTAACGTTGCTTCTGCCTGTTCTTCTGAATAGCCACAAGCCTGTCCATGGTCTCAGAGTCCTCCGCAAGTGGCTGGGCTCTCTCCAACCTCAACACGGCCTCACAGATGTTATCCAGGATGATGGGAACGATGCTCACAACACCGCCACAGAAGTTACGCGCTTCGTCACAGCTGAGGTGATTCAAAACATCGTGGGGATACTTGACTCTCAGACCAGACAGGTCATTGGCTGGATTGAGAAGAGTAATTGTTTGCTCTATGATCCCCTTTGCTGATTGTGTGGTCTTCTGCATAGATTCCAGCTGGATACAGAACTCGGCCAGATCCGCACAGACATCCAAAAACAGAGTGAGGATACGCTGATCTGTACTGTTGTTGCAATGATTGTCTAAGTAGTTGCGTACCTGTGCCAGGGTCATCACGGGTCTGATTCTGTCATGGGCACTTTCCCGTGTCCGCTCCAATGCATTAATGAAAGTCTTTTGTTGCTGCTGCAGGAGCTTGGTATGCTGCTCCAGGGCCTTAAGGGTCTGTCTGGTATCATTCATGGTGACTTCTATGTTCTTTCTCTCTGCAGAAGGTAGATGAGGCCATGTAGCCCCTGAGGGCACTCTGTGTAAGTCTCGGAGATAATAGAGATCACTATCACTGTTTTGTTCTGCTGTAGAACTCCCTCCTGTAGTGCAAGTATGTGGGAGTCAGCGGGCAGAAACACAATGTTGGGACTCCATCTATAATACC
This sequence comes from Rana muscosa, assembly GCA_029206835.1. NCBI lineage: Eukaryota > Metazoa > Chordata > Amphibia > Anura > Ranidae > Rana > Rana muscosa. The sequence continues at coordinate 525,052,846 of CM055118.1, read as the reverse complement.
TGCAGCTTAGTTAGAGGGAGGAGGTGGGTGGGAACAATGACAAAGAGCAGTTGGCAGGATCTGTAGGTGGGAGAAGTGGCTGAGAAAGGTGGAGGAGAGTGCTAGGGTTAAATTGTGACTAACATTAATATCCACATTACCACAACATAAACAGAAAGCAGAGATTTCTGGACCCTGCCAAAGCTCGGGTCATCCTGTTTTGTGCACAGGACACCTGTCTGGATCTCTGTGGGAAACATTTGTACAGAAGGGGATTGAAGGCCGTGATGGGCGTGGTCCAGCATTTAGGTGTTACCTTGCAGGCCCCTTTAACTCCATTTCCCATAACTCCCTTCCTAGACATGCCCAGGGAGTATAAATTCCTTCTCTTCCCAAACTCAGGAGCTCATAGAGGCCACACTTAATGGAGCTTAGGTAGCTGGGCAAGTCATCTGCAGCCAGATGAGAGACTCTGCATTTCCAGAACTGATGTATAGGCAGCTTTATTGCAGCCTAAAAGTAAACAGCTTCACCAGAGGATCCATCTACTGTGGGGAGTCCTTCCCAAATTGTTACCAGAGTACTCCAGTTCCAGTGGGGTAGGACTTCATCCTCTGGCTTGGATCCCCCAACTGTTCACCTGTATTACCAGAGCTACCCTGCACTTCACTAAGAGGGACATTGTTTATGAGGATAATCACAAGTAGATTTTTGTGTTCTGAATTATTTTTAATGAAGTAGAGATTCCCAACTTGACTCTTTGTTGTTCTATAGAGACTACTACATGTTACCCTGATTGAGTCACAGAGACTTTGCTGTGAAGAGTCCATGTTTGTGTAGCTTTCGTAATTGGACTGCAGTGTTAGCATGTGGTTTGCCATGTAGTTTGTTTTTAATTATTCATTCTAACTTTGCATCTGTTTGGTGAACTGCAAGCAACAGTTACTCCCTGTTTGTTTAGCAAACTACCTATTCTGGAAAAGTACTACATTTGTTTGTTGGTACATAAATAAGTTGTAAATCACTGGACAGTGACCTAGCTTTATTCTACTGCAGTTAAAGGGGTTGTAAAGGTTAGTTTTTATTTTCTTTAAGCTAGTGCATTGTTGGTTCACTTAACTTTAACTTGCACTCACAGCGTCTCCCTGCAGGGATGTAGTCCCAAGGGAGGGGGCGAGCACGCTGACTAACCCCCAGCCAGAATGGCTCGGATGATGGGGGTAAGTTTACTGAGGAGGAACAGGAAGTGAGAAGTCCAGACAAAGAAAAAAAACATTTAGAAGGGAAATCGAAGGAAAAGGTAAGTGAACCAACAATGCAGCTTAAAGGAACCTATTTAGAAAATAAAAAACTAACCTTTACAACCCCTTTAAGCAATACAGTTAGGTCACCTCCCTGCCCTTAGCTTGTGCTTGGACAATGAACAATCGGCATCAAACTAATGAGCTCTTCCCTCGTGTTCTCTCCTTCTGTCAGAAAGTTACTTGTTAATATATTTGCATGTAGCACAGCCGATTAGCTCCAAGTGCTGCCATTCCCTCTCTCAGAAGGAATTGTACTGTACAGGGAATACAAGAGGCAGATAAAGTCATATTTAGGTACTACATTAGAATAGATTGTTTTTGTTTTATTGACTACTCTGCTGAATGCATTGGTGTTCTTTTAAATTCTGCCTAAAATTAAGCTTTAAGCTGTTTATAGATTTTAAGGTGGTTAGACACACGGGCACGACCCAAGCGCTATCAGGAAAGCAAATGTTGTATACACTTTTGGGATCAGCTCTGTGTACCTAACATGTTTATATTACCTTTAAGTGGAAAGGGAATGAGGATAGTTGCATAGGAAAACACTGGTGGTGGCACTTATCTCTGGGGGGAGAAATAATAAGGATAGGAAACTTACCCAATCAATGTTCCCATGTGGGGTACCTGCTTCCATTAAAAGAAATGTAATTTTTGCCTAGTATGACAATCTCGTGTCTGGGAGATATTTAGACTTGTAGCTTAAGAATGTGTGCTGAAAAATGAAAGTCAAAGAACTAAACAGAAATGTAAAACAAATATTTTACTGGAGTACAAGCCTTTTAGAAATAAAATTCATAAGAAGACAATATATGATTAACCACTTAAGCCCCGGACCATTTGGTAGCTAAAGGACCAGAGGTGATTTCAGAATTTTGCACTGCGCTGCTTTAACTGTAAATTGTGCGGACATGCAATGTTGTACCCAAACGAAATTTGCGTCCTTTTCTTCCCATAAATAGAGCTTTCTTTTAATGGTATTTGATTGCCTCTGCGATTTTTATTTTTTGCGATATAAACGGAAAAAGACCGAAATTTTTATATAAAAAATGATATTTTCTACTTTTTGTTATAAGAAAAATCAAATAAACTCAATTTTAGTCATACATTTAGGCCAAAATATATTCAGCCACATGTCTTTAGTAAAAAAATTGTCAATAAGCGTATATTTATTGGTTTGCGCAAAAGTTATAGCGTCTACAAACTAGGGTACATTTTCTGGAATTTACACAGCTTTAAATTTATGACTGCCTATCTCATTTCTTGAGGTGCTAAAATGGCAGGGCAGTACAAAACCCCCCCAAATGAACCCATTTTGGAAAGTAGACATCCCAAGGAAATTGCTGAGAGGCATGTTGAGCCCATTGAATATTTTTTTTTTTGTCTCAAGTGATTGAATAATGACAAAAAAATAAAAATTACAAAAAGTTGTCACTAAATGATATATTGCTCACACATGCCATGGTTATATGTGGAATTGCACCCCAAAATACATTTTGCTGCTTCTCCTGAGTACGGGGATACCACATGTGTGGGACTTTTTAGGAGCCTAGCCGCATACGGGACCCCGAAAACCAAGCACTGCCTTCAGGATTTCTAGGCACAAATTTTTGATTTCACTCCTCACTACCTATCACAGTTTCGAAGGCCATAAAATGCCAAAATAGCACAAAACCCCCCCAAATGACCCCATTTTGGAAAGTAGACACCCCAAGCTATTTGCTGAGAGGCATGGTGAGTATTTTACAGCTCTCATTTGTTTTTGAAAATGAAGAAAGACATTTTTATTTTTTTTTAAATTTCAAAACTTTGTGACAGAAAGCGAGATCTACAAAATACTCACAATACCTCTCAGCAAATAGCTTGGGGTGTCTACTTTCCAAAATGGGGTCATTTGGGGGGGGGGGTTGTGCCATCTGGGCATTCCATGGCCTCCGAAACTGTGATAGGCAGTGAGAAGTGAAATCAAAAATTTACACCCTTAGAAAGCCTGAAGGCGGTGCTTGGTTTTTGGGGTCCCGTACGCGGTTGGCTCCCAAAAAGTCTCACACATGTGGTATCCCCGTACTCAGGAGAAGCAACAGAATGTATTTTGGGGTGTAATTCCACATATGCCCATGGCATGTTTGAGCAATATATCATTTGGTGACAACTTTGTGCAAAAAAAAAAAAATTTTTATTTTTTCCGCAACTTGTGTCAACATATAAAATATTCCATGGACTCGACATGCCTCTCAGTATATAGCTTGGGGTGTCTACTTTCCAAAATGGGGTCATTTGGGGGGGTTTGAACTGTTCTGGCATTTTATACACAACATTAGGAAGCTTACATCCACTCTTCTAACCACTTGAAGACAAAGCCCTTTTTGACACTTTTTGTTTACATGAAAACATATTTTCTTTTTGCAAGAAAATTATGTTGAACCCCCAAACATTATATATATTTTTAAAGCAAAGGCCCTACAGATTAAAATGGTGAGTGTTGCATTTTTTTTTTCTACACAGTATTTGCGCATTTTCAAACGCATTTTTTGGGGAAAAAATACACTTTTTTTAATTTTAATGCACTAAAACACACTATATTGCCCAAATGTTTGATGAAATAAAAAAGATGATCTTAGGCCGAGTACATAGATACCAAACACGACATGCTTTAAAATTTCGCACAAACGCGCATTGGCGACAAACTACATACATTTTTAAAAGCCTTTAAAAGCCTTTACAGGTTACCCTGTTAGATTTACGGTGATACCTCACATGCATGGTGCAATTGCTGTTTACATATGATGCCAGACCGACGCTTGCGTTGGCCATTGGGCAAGAGCAGGGCAGGACAGGGGTGCTTTTTTTTTTTTTTTTTTTTATTATTAATTTTGCTTTTTTATTTTATTTTTAAATTGTTCCTTCCATATTTTTTTTTTTAATCATTTTTATTGTTATCTCAGGGAATGTAAATATCCCCTATGATAGCAATAGGTAGTGACAGGTACTCTTTTTTTGAAAAAACTGGGGTCTTCTAGACCCTAGATCTTTCCTCTGCCCTCAAAGCATCTGACCACACCAAGATCGGTGTGATAAAATGCTTTCCCAATTTCCCAATGGCGCTTTTTATATCCGGGGGGGGGGGGACATTCCCTCCCACTGTTTGTAAAAGCAGTCCAGAGGCTAATTAGCCACTAGGATTGCTTTTACATGAAAGCTGGCCGCTAGCTGAAAAGAATGATACCAAGATGATACCTAAACCCGCAGGCATCATTCTGGTATAAACATTCAAAGTCCAGCAACATACCAGTACGTTGCTGGTCCTTGTTGGACATGTATTGTAATCTTTTTTTTTCATGCAGCCAGTTGGCTGAACGAAAAAAGAGATTGATCGGTGGGTATGCCCACCATTATAATACCGCCCTTCATCCACCCACTTCTAATGATGGGCATACATGCACCATTTATATATGCCGAAGCATGGGGGCATCCTCCCGCAAAAAAGTTATGCCGCACACACATGGTCGGACTTTTCCACGGGCAAGCCTCCGTCGGAATTTCGACCGTATGTACGCGGCATTAGGAGCAAAATCCCTCCTCCGCTCCTCCGCCCCTGCTGCCCCAATGCTTCGGCATATATGCTTTTTTTTTTTTAACTGTGGTGGTGAAATCACCTCCTACAGCACTGGAGTCGCAGGGATCAGGCCTGTCTCTGCGAACGCTGCAGTTATGTGTGTTGTGTTTTGTAAGTGACAGTGATCGATCGATACTGCACTTGGGTGGCCTGGGCTGGACGGAGGGGCAAAACGCAGGTGCTAGCAGGTATCTGGGCTGATCCCGCCAACACTGCGTTTTTGGGAACCCTAAACTGCTGGGGACGCTAGTATAGATCTGATCAGATCAGATATTGATCTGTTCAGATACTATACCACTAAGGGAGGTGTATGCTTCACGCGTGGGTGTTAGCGTTACTGGCACTAACCTGACGCTGCCTGGGGTGTGACGCAGACCCTCTCTGACGCTAAAACCTAATTGATATCACCCGCCGGGCGATCAGCGGGTTAAACCTTTATTGGGTTATATACGGTGGGTGCCCTGACACTATAAAAAGCAAACTAACTAACCAGCATCACCAGTAACACTTATATGGTGATCACTGGTGAAAGGGTTAACTAGGGGCAATTAGGGGGTTAAAACCTTTATTAGATAATATATGGGGGTACCTGACGCTATAAAAACCTGCGGCGAACCTAAACAAAATTACTGGCTACCGATCGGCATCGCCGACACTAAGACAGCGATCAGAAAAACGATCGCTTAGCGACAGTGGTGATAGGGGGTGAAAGGGTTACCTGGGGGGCGATCAAGGGGGTTAAACCTTTATTAGATAATATATGGGGGTACCTGACGCTATAAAAACCTGCGGCGAACCTAAAAAAAATTACTGGCTACCGATCTGCATCACCGACGCTAAGACAGCGATCAGAAAAACGATCGCTTAGCGACAGTGGTGATAGGGGGTGAAAGGGTTACCTGGGGGGCGATCAAGGGGGTAAACCTTTATTAGATAATTCATGGGGGTACCTGACGCTATAAAAACCTGCGGCGAACCTAAAAAAATTTACTGGCTACCGATCTGCATCACCGACGCTAAGACAGCGATCAGAAAAATGATCGCTTAGCGACGGCGGTGCTAGGGGGTGAAAGGGTTGTCTGGGGGGTGATCAGGGGGTTAAACCTTTATTAGGGGGGGTTAGGGGGCTACACTGGACCTAAAACTAACTTTAGTGACACTTTTACAGTCACAAATGTCACTGATTGCAGTGATCAGTAAATAAATGGTCACTGCAATCAGTGACACTGTGACTGGGGGGTGATCTGGGGGTGTCTGGGGGGCGATTTGTGTGCCTATGTGTCCTCGTGTCAGTGTAGTGTTTTCTGTACTGACCTGATGTCTTCTCTTGTACGGTGCTCGGTATATGTGAGCGCCGCATGAGAGATGACATCACTTCCTCCTGCTTCCTCTGCCTGTGTTTACATTACAGGACAGAGGAAGCATTTTCATTCGCCGGCAGTGATCGCGGGGGAGTGGCCGGAATCGAACGCCCGTCCCCTCATCTCGGATCGCTCCCCAATGAATATCGACCGCTCACTGTATAGGAGGGGGGTCCAATCGGACCCCCCAACTGTACAAAGGCAATCACGTACACTGTACGTGATTGTGCCTGTCGGTGCCATTCTGCCGACGTACATATACAGTGAGCGGTCGTTAAGTGGTTAAGCAAAAAACAAATAAGAGCATTTTAATAAAAAAAGGCTGGTGAATACTATATATAATACAGTAATATTAGCTCCATTCTTGTAGGCTGCCAGGAACAAAGAGAATTTGTTTGGTGTATTGTAGGCCTGGGGAAAAAATCGATTTGAATCTTGAATCGAGTTGCAAGGGCAAGTCGATAAAAATTTTGACCAAATCGATTTTTTTGTTTTCCATAGGACCGGCGCTCCGTGGACTAGGCCGAAGCCGCGGCCTCGCCTAAAAAATCCCGGGAAAAGGCCGCGAGGCCGGATGCCGCGGACTAGGCCGAAGCCACGGCCTTTTCCCAACATCGCGGGAAGCTGCGGGCGCCGGTCCTAAGGAGCTGCGGGCAGGAGTTTTTAGGCGGACTTGCCTAAAAACTCCTGCCCGCAGCTCCTTAGGACCGGCGGGGTGTCCATCAGGAAAAAAACTTGATTCGAATCGTGAATCAAGTTTTTTTTTTTTAAATCGCAGATTTTTTTTGGGGCCAAAATCACCCAACTCTAGTGTATTGTCAAAGTCACTACTTGGAGCTTACACAATGCTGAGAGATTTCTCCTCGCCTGAAAGGTCAGCCACTACTCCCTCCCAATGTCACATGGGAGGAAGGCAAGTGAGTCATATTCTCTCCATACCCAAAAATGCATTCCCAAATGGTGTGGGAGAAAGGGAAGGTTATCCACTTCCCACCTGGCCTATAGCAGAATGACGGCCGAGCAGTGGTTCAATTATCCTGACTGGACATCCTCTGACACACCGCTACACTGATCTCAGTAAAGAGCCTCTGACAGAGGCTCTTTACCACGTGATCAGCCATGCCCAATCACAGCTGATCACGATGTAAACAGGAAGAGCCGTTGTTCGGCTTTTCCTCACTCGAGTCTGACAGATGCGAGTAAAGGAGAGCCGATCAGCTGTTCTCCTGACGGGGGGGTCTGTGCTGATTGTTTATTAGCGCAGCCCCCCCCTTGGATGCCCGCCCAGGACCACCAGCATGCCACCAGGACCACCAAGGATGGCCATCCACACTGGACCACCAGGTATGCCACCCTAGACGACAAGGGAAATGCCAATCAGTGCCCAGGCAGCTGCCAATCAGTGTCAAAACAAAAATGCCTACCAGTGCCAGTGCCACCAGTGATTCCTATCAGTGCAGTTCATCAGTGCCAATCAGTGCCCCCTATCAGTGCCACCCATAAGTACCATAAGTACCCATCAGTGCAGCCTTTCAGTGCCCATCAGTGTCGCCTATCAGTGCCACCTATGAGTGCCCATCAGTGCCGCCTATCAATGTCAATGTCCATCAGTGCTGCATATCAGTGTCACCCACCAGTGCCGCCTATCAATGCCGCCTATCAGTGCCTATTGTCAATGCCCATCAGTGCCATCTCATTGGTGCCACCTCATCGGTGCCGCCTTATCAGTGCCCATCAGTGAAGGATACAACATTTTAACAGAAACAAAGAAAAACTTTTTTTTTTTTTTTTTTTATTTCGTCTTCTTTTATTCGTTTAGCAAAAAAAAAAACGCAGAGGAGATCAAATACCACCTAAAGAAAGCTCTATTTGTATGAACAAAATTATAAAAATTTAGTTTGTGCCGGTTCACACAGGGTCAACACGACTCTGGGCGCGACTTTGCGAGGCGACTTCAGCGCGACTTCTGCGTGGCTTCTGTGCGACTTACAACGTGACTTCAAGTCGCCTCCAGGACAGGCGACTTTGCCAGTGGCCAATCAAACAATAATCAACTCTGTGGGAGGGAGGGGTTTGCCTGAGAAAACTAGTTTCTCTTCCTGTAAAGTTGCTTCAGTTGAGACAGGGGATCCAACTTGGAGGCGACTTCCATTGAAATCAATGGGTACAAGTCGCCTAGAAGTCGCCTTGAAGTAGTACAGGAACCTTTTCTGAAGTCGGAGCAACTTCAGTAGTGTGCATAAAGACGGCTCTCATTCACTTTAATGTAATTTCTCATGTTGCGCGACTTGGGGAGACACAAGTCGGATCCCAAGTCGCAGTAGTGTGAATGGGCACTAAGGGTGCAGTGTAGCATGACTGCGCAATTGTCATTTAAACAGCGACAATGCTGAAAGTTGAAAATTGGCCTGGGCAGGAAGGGTGAGAAGTGCCCGGTACTGAAATGGTTAAATATAAGCTGCTGGTTGGGAACCAATTAAACTGGACCTGTTGCTTTGCTTTTATGGGCAAAGCACGGCTTGACTTTAAAGGCTAATTTACTGGAGTTACTTCCGGGTTCGTGGGCTCCGGCGCTATGATTGGCCGGAGCCGTGATGACATCACTCCCGTGCATGCGTGCAGGTGCTGCCTGTCACGGCATGGGTACTGAAGAAATGGCATGAGTGTGCTGTTTCTTCAGTGCGCAAGCGTAAAGGACGTCGGCAGCAGCGCATATAGTGAATATCTCCTAAACTGTGAAGGTTTAGGAGATATTTACAGTACCTACAGGTAAGCCTTATTATAGGCTTACCTGTAGGTACAAGTAGTGTAACACAGTTTACAACTACTTTAAAGTGGTTGTAAACCCACTTTTTAAACAAAGCCCTACAGGTAAGCCTAGATTAAGGCTTACCCGTAGGTGCAAGAAATATCTCCTTAACCTACACGGTTAAGGAGATATTTGTATGTAAATGCGGCGACGCTGACGTCACCCCATTCACAAATTCGGCTAGGTCGCAACATTCGACGATGTAGCCGAATTCGACAGCTCACGCGCGCATGCGCGGAGTCACGTCTTCTCCGCTCCGGCCAATCACAGCGCCGGAGCGGCGTTGTGATTGGCTGCAGCGGCGATACCCGGAAGTAACATTCCGGCTATCGCCGCAGCGATGGATGCGGCTAGAGGAGGGACACGGACGACTTTGGGGGCCCCGATCGAAGGTAAGTGGTACATAATGAGCTAGTATGCTAGTCATACTAGCTCATTATAGCTTTGTCTTGCAGGTTAGTCAAAAAAAAAAAAAGGGTTTACAACCACTTTAAGTGGTAGGTGAAAATTACGTTGTTTTTTCTTTTTTTTTGGCTTTGTTTTTTTCTTTTTTTTTTGCAGGTACTTTAGCGTAGGGAATACATTTTACATTATGCTTCCTAGTTTTCAGCACTGAGAATAAATATGTTTCAAGTTAATTGGACAAAATCAATGTCATAGGGTTTAGATAAAGAAGTTCCGTTATTTGCTTCTAATGCTAGCCCAATACAGTGGGAGGGAGGGGTCATTTACATACAGTATCTCACAAAAGTGAGTACACCCCTCACATTTTTGAAAAGGTTTATTATATCTTCTCATGTGACAACACTGAAGAAATGACACTTTGCTACAATGTAAAGTAGTGACTCTACAGCTTAAATTTGCTGTCCCCTCAAAATAACTCAACACACAGCCATTAATGTCTAAACCGCTGGCAACAAAAGTGAGTACACCCCTAAGTGAAAATGTAAAAATTGGGCCCAATTACCATTTTCCCTCTCCGGTGTCATGTGACTCGTTAGTGTTACGAGGTCACAGGTGTAAATGGGGAGCAAGTGTGTTAAATTTGGTGTTATCGCTCTCACTCTCTCATACTGGTTACTGAAAGTTCAACATGGCACCTCATGGCAAAGAATTCTCTGAGGATCTAATAAAAATAATTGTTGCTCTACATAAGGATGACCTAGGCTATAAAAAGATTGCCAAGACCCCGAAACTGAGCTGCAGTACAGTGGCCAAGACCATACAGAGGTTTAACATGACAGGTTCCACTCAGAACGGGCCTCGCCATGGTCGACCAAAGAAGTTGAGTGCACATGCTCAGCGTCATATCCAGAGGTTGACTTTTGGAAATAGACGTATGAGTGCTGTCAGCATTGCTGCAGAGGTTGAAGGGGTGGAGGGTCACCCTGTCAGTGCTCAGACCATACGCCGAACACTGCATCAAATTGGTCTGCTGTCGTCCCAGAAGGAAGCCTCTACTAAAGATGATGCACAAGAAAGTTCGCAAGCAGCTTGCTGAAGACAAGCAGACTAAGGATTACTGGAACCATATCCTATGGTCTGATGAGACCAAGATAAACGTATTTGGTTCAGATGGTGTCAAGCGCTTGTGGAAGCCACCAGGTGAGGAGTACAAAGACAAGTGTGTCTTGCCTACAGTCAAGCATGGTGGTGGGAGTGTCATGGTCTGGAGCTGCATGAGTGCTGCCGGCACTGGGGAGCTACAGTTCATTGAGGGAACCATGAATGCCAACATGTACTGTGACATACTGAAGCAGAGCATGATCCCCTCCCTTCAGAGACTGGGCGGCAGGGCAGTATTCCAACAGGATAACGACCCCAAACACACCTCCAAGACAACCACTGCCTTGCTAAAGAAGCTGAGGGTAAAGCTGATGGACTGGCCAAGCATGTCTCCAGACCTAAACCCTATTGAGCATCTGTGGGACATCCTCAAATGTAAGGTGGAGGAGCGCAAGATGTCTAACATCCACCAGCTCCGTGATGTCCTCATGGTGGAGTAGAAGAGGACTCCAGTGGTAACCTGTGAAGCTCTGGTGAACTCCATGCCCAAGAGGGTTAAGGCAGTGCTGGAAAATAATGGTGACCACACAGAATATTGACACTTTGGGCCCAATATGGACATTTTCACTTAGGGGTGTACTCATTTTTGTTGCCAGCGGTTTAGACATTAATGGCTCTGTGTTGCGTTATTTTGAAGGGACAGCAAATGTACACTGTTATACAAGCTGTACAATCACTACTTTACATTGTAGCAAAGTGTCATTTCTTCAGTGTTGTCACATGAAAAGATATAATAAAATATTTTCAAAAATGTGAGGGGTGTACTTACTTTTATGAGATACTGTATATGGATATATTAATTCATGCTGTTGCTTTGCTTTTATGGGCAAAGCACAGGTTGTCTTTAAAGGCTAATTTTAGGATATACCGTATATACTCAAGTATAAGCCGAGTTTTCAGCCCTTGTTTTTAGGCTGAAAATGCCCCTCTCTGCTTATACTCGAGTCAGTGTCCCTACTTACTGTTCTCTGGTGTCTCCGGGGGCCGCTCCGGTGTGTGAGTGTGTTCTCGGGGGATGAAGTGGCTTTCAATGGAGTTCCTGAGCAAACTGCATTTGCTGACGGAGGTGAGGAAGATAGATGATGTCATCAGTCAGGGCCTGGCAGAGAAGTGAGCAGGGGAAGTTTTCTTTTGTGAGATTGTCTGAGCTATCACTGCACTGGCATCCCCGGCATCCCTTCAGATGAGAAAAATCAGCAGACAAAAAAAGTGAGAGGGGGATAATTCTTCTACAGGATTCCATATGGATCAAGCAGCCAGGTAAAGAGCACCAGTGCCCCCCTCCCCCACTGACTGGCAGTGCCCCCAAACTTCCCCCATTAGGCACCAGGAACCCTATCTCCCCTCATTAAGCACCAGAACCCCCATCTCCCCTCACTAAGCACCAGAACCCCCATCTCCCCTCACTAAGCACCAGGAACCCTATCTCCCTTCACTAAGCACCAGGAACCCTATCTCCCCTCACTAAGCACCAGAACCCCCATCTCCCCTCACTAAGCACCAGAACCCCCATCTCCCCTCACTATGCACCAGGACCCCGATCTCCCCTCACTAAGCACCAGGAACCCTATCTCCCCTCACTAAGCACCAGAACCCCCATCTCCCCTCACTATGCACCAGGACCCCCATCTCCCCTCACTATGCACCAGGACCCCCATCTCCCCTCACTAAGCACCAGAACCCCCATCTCCCCTCACTAAGCACCAGAACCCCCATCTCCCCTCACTATGCACCAGGACCCCCATCTCCCCTCATTAAGCACCAGAACCCCCATCTCCCCTCACTAAGCACCAGAACCCCCATCTCCCCTCACTAAGCACCAGAAACCCCCATCTCCCCTCACTATGCACCAGGAACCCTATCTCCCTTCACTAAGCACCAGGAACCCTATCTCCCCTCACTAAGCACCAGAACCCCCATCTCCCCTCACTAAGCACCAGAACCCCCATCTCCCCTCACTAAGCACCAGAACCCCCATCTCCCCTCACTATGCACCAGGACCCCGATCTCCCCTCACTAAGCACCAGGAACCCTATCTCCCCTCACTAAGCACCAGAACCCCCATCTCCCCTCACTATGCACCAGGACCCCCATCTCCCCTCACTATGCACCAGGACCCCCATCTCCCCTCACTAAGCACCAGAACCCCCACCTCCCCTCACTAAGCACCAGAACCCCATCTCCCCTCACTAAGCACCAGAACCCCCATCTCCCCTCACTATGCACCAGGACCCCCATCTCCCCTCACTAAGCACCAGGAACCCTATCTCCCCTCACTAAGCACCAGAACCCCCATCTCCCCTCACTATGCACCAGGACCCCCATCTCCCCTCACTATGCACCAGGACCCCCATCTCCCCTCACAAAGCACCAGAACCCCCACCTCCCCTCACTAAGCACCAGAACCCCATCTCCCCTCACTAAGCACCAGAACCCCCATCTCCCCTCACTATGCACCAGGACCCCCCATCTCCCCTCACTATGCACCAGGACCCCCATCTCCCCTCACTAATCACCAGGACCCCCATCTCCCCTCACTAAGCACCAGGACCCCCATCTCCCCTCACTAAGCACCAGGAACCCCATCTCCTCTCACTAAGCACCAGAACCCCCATCTCCCCTCACTATGCACCAGGACCCCCATCTCCCCTCACTAAGCACCAGGAACCTCATCTCCCCTCACTAAGCACCAGGAACCTCATCTCCCCTCACTAAGCACCAGGACCCCCATCTCCCCTCACTAAGCACCAGGACCCCCATCTCCCCTCACTAAGCACCAGGAACCCTATCTCCCCTCACTAAGCACCAGAACCCCCATCTCCCCTCACTATGCACCAGGACCCCCATCTCCCCTCACTATGCACCAGGACCCCCATCTCCCCTCACTAAGCACCAGAACCCCCACCTCCCCTCACTAAGCACCAGAACCCCATCTCCCCTCACTAAGCACCAGAACCCCCATCTCCCCTCACTATGCACCAGGACCCCCATCTCCCCTCACTAAGCACCAGGAACCCTATCTCCCCTCACTAAGCACCAGAACCCCCATCTCCCCTCACTATGCACCAGGACCCCCATCTCCCCTCACTATGCACCAGAACCCCCACCTCCCCTCACTAAGCACCAGAACCCCATCTCCCCTCACTAAGCACCAGAACCCCCATCTCCCCTCACTATGCACCAGGACCCCCATCTCCCCTCACTATGCACCAGGACCCCCATCTCCCCTCACTAATCACCAGGACCCCCATCTCCCCTCACTAAGCACCAGGACCCCCATCTCCCCTCACTAAGCACCAGGAACCCCATCTCCTCTCACTAAGCACCAGAACCCCCATCTCCCCTCACTATGCACCAGGACCCCCATCTCCCCTCACTAAGCACCAGGAACCTCATCTCCCCTCACTAAGCACCAGGAACCTCATCTCCCCTCACTAAGCACCAGGACCCCCATCTCCCCTCACTAAGCACCAGGAACCTCATCTCCCCTCACTAAGCACCAGGACCCCCATATCCCCTCACTAAGCACCAGGACCCCCATCTCTCCTCACTAAGCACCAGAACCCCCATCTCTCCTACTGGATGCTGGTTGCTTAGAACACTAAAGAAATTTACGTAGCAGTAGCTGCTGCATTCTCACCCTAGGCTTATACTCGAGTCAATACGTTTTCCCAGTTTTTGAGGTAAAATTAGGTGCCTCGGCTTATACTCGGTCGGCTTATACTTGAATATATACTGTAGTTAAATGTTAAGTGGTATGTGAAAATGTTGATTTTTATTTTTTTTACTTTATTTTTTGTTTGTATTTGTTTGTTTTTTTGCAGGTACTTTAGCTTAGGGAATATCTTCTACATTATGCTTCCTAGTTTTCAGCACTGAGAATAAATATGTTTCAAGTTAAGTGGACTGAATCAATGGCATAGGGTTTAGATAAAGAAGCTCCGTTATTTGCTTCTAATGCTATCCCAATACAGTGACAAGGGGGGGGGGGGGGGTCATTTGCATATATGGATATATTAATTCATGCTCACTTAAATCGGTATTTATCAATCACCTTGCATCCTGTAGTCTTTAAAAGTCAATGAGCATGGGAAGATGTTTCTTAAGCTGAAAGTATTATTACAGGTTTTTATACAGATCCCACCTATTGCTGTTTTGGATTTCTACTCTTCCTCTTCCAGATATCTTATTAAAAAATGCCCTTTTTGAGGGAAAGTACTTGAATTGTTCTGGGTTAAAGTGGAGGTTCTGCGGTCCATACATTTTTTTTTCTATGCATTCTATGCTACAACGTATGCATTTTAATTACTCAATTCTCCGGCGCTGTTTAACATCCCCCGTCCGTTTTGCGAATAAAAAACACTTTATAAAACGTTTCCTGTATTTCCCATTTTCCTTGTGGGCATCTTGAAGCCCACAAGCATATTCTTCCGGGTAGCGATGAATGCTTGTCTCCCGGCATTCATTGCTGTATCTCGCGCATGCACAGTGTTGACGGCGAGCAGCGCCGTCAACACTTCCTGGTTGCCATAACAACGGGCATCAACAGTTATAGTACACACCCAGTTGTGATGCCATTCAACAAAAAAGAAACAGCAGGAACGGCTCATAACACTCTGGGGACATACAGCTTTGCAGGTAATGTTTTTTTCTCCCTATGTAATGAGGACATTCTAAATATTATAGACTATGTATAACATAGACACTAATCTACTACTAAAAAGAATGTAATTTTATAGCTTATATACCGTATTTATCGGCGTATAACATGCACAGGCGTATAACACGCACCCTAACTTTAAGAGGGAAGCTTCAGGAAAAACCTTTCCACAGCCCCCTGCGTATAACACGCAGGCACAGTTTTCCCTCTATTTTCAGGGTAAAAAATAGGATTTTTATAACAGCTTACCTGTAAAATCCTTTTCTTGGAGTACATCACGGGACACAGAGCGACATAGTCATTACTAATGGGTTATATAGATACCGTCAGGTGCTGGCACTGGCAACTTCCAAAACCGGAAGTACCCTCCCCTATATAAGCCCCTCCCATCCGGGAGCACCTCAGTTTTGTAGCAAAGCAATAAGTGTCCCCAAAGAGGGGCGGGAGCTCTGTGTCCCGTGATGTACTCCAAGAAAAGGATTTTACAGGTAAGCTGTTATAAAAATCCTATTTTCTTTCTCGTACATCACGGGACACAGAGCGACATAGTCATTACTAATGGGATGTCCTAAAGCAATGCCAAATGAGGGGGGGGATACACCATATATAAGCTGAGCGCTATCAGACATGAGGATCTTTTGCGGCCTGCAACACACTGCGCCCAAAGGCGACATCCTCCTGACTTCTAACGTCCACCTGGTAGAACCTAGTAAACGTGTGAACTGAAGACCATGTTGCGGCCTTACAGATTTGAGCCAGGGAGGCCTGGTGATGCACTGCCCATGAAGTTCCAACTGCTCTCGTGGAGTGCGCTCTAACTTTGAACGGAGGCGGTCTCCTTCTGAGGCCTTGTACACACGACCGATTTTCTCGTCGTAAACAGTCAAGAAAAGTGCCGCGAGAGTTTTTTTGTCTAGAAAAACGTTCGTGTGTATGGTTTTACGACGAGAAACTTGACGAGAATCTCGACGAGAAAATAGAGAACCTGCTCTCTATTTTCTCGTCAGGAGTCCAGATTTCCTCGTCGTGTTTCTCGTCGGCCTGTTTTGTGACGAGAAAATGGTTCGTGTGTATGCTTTTACGACTCTTCCAAAAGTGCGCATGCTCACAAGCAACTATGAGACGGGAGCGCATCTTCTGGTAAAACAAGCCTTCATAATGGAGAGAGCACATTCGTCACGCTCATAAATATTTCATCGTTTAAATGTTCTGCATTGAATTCTTCGTTAGAATGTTACATTAATCAAAACGAGAGACCTTCTTTTGCTGCTGATATTCACACAGAGTTATGCCTTATTTTTAACCTTTTTCATGCTGCTCTTTATAAGATTTATGTGTATTATATCGTGCAAGTTTTTAGGAATAATTTAAATGGTTAGATTTTTCAAAATGATGTTAATTATAATTTCTCAATGTTTTGATAGCGATCTCCCATTTAATTTTCTAATCTATATTTTTAAAATTTCACACCATGTTTTTGAGCTAATCAGATTTAGTTATTCTTTTGGGGGGGTGATATCTGTGCCTTTTATTGTCAGTCAAATGTATCTGCTTACTCCAAAGCTTGTTTTTTTTTTATTTAAAAATACACATAGTCAAGTATGAACTTAAACAAAAAACACATTTATTCATGTTTATAAATTAAATAAAGAGAAGGCAGCGCTGGAGAAGCTGCTGCCATTTGTGCATCCCAGGGACCCCAGAGCACACAGCAACCCTGTGTGGACACTAAAATTGGGAGCTTGAGAAGGCCCACATTTCAGAACACAATCTGATGCTGGCCTCCCAGAGGTCAGGAACAGCAGCAGGTGAGATATATGTCCCAAGTGTGTGGTACTACAACAGGCTGCCTTCTGTCCGACCAGTGCGACCACAATGAAGCAAGGCCATCACTTCCTCTTCTTCCTGGCAACCTTCCCTGCAGCCTTTACTGAAGCCTTCCTTCTTCGTTTAGCTGGAGGCTGGCCCACTGGAGGGGTACTCCTGTCAGGAGGAGGAGGTGGAGGTGTAGCAGAAGGGGGTGGGGCAGAAGAAGAAGGTGGAGGTGTAGCAGAAGGGGGTGGGGCAGAAGGTGGAGGTGTAGCAGAAGGGGGTGGGGCAGAAGGTGGAGGTGTAGCAGAAGGGGGTGGGGCAGAAGAAGAAGGTGGTGTAGCAGAAGGGGGTGGGGCAGAAGGTGGAGGGGTAGCAGAAGGGGGTGGGGCAGAAGAGGAAGGTGGAGGTGTAGCAGAAGGGGGTGGGGCAGAAGGTGGAGGGGTAGCAGAAGGGGGTGGGGCAGAAGAGGAAGGTGGAGGTTGAGGTTGGGTCAGTTGGGCCACCTCACATATGGCGGTATTGGGGGTAATTTGCTCCATCACCCCCTTGTTGAGCAAGGTGATGAGCAGGGGTTCGCATAGGAGGCGTTGCTCCATGCTCATCACCTTGAACTTAGCCTCCACTAGGCCGGCAATGGCCTCTTCAGGGGATGTGGGCTCCTTGAGGGTGGCATGGGCCTCTTTAATAAGGGCCATTGCTGCCTCACTGGTGGTCCTGTCCCTCCTGCCTCTTTTGTGAAGCCTGATGGGAGGCACCTGGGATCTGGTGCTTCTCCTTTGCCCTGCCACCTCCTGTCTGCCACTGGGCCCTGCCACCTCCTGTCTGCCACTGGGCCCTGCCACCTCCTGGCTGCCACTGGGCCCTGCCACCTCCTGGCTGCCACTGGGCCCTGCCACCTCCTGTCTGCCACTGGGCCCTGCCACCTCCTGTCTGCCACTGGGCCCTGCCACCTCCTGGCTGCCACTGGGCCCTGCCACCTCCTGGCTGCCACTGGGCCCTTCCTCCTCCTGCCTGACAGTTTCCAGACCCTCCTCCTGGCTGATTTCATCCTGTGTATGAAAAAGAAACATAGTTTAATATGTTGGTTTAATCTTTGCATCAAACTTTGTAATCCTGATGGAAGCAATTAGAATGTAAATGCATAAATCCTTGCTTTAAATTTACCACTACATCAGCTTGACTATTTACCACACAATTAAGTGCAGAATAATGTCTACAGATCATGATTTCACTTGTTGAATACAAAATAATGTATGTTTCTCATCCTGACATATTTGGGAAACATTAATTTTATCCCACTACATTTTCAGTTAATACTATACCTGGCTCCAGATGGCCAAATCAGGATCATCCAGGATGGCTGCCTCCTCTTGCTCCAGAGAAGGCTCAGGTTGGCTGCAGGGAAGTCTGGGGGGAAGAGTGGAGAGTGATGGCCTTGGCTCAATGTGGTCATCCAGGAAGGACATCCTGCTGTAGTACCACAAAACCGGGACATAAACATCATCTGCTGCTGCTCCTGACCTCTGAGAAGCCAGCACCTTAGAGCGTTCAGTCCTGTAGGTACCTCTCAAGCTCCCAATTTTAGTGTCCACTTGTTTTGCTGTGGCTGTGGGCACCTTGGTATGCACAAATGGGAGCAGCTTCTCCAGCGCTGCTTTTCTCACCCCTTTTTTTTATGGATGGGGTTTTTGGTCTCCCACAGAGCCGGCAGCTCCCTTACCCGGTCAATAAATTCCGCCAGGAACTCTTTGTCGCTAATAAATACATTCATATTGTATCTGCAAGTAAAATAAATTATATTTAAATAATGTGAGGCAAACAGTCTAACCTCCTTCACATCCTAGTCACCATATATATCCTCCAACAATCTCAAGACAGTATAGGCCAACAATTTTAACAAGTCTCACAAAATCACATACCTTCGTTCGCACGTCCGTCACTTGAACTCCTCTCTCCGCACACTGAACGTACTATAGTCACATGTGTGTTTGCTATATACACACCACGCATGCGTCCAAATTCGAACACGTCGCTCCGCACACGTCGCCCGCCCATGACGTTCTAACTAACATCTTTTCCCCGCCCCTTCTCTTTCGGCGCGCAGACAGATATGGCGGAGTTACAGCAGGTGTCTGATAATTCCGCAACTAGCGAGGAGACAAGCCCGGAGACCGAGGACACGTCACGATCAAGGAGGAGATTCAAGGCATCGAATATGTCTTTGGCGGAGATGGCGGAGATGGTGGACATCTTGGTCAAGGCTGATTATGATGCCAAGCATGGGCCGTATAGCAAACCAAATAGAAGGAAGGCCAAAATCCTCACTAAAGTTGTGAAGAGTCTGAGGGCGAAGTTCGGGGTGAAACGCTCAAATGAGCAGCTCAGAAAGAGGTGGTCAGACCTCAAACTGAGGGAGCCAGACCAGTTGAGGAGCATAAAGAGGATGCTCGCTAAAAGTAAGTAAAATGACGACCTTTCTGCTATTAATCTTTTTAGAAACTGACTTTTTTTTTTTTAAAGCATATTGGACTCCCTTCCAAAATGTATTATTTTGAACTAGGTTGGGCACAGTAATCGTTCGTTACGTTACCGACACTTCGTTCGGCCACTATCCGTGGTTTTGGCTTATTTAAGACCCCCAAAAGTAATTAGACATCTGCCATTTTTGATCAAGTATTGTGGATAATTTTTAAGTCTAGATGATGTGTTTGTAAGGAGAATGAAATGCAAACTTTAATCAGTGTAAAGGAGAGGACACTCAGCAGCTGCTTCCACATCTGTACTTTGGAGCACTATAGTGTGGGCCACCAGACCCGCCTTTTTTGGGTGTCCCACACAGGTGCATCAGAGTTTATTTGTGGTGCCTCCATGTCCAAAAAATTACATCCAAATGTGAATAATAAACATATTTGGGGTCATAAAGAATGCATTTTTCTTTAAATTCCGCACAAACACACACTTGTACCCCACTTCCAAACAATTTAGCCTGTTTTAAGTTTAAAAATGAGATTTTTACAGTGTGATAAATAGACCTTTGGTTTTATTCTCATAGGGGAGAGAAGACTGGGAGGAGGACACTCCAGGGAGCACATGCACCCCACAACTTCCAAGCAACCCCAAACTCCCAAAGATCCACAACCGAAAGATGTGCAGGAAGTTGAGGTGGAGGAAGGAGAAGTGCAGGAAGGAGAGGTGGATGACGTTGTGGATCTGGTCACCACAACAGGTCAGTATCTGACACCACAGCTTAAGGTAAGCGAGGTAGGCCTGCAGAGTTTTATTAATTTTTTTTTATGGTTTTTAGGGGATGGAAATGTTGTGAAGGATAGCACACCGTTCTCTGCTGACAGTGCCCTCCGCCTCATCCAGCAAGTGATGGAATGTAGCACGGAACTGGACCTAATTAAACAAAGAATCCATGTGATGGAACAAACATTTAAAGACATTCTCGATGTTTTGGGGAGAATTCAATAAGCCATCCAAACACATTTGTTTTTACATGTTTGTTTTTATATTTTTACAAATTTTTTGAGTAACAAAGCAGCCAAAAATTGAATATGCACACAGTGTGTGAACATGTGCTATCTGCCATCAGGGGATATCCATGTACGTCTTTTGTGGGTGCAACCCCTTCCTCGTATCAAAAGTCGGTGACCTGAGGAAGGGGATGCACCCCCAAAACACATCCATTGATCACCCCTGATGGCAGATAGCACATGTTGACAATAGGGATCAGGATTGTAAACTTCCTATTTGCAAAAAAGTAAAAATGTGTGCATATTGAATTTTTGGCTGGGCAAGGGGTGGCAGGACCCCATATTAGGACGGGCACATAGAGACATAGTTTGTGTAACTGAATGTCTCAGATTGCTCAGAGGTATCCAATGTTGTCATTTTAGAAATGCAAGTGGTATTTTTGTATTTTCATAAGCCAAAATTTGACGGGTTGTGGTCAGGCCAACCCCAAAGTAAAACAAAAAAAAATGTGCAGAGAGTAAAATATTTGACCACAAACAACGTGTAGCTTCTTTTTATAATACTCTCTAAGCTTATTTGGTTCTTTTGTAAGGTAACATAGTGAAATTGGTTGTTATTTACTAAAGTAAAATACACTTGCCACTACAAATGCACAAAGACAAACTAGGAGACAGGAAAGAACAAATAATTAAAGGTTTAAACAAGATTTTTATTGGGATACTTAGACATAGGCTGGCATAGGAATTGCCCCCCTACCCGTGAAATACTCCATGTATTTGTCCCGAACCACACGGGCATTTTGGGGGGGCAAGCCAAGACGGGCAGATTCCAGGCCCGGAAGGGGATTTGCAGGGGAAAGTCCAGCCTCTGGCAAAACTGAGGCCATATATGAATTCGCTTTGCGGCAAAGAAAATTGTGTAGCACACAGCAGCATAACACTACATAGTTTATTTTGTAGTCCGCCAAGTGGATGGAAGTCATAAAAAGGCGGAACCGGCTGGCCATTATGCCGAAGGCATTTTCAACGACTCTTCGGGCCCTGGCCAGCCGGTAATTGAACACACTCTTCTCTGGGGTCAGGGTCCTCTGTGGAAATGGCCTCATAAGATGCCGTCCGAGTCCGAAGGCTTCATCAGCCAAGAAAACAAAGGGGAGTCCTTCAATATTCCCTGCATCCGGTGGCAATGCAAGGTCGTCACTCTGGAGACGGAGGGCAAACTCCGTCTGGATGAAGGATCCCCCATCGGACATCCGGCCATTCTTCCCTACATCAACATAGAGGAATTCATACCGTGCTGACACCACCGCCATCAGCACAATGCTATGAAACCCCTTGTAGTTGTAGTAGTAGGATCCAGAACGGGGTGGCGGCACGATGCGGACGTGCTTCCCGTCTATGGCACCACCGCAGTTGGGGAAGTCCCACCGCGTGGCAAACTCCGATGCCACAGTCTGCCATTCCTGTGGCGTTGAAGGAAGCTGTGGAGTGAAACAAGATGAAATAATATTAGAAAAACAAAGGCATACATTACAAGCAAATTCAAGACCAAAAAATTAGAGACCAACATCAATCTAATTATACGTTTATTAAGGTGTGTAAAAAAAGTATAATGGAAGGCTCATTTATCATATTCATCACCCCCTCTGATGGGCCATTACTAAATTATTTTGGGGGGGGGAGATGTGTTTGGCCACAGGATAGCATTGCAGTGGCGGTGCGTCCAGAGTGGGCGCTGGAGCACTGTCCCCTCTCTCCTGTGCCCATCACTCAGAACAATACATAGGTTCATGCGTTGCATGAACCTATGTATTGTCTATGCCGCACACTATTCAGGTGGATGGCCTCTTGTAAAGCGACCGACATATGATTAATTGCGTCATTTAGGGGGTTAAAATTGCAGAGCAGAAACAGGTATTAAAAAAGTCTTGCAAATTACAACCTGAGGGATGTAATTGGCTTCCTCAAAGAAAAATCGGGGACGCAAGGAGGGGGCATTCCTTGTGTAAACACTAACAGGCAGCTCTGGCAATCATGTTCACCAAGTCTGTTTAATGGTAACATGATTGGCTGATGCAACATGAAGGGAAGGAGAAGACATCAAGGACAGAAGAAGGATGGCGCTGACCACAAGAAGGTAAGTGCAGGGCTGGGGGGAAACTGGCTGCAATAGAGGGGACTAAATGGCTGCATTGGAGGGGACAACTGGGGGCGTTTATTAGGCAACAGAGCAAAAAAGGAGGAAGTTTATTTCCGAAATTGGGGTTGTAACCCCCCAACATTTGGAGCAACAGGCGCCCCTGCTGGAAAAGTTAGTGAGGGGAAATATTTAGGGAGGATAAAAAAGGGGCATTTAAAAACTTCCAGCATGCATGGGGACAAAGGGGACATTCTCAGCATATTACAATCATGGTAATTAGGAAAGGATGAAAGAAATACAATACATTAGCATACATGTAATACATAAAATGTGATGTGAAGGGAGAAAACTTACCCTAATATAGTCCTCCTGCAGGACTTGTATAATAGCAGAACAGGTGTCTGGGATTATGAGGCCCAGAGCCTGGGGGGAGATGCCTGTGGTGAACTTCAAGTCCTGAAGACTTCTCCCTGTCGCCAGGTAACGCAACGTGGCAATGAGCCTCTGCTCAGCACTGATGGCTTCCCGCATAACGGTGTCCTTCCTGGTAATATAGGGGGACACCAAAGCCAACAGTTCCTGAAAAACGGGGTCAGACATCCTCAGAAAATTCCTGTAGTCCTCAGGATTATTCTCGACGATCTCCCGCAGCCTAGTTTTCAGCACTGAGAATAAATATGTTTCAAGTTAATTGGACAAAATCAATGTCATAGGGTTTAGATAAAGAAGTTCCGTTATTTGCTTCTAATGCTAGCCCAATACAGTGGGAGGGAGGGGTCATTTACATACAGTATCTCACAAAAGTGAGTACACCCCTCACATTTTTGAAAAGGTTTATTATATCTTCTCATGTGACAACACTGAAGAAATGACACTTTGCTACAATGTAAAGTAGTGACTCTACAGCTTAAATTTGCTGTCCCCTCAAAATAACTCAACACACAGCCATTAATGTCTAAACCGCTGGCAACAAAAGTGAGTACACCCCTAAGTGAAAATGTAAAAATTGGGCCCAATTACCATTTTCCCTCTCCGGTGTCATGTGACTCGTTAGTGTTACGAGGTCACAGGTGTAAATGGGGAGCAAGTGTGTTAAATTTGGTGTTATCGCTCTCACTCTCTCATACTGGTTACTGAAAGTTCAACATGGCACCTCATGGCAAAGAATTCTCTGAGGATCTAATAAAAATAATTGTTGCTCTACATAAGGATGACCTAGGCTATAAAAAGATTGCCAAGACCCCGAAACTGAGCTGCAGTACAGTGGCCAAGACCATACAGAGGTTTAACATGACAGGTTCCACTCAGAACGGGCCTCGCCATGGTCGACCAAAGAAGTTGAGTGCACATGCTCAGCGTCATATCCAGAGGTTGACTTTTGGAAATAGACGTATGAGTGCTGTCAGCATTGCTGCAGAGGTTGAAGGGGTGGAGGGTCACCCTGTCAGTGCTCAGACCATACGCCGAACACTGCATCAAATTGGTCTGCTGTCGTCCCAGAAGGAAGCCTCTACTAAAGATGATGCACAAGAAAGCTCGCAAGCAGCTTGCTGAAGACAAGCAGACTAAGGATTACTGGAACCATATCCTATGGTCTGATGAGACCAAGATAAACGTATTTGGTTCAGATGGTGTCAAGCGCTTGTGGAAGCCACCAGGTGAGGAGTACAAAGACAAGTGTGTCTTGCCTACAGTCAAGCATGG
This sequence comes from Rana muscosa, assembly GCA_029206835.1. Classification (NCBI taxonomy): domain Eukaryota; kingdom Metazoa; phylum Chordata; class Amphibia; order Anura; family Ranidae; genus Rana; species Rana muscosa. The sequence goes on along the minus strand of CM055118.1, from coordinate 525,028,422 downwards.
TGGTGGGAGTGTCATGGTCTGGAGCTGCATGAGTGCTGCCGGCACTGGGGAGCTACAGTTCATTGAGGGAACCATGAATGCCAACATGTACTGTGACATACTGAAGCAGAGCATGATCCCCTCCCTTCAGAGACTGGGCGGCAGGGCAGTATTCCAACAGGATAACGACCCCAAACACACCTCCAAGACAACCACTGCCTTGCTAAAGAAGCTGAGGGTAAAGCTGATGGACTGGCCAAGCATGTCTCCAGACCTAAACCCTATTGAGCATCTGTGGGACATCCTCAAATGTAAGGTGGAGGAGCGCAAGATGTCTAACATCCACCAGCTCCGTGATGTCCTCATGGTGGAGTAGAAGAGGACTCCAGTGGTAACCTGTGAAGCTCTGGTGAACTCCATGCCCAAGAGGGTTAAGGCAGTGCTGGAAAATAATGGTGACCACACAGAATATTGACACTTTGGGCCCAATATGGACATTTTCACTTAGGGGTGTACTCATTTTTGTTGCCAGCGGTTTAGACATTAATGGCTCTGTGTTGCGTTATTTTGAAGGGACAGCAAATGTACACTGTTATACAAGCTGTACAATCACTACTTTACATTGTAGCAAAGTGTCATTTCTTCAGTGTTGTCACATGAAAAGATATAATAAAATATTTTCAAAAATGTGAGGGGTGTACTTACTTTTATGAGATACTGTATATGGATATATTAATTCATGCTGTTGCTTTGCTTTTATGGGCAAAGCACAGGTTGTCTTTAAAGGCTAATTTTAGGATATACCGTATATACTCAAGTATAAGCCGAGTTTTCAGCCCTTGTTTTTAGGCTGAAAATGCCCCTCTCTGCTTATACTCGAGTCAGTGTCCCTACTTACTGTTCTCTGGTGTCTCCGGGGGCCGCTCCGGTGTGTGAGTGTGTTCTCGGGGGATGAAGTGGCTTTCAATGGAGTTCCTGAGCAAACTGCATTTGCTGACGGAGGTGAGGAAGATAGATGATGTCATCAGTCAGGGCCTGGCAGAGAAGTGAGCAGGGGAAGTTTTCTTTTGTGAGATTGTCTGAGCTATCACTGCACTGGCATCCCCGGCATCCCTTCAGATGAGAAAAATCAGCAGACAAAAAAAGTGAGAGGGGGATAATTCTTCTACAGGATTCCATATGGATCAAGCAGCCAGGTAAAGAGCACCAGTGCCCCCCTCCCCCACTGACTGGCAGTGCCCCCAAACTTCCCCCATTAGGCACCAGGAACCCTATCTCCCCTCATTAAGCACCAGAACCCCCATCTCCCCTCACTAAGCACCAGAACCCCCATCTCCCCTCACTAAGCACCAGAAACCCCCATCTCCCCTCACTATGCACCAGGAACCCTATCTCCCCTCACTATGCACCAGGAACCCTAACTCCCTTCACTAAGCACCAGGAACCCTATCTCCCCTCACTAAGCACCAGAACCCCCATCTCCCCTCACTAAGCACCAGAACCCCCATCTCCCCTCACTATGCACCAGGACCCCCATCTCCCCTCACTAAGCACCAGAACCCCCACCTCCCCTCACTAAGCACCAGAACCCCATCTCCCCTCACTAAGCACCAGAACCCCCATCTCCCCTCACTATGCACCAGGACCCCCATCTCCCCTCACTAAGCACCAGGAACCCTATCTCCCCTCACTAAGCACCAGAACCCCCATCTCCCCTCACTATGCACCAGGACCCCCATCTCCCCTCACTATGCACCAGAACCCCCACCTCCCCTCACTAAGCACCAGAACCCCCACCTCCCCTCACTAAGCACCAGAACCCCATCTCCCCTCACTAAGCACCAGAACCCCCATCTCCCCTCACTATGCACCAGGACCCCCCATCTCCCCTCACTAATCACCAGGACCCCCATCTCCCCTCACTAAGCACCAGAACCCCCATCTCCCCTCACTATGCACCAGGACCCCCCATCTCCCCTCACTATGCACCAGGACCCCCCATCTCCCCTCACTATGCACCAGGACCCCCATCTCCCCTCACTAATCACCAGGACCCCCATCTCCCCTCACTAAGCACCAGGACCCCCATCTCCCCTCACTAAGCACCAGGAACCCCATCTCCTCTCACTAAGCACCAGAACCCCCATCTCCCCTCACTATGCACCAGGACCCCCATCTCCCCTCACTAAGCACCAGGAACCTCATCTCCCCTCACTAAGCACCAGGAACCTCATCTCCCCTCACTAAGCACCAGGACCCCCATCTCCCCTCACTAAGCACCAGGACCCCCATCTCCCCTCACTAAGCACCAGGAACCCTATCTCCCCTCACTATGCACCAGGACCCCCATCTCCCCTCACTATGCACCAGGACCCCCATCTCCCCTCACTATGCACCAGGACCCCCATCTCCCCTCACTAAGCACCAGAACCCCCACCTCCCCTCACTAAGCACCAGAACCCCATCTCCCCTCACTAAGCACCAGAACCCCCATCTCCCCTCACTATGCACCAGGACCCCCATCTCCCCTCACTAAGCACCAGGAACCCTATCTCCCCTCACTATGCACCAGGACCCCCATCTCCCCTCACTATGCACCAGGACCCCCATCTCCCCTCACTATGCACCAGGACCCCCATCTCCTCTCACTAAGCACCAGAACCCCCATCTCCCCTCACTATGCACCAGGACCCCCATCTCCCCTCACTAAGCACCAGGAACCTCATCTCCCCTCACTAAGCACCAGGAACCTCATCTCCCCTCACTAAGCACCAGGACCCCCATCTCCCCTCACTAATCACCAGGACCCCCATCTCCCCTCACTAAGCACCAGGACCCCCATCTCCCCTCACTAAGCACCAGGAACCCCATCTCCTCTCACTAAGCACCAGAACCCCCATCTCCCCTCACTATGCACCAGGACCCCCATCTCCCCTCACTAAGCACCAGGAACCTCATCTCCCCTCACTAAGCACCAGGAACCTCATCTCCCCTCACTAAGCACCAGGACCCCCATCTCCCCTCACTAAGCACCAGGACCCCCATCTCCCCTCACTAAGCACCAGGAACCCTATCTCCCCTCACTATGCACCAGGACCCCCATCTCCCCTCACTATGCACCAGGACCCCCATCTCCCCTCACTATGCACCAGGACCCCCATCTCCCCTCACTAAGCACCAGAACCCCCACCTCCCCTCACTAAGCACCAGAACCCCATCTCCCCTCACTAAGCACCAGAACCCCCATCTCCCCTCACTATGCACCAGGACCCCCATCTCCCCTCACTAAGCACCAGGAACCCTATCTCCCCTCACTAAGCACCAGAACCCCCATCTCCCCTCACTATGCACCAGGACCCCCATCTCCCCTCACTATGCACCAGGACCCCCATCTCCTCTCACTAAGCACCAGAACCCCCATCTCCCCTCACTATGCACCAGGACCCCCATCTCCCCTCACTAAGCACCAGGAACCTCATCTCCCCTCACTAAGCACCAGGAACCTCATCTCCCCTCACTAAGCACCAGGACCCCCATCTCCCCTCACTAAGCACCAGGAACCTCATCTCCCCTCACTAAGCACCAGGACCCCCATATCCCCTCACTAAGCACCAGGACCCCCATCTCTCCTCACTAAGCACCAGAACCCCCATCTCTCCTACTGGATGCTGGTTGCTTAGAACACTAAAGAAATTTACGTAGCAGTAGCTGCTGCATTCTCACCCTAGGCTTATACTCGAGTCAATACGTTTTCCCAGTTTTTGAGGTAAAATTAGGTGCCTCGGCTTATACTCGGTCGGCTTATACTTGAATATATACTGTAGTTAAATGTTAAGTGGTATGTGAAAATGTTGATTTTTATTTTTTTTACTTTATTTTTTGTTTGTATTTGTTTGTTTTTTTGCAGGTACTTTAGCTTAGGGAATATCTTCTACATTATGCTTCCTAGTTTTCAGCACTGAGAATAAATATGTTTCAAGTTAAGTGGACTGAATCAATGGCATAGGGTTTAGATAAAGAAGCTCCGTTATTTGCTTCTAATGCTATCCCAATACAGTGACAAGGGGGGGGGGGTCATTTGCATATATGGATATATTAATTCATGCTCACTTAAATCGGTATTTATCAATCACCTTGCATCCTGTAGTCTTTAAAAGTCAATGAGCATGGGAAGATGTTTCTTAAGCTGAAAGTATTATTACAGGTTTTTATACAGATCCCACCTATTGCTGTTTTGGATTTCTACTCTTCCTCTTCCAGATATCTTATTAAAAAATGCCCTTTTTGAGGGAAAGTACTTGAATTGTTCTGGGTTAAAGTGGAGGTTCTGCGGTCCATACATTTTTTTTTCTATGCATTCTATGCTACAACGTATGCATTTTAATTACTCAATTCTCCGGCGCTGTTTAACATCCCCCGTCCGTTTTGCGAATAAAAAACACTTTATAAAACGTTTCCTGTATTTCCCATTTTCCTTGTGGGCATCTTGAAGCCCACAAGCATATTCTTCCGGGTAGCGATGAATGCTTGTCTCCCGGCATTCATTGCTGTATCTCGCGCATGCACAGTGTTGACGGCGAGCAGCGCCGTCAACACTTCCTGGTTGCCATAACAACGGGCATCAACAGTTATAGTACACACCCAGTTGTGATGCCATTCAACAAAAAAGAAACAGCAGGAACGGCTCATAACACTCTGGGGACATACAGCTTTGCAGGTAATGTTTTTTTCTCCCTATGTAATGAGGACATTCTAAATATTATAGACTATGTATAACATAGACACTAATCTACTACTAAAAAGAATGTAATTTTATAGCTTATATACCGTATTTATCGGCGTATAACATGCACAGGCGTATAACACGCACCCTAACTTTAAGAGGGAAGCTTCAGGAAAAACCTTTCCACAGCCCCCTGCGTATAACACGCAGGCACAGTTTTCCCTCTATTTTCAGGGTAAAAAATAGGATTTTTATAACAGCTTACCTGTAAAATCCTTTTCTTGGAGTACATCACGGGACACAGAGCGACAGTCATTACTAATGGGTTATATAGATACCGTCAGGTGCTGGCACTGGCAACTTCCAAAACCGGAAGTACCCTCCCCTATATAAGCCCCTCCCATCCGGGAGCACCTCAGTTTTGTAGCAAAGCAATAAGTGTCCCCAAAGAGGGGCGGGAGCTCTGTGTCCCGTGATGTACTCCAAGAAAAGGATTTTACAGGTAAGCTGTTATAAAAATCCTATTTTCTTTCTCGTACATCACGGGACACAGAGCGACATAGTCATTACTAATGGGATGTCCTAAAGCAATGCCAAATGAGGGGGGGATACACCATATATAAGCTGAGCGCTATCAGACATGAGGATCTTTTGCGGCCTGCAACACACTGCGCCCAAAGGCGACATCCTCCTGACTTCTAACGTCCACCTGGTAGAACCTAGTAAACGTGTGAACTGAAGACCATGTTGCGGCCTTACAGATTTGAGCCAGGGAGGCCTGGTGATGCACTGCCCATGAAGTTCCAACTGCTCTCGTGGAGTGCGCTCTAACTTTGAACGGAGGCGTTCTCCTTCTCAAGCCTGAGGCGACCGATTTTCTCGTCGTAAACAGTCAAGAAAAGTGCCGCGAGAGTTTTTTTGTCTAGAAAAACGTTCGTGTGTATGGTTTTACGACGAGAAACTTGACGAGAATCTCGACGAGAAAATAGAGAACCTGCTCTCTATTTTCTCGTCAGGAGTCCAGATTTCCTCGTCGTGTTTCTCGTCGGCCTGTTTTGTGACGAGAAAATGGTTCGTGTGTATGCTTTTACGACTCTTCCAAAAGTGCGCATGCTCACAAGCAACTATGAGACGGGAGCGCATCTTCTGGTAAAACAAGCCTTCATAATGGAGAGAGCACATTCGTCACGCTCATAAATATTTCATCGTTTAAATGTTCTGCATTGAATTCTTCGTTAGAATGTTACATTAATCAAAACGAGAGACCTTCTTTTGCTGCTGATATTCACACAGAGTTATGCCTTATTTTTAACCTTTTTCATGCTGCTCTTTATAAGATTTATGTGTATTATATCGTGCAAGTTTTTAGGAATAATTTAAATGGTTAGATTTTTCAAAATGATGTTAATTATAATTTCTCAATGTTTTGATAGCGATCTCCCATTTAATTTTCTAATCTATATTTTTAAAATTTCACACCATGTTTTTGAGCTAATCAGATTTAGTTATTCTTTTGGGGGGGTGATATCTGTGCCTTTTATTGTCAGTCAAATGTATCTGCTTACTCCAAAGCTTGTTTTTTTTTATTTAAAAATACACATAGTCAAGTATGAACTTAAACAAAAAACACATTTATTCATGTTTATAAATTAAATAAAGAGAAGGCAGCGCTGGAGAAGCTGCTGCCATTTGTGCATCCCAGGGACCCCAGAGCACACAGCAACCCTGTGTGGACACTAAAATTGGGAGCTTGAGAAGGCCCACATTTCAGAACACAATCTGATGCTGGCCTCCCAGAGGTCAGGAACAGCAGCAGGTGAGATATATGTCCCAAGTGTGTGGTACTACAACAGGCTGCCTTCTGTCCGACCAGTGCGACCACAATGAAGCAAGGCCATCACTTCCTCTTCTTCCTGGCAACCTTCCCTGCAGCCTTTACTGAAGCCTTCCTTCTTCGTTTAGCTGGAGGCTGGCCCACTGGAGGGGTACTCCTGTCAGGAGGAGGAGGTGGAGGTGTAGCAGAAGGGGGTGGGGCAGAAGAAGAAGGTGGAGGTGTAGCAGAAGGGGGTGGGGCAGAAGGTGGAGGTGTAGCAGAAGGGGGTGGGGCAGAAGGTGGAGGTGTAGCAGAAGAAGAAGGTGGAGGTGTAGCAGAAGGGGGTGGGGCAGAAGGTGGAGGGGTAGCAGAAGGGGGTGGGGCAGAAGAGGAAGGTGGAGGTTGAGGTTGGGTCAGTTGGGCCACCTCACATATGGCGGTATTGGGGGTAATTTGCTCCATCACCCCCTTGTTGAGCAAGGTGATGAGCAGGGGTTCGCATAGGAGGCGTTGCTCCATGCTCATCACCTTGAACTTAGCCTCCACTAGGCCGGCAATGGCCTCTTCAGGGGATGTGGGCTCCTTGAGGGTGGCATGGGCCTCTTTAATAAGGGCCATTGCTGCCTCACTGGTGGTCCTGTCCCTCCTGCCTCTTTTGTGAAGCCTGATGGGAGGCACCTGGGATCTGGTGCTTCTCCTTTGCCCTGCCACCTCCTGTCTGCCACTGGGCCCTGCCACCTCCTGTCTGCCACTGGGCCCTGCCACCTCCTGGCTGCCACTGGGCCCTGCCACCTCCTGGCTGCCACTGGGCCCTGCCACCTCCTGTCTGCCACTGGGCCCTGCCACCTCCTGTCTGCCACTGGGCCCTGCCACCTCCTGGCTGCCACTGGGCCCTGCCACCTCCTGGCTGCCACTGGGCCCTTCCTCCTCCTGCCTGACAGTTTCCAGACCCTCCTCCTGGCTGATTTCATCCTGTGTATGAAAAAGAAACATAGTTTAATATGTTGGTTTAATCTTTGCATCAAACTTTGTAATCCTGATGGAAGCAATTAGAATGTAAATGCATAAATCCTTGCTTTAAATTTACCACTACATCAGCTTGACTATTTACCACACAATTAAGTGCAGAATAATGTCTACAGATCATGATTTCACTTGTTGAATACAAAATAATGTATGTTTCTCATCCTGACATATTTGGGAAACATTAATTTTATCCCACTACATTTTCAGTTAATACTATACCTGGCTCCAGATGGCCAAATCAGGATCATCCAGGATGGCTGCCTCCTCTTGCTCCAGAGAAGGCTCAGGTTGGCTGCAGGGAAGTCTGGGGGGAAGAGTGGAGAGTGATGGCCTTGGCTCAATGTGGTCATCCAGGAAGGACATCCTGCTGTAGTACCACAAAACCGGGACATAAACATCATCTGCTGCTGCTCCTGACCTCTGAGAAGCCAGCACCTTAGAGCGTTCAGTCCTGTAGGTACCTCTCAAGCTCCCAATTTTAGTGTCCACTTGTTTTGCTGTGGCTGTGGGCACCTTGGTATGCACAAATGGGAGCAGCTTCTCCAGCGCTGCTTTTCTCACCCCTTTTTTTTTATGGATGGGGTTTTTGGTCTCCCACAGAGCCGGCAGCTCCCTTACCCGGTCAATAAATTCCGCCAGGAACTCTTTGTCGCTAATAAATACATTCATATTGTATCTGCAAGTAAAATAAATTATATTTAAATAATGTGAGGCAAACAGTCTAACCTCCTTCACATCCTAGTCACCATATATATCCTCCAACAATCTCAAGACAGTATAGGCCAACAATTTTAACAAGTCTCACAAAATCACATACCTTCGTTCGCACGTCCGTCACTTGAACTCCTCTCTCCGCACACCGAACGTACTATAGTCACATGTGTGTTTGCTATATACACACCACGCATGCGTCCAAATTCGAACACGTCGCTCCGCACACGTCGCCCGCCCATGACGTTCTAACTAACATCTTTTCCCCGCCCCTTCTCTTTCGGCGCGCAGACAGATATGGCGGAGTTACAGCAGGTGTCTGATAATTCCGCAACTAGCGAGGAGACAAGCCCGGAGACCGAGGACACGTCACGATCAAGGAGGAGATTCAAGGCATCGAATATGTCTTTGGCGGAGATGGCGGAGATGGTGGACATCTTGGTCAAGGCTGATTATGATGCCAAGCATGGGCCGTATAGCAAACCAAATAGAAGGAAGGCCAAAATCCTCACTAAAGTTGTGAAGAGTCTGAGGGCGAAGTTCGGGGTGAAACGCTCAAATGAGCAGCTCAGAAAGAGGTGGTCAGACCTCAAACTGAGGGAGCCAGACCAGTTGAGGAGCATAAAGAGGATGCTCGCTAAAAGTAAGTAAAATGACGACCTTTCTGCTATTAATCTTTTTAGAAACTGACTTTTTTTTTTTTTAAAGCATATTGGACTCCCTTCCAAAATGTATTATTTTGAACTAGGTTGGGCACAGTAATCGTTCGTTACGTTACCGACACTTCGTTCGGCCACTATCCGTGGTTTTGGCTTATTTAAGACCCCCAAAAGTAATTAGACATCTGCCATTTTTGATCAAGTATTGTGGATAATTTTTAAGTCTAGATGATGTGTTTGTAAGGAGAATGAAATGCAAACTTTAATCAGTGTAAAGGAGAGGACACTCAGCAGCTGCTTCCACATCTGTACTTTGGAGCACTATAGTGTGGGCCACCAGACCCGCCTTTTTTGGGTGTCCCACACAGGTGCATCAGAGTTTATTTGTGGTGCCTCCATGTCCAAAAAATTACATCCAAATGTGAATAATAAACATATTTGGGGTCATAAAGAATGCATTTTTCTTTAAATTCCGCACAAACACACACTTGTACCCCACTTCCAAACAATTTAGCCTGTTTTAAGTTTAAAAATGAGATTTTTACAGTGTGATAAATAGACCTTTGGTTTTATTCTCATAGGGGAGAGAAGACTGGGAGGAGGACACTCCAGGGAGCACATGCACCCCACAACTTCCAAGCAACCCCAAACTCCCAAAGATCCACAACCGAAAGATGTGCAGGAAGTTGAGGTGGAGGAAGGAGAAGTGCAGGAAGGAGAGGTGGATGACGTTGTGGATCTGGTCACCACAACAGGTCAGTATCTGACACCACAGCTTAAGGTAAGCGAGGTAGGCCTGCAGAGTTTTATTAATTTTTTTTTATGGTTTTTAGGGGATGGAAATGTTGTGAAGGATAGCACACCGTTCTCTGCTGACAGTGCCCTCCGCCTCATCCAGCAAGTGATGGAATGTAGCACGGAACTGGACCTAATTAAACAAAGAATCCATGTGATGGAACAAACATTTAAAGACATTCTCGATGTTTTGGGGAGAATTCAATAAGCCATCCAAACACATTTGTTTTTACATGTTTGTTTTTATATTTTTACTAATTTTTTGAGTAACAAAGCAGCCAAAAATTGAATATGCACACAGTGTGTGAACATGTGCTATCTGCCATCAGGGGATATCCATGTACGTCTTTTGTGGGTGCAACCCCTTCCTCGTATCAAAAGTCGGTGAACTGAGGAAGGGGATGCACCCCCAAAACACATCCATTGATCACCCCTGATGGCAGATAGCACATGTTGACAATAGGGATCAGGATTGTAAACTTCCTATTTGCAAAAAAGTAAAAATGTGTGCATATTGAATTTTTGGCTGGGCAAGGGGTGGCAGGACCCCATATTAGGACGGGCACATAGAGACATAGTTTGTGTAACTGAATGTCTCAGATTGCTCAGAGGTATCCAATGTTGTCATTTTAGAAATGCAAGTGGTATTTTTGTATTTTCATAAGCCAAAATTTGACGGGTTGTGGTCAGGCCAACCCCAAAGTAAAACAAAAAAAAATGTGCAGAGAGTAAAATATTTGACCACAAACAACGTGTAGCTTCTTTTTATAATACTCTCTAAGCTTATTTGGTTCTTTTGTAAGGTAACATAGTGAAATTGGTTGTTATTTACTAAAGTAAAATACACTTGCCACTACAAATGCACAAAGACAAACTAGGAGACAGGAAAGAACAAATAATTAAAGGTTTAAACAAGATTTTTATTGGGATACTTAGACATAGGCTGGCATAGGAATTGCCCCCCTACCCGTGAAATACTCCATGTATTTGTCCCGAACCACACGGGCATTTTGGGGGGGCAAGCCAAGACGGGCAGATTCCAGGCCCGGAAGGGGATTTGCAGGGGAAAGTCCAGCCTCTGGCAAAACTGAGGCCATATATGAATTCGCTTTGCGGCAAAGAAAATTGTGTAGCACACAGCAGCATAACACTACATAGTTTATTTTGTAGTCCGCCAAGTGGATGGAAGTCATAAAAAGGCGGAACCGGCTGGCCATTATGCCGAAGGCATTTTCAACGACTCTTCGGGCCCTGGCCAGCCGGTAATTGAACACACTCTTCTCTGGGGTCAGGGTCCTCTGTGGAAATGGCCTCATAAGATGCCGTCCGAGTCCGAAGGCTTCATCAGCCAAGAAAACAAAGGGGAGTCCTTCAATATTCCCTGCATCCGGTGGCAATGCAAGGTCGTCACTCTGGAGACGGAGGGCAAACTCCGTCTGGATGAAGGATCCCCCATCGGACATCCGGCCATTCTTCCCTACATCAACATAGAGGAATTCATACCGTGCTGACACCACCGCCATCAGCACAATGCTATGAAACCCCTTGTAGTTGTAGTAGTAGGATCCAGAACGGGGTGGCGGCACGATGCGGACGTGCTTCCCGTCTATGGCACCACCGCAGTTGGGGAAGTCCCACCGCGTGGCAAACTCCGATGCCACAGTCTGCCATTCCTGTGGCGTTAAAGGAAGCTGTGGAGTGAAACAAGATGAAATAATATTAGAAAAACAAAGGCATACATTACAAGCAAATTCAAGACCAAAAAATTAGAGACCAACATCAATCTAATTATACGTTTATTAAGGTGTGTAAAAAAAGTATAATGGAAGGCTCATTTATCATATTCATCACCCCCTCTGATGGGCCATTACTAAATTATTTTGGGGGGGGGAGATGTGTTTGGCCACAGGATAGCATTGCAGTGGCGGTGCGTCCAGAGTGGGCGCTGGAGCACTGTCCCCTCTCTCCTGTGCCCATCACTCAGAACAATACATAGGTTCATGCGTTGCATGAACCTATGTATTGTCTATGCCGCACACTATTCAGGTGGATGGCCTCTTGTAAAGCGACCGACATATGATTAATTGCGTCATTTAGGGGGTTAAAATTGCAGAGCAGAAACAGGTATTAAAAAAGTCTTGCAAATTACAACCTGAGGGATGTAATTGGCTTCCTCAAAGAAAAATCGGGGACGCAAGGAGGGGGCATTCCTTGTGTAAACACTGACAGGCAGCTCTGGCAATCATGTTCACCAAGTCTGTTTAATGGTAACATGATTGGCTGATGCAACATGAAGGGAAGGAGAAGACATCAAGGACAGAAGAAGGATGGCGCTGACCACAAGAAGGTAAGTGCAGGGCTGGGGGGAAACTGGCTGCAATAGAGGGGACTAAATGGCTGCATTGGAGGGGACAACTGGGGGCGTTTATTAGGCAACAGAGCAAAAAAGGAGGAAGTTTATTTCCGAAATTGGGGTTGTAACCCCCCAACATTTGGAGCAACAGGCGCCCCTGCTGGAAAAGTTAGTGAGGGGAAATATTTAGGGAGGATAAAAAAGGGGCATTTAAAAACTTCCAGCATGCATGGGGACAAAGGGGACATTCTCAGCATATTACAATCATGGTAATTAGGAAAGGATGAAAGAAATACAATACATTAGCATACATGTAATACATAAAATGTGATGTGAAGGGAGAAAACTTACCCTAATATAGTCCTCCTGCAGGACTCGTATAATAGCAGAACAGGTGTCTGGGATTATGAGGCCCAGAGCCTGGGGGGAGATGCCTGTGGTGAACTTCAAGTCCTGAAGACTTCTCCCTGTCGCCAGGTAACGCAACGTGGCGATGAGCCTCTGCTCAGCACTGATGGCTTCCCGCATAACGGTGTCCTTCCTGGTAATATAGGGGGACACCAAAGCCAACAGTTCCTGAAAAACGGGGTCAGACATCCTCAGAAAATTCCTGTAGTCCTCAGGATTATTCTCGACGATCTCCCGCAGCAGAGGCATGTGGCAGAATTGGTCCCGCTGGAGCAACCAATTCTTGGTCCATGAACTCCTCCTCACACCATTCATGGACTGGTCTTGGTCCAAAACAAGCAGACCAACACCAAGCGCACGCACAGCACGAACTCGACGACGAGAACGTCCAGGCGACATGGCTAGGAAACGGTCGTCTAATCAGAACGTACAGAACAGAACGCACTTTAGAACAGCAAGGCCTATGAATAACGAACTGAAATTCAGAAACGAACAGGCAAGAACGCACTGTAAAACAGATACGACCTGCCTAGACGCCCTGAAAGTCAAGATACGAACCCACAAGCACAAACTGAACGGCAGAAAACGATCTGAAAAGTACGAAGACTGAAAAGCGCGAATCGTCTCTTCCCAAACTTTTACTTCACACGCGGTAACACGAGATCAGCAAAAGCAGCCCAAGGGGTGGCGCCAAGAAAAAAGATCTTCCCCTTTATAGTGCCGTCGTACGTGCTGGACGTGAGCGCAGAGAACCACGAGGAAATTGGGAAATGACAGTGTGTACGCATAGAAAGCTTGACGAGAAAATCGACAAGCTTAACAAGAATCTCGTCGAAAAAAACGACGTGTTTTTTACGACGAGAAAATCGGTCGTGTGTACGAGGCCATAGGCTTGTATTATGACCTGTCGAATCCACCTGGCTAAAGTAGATTTTGACGCTGCCTGACCCTTTCTGGGGCCTTCCGGCAGAATAAACAAAGTATCCGTTCTGCGAATCTGAGCAGTGGCTTTTAGATAAGCTTTAACTGCTCTTACTACATCCAAAGAATGCAATAACTTTTCCTCTACTGAAGTAGGTTTGGGGAAAAAAGAAGGAAGAACCACATCTTGGTTCAAATGAAACCTCGATACCACCTTAGGAAGAAAGGCTGGCTGAGGACGTAATACTACTCTGTCCTTATGGATAACCAGATATGGCTCTTTACAGGACATAGCTGCTAATTCCGACACTCTTTTAGCCGAACAAATGGCTACTAGAAAAATCAATTTCCTGGTGAGAAGCACCAAGGAAATATGCTGTAATGGTTCAAATGGTTGTTTCTGTAAAACCGACAGAACCAAGTTTAGATCCCATGGACATATGGGAATATTAACCGGAGGACTAATACGCATCACTCCTTGTATAAAGGCTTTGACTAGTGAATGCGAAGCCAAGGGCCTTTGAAAAAATATTGACAAGGCCGAAATCTGACCCTTGATAGTACTCAAGGCAAGCTTCCTATCTACAGCCCATTGTAGGAAGTCCAGAATCCTACCTATTACGTATTTACGTGGATGCCATTTCTTGGCCTCACACCATGTAATGTACGCCTTCCAGATTCTATAGTAGATCTGCCTGGATACCGGCTTCCTGGCATTGATCACGGTAGATACCACAGCATTAGAGAGCCCTCTCTTTTTTAGAATGTGGGCTTCAATAGCCAGGCCGTCAAACCTAGGGCTGGTAAGGAAGGGTGGTATATCGGTCCTTGCGAAAGCAGGTCCGGACGATGTGGGAGGGTCCAAGGACTCCCCACAGACATTTTTACAATCTCCGCGTACCATGCTCTTCGGGGCCACGCTGGAGCCACCAGAATCACTGGTTTCTTTTCTACCCTGATTCTGCGGAGTAATCGAGGTAACAATTGTGGCGGTGGGAATGCATATATCAGCTTGAACTGATCCCAAGGGAACACTAGGGCATCCGAGCCGCAAGCTAGGAGATCCCTTGTCCAAGAGACAAACCTGTCCACTTTTGTGTTGAATCTGGATGCTAGCAGATCTACATCCGGTGTTCCCCACCGCTGACATATTGTCCGGAAAACCTCGGGATGAAGGGACCATTCCCCTGGGCATAATTGTTGGCGACTTAGAAAGTCCGCCTTCCAATTCTCCACTCCTGGAATGAATACCGCAGATATGGCTGGGATATATCTTTCTGCCCATCTCAGGATGTAATTTACTTCCCTTTGGGCTGCACGACTCCTGGTGCCCCCCTGACGATTGATATATGCCACTGCTGTGGCATTGTCTGATTGAATTCTGACAGGGGACCCTTGGAGTTTGGATGTCCATGCTACTAGGGCATACCGGGCTGCTCGTATCTCTAAGAGATTGATGGGCAGGGCCTTTTCCGCATCCGACCATCTGCCCTGGAGAGACCATTGCTCCAGTACTGCTCCCCAGCCTATAAGGCTGGCATCTGTAGTGACCACCTTCCAGGAAATCGGACTGAAGGATTTCCCTCTTTCCAGATTCTGGGGAACCAACCACCAGCGGAGGCTCTTGCGAACGGAAGGGGACAAGGACATTGGTAAGTCCAGAGCCTGAACTTTTTTGTTCCAGGCTGACAGTATGGCCCTTTGCAACTTCCTTGAATGGAATTGACCGTAGGGTACTGCTTCGAATGATGCCACCATTTTTCCCAGCAGCCTCATGCACAGGCGTATGGATGGCTGTCTTTTTGAACCCACTAAGTAAATCAAATCTCTCAAAGACGACCCCTTTTCTTGAGGCAAGAAAATTTTTCTCTGGTCTGAATCCAGCCTTAGCCCCAAGTATTCCAGACTTTTGACTGGTTTTAGGGCTGACTTGTCTCGGTTGATAATCCAACCGTGATAGTCCAGATACTTGATTGTCTCGTGAACAACCACTTCTAGTTTTTCCACTGAGTGGTCTATCAGCAACAAGTCGTCTAGATATGCCATTATCGTTACACCTCGTGTTCTTAGATTGGCCAATAATGGGGCCAGAATTTTTGTGAACACTCTTGGTGCTGTGGCCAGACCGAAGGGTAAGGCTCTGAACTGAAAATGGCGCCCTTCTACCGCAAAGCGTAGAAATTTTTGGTGGGCTGGAAAGATGGGAATGTGCAAATAAGCATCTTTGATGTCGATCGAGGCTAACCATTCCTCCCCTTGTAGGGCAGTGGCTACCGATCGGATCGACTCCATCCGGAAAGTCCTGATATGTAGGAATTTGTTTAGCCCTTTTAGATTTAATATGGGCCTCACGTCCCCGTTTGGCTTCGGGACTGTAAAGAGGTTTGAGTAAAACCCGAACCCCCATTCTTCCAGGGGAACCTCTATAATTACTGCTTGGAGCAATAATTGTTCTAGTGCCAACAGGAGGGATCCTCTCTTCTGGGGATCCCCTGGCACGTTTGACCTTATAAAGCGGGAAGGAGGGGAGTTTTTTAACTCCAATTTGTATCCCAGATTTACTGCGGAGAGCACCCATCTGTCTCGGATCGTGTCCCGCCAGGTCTCTGTGAACAACTGAAGTCTTCCCCCCACCCGATTGGGTGGGGGCAACCCTTCATGCATTTGACTTTGGGGGAGGTTTTGTACCTCTCCTGCTCCAGGGCTTCTTGTTACCCTGCAATTGTCCCTGATTTTTACCTCCGGGATTTGACCGAGGAGGCCGTCGGAACTGTTTCACAGCCAATGTCCTAGGGACTGGAGAAGCAGGCCTCTTAAAAGAGGGACCTCTAACTCTATTTTTAACCGGCAAAAGTGTACTTTTACCGCTGGAAATTCTCTGGATATATTTGTCCAGGTCTTCCCCGAATAAGCGTTCACCATGAAATGGGAAGCTGACCAGCAATTTTTTACAGGGAGCTTCAGCAGACCAGTTTTTGAGCCATAGAAGCCTGCGCATATGTACTACAGACAGCGTAAGGCGGGAGGCCTGATGGATTGAATCCTTTATAGCGTCCACCGCAAAGCATAAGGCTCTAGGTAGATCAGCTAGGGCAAGAGCCTGCTGATCTGGCAAGTCCCTTAAGACCTGTTTCAACTGATCCTTCACTGCTTGGCAGACCCCAATAGCTGCCACTGCTGGTTGTGTCACCAATCCTGCTGTAGAAAAAGCAGATTTTAATAAGGACTCCAATTTTTTATCTATTGGGTCCTTGAACATTTGGACATTATCCACCGGACATGTCAGTGATTTATTCACACAAGAGATGGCTGCGTCCACTGTAGGGACCCTCCATTTTCTGATGAACTTATCCTCCATGGGATAGACCACCGGAAATCTCTTGGGGGGAGTAAATATTTTGTCAGGATGCTCCCAATCCTGGTAAATGAGCCCTTCCAGTAAAGGATGGATCGGAAAGGAACAAACAGTCTGGGGAGCTTTTAGCGACCCCAACGAGGAGACAGAAGTGGATGATGGCTCCGCAAGTGGCATTTTAAATGCTGATCGGACCATATTAGTCAGGGACTGAACCCATAACCTTTCAGCATGTGATGCTGAGAACGGCTCTTCCACTGTTGATTCCTCTACAACCGAATCGACCTCATCCTGATCCCCTTCAGGTAGGTCGATCCCTGTATGGGACTGTTGCTCTGTTAACAGGCACTCTGAGGGAGGAGACGGAGATCGGGCGCTTTTCTCCTGTGACAGGGAAGCCGCGATCAATGCTGACAATCTCTCTTCCAGCCCTCCCAGAGCTGAGGAAAAAACCTCCTCTGTTACATACACAGGAGCAGGTGAACTGAGGACAGCCACAGTACCAGGTACTCCTGAGGGTGCTCTACGGTCACTAACCTCTGATTCTTCAGGGGAGACTGGTGCAGCCAAAGCATGCCCAAGATCCTCAGAGCCCGATGGAGACCCCCTATTCCTCCTGGAATTTCTAGTCCCGGAGTTTTTAGACGGCATATTCCTAAGCCACAAAGCTGAGGTATTCCAGCCGAAAATACACCAGTTACTGACAATAGTCTAGCATAAATGCTGCTATAAGAAACAGTTGGTGTCTACTAATGTGCCTTTCTAGGGGATGCCTGTATCAACCGCTTGCTGTATGCCTTATTTAAATGTTGCCAGCTCTGTCTCTGTACTTCATAGCCAGCTCACCACACAAAATTGTGGTTTTTAACATGCTGGGACGCCCGCACATGCGCAGAAGCGCTGCGGCGCGCACAGAGCGTCATCCCCCAGGCTCCGCCCCCTTTCCCGGCTCACCTCTATATATAGAGGCGCGTGCACGCGCATGCGCGCGGCCACGTGCGCCTTCGGCGCTAATTTCGAAAATGGAAACCAGGGACAAGAGCCAGGGCCCCTTTGCCGCAGGCCGGGGGATGGACGAGCATGGCAACATGGCAGAGGAAGCAGTTTCCCATAAGAGAACTCACCATCTGCCTGGACTCGCTCTGATGAGAAGAAACTAGTCCACATGACAAGAAACGTTCCACAGTGGCCTCTAGTGGACAAACACAGGTACCGCAGTCTAATATATTAAATATATATATATATATATATATATAAAAAAAAATTTTTTTTCTTGACCACCATTAAAAATTATTACATTTTTTTAGTAGTTACAGGCATGCACAGAATTTTGCGGGAATACCATTAGGTAACAGACAGAAAGACAATATGGCTTGGGGGTCCCCCAATAGAACCAAGTTCCTGGGGGCTCCCACTTACCTGTTCCCCGCCGCAGGACTTTGTTTGGTCCACAAAAGCCCAAACTTCACCTATCACGGCAGGCATTGTAATCAAACCTTCAGGGACCGGGTTCCCAAGGATTCCACTCCCCTGGACCTGTATAGCACCCTGCACAGAAAACATCTTGGTCGTGGGTATGACCAGAGCTCTGGATCCCAGGGTCCAGCTCTCCTAAGAGAATCATTACAGGCAAAACCTTGCTCTTCTCTGCAAGGCCCGGGTACCGACCGTTTAGCTATGAAGCTTTTTTGGTCGGATCCGGAATAGCTTACTGAGGCCCAAAAGAACCTGTACGCAAGCTCAGTGAAAAACACATGTTTCTTCTTGGCCAACACCTTAGACACTGGCAAAAAACTGAGGTGCTCCCGGATTGGAGGGGCTTATATAGGGGAGGGTACTTCCGGTTTTGGAAGTTGCCAGTGCCAGCACCTGACGGTATCTATATAACCCATTAGTAATGACTATGTCGCTCTGTGTCCCGTGATGTACGAGAAAGAAAAGTGAGTGTTATACGCCAATAAATACAGTGTGTGTATATATATATATATATATATATATATATATATATATAAAGATATATATATATATCTATATATATAAAACTTTAGCCCAAAAAAAAAAATATATATATATATATATATATATATATATATATATATATATATACACACACACACACACACACACATGTATAAACATGTATCATTTTATTATATATAAATATTTATATATACAAATGTATATACAAATAATTACATTTAATAAAATAATACATCTTTATATTCGTGTGTGTGTATATATATATATATATATATACACATACATACATACATACATACATATATACACATATTCCTATACACAAGTATCATTTTAGTTGCTATAACAATTTATATATACATATGTATATATAAAAAAATATATGAAGATAACCACAATAACATCCATTTTAATAATAATTAATTGTTTTCGGATAGTACTATTTCTCTCAATATATATATATAGATAGACTCTTTAAAATATGCTATGCTGGATAATTAATGTACTGCTGACTGCAGAACTGTTGCACTGCTTGTCTGTGTGGTCTTTATAAAGCTGGTTACACTGTAGACCCTTATTTGTCCTTTCAGTAGCAATACATATATTCGTTCATCTACTGGGACAAAATCCAACACCACCTTTTTTCTTTTTTTATGCAGCAGAAACATGTTTGAAATGCCTTACTTTTGCCACCACTATAATCATCGGTGTGGAACTGTTATTTTTTTTCGCACACCTCTTTTGTATAGTTGATAATTTGACTTTATATTTACTGGCCTCATCCTTTCTTTTTCTATGGTTTCCAATTCCATATAAAGGGTTACTCCACTTTTATGGGGAAAAATATCTAAAAAAAATTACATTTATAGCCCTCTACAATTGTGACACAAGCCATAGTGTAATTTATTGTTCTAAAAAATATTTCCTTTTCAATTTACAGCACTGTAATCTTTTGTAAAACTCAATGAAATATGGCAACCCGGAGGTGTTTCCTGCTTGTGTGATTGGCTCGCTGAATTTCCTAGAAGTCTGCACTAAGTTACAAGTTAGATTTTGGGCATCCACTGCAACAAAAAAATCTGTATTGGTGAGATACTCCTAAAGAGTTAGTCGCTTCTAAAGGAATACAGACCCAAAAATTTAAAAGTCAATCCCACCCAGAATCAGTCCTGCACAAGACATGATCTAACAAAGGGCTACTGCTTTTCTTCAGAGCAGAAACTGGTAGGACTCTGCAGCAAAGTTTGTTAAAATGCCCAGAGGGGATCGTTTTTTTCTCAAATAAAAGTGCAGTCACTCTTTAAACTCAGAGAATTCCAAGCTGCCAACAAAATAATCTCTTATTATACCTGTTATCATCAGTTTAAGAATATTTTTACTCTCAGTCCAAAAATTTTGATCGTGCAGGGAATGAATTAAAGTACTCCCTGTGAACGATGATAAACATAAGACAACCAAACAAATAAATAAATATATAAACATAAGTATAAGGACCATATTCCCACCAAGAATCAATGTTTCTCTATATTAGGGATGAGCTTCGAGTTCGAGTCGAACTCATGTTCGACTCGAACATTGCCTGTTCGCCCGTTCGCCGAACAGCGAACAAATTGGGGTGTTCGCGGCCAATTCTAAAAGTCTATGGGAGAAATCTAAAGTGCTAATTATAAAGGCTTATATACAAGTTATTGTCATAAAAAGTGTTTGGGGACCCGGGTCCTGCCCCAGGGGACATGTATCAATGGAAAAAAAAGTTTTAAAAACTGCAGTTTTTTCGGGAGCAGTGATTTTAATAATGCTTAAAGTGAAATAATAAAAGTGAAATATTCCTTTAAATTTCGTACCTAGGGGGTGTGTATGATATGCATGTAAAGTGGCGCATGTTTCCCGTGCTTAGAACTGTCCCTGCATAAAATGTAATTTTTGAAGGAAAAAAAGTCAATTAAAACTCACTCGCGGCTATTAATGAATTGTCGGCTCCCGGCAATACATAGAAAAGTGTGATGTTTGTGCTGAAGCACTGTGTGACCCTTCACCTTTTTCTCCTGATGCATGCTGGGGGAGGGGCTGTACCAGGAAGTAGTGAGAGTGGTGTGTGGAACTGGGAAGCAGCAGCAGCATGATGCATAGATCTGGTAATGACAGAATCCTGTTGTATTAAGACTCCTCCATGTAACAAGTCATCATGTTCTGAGTGAGTAATAAACCCTCTCCATGTTTAAGAAGTTCATCTGGCCTGTGTGTAACTTGCTGAGCAGATACTTTAGCATTGCTAGCAACACTCTGAGAGACCCCGTGTCTAAGGGACATAACAGTGGCGACGAGGATTGTGGATTTTAGCACATATGGCCTTCATAGGGTTTATTCAACCATTTGATCCTGCTGCTGAATCATGGAGCTCCTGTGTGGAGAGGCTGGAGCAGTATGTGGAAGCAAATAGTGTGGCTGCAGAAAAGAAAGTTGCAGTTTTCCTTACAATATTGGGTCAAGCTGCATATGGCACTCTCAGAGACCTAATTTCTCCAGACAAGCCGGCCTCTAAGCCCCTGCCTGAGTTAATTCAGAAGCTACATGAGCACTACAACCCAAAGCCATTAGAGATTGCAGAGTGGTTTAAATTCTACAGTAGAAGGCAGCATGCCGGGGAGGACATAAAGACTTATATCATTGCTTTACGTAAACTAGCTGCCACTTGTCAGTTTGGAGACTACCTGCAGACGGCCCTCCGTGACATGTTTGTTATGGGACTCTGCGACCCAGCCATACAGAAACGTTTACTCACAGAACCCGACTTGACTCTGACGAAAGCCACTGACCTTGCTACGGTCATGGAGTTGGCTACACGGGACGCCACCCTACTGAAGGCACCACCTGAAACTCCTGCAAGCCAGGGAGAGGAAATATTCCACTCTGCTATCACCCGACACCCAAGACGGTCGTCCCCAAATCTTCCTAAACCTCGCCACCCTAATTCTTCTGTCTCTAGGACACCAACTTGCTACCGTTGTGGTAACACTACTCACAGTGCACCTGCTTGCAAGTTCAAGGATGTCATTTGTTTTCTTTGTGGAAAGACTGGCCATATTGGGCGTGTTTGCCGCAGCTCATGCTCCCCGAACACTACCACAAAAGTTAGACGTAAACAGACATTTCATATGGATACTGACAATCACGGCTCCAGCTCTGATGAGGAAACCTGTGTCCAGCATGTTGGACTGTTTCGGGTAGCTGGGAGTACTCCTGCGATAAAAGTGGATGTCACACTCAATGGCTGTCCTGTCTCCATGGATGTTGATACAGGGGCGGCAGTGTCTGTCATTTCATGGACTGATTTAAAGGCATCGGGTCTGTCCCTACCGCTCCAACCTACAAATCTCACACTACAAACCTACAGCAAGGAACTACTACAGTCCTTGGGTTATGTGAAACCCCTTGTTACATTAGGCAACCGCAGTCAAACTCTACGCCTTTATGTTGTCAATAAAGGAGGTCCTCCGCTGTACGGTAGGGACTGGATCAAAGCCCTGGGCATGCCTCCTCTTGCCATTGCCCAATGTACATTGCTTTCTGAGGTAGACCATTGGGTGGAATCCCTGAAGTCACGCTTTAAGGGGGTTTTTGAGGACTCTTTGGGCACAGTAAAAGGAAAAATGGCCCACCTCCTCTTGAAGCCGGGTGCTACACCTCGTTTTTGTAAGGCAAGATCAGTACCTTTTGCCTTGAGAAAGAAAGTGGAAGCAGAGCTGGACCACCTATTGGCTGAAAAGATCATAACTAAAGTTTATAGAAGTGAATGGGCATCACCAATTGTGCCTGTCAAGAAAAAGAATGAAGACATTCGAATTTGTGGAGATTTCAGGGTCGCCCTGAACAACCAACTTCTTGTGGATCAATACCCATTACCTCGACTTGAAGATCTATTTAGCTCATTGGCTGGGGGGCAAAAGTTTACAAAAATAGACTTAAAACAAGCTTACCTGCAACTGCAAGTACACCCAGATTCACGCCATCTGTTGACCATTAACACTCATAAAGGATTATTCCAATATAACCGCATGGTTTTTGGCATAGCCCCAGCTCCAGCCATCTGGCAGCGAATCATGGATGAGGTCCTGGCAGGCATACCTTTCACTCAATGTCTACTAGATGACATGCTCATCACGGGTCCCACTGATGAAGAACACAGAAAGAATGTTGAAGCTGTGCTAGAGAGACTCCAAAGGTATGGTTTACGTGTCAATCTTTCAAAATGCGAATTTCTAAAGTCTTGACTAGTGATGAGCCGAACACCCCCGGGTTCGGTTCGCACCAGAACCCGCGAACGGACCGAAAGTTTGTACGAACATTAGAACCCTATTAAATACAATGGATGCGAACGTTCGAATTCTAAAGTGCTAATTATAACAACTATTATGCATGTTATTGTCCTAAAAAGGGTTTGGGAACCCGGGTTGTGCACCAGGGGACATGTATCAATGCAAAAAGAAGTTTTAAAAACGGTCGTTTTTCGGGAGCAGTCATTTTAATGATGCATAAAGTGAAAAAAAAAAAGTCAAATATTCCTTTAAATATCGTACCTGGGGGGTGTCTAAAGTATGCCTGTGAAGTGCCACGTGTTTCCCGTGTTTAGAACTGTCCCTGCACAAAATGACACTTCTAAAGGAAAAAAAAGCCATTTAAAACTGCTTGCGGCTTTAATGTAATGTCTGGTCCCGGTAATATGGATGAAAATCTTTAAGAAAAATGGCATAGCTACCCCATGACCCCCCCCCCTACCCCAGCCCATTACCAGCCCCTTTGGGTCTTGTATGGATATTAAGGGGAACCCCGCACATAAAATAAAAAAGGCCCTATATACTCTGAACAGCCGTATACAGGCGGTGCATACAAGACAGGGACTGTAGGTTTGTTCTTATGTAGAATCTGTTTGTAATTTTGAACAGGTACATTGTTGAAGTGTAGCTCCAGACCAAAAATCTATTTTTAAACTTTTTGGAAAACATAGGTAAGGGTTATCACCCCTGTAACATTTGTTTTGCTGTCTGTGCCCCTGTTCAGAACATTTCACCTCACTTTCCGTCCCAATGACAACTGTTTTTGAAATGTGGTGTTTTTCTTGAAACAAGGATTGCTGATAAAGCATCAGTACAGAGGAGACACCTTTCTCCCATATTTATTCTTACAGGAGAGAATTTTCCTTCCTAGTGGTAGATTTCCTCTCACTTCCTGTTGTCTTCTTGCGTTTGCAAGTAGGAGTCGTTTGTAAGTTGGATGTTTGAAAGTAGGGACCTGCCGTATATACTCTGCAGAAATAGGCCCCTTAGTTGTTGGTGTTGGCACAACACTGTAAGCACTCACAGTTACTCTTGGTTGGTGCTGGAACGCCCTGCTGTCAACTATTATATCAGGAATTTTAATTACATATAATTGTTGAACAGTGGTAGTAAAAATTTGGCCTTTGATGGTGGTGCTGGTGCCACAACACTGTAAGCCATGACAGTTACTCTTGGTGGGTGCAGCAATGGGCCCTGCTGTGAATTATTAGATCAAGAATTGTAATTGCATGCCCCTGTTGAACAGGGGCTGAAAAATTGGGCCTTTCGTGGTGGTGGTGGTGGTGGTGGTATTGCCACAACACTGTAAGCCCTCAGAGTTACTCTTGGTGGGTGCAGCAATGGGCCCTGCTGTGAATTATTAGATCAAGAATTGTAATTACATGCCCCTTTTGAACAGGGGCTGAAAAATTGGGCCTTTCGTGGTGGTGGTGGTGGTGGTGGTGGTGGTATTGCCACAACACTGTAAGCCCTCAGAGTTACTCTTGGTGGGTGCAGCAATGGGCCCTGCTGTGAATTATTAGATCAAGAATTGTAATTGCATGCCCCTGTTGAACAGGGGCTGAAAAATTGGGCCTTAGGCACTGGTGGCACAACACTACAACCCCTCACAGATACTGTACTTGGAGCACAGCAATGAGCCCTGTTGCAAAGTATTGCTTCAAAAATTGTAATGACACGCCCCTGTTAAACAGGGGCTGAAAAATTGGGCCTTAGGCACTGGTGCCACAACACTCCAACCCCTCACAGATACTGTACTTGGAGCACAGCAATGAGCCCTATGGCAAATTATTGCTAAAAAAATTGTAATTACACGCCCCTGTAAAACAGGGGCTGAAAAATTGGGCCTTAGCCACTGGTGGCGGCACCCATAAACAAAAATGATCTTCCAAGCTATCATCATCAATCGTATCATTGAGGACTCGGAGGAGGAGGATAGCCAGTCAACATAACAGCACAGGCACTCAGCATCAGCATCAGTCTTGAAGGGATGTGACATGTTAAAATCAATTAGTCTGTTATATCAGCATCAGGTGTGTGGTAGCTGGTGGTGATCCAAGACTGGTTCATCTTGATGAAAGTCAGTCGATCAACCGAGTCGGTGGACAGGCGCACCCTGTGATCCGTGACAAATCCTCCAGCAGCACTGAATGTGCGTTCCGAAAGAAGGCTGGATGCAGGACAGGCCAGTAGCTCAATTGCATACTGTGCAAGCTCTGGCCAGTGATCCATCCTCAAGACCCAGTAAGCCAGAGGATTTTCGGTGGGGAAGGTGTCCAAGTCTGACCTTGCCCCTAGATATTCCTGCACCATGTTTATCAGACGCTGGCGATGGTTGCTGGAACCGATCATACTTTGGGGCTGCGGACTAAAGAATTGTCTGAACGCATCGGTCAGACGGCCACCTTCCCCACCGCTCCTTCTTTGACTGGCCAAAGCCTCAGCAACTCGTTGTCCAGGACCAGGAGTTTGTAACCTCCCAGTCTCTGGGAACGCGTTGCACAGACCTTTCTGCAAGGCCTCCCGGAGTTGTCTCATCCTCTGCTCCCTCTGCGACGGTAACATAAGGTCCGCAACCTTACCCTTGTACCGTGGATCAAGGAGAGTGGCCAGCCAGTAATGGTCCCTCTCCTTGATCCGAAGAATACGAGGATCCTTCCGCAGACTTTGCAGGATCAGGGAGGCCATGCAGCGTAGGTTTGCTGAGGCATTCGCTCCGGAGTCCTCTGGGTCACTAAGGACGACATGATCCGCAGCCACCTCCTCCCAGCCACGTACAAGTCCACTGGTTTCTTGGGACTGTAAATCATCCCTAAAAGACTGCTGCTGATGATGCTGAGTGCCAGCCTCCACCTCCATGCTGACACAATCCTCCTCCTCCTCCTCCTCCTCCTCCTCCTCTTCCTGTGCGATGGGTGGGACAGAAGGAACACTGTCTGGGTAAAGGGGGCCTTGAGAGGCAAGGAAGTCCTCCTCTTCCTGCCTCTGTTCTGCCTCAAGTGCCCTGTCCATTATTTCACGCAGCGTGTGCTCCAACAGGTGGACAAGAGGTACAGTGTCACTGATGCATGCACTGTCACTGCTCACCATCCTCGTGGCCTCCTCAAATGGTGCCAGGACAGTGCATGCATCCCTGATCATGCCCCACTGGCGTGGAGAAAAAAAACCAAGCTCCCCTGACCCTGTCCTGGTGCCGTAGTCGCACAGGTACTCATTGATGGCCCTCTGCTGCGTGTGAAGCCGCTGCAGCATGGCCAACGTTGAGTTCCACCTGGTGGGCATGTCACATATAAGGCGGTTCTTGGGCAGGTTCAACTCCTTTTGCAGCTCAGCCAGGCGAGCACTGGCATTATAAGATCTGCGGAAATGCACACAGACTTTCCTGGCCTGCCTCAGGACATCCTGTAAGCCCGGGTACCTGCCCAAGAACCGCTGCACCACCAGGTTAAGGACGTGAGCCACACAGGGCACATGGGTCAGTTGTCCCTGTCGGAGGGCGGAGAGGAGGTTGGTGCCATTGTCGCAAACCACCATTCCTGGCTTAAGCTGGCGTGGCGTCAACCACCTCTCGGCCTGGCCCTGCAGAGCAGACAGGACCTCTGCCCCAGTGTGGCTTCTGTCCCCCAAACACACCAGCGCAAGCACGGCATGGCATCTTTTTGCCTGCGTACTCGCGTAGCCCCTTGAACGCCTACGGAGCACCGCTGGTTCCGAGGACAAACCACAGGAAGAGGCCATGGAGGAAGAAGAAGAGGAGGGGGTGGAGGAGAGAGGTGTGTCACAACCAGTAGTAGCATTTTGGAGGCGTGGCGGTGGAACAACCTCCAACACTACTGCACCTTGTCCTGCATCCTTCCCAGCTGCCAAAAGAGTGACCCAATGGGCCGTGAAAGAAAGGTAACGTCCCTGTCCATGCCTGCTGGACCATGAGTCAGCGGTAATATGCACCTTACCGCTGACCGCCCTGTCCAGCGAGGCCAAGACATTGCCTTCCACATGCCGGTAGATAGCCGGAATAGCCTTCCGTGAGAAAAAGTGGCGTTTGGGAACCTGCCACTGAGGAACCGCACATTGCACAAACTCACGGAAGGGGGACGAGTCTACCAACTGAAAAGGCAGCAGTTGAAGCGCTAGCAATTTAGCCAAGCTAGCATTCAACCGCTGGGCATGTGGATGGCTGGGAGTGAACTTCTTTCGACGGTCCAGCAGCTGGGGCAGGGAAATTTGCCTGCTAGAATCGGACGTCGGTGTACTGCTAGCAGAGTGGCCGCAAGTACTTGGCTGTGACACACCTAATTCTACACCTTCATTCCTCTCAGTGCATGTTTCAGAGAGGACTGAAGTTATAGTGGGGTTGGAGATCCCAGCTGATGCGGTGCAAGGAGAGGTCCGCTTTGTTCTTTGGTGTGGGTCTTTGAGGTAGGCTTGCCAACGAGCTGCATGGCAGGTCAACATATGTCTGGTCAGGCATGTGGTACCCAAGCGGCTGATGTTTTGGCCACGCGATATACGCTTGAGACATATGTTGCAAACAGCAGCTGTGCGATCTGATGCACTAGCCTCAAAAAAGGCCCACACCAAAGAACTTTTTGAATGACGGGCAGAGGCAGCGCCCTGCACAGGCGGAGCTCTGCGGTGTGATTCCGTCGGTGTACTGCCCTTACGCTGGCCACCAAAGGGCATCCTGCCTCGTTGGAGATGTGCCTCCTCCTCATCCTCCTCCTCCTCCTCTCTCCTATTAGGCACCCACGTGGAGTCAGTGACCTCATCATCCCCTCCCTCCTCATCACTGCAGCCAATCTGGCAGTATGCTGCAGCTGCTGGAACATGACTGCCAGATTGGTGTCCTTCTTGAGCATCCCCTCTGTCTGCTCTCACGCTACTGCCTTCCTGTAGCTGGGTTTCATCATCAGACCCTTCGAAACGCTGGGCATCCTCCTGGAGCATGTACCCAACACTGTGCTCAAACAGTTCGGGGGACTCCTCAGGAGGAGGACATGGTGGGTCTAGGGAAGGAGTGACTGATGATGAGTCTGACATTGATACCAGGGAAGAGGACGCTTTGGCAGCTGCTTTTCCAGTACCCTGAGCCTGGGTGAGAGAGGATGAGGAGGAGGGCTTGGTCATCCACTCTACCAAATCTTCAGCATGATGTGGCTCAACATGTCCAGCTGCCGAAAAGAAGGACAAGCGTGTCCCATGGCCATTTGCTGATGACAATGCACCGCGTCCACGACCAGCACTGTTGCCCCCAGACACAGAGCCTGCTTGCCCTCTTTTATTGCCTCCTGACTGTCTGCCTCTCCTTGTTTGCCTTCCAGACATTCTAATAGATGGCCTGCAGGGAGATGGGAAAAAAGCAATAAGGGCTACCTTCAGGTGTCCTTCTCTGTCCCTTTACTTAAGGATTTCTAAATATGGTTGAGGATGATTGCTTTTGCACAGAATAGCACAACGACAATTTCCCTGACTGTCCAAAAAAACAAGGATTTCAAAGATGGTTGATGAGGAATGCTTTAGCACACTATAGCACAAGGAGAATTTCCCTCACTGTCCTTCCCTGTCCCTAGAAACAAGGATTATCACAGTGAAAGAAACTGACACTCTCCCTACCTATAGTTTTCTGTCCCTAGAAAAAATGTTTTTTTAAAGCACACTATAGCACAAGGAGAATTTTCCTCACTTTCCTTCCCTGTCCCTAGAAACAAGGATTATCACAGTGAAAGAAACTGACACTCTTCCTACTGTGACAGCAGGAAGGTAAAGTCACCTGGTTGCATCCAGGGGGGTAGATATATTTCGCCCAGATTCAGGCTTTACGCCGACTTATACAACTAGGTGGAGAGTTGTATAAGCCCAGCTAAGGCTAGTGGGCTCATGGATGACTCATACCTCTAGGGAGAGTGCTGGGCGTCGTGCAGACAGGGAGTTGATGAGACCAGCTGAAGCTTGTCAGCTCATTTAGGCCTCTATAAGAACTCCCAGCTTCATTAGATGTTAGCTCATGCCTGGAACCAGACCTGTGTGGACTGTCTAGGGAGAGTGAACCCCTGTGCGGTGAGACAAAGCCTGTGTGGCTATTTGCTTGGACATTTAAAACCAGGGACTTAGGGACTAGGACAGCACTAGGCTGATCCCAGTTGTTAGTTAGGAAACCTGTATGTTTAGTCAGAGGTCAAGTTGACCAGGATTTATTTTGTTTATGTTTCTTTTGCTTTGCTGTGTTTTGTCACTGTAAACAGAAAATAAACCGCACCTTTTTGATTTTGAAAACCACAACCTCCGTTTGCTGGGCCTGTTTTGTGTGGGGAGCCCATCCCGGGGGTCACACACACCCGCTGCCGAGCTAACCCCCTCACAGTTGGTGGAGAATGCGGGCAGTTTTTTTTAAGCCAGCATGGAGGAGATACTGAAACAGCTGGCTCTAGCAAATGCCAATCAACAGCAGACAAATGCAGGTTTGCAAAGGAGCCTTGCAGCTCAGCAACAAGCCCAGCAGCAATCTGAGGCCCGCTTCATAGACCTGTTACAGAAGCAAGAGCAGAGACTACAACAAATGGAAGCAGTAATGCAGCAACGTCCGCAGACCAGTGAGGAAAGCCGTCCCACTAATACCGCGTCCTTTGGGGTGAGTCGTTTATTGACAAAAATGACTGGAGAGGATGATCCAGAGGTATTTTTGACCACATTTGAAAGGACCGCTGAAAGAGAAAAGTGGCCTGAGGAGCAGTGGGCTGGACTGGTGGCTCCTCTGTTAACTGGTGAATCGCAGAAAGCTTACTATGACCTAGAGCCTAACCAAGCAAAAGACTATGTGATGCTAAAAGCTGAAATTTTGGCAAGGCTGGGTGTCACCCAGGCTGTCCGGGCTCAGCGTGTGCATAACTGGACTTTCCAGCTTGGAAAACCCCCCAGGTCTCAAATGTATGATCTCATTCACCTGAGCAGAAAGTGGCTACAGCCAGAGCTAACCCCCTCACACTACCTATAGTTTTCTGTCCCTAGAAAAAATGTTTTTTTTAAAGCACACTATAGCACAAGGAGAATTTCCCTCACTGTCCTTCCCTGTCCCTAGAAACAAGGATTCGCACAGTAAAACACACTGACACTCTCCCTACCTATAGTTTTCTGTCCCTAGAAAAAAATGTTTTTTTAAAGCACACTATAGCACAAGGAGAATTTTCCTCACTTTCCTTCCCTGTCCCTAGAAACAAGGATTCGCACAGTAAAACACACTGACACTCTCCCTACCTATAGTTTTCTGTCCCTAGAAAAAATGTTTTTTTAAAGCACACTATAGCACAAGGAGAATTTACCTCACTTTCCTTCCCTGTCCCTAGAAACAAGGATTATCACAGTGAAAGAAACTGACACTCTTCCTACCTATAGTTTTCTGTCTCTAGAAAATATGTTTTTTTAAAGCACACTATAGCACAAGGAGAATTTCCCTCACTTTCCTTCCCTGTCCCTAGAAACAAGGATTATCACAGTCAAAGAAACTGACACTCTTCCTACCTATAGTTTTCTGTCCCTAGAAAAAATGTTTTTTTAAAGCACACTATAGCACAAGGAGAATTTCCCTCACTGTCCTTCCCTGTCCCTAGAAACAAGGATTCGCACAGTAAAACACACTGACACTCTCCCTACCTATAGTTTTCTGTCCCTAGAAAAAATGTTTTTTTAAAGCACACTATAGCACAAGGAGAATTCCCTCACTGTCCTTCCCTGTCCCTAGAAACAAGGATTTGCACAGTAAAACACACTGACACTCTCCCTACCTATAGTTTTCTGTCCCTAGAAAAAATGTTTTTTTAAAGCACACTATAGCACAAGGAGAATTCCCTCACTGTCCTTCCCTGTCCCTAGAAACAAGGATTCGCACAGTAAAACACACTGACACTCTCCCTACCTATCCTTCTCTTTCCCTAAACTAAAGGAATCCAGGTTAAGCAAAAAAAATTAAATGTCACTGTCCCTGCCTATGCTTCTCTTTCCCTGCTCCGGAACACACTACACTAGGCCGCCGTGCTGGCGGCCTTTTATAGTGTGGGGCGTGTACTAAACACCCTCAGCAATAATTGGCCACAGGCATCCTGCCTGTGGCCAATCATTGCTCTCCTCGCTGCCGGCGCTGTGATTGGCCAAGCATGCGGGGTCACAGTGCATGCTTGGCCAATCACAGCGCCTGGATGACACTGCGATGGCGTAGTGCATTGTGGGCCGTTCGCGTCACTCGAATTTGGCGCGAACGGCCCAAATCGTTCGATCTTCGTCGAACGATCGAACAGCCGATGTTCGAGTTGAACGTATGTTCGACTCGAACACGAAGCTCATCCCTAGTCTTGACTGGAATTTTGTGCCCACACTGTGGACCGGCACGGGTTACACACTACTGAAGAAAAGGTTAAAGCCCTTACCCATGCCCCTACTCCCCAGAATGTCACACAGCTCAGGTCCTACCTTGGCCTCCTAAATTACTACCACCGTTTCTTGTTGAACCTAGCACACCAGCTTTACCCATTACATCGCTTACTGGATGCAAGAGCTAAATGGATATGGACAGCCAAATGTGAAGAAGCTTTTCCGCTTTCTAAAGAACTCATTCTGTCTTCTCGAGTTCTGGTCCACTATGATTTAAAGAAACACGTCACCTTGGCTTGTGACGCCTCGCCTTATGGACTGGGTGCTGTGCTTTCCCATGTCATGCCAGATGGCACAAAGCGCCCCATTTCTTTTTCCTCCAGGTCTTTAACCTCAGCAGAGCAAAACTACTCCCAGATAGACAAGGAAGCTTTGGCTATTGTATGGGCCACAAAAAAATTTCATACGTACATCTATGGTCGGGAGTTCACACTTATCACTGACCACAAACCTCTGTTGTCAATACTGAACCCTCAGAAAGGAATTTCTACAACAACCGCATCTCGCTTACAAAGGTACGCTTTATTCTTGGGAGCTTGTACTTATTCTATCAGATACCGCTCCCATGATGCCCATGGCAATGCAGATGCGTTTTCCAGATTGCCAATTGGAGACCACTCACCAAGAGACGTACGCATAGTGGAAATACACAGGCTGAAATCCTGCATGTCCACCTCCTTAATTGCCAGACATACAGTCACAGATCCTTTCCTGTCTCAGATATTCTCATATGTTCAGGTTGGATGGCCAGAGAAAGTCCCAGGTGAATTTCGTCCGTACTTTGCCAGAAAATGTGAGTTTGTGACTAATGCTGGTTGCCTACAGTGGGGCAACAGAGTGATCATACCTCAGTATTTGCAACCAACCATGCTAAGGATACTGCATGAGGGCCATCCTGGCGTGGTGCGCATGAAGCAGCGAGCCCGGAGCTATGTTTGGTGGCCACAAATGGACACAGCAATTAAAGATTATGTGGCTCAATGTCCTGGGTGCTGTCAAGCCCAGCGACCCCAAAAGAAAGGAACCCTGCTACCTTGGCCATGGCCGACAGAACCATGGTCAAGACTCCATCTTGATTTTGCTGGCCCAATCCAGGGTAAAATGTATTTGATCGTGGTAGATGCACATTCAAAATGGCCAGAGGTTTTTCAAATGCCATCTGCTACCTCAGCTGCTACCATTCTAGTCTTAAGGAAGCTCTTTGCTCAATATGGCTTGCCAACAGCCATAGTCTCGGACAATGGGACTCAATTTACATTGCATGAGTTTCAATCCTTCCTCAGTGGCTTGGGCATCCAACACTACAGAACAGCTCCTTATCATCCAGCCTCAAATGGGCTGGCAGAACGGTTTGTGCAGACGTTTAAGAAGCACTTACTGTCCACCCTGGACCAGGTCGGACTCTCAGAGGAGAAGCTTCTGGAGTTCTTGACCATGTACCGAAACACAAAACACGCTACTACTGGGCTGTCCCCAGCTTTTCTTATGTTTGGCAGGCATCTCCGCACCAAACTGGATTTAGTTCGTCCACAGGAACAGTCACCAACACCTCCTCCGGCAGGCTGTCCTGGATTCCGTGCTGGTGATCTTGTATGGTTTCGGAATTACAGAGTTTTGCCTCATTGGCTTCCTGGCATTATTGATGGACCTCTTGGACAATGAATGTACCTTGTTCGCCTGGAGAATGGCGTTTGTGTTCGAAAACACCTTTCACAATTGAGAAAGCGCATTTGCCTGCCAGTTGAAACAAACCCGACCTCTCTTTCTACCCAACCACCAGAGTCTACTCAGGTCTCTACTGGTGACATATGGCATGGTGTCTGGCATGATCCCACAAGTTTACAACCAACCCCTGAAGCGGTTGGTGACCATATTCCTGAGGAGCCCGGACATGTGCCTGGAGTTGCAGAGACTGATTTGTCTGTTGGACACCAACTGACATCTCCAGAACCCTTGACAGCCTCTACCCCTCCTAGTGCTGTGCCACTTCGTAAGTCTGCCCGTCAAAGACATCAAACTCCTCGTTGGCAAAGCACTGAAATCTTACGGGACACTTTGGAGGTCAGGAAACAGAGACAAAGGTCTCATAACGTGATGCGGGAGCCACAGAACTGAGTTGGAGATACTACTTGCTGAACTGATCCTGCTTGCCTTGTTATTTTGTGTTGAGTATTTTGTTCTCTTGTTATGTTTATATATATATATATATATATATATATATATATATTTTTTTTTTTTTTTTTTTTCTCCTATTGTTTTTTTTTTTTATGGGAAAAAGAGGAGATGTGATGTTTGTGCTGAAGCACTGTGTGACCCTTCACCTTTTTCTCCTGATGCATGCTGGGGGAGGGGCTGTACCAGGAAGTAGTGAGAGTGGTGTGTGGAACTGGGAAGCAGCAGCAGCATGATGCATAGATCTGGTAATGACAGAATCCTGTTGTATTAAGACTCCTCCATGTAACAAGTCATCATGTTCTGAGTGAGTAATAAACCCTCTCCATGTTTAAGAAGTTCATCTGGCCTGTGTGTAACTTGCTGGGCAGATACTTTAGCATTGCTAGAAACACTCTGAGAGACCCCGTGTCTAAGGGACATAACAAAAAGTCATTGATAAAAAATAAAAAAAAAAGCGTGTGGGTCCCCCAGAATTCAATTACCAGGCCCTTCAGGTCTGGCATAGATATTAAGGGGAACTCCGCCGCAAATTAAAAAAAAAATGCGTGCGGTTCCCCCAAATATCCATACCAGGCCCTTTAGATCTGGCATGGATTTTAAGGGGAACTCCACCCCAAATAAAAAAAAATGGCGTGGAGTCCCCCCAAAAATCCATACCAGACCCTTATCCGAGCATGCAACCTGGCAGGCCGCAGGAAAAGAGGTCCGCCCCTCGGTATGTCAGACTGCACCTACGTCATTGGCCTGAGCGGACCTGATGGGGAAGATCCTTCACTGTGTAAATTTAAATTACACAGTGAAGGAAGTTCCCCGCTCAGGCCAATGACGTAGGCGGGGTCTGACATACCGAGGGGGCGGACCTGATGGGGAAATTCCTTCACTGTGTAATACATGTATAGACCCGCCCCTTCTCATGTTCCACATCAGGTCCTCAGCCTTACACCTAGTCATTGGCTGAGAGGACCTGATGGGGAACTTTAGAAGGGGCGGGTCTATGCATGTAATAGACTACGGAGGAAGTTCCCCATCAGGTCCGCTCAGGCTCAGCCAATGACGGACAGCACAGGACATCGGATCGCCGCGGGACACTGGATTTCACCGCTGGAATGTTTTTTTTTTTTTTTTTTTTTTTTTTTTAATAAAGGACTTTTCCAAGGTGTCGGTGTGTGTTTTTTTTTACATTTTTTGACACTTTCTTCGTGAAATGGTAGGGGTACAATGTACCCCTTACCAATTCACATAGGGGGGGCGGGATCTCGGGTCCCCTTTGTTAAAGGGGTCTTCCAGATTCCGATAAGCCCCCCGCCCGCAGACCCCCACAACCACCGGGCAAGGGTTGTGGGGATGAGGCCCTTGTCCCCATCAACATGGGGACATCCTCCCCATGTTGAGGGCATGTGGCCTGGTACGGTTCAGGAGGGGGGGCGCTCTCTCGCCCCCCCTCTTCTCCTGCGGCCTGCCAGGTTGCGTGCTCGGAATAAGTGTCTGGTATGGATTTTTGGGGGGACTCCACGCCATTTTTTTGTTAAATTTGGGGTGGAGTTCCCCTTAAAATCCATGCCAGATCTGAAGGGCCTCGTATGGATATTTGGGGGAACTGCACGCATTTTTTTTTTAATTTGCGGCAGGGTTTCCCTTAATATCTATACCAGACCTGAAGGGCCTGGTAATTGAATTCTGGGGGACCCCCACGCTTTTTTTTTATTTTTATCAATGACTTTTGTATGTATTGCCGGGAGCCGACAATTCATTAATAGCCGCGAGTGAGTTTTAAATTACTTTTTTTCCTTCAAAAATGACATTTTGTGCGCAGGACAGTTCTAAGCACGGGAAACATGCGCCACTTTACATGCATATCATACACACCCCCTAGGTACGAAATTTTAAGGAATATTTCACTTTTATTTTTTCATTTTAAGCATTATTAAAATCACTGCTCCCGTAAAAACGTAAATTTTTCAAACTTTTTTTTGCATTGATACATGTCCCCTGGGGCAGGACCCGGGTCCCCAAACACTTTTTAGGACAATAACTTGCATATAAGCCTTTATAATTAGCACTTTAGATTTTGAACATTCGAGTCCATTGTATTTAATAGGGTTCTAAAGTTCACGCGAACATTCTGTCTGTTCGCAGGTTCTGGTGCAAACCGAACAGGGGGGTGTTCGGCTCATCCCTGCTCTATATACATAAATGTTTGCAATCAGCTGTGGTCACCAGCCTGTACAACTCAATGACATACTGACAGGTACTGTACAGCGGCTGTTTGCGAGTAACTGCACATCTGAGCAGTTACATATAATTAAAGACAGATGAGCAGGTTTGGATGCAAACTGTCTGCTTGAATATGCAGTTACATGAGAATTTGTATCTTCTCTGCCTCTCCTATTCTCTATGTGCTGAAAAAAACTGCACCAGGACCCACAGGTAGCAGAGAGGCAAGTGCATTCATTTGAGGTAGAAGAGGCTGATTCAGGGTTCTTGCAAGGTTCAGTTTAGTAAGATGGAGTCCTATACAGCTCTTCTCCAGGTTGACACTGACACATGGCACCAGAGAAATGTTTTTGGACATCAACATTCGCCTCTTAGTCAAAGGTCAGCATGCCACTATTCTATGGGCTCCTCGGAAAGCACATCATCTTACTGAAGCCTAATGCCGTGTACACACGACTGTTTTTAATGTCATTTTTCTTGACGTGATTTTTCGTGTTTCCTCTCAAGCCTGCCTTGCCCACACACTATCGTGGGAAAAAATGTTCGAGTAAAGCGCGGTGACGTACAACACGTACGACGGCACTATAAAGGGGAAGTTCCATTCGGATGGCGCCACCCTTCATGTTAGTAAAGTTTGTTGAGCGACGATTCGCGCTTTTCAGCCTTGTGTTTTTCAGTCCGTTACAGCGTGACGAATGTGCTATCTCTATTACGAACGCTAGTTTTATAAGAAGGAGCGCTCCCATCTCATACTTGATTCTGAGCACGTCGTTAAAGCCTACACACGGCCGTTTTTCATGACGAGAAAAACGACGATGTAAAAAACAACGTGAAAAATTAGAGCATGTTCCAATTTTTCTCGTCGTGATTCTCTGCTG
This sequence comes from Rana muscosa, assembly GCA_029206835.1. Lineage (NCBI taxonomy): Eukaryota > Metazoa > Chordata > Amphibia > Anura > Ranidae > Rana > Rana muscosa. The sequence continues at coordinate 524,991,677 of CM055118.1, read as the reverse complement.
AAAAGCCCACACACGATCATTTTTAATGACCATTTAAAAAAATTAAATTTTTCTCGTCATTAAAAACGGTCGTGTGTACGCGGCATTAGATATGACACAACAATTTACTAATTTTTTGAAAACTGCCTGGCTGTCTTCAGGCATTACCATACACAAAAGCAATTTACAGTATTTCAGAATATTGTTACATGGATACAAACAATAGCTCCTGAATTATGAGGACTACCATCACATATTTGAGGCAGAAAACTACTAATCACTTCCCATTGATAAACACAAGTTTCCATCCATGCCAGCATCGTTTTCTTCACATTTGTTTGGTGCCAAACAAACTTTGTGGTATGATGCTTTCTGTCCATAGTAGAGAAAATCAATGTGCCTATAATATGACCAGACAAAGCTCAAATTCTGCTTGGTACACTGTATCAATCCCTGAGCAAGATGTTCATTAAGGATGAGCTTCGAGTTCGAGTCGAACCCATGTTCGACTCGAACATCGGCTGTTCGACCATTCATCGAATTTCGAACATTATGGGCCGTTTGCGCCAAATTAGAGTGGCGCGTCACGGCCCATAATTCACTGCGGCATCGCAGTGCATTGCTGGCTGATGCTTTGCCAAGCATGCACTATGACCCGCATGCTTGGCCAATCACAGCGCCGTAGGTACAGAGAGCTGTAATTGGCCAAAGCCAGGGTGGCTTTGGCCAATCATGGCTCAGAGGAGTAGGTACACGCCCCACACTATATAAGGCCGCCGGCTTGGCGGCCTTGTGTAGTGTGTTGGTGTTGGTTAAAGGAAAGAGACAGAGAGAGATAGACAGTGTAATTTGACTTGAGTTAGATAGAGCAGGCAGGCAAGTCAGTTAGCTGCAGTTACAGTATGTAGAGGATATATATTCATCCTAGGTGTTGTATATATATATTTACACACTGTATTGAGTTTAGGGATGAGCCGAACACCTCGGTTCGGTTCGCACCAGAACCTGCGAACGGACCGAAAGTTTGCGCAAACTTTAGAACCCTATTAAATAGAATGGACTTGAATGTTTGAAATCAAAAGTGCTAATTATGACGGCTAATATGCAAGTTATTGTCCTAAAAAGGTTTTGGGGACCCGGGTCCTGCCCCAGGGGACATGTATTAATGCAAAAAGAAGTTTTAAAAACTGACGTTTTTTCGGGAGCAGTGATTTTAATGATGCTTAAAGTGAAAAAAAAGTGAAATATTCCTTTAAATATTGTACCTGGGGGGTGTCTAAAGTATGCCTGTGAAGTGGCATGTGTTTCCCGTGTTTGGAACTGTCCCTACACAAAATGACATTTCTAAAGGAAAAAAAGTAATTTAAAACTGCTTGCGGCTTTAATGTAATATTTGGTCCCCGGCAATATGGATAAAAATCATTGAGAAAAATGGCATGGGTACCCCCCCACCCCCTCCCCCAGCCCACTACCAGCCCCTTTGGGTCTTGTATAGATATTAAGGGGAACCCCGCACCCAAATTAAAAAAGGCCCTATATACTCTGAACAGCAGTATACAGGCGGTGCAAACAAGACAGGGACTGTAGGTTTGTTCATAAGTAGAATCTGTTTGTAATTTGGAACAGGTACATTTTTTAAGTGTAGCTCCAGCCAAAAAATCTATTTTTAAGCTTTTTGGAAAACATAGGGAAGGGTTATCACCACTGTAACATTTGTTTTGCTGTCTGTGCACCTGTTCAGAACATTTCACCTCACTTTCCGTCCCAATGACAAATGTTTTTTGAAAATTTGTTTTTTTTATTGAAACAAGGATTGGTGATAAAGCATCAGAAGAGAGGAGACACCTTTTTCCCATATTAACTCTTACAGGAGAGAATTTCCCTTCCTTGGGGTAGATTTTCTCTCACTTCCTGTTGTCTCCCTCCATTTGCAAGTAGGAGTCATTTGAAAGTCCGATGTTTGAAAGTAGGGGCCTGCCGTATATACTCTGCAGAAATTTGTCCCTTAGGTGTTGGTGTTGCCACAACACTGTAAGCCCTCACAGTTACTCTTGGTGGGCGCTGGAACGGCCTGCTGTGAACTATTATATCAAGAATTGTAATTACATGCCATTGTTGAACAGTGGTAGGAAAAATAGGGCCTTTGGTGGTGGTGCTGGTGTCACAACACTGTGAGCCCTGACAGTTACTCTTAGTGGGCGCATGAATGGACCCTGCTGTGAATTATTAGATCAAGAATTGTAATTGCATGCGCCTGTTGAACAGGGCCTGAAAAATTGGGCCTTTGGTGGTGGCGGTGGTGCTGGTGCCACAACACTCTAAGTCCTCACAGTTACTCTTGGTGGGCGCAGGAATGGGACCAGCTGTGAAATATTAGATCAATAATTGTAATTACATGCCCCTGTAGAACAGGGGCAGAAAAATTGGGCTTTTGGTGGTGGTGGTGGTGGTGGTGTTGCCACAACACTGTAAGCCCCCACAGTTACTCTTGGTGGGCGCAGGAATGGGCCCTGCTGTGAATTATTAGATCAAGAATTGTAATTACATGCCCCTGTTGAACAGGGGCAGAAAAATTGGGCCTTAGGCACTGGTGCCACAACACTGCAACCCCTCACAGATACTGTACTTGGAGCGCAGCAATGAGCCCTGCTGCAAAGTATTGCATCAAAAATTGTAATTATACGCCCCTGTTAAACAGAGGCTGAAAAATTGGGCCTTAGCGGTGGCGGTGTCCAGAACCTAAAATGTTCTTACAAGCTATCAGCATGATCATTGAGGAGGAAGAGGATAGTCACTCAGCATAACAGGATAGTCACTCAGCATCAGCATAGGCAGTCTTGAAGGGATCTGACATTTCAAAACAATTATTCGGTTAGATCAGCATCAGGTGCTTGGTAGCTGGTGTTAATCCAAGACTGATTCATTTTTATGAAGGTCAGTCGATTGACCGAGACGGTGGACAGGCGGACCCTGTGATCGGTTACAAAGCCTCCAGCAGCACTGAATGTGCGTTCCGAAAGAACCCTGGATGCAGCACAGGCCAGAAGCTCAATTGCATACTGTGCAAGCTCTGGCCAGTGATCCATCCTCAAGACCCAGTAAGCCAGAGGATTTTCGGTGGGAAAGGTGTCCAAGTCTGATCTTGCCCCTAGGTATTCCTGCACCATGTAAACCAGACGCTGGTGATGGTTGCTGGAACCGATCATACCTTGGGGCTGCGTACTAATAAATTGTCGGCCACCTTCTCCACCGCTCCTTCTTTGACTGACCGAAGCCTCAGCAACATGTTGTCCAGTACCAGGAATTTGTAACCTCCCAGCCTCTGGGAACGCGTTGCACAGACCTTTCTGATGCTTCATCCTCTGCTCCCTCTGTGACGGCAAGATAAGGTCCGCAACCTTACCCTTGTAACGTGGATCAAGGAGAGTTGCCAGCCAGTAATGATCCCTCTCCTTGATCGCACGAATACGAGGATCCTCCCACAGGCTTTGCAGGATCAGGGAGGCCATGCAGCGTAGGTTTGCTGAGGCATTCGGTGCGGAGTCCTCTGGGTTACTGAGGACGACATGATCCGCAGCCACCTCCTCCCAGCCACTGTAATTGATCCCTTGAAGACTGCTGTTGATGCTGAGTGCTAAGCTCCACCTCCATGCTGACACAATAATTCTCCTCCTCCTCCTCCTCCTCCTCCTCCTCCTCTTCCTGTGTGATAGCCGGGCCAGAAGGAACACTGTCTGGATAAAGGGGGCCTTGAGAGGTAAGGAAGTCCTCCTCTTCCTCCCTCTGTTCTGCCTCAAGTGCCCTGTCCATTATTCAACACAGCGTGTGCTCCAACAGGTGGACAAGAGGGACAGTGTCACTGATGCATGCACTGTCACTGCTCACCCTCCTCGTGACCTCCTCAAATGGTGCCAGGACAGTGCATGCATCCCTGATCATGGCCCACTGGCGTGGGGGAAAAAATCCAAGCTCCCCTGACCCTGTCCTGGTGCCATATTGCAACAGATACTCATTGATAGCCCTCTGCTGTGTGTGCAGCCGCTGCAGCATGGCCAACGTAGAGTTCCACCTGGTGGGCATGTCGCAGATTAGGCGGTTCTTGGGCAGGTTGTAATCCTTTTGCAGGTCAGCCAGCTGAGCACTGGCATTATTTGACCGGCGGAAATGCCCACAGAGTTTCCTGGCCTGCTTCAGGACCTCCTGTAAGCCCGGGTACCTGCCCAAGAACCTCTGCACCACCAAGTTAAGGACGTGAGCCAAACAGGGCACATGGGTCAGTTGTCCCTGTCAGAGGGCGGAGAAGAGGTTGGTGCCATTGTCGGAAACCACCTTTCCTGGCTTAAGCTGGCGTGGCGTCAACCACCTCTGAGCCTGCTCCTGCAGAGCTGACAGAATCTCTGCCCCAGTGTGGCTCCTGTCCCCCAAGCACACCAGCTCAAGCACCGCATGGCATCTTTTTGCCTGCGTACTTGCATAGCCCCTTGAACGCCTACGGATCACCGCTGGTTCTGAGGACAAAGCACAGGTAGAGGCCATGGAGGGAAAAGAAGAGGAGGGGGTGGAGGAGAGAGGTGTGTCAGAATCACCAGTAGTAACATTTTGGAGGCGTGGTGGCGGAACAACCTCCAACACTACTGCACCTTGTCCTGCATCCTTCCCAGCTGCCAGCAGAGTCACCCAATGCGCCGTGAAAGATAAGTAACGTCCCTGTCCATGCCTGCTGGACCATGAGTCAGTGGTAATATGCACCTTTCCACTGACCGCCCTGTCCAGCGAGGCCAAGACATTGCCTTCCACATGCCGGTAGAAAGCCGGAATCGCCTTCCGTGAGAAAAAGTGGCGTTTGGGAACCTGCCACTGATTAACCGCACATTCCACAAACTCACGGAAGGGGGCAGAGTCTACCAACTGAAAAGGCAGCAGTTGAAGTGCTAGTAATTAAGCTAAGCTAGCATTCAACCACTGGGCATGTGGAAGGCTGGGAGCGAACTTCTTTCAGCGGTGCAGCAGCTGGGGCAGGGAAATTTGCCTGGTACAATCGGACGTCGGTGTACCGATAGCAGATTGCCCGCAAGTACTTTGTTGTGACACACCTAATTCTACACCTTCATTCCTCTCAGTGCACAGGTTTCAGAGAGGACTGAAGGTATAGTGGGGTTGGAGATCCCAGCTTATGAGGAGCAAGGAGAGGTCCACTTTGTTCTTTGGTGTTGGTCTTTTAGGAAAGCTTGCCAACGAACTGCATGGCAGGTCGACATATGTCTGGTCAAGCACGTGGTGCCCAAGCGGCTGATGTTTTTGCCACGCGAGATACGCTTGAGACATATGCTGCAAATAGCAGCGGTGCGATCTGATGCACTCGACTTAAAAAATGCCCACACCAAAGAACTTTTCGAATAACGCGCAGAGGCAGGCATCCTGCCTCGTTGGAGATGTGCCTCCTCCTCCTCCTCTCTCCTATCAGGCACCCACATGGAGTCAGTGACCTCATCATCCCCATAGCTGTCCTTGTTGGGCACCCCCTCTCTCTGGGCTCACGTTACTACCCCCTCTCTCTGGGCTCACGTTACTGCCTTCCTCCAGCTGGGTTCCATCATCGGAGCTTTCAAAACGCTGGGCATCCTCCTGGAGCATGTACCCAACACTGTGGTCAAACAGTTCGGGGGACTCCTCAGGAGGACATGGTGGGGCTAGGGAAGGAGTAACTGATGCCATTGAGCCAAGGGAAGAGGCCGCTTTGGCAACTGCTTTGCCAGACAAAGTACCCTGGGCCTGGGTGAGAGGATGAGGAGGAGGAGGACGGCTTGGTCATCCACTCTACCAAGTCTTGGGCATGTTGCGGCTCAACATGGCCAGCTGCCGAAAAGAAGAACAAGCGTGTCCCACGGCCACGTGCTGATGAGGATGCACCATGTCCACAACCAGCACTGTTGCCTCTAGACACAGAGCCTGCTTGCCGTCTTTTATTGCCTCGTGATGGTCTGCCTCTCCTTGTCTGCCTTCCAGACATACTAATGGCCTGCAGTGAGATGTAGCTGCACAAAGGTGGGATGTATGATATATATATATATATATATATATATATATATAATCTGTACTGATAATGCAGCTATCAGAATCAACTGCCTGCTGTGGGATTAGTATGGGAAAAGCAGCAATTGTTTTCATTTAGTTTTAGGTGAAAACTGTGCAGAGGACAAAGTTCACTGAAAATACTTGCAGCTCTCTGCCTGTGGTTTTATTATGAGAACGCCACTATAATAGTCACTAACTGTATTCAGGTAAGCTTTAGGTGAACGCTATGCAAAGCACACAGTACACTAAGTAAGTGAAACACTGACTGCAGCTAGCACAATCACCTGCCTGCCTAGCTAAACTGAATACAGTGTATAAATATATATACAACACCTAGGATGCATATATATACATACTGTAACTGCAGCTAACTGACTCGCCTGCCTGCTCTATCTAATTCAATATAAATGACACTGTCTCTCTCTGATATCTCTCTCTTTTAACGACTCCAACACACTACACAAGGCCAAAGTAAAAAGTAGAAAAAACTGCGCTAGAACCCAAAAAACAAAACAAAAGCTGCCAACACTCATACAAACAAAGAAAAACAGAATATAGGATAAATAGTGCAGCGCTAAAACATTAATAGTGATAAAGAATTGCCACTAAGTGATAAAGGTATGAAAACCAAACATCAATGGTAAAAAACAGATGTGAATAAGGGAACTCCAATGAATAAAAATAATAATAATATGGTTAATTATAGTCCACGTGAAATTAACACAACAAATGTGTGGGAAACTTCAATGAGTGTTAGGGAGCACTACAAACACACACTGTGTGGTGGAGGTATAGAAAACCAAACATCAATGGTGAAAAACAGATATAAATAAGAGAACTCAAATATATGAAAAAATTAAAGTCCAAGTGAAATGAACGCCACAGATGTGTGGGAAACTTCAACAAGTGTTAGGAAGGCCATACACTATGAACACACACTGTAATGATCCTTCCTACGGAATGACCCGGGTTACAGGAATGACAAGTTGACTGTTGAGATCAAATGCTTGAAATGGTAACTAGATGGGGTATTCTTACCACAATAGATGGACTCATCTATCATACAACAGTGAGTCAGAAAGGCTTGGGGTCTCAACGACCTGGATCGATGGAACAGGATCTCTGTGGATGCCGCGGAGGTCTGGATCAGTCCTAGTGAGGGTAGTCCGATGAGCTGGGGTGTTGATTCAACACTCCTCCCGCATGCAGGCTCCAAAATAAAAAATGGAAACAAAAATGGGGACAAAGGGGATTGCTCCCAATGGTGCAGGTCAATTAAAACCAGTCAAGGTTTATTGAGATAAAATGTCATACAAACAAATGACAAAAGGTGTGGAATAAAAGTGATCACAAATTAAAAGCAATGTGGGGTGCAGTAATGCAAGTCCGACGCGTTTCGACTAAGGAAGTCATCAACAGGGGCATATTCCTGTACCCCCACATTGCTAACATTTATAAGATTATGAACTACCCAAACCCGCCCAAGAGAGGCGGGACCGGAACCGTAAGTAGCATAAAACGACCTATCTCTCAGATATCTCATCATTTGAGAGAAATGGTTTAGGTAAGGATACGCAAACTTTCGTGTACATATCTGCCAACATGCAATATAATAACACATATCAATAAACCATAGAAATTGCTTGGATTTAACCGAGAGGGCCTGTTTTTGCACTCCAAGCCTCTCTTGAGATCATAAAAATTCCTCACTGGACCTATCAGGGCCCTAGAACCATACTGAACATGTCCCTCCAACACAGTGACCAATCATTAGAGGGAAAATAACATGTCATGTGACAAAGGCGGTCCTGTCTCTGCCGCCATCGTCCAATGGTTAAGAGTGTCCCCAGACATGGAGTCCCAGGGGGTCCAACTTACCGCAAGGACGGTAGGCTGCGTCTCAATGCAGGTGAATCAGCGTGAATCGTCCCAAGCACCACCCCCCGAAATACATAAGTGGTATGAATCTCGGGTGAACCACCAATCCGAATGAAACCTCCCCGACTGTGCGCGGCCAAGCTGTGTACTGCTCCCATCAAAGCGTGACGTCATGACGCACGCCAAGACGGGATGGCGCTCCGCCGTCTGGCGGCGTCCACGTGACCATAAGTCACATCATGTAAACAGACTGTCACATGATTGCGTCATGATGTAGCGGCGCCCCAAGGAACGGAGGTGGAGCCACATCATAATGACGCTGTGATGGATTGCCATGGCAACTAGCGCTAAGCGGTATTGAGGGTATCCATTGAGAATATCTACTGAGGATTCTTATGTGAATTCACACCCACGTCTGATGTAAAAAAACAAAACAAAATGACATGACATAATTAACCAATAGATCACTTGGCAGATGGAAGAGCACTATCCCGCCCAGAGGGAAAAAGTGTATACTGCAAGTGAAGCTCAAATATCTGTATTAAATAATATGACATAATAAACCCAAAAAAGCAAAATGTGTTAAAATAAAATGAAAATGGGAAAAGCATGACTAGGTCATACTAAGTGCATATGCATAAACCATGTAGTGACCGGGGATGTGCCCCCTACGAGCAAGACAAAAATAAATGCACATATAAGACACAAGACCAATGGAGAGGAAAACACGAGCCCAGGGTACTCACGCCCGGTTAATGAAACAGTTGATATCCCAATCAACGTTCATACCAGGGGGTGAGTAACACCTGAGCTCGTGTATCCAAAAGGTCTCAAGTCTAGACACCCCACGTAAACAGGAATCACCCCTCCAATGGGGGATGAATCTGTCTATGACCTGAAAGTGGGTGCCCTTAGGGTCTTTGGCATGATGTTCCAAGTAGTGGCGGGACACTGTGTGCTTGATGCACCCCTTACGTATCTTGGCCAGATGTTCATTTACCCTAATAAAAAAATTCCTAATGGTGCGCCCTACATATTGTAGCTTGCACAGACAGGTGATAAGATACACTATGAACCTAGTGACACAGGTAGTAAAATGTTTCATAGTGTAGATGCACCCCGTGGTGCTGGATGTAAACGTTTCCGTTTTGCGTCTACCAAAAACATTATTAACCACCTCGCGCCCGCCGTACGAGAATATACTGTACGGCCGCAAGGTGGTTGTCAAATGCCGGGAGGCCGTTATTATACGGCCTCCGCTATTTGACCACTGGGGGGCGCGCGAGCGCCGGCGCGCACGTGCCCGGCGCTTCACTGCAATGCCGATGCGCGTGCCTGGCGGCCGCGATGTCCGCCAGGCACCCACGATCGGCGGTTACAGAGACAAGGACATGGATCTGTGTGTGTAAACACAGAGATCCATGTCCTGTCAGGGAGAGGAGACCGATGCTGTGTCCCTTGTACATAGGGACACAGATCGGTCTCCTCCCCAGTCAGTCCCCTCCCCCCACAGTAACAATCACTCCAGGGAACACATTTAACCCCTTCCTCGCCCCCTAGTGTTAACCCCTTCCCTGCCAGTCACATTTATACAGTAATAAGTGCATATTTATAGCACTGTTCGCTGTATAAATGTGAATGGTCCCAAATTAGTGTCAAAAGTGTCCGATGTGTCCGCCATAATGTCGCAGTCACAAAAAAAATCACTGATCGCCGCCATTACTAATAAAAAAAAATATATATATAAAAATGCCATAAAACTATCCCCCTATTTTGTAAACGCTATAACTTTTGCGCAAACCAATCAATAAACGCTGATTGCGATTTTTTTTTACCAAAAATATGTAGAAGAATACGTATCAGCCTAAACTGAGGAAAAAAATATAAAAAAAAAAAATTGGGATATTATAGCAAAAATCAAAAAATATTGCTTTTTTTTCAAAATTGTTGCTCTATTTTTGTTTATAGCGCAAAAAATAAAAACCGCCGAGGTGATCAAATACCACCAAAAGAAAGCTCTATTTGTGCGAAAAAAAGGACGTCAATTTTGTTTGGGAGCCACGTCGCACGACCGCGCAATTGTCATTCAAAGCGTGACAGTGCTGAAAGCTGAAATTTCGCCTGGGCAGGAAGGGGGTATATGTGCCCAGTAAGGAAGGGGTTAATGCACACATTGCATTTTCTACATGGGTAGTATCCCTTGACCTCAGGGAAAAAGGAGACCTTTTTGGGGGTATTAGGGGCTATATCACTCTTGATGGAACGTGTGCCCCTGAAAATAACTCCTGCCCGCTCCGGAAGGGAGGGTCCAAGGATTTTGTCACTACGAAGTACCTTCCAGTGCTTATTTAAGATTTTTTTTAATTTTCCCATGCTGAGTGGAATAAGAGGTGAAGAAAGACCATTTGAACTTCTCATCCCTAGTGGTTTTAGGTTTATCCACAAGGAGAGAAGCTCTGTCTATTCTGGACACCGCGGAGATATCCGCATTTAATTCGGTGGATTTATAGCCCTTATCCAAAAATCTCTGTTTCAAGGTATTGGACTGAGTAAAAAAATCCCCCTCATTAGTGCAGTTTCTCCTGAGTCGGAGAAACTGGCCCCAAGGTACCGACTTTAACCACTGAGGATAGTGACAGCTGTCAACAGGAATGTACCCATTCATGTCTGTGGATTTAAAGTATGTTTTGAACTCCAAATGATTATTGACAGCTGTGATCTCCAAATCAAGGAAATGTATAGAGATAGTACTGGCCTCATAAGTCAGGAGTAGGGATGAGCTTCGTGTTCGAGTCGAACATACGTTCGACTCGAACATTGGCTGTTCGATCGTTCGACGAAGATCGAACGATTTGGGCCGTTCGCGCCAAATTCGAGTGACGCGAACGGCCCACAATGCACTACGCCATCGCAGTGTCATCCAGGCGCTGTGATTGGCCAAGCATGCACTGTGACCCCGCATGCTTGGCCAATCACAGCGCCGGCAGCGAGGAGAGCAATGATTGGCCACAGGCAGGATGCCTGTGGCCAATTATTGCTGAGGGTGTTTAGTACACGCCCCACACTATAAAAGGCCGCCAGCACGGCGGCCTAGTGTAGTGTGTTCCGGAGCAGGGATAGAGTAGCATAGGCAGGGACAGTGACTGTTATTTCTTTCTTGCTTAACCTGGATTCCTTTAGTTTAGGGAAAGAGAAGGATAGGTAGGGAGAGTGTCAGTGTGTTTTGTGCTTCTGCTATAGTGTGCTTAAAAAAAAACATTTATTCTAGGGACAGAAAACTCTAGGTAGGGACAGTGTCAGTTTCTTTCACTCTGCAAGTCCTTGTTTCCAGGGACCTGGAAGGACAGTGAGTGAATTGTCCTTTTGCTATATTGTGATTAAAAAAAACATTTATTCTAGGGACAGAAAACTCTAGGTAGGGACAGTGTCAGTTTCTTTCACTCTGCAAGTCCTTGTTTCCAGGGACCTGGAAGGACAGTGAGTGAATTGTCCTTTTGCTATATTGTGATTAAAAAAAACATTTATTCTAGGGACAGAAAACTCTAGGTAGGGACAGTGTCAGTTTCTTTCACTCTGCAAGTCCTTGTTTCCAGGGACCTGGAAGGACAGTGAGTGAATTGTCCTTTTGCTATATTGTGATTAAAAAAACATTTATTCTAGGGACAGAAAACTCTAGGTAGGGACAGTGTCAGTTTCTTTCACTCTGCAAGTCCTTGTTTCCAGGGACCTGGAAGGACAGTGAGTGAATTGTCCTTTTGCTATATTGTGATTAAAAAAAACATTTATTCTAGGGACAGAAAACTCTAGGTAGGGACAGTGTCAGTTTCTTTCACTCTGCAAGTCCTTGTTTCCAGGGACCTGGAAGGACAGTGAGTGAATTGTCCTTTTGCTATATTGTGATTAAAAAAAACATTTATTCTAGGGACAGAAAACTCTAGGTAGGGACAGTGTCAGTTTCTTTCACTCTGCAAGTCCTTGTTTCCAGGGACCTGGAAGGACAGTGAGTGAATTGTCCTTTTGCTATATTGTGATTAAAAAAAACATTTATTCTAGGGACAGAAAACTCTAGGTAGGGACAGTGTCAGTTTCTTTCACTCTGCAAGTCCTTGTTTCCAGGGACCTGGAAGGACAGTGAGTGAATTGTCCTTTTGCTATATTGTGATTAAAAAAAACATTTTTTTCTAGGGACAGAAAACTGTAGGTAGGGAGAGTATTTTTTTTCTTTCACTCTGCAAGTCCTTGTTTCCAGGGACCTGTAAGGACAGTGAGTTAATTGTCCTTGTGCTATATTGTGCTGAAAAAAACATTTATTCCAGGGACAGAAAACTCTAGGTAGGGACAGTGTCAGTTTCTTTCACTCTGCAAGTCCTTGTTTCCAGGGACCTGGAAGGACAGTGAGTGAATTGTCCTTTTGCTATATTGTGATTAAAAAAAACATTTATTCTAGGGACAGAAAACTCTAGGTAGGGACAGTGTCAGTTTCTTTCACTCTGCAAGTCCTTGTTTCCAGGGACCTGGAAGGACAGTGAGTGAATTGTCCTTTTGCTATATTGTGATTAAAAAAAACATTTATTCTAGGGACAGAAAACTCTAGGTAGGGACAGTGTCAGTTTCTTTCACTCTGCAAGTCCTTGTTTCCAGGGACCTGGAAGGACAGTGAGTGAATTGTCCTTTTGCTATATTGTGATTAAAAAAAACATTTATTCTAGGGACAGAAAACTCTAGGTAGGGACAGTGTCAGTTTCTTTCACTCTGCAAGTCCTTGTTTCCAGGGACCTGGAAGGACAGTGAGTGAATTGTCCTTTTGCTATATTGTGATTAAAAAAAACATTTTTTTCTAGGGACAGAAAACTGTAGGTAGGGAGAGTATTTTTTTTCTTTCACTCTGCAAGTCCTTGTTTCCAGGGACCTGTAAGGACAGTGAGTTAATTGTCCTTGTGCTATATTGTGCTGAAAAAAACATTTATTCCAGGGACAGAAAACTCTAGGTAGGGACAGTGTCAGTTTCTTTCACTCTGCAAGTCCTTGTTTCCAGGGACCTGGAAGGACAGTGAGTGAATTGTCCTTTTGCTATATTGTGATTAAAAAAAACATTTATTCTAGGGACAGAAAACTCTAGGTAGGGACAGTGTCAGTTTCTTTCACTCTGCAAGTCCTTGTTTCCAGGGACCTGGAAGGACAGTGAGTGAATTGTCCTTTTGCTATATTGTGATTAAAAAAAACATTTATTCTAGGGACAGAAAACTCTAGGTAGGGACAGTGTCAGTTTCTTTCACTCTGCAAGTCCTTGTTTCCAGGGACCTGGAAGGACAGTGAGTGAATTGTCCTTTTGCTATATTGTGATTAAAAAAAACATTTTTTTCTAGGGACAGAAAACTGTAGGTAGGGAGAGTATTTTTTTTCTTTCACTCTGCAAGTCCTTGTTTCCAGGGACCTGTAAGGACAGTGAGTTAATTGTCCTTGTGCTATATTGTGCTGAAAAAAACATTTATTCCAGGGACAGAAAACTCTAGGTAGGGACAGTGTCAGTTTCTTTCACTCTGCAAGTCCTTGTTTCCAGGGACCTGGAAGGACAGTGAGTGAATTGTCCTTTTGCTATATTGTGATTAAAAAAAACATTTATTCTAGGGACAGAAAACTCTAGGTAGGGACAGTGTCAGTTTCTTTCACTCTGCAAGTCCTTGTTTCCAGGGACCTGGAAGGACAGTGAGTGAATTGTCCTTTTGCTATATTGTGATTAAAAAAAACATTTATTCTAGGGACAGAAAACTCTAGGTAGGGACAGTGTCAGTTTCTTTCACTCTGCAAGTCCTTGTTTCCAGGGACCTGGAAGGACAGTGAGTGAATTGTCCTTTTGCTATATTGTGATTAAAAAAAACATTTTTTTCTAGGGACAGAAAACTGTAGGTAGGGAGAGTATTTTTTTTCTTTCACTCTGCAAGTCCTTGTTTCCAGGGACCTGTAAGGACAGTGAGTTAATTGTCCTTGTGCTATATTGTGCTGAAAAAAACATTTATTCCAGGGACAGAAAACTCTAGGTAGGGACAGTGTCAGTTTCTTTCACTCTGCAAGTCCTTGTTTCCAGGGACCTGGAAGGACAGTGAGTGAATTGTCCTTTTGCTATATTGTGATTAAAAAAAACATTTATTCTAGGGACAGAAAACTCTAGGTAGGGACAGTGTCAGTTTCTTTCACTCTGCAAGTCCTTGTTTCCAGGGACCTGGAAGGACAGTGAGTGAATTGTCCTTTTGCTATATTGTGATTAAAAAAAACATTTATTCTAGGGACAGAAAACTCTAGGTAGGGACAGTGTCAGTTTCTTTCACTCTGCAAGTCCTTGTTTCCAGGGACCTGGAAGGACAGTGAGTGAATTGTCCTTTTGCTATATTGTGATTAAAAAAAACATTTTTTTCTAGGGACAGAAAACTGTAGGTAGGGAGAGTATTTTTTTTCTTTCACTCTGCAAGTCCTTGTTTCCAGGGACCTGTAAGGACAGTGAGTTAATTGTCCTTGTGCTATATTGTGCTGAAAAAAACATTTATTCCAGGGACAGAAAACTCTAGGTAGGGACAGTGTCAGTTTCTTTCACTCTGCAAGTCCTTGTTTCCAGGGACCTGGAAGGACAGTGAGTGAATTGTCCTTTTGCTATATTGTGATTAAAAAAAACATTTATTCTAGGGACAGAAAACTCTAGGTAGGGACAGTGTCAGTTTCTTTCACTCTGCAAGTCCTTGTTTCCAGGGACCTGGAAGGACAGTGAGTGAATTGTCCTTTTGCTATATTGTGATTAAAAAAAACATTTATTCTAGGGACAGAAAACTCTAGGTAGGGACAGTGTCAGTTTCTTTCACTCTGCAAGTCCTTGTTTCCAGGGACCTGGAAGGACAGTGAGTGAATTGTCCTTTTGCTATATTGTGATTAAAAAAAACATTTTTTTCTAGGGACAGAAAACTGTAGGTAGGGAGAGTATTTTTTTTCTTTCACTCTGCAAGTCCTTGTTTCCAGGGACCTGTAAGGACAGTGAGTTAATTGTCCTTGTGCTATATTGTGCTGAAAAAAACATTTATTCCAGGGACAGAAAACTCTAGGTAGGGACAGTGTCAGTTTCTTTCACTCTGCAAGTCCTTGTTTCCAGGGACCTGGAAGGACAGTGAGTGAATTGTCCTTTTGCTATATTGTGATTAAAAAAAACATTTATTCTAGGGACAGAAAACTCTAGGTAGGGACAGTGTCAGTTTCTTTCACTCTGCAAGTCCTTGTTTCCAGGGACCTGGAAGGACAGTGAGTGAATTGTCCTTTTGCTATATTGTGATTAAAAAAAACATTTATTCTAGGGACAGAAAACTCTAGGTAGGGACAGTGTCAGTTTCTTTCACTCTGCAAGTCCTTGTTTCCAGGGACCTGGAAGGACAGTGAGTGAATTGTCCTTTTGCTATATTGTGATTAAAAAAAACATTTTTTTCTAGGGACAGAAAACTGTAGGTAGGGAGAGTATTTTTTTTCTTTCACTCTGCAAGTCCTTGTTTCCAGGGACCTGTAAGGACAGTGAGTTAATTGTCCTTGTGCTATATTGTGCTGAAAAAAACATTTATTCCAGGGACAGAAAACTCTAGGTAGGGACAGTGTCAGTTTCTTTCACTCTGCAAGTCCTTGTTTCCAGGGACCTGGAAGGACAGTGAGTGAATTGTCCTTTTGCTATATTGTGATTAAAAAAAACATTTTTTTCTAGGGACAGAAAACTGTAGGTAGGGAGAGTGTTTTTTTTCTTTCACTCTGCAAGTCCTTGTTTCCAGGGACCTGTAAGGACAGTGAGTTAATTTTCCTTGTGCTATATTGTGATTAAAAAAAACATTTTTTCTAGGGACAGAAAACTGTAGGTAGGGAGAGTGTTTTTTTTCTTTCACTCTGCAAGTCCTTGTTTCCAGGGACAGAGAAGGACACCTGAAGGTAGCCCTTATTGCTTTTTTCCCATCTCCCTGCAGGCCATCTATTAGAATGTCTGGAAGGCAAACAAGGAGAGGCAGACAGTCAGGAGGCAATAAAAGAGGGCAAGCAGGCTCTGTGTCTGGGGGCAACAGTGCTGGTCGTGGACGCGGTGCATTGTCATCAGCACATGGCCATGGGACACGCTTGTCCTTCTTTTCGGCAGCTGGACATGTTGAGCCACATCATGCCGAAGACTTGGTAGAGTGGATGACCAAGCCCTCCTCCTCCTCCTCATCCTCTCTCACCCAGGCTCAGGGTACTGGAAAAGCAGCTGCCAAAGCGTCGTCTTCCCTGGTATCAATGTCAGACAAATCATCAGTCACTCCTTCCCTAGACCCACCATGTCCTCCTCCTGAGGAGTCCCCCGAACTGTTTCAGCACAGTGTTGGGTACATGCTCCAGGAGGATGCCCAGCGTTTCGAAGGGTCTGATGATGAAACCCAGCTAGAGGAAGGCAGTAGCGTGAGAGCAGACAGAGGGGATGCTCAAGAAGGACACCAATCTGGCAGTCATGTTCCAGCAGCTGCAGCATACTGCCAGATTGGCTCCAGTGATGAGGAGGGAGGGGATGATGAGGTCAATGACTCCACGTGGGTGCCTAATAGGAGAGAGGAGGAGGAGGAGGATGAGGAGGAGGCACATCTCCAACGAGGCAGGATGCCCTTTGGTGGCCAGCGTAAGGGCAGTACACCGACGGAATCACACCGCAGAGCTCCGCCTGTGCAGGGCGCTGCCTCTGCCCGTCATTCAAAAAGTTCTTTGGTGTGGGCCTTTTTTGAGGCTAGTGCATCAGATCGCACAGCTGCTGTTTGCAACATATGTCTCAAGCGTATATCGCGTGGCCAAAACATCAGCCGCTTGGGTACCACATGCCTGACCAGACATATGTTGACCTGCCATGCAGCTCGTTGGCAAGCCTACCTCAAAGACCCACACCAAAGAACAAAGCGGACCTCTCCTTGCACCGCATCAGCTGGGATCTCCAACCCCACTATAACTTCAGTCCTCTCTGAAACATGCACTGAGAGGAATGAAGGTGTAGAATTAGGTGTGTCACAGCCAAGTACTTGCGCCCACTCTGCTAGCAGTACACCGACGTCCGATTCTAGCAGGCAAATTTCCCTGCCCCAGCTGCTGGACCGTCGAAAGAAGTTCACTCCCAGCCATCCACATGCCCAGCGGTTGAATGCTAGCTTGGCTAAATTGCTAGCGCTTCAACTGCTGCCTTTTCAGTTGGTAGACTCGGCCCCCTTCCGTGAGTTTGTGCAATGTGCGGTTCCTCAGTGGCAGGTTCCCAAACGCCACTTTTTCTCACGGAAGGCTATTCCGGCTCTCTACCGGCATGTGGAAGGCAATGTCTTGGCCTCGCTGGACAGGGCGGTCAGCGGTAAGGTGCATATTACCGCTGACTCATGGTCCAGCAGGCATGGACAGGGACGTTACCTTTCTTTCACGGCCCATTGGGTCACTCTTTTGGCAGCTGGGAAGGATTCAGGACAAGGTGCAGTAGTGTTGGAGGTTGTCCCACCGCCACGCCTCCAAAATGCTACTACTGGTTGTGACACACCTCTCTCCTCCACCCCCTCCTCTTCTTCTTCCTCCATGGCCTCTTCCTGTGGTTTGTCCTATGAACCAGCGGTGCTCCGTAGCCGTTCACGGGGCTACGCAAGTACGCAGGCAAAAAGATGCCATGCCGTGCTTGCGCTGGTGTGTTTGGGGGACAGAAGCCACACTGGGGCAGAGGTCCTGTCTGCTCTGCAGGGCCAGGCCGAGAGGTGGTTGACGCCACGCCAGCTTAAGCCAGGAATGGTGGTTTGCGACAATGGCACCAACCTCCTCTCCGCCCTCCGACAGGGACAACTGACCCATGTGCCCTGTGTGGCTCACGTCCTTAACCTGGTGGTGCAGCGGTTCTTGGGCAGGTACCCGGGCTTACAGGATGTCCTGAGGCAGGCCAGGAAAGTCTGTGTGCATTTCCGCAGATCTTATAATGCCAGTGCTCGCCTGGCTGAGCTGCAAAAGGAGTTGAACCTGCCCAAGAACCGCCTTATATGTGACATGCCCACCAGGTGGAACTCAACGTTGGCCATGCTGCAGCGGCTGCACACGCAGCAGAGGGCCATCAATGAGTACCTGTGCGACTACGGCACCAGGACAGGGTCAGGGGAGCTTGGTTTTTTTTCTCCACGCCAGTGGGGCATGATCAGGGATGCATGCACTGTCCTGGCACCATTTGAGGAGGCCACGAGGATGGTGAGCAGTGACAGTGCATGCATCAGTGACACTGTACCTCTTGTCCACCTGTTGGAGCACACGCTGCGTGGAATAATGGACAGGGCACTTGAGGCAGAACAGAGGCAGGAAGAGGAGGACTTCCTTGCCTCTCAAGGCCCCCTTTACCCAGACAGTGTTCCTTCTGTCCCACCCATCGCACAGGAAGAGGAGGAGGAGGAGGAGGAGGAGGAGGAGGATTGTGTCAGCATGGAGGTGGAGGCTGGCACTCAGCATCATCAGCAGCAGTCTTTTAGGGATGATTTACAGTCCCAAGAAACCAGTGGACTTGTACGTGGCTGGGAGGAGGTGGCTGCGGATCATGTCGTCCTTAGTGACCCAGAGGACTCCGGAGCGAATGCCTCAGCAAACCTACGCTGCATGGCCTCCCTGATCCTGCAAAGTCTGCGGAAGGATCCTCGTATTCTTCGGATCAAGGAGAGGGACCATTACTGGCTGGCCACTCTCCTTGATCCACGGTACAAGGGTAAGGTTGCGGACCTTATGTTACCGTCGCAGAGGGAGCAGAGGATGAGACAACTCCGGGAGGCCTTGCAGAAAGGTCTGTGCAACGCGTTCCCAGAGACTGGGAGGTTGCAAACTCCTGGTCCTGGACAACGAGTTGCTGAGGCTTCGGCCAGTCAAAGAAGGAGCGGTGGGGAAGGTGGCCGTCTGACCGATGCGTTCAGACAATTCTTTAGTCCGCAGCCCCAAAGTATGATTGGTTCCAGCAACCATCGCCAGCGTCTGATAAACATGGTGCAGGAATATCTAGGGGCAAGGTCAGACTTGGACACCTTCCCCACCGAAAATCCTCTGGCTTACTGGGTCTTGAGGATGGATCACTGGCCAGAGCTTGCACAGTATGCAATTGAGCTACTGGCCTGTCCTGCATCCAGCGTTCTTTCGGAACGCACATTCAGTGCTGCTGGAGGATTTGTCACGGATCACAGGGTGCGCCTGTCCACCGACTCGGTTGATCGACTGACTTTCATCAAGATGAACCAGTCTTGGATCACCACCAGCTACCACACACCTGATGCTGATATAACAGACTAATTGATTTTAAAATGTCACATCCCTTCAAGACTGATGCTGATGCTGAGTGCCTGTGCTGTTATGTTGACTGGCTATCCTCCTCCTCCGAGTCCTCAATGATACGATTGATGATGATAGCTTGGAAGATCATTTTTGTTTATGGGTGCCGCCACCAGTGCCTAACGCCCAATTTTTCAGCCCCTGTTTAACAGGGGCGTGTAATTACAATTTTTGAAGCAATACTTTGCAACAGGGCTCATTGCTGTGCTCCAAGTACAGTATCTGTGAGGAGTTGCAGTGTTGTGCCACCAGTGCCTAAGGCCCAATTTTTCAGCCCCTGTTTAACAGGGGCGTGTCATTACAATTTTTGAAGCAATACTTTGCAACAGGGCTCATTGCTGTGCTCCAAGTACAGTATCTGTGAGGGGTTGCAGTGTTGTGCCACCAGTGCCTAAGGCCCAATTTTTCAGCCCCTGTTCAACAGGGGCATGTAATTACAATTCTTGATCTAATAATTCACAGCAGGGCCCATTGCTGCACCCACCAAGAGTAACTGTCAGGGCTTACAGTGTTGTGGCACCAGCACCACCATCAAAGGCCCAATTTTTACTACCACTGTTCAACAATTATATGTAATTAAAATTCCTGATATAATAGTTGACAGCAGGGCGTTCCAGCACCAACCAAGAGTAACTGTGAGTGCTTACAGTGTTGTGCCAACACCAACAACTAAGGGGCCTATTTCTGCAGAGTATATACGGCAGGTCCCTACTTTCAAACATCCAACTTACAAACGACTCCTACTTGCAAACGCAAGAAGACAACAGGAAGTGAGAGGAAATCTACCACTAGGAAGGAAAATTCTCTCCTGTAAGAATAAATATGGGAGAAAGGTGTCTCCTCTGTACTGATGCTTTATCAGCAATCCTTGTTTCAAGAAAAACACCACATTTCAAAAACAGTTGTCATTGGGACGGAAAGTGAGGTGAAATGTTCTGAACAGGGGCACAGACAGCAAAACAAATGTTACAGGGGTGATAACCCTTACCTATGTTTTCCAAAAAGTTTAAAAATAGATTTTTGGGCTGGAGCTACACTTCAACAATGTACCTGTTCAAAATTACAAACAGATTCTACATAAGAACAAACCTACAGTCCCTGTCTTGTATGCACCGCCTGTATACGGCTGTTCAGAGTATATAGGGCCTTTTTTATTTTATGTGCGGGGTTCCCCTTAATATCCATACAAGACCCAAAGGGGCTGGTAATGGGCTGGGGTAGGGGGGGGGGGGGTCATGGGGTAGCTATGCCATTTTTCTTAAAGAATTTCATCCATATTACCGGGACCAGACATTACATTAAAGCCGCAAGCAGTTTTAAATGGCTTTTTTTTCCTTTAGAAGTGTCATTTTGTGCAGGGACAGTTCTAAACACGGGAAACACGTGGCACTTCACAGGCATACTTTAGACACCCCCCAGGTACGATATTTAAAGGAATATTTGACTTTTTTTTTTCACTTTATGCATCATTAAAATGACTGCTCCCGAAAAACGACCGTTTTTAAAACTTCTTTTTGCATTGATACATGTCCCCTGGTGCAGAACCCGGGTTCCCAAACCCTTTTTAGGACAATAACATGCATAATAGTTGTTATAATTAGCACTTTAGAATTCGAACGTTCGCATCCATTGTATTTAATAGGGTTCTAATGTTCGTTCGAACTTCCGGTCCGTTCGCGGGTTCTGGTGCGAACCGAACCCGGGGGTGTTCGGCTCATCACTAGTCAGGAGGATACCACGGTCGTTGTTGTTCAGAGTAGTCATGAAAGTATCCAATGACTCTCTACTGCCCCTCCATAGGAGGAGGATGATGTCTATATACCTGGCCCACAGGACCAATTCCGGCCTGTCAAGGGCATAGATGACATCCTCCTCCCACTGGGCCATAAACAGATTAGCTATGCTGGGGGCATATTTGGCCCCCATTGCCACGCCCTTAATCTGTGAAAAGAAAGTGCCTTGGAACCAAAAATAGTTGTGCCTCGTGGCAAAATCGAGCAACTGCATTATAAAGTTCCTTTGCACAAGGGAGAGGGAAGAGTTTCTTATAAGAAACAACTCAACTGCAGCCAGGCCTAACTGGTGTGGGATACACGTGTACAGTGCAGACACGTCCGCAGTGACCAAAATAATGTCCTCATGATATTGGACATTCTCAAGCAGTTTAATCGTATCTATAGTGTCCTTTAAATACGATGGCACAAGCTTAACTAGAGGCTGAAGAAAATAATCAATATACAGTATTTCCCAATTCTCGAAGTGACCGAGTCAATCCCACTGACGATGGGACGTCTAGGGGGATTGACTGGGTCTTTGTGCACTTTAGGCAAATAATATATAATGGGAATGTGGGGTGCTAATGGGATCAAAAACTCCTGTTCCTTTTTATTTAAAATGTTTAAGGAGAAGCTTTCATACCTTTATCACTTAGTGGCAATTCTTTATCACTACACAAGGCAACCAAGCCGGCGGCCTTATATAGTGCGGGGCGTGTACTAAACCCCCTTAGCCATAATTGGCCAAAGCTACCCTGGCTTTCGCCAATAACGGCTTTCCGTTTTTTCCGCGCTGTGATTGGCCAAGCATGCGGGTCATAGTGAATGCTTGGCCAATCATCAGCCAGCAATGCACTGCGATGCCGCAGTGAATTATGGGCCGTGACGCGCCACTCCAATTTGGCACGAACGGCCCATAATGTTTGCAATTCGGCGAACAGCCGATGTTCAAGTCCAACATGGGTTCAACTCAAACACGAAGCTCATCCCTAATTGAGTTTAGCTAGATCCGTTCCTGTTATTCCCTACACTAGGGATGAGCTTCGAGTTCGAGTCGAACTCATGTTCGACTCGAACATTGCCTGTTCGCCCGTTCGCCGAACAGCGAACAAATTGGGGTGTTCGTGGCAAATTCGAAAAATCTATGGGAGAAATCTAAAGTGCTAATTATAAAGGCTTATATGCAAGTTATTGTCCTAAAAAGTGTTTGGGGACCGGGGTCCTGCCCCAGGGGACATGTATCAATGCAAAAAGAAGTTTTAAAAACGGCCGTTTTTTCGGGAGCAGTGATTTTAATAATGCTTAAAGTGAAACAATAAAAGTGAAATATTCCTTTAAATTTCGTACCTGGGGGGTGTGTATGATATGCATGTAAAGTGGCGCATGTTTCCCGTGCTTAGAACTGTCCCTGCAAAAAATTTCATTTTTGAAAGAAAAAAATGCATTTAAAACGGACTCGCGGCTATTAATGAATTGTCGGCTCCCGGCAATACATACAAAAGTCATTGATAAAAAAAAAAAAAAAAGCGTGGGGGTTCCCCAGAATTCAATTACCAGGCCCTTCAGGTCTGGAATGGATATTAAGGGGAACCCCGCCGCAAATTTTAAAAAAAATTGACGTGGGGTTCCCCCAAATATCCATTCCAGGCCCTTCAGATCTGGCATGGATTTTAAGGGGAACTCCACCCCAAATTTAAAAAAAAATGGCGTGGAGTCCCCCTAAAAATCCATACCAGACCCCTTATCCGAGCACGCAACCTGGCCGGCCGCAGGGGAAAAGGGGGGGACGAGAGAGCGGCCCCCCCTCCCTCCTGAACCGTACCAAGCCACATGCCCTCAACATGGGGAGGATGTCCCCATGTTGATGGGGACAAGGGCCTCATCCCCACAACCCTTGCCCGGTGGTTGTAGGGGTCTGCGGGTGGGGGACTTATCGGAATCTGGAAGACCCCTTTAACAAAGAGGACCCCCAGATCCCGCCCCCCCCCTATGTGAATTGGTAAGGGGTACATTGTACCCCTACCATTTCACGAAGAAAGCGTAAAGAAATGTTTAAAAAAACACACAAACACCTTGAAAAAGTCCTTTATTTAAAAAATAAAAAAATAAACATTCCAGCGGTCAAATCCAGTGTCCCGCGGTGATCCCGATGTCCAGCGCTGTCCTTCATTGGTTGTGACTGAGCGGACCTGATGGGGAACTCCCTCTCAGTATTTTAAATGTATAGACCCGCCCCTTCTAAAGTTCCCCATCAGGTCCGCTCAGCGGACGAGATGCGGAACATGAGAAGGGGCGGGTCTATACATGTATTACCAAAGTGAGAGCAGTTCCCCATCAGGTCCGCCCCCTCGGTATGTCGGACCCGCCTACGTCATTGGCTTGAGCGGGGAACTTCCTTCACTGTGTAATTTAAATTTACATAGTGAAGGAAGGTCCCCGCTCAAGCCAATGACGTAGGCGGGTCCGACATACCGAGGGGGCGGACCTGATGGGGAACTGCTCTCACTTTGGTAATACATGTATAGACCCGCCCCTTCTCATGTTCCGCATCTCGTCCGCTGAGCGGACCTGATGGGGAGCTTTAGAAGGGGCGGGTCTATACATTTAAAATACTGAGAGGGAGTTCCCCATCAGGTCCGCTCAGGCACAACCAATGAAGGACAGCGCTGGACATCGGGATCGCCGCGGGACACTGGATTTCACCGCTGGAATGTTTATTTTTATTTTTTTTTAAATAAAGGACTTTTTCAAGGTGTTTCTGTGTTTTTTTAAACATTTTTTTACGCTTTCTTCGTGAAATGGTAGGGGTACAATGTACCCCTTACCAATTCACATAGGGGGGGCCGGGATCTGGGGTCCCCTTTGTTAAAGGGGTCTTCCAGATTCCGATAAGCCCCCCGCCCGCAGACCCCCACAACCACCGGGCAAGGGTTGTGGGGATGAGGCCCTTGTCCCCATCAACATGGGGACATCCTCCCCATGTTGAGGGCATGTGGCCTGGTACGGTTCAGGAGGGAGGGGGGGGCGCTCTCTCGTCCCGCCCTTTTCCCCTGCGGCCGGCCAGGTTGCGTGCTCGGATAAGGGGTCTGGTATGGATTTTTAGGGGGACTCCACGCCATTTTTTTTTTAAATTTGGGGTGGAGTTCCCCTTAAAATCCATGCCAGATCTGAAGAGCCTGGAATGGATATTTGGGGGAACCCCACGTCAATTTTTTTTTAAATTTGCGGCGGGGTTCCCCTTAATATCCATTCCAGACCTGAAGGGCCTGGTAATTGAATTCTGGGGAACCCCCACGCTTTTTTTTTTTTTTTTATCAATGACTTTTGTATGTATTGCCGGGAGCCGACAATTCATTAATAGCCGCGAGTCAGTTTTAAATGCATTTTTTTCCTTCAAAAATGACATTTTTTGCAGGGACAGTTCTAAGCACGGGAAACATGCGCCACTTCACATGCATATCATACACCCCCCAGGTACGAAATTTAAAGGAATATTTCACTTTTATTTTTTCATTTTAAGCATTATTAAAATCACTGCTCCCGAAAAAACGGTCGTTTTTAAAACTTCTTTTTGCATTGATACATGTCCCCTGGGGCAGGACCCAGGTCCCCAAACACTTTTTAGGACAATAACTTGCATATTAGCCTTTATAATTAACACTTTAGATTTTGAACGTTCGAGTCCATTGTATTTAATAGGGTTCTAAAGTTTACACGAACATTTTGTCTGTTCGCAGGTTCTGGTGCGAACCGAACAGGGGGGTGTTCGGCTCATCCCTGCCCTACACTGACAGGCAGGCAGGTGATTGTGCTATCTGCAGTGTTTCACTTAGTGTACTGTGTCCTTTGCACAGTGTACACCAAAAGCTTACCTGAATACAATTGCTGGTGTTCTGATACAAATACAGGCAGGGAGCTGCAGTATTTTGCTTTAGTGTCCTTTGCACGGTGTGCACCAAAAGCTTCCCTGAATACCTGGTGTTCTGATACAAATACAGGCAGGGAGCTGCAGTATTTTGCTTTAGTGTCCTTTGCACAGTGTGTACCAAAAGCTTACCTGAATACAATTGCTGGTGTTCTGATACAAATACCACAGGCAGGGAGCTGCAGTATTTTGATTTAGTGTCCTTTGCACAGTGTGCACCTAAAGCTTACCTGAATACAATTGCTGGTGTTCTCATACTAATATCACAGGCAGGGAGTTCAAAATTACAAACAGATTCTACGTAACAACAAACCTACAGTCCCTGTCTTGTTTGCACCTCTTGTATACTACTGTTCAGAGTATATAGGGCCTGGGGGCCCCACGCCTTTCCTTTTTTTAATTTGGGTGCTGGATTCCCCTTAATATCCATACAAGACCCAAAGGGGCTGGTAATGGGCTGGGGGGGGGGGGGGGGTACCCATGCCATTTTTCTCAATGATTTTCATCCATTTTTCCGGGACCAGACATTACATTAAAGCCGCAAGCAGTTTTAAATGACTTTTTTTCCTTTAGAAATGTCATTTTGTGCAGGGACAGTTCTAAACACGGGAAACACGTGCCACTTCACAGGCATACTATAGACACCCCCCAGGTACGATATTTAAAGGAATATTTCACTTTTTTTTTTCACTTTATGCACCATTAAAATCAATGCTCCCGAAAAATGGCAGTTTTTAATACTTTTTTTGCATTAACCACTTAAGCCCCGGACCATTTGGTAGCTAAAGGACCAGAGGTGAATTCAGAATTTTGCACTGCGCTGCTTTAACTGTAAATTGTGCGGACATGCAATGTTGTACCCAAACGAAATTTGCGTCCTTTTCTTCCCACAAATAGAGCTTTCTTTTAATGGTATTTGATTGCCTCTTCGATTTTTATTTTTTGCGATAAAAACGGAAAAAGACCGAAAATTTTGAAAAAAAAATATTTTCTACTTTTTGTTATAAGAAAAATCGAATAAACTCAATTTTAGTCATACATTTAGGCCAAAATGTATTCAGCCACATGTCTTTAGTAAAAAAAAAATCAATAAGCGTATATTTATTGGTTTGCGCAAAAGTTATAGCATTTACAAACTAGGGTACATTTTCTGGAATTTACACAGCTTTAAATTTATGACTGCCTATCTCATTTCTTGAGGCGCTAAAATGGCAGGGCAGTACAAACCCCCCCCCCCCCCCCAAATGACCCAATTTTAGAAAGTAGACACCCCAAGGAAATTGCTGAGAGGCATGTTGAGCCCATTGAATATTTTTTTTTTGTCCCAAGTGATTGAATAATGACAAAAAAAATAAAACAAAATTACAAAAAGTTGTCACTAAATGATATATTGCTCACACATGCCATGGTTATATGTGGAATTGCACCCCAAAATAAATTTTGCTGCTTCTCCTGAGTACGGGGATACCACATGTGTGGGACTTTTTAGGAGCCTAGCCGCGTACGGGACCCCGAAAACCAATCACTGGCTTCAGGATTTCTAGGCACAAATTTTTGATTTGACTCCTCACTACCTATCACAGTTTTGAAGGCCATAAAATGCCAAAATAGCACAAAACCCCCCCAAATGACCCCATTTTGGAAAGTAGACACCCCAAGCTGTTTGCTGAGAGGCATGGTGAGTATTTTACAGCTCTCATTTGTTTTTGAAAATGAAGAAAGAACATTTTTTTTTTTTTTTTTTTTTTTTTCAATTTTCAAAACTTTGTGACAAAAAGCGAGATCTGCAAAATACTCACAATACCTCTCAGCAAACAGCTTGGGGTGTCTATATTCCAAAATGGGGTCATTTGGGGGGGTTTTGTGCCATCTGGGCATTCCATGGCCTCCGAAACTGTGATAGGCAGTGAGAAGTGAAATCAAAAATTTACACCCTTAGAAAGCCTGAAGGCGGTGATTGGTTTTTGGGGTCCCGTACGCAGCTAGGCTCCCAAAAAGTCTCACACATGTGGTATCCCCGTACTCAGGAGAAGCAACAGAATGTATTTTGGGGTGTAATTCCAATATTCCATGGACTCAACATGCCTCTCAGTATATAGCTTGGGGTGTCTACTTTCCAAAATGGGGTCATTTGGGGGTTTTGAACTGTTCTGGCATTTTATACACAACATTAGGAAGCTTACATCCACTCTTCTAACCACTTGAAGACAAAGCCCTTTTTGACACTTTTTGTTTACATGAAAACATATTTCTTTTTGCAAGAAAATTATGTTGAACCCCCAAACATTATATATATTTTTAAAGCAAAGGCCCTACAGAATAAAATGGTGGGTGTTGCATTTTTTTTTCTACACAGTATTTGCGCAGCGATTTTTCAAACGCATTTTTTGGGGAAAAAATACACTTTTTTTAATTTTAATGCACTAAAACACACTATATTGCCCAAATGTTTGATGAAATAAAAAAGATGATCTTAGGCCGAGTACATAGATACCAAACACGACATGCTTTAAAATTTCGCACAAACGCGCATTGGCAACAAACTACATACATTTTTAAAAGCCTTTAAAAGCCTTTACAGGTTACCCCGTTAGATTTACAGAGAAGGTCTACTGCTAAAATTACTGCCCTCGATCTGACCTTCGCGGTGATACCTCACATGCATGGTGCAATTGCTGTTTACATATGACGCCAGACCGACGCTTGCGTTCGCCATTGGGCAAGAGCAGGGCAGGACAGGGGTGCTTTTTTTTTTTTTTTTTTTATTATTAATTTTGCTTTTTTATTTTATTTTTAAATTGTTCCTTCCATATTTTTTTATTTTTATTGTTATCTCAGCGAATGTAAATATCCCCTATGATAGCAAAAGGTAGTGACAGGTACTCTTTTTTTGAAAAAACTGGGGTCTAGACCCTAGATCTTTCCTCTGCCCTCAAAGCATCTGACCACACCAAGATCGGTGTGATAAAATGCTTTCCCAATTTCCCAATGGCGCTTTTTATATCTGGGGGGGGGACATTCCCTCCCACTGCTTGTAAAAGCAGTCCAGAGGCTAATTAGCCACTAGGATTGCTTTTACATGAAAGCCGGCCGCTGGCTGAAAAGAATGATACCAAGATGATACCTAAACCCGCAGGCATCAATCTGGTATAACCATTCAAAGTCCAGCAACATACCAGTACGTTGCTGGTCCTTGTTGGACATGTATTGTAATCTTTTTTTTTCATGCAGCCAGGTGGCTGAATGAAAAAAGAGATTGATCGGTGGGTATGCCCACCATTAGAATACCGCCCTTCATCCACCCACTTCTAATGATGGGCATACATGCACCATTTATATATGCCGAAGCATGGGGGCATCCTCCCGCAAAAAAGTTATGCCGCACACACATGGTCGGACTTTTCCACGGGCAAGCCTCCGTCGGAATTTCGATCGTATGTACGCGGCATTAGGAGCAAAATCACTCCTCCGCCCCTGTTGCCCCAATGCTTCAGCATATTTGCTTTTTTTTTTTAACTGTGGTGGTGAAATCACCTCCTACAGCACTGGAGTCGCAGGGATCAGGCCTGTCTCTGCGAATGCTGCAGTTATGTGTGTTGTGTTTTGTAAGTGACAGTGATCGATCGATACTGCACTTGGGTGGCCTGGGCTGGACGGAGGGGCAAAACGCAGGTGCTAGCAGGTATCTGGGCTGATCCCGCTAACACTGCGTTTTTGGGAACCTTAAACTGCTGGGGACGCTAGTATAGATCTGATCAGATCAGATATTGATCTGTTCAGATACTATACCACTAAGGGAGGTGTATGCTTCACGCGTGGGTGTTAGCGTTACTGGCACTAACCTGACGCTGCCTGGGGTGTGACGCAGACCCTCTCTGATGCTAAAACCTAATTGATATCACCCGCCGGGCGATCAGGGGGTTAAACCTTTATTGGGTTATATACGGCGGGTGCCCTGACACTATAAAAAGCAAACTAACTAACCAGCATCACCCGTAACACTTATATGATGATCACTGGTGAAAGGGTTAACTAGGGGCAATTAGGGGGTTAAAACCTTTATTAGATAATATATGGGGGTACCTGACGCTATAAAAACCTGCGGCGAACCTAAAAAAATTACTGGCTACCGATCTGCATCACCGACGCTAAGACAGCGATCAGAAAAATGATCGCTTAGCGACAGTGGTGATAGGGGGTGAAAGGGTTACCTGGGGGGCGATCAAGGGGGTTAAACCTTTATTAGATAATTTATGGGGGTACCTGACGCTATAAAAACCTGCGGTGAACCTAAAAAAAAATACTGGCTACTGATCTGCATCACCGACGCTAAGACAGCGATCAGAAAAATTATCGCTTAGCGACAGTGGTGATAGGGGGTGAAAGGGTTACCTGGGGGGCGATCAAGGGGGTTAAACCTTTATTAGATAATTTATGGGGGTACCTGACGCTATAAAAACCTGCGGCGAACCTAAAAAAATTACTGGCTACCGATCTGCATCACCGACGCTAAGACAGCGATCAGAAAAATTATCGCTTAGCGACGGCGGTGCTAGGGGGTGAAAGGGTTATCTGGGGGGTGATCAAGGGGTTAAACCTTTATTAGGGGGTTTAGGGGGCTACACCGGACCTAAAACTAACTTTAGTGACACTTTTACAGTCACAAATGTCACTGATTGCAGTGATCAGTAAATAAATGCTCTCACTGCAATCAGTGACACTGTGACTGGGGGCTGGGGGGTGATCTGGGGGGGCCTGGGGGGGCGATTTATGTGCCTATGTGTGCTGGTGTTAGTGTAGTGTTTGTGCACTAACCTTGATGTCTTCTCTTGTACGGCGCTCGGTATATGTGAGCGCCGCACAGGAGATGACATCACTTCCTCCTGCTTCCTCTGTCTGTGTGTACATTCGACAGACAGAGGGGGCATTTCCATTCGCCGGGAGCAATCGCGGGGGGGTGGCTGGAATCGAATGGCCATCCCCTCATGTCGGATCGCTCCCCAACGAATTCCGACCGCTCACTGTACAGAAGGGGGGTCCGATCAGACCCCCCAACTGTACAA
Source organism: Rana muscosa (assembly GCA_029206835.1). Taxonomy (NCBI): domain Eukaryota; kingdom Metazoa; phylum Chordata; class Amphibia; order Anura; family Ranidae; genus Rana; species Rana muscosa. The sequence continues at coordinate 524,961,627 of CM055118.1, read as the reverse complement.
AGGCAATCACGTATGCTCTACGTGATTGTGCCTGTCGGTGCCATTGTGCTGACGTATATATACAGTGAGCGGTCGTTAAGTGGTTAATACATGTACCCTGAGGCAGGACCCGGGTCCCCAAACCCTTTTTAGGACAATAACTTACATATTAGCCTTCATAATTAGCACTTTTGATTTCGAACGTTCGAGTCCCATTGACTTTAATAGGGTTCTAAAGTTTGCGCAAACTTTCGGTCCGTTCGCAGGTTCTGGTGCGAACCGAACCGGGGGGGTGTTCGGCTCATTCCTAATGTTCATGTATACCCTAGTGAATTCCATCCATTTCATACAAATCCTGGACCCATCCTTGTTAAAACACTTGCCTATATTTCTGTTTCTGATGTTTGATTTTTGCCTAGCCAGACTTTCAGCATAATTTAACTTCTATGCTGACCTCAGTCTCTTAATATTATACTTTTGCTTGTCAGTTTTATACTATGCTTTACTAAATTTTCAGTTCATAAGCTCTCACTAGTGGTGCAAACCTAAATAAGAGTGTAACACAGCAAATACCATATGCTCACTATACTCTATATACCACTTATAGCGCAGCTCAAGTTGCTCTGGTAGATCCGGTGCCGCACACCACTAGCTCAACAGGGGAAAAGAAATGTGTACGGCTTCAGCCTTGAGCTCCTCCTGAATCCCTGTCTCGGATGCATTTCGCCCCACCCATCAGGGCTTAATAATAGAGAAAGCAAATACCATACATCCTTACCAGAGTTACTGGTGGACATCTTCATAGTAGGATAAGAACAACTCTGGTCTCTAGAATATTTTGGTGAATGAGAGGCCTTAGATGATCCTAGCTATGCTTCTTCTGCTGCTTTTCAAATCCTGCTAATATGGGACAATATACAGGGCATTTCTGCACAATAGAAGACATTAAAATGTATTTCCTAGGTGAACTGTTGCTTCTGGCCCAGGTTAGTTGGCGTCTTTTTGTACCAAAGTGGCCTAAACTTCCAGATGCCTTCTTTGGAGGGTTGTTTGCTGGTAGGCTATATGAGGCTACATATATGTTTATGATTTACGTTCACCATAGCAGATGGGAGCTCACCTGTACTATGGTCTGGGACTAAGGGTGGTTATACATGGTCCGATGAACTTATCTAAGTCCAGCGCTATAGAGTATGGAGATGTAAGGCCTAACTGGGTATGGTGCCTTGAAAAATCACATCATTTATTATAAAGGTTTTGCAATCTGCTGTAAAATTATTTTTCTGTAGCGAATCAAAAAGTCCCAGTAGCATGGCAAAAATATTGAAGCATGAATAGCTATCTTCCTGCCCATTGTTCTGGTTGAGACATCTGCCTGTCTGTGGTCTGCCTTAGTCTAGGGAACACAAACCACAGCAGGGAGAAGTTGTAGCTTTTGTTATAGGTAACTGTGGGTGGGGGGTGCCGTCTGTTTCACTGTTCAGAGAGCTACTAAAAAAATCAGTTTTAATCCAGCTAAGCTAATACAAAAGTTTAATTTTGTTTTATTGAGTCCGACACCTTGGAAGACTATTTCCCACAATGCTTCATTTTGGCTAATGAAAGGCCTATGTATAGACTGGATGTTTTGTTATGACATTTTGCTTCAAGTACTTTTCTTGAAATGCTGCTTTTCTGATGAAAGTCATCCTTGTATATTTCCTGATATGATCAATACATAAAATAAGGACTCCATGAGGACAGGCTCTATAGGAGAGGTGGTTACTAAAAGGCACCACTTTAATCATAAGTGCAACAAGAAATGTGAGAGACTGAAAGCTTACTCCAGATGACTAACCCACAGAACAAGTTTGCAGCGAGTAGATTTACATTAGTCGTATGTGGCCATTTGGAGCCTTTCTGACTTTAAGAAAAGAGCCTGGAGTATTGATCTTCTGTGGATTTTTGCAAAGCCTCCCTTTCAATCTGATGACAATGAGCTATTCCTGACAATCACAGGTCTGCTGGAAAAGAATTATGAGGCTGAAGCCGAAGACATTGAGCCATATGACTATTTCTGACTCATTTTTATCAGCTTAACATTGTAATATTGGAAAGAAAAAGTGTTCCAAGGCATTGGTTAATACAGAAAATTGCTTAGTAATTCTATGTATATAGCGCATAAAATATACTAAGTATATAAGTCATACTAAGTAACATTGTGTACGTATGTTAAGTGAGTTGCTCCTGACATTTTAAGTACCCTTAATAACTAACTAGATTTCTTGTTATGGCTGCGTGCTAGGCCAACTTTGTATTAGTAGTGCTTGTAGGCGTACAATTTTTGGTGCTCAATACAGTACCTCTCAGCTCAGGTCATCTCCTTTATACAGAACATGTTCTTGTTTTATTGGTCCCAACCTGGCTTAGAAGGTTATAAGAATGTGTAAATAAAGGATTAGTATGTTTTTTTTCTAATGCCTCGTACACACGCTCGGATTTTCCATAGGAATAAACTCCGACGGGTTTTTCCGACGGAATTCCATTGAAGCTGTCTTGCATACACACTGTCACACCAAATTCCGACTGTCAAGAACGAGGTGATGTACAACACTACGACGAGCCGAGAAAAATTAAGTTCAATGCTTTCGAGCATGTGTCGCGTGGTTTTTAGTCCGTCAGAATTGCATCCAGACAAACGGAAATGAAATTAAATTAAAGTAAAAAAGAGAACATGTTGTCTTTCTAAGTCCGTCGGAATTTCCGAAGGAGAAAGTCCGATGGGGCATACACACGTTAGGAATATCCAATGAAAAAATTCCGCCTGACTTTTTCCATCGGAAATTCCGAACGTGTGTACGCGGCCTTACAATGAGAAAATAGGTAACAGGCTTACTGTGTTTAATTGTAAATCCAGCATTGGCACCATGCATACAATCCCTTGTAGATGTGGCTTCCATTTACACTATTTCTAAAGCCAGGTACACACTACAGTTTCTGAGGTTAGTCCAGCGATCTCCCTCGCTGAGCTGTTGTGTTCTGACAGGGGGACGGCCCCCCTGCCAGAACACTCTGATCAGTGCTCTCTGTTATTGGCTGAGAGCCCTGATCGGGAGTTGGTCAGCTGCTGGTTTTTCTGTTGGACAGACCGACATACACACTGGCAAATGTCTCCTGACATTCTGCCCATGTATACAGGGCTTAAAACGGTCTATGCATGCTGTATTCTGATTGTGCAATCTCTGTACAATTTCCTTCAGATTTACCAACTACAAACAGTACAAACAGTAAATTACCTATTTATTTCTACTGAGGTAGATCCCCACACTATATAGTTGGAATTCTAGTGCAGGTTGGGCAACCAGACTCTAATACAGTATGTGTGGACAGATTTAGAACCATTTGCTTCATCGTATGTTTCAGACACACTAGAGGGGATTAACTAAAACTGGAGCGTGTAAAATCTTGTGCAGTTTTACATAGAACCCAATCAGCTTCCAGGTTTTATTGTCAAAGTACAAGCTGAACAAGCCGAAATTAGAAGCTGCTTGGCTACCATGCACAGCTGCACCATTCTGAGTGTTCCAGTTTCAGTAAATCTCTCTCTCTCCCTTCCCCCCCCCCCCAAACATGCAACCTATGCAAAAATGGTGCTGTTAATGATAGGTGTCAACAAATAAAAATTCATCTCCTTATCCAACCACCTTTCCTGGCTGCTGGTGCATGCAAAGAGCAGTGACAAGTGGCATATAACTGTCACACAAAAGTAGAGGATGCCATTAATCGCTATGTTTACCAATTATTCCTTTTTTTAAAGCCTGACAAACTTTAGGCCACCTTCCCATCATTGCCATCAGGGGGGGTACAGGCAGTACACCTGTAAGGGGCCGGAGGTCCCTAGGGGCCCGGATGGCAACGCCCCTTTTTTTTGTAAGGGGCCCCGGATGGTAACCCCCCCTTTTTATGCATTTAAAAAAAAATATATATTATATATATTTTTTTTTATTTACTTTTTTTGTAAGGGGCCCATAGGCCCGGAGGTCCCCAGGGCCCCGGATGGCAACCCCCCCCCCCCCCCTTTTTTTATAATTTTTTTTGTAAGGGGCCCAGAGGTCCCCAGAGGCCCCGGATGGTAACCCCCCCTTTTTATGTATTTATATATATATATATATATATATATATATATATATATATATTTTTTTTTTGTAAGGGGCCCGGGTGACAACCCCCCTTTTTATAATTTTTTTTTTTTTTTTTAAATAATTTTTTCTTTTATTTTTGTAATGGGCCCAGAGGCCCGGAGGTCCCCAGGGCCCCGGATGGCAACCCCCCTTTTTTTTTGTTCTTTTTTGTTCGTCAGCACCCAAAGCCCCCCCGACCGCAACAATTTGCGGCGGCAGCACCCCTCCGCTTCTCAATTCGTGGCATCCCCTGCTTCTCAATTCGTGGCTCCCCACCCCCCGCTTCTCAATTTGCGGCAGCAGCACCCCCCTCCCCCCCCCGGTGTTCTCCTCTACTCCAGGGGGCCCATGCCTGAAGCTGTTTAAGGAGCCCCAAAATTACTGATGTCGGCCCTGTTTGTAGTCAGGGGCTGGCTGTGTTATTATCTTAACTCAGAGACACTCCTTTTAGTCCTATGCATGGGTCACTTTCCCTCTAGTGCTTAATCAGGAGATAATTACATCACTTCCTGAATGTAGAAAAGCGATTCACTGACAGCAGAGGATTGTAGGACATTTAGTCCAGTCACCAAGAGTTACCATAGACTTTATACTGTTTAAAACCACAAGTTCCAGAGTGCTGAAACACTAAAGGAATTCTGGGCAAGCAGATAAATTGGACTTTGCTGGGCGGGCTCACTCTCTTGGGACACAGGCTTCAGAGCTGCAAGAGACTGTCACTCCAGGTGCTGTTGGTGGGCACCGCGGCCTAGGCAGAGATGGAACCTCTCACCCTGAGGGCTTCATTGCTGGGCACAGGGTGGCTGTTGCTGTCACTGCATCTGCTGCATTGCTGATCAGGTTTATATCCTCTGCATTTCCAGGCAGTCATCGCTGGATTTTTGGGACTACAGGTTGCGCCAGTCGTGCAACACACAACTCGCAGCAAATTTTCAAGAGCCTGCGCAAGGACATCCTGCCTCACAGGACCTGTGTTTAGCCCAAATTGGTGAGTGGGCCATCTTATCTCTGACAATTAAAGACACTGCATGCAGACACCTTTACACCTGACCAGTTGGAGGGTCTTTGCTGGGGAAAATACAGCATCTATTACATTCAGCCTCACTGGCTTGCTACTACACAATAACATCTCTGGGCCCCACCAAAGCTAGCTAAAGATCAAGGATACCCATACTCCAAGGAATTCCTTTCATCAAGGAGACTCTACTCGTGAACCTGTGGCAGATTACAACCACCTTCTAGATATACAACCATTTATTAAAGGTGGACTCTTACACAAACCTTATGTAGCGGGTATTTGAATTTAGGGGAAGCATCTGGGTGGTAGTGTAACCCAGATGCACTAATTGCTAGGGGATCCGGGACCTTTTTCTGGTTCTTGGAGGACTCTGGTGGTGTGAGGTTCCCTGTGGTCCACAGGTGGCGCTGTTGCCCTGGGCCGGAGCTGAACTCACACCGCAAGACTGTGCCTTTTTGTCCTTCCCTGGAGCTGGTACAGCGGGGCGGGGAACCTGCTTTGACGCACAGGGAGAGGGGATAAAAGGGGCGGACGCCCTTACCACGGGGTTCAGAGTTCGGAGTCCGGAGTGGAAGACGGAGGACTCGGCCGCACCCAGGCACCTTCAGCTTGGGTGCTGGCATTCCAGTGTTCCAGGCCTAGGTGCCCTTGACCTAGCTGGAGCGGAGATGAAGTTCATCTCAGGCACCTTTAGGTACTATGGCGGACGCCTGGGGCTCAGTACCTTCGACTGAGTTCCGCGAGTTCCGCGAGGGTGGAGGAATCCGAGGGGGCCCTAACTCCTTGGGTGCCTGTGTCTGAGTTCGTGAGAACTGGTGTGCGGAACTTCTCTGAAGAGTCCGGCGCAGCATCGCTGGTGACAGAGAGGCCTCCGGTTTCTCCCTTGGACGGATTTCCTTCCCCTGACAAGGGCCGTGCTAGCGAAGGTAATTCACGTTCTACCTCACATAGTCAGTGGCAGTGACTATTTACCACTGGTGATACCACAGTGGTTAGCAACAGAAGGGAAAGGATTGTGCCTCGATCTATCCCCATTATTACTCAGTAAAGAAACTGTATGTTTGTACGCCAAGAAGAATAAAACTGAGTTGGACCTATTCACTGTGTGGAACTCTGGTTACTAGGAGCAAAGGAGTCAGGGACGAAGTACTGGACTTGACTCTAGGACACCTACACAAGGCCCAATCTTTCTGGCCTTCACCTCTCAGCTATGGAGGACATGGGCCGTGGTTTATCTCATCCCTCTCCCCAGCACTGAAACCCCTAGACGAAGAAAGACAAGCCGAGTATGAGAAAGGGAGAGAGGGATGAGGCCGCTACACGTGGGGGCATCGTATCCTGGATGTGTATGGTGTCTGAACTTGAACTTTGCTGCCCGGAGGAGTTCCAAGTAGGTCGGCCATATTGGCCAACGCGCCACGAGGCAACCCATAGCTGCGTAGTTTGTGGGCGGGGAGAAGGAAAAGCCCGCAAACAAGTGCAGAAGGTGGGAGGAGTCTGGCCACGTGGACGTACGCACGTGGAGATTCCGGCGCAGGTGGGTCAGTGCGCAATGGAGCAACGAAGAGAGAAGATGACTTCAACCACTCCATGGATTTCAGCTTCTCCTTTCATGGACATGTCTTCTCTGGCTGCTCCAATCATGGATACAGGGATAAGAATAAGGCCTCGGGGGCGATTGGCTCTGTACACCTGCAGAGACATGGAGGCCCTCGGTGTGATCTGTCCCGGCTGTTCGGGACTGGTGGTCCAGCTGAAGCCATTCGGGCGATGTGAGGTCTGCAAGGAGTTTCTCTTCGAGGTGGAACCATCCACAGAAAAGCCTTGTGCTTTCCACCTCAACTACCTCACTGGGACTGCCACTCCGGAGGGAGAGATCGATGCCTGTGCGTTTCCCGTGCCCAGTGATCCGGGCGAAGTGACTGCCCAAACAGAAGTTAAAAGAGAAAAATCCGAAGATGCTGCTTCGGTCACCAGCAGCTCCCTGCTCCGACCGCCGAAGAGGAAAATCGGCCTAGTGATGGCCTTGTGTGGTCGTGGAAGAGCTTCGCCCCACTGCTTGTCTGGCCTGGATGGATCCGGAGAGAAGAGTCCTGGACATCCCTGTTCTTCTGAAGGCCCAGGTGAGCCAGGGGTTGGGACTGTCTGTTTGGTTAAAAGTGGCGGAAGCCCACAGTCAGTAGAGGCCGTCAAGGGGGATAGTTCCGTGACTGGGAATTATCTGCCCGCTGAGTACTATGACACCTCTGACTTGGACTCATTGTCTGACAATGGCAATGATGGGGAGATAGACAAAATCTTAAACCAGAAGGGATGGGACAAGATGAAGCTACCCTCGGCCCATGTCACAAGGCATCCACCTATGTCTACTGGGGATAGTACACCCCGGGTGGAGGCCTCGGCGCCTAGGGAGGAAACTGGTCCACTGTCTGAAATTCCTCTTCTGGATTCAACATCCATTTCACCTGCTCCTGTTGCGGGAGTGCAACGCAAGTCACTGCGGGCTCCTAGGCCCAGATCTACCGAGGTGGTGAATGCAACTCGACACCCAGAAGCGATTGTTCCACCTGGAGAAGGAGACCGGGCCACCATGCCACCTCTGTCAAGGTTGCAGCTTCTCTTCGGCCAGAAGGTTGCTCAGGAGTATGGGTGGGAGTACCCGTACCTGCCTCGAGAACTGCTTTATGAGGTGGAAGTTTTTCGCCAAAGATGGTATGATACCTTTGTGTGGGACAAACTTAAAGTACCGCAAGCACGGAGATACCTTTCTTGTTCACCAACGGTCACCGAGAATTTCCAGGACTGTAAAGCTAAGTGGATGCTGGGAAGGCATATCCATGCGGACAGAGTGGTGATTTGCCGCAAGGAAGGAAGAAGTGTTGAGTACAACGTGGAGGTTTTTGACAATCGTTTGAAGCCTGTGTCCCTGCCGCATCCAAAGTTTTATCTTTAGGAGAAAAAGACTCCTGTGTATTCTTTCTTGCTGTTCATTGCTGAACTTTCCGGAGTGCCTTTGCCGGAATACAAGGACTGTGCCCTAGTTTTTTTTTGTATTTGGGCGTTCTACTCTTTGGAGAAAATGGAAGCTGTTCTTGTTTTGTTCTCCCTCCTTCTCCTTGCACTTCAGAGAAAACAGTGACTTTGGGGGGGTTTTTTTAGTCAGTGTAGAGTCACAGAGAAATGATCAAGAGAGAAAAAGTTCATCTGGAAGTGATAAGTGTCTTGACCGCGGCATTGTCACCAGGTGGCAGTGTTGCGCAACGATTGTTTGTTTTTTTGACATTATGCAGCACTTATTGGAGCGAATGGGTTTCTTCTCAGATAGACTCATTCATTCCAAACAAACACATGTATGATGTTAGGATGTGTGTTTCTTTTATTCCCTCTGCCGGAGACTCGTCTGTCAAGGCTGCTGAGAATGGGTGGTCCTTAGATAGCCAGGGGGAGGGAAGAATGTAAATGTGTGAGATGTTTAAAGTGTTTTGTTGAAAAGTTTTATAGTTGTACTGTTTTATGTTTTCCCTTTCCCATTTAGGTCTTGGCACAATCCAGGGTTAGATTGTGTAGTTTGTCTCTGGGTTGAACTTATGTTGCCACTCTTTTGGAGACATGAGTTTGCACCAGACACTGGGGACCAGTGTCAAATTACCAGGGGGAGAGTGTAGCGGGTATTTGAATTTAGGGGAAGTATCTGGGTGGTAGTGTAACCCAGATGCACTAATTGCTAGGGAGTCTGGGACCTTTTTCTGGTTCTTGGAGGACTCTGGTGGTGTGAGGTTTCTTGTGGTCCACAGGTGGCGCTGTTGCCCTGGGCCGGAGCTGAACTCACACCGCAAGACTGTGCCTTTTTGTCCTTCCCTGGAGCTGGTACAGCAGGGCGGGGAACCCGCTGTGACGCAAAGGGAGAGGGGATAAAAGGGGAGGATGCCCTTACCACGGGGTTCAGAGTTCGGAGTCCTGGAGTGGAAGTCGGAGGACTCGGCCGCACCCAGGCACCTTCAGCTTGGGTGCTGGCGTTCCAGGCCTAGTTGCCCTTGACCTAGCCGGAGTGGAGATGGAGCCCATCTCAGGCACCTTTAGCCTGGGGTGAGGTACTATGGCGGACGCCTGGGGCTCAGTACCTTCGACTGAGTTCCGCGAGGGTGGAGGAATCCGAGGGGGCCCTAACTCCTTGGGTGCCCGTGTCTGAGTTCGTGAGGACTGGTGTGCGGAACTTCTCTGAAGAGTCCGGCGTAGCATCACTGGTGACAGAGAGACCTCCAGTTTCTCCCTTGGATGGATTTCCTTTCCCTGACAGGGGCCGTGCTAGCGAAGGTAATTCACATTCTACCTCACATAGTCAGTGGCAGTGACTATTTACCACTGGTGATACCACAGTGGTTATCAACAGAAGGGAAAGGATTGTGCCTCGATCTATCCCCATTATTACTCAGTAAAGAAACTGTATGTTTGCACACCAAGAAGAATAAAACTGAGTTGGACCTATTCACTGTGTGGAACTCTGGTTACTAGGAGCAAAGGAGTCAGGGAGGAAGTACTGGACTTGACTCTAGGACACCTACACAAGGCCCAATCTTTCTGGCCTTCACCTCTCAGCTATGGAGGACATGGGCCGTGGTGTATCTCATCCCTCTCCCCAGCACTGAAACCCCTAGACGAAGAAAGACAAGCCGAATATGAAAAAGGGAGAGAGGGGTGAGGCTGCTACACTTATATATTGTTTACTTCAGATTTCTTGTGGCATCAGGGTCTAGAGGGAGTGGATTGACTAAAAGTCTTCTCTTCCCCCCTCTTATTTCTGCGGTCATAAATCTGTTACAGCCTGCTTATTATAGCCATTTGACTTATTGTTATTGCTATTTGATTGTGTGTTCTGCTGATCTAATTTTTCTGCAATATCACTTAACCACTTAAGCCCCGGACCATTTTGGCTGGTTAAAGACCAGGCCCCTTTTTGCGATTCGGCACTGCATCGCTTTAACTGACAATTATGCGGTCGTGCGACTTGGCTCCCAAACAAAATTTACGTCCTTTTTTTCCCACAAATAGAGCTTTCTTTTGGTGGTATTTGATCACCTCTGCGGTTTTTATTTTTTGCGCTATAAACAAAAATAGAGCGACAATTTTGAAAAAAATGCAATATTTTTTACTATAATAAATATCCCCAAAAAATATATTAAAAAAAACATATTTTTTTCCTCAGTTTAGGCTGATACGTATTCTTCTACATATTTTTGGTAAAAAAAAAAATCGCAATTGCCGTGTATTGATTGGTTTGCGCAAAAGTTATAGCGTTTACAAAATAGAGGATAGTTTTATGGCATTTTTATATAAAAATTTTTTTTTTACTATTAATGGCGGCGATCAGTGATTTTTTTTCGCCACTACGACATTATGGTGGACACATCGGACACTTTTGACACATTTTTGGGACCATTGTTATTTTCACAGCGATCAGTGCTATAAAACTGCACTGGTTACTGTGAAAATGACGCTGGCAGTGAAAGGGTTAACCACTAGGTGCCGCTGTAGGGGTTAAGTGTTCCCTGCATTGTGTTTCTAACTGAGGGGGGGTTGGGCTCTGTGTCACAAGACACTGATCTTCGCATGTACACGGAGCCGAGATCAGTGTCATTGTCACTAGGCAGAGCAGGGAGATGCTTGTTTACACAAGCATCTCCCTGCTCTATACCTACATGAGATGATCGCGGGGATACCCGCGGCGATCGAGTCCGTGGGACCCGCGGTCCGACTCACGGGGAAAGCGGCAGGGTCGCGAGCGTACGTGATTATGCCTGTCCGTGCCATTCTGCCGACGTATATCTACAGTGCGCGGTTTGTCTGAATTTCTCACTTACTGTTTCTCCTCACTGAACTCCACACCATCATCCGAGTGGTGTGGAGTCATCCAGAACAGCTTACTGAACAGCTTACTGAGGAGGAACAGGAAGTGAGAAATTCAGGCAAAGAAAACAAAGAAAAAAAATATTTAGAAGGGAAATCTAAGGAAAAGGTAAGTGAACCAACAATGCACTAGCTTAAAGGAACCTATTTAGAAAATAAAAAACGAACCTTTACAACCCCTTTAAGTGGTTAAATTGGGTTATGCCTGTAACTTTTATAATCCTGTAGACTTAACCACTTGCCGACCACCGCACACACATATACGTCGGCAGAATGGGCGTGCCTGTACGTCCCTTTGAATTTGCCGCCCATCGGGGAGTGTGCCCGTGGGTCCTGTAAACTCAATGTTCGCCGGCGGCCCGCGATTGCAGCGTGGAGAGGCAGAATGGGGAGATTCTTATGTAAACAAGGCATTTCCCTGTTCTGCCTAGCAACATGACAGGCATCTACTGCTCCCAGTCATTGGGAGCAGTGATCTCTGTCATGTTGTAGTGAGCCCATCCCCCCCCACAGTTAGAATCACTCCCTAGGACACACTTAACCCCTTGATCGCCCCCTAGTGTTTAACCCCTTCCCTGCCAGTGTCATTTATACAGTAATCAGTGGCTTTTTGTAGCTCTGATCACTGTATAAATGACAATGGTCCCAAAATAGTGTCAAACGTGTCCGATGTGTCTGCCATAATATCGCAGTCACGATGAAGATCACAGATGGCCGCCATTACTAGTAAAAAATAAATTAATAATAAAAATGTCATAAATCTATCCCCTATTTTGTAGACGCTATAACTTTTGCGCAAACCAATCAATATACACTTATTGTGATTTTTTTTACCAAAAATATGTAGAAGAATACATATTGGCCTAAACTGAGGAAAAAATAAATTTATATATTTTTGGGGATATTTATTATAGGAAAAAGTAAAAAATATATATTTTTTCAAAATTGTCGCTCTTTTTTTGTTTATAGCGCAAAAAATAGGATTTTTATAACAGCTTACCTGTAAAATCCTTTTCTTGGAGTACATCACGGGACACAGAGCGACATAGTCATTACTAATGGGTTATATAGATACCGTCAGGTGCTGGCACTGGCAACTTCCAAAACCGGAAGTACCCTCCCCTATATAAGCCCCTCCCATCCGGGAGCACCTCAGTTTTGTAGCAAAGCAATAAGTGTCCCCAAAGAGGGGTGGGAGCTCTGTGTCCCGTGATGTACTCCAAGAAAAGGATTTTACAGGTAAGCTGTTATAAAAATCCTATTTTCTTTTTCGTACATCACGGGACACAGAGCGACATAGTCATTACTAATGGGATGTCCTAAAGCAATGCCAAATGAGGGGGGGGATACACCATATATAAGCTGAGCGCTATCAGACATGAGGATCTTTTGCGGCCTGCAACACACTGCGCCCAAAGGCGACATCCTCCTGACTTCTAACGTCCACCTGGTAGAACCTAGTAAACGTGTGTACTGAAGACCATGTTGCGGCCTTACAGATTTGAGCCAGGGAGGCCTGGTGATGCACTGCCCATGAAGTTCCAACTGCTCTCGTGGAGTGCGCCCTAACTTTGAACGGAGGCGGTCTATTTCTCAAGCCATAGGCTTGTATTATGACCTGTCGAATCCACTTGGCTAAAGTAGATTTTGACGCTGCCTGACCCCTTCTGGGGCCTTCCGGCAGAATAAACAAAGTATCCGTTCTGCGAATCTGAGCAGTGGCTTTTAGATAAGCTTTAACTGCTCTTACTACATCCAAAGAATGCAATAACTTTTCCTCTACCGAAGTAGGTTTGGGGAAAAAAGAAGGAAGAACCACATCTTGGTTCAAATGAAACCTCGATACCACCTTAGGAAGAAAGGCTGGATGAGGACGTAACACTACTCTGTCCTTATGGATAACCAGATATGGCTCCTTACAGGACATAGCTGCTAATTCCGATACTCTTTTAGCCGAACAAATGGCTACTAGAAAAATCAATTTCCTGGTGAGAAGCACCAAGGAAATATGCTGTAATGGTTCAAATGGTTGTTTCTGTAGAACCGACAGAACCAAGTTTAGATCCCATGGACATATGGGAATATTAACCGGAGGACTAATACGCATCACTCCTTGTATAAAGGCTTTGACTAGTGAATGCGAAGCCAAGGGCCTTTGAAAAAATATTGACAAGGCCGAAATCTGACCCTTGATAGTACTCAAGGCAAGCTTCCTATCTACAGCCCATTGTAGGGAGTCCAGACTCCTACCTATTACGTACTTACGTGGATGCCATTTCTTGGCTTCACACCAGGCGATGTACGCCTTCCAGATTCTATAGTAGATCTGCCTGGTGTGAGGGGGTTAGCTCGGCAGCGGGTATGTGTGACCCCCGGGATGGGCTCCCCACCCAAAAACAGGCCCAGCAGACGGAGGTTGTGGTTTTCAAAATCAAAAAGGTGCGGTTTATTTTCTATTTACAGTGACAAAAACACAGCAAGGCAAAAAAAAACATAAACAAAATAAATCCTGGTCAACTTGACCTCTGACTAAACTTACAGGTTTCCTAACTAACGACTGGGATCAGCCTAGTGCTGTCCTAGTCCCTGGTTTTAAATGTCCAAGCAAAATATAGCCACACAGGCTTTCTCTCACCGCACAGGGGTTCACTCTCCCTAGACAGTCCACACAGGTCTGCTTCCAGGCATGAGCTAACATCTAATGAATCTGGGAGTTTTTTATAGAGGCCTAAATGAGCTGACAAGCTTCAGCTGGCCTCATCAACTCCCTGTCTGCACGACGCCCAGCCCTCTCCCTAGAGGTATGAGTCATCAATGAGCCCACTAGCCTTATACAACTCTCCACCTAGTTGTATAAATCGGCGTAAAGCCTGAATCTGGGCGAAATATATCTACCCCCCTGGATGCAACCAGGTGACTTTACCTTCCTGCTGTCACATACCCCCCCCTCTTGTTTTAACCTCGGGGTTGGAACACCAGCAATCAGGCATTCATGTACTCGAGACAAAGCATCCACATTCCCCATTTGAACGCCAGGGCGATGCTTTACTGTGAAGTTGAATTCCTGGAGGGCCAGGAACCACCTATTCACTCTTCTATTTGTTTCCTTGTTTTGAGCCATCCACTTTAACGGAGCGTGATCCGTAATCATGTCAAAGTGCCTACCTAGCAGGTAGTACCGAAGGGAATCTAGAGCCCACTTCACCGCTAAACACTCCTTTTCAACGGTGGCGTAATTTACCTCATGGGACTTCAACTTCCTGCTGAGGTAAATGACTGGGTGCTCTTCCCCGTTCCAGACCTGGGACAATACTGCTCCTAACCCCACATCTGACGCATCACTTTGTACGACAAAGTCTCTAGAGAAGTCGGGTGAGTACAACACTGGCTGGCTACATAAGGCTTGTTTCAAGAACTGGAATGCTGCCTCAGCCTCGGGGGTCCATTTAATCATGACCGACCCTTTCCCCTTCGTCAGGTTGGTTAGGGGCACAGCCTTAGAAGCAAAGTGGGGAATGAATCGCCGATAATACCCAGCGATTCCCAGAAAGGCTCGTACCTGCTTCTTGCTGTTGGGACGTGGCCAACTCTGGATGGCCTCGACTTTGTTGAGTTGGGGTTTTATTACTCCCCTCCCAATGGTGTACCCAAGATATTTGGCCTCCTCCTGCCCAATGGTACACTTCTTGGGGTTAGCCGTAAACCCTGCTTCCCGAACAGAGTCCAGGACTGCTTGCACTTTTGGCAGATGTGAGGCCCAATCTGTGCTATGGACAATTATGTCATCCAGGTAAGCCGCAGCATACTTCCGATGGGGCCTCAGCATCTGGTCCATTTTCCGCTGGAATGTGGCCGGCGCATTCTGTAACCCGAACGGCATTCTTTTATATTGGAACGCCCCGTCTGGGGTTACAAATGCGGTTTTCTCTTTGGCCGACTTGGCCAGGGGGATTTGCCAATACCCTTTTGTGAGGTCAAGAGTCGTCATGTATCGGGCTGTTCCCAGCCGGTCGATCAACTCATCTATACGTGGCATGGGGTAGGTGTCGAATTTTGTAACTTTGTTCAACTGACGAAAATCGTTACAAAATCGCCAGCTCCCATCCGGTTTAGGCACCAACACAATGGGACTAGACCAATCACTTTGGGACTCCTCTATCACCCCTAAGTTCAGCATTTTCTGTACTTCCTCCCGTATTGCCTCCCGTCGGGCCTCTGGGATCCGATAGGGTTTTAACTTCACCCTTTCACCGGGCGGGGTAATAATGTCATGCTCTACCCCAGATGTTTGTCCCGGCAGCTCAGAGAATACCTCCTTGTTGCGAAGCACAAACTCCTTAACCTCCTGTTGTTGGGGTTGTGACAAGGTGGCTGCGATTCCAACCTCAGGAATCACGCAACCAGTTTGAGCTGGTGACCAAGTGTCTGCGACTAGGGACTCTCTATCCCTCCAGGCTTTCAACAGATTAACGTGATAGATCTGTTCGGGCTTTCGCCTTCCTGGTTGTCTGACCTTGTAATTCACTTCGCTCACTTTTTCCATTATCTCGTAGGGGCCTTGCCATTTGGCAAGGAATTTACTTTCAACCGTAGGGACAAGTACCAATATCCTATCCCCCGGGGAAAAGGTACGGGTCTTGGCTCCACGGTTGTACACTCTCTGCTGTGCCAACTGCGCTTGGGCCAAATGTTCCTTCACGATGGGCATTACCTGTGCAATTCGATCTTGCATCAGGGCGACATGCTCAATCACACTCCTGTGGGGAGAACTCTCACTTTCCCAAGTTTCCTTGGCAATATCCAACAGCCCTCTTGGGTGTCTCCCATACAGTAACTCAAAGGGGGAGAATCCCGTAGAGGATTGGGGCACCTCCCTAATAGCAAACATCAAATAAGGAAGTAAACAGTCCCAATCCCTTCCATCTCTATCCACCACTTTCTTCAACATTTGTTTTAGGGTTTTGTTGAATCTTTCAACCAGCCCATCGGTTTGGGGGTGATACACAGATGTACGCAATTGCGTCACTTTGAACAATTTACACAGCTCTTTCATAACCCGGGACATAAAGGGTGTACCTTGGTCCGTAAGCAGTTCTTTACAAATACCCACCCGGCTAAAAACAAGAGATAGCTCTTTGGCTATGGTTTTGGCCGAGGTATTTCTGAGAGGGATCGCTTCTGGATAACGGGTGGCATAGTCCATTATAACCAATATGTACTGGTGCCCCCTAGCGGACTTGATTATAGGACCTACCAAATCCATTGCGATTCTCTCAAACGGGACCTCAATGATGGGTAGAGGGACCAGCGGGCTATGGAAATGTGGCATCGGGGCCGACCTCTGACACACAGGGCAGGAGGAACAATAATTTTCTATGTCCTTCATCACCCCAGGCCAATAGAATCTCTGTAATACCCTCTCTCGGGTTTTCTCTGTCCCCAGATGACCTCCAAGAATGTGCCCATGGGCCAACTCCAACACCAACTTCCTGTAAGGTTTGGGCACCACAAGCTGCTCAACGGTTTCTTCTGCCCTTTTTGCCACCCGATACAGTAGGTCCTTCTCTACGCTGAAGTATGGGTAAGTGCCGGTATTATCTGGGTTCACTAACTCGCCATCTATTTTCACTACGTTTTCCCGTGCCTTTATTAGGGCGGGGTCTTTCAACTGTTCTGTGGCAAAGTTTTCCCTGTGAACCTCAAGATCAGAAAACTCCACAGACGGTAGGTTTTCGTCTGAGGAGGTGGGCTCCTCTCCAGTTTCTTGAGTCTCCCCTGCCAATACTGACAAGGGAAATTCCGGAGAGTCCTCACCACTCTCAGGGGAGTTCTGGCTATCACATTCCTGGTACATAGGGGCACCAGTGGGGGGCTCAGGATCATCCCACAGTTCCCAGAACTTCGGAAAATCCCTTCCCACAATGGCGTCATGCGGTAACTGAGATACTAAGCCCACTGGATGAGAGAGGGTACCTTTGGGGGTCTCGAAACACACTGTAGTCACTGGATACTCTCGGGTGTCCCCATGCACACAAATAACGGCTACCTTGCTATTCCCAGAGACCTCTGTTTTAACTAACTCAGCCTTTATCAGGGTCACAAGGCTACCTGAATCCAGCAATACCACAACATTTCTACCATTAATACACATTTTGCATAAATGTTTCTCAGTTCCCCGAATGGCAGTGCATGCGACTGTCGCACACAGCGACTGACGTCTGCCCGTCAGAAAGTCACACTGCATGGGTTCCTCCAAAACCGGGCAATTTGCTGCAATATGTCCCGCTTGCCGGCAGCGGTAGCAAACGATCCTTCTTGCCGCCTCTTGAGCCGCTGATTTCCCAGGCTGTTCTCGCCAAACTTGGGGTAGAGCTCCCACCCTCTCACTCTCTCCACCCTTACCCCTTGGAATCATCTTATCCGCCCCTGGGGATGGTCTGGTCTTAGGGTGGAAAGTCCGAGTGTCTCTGGAAGAGGCCGTCAGGTTCTCTGTAGCCAAGTATTTCTCCACACGATCCACAAGACCATCGGCCGTCTCTGGGTCTCCATGGCTTACCCACTTTTGGATGGCAGTAGGAAGAGCTCTCAAAAACCGATCCATTACAACACGTTCCACAATCTTTGGTGCGGACAAAGTCTCTGGCTGTAGCCACTTTCTGCTCAGGTGAATGAGATCATACATTTGAGACCTGGGGGGTTTTCCAAGCTGGAAAGTCCAGTTATGCACACGCTGAGCCCGGACAGCCAGGGTGACACCCAGCCTTGCCAATATTTCAGCTTTTAGCATCACATAGTCTTTTGCTTGGTTAGGCTCTAGGTCATAGTAAGCTTTCTGCGATTCACCAGTTAACAGAGGAGCCACTAGTCCAGCCCACTGCTCCTCAGGCCACTTTTCTCTTTCAGCGGTCCTTTCAAATGTGGTCAAAAATACCTCTGGATCATCCTCTCCAGTCATTTTTGTCAATAAACGACTCACCCCAAAGGACGCGGTATTAGTGGGACGGCTTTCCTCACTGGTCTGCGGACGTTGCTGCATTACTGCTTCCATCTGTTGTTGTAGTCTCTGCTCTTGCTTCTGCAACAGGTCTATGAAGCGGGCCTCAGATTGCTGTTGGGCTTGTTGCTGAGCCTCCAGACTCTGTTGTAAAGTTGCAAGGCTCTGTTGATGAGCTTGCTGCTGGGCTGCAAGGCTCCTTTGCAAACCTGCATTTGTCTGCTGTTGATTGGCATTTGCTAGAGCCAGCTGTTTCAGTATCTCCTCCATGCTGGCTTAAAAAAAAACTGCCACTGGTTCTCCACCAACTGTGAGGGGGTTAGCTCGGCAGCGGGTATGTGTGACCCCCGGGATGGGCTCCCCACCCAAAAACAGGCCCAGCAGACGGAGGTTGTGGTTTTCAAAATCAAAAAGGTGCGGTTTATTTTCTATTTACAGTGACAAAAACACAGCAAGGCAAAAAAAAACATAAACAAAATAAATCCTGGTCAACTTGACCTCTGACTAAACTTACAGGTTTCCTAACTAACGACTGGGATCAGCCTAGTGCTGTCCTAGTCCCTGGTTTTAAATGTCCAAGCAAAATATAGCCACACAGGCTTTCTCTCACCGCACAGGGGTTCACTCTCCCTAGACAGTCCACACAGGTCTGCTTCCAGGCATGAGCTAACATCTAATGAATCTGGGAGTTTTTTATAGAGGCCTAAATGAGCTGACAAGCTTCAGCTGGCCTCATCAACTCCCTGTCTGCACGACGCCCAGCCCTCTCCCTAGAGGTATGAGTCATCAATGAGCCCACTAGCCTTATACAACTCTCCACCTAGTTGTATAAATCGGCGTAAAGCCTGAATCTGGGCGAAATATATCTACCCCCCTGGATGCAACCAGGTGACTTTACCTTCCTGCTGTCACACTGGATACCGGCTTCCTGGCATTGATCATGGTAGATACCACAGAATTAGAGAGCCCTCTCTTTTTTAGAATGTGGGATTCAATAGCCAGGCCGTCAAACCTAGGGCTGGTAAGGAAGGGTGGTATATCGGTCCTTGCGAAAGCAGGTCCGGACGATGTGGGAGAGTCCAAGGACTCCCCACTGACATTTTACAATCTCCACGTACCACGCTCTTCGGGGCCACGCTGGAGCCACCAGAATCATTGGTTTCTTTTCTACCCTGATTCTGCGGAGTAATCGAGGTAACCATTGTGGCGGTGTGAATGCATATATCAGCTTGAACTGATCCCAAGGGAACACTAGGGCATCCGAGCCGCAAGCTAGGGGATCCCTTGTCCGAGAGACAAACCTGTCCCCCTTTGCGTTGAATCTGGATGCTAGAAGATCTACATCCGATGTTCCCCACCGCTGACATATTGTCCAGAAAACCTCGGGGTGAAGGGACCCTTCCTCTGGGCCTAATTGCTGGCGACTTAGAAAGTCCGCCTTCCACTTCTCCACTCCTGGAATGAATACCGCAGATATGGCTGGGACATATTTTTTCTGCCCATTTCAGGATGTAATTTACTTCCCTCTGGGCTGCACGACTCCTGGTGCCCCCCTGATGATTGATATATGCCACTGCTGTGGCATTGTCTGATTGAATTCTGACAGGGGACCCTTGGAGTTTGGATGTCCATGCTACTAGGGCATACCGGGCTGCTCGTATCTCTAAGAGATTGATGGGCAGGGCCTTTTCTGCATCCGACCATCTGCCCTGGAGAGACTATTGCTCCAGTACCGCTCCCCAGCCTATAAGGCTGGCATCTGTAGTGACCACCTCCCAAGAAATCGGACTGAAGGATTTCCTTTTTTCCAGATTCTGGGAAACCAACCACCAACGGAGGCTCTTGCGAACGGAAGGGGACAAGGACATTGTAAGTCTAGGCCTGAATTTTTTTGTTCCAGGCTGACAGTATGGCCCCTTGCAAATTCCTTGAATGGAATTGACCGTAGGGTACTGCTTCGAATGATGCCACCATTTTTCCCAGCAGCCTCATATACAGGCGTATGGACGGCTGTCTTTTTTGTACCCACTAAGTGGATCAAATCTTTCAAAGACAACACCTTTCCTCGAGGCAAGAATATTTTTCTCTGGCCTGAATCCAACCTTAGCCCCAAGTATTCCAGACTTTTGAATTTTTAGGGCTGACTTGTCTCGGTTGATAATCCAACCGTGAGATTCCAGATACTTGATTGTCTTGTGAACGACCACGTCTAGTTTTTTCACTGAGTGGTCTATCAGCAGCAAGTCATCCAGATATGCCATTATCATTACACCTTGTGTTCTTAGATTGGCCAATAAAGGGCCAGAATTTTTGTAAACACTCGTGGTGCTGTGGCCAAACCGAAGGGTAAGGCTCTGAACTGAAAATGGCGCCCTTCTACTGCAAAGCGTAGAAATTTTTGGTGGACTGGAAAGATGGGAATGTGCAAATAAGCATCTTTGATGTCGATCATGGCTAACCAATCCTCCCCTTGTAGGGCAGTGGCCACCGATCGGATCGACTCCATCGGAAAGACCTGATATACAGGAATTTGTATGGCCCTTTTAGAATTAATATGGGCCTCCCGTCAGCGTTTGCTTCGGGACTGTAAAGAGGTTTGAGTAAAACCCGAACCCTCATTCTTCCAGGGGAACCTCCATAATTACTCCTTGGAGCAATAGTTGTTCTAGTGCCAACAGGAGGGACTCTCTCTTCCGGGGATCCCTTGGCACGTTTGACCTCAAAAATGGGAAGGAGGAGAGTCTTTTAACTCCAAACTGTATCCCAAACCTACTGCGGAGAGCACCTATCTGTCTTGATCGTGTCCCGCCAGGTCTCTTGCGAACAACTGGAGTCCTCCCCCCACCCGACTGAGTGGGGGCTTCAATGAATTTAACTTTGGGGGAGGTTTTGTACCTCCCCTGACCCAGGGTTTCTCATTACCCTGCTACTGTCCCTGTTTTTTACCCCCGGGATTTGACCGAGGAGGCCGTCGGAACTGTTACACAGCCGATGCCCCAGGGACTGGAGAAGCAGGCCTCTTAAAGAGGGACCTCTAACTCTGCTTTTAACCGGCAAGAGCGTATTTTTACCGCTGGAAATTTTCTGGATATATTTGTCCAGGTTTTCCCTGAATAAGCGTTCACCATGAAATGGGACGCTAACCAGCCATTCTTTACAGGGAGCTTCAGCAGACCAGTTTTTGAGCCATAGGAGCCTACGCGTATGTACTATAGACAGCGTAAGGCGGGAGGCCTGATGGACTGAATCCTCTATGGCGTCAACCGCAAAGCCTAAGGCTCTAGGTAGATCAGCTAGGGCAAAGCCTGCTGATCTGTCAAGTCCCTCAAGACCTGTTTCAACTGATCCTTCACTGCTTAGCAGACCCCAATAGCTGCTACTGCTGGTTGTATCACCAAGCAGATTTTCATAAGGACTCCAATCTTTTATTTATTGGGTTCTTGAACATTTGGACATTATCCACTGGACATGTCAGTGATTTATACATACAAGAGATGGCTGCGTCCACTGTAGGGACCTTCCTTTTTTTTTTTTTTTTTTTTTTTGATGAACTTATTCTCCATGGGATAGACCACCGGAAGTCTCTTGGGGGAATAAATATTTTCTCAGGACATTCCCAATCCTGGTAAATGAGCCCTTTCAGTAAAGGGTGAAGTGGAAAAGAACAGACAGTCTGGGGGCTTCTAGCGACCCCAACGAGGATACAGTAGTGGTTGATGGTTCCGCAAGGTGCATTTTTAAATGCTGATCGGACCATGTTAGTCAGAGACTGAACCCATAATCTTTCAGCTTGAGATGCTGAGAAAAGGTTCCCCCACTGTTGATTCCTCTATAACAGAATCAACCTCATCCTGATCCCCTTCAGGCAGGTCGATCCCTGTATGGGACTGTTGCTCTGCTAACAGGCACTCTGAAGGAGGAGACGGAGATCGGGCGTGCTTTCCCTGACAGGGAGGCAGCGATAAATGTTGACAAACTCTCTCTAATCCTCCCAGAGCTGAGGAAAAAAACCTCCTCTGTTACATACACAGGAGCAGGTGACTGAGGACAGCCGCAGTACCAAGTACCCCTGCGGGGTCTCTACGGTCACTTACCTCTGAACTTCAGGGGAGACTGGTGCAGCAGAAGTATGCCCAAGATCCTCAGAGCCCGATGAGACCCCCTTCGCTTCCTGGAAGATTCAGTTCCGGAGCTTCTGGACGGCATATTCCTAAGCCTAAAGCTGAGGTATTCCAGCCGTAATACACCACTTTTACTGAGAATAGTCTAGCACAATTGCTGCTATATCACAGTTGGTGTCTACTAATGTGCCTTTCTAGGGGATGCCTGTATCAACCGCTTGCTGTATGCCTTTAAATGTTGCCAGCTCTGTCTCTGTACTTCATAGCCAGCTCACTACAATATTGTGTTTTTTTTTTTTTTTTTTAAAACTGCTGGGACGCCCGCACATGCGCAGAAGCGCTGCGGCGCGCACAGAGCGTCATCCCCCAGGCTCCGCCCCCTTTCCCGGCTCACCTCTATATATAGAGGTGCGTGCACGCGCACGCGCGCGGGCACGTGCGCCTTCGGCGCTAATTTCAAATATGGTAACAAGGGACAGGAGCGAGGGCCCCTCTTTGCCGCAGGCCGGGGGATGGACAAACACTGCAACATGGCAGAGGAAGCAGTTTCCTATAAGAGAACTCACCATCTGCCTGGACTTTGCTCTGCTGAGAAGAAGCTAGTCCACATGACAAGAAAACATTCCACAGCGGCCTCTAGTGGACAAACACAGGTACCGCAGTCTAATATATTAAATATATATAAAAACATTTTTTTTTTTTTTCTTGACCACCATTAAAAATTATTAAATTTTTTTAGTAGTTACAGGCATGCACAGAATTTTGCGGGAATACCATTAGGTAACAGACAGAAAGACAAATTAGGCTTGGGGGTCCCCCAATAGAACCAAGTTCCTGGGGGCCCCCACTTACCTGTTCCCCGCCGCAGGACTTTGTTTGGTCCACAAAAGCCCAAACTTCACCTATCACGGCAGGCATTGTAATCAAACCTTCAGGGACCGGGTTCCCAAGGATTCCACTCCCCTGGACCTGTATAGCACCCTGCACAGAAAACATCTTGGTCGTGGGTATGACCAGAGCTCTGGATCCCAGGGTCCAGCTCTCCTAAGAGAAGCATTACAGGCAAAACCTTGCTCTTCTCTGCAAGGCCCGGGTACCGACCGTTTAGCTATGAAGCTTTTTTGGTCGGATCCGGAATAGCTTACTGAGGCCCAAAAGAACCTGTACGCAAGCTCAGTGAAAAACACATGTTTCTTCTTGGCCAACACCTTAGACACTGGCAAAAAACTGAGGTGCTCCCGGATGGGAGGGGCTTATATAGGGGAGGGTACTTCCGGTTTTGGAAGTTGCCAGTGCCAGCACCTGACGGTATCTATATAACCCATTAGTAATGACTATGTCGCTCTGTGTCCCGTGATGTACGAAAAAGAAAACAAAAACCGCAGAGGTGATCAAATACCACCAAAAGAAAGCTGTATTTGTGGGAAAAAAGGACGTAAATTTTTTTTGGGTACAACGTCACACGACCGCGCAATTGTCAGCTAAACTGACGCAGTACGGAATCGCAAAAAATGCTCTGGTCAGGAAGGGGGTAAATCCTTCCGGGGCTAAAGTGGTTAACCTCCCAGTAAAGTATTGACTTGCAATTCCTAATAATTATTGGTGTCTTTGCATTTTATGTTTTTTTACTTGAAGTATGTCAGAACCGAGAGTGTCAGAAGTGTCGGGGGGCTTACAAGGTCAGGGCAACCAATGGAGACAAGCAATTTCCAACATGATATCACTACATTTAGGGTCTCATCCAGGATACCCCTTGTGGTTTGCCCTAGCAAGCAAAGTAATGAGCCAAGAGACGAGGAGCAGGTGGACCCAGCCACTGCAGTCCCTGCAGTCACATGGAGCCAAGAAAAAGGCAGCCTTCTGGAGCTATGCACAGTAGTCAAGATACCCAGGAGAGAATGGACTGAAAGTGAAGTAGCTGGTGAGGAGTTTGGTACCCGAAGAATGGGTCTACCTCACTTACATGAGAACACAGTTCAGTTTAGACTGCACCCATGCATTACTGAAATGGAAGGGATCCATAACTGCCTCACATTTCTGTTATCACTCTTCTTCAAATAAATCATTACACTATTAAAATAAATACTAAAACATTAAAAGTATTACATCAAATACTTAAAAGTTTAAAAGATTATAATGGTATAATAAAAGATTACAAATACAACATTATTCTCAAGCCTCGTACACACGACCGGGATTCCCGATGGGAAAAGGTCAGTCGGAAATCCCGAGGGGTATAACCGAGAACCTGCTCTCTACTTTTCCCCCAGTACAGACGATCGGTTTTCCCATGGGAAAACACAGATGAGAGCTTTTCCTCGGGAATCCCGACCGTGTTTATGCTCCATAGGAGTTTTTCCCCACAGGAAAAACGGCCAAAAATGGTCGTTTTCTGCTACACACGGCCGGGTATTCTGACAGGAAAAAGATTCCCGGCGGGAAAAAAAGCTGGTTCTCTTTTTTTTTTTTCGGCGGGTTTGGCAGTTTTCCGACGGAAACTCTCCTCGCAGTTTTCCCGTCGGAAAACCCGGTCGTGTGTATGGGGGCATAAGACATCCTATTAGGCTGTAATAGGGCTTCAAAGCTTCCAAGAGACCAGGCATACCTGCTATGTATTAATTTTAAATGTAGAGGGAAAGCAGACCACAAAATGCTTTAGCAATAAAGTTTCATTAGGCATATGCATACAATTATACAATAGGTAAAAATATTCAAGTATGTCAAATCACATCAAGCATAATACAGAATACTGTGTAGGTTTTCACTCCACTGTTAAATCTAACCAACAAAAATATATACATGTATATAGTGTGACATTGGGGGATGTTTAGCTCAGTGATAGATGCGTTTTAAGTGAGTTCACAGCCAACAGGAACAAAGGTTTAAAGGGCGTGGTAGCCCACTTTTATTGAAAGAAAAACAAAAAGGAAAGTTCATACGTGCATTTGGTTTCCCACATAGGGGTTCTTCTCCCAAAAATAACAACAAATGAAAATGCCAATCCACCTGGCTCTTAAGGCTCACTCAGCCTTGGGTGCAGTTCCTTGCTGCACAGGCCCATTCCTGGCCTCTAGGAAGGGCTCTCCTGACACTCCAGGCTTTCACACCCCTCTAAGACTTACAGTCCCCGCTGGTCCTCAAGACTCTCTTCCAGTTGTCTCAGCTATAGTCTCCCCGACTCTCTCAGCTAGCCCAACTCTCTCAATCTACTGACCTGGAACCTCTCCCAGATGGAGAACCGTCTCAAGGATGTTGCCTGAATTCTTCCACAATAGCACACTTCCCTGCAGCAACTGCTGTCACATCAACTCCTTTCCCACACACTGAGCTATGTTCAGCTCTGCCTTTTAACGAGAGTGTGCACCTGGACACACACAACCTGCAGAGCTTCTGGAAAACCCGGACACATGACTGAAGACTCCTTCCCTCCCAATGCTCTTTGAACTCTTCAAGTTTCCAGCCCCAATCCAGGCTTACAAAATCCAGGGAAAAAACTTAAAGCATAGTTTTCTCTGCTCACCAATCTTTTGCTGGAACTTCTCAAATAGCTTCTTTGAGAGTCCTGTGTAGGGATGAGCTTCGTGTTCGAGTCGAACATACGTTCGACTCGAACATCGGCTGTTCGATCGTTCGACGAAGATCGAACGATTTGGGCCGTTCGCGCCAAATTCGAGTGACGCGAACGGCCCACAATGCACTACGCCATCGCAGTGTCATCCAGGCGCTGTGATTGGCCAAGCATGCACTGTGACCCCGCATGCTTGGCCAATCACAGCGCCGGCAGCGAGGAGAGCAATGATTGGCCACAGGCAGGATGCCTGTGGCCAATTATTGCTGAGGGTGTTTAGTACACGCCCCACACTATAAAAGGCCGCCAGCACGGCGGCCTAGTGTAGTGTGTTCCGGAGCAGGGAAAGACAAGCATAGGCAGGGACAGTGACATTTATTTCTTTCTTGCTTAACCTGGATTCCTTTAGTTTAGGGAAAGAGAAGGATAGGTAGGGAGAGTGTCAGTGTGTTTTACTGTGCGAGTCCTTGTTTCTAGGGACAAAGAAGGAAAGTGAGGGGATTTCTCCTTGTGCTATAGTGTGCTTTAAAAAAACATTTTTTCTAGGGACAGAAAACTGTAGGTAGGGAGAGTGTCAGTTTCTTTCACTGTGCCAGTCCTTGTTTCTAGGGACAAAGAAGGAAAGTGAGGGGAATTCTCCTTGTGCTATAGTGTGCTTTAAAAAAACATTTTTTCTAGGGACAGAAAACTGTAGGTAGGGAGAGTGTCAGTTTCTTTCACTGTGCCAGTCCTTGTTTCTAGGGACAAAGAAGGAAAGTGAGGGGAATTCTCCTTGTGCTATAGTGTGCTTTAAAAAAACATTTTTTCTAGGGACAGAAAACTGTAGGTAGGGAGAGTGTCAGTTTCTTTCACTGTGCCAGTCCTTGTTTCTAGGGACAAAGAAGGAAAGTGAGGGGAATTCTCCTTGTGCTATAGTGTGCTTTAAAAAAAAAATTTCTAGGGACAGAAAACTGTAGGTAGGGAGAGTGTCAGTTTCTTTCACTGTGCCAGTCCTTGTTTCTAGGGACAAAGAAGGAAAGTGAGGGGAATTCTCCTTGTGCTATAGTGTGCTTTAAAAAAACATTTTTTCTAGGGACAGAAAACTGTAGGTAGGGAGAGTGTCAGTTTCTTTCACTGTGCCAGTCCTTGTTTCTAGGGACAAAGAAGGAAAGTGAGGGGAATTCTCCTTGTACTATAGTGTGCTTTAAAAAAACATTTTTTCTAGGGACAGAAAACTGTAGGTAGGGAGAGTGTCAGTTTCTTTCACTGTGCCAGTCCTTGTTTCTAGGGACAAAGAAGGAAAGTGAGGGGAATTCTCCTTGTGCTATAGTGTGCTTTAAAAAAACATTTTTTCTAGGGACAGAAAACTGTAGGTAGGGAGAGTGTCAGTTTCTTTCACTGTGCCAGTCCTTGTTTCTAGGGACAAAGAAGGAAAGTGAGGGGAATTCTCCTTGTGCTATAGTGTGCTTTAAAAAAACATTTTTTCTAGGGACAGAAAACTGTAGGTAGGGAGAGTGTCAGTTTCTTTCACTGTGCCAGTCCTTGTTTCTAGGGACAAAGAAGGAAAGTGAGGGGAATTCTCCTTGTGCTATAGTGTGCTTTAAAAAAACATTTTTTCTAGGGACAGAAAACTGTAGGTAGGGAGAGTGTCAGTTTCTTTCACTGTGCCAGTCCTTGTTTCTAGGGACAAAGAAGGAAAGTGAGGGGAATTCTCCTTGTGCTATAGTGTGCTTTAAAAAAACATTTTTTCTAGGGACAGAAAACTGTAGGTAGGGAGAGTGTCAGTTTCTTTCACTGTGCCAGTCCTTGTTTCTAGGGACAAAGAAGGAAAGTGAGGGGAATTCTCCTTGTGCTATAGTGTGCTTTAAAAAAACATTTTTTCTAGGGACAGAAAACTGTAGGTAGGGAGAGTGTCAGTTTCTTTCACTGTGCCAGTCCTTGTTTCTAGGGACAAAGAAGGAAAGTGAGGGGAATTCTCCTTGTGCTATAGTGTGCTTTAAAAAAACATTTTTTCTAGGGACAGAAAACTGTAGGTAGGGAGAGTGTCAGTTTCTTTCACTGTGCCAGTCCTTGTTTCTAGGGACAAAGAAGGAAAGTGAGGGGAATTCTCCTTGTGCTATAGTGTGCTTTAAAAAAACATTTTTTCTAGGGACAGAAAACTGTAGGTAGGGAGAGTGTCAGTTTCTTTCACTGTGCCAGTCCTTGTTTCTAGGGACAAAGAAGGAAAGTGAGGGGAATTCTCCTTGTGCTATAGTGTGCTTTAAAAAAACATTTTTTCTAGGGACAGAAAACTGTAGGTAGGGAGAGTGTCAGTTTCTTTCACTGTGCCAGTCCTTGTTTCTAGGGACAAAGAAGGAAAGTGAGGGGAATTCTCCTTGTGCTATAGTGTGCTTTAAAAAAACATTTTTTCTAGGGACAGAAAACTGTAGGTAGGGAGAGTGTCAGTTTCTTTCACTGTGCCAGTCCTTGTTTCTAGGGACAAAGAAGGAAAGTGAGGGGAATTCTCCTTGTGCTATAGTGTGCTTTAAAAAAACATTTTTTCTAGGGACAGAAAACTGTAGGTAGGGAGAGTGTCAGTTTCTTTCACTGTGCCAGTCCTTGTTTCTAGGGACAAAGAAGGAAAGTGAGGGGAATTCTCCTTGTGCTATAGTGTGCTTTAAAAAAACATTTTTTCTAGGGACAGAAAACTGTAGGTAGGGAGAGTGTCAGTTTCTTTCACTGTGCCAGTCCTTGTTTCTAGGGACAAAGAAGGAAAGTGAGGGGAATTCTCCTTGTGCTATAGTGTGCTTTAAAAAAACATTTTTTCTAGGGACAGAAAACTGTAGGTAGGGAGAGTGTCAGTTTCTTTCACTGTGCCAGTCCTTGTTTCTAGGGACAAAGAAGGAAAGTGAGGGGAATTCTCCTTGTGCTATAGTGTGCTTTAAAAAAACATTTTTTCTAGGGACAGAAAACTGTAGGTAGGGAGAGTGTCAGTTTCTTTCACTGTGCCAGTCCTTGTTTCTAGGGACAAAGAAGGAAAGTGAGGGGAATTCTCCTTGTGCTATAGTGTGCTTTAAAAAAACATTTTTTCTAGGGACAGAAAACTGTAGGTAGGGAGAGTGTCAGTTTCTTTCACTGTGCCAGTCCTTGTTTCTAGGGACAAAGAAGGAAAGTGAGGGGAATTCTCCTTGTGCTATAGTGTGCTTTAAAAAAACATTTTTTCTAGGGACAGAAAACTGTAGGTAGGGAGAGTGTCAGTTTCTTTCACTGTGCCAGTCCTTGTTTCTAGGGACAAAGAAGGAAAGTGAGGGGAATTCTCATTGTGCTATAGTGTGCTTTAAAAAAACATTTTTTCTAGGGACAGAAAACTGTAGGTAGGGAGAGTGTCAGTTTCTTTCACTGTGCCAGTCCTTGTTTCTAGGGACAAAGAAGGAAAGTGAGGGGAATTCTCCTTGTGCTATAGTGTGCTTTAAAAAAACATTTTTTCTAGGGACAGAAAACTGTAGGTAGGGAGAGTGTCAGTTTCTTTCACTGTGCCAGTCCTTGTTTCTAGGGACAAAGAAGGAAAGTGAGGGGAATTCTCCTTGTGCTATAGTGTGCTTTAAAAAAACATTTTTTCTAGGGACAGAAAACTGTAGGTAGGGAGAGTGTCAGTTTCTTTCACTGTGCCAGTCCTTGTTTCTAGGGACAAAGAAGGAAAGTGAGGGGAATTCTCCTTGTGCTATAGTCTGCTTTAAAAAAACATTTTTTCTAGGGACAGAAAACTGTAGGTAGGGAGAGTGTCAGTTTCTTTCACTGTGCCAGTCCTTGTTTCTAGGGACAAAGAAGGAAAGTGAGGGGAATTCTCCTTGTGCTATAGTGTGCTTTAAAAAAACATTTTTTCTAGGGACAGAAAACTGTAGGTAGGGAGAGTGTCAGTTTCTTTCACTGTGCCAGTCCTTGTTTCTAGGGACAAAGAAGGAAAGTGAGGGGAATTCTCCTTGTGCTATAGTGTGCTTTAAAAAAACATTTTTTCTAGGGACAGAAAACTGTAGGTAGGGAGAGTGTCAGTTTCTTTCACTGTGCCAGTCCTTGTTTCTAGGGACAAAGAAGGAAAGTGAGGGGAATTCTCCTTGTGCTATAGTGTGCTTTAAAAAAAAAAATTCTAGGGACAGAAAACTGTAGGTAGGGAGAGTGTCAGTTTCTTTCACTGTGCCAGTCCTTGTTTCTAGGGACAAAGAAGGAAAGTGAGGGGAATTCTCCTTGTGCTATAGTGTGCTTTAAAAAAACATTTTTTCTAGGGACAGAAAACTGTAGGTAGGGAGAGTGTCAGTTTCTTTCACTGTGCCAGTCCTTGTTTCTAGGGACAAAGAAGGAAAGTGAGGGGAATTCTCCTTGTGCTATAGTGTGCTTTAAAAAAACATTTTTTCTAGGGACAGAAAACTGTAGGTAGGGAGAGTGTCAGTTTCTTTCACTGTGCCAGTCCTTGTTTCTAGGGACAAAGAAGGAAAGTGAGGGGAATTCTCCTTGTGCTATAGTGTGCTTTAAAAAAACATTTTTTCTAGGGACAGAAAACTGTAGGTAGGGAGAGTGTCAGTTTCTTTCACTGTGCCAGTCCTTGTTTCTAGGGACAAAGAAGGAAAGTGAGGGGAATTCTCCTTGTGCTATAGTGTGCTTTAAAAAAACATTTTTTCTAGGGACAGAAAACTGTAGGTAGGGAGAGTGTCAGTTTCTTTCACTGTGCCAGTCCTTGTTTCTAGGGACAAAGAAGGAAAGTGAGGGGAATTCTCCTTGTGCTATAGTGTGCTTTAAAAAAACATTTTTTCTAGGGACAGAAAACTGTAGGTAGGGAGAGTGTCAGTTTCTTTCACTGTGCCAGTCCTTGTTTCTAGGGACAAAGAAGGAAAGTGAGGGGAATTCTCCTTGTGCTATAGTGTGCTTTAAAAAAACATTTTTTCTAGGGACAGAAAACTGTAGGTAGGGAGAGTGTCAGTTTCTTTCACTGTGCCAGTCCTTGTTTCTAGGGACAAAGAAGGAAAGTGAGGGGAATTCTCCTTGTGCTATAGTGTGCTTAAAAAAAAAAAAATTCTAGGGACAGAAAACTGTAGGTAGGGAGAGTGTCAGTTTCTTTCACTGTGCCAGTCCTTGTTTCTAGGGACAAAGAAGGAAAGTGAGGGGAATTCTCCTTGTGCTATAGTGTGCTTTAAAAAAACATTTTTTCTAGGGACAGAAAACTGTAGGTAGGGAGAGTGTCAGTTTCTTTCACTGTGCCAGTCCTTGTTTCTAGGGACAAAGAAGGAAAGTGAGGGGAATTCTCCTTGTGCTATAGTGTGCTTTAAAAAAACATTTTTTCTAGGGACAGAAAACTGTAGGTAGGGAGAGTGTCAGTTTCTTTCACTGTGCCAGTCCTTGTTTCTAGGGACAAAGAAGGAAAGTGAGGGGAATTCTCCTTGTGCTATAGTGTGCTTTAAAAAAACATTTTTTCTAGGGACAGAAAACTGTAGGTAGGGAGAGTGTCAGTTTCTTTCACTGTGCCAGTCCTTGTTTCTAGGGACAAAGAAGGAAAGTGAGGGGAATTCTCCTTGTGCTATAGTCTGCTTTAAAAAAACATTTTTTCTAGGGACAGAAAACTGTAGGTAGGGAGAGTGTCAGTTTCTTTCACTGTGCCAGTCCTTGTTTCTAGGGACAAAGAAGGAAAGTGAGGGGAATTCTCCTTGTGCTATAGTGTGCTTTAAAAAAACATTTTTTCTAGGGACAGAAAACTGTAGGTAGGGAGAGTGTCAGTTTCTTTCACTGTGCCAGTCCTTGTTTCTAGGGACAAAGAAGGAAAGTGAGGGGAATTCTCCTTGTGCTATAGTGTGCTTTAAAAAAACATTTTTTCTAGGGACAGAAAACTGTAGGTAGGGAGAGTGTCAGTTTCTTTCACTGTGCCAGTCCTTGTTTCTAGGGACAAAGAAGGAAAGTGAGGGGAATTCTCCTTGTGCTATAGTGTGCTTTAAAAAAAAAAATTCTAGGGACAGAAAACTGTAGGTAGGGAGAGTGTCAGTTTCTTTCACTGTGCCAGTCCTTGTTTCTAGGGACAAAGAAGGAAAGTGAGGGGAATTCTCCTTGTGCTATAGTGTGCTTTAAAAAAACATTTTTTCTAGGGACAGAAAACTGTAGGTAGGGAGAGTGTCAGTTTCTTTCACTGTGCCAGTCCTTGTTTCTAGGGACAAAGAAGGAAAGTGAGGGGAATTCTCCTTGTGCTATAGTGTGCTTTAAAAAAACATTTTTTCTAGGGACAGAAAACTGTAGGTAGGGAGAGTGTCAGTTTCTTTCACTGTGCCAGTCCTTGTTTCTAGGGACAAAGAAGGAAAGTGAGGGGAATTCTCCTTGTGCTATAGTGTGCTTTAAAAAAACATTTTTTCTAGGGACAGAAAACTGTAGGTAGGGAGAGTGTCAGTTTCTTTCACTGTGCCAGTCCTTGTTTCTAGGGACAAAGAAGGAAAGTGAGGGGAATTCTCCTTGTGCTATAGTGTGCTTTAAAAAAACATTTTTTCTAGGGACAGAAAACTGTAGGTAGGGAGAGTGTCAGTTTCTTTCACTGTGCCAGTCCTTGTTTCTAGGGACAAAGAAGGAAAGTGAGGGGAATTCTCCTTGTGCTATAGTGTGCTTTAAAAAAACATTTTTTCTAGGGACAGAAAACTGTAGGTAGGGAGAGTGTCAGTTTCTTTCACTGTGCCAGTCCTTGTTTCTAGGGACAAAGAAGGAAAGTGAGGGGAATTCTCCTTGTGCTATAGTGTGCTTTAAAAAAACATTTTTTCTAGGGACAGAAAACTGTAGGTAGGGAGAGTGTCAGTTTCTTTCACTGTGCCAGTCCTTGTTTCTAGGGACAAAGAAGGAAAGTGAGGGGAATTCTCCTTGTGCTATAGTGTGCTTAAAAAAAAAAAAATTCTAGGGACAGAAAACTGTAGGTAGGGAGAGTGTCAGTTTCTTTCACTGTGCCAGTCCTTGTTTCTAGGGACAAAGAAGGAAAGTGAGGGGAATTCTCCTTGTGCTATAGTGTGCTTTAAAAAAACATTTTTTCTAGGGACAGAAAACTGTAGGTAGGGAGAGTGTCAGTTTCTTTCACTGTGCCAGTCCTTGTTTCTAGGGACAAAGAAGGAAAGTGAGGGGAATTCTCCTTGTGCTATAGTGTGCTTTAAAAAAACATTTTTTCTAGGGACAGAAAACTGTAGGTAGGGAGAGTGTCAGTTTCTTTCACTGTGCCAGTCCTTGTTTCTAGGGACAAAGAAGGAAAGTGAGGGGAATTCTCCTTGTGCTATAGTGTGCTTTAAAAAAACATTTTTTCTAGGGACAGAAAACTGTAGGTAGGGAGAGTGTCAGTTTCTTTCACTGTGCCAGTCCTTGTTTCTAGGGACAAAGAAGGAAAGTGAGGGGAATTCTCCTTGTGCTATAGTGTGCTTTAAAAAAACATTTTTTCTAGGGACAGAAAACTGTAGGTAGGGAGAGTGTCAGTTTCTTTCACTGTGCCAGTCCTTGTTTCTAGGGACAAAGAAGGAAAGTGAGGGGAATTCTCCTTGTGCTATAGTGTGCTTTAAAAAAACATTTTTTCTAGGGACAGAAAACTGTAGGTAGGGAGAGTGTCAGTTTCTTTCACTGTGCCAGTCCTTGTTTCTAGGGACAAAGAAGGAAAGTGAGGGGAATTCTCCTTGTGCTATAGTGTGCTTTAAAAAAACATTTTTTCTAGGGACAGAAAACTGTAGGTAGGGAGAGTGTCAGTTTCTTTCACTGTGCCAGTCCTTGTTTCTAGGGACAAAGAAGGAAAGTGAGGGGAATTCTCCTTGTGCTATAGTCTGCTTTAAAAAAACATTTTTTCTAGGGACAGAAAACTGTAGGTAGGGAGAGTGTCAGTTTCTTTCACTGTGCCAGTCCTTGTTTCTAGGGACAAAGAAGGAAAGTGAGGGGAATTCTCCTTGTGCTATAGTGTGCTTTAAAAAAACATTTTTTCTAGGGACAGAAAACTGTAGGTAGGGAGAGTGTCAGTTTCTTTCACTGTGCCAGTCCTTGTTTCTAGGGACAAAGAAGGAAAGTGAGGGGAATTCTCCTTGTGCTATAGTGTGCTTTAAAAAAACATTTTTTCTAGGGACAGAAAACTGTAGGTAGGGAGAGTGTCAGTTTCTTTCACTGTGCCAGTCCTTGTTTCTAGGGACAAAGAAGGAAAGTGAGGGGAATTCTCCTTGTGCTATAGTGTGCTTTAAAAAAACATTTTTTCTAGGGACAGAAAACTGTAGGTAGGGAGAGTGTCAGTTTCTTTCACTGTGCCAGTCCTTGTTTCTAGGGACAAAGAAGGAAAGTGAGGGGAATTCTCCTTGTGCTATAGTGTGCTTTAAAAAAACATTTTTTCTAGGGACAGAAAACTGTAGGTAGGGAGAGTGTCAGTTTCTTTCACTGTGCCAGTCCTTGTTTCTAGGGACAAAGAAGGAAAGTGAGGGGAATTCTCCTTGTGCTATAGTGTGCTTTAAAAAAACATTTTTTCTAGGGACAGAAAACTGTAGGTAGGGAGAGTGTCAGTTTCTTTCACTGTGCCAGTCCTTGTTTCTAGGGACAAAGAAGGAAAGTGAGGGGAATTCTCCTTGTGCTATAGTGTGCTTTAAAAAAACATTTTTTCTAGGGACAGAAAACTGTAGGTAGGGAGAGTGTCAGTTTCTTTCACTGTGCCAGTCCTTGTTTCTAGGGACAAAGAAGGAAAGTGAGGGGAATTCTCCTTGTGCTATAGTGTGCTTTAAAAAAACATTTTTTCTAGGGACAGAAAACTGTAGGTAGGGAGAGTGTCAGTTTCTTTCACTGTGCCAGTCCTTGTTTCTAGGGACAAAGAAGGAAAGTGAGGGGAATTCTCCTTGTGCTATAGTGTGCTTTAAAAAAACATTTTTTCTAGGGACAGAAAACTGTAGGTAGGGAGAGTGTCAGTTTCTTTCACTGTGCCAGTCCTTGTTTCTAGGGACAAAGAAGGAAAGTGAGGGGAATTCTCCTTGTGCTATAGTGTGCTTTAAAAAAACATTTTTTCTAGGGACAGAAAACTGTAGGTAGGGAGAGTGTCAGTTTCTTTCACTGTGCCAGTCCTTGTTTCTAGGGACAAAGAAGGAAAGTGAGGGGAATTCTCCTTGTGCTATAGTGTGCTTTAAAAAAACATTTTTTCTAGGGACAGAAAACTGTAGGTAGGGAGAGTGTCAGTTTCTTTCACTGTGCCAGTCCTTGTTTCTAGGGACAAAGAAGGAAAGTGAGGGGAATTCTCCTTGTGCTATAGTGTGCTTTAAAAAAACATTTTTTCTAGGGACAGAAAACCGTAGGTAGGGAGAGTGTCAGTTTCTTTCACTGTGCCAGTCCTTGTTTCTAGGGACAAAGAAGGAAAGTGAGGGGAATTCTCCTTGTGCTATAGTGTGCTTTAAAAAAACATTTTTTCTAGGGACAGAAAACCGTAGGTAGGGAGAGTGTCAGTTTCTTTCACTGTGCCAGTCCTTGTTTCTAGGGACAAAGAAGGAAAGTGAGGGGAATTCTCCTTGTGCTATAGTGTGCTTTAAAAAAACATTTTTTCTAGGGACAGAAAACTGTAGGTAGGGAGAGTGTCAGTTTCTTTCACTGTGCCAGTCCTTGTTTCTAGGGACAAAGAAGGAAAGTGAGGGGAATTCTCCTTGTGCTATAGTGTGCTTTAAAAAAACATTTTTTCTAGGGACAGAAAACCGTAGGTAGGGAGAGTGTCAGTTTCTTTCACTGTGCCAGTCCTTGTTTCTAGGGACAAAGAAGGAAAGTGAGGGGAATTCTCCTTGTGCTATAGTGTGCTTTAAAAAAACATTTTTTCTAGGGACAGAAAACCGTAGGTAGGGAGAGTGTCAGTTTCTTTCACTGTGCCAGTCCTTGTTTCTAGGGACAAAGAAGGAAAGTGAGGGGAATTCTCCTTGTGCTATAGTGTGCTTTAAAAAAACATTTTTTCTAGGGACAGAAAACTGTAGGTAGGGAGAGTGTCAGTTTCTTTCACTGTGCCAGTCCTTGTTTCTAGGGACAAAGAAGGAAAGTGAGGGGAATTCTCCTTGTGCTATAGTGTGCCAAAGCATTCCTCATCAACCATCTTTGAAATCCTTGTTTTTTGGACAGTCAGGGAAATTGTCGTTGTGCTATTCTGTGCAAAAGCAATAATCCTCAACCATATTTAGAAATCCTTAAGTAAAGGGACAGAGAAGGACACCTGAAGGTAGCCCTTATTGCTTTTTTCCCATCTCCCTGCAGGCCATCAATTAGAATGTCTGGAAGGCAAACAAGGAGAGGCAGACAGTCAGGAGGCAATAAAAGAGGGCAAGCAGGCTCTGTGTCTGGGGGCAACAGTGCTGGTCGTGGACGCGGTGCATTGTCATCAGCACATGGCCATGGGACACGCTTGTCCTTCTTTTCGGCAGCTGGACATGTTGAGCCACATCATGCCGAAGACTTGGTAGAGTGGATGACCAAGCCCTCCTCCTCCTCCTCATCCTCTCTCACCCAGACTCAGGGTACTGGCAAAGCAGCTGCCAAAGCGTCCTCTTCCCTGGTATCAATGTCAGACTCATCATCAGTCACTCCTTCCCTAGACCCACCATGTCCTCCTCCTGAGGAGTCCCCCGAACTGTTTGAGCACAGTGTTGGGTACATGCTCCAGGAGGATGCCCAGCGTTTCGAAGGGTCTGATGATGAAACCCAGCTACAGGAAGGCAGTAGCGTGAGAGCAGACAGAGGGGATGCTCAAGAAGGACACCAATCTGGCAGTCATGTTCCAGCAGCTGCAGCATACTGCCAGATTGGCTCCAGTGATGAGGAGGGAGGGGATGATGAGGTCACTGACTCCACGTGGGTGCCTAATAGGAGAGAGGAGGAGGAGGAGGATGAGGAGGAGGCACATCTCCAACGAGGCAGGATGCCCTTTGGTGGCCAGCGTAAGGGCAGTACACCGACGGAATCACACCGCAGAGCTCCGCCTGTGCAGGGCGCAGCCTCTGCCCATCATTCAAAAAGTTCCTTGGTGTGGGCCTTTTTTGAGGCTAGTGCATCAGATCGCACAGCTGCTGTTTGCAACATATGTCTCAAGCGTATATCGCGTGGCCAAAACATCAGCCGCTTGGGTACCACATGCCTGACCAGACATATGTTGACCTGCCATGCAGCTCGTTGGCAAGCCTACCTCGAAGACCCACACCAAAGAACAAAGCGGACCTCTCCTTGCACCGCATCAGCTGGGATCTCCAACCCCACTATAACTTCAGTCCTCTCTGAAACATGCACTGAGAGGAATGAAGGTGTAGAATTAGGTGTGTCACAGCCAAGTACTTGCGGCCACTCTGCTAGCAGTACACCGACGTCCGATTCTAGCAGGCAAATTTCCCTGCCCCAGCTGCTGGACCGTCGAAAGAAGTTCACTCCCAGCCATCCACATGCCCAGCGGTTGAATGCTAGCTTGGCTAAATTGCTAGCGCTTCAACTGCTGCCTTTTCAGTTGGTAGACTCGGCCCCCTTCCGTGAGTTTGTGCAATGTGCGGTTCCTCAGTGGCAGGTTCCCAAACGCCACTTTTTCTCACGGAAGGCTATTCCGGCTCTCTACCGGCATGTGGAAGGCAATGTCTTGGCCTCGCTGGACAGGGCGGTCAGCGGTAAGGTGCATATTACCGCTGACTCATGGTCCAGCAGGCATGGACAGGGACGTTACCTTTCTTTCACGGCCCATTGGGTCACTCTTTTGGCAGCTGGGAAGGATGCAGGACAAGGTGCAGTAGTGTTGGAGGTTGTTCCACCGCCACGCCTCCAAAATGCTACTACTGGTTGTGACACACCTCTCTCCTCCACCCCCTCCTCTTCTTCTTCCTCCATGGCCTCTTCCTGTGGTTTGTCCTATGAACCAGCGGTGCTGCGTAGCCGTTCACGGGGCTACGCAAGTACGCAGGCAAAAAGATGCCATGCCGTGCTTGCGCTGGTGTGTTTGGGGGACAGAAGCCACACTGGGGCAGAGGTCCTGTCTGCTCTGCAGGGCCAGGCCGAGAGGTGGTTGACGCCACGCCAGCTTAAGCCAGGAATGGTGGTTTGCGACAATGGCACCAACCTCCTCTCCGCCCTCCGACAGGGACAACTGACCCATGTGCCCTGTGTGGCTCACGTCCTTAACCTGGTGGTGCAGCGGTTCTTGGGCAGGTACCCGGGCTTACAGGATGTCCTGAGGCAGGCCAGGAAAGTCTGTGTGCATTTCCGCAGATCTTATAATGCCAGTGCTCGCCTGGCTGAGCTGCAAAAGGAGTTGAACCTGCCCAAGAACCGCCTTATATGTGACATGCCCACCAGGTGGAACTCAACGTTGGCCATGCTGCAGCGGCTGCACACGCAGCAGAGGGCCATCAATGAGTACCTGTGCGACTACGGCACCAGGACAGGGTCATGGGAGCTTGGTTTTTTTTCTCCACGCCAGTGGGGCATGATCAGGGATGCATGCACTGTCCTGGCACCATTTGAGGAGGCCACGAGGATGGTGAGCAGTGACAGTGCATGCATCAGTGACACTGTACCTCTTGTCCACCTGTTGGAGCACACGCTGCGTGGAATAATGGACAGGGCACTTGAGGCAGAACAGAGGCAGGAAGAGGAGGACTTCCTTGCCTCTCAAGGCCCCCTTTACCCAGACAGTGTTCCTTCTGTCCCACCCATCGCACAGGAAGAGGAAGAGGAGGAGGAGGAGGAGGAGGAGGATTGTGTCAGCATGGAGGTGGAGGCTGGCACTCAGCATCATCAGCAGCAGTCTTTTAGGGATGATTTACAGTCCCAAGAAACCAGTGGACTTGTACGTGGCTGGGAGGAGGTGGCTGCGGATCATGTCGTCCTTAGTGACCCAGAGGACTCCGGAGCGAATGCCTCAGCAAACCTACGCTGCATGGCCTCCCTGATCCTGCAAAGTCTGCGGAAGGATCCTCGTATTCTTCGGATCAAGGAGAGGGACCATTACTGGCTGGCCACTCTCCTTGATCCACGGTACAAGGGTAAGGTTGCGGACCTTATGTTACCTTCGCAGAGGGAGCAGAGGATGAGACAACTCCGGGAGGCCTTGCAGAAAGGTCTGTGCAACGCGTTCCCAGAGACTGGGAGGTTACAAACTCCTGGTCCTGGACAACGAGTTGCTGAGGCTTCGGCCAGTCAAAGAAGGAGCGGTGGGGAAGGTGGCCGTCTGACCGATGCGTTCAGACAATTCTTTAGTCCGCAGCCCCAAAGTATGATCGGTTCCAGCAACCATCGCCAGCGTCTGATAAACATGGTGCAGGAATATCTAGGGGCAAGGTCAGACTTGGACACCTTCCCCACCGAAAATCCTCTGGCTTACTGGGTCTTGAGGATGGATCACTGGCCAGAGCTTGCACAGTATGCAATTGAGCTACTGGCCTGTCCTGCATCCAGCGTTCTTTCGGAACGCACATTCAGTGCTGCTGGAGGATTTGTCACGGATCACAGGGTGCGCCTGTCCACCGACTCGGTTGATCGACTGACTTTCATCAAGATGAACCAGTCTTGGATCACCACCAGCTACCACACACCTGATGCTGATATAACAGACTAATTGATTTTAACATGTCACATCCCTTCAAGACTGATGCTGATGCTGAGTGCCTGTGCTGTTATGTTGACTGGCTATCCTCCTCCTCCGAGTCCTCAATGATACGATTGATGATGATAGCTTGGAAGATCATTTTTGTTTATGGGTGCCGCCACCAGTGGCTAAGGCCCAATTTTTCAGCCCCTGTTTTACAGGGGCGTGTAATTACAATTTTTTTAGCAATAATTTGCCATAGGGCTCATTGCTGTGCTCCAAGTACAGTATCTGTGAGGGGTTGGAGTGTTGTGGCACCAGTGCCTAAGGCCCAATTTTTCAGCCCCTGTTTAACAGGGGCGTGTCATTACAATTTTTGAAGCAATACTTTGCAACAGGGCTCATTGCTGTGCTCCAAGTACAGTATCTGTGAGGGGTTGTAGTGTTGTGCCACCAGTGCCTAAGGCCCAATTTTTCAGCCCCTGTTTAACAGGGGCGTGTCATTACAATTTTTGAAGCAATACTTTGCAACAGGGCTCATTGCTGTGCTCCAAGTACAGTATCTGTGAGGGGTTGTAGTGTTGTGCCACCAGTGCCTAAGGCCCAATTTTTCAGCCCCTGTTCAACAGGGGCATGCAATTACAATTCTTGATGTAATAATTCACAGCAGGGCCCATTGCTGCACCCACCAAGAGTAACTCTGAGGGCTTACAGTGTTGTGGCAACGCCACCACCACCACCACCACGAAAGGCCCAATTTTTCAGCCCCTGTTCAAAAGGGGCATGTAATTACAATTCTTGATCTAATAATTCACAGCAGGGCCCATTGCTGCACCCACCAAGAGTAACTCTGAGGGCTTACAGTGTTGTGGCAACGCCACCACCACCACCACCACGAAAGGCCCAATTTTTCAGCCCCTGTTCAAAAGGGGCATGTAATTACAATTCTTGATCTAATAATTCACAGCAGGGCCCATTCCTGCACCCACCAAGAGTAACTCTGAGGGCTTACAGTGTTGTGGCAACACCACCACCACCACCACCACCACGAAAGGCCCAATTTTTCAGCCCCTGTTCAACAGGGGCATGCAATTACAATTCTTGATCTAATAATTCACAGCAGGGCCCATTGCTGCACCCACCAAGAGTAACTGTCAGGGCTTACAGTGTTGTGGCACCAGCACCACCATCAAAGCCCCAATTTTTACTACCACTGTTCAACAATTATATGTAATTAAAATTCCTGATATAATAGTTGACAGCAGGGCGTTCCAGCACCAACCAAGAGTAACTGTGAGTGCTTACAGTGTTGTGCCAACACAAACAACTAAGGGGCCTATTTCTGCAGAGTATATACGGCAGGTCCCTACTTTCAAACATCCAACTTACAAACGACTCCTACTTGCAAACGCAAGAAGACAACAGGAAGTGAGAGGAAATCTACCCCTAGGAAGGAAAATTCTCTCCTGTAAGAATAAATATGGGAGAAAGGTGTCTCCTCTGTACTGATGCTTTATCAGCAATCCTTGTTTCAAGAAAAACACCACATTTCAAAAACAGTTGACATTGGGACGGAAAGTGAGGTGAAATGTTCTGAACAGGGGCACAGACAGCAAAACAAATGTTACAGGGGTGATAACCCTTACCTATGTTTTCCAAAAAGTTTAAAAATAGATTTTTGGGCTGGAGCTACACTTAAACAATGTACCTGTTCAAAATTACAAACAGATTCTACATAAGAACAAACCTACAGTCCCTGTCTTGTATGCACCGCCTGTATACGGCTGTTCAGAGTATATAGGGCCTTTTTTATTTTATGTGCGGGGTTCCCCTTAATATCCATACAAGACCCAAAGGGGCTGGTAATGGGCTGGGGTAGGGGGGGGGGTCATGGGGTAGCTATGCCATTTTTCTTAAAGATTTTTATCCATATTACCGGGACCAGACATTACATTAAAGCCGCAAGCAGTTTTAAATGGCTTTTTTTTCCTTTAGAAGTGTCATTTTGTGCAGGGACAGTTCTAAACACGGGAAACACGTGGCACTTCACAGGCATACTTTAGACACCCCCCAGGTACGATATTTAAAGGAATATTTGACTTTTTTTTTTTTCACTTTATGCATCATTAAAATGACTGCTCCCGAAAAACGACCGTTTTTAAAACTTCTTTTTGCATTGATACATGTCCCCTGGTGCAGAACCCGGGTTCCCAAACCCTTTTTAGGACAATAACATGCATAATAGTTGTTATAATTAGCACTTTAGAATTCGAACGTTCGCATCCATTGTATTTAATAGGGTTCTAATGTTCGTACGAACTTTCGGTCCGTTCGCGGGTTCTGGTGTGAAACGAACCCGGGGGTGTTCGGCTCATCACTAGTCCTGTGCCCATTTTAAACACATTTCTACTAAGCCAGGGGCTCTCTCTCTCACAATAGGTACAATGAG
Organism: Rana muscosa; assembly: GCA_029206835.1. NCBI lineage: Eukaryota > Metazoa > Chordata > Amphibia > Anura > Ranidae > Rana > Rana muscosa. The sequence continues at coordinate 524,919,930 of CM055118.1, read as the reverse complement.
CACCTCTTAAACCATATGACAGCTTATGCTCAGAAATACAAGGGGTCTTCAAAAAGTTCAGAAATTTTAATTCAATACCCTGCCCAGGATGAATTGTCATTTAATCATGGCTGATAAATATGCAACATGTTAAATAATGTGCAAGGAAAATTTTACTATTTGATATTATTATTATGAATAATTATTACTTGTGCTAGTAGTTGTTCAAGTATTGCCATTATACTGTAGATATGTTTGTATTACTATATCATTTTACTCAGAAATCCAAAGCTTAATAATGAAAGGCCTTTTAAATTTACAAATTTGGAATCACAAAGTAATTCATTATTTTAAGAATAAAGATTTGCTCAAGTATTTGAAAATTACTACCAAAAATTTCAGTTCCACGTTCTGATATCAGAAATATTAGATTTTTTTCTCCTTGACATTGGAAGTGATGGTACCAGTAAAAGTCATTTTACTACTATTGACTGACATTTGTACTCTATTTGATAATTTATATCTTCGCTTATTTGAAGTGAGTCTCAATCATTTTCTTTTCCATCAGTACTCTTATAAATTGCTCTATATGGCTGCTAATAAAAGTGGTACTTCACCATTAGAAGGAACATTTTATGATGCATAACCCCATAATCTGAGTGGATCTGGCCCTAGGAATTTGACCTTTCTGTGGTTGTTCGTCTTGTAAAAAAAAAACAATAACTGGATTCCGTCCCCTCCAAAAGCCTCTGTCCCGGGTGAGTCTATCACATGGAGTTCTAGTATTGTAGCTGGTAATCTAGTATTATAATTATAATTATAATTAGAGTGTTCCAAGTATTAGGTTTTCAGTCATCATCATCAAGGCTTCAGTATATAAGCAAAACTTATTAGAGAACTGTGCTTTTATATATCTACAGAAAGCCTATATGGCATTTCTGATGTTTGTAAATTGCCAAAGAAAATATTAGAAATTACGCATTTTTAATTGCAACAAGTGGGATTTTTGTGCTTATAATTAAGAGAGGGGAGAGAGGGAGCCGCTCAGGTGTGGGAATCCCTGAAAATACCTCCTCCCAGCAGCCAAGGGTGCAGGCAAATGCAATTGCAATCAAAAGGAAAAGAAAGTGACTTCTGGAAGCAGCACTCCGATTAAAAAGCCTTTATTCCAAAAGGTTCAGGAAACAAAACACACTGCACGACACAGCAAACTGATCACATCTGGCTAACGCGTTTCACACTATTGTAGTGCTTACTCATAGCTATGAGTCCCATTTAGGCTCTGATGAAAGGGGTGCGCCCCTGAAACGTAAGCCATCTGGATGTTTTTGGGGTATCGTCCGACCCTCCCTGTTGTCAAGTCCTGTCGGTGAATGCCAAGATTTCCAGCCATCTTGTCCGATAAGCTTGTATTTAAGCTTTGTCTGTGAGTAGGACTATTGCTTTTTATTTACATTGTAATAAACCTGTAAGTGGTAATACACTAGGTCGGTGTGCCCTCCTGTTTTCTTTCTTTTTTTTGAGCCATGGTTTTACCACCCCCTCGCAACCCACTGGAATTCTAACATTACAGCCTAACTGTGCACCGACTGTCAAACTCACCCATTGAGATCAATAGGGCTGCACCACAATTGTAAGCCAAAGGCTTGGCTCACAATTGTGATTAAATACCACAATGTAAAATTAAAAACAGGTACTAGGAGGTGGCAGTAGCTTCTCCTGAATGCCTGTCAGCAGCTGCTATATCAACATCTGAAAAGCAATCCATCCCAAAACACTGTTCAGGTAAGCAGGTTAGCAGGAAAGGTAAGCATTGCCATCTGTCTGAAAGAGCCCTTAGACATACCTGCTAACTTTCTGAAATGCAAAAGAGGGATACCCTTTAGTACATGTGTAGACGAAAGACACATCCCCCAGTTACATGGATCATGAAGAATTAAAAAGGAAAATGGTTGGCTTTTTTATGTTTCCTTTACACTGGATTTTTTAAATAATAATGTGAAATCTAAAAAAAAAATATTTGTGAAAGATTTATTGTAGAGTAACACTTTAAGTAGTTAAGTATTGCATTTATTATAGAGGTCCACACTTCTGTCCAAAAAAAAAAAACAACTGAAGAGGAACAGATGGATTTGGTTCCAAAATAGGGACATTCCCTTCAAATAAGGGACAGTTGGTAAATTTACTTAGTGACAAAAGATATCTGTACAGATACCAAAATGACAAAGAAGTAAATTGCATAGGGAGGTACGGACTGCCAATTAGACATTAGCATTAGTAGTGCTGAGACATTATCTCAGATAGCAAGCAATTGAGCTGCAAGTTTGAAAATGACTTGCTAAGCTATTGCTAGACTTGTCAGGCTTCACAAGTTTGTTGCACAATTGCAGCAAGTCCGCATTGCATAACTCGAGATCAACTTTCTTTGCAAACATTCTGCAAATTTGCTGTAAGTTCTGGTTCAGTTATGTTGTGCAATAGTCATCCCACCACAGCGGTCACTGTGACTTGCAGAGCTCTTGCTATAGTCTCACCACTGCAATTTAGCTCTTGCTAGAGACTTGCCATGCTAATTTTCTACAAATTGGAAAACTGTCAACTAGAACTTGTGCTTCAAGTGCCCTGCAAGTGTAAAAATTGCCAGTGAAAATGTGTAGCAAATTAACAGACTTACAATGTGGTTCCGGTTGGAAGGCCTCACTCCTGCTTCATGTGATATAGTTGTGATATAGTTGAGGAAGGCATAGCTACTCTTCCTCATTTCAGGTTGTGGCTTACTTTGTGCAGCCCTCCATCTTAGAAGCCCAGTACTGTTTTATGCAGGGCGGGTTAACACATCTCCAGAGCGGATTCGGAGCGAATTGCACAGTCCTGTGTGTCTTCTGGTTCGATTCAGGTCCGAATTCAGCCAAAAATCCGGACTGAAGTCGAACCTAAAACAGGTGTAGGTGAACAGGGATGCACCAGACCCCTGCTGTGAGACACTCTGTGTGGCAGTGTGAACCCAGGCTTACACACTCAAGCTGAAATCCTCTTTAATAGTCAGGATAAAAAAAAAATTAACACACTTTTGTGTGTTTTTAAAATATATATGTATATATATAATAATAACTATATCTTTGGCTCGTGGAACATTGGTGTGATGATCAGTAGGAAGGATGCTCCTTACATTTGTGGGCATTGGGAAGAATCCTATCCTTGTAGATGGTGCTCATTGCTCAAGGAACCTCTAGCAACCTCTCAATGAACCCCATTTAGGAAAGTCTGGCTTAGAGTGTGCAGAATAGGTTAGGGGCAAGTATTGTAGTTATCAATCCAATTGATTGTAGCTGCTATCATATAAGAGATTGAGCAAAAACACATAATTCGTTTAGATGGAAGGTAGCGTCTTTGGGTCTGGGGTTGATAGGTGTAGGTGGGCATCTTTTAGATAACTGATGGCAGATGTAATTATTTCCAGGGAAAGTGCAGGCAAAAACCTTTTGTTGCACTCAATATTCTTCTGCTAAAGTTGATGCAATCCTGTAGGGTTGTTGTAGTTGTGTTGATAGTGGATGGGATTACATACATGTGTTAAGGTTGAGTAGGGAATAAATAAATGTAGTAAATGTGTAATGCCACGTACACACGACCGTTTTTAATGTCATTGAAAAAAACGAATTTTTTCTCGACCTGATTCTTCTCAAGCCTGCCTTGCCTACACACTATCATGAAAAAAAATGCTTGAGCAAAGCGCGGTGACGTACGAAATGTACAACGGCACTATAAAGGGGAAGTTCCATTCGGATGGCGCCACCCTTTGGGCTGCTTTTGCTGATCCTTGTGTTAGTAAAGTTTGGTGAGAGACGATTCAAGCTTTTCAGCCTCGTGCTCTTTAGTCCGTTACAGCGTGACGAATGTGCTATCTCTATTACAAACGATAGTTTTACCAGAACGAGCGCTCCCATCTCATCACTTGCTTCTGAGCATGCGCGTTTAAAGCCTACACACGGCCGTTTTTCATGACGAGAAAAACGATGACGTGAAAAACTATGAGAAAAATTAGAGCATGTTCCAAATTTTTAATGGCAATTTTTCACATAGTTACATAGTTACATAGTTAGTCAGGTTGAAAAAAGACACAAGTCCATCCAATTCAACCATAAAAAAAAAAATATATATCGTACAATCCCATATACCCAATTCTATACCCACAGTTGATCCAGAGGAAGGCAAAAAACGTTGTGAAAAATGCTCTGGAGCCCACACACGATTGTTTTTAATGACCAAATTAAAAAATTGCATTTTTCGCGTCATGAAAAACGGTCGTGTGTACGCGGCATAAGGGAAGAGTGATTTTGCATCCCCACATCTAAACCTTCTTATTCCCAGAATAAGCTTACAGCTTTTAATTTACTACTGAACTTAGAAGCTGTGCTTTTATAAGGTACAGGTTTTAGTACTAAATCTTTATGTAGCTCAATGTCCTCTGCATTTTAAAGATACTAAATGCACACCAGGAAAAAATTAAGAAATTTTGTTTTTCTATCATGAATCTGTACTTAAAAAAATGCCCATTCTTTTGTGAATTTATTGGAAACAAACTGCATTAGACTGAGTTATGATGTAATTATGAACTGTTCTATGTGTGTACTCCAAGACTGGGCAGCCTGCCACAACAACCATTTTGCAAAACGCACAGTAGCAACTGAACTTATGCATGTTCATTGCCAAAATTATCCCAGCTATTATACTGAAATAACACTGTTCATGACATCTTCTATACAACAAATAATTAAATTAATGGAATTAGTGATGTAGTGTATACTACGGACAACAAAATTACAAGGCTGAGGGGCATAAGGAAACTATTAAACATAAAAAAAATTAGATGAAGTAAGCTTAACACAGAATCAAGTCAGTAATGATATAAATAGCCTTGTGTTTAAAAATTAAAAAATCATGATAGATCGCCTGTCAATTAAACTGCCTAAAAAGTAGGTTGGCCAATATTCTTAGCTTACTAGTATAAGGCAATTAAGGACAATACCAAGTAAGGGAGACTTTTTTTAAGGTTAGGTCATTCTTTAGAGGAAACTAAAAAAAGAAACCGGATTTTACATGACAGAGTAATTAGAGAAATACAGTTAACATAATCCCCTCTGAAAAATATAACCAAAAGTCAATGTATCACAAATGGTTATGTACCCAAAGAAGATTGATACAACCTAAGGTTAGGTTACAAAAGCTGAAAAGTTATTGTGAAAATTGTCTGCTACAAACAGAAAATTTAAGAAATTCACATAAGCATGTTCTAGCCATGACGTAGACTGAAGGACTACAGAAATGAGTAGGAATCATAATGTGTATTTATTAGTGGGAATGCTCTCCAAGCATTCCCAGTATTGTTATTCAGATTTTTATTAGTGGGAATGCTCTCCAAGCATTCCCAGTATTGTTATTCGGATTTTTATTATTCTTAATTTTAATTTTATTATTCCGTACGTTTTTTGGCTCTGCGTAACTTCTGCATACTTTCAGCTATTCAAACCATTCAACTTTTAAAATGTTCAGCTCTTTCAGCTAATGATGGGACTTCTTCAATTTTTTTGTACTACTTATACTTTTTAAATTATTAAGCTTTTTATCACTTTTTTTTAACATTGAAGTCAATGAGAGCATGCTTCAAATCCTTAAAATCTTCATCCGCTCCCAAAAGTTTCAGCTCCTTCATACTTTCACCTACAGATGCCAAACAAACTTTAAAATGTTCACAAAATATTCAGCTATTCGGCTATATCTTTTCAGTTTGATATCTTTTATAGCTTTTGTGAAAAAGCTGTTTAAGTTTAGTCATCATTCCAGGAAATTTTATCGATTTAACAGTGTGTCTATGGGGCTGGTTAGAGTGGGTGATGTCATCGCTACAGCAGAGAGCCTTAAAAAAATTATCTTAGTTCCTTCTCTATAAATTGCTCTCACGCCCACAAGATCTACTTGTCATACACAATTTATACATCAAAACGTAGGTATTTTTGTCTAGTTTCAGGCAATGTGCTCAGTCTTGTTATACGCCTTTTACTTTTGTCTGGTTGAGCTTCCAAATGACAAGAGTTCTACACTTTCTTCCATTGACTGTCCTGTATAAAATTCTTCACATTTCCCAGCGAAACACACAGCAAACTTCTTTTTTAAATCGCTGACATGCCCACATTTTTTAGTTTATCAACATAAATTTTATACCGATACGTTCACAAAGGCCGTGTGTCTCTAACGGTGAAGTCGCTGTTTTGATAGAATGTACTGTTGTGGATTTATTAAGGCTTGTTTGAAGTGTTCTCTCACACTTTTTCTCACTCATTAGGTGTGGGGATTAATGATCAAAGAGAGGCTTTATAAGTACTGAAGGAACACTGCTTGTATGTCCTAAAGATAGTGTAGTGGTTATGGTGAATCGCTTTGGTGTGGGCTTAGCAATTCAGCTATTCAGCATTCCCACTAGTGATGAGCCGAACACCCCCGGGTTCGGTTCGCACCAGAACCCGCGTACGGACCGAAAGTTCGCACGAACGTTAGAAACCTATTAAATACAATGAATGCGAACGTTCGAAATCGAAAGTGCTAATTATAACGACTATTATTCATGTTATTGTCCTAAAAAATGTTTGGGAACCCGGGTTCTGCACCAGGGGACATGTATCAATGCAAAAAGCAGTTTTAAAAATGGGAGCAGTCATTTTAATGATGCATAAAGTGGAAAAAAAAAGTCAAATATTCTTTTAAATATCGTACCTGGGGGGTGTCTAAAGTATGCCTGTGAAGTGCCACGTGTTTCCCGTGTTTAGAACTGTCCCTGCACAAAATTACATTTCTAAAGGAAAAAAAGCCATTTAAAACTGCTTGCGGCTTTAACCACTTAAGCCCCGGACCATTTGGTAGCTAGAGGACCAGAGGTGAATTCAGAATTTTGCACTGCGCTGCTTTAACTGTAAATTGTGCGGACATGCAATGTTGTACCCAAACGAAATTTGCGTCCTTTTCTTCCCACAAATAGAGCTTTCTTTTAATGGTATTTGATTGCCTCTGCGATTTTTCTTTTTTGCGATATAAACGGAAAAAGACCGAAAATTTTGAAAAAAAATGATATTTTCTACTTTTTGTTATAAGAAAAATCGAATAAACTCAATTTTAGTCATACATTTAGGCCAAAATGTATTCAGCCACATGTCTTTAGTAAAAAAAATGTCAATAAGCGGATATTTATTGGTTTGCGCAAAAGTTATAGCGTTTACAAACTAGGGTACATTTTCTGGAATTTACACAGCTTTAAATTTATGACTGCCTATCTCATTTCTTGAGGTGCTAAAATGGCAGGGCAGTACAAAATTGAATATTTTTTTTTTTTGTCCCAAGTGATTGAATAATGACAAAAAATAAAATAAAATTACAAAACGTTGTCACTAAATGATATATTGCTCATACATGCCATGGTTATATGTGGAATTGCACCCCAAAATACATTCTGCTGCTTCTCTTGAGTACGGGGATACCACATGTGTGGGACTTTTTAGGAGCCTAGCCACGTACGGGACCCCGGAAACCAAGCACCGCCTTCAGGATTTCTAAGGGCGCAAATTTTTGATTTCACTCCTCACTACCTATCACAGTTTTGAAGGCCATAAAATGCCAAAATAGCACAAAACCCCCCCAAATGACCCCATTTTAGAAAGTAGACACCCCAAGTAAATTGATGAGAGGCCTGTTGAGCCCATTGAATATTTTTCTTTTGTCCCAAGTGATTGAATAATGACAAAAAAAATAACAAAAAGTTGTCACTAAATGATATATTGCTCACACATGCCATGGTTATATGTGGAATTGCACCCCAAAATACATTCTGCTGCTTCTCCTGAGTACGGGGATACCACATGTGTGGGACTTTTTAGGAGCCTAGCCACGTACGGGACCCCGGAAACCAAGCACCGCCTTCAGGATTTCTAAGGGCACAAATTTTTGATTTCACTCCTCACTACCTATCACAGTTTCGAAGGCCATAAAATGCCAAAATAGCACAAAACCCCCCCAAATGACCCCATTTTGGAAAGTAGACACCCCAAGCTGTTTGCTGAGAGGCATGGTGAGTATTTTACAGCTCTCATTTGTTTTTGAAAATGAAGAAAGAACATTTTTTTTTTTTTCAATTTTTTTTTCAATTTTCAAAACTTTGTGACAAAAAGCGAGATCTGCAAAATACTCACAATACCTCTCAGCAAATAGCTTGGGGTGTCTACTTTCCAAAATGGGGTCATTTGGGGGGGTTTTGTGCCATCTGGGCATTCCATGGCCTCCGAAACTGTGATAGGCAGTGAGAAGTGAAATCAAAAATGGACACCCTTAGAAAGCCTGAAGGCGGTGATTGGTTTTTGGGGTCCCGTACGCGGCTAGGCTCCCAAAAAGTCTCACACATGTGGTATCCCCGTACTCAGGAGAAGCAACAGAATGTATTTTGGGGTGTAATTCCACATATGCCCATGGCATGTTTGAGCAATATATCATTTAGTGACAACTTTGTGCCAAAAAAAAACCATATAAAATATTCCATGGACTCGACATGCCTCTCAGTATATAGCTTGGGGTGTCTACTTTCCAAAATGGGGTCATTTGGGGGGGTTTTGAACTGTTCTGGCATTTTATACACAACATTAGGAAGCTTACATCCACTCTTCTAACCACTTGAAGACAAAGCCCTTTTTGACACTTTTTGTTTACATGAAAACATTTTTTTTTTGCAAGAAAATTATGTTGAACCCCCAAACATTATATATATTTTTAAAGCAAAGGCCCTACAGAATAAAATGGTGGGTGTTGCATTTTTTTTTTCTACACAGTATTTGCGCAGCGATTTTTCAAACGCATTTTTTGGGGAAAAGATACACTTTTTTTAATTTTAATGCACTAAAACACACTATATTGCCCAAATGTTTGATGAATTAAAAAAGATTATCTTAGGCCGAGTACATAGATACCAAACACGACATGCTTTAAAATTTCGCACAAACGCGCATTGGCGACAAACTACATACATTTTTAAAAGCCTTTAAAAGCATTTACAGGTTACCCCGTTAGATTTACAGAGGAGGTCTACTGCTAAAATTACTGCCCTCGATCTGACCTTCGCGAAGATACCTCAAATGGATGGTGCAATTGCTGTTTACATATGACGCCAGACCGACGCTTGCGTTCGCCATTGGGCAAGAGCAGGGCAGGACAGGGGTGCTTTTTTTTTTTTTTTTTTTTATTAATTTTGCTTTTTTATTTTATTTTTAAACTGTTGCTTCCATATTTATTTTTTTTATCACTTTTATTGTTATCTCAGGGAATATAAATATCCCCTATGATAGCAATAGGTAATGACAGGTACTCTTTTTTGAAAAAACTGGGGTCTATTGGACCCTAGATCTTTCCTCTGCCCTCAAAGCATCTGACCACACCAAGATCGGTGTGATAAAATGCTTTCCCAATTTCCCAATGGCGCTTTTTATATCCGGGGGGGGGCATTCCCTCCCACTGCTTGTAAAAGCAGTCCAGAGGCTAATTAGCCACTAGGATTGCTTTTACATGAAAGCCGGCCGCTGGCTGAAAAGAATGATACCAAGATGATACCTAAACCTGCAGGCATCATTCTGGTATAAACATTCAAAGTCCAGCAACATACCAGTACGTTGCTGGTCCTTGTTGGACATGTATTGTAATCTTTTTTTTCATGCAGCCTGTTGGCTGAACGAAAAAAAAGATTGATCGGTGGGTATGGCCACCATTAGAACACCGCCCTTCATCCACCCACTTCTAATGATGGGCATACATGCACCATTTATATATGCCGAAGCATGGGGGCATCTTCTCGCAAAAGTTATGTCGCGTACACATGGTCAGACTTTTCCACGGGCAAGCCTCCGTCGGAATTTCGACCGTATGTACGCGGCATTAGGAGCAAAATCACTCCTCCGCCCCTGCTGCCCCAATGCTTCGGCATATATGCTTTTTTTTTTTTTAACTGTGGTGGTGAAATCACCTCCTACAGCACTGGAGTCACAGGGATCAGGCCTGTCTCTGCGAACGCTGCAGTTATGTGTGTTGTGTTTTGCAAGTGACAGTGATCGATCGATACTGCACTTGGGTGGCCTGGGCTGGACGGAGGGGCAAAACGCAGGTGCCAGCAGGTATCTGGGCTGATCCCGCTAACACTGCGTTTTTGGGAACCCTAAACTGCTGGGGACGCTAGTATAGATCTGATCAGATCAGATATTGAGCTGATCAGATACTATACCACTAAGGGGGGTGTATGCTTCACGCGTGGGTGTTAGCGCTACTGGCACTAACCTGACGCTGCCTGGGGTGTGACGCAGACCCTCTCTGACGCTAAAACCTAATTGATATCACCCGCCGGGCGATCAGGGGGTTAAACCTTTATTGGGTTATATACGGCGGGTGCCCTGACACTATAAAAAGCAAACTAACCAGCGTCACCCGTAACACTTATATGATGATCACTGGTGAAAGGGTTAACTAGGGGCAATTAGGGGGTTAAAACCTTTATTAGGTAATATATGGGGGTACCTGACGCTATAAAAACTTGACGGCGAACCTAAAAAAAAATTACTGGCTACCTATCGGCATCACCGACACTAAGACAACGATCATAAAAACGATCGCTTAGCGACAGTGGTGATAGGGGGTGAAAGGGTTACCTGGGGGGCGATCAGGGGGTTAAACCTTTATTAGGTAATATATGGGGGTACCCGACGCTATAAAAACCTGCGGCGAACCTAAAAAAAATTACTGGCTACCGATCAGCATCACCGACGCTAAGACATCGATCAGAAAAATGATCGCATAGCGACGGCGGTGCTAGGGGGTGAAAGGGTTACCTGGGGGGTGATCAAGGGGGTTAAACCTTTATTAGGTAATATATGGGGGTACCCGATGCTATAAAAACCTGCGGCGAACCTAAAAAAAATTACTGGCTACCGATCAGCATCGCCGACGCTAAGACATCGATCAGAAAAATTATCGCTTAGTGACAGTGGTGATAGGGGGTGAAAGGGTTACCTGGGGGGCGATCAAGGGGGTTAAACCTTTATTAGGTAATATATGGGGGTACCCGACGCTATAAAAACCTGCGGCGAACCTAAAAAAAATTACTGGCTACCGATCAGCATCACCGACGCTAAGACATCGATCAGAAAAATGATCGCATAGCAACGGCGGTGCTAGGGGGTGAAAGGGTTATCTGGGGGATGATCAGGGGGTTAAACCTTTATTAGGGGGGGTTAGGGGGCTACACTGGACCTAAAACTAAATGTAGTGACACTTTTACAGTCACAAATGTCACTGATTGCAGTGATCAGTAGATAAATGGTCACTGCAATCAGTGACACTGTGACTGGGGGGTGATCTGGGGGGTGATCTGGGGGTGTCCGGGGGGCCCTGGGGGGGCGATTTATGTGCCTATGTGTCCTGGTGTCAGTGTGCTGTTTTGTGTACTAACCTGCATCTTCTCCTGTACGGCGCTCGGTATATGTGAGCGCCGCAGGAGAGATGACATCACTTCCTCCTTCCTGGCAGGCAGGGGAAGCTCTCTCATTCGCCAGGGGGCGATCGAGAGGGGGTGGCCGGAATCGAATGGCCGTCCCCTCATGCCGGATCGCTCCCGAAGGTAAAACGACCACCCACTGTAAAGAAGGGGGTCCGATCGGACCCCCCAACTATACAAAGGCAATCACGTATATGTACGTGATTCTGCCTGTCGGTGCCATTCTGCTGATGTATATTTACAGTGGGCGGTCGTTAAGTGGTTAATGTAATGTCTGGTCCCGGTAATATGGATGAAAATATTTAAGAAAAATGGCATAGCTACCCCATCACACCCCCCCCCCCCCCTACCCCAGCCCATTACCAGCCCCTTTGGGTCTTGTATGGATATTAAGGGGAACCCCGCACACAAAATTAAAAAGGCCCTATATACTCTGAACAGCCGTATACAAGACAGGGACTGTAGGTTTGTTCTTATGTAGAATCTGTTTGTAATTTTGAACAGGTACATTGTTTAAGTGTAGCTCCAGCCAAAAAAACTATTTTTAAGCTTTTTGGAAAACATAGGGAAGGGTTATCACCCCTGTAACATTTGTTTTCCTGACAGACTCCATGGCAGCCTACGTGTGGGTTAATCCCGCCCCTCATAGCTCATAGGACCCTTCTCCCATAAATCTTTGCTCTGGGCCAGAGGCCGTGTTCCTTTTTTTGTCCTCCTCCTAGGACCAAGATATAGTCTTACCTTTTCATGAAGTTTTTCTGTAATCCAGGCCTGGCGGTGTGCACGGCGATACGTTGGTGGTTAGCGGTGATCCTCTCTGCAGTCCAGCAATCCTAGCTATTAGCAGGTGGACATGGGCAATATGATGTGATACCATGAAGAGCTTACTAACCTGGCCATTGGCAGGCAAGCGGCAATATGGGCAAACGTCCCAGCTATTAGCGGGAGGCTTTGTAAACGCCCGATCGTGCGGTGGGTCGAGCGAACAGCTCCCCAGTCCCAGGTTCTGGTCCGGATCGTGCCGTGGTGGTGGTAATGTACAAAGATATTCCTTTTATATGGTAGCCGTATCTCTGTGTTTTGTGTGTCTCCTTATTTTCTATCAAGCTCCAGTGAGTGGCCACAGCGGCTGGAGCGCAGCTGCGTTCCAGCTCGCCGTTTCAGGAAGTCGCTGCGCATCCGCAAGTTGCGAACGAAGATTCCGTGCTTGGTTCGTGCAGGCGCAGTTTCGCCAAAATGGCGGCGGCGGTCGCGCATGCGATTGGCCGCCACCGGATGGCAACCGCTATGGGGCGGTGACATCGTTAACGGTGGCAGATTTAAATAGCTGTCAAAGCAGCTATTACTTGGGATGACTTGCAGGCTTATGCAGTGTTTATCCAGGCACTGGGCTCTGGTTTACAAGGTAAATTGTTTGCTGCAGGCTCCCTGGGTGCTGGCTATGTTTTATTATGTGCTCTCTCATGCCTGTTGTCACTCCTGTTTCTCATAAGGCTGTAATGATTCATTTCACTTTCAAACTGCCTTGCCATGGATCTGTCACCGCCCTCTTGTGGCCAACCCTTGCGCTGCAGGTAGGATTTATTTATTTTCTACCTGTGATGCTTGGGTTCACTTATTCAGGAGCTCTTAACCCTTTCTTTTTCACTCAGCTTTTCTAGGTCTGAACACCAAAGCACGGCAAAGACCGTCCTAGGTCTCAACGTTGTCACTCCTCTTCAAGGTACAGACGTCAGATCTTCCTTTAGATCTAGGTACCACAGATAGGAGTCTAAAACCACCTCTGGGCGTCACTCTCACCGCCACTCCAGCTGCTCTGTGAGGAAAGCCTGCTGGTTATGCGGGGCCCAGGTTCCTGAAGGCAAATCGCTCTGCAAGCGATGCTTTTCTAAAGTCGCATAAGAAAGAGAGGGTGGAGACCAACAAGTGGAAGCACTGGTCAGAAAGGTGGTCCGTGAGTCCCTGAGTAAAGGGGATTCTGGTCATACCCACAACCCTGCTGGCGACACTATGTCAGTCCCTATTAGGGATGATCTCAAGGCTCCAGGCCCTTCACAGCCGAGCCATTCCTCAATTGAAGCCTCAGACAGTGAGGTGGAGGTAGATGACCCTGGTGCAGGTTTTGAATTTGCCCTAGTACCACAGCTGGTCAAAAGCTGTCAAAGAAGCTTTGAGATGGAAGAGCCAGTGGAGGCACCCTCCAAACAGAGGAAATATTTTAAACTAAAATATTAAAAAAAAGAACACCCTAATTTCTCCTTTTTGGGTGAACTCAGCGCAATAATTACCAACGAATGGGGTGGTGTTGAAAGGAAGAATTGCCTGTTAATGAAGGTATCAAAAATGTACCCATTTAAAAGCAAGGATGTAAAACACCTGGAGTTGGCTCCTCTCATTGACTCAGCCCTAATGAGGATGGTGAGGCACGTCACACTCCCATTGTAGGATACTGTTTCCTTTAGGGATTGCCTGGAGTGGAAAATTTATACCGCCCTCAAGCGGATCTACATTACAGCGGGTATGACCTGCAAACCAGCTCTAGCTCTCGCAGCCCTTTCTAAAGCGATGGAAGTCTGGGCAGATGACGTAGATGCTTCTCTGAGGAGCATCTCGGAAGAACTGGCCAGGAGCTCACCTATTCATGGGCTAAGGTTGACGTTGGCTTTTCTCGTGGGGCTTCCCTAGACATAATTCGCCTGGTGGCTCGGATCATGCTGACATCTGTCACGGCTAAGCGTGCCTTGTGGCTGCGCCCATGGGTAGCTGACCCTGCCTCCAAGCAGGCATGGTGCAGGATTCCATTTGGGGGTTCGTCCCTCTTTGAGAACATATCGGACAGTGCCATCACCCGTGCCACAGGGGGCAAGTCGGGGTTCCTTGACCAGGATCGCCGTCTGCTAAACCAGAAGAGAACACAGCCCAGGCAATGTTCAGATCGAGCAAGGAATGCTCGCTACTATAGGCCTGGCCGTGAGTTCAAGAAGACCTGGAAGAAAAAACAGCCTTCAGGCCAGAAGTTTTCAAAAGGGGCATCTTCCAGTGGACAAGAATCCCCTAAGTCTTTATGATATTGCACCTGCCTAAAACAGAGCGAGTCGGCATCCTTGCCTCTCTCGGAAGAGAAAAAGCGAATTCTCCTGTCTCTCTTGTGGCTCAGGGCGCTGCAATTCCAGTTCCAGATGACAAAAGGTTTTAAGGGGTCTACTCGCCCCTCTTCATGGTGTTGAAGAAAAACGTCTCCTGGAGGCCAGTTATAGACCTAACCCACTTGAATTCTTTTATCTAGAAGGAGAAGTTCAAGATGGAGACACTACTCATGATCAGTCAAGCAATCCAACCAGGCGATTGGTTTGTCTCTATAGACCGGAAGGACGCCTACTTCCATGTTCCAATAGCGTCAGAATTCCAGAAATACCTTTGCTTTGCTGTCGATCAAATCCGTCTGCAGTTTACCTGTCTCCCCTTCGGGCTTACAACATCGCCTCGTGTGTTTTCAAAACTTGTTGGCTGTCGTGGCTCTGATCAGGACCAGAGGTATCCGTTTGTATCACTATCTAGACGACCTGCTGTTGTCTCGGGACAAGGAGCAGTTGCTAATCCACAGATCCCAGGTCATCTCCACTCTACTCGAGTTTGGTTGGCTTCTGAATCTGTAAAAGAGCCATCTGGATCCTACGCAGTCCCTGGTATTCCTTGGGGCATACTTCAACGCTATCAAGAGCACCATCTTGTTACCCCTGGAAAAATCCCAGTGATCCGGGACAGAGTTTGGCTTGCAATGTCGTTCTCATCTCCAAGCCTCTCAGTGCCTAAAGTTCATTGGCACCATGGTGGCAACAACACCCATGGTAAAGTGGGCTCAGTGGAAAATGCGGCCCTTCCAGAAGAGTTTCCTCCAGCAGTATAATCCAGGGCTTCGGGATCATTTTATCCAAATAACCTCATCCATGCGGGAGAGCTTTCCTTGGTGGCTACAACAGAGGAACCTCCTCAATTGTCAGTCCATCGCACCTGTGTCTTGGGTCACCATCACTACAGATGCCAGCAACAGGGGCTGACAGAAGTAGTCCAAGGCATATGGAATTTTCCCTCTCACAGGATAGTCTCCAATGTTCTGGAACTCCGGGCAGCGTTCTGCGCTCTGCAGGCCTTTCAACACTTAACAGCAGGAGACTCAGTCCTCCTAAGACTGGACAACACAACGGCAGTCACATACATCAAGAGACAGGGGGTACTCGCAGTCTCTCCCTGTCAAAGGAAATAGAGCCCATCATGATCTGGGCCCAGAAAAACCTGGCCAACCTGACAGCTGTCTATCTCCCTGGAGTCCCGAACGTTCAGGCAGATTTTCTGTTGAGTTTCTCTGGACAACGAGTGGACTTCCCCCCCGAAGTCTTCAGGTGGGTCCTGTCCCTGGGAGTCATTCCGGAAGTAGACTTGTTCGCCTCCCCATGCAACTTCAGACTAGAGAGATACTACACGAGGTCTTGGTATCCCCAGGCTTTTGGGTAGATGCTCTGACAGACCATTGGCGGTTCCACAGGGCCTATGCCTTTCCCCCGATTCCTGTCATTCTCCGTTTTTTGTCGAGGCTCAGGATGGAAGAAGCAGAGATAGTGGCAATAGTCCCGTACTGGCCAAACAAGCCATGGTTTCCACTGCTGATGCAACTCAGCTTCCGGGACCCAGTTCCTCTACCCTCCAGACCAGATCTCCTATCACAAGGGGCATTTCTACATCCATGCCCGGCCCCATCTACATCTGATGATCTGGTTCTTGAGAGGGGAAGGTTAGAGGCCCTAAGCTGTCCAAGTAGGGCCATCTCCACAATATTAAATGCCAGAAGAGCAGGCACCAACAGGGTCTACCAGAGGATTTGGAAAAAGTTTTCAGACTACACCTCTTCCACTGCAGGTTCTTGCAATAACCCAAAGATACATGATATCCTGGGCTTCTTACAATCAGGATTGAATCTCTCATTGTCAGTCAGCTCGCTGCGAGTCCAAATCGCTGTAATCTCTGCCTTTACGGGTGTTTCCTGGGCTAGACACCCTCTTACTCAGTAGTTTTTCAGAGGAGCAATAAGGCTCAGACCTCAGAGCCAAGTTTTTCTAATTGGGATCTTCCCCTTGTCCTGGATTTTTTCTTGGGTAGAGAGTTGGAACATGAAGATCAATCTTCTGTCAAATGACTCTCTCTAATAGTTGTCTTCTTGGTGGCTATAACATCGGCCAAGAGGGTCTCTGAAATCAGCTCTCAGGGATGCAAGGAGCCATTTCTAAACTTTTTAATTCCTATGTTGGGTTCAAACCCCAAAGTGGCATCTGTGTTTCATGACAATCAGGAGATTGCTCTTCCAACGTTCAGATCTACCAAGGATTCCAGTGTTTATCCCTTAGATGTTGGAAAAGCTCTGAGTCAGTATCTTGAAGCTACAGCTTCTTTCCGTCAGACCGACCACCTGCTCGTTCTTTTCACAGGAAGTATAAGGGAATGCGTGCCTCTTCCAGATCTATCGGAGCATGGATTGTTCAGGCCATTCAGTGGGCCTATAAAGCCAAGGGCTTGGCGCCTCCAGAAGCGGTGACTGCTCACTTAACTAGAAGTGTGTCTTCATCATGGGCGGCATCACGTCATGTGCCTCCAGAAGTTATTTGTAAGGTGGCCTTGTGGTCTTCAATTAACACGTTCATGGCACACTACTGCGTAGTGGTTTACGTATCTTGTCTGTTGATGGTGCCAATTAAACCTTTTTTCTTTTGTCCAGCATTCTGCCCACCCGGGTGTGTATGGCTTGATTATTTCCCACACGTAGGCTGCCATGGAGTCTGTCAGGAAAACGGAAAATTTATATCAAATACTTACCGTAATTTTCCTTTCCTGATGGACTCCATGGCAGCAGGAGTTCCCTCCCAGTGGCTGGAGTAGGCTAAATTATGGAACACGGCCTCTGGCCCAGAGCAAAGATTTATGGGAGAAGGGTCCTATGAGGTATGAGGGGCGGGATTAACCCACACATAGGCTGCCATGGAGTCCATCAGGAAAGGAAAATTACGGTAAGTATTTGATATAAATTTTCAGTTTTGCTGTCTGTGCAGTGTGCACCTGTTCAGAACAGTTCACCTCACTTTCCGTCCTAATGACAAATGTTTTTTGAAAATTTGGGGTTTTTATTGAAACAAGAATTGGTGATAAAGCATCAGTGGAGAGGAGACACTTTTTTCCCATATTAACTCTTACAGGAGAGAATTTGCCTTCCTAGGGGTAGATTTCCTCTCACTTCCTGTTGTATCCTTCCGTTTGCAAGGAGGAGTCGTTTGTAAGTTGGATGTTTGAAAGTAGGGGCCTGCCGTATATACTCTGCTGAAATTTGCCCCTTACATGTTAGTGTTGCCACAACACTGTGAGCCCTCACAGTTACTCTTGGTGGGCGCATGAATGGGCCCTGCTGTGAATTATTAGATCAAGAATTGTAATTGCATGCCCCTGTTGAACAGGGGCTGAAAAATTGGGCCTTTGGTGGTGGTGGTGGTGGTGTTGACACAACACTGTAAGGCCTCACAGTTACTCTTGGTGGGTGCAGGAATGGGCCCTGCTGTGAATTATTAGATCAAGAATTGTAATTACATGCCCCTGTTAAACAGGGGCAGAAAAATTGGGCCTTAGGCACTGGTGCCACAACACTGCAACCCCTCACAGATACTGTACTTGGAGCACAGCAATGAGCCCTGTTGCAAAGTATTGCATCAAAAATTGTAATTACACGCCCCTGTTAAACAGGGGCTGAAAAATTGGGCCTTAGGCACTGGTGCTGGTGCCACGACACTGCAACATCTCCCAGATACTCTAGTTGGAGTGCAGGAATGAGCCCTGCTGTAAAGCATTGCATAAAAAATTGTAATTACATGCCCCTGTTAAACAGGGGCTGAAAAATTGGGCCTTAGCCACTGGTGGCGGCACCCATAAACAAAAATGTTCTTCCAAGCTATCATCATCAATCGGATCATTGAGGAGGAGGAGGATAGTCAGTCAACATAACTGGACAGTCTCTCAGCATCAGCATCAGTCTTGCAGGGATGTGACATTTGAAAATAAATTAGTCTGTTATATCAGCTTCAGGTGTTTGGTAGCTGTTGGTGATCCAAGACTGGTTCATCTTTATGAAGGTCAGTCGATCAACCGAGTCGGTGGACAGGCGCACCCTGTGATCCGTGACAAATCCCCCAGCAGCACTGAATGTGCGTTCTGAAAGAATGCTGGATGCAGGACAGGCCAGTAGCTCAATTGCATACTGTGCAAGCTCTGGCCAGTGATCCATCCTCAAGACCCAGTAAGCCAGAGGATTTTCGGTGGGGAAGGTGTCCAAGTCTGACCTTGCCCCTAGGTATTCCTGCACCATGTATATCAGACGCTGGCGATGGTTGCTGGAATCGATCATACCTTGGGGCTGCGGACTAAAGAATTGTCTGAACGCATCGGTCAGACGGCCACCTTCCCCACCGCTCCTTCTTTGACTGACCAAAGCCTCAGCAACTCGTTGTCCAGGACCAGGAGTTTGTAACCTCCCAGTCTCTGGGAACGCGTTGCACAGACCTTTCTGCAAGGCCTCCCGGAGTTGTCTCATCCTCTGCTCCCTCTGCGACGGTAAGATAAGGTCCGCAACCTTACCCTTGTACCGTGGATCAAGGAGAGTGGCCAGCCAGTAATGGTCCCTCTCCTTGATCCGAAGAATACGAGGATCCTTCCGCAGACTTTTCAGGATCAGGGAGGCCATGCAGCGTAGGTTAGCTGAGGCATTCGGTCCGGAGTCCTCTGGGTCACTAAGGACGACATGATCCGCAGCCACCTCCTCCCAGCCACGTACAAGTCCACGGGTTTCTTGGGACTGTAAATCATCCCTAAAAGACTGCTGCTGATGATGCTGAGTGCCAGGCTCCACCTCCATGCTGACACAATCCTCCTCCTCCTCTTCCTGTGCGATGGGTGGGACAGAAGGAACACTGTCTGGGTAAAGGGGGCCTTGAGAGGCAAGGAAGTCCTCCTCTTCCTGCCTCTGTTCTGCTTCAAGTGCCCTGTCCATTATTCCACGCAGCGTATGTTCCAACAGGTGGACAAGAGGTACAGTGTCACTGACGCATGCACTGTCACTGCTCACCATCTTCGTGGCCTCCTCAAATGGTGCCAGGACAGTGCATGCATCCCTGATCATGCACCACTGGCGTGGTGAAATAAACCTGAGCTCCCCTGACCCTGTCCTGGTGCTGTAGTCCCACAGGTACTCATTGATGGCCCTCTGCTGCGTGTGCAGCCGCTGCAGCATGGCCAACGTTGAGTTCCACCTGGTGGGCATGTCACATATAAGGCGGTTCTTGGGCAGGTTCAACTCCTTTTGCAGCTCAGCCAGGCGAGCACTGGCATTATAAGATCTGCGGAAATGCACACAGACTTTCCTGGCCTGCCTCAGGACATGTAAGCCCGGGTACCTGCCAAAGAACCGCTGCACCACCAGGTTAAGGACGTGAGCCACACAGGGCACATGGGTCAGTTGTCCCTGTCGGAGGGCAGAGAGGAGGTTGGTGCCATTGTCGCAAACCACCATTCCTGGCTTAAGCTGGCGTGGCGTCAACCACCTCTCGGCCTGCCCCTGCAGAGCAGACAGAACCTCTGCCCCAATGTGGCTCCTGTCCCCCAAACACACCAGCGCAAGCACGGCATGGCATCTTTTTGCCTGCGTACTTGCGTAGCCCCTTGAACGCCTACGGAGCACCGCTGGTTCCGAGGACAAAGCACAGGAAGAGGCCATGGAGGAAGAAGAAGAGGAGGGGGTGGAGGAGAGAGGTGTGTCACAACCAGTAGTAGCATTTTGGAGGCGTGGCAGCGGAACAACCTCCAACACTACTGCACCTTGTCCTGCATCCTTCCCAGCTGCCAAAAGAGTAACCCAATGGGCCGTGAAAGAAAGGTAACGTCCCTGTCCATGCCTGCTGGACCATGAGTCAGCGGTAATATGCACCTTACCGCTGACCGCCCTGTCCAGTGAGGCCAAGACATTGCCTTCCACATGCCGGTAGAGAGCCGGAATCGCCTTCCGTGAGAAAAAGTGGCGTTTGGGAACCTGCCACTGAGGAACCGCACATTGCACAAACTCACGGAAGGGGGCCGAGTCTACCAACTGAAAAGGCAGCAGTTGAAGCGCTAGCAATTTAGCCAAGCTAGCATTCAACCGCTGGGCATGTGGATGGCTGGGAGTGAACTTCTTTCGACGGTCCAGCAGCTGGGGCAGGGAAATTTGCCTGCTAGAATCAGACGTCGGTGTACTGCTAGCAGAGTGCCCGCAAGTACTTGGCTGTGATACACCTAATTCTACACCTTCATTCCTCTCAGTGCAGGTTTCAGAGAGGACTGAAGGTATAGTGGGCTTGGAGATCCCAGCTGATGCGGTGCAAGGAGAGGTCCGCTTTGTTCTTTGGTGTGGGTCTTTAAGGTAGGCTTGCCAACGAGCTGCATGGCAGGTCAACATATGTCTGGTCAAGCATGTGGTGCCCAAGCGGGGGATGTTTTGGCCACGCGATATACGCTTGAGACATATGTTGCAAACAGCAGCTGTGCGATCTGATGCACTCGACTCAAAAAAGGCCCACACCAAAGAACTTTTTGAATAACGGGCAGAGGCAGCGCCCTGCACAGGCGGAGCTCTGCGGTGTGATTCCGTCGGTGTGCTGCCCTTACGCTGGCCCCCCGAGGGCATCCTGCCTCGTTGGAGATGTGCCTCCTCCTCATCCTCCTCCTCCTCCTCCTCTCTCCTATTAGGCACCCACGTGGAGTCAGTGACTTCATCATACCCTCCCTCCTCATCACTGGAGCCAATCTGGCAGTATGCTGCAGCTGCTGGAACATGACTGCCAGATTGGTGTCCTTCTTGAGCATCCCCTCTCTCTGCTCTCACGCTACTGCCTTCCTCTAGCTGGGTATCATCATCAGACCCTTCGAAACGCTGGGCATCCTCCTGGAGCATGTACCCAACACTGTGCTCAAACAGTTCGGGGGACTCCTCAGGAGGACATGGTGGGTCTAGGGAAGGAGTGACTGATGATGACATTGATACCAGGGAAGAGGACGCTTTGGCAGATGCTTTGCCAGTACCCTGAGCCTGGGTGAGAGAGGATGAGGAGGATGAGGAGGGCTTGGTCATCCACTCTACCAAGTCTTCGGCATGATGCGGCTAAACACGTCCAGCTGCCGAAAAGAAGGACAAGCGTGTCCCATGGCCACGTGCTGATGGCGATGCACCGCGTCCACGACCAGCACTGTTGTCTCTAGACACAGAGCCTGCTTGCCCTCTTTTATTGGCTCCTGACTGTCTGCCTCTCCTTGTTTGCCTTCCAGACATTCTAATGGGCTGCAGGGAGATGGGAAAACCAGCAATAAGGCCTAGCTTCAGGAGTATATTTTGCAGGAATCACACTACGCCTGCTGTAAGTGCTGCAAATGCCTGTTGGTGTAACACACCAGGAAAACACAGCAATATGGGCTAGCTTCAGGTGTATAATGTGCAGGAGGCACACTTCGCCCGCTGTAAGTGCTGCAAATGCCTGTTGGTGTAACACACTAGGAAAACACAGCAATAAGGCCTAGCTTCAGGAGTATATTTTGCAGGAATCACAATATGCCTGCTGTAAGTGCTGCAAATGCATGTTGGTGTAACACACCAGGAAAACACAGCAATACAGGCTAGCTTCAGGTGTATAATGTGCAGGAGGCACACTCCGCCCGCTGTAAGTGCTGCAAATGCCTGTTGGTGTAACACACTAGGAAAACACAGCAATAAGGCCTAGCTTCAGGAGTATATTTTGCAGGAATCACACTACGCCTGCTGTAAGTGCTGCAAATGCCTGTTGGTGTAACACACTAGGAAAACACAGCAATAAGGCCTAGCTTCAAGAGTATATTTTGCAGGAATCACACTACGCCTGCTGTAAGTGATGAAAATGCCTGTTGGTGTAACACACCAGGAAAACACAGCAATACGGGCTAGCTTCAGGTGTATAATATGCAGGAGGCACACTCCACCCGCTGTAAGTGCTGCAAATGCCTGTTAGTGTAACACACCAGGAAAACACAGCAATAAGGCCTAGCTTCAGGAGTATATTTTGCAGGAATCACACTACGCCTGCTGTAAGTGCTGCAAATGCCTGTTGGTGTAACACACCAGGAAAACACAGCAATACGGGCTAGCGTCAGGTGTATAATGTGCAGGAGGCACACTCCGCCCGCTGTAAGTGCTGCAAATGCCTGTTAGTGTAACACACCAGGAAAACACAGCAATAAGGGCTAGCTTCAGGTGTATACTGTGCAGGAGGCTTAGCAACAATGACACTGACACTGTCCCCTGCCTATCCTTCTCTCTCCCTGCACACAAGGTTTATCAAAGAATATGACACTGACACTCTCCCTGCCTATCCTTCTCTCTCCCTACACACAAGGTTTAGTAAATTTTTGGCGGAAAACAGCTGCACGGCAGATTTTCATATGGTCAGTACACAAATCCGTCACACAAAAGTCGAAAGTACAAACACGCATGCACAGAATCAATGCTCACCAAACACAAAATTAGCAGAAGGGGCCCAAAGGGTGGCGCTCAAGAGATGAAGTTCCTTGTAGTACGTCACTACGTTCGTGTTTGTGGCACGACAATTTTGTACCGTTAGTATAAGACAAGATCCTGGCACACGCCATTTTGACAAAAATTAGACGCTCGGTTGGCCAACAGTCGTACCGTGTGTACGAGGCTTAAGATGCCCATAGCAGTTGCAGGTTTCAAAGCTCACATTTATGGAAACATTTCCAGCACATGTAATAGGGGGCTGGGAATAAGTCAGAATAGTCAATAGCTGTAAAGTGTTCAGCTTTGGTTTTCCAAACTATGCCTAAGAGCTCTGCCTAGTCTAGGGATTCAGTAAACTCTTTCAAACCCAATTTGTAAGATTTTGGTTTACATGGCTTGAGAATCAATAATGACACTGTGAGTCATTACTGAATCCCAAAGAAACTTAGAAAACACACCAAGTATTAGAAGACTTATTTTCTATGTGTTGACAAGTTCATTTATTGTTAGCCATAATATCATAGCTATCAAGTTTTATTTTATTGCACACCAAAACATAGTAACTGTCAGAGGTACAAACATCAAAGAAATTTTAACTGCATTGCAAACAGTCACTTACAAAGTTGAAGTTGTCAAGCAAAACCACTTTAAAATGTTTGCCAGTAAGGATTTTAGTAGCCTTTGTATACTTGACTAACCCAGATCATCCCTTCTCTGCTAGTAGAAAAGGAAGCAGGTGATTCCCTCCTCCGAGTCAGTCAGCAGTCTATATAATTTGATCTCTCCTACGTCTGCCTCTTAAAGTCCGTTTACCAACATCAGCCAATTTTAGAGCATATATAAGGCTGCTGTTCTGTTTGTAGTTTACCACTCTTTGGCTGCAACTGGTAAATAAAAGTAGAAAGTACACATGAAATGGGTATTTAACGGTGATTCCTTGATATGTATGACATCATTAGGTATACACAGCTTATTCATATAAAAAGGATATTTTTATTACAAACTGTATTTAAAATAAGACATAGCATCCATTGGGCAACATGTAAAATCAACGTAGAAGACAATAACAGTCAGATTGCACGTAGAGTTTGCCTACATAATTTGCAGTATTCAACCGCTTCTTCAGGGTTTCAGTCTCATCAACTGACTGGGCAAATCTAATATTCATAACCAAAGTAAACTCAAAAAGTACTTATATCATTACGATACATCTATAAACATGTAGAAAGTTTCCCTATCCAATGGCATACAGGGGGAATTACAGAAAAAAAAAGAAAAGAAAAAAGTGGGATTAGGGTGGGGTATGGGTTACTACCTTCTGGATGCATCAGGTATATTCAGGCTAAGGGGAGACCATCAGTAGAGACCTATTTCATGGAGGCTGGCCCAAAAGCATGAGGTGAAAAAGGTGGTACAACGAATATCATATAAACTGTGCAACAAAAGAGAAAGGAAAGGGAACCATAATAAACTATGGAAAAATAGTACACTAAAGATACATACCATGTTACCCCCAAAATAAGCCCAGGTCTTATATTAATCTTGGCAACAAAAGACCCAGTAGGGCTTATTTTCGGGGTAGGTCTTAACATATTCTCTCTCTCCCTGCCTGTCTGGAATCTCCAGTTTGAACAAACTTAAAATGCCCAAATCCTTTCTTTTACAGTAGCACACAATACAGAATGTGTGTGCCCCTGCAATCCAACAATGCCAAACACCTCTGCTCTCCTCCACCTCTCCCAGCCGCCAGCGAGGGACCCCGGCCCCCCTCCCTCTGCAATGCTCGAAGAAGGGAAGAGAGCACACCAGCATGTGAAGAAAAAAGAATCTGTAAATACCTTGTGGAGTAGCCATGCTGCATACCGCACACAGTACCGTATGACATGTTGATTGCAGAGGCTCTGCACCGTACCTTCAGTGACCCGCCGAAGCTCTGCAGGGGGGAGGGGGGAGGACGAGATCCTCCCCAGACAGGTGGGAGAAGACGAGACCAGTGGGAAGATTAGCTGAGCGCCGGTTTGTGTCTAGAGACAGACACACACACATAGCACACTGCTGTAATAGGATTATACGGCGTTTCCTTGAAAAGCACACAATCACCTCGAACTAGGGCTTATTTTCGGGGTAGGGCTTATATTGCAGCCCTCCTGGAAAATAGCGCTAGGTCTTATTTTCGGGGTAGGTCTTATTTTCGGGGAAACACGGTAGTATGGGCATATAATATAGCTCGAGTCTAAGAGAAGGGCCAGTAATTACAGAGTGATCAAAATAAAAGTATCATTCTCGCATCAAATTTAAACAGACCTTTAGAACATACAGTGCAAGAATCGTCACTTTAATTTTTTCAAAATAGTCAATGGAGGCAGACAGGACAAAAACCTTTTTGGTAAGGATCATTCTTGGCATTAGGTACAGTTTAGAATATGCAGTCCTCTAGTAAGGAATATTTGTGCTATCAGTCACTGTTAGCAATACTTTGTTCAGTATGGACTGGAGACTCCTGCCTCCTCCATCCAGAAGGTAGTAATTTTTGTATTTACTTTGTTTAAAAATATTAGATTTGCCCAGTCAGATGATGAGACTGAAGTCCTGAAGAAGCGGTGGAATACCGCAAAACATGTAGGCAAGCTCTACTTGCAATCTCACTTTTTGTCTTCTTCCTTGATTTTACATTTGCGGCTTGTATGTTGCCCAATGGATGCTATGTCCTATTTTAAATACCGTTTGTAATAAAAAATATACTTTTTATATGAATAAGCTGTGTATACTTAATGATGTCATACATATCAAGGAATCACCGTTAAAAACCCATTCCACGTGTACTTTTTGTTTTTTGATTCCTGGGTTGATTTCTTCGATATAAGGCTTTTTTGACCTACCTGACAATGTCCCCTTTTTATACCATATGATCCATATTCCTGGTAAATAAAATCATTTATATATTATCTTTAACTAATTAAAAAAAATAAAAACTCATTAACATAATTTACTATTAAAGATAATAAAAAAACAAATACACAGATAAACTATACAAAACCCTTAAATCAGTAGAAAACTCTGTTTTGCAACTTTCACCTACAGGTAAGCTTATAATAAAGCTTACTTGTAGGTAAAATGAATATCTAAACATGCACAATTCACGTTTTACAGCCAGTGACGTCCCCGACATATGCGCACTGCACTCTAAAGGGATGGCAGACTGAGAATGTAATCCCTTCAAAAGTTCTGTGCACAGGAGTGATGTCATCACGGCTCAGCCTTTCAAATGGTGAACCCAGAAGGAAGACCAGGTGAAGATGGAAGCCTGGTCAGAGGTGACAGCATGCTGCTGGAGGGCTTCATTTTAACCACTTTCAGCCCAAGGTCGTCATATGACGCCTTTACTTTGAGTGAGGATATCTGAATGATGCCTGCAGCTGCAGCTTCAGATATCATCTTTTTCAGCTGGCGATTCTGTGCACCGTAAGAACAATAATTAGCGGCAGTTCAGCTGCTTGATCCTTCTTACATGCGGCGTGAGAGGACATCCCCCCCTCCCGCCACCCTCCGGTGCTTCTGCTGTCTCGCCCGAGCAACAGAATGAGTGGGTTGCCGCTGGAAGGTGAGCATAGATATTTCTGGTGACTAGATGATCCCCAGTGATCTCTATGACCCTCGGAGGCCCGGTCACAAGGTTATGATGTCACGTCCAGGCCAGTGGAAGTAAACAATGCCGGGCTGGCTGGAAAGGCCAAAACAATTAATTATTTTTGTTTTATCTCAGTCTTTTCAGTCTAAAGGAGAGATCTGGGGGCTCATAGACCCCAGATCTCTCCATAAAGAGGACCGGTCACGCACTATTCCTATTACAAGTGTGAGGGGGTTAGCTCGGCAGCGGGTGTGTGTGACCCCCGGGATGGGCTCCCCACACAAAAACAGGCCCAGCAAACGGAGGTTGTGGTTTTCAAAATCAAAAAAAGGTGCGGTTTATTTTCTATTTACAGTGACAAAACACAGCAAAGCCAAAAGAAACATAAACAAAATAAATCCTGGTCAACTTGACCTCTGACTAAACATACAGGTTTCCTAACTAACAACTGGGATCAGCCTAGTGCTGTCCTAGTCCCTAAGTCCCTGGTTTTAAATGTCCAAGCAAATAGCCACACAGGCTTTGTCTCACCGCACAGGGGTTCACTCTCCCTAGACAGTCCACACAGGTCTGGGTCCAGGCATGAGCAAACACCTAATGAATCTGGGAGTTCTTATAGAGGCCTAAATGAGCTGACAAGTTTCAGCTGGTCTCATCAACTCCCTGTCTGCACGACGCCCCACACTCTCCCTAGAGGTATGAGTCATCCATGAGCCCACTAGCCTCAGCTGGGCTTATACAACTCTCCACCTAGTTGTATAAGTCGGCGTAAAGCCTGAATCTGGGCGAAATATATCTACCCCCCTGGATGCAACCAGGTGACTTTACCTTCCTGCTGTCACATACCCCCCCTCTTGTTTTAACCTCGGGGTTGGAACACCAGCAATCAGGCATTCATGTACTCGAGACAAAGCATCCACATTCCCCATTTGAACGCCAGGGTGATGCTTTACTGTGAAGTTGAATTCCTGGAGGGCCAGGAACCACCTATTCACTCTTCTGTTTGTTTCCTTGTTTTGAGCCATCCACTTTAATGGAGCGTGATCCGTAACCATGTCAAAGTGCCTACCTAGCAGGTAGTACCGAAGGGAATCTAGAGCCCACTTCACCGCTAAACACTCCTTTTCAACGGTGGCGTAATTTACCTCATGGGACTTCAACTTCCTGCTGAGGTAAATGACTGGGTGCTCTTCCCCGTTCCAGACCTGGGACAATACTGCTCCTAACCCCACATCTGACGCATCACTTTGTACGACAAAGTCTTTAGAGAAGTCGGGTGAGTACAACACTGGCTGGCTACATAAGGCTTGTTTCAAGAATTGGAATGCTGCCTCAGCCTCGGGGGTCCATTTAATCATGACCGACCCTTTCCCCTTCGTTAGGTTGGTTAGGGGCACAGCCTTAGAAGCAAAGTGGGGAATGAATCGCCGATAATACCCAGCGATTCCCAGAAAGGCTCGTACCTGCTTCTTGCTGTTGGGACGTGGCCAACTCTGGATGGCCTCGACTTTGTTGAGTTGGGGTTTTATTACTCCCCTCCCAATGGTGTACCCAAGATATTTGGCCTCCTCCTGCCCAACGGTACACTTCTTGGGGTTAGCCGTAAACCCCGCTTCCCGAACAGAGTCCAGGACTGCTTGCACTTTTGGCAGATGTGAGGCCCAATCTGTGCTATGGATAATTACGTCATCCAGGTAAGCCGCAGCATACTTCCGATGGGGCCTCAGCATCTGGTCCATTTTCCGCTGGAATGTGGCCGGCGCATTCTGTAACCCGAACGGCATTCTTTTATATTGGAACGCCCCGTCTGGGGTTACAAATGCGGTTTTCTCTTTGGCCAATTTGGCCAGGGGGATTTGCCAATACCCTTTTGTGAGGTCAAGAGTCGTCATGTATCGGGCTGTTCCCAGCCGGTCGATCAACTCATCTATACGTGGCATGGGGTAGGTGTCAAATTTTGTAACTTTGTTCAACTGACGAAAATCGTTACAAAATCGCCAGCTCCCATCCGGTTTAGGCACCAACACAATGGGACTAGACCAATCACTTTGGGACTCCTCTATCACCCCTAAGTTCAGCATTTTCTGTACTTCCTCCCGTATTGCCTCCCGTCGGGCCTCTGGGATCCGATAGGGTTTTAACTTCACCCTTTCACCGGGCGGGGTAATGATGTCATGCTCTACCCCAGATGTTTGTCCCGGCAGCTCAGAGAATACCTCCTTGTTGCGAAGCACAAACTCCTTAACCTCCTGTTGTTGGGGTTGTGACAAGGTGGCTGCTATTCCAACCTCAGGAATCACGCAACCAGTTTGAGCTGGTGACCAAGTGTCTGCGACTAGGGACTCTCTATCCCTCCAGGCTTTCAACAGATTAACGTGATAGATCTGTTCGGGCTTTCGCCTTCCTGGTTGTCTGACCTTGTAATTCACTTTGCTCACTTTTTCTATTATCTCGTAGGGGCCTTGCCATTTAGCAAGGAATTTACTTTCAACCGTAGGGACAAGTACCAGTATCCTATCCCCCGGGGAAAAGGTACGGGTCTTGGCTCCACGGTTGTACACTCTCTGCTGTGCTAACTGCGCTTGGGCCAAATGTTCCTTCACGATGGGCATTACCTGTGCAATTCGGTCTTGCATCAGGGCGACATGCTCAATCACACTCCTGTGGGGAAAACTCTCACTTTCCCAAGTTTCCTTGGCAATATCCAACAGCCCTCTTGGGTGTCTCCCATACAGTAACTCAAAGGGGGAGAATCCCGTAGAGGATTGGCGCACCTCCCTAATAGCAAACATCAGATAAGGAAGTAGACAGTCCCAATCCTTTCCATCTCTATCCACCACTTTCTTCAACATTTGTTTTAGGGTTTTGTTGAATCTTTCAACCAGCCCATCGGTTTGGGGGTGATACACAGATGTACGTAATTGCGTCACTTTGAACAATTTACACAGCTCCTTCATAACCCGGGACATAAAGGGTGTACCTTGGTCCGTAAGCAGTTCTTTACAAATACCCACCCGGCTAAACACAAGAGATAGCTCTTTGGCTATGGTTTTGGCCGAGGTATTTCGGAGAGGGATCGCTTCTGGATAACGGGTGGCATAGTCCATTATAACTAATATGTACTGGTGCCCCCTAGCGGACTTGATTATAGGACCTACCAAATCCATGGCGATCCTCTCAAACGGGACCTCAATGATGGGTAGAGGGACCAGAGGGCTACGGAAATGTGGCATCGGGGCCGACCTCTGACACACAGGGCAGGAGGAACAATAATTTTCTATGTCCTTCATCACCCCCGGCCAATAGAATCTCTGTAATACCCTCTCTCGGGTTTTCTCTGTCCCCAGATGACCTCCAAGAATGTGCCCATGGGCCAACTCCAACACCAACTTCCTGTAAGGTTTGGGCACCACAAGCTGCTCAACGGTTTCTTCTGCCCTTTTTGCCACCCGATACAGTAGGTCCTTCTCTACGCTGAAGTATGGGTAAGTGCAGGTATTATCTGGGTTCACTAACTCGCCATCTATTTTCACTACGTTTTCCCGTGCCTTTATTAGGGCGGGGTCTCGAAACACACTGTAGTCACTGGATACTCTCGGGTGTCCCCATGCACACAAATAACAGCTACCTTGCTATTCCCAGAGAACTCTGTTTTAACTAACTCAGCCTTTATCAGGGTCACAAGGCTACCTGAATCCAGCAATACCACAACATTTCTACCATTAACACACATTTTGCATAAATGTTTCTCAGTTCCTCGAATGGCAGTGCATGCGACTGTCGCACACAGCGACTGACGTCTGCCCATCAGAAAGTCACACTGCATGGGTTCCTCCACAACCGGGCAATTGGCTGCAATATGTCCCGCTTGCCGGCAGCGGTAGCAAACGATCCTTCTTGCCGCCTCTTGAGCCGCTGATTTCCCAGGCTGTTCTCGCCAAACTCGGGGTAGAGCTCCCACCCTCTCACTCTCTCCACCCTCACCCCTTGGAATCCTCTTATCCGCCCCTGGGGATGGTCTGGTCTTAGGGTGGAAAGTCCGAGTGTCTCTGGAAGAGGCCGTCAGGTTCTCTGTAGCCAAGTATTTCTCCACACGATCCACAAGACCATCGGCCGTCTCTGGGTCTCCATGGCTTACCCACTTTTGGATGGCAGTAGGAAGAGCTCTCAAAAACCGATCCATTACAACACGTTCCACAATCTTTGGTGCGGACAAAGTCTCTGGCTGTAGCCACTTTCTGCTCAGGTGAATGAGATCATACATTTGAGACCTGGGGGGTTTTCCAAGTTGGAAAGTCCAGTTATGCACACGCTGAGCCCGGACAGCCTGGGTGACACCCAGCCTTGCCAATATTTCAGCTTTTAGCATCACATAGTCTTTTGCTTGGTCAGGCTCTAGGTCATAGTAAGCCTTCTGCGATTCACCAGTTAACAGAGGAGCCACCAGTCCAGCCCACTGCTCCTCAGGCCACTTTTCTCTTTCAGCAGTCCTTTCAAATGTGGTCAAAAATACCTCTGGATCATCCTCTCCAGTCATTTTTGTCAATAAACGACTCACCCCAAAGGACGCGGTATTAGTGGGACGGCTTTCCTCACTGGTCTGCGGACGTTGCTGCATTACTGCTTCCATTTGTTGTAGTCTCTGCTCTTGCTTCTGTAACAGGTCTATGAAGCGGGCCTCAGATTGCTGCTGGGCTTGTTGCTGAGCTTCCAGACTCTGTTGGTGAGCTTGCTGCTGGGCTGCAAGGCTCTGTTGATGAGCTTGCTGCTGGGCTGCGAAGTTCTGTTGTTGAGCTGCAAGGCTCTGTTGATGAGCTGCAAGGCTCTTTTGCAAACCTGCATTTGTCTGCTGTTGATTGGCATTTGCTAGAGCCAGCTGCTTCAGTATCTCCTCCATGCTGGCTTAAAAAAAAACTGCCACTGGTTCTCCACCAACTGTGAGGGGGTTAGCTCGGCAGCGGGTGTGTGTGACCCCCGGGATGGGCTCCCCACACAAAAACAGGCCCAGCAAACGGAGGTTGTGGTTTTCAAAATCAAAAAAAGGTGCGGTTTATTTTCTATTTACAGTGACAAAACACAGCAAAGCCAAAAGAAACATAAACAAAATAAATCCTGGTCAACTTGACCTCTGACTAAACATACAGGTTTCCTAACTAACAACTGGGATCAGCCTAGTGCTGTCCTAGTCCCTAAGTCCCTGGTTTTAAATGTCCAAGCAAATAGCCACACAGGCTTTGTCTCACCGCACAGGGGTTCACTCTCCCTAGACAGTCCACACAGGTCTGGGTCCAGGCATGAGCAAACACCTAATGAATCTGGGAGTTCTTATAGAGGCCTAAATGAGCTGACAAGTTTCAGCTGGTCTCATCAACTCCCTGTCTGCACGACGCCCCACACTCTCCCTAGAGGTATGAGTCATCCATGAGCCCACTAGCCTCAGCTGGGCTTATACAACTCTCCACCTAGTTGTATAAGTCGGCGTAAAGCCTGAATCTGGGCGAAATATATCTACCCCCCTGGATGCAACCAGGTGACTTTACCTTCCTGCTGTCACACAAGGAATGTTTACATTCCTTGTGATAGGAATAAAAGTGATCAAAAAAATAAATTTTTAAGAGAACGTGTAAAAATAAAAGTAAAATAAACAATAAAAAAAAAATGTAAGCGCCCCCGACTGCTCGCATACAGAAGCAAAAAAATACGTAAGTCGCGTCCACATATGTAAACAGCGTTTGAATCACACATTTGGGTCACACGAGGTATGCTCACACGTGCGTTAGAGCAAGAGCAAAAATTCTAGCCCAAGACCTTCTCTGTAACTCTTAACTGGTAACCTGTAAAAAATGTTAAAGCGCCACCTATGGAGATTTTTAAGTACCAAACTTTGGCACCATTCCACGATTGTGCTCAATTTCAAAGCGTGACATGTTGGGTATCTAATTTCTCAAGGTAACATCATATTTCACATTATACAAAAAATTGGGCTAACTTTACTGTTTTGTTTTTTTTAATTCATTTCCAAAAAAATGCATTTGAAATATTGCTCCGCAAATAATGTGTGACATAAAAAGTTGCAACGACCACCATTTTATTCCCTAGAGTCTCTGCTAGTAAAATATATATAATGTTTGGTAGTTTGGAGTAATTTTCTAGCAAAAAATACAAATTTAACCACCTCAATACTGGGCACTTTCACCCCCTTCGTGCCCAGGCCATTTTTCAGTTTTCAGCGCTGTCACACTTTGAATGACAATTGCGCGGTCATGCAACACTGTAACCATATGAAATTTGTTATCATTTTATTCACACAAATAGAGCTTTCTTTTGGTGTCATTTAATCACTGCTGTTTTTTTTTTTTTTTAACTACTTGCTTACTGGGCACTTAAACCCCCTTCCTGCCCAGGCCAATTTTCAGCTTTCAGCGATGTCACGCTTTGAATGACAATTGCGCGGTTGTGCGACGTGGCCCCCAAACAAAATTGACGTCCTTTTTTCCCCACAAATAGAGCTTTCTTTTGGTGGTATTTGATCATCTCTGCGGTTTTTATTTTTTGCGCTATAAAGAAAAAAAGAGCGACGATTTTGAAAAAAACACAATATTTTTAACTTTTTGCTATAATAAATATCCCAATTTTAAAAAAAAATTAATAAATTTTTTCCTCAGTTTAGTCTGATACGTATTCTTCTACATATTTTTGTTAAAAAAAATCGCAATAAGCGTTTATTGATTGGTTTGCACAAAAGTTATAGCGTCTACAAAATAGGGGATAGTTTTATAGCATTTTTATAAAAAAAAAATTTTATACCAGTGCTATAAAAATGCACTAATTACTGTAAAAATGACACTGGCAGGGAAGGGGTTAACACTAGGGGGCGAGGAAGGGGTTAAATGTGTAACCTGGGAGTGATTACTACTGTGTGGGGGAGGGGACTGACTGGGCGAGGTGACAGGTCTGTGTCCCTATGTACTGTACAAGGGACACAGCATCGGTCTCCTCTCCCTGACAGGACATGGATCTGTGTGTTTACACACACAGATCCACATCCTTGTCTGTGTACCGGCCGATCGCGGGTACCTGGCGGACATCGCGGCCGCCAGGCACGCGCATCGGCATCTCAGTGATGCGCCGGGCGCGCGCCGCCAGCGGCGCTTGCGCGCCCCACAGTGGCCGGAATAGCCGAGGCTGTATAATGACGGCCTCCCGGATTTCTAGAGCCACCTTGAGGCCGTCATTTGTACATGGCCCGGCTCTCAGGTGGTTAAATTTAGAAAAAAAGGTTTCTGTCAGTAAATTTTGTAAATAAGTAATTTTTCCCCTTCACTGATGTGTGCTGATGAGGCTGCACTGATGGGCACTGATAAGCTGCACTGATGAGGTGGCACTTATGGGAACTGATGAGGCGGCAATTATGGGCACTGATTAGGTGGCCCTGATGAGGAGGCAGAAATATGCTGCACTTATGGGCACTGATAGGTGGCACTGATATGTGGCACCGATGAGCACTGATAGGCAACACTTATGGGTGGCATAGGTGGGCACTGATAGGTGGCACTGGTGGGCACTCATAGGTGGCACTGATGGGCTCTGATAGGAGGAAAGGATAGGCGGCATGGATAGGCGGTACTGGTGGCCACTGATGGGCATTGATAAGCAGCACTGATAGGCAGCACTGATGGGCACTGAAAGCCAACACTGACTGGCATCACTAATGGGCACTGATTGCTGGCACTGGTGGCACTTTAGTGTAATCAGGGCACTAATTATCAGTGCCCTGATTACATGTCTTGTTGTCCCCTGCAAGGAGATGCCGCTGATCGGCTCTCCTCGCCAAACACTCTGTCAGTGTGAGGTGATGAGAGACGATTACCAGCACTTCCTGTATTTACATGTGACCGGCTGTGATTGGACACAGCCGATCACATGCTTAACCACTTAACAACCACCTGCCGACAAATAACGTCGACAAGGTGGTTGCTTAACTCTGGGAGGATGTTATATAACGTCCTCCCAGAATCGCGCTCCCGCGCGCCCCCTGGGGCGCGCACACGGGAAACTCCGTGACCGCCGGGTCTATGGACCCGGCGGATCACGAATCGCTGTAAATCGCCGCCGATAGCGGCCGTTTACCACGTGATCGCTCCGTCAAATGACGGAGCAATCACTTGTAAACAGACCGGCGTCATTTGATGACGCCGGTTCCTCCCTCCCCTCTCTGTACCGATCGGTACAGTGTGAGAGGAGAGGGGAGGGAGCGGATGGCAGCAGCAGCTCTGTGGGCTGGATCTGTGACAATTGCAGTCACAGATCCAGCCATCCATCCATCCCTGCTCAGCCATCCCTGGTGCAATACCCTGCCAATACTCTGCAATACACCCTGCCAATACTCTGCAAAATACCCTGCGCAATACTCTGCAAAATACTCTGCAATACCCTGGTGCAATACTCTGCAATACCCTGGCGCAATACTCTGCAATACCCTGGCGCAATACTCTGCAATACCCTGGCGCAATACTCTGCAATACCCTGGCGCAATACTCTGCAATACCCTGGAGCAATACTCTGCAATACCCTGCGCAATACTCTGCGCAATACTCTGCGCAATACTCTGCGCAATACTCTGCACAATACTCTGCACAATACTCTGCACAATACTCTGCACAATACTCTGCACAATACTCTGCACAATACTCTGCAAAATACTCTGCAATACCCTGCACAATACTCTGCAATACCCTGCGCAATACTCTGCAATACCCTGCGCAATACTCTGCAATACCCTGCGCAATACTCTGCAATACCCTGCGCAATACTCTGCAATACCCTGCGCAATACTCTGCAATACCCTGCCATACTCCGCAATACTCCGCAATACCCTGCCATAGTCCGCAATACTCCGCAATGCCCTGCAATGCCCGGCAATACTCCGCAATGCCCACTTCCCGCCCGCCGGCCGTCATATGACGTCCTTGACTTTGTACGGGGATATCTGAATGATGGGTGCAGCTACAGGCATCATTCAGATATCAGCTTTTTCAGCCGGCGATTCCCTACACCATAAGAACAATCATAGCGGCTGTTCCACTGCTTGATCATTCTTACGGGAGGCGAGAGGGGATGTCCCCCCCCTCCCGCTGCCCTCCGGTGCTTCTACCGACTCACCGCTACGATCAAAGCCAGGATTGTTGTTTTTTTTTTTGTTTTTTTTTAGGCTTCCCAGCCTAGAGGTGAGATGTGGGGTCTTATTGACCTCATATCTCACTGTAAGGAGGACCTGTCATGCCATATTCCTATTACAAGGGATGTTTACGTTCCTTGTAATAGGTATAAAAGTGATCAAAAAAAATTTTGGGGCGGAAAAACATGTCAAACTAAAATAAATAAAGTAAAATGAACAATAAAAAAATATATTTTTTTTTTAAAGCGCCCCTGTCCCCGTGAGCTCGCATACAGAAGCGAACGCATACGTAAGTCCCGCCCACATATGAAAACGGTTTTCAAACCACACATGTGAGGTATCTCTGCGAACGTTAGAGCGAGAGCAATCATTTTGGCCCTAGACCTCCTCTGTAACTAAAATCATGTAACCAGTAAAAATATTTAAAGCGTCGCCTATGGGGATTTTTTTAAGTAGCGAAGTTTGGCGCCATTCCACGAGTGTGTGCAATTTTTAAGGGTGACATGTTAGGTATCTATTTACTCGGCGTAACTTCATCTTTTACATTATGCAAAAACATTGGGCTAACTTTACTGTTTTTTTTTTTTAAGCACAAAACATTTTTTTTTCCGTAAAAAACGCGTTAAAAAAATTGCTGCGCAAATATCGTGCGAGATAAAAAGTTGCAACAACCACCATTATATTCTCTAAGGTCTTTGCTAAAAAAACAATATATAATGTTTTGGGGTTCTATGTAATTTTCTAGCAAATAAATGATGATTTTTACATGTAGGAGAGAAATGTCAGAATTGGCCTGGGTGCTCCAGAACGCCTGAAGGGGCTCCCTGCATGTTGGGCCTCTCTATGTGGCCACGCTGTGTAAAAGTCTCACACATGTGGTATCGCCATACTCGGGAGGAATAGCAGAATGTGTTTTGGGGTGTAATTTGTGGAATGCATATGCTGTGTGTGAGAAATAACCTGCTAATATGACAATTTTGTGAAAAAAAAAAAAAAGAGAAAAAAAAAATCTTGATTTTGCAAAGAATTGTGGGAAAAAATGACAACTTCAAAAAACTCACAATGCCTCTTTCTGAATACCTTGGAATGTCTTTTTTCCAAAAAGGGGTCATTTGGGGGGTATTTGTACTTTTCTGGCATGTTAGGGTCTCAAGAAATGAGATCGGCCGTCAGTACTTCAGGTGTGATCAATTTTCAGATATTGGCACCATAGCTTGTGGACTCTATAACTTTCAAAAAGACCAAATAATATCCACCAATTTGTACTTATTTTTACCAAAGATATGTAGCAGTATAAATTTTGGCCAAAATTTATGAAGAAAAAATAGTAATTTGCAAAATTTTATAACAGAAACGAAAAAATAATCATTTTTTTACAAAATTTTCAGTCTTTTTTCTCTTATAGCGCAAAAAATAAAAAAACCAACAGTGATTAAATACCACCAAAAGAAAGCTCTATTTGTGTGAAAAAAAGGACAAAAAATTCATATGGGTACAGTGTTGTATGACTGAGTAATTGTCATTCAAAATGTGAGAGCACCGAAAGCTGAAAATTGGTCTGGTTATTAAAGGGGGTTTAAGTGCCCAGTGGTCAAGTGGTTAAAGAGCTGAGTCAGCGGCTCTGTACAGAGATCGGGGGTCTTGCTAGGACACGGCGCACCCGCGATCGCCATGCTGCGTGCCCCGGGGGAGTGGCCGTTTCCGTGCGCCAGCATATGACGTCCACCCAAACGAGAGCAACTGGTTAAACTTGTAAACAAAAAGTTCCAGAAAAGGCCCAGTATGGAAGTGGCAATGCATACTAGCACATTATGGGGTTGATTTACAAATACTGGAGGATGCAAACTCTGGTGCAGCTCTGCATAGAAACCAATCGGCTTCCAGTTTTTTAACTGAACAAGCTGAAGTTAGAAGCTGATTGGCTGCCATCCACAGCTGCACCAGATTTTGCACTCTCCCATTAAAGTAAATGAACCCCTATGCTATTACCTTGCAGGGGATCACTTTTTTTATTATTTTTATTATTATTCCTGGATTAACTACTACTTTAATGACCTATCCTAAGCTTTCACAAAGCAGGTTGATGCAACTTTTAAACAGTTCAGTGGAGCAGATGGCATCCTATGTTGTGGTCAGTCCTAGTCTGCATATTCTTGCCCTCTACACTGTACAATGCAGACTACAGATTGAATTCAATCACAGATTCCACACTGCATTCTTGCCTGGGACAGTCGTTGAAGCTGTCAAAGCACAGGGAGAGAAAGGGCTGATGAAAAAGAAATATTTTCAAAATTGAAAAAAGTACTTGGACGTATATATCTAAATTTGTTTTCCTAAATATATAGATATACATGAAATAAATTAAATATTTTATCTTAATACACATGTCTGTTTGTTTAAATACCTTCAGTACCAGGAGCAACAAATTATTATTTTAAAAGTATACTACTTATGTAATGACTAGAGAAAAAGATCACAAACTGCTGGAAAAAAAGACTGCCACTGCATACAATAAGTATTTCTAAACCCTGAGAACCTTTCAAACATCCACCCACCTTTGTGAATCCAAGCAGCCAGTTGTGAAATAAAGTTACCGGTATGTTGCTTTCTGCTCCAGTGTAAGTGGTAGACAAGTTGTTTACATTGGCAGCAGCTTGTGATGGCAGCTCCCAAAGCAGCAGGAAAAAAAAGTAGGTTCAAGAGCTTATATTTCCAATGTTGTTCAGTGTCCTGGAATATAGAAAAACTGTTTATGTATGAAATGAATATTCCTAGCAAAATTCATTGTCGGTCACTGCAAAATTAAAGCTGAACTTAATTTTTTTATTGTAGATAAAATCCAATACAGTCAGTCCATATAAGCAAAAGCAGGGATGAATAGCTGACGTGTTTCACACCATGTGTTGGTGCTTAGTCATAGCTTAGTCATGACTAAGCACCAACACATGGTGTGAAACGCGTCAGCTATTCATCCCTGCCTTTGCTAATATGGACTGACTGTATTGGATTTTATCTACAATAAAGGTGTTTTATCAGTGTGAGGCCGTCCAGGACTGTTTTTTGCTCACAAGGAGTCAGTCAAGTGTAGGGTTGCCATCTTTTCTTCAAGTCAAACCCGAACATTTTAGCGGTGCGCAGCAATTTTTGTTATAGTGTAAACTATACATATATTTTGCAATTAAATAAAAATTTTAATCATATAAAGTTATGCATAAGAGTCCCCATTTACATCAGAGTCAACAGAGTTCCCCTTTTATATCTGAATCCACAAAGTTCCACTCTTACATCTGAATCCGCAGAGTTCCCCTTTTACATCTGAATCCACAGAGTTCCACTTTTACACTTTTACATCTGAACTCGCAGAGTTTCCTTACACTGTAAGACTGTGCAGACTCTGACGTAAGGAAGAACTCTGGGGACTCTAACATAAGTGATGCTCTGGGAACCCTGATTTAAGGGGGAGCACTGAGAACTATGATGTACGGAGAGGACTTTAATGTAAGGGGGAACACTGTGGCCTCTGATGTAAAGGGGAACACTGATGTAAGGGGTGCTCTGAGAATCCTTATTTACCTTAGTGTACTAACTCAGAAGCAGAAGAGAGAAGTGGGGGGAGACTTCAGTCACAAACAGGAATGGATGGTGAGCTCACTCAACCCTTGGCAGTCAGCAAGATGTATCTGAGGCTGCTGTACTTCAGATTTCCAGTCTGCACTTTCCTTTTCTGAGGTCGGTGGGCAGACACAGAGGGGTAGGGGCGGGAGGAAAAGGAGCAGATCGAGCCCTCTCTCCTTTCCCATCTGTGTGTGTGTGGAGGGGGGATTGTTAGTGCTGGCTTTGGGCAGCATGAAAGAGAGTGTAACAGACACTCTCAGTTTAGACACCTGCAGCCAGCAACCCTGCTGGGAAGCCATAGTCCGGTGTGAATAATGTCTCTGGGTTTTAGGCAGTCTGAAACCTGGACGCATGATTCCAAACCGGAACTGTCTGGGTGAATCCCGGACAGGTGGCAACCCTAGTCAGGTGTGCTGCAGTGCCAGGAGCATGCTGATAGGAGGAAAGCGAGAAGAATAACAAAGAGATGGGCTGATCAGTGTGTTGCTTCTCTTAGTGCCCACAGTCACAGGGTGGGGTGTAGAGGATACCTGTAAGTGAAAGTGAAACTACAGCAAAGAATAATCTGGTCCCCTTCCCTGCTAGACATGTTTGTGATGTGGAGCAGAGCTGTGTAAATTGTAGGACTGGATGGGCAGAAATGTTAATCCTTTTGCAGGTAAAATAGTCCCCATATATAACCATATGTGTGTAGCGGGTGTTTGCTTTAAGGCCCAGAGACTACCATACCCAGGATGTATTTCCCCGCGCAAGGACTGCTGGGGTGGGGTATTTAACAAAGGGGCGGACCGGAGTACGGTCTCTTTGGACATCGCCGCCCAGCAAGTGGAACTCTCTGCTAAGTCTGCTGTTCCGGACAGGGCCTGAAGCCTAGGCCCTGTATTACCAAAGAGCCTTCCGTTTCCACCAAGGATCCTGAGGGACGTCTCATCCTGCCATCCGTCAGCTGCTGCCAGGAGTACCAAAGACCCGGGTGTCGTGGAACCTGTGTACCGAGACACAGCTACAGAAGATACGGACGTGGACTGGTCCGTTTGGGTAAGAGAGCACCTGCTCAGAGATTAGTGCAGGACCTCTAGGCCTAGTGTTTATTGTTCGGGACTCACCCGCTAGAGTTTGCATACGCACACCGGAGGGACAGTGCATCTATTAACAGTAGTGGCTTTATTCTTGTTCGCCAAGTTCAACCTTTATTCCTGTGGATTACAATATTATCTCCAAAAGTGCACCACCATTTGCTAGCGAAGATTCTTCTCTGCGGAACTTACACATAGTTACAGTCAGGCCTGACTTATCAGTGTAGACATTGCTGGGCGCCATCTTGCCCACGAGAGAGAAGAGCTGCAAAGGAGAGTCTGCTAATTATCTTTACACAGTACTGTATATCTGTCTATTGATGAACATCTTTTATTGCAGGGCTCTGCATATACTAAAGTATACTGTTTAATCTCCTTCAGTATAATTACCAGGATTAAGCAGATCAGTGTTGGTGTTATTACTGTACAGAAGAACGGTCAGTGTCAGCTATATCACTGTGTGTGTTTTTTTTGTTGCGGGATTGTGTTGCCTAGAGTTTCAGGCTTCACAACCCTATCATCCCCTAATAACTGTGCCAAGGGAGGGTAGAGCCAATTGCAGGGGGTTGACAGCGGTGTGTTACAGGCCCGAAATATATAATTCCAGCGGCTCTCTTAGCTGAGGGTATCGCTACATGTGTATTTAGCTGTTTACCTGGAGTTCAGTTTCTAAATCTACTATATTGTCAAATCCTTAAAAATAAATAGGACAACTGAGCTCTAAAAGTGATATTAAATGCATTTTCTGAACTATAAAGCATTTCCTTTTCAATTTACCAAAACAGTAATTTGAGCTTATAAACTAATGTACCATGGAATATGCAGAAATATCCAGCCGATACAATATTTAAGGTATTTCTTCCTTCATATTTTCCATACATACATAGTAAATAGTGTATCAGTTTTCTGGTTGCCTAAGTAGGTGATTCCCATTACCATATTCTCCCCAGTTCTGGCAATGAGTTTCCTGGATTTATTTTGTGTTGTGCTGAAGAGAAGAAAAGAAAAAAGAAATAGATCGATAAAAGTGCAAATAAAAACAGAGGAAAATCAGTTTATGTTACGTAGGTGAATTGTAGCAGTAAAGTCATTGCAGTTTGTACAAAAAGGGTCATTGAACAGAAGGTCAAGCAGATGGCTATTTCCATTTCAAAGATGCTATCAAAAGGCCAAGAGTCAGTTGATCCAGCAGCCCTTTAGCAAACACGATTTGCTGCCTGCCCATTTAAGATATATTTGGTATGCTAAAATAGTTTTCAGAGCACTATTAGTCAATTACCTATCTTTCTATAAGCAGGTTAAGAGGGCGTGACAAAACACTCTTGATGAAAAAGGCCTGTCTTTGAAATCAATTTTCGAACAGCAGGTCAGTGTACAATGATATTAACATGTCTTTGATATCACTGTGATCAGTCCTACCATTTTTTGGAGATCTGTAAAAGTATATCCAAAACATTATATGAGAGATGCACTAGATCCCGCAGCTCCATCCAAATGAGGAATATCCATAGAACTACAGTAATGACAGCAAACAGAAGAGGAGTGCACAGATTTCATGCAATAACAATTATATAACACTTATTAAAATGGTTGTACACCCTGTACAACCACTTTTACCTACAGGTAAGCCTAGATTAAGGCTTGCCTGTAGGTGCTAGAAATATCTCCTAAACTTACACGGTTTAGGAGATATTTACAATAGAGACTTGCGCAGGTGCACTTTAGAAACCGCGATTGTGCCATTTCTAAAGGAGGTCATGCCGTGACTGGCGGCTCCTGTGAGCATGCACGGGAGTGATGTCATCGCGGCTCCGGCCAATCACAGTGCCGGAGCCGCGATACCTGGAAGTAACTCCGGGATGACATGTCGCCGGCCGGTGCTGTGTTGGGCACCGCAGTGGGGGCTTCAGTATTACATAATGAGCTAGTATGCTAGTATACTAGCTCATTATGCCTTTGTCTTGCAGGTGTTAGTTTTTTTTTAAAGTGGGTTTACAACCACTTTAAGTTAAAACAAGATAGCAATTCATTTCCTTTTGCAATTAGTGCACATCAGACCAGATGTAAACAGACTAGCCCAGCTTTTCTCAACCTTTCTAGCCCAGAGTAACCCCTGAAATAATTTTCAGGTTACAAAGGAACCCTTACCAAAACCAATTCATTTGGAGTTAATGGCCCCTTACATTCGTGGTCAATAGGAATGCTGCAACCCTTACAAATCACTAAAAGAGATAATCATGCTGCTTGTTTTGCCAAGTTTTATTTTCCCTGAGACTGTGTAGGCACCATCAAATGGAAGGTCATTTAGCCACAGCCCTGGGAACCAGTAGCAACCTCTGGAGGGACCCTAGGTTACCACCAAATCTGCCCACTGGTCATCCCACCCAGTCCTTCGGTGCACCCAATTTTATTTTAACACTTATACAACTTAATATCAGAAAATGAATCCAATCCAGCAAAGAGACATCGCATCATATTCAGCAAAGAGACATCCCAATCCAGCAAAGAGACATCCCAGTCCAGCAAAAATATGGCCAAATATATTCAACAGACAGCTTAATCCAGCAAAGAGACATCCCCATATATTCAGCAAAGAAACATCCCAATCCAGCAAAGAGACATCCTAATCCAACAAAGAGCCACCCCCATATATTCAGCAAGGAGACATCTCAATCCAGAAAAGAGACATCCCAATCCACCAAAGAGACAGCCCAATCCAGGAAAGAGATATTCCAATCTAGCAGAGACATCCCCATATAATCAACAAAGAGACATCTCAATCCAGCAAAGAGACATCCCAATCAAGCAGAGACATCCTAATCCAGCAAAGAAACAGCCCAATCCAGCAAAGATTTATCCCTTCAGCTGCATCGGCTTGCTCTGTGGCCACCTTGCTTTAGGAATTGCTAGTTACTACAGAAACAAAAACTCTGTCTTTTTGGTTGGGGCCT
The DNA here is from genome assembly GCA_029206835.1 of Rana muscosa. Lineage (NCBI taxonomy): Eukaryota > Metazoa > Chordata > Amphibia > Anura > Ranidae > Rana > Rana muscosa. The sequence goes on along the minus strand of CM055118.1, from coordinate 524,876,326 downwards.
GGGTAAGCCAGGCCCCTTGGGACTCCCGGCCCCCCTACATGTGTATGGGCTGTCCACCATTTAAATGGCTGCAGATCACAAGCCCAGCCCCCTTCAGCTTATGAGGTCTCTGAGCTGCTGTGGACAGGAAACAGGGAAAGTTAAATTCCTTGCGTATTTCCAGGAGTCCAGTTTTGAACTGAGCAAAGAGGGACTCTTCTACGTTCTCATAATGAAGATTTCCTTTTCAGTTAGGCCTCGTTTACATGTGCAGCTGTTTTCTGTCCCCTAGAAAAGTGCAGTTCAAAGACAGTTGATAGGCAACTCAGTGGCAATATGTCTCTTCCTGGATGACTATCTTAACCATTGAGAGTCCAGAGTGCTGTGTCGCAACCACCTGCATTACACACGGTTGCATGGTGGTTGCCGCAAGGTCCCATCCACCTGCCATATGTGACAGGTTATGTAATTTTTTCAATGCCACAACCACAGCTATTTGTGTACTAGCATACAGTAGCTGCTGCCTATTTTAAATTGCGACTCAACGAGTGGGGGTGGTAAAACTGCAGCTCGACCACCTGTTTTTATGACCCATCGGCTGTTTGTGTAAACAAAAGCAATCCAGCATTTTTAAATAAATATATATTTATTTTTTTCCTTTTTTTTAAGTACCCCCTTCCCTACGTGCACTATTCCTTTGCTCCATCTATCTGTCTGTAGACATGCAAGCTTAGCTAGATTAGCCGATAAAGTAAAGCACAAAGATGTAACTGTCAGCGGATTGGTTGAGAGTCACACATGACTGCTGTCTGCAAACTAGACCAATTCTAGGTCAGTTTGAGGTTGCCCAATCTAGTTGACTCATCTATTACTACAGGATTTTACAAAGTTTTTTTATGCCTTTGACTTCTCAGAAACCTGCACTATGAAAGATATGAAGGCTACCATTGTCAAATCCCTTTTGAAAATGCTTATTGCTTGAGAGTTTCTGGTTTTAATGATTCTAGAGTCAATGACCTGGAACAAACATGCAGTTCAGGAGAGTCAGAATGAAGTCAGAACTCCTAATGTGCATATATTAGTGACTTAATAAAAGTATGGAAGTCACAGGGGGTGATTTACTAAAGACCTGCGCCTGTGGTGCAGTGGAGAAATTGGAGCAATTGCACAAAAAACGGGACTCAAAACATTTATCAAAAATTATGGTGCACTTATGTAGCGGGTATTTGAATTTAGGTGAAGCATCTGGGTGGTAGTGTAACCCAGATGCACTGATTGCTAGGGAGTCTGATACCCTTTTATGGTTCTTGGAGGACTCTGGTGGTGTGAGGTTCCCTGCGGCCTACAGGTGGCGTTGTTGCCGGGGCAGGAGGCGAACTCACACCGCAAGACTGTGCCTTTTTGTCCTCCCCTGGAGCTGGTACAGCGGGACGGGGAACCTGCTGTGACGCAAAGGGAGAGGATATAAAGGGGGCGGACGCCCTTCCAGGGGGTTCAGAGTCTGGAGGACGCAGCCGCACCCAGGCACCTTCAGCTTGGGTGCTGGCGTTCCGGTGTTCCGGGCCCAGGTGCCTTTGGCCTGGCCGGAGCAGAGATGGAGTCCATCTCAGGCACCTTTAGCCTGGGGTGAGGTACTATGGCGGATGCCTGGGGCCCAGTACCTTCAACTGAGTTCTGTGAGTGTGGAGGAATCCGAGGGGGCCCTAACTCCTTGGGTGCCCGTGTCTGAGTTCGTGAGGTCTGGTGTGCAGAACTTCTCTGGAGAGTCCGGCGCAGCATCGCTGGTGACAGAGAGGCCTCCGGTATCTCCCTTGGACGGATATCCTTCCCCTGACAGGGGCTGTGCTAGCCAAGGTAATTCACGTTCTACCTCACATAGTCAGTGGCAGTGACTATTCGCCACTGGTGATACCACAGTGGTTAGCTAAAGAAGGGAAAGGATTGTGCCTCGACCTATTCCCATTACTACTAAGTTGTTGCAAAAGAATCCAACTTAACCGTGCTATATGTTTATTCGCTGAGAAGAATAAAACTGTGTTGGACCCAGTGGCGTAGCTTGGGTTGTCAGCGCCCGGGGCAAGGCAAGAAATTTGCGCCCCCCAACCTGCAGACTTTCCACCACACACTGACCACAAACCCGCACACTGACCACAAACCCGCACACTGACCACAAACCCGCACACTGACCACTACACACTGCATACCACTACACTGCACACTGACCACTACCCTGCACACTGACCCACCTGACCTACCTGACACCTACACTGACCCACCTGACACCTACACTAACCCACCTGACACCTACACTAACAAACCTGACACCTACACTAACCCACCTGACACCTACACTAACCCACCTCACACCTACACTAACCCACCTCACTCCTACACTAACCCACCTCACTCCTACACTAACCCACCTCACTCCTACACTAACCCACCTCACTCCTACTTAATGCACTACTCACATTACACTGACCCACCTGACACCTACACTGACCCACCTGACACCTACACTGACCCACCTGACACCTACACTGACCCACCTGACACCTACACTAACCCACCTGACACCTACACTAACAAACCTGACACCTACACTAACCCACCTGACACCTACACTAACCCACCTCACACCTACACTAACCCACCTCACTCCTACACTAACCCACCTCACTCCTACACTAACCCACCTCACTCCTACTTAATGCACGACTCACATTACACTGACCCACCTGACACCAACACTGACTATTACACTGACTGACACACACTGACCCCCGACACCTACCTAACACATACACTGACCCACCGACCTTACACCTACACTGAAATATGTAAAATGAGGTACAGCGCTAAATGAATAAATAAATGAATGTCAATAGGTGTAATGTAAAAAATTGGTGAAAAGGAAAACTAATGCAGAGTCTCCAATTTCTTAAATTCATATGAGTCTAAGTAATTTTCAATTGAATGAAATTAAGACATAAAAATTAGTGAAGGAGGAAAAATATTGCACTGCGGGACAAAAGGACAGGTTGAAGTTGAAACACAAGTGGAGGCAGCTCCTCTAATAGGCCCTGAATACCTATATGAAGTGAGTGCGAGTAGAGCAAGAGGGTGCCAGCCTTCTGGAGGTAAAAGAACAGATATGCGTAGAGAAACACCACTATAAAAAATGATTGGGGGGAAAAAAAAAACTCACTGTATGATGTGAAGAAGGTGCTTATTATCGTCTGAGGAGCAGTGGGTCTTGCTCGGGCTCTGTGGCGGAGGACGGTGTGGTGGCTACACTGGCGGATATGAGTGAGACAGATGCCTGTGGTGTGATGGTATGGAGTCTGCAGCAGGCATGTCCAGCTGCTCAGGTGGATATTGGTGGCTGCCGATAAGATGCCGGCGGCTGCAGATGGAGTGTACCAGCGGTTCCATCCTTGGATACTACTGTCACCATAGTATCCAAGGATGGAGCCGCTGGTTACACTCAATCTGCAGCTGTCAACATCTCAGATGGGCATATTTAATGTTAAGGGGCACACTGATGGGCACATTTTATGTTAAGGGACACGCTGATTGGCATATTTTCAGTGTGCCCCTTTACATTAGGTGTGCTCGTCAGAGTGATGCTTTACATCAGGTGTGCGTGCCCATCAGAGTGCTCCTTTACATTAGGTGCCCCCATCACTGTGCCACCTTACATCAGCTGTCCTCATCAGCGTGTCCCCTTAACAAAATAAGGGGCATACTGATGGGCACATTTTATGTTAAGGGCCACACCAAAATATGCCAATCAGCGTGTCCCTTAACATCAAATATTCACATCTGAGATGTTGACAGCTGCAGATTGAGTGTAACCAGCGGCTCCATCCTTGGATACTATGGTGACAGTAGTATCCAAGGATGGAACCGCTGGTACACTCCATCTGCAGCCGCCGACATCTTATCGGCAGCCACCAATATCCACCTGAGCAGCTGGACATCCCTCCTGCAGACTCCATACCATCACACCACAGGCATCTGTCTCACTTATATCCGCCAGTGTAGCCACCACACAGTCCTCTGCCACAGAGCCCGAGCAAGACCCACTGCTCCTCAGACGATAATAAGCACCTTCTTCACATCATACAGTGAGTTTTTTTTTTTCCACCATCATTTTTTTATTGTGGTGTTTTTTTCTCTACGCACATCTGTTCTTTTACCTCCAGAAGGCTGGCGCCCTCTTCCTCTACTCGCACTCACTTCATATAGGCATTCAGGGCCTATTAGAGGAGCTGCCTCTAACTTCAAAATTTTCTGGCGTAACCGTGATAGCACCCTGCAACCTCCCCCCGCGCAACAATTTTTTTTTAGCAGCACCAACCAGCCCCCCTGCTTAACAACCTGCCCTGCTCCCCAGGTGTCCCGCAGCTCAATGTTGAAAAGTTGGGAGGTATGTATGTAATGTATCCCCTCAGGGCATTCGACGTGTAAGGGGTTAAATGATTATTCCTGCTATGTAATGCATCCCCTCAGGGCATTCGAAATGCTAAATACCTCATCATTTAACCCCTTACATGCTGAAAGTCTGAGGGGATACATTACATAGCAGGAATAATCATTTAACCCCTTACATGTCGAATGCCCTGAGGAGATAGGATACATCATGAAGCTGAGCTCAGTAAATTAATTATCAGGTTCTTGCAGGGGGGGGGGAGCATGAGGCATGTAACTGTCTGTACTTAGGCACGCAGGCATGCTGCGTGTGAGCTGACTGGCTGGCTGGCAATGCTGCTAACATGTGGCATGGCGGTGTACAGACAGTAACATCCCCCCTCCCCCCCCTTCACCGGGCGGTGTGACTCTCACTCCGGCCAAACTAACTGCTGCTGCTGACCCGGCCGCGGCTGCTCCGAGTCCCATCTGAGCTGGCTCTCTGCCTCCCTCACAGACTCGGTCACTCACCTCCCTATTTGTAGTCAGCAGTGCCGACTGCGGAGTTCCCAGTCAGTCCCAGATGAAGTCCACTGCCAGATCCGGCGCGGTAAGGAGGGAGGGTGATGGTGGCGGCTAACAGAAGCGTGGGCGGGACTCCTCCAGGGGGAGCCTTCGCGCGCGTTCAAGGACTGGCCAGCCCTGCCACAGCACATGACTGCATTCGCCCAATCACAGGGCGCCAGCTGCCGCAACATGGCGGTCGGGACACAGTAGATGGAATCTTACAGAGTTAAGGAAAGTGACACACTGGTGCGGGATTTCGCGCCCTCCCCCAATGTTGCGCCCGGTGCGGCGGCCCCCCCTGCCCTCCCCACGCTACGCCTCTGGTTGGACCTATTCACTGTGTGGAACTCTGGTTACTAGGAGCAAAGGAGTCAGGGACAAAGGACAGGACTTGACTCTAGGACACCTACACAAAGCCCGATCTTTCTGGCCTTCACCTATTCACTATGGAGGACATGGGCCTTGGTGTGTCTCGTCCCTCCCCCCAGCACTAATACCCCTAGACGAAGAAAGACAAGCCGAGAATGAGAAGGGGAGAGAGGGGTGAGGCCGCTACACTTATATGCACCAAACCATATTTACATAGGAAGCGCTGTTGCGCACTCACGCAATCTTTAGCGCCTACCATTAGCAAGCGCAGCCAATGTAATCTTCAACAATTTTGTCTGAATACTGTAGATAACTTTACTAGTTTACCATCTTCTGTTACCAGGCTAAAAAGTATGTATATAATATTGTTTAAATGCACAAATTCTGTCCAGAACATGTAGATCTGTCTTACAACGAATCAAGCCTTTCTACACCCTTCTTTCAGCTTACTCAACTGCACATGTGCATTGACAAAGCACACCATTTTATGCTCGCCTGACAGGGCGCACACGCTTTAGCTTGCTAAATATGTGTGTTGCACACGGGCGCATCTGCGTTCTCCAGAGTGCACAACTGCTTATACATTGAGCTTGTGCTCATTGTAATGCTGATCATGTTAATGAGCTTTTCCTTATCACATGGAGAATATTGCTTCCACTTTTATTCCTTTCATGCATTTCTTTTTGAAACAACTCAATATTCATTCCAAGGCTTGGTTGGTCGAATTTCTAAATCAATGGTGGTGGCATCGGATCACAAAACGCACAAATTTTCTGATTTTCAAAAGAAAATTATTTTTAAATTCTACCATGTATCTGCTGGGCCTGCATTAAGGGATGCAGGCCTATCATATTTCCTCATTAGTGATCTGCAGGGGCCCAGCTGATTGATAATTATGAGAACACTCCCATTAGACCCACTTATCACATGGACACAGAGGAACAACACAGAGATTTATTTAGAATAACAAAAGGTAGGAATCTGCAACAAAGGTTGTTATAATTCTTGCAATGTACATAGATCACCCAGAGGGCAAGTTTTTTTCGCAACAAAAGTGCAGTTACGCTTTAAGCATGTTTAAGGGTATTTGTGGCCAATGCAGGTGCCCTTGTCTTTGGGAGATGTTTCTTTCATAAAGCCTTATACTGTACTAAAATAATTCTACATATGGCCAGCTTTTGATCAGATTTTGATCATAGAGGCAACTCCTAGAAGATGTTGGTGGTAGTAAACTGTTTTGCTGTATTCAGCTGTATGATCAAAAGCAATATGAAAGTGGCAAGAATTGCACAAAGCCTAAGACCCCATGTACACGGGACGCTGCTAAACGTAAGTTCAGAGGCAGTTGGACGTTTTTTTCAACTTTTTTCAACTGCCCCTGAACTCATTTAATGTTATCCTATGTGACCATGTACACTGTCTCGTTTATTGATGTTTATTGGCGTTTTTAGGCAGTTGCATCTAACAGCCACTAAACGCGTTTTGAAACCCTTCTAAACGCAAACACGGCAAAACGCCACTAGACGCGGCATGTAAACATGGCAAAATGGATTTGGGTTACTATCTTTCAAGTTAAATCGTTCAGGAGCAGTTGTAAAAATGTCCCGTGTACATGGAGCCTAATTCCAGCCATTTGTTTTTTACATTTTGGATAGAGTGGGGAGAAATCAACATTTCTCTCAGGTTTTTATTTTTGTGGTTCCCCCTGACGAAATTTCTTTCTCAATTCCTGTCCCTATGACACCTCTAGAGGAAATTGGGAGGACAGTTGCCACTGGAACAGAAAAACACAGATGGCAGAAGTTGTAACCCTTTTCCACTGTATGTGCTTTGATGTGTTCTTGTTAGAGAGCTTTCCTATGACTTTGTGTCCTGACAGGCAGTAAGGGAAATCTCCCCATTAGGGACATAAACAGAAATAAAAACCTGCTCACTTTCGTGGGAAAAAAGTAGCAAATAAAAATAAAATAAATATTATAGTATACACAATTGTGACTCAAGTCATATTGTAATTGAATGTTGTAAAAAATTACCATTCCTTTTCAATCTGCAGCTCTGCGATTTTCTGTAAAATGAAATGCAATATGGCTACCTGGAGGTGTTCTGTACACAGAACGCTCCCCAAAAAAAAGCATTTCCTGCTTGTGTGATTGGCTCATTGATTTTCCCAGAAGTCTACACTAAGATACAAGTCAGATATGAGGCATCCCCTGCAACAAAAATTTCATTTTTGGTGAGATACTACCAATAAGAAATCAAGTCTAAAGGGATGCAGACCCTGCAATTTTTCTCACTAGAGCCCTGCAGGTGTAGCAGCTGGTTGATAATTAACTACTTCAATACAGGGCACTTTCACCCCCTTCCTGCACAGGCCAATTTTCAGGTTTCAGCTCTGTGGCTGAATGACAATTGCACAGTCATGCAACACTGTACCCAAACAAAATTGTTATAATTTATTTCCCCACAAATAGAGCTTTCTTTTGTTGGTATTTAACCACTACTGTTTTGTTTTGTTTTTTTGCGCTACAAATAAAAACAGACCGAAATTTTTGAAAACAGTTACGTTTTTCTTTGTTTCTGTTACAAAACTTTGTAAATAGCTATGTTTTCTCCTTCACTGATGAGCACTGATGAGGTTGCACTGATGGGCACTGATGAGGCGGCACTGATGGGCACTGATAGGCGGCACTGATAAGCAGCACTGATGGGTACTGATAGGTGGCACTGATAGGTGGCACTGGTGGGCACTTATAGGTGGCACTGATGGGCACTTATATGTGGCACTGATAAGAAGCACTGATTAGGAGGCACTGACAGGCATCACTGATTGGCACAGATTGGCATCCTGAATGGGCACTGATTGGCATCCCTGGTGGGCTCTAGTGGGCATCCTTGGTAGGCTCTAGTGGGCATCCTCGATGGGTCTGCACTGATAATCAATGCACTAATTATCAGCGGCGAAGACCCCCCCCCCCCGTTAGGAGTGCCACCGATCGACTCTCCTCTACTTGCACCTTGTCAGTGCGAGTAGAGGGAAGGCCAATAAATGGTACTTCCTGGTTACCATGTGATGAGCTGTGATTGGACACAGCTCATCACATGGTAAAGAGCCTACGTCATAGGCTCTTTACCGAGATCAGAGATGCGTTGTGTCAGAGCGACACACCACACAATGATCGTCGCGCTGCACACCCCCGCGGGCGCATGCTGGCGGCTTATCCTGCTGGACATCGTATGACACCCAACCAGGATAATACAACCACTTTTCGGCCGTCATTCTGCTATATGGTGGGCGGGAAGTGGTTAAGAAACCACTCCTATTAGATGCACTTACCTCATGGATACAGACAAGCACACAGGGATTTCTTCAGAATAACAAAAAGTAGGAATCTGCAACAAAGTTTGTTAAAATCCTTGCCATGTACATAGATCACCCAGGGGGGAATATTTTTTTTCTCAAAAGTAGTTACTCTTTAACAAGAGTTGGGCTTTAGGGCCAATTCATACTGATGTGCTGCAGTAACACACGTTATATGAGTTGGTGTGATAGGGTGCCATTCATTTTGAAGGCAATGCACCTTCACTGCAGCATGGCACAATGCACTTTAATGAATTGCCATGCATAACAGCCATTAACACGTCTGCATTACTGCAATGCAGTAACGTGGGAAAAATGAATCACCAGCATATGAGTTATCAGGAAAAAACAAACCTATCTACTGTACGTAAATTATAGCAATTACCTTCTTAAAGCAGAAAGCACTTACATATGTGCATCTACTATAAAGCACTAATGTTAGAGAAACCCCAATCCAAAATAAGACTATGGTGTCAGTTTATGTAGGATCTGAGATTTTTATGTAATTTTTCAACACTAAGGATAAACCAAATTTATAGTTTTCATTAGATTTTGGCAAAATGTTACCATTTTGTTCACCATTCTGCCCCCCCCCCCTTTGGTGGGTGTGCCTGGATCACATGACTGGCTGAACAGAAAAAAACATTCCCATATGTGTGTTTTAACCATGTTTGTCTGGAGTTTAGTTTTAATATGACACCACATTAGAAGCATAGGCGGAAGAACCAGGTGCGTTTTTACACAGAGATGTAGAAATAAGGGCCATGATATTTAGAGGACAAAAGATAAGAATAGTTATTGATGGGGCTGCAGTTTATATGTATCAAAGAGCTGAGAATAATTCCAACAAAAGGAAAACATTAGATGTCCAGCATCAGCTGACTTGGACCCTAGACAAGCTAGATCATATGTTTTAACTTCAGGTACAGAGCATATACTTAAAGTGGAAGTAAACCCCCCTATCGTTTTCAGCCAAGGAACCTGCCATCTTTGCCTCTGTTTAACCCCTTCCATACCGGGCCATTGGAAAATGACATCGGCAGGAACCCTCTCTCCCTCCGGGTGGGCATCATATGACGTCCTGGGTTTGAGGGGGGATAGCTGAATGATGCCTGCAGCTAGAGGCTTCATTCAGATATCCTTTTTTTCAGCCGGTGATCTTGCGCACCATAAGAAAGATCATAGCGGCAGGTTCCGCCGCTTGATCATTCTTATAGGCGGCGGGAGGGGACATCCCCCACCCCTCCCACCGCCATCCGGTGCTTCTCCGGGCTCTCCCGTGCCATCGGGGACCCGGAGAGAATCGTCGGCGCCGGTGGTGGGTCATGTGACAAGCATAGAGATGACTGGTGACCAGATGGTCACCAGTCATCTCTATGATCGTCGGAGGCCCAGCTGTAAGTATGAGATCAGTGAAAAAATTTTCACGATCTCATGCTTTCCAGCCTGGAGGAGAGATGTAGGGTCTTATTGAACCCGCATCTCTCCATAAAGAGGACCTGTCACACACATTCCTATTACAAAGGATGTTTACATTCCTTGTAATAGGAATAAAAGTGATCAAAAAAAAAAAAAAAGTGTAAAAAAAAAGTAAAAATAAAAAAAAAATAAGTAAAAAAAAATAAAAAAAAAATAAAACATTTTTTTAAAACGCCCGTCCCCAATAGCTCGCGCTTAGAAGCGAACACACACGTAAGTCCGGCCCGCATATGTAAACGTCGTTCAAACCACATATGTGAGGTATCACCGCGTGCGTTAGAGTGCGTGCAACAATTCTAGCACTAGACCTCCTCTGTAACTCTAACCTGGTAACCTGTAAAAATTTTCAAAGCGTCGCCTATGGAGATTTTTAAGTACCGAAGTTTGGCGCCATTCCATGAGTGTGCGCAATTTTAAAGCATGACATGTTAGGTATCTTTTTACTCTGCGTAACATAAGATTTCATATTTTACAAAAAAATTGGGCTAACTTTACTGTTTTGTTATTTTTTAATTTATGAAACCATTTTTTCCCCAAAAAAAGGCGTTTGAAAAATTATTGCGCAAATACCGTGCAAGATAAAAAGTTGCAACGACTGTCATTTTATTCCCTAGGGTGTCTGCTAAAAAAACATATATAATGTTTGGGGGTTCTGAGTAATTTTCTAGCAAAAGAATGATGATTTTTACATGTAGGAGAGAAGTGCCAGAATAGGCCCGGTATGGAAGTGGTATAAAAAGCCCTGTATGAAAGTGGTTAATCTACAACTGCCATAATGTTGCACATGTGATCAGTTATGACACCAGCCATTGGATGGTTTGATAGTTTGGTTGAGAGCACAACCAATGGGAGTGTTACATTTCCGGCATGTGCCGGAAATGAAACTGTTTTATGGATGGGTTTACTTCCGCTTCAAAGATCAAATAAGAAACAATATTTTTATTGCTGAGGTGGTTCCTTGTGCTGTTACAGTATCAATCAGTTTGTATGTCTCCTCTTATCAGCATTACTTTCATTAGTAGCAAAATCCAAGCTCTTAAATTAGTAAATAGTTTGATAATACAGGTCAATGTATAATTTAATTTGTGATTTCAGCATTTCAAGGTGAAGCCTTGTGGATTGTGGATGAGAGCCATTTCTTATTTAGTATCTTCAGACTCGCTAGCCATGCAGAATAATTTCAGGATAATTACTACTTTTCCTTGTACTATCATTCGAGAGAGGAGGAGATGTACTGGCAGCCAGCCAGCCAGCTGGAGTGACTGTGCTGTGCCTAGCCAACCATAGCATTGAAACTGATCTATTTTTACACCTACATCATTGAGATAACATACAGAATGTATGTGAAGAATGGACTTATAATTGCTATATTAGCAATCCACTACATTTAAAATATGTACACATGTGTGAATCTCTCTGTTGGAGTGTGCTACATTTCAGGTCATGGGTTCTTCATTTACTGAACCATAAATTCTTCAGAATTAAAGGTCATGGTAGAGTCTCACATAAAACTTTTAAAATGTGGAAATAAAAGTAGAAGAGGAAGCTCTAAAAGGTAAAAGTATATTTAAAAATGTGTGTAAAGAACAATCAGCTGGCAAGCAGACTTTCCATTAAAGGCAATGGAGGATTTCTGAAGATTCGCTTTAAAGCCTCTCTCAGCGAGGGTTCTGTGGTCCAGAGTTAGCTAGGGGTTCCTTGAGCAATGAGCAATTTCTGCCTGAATTAAATTATTTGGCCTCAACACCAAACGATATGTCTGGCGGAAATCCAATACAGTTCACCATCCAAATAACACTATTTCTACAGTACACATGGAGGTGGTAATATCCTGGTATGGGGATGTTTCTCTGCAGCAGGGACTGGAGCACTTGTCAGGATAGAAGAAAAATGGATGGGGCAAAATACCATCAAATTCTTGAGGAAAAACTGTTGTCCTCTGCCAGAAAGTTGTCAATGGGAAGAAGGTTTACATTTCAACATGACAATAACCCAAAGCACATAGAAAAAATTACCACGCAGTGGTTGAAGGAGAAAAAGGTGAATTTTCTTTCATGGCTAAGTCAGAGCCTAGACTTAAACCCCATAGAAAATCTGTGGAATGACTTGAAGACTGCAGTCCACAAACATTCACCATCAAATTTAACTGAACTAGAGCAGCTCTGCAAAAAAGAGTGGCCAAATATTGCAAAGTCTAGATGTGCAAAGTAAGAAGAGACATATCCCAACAGACCAAAGGCTGTAATTAAATCAAAATATGGTCCAACTAAATACTAACATAAGAGGGGGGGGGTCCTTTTGCCAACTCAGTGATTCTGTTTTTGAATTATTTTATTTTTTATTTTCTGACATGTTGGTGTTATACTTTTCACTTGGATGATATAAATTGCACTTGGAAATACAGCTGGATAAAACAAAAACTGTGCCTGTCTTAATTTCAGGCTGCAAAGCAACAACATGTGATTATTTTAAAGGGGGGTGATTATTTTCTATTCCCACTGTACTAATGTACCATGAGCTATAGATATAGTAATTATTAGTACAGGTTCCCTGAGACCAGAAAGTTATTTCAAGGGTTCCTTAATGTTAGAAATGTTGAGAAAGGATGCACTAGGCACTGTGCAGCGCAAGATTGGGCTAAACAGTCAAGTTGTAAGATGAGTCTGTGGTAGTGTTTCTCAACCTTTTATGGTGAAGTACCCCTGCTGGTCTAAAAAAATGTCCTAAGTATCCCTGTCTCGAAAAAGTAATTTTTATTGTTTGGGAGTCATGGCTTGTGTGTGTGTTTGTAATGTCAGTATGTGTTTGTGATGATTTCTGTGTGTGTTTGTAATGGTTTTTGTGTACAACATAATTGTATGTGTGCCTGCTACAATGACAGATACACACACACATATTCTGATGAGGCTACACTGATGGGCACTGATGGGTGGCACTGATGGGCACCGATGGGTACTGATAGGCAGCACTGATAGGCACTGATGAGGCTGCACTGATAGGCGGCAATGATGAGGCTGCGCTGATAGGCAGCAATGATGAGGCTGAACTGAAAGGCAGCACTGATAGGTGGCACTGGCACTGATCGGCAGCACTGATGGGCAATGATGAGGCTGCACTGATAGGAGGCACTGATGAGGCTGCACTGATGGGTACTGATGAGGCTGCACTGATAGGAGGCACTGATGGGCACTGATAGGAGGCACTGATGAGGCTTCACTGATAGGAGGCACTTTTGGGCACTGATAGGCGGCACTAATGAGGCTGCACTGATAGGTGGCACAGATGAGGCTGCACTGATAGGAGGCACTGATCTGAGGCACTAATAGGCGGCACTGATGGCTGGAACTAATAGGAGGCACTGATAGGCGGCACTGATAGGAGGCAATGATATGCGGCACTGATGGCTGGCACTGATAGGAGGCACTGATAGGCACTGATGGCTGGCACTGATAGGAGGCACTGATGGGTGGCACTCATAGGTGGCACTGATAGGCGGCACTGATAGGCGGCACTGATGGATGGCACTGATAGGTGGCACTGATAGAAGGCACTGATAGGCGGCACTGATAGGCAGCACTGATGGCTGGCAACTTATAGGAGGCACCGATGGCTGGCACTGATAAGTGGCACTGATAGGACGCACTGATGGCTGCCATTGATGGCTGCCATTGATAGGCGGCACTGATGGCTGGCACTGATAGGCAGAACTGATAGGAGGCACTAATAGGCGGCACTGATAGCTGGCACTGATGGCTGGCACTGATAGGCGGAACTGATAGGAGGCACTGCTGACTGGCATTGATAGGAGTCACTGATAGGTGTCACTGATAGGCGGAACTGATAGGAGGCACTGATAGGCAGCACTGATGGCTGGTACTGATAGGAGGCACCAATGGCTGGCACTGATAGGAGGCACCGATGGCTGGCACTGATGGCTGGCTCTGATAGGCGGCACTGATTGCTGGCACTGATAGGAGGCACTGATGCGCGGCGCTGATGGCTGGCACTGATACGCGGCACTGATGGCTGACTGATGGCTGCCACCGATAGGAGGCACTGATGGCTGCCTCTTATAGGAGGCACTGATAGGCGGCACTGATAGGAGGCACTGATGGCTGCCTCTTATAGGAGGCACTGATAGGCGGCACTGATAGGTGGCACTGATAGGCGGCACTGATGGATGGCACTAATAAGCGGCAGTGATAGGAGGCACTGATAGGCGGCACTAATGGCTGGCACTGATAGGAGGCACTGATAGGAGGCACTGATAGGAGGCACTGATATGTGGCATTGATATGTGGCATTGATAGGTGGAACTGATAGGCAGCACTGATGGCTGCCACTTATAGGCGGCACTGATAGGCGGCACTGATATGAGGCACTGATAGGTGAAACTGATAGGCGGCACTGATGGATGGCACTGATAAGCTGCACTGATAGGATGCACTTATAGGCGACAGTGATGGCTGGCACTGATAGGCGGCACTGATGGCTGGCACTGATAGGAGGCACTGATAGGAGGCCCTGATAGGAGGCACTGATATGTGGCATTGGTAGGTGGCACTGATAGGTGGCACTGATAGGAGGCACTGACGGCTGGCACTGATAGAAGGCACTGATGGCTGGCGCTGATAGGAGGCACTGATAGGCTGCACTAATAGGAGGCACTTATAGAGGGCACTGATGGTTGGCACTGATAGGAGGCACTGATAGGCGGCACTGATAGGCGACACTGATGCCTGGCACTTATAGGAGGCACTGATAGGCGGCACTGATAGGAGGCAATGATAGGCGGCACTGATGGCTGGCACTGATAGGAGGCACTGATAGGCACTGATGGCTGGCACTGATAGGAGGCACTGATGGGTGGCACTGATAGGCGGCACGGATAGGCAGCACTAATGGCTGGCATTGATAGGTGACACTGATAGGCGGCACTGATGGATGGCACTGATAGGTGGCACTGATAGAAGACACTGATAGGCGGCACTGATGGCTGGCAACTTATAGGAGGCACCGATGGCTGGCACTGATAGGATGCACTGATGGCTGCCATTGATGGCTGCCATTGATAGGCGGCACTGATGGCTGCCATTGATAGGCAGAACTGATAGGAGGCACTAATAGGCGGCACTGATAGCTGGCACTGATAGGCGGAACTGATAGGAGGCACTGCTGACTGGCATTAATAGGAGGCACTGATAGGCGGCAATGATAGGCGGCACTGATAGGAGGCACTGATAGGCGGCACTGATGGCTGGTACTGATAGGAGGCACCAATGGCTGGCACTGATACGAGGCACTGATGGCTGGCACTGATAGGTGGAACTGATCGGAGGCACTGATAGGCGGCACTGATAGCTGGCACTGATAGGAGGCACTGATGGCTGGCACTGATAGAAGGCACTGATGGCTGGCACTGATAGGAGGCACTGATAGGCACTGATGGCTGGCACTGATAGGAGGCACTGATGGGTGGCACTGATAGGCGGCACGGATAGGCAGCACTAATGGCTGGCATTGATAGGTGACACTGATAGGCGGCACTGATGGATGGCACTGATAGGTGGCACTGATAGAAGACACTGATAGGCGGCACTGATGGCTGGCAACTTATAGGAGGCACTGATGGCTGGCACTGATAGGATGCACTGATGGCTGCCATTGATGGCTGCCATTGATAGGAGGCACTGATGGCTGCCATTGATAGGCAGAACTGATAGGAGGCACTAATAGGCGGCACTGATAGCTGGCACTGATAGGCGGAACTGATAGGAGGCACTGCTGACTGGCATTAATAGGAGGCACTGATAGGCGGCAATGATAGGCGGCACTGATAGGAGGCACTGATAGGCGGCACTGATGGCTGGTACTGATAGGAGGCACCAATGGCTGGCACTGATACGAGGCACTGATGGCTGGCACTGATAGGTGGAAATGATCGGAGGCACTGATAGGCGGCACTGATAGCTGGCACTGATAGGAGGCACTGATGGCTGGCACTGATAGAAGGCACTGATGGCTGGCACTGATAGGAGGCACTGATAGGTTCCTGAGCAGGCACAGGGACATAGGAAGTGACAGACAGGACTCACATTACCTTTTCTTCCTGTATGTGTAGGATTGCACAGTGGAGAGGAGATCAAGGAGCTGCAGCAGGCATCATCCTGACACGTTCTTCGTACATTATTATTATACAGGATTTATATAGCGCCAACAGTTTGTGCAGCGCTTTACAACAACAGGGAAGACAGTACAGTCACAATACAATTCAATACAGAGGGATCAGAGGGCCCTGCTCGTTAGAGCTTACAGTCTAGAAGGGAGGGTCAAGTGAAACAAAGGGTAGTAGCTGTGGGGGATGATCAGGTGGACAAAATGAAAATACAGTTGTTAGGTGTGGGTAGGATAGGCTTCTCTGAAGAGGAGGGTTTTTAGGGATCCTCTAAAAGCTAATAGAGAAGGAGATAGATGGACAGATTGGGGTAAGGAGTTCCATAGGCTTGGAGAGGCTCTGGAAAAGTCCTGGAGACGAGCATGGGAGCAGGTGATGAGAGAGCTAGAGAGCAGGAGGTCTTGAGAAGAACGAAGAGAACGATTAGGTTTGTATTTAGAGACTAGGTCAGTGATGTAGCTGGGGGCAGTGTTGTGGATGGCTTTGTAGGTAGTTGTTAGTATTTTGAATTTAATTTGTTGGGTGAGAGGAAGCCAGTGTAGGGATTGACAGAGAGGAGTAGCAGAGACAGAGCGGTTGGTAAGGTGGATGAGTCTGGCAGCAGCATTCATGATGGACTGAAAGGGGGTTAAAATTTTCAGAGGTAAGCCAATGAGGAGGGAGTTGCAGTAATCGAGGCGAGAGATGACCAGGGAGTGAATTAGGAGCTTTGTTGTGACATCGGTTAGAAAGGGGCGTATTTTGGAGATGTTGCGGAGGCTGAGGCGGCAAGATTTGGACAGTGATTGGACGTGAGGCTTAAAGGAGAGTTCAGAGTCCAGGACTACTCCTAGGACCTTGGCATGTGGGGATAGGCTGATAGTTGTGCCATCAATTTTGACAGAGAGATCGGGGGAGGAGGCACGTGGAGGAGGAAAAATGATCAGTTCAGTTTTGGATAGATTAAGTTTGAGGAAGAGGTGTGACATCCAAACTGATATATCTGATAGTAAATTAGAGATACGTGAGGAGAATGATGGAGTGAGTTGAGGGGCAGAGAAATAGATTTGAGTGTCATCGGCGTAGAGGTGGCATTGGAAGCCGTGGGAGGCTATCAGCTGACCCAGGGAGGAGGTGTAGATTGAAAGTAGGAGAGGTCCAAGAACAGAACCTTGGGGGACCCCAACTGAGAAAGGAAGAGGAGAGGAGGAAGTAGAGTTGTAAGTAACGCTAAAGGTACGGTTGGATAAGTAGGTAGAGAACCAGCGAAGAGTACAGTCGCGGAGACCAAAGGCATGGAGTTTTTTGAGGAGGAGGGGGTGGTCAACCGTATCAAAGGCAGCAGAGAGGTCCAGAGAAGGAGTACAGAATAGTGTCCCTTAGTTTTGGCTGTTAGTATATCATTTGTTAGTTTTAGGAGAGCAGTTTCTGTGGAATTTTGAGGACGAAATGGCAGGAGATCCGAGGCGTGCTGTATAGGGGGAGAAGTCGGGAGAATGTGGGGCCGCCTTCTGACCCTGATCTTGCGGGCAGCGCGATGGACTCAATTACAATGCCCGGACCCCGGCCAGCTGCTTCCACTGGCCTGACATCCCCCCCAATGTGTGGAAAATGGGGTGGACCGCCCCCTCAATGGTATGCCACAGTACCATGCTACAGCTTTATGTGTGCGGGAGCCTGCGTACCACGGGTTGAGAAACCCTGGTCTATGCAATTGCTAATCTGTTGTGGAGACAAAGAAGTAGAAAAGAATCAGGGCACTAGAAAAAAATTCTAATGTCCCATATCTTAAACTGCTGTATACATGCCCAGAAATGTTATTTTTATTCCTTTTTTGGATTCTTATCTTCTTCAGTACTACTAGGCTAAGCCAATCTGAACCTGGAAAAAACGTTTTCAGATGGCTTCACATTTTGAAATTTGGATATTAAAGAAAGCACAAAATGGTGCTAGAACATATTGCCACTTTAAAAGCTCACCTGTTCACAGTGCCAACTCCACAAGGCAGGTTTTATCAGCTAATTAAACTGTATACAGTCCCAGTTTACGAGAGAGAGACCAGGCAGGTTTTATAAAAACTTGAGTATATTATTTTGAGACAACAGCCAAAAATTTGTACATGCTCATTACATTGTATGAAAGCCTTTTTTACAAGGCCACAATGTTAGAGGGGGAGACACAGCAGGTTTTGTCCTGAAGTAGATATTGAAGTGTATTGTTTAAGAGATAACAATTAGAAAACATTTGCAGGCTTGATGCACAGCATGCAAGCCTTTTTTACTAGGCTGCAATTTAATAGGAATAGATGAGGCAGATGTTATCATAAATTAAGGGTCAATGAACAGCAGGTAACCTTTTTTATTAATTTAATAGGGAGAGGTAAAGCAGATTTAACTATGAAATAAGAATGAAACTATATTATTTCAGAGAAAAAAAAAAGGTATATTTTATAAACTCAATGCACAACATTTAAGCCTCTTTACTAGGTTACAGTTTAAGAGGGAGAAACCAGGATGGTTGTACCATAAAAAAAACATGATAGTGTAATTTTTAGTTGACAAAAAACAAAAATATTGTACAACTTCTATTCTCAATTTTACAGGAAGAGACAGGCAGGTTTTAGTATAAAGTCATGAAGTAAAAATTAGAGTGTATTGTTTCAGAGGCTAAATCCAAAAATATTGTACAGACCCAATGCACATTATGTTAAGCAGCTTTAGTAGGGCACAATTTTAGAGAGAAAGAGATCTAAGACAAGTTTTATCACAAAACAAAGAGTATGAGTGTAATATTTTAAAGATAAAAGCCCAAATTATTGTACAGACTTGAGATAAAGTATGTAAGCCTGTTTTCTAGGCAAATACTTAAGAGGGAGAGACCAGGCAGGCTTTTTACTAGGCTTTTCTTTAGGAGAGAAAGATGAGGTGGGTTTTAGAGTGTATTATTTCAGAGACAAAAACAGCAATATTGTATACATACTTAGAGTATGTAGACAGCCTAATTAAACTAGAATCTAAGAGTGGGGGGGCAGGGCAGTTTTTACTAACATATTACAATTATAGTGTATTATTTCAGAGAAACAATAGCACAAATAATTTTCATTGCAGATCACTAGAATATACTACAAAAGTCAAAATAGGAGAAACACCCTTCAGCAAACATACGAAACATAAGAAATGGTGGCAGGCCAGCAGAGGTGGCAGGGACTGGTAATGGCAGCAGACCAGCAGAAGTGGCAAGAGCTGGTAATGGTGGCAGGCCAGTAAAAATGGCATAAGCTAGTAAAGGTGTCAGCAGCTGGTAATGGTGGCAGGTCACCAGAGGTGGCAGCAGACAGTAATGGTGACAGGTTAGCTGCGGGAGGAATGGAATATGGTCAAATTTTATGGGAGAGCAAATTTAGTCGGTAGCATCAGTAAGTGAGCCCAGGGCCGATCCTAGGATCACAGACGCCTGGGTGCAGAAATATTTTTGGCGCCCCCACATGGGCGTGGTCATCTTACTAACTCCTCCCCTTTACAAATATTTCTATGGCAATGACTCAAACACAGAGATGCTCCTCTAAGGAGTCTCCGTTACCCTGGGATCCTCCCACGATCTCTTAACAATAAACAAAATACAGGAAGAGAATACACTAATGGGACGTGGAGGGGGTCTCTCTAATGGACACAGAGAGGGTTTCTGTTAGAAAGAGCCCCAAGACATAGTACAGGAGATAGTCAGAGACTGCAAACATGATACAAGAGATGGTCAGAGACTGCAGACTTGATACTGGAGATGGTCAGAGACTGCAGACATGATACTAGAGATGGTCAGAGACTGCAGACATGATACTAGAGATGGTCAGAGACTGCAGACATGATACTAGAGATGGTAAGAGACTGCAGACATGATACAGGAGAAGGTCAGAGAGTGCAGACATGATACAGTACAGGGGGAGGGTAAGCAGACCTAGTACAGGGGTCAGGGGAGTACAGTAAAGGGGCAGTAATATATTAAACAGATATGGTCTCCTCAAGCAGAGCTGCTCAGGGAAGTTGCTGTTACAGATCCCACCTATTCTGGCAGGCTGTCACTGGGCTAAATAAAAATTGGAATGACATATCCCCCTCTACCTTCCCCTGCAGAGTTTCTGGGTCTCTTCTGGCACTTTGCAGGGGTTAAGGAAGAACCCGGAGGTGGAGCATCTTATTACTGCTGCTGCTTGTGTGGGTAGGATGTGTACTGCACCAATCACATAGGATGAATAGGAGAGGGGGATGAGCAGGGATTGGTGCAGTACACATCCCACCCACACAAGCAGCAGCAGTAATAAGATCCTCCACCTCAGGGTTCTTCCTTAACCCCTGAAAAAAAATGGGGACATTTTGTAACGTAAAAAGACAATTGGGAACAATGGGGTAGGGAAGAATGAAGAGGGGGTAAAAAGGAGGAAGTGGGTAAGAGATGGGGGGTGGGTAGAGGAGAATTGTTGTGAAACTGGGGGATCTGGGGGATCCTGGTCTGTATAGGGATACAGAAGGAGGAGGATTTGTGCTGGCATGAGGAAAGGGGGGAAGGAGAGGCAAATAAATGGAGGTGAAGGGGCTGGAGAGGGATGGATTATGGCCATTTGCAATGTTTGTGTATGGGGGAGGGGGGGCACATACCTGTGTGAAGGTGAAGTGCCTCCAGAGAAGAAGACTGGGAGGGGGGAGGAGAGTGAGGGACTATTGTTGGGAAGGTGTTAGAAAGAGAATTCCAGTCAGCTAGGGAAGAGGCTATATATTATCATGGCTGCTATCATGTTGGAAAACTGTCTGGGAGAAGGTAGAAAGGGTTAACAAGGCTGAGAGGAAAGCAGTGTGACTGGCAGAGACTGATGGATCTGTGTGAGGATGAAAGGAAAGTGGCTGAGGCAGTGGGAGGGAGAGAGCAGAGTCTGGAGATATGAGAGAAGGATAAGGTGACTGACCTGACATGCAAAAGAGCAGACCACAGTGAGGGGAACAGTTGGCAACTTGGCAGGACAGTGACTGCTGGGAGAAAACTTCAAGGCCCCTTCATGCACCTAGGACCCCTGGGCAGTTCCTAGAGGTGCCTGAACATTAAGACAGCCCCTCCTCTAAGTGCAGACACATCCACCGGGACAGGAAAGTGCCCAGGCACACACAGGGCAGATGTGACCCGGACAATGAGGCAGATCAGTGTGGTGTGACAAGTACAGGAACGAACAATGCCATGTGTGTCTCTCCCTCCCGCATTCAGCTGCCGGAGGGAGAGAGACACACAGGGCATCGTTCCTGTACTCAGGGGAGGGCTGGCAGCCTTAGGCCTGGGGGGCAAGTCCAGTCAAGTGGCCCATTAACACCTTGGTGATCAGCCACCGTCGTTATACGGCAGCAGGTTGGCTCCCCGGCGTGACGCTGGAGCCGATGCGCGTGGCCAGCGGCCGCGATATCTGCTGGTGACCCGCGATCGCTCCTGAGAGAGACAGAAGAGCGATCTGTCAATGTAAACAGACATCCCCGTTCTGACAGGGGAGTTAGAGAGAGATCTGCTGTTCCTAGTGATCAAGAACATCGATCTTTCTCTACTCCCAGTAACTACACCCCCCCCCCAGTTAGAAACACCTCCCTATGGAACACTTAACCCCTTGATCCCCCCCTAGTGTTAACCCCTTCCCTGACAGTGACATTTATACAAAAATCAGTGGGTATTTTTAGCTCTGATCGCTGTATAAATGTCAATGGTCCCAAAAAAGTGTCAAGTTTCAAATCTGTCTGCCACAATGTCGCAGTCCTGCTAAAAATTGCTGATCACTGCCATTACTAGAAAAAAAAAAATGTCATAAATCTATTCCCTATTTTGTAGACACTATAACTTTTGCGCAGACCAATCAATATACGAGTATTGCAATTTTTTTTTTTACCAAAAATAAGTAAAAAAATACATATTGGCCTAGACTGATGAAGAAATATATTTTTTGGGGGGATATTTATTATAGCAAAAAGTTAAAATATTGTTTTTTTTTTCTAAATTTCACTCTTTTTTTGTTTATAGCGCAAAAAATAAAAACCGTGACCAAATACCATTAAAAGAGAGCTCCATTTGTGGGGAAAAAAGGACGTCAATTATGTTTGGGTAGAACATCTCACATCAATTGTCAATTAAAGCAATGCAGTGCAGTATCGCAAAAAATGGCCTGGTCAGGAAGCGGGTAAATACTTACGTGGCTGAAGTGGTTAAACTTACCATCATCAGTACCCATCAATGTAGCCTCATCAGTGCAGCCTGATCAGTGCTCATCAGTGCAGCCTCACCAGTGCAGCCTGATCAGTGCCACCTCACCAGTCAGCCTGATCATTGCCCATCAGTGCAGCTTCACTAGTGCAGCCTGATCAGTGTCCATCCATGCAGCCTCACCAGTGCAGACAGTGCCCATCAGTGCAGCCTCACCAGTGCAGACAGTGCCCAGGCATCAGTGCAGCCTGATCAGTGCCGCCTGATCAATGCCACCTCACCCATGCAGACAGTGCCATCATCAGTACAGCCTGATCCATGCCTGTGGGATGTGAGGGGTCAGCTGGGGGTGTGTCAGGGTCTGGGTATGTGTTACAGCTAGGTACTTTCCTTGCACGGCCTCTTCGGAGGAGTGGGGGGGGTGATAAATTTCAGTCATGTCTTCTCTGCCACTCCGGAGACTCTGTTGGAGAATCTGACGAGTTGGAGAATATGACAGAACAGCCGGTCCCAGCCCACACCCGCTCAGGTCATGTGTGACGTGCTGGCTACCTCTGAGACTCTTGGGAGGTGGGAGTTTTAGCTTGCTCCCACTGCCAGGAACCTCAGTGCGGCAAGACTACAACTCCCAGAGTTCAGCGCAGCCCGGCCAGTCAGCGACCGCCTTCTAGTACTGTTTAACCCAGACCTACTAGGGTTTCCACCTTTTCTTCAAGCAAAACCCGAACCCTTTAGCGATGGTATTTGTTTTGGGGGGGTATACCCTATAAGATTGTAAAAGACCTGGGACACTTTTGGTGGCCTGAAAGAGAGTAGTAATGTGGCGCATAGCACGCCGCAGCAAACAGTGCACGTGGCTGAATTGTGAGTGTTCTGCATGGAATGCAGGGGTCAGATATGTCCTGGGGAGAGGGCTAGTGCTAGCAGGGGGGTGGGGAGAGATAGATATGTGCTGGGGGGCAGTGGCGGTCGGGGATCAAATTTGTTTGGGGGGCGCAAGCAAACTGATTCTGAAAAAAAAGAAACATCAAATGCAGCCACTGTGCCCCATCAAATGCAGCCACTGCGCCCCATCAAATGCAGCCACTGCGCCCCATCAAATGTAGCCACTGCGCCCCATCAAATGTAGCCACTGTGGCCCATCAAATGCAGCCACTGCGCCCCATCAAATGCAGCCACTGCGCCCCATCATATGCAGCCACTGCGCCCCATCATATGCAGCCATTGCGCCCCATCATATGCAGACACTGCACCCCATCATATGCAGCCATTGCGCCCCATCAAATGCAGCCACTGCGCCCCATCAAATGCAGCCACTGCGCCCCATCATATGCAGCCATTGCGCCCCATCATATGCAGCCATTGCGCCCCATCATATGCAGCCATTGCGCCCCATCAAATGTAGCCACTGTGGCCCATCAAATGCAGCCACTGCGCCCCATCAAATGCAGCCACTGCGCCCCATCAAATGCAGCCACTGCGCCCCATCAAATGCAGCCACTGCGCCCCATCATATGCAGCCACTGCGCCCCATCATATGCAGCCATTGCGCCTCATCAAATGCAGCCACTGCGCCCCATATGTGCTTGGGGGGTCAGATATGTGCTGGGGGAGGGCGCTTTGAAAGAGAAAAGAGCCAGTGCAAGGGGGATGGGTAGGGGGGTAGGATATGTGCTGGAGGGGTGTTTTGGGAAGGAAGAGAGGGGTTGCCAGATTTCAAATCGAATCCACACTGAAGTTCTAGCATTGCCTTCCCCCTCCCAGCACATCCTCCTAACCCCTCGATCACTCATATGACATCTACCTTGTCCTCCTTTCCAGACACTCTCTCCCCCTCCCTCCTCCATCTACAGTATAGAGCATTAGAAAAACTTTGCAGACCTGAGGTTCAGAGCGTCCCTTCTCCCCCCTCCTCCTCCTCCTCGTGTGTGTACAGAACGGACTGAGAAGGAGGGGAGGAGCTTTGACACACTGATCTGCTCTGCTCATCCAGCTGCTTTCAGGCAGAGAGGAGACTCGTCACTGCTGAAAAAAAAAGTTAAAGTAACAGACAGCGCTGCGGCCGTTTTATTGATAAGGTAGGCGGCTTGGGGGGAATCTCCCCCCTCCCGCCCCTGCCTGTACTACTTGTCACACCACACTGATCTCTGCCTCATTGTCCGGGTCCTCCTCTATCAGCGTCCCTGGCGACGCCACCACACACAAGGAGAGGAGGAAGGAGGGGAAGCACTTTGGCGCCCCCCCTCTGCAGCCTCGGGTGCGGAGCACCCCCTGCACCCCGTCCAGGACCGGCCCTGAGTGAGCCAGTTAACTGTGTCAGGACTCAGGAGGGAGGCTCTGCCACAAAACCACCTGCTGCACTGAAGACCCTCTCAGACAGCACATTTGCTGTCTGGCATGTGGTCCAGTGATCGGTGGTATGTTGGGCATGAGAGGGGGTCCTGAAGAAAAAGCAGGTAATGGTTCTTCAGCAGCACCTCCTCTTAGTGGTGCATTTTTTTACTCCATCTGAGTTGGTAGCACAAGATCTGCCATTTTCCTCTTGTATTGGGGATTCAAAAGGGTGGCCAACCAAGAATAGTCCCTCTCTCTCTCATTGTCACCCACATAAAACTGCTGCATGAGCCAACATCACAGACATTTCCTTCCACATGCTGATGGAGGGCTGGGATGACCTTCTTGTCAAAAAAAAGCAACTTAGTACCTGCCACTGTGGTACAGCACAGTCCATAAACTCGTTGAAGAGGGCCAACTCCAGCAGCTGGAGTAGGGTCAAGAGTAAAGTCAATAATTTTGCCAAGCTGGTTATCAGACAGTGGGCATGGGGGAATTGGGGAACAATTTTTTCTTCCTCTCCAGCAGCTGCAGAGGACACACTGACCTTGTCAATCAAGCTGCTAAAGATGGTGCGGTGGGTTAGAAGACTTATGACAAGGTTTAGGCCTACTCTTGGCCCTACCTAGCATGGCCCAATGCTGAACCTCTTCACTTCCTAATGTGCTTCTCAAATCAGCAGCAGATGTGTGAAAAAATCAGTTTATGACAAGTGGCCCTGATGATAGCAGTGGCCTACACCCATGGAACAGTACCATCTGGTGAAATAGGATGACTCCCCCCCCCCCCAACCCCACCACTGTCAGAAAAAGAAAAAGCAGATACAACCTGCTTCTTTAAGGTGTGGCCCAACCATCCCTTTGTCCCATGGATGCAGAACCAGCCTCTCCCTTTGGTCCTCCTAGACATAGTGATTTAGGGGATTTCCTAACTTTATTAGCAGCTATGACTTAAGGGGATTGAGGATGTGGTGCTTTGCTGCAACTAGTAATGTAGTGACTTGGTTAAAAAAAACTGTACCACACTAATGTGAGGTGATGTGATGTAAAGGGCAGCTTTTTCTTGTTCATACATCACGGGACACAGAGCAGCATAGTCATTACTATGTGGGTTATATAGAATTACCTTCAGGTGCTGGCACTGGCAACTTCCAAAACAGGAAGTACCCTCCCCTATATAAGCCCCTCCCATCCGGGAGTACCTCAGTTTTTTGCCAGTGTCTAAGGTGTTGGCCAAGGTTAACATGTATTCATCTGGGCTTGTGTACAGGTTCTCTGGGCCTTAGCAAGCTATTCCGGATCCGACCAAAAAAGCTTCATAGCTAAACGGTCGGTACCCGGGCCTTGCAGAGAAGAGCAGGGTTTTGCCTGTAATGCCTCTCTTAGGAGGGCTGGACCCTGGGATCCAGAGCTCTGGTCATACCCAAAACCAAGAGGCTATCTGTGCAGGGTGCTATACAGGTCCAGGGGAGTGGAATCCTTGGGAACCCGGTCCCTGAAGGTCTAGTACAATGCCTGCCGTGAGAGGTGAAGTTTGGGCTTCTGTGGACCAAACAAAGTCCTGCGGCGGGGAAAAGGTAAGTGGGGGCCCCTCAGGAACTTGGTTCTATTGAGGGGACCCCCAAGCCTAATATGTCTTTCTGCCTGTTACCTAAAGGGTATTCCCGCTAATAGCTGTATATGCCTAAGAAATCCTAGAAATGTTTTTTCATAAGGGAAGTTTTAAAAAAAAAACTGTAAACCTGGAAATGTTTTTCATAAAGGAGGTTTTAAAAAAAAAAAAAAAAAAAAAAAAAGACAAAAGTGCGGTACCTGTGTTTGTCCACTAGAGGCCGCTGTGGAACGTCTTTTTTCTTGGGACTATTCCTTCCATGGTGAAAGTCCAGGCAGATGAGTGAGCTCTCTATCAGGGAAGCTGCATTCCTCTGGCATGCTGCCAAGTAGTTTCCTTCCATCCCCGAGTCCTGGTAAAACAGGGACCCTGGCTCCTCTCCCTACATGGCGCCAAGAGCGCACACGTGCACGCGCGCGCGCGCACACATGCTTTCTTTTTATAAGGTTTAGCTTCAAAAAGGGGGCGGAGCCTGGCGGATGACGCGCTCTGTGCGCCCAGCGCTTCTGCGCATGTGCGGGCGTCCCAGCAAGATAAAAGGACTCAGTCCACGCTGCTTGCTATGGACACAGAGCATGAAAAGGAGCTGGTAGCATGGTATAGGGGCTTACAGCGGGCGGTTGATACAGGCATCCCCAGAAAGACGCATTAGTAGACACCCACTGATGTACATAGCAGCAAATTGCATTAGACTATTTCAGTAAGGGGTGTATTGCGGCTGGAATACCTCAGCTTTGAACTAAGGAATATGCCGCCTAAAAAACTCCGAGATATACCTCTCAGGAAGTGTAGGGGGTCTCCATCGGGCTCTGAGGATCTGGAGCAGTCATCTGCACCCTCCTCCCCTGAGAAATCAGAGGTTAATACCCATAAGGAACCCCCGGGAGTGCCAGGTACTGCGGCTGTCCTCAGTCCACCTGCTCCTGCATATATAACAGAGGAGGTTTTTTCCTCAACTCTGGAGGGATTGGAGCAGAGATTGGCTGCATTGATCGCTTCTTCTCTACAGGAAAGAAAGCGCGCCAGATCTCCATCACCTCCATTAGAGTGCCTGTTGGCAGAGCAACAGTCCCAGGAAGGGACCGACCTACCTGAAGGGGATCAGGAGGAGGTTAGCTCTGTTTTTGAGGAATCGACAGTAGATGAACCATTTTCAGCATCACAGACTGAAAGATTGTGGGTCCAGACCCTAACTGACATGGTTCGATCTGCATTTAAAATGCCTCTTGTTGAACCATCAACTACTGCTGTCTCCTCATTGGGGTCGCTAAAAGCTCCCCAGGTTAATTGCTCCTTTCCAATACATCCATTATTGGAAGGACTTATATACCAGGACTGGGAACATCCTGATAAACTATTTGTTCCGCCTAGAAGGTTTCCGGTGATCTATCTCATGGAGGAAAAGTTCACCCAGAGATGGAATGTTCCTACGGTGGATGCAGCCATCTCTTCTGTGAACAAATCACTGACATGTCCAGTAGATAATGTTCAAATGTTCAAAGATCCAGTGGATAAAAAATTGGAATCTTTATTAAAATCTGCTTTTTCCACAGCAGGGGCTGTTACACAGCCAGCAGTGGCAGCTATTGGAGTCTGCCAAGCTTTAAAGGATCAAATGAAAATGGTCCTGAGGGATTTGCCAGACCAACAGGCCCAGGCTCTGGCTGATCTGCCTAGAGCATTATGCTTTGCGGTTGACGCCATCAAGGATTCTATCCATCAGGCCTCCCGCCTCACGCTGTCTTTGGTACATATGCGTAGGCTTCTGTGGCTCAAAAACTGGTCTGCTGAAGCTCCCTGTAAGAAGCTCTTAGTTAGCTTCCCATTTCATGGGGAACGCCTTTTTGGCGAAGACCTGGATAAGTATATCCAGAAGATTTCCAGTGGTAAAAGTACTCTCTTACCGAGTAAGAAGAGGTCTAGGGGTCCATCTTTTAAGAGGACTACCTCTCCTATCCCTGCGACGTCTGCTACTAAGCAGTTCCGACGGCCTCCTCGGTCAAACTCAGGAGGTAAAAATCAGGGACAGCCACAGGGTAATAAAAAGCCCTGGATCCGAAGAGGTACTAAACCAGCCTCCAAGTCAAGCCTATGAAGGGCTGCCCCCACTCAAACGGGTGGGGGGAAGACTTCAGTTGTTCGCAGAGACCTGGCGGGAGACGATCAAAGACAGATGGGTGCTCTCCGCAGTAACTCTGGGATACAAGTTGGAGTTAAAAGAGTCTCCTCCGTCCCATTTTATGTGGTCAGGCATGCCAAGAGACCCTCTGAAAAGACGGTCTCTCCTATTGGCGTTAGAACAACTATTGCTCCAAGGAGTAATTATGGAGGTTCCTATGGAAGAGTGGGGGTTGGGTTTCTACTCAAACCTTTTCACAGTCCCGAAGCCAAACGGGGACATAAGACCCATATTGGACCTAAAGAGTCTAAACAAATTTCTAAACGTCCGGTCTTTCCGGATGGAGTCGATCCGATCGGTCACCGCTGCCCTACAAGGGGAGGAATGGTTAGCCTCGATCGACATCAAAGATGCTTACTTGCATGTTCCCATCTTTCCAGGTCATCAAAAATTCCTACGCTTTGCAGTAGAAGGGCGCCATTTTCAGTTCAGAGCCTTACCATTCGGTCTGGCCACAGCACCACGAGTGTTCACAAAAATTCTGGCCCCACTGTTGGCCGATCTAAGAACACGGGGTGTAACGATAATGGCATACCTAGACGACCTGTTGTTGATGGACCACTCAGTTGCCAAGCTAGAAGTGGTAATTATCGATACAATCAAGTATCTAGAATCTCACGGTTGGGTCATCAACCTGGACAAGTCAGCCCTACAGCCAGTGAAAAACCTGGTATATCTAGGGCTACGGCTGGATTCAGACCAGAGGAAGATTTTCTTACCTCTAGACAAGGTATCCTCTTTGAGGGGCTTGGTCCGTCTGCTTTGTGCAAAAAGACAGCCGTCCATACGCCTGTGCATGAGGCTGCTAGGAAAGATGGTAGCATCATTCGAAGCTGTGCCATATGCCCAATTCCACTCAAGGAATTTACAAAGGGCCATATTGTCAGCCTGGAACGGAAAAGTTCAGGCTCTAGACTTCCCGATGGCTTTGTCCCCTTCCGTTCGGAAGAGTCTCTGCTGGTGGTTGATCCCCCAGAATCTCCAGAAGGGAAAACCCTTCAGCCCGATATCTTGGAAGGTGGTCACTACAGATGCCAGCCTTACAGGCTGGGGGGCAGTACTGGAGCAATGGTCTCTCCAGGGCAGATGGTCAAATGTAGTAAAAACCCTGCCCATCAATCTCTTAGAGATACGAGCAGCCCGGTACGCCCTAGTAGCCTGGACATCCAGACTCCAAGGGTCCCCTGTCAGAATTCAATCAGACAATGCCACAGCAGTGGCATATATCAATCATCAGGGAGGCACCAGGAGTCGTGCAGCCCAGAGGGAAGTAAGTCACATCCTGGAATGGGCAGAAAAGCATGTCCCATGTATATCAGCTGTCTTCATTCCAGGGGTGGAGAATTGGAAGGCGGACTTTCTGAGTCGCCAACAGTTATGCCCAGGGGAATGGTCCCTTTATCCCGAGGTCTTCCGAGCAATATGTCAGCGGTGGGGAACACCGGATGTAGATCTGCTAGCATCCAGATTCAACGCAAAGGTGGACAGGTTTGTCTCCCGGACAAGGGATCCCCTCGCTTGCGGCTCGGATGCTCTGGTGTTCCCTTGGGATCAGTTCAGACTGATATATGCATTCCCTCCGCTACAATTGTTGCCTCGACTCCTTCGCAGAGTCAGGTTGGAGAAGAAGCCGGTGATCCTGGTGGCTCCAGCGTGGCCCCGAAGGGCCTGGTACGCGGAGATCATCAAAATGTCTGTGGGGAGTCCTTGGACCCTTCCACGTCGTCCGGACCTGCTTTCGCAAGGACCGATATACCACCCTTCCTTACTAACTCTAAGTTTAACGGCCTGGCTATTGAGTCCCACATCCTAAAGAAGAGAGGTCTCTCTAACTCTGTGGTATCAACTATAATCAATGCCAGGAAGCCTGTATCCAGGCAGATCTACTATAGAGTTTGGAAGGCGTACATCACTTGGTGCGAGGCCAGAAAATGGCATCCACGTAAGTACGTTATAGGCAGAATTCTGGACTTCCTGCAGTGGGCTGTAGACAGGAAGTTTGCCTTAAGTACTATCAAGGGCCAGGTTTCGGCCTTGTCAATACTATTTCAAAGGCCCCTGGCTATGCATTCACTTGTCAAATCCTTTATGCAAGGTGTGACTCGTATTATTCCACCGATTAAGGCTCCCATATGCCCATGGGATCTAAATTTGGTTCTGTCGGTTCTGCAGAAGCAGCCATTTGAACCTTTGCGGCACATTTCCTTGGTTCTACTCACCAGGAAATTGATATTTTTAGTAGCCATATGCTCGGCTAGAAGAGTGTCGGAATTAGCCGCCATGTCCTGTAAAGAGCCATATCTGGTTATCCATAAGGACAGAGTAGTATTACGTCCTCACCCAGCCTTTCTTCCTAAGGTGGTATCGAGGTTTCACTTGAACCAGGATGTGGTTCTTCCTTCTTTTTTCCCCAAACCAAGCTCGGTAGAGGAAAAGTTATTGCATTCTTTGGATGTAGTAAGAGCAGTTAAAGCTTATCTAAAAGCCACTGCTCAGATTCGTAGAACGGATTCTCTGTTTGTTCTGCCGGAAGGCCCCAGAAAGGGTCAGGCAGCATCAAAATCTACTTTAGCCAAGTGGATTCGACAGGTCATAATACAAGCCTATGGCTTGAAAAGTAGACCGCCTCCGTTCAAAGTTAGGGCGCACTCCACGAGAGCAGTTGGAACTTCATGGGCAGTGCATCACCAGGCCTCCCTGGCGCAAATTTGTAAGGCCGCAACATGGTCTTCAGTACACACGTTTACTAGGTTCTACCAGGTGGACGTGAGAAGTCAGGAGGATGTCGCCTTTGGGCGCAGTGTGTTGCAGGCCGCAAAAGATCCTCATGCCTGATGGCGCCCAGCTTATGTATGGTGTATCCCCCCCCTCATGTGGCATTGCTTTGGGACGTCCCACATAGTAATGACTATGCTGCTCTGTGTCCCGTGATGTATGAACAAGAAAGTAGGATTTTTAAAACAGCTTACCTGTAAAATCCTTTTCTTGGAGTACATCACGGGACACAGAGCTCCCACCCCTCTTTTGGGGACACGTATTGCTTTGCTACAAAACTGAGGTACACCCGGATGGGAGGGGCTTATATAGGGGAGGGTACTTCCTGTTTTGGAAGTTGCCAGTGCCAGCACCTGAAGGTAATTCTATATAACCCACATAGTAATGACTATGCTGCTCTGTGTCCCGTGATGTACTCCAAGAAAAGGATTTTACAGGTAAGCTGTTTTAAAAATCCTACTATCTGGTACCACATTGTGTTCACACTGTTTACCCCATATTAAAAAAAAGTCCCCAGAAGAAATTATATGAAATAAAATATACCTCCCTCAGAAAAATAAAACCTAAAACACATAAGCTCAACCCAAAACAATAACCCTAACCTATTATTTTGTTTGTTTGTTTGTTTGCTTGCCTTTTTTTTATTAAACCTTACTGAAAGCAAATTATTTTTTCTTCTAACAAAACCAATCAGAAAGACAAATTCCAGCCATCTACTGGATTTTACATTAAGATCCAATAGGTCCTATTTAATGACCAGTATTAAATAATATGCCAAAAAGAGTGGGTGAAGAATGTACACTTTGAGTAGTGTTGCTATTATATTTATTATTCATTACCTGGCGCAGCATGCTATGTGAAGTCAACAGCCACCTTGCTACTTATTCTAAAAAGATTAATAGCCAACCAAGAACTCTGGCATCCACCAAAATCTCACTAAAACAAGTTAACAAACTGGGAAATGTATATGACATTTGTAATTGCATAAACAAAGTGTAGACCATCAAGATGATGGTGAATACAAACATGCAGATGTTCTCTTCTAATGAAAATCTTTAAAGTCAAATCTCCTCAGAAGCAACCATTTCTTTTCTTCAGAAGCAAATACCTGTCAAGTAGGCTTTATTCTATATCCTGCAAATCGGCTTGTTTACATGCCTGGATTAGTATAACAGGTCTCATGGACCCCAGCACTGTGGTTGTATCCTCCACCCCCTCTCCTCCTGGTTATTCCTGAAACACATTATGGGACTGTGTGTTTTCTGAGTGGCCAGGGGTGGATATATGACTTCAGCACTGGGATCTATGAGACCTGCAGCACTTACATCCAGCACTTACATCCAGAGCAGCCAGGAAGTACAGAAGGAGCTCTACTAGTACCGAGCACAGGGCCATTTTTATTATTGATTGGACCCTGGCAAACATTTTCTTGGGCCCTCCCGAATTCCACTAATCAACTATTTGCGAGCAGTGCGGGCTCAAGGGGCAGCTGCTTTGGGCCCCACAACAATGTCTGGGCCAGGGGCAGCTGCCCCTTTTGCCCTGTGTTAAAGGTGGCCCTGATCAGGCAACTAAACTGATTTGCAGGACATAGAAATATTATTGCATGACAAAGATTTGTTTTTGAAGAAAAATAATGTTTTGCTGCTGTACACCTGTGAAGGAAATCATACCTCAAGTTGGGCTTTAATTCTTGATGTGATAAATGTTGGATTAGATGACATTGTTTATTTTTATTTTTTTTAATTCAATAAAGGACATTTTCACAATGTGGATGTTTTATTTACTTTTTCACTTTTTTTGTGCATGAGTAACAAGGAGTGCTATTCAACTTATAATCATACACCTTGGGGGGACAGATAACTAGTGGTAAATTGGTCTTCCAGGTTCCAATAAATCCCCCCTCTACCCTACAGATCCTCTCATGTGGGAATGAGGCCCTTGTTCCCTTAACAGGGGAAGAAGGTGGCTTGCAATGGAGACAGCCGGACTGTCCCTTTTTGCAAAGTACCCTTCCAATGTTGAAGGCATGTAGCCTGGTATGGTTCAGAAGGAAAGGGGAGGGGGGGCTTCCCTGGCCACTCAGGCTGCTTACCTGGATATGGGTCTTTTAAGACTCCATGTTGCTTTTTTATCTTGAAGAGTCAGTATATCGTAGCTTTTAAAAAAAGATGTGAGGTTGAATAAACAGATTAGGATGTGGCTATAAAAAGTCAACTGCATTCAGTTTGCTTAAAATAATACTCAATCAGTATATCTACCGCCTGGTCTACCCTACGGTCTAGCTGCACATATTTGAAGTCTGGCCCTGGATGAAAGCATTTACAAAACTTCATCCTATCCAAAAAAATAAAAAATCTGCCAAACTATTACAGTAATTGGGCAAAGGAGCTTATGTGTTAACTATAAAGGGTATACAGCATACGGAGCCCTTACACAAAGAAAGACATGATTAAATTTACTTCTCCATACCAACCCTAACTGCATGATGGCATACCCAAACGACAATAGCATTTAGAAAATACTGAAAATAATTGTCATCATTATTTTCAGATGCCACATTGCCATTAAAATTCAACCGGATATTACCCATTTTTAATTTATACATTAATAAAATTACTGCCATAGTTGTATTTAGGTTTTTTAATTTTGTATGACAAGCCAATCTCTCTAAATTTTAAATGTTAAACAGCATGAGTAAATAAAGTTACTAATATTTCTCTAATATAGTTCATATAAAGGCATACAGTGAAATAATACACCTTCTACAGGATGGAATTCAGTGTCTTAGCTCAACTCTGCTACTAAATCCAGCAATGTAACAGATATCGGGCTCTGTAATAGCATTAGTCAGTAAATTAGTACCATTTGAGACTGTGTACTGTATCATATTCCATTGTTTTAGTTTATAGAAGGAATCATTGTTGGCTTTACAGATACATTGAAAGTAATTGCTTCTGATACCATATGAACTCTAGCAGTCTGATTATCTTTGTTCCATTTATGTACTCTATTTGTATCAATCGTTGATGTGTATATTTTGCCAGAATGATACATTTGTAGCTTTATAAAGATCTTTTGGAACAGTACTATAACATTGCCATTCTTGTTAGGTGTATTATGAAACATAAAGGGGAATATTCATATACTCTTGCAAATTCAGATACATTTACTATGTCGAGTTGCTAAGGGTGATTTAGTAAAGCAGTAGAGAATGTTAATTTAGCTTTGTGAAATATAATAACGGTATTTTCAGTTAGAACACCAAATCATGTACAAGGAAAATGCAAAAAACAAAAAAGGATTCTTGCTTGCACATATTTGCCTGGTTCAGTAAGTATATTATATATTCCTTTCATAAATAAGGCGTAGACTCCTCATTCCTCATTTCCTCCACAAAATTCTCCAGATGCATCCACTACAACATCTGTGGCCCCAAGAGATAGAGAAAAAAGTCTTACAAAGGGTTTCCGAGGCTAACCTAATGCTACATGAAATAGGGAATAGGGTCAGCATGAGGCCACTTTGATTAGGGTCAAGCCTAGGTACCCATCCCACTATCTCCAGCAGTATCCTTGACCAGGCAGGTGCTTCTTCCACAGATGCTGTAGCTAAGGAAAAACAAAAGTCCCCACCCACTTACGCCCAGCATTTCAGCATTTCAAACATCTGGCTTTGAAGCTGCTGTCATTTTAGCTTATGGAGTTGCACTCTTTTTGTGAGTTTCTGGCCTCTCTTAAACCACAGTGGCAGGTATCCAGCAACTATAATTTTGCCCAGAAGGTCATCCCAGCTTTTCACCAGCATTTGGAAGGGAATGTTTCTGTTTTACAGGACCATTCTGTCAGCAGCCACAAGACCATGGACACATGGTCCAGCAAGCATAGGCAGATATGCTACATATCCTTTACCATATATTGCATAAATCGTTTGGGAGCTAGTAAGAATGCAGGACCGGGCACACCGCTGGAGCTGGTGGTACTGCCCCATGTCTTGTATCTTGGCGCCAGTGACAGTGCATTCACCTATAGCCTTCTCTTCAAAGGTCTCATCCCCTGATTTCTCATAACCACCACCCCCCCCCCATGAGCCCGAGAGCCCCTGCAACTTTACAGGCAAAGCACGGCCCTACTGTTTTGCAGCTGGTATGCCTGGGGGACCGGAGCCACACTGGGCCAGGAATCCTGGCAGCTCTCTAAGGCCAGGCCTGGATATATACTTTCCTATATACTTTTCCTGGCACAGATGGTGCAGTAATTCCTGGTTAGGTACCTGCATCAGGCCGTAAGAGTGTGCAGACACTTTAGGCAGTCATACCCTGAAAATGTTCACCTGGCATAAATGCAGCAGCAATACAATGTACCTGCCAACCACTTGATATGTCACTGGAACTCAATAATGGCTATTTTGCAGAAGCTGCACCAGCAGCATTGGGCTGCCAATAAGTATCTTTGTAAGTACAAGGACAGGCTGTGGGGGGCTGGGGTTCTTTTCACTATATTAGTGGTTCATACCTTAATATTGCAAAAGTATTAGGGTACAAGTCCCATTCCATTTCCCGTGCCCACATAGCAACTATGGGAATTCAAAGAACCATGTCTGCTTTATATTTGTGGATTTTGAATTTACAGTAGTATGTGACACTTCCTGCTACTGTGCACTAACCATATCACTGCATTCTGTATGTCTTTATTTTCCTTTAAAATATAGGATATAGGAACACATCTGATCTTTCATCAAAACGCCTTTCATAATATAATGTATACACTGTCAGAAAAGCAAATACCTCTGCTCATACCCCTAACTAAGCAAGACGTATGAATTGGTTATAGAACTGACAATCACTGCAGGGTGCCCAGCAATATCATAAGAAATCTGAATTGCTGAAAGGACTCCTCTAGATTTGGTCTGCTCACAATCGGGCAGATACCTGCTGTGTTCAATGTGAAGAATTATATATGCTTTGGTTTTCTGCATGTTGACATTTGTAACAGTTATGCATATTTCACCTTGTGAACTTTTCTATGACATTTACCTCTACTCCATGTAGCTCACAGTCATATTACATATTTAGACCTACACTCCTCTTTAAGTTTCTGCCTGAGAAAAGATAAGCATTACTACTGCACAGCATTAATCATGGAACTAATCAATGAAGTGCTGTTTCACTGTACCAGCATGATATGACTAGTTACTTGGAGACAGAAACTCAAAGGCCAGCAACTCAAAGTTCTGTTGTGAAGGGTGGGTGAATGTCAATGTTAAAAAAAAATCAGTAGGATGTTGTGTTCATAGGAGCACAATGTAGAAAGCCTACATAATCCATTTCTTATCATTTGTACAGACTATTTATGGAAATCGTTTTTTTTTTCTTTCATGCATATTTGTTGTGTCTCTCATTTGATATGTGTTCCAAGAAACAAGTGGTATATTAATCATCGATGATATTGAGCTCTAATCAAGCTTTCATGATTAATTATAGAGCACAATAATGGAGCACTGCCATAGTAAAATATTATCAGACAGTATTCTTCAGAAAAATTTTACTATTTCTGTTGAACCGCTCACATTCCTAGTGTTGCATATAAACCACAATAGGATTGATTTACTAAATAGGTAAAAAATTAACTTAGTCTGGTGACCCTGTGATCACTTCAGTAGAAAAAAAATTCTCTTGAACGTGAATGGATAATTGAACATAGCTTCACTGAGCTAGGTGGACATTTTTACACCTTTAGTAATTCAACCACATTGTATTTAGCAAGTTTAAGCCATTTTTTCCTGACTAGAGCAGTTTTAAGGCGTGATCTCTATTTTTTAGCCTACATACAGTATCTTAACTTGATATCTTTCCAGGACCATTATGATTTCTTCAGTTAATATGGGTTGAAAGTCCTTTGTTTATATATATATGCATTTGGCTCAGTTCAATGAGAAATCATTGCCAGTGTTGGTAACGGTTATGGATGGGCCGAACGACCGCCTGTTCGGTTGGCACCAAAATTTTCGAACATCGTGAAAGTTCGGACCCCATTAAAGTCTATGGGACCTGAACTGGAAATATCAAAAGTGACCATTTGGAAGGCTTATATGCAAGTAATTGGCCATACAATGGTTATGGGGGTCTGGGTACTGCCCTGGGGGACATGTATCAATGAAAAAAGTTTTTAAAAAAAATGCTTTTTTAAATGAGCATTGATGTATTGACGCTTAAAGTGAAAGCATAAAAATGTTAAATTCCTTTCAATATAGTGCCTGGGGGTCCCCTTAGTTTATCTGTAAATTGGCACATCTGTAATGTGTATAGAAGCTGCTGCAGCAATAATAATTTAAAAAAGCCCAAAAAAATGTTTTTCCCTGCAAGCTTTCTTTATTTTGTAAGCAAGGGCTTGCCGAGCCAGTCTGTATGTGCACTGGGAACAAGTTTTGAGATTTTTGGGATAAATTCTGGTGTCTCTTCCACAGATGTGGAAAAATTGGTCTTTGGGTGTCGGTACCACCTTCACACCATAAACCTATTGAAGTAATCTTGATTAAAGCAAGAATTGGCCTTGCTGTCAAAAATGTCAATGATATGCATATGTCAAACAGGTGGGGAGGAGATGGTGTAGAAAGGAGGGGTTTGGGTTCCTGGAGAGCTGGGACGGCTTCTCAGTCAGTTACTAGCTCTATAGAAGGGATGTACTGCACCTAAATGGGGAAGGTGCAGATCTGCTGAGAGTGAAGATGGCCGAAAAGTTAGAGGGGCTTTTAAACTAGGCGACGGGGGGGGGGGGGTCCAGAGGTAGAGATAGTCAGCGCAGAACATATTGGGTATATGCTATAGGCCACCTAACCAGAGGGAGGAGGCGTAGGCGGACCTCATATCACAATTTGGATTAGCGGCAAGGATTTAAAGTGTCATTATAATGGGGGATTTTAATTATCCAGACATAGACTGGGTGGAAGGAACCGCACATTCATCTAAGGCTCGCCAGTTCCTAAATATCTTGCAGGACAATTTCATGGGTCAGATGATAAATGCACCAACTAGAAACAAAGCGTTACTGGATTTACCGATTACCAACAATACAGACCTGATCACGGATGTGGAAATATGGGGCAATTTAGGAAAAAGCGATCACAGGTCAATTCGTTTTAGTATAAATCACACAAATAGGAAACATAAGGAGAATACAAAGACACTGAATTTCAAAAGAGTCAACTTCCCTAAACTACGATCCATGCTAGAGGATAATAATTGGGATAAAATCTTAGGAACAAGGAACACGGAGGGAAAATGGGTATGCTTTAAGAGCATATTAAATAAGGGCATTAGCAAGTGCATCCCAATAGTAAATACATTTAAAAGAGCTAATAAAAGTCCTGGGTGGCTTAAATGCATATAAAAGCAAAGAAGAAGAGCATTCCAACTTTACAAAGAATGCAACAAGAAATGTAAGGGTGCAATCAGGGCGGCTAACATAGAACAGGAAAGGCACACAGCAGGAGAGAGTAAAAAAAATCACAATAAATTCTTTAAGTACATAAAAAAAGGGGGTCAGATCATATTGGTCCCCTAAAGAATGATGAAGGGAATCTGGTTACTAAGGATGGAGAGATGGCGAAGGTTTTGAATTTATTCTTCTCCTCAGTCTTCACGAGGGAATCTGGGGGTTTCAGTAACCAAAACTGCAATGTTTATCCTCATGACATGCCACAGAAAGTGTCCTCATGGCTAACAGAGGACAGAATTAGAATTAGACTTGAAAAACGTAACATTAATAAGTCACCAGGACCAGATGGCTTGCACCCGAGGGTCCTTAAGGAACTCAGTCAAGTAATTGCCAGACCATTGTTCCTAATTTTTACGAACAATCTACTGACTGAAATGGTACCAGCTGATTGGAGAAAAGCTAAAGTAGCACCAATATTTAAAAAAGGGCCAAGATACATCCCTGGGAATTACAGACCTGTTAGCCTAACATCAATTGTATGCAAGCTCTTGGAAGGGATGATAAGGGACTATATACACAGGATTTTAGTAATGATTTTAGTAATGACAACGGTATCATTAGCAGTGATCAGCATGGATTCATGAAGAATCATTCTTGCTAAACCAATCTATTAAATTTCTATGAGGTGGTGAGCTGGATTTTGCAAAAGCATGTGATACAATTCCCCCATAAACGTTTACTGTACAAAATAAGGTCCGTTGGCAAGGACCATAGGGTGAGTACATGGATTAAAAACTGGCTACAGGGGCGAGTTCAGGGGGTAGCAATAAATGGGGAGTACTCTGAATTGTCCGGGGTGGAAAGTGGGGTCCCCCAGGGTTCTGTCCTGGAACCAATCCTATTTAATTTATTCATAAACAACCTGGAAGATGGGATAAACAGCTAAATCTCTGTATTTGTGGACGATACTAAGCTAAGAAGGGCAATAACTTCTCCGCAGGATGTGGAAACCTTGCAAGAACATCTGAACAAATTAATAGGGTGGGCAACTACATGGCAAATGAGGTTTAATGTAGAAAAATTAAAAATAAAGCATTTGGGTGGCAAAAATATGAATGCAATCTACTCACTAGGGGGAGAACCTTTTGGGGAATCTAGGATGAAAAAGGACCTGGGGGTCCTAGTAGATGACAGGGCCAGCAATGGCATGCCAAGCTGCTGCAAGCAAAGCAAACAGAAAATTGACATGCATTAAAAAGGGGATTAACACCAGAGATAAACCGATAATTCTCTGCAAGACTCTGGTCTGGCCACACCTGGAGTATGCTGTCCAGTTCTGGGAACCAGTCCTCAGGAAGGATGTGCTGGAACTGGAGAGAGTCAAGAGAAGGGCAACAAAACTAATAAAGGGACTGGAGGACCTTAGTTATGAGGAAAGGTTATGAGCATTGAACTTGTTCTCTCTGGAAAGGAGATGCTTGAGAGGGGATATGATTTCAATGTACAAATACCGTACTGTTGACCCCACAATAGGGACAAACATAGGCATGCGCACAGGGTGTGCCAGGTGCGCCCAGGCACCCCTTAATCACCCTATGCAGCACAGATTCCCCCTACTGCCTAGGTTCCCCCCTCCTTCCCCTTGCAGTGCTGCTGGCTTCCCTACTCTCCTCTCCCTCTGGCTGTTACTGCAGGGATGTTTTAGGATGAGTGGGGGAAGGGGCCGGTAAATATGTAACGTACCAGCCCCTTCTCTTTCATCGTGAGTGATCGGTAGTATGTGTTTGAGCTTTGGGGTGCACACCCTAATGCAATAGGCTGCGCACACCTATGGGGATAAAGCTTTTCTGCAAAAAGGAATTTAATAAGACACGTGGCCATTCACTAAAATTAGAAGAAAAGCAGTTTAACCTTAAACTGCGTAGAGGGTTCTTTACTGTAAGAGTGGTTAGGATGTGGAATTGTTTTTGAAATTTGTTTTGGTTATTCTTATTTGAATCGATTCAAATTTTCTAATTCGAATTCAGATCGATTTGAAAAATTTTAAATCAATTTCGAATAGTTTTCAAATTCGAAATTTTTTCCAATTTCCAAAGAGAATAAAATAGAATAGAAAATAAAGGAATAGAATAGAAAAAAATATAACATAATAGAAAAGAATATAACAGGAAATAAAAGAATAGAAACTAGAGTAAAACAGAACAAAATAGGATAGAAAATAAAATAATAGAATAGAATAGAATAGAAATGAATAGAATATAATTTTAAAAAATAGAATTAAATAGAAAGATTATAACCATCTTCCGAAATTCAAATAGAATAGAAAAGAGTAG
Organism: Rana muscosa; assembly: GCA_029206835.1. Taxonomy (NCBI): domain Eukaryota; kingdom Metazoa; phylum Chordata; class Amphibia; order Anura; family Ranidae; genus Rana; species Rana muscosa. Next base: position 524,835,117 of record CM055118.1, on the reverse strand, counting down.
AATAAAAAATAGAATAGAATAGAATGGAAATAATATAACCATTTTCCAAAATTCTAATTGAATCAATTCAAATTTGAATAGAATAGAAAATAATTGAGTAGAATAGAATAATAGTAAATAACACAATAGTATAGAAAAAAACCAATAGAATAGAATATAACCATCTTCCTATTCTAATCTATTCTTTTCGATTCTACTCTAATTGATTCTATTTGAAATTTGGGAAATGGTTATATTCTTTCTATTCTATTATATCCTATTTTTTTTAATTGTATTCTTTTTCTATTTGTTTATTCTATTCTTTTCTATTCTGTTCTATTCTTTTCTATTCAAATTTATTCTATTCCAAATTCAAATTTCGGAAGATGGTTATATTCTCTATATTGGTACATAGGGGAGCTGGGATTTAAGTGAACAAAGGTGAACGTAGCCTTTAAGTTTCAGTGAGAAAGTTCCAGCACAAAAGAAGATGATTACTGTTGCGCTCTCCTTTTGGATAGTGGTTTGGGAATAAAAATGTATAAATGGAAAAGTGTAGCGCTAATTTTTGTGAATATATTGTTAAACCCGCATGATTAAATGTTGCAAAACAAATAGGTATATGTATAACTCATCAGTTATAACTAATAACACCACGTGACAATATTCAGTGAGTCTCACTGGATAAATAGTGATTCCACCTAGCTGTGAAAAACCATAAGTACAAGTGAAAAAAAAAAGAGAGGTTAAGACTCTGGCTCCTGGGCTTGGCGAGCATTTTGCTAGTGGCTAGCGTAGGGATAGGAGCCCTGTCTTTCAGGGACAGTGCTTAGAGATATGTAAAGGTTCAGGAGGAGTAGGAACAGTGAAGGGACTACGTCAACCTCTTCTTGGAAGCCTTTGGGTGTGGACCAGCCAGGCCACATTCTGTTCCTCATCTTCACAATATGTTGCTATTGCCAAATGAATTTGGACTCTGTGTGCTCACTGCATCTAGCCCACAATAGCAGGGAGATGCATGCAGTGCAGGTCATGTCCTCGGGTGCACACACCTCTACAGCAAGCAAAACAGTGGGACATTGCTGAGTCTCACTCCAAATCTTGTGAAACTAGCAGTCAGGGGAAGCAGTGCTTCTCAAACAGAAGATACATGTCTATAAGATTGTGGGTACAGGAACACCTAGACACACTCACATGCCATGAAGTAGACAGGTGCATGACGAAAAAATGTGTTTAATTTATTTTTGATTTGTTAATCTAGTTATTTTGTTTAGTTAAATTCGGTTGATTCGTTCAATTCATTTTCGGAATTTGTTTTCGGAATTCGTATTCGGAATTTTCGAATTTTCTTAGAATTTACAGTTTTTTCCGGTCCGAACCTATCAAATCGATAAATTTTCAAATTGGTCGAAGCAAAAATGTTATATTGTTTTAGATTTGAATGCAGCAAAGTGAACAAACAAAACAAAAATCTCATAAAATGATAACAATGACTATTTAAATCACCTTTGGCTTAATAAAAACAACATTTTCTTGTTCATACATCACGGGACACAGAGCAGCATAGTCATTACTATGTGGGTTATATAGAATTACCTTCAGGTGCTGGCACTGGCAACTTCCAAAACAGGAAGTACCCTCCCCTATATAAGCCCCTCCCATCCGGGAGTACCTCAGTTTTTTGCCAGTGTCTAAGGTGTTGGCCAAGGTTAACATGTATTCATCTGGGCTTGTGTACAGGTTCTCTGGGCCTTAGCAAGCTATTCCGGATCCGACCAAAAAAGCTTCATAGCTAAACGGTCGGTACCCGGGCCTTGCAGAGAAGAGCAGGGTTTTGCCTGTAATGCCTCTCTTAGGAGGGCTGGACCCTGGGATCCAGAGCTCTGGTCATACCCAAAACCAAGAGGCTATCTGTGCAGGGTGCTATACAGGTCCAGGGGAGTGGAATCCTTGGGAACCCGGTCCCTGAAGGTCTAGTACAATGCCTGCCGTGAGAGGTGAAGTTTGGGCTTCTGTGGACCAAACAAAGTCCTGCGGCGGGGAAAAGGTAAGTGGGGGCCCCTCAGGAACTTGGTTCTATTGAGGGGACCCCCAAGCCTAATATGTCTTTCTGCCTGTTACCTAAAGGGTATTCCCGCTAATAGCTGTATATGCCTAAGAAATCCTAGAAATGTTTTTTCATAAGGGAAGTTTTAAAAAAACTGTAAACCTGGAAATGTTTTTCATAAAGGAGGTTTTAAAAAAAAAAAAAAGACAAAAGTGCGGTACCTGTGTTTGTCCACTAGAGACCGCTGTGGAACGTCTTTTTTCTTGGGACTATTCCTTCCATGGTGAAAGTCCAGGCAGATGAGTGAGCTCTCTATCAGGGAAGCTGCATTCCTCTGTCATGCTGCCAAGTAGTTTCCTTCCATCCCCGAGTCCTGGTGAAACAGGGACCCTGGCTCCTCTCCCTACATGGCGCCAAGAGCGCACACGTGCACGCGCGCGCGCGCACACATGCTTTCTTTTTATAAGGTTTAGCTTCAAAAAAGGGGGCGGAGCCTGGCGGATGACGCGCTCTGTGCGCCCAGCGCTTCTGCGCATGTGCGGGCGTCCCAGCAAGATAAAAGGACTCAGTCCACGCTGCTTGCTATGGACGCAGAGCATGAAAAGGAGCTGGTAGCATGGTATAGGGGCTTACAGCGGGCGGTTGATACAGGCATCCCCAGAAAGACGCATTAGTAGACACCCACTGATGTACATAGCAGCAAATTGCATTAGACTATTTCAGTAAGGGGTGTATTGCGGCTGGAATACCTCAGCTTTGAACTAAGGAATATGCCGCCTAAAAAACTCTGAGATATACCTCTCAGGAAGTGTAGGGGGTCTCCATCGGGCTCTGAGGATCTGGAGCAGTCATCTGCACCCTCCTCCCCTGAGAAATCAGAGGTTAATACCCATAAGGAACCCCCGGGAGTGCCAGGTACTGCGGCTGTCCTCAGTCCACCTGCTCCTGCATATATAACAGAGGAGGTTTTTTCCTCAACTCTGGAGGGATTGGAGCAGAGATTGGCTGCATTGATCGCTTCTTCTCTACAGGAAAGAAAGCGCGCCAGATCTCCATCACCTCCATTAGAGTGCCTGTTGGCAGAGCAACAGTCCCAGGAAGGGACCGACCTACCTGAAGGGGATCAGGAGGAGGTTAGCTCTGTTTTTGAGGAATCGACAGTAGATGAACCATTTTCAGCATCACAGACTGAAAGATTGTGGGTCCAGACCCTAACTGACATGGTTCGATCTGCATTTAAAATGCCTCTTGTTGAACCATCAACTACTGCTGTCTCCTCATTGGGGTCGCTAAAAGCTCCCCAGGTTAATTGCTCCTTTCCAATACATCCATTATTGGAAGGACTTATATACCAGGACTGGGAACATCCTGATAAACTATTTGTTCCGCCTAAAAGGTTTCCGGTGATCTATCCCATGGAGGAAAAGTTCACCCAGAGATGGAATGTTCCTACGGTGGACGCAGCCATTTCTTCTGTGAACAAATCACTGACATGTCCAGTAGATAATGTTCAAATGTTCAAAGATCCAGTGGATAAAAAATTGGAATCTTTATTAAAATCTGCTTTTTCCACAGCAGGGGCTGTTACACAGCCAGCAGTGGCAGCTATTGGAGTCTGCCAAGCTTTAAAGGATCAAATGAAAATGGTCCTGAGGGATTTGCCAGACCAACAGGCCCAGGCTCTGGCTGATCTGCCTAGAGCATTATGCTTTGCGGTTGACGCCATCAAGGATTCTATCCATCAGGCCTCCCGCCTCACGCTGTCTTTGGTACATATGCGTAGGCTTCTGTGGCTCAAAAACTGGTCTGCTGAAGCTCCCTGTAAGAAGCTCTTAGTTAGCTTCCCATTTCATGGGGAACGCCTTTTTGGCGAAGACCTGGATAAGTATATCCAGAAGATTTCCAGTGGTAAAAGTACTCTCTTACCGAGTAAGAAGAGGTCTAGGGGTCCATCTTTTAAGAGGACTACCTCTCCTATCCCTGCGACGTCTGCTACTAAGCAGTTCCGACGGCCTCCTCGGTCAAACTCAGGAGGTAAAAATCAGGGACAGCCACAGGGTAATAAAAAGCCCTGGATCCGAAGAGGTACTAAACCAGCCTCCAAGTCAAGCCTATGAAGGGCTGCCCCCACTCAAACGGGTGGGGGGAAGACTTCAGTTGTTCGCAGAGACCTGGCGGGAGACGATCAAAGACAGATGGGTGCTCTCCGCAGTAACTCTGGGATACAAGTTGGAGTTAAAAGAGTCTCCTCCGTCCCATTTTATGTGGTCAGGCATGCCAAGAGACCCTCTGAAAAGACGGTCTCTCCTATTGGCGTTAGAACAACTATTGCTCCAAGGAGTAATTATGGAGGTTCCTATGGAAGAGTGGGGGTTGGGTTTCTACTCAAACCTTTTCACAGTCCCGAAGCCAAACGGGGACATAAGACCCATATTGGACCTAAAGAGTCTAAACAAATTTCTAAACGTCCGGTCTTTCCGGATGGAGTCGATCCGATCGGTCACCGCTGCCCTACAAGGGGAGGAATGGTTAGCCTCGATCGACATCAAAGATGCTTACTTGCATGTTCCCATCTTTCCAGGTCATCAAAAATTCCTACGCTTTGCAGTAGAAGGGCGCCATTTTCAGTTCAGAGCCTTACCATTCGGTCTGGCCACAGCACCACGAGTGTTCACAAAAATTCTGGCCCCACTGTTGGCCGATCTAAGAACACGGGGTGTAACGATAATGGCATACCTAGACGACCTGTTGTTGATGGACCACTCAGTTGCCAAGCTAGAAGTGGTAATTGTCGATACAATCAAGTATCTAGAATCTCACGGTTGGGTCATCAACCTGGACAAGTCAGCCCTACAGCCAGTGAAAAACCTGGTATATCTAGGGCTACGGCTGGATTCAGACCAGAGGAAAATTTTCTTACCTCTAGACAAGGTATCCTCTTTGAGGGGCTTGGTCCGTCTGCTTTGTGCAAAAAGACAGCCGTCCATACGCCTGTGCATGAGGCTGCTAGGAAAGATGGTAGCATCATTCGAAGCTGTGCCATACGCCCAATTCCACTCAAGGAATTTACAAAGGGCCATATTGTCAGCCTGGAACGGAAAAGTTCAGGCTCTAGACTTCCCGATGGCTTTGTCCCCTTCCGTTCGGAAGAGTCTCTGCTGGTGGTTGATCCCCCAGAATCTCCAGAAGGGAAAACCCTTCAGCCCGATATCTTGGAAGGTGGTCACTACAGATGCCAGCCTTACAGGCTGGGGGGCAGTACTGGAGCAATGGTCTCTCCAGGGCAGATGGTCAAATGTAGTAAAAACCCTGCCCATCAATCTCTTAGAGATACGAGCAGCCCGGTACGCCCTAGTAGCCTGGACATCCAGACTCCAAGGGTCCCCTGTCAGAATTCAATCAGACAATGCCACAGCAGTGGCATATATCAATCATCAGGGAGGCACCAGGAGTCGTGCAGCCCAGAGGGAAGTAAGTCACATCCTGGAATGGGCAGAAAAGCATGTCCCATGTATATCAGCTGTCTTCATTCCAGGGGTGGAGAATTGGAAGGCGGACTTTCTGAGTCGCCAACAGTTATGCCCAGGGGAATGGTCCCTTCATCCCCAGGTCTTCCGAGCAATATGTCAGCGGTGGGGAACACCGGATGTAGATATGCTAGCATCCAGATTCAACGCAAAGGTGGACAGATTTGTCTCCCGGACAAGGGATCCCCTCGCTTGCGGCTCGGATGCTCTGGTGTTCCCTTGGGATCAGCTCAGACTGATATATGCATTCCCTCCGCTACAATTGTTGCCTCGACTCCTTCGCAGAGTCAGGTTGGAGAAGAAGCCGGTGATCCTGGTGGCTCCAGCGTGGCCCCGAAGGGCCTGGTACGCGGAGATCATCAAAATGTCTGTGGGGAGTCCTTGGACCCTTCCACGTCGTCCGGACCTGCTTTCGCAAGGACCGATACACCACCCTTCCTTACTAACTCTAAGTTTAACGGCCTGGCTATTGAGTCCCACATCCTAAAGAAGAGAGGTCTCTCTAACTCTGTGGTATCAACTATAATCAATGCCAGGAAGCCTGTATCCAGGCAGATCTACTATAGAGTTTGGAAGGCGTACATCACTTGGTGCGAGGCCAGAAAATGGCATCCACGTAAGTACGTTATAGGCAGAATTCTGGACTTCCTGCAGTGGGCTGTAGACAGGAAGTTTGCCTTAAGTACTATCAAGGGCCAGGTTTCGGCCTTGTCAATACTATTTCAAAGGCCCCTGGCTATGCATTCACTTGTCAAATTCTTTATGCAAGGTGTGACTCGTATTATTCCACCGATTAAGGCTCCCATATGCCCATGGGATCTAAATTTGGTTCTGTCGGTTCTGCAGAAGCAGCCATTTGAACCTTTGCGGCACATTTCCTTGGTTCTACTCACCAGGAAATTGATATTTTTAGTAGCCATATGCTCGGCTAGAAGAGTGTCGGAATTAGCCGCCATGTCCTGTAAAGAGCCATATCTGGTTATCCATAAGGACAGAGTAGTATTACGTCCTCACCCAGCCTTTCTTCCTAAGGTGGTATCGAGGTTTCACTTGAACCAGGATGTGGTTCTTCCTTCTTTTTTCCCCAAACCAAGCTCGGTAGAGGAAAAGTTATTGCATTCTTTGGATGTAGTAAGAGCAGTTAAAGCTTATCTAAAAGCCACTGCTCAGATTCGTAGAACGGATTCTCTGTTTGTTCTGCCGGAAGGCCCCAGAAAGTGTCAGGCAGCATCAAAATCTACTTTAGCCAAGTGGATTCGACAGGTCATAATACAAGCCTATGGCTTGAAAAGTAGACCGCCTCCGTTCAAAGTTAGGGCGCACTCCACGAGAGCAGTTGGAACTTCATGGGCAGTGCATCACCAGGCCTCCCTGGCGCAAATTTGTAAGGCCGCAACATGGTCTTCAGTACACACGTTTACTAGGTTCTACCAGGTGGACGTGAGAAGTCAGGAGGATGTCGCCTTTGGGCGCAGTGTGTTGCAGGCCGCAAAAGATCCTCATGCCTGATGGCGCCCAGCTTATGTATGGTGTATCCCCCCCCTCATGTGGCATTGCTTTGGGACATCCCACATAGTAATGACTATGCTGCTCTGTGTCCCGTGATGTATGAACAAGAAAGTAGGATTTTTAAAACAGCTTACCTGTAAAATCCTTTTCTTGGAGTACATCACGGGACACAGAGCTCCCACCCCTCTTTTGGGGACACGTATTGCTTTGCTACAAAACTGAGGTACTCCCGGATGGGAGGGGCTTATATAGGGGAGGGTACTTCCTGTTTTGGAAGTTGCCAGTGCCAGCACCTGAAGGTAATTCTATATAACCCACATAGTAATGACTATGCTGCTCTGTGTCCCGTGATGTACTCCAAGAAAAGGATTTTACAGGTAAGCTGTTTTAAAAATCCTACTATTTCGAAATGGTACTCTAATAACATACACAGTCTTTGATTTCAGCAATATGTGTAGTGAGAATTCGACTGGAGTTCAAGGTAAAATTAGATTTGAATTTCAAAAATTCAGACGAATTTCGTTACATTATTCTGAGCATTCAGTAAAATTTGTTTATATTGTAATTCAGTTATTATGTAAGTCAGTATGTCAGTTATCTCTGAATAATGAAAAATGGGTCCAAATACTAATTTGGAACGAAACAAACCGCACATGTCTACCATGAAGTGTATTGTTACTTTTAGGGAGAAATTCAAGAAAATAGGTAAATTTTTGAGTTATTGCTTAGATATAATTAATATTTGTATTTATTCCCAGTAACGAGGGTCGGCAAACCATCGATGGCAATCTACCTTGTCAACCACATGCAGGTATAGGTGTGTTTGTCGCCTGAACTCTCAATTCGGAAAGTGGTTAAATCCAATCCTAGGCCAGTCCATCCAAGGTGCTTGTGGGTGATATAATTTGGGATGGCTGAGAGATTGGGCCAATGGAGATCAGTGCACCAGAATAAGTAGATCTGTCAAAGCAGCTTCCCTTCATGAGTAAACCAATTCTGTTCCATCATAAGCCCCCTGTAGTGTGCCTTTCTGACCGCCATTAATGTGTCCTCCAGTCCCCACAGTCCATCCCCTCCTGAAACCCTGTACCGTGCCCTCCAGACCCCCCAGCCCTCCTGATCCAAGTACCATGCCCTTTTGACCCTCCATTACCATCCTGACCTGACCCCCCTGTACTATGTGTCAGAGGCGCAGCGGCGTCGGAGAACTGTGTCTGTGTCCCAACTCCCGAATAAATGGAAGCAAGAAAATATTCATTGATGGGCACTGGTAGGCTGCATGATGGGCACTGGTAGGCTGCATTGATGGGCACTGGTAGGCTGTATTGATGGGCACTGGTGAGGCTGCATTTGATGGGCGCTGGTGAGGCTGCATTTATCAGCGCTGGTGGGCTGCATTTAATGGGCACTCCATTAAAAAAGGTGGGGTATACATGGGCAGGGCAAAAGGGAGGGAAGTCAGGGGTGGAGCCAAGGGGGGGCGGTAAAATGAGGTTTCACCTAGGGTGTCAAAAATCCTTGTACCAGCACTGTGTATATGTACAGCCTTACCTCTCAGTGACTACTTGCTTTTTGAATATTTATTCTTGTCTTATCCCATCAGATTGTATTGTGAGGCCGTAAATTGGTCCCATTACCTGCTTGATCTCAGTATTGACAACAGTCGCACAAAAAGATTCAGTGTAGGAATAGTGCTGTCAGGAATTTGGTTAATTTACAGTTTTACCCTCTTCCTGGAGCTTACACTAAATATCAATAATCAGCCCTAAACTCAGGTAGAAGACAGGTCAGCCTCAATGGGGACCTTACAATCACACAGTGAGCTGCCATTTCTGTTCTAACAAGAAATGAGTACAAGTAAGTGACCACACTCCCACTTATCCCTGAGCAGTAACCCTGCACTGTTATAGTATCGTATACATTCAGATACATACAATATCCTTTCCTGAATGGTTTTCTTTAGAACAGAAGTAATAATTCATATGGCAACTAGTGAATATATGCAAATGTCTATTTTATCTACAATTGGCAATTATATTATTTAATAAATCCTGGATAGAATAATGCAAACTCAGCACTCATCCATAGGGCATCACCTGTAAGTGCATGACATGTATTCACAAGGATAAGGAGTTTATTCTACTGTAAACATAAAATTATCCCTGCATGTAGAGATCAATAAAACATAACAAAATAACTGTCATTCTTCTCTTTCTTGTGACAATACAATGTACAATGTGTATGAGCGTGTGTGCGCATTTCTACCTATATGAGTTCGAAATATGCATTATATGTAGGTCACTGAATTCTAAAAAGCAAAGATTTTCTTCTGTTCTTTAACAAAATATATTAAAGAACGATGAAGCAAGCTTACACCTAAAAATGTGTGATACTATTGGGTAAGTTTCTAAGATCCTCTAAAATCCCAGTTAAACAAAGTGGAATGAAAATTTCAAGTCAGAGGTTGGCCATGTAGCAGAGTGTCCATTTACCGTATTTATCGGCGTATAACACGCACAGGCGTATAACACGCACCCTAACTTTAAGAGGGAAGTTTCAGGAAAAAAACTTTCCACAGCCCCCTGCGTATAACATGCAGGCACAGTTTACCCTCTATTTTTAGGGTAAAAAAGTGAGTGTTATACGCCAATAAATACAGTACTTACTTTGCTCAGATGCAAGTTCAGACCCCATAAACATAGATAGGTTGGTTATATTCCCTTCTTCAGCAGGTCAGAGGGGCCACACCTAAGAGGGTACATGTACAGTAGTTTTGCAAGTGATCTGCAGCCAGATGAGAGGCCCTCCACTCCTCAGAATAGGCATGTGGGTAGCCAGGCCAGAGCCTAATAGCACGTAGCACCTCCAAAAGACCCTGTTACTGAAGGGAACATTGCCCCAGTTGCTGCCAGAGGACTCCAGTTACAGTGGGGTGGCCCCTTGTCTTGGGCCTTGGATCTCTCCAGCTGCTCGTCTGTGTACTGTTTTGCTGAAATAGTGATTTTTAGCTTGACTCTCTGTTAAATCTTACAGAGACTATAACTATGTAAAGAGCCCATGTTTATGCACCTTTCATAATCTGTTTTGTGTTATTTTGCAGTGCATGCATGCTCTTTGCCATCCTGAACCTGTTTTAGTCCGACCTGTCAATTGGAACAATTTCTTCTTGTACCCGAAGAGGGTGTTGCAGAGTTAACTCCACCTAAGGTCCAAGGGGTGTGTTGTAGATGTGCTAAAAAATATTTTATTATGCTCAGAGGACATACCCTTAATGCCATTAGCCTGGGTACATCTATATTTTCATATGACAAGGTGGCCTAATGTTTCTTAATAGTCTTCTGGACACTTCAACACAGGCGTGTTTGATATCTAACTGGGTGGTGTCTTCTTATGCATTAATGTAGATACATTTAGCAAGGAGTTATGATATATGAATTATTGTTGAGAGTTTGAAATGTATGAAAGATGAGTTCTAGGTAGGGATGAGCCGAACACCCTCCCGGTTCGGTTCGCACCAGAACCTGCGAACAGACCGAAAGTTTGCGCAAACTTTAGAACCCTATTAAATACAATGGACGTGTATGTTCGAAATCTAAAGTGCTAATTATCAAGGCTAATATGCAAGTTATTGTCTTAAAAAGTGTTTGGGGACCCGGGTCCTGCCCCAGGGGACATGTATCAATGCAAAAAAAAGTTTTAAAAACGGACGTTTTTTCGGGAGCAGTGATTTTAAGGATGCTTAAAGTGAAAAAAAAGTAAAATATTCCTTTAAATATCGTACCTGGGGGGTGTCTAAAGTATGCCTGTGAAGTGACACGTGTTTCCCGTGTTTAGAACTGTCCCTGCACAAAATTACATTTCTAAAGGAAAAAAAGTCATTTAAAACTGCTTGCGGCTTTAATGTAATGCCTGGTCCCGGCAATATGGATGAAAATCATTGAGAAAAATGGCATGGGTACCCCCCCCCACAGCCCACTACCAGCCCCTTTGGGTGTTGTATGGATATTAAGGGGAACCCCGCACCCAAATTTAAAAAAGGCCCTATATACTCTGAACAGCAGTATACAGGCGGTACAAAGAAGACAGGGACTGTAGGTTTGTTCTTAAGTAGAATCTGTTTGTAATTTGGAACAGGTAAATTTTTTAAGTGTAGCTCCAGCCCAAAAAATTATTTTTAAGCTTTTTAGAAAAACATAGGGAAGGGTTATCACCCCTGTAACATTTGTTTTGCTGTCTGTGCACCTGTTCAGAACATTTCACCTCACTTTCCGTCCCAATGACAAATGTTTTTTGAAAATTTGGGTTTTTTATTGAAACAAGGATTGGTGATAAAGCATCAGTGGAGAGGAGACACTTTTTTCCCATATTAACTCTTACAGGAGAGAATTTCCCTTCCTAGGGGTAGATTTCCTCTCACTTCCTGTTGTCTCCTTCCGTTTGCAAGTAGGAGTCGTTTGTAAGTTGGATGTTTGAAAGTAGGGGCCTGCCGTATATACTATGCAGAAATTTGGCCCTTAGGTGTTGGTGTTGCCGCAACACTGTAAGCCCTCACAGTTACTTTTGGTGGGCGCTGGAACGCCCTGCTGTGAACTATTATATCAAGAATTGTAATTACATGCCATTGTTGAACAATGGTAGGAAAAATTGGGCCTTTGGTGGTGGTGCTGGTGCCACAACACTGTAATTCCTCACAGTTACTCTTGGGGGCGCAGGAATGGGCCCAGCTGTGAAATATTAGATCAAGAATTGTAATTACATGTACCTGTTAAACAGGGGCATAAAAATTGGGCCTTTGGTGGTGGTGGGGGTGTTGCCACAACACTGTAAGCCCTCACAGTTACTCTTGGTGGGCGCAGGAATGGTCCCTGCTGTGAATTATTAGATCAAGAATTGTAACTACATTCCCCTGTTAAACAGGGGCATAAAAATTGGGCCTTAGGCACTGGTGCCACAACACTGCAACACCTCACAGTTACTGTACTTGGAGCACAGCAATGAGCCCTGCTGCAAAGTATTGCATCAAAAATTGTAATTATATGCCCCTGTTAAACAGGGTCAGAAAAATTGGGCCTTAGGCACTGGTGCTGGTGCCACAACACTGCAACCCCTCACCGATACTGTAGTTGGAGAGCAGCAATGAGCCCTGCTTCAAAGTATTGCATCAAAATTTTTAATTACATGCCCCTGTTAAACAGAGGCTGAAAAGTTGGGCCTTAGCCACTGGTGGCGGTGCCCAGAACCAAAAATGTTCTTACAAGCTATCAACATGTTCATTGAGGAGGAAGAGGATAGTCACTCAGCATAACAGGATAGTCACTCAGCATCAGCATAGGCAGTCTTGAAGGGATCTGACATTTCAAAAGAAATTATTTGGTTACATTGGCATTAGGTGCTTGGTAACTGGTGGTGATCCAAGATTGATTAATTTTTATGAAGGTCAGTCGATCGACCGAGTCGGTGGACAGACGCACCCTGTGATCGGTTACAAAGCCTCCAGCAGCACTGAATGTGCGTTCCGAAGGAACGCTGGATGCAGGACAGGCCAGTAGCTCAATTGCATACTGTGCAAGATCTGGCCAGTGATCCATCCTCAAGACCCAGTAACCCAGAGGATTTTCGGTGGGAAAGTTGTCCAAGTCTGATCTTGCCCCTAGGTATTCCTGCACCATGTAAACCAGACGCTGGAGATGGTTGCTGGAACCGATCATACCTTGAGGCTGCGGACTAAAAAATTGTCTGAACACATCGGTCAGACGGCCACCTTCTCCACCGCTCCTTCTTTGACTGACTGAAGCCTCAGCAACACGTTGTCCAGGACCAGGAATTTGTAACCTCCCAGTCTCTGGTAACGCGTTGCACAGACCTTTATGCAAGGCCTCCCGAAGATGCTTCATCCTCTGCTCCCTCTGCGACGGCAAGATAATGTCCGCAACCTTACCCTTGTAACGTGGATCAAGGAGGGTTGCCAGCCAGTAATGATCCCTCTCCTTGATCGCACAAATACGAGGATCCCTCCGCAGGCTTTTCAGGATCAGGGAGGCCATGCAGCGTAGGTTTGCTGAGGCATTTGGTCCGGAGTCCTCTGGGTCATTCAGGACGACATGATCTGCAGCCCCTCCTCCCAGCCACGTACAAGTTCATGGGTGTCTTGGGACTGTAATTGATCCCTTGAAGACTGCTGCTGATGCTGAGTGCTAGGCTCCACCTCCATGCTGACACAATCCTCCTCCTCCTCCTCCTCCTCTTCCTGTGTTATAGTCGGGCCAGTAGGAACTCTGTCTGGATAAAGGGGGCCTTGAGAGGTAAGGAAGTCCTCCTCTTCCTGCCTCTGTTCTGCCTCAAGTGCTCTGTCCATTATTCCACGCAGCGTGTGCTCCAAAAGGTGGACAAGAGGGACAGTGTCACTGATGCATGCACTGTCACTGCTCACCATCCTTGTGGCCTCCTCAAATGGTACCAGGACAGTGCATGCATCCCTGATCATGGCCCACTGGCGTGGGGAAAAAAATCCAAGCTCCCCTGACCCTGTCCTGGTGCCATATTGCAACAGATACTCATTGATGGCCCTCTGCTGCGTGTGCAGCCGCTGCAGCATGGCCAACGTAGAGTTCCACCTGGTGGGCATGTCACAGATTAGGCGGTTCTTGGGCAGGTTGGATTCCTTTTGCAGGTCAGCCAGCCGAGCACTGGCATTAAATGACCGGTGGAAATGCACACAGAGTTTCCTGGCCTGCTTCAGGACCTCCTGTAAGCTCGGGTACCTGCCCAAGAATCGCTGCACCACCAAGTTAAGGACGTGAGCCAAACAGAGCACATGGGTCAGTTGTCCCTGTCGGAGGGCGGAGAGGAGGTTGGTGCCATTGTCGCAAACCACCCTTCCTGGCTTAAGCTGGCGTGGCATCAACCACCTGTGAGCCTGCCCCTGCAGAGCTGACAGAATCTCTGCCCCAGTGTGGCTCCTGTCCCCCAAGCACACCAGCTCAAGCACCGCATGGCATCTTTTTTCCTGCGTACTTGCGTAGCCCATTTAACACCTACGGAGCACCACTGGTTCCGAGAACAAAGCACAGGTAGAGGCCATGGAGGAAGAAGAAGAGGAGGGGGTGGAGGAGAGAGGTGTGTCAGAGTCACCGGTATTAACATTTTGGAGGCGTGGTGGCGGAACAACCTCCAACACTACTGCACCTTGTCCTGCATCCTTCCCAGCAGCCAGCAGAGTCACCCAATGCGCAGTGAAATATAGGTAACGTCCCTGTCCATGCGTGCTGGACCATGAGTCAGCGGTAATATGCACCTTACCGCTGACCGCCCTGTCCAGCGAGGCCAAGACATTACCTTCCACATGCCGGTAGAGAGCCGGAATCCCCTTCCGTGAGAAAAAGTGGCGTTTGGGAACCTGCCACTGAGGAACCGCACATTCCACAAACTCACGGAAGGGGGCAGAGTCTACCAACAGAAAAGGCAGCAGTTGAAGTGCTAGCAATTTAGCCAAGCTAGCATTCAACTGCTGGGCATGTGGATGGCTGGGAGCGAACTTATTTAGGCGGTGCAGCAGCTGGGGCAGGGAAATTTGCCTGGTACAATTTGATGTCGGTGTACCAATAGCAGATTGCCCGCAAGGACTTGGCTGTGACACACCTAATTCTACACCTTCATTCCTCTCAGTGCAGGTTTCAGAGAGGACTGAAGGTATAGTGGGGTTGGAGATCCCAGCTGATGCGGAGCAAGGAGAGGTCCGCTTTGTTCTTTGGTGTGGGTCTTTTAGGAGAGCTTGCCAACAAACTGCATTGCAGGTCGACATATGTCTGGTCAAGCACGTGGTGCCCAAGCGACTGATGTTTTGGCCACGCGAGATACGCCTGAGACATATGTTGCAAATGTCAACGGTGCGATCTGCTGCACATGTCTCAAAAAAGGCCCACACCAAAGAACTTTTGGAATAACGCGCAGAGACAGCAGCGCCCTGCACATGCAGAGCTCTGCGGTGTGATGCAGTCGGTGTGCTGCCCTTAAGCTGGCCCCTGGAGGGCATTCTGCCTCATTGGAGATGTGCCTCCTCTTCCCTCCTATCAGGCACCCACATGGAGTCAGTGACCTCATCATCCCCTCTCTCCTCATCACTGGAGCAAATCTGGCAGTATGCTGCAGCTGGGGGAACATGACTGCCAGATAGCTGTCCTTGTTGGGCTCCCCCTCTCTCTGGGCTCACTTTACTACCCCCTCTCTCTGGGCTCACGTTACTGCCATCCTCTACCTGGGTTTCATCATCGGAGCCTTCAAAACGCTGGGCATCCTCCTGGAGCATGTACCCAACACTGTGGTCAAACAGTTCGGGGGACTCCTCAGGAGGACATGGTGGGGCTAGGGAAGGAGTGACTGATGCCAGTGAGCCAAGGGAAGAGGCCACTTTGGCAGGTGCTTTGCTGGACAATGTACCCTGAGCCTGGGTGAGAGAGGATGAGGAGGAGGAGGAGAACGGCTTGGTCATCCACTCTACCAAGTCTTCGGCATGTTGCGGCTTAACATGGCCAGCTGCCGAAAAGAAGGACAAGCGTGTCCCACAGCCACGTGCTGATGAGGATGCACCGTGTCCACGACCAGCACTGTTGCCTCTAGACACAGAGCCTGCTTGCCCTCTTTTATTGCCTCGTGACTGTCTGCCTCTCCTCGTTTGCCTTCCAGACATACTAATGGCCTGCAGTGAGATGTAGCTGCACAAAGGTGGGATGTATATATATATATATAGATATATTTTTATATATATAGATATATATATCTATATATATATATATATATCTGTACTGATAATGCAGCTATCAGAATCAACTGCCTGCTGTGGTATTAGTATGGGACAAGCAGCAATTGTCTTCAGTTAGTTTTAGGTGAAAACTGTGCAGAGGCCACAGTACACTAACTGAAAATACTTGCAGCTCTCTGCCTGTGGTTTTATTATAAAAACACCACTATTAGTCACTAACTGTATTCGGGTAAGCTTTAGGTGAATGCTATGCAAAGCACACAGTACACTAAATGAAACACTGACTGCAGCTAGCACAATCACCTGCCTGCCTGTCACAGTATAGAGAATAACAGGAACAGATCTAGCTAAACTGAATACAGTGTATAAATATATATACAACACCTAGGATGCATATATATCCTCTACACACTGTAACTGCAGCTAACTGACTCGCCTGCCTGCTCTATCTAACTCAATATAAATGACACTGTCTCTCTCTCTCTGTAAGCTCTCTCTTTAACCAACACCGCAACACACTACACAAGGCCGCCATGGAGGCGGCCATATATAGTGTGGGGCGTGTACTAAACCCCCTGAGCCATAATTTGCTTTGGCCAATTACAGCTCTCTGCTCAGATGGCGCTGTGATTGGCCAAGCATGCGGGTCATAGCCAGCAATGCACTGCAATGCCGCAGTGAATTATGGGCCGTAACGCGCCACTCGAATCTGGCGCGAACGGCCCATAATGTTCGCAATTCGACAAACAACCGAACAGGCGATGTTCGAGTCGAACATGGGTTTGACTCGAACTCGAAGCTCATCCCTAGTTCTAGGTCAATATACCAGATTCACAGATCTGTATTCATTTAGCTACTCTTGACCATTTACGACAGGACTTCATCAGAGTTCCTGGGCTAGTGAAGATTTATAATGCAATGCATTACTTCCAACTTGTTTTCAACTGTGCCTTAAAATGGAACTGAAGGTATTTTTATAAAACTTGCTAGTAGGTGGGCTATTTATCACAGAAGAAACATGGAATGTCTCTTCTGCAATAAAATACACCTACCTGCCTGCTCACAGCATTCTGCAGCATGTAAACTGAGCTGCACATGCGTAGCTCGGCTTACATAGGCAGCACAATCTTTTTGTGCCGGGATAACTAACTCATGCACAGGAGTTACATCATCCGGTGCCGGCAAGAAGACCCAGATGGCCCAAAAACCAGCACTCAGAGAGAAGTAGTCAGTATAGTGACTTTAGTTCTGTTTTAAGTTGGGCTGTGGTTTGCCAAATGTGATATTTTACATGGCTGCCTATAATAGATATGAGATTTAAATCTGACCATTTTTATTACTGACTAAATTCTGAAGAATATTAGGGTAGCAAAGTGTTCAGTACTACTGTCCTATGTTCTCCTTATAGTTTGGGGTTCATCAGACTTCGTTATCATCACAAACCCTTTTACTTGTTCCCTTTTGTTCTGTTATATCTGTAAATATACCATTAAAATAGTTCTGCTACATTTGTTCAATAAAAGCAAAAAATACCTGTTGGTTATGTCAGAAATTTGGTTGAGCTGTGTTCTGTAAACATATCCTATGGTATTTCAAGGAGTGAAGTTTGTCCTCCCCTTGAACTATAGAAAAATAGTCCCTATGCTGTGCAGAAGAGGAAACTGAGAGGGATTCAGTAGTACTGTATAGAAAAGATAACTGGGCAGGCATGACACCACTCTCCTCAGAAAAGTGCCATATGTTGTCAGCCCACAACAGGACTTTAGATAGACAGGTAGCTTTCTTTTAATGGTATTTGATTGCCTCTGCGATTTTTTTGTTTTGCGATATAAACGGAAAAAGACTGAATATTTTGAAAAAAAATGATATTTTCTAATTTTTGTTATAAGAAAAATCGAATAAACTCAATTTTAGTCATACATTTAGGCCAAAATGTATTCAGCCACATGTCTTTAGTAAAAAAAAATGTCAATAAGCGTATATTTATTGGTTTGCGCAAAAGTTATAGGGTCTACAAACTAGGGTACATTTTCTGGAATTTACACAGCTTTTAATTTATGACTGCCTATCTCATTTCTTGAGGTGCTAAAATGGCACCTAAAATGGCAGGGCAGTACAAACCCCCCCCCAAATGAACCCATTTTGGAAAGTAGACATCCCAAGGAAATTGCTGAGAGGCATGTTGAGCCCATTGAATTATTTTTTTTTGTCCCAAGTGATTGAATAATGACAAAAAAATAAAAATTACAAAAAGTTGTCACTAAATGATATATTACTCACACATGCCATGGTTATATTTGGAACTGTAGCCCAAAATCCATTCTGCTGCTTCTCCTGAGTACGGAGATACCACATGTGTGGGACTTTTTAGGAGCCTAGCCGCGTACGGGACCCCCAAAACCAAGCACCGCCTTCAGGATTTCTAAGGGCACAAATTTTTGATTTGACTCCTCACTACCTATCACAGTTTCGAAGGCCATAAAATGCCAAAATAGCACAAACCCCCCCCCCCCAAATGACCCCATTTTGTAAAGTAGACACCCCAAGCTATTTGCTGAGAGGCATGGTGAGTATTTTAAAGCTCTCATTTGTTTTCGAAAATGAAGAAAGTAAATAATTTTTTTTTTTTCTTTTTTTCAATTTTCAAAACTTTGTGACAAAAAGCGAATTCTGCAAAATACCTACCATACCTCTCAGCAAATAGCTTGGGGTGTCTACTTTCCAAAATGGGGTTATTTGGGGTGGGTTTGTGCCATCTGGGCATTCCATGGCCTCCGAAACTGTGATAGGCAGTGAGGAGTGAAATCCCAAATTTACACCCTTAGAAAGCCTGAAGGCGGTGCTTGGTTTTTGGGGTCCTGTGCGCAGCTAGGCTCCCAAAAAGTCTCACACATGTGGTATCCCCATACTCAGGAGAAGCAACAGAATGTATTTTGGGGTGTAATTCCACATATGCCCATGGCATGTTTGAGCAATATATCATTTAGTGACAACTTTGTGCAAAAAAAAAAAGAATTGTCTTTTTTCCGCAACTTGTGTCAACATATAAAATATTCCATGGACTCGACATGCCTCTCAGCAAATAGCTTGGGGTGTCTACTTTCCAAAATGGTGTCATTTGGGGGGGTTTTGAACTGTCCTGGTATTTTATACACAACATTAGGAAGCTTACAAGCCCTTTCTGACACTTTTTGTTTACATGAAACCATTTTTTTTTGGGGGGGGGGGAAATACACTTTTTTTAATTTTAATGCACTTAAACACACTATATTGCCCAAATGTTTGATGAAATAAAAAAGATGATCTTAGGCCGAGTACATGGATAACAAACACGACATGCTTTAAAATTTCGCACAAACGTGCAGTGGCGACAAACTACATACATTTTTAAAAGCCTTTAAAAGCCTTTACAGGTTACCACATTAGATTTACAGAGGAGGTCTACTGCTAAAATTACTGCCCTCAATCTGACCTTCGCGGTGATACCTCACATGCATGATGCCAGACCGACGCTTGCGTTCGCCTTTGCGCAAGAGCAGGGCGGGACAGGGGTGCTTTTTTTTTTTTATTATTATTCATTTTCCTTTTTTATTTTATTTTTAAACTGTTCCTTCCATATTTTTTTTATTATTATTTTTTATTGTTATCTCAGGGAATGTAAATATCCCCTATGATAGCAATAGGTAGTGACAGATACTCTTTTTTTAAAATAAAATGGGGTCTATTAGACCCTAGATCTTTCCCTCAAAGCATCTGACCACACCAAGATCGGTGTGATAAAATGCTTTCCCAATTTCCCAATGGCGCTTTTTATATCCGGGGGGGACATTCCCTCCCACTGCTTGTAAAAGCAGTCCAGAGGCTAATTAGCTGCTAGGATTGCTTTTACATGAAAGCCGGCCGCTGGCTGAAAAGAATGATACCAAGATGATACCTAAACCCGCAGGCATCATTCTGGTATAACCATTCAAAGTCCAGCAACATACCAGTACGTTGCTGGTCCTTGTTGGACATGTATTGTAATCTTTTTTTTTCATGCAGCCTGTTGGCTGAACGAAAAAAAGAGATTGATCAGTGGGTATGCCCACCCTTCATTCACCCACTTCTAATGATGGGCATACATGTACCATTTATATATGCCGAAGCATGGGGGCATCATCCCGCAAAAGTTATGCCGCATACACACGGTCAGACTTTTCCACGGGCAAGCCTCCGTCGGAATTTCGACCGTATGTACGCGGCATTAGGAGAAAAATCGCTCCTCCGCCCCTGCTGCCCCCATGCTTCGGCATATATGCTCTTTTTTTAACTGTGGTGGTGAAATCACCTCCTACAGCACTGGAGTCGCAGGGATCAGGCCTGTCTCTGCGAACGCTGCAGTTATGTGTGTTGTGTTTTGTAAGTGACAGTGATCGATCGATACTGCACTTGGGTGGCCTGGGCTGGACGGAGGGGCAAAATGCAGGTGCTAGCAGGTATCTGGGCTGATCCCGCTAACACTGCATTTTTGGGAACCCTAAACCGCTGGGGACGCTAGTATAGATCTGATCAGATACTATACCACTAAGGGAGGTGTATTCTTCACGCGTGGGTGTTAGCGCTACTGGCACTAACCTGACGCAGACCCTCTCTGACGCTAAAACCTAATTGATATCACCCGCCGGGCGATCAGGGGGTTAAACCTTTATTGGGTTATATACGACGGGTGCCCTGACACTATAAAAAGCAAACTAACTAACCAGCGTCACTCGTAACACTTATACGGTGATCACTGGTGAAAGGGTTAACTAGGGGCAATCAGAGGGTTAAAACCTTTATTAGGTAATATATGGGGGTACCTGATGCTATAAAAACCTTGCGGCGAACCTAAAAAACTAACTGACTACCTAGCGGCACCAGCATAACTAATACAGCGATCAGAAAAATGATCGCTTAGTGACACTGGCAAAAGGGGGTGAAAGGGTTACCTGGGGGCGATCAAGGGGTTAAACCTTTATTAGGTAATATATGGGGGTACCTGACGGTATAAAAACCTGGCGGCGAACATAAAAAAATAACTGACTACCTAGCGGCATCACCGACACTAATACAGAGATCAGAAAAACTATCGCTTAGTGACAGTGGTGCTAGGGGCTGAAAGGGTTACCTGGGGGGTGATCAAGGGGTTAAACCTTTATTGGGGGGGGTTGGGGGGCTACCCTGGACCTAAGGGACCCAACACTAACTGCCCTGACACTTTTACAGTTACAAATGTCACTGATTGCAGTGATCAGTAAATAAATGATCACTGCAATCGGTGACACTGTGACTGGGGGCTGGGGGGTGATCTGGGGGGTGATCTGGGGGTGACTGGGGGGGGCGATCGTGTGCCTATGTGTCCTGGGGTCAGTGTACTGCTTGTGCACTAACCTTGATGTCTTCTCTCCACAGCGCTCCGGTATATGTGGGCGCCGCAGGAGAGATGACATCACTTCCTGCTGCTTCCTCTCTGCCTGTGTTTACATTACACAGGCAGAGGAAGCATTTAATTCACCGGGAGCGATTGCGAGGGGGTGGCCAGAAACCAATGGCCACCCCCTCAACACGGATCGCTCCCAGAGCGATCCCGACTGCTCACTGTACCGGAGGGGGGTCCGATCGGACCCCCCACCCATACGAAGGCAGGCACGTACAGGTACGTGATTGTGCCTCCAGGTGCCATTCTGCCGACGTATATGTACAGTGAGCGGTCGTTAAGTGGTTAAAGAGAAAAACAGTGGCAAATGTGCATATAATTCAGAGATTTACTGCATTTTTTGACATTTTCACATGCTAAAAATTATTACAGAATAACGTTGCATATCAAATATATGTAGAAATTGCTGATTTAGCACCACCACCATGTGCCATACCTCGGTGAAGGCAGGGGGGTTTACACACACTCCCTTTAGCTTCAGCTGGGAGTGTGTGTAAATCTGAGAAGCCGACTGTCGGCTGTCAGATGAAAGCTGCTGTGCAGCCAACCGATCGCTTCCACACACCACATCCATTCACTGATCTCTTTTTCCAGGTAATGATCTGGAAATGATGTGTAAAACACCACTTCCAGGTCCCGGTGTCACTTTCCCTAACCAGTATGTCTGGGGAAGAAGCCAATGGAGTGCAATCTGCACTCTATGGTGTCTTTTAAACCCTTGATGTTTTATTAAATAGAACCTGTCACCTTTTTGTTCCCATGTGATGAAAAATAAAGTTTAGTGAAAACATTTTATAAAAAAATACACCCAAAGTTACACCCAAACAGTTGAAACCCCCAAAAATTGTTGAGTTCCCCACCTCACATCCCCACATACATGAAAATACAGTCATAAATACACACACCTAAGCATGATGCACATGTTACATATTGGCGTGTATGTCAGAACGAGATTGGGTAAATTGGCTAATATCGTGTGACAAAAGTTGGAACTGCCAAAATTTTATTCTCTAGGGTATCTGATTTCAGAACATACAGTATATGAAATGATAGGGGGCTTTAACTGATCTTCAAGCCTAAAAAATTTTTGGGGGGAATATGTGTGAAAAAAATGCAAAAATGTCTCTGCCAGCAAATGGGTTAAAGCAGTGTAGGGTCACCTTTACTTTAATCATCTCTGTTGTAGAACTAGTGATTCATGGAGTTTCATGTAATCCACAAACTTAGCACTGAACACCGCTGAAGTCTATTGGGGGAAGGGGGTGAATCTTGATATTAAATGTGGTAATTTTTAAGGCTAATAGGTAAGTTATTTTCAAAACAGGGCATGGGTAGCATTTTTTTTTTTTTTTAAATACTGCATAGCAGTAAGAGGATCCTTCAAAAGAAACATAGGAAAACCAGAGACATTTTCTTGCATGTTAAAATGCATATTTTAGGCTTGGAGATTACCTAAAACCCACAAAATATTTAATATTTTCTAAAAACAGAGACCCTATCAAATAAAATATTAGCAGTTGCAAATTTTTTATGTCAAGTAAAAATATCACTAGTGTTTATGAAATGTAGATTTTCATTAAATATACTCTAACAAATTTTAGTGCACACAAAAACAATACCTACTGGTACTCTGTTGCCCACAGGACATATACACAATGCTATAGTGCCTGGCTACCATGCCAGGGCATGCGCAACCTGAGCAAAGCAAACAGATATTTGCGGTTGGCAGAAAGGCAAGGTTCAGAATAGTCAGGGTCAAAATCCAAAGTCAAAAGACAGGCAGAGTTCAGAGAATAGTTGATATCTGACCAGAGATCGTCAACTAGGTAATCCAATCTAGCAGAGCAGGGCAGGCAAATGGGGAGCTTGATCAGGTATTGCACACGTTATCACAAGCATGAGACTGCAAGCTTGGCTGGCTTAAATCAGGTTTTGTCTCCACTCAGAGTCTGCCCACATCAATCACCTTGCAGGTGGACAGACAGACAAGGAGAAAGCCACAGCCAAAACTAGGATGCTGGAATGAGGAGCAGGAGTGTTAGACGCTCCTGACAATAGCTATTTGAATTTCCATAGCCGGGCCATGGTTTTACTTAAAAAAGTATGATCCTTATAGAAATATAGATCCAAAATTAAGTATCAACTTTTACTTCTTAATAACCATAAAAAATTCTTGCTCTTAAATTCCTTGTTCTTTTATAAGCAGACAGAGAGAAAAATGATTGCACTTAAAATGAACTGTTTAGATTAAATAGGACAGTTAAATGCATTTTGATGAGCTTACTTTGACCTAATCAAGGTTCTTCTAAACTAATCACAGCTATTAAATATATGTTTCAAGTACACCCATTACAAGTAAATTGCAGACCAAAACTACTCAGCAGTAAAGACTGGGCACTAATTGTGGTCACACACTGGCTCCAGTCAGTGAAATGTTCTGTATGCGGCTTATATACTGCAAAAAATAATATGTTTTATTTATTGTGTTTTTGTTTTATGTTGTTGAGAAAAAAAAATCATCCCTGTTTTTACCTAAAACATGATCGTACTAAACTCTTCCCCTCAAAGCTATCACTTTCAGTCTTTCTCTAACTAAATCAATGCATGACATATGCTCATTTATTTTGAATGGGGTGGTTCAATTTTGCATGTATTATTTTTATTATTGTGGCATTTTAGCATAGGGATACTGGTAAAATAATACACTTACTGTATATTAGTCATATGTTATTCTAATCAGATCAGTTACATTATTTTACTTTTACTAATAGCCTTCATAGCACTTTCCAGCATAGGTTGACCATGGCTGCAGATGACTAAGAACTTTTGGTGACCTGTGTTATAAAATAAGCAAACCCTCCACTTCCCATCTGTCTACACTATATTCAAGTAAAGAGTGTCAATGGCCCAAAACACTTAATAACCATTTTGTTGATATGAAAGAAGGTTGTTAGGCTAATGTATCTTCTTTAAGGAGTCCAAAAAGTTGACCATGTGGTTACCTGGACCCTCTAATTTTTGTAGTCTAAAGAGCAATGCCACATGTCTCTAAAATCTAATTTCATAGACACTTTCCCTATGAACTCCTTCTAGTATCAGGCAGGATGCAGAATTTTTTTCTGCACATTGAAGAGAAGATGAGATCACTCATCTCAGCTTTTTTTAGGAAGGGTATGGAGCTTCTTCTCTGCATACCGTTGAGGATGGAGGTTTTTCTCTGAATACTCTGAGGAGTGAATATCTATTTTCTGTGGTGGGTGCGCTGTAAGCAGAGAGGGGAGTCACCGTAGACTATGGATTTTTTTTACGAAAGGCAAAACCATTTGCACTACAAGTGCAAACTACAAGTGCAAAGTGCACTTAAAATTGCTCTGAAAGTGCACTTGGAAGTGCAGTCACTGTAAATCTGAGGGGGACATGCAAGGAAAATAAAAAACAGCATTTTAGCTTGCACATGATTGGATGATAAAATCAGCAGAGCTTACCCTCATTTCAGATCTACCCCTCAGATTTACAGCGACTACACTTCCAAGTGCACTTTCAGTGCAATTTCAAGCGCGATTTGCACTTGTAGTTTGCACTTGTAGTGCAAAGTGGATTTGCCTTTCGTAAATAACCCCCTATGTGAAGTTTTACATTCTGCAGAAGTACATTTACATACTGGGGGTTGGGGAGACCATTTGCAAGCTTCACTAAAAAAGCTGTAGTATGTTGTGGAAAGAATAGTGCACACAATAGGTAGTTTTGCTATTACCTTAGCTAGGTGAAACTAGGGAAACTGAGACAGTTTGGTGCTTGCTTTGCCATGGATCATTGTAATATGACATCAACACAAAAAAAAACAATTTACCACTGAAAATAGTGATATTTTGGATTTGGGCTAGATTATTTGGGCATAGAAGACAGAACTGTGGTGGTTTCCTAATCATACAATTAATCTTTCTTGTCAATATCTGTAAAATATTATACATCTCACATACCTCAGCTATGTACTGCAATATAACTTCTCTCATGGAAGCGATGCAGAAAAAGAATATCACTTTTGATGTCTGAGCCCTGCAGAGATTAGATAAATTGTATAGGATCACTCCAAGTTGACACTGCTTCAAAAGCATGTGTGTTTCTTCTGCAGAGAGAAATGGGAGGTTGGAAGGGTCATAAAAATAAGGATCTTGACTTATATTTCCAACAGCAGCATCACTTGAAGCAATCAAGATAATTAAGATCTAAGCTCTGGAAAAATGACTCCAGCTCTTACAGTGAACTATACTCTTTATCTCAAGCCTTAGATGATCTAACCTTTCCTTGGACTCCGTGCTGTTCTGGTGATACCAGTTATGGGCAAAGCGCTGATATGTTACACAGAACAGGCAACTCTTCTGCTAAGTAACACATGTACTGGGAGAAATGTAGTGTCTTTAAAATGGCTATCCCCACTAAGGTATTGGTTCGCTATATACAGGATAAAGCAAATAAATGTGTTTCCTTGGTGCGCTATAATATTTAAATAAACACATAACCAACACCTAACAAGGCTTTCCACTCATGTTTTTAGGCAAGATTGCTGAAAAATAGTTTTTGATTACATTTATTGAAATATATATACATATAACAGTTTCAGCTATCAGACTGTGTCCTTATTTTATGTAAATAACAACAAAGGTTGACGGGAAATGTCTCAATATTGGCTCCTAATTGAGCTTCTGCTCGCCATAACCACATATTGTAGATTTCCTGGTGAAGGCAGTAACAAGTACTTTCCACTGGTCTGGATTTTCTTATAGTCAGCAAAGGCTGTAGGGCTGGCACACAGCCATGCACATGATTTAGTTGACTGTCAGTAACATATTTTTCTCTATAATAAAAGGTTAGGCTGCTGTCGTGCCTTCTGTCCCTGCACAGTTTTCACAGTTTTGTTGGTAGAATAGTGTACTGTGTAGGTTACCTACTTTAGGTCTGTACTTCTAGAGCTAAATGATGATCAGACTAGATGTAAGTTGTCCCTACTCTAATCTACTATTCTAGTCATCAGTTCCACAAGTACTTACACAGAGTGGGCAAACTGTCTCTTTCAACTTCTCTGTCTCCAGTCTCATTTCTTTTGTGGCTATGACATCTGGTTTGACAGCTCATAAGACTGGCTTGTTACTGTCCAGGGGTACTCCCTGTATCGGAAGGACATGGTGGGTAGAGGAGGGGGAGGGATGTTTCTTTATGTGAAGACAGGGGCGTAACTAGAAATCACAGGGCCCCATAGCAAAATGTTGTATGGGCCCCCCCCCCACAAAAAAATGGCGGACTTAAATTAAATAGTGGGCGTGGTTTAAAGGGCGTGTGGTTCGAGTCTGAGATGAAAGAAAGAAAGAAAGATCCCAGATCCTACACCACAATAGCAATATATGTATTCCAGAAAGTTTAATCAACAGATAAAGATACTCCAAACACCTGGTGTTAGCGCTTCAATAATCCTCACCTGTGCCCAATGCAGCGTGGTCTGCCCGTGCCCAATACTGCCTCACCTGTGCCCACTTGTGCCCAATGCAGGGTGGCCTGTGCCCAATGCAGCGTGTCCAGTGCCCAATGCAGCCTCACCTGTGCCCAATGCAGTGTGGCCTGTGCCTAATGCAGCGTGTCCAGTGCCCAATGCAGCCTCACCTGTGCCCAATGCAGTGTGGCCTGTGCCCAACGAAGCCTCACCTGTGCCCAATGCAGCGTAGCCTGCCCATGCCCAATACAGCCTCACCTGTGCCCAATGGAGCCTCACCTGTGCCCAATGCAGCGTGACCCGTGCCCAATGCAGCCTCACCCGTGCCCAATGCAGCCTCACCCGTGCCCAATGCAGCCTCACCTGTGCCCAATACAGCGTGACCCATGCCCAATGCAGCCTCGCCTGTGCCCAATGCAGCGTGACCTGTGCCCAATGCAGCATGACCCATGCCCAATGCAGCATGACCTGTGCCCAATACAGCCTCACCTGTGCCCAATGCAGCATGACTCGTGCCCAATACAGCCTCACCTGTGCCCAATGCAGCATGACCCGTGCCCAATACAGCCTCACCCGTGCCCAATGCAGCCTCACCTGTGCCCAATGCAGCCTCACCTGTGCCCAATACAGCCTCACCTGTGCCCAATGCAGCCTCACCTGTGCCCAATGCAGCCTCACCTGTGCCCAATACAGCCTCACCTGTGCCCAATGCAGCCTCACCTGTGCCCAATACAGCCTCACCTGTGCCCAATGCAGCATGACCCGTGCACAATGTAGCCTCACCTGTGCAGTGGAAGAGGCGAGCCAGTGGCGGAACTACCGGGGAGGATGAGGAATGCATACTGCAGCCCTTCAAATGGCTATTGGCGAGCATGGGGCTGCCTCAGAGTGGGGGGGCGAGCACCGCCCGCACGGTCCCCCAGCCAGGGGAAGTGAGGAGAGAAAGAGGCGCGCTGTGCGTACAAGCAGAGAGCTGTAATAGCTTTCATTTGAATGTCCTGCGTTCCCGGGGCTCACCGTCACATAGCCCCACCTCTTGGCCCGGCGCCTTTGATGACGTCACATGTCCCGCATTGGACCGGCGTTCTGTCTATCAAAGGCGCCGGCCCAAGAGGTGGGGCTATGTGACGGTGAGCCCCGGGAACACAGGACAAGGACATTCGAATGATAGCTATTACAGCTCTCTGCTTGAACGCACAGCTCACCTCTTCCTCTCCTCACTTCCTCTGGCTGGGGGACCGTGCAGGCGGTGCTCGCCCCCCGGCAGTATGCATTCCTCCTCCTCCCCACGGGCCCCTCTCGGTTGCGGGCCCCATAGCGGCCGCGTGTGTCTCTATGGTGGTAGTTCCGCCACTGTGTGAAGAGCATTTTGATAGTAGGGATGAGCTACGAGTTCGAGTCGAACATGAGTTCGAGTCGAACATCGTCTTTTCACTTGTTCTGCGAATTTAGAACAATATGGGCCATTCGCGCCAAATTCGAGCGGCGCGTCATGGCCCATAATGCACTGCGTCATCTCAGTGCATTGTTGGCTGATGATTGGCCAAGCATGCACTATGACCCGCATGCTTTGGCCAATCACAGCGCAGTCAGCACAGAGAGCCATAATTGGCCAATCATGGCTCGGGGGGACTAAGTACATGCCCCACACTATATAAGGCCACCTGCACCTTGTGTAGTGTGTTAGGGCAGCGGAGAGATAGAGAGAGAGAGACTGAGTCATTTCATTTCAGTTAGATTGAGCAGGCAGTTGATTCAGTTAGATCAATATATTTAGTATATATATATGCATTGCAGGCTTTGTATATATATATATATATATATATATACACTGTATATAGTTTAGCTAGATCTCACTGCAAAGCGTTCCTGTTATTCTCTTCCTAATATTACTACAGGCAGGCAGTTGATTCAGGTAGCTGCAGTTTATTCAGTCAGTGTACTGTATCCTGGGCACAGTGTGCAGCTAAACCTCACTGCAGACAATTCCTGTTGTTCTCTTCCTAATAATACTACAGGCAGGCAGTTGATTCAGGTAGCTGCAATATATTAGGTCAGTGTACTGTATCCTGGGCACAGTGTGCAGCTAAACCTCACTGCAGACAATTCCTGTTGTTCTCTTCCTAATAATACTACAGGCAGGCAGTTGATTCAGGTAGCTGCAATATATTAAGTCAGTGTACTGTATCCTGGGCACAGTGTGCAGCTAAACCTCACTGCAGACAATTCCTGTTGTTCTCTTCCTAATAATACTACAGGCAGGCAGTTGATTCAGGTAGCTGTAATATATTAAGTCAGTGTACTGTATCCTGGGCACAGTGTGCAGCTAAACCTCACTGGAGACAATTCCTGTTGTTCTCTTCCTAATAATACTACAGGCAGGCAGTTGATTCAGGTAGCTGCAGTATATTAAGTCAGTGTACTGTATCCTGGGCACAGTGTGCAACTAAAGCTCACTGCAGACCATTCCTGTTGTTCTCTTCCTAATAATACTACAGGCAGGTAGTTGATTCAGGTAGCTGCAGTATATTCAATCAGTGTACTGTATCCTGGGCACAGTGTGCAGCTAAACCTCACTGCAGACAATTCCTGTTGTTCTCTTCCTAATAATACTACAGGCAGGCAGTTGATTCAGGTAGCTGCAATATATTAAGTCAGTGTACTGTATCCTGGGCACAGTGTGCAGCTAAACCTCACTGCAGACAATTCCTGTTGTTCTCTTCCTAATAATACTACAGGCAGGTAGTTGATTCAGGTAGCTGCAGTATATTCAGTCAGTGTACTGTATGCTGGGCACAGTGTGCAGCTAAACCTCACTGGAGACAATTCCTGTTGTTCTCTTCCTAATAATACTACAGGCAGGCAGTTGATTCAGGTAGCTGCAGTATATTAAGTCAGTGTACTGTATCCTGGGCACAGTGTGCAACTAAACCTCACTGCAGACCATTCCTGTTGTTCTCTTCCTAATAATACTACAGGCAGGTAGTTGATTCAGGTAGCTGCAGTATATTCAATCAGTGTACTGTATCCTGGGCACAGTGTGCAGCTAAACCTCACTGCAGACAATTCCTGTTGTTCTCTTCCTAATAATACTACAGGCAGGCAGTTGATTCAAGTAGCTGCAGTATATTCAGTCAGTGTACTGTATCCTGGGCACAGTGTGCAGCTAAACCTCACTGCAGACAATTCCTGTTGTTCTCTTCATAATAATACTACAGGCAGGCAGTTGATTCAGGTAGCTGCAGTATATTCAGTCAGTGTACTGTATCCTGGGCACAGTGTGCAGCTAAACCTCACTGCAGACAATTCCTGTTGTTCTCTTCCTAATAATACTACAGGCAGGCAGTTGATTCAGTTAGCTGCAGTATATTCAGTATATATATACATCCCAGCTTTGTGCAGCTGCATCTCACTGCAGGCCATTCCTTGTGTACCTATTCCAATACATCAAATACAGTATGTCTGGAAGGCCAACAAGGAGAGGCAGACACTCACAGGCCACTAAAAGAGGGAAAGCAGGCTCTGTGTCTAGAGGCAACAGTGCTGGTCGTGGACACGGTGCATCCTCAGCACGTGGCTGTGGGGCACGCTTGTCCTTTTTTTTGGCAGCTGGCCATGTTGAGCCACAACATGCAGAAGAGTTGGTAGAGTGGATGAATAAGCCCTCCTCATCCTCCTCATCCTCCTCATCCTCTGTCCCCCAGGCTCAAAGTACCTTGGCTGCCAATACAGGTGCCAAATCGACCTATTCCATCAGCTCGAGGTCATCATCAGTTACTCCTTCCCTAGCCCCACCATCATGCACGGAGAAGTCCCCCGAACTGTTCAACGACAGTGTCGGGTACATGCTGCAGGAGGATGCACAGCGTTTTGAAGGCTCTGATGATGGTACCCAGCTTGAGGAAGGCAGTAACGTGAGCCCAGAGAGAGGGGGTGCCCAAGAAGGACAAAAAACTGGCAGTCATGTTCCCCCAGCTGGAGCATACTGCCAGGTTTGCTCCAGTGACGAGGAGGGAGGGGATGAAGAGGTCACTGACTCTATGTGGGTGCCTGATAGGAGAGAGGAGGAGGAGGAGGAGGCACATCTCCAACGAGGCAGGATGCCCTCCAGGGACCAGCTTAAGGTCAGCCAACCAACTGCATCACACCGCAGAGCTCCGCATGTGCAGGGCGCTGCTGACTCTGCGCATTTTTCCAAAAGTTCTTTGGTGTGGGCCTTTTTTGAGACGTGTGCAGCAGATCACACCGTTGCTATTTGCAACATATGTCTGAAGTGTATCAAGCTTGGCTAAAACAGCAGCCACTTGGGCACCACATGCTTGACCAGACATATGTCGAAGTTCCATGCAGTCCGTTGGCAAGCGTACTTAAAAGACCCACACCAAAGAACAAGGCGGACCTCTCCTTGCTCATCCGCTAGGATCTCCAACCCCACTATACCTTCACTTCTCTCAGAAACCTGCACTGAGAGGAATGAAGGTGTAGAATTAGAATTAGCCATCCACATGCCCACGGTGGAATGCTAGCTTGGCTAAATTGCTAGCACTCCAACTGCTGCCTTTTCAGCTGGTAGACTCTGCCCCCTTTCGTGAGTTTGTGGAATGTGCGGTACCTCAGTGGCAGGTTCCCAAATACCACTTTTTGGGATGTGGAAGGTAATGTCTTGGCCTCGCTGGACAGGGCGGTCAGCGGTAAGGTGCATATTACCGCTGACTCTTGGTCCAGCAGGCATGGACAGGGACACTACCTATCTTTCACGGTGCACTGGGTGATTCTGCTGGCAGCTGGGAAGGATGCAGGACAGGGTGCAGTAGTGGTGATTCTGACACACCTCTCTCCTCCACCCTCTACTCTTCTTCTTCCTCTATGGCCTCTTCCTCTGCTAATTTGTCCTCTGAACCAGCGGTGCTCCGTAGGCGTTCAAGGGGTTACGCAAGCACTCAGGCAAAGAGATGCCATGCGGTACTTGAGCTGGTGTGCTTGGGGGACAGGAGCCACACTGGGACAGAGATTCTGTCAGCTCTGCAGGGGCAGGCTCAGAGGTGGTTGACGCCACGCCAGCCTCAGCCAGGAATGGTGGTTTGCAACAATGGCACCAACCTCCTCTCTGCCCTCTGACAGGGACAACTGACCCATGTGCCCTGTTTGGCTCACGTCCTTAACTTGGTGGTGCAGCAGCTCTTGGGCAGGTACCCGGGCTTACAGGATCTCATGAGGCAGGCCAGGAAAGTCTGTGTGCATTTCCGCCGGTCATATAATGCCAGTGCTCGGCTGTCTGACCTCCAAAAGGAATTTAACCTGCCCAAGAACCGCCTAATCTGTGACATGCCCACCAGATGGAACTCAACGTTGGCCATGCTGCAGCGGCTGCACACGCAGCAGAGGGCCATCAATGAGTACCTGTGCAACTATGGCACCAGGACAGGGTCAGGGGAGCTTGGCTTTTTTTGCCACGCCAGTGGGTCATGATCAGGGATGCATGCACTGTCCTGTCACCATTTGAGGAGGCCACGAGG
This sequence comes from Rana muscosa, assembly GCA_029206835.1. NCBI lineage: Eukaryota > Metazoa > Chordata > Amphibia > Anura > Ranidae > Rana > Rana muscosa. The sequence goes on along the minus strand of CM055118.1, from coordinate 524,802,841 downwards.
ATAGTGAGCAGTGACAGTGCATGCATCAGTGATACTGTCCCTCTTGTCCACCTGTTGGAGCACACGCTGCGTGGAATAATGGACAGGGTACTTGAGGCAGAACAGAGGGAGGAAGAGGAGGACTTCCTTACCTCTCAAGGCCCCTTTATCCAGACAGTGTTCCTGCGGGCCTGCCGATCACACAGGAAGAGGACGAGGAGGAGGATTGTGTCAGCATGGAAGTGGAGCCTAGTATTCAGCATCAGCAGCAGTCTTCAAGGGATCCTTTATTGTCCCCAGAAACCCATGGACTTGTACGTGGCTGGGAGGAGGTGGCTGCGGATCATGTCGTCCTTAGTGACCCAGAGGACTCCGGACCGAATGCCTAAGCAAACCTACACTGCATGGCCTCCCTGATCATGCAAAGCCTGCGAAAGGATCCTCGGATTCAAGGTATCAGGGAGAGGGATCATTACTGGCTGGCAACCCTCCTTGATCCACGGTACAAGGGTAAGGTTGCGGACCTTATCCAGCCATCGCAGAGGGAGCAGAGGATGAAACATCTTTGGGAGGCCTTGCAGATAGGTTTGTGCAACGCGTTTCCAGAGCCTGGGAGGTTACAAATTCCTGGTCCTGGACAACGTGTTGCTGAGGCTTCGGTCAGTCACAGAAGGAGCGGTGGAGAAGGTGGCCATCTGACCGATGCGTTCAGACAATTTTTTAGTCCACAGCCCCAAGGTATGATCGGTTCCAGCAACCATCGCCAGCGTCTGATTTACATGGTGCAGGAATACCTAGGGGCAAGATCAGACTTGGACACTGTTCCCACCAAAAATCCTCTGGGTTACTGGGTCTTGAGGATGGGTCACTGGCCAGAGCTTGCACAGTATGCAATTGAACTTCTGGCCTGTCCTGCATCCAGCGTTCTTTCGGAACACACATTCAGTGCTGCTGGAGGCTTTGTAACCGATCACAGGGTGTGCCTGTCCACCGACTCGGTCGATCGTCTCACCTTCATAAAAATTAATCAGTCTTGGATCACCAGCTACCAAACACCTGATGCTGATGTAACCGAATAATTTTTTTATGAATGTGAGATCCCTTCAAGACTGCTTATGCTGATGCTGAGTGACTGTCCTGTTATGCTGAGTGACTATCCTCTTCCTCCTCAATGTTCATGTTGATAGCTTGTAAGAACATTTTTGGTTCTGGGCACCGCCACCATTGGCTAAAGCTCAATTTTTCTGCCCCTGGTCAACAGGGGCGTGTAATTACAATTTTTCTGTAATACTTTGGAGCAGGGCTCATTCCTGCGCTCCAACTAGAGTATCTGTGAGGGGTTGCAGTGTTGTGGCACCAGCACCAGTGCCTAAGGCCCAATTTTTCTGCCCCAGTTTAACAGGGGCATGTAATTACAATTCTTGATCTAATATTTCACAGTAGGGCCCGTTCCTGCACCCACCAAGAGTAACTGTGAGGGCTTACAATGTTGTGGCAACACCACCACACCACCACCAAAGGCCCAATTTTTTTACTTTAACGGGGTTCGAAAGTTTGCGCAAACTTTCGGTCCGTCCTCATGTTCTGGATGCGAACCGAACCGGGTGTTCAGCTCATCCCTACTTGATAGTTAATGTGAGGTACAGAATGCCATTCCTAATGAGGCTGGTGAGATGGTGGAATCTTTGTGGCTGGAGTTTCAAAGGACCAAAAAGGACAGTATATTAATGGTGGGTGTATTCTATAGGCCCCCTAACATTAAGGTGGAGGAGGAGACCAATCTACTTACACAGTTAGAGATGGCAAAGAAGTAGGGTAATGTTATAATCATGGGAGACTTCAACTATCCTGATATTGATTGGTAAGATTGTAGCAACTGCTCCTCCAACTACTGGCCATTATTGAATGTAATGCATTACAATTAACGAAGAGCTCATTTAGATAACAGTGATTGCATTTGCCATAAATTATAAGTAAAGGACACATGAGGGTAAAACACGAACACTAAATTCTAAAAGAGCCATCTTTAATAAGCTTCCATACTACATGACATAAGGTGAAACAGAGAAAAGCCGAGATCCTGATGGTCACTGCTGATCTCTCAGGTGTGCCAGTTTATGATGCTGAGATGAGGAGTGGAGAACACGTTCTTCACTTCTCATCACAGGACACACTCTTCTGTCATTCACTTTTACACAGATAACCAGTTTATGAAGGTGAGATCTGAGGATCTCACTAGCCATCTCTGTAAAATATCTCTGTCCCAGATTCTCCAGCCCAGAGGTGGAGAATCTGGGTGAGAAGCTTCTGTGATGTGAAGAAGAAGGCTTGTTTCTTCCTAATATCAGCAAACGGAAAGCTTAAAGATTGATATAAATAATAACTATGTGTTTATGTGTGTATATATTTGTTTTATATATACAGTATATATATATATTAAAATTTTATATACAATGTATATATATATATATATATATATATATATATATATTGTGACAGAGCATCCCAGAGAGAGCCTGGGAAAGTCCTGTTCGGGGTTTATACATCTCCCAGGCTCCTCTCATATACATTCAGGGATCTCTGAGCCAGGATCCACTTCAGGTGTTGGTTCTCTCCACCAGCTTAATTAAAAGCTCACCTGAGCAGACAGCCTTTGCTCAGCCTGGGAAACACAGACAACGTTGGTTTGAGAGAGCAAGAAGGTTGGTAAAACTTGTTACTCTGTGAATGTGGAAGCTGACAAGCGTTAGGCTTGTCCAGCCTGGTAGTGAGGGCCTGTACATACTGTGTAGTTAGAGCCGAGACACGGCTAGGCTTTTGTTTAGCTATTTTTTCTTCTGTTTGTTTTCACCACACTGTACAGCACCTGTCATTGACTTTGTATATAGCACCAATAAATCACACTGTGTTTTCACTGATCCAATGGACTTGGTATCTGTGCCTGCTCATCCCAGGGAGCTTTTGTACCTACTACCTGCCCCCCAGGTTACATATGGTGGAGAATGCGGGCAGCTGTATTAAGTTACTACTTAAAAGGCCAGTACCTAAAGTGACAACATGGAGGACATCCTCAAACAAATGGTGTTAGCAAACGCTGCACAGCAGCAAGCAAACGCTGCACAACAGCAAACTAACGCTACATTGCAGCAAGCAAACGCTGCACAACAGCAAACTAACGCTGCATTACAGCAAGCCAACGCTATCGCACAGGAGCAAACCAAGGTGCTGTTCCAACAGATTGGTGCTGTACAGGAGCAATCACAGAGGCTGTTTGAACAGCTTGCCACTGCTGCAATAGCGGATAGAAAAACCCTTACTGAGGTTGTGGAGACGCTAGCACAGGGGTCACCTGCGATAATGAAGGATATTGGAGACAAGCCCTCAACCATCCATGTGGGTCGCTTTCTTTCAAAGATGACGGCAGATGATGATCCAGAGGCTTTCCTACTAACATTTGAACGGACCGCTGAGAGGGAAGGTTGGCCCCAAACCCAGTGGGCAGGACTGATCGCCCCCTTACTTTCTGGAGAAGCGCAGAAGGCCTACTATGATCTGGAGTCAGCAGAAGCGGGAGATTATGAGAAGGTCAAGCGGGAAATCCTGGCACGACTCGGTGTCACCTTGGCTGTTCGAGCTCAGCGGGTCCACAGCTGGTTCTTCCAAGATAAGAGGCCCCCAAGATCGCAGATGTTTGATCTGATCCACCTGGTACGGAAATGGCTACAGCCGGAGTCCCTGTCTGCGCCACAAATAGTGGAGCGTGTGGTCATGGACCAATTCCTGAGGTCACTGCCAATTCCCCTGCAGAAGTGGGTGAGTCAAGGAGACCCCAAGTCAGCAGACAACCTGGTGGAGCTCGTTGAGAGGTACTTTGCTGCAGAGAACCTGGTCACCACCCCTACAGCCGCACGGACTTTCCACCCAAAGCCACGGTCTCCCCAGGCAACCGGTAAGACTGTTCCAGGGGAAGTGGGTGGTAAGCATGGCAAGGAAATAGGGGGGAGGATTTTTGGTGCCAGGACTGAAGTTTGGCGGCCCAAACAAGGGAAGCCACTGCCTGTCAGCAAACCAAACTGGGGAAACATCAGGTGTTTTCGTTGCCAAGAACTGGGACATGTTGCAGCAAACTGTCCATTGACAGATGAACCAATGCAGTGTGATCTATCTTTTAGAAGGCAGTCTATGTTTGCTGCTGTTTCATGCGCTGCAATGCCAAATGTGGGAAAACACATGTGTCATGTGACTATTAATAATAAGCCTATTATGGCCTTGCTGGACTCTGGAAGTCTGGTTACTTTGGTTACAGCTGAGATGGTTGAAACTGTGAATTTTCATGCAAAAAAGGTTGCTGTGATCTGTGTACATGGGGATACCCGCGAGTATCCAATAGCCACTGTTCAGTTTAAAACTGGCTTAGGTACGGTGACCCATTCGGTCGGACTGGTGCCCCACTTGGTGCATGAGGCTATCATTGGTAGGGACTTCCCTAAGTTTTGGGAACTGTGGGATTGTCCCGACCCAGTCGCAGTACCTAACTCAGTCGCAGAGCCAGAACTCGTGGCCATTACTGACCTTGTGAGTTCAGGGGACTCCTCTCAGGGCTCTCCGGGTGATCCTTTCTCAGTTATGGCAGGAGAGCTGGGGGAGCCGGAAGAAGTCCCCACAACCAGTAGAGCTGGACAGCCGCCTGCTGAATCTGAGCCTACGTTAGAGTTTGCCAATCTTAATGTGCACAAGGAAAATTTTGGTACGGAGCAGAGAAAAGACCCTACCCTTGCCAGGGCCTGGGAAAATGTAATAGTGATTAATGAGGTACCTGTCGAACCAGGGGACAGGCTCTGTTTTCCATATTTCTGCAGCAATGAGGATTTACTGTATCGTGTATGTAAATCTAATGATGAAGTGGTTGAACAGTTGGTAGTCCCTAAGTTATACAGACGGGTGGTGTTGGAACTTGCCCATGGGCACTTGCTAGGAGGCCATTTAGGGGTTGAGAAAACCACTGAAAGGGTGTTGCGCAGGTTTTACTGGCCTGGGATACGGAAAAACATAGAAAATTATTGTCAATCCTGTCCTGTGTGTCAGATGTCAGCCCCCCAACCCCACTTCCGAAGTCCGTTAGTGCCCTTGCCCATTATTGAAGTGCCTTTTGAGAGGATTGCCATGGATCTTGTGGGTCCACTCCCCAAATCTGCCCGCGGTCATCAACATATCCTCGTGATCATGGATTACGCTACCCGTTACCCTGAGGCCGCTCCCTTACGCACTGCATCTGCTAAAAACATTGCCAAAGAGCTGTTTATGGTGTTCAGTCGGGTTGGCGTCCCGAAAGAAGTCCTTACAGACCAAGGTACCCCATTCATGTCACGAATAACTAGGGAGCTCTGCAAGTTATTTAAGGTGACGCAGTTGCGTACCTCAGTGTACCATCCTCAAACGGATGGCTTGGTGGAACGCTTCAATAAGACATTAAAGAGTATGTTAAAAAAGGTTGTTGATAAGGATGGGAAAAACTGGGACTTCCTGATACCTTACTTGATGTTCGCCATCAGGGAAGTTCCCCAGTCCTCTACGGGGTACTCTCCATTTGAGTTGCTTTATGGGAGACACCCTCGGGGACTCTTAGACATAGCCAAGGAAACTTGGGAGGGGGAGCAGACACCTCACAAAAGTGTTATTGAGCATATCGCTCAAATGCAGGATAGGATTGCAGCAATCATGCCGGTAGTAAAAGAACATTTACTGCAGGCCCAAGCAGCCCAACAGAGGATATACAACAGGGGGGCCCAACTTCGTGTTTTCTCACCTGGTGACCGGGTCCTCGTGTTAGTTCCCACTGTTGAGAGCAAATTCCTGGCTAAGTGGCAGGGACCCTTTGAAGTAATTGAAAGAGTTGGGGAGGTCAATTACAAGGTGTATCAACCAGGTAAAAGGAAGCCCGAACAGATTTACCACATAAACCTGTTAAAACCCTGGAAGGATAGACTGGTATTAACTGCGAGGTCCCCCCGGTAACCCTTAAAGGTACTGAATCCCCTCTGATCCCTGAGGTCACGATTCCAGACACCCTGTCATGTTCCCAGAAACAGGAAGCTAGAGAGTTCCTGATGAGGAATAAAGAGAAATTTTCAGAGCTGCCGGGCACGACTTCAGCAGTTCAGCATGATATTGTTACTGAACCTGGAGTCCGTGTCAAGCTCAAACCATACCGAATTCCCGAAGCTAGAAGAAAGGACATCGGTGAGGAAGTTAAAAGGATGTTGGAGCTAGATGTTATTGAGGAATCCAATAGTGACTGGTCTAGCCCCATTGTATTGGTCCCAAAACCGGATGGCACTTGGAGGTTTTGTAATGACTTCAGAAAGCTTAATGCGGTAACAAAGTTTGACACATACCCAATGCCCAGGGTAGACGAGCTTATAGACCGACTTGGCAAGGCCCGTTATCTGACCACTTTGGACTTGACCAAAGGATATTGGCAAATACCCCTGACTGGTAGTGCCAAAGAAAAGACTGCATTTGTGACCCCGGAGGGGTCGTTTCAATATAAGAAAATGCCTTTTGGGTTGCAAAATGCCCCTGCAACATTTCAGAGGGCTATGGACAGGACCCTAAGACCTCACCGACAGTATGCTGCAGCCTATCTGGACGACATAGTGGTGCATAGCACTGACTGGGAGTCTCACTTGCCCCGTGTCCAGGCTGTCCTGGATTCCCTCTTCAAGGAGGGGTTTACGGCAAATCCAAAAAAATGTGCCATTGGGCTAGAGGAAGCCAGGTATTTGGGCTACACCATTGGCCAGGGTGTCATAAAGCCCCAGGTGAATAAAATAGAAGCCATCCAGGAGTGGCCACGCCCTGCAAACAAGAAGCAGGTCAGGGCCTTTCTTGGCATTGCGGGGTACTATAGAAGATTTATCCCAAATTTCGCAACTATAGCTGCCCCACTGACAGACCTTACGAAAGGGAAAGCCTCCGTAATGGTGAAATGGTCTCCAGTAGCAGAAGAGTCTTTTCAAGTCCTGAAGAAGGCTCTTTGTGCACAGCCAATCCTATACTCCCCCGATTTCTCCAAAAACTTTTTGGTCCAGACAGATGCGTCTGATGTTGGTATCGGGGCAGTACTTTCACAGGTACACAATGGGGAAGGACACCCTGTGGTGTACTTAAGCAGAAAGCTCAATGACCATGAAAAGAAGTACGCAGTCATTGAAAAGGAGTGTCTGGCCATAAAGTGGGCCGTGGACGCGCTCAGGTACTACTTGTTGGGGCGCCAGTTTGAGTTAATAACTGACCATGCTCCCCTGAAATGGATGGCCCAAAAGAAGGAGACTAATAGGCGGGTGAACCGGTGGTTTTTGGCCCTACAAGATTACGCCTTTACGGTAAAACACAGGCCAGGTGTTGAGATGGGGAATGTAGATGCCCTCTCCCGTGTTCACTCCTGTTGGGCTACAGGTGTTCCAACCCTGGGGTTGAAACAAGGGGGGAGGATGTGTGACAGAGCATCCCAGAGAGAGCCTGGGAAAGTCCTGTTCGGGGTTTATACATCTCCCAGGCTCCTCTCATATACATTCAGGGATCTCTGAGCCAGGATCCACTTCAGGTGTTGGTTCTCTCCACCAGCTTAATTAAAAGCTCACCTGAGCAGACAGCCTTTGCTCAGCCTGGGAAACACAGACAACGTTGGTTTGAGAGAGCAAGAAGGTTGGTAAAACTTGTTACTCTGTGAATGTGGAAGCTGACAAGCGTTAGGCTTGTCCAGCCTGGTAGTGAGGGCCTGTACATACTGTGTAGTTAGAGCCGAGACACGGCTAGGCTTTTGTTTAGCTATTTTTTCTTCTGTTTGTTTTCACCACACTGTACAGCACCTGTCATTGACTTTGTATATAGCACCAATAAACCACACTGTGTTTTCACTGATCCAATGGACTTGGTATCTGTGCCTGCTCATCCCAGGGAGCTTTTGTACCTACTACCTGCCCCCCAGGTTACAATATATATATATATATATATATATATATATGTGTGTAGCGGGTGGTTACATTTAGGGGGAAGCATCTGAGTGGTAGTCAGGCTCAGATGTACCAATTGTTAGGTCTCAAGGACCATTTCTATCCCTGGGAGATAGTACTGGTGGTTAAGTTCACTGGGGCCTATAGGTGGCGCTGTTGCAGTGGGTCCGGGTTGAACTGCAGTACGAGGTTGTGTCCTTTTTGTCCACTCTCTGCAGCAGTATGGCGGGGCGGGGAACCTGCTGTGCCTGTCGGGAGAGGATATGAAAGGGGGCGGCCATCTTCCAGAGGGGTCGTCGGTTCTGCGCTCAGGCACCTTAAGCCTGGGTGCAGGTGTGTCGCCTCCGGGTGCCCTAGGCCCGGAGGCCTGTCGGGTGGTCTCTGGGTGCTCTAGGCCCAGAGACGGAGCTGCTGTTCCATCTCAGACACCTTCAGTCTGGGGTGAGGTACTTCGAGAGAGGCCCGGGGCCCAGTACCTTTGCCTGGGTCCCACAAGGGATCGAGGGATCCTAGGGTGCCCCCCTGAAGTGGGTGCCCGAATCTAGGACAAGGAGGCCAGGGAAGTGACCCTTCCCAAAGACCCGGCACAGTATCGCTGGTGACGGTGGGGCCTCTGGTAACTCTCCGGATGGATGTCCTTTTTCCTGACAGGGGTCGTTACTTCTAGAAGGTAATTCATCGTGAATCTGGTCGGTGGCAGAGACCCAACAACCGGGCCTGTGGCAGAGGCCCTATTCACCTGGTCTGTAGCAGGGACCCCTCATGGTCGGTGGTAGCGACCGTGCGCCAAGCCTGTTAGTGCTATTCAGAACAGGAGAAACCCAAATTTAAGTTTGTGCCTGGACCTCCTCCCACCTTATCTGACCCATGTTTGTCTCAACCCTTCTGCTCTAAAAGAGACTGTTTATTGTGCAAGAAGGAATAAACAAGTGTTGGACCTTTCAGTTGGTGTGGACAGTTGCTTACTGGGGAAAGTTAAAGACTTGTTCTGATTTACAGAAACGAGGTCAGCACTGGAGGCTTTTTTACACCAGTCGCAGGCAGGCCCGAGAAACTAACACCGCTCAACCTCCCTTTTCAGGAGGGTACGGGCTTGTGGTGCGGTGTGCCTCATTCTTTTCCTGCGGAGGAGCCAAGCAGAAGAAAAGCAGGTAAAGTCTGGGGTTGGTGCGCTACATATATATATATACAGTAATACCTCGGATTGCGAGTATCGCGATTAACGAGCGTTTTGCAATACGTGCTATTATTTTTTTTAACTCCTGACTCGATTTACGAGTGTTGTCTCGCAAAACAAGCAGCATTCAAGCCTCTGCGGTGTGCAGTACTACATTTAGCCAGAGGTGCGGGGGCGCCTGTGACACTCGGAGCCGTTCAGAGATGTTCAGAGCCGCTCGTAAATACTCATAAATACTTAGAAACACTCAGAAATATTCCATTCCCGAGTGTTTCCAAGCCTTTCCGAGGGTTTCCAAGCAGTCTCTGAGTATTTTCCGAGTCTCTCCGGCGCCCTCCCACCTCTGGCCACATGCGGTATTGCATACAATAGAAGTCAATTTGGAACGAATTATCTTTGTTTCTATTGACTTCTATGGGGGAACTCGCTTTGATATGCGAGTGCTTTGGATTATGCTCGTAATCCAAGGTTCCACTATATATATATATATATATATATATATATATATATATATATATATATATATATATATATTATTTATATATATATATATATATATACACACACACAGTACAAACACACACAGTATAGTAATAATACTGTATATGGTCTTTTAGGACCCATTTCCATCTGAGCAATGCAAAATGGATGCCCTTGTAGATGTCCCAGTCGGACAAAACGCGTCAGTCTTGGTTCAAAGCTCCCCATATTGCTTTTATCCTGTGATCACATTTTTTTCTGCATGTTGTTTTTTTAATGAAAAAAACACATTTTGACCAACACTATTGGAGCCCTTTTTTCTCTACATACCTTTCTGGATGCGAGTCTTCTTGGTTATCCATTCTGGTCATCAGTCCTCTGGCCTTGCTATTATTTACAAGATCTCTCCGAGGTATCGCCGGAGATCCTGGGCCTTCCTGTTTATTTGGGTGACTTGCCGATTTGGATTTCCATGCCTTATTGACTCGTTGTCTTTCGGGTCCACCAACTCCTATAAGAGTTTACAGTCTTATCAATGATTGGATGACATATTACTCTGGATGTGCCATTTACCTGTCGGTACCATCAAATATCTACCTCTGAACAATCACCTGTCTGTTGTGGACCCACCTGCTTGTTACAAGGATTTATTTACATCATTGGACTTGTTTTCATCTATATAGCCATAGAGCAGGACTGTATATATATTTTTATATGCACATTTTAATAATCACTGTTTCTGCACTATTGTATTATATAGCACTTTAGCACTACATTTCATCTTCCTTATTGCCTTGAATATTTGTCACATTCATATGTAGCAGCTTTTTACATTTATTTGTATTTTTTTTTTTTTTACTTTTCAATCAAATCAAATCAATCAAAAGATAGAAAAGGGGAAATTCCATAGTGTAGTATTCAATAAAATCTGATTTAATGATCAAGAATAAGGGGAGAGAGAATTATAGTGCAGTGTGCTACCACAAAGTTATATTGTGGAGATGCCGCGATCTCCATTTTGAGACACATTGATGCATCGCTCATGAATACTCTTCGTTTTGTAAGTGCAACTTATTCTTGATCATTAAATCAGATTTTATTCAATACTACACTATGGGAGTACCCCTTTTTTGTATCTTTTGATTGTCCCGAGTCTAGCAGCGGTTCCGGGCATCATTAGAGGTTTTGGGGAGACTGTATTCCCTGTGCATGGTGAGACTACCTTAATGGCAGTCATGGTAAGGAGACTACTTACTCACTGGGTGTGAACTATCTTGAATGGAGGATATCTTTTCACGATTTTTCTTTTACAAGTTTGATATCTACACTCCTAAATGGATGCTTACCGGCTAAATCTTTACTTCATGGATTCATATTATATTGGGACTTTGTTTTTAGTTTTCTTTTTTATCCTTGATTTAATTTTCATTATTTGAAATATCTGGATAGTTTATTTTCTTTATTTATAAACCTGTATATTTCACAATATTATTGTAATTCTCATGTTTTTTGTTCAATAGTGTTCTCACTATTATCTGGAGACCTTGCCTTAGTTTTTCTCTTTCTGCCATTTTTTTCACTTAAAATGTTTGAGAAAATTTAAATTTTTTCCATTTCAATATTTGGAATAATTATAACAAGCCTTAAGATTCCAGCGCTGCACCCACTTTACCTTATCCACTACTAAGCAGGTAGCAGAGATTGCACCTTAAAGGAGTAGTAAAGTTACATGTTTTTTCACCTTAATGCATCCTATGCATTAAGGTGAAAAAACATTCGACAATACCGCCCCCCCCCCGAGCCCCCGTTTTTCTTACCTGGCCCCTCGAAAGTCCCATGCTCGTCCCCGTCATCCTCTTCGTTTTTCAGCCTGGCCGCCGATTGGCTACACTGGATGGATTGAAAGCAGCGCAGCCATTGGCTGGCGCTGCTGTCAATCACATCCAATGACGCGGCGCGCGGGGGGCGGGGCCGAGTGATACAGTCGGCGGCTATGGCCGCCGCTGTATCACGGGAGCGCGCCCGCAATCACTCCACACCATGCGAGCTCACTCGCATTATGGTGTGGAGTCCTTGCGGGGAGGAGCCAAGACAGCCGCCGAGGGACCCCAGAAGACCAGGATCGGGGCCACTGTGTGCAAAACGAGCTGCACAGTGGAGGTAAGTATAACATGTTTGTTATTTTTAGGCAAAAAAAAGGGAAGCTTTAGTGCTCCTTTAAATTAACTAATGTAGCTTCTGCAAGAAGTCCATGAAGATGACCCTGGTGGTTACTTGGACCTTCTAATTTTTCTAGTCTAAGGGACAACACCACATGACTCTACAGTGGAACCTCGGATTGCGAGTAACGCGGTTAACGAGCGTTTCGCCATACGAGCACTATATTTGCTAAAATCCTAACTCGATTTGCGAGTGTTGTCTCGCAAAACGAGCAGGATTCAGGCCAAAGCAGTGTGCAGTAGTGCGTTTGGCCTGAGGTGGAGGGGCGCCGGAGCCGAACGGCGACGATCACAGCTGATCGTCGCCGTTCGGAAATGCACGGAAAGGCCCGAGGACAGCTTGGCTGACCTCAACAAACCTCGGAAAGGCTTGGGAACGGAGTCTTTCCAAGGTTTGTCGAGGTCAGCTGAACTGTCCTCGGGCCTTCCCGGCCGTTTCTGAGGCTCTCCGGCGTCCCCCCGCCTCTGGTCGCATGCGGTATTGCATGCCATTGAAGTCAACGCGGAACAAATTATTATCGTTTCGATTGACTTCAATGGGGAAACTCGCTTTGATATGGAACGGATTATGCTCGTAATCCAAGGTTCCACTGTATAATGTATTATCATAGACAGTTTCTTTGTTTATTTTGTGCAATCTCAAGTATCAGGCAGAAAGCAATGCTAGTCAGGAAAGGGCTGAGGAAATTTCACTCTGAAACACAAGGTCACAAAGGTCACTAGGAGATCGAGTTTGTGAAGGATGGCTATCCCTCAATCTATTCTCACCAAGACATGTGCAAAAATTAAGGTAAAAAGAAGATGCAGAATCTTTTCTGTACACTGGAAAGGAGCAGAGATCACTAATCTCTGTTTATTGTAGAAATGGTATTGAGGTACTTCTGTGCATGCTGTCAGAGGTGGAGGTTCTTGTCTACATACTGATATGTGATAAGGGAGCATGGCATTTCTCCACGCTATCATGGGTTGATAGTCTTCTGAAGGCCTTGAAGGCCCTATACTTTGGTGGAGCAGATGTCTTTTTTCTGTGTGATAGTTATGAATGCCCTATAAGCACAGATGGGAATCACTCAGGGCCGGCGCTCCCACTAGGCGAACTAGGCAGCCGCCTAGGGCGCACTGCCGCCTAGGGGCACAGCCACAACCGCTGGGTCCCCTCAAGAGGATTGGTTCCCCCCTGACGGGTGTTGGCTGGTGCGGTGCGGAGTGTAGTGGGAAGTGGCTCCCGCGGCTCCATCTGGCTGGCTGCAGAGTGGCTTGGCGGGGAGAAGGAGAAGGCAGATCCCCCCTTTCCCAGAGCCAGGGGCGACCATACCCATGTCCAGCAGCCGTGGGTGTTAGCTATCTGCCCACCCTGCCTCCCTCCCTGGGTGATGTGCAGGCGTGCAACCATTGGAGGAGCAGGGCGAGCGGCATTGTGCACAGAGACAGCCGGATGGACTGGCCATAGGACACATGCTGGGCCGAGGCCGCCGGGCCACTTGTCTTTGAGAAGCCTGAAGCAAAGCTGCTCCTGCAGCCCGCCCTGCTTACCCAGCCTCTCCGCGGTCATCCGCCGGAGCTCGGGGGTGGAACCAAACGATCAGCTGATCGGATCGTGAGGAGGTCTCCCGTGCGTGAGCTGTCACTCACAGCCTGAAGGAGACCCCATCTCCTAATCCTGGGACTTGTGACACCGACTGCTGCCCACTGCTATGTGGAGGGAGCTAGAAAGAAGTGCCCCAAGGTAAGAACTTGTCAGGTGGTCAGGGGAAGCGCTGAAGGAGAAGGCTTCCAAGTTCCAGTCAGACCTTTTCACTGGTGTGTGTGACTCCCTCCATCTGGCTACACCCCCCCTCTTATCCACCCATATCCATCCCTCCACCTGGCTACACCCCCCTCTTATCCACCTGGCTCCATCCCTCCATCTGGCTACACCCCCCTCCTATCCACCTGGCTCCATCCCTCCACCTGGCTACACCCCCTCCTATCCACCTGGCCCCACCCCTCCACCTGGCTCCACCCCCTCTTATCCACCTGGCTCCATCCCTCCACCTGGCTACAGCCCCCCTCCTGTCCACCTGGCTACACCCCCCTCCTGTCCACCTGGCTACACCCATTCACCTGGCTACACCCCCCTCCTGTCCACCTGGCTCCATCCTCCCCCCACCTGGCTGCACCCCCTCCTGTCCACCTGGCTCCATCATCCCTCCACCTGGCTGCACCCCTATCTTGTCCACCTGGCTCCATCCCTCCACCTGGCTACACCCCCCTCCTGTCCACCTGGCTGCACCCCCTCCCGTCCACCTGACTGCACCTCCCTCCTGTCCACCTGGCTCCATCCTCCCCCCACCTGGCTGCACCACCTCCTGTCCACCTGGCTGCAACCCCCTCTCCCGTCCACCTGGCTCCACCCCCTTACCTGGCTAACCCACCTCTCCTGTCCACCTGGCTCCATCCTCCCCCCATCTGGCTGCACCCCCTCCTGTCCACCTGGTTGCACCCCCTCTCATCTGTCCACCTGGCTCCATCCCCTTACCTGGCTGACCCCCCTCTCCTGCTGCACCCCCTCTCCTGTCCACCTGGCTCCATCCCTCCACCAGGAGTTCTGGTGCTAAAATTATTGAATTAATTTAGATTTTTTTTTTTTAAGGGGGGGGGGGGGAAGCGCAAGTAGCTGGTCTCGCCTAGGGTGCAAAATAGTCTTGCACCAGCCCTGGAATCACTATACACTATGGGGCTGATTTACTAATAACAGTGCGCTGCGCTGGTTCTAACCTTAATTGGTGCGCCAGATAACTCCTTCACTGGGCGCAGGAACCATGTGATCGCGCTGGTCCTCGGCAGCCTCGCTGTCCCGTGTTTGATATGAATCATGAAGGGGAACTCCACGCCGAATTTTAATGAAAAAAACGGTGTGGGGGTTCCCCCAAAATCCAAACCAGACCCTTAGGTCTGGTCTGGATTTTAAGGTGAACCCCGTAAGCCGAAAAACGGCGTGGGGGTCCCCTCAAAATCCAAACCAGACCCTTATCCGAGCACGCAACCTGGCAGGCCGCAGGGGAAAAGGGGGGGACGAGAGAGTGGCCCCCCCTCCCTCCTGAACCGTACCAGGCCGCATGCCCTCAACATGGGGGGTTTGGTGCTTCGGGGCAGGGGGGCGACCTGCGGCCCCCCCACCCCAAAGCACCCTGCCCCCATGTTGATGGGGACAAGGGCCTCTTGCCGACAACCCTGGCCGTTGGTTGTCGGGGTATGCGGGCGGGGGGCTTTTCGGAATCCGGGCGCCCCCTTTAAAAAGGGGGCCCCCAGATGCTGGCCCCACACCCTATGTGAATGAGTATGGGGTACATCGTACCCCTACCCATTCACCTGGTGGCAAAATAAGTGAATAAAAAAGACAACACAGGTTTGAAAAGTAATTTATTGGGCAGCTCCGGGGGTCTTCTTCTGACTTCGGGGGTCTTTCTGCCGGGCGCCCCCGCTATCTTCTGCTAGCTCTTTTGCTAGCGGGGGTCCCGGGCTTCCTCGCCGTCTTCTTCCAACTTCGGGGGTCTTTCTGCCGGACGCCCCGCTATCTTCTGCCAGCTCTTTTGCTAGCGGGGGCCGGTCTTCTTCGTCGCCTTCTTCCCTCTTCTCTTCGCCCGATGTTGCCTCGTCGCTGTCCACCGCCGCAATGATCTGTCAGAGCACCGGTGTCACTTTTATTGGCATAGGGCGTGGTCACCGGCTTATGCCACCGCTGACGCCGACCCCGTGTGATGTCACAGTCCCGGGGAATGATGGGACTGTGATGTGAAACGGGGGTGGGGTCAGCGGTGGCATCAGCCGGTGACCACGCCCCATGCCAATAAAAGTGGTACCGCTGCTCGGACAGATCATTGCGGCGGTGGGCAGCGACGAGGCAACATCGGGCGAAGAGAAGAGGGAAGAAGGCGACGAAGAAGACCGGCCCCCGCTAGCAAAAGAGCTGGCAGAAGATAGTGGGGCGTCCGGCAGAAAGACCCCCGAAGTCGGAAGAAGACCCCCGGAGCTGCCCAATAAATTACCTTTCAAACCTGTGTTGTCTTCTTTATTCACTTATTTTGCCACCAGGTGAATGGGTAGGGGTACGATGTACCCCATACTCATTCACATAGGGTGGGGGACAGGTATCTGGGGTCCCCCTTATTAAAGGGGGCTCCCGGATTCCGATAAGCCCCCCGCCCGCAGACCCCGACAACCAACGGCCAGGGTTGTCGGCAAGAGGCCCTTGTCCCCATCAACATGGGGGCAGGGTGCTTTGGGGTGGGGGGGCCGCAGGTCGCCCCCCTGCCCCGAAGCACCAAACCCCCCATGTTGAGGGCACGCGGCCTGGTACGGTTCAGGAGGGAGGGGGCCGCTCTCTCGTCCCCCCCTCTTCCCCTGCGGCCTGCCAGGTTGAGTGCTCGGATAAAGGGTCTGGTGTGTATTTTTAGGGGACCCCACGCTAATTTTTTTCCCTTGTAATAGGAATGTGTGTGACAGGTCATCTTTATGGAGAGATGTGGGGTCAATAAGACCCCACATCTCTCCTCCAGGCTGGAAAGCATGATATTGGTCCAAAAAAATCACCAAACTCATGCTGACAGCTGAGATCACGGCTTGATTAACATACGGGAACACGGCGTGATGTCATAACGTCGTGCCCGCGCCTCCGACGGTCATAGAGATGACTGATGACCATCTGGTCACCAGTCATCTCCAAATCGTTCTCCGAGCCCAAGATGGCACGGGAGAGCCCGGAGAAGCACCGGATGGCGGCAAGAGGGGGGGGAACGTCCCCTCCCGCCGCCTATAAGAACGATCAAGCGGCGGAACTGCCACTATGATCGTTTTTAGTGTGCACAGAATCGCCGGCTGAAACGAATATCTGATTGATGCCTGCAACTGCAGGCATCATTCAGATGTCACCTCCCAAAGCCAAGGATGTCATAGGAAACTGGTTAATATTTTAAAAAAAGGTACTTTTTCTTCTTCATTGATGTACACTGATGAGACTGCACTGATGGGCACCGATAAGGTGGCAAGGGTGGGCACTGAGAGGTGGCATTGCTAGTTGGCACTGGTGGGCAGTGAGAAGTGGCACTGCTAGTTGGCAATGATAGTTGGCAGTGATGGGCACTGATAGGCAGCACTGCTAGGTGCCACTGATTGGCACCAGTGGTGGGCATTGATAGTAGCCCCTGCCAGTGCCACCTAATTGTCACAGATGACGCAGAATTGCCTCTTCCTCTTCGGGTCCAATGTCCCTTGCACATAAGCCGGTGATTGCCTTTTTTTATGCTCACGCTGTCAGCACAAGGAGAAAACAAAAACCATTACCCAACTTTTGTTTACATCACGTGATCAGCTGTCATTTGCTGACAGCTGATCACATGGTAAAGGGCAGGGATCGGGCCCCTTACTCGGATCTGTCATCACCCGAGTCTCAATGACTCTGTGACCACAGCGCACGCAAAGGGGAGGACGTTTATTGACGGACTCCCGGGAATTGAGGACCATGCTGTGGCCGTCGATCAGTTAAGCCTCATACCCACTGGCGTTTTTACAGCTGCGTTTTTTGCAGCTTAAAAACGCCTGTCCATGTTATTGTAAATATATATATTTTTTTTTTTATTATTTTTTTTTGAAAAAAAAAAAAAAAAACGTCGGAGCTAAAAACGCGACTGCGCGTTTTTGAGCATTTTTTGACGCTCGCGTTTTTTTCTGCCTAATTCTGACGCTGAGATACGCACTGGACCTGGGTTTTTTTTACAGCTTAAAAACGTCTATGCTATTTGCAGCTCAAAAACGTCTAGGTGGGCATGAAGCTATAGACTAACATGGACAGGCGTTTTTAAGCTCTAAAAAAACGCTCAAAAACGCGGCTGTAAAAACGTCCGTGGGCATGAGGCCTTAGCCTCATGCCCACGGGCGTTTTTTCAGCCGCGTTTTTGAGCGTTTTTTACAGCTTAAAAACGCCTGTCCATGTTAGTCTATAGCTTCATGCCCACCTAGGCGTTTTTGAGCTGTAAAGAGCATAGGCGTTTGTAAGCTGTAAAAAAAACCCAGGGCCAGTGCGTTTCTCAGCGTCAGAATTAGGCAGAAAAAAACGCGCACTAACGCGCAAAAAACGCGCACTAACGCGCGGTCGCGTTTTTAGCTCCGACGTTTTTTTTTTTTTTTTTTTTTTAAATAAAAATATTTACAATAACATGGACAGGCGTTTTTAAGCTGCAAAAAATGCAGCTGTAAAAACGCCAGTGGGCATGAGGCCTTATAGCGCTGATCTCAAGTGATTAAAGAGGGTCTAAATGGGCCATTGACATGCATTACAATTCAACTTAGGAATGTGTCTTTAAAAAGTTAAACTAAATAATTTGGCCACTTTATCCTTCCAAATAATTCACTTCATGTCACATAGCCACACAGGAAGTGAGGGAAAATCCCTAACAATGTCTTTCCTTGGGGACACACGTCAGTCTAAATACTTTCCCCATTATGCACATTGCACTCCAGCATATTGCGGGGTACACCACAATTTATTAGGTAGTTTGGACTTTTGGGTTTATTTACTAAAGGCAAATCTACTTTGCACTACAAGTGTACTTGCTGTATATCTGAGGGGGACATGCAAGCCAAAAAAAACACCATCTTTGCTTTTACATGATTGCAACATCCAATCACCAGTACTTTCCCTGGAGATTTTCAGCAGCTACACTTTTACTGCAGAGTGGATTTGTCTTTACTAAACCCCAAACTACCCAATGATTTGGGGTGTACACAACAAAGTGCTAGAGTGCAATTTGCTTAATGGGGACACTAGTTAGATTGATCTGTGTGTCCCCAAGAAAAGACATTGGTAGGGATTTACCTTCACTTCCTGTTTAGCTGTGTGACAGGAAGTGAAGCCAATTTTAAGAAAAGGAGACACAAAGGCCAAACTACAAAAAAAAATCTAAAAAAAAAAAACACACACGCAGGGGTTCTAACACTTACTTTGTTTCCCTCAAAATGCCCACAATTAGAATTGTATGGCCTTGAGCTATTTTTAAGTGCAGTGCTCTAAATCAGTGCTTCTCAAGTACCCCCAACAGGCCATGTTTGCAGGTTTTCCTTCATCTTGCACATGTGCTTTAAATCACAGTCAGTGGTTTGGTATTTTGGACAGCAATTCTCCATAAGATAAATTCACAAAACATGTCCTGTTGGGGGTACTTGAGGTCTGAGGCTGAGAACCACTGCAGTAAAAAGGGAAAATTTAATACCTACCGCTCTGTATTTTTCATTTCCTGGTGACGCTCCATGGCAACACACAATACAATCCATGCATATGCTACCATGAAGGCACCAGATTAGACAAATCACACCTGTTTTGTTTTGACATGCCAATCAGCTGTCACATTTGTTGCAAAGAAAACACAAAAAACATCAAAACTTTGCATCAAATTTTATTGGTCAACAAAACAAAAGGGAAAACAGGAAAAAATGCTTGGACAGCCGCACTCCAAAAATGGTTGTTTATTAAAACAAAAATGTGAAAAACATATCACAGCATGGAAAGCAGCAAACAGGAGCTGACGCGTTTCGCACTGTGACTCAGTGCTTAATCATAGCTGACAAAAACAAAAGGGAAGGCAAAATAAAAAACATGGTCAATTTGAAAGTTACAGACTCAACATCTTGAGAAATTTTTGGCCAAAAAAAAGGCAGCAGACAATTAAATCAAAGTGAACAAACAACACACATTAACAACATCAGAATTATTTCAGGGGAACATTTCCCCCACACAAAAAAAACCCACAAAAGTTAACCAATCACCTGTTTTGCAAAGACATAACAAATAAAATACATGTGTTACAAACTCGATAAGAACACCAACATGTACATTTTGCCCCCCACACACACACTTGCCTCTTCTCAGGGCAAGCGAACGAATGTTCCCTCTGAGCTTTATATAACATATGTTTGTGTGCTAATGAGGCAATTGAAAACACATGCACAGTCCATGAAACACCCAAAATGCAAGTTCACTCAATGTAGAGACTGAAATTCAAAGTGGGTACACCTGTTAAGGATGTCCTTCAATTACTAACCCATAAAACACTCTCTGAGTGAGCATGCCCAGAAATATCCAGGCGCTGTTCACACACAAAAAGCACGCAAAAAAAACTAACTGGCTGGGCATGTGCAGAACAACACCAATGCAGCTAGCAAAAAATAACCCCCCCCCTCCCCCCGTCCAAAATTAAGCACATCATCCAGCATGCTACAAAATTAGAGATGGGACAATCACCCCTCCCCCCCCCCCCCCACCAACAAATACCATTGCAGTCTATGGGAACTGACTTGTTAATTTTGCTAGTCCCCACTTGGCTGGCTTATTTTCTAGTTATTGGCCTTAAAATGGGGGCCCAGGTCCCACCCTAAGGGACATATATCAATGTCACCAATTTGGAAAACACCAAAAACAAAACAAGGAGAAGTGCCTTTAAATATGCCAAATTGCTTAAGGGCCATTTCACACCACACGCAGTACATTGCGTTTTTTATGCATCCAAAATGCATGTAAAGTTGGTTATATGGCTCTAAATGGCAGTGTTTGTTCCAGTCCGTTCCAGTTCTACCAAAAAAAGTAGAACATGCTGCATTTTACCTGCACTGGACTGTACTGGAACGCATCAAAACGCATCATAAACGCACTGGAACGCACAGGAACACACCTAAATGCACCAAAAACGCACTGGAACACACTTGTCCTTATCTATTGTTAATAAAAAAGAGGGGTGAAAAAAAAGCACTGGACTGCATCAAAAACTTACCAAAAATGCACTGGAACGCATCAAAAACCTGCATGCAGAAAAGCACCTGGAACGCATCCTGGATTGGGTTTCTATGGTGTGAACTGGCCCTAGTTCACACTATAGAAACGCAGTCTGGGTGCGTTCCAGGTGCTTTTCTGCATGCGCGTTTTTGACACATTCCAGTGCATTTTTGATGCAGTCCAGTGTTTTTTCCCCCTCTTTTCACTTAGGACAAGTGTGTTGCAGTGCGTCTTTGGTGCATTTAGGTGCGTTCCGGTGCATTCCAGTGCATTTTTGGTACGTTCCGTTGCGTTTTTGATGTGTTTTACTGGGGTCCAGTACAGTTTTGTACCTAAAAAATGCAGCATGACCAATTTTTTATTTGCTTTCTGAAATACACTGGAACGGACTGCAGTGGTGTGAACTATGCCATTGGCATTAATGTGATCAACTTTCTTTGCATTTTTCAGGCATCAAAAAAATGCACTGCACTGCATCCGGTGTGAACTGGCCCTAAATATCATACCCGGGGGTGTCTATAGTATGCCTGTAAAGTAGCACATGTTTTCCATGTTTATAACAGTTGGAGAGCAAAATGACATTTCTAAAGTAAAATAACAGTCATTTAAAAGTCCTTGCGGCTGTAATGAATTGCTGGTTCCCGTCATACAGATAAAAGTCATTGAAAGTCTTTGATTACACCAAAAAAAAAAGCGTGGGGGTCCCCCCAAATTCCATTACCAGGCCCTTCAGGTCTGGAATGGATATTAAGGGGAACCCCGCTGCAATTTTTTTTTTAAAAATGATGTGGGGTTCCCCCCAAATATCCATACCAGGCCCTTCAGATCTGGCATGGATTTTAAGGGGAACTCCACCCCAAATTTAACAAAAAAATGGCGTGGAGTCCCCCCAAAAATCCATACCAGACCCTTATCCGAGCACATAACCTGGCCGGCCGCAGGAAAAGAGGGGGGGACGAGAGCGCCCCCCCTCCTGAACCGTACCAGGCCACATGCCCTCAACATGGGGAGGATGTCCCCATGTTGATGGGGACAAGGGCCTCATCCCCACAACCCTTGCTCGGTGGTTGTGGGGGTCTGCGGGCAAGGGGGCTTATCGGAATCTGGAAGACCCCTTTAACAAAGGGGACCCCCAGATCCCGGCCCCCCTATGTGAAATGGTAATGGGGTACAAATGTACCCCTACCATTTCACAAAGAAAGTGTAAAAAATGTAAAAAATGACAAGAGACGGTTTTTGACAATTCCTTTATTAATGTCCTCTTCTTCTTCCATCTTCTTCTTCCATCTTCTTCTTCCATCTTCCTCCATCTTCTTCTTCCATCTTCTTCTTCCATCTTCTTCTTTTCTCCATTCGGGTTTCTTCCTCCATCTTCATCTTCATCTTCATCTTCATCTTTATCTTCATCTTCATCTTCCTTCTTCCTTCAGTGTTCTCGTCCGCATCTTGCTCCGGCGTCTTCCCTTCTTTCTTCTTTCTTCTCCGGCCGCTTTGTTTGAATTGGAGGTTCCCGCTGTGCGACGCTTAAGTTCGCCTCTGGGTCTGCTTACACCCGGGGACCCTGCCCCCTCTGACGCACATGGATTTCACGGGGAATTTCCTTGTGGTGTCAGAGGGGGGCGGAGCCACAGGGGGCAGCGGAGCAAGTGGAGAACTGAAGCGTCGCACAGCGGGAACCTCCAATTCAAACGGAGCGGCCGGAGAAGAAAGAAGAAGGGAAGACGCCGGGGCAAGATGCGGACGAGAAGACCGAAGGAAGAAGGAAGATGGAAGATGGAAGATGAAGATAAAGATGAAGAGGAAGATGGAGGAAGAAACCCGAATGGAGAAAAGAAGAAGATGGAAGAAGATGGAAGAAGATGGAAGAGGAAGAAGATGGAAGAAAGGAGAGGACATTAATAAAGGAACTTTCAAAAACTGGCTCTTGAAATTTTTTACATTTTTTACACTTTCCTTGTGAAATGGTAGGGGTACAATGTACCCCATTACCATTTCACATAGGGGAGGCCGGGATCTGGGGGCCCCCTTTGTTAAAGGGGTCTTCCAAATTCCGATAAGCCCCCCGCCCGCAGACCCCCACAACCACTGGGCAAGGGTTGTGGGGATGAGGCCCTTGTCCCCATCAACATGGGGACATCCTCCCCATGTTGAGGGCATGTGGCCTGGTACGGTTCAGGAGGGAGGGGGGGCCGCTCTCGTCCCGCCCTCTTCCCCTGCGGCCAGCCAGGTTGCGTGCTCGGATAAGGGTCTGGTATGGATTTTTGGGGGGACTCCACGCCATTTTTTTTATTTGGGGTGGAGTTCCCCTTAAAATCCATGCCAGATCTCAAGGGCCTGGTTTGGATATTTGGGGGGAACCCGCACGTCCTTTTTTTAAGAAATTTGCAGCGGGGTTCCCCTTAGTATCCATTCCAGACCTGAAGGGCCTGGTTATGGAATTTGGGGGGACCCCCACGTTTTTTTTTTGGTTAGCAATGACTTTCTATGACTTTTCTCTATATTGCCAGGAGCCGACAATTCCTTACAGCCGCGGCTGCTTTTAAATGCCTTTTTTTTCCTTTAGAAATGACATTTTGCTGGCGCAATGGGAAGTTCAGAGCTGCGCCTGTTCAACTTATGCAAATTGACTTAGGTGACTTGACATTTACTAAGATTTTGCCGGCGCAGTGTCCCGGCGCATTTGAACCATTGAAATTCCCGCGCTGAGCTCAAAAAACCTCCCGCAGCTCGAATCGTACTTGCCGGCGCAGCGGGCTGGTTTTGAAAAAGTTACTTTATCACTCAATTTTGCCCATGTTTGTTATTTGGGCAGGTGTCACTAAACTTCCTCACATCACCCCACATCACCCTCATTATATTCTCACTTCCAGCTTCTTTATATTTAGTTTAACATGCTGTGCGCCAGGTCCATAGTGGCGCACTGAGCGCCTCCTCCCGTCCGCCGACAACACTATAGTAAATGGGAAATAGGGCTGCGCTACAGGCGCTAATGTTTTTTAAATACCAAAACAGCCATTGCGCACGCAGATGCGCCAATACTCATGGCGCAAACGTTTCGTAAATCAGCCCCTATGTGTCTGCTCTCTGAGGAAGGACATCTCCAAACTGGAGGTTGGGAAGTCTATTTGCAAGCTTCACTATAGCCTCATACACACGATCGGACTTCAAACAAACTTTTCTGTGGAATTTTGTCCGAAGGGAGTTGGCCGGGCCCACCCATAGCATATACACGGCAGGACTTTTCTGCAAACTTTCACAAAACTTTCCCAACATCACGTGGTTTTTCTGCTCTTTTCTGCTCTTTACCGCCACACTTTGGTCAACTTCTGCTATTGTTGGTTGATTTTAACATTGGTTCTGGGCATGCGTATTTGTACTTTGGACAAAAAGGATTTCTGTACACACGGTCGGACTTTGCACCATCGGACTTTTGTTGCCAAAAAGTTTGTCCGTTTGCAGAGCGAACTTTTATCAGATGAAAACCGAAAAAGTTTCTCCGATGGAGCGTCCACACGGTAGGATTTTTTTGAAAACTTGTTCATTTTGAAGTTTGTTGTCAAAAAATCCTACCGTGTGTATGGGGCTTAAGACTCCTGTAGCACATTGTGGAGAGCATGGTGCACATAATGGGTAGTTCTTTTAATATCAGCTTGGCATGGAATCTGCATTTAGCAGCATCCCTATTGATACCTAGGAAAACTGAGACCGTTTTATGCTTGTTTTGCAATGGATCATCATAATATGGCATCAACACTATATAGTTAATTACCAAGAAAACTCTGAGGCCTTGTACACACGGCCGAGATTCTCGTTGAAAAAAACATGTCGTTTTTTTCGACGAGATTCTTGGACAAGAAACTTGTCCCGGCCGAGTGTACACACGCTCGTTTCAAAGAACCCGCGGTTCTTTGAATGGAGCGTACGCGGTGACGTCATCGACTACGACGAGCATGCGCTCGTCACATTCGATGCCGTCGCCGCCATCTTGGTATACCCTACGTATGCCTATGAAGCTACCGCGCATGCGTCGAATTCATTTCGAACATGCGTGGACTTCCCGGAGGACAGGTAAGTGTACACACGCTCACTTTTCTCGTCGAGAAACATGCCGAGGAGAATCTCGACGAGAAAATAGAGAGCAGGTTCTCTATTTTCTCGTCGAGGTTTCTTGTCGGTTTTCTCGACGAGAAACCCGATAGCCGCGTACACACGACCGATTTACTCGGCAAGACCTCTCTGCCAGCAAGTTTCTTGCCGGTTCTTGCCGAGAAAATCGGCCGTGTGTACGAGGCCTGAGTCTTACCAAAAACATGATATTTGGGATTTGGATTAGATTTGTAATGTATATAAGGCAGGACTGTGGTGGTTTCCTAATAATACAATTAATCTTTCTTGTCAATAGCTGTAAAATATTGTACATCTCACATAGCTCAGCTATGTACTGCAATATAACTTCTCCTGTGAAAGCGGTACAAAAAAATTATCACTTTTGATGTCTGAGGCCTCGTACACACGACCGATTTTCTCGTCCAAAACAGTCAAGAAAAGTGCCGCGAGAGTTTTTTTGTCTAGAAAAACGTTCGTGTGTATGGTTTTACGACGAGAAACTTGACGAGAATCTCGACGAGAAAATAGAGAACCTGCTCTCTATTTTCTCGTCAGGATTCCAGATTTCCTTGTCGTGTTTCTCGTCGGCCTGTTTTGTGACGAGAAAATGGTTCGTGTGTATGCTTTTACGACTCTTCCAAAAGCGCGCATGCTCACAAGCAACTATGAGACGGGAGCGCATCTTCTGGTAAAACAAGCCTTCATAATGGAGAGAGCACATTCGTCACGCTCATAAATATTTCATAGTTTAAATGTTCTGCATTGAAATCTTCGTTAGAATGTTACATTAATCAAAACGAGTGACCTTCTTTTGCTGCTGATATTCACACAGAGTTCTGCCTTATTTTTAACATTTTTCATGCTGCTCTTTATAAGATTTATGTGTATTATATCGTGCAAGTTTTTAGGAATAATTTAAATGGTTAGATTTTTCAAAATGATGATAATTATAATTTCTCAATGTTTTGATAGCGATCTCCCATTTAATTTTGGAATCTATATTATTAAAATTTCACACCATGTTTTTGTGCTAATCAGATTTAGTTATTCTTTTGGGGGGGTGATATCTGTGCCTTTTATTGTCAGTCAAATGTATCTGCTTACTCCAAAGCTTGATTTTTTTTATTTAAAAATACACATAGTCAAGTATGAACTTAAACAAAAAACACATTTATTCATGTTTATAAATTAAATAAAGAGAAGGCAGCGCTGGAGAAGCTGCTGCCATTTGTGCATCCCAGGGACCCCAGAGCACACAGCAACCCTGTGTGGACACTAAAATTGGGAGCTTGAGAAGGCCCACATTTCAGAACACAATCTGATGCTGGCCTCCCAGAGGTCAGGAACAGCAGCAGGTGAGATATATGTCCCAAGTGTGTGGTACTACAACAGGCTGCCTTCTGTCCGACCACAATGAAGCAAGGCCATCACTTCCTATTCTTCCTGGCAACCTTCCCTGGAGCCTTTCCTGAAGCCTTTCCTGAAGCCTTTCATGCAGCCTTCCTTCTTCGTTTGGCTGGAGGCTGGCCCACTGGAGGGGTACTCCTGTCAGGAGGAGGAGGTGGAGGTGTAGCAGAAGGGGGTGGGGCAGAAGAAGAAGGTGGAGGTGTAGCAGAAGGGGGTGGGGCAGAAGAAGAAGGTGGAGGTGTAGCAGAAGGGGGTGGGGCAGAAGGTGGAGGTGTAGCAGAAGAGGGTGGGGCAGAAGGTGGAGGTGTAGCAGAAGGGGGTGGGGCAGAAGGTGGAGGTGTAGCAGAAGGGGGTGGGGCAGAAGGTGGAGGTGTAGCAGAAGGGGGTGGGGCAGAAGGTGGAGGTGTAGCAGAAGGGGGTGGGGCAGAAGGTGGAGGTGTAGCAGAAGGGGGTGGGGCAGAAGAGGAAGGTGGAGGTGGAGGTTGAGGTTGGGTCAGTTGGGCCACCTCACATATGGCGGTATTGGGGGTAATTTGCTCCATCACCCCCTTGTTGAGCAAGGTATGAGCAGGGGCTCGCATAGGAGGCATTGCTCCATGCTCATCACCTTGAACTTAGCCTCAACTAGGCCGGCAATGGCCTCTTCAGGGGATGTGGGCTCCTTGAGGGTGGCATGGGCCTCTTTAATAAGGGCCATTGCTGCCTCACTGGTGGTCCTGTCCCTCCTGCCTCTTTTGTGAAGCCGGATGGAAGGCACCTGGGATCTGGTGCTTCTCCTTTGCCCTGCCACCTCCTGGCTGCCACTGGGCCCTGCCACCTCCTGGCTGCCACTGGGCCCTGCCACCTCCTGGCTGCCACTGGGCCCTGCCACCTCCTGGCTGCCACTGGGCCCTTCCTCCTCCTGCCTGACAGTTTCCAGACCCTCCTCCTGGCTGATTTCATCCTGTGTATGAAAAAGGAACATAGTTTAATATGTTGGTTTAATCTTTGCATCAAACTTTGTAATCCTGATGGAAGCAATTAGAATGTAACTGCATAAATCCTTGCTTTAAATTTACCACTACATCAGCTTGACTATTTACCACACAATTAAGTGCAGAATAATGTCTACAGATCATGATTTCACTTGTGGAATACAAAATAATGTATGTTTCTCATCCTGACATATTTGGGAAACATTAATTTTATCCCACTACATTTTCAGTTAATACTATACCTGGCTCCAGATGGACAAATCAGGATCATCCAGGATGGCTGCCTCCTCTTGCTCCAGAGAAGGCTCAGGTTGGCTGCAGGGAAGTCTGGGGGGAAGAGTGGAGAGTGATGGCCTTGGCTCAATGTGGTCATCCAGGAAGGACATCCTGCTGTAGTACCACAAAATCGGGACATAAACATCATCTGCTGCTGCTCCTGACCTCTGAGAAGCCAGCACCTTAGAGCGTTCAGTCCTGTAGGTACCTCTCAAGCTCCCAATTTTAGTGTCCACTTGTTTTGCTGTGGCTGTGGGCACCTTGGTATGCACAAATGGGAGCAGCTTCTCCAGCGCTGCTTTTCTCACCCCTTTTTTTTATGGATGGGGTTTTTGGTCTCCCACAGAGCCGGCAGCTCCCTTACCCGGGCAATAAATTCCGCCAGGAACTCTTTGTCGCTAATAAAGACATTCATATTGTATCTGCAAGTAAAATAAATTATATTTAAATAATGTGAGGCAAACAGTCTAACCTCCTTCACATCCTAGTCACCATATATATCCTCCACCAATCTCAAGACAGTATAGGCCAACAATTTTTACAAGTCTCACAAAATCACATACCTTCGTTCGCACGTCCGTCACTTGAACTCCTCTCTCCGCACACCGAACGTACTATAGTCACATGTGTGTTTGCTATATACACACCACGCATGCGTCAAAATTCGAACACGTCGCTCCGCACACGTCGCCCGCCCATGACGTTCTAACTAACATCTTTTCCTCGCCCCTTCTCTTTCGGCGCGCAGACAGATATGGCGGAGTTACAGCAGGTGTCTGATAATTCCGCAACTAGCGAGGAGACAAGCCCGGAGACCGAGGACACGTCACGATCAAGGAGGAGATTCAAGGCATCGAATATGTCTTTGGCGGAGATGGCGGAGATGGTGGACATCTTGGTCAAGGCTGATTATGATGCCAAGCATGGGCCGTATAGCAAACCAAATAGAAGGAAGGCCAAAATCCTCACTAAAGTTGTAAAGAGTCTGAGGGCGAAGTTCGGGGTGAAACGCTCAAATGAGCAGCTCAGAAAGAGGTGGTCAGACCTCAAACTGAGGGAGCCAGACCAGTTGAGGATCATAAAGAGGATGCTCGCTAAAAGTAAGTAAAATGACGACCTTTCTGCTATTAATCTTCTTAGAAACTGAATTTTTTTTTTTTTTTTTATCATATTGGACTCCCTTCCAAAATGTAATATTTTGAACTAGGTTGGGCACGGTAATCGTTCGTTACGTTACCGACACTTCGTTCGGCCACTATCCGCGGTTTTGGCTTATTTAAGAGCCACAAAAGTAATTAGACATCTGCCATTTTGGATCAAGTATTGTGGATAATTTTTAAGTCTAGATGATGTGTTTGTAAGGAGAATGAAATGCAAACTTTAATCAGTGTAAAGGAGAGGACACTCAGCAGCTGCTTCCACATCTGTACTTTGGAGCACTATAGTGTGGGCCACCAGACCCGCCTTTTTTGGGTGTCCCACACAGGTGCATCAGAGTTTATTTGTGGTGCCTCCATGTCCAAAAAATTACATCCAAATGTGAATACTAAACATATTTGGGGTCATAAATAATGCATTCTTCTTTAAATTCCGCACAAACACACACTTGTACCCCACTTCCAAACAATTTAGCCTGTTTTTAGTTTAACAATGAGATTTTTACAGTGTGATAAATAGACCTTTGGTTTTATTCTCATAGGGGAGAGAAGACTGGGAGGAGGACACTCCAGGGAGCACATGCACCCCACAACTTCCAAGCAACCCCAAACTCCCAAAGATCCACAACCGAAAGATGTGCAGGAAGTTGAGGTGGAGGAAGGAGAAGTGCAGGAAGGAGAGGTGGATGACGTTGTGGATCTGGTCACCACAACAGGTCAGTATCTGACACCACAGCTTAAGGTAAGCGAGGTAGGCCTGCAGAGTTTTATTAATTATTTTTTTTGGTTTTTAGGGGATGGAAATGTTGTGAAGGATAGCACACGGTTCTCTGCTGACAGTGCCCTCCGCCTCATCCAGCAAGTGATGGAATGTAGCACGGAACTGGACCTAATTAAACAAAGAATCCATGTGATGGAACAAACATTTAAAGACATTCTCGATGTTTTGGGGAGAATTCAATAAGCCATCCAAACACATTTGTTTTTACATGTTTGTTTTTATATTTTTTTATAATTTTTTGAGTAACAAACCAGCCAAAAATTGAATATGCACACAGTGTGTGAACATGTGCTATCTGCCATCAGGGGATATCCATGTACGTCTTTTGTGGGTGCAACCCCTTCCTCGTATCAAAAGTCGGTGAACTGAGGAAGGGGATGCACCCCCAAAACACGTCCATTGATCACCCCTGATGGCAGATAGCACATGTTGACAATAGGGATCAGGATTGTAAACTTCCTATTTGCAAAAAAGTAAAAATGTGTGCATATTGAATTTTTGGCTGGGCAAGGGGTGGCAGGACCCCATATTAGGACGGGCACATAGAGACATAGTTTGTGTAACTGAATGTCTCAGATTGCTCAGAGGTATCCAATGTTGTAATTTTAGAAATGCAAGTGATATTTTTGTATTTTCATAAGCCAAAATTTGCCGGGTTGTGGCCAGGCCAACCCCAAAGTAAAACAAAAAATAAAATAAAAAAGAGAATGTGCAGAGAGTAAAATATTTGACCACAAACAACGTGCAGCTTCTTTTTATAATACTCTCTAAGCTTATTTGGTTCTTTTGTAAGGTAACATAGTGAAATTGGTTGTTATTTACTAAAGTAAAATACACTTGCCACTACAAATGCACAAAGACAAACTAGGAGACAGGAAAGAACAAATAATTAAAGGTTTAAACAAGATTTTTATTGGGATACTTAGACATAGGCTGGCATAGGAATTGCCCCCCTACCCGTGAAATACTCCATGTATTTGTCCCGA
Organism: Rana muscosa; assembly: GCA_029206835.1. NCBI lineage: Eukaryota > Metazoa > Chordata > Amphibia > Anura > Ranidae > Rana > Rana muscosa. Next base: position 524,772,480 of record CM055118.1, on the reverse strand, counting down.
ACCACACAGGCATTTTGGGGGGGCAAGCCAAGACGGGCAGATTCCAGGCCCGGAAGGGGATTTGCAGGGGAAAGTCCAGCCTCTGGCAAAACTGAGGCCATATAGGAATTAGATTTTTGGCTCAGAAAGTTGTGTAGCACACAGCAGCATAACACTACATAGTTTATTTTGTAGTCCGCCAAGTGGATGGAAGTCATAAAAAGGCGGAACCGGCTGGCCATTATGCCGAAGGCATTTTCAACGACTCTTCGGGCCCTGGCCAGCCGGTAATTGAACACACTCTTCTCTGGGGTCAGGGTCCTCTGTGGAAATGGCCTCATAAGATGCCGTCCGAGTCCGAAGGCTTCATCAGCCAAGAAAACAAAGGGGAGTCCTTCAATATTCCCTGCATCCGGTGGCAATGCAAGGTCGTCACTCTGGAGACGGAGGGCAAACTCCGTCTGGATGAAGGATCCCCCATCGGACATCCGGCCATTCTTCCCTACATCAACATAGAGGAATTCATACCGTGCTGACACCACCGCCATCAGCACAATGCTATGAAACCCCTTGTAATTGTAATAGTAGGACCCAGAACGGGGTGGCGGCACGATGCGGACGTGCTTCCCGTCCATGGCACCACCGCAGTTGGGGAAGTCCCACCGCGTGGCAAACTTCGATGCCACAGTCTGCCATTCCTGTGGCGTGGAAGGAAGCTGTGGAGTGAAACAAGATGAAATAATATTAGAAAAACAAAGGCATACATTACAAGGAAATTCTATCCCAAAAAATTAGAGACCAACATCAATCTAATTATACGTTTATTAAGGTGTGTAAAAAAAGTATAATGGAAGGCTCATTTATCATATTCATCACCCCCTCTGATGGGCCATTACTAAATTATTTTGGGGGGGGGAGATGTGTTTGGCCACAGGATAGCATTGCAGTGGCGGTGCGTCCAGAGTGGGCGCTGGAGCACTGTCCCCTCTCTCCTGTGCCCATCACTCAGAACAATACATAGGTTCATGCATTGCATGAACCTATGTATTGTCTATGCCGCACACTATTCAGGTGGATGGCCTCTTGTAAAGCGACCGACATATGAATAATTGCGGCATTTAGGGGGTTAAAATTGCAGAGCAGAAACAGGTATTAAAATAGTCTTGCAAATTACAACCTGAGGGATGTAATTGGCTTCCTCAAAGAAAAATCGGGGACGCAAGGAGGGGGGCATTCCTTGTGTAAACACTGACAGGCTGCTCTGCCAATCATGTTCACCAAGTCTGTTTAATGGTAACATGATTGGCTGATGCAACATGAAGGGAAGAAGAAGACATCAAGGACAGAAGAAGGATGGCGCTGACCACAAGAAGGTAAGTGCAGGGCTGGGGGGAAACTGGCTGCATTAGAGGGGACTAAATGGCTGCATTTGAGGGAACAAAATGGCTGCATTGGAGGGGACAACTGGGGGCGTTTATTAGGCAACAGAGCAAAAAAGGAGGAAGTTTATTTCCGAAATTGGGGTTGGAACCCCCCAACATTTGGAGCAACAGGCGCCCCTGCTGGAAAAGTTAGTGAGGGGAAATATTTAGGGAGGATAAAAAAGGGGCAATCTAAAGCTTCCAACATGCATGGGGACAAAGGGGACATTCTCAGCATATTACAATCATGGTAATTAGGGAAGGATGAAAGAAATACAATACATTAGCATACATGTAATACATAAAATGTGATGTTAAGGGAGAAAACTTACCCTAATATAGTCCTCCTGCAGGACTTGTATAATGGCAGAACAGGTGTCTGGGATTATGAGGCCCAGAGCCTGGGGGGAGATGCCTGTGGTGAACTTCAAGTCCTGAAGACTTCTCCCTGTCGCCAGGTAACGCAACGTGGCGATGAGCCTCTGCTCAGCACTGATGGCTTCCCGCATAACGGTGTCCTTCCTGGAAATATAGGGGGACAGCAAAGCCAACAGTTCCTGAAAAACGGGGTCAGACATCCTCAGAAAATTCCTGTAGTCCTCAGGATTATTCTTGACGATCTCCCGCAGCAGAGGCATGTGGCAGAATTGGTCCCGCTGGAGCAACCAATTCTTGGTCCATGAACTCCTCCTCACACCATTCATGGACTGGTCTTGGTCCAAAACAAGCAGACCAACACCAAGCGCACGCACAGCACGAACTCGACGACGAGAACGTCCAGGCGACATGGCTAGGAAACGGTTGTCTAATCAGAACGTACAGAACAGAACGCACTTTAGAACAGCAAGGCCTATGAATAACGAACTGAAATTCAGAAACGAACAGGCAAGAACGCACTGTAAAACAGATACGACCTGCCTAGATGCCCTGAAAGTCAAGATACGAACCCACAAGCACAAACTGAATGGCAGAAAACGATCTGAAAAGTACGAAGACTGAAAAGCGCGAATCGTCTCTTCCCAAACTTTTACTTCACACGCGGTAACACGAGATCAGCAAAAGCAGCCCAAGGGGTGGCGCCAAGAAAAAAGATCTTCCCCTTTATAGTGCCGTCGTACGTGCTGGACGTGAGCGCAGAGAACCACGAGGAAATTGGAAAATGACAGTGTGTACGCATAGAAAGCTTGACGAGAAAATCGACAAGCTTAACAAGAATCTCGTCGAAAAAAACGACGTGTTTTTTACGACGAGAAAATCGGTCGTGTGTACGAGGCCTCAGCCCTGCAGAGATTAGATAAATTGTATAGGATCACTCCAAGTTGACATTGCTTCAAAAGCAAGTGTGTCTACTGCAGAGAAAAATGGGTGGTTGGAAGGGTCATAAAAATAAGGATCTTGACTTATATTTTTAACAGCAGCATCACTTGAAAAAATCAAGATAATTAAGATTTAAGCTCTGCAAAAATGACTCCAGCTCTTACAGTGAACTATACACTTTATCTCAAGCCTTAGATGATCTAACTTTTTCTTGAACTCAGTACCATTCCAGGGCTTCTAATTAGGGATGAGCTTCGAGTTTGAGTCGAACCCATGTTCGACTCGAACATCGCCTGTTCGGCTGTTCACCGAATTTCGAACATTATGGGCCGTTCGCGCCAAATTCGAGTGGCACGTCACGGCCCATAATTCACTGCGGCATCGCAGTGCATTGCTGGCTGATGATTGGCTAAGCATGCACTATGACCCGCATGCTTCGGCCAATCACAGCGCGCAAAAAACGGAGAGCCATAATTGGCCAAAGCCAGGGTGGCTTTAGCCAATAATGTCTCAGGAGGTTTAGTACACACCCCACACTATATAAGGCCGCCTCCGTGGCGGCCTTGTGTAGTGTGTTGCGGTGGTTAAAGAGAGAGAGACTGTAATTTGATTTGAGTTAGATAGAGCAGGCAGGCGAGTCAGTTAGCTGCAGTTACAGTGTGTAGAGCATATATATGCATCCTAGGTGTTGTATATATATATATATTTATACACTGTATTCAGTTTAGCTAGATCCGTTCCTGTTATTCTCTATACTGACAGGCAGGCAGGTGATTGTGCTAGCTGCAGTGTTTCACTTAGTGTACTGTGTCCTTTGCACAGTGTGCACCAAAAGCTTACCTGAATACAATTGCTGCTGTTCTGATACAAATACAGGCAGGGATCTGCAGTATTTTACTTTAGTGTCCTTTGCACAGTGTGCACCTGAAGCTTACCTCTACAATTGCTGCTGTTCTGATACAAATACAGGCAGGGATCTGCAATATTTTGTTTTAGTGTCCTTTGCACAGTGTGCACCTGAAGCTTACCTCTACAATTGCTGCTGTTCTGATACAAATACAGGCAGAGATATGCAGTATTTTACTTTAGTGTCCTTTGCACAGTGTGCACCTGAAGCTTACCTCTACAATTGCTGCTGTTCTGATACAAATACAGGCAGGTATCTGCAGTATTTTGCTTTAGTGTCCTTTGCACAGTGTGCACCTAAAGCTTACCTCTACTATTGCTGCTGTTCTGATACAAATACAGGCAGGGAGCTGCAGTATTTTGCTTTATTGTCCTTTGCACAGTGTGCACCTAAAGCTTACATCAAAACAATTGCTGGTGTTCTCATACAAATACCACAGGCAGGGAGCTGCAGTATTTTCAGTTAGTGTACTGTGTCCTCTGCACAGTGTGCAACTAAAGCTAACTGAAGACAATTACTTGTGTTCTCATACTAATAATACTACAGGCAGGCAGTTGATTCTGCTAGCTGCAGTTTAATCAGTATATACATACATCCCAGCTTTGTGGAGCTACATCTCCCTGCAGGCCATTATTATTTCTGGAAGGCAAACAAGGAGAGGCAGACAGTCACGAGCCAATAAAAGAGGGCAAGCAGGCTCTGTGTCTAGAGGCAACAGTGCTGGTCGTGGACATGTGCATCCTCATCAGCATGTGGCCGTGGGACACGCTTGTCCTTCTTTTCGGCAGCTGGCCATGTTGAGCCGCAACATGCCGAAGACTGGGTAGAGTGGATGACCAAGCCGTCCTCATCCTCCTCATCCTCTCTTACCCAGGCTCAGGGTACTTTGTCTGGCAAAGCAGCTGCCAAAGTGGCCTCTTCCCTCGGCTCAATGGCATCAGTCACTCCTTCCCTAGCCCCACCATGTCCTCCTGAGGAGTCGCCTGAACTGTTTGACCAAAGTGTTGGGTACATGCTCCAGGAGGATGCCCAGCGTTTTGAAGGCTCTGATGATGGTACCCAGCTAGAGGAAGGCAGTAACTTGAGCCCAGAGAGAGGGGGTGCCCAACAAGGACAGCAATCTGGCAGTCATGTTCCCCCAGCTGCAGCATACTGCCAGATTTGCTCCAGTGATGAGGAGGGAGGGGATGATGAGGTCACTGACTCCACGTGTGTGCCTGAGAGGAGGAAGAGGAGGAGGAGGAGGCACATCTCCAATGAGGCTGGATGCCCTCCAGGGGCCAGCTTAAGGGCAGCCAACCGACTGCATCACACTGCAGTGTTCCGCATGTTCAGGGCGCTGCTGTCTCTGCACGTTATTCCAAAAGTTCTTTGGTGTGGGCCTTTTTTGAGACGTGTGCAGCAGATCGCACCATTGCTATTTGCAACATATGTCTGAAGCGTATCTCGCGTGGACAAAACATCAGCAGCTTGGGCACCACGTGCTTGACCAGACATATGTCGACCTGCCATGCAGTGCGTTGGCAAGCATACAAAAAAGACCCACACCAAAGAACAAAGCGGACCTCTCCTTGCTCCTCATCAGCTGGGATCTCCAACCCCACTATACCTTCAGTCCTCTCTGAAACCTGCAATGAGAGGAATGAAGGTGTAGAATTAGGTGTGTCACAGCCAAGTACTTGCGGGCAATCTGTTATCGGTACACCGATGTCAGATTGTACCAGGCAAATTTCCCTGCCCCAGCTGCTGCACCGCCAAAAGAAGTTCGCTCCCAGCCATCCACATGCCCAGGGGTTGAAAGCTAGCTTGGCTAAATTTCTAGCACTTTAACTGCTGCCTTTTCAGTTGGTAGACCCTGCCCCCTTCTGTGAGTTTGTGGAATGTGCGGTTCCTCAGTGGCAGGTTCCCAAATGCCACTTTTTCTCACAGAAGGCGATTCCGGCTCTCTATCGGCATGTGGAAGGCAATGTCTTGGCCTCGCTGGACAGGGCGGTCAGCGGTAAGGTGCATATTACCGCTGACTCATGGTCCAGCAGGCATGGACAGGGACGTTACCTATCCTTCACGGCGCATTGGGTGACACTTCTGGCAGCTGGGAAGGATGCAGGACAAGGTGCAGTAGTGTTGGATAGACATGTGCATTCGTTTTCGTCCGAATGCATTTTCGTCCGAATTTCAGGTATTTTCGTGATCGTTTTAACAAACGAAAACGAAAGCACAGAATCCAAAAACCGAAAGATCCGACATAAACAAATGCTTTATTTTAGTTTTCGTTGCAACAACAGTTCGATATAGATAGGAGATTCGACGTGACGCTGACAATAACAATCTGTGTCTATCAAACCTGTGGTCGAATGTGCCTAACCTAAACTCTATTAGTCCAAGATTATTCTACATAGAGAGAAAAGATTCGACATAGGGAGAAAAGATTCGACAATTATAGAGAGAAAAGATTCGACATAGAGAGAAAAGATCGCTGCTGGAATTGGGTGGGGGAAGTAAAATAAAAATAATGATGATGATGAATGTTATTGGCTGATTGTAACCAAAGAGGAGGAGCAGTAAAATAGCTAGAACTAACTTGACAATTCGACATGAACGACGAAGATTCGACAAAGCATCGAAAAACATACAAACGTCGAATCTGTCATTGAAGGCTTATGGTGTCTGTCGAAAGTTAGAAGATTCGACATTGCAGCTAAACTGTACGACGCTGCAATCATACATTTCCGGTCAAATGCATCCGCCCATAGGCTATAGAAGAATTCTAATGTTGGTTGACTAGTAATAGTAATTAATAAATATAATTATTACTAGTCATACAACATTAGAATTCTACTATAGCTTGTAGGCGGAACATTAGATCGGAAATGTATGATTGCAGCGTCGTACAGTTTCGCTGCTCCGTCGAATCTTCTTTGAACATTCGACAGACACCATGAGCCTTCAATGACAGATTCGACCTTAATTAATTCAGATTTTCGGACGAATGCAATTTCTAACGAAAAACGAAATAAATAAAAACGAATTTCGGGAGTAACTAAATTAATTAATTTTTTGGACGAAAACTAAATTCCGAAACGAAATATTTCAGTGTGCACATGTCTAGTGTTGGAGGTTGTTTTGCCACCACGCCTTCAAAATGCTACTAATGGTGATTCTGACACACCTCTCTCCTCCACCCCCTCCTCTACCCCTTCTTCCTCCATGGCCTCTTCCTGTGCTTTGTCTTCTGAACCAGCAGTGCTCCGTAGGCATTCACGGGGCTACGCAAGTACGCAGGCAAAAATATATCGTGCTTGAGCTGGTGTGCTTGGGGGACAGGAGCCACACTGGGGCAGAGATTCTGTCAGAGATTCTGTCAGCTCTGCAGGGGCAGGCTCAAAGGTGGTTGACGCCACGCCAGCTTAAGCCAGGAATGGTGGTTTATGACAATGGCACCAACCTCCTCTCCGCCCTCCGACAGGGACAACTGACCCATGTTCCCTGTTTGGCTCACGTCCTTAACTTGGTGGTGCAGCGGTTCTTGGGCAGGTACGACCTGCATAAGGAATACAACCTGCCCGAGAACCACCTAATCTGTGACATGCACACCAGGTGGAACTCTACGTTGGCCATGCTGCAGCGGCTGCACACGCAGCAGAGGGCCATCAATGAGTATCTGTTGCAATATGGCACCAGGACAGGGTCAGGGGAGCTTTGATTTTTTTCCCCACGCCAGTGGGCCATGATCAGGGATGCATGCACTGTCCTGGCACCATTTGAGGAGGCCACAAGGATGGTGAGCAGTGACAGTGCATGCATCAGTGACACTGTCCCTCTTGTCTACCTGTTGGAGCACACGCTGCGTGGAATAATGGACAGGGCACTTGAGGCAGAACAGAGGGATGAAGAGGAGGACTTCCTTACCTCTCAAGGCCCCCTTTATCCAGACAGTGTTCTTGCTGGCCCTCCTATCACACAGGAAGAGGAGGAGGAGGAGGAGGATTGTGTTAGCATGGAGGTGGAGCCTAGCACTCAGCATCAGCAGCAGTCTTCAAGGGATCAATTACAGTCCCAAGACACCCATGGACTTGTACGTGGCTGGGAGGAGGTGGCTGCGGATCATGTCGTCCTTAGTGACCCAGAGGACTCCGGACCGAATGCCTCAGCAAACCTACGCTGCATAGCCTCCCTGATCCTGCAAAGCCTGCGGAAGGATCCTCGTATTCATGCTATCAAGGAAAGGGATCATTACTGGCTGGCAACCATCCTTGATTCACGGTACAAGGGTAAGGTTGCGGACCTTATCTTGCAGTTGCAGAGGGAGCAGAGGATGAAGCATCTTCGGGAGGCTTTGCAGAAAGGTCTGTGCAACGCGTTCCCAGAGACTGGGGGTTACAAATTTGTAACCGATCACAGGGTGCGCCTGTCCACAGACTCGGTCGATTGACTGACCTTCTTAAAAATGAATCAGTCTTGGATCACCACCAGCTACCAAGCACCTGATGCTGATGTAACAGAATAATTTTCTTTGAAATGTCAGATCCCTTCAAGACTGCCTATGCTGATGCAGAGTGACTACACATCAGTTGGTAAAGTTGTGAAAAAAATATGTCAAAGCTGTTTACTGCACTCACAGTGTCCACATATAGTCAAAAAAATGGTTAACAGCACTTTAGGAATACTCTATTTTTTAGGGGGGGGGGGGTTTGGGACTCATGTTATCTCTTGTACTGAGTCAATTTATACTTGAAACTAAAAGAAAATTTTCCAAAGGAATTAAAAACAGTTTTCTACACTTGAAAGCATTCAATGTTTTGTAAGGTATATCTATTTTTTCTACCCTTTGTTACTTTACATAGCAAGGATAAAAATAAAAACAATTTAATTGTAAAAAATTGTCGACTACTTTATTTCAAATCGAAAATGTAAACTGTGATATAACAAGAAGGTTGATGCAACATGGGTAACAAAGAAAACTCTACACATAGTCATATTGCCATGGGAGCTGTCCATCTTCGGTCAAAAAATAATCTGTAAAATCTTCACGCACTTGTAGGGCTTGATTAGTGGGACGAGTGCCAGTAACACGACCTCTGTGTTCTTCAGAAACAGGTAACGGGGATTCGGTGGACACAATCTCCTTACCCCTCAAAAAGTTGTGGAGAACACAACATGCCAAAACGACATTGACCGCATGATCCACTTCCAGGTGCATGGCTGTCATCAATACACGCCATTTGGCAGTGCAAATACCGAATGCGCACTCCACCATTCTCCGAGCTCTGCTGAGACGATAATTAAAAATGCGCCTCCTGGCAGTGAGACCGTGCCTCGTATAGGGCCTGAGAAGGTGGGTGGATAAGGCAAATGCCTCATCTCCAAGCACTACCAAGGGAAGATCCGGCACAGAAGTACCAGGAAGAGGCCTTGACTGTGGCACATGAAATTCTCCATATTCAAAACGCTGGCCCATCATGGAATTACGAAAAATTCTGGAATCTCCAGAACTCCTGTAAGCTCCGACATCCACAGCAATGAATTTCATGTTAGCATCACTGAGTCCCAGGAGGACAATGGAGAAGTACTTTTTGTAATTGAAATAGCGGGAACCCGATTTTGGTGGCTTGATGAGCCGGTTATGTTTCCCATCTAATGCCCCAATGCAATTTGGGAAGTTAGTCTTCTCCCAAAATTCTTCTGCTATTTCCTCCCACAGACTGGATGTTGGTTCCGGCATGACTGTGGTTTTAAGCTCTTTCCAAATAACAAGACAAGTATCATGCACTATTGTAGATACAGTGGAAATTCCCATTAGGAATTGATGATGTAGGGAGGTGAAACTGGCACCAGTGGCAAGGTATCTGCAATACAAAATTGATAACAATTCAGAATATATAATAAATAGTAAAATAAATAAAATAAACAAAATAAAATCAATAGACATAAGGAGTAAAAGCAGAGTTCTACATGGTAACAAATAAAAATCAGCACCTATGTAGCTGCTGACTTTTAACTCATCACAGCCCAAAGACGACATGTCCCTTGGCTCTGGGTGCAGGTGCCGGCATCCTTGGAAACAGGAAGCCTTGTGGTGGGTGGGGCTAATAAAAAATCATTTGGAGGTACCTTACATGATAATGCAAATTTCTGCCTTTGTGTTTAGAGCTCACTTACATAATTATAAATAAAGAAGTTAAATGGTGGGACTTTATATGAAGCACACTACATAATTATAAACTACTGAAATACTATGATGTTTCATATTTTCATAAAAAAGGACATTCACGATTTTCACTATAAGTAAAACATAACAATAGTGAACATTTTCTTTGTTGGGACAGAAACTTATGCACCTCCACACAGATCTGGCCTTATCACATAAGGATACCGATAAATATATGGTAAGGATTAGAAAAAAAAGAATCTGCAAGGCACGACAAATCGATTTCAAGGATGAAAAATAATTGTAAGGGCAGTAATGTGAGAAACATCGCTACTGTGATATAGATTTAGGCCATAGATTTATATGTATGTATATACACACAAAGACATATATATATATATGTAGCGGACCCTCACTCTCCCTCTCGGGTTTTCTTGTTTGATTGGCTTGTGTCTAGGGGTACCTGGGAGAGGAGAGTGCAGGAACACTACGCCAAGCTCTCTTTTTTTTGACCTGTGTACCGTTGTACAGTGTGTATTTTGGATTCCTTATTTTAAAATAAAGGCTTTTATTTTTGAGTGCTGCAGTCCAGAAGACTTTTTCGTTCCTGTTTGCTGTCAATAGCATTGCTTGCACCTTTGTCTGCTGGGAGGAGGTGATTTGAAGGATTCCCACACCTGAGTGGCTCCCTTTCTCTTACGCCAAGCTCTCCCCTCGTATGTGTATGAGGGTTGAGCAGAGTTACTTGAATTACCTCCGGGTCTGTTCACTGCATACGAAGCCTCCAGCTGTTGCGTGGAGATGTGTCTGCCAATAACATAGAGCCCCACACCAATCGAAAGTCCAATACTCCTTTATTTCTCTACTTTCAGGGTGAACACAATCAGTTGAACTTCCAGTAACAGACAGACAGTGGTGTGGGTACGAGTAGGCCCAGGCACAATTGAACTCTCCTATTCCTTTGCTAGCGAATAGGCCTGGTGCACGGTCTCTGCCACCGACCGTGAGTTTTGGTCGCTGCCACCGACCGGATGAACCGTTGAGGCCCCTGCCACAGGCCTAATAGCAGGTCTCTGCCACTGACCTGAGTTGAATAGTTGGACCGCTGCCACCGGTCATTGAACATGAACCACCTTCCTCTCTGAACTTGGCCCCTGTTCGGGAAAGATATCCCTCCGGGCGGTCTCCAGAGGTTCACCCGGCACTGGCAATCTGCTGCACCAGGTCTTCGGATGAGTCCCTCCTCCGGTCCCTTATGCCTCTGGATTCGGGTGCCCCACTCCCGGGGCCCCCTAGGACAATCCCTCCCTTGCGGGACCCAGCGGAAGGTACTGGGCCCCAGGCCTCTGGCTGAGCACCTCACCCCAGACTGAAGGTGTCTGGGATGGAACACGAACTCCAGGTGTCCAGGCCTGGGCCGCCTGGACACCGACCGCGAACAGCAGCCCTCAGGCTGAAGGTGCCTGGGACTCGAACCTCGTGGCGAAGATGTCCGCCCCCTTTATATCCTCTCCCAGCAAGCACGGCGGGTTCCCCGCCTCGCCGTACAACCGCTGCGAGAGGTCACAAAGGGTACGGCACTGCAGCGATGGTTCAACCCCGGCCCAAAGTGACAACGCCACCTGCTGGGCCACAGGGAACTATTCATCACTGGTGTCTTCACCAGTTTTAAAAGTATATACCCGCTACATATATATATATATATATATATATATATATATATATATATAATATGCAAGAACATACATGCACACATATATATATATATATATATATATATATATATATATATATTGTGACAGCAGGAAGGTAAAGTCACCTGGTTGCATCCAGGGGGGTAGATATATTTCGCCCAGATTCAGGCTTTACGCCGACTTATACAACTAGGTGGAGAGTTGTATAAGCCCAGCTAAGGCTAGTGGGCTCATGGATGACTCATACCTCTAGGGAGAGTGTGGGGCGTCGTGCAGACAGGGAGTTGATGAGACCAGCTGAAGCTTGTCAGCTCATTTAGGCCTCTATAAGAACTCCCAGCTTCATTAGGTGTTAGCTCATGCCTGGACCCAGACCTGTGTGGACTGTCTAGGGAGAGTGAACCCCTGTGCAGTGAGACAAAGCCTGTGTGGCTATTTGCTTGGACATTTAAAACCAGGGACTTAGGGACTAGGACAGCACTAGGCTGATCCCAGTTGTTAGTTAGGAAACCTGTATGTTTAGTCAGAGGTCAAGTTGACCAGGATTTATTTTGTTTATGTTTCTTTTGCTTTGCTGTGTTTTGTCACTGTAAATAGAAAATAAACCGCACCTTTTTGATTTTGAAAACCACAACCTCCGTTCGCTGGGCCTGTTTTTGTGTGGGGAGCCCATCCCGGGGGTCACACACACCCGCTGCCGAGCTAACCCCCTCACAGTTGGTGGAGAGCCAGTGGCAGTTTTTTTTAAGCCAGCATGGAGGAGATACTGAAGCAGCTGGCTCTAGCAAATGCCAATCAACAGCAGACAAATGCAGGTTTGCAAAAGAGCCTTGCAGCTCATCAACAGAGCCTTGCAGCTCAACAACAGAACTTCGCAGCCCAGCAGCAAGCTCATCAACAGAGCCTTGCAGCCCAGCAGCAAGCTCAGCAACAGACTCTGGAAGCTCAGCAACAAGCCCAGCAGCAATCTGAGGCCCGCTTCATAGACCTGTTACAGAAGCAAGAGCAGAGACTACAACAAATGGAAGCAGTAATGCAGCAACGTCCGCAGACCAGTGAGGAAAGCCGTCCCACTAATACCGCGTCCTTTGGGGTGAGTCGTTTATTGACAAAAATGACTGGAGAGGATGATCCAGAGGTATTTTTGACCACATTTGAAAGGACTGCTGAAAGAGAAAAGTGGCCTGAGGAGCAGTGGGCTGGACTGGTGGCTCCTCTGTTAACTGGTGAATCGCAGAAGGCTTACTATGACCTAGAGCCTGACCAAGCAAAAGACTATGTGATGCTAAAAGCTGAGATATTGGCAAGGCTGGGTGTCACCCAGGCTGTCCGGGCTCAGCGTGTGCATAACTGGACTTTCCAGCTTGGAAAACCCCCCAGGTCTCAAATGTATGATCTCATTCACCTGAGCAGAAAGTGGCTACAGCCAGAGACTTTGTCCGCACCAAAGATTGTGGAACGTGTTGTAATGGATCGGTTTTTGAGAGCTCTTCCTACTGCCATCCAAAAGTGGGTAAGCCATGGAGACCCAGAGACGGCCGATGGTCTTGTGGATCGTGTGGAGAAATACTTGGCTACAGAGAACCTGACGGCCTCTTCCAGAGACACTCGGACTTTCCACCCTAAGACCAGACCATCCCCAGGGGCGGATAAGAGGATTCCAAGGGGTAAGGGTGGAGAGAGTGAGAGGGTGGGAGCTCTACCCCAAGTTTGGCGAGAACAGCCTGGGAAATCAGCGGCTCAAGAGGCGGCAAGAAGGATTGTTTGCTACCGCTGCCGGCAAGCGGGACATATTGCAGCCAATTGCCCGGTTGTGGAGGAACCCATGCAGTGTGACTTTCTGACGGGCAGACGTCAGTCGCTGTGTGCGACAGTCGCATGCACTGCCATTCGAGGAACTGAGAAACATTTATGCAAAATGTGTGTTAATGGTAGAAATGTTGTGGTATTGCTGGATTCAGGTAGCCTTGTGACCCTGATAAAGGCTGAGTTAGTTAAAACAGAGGTCTCTGGGAATAGCAAGGTAGCTGTTATTTGTGTGCATGGGGACACCCGAGAGTATCCAGTGACTACAGTGTGTTTCGAGACCCCCAAAGGTACCCTCTCTCATCCAGTGGGCTTAGTATCTCAGTTACCGTATGACGCCATTGTGGGAAGGGATTTTCCGAAGTTCTGGGAACTGTGGGATGATCCTGAGCCCCCCACTGGTGCCCCTATGTACCAGGAATGTGATAGCCAGAACTCCCCTGAGAGTGGTGAGGACTCTCCGGAATTTCCCTTATCAGTATTGGCAGGGGAGACTCAAGAAACTGGAGAGGAGCCCACCTCCTCAGACGAAAACCTACCGTCTGTGGAGTTTTCTGATCTTGAGGTTCACAGGGAAAACTTTGCCACAGAACAGTTGAAAGACCCCGCCCTAATAAAGGCACGGGAAAACGTAGTGAAAATAGATGGCGAGTTAGTGAACCCAGATAATACCTGCACTTACCCATACTTCAGCGTAGAGAAGGACCTACTGTATCGGGTGGCAAAAAGGGCAGAAGAAACCGTTGAGCAGCTTGTGGTGCCCAAACCTTACAGGAAGTTGGTGTTGGAGTTGGCCCATGGGCACATTCTTGGAGGTCATCTGGGGACAGAGAAAACCCGAGAGAGGGTATTACAGAGATTCTATTGGCCGGGGGTGATGAAGGACATAGAAAATTATTGTTCCTCCTGCCCTGTGTGTCAGAGGTCGGCCCCGATGCCACATTTCCGTAGCCCGCTGGTCCCTCTACCCATCATTGAGGTCCCGTTTGAGAGGATCGCCATGGATTTGGTAGGTTCTATAATCAAGTCCGCTAGGGGGCACCAGTACATATTAGTTATAATGGACTATGCCACCCGTTATCCAGAAGCGATCCCTCTCCGAAATACCTCGGCCAAAACCATAGCCAAAGAGCTATCTCTTGTGTTTAGCCGGGTGGGTATTTGTAAAGAACTGCTTACGGACCAAGGTACACCCTTTATGTCCCGGGTTATGAAGGAGCTGTGTAAATTGTTCAAAGTGACGCAATTACGTACATCTGTGTATCACCCCCAAACCGATGGGCTGGTTGAAAGATTCAACAAAACCCTAAAACAAATGTTGAAGAAAGTGGTGGATAGAGATGGAAAGGATTGGGACTGTCTACTTCCTTATCTGATGTTTGCTATTAGGGAGGTGCCCCAATCCTCTACGGGATTCTCCCCCTTTGAGTTACTGTATGGGAGACACCCAAGAGGGCTGTTGGATATTGCCAAGGAAACTTGGGAAAGTGAGAGTTCTCCCCACAGGAGTGTGATTGAGCATGTCGCCCTGATGCAAGACCGAATTGCACAGGTAATGCCCATCGTGAAGGAACATTTGGCCCAAGCGCAGTTAGCACAACAGAGAGTGTACAACCGTGGAGCCAAGACCCGTACCTTTTCCCCGGGGGATAGGATACTGGTACTTGTCCCTACGGTTGAAAGTAAATTCCTTGCCAAATGGCAAGGCCCCTACGAGATAATGGAAAAAGTGAGCGAAGTGAATTACAAGGTCAGACAACCAGGAAGGCGAAAGCCCGAACAGATCTATCACGTTAATCTGTTGAAAGCCTGGAGGGATAGAGAGTCCCTAGTCGCAGACACTTGGTCACCAGCTCAAACTGGTTGCGTGATTCCTGAGGTTGGAATAGCAGCCACCTTGTCACAACCCCAACAACAGGAGGTTAAGGAGTTTGTGCTTCGCAACAAGGAGGTATTCTCTGAGCTGCCGGGACAAACATTTGGGGTAGAGCATGACATCATTACCCCGCCCGGTGAAAGGGTGAAGTTAAAACCCTATCGGATCCCAGAGGCCCGACGGGAGGCAATACGGGAGGAAGTACAGAAAATGCTGAACTTAGGGGTGATAGAGGAGTCCCAAAGTGATTGGTCTAGTCCCATTGTGTTGGTGCCTAAACCGGATGGGAGCTGGCGATTTTGTAACGATTTTCGTCAGTTGAACAAAGTTACAAAATTTGACACCTACCCCATGCCAAGTATAGATGAGTTGATCGACCGGCTGGGAACAGCCCGATACATGACGACTCTTGACCTCACAAAAGGGTATTGGCAAATCCCCCTGGCCAAATTGGCCAAAGAGAAAACCGCATTTGTAACCCCAGACGGGGCGTTCCAATATAAAAGAATGCCGTTCGGGTTACAGAATGCGCCGGCCACATTCCAGCGGAAAATGGACCAGATGCTGAGGCCCCATCGGAAGTATGCTGCGGCTTACCTGGATGACGTAATTGTCCATAGCACAGATTGGGCCTCACATCTGCCAAAAGTGCAAGCAGTCCTGGACTCTGTTCGGGAAGCGGGGTTTACGGCTAACCCCAAGAAGTGTACCATTGGGCAGGAGGAGGCCAAATATCTTGGGTACACCATTGGGAGGGGAGTAATAAAACCCCAACTCAACAAAGTCGAGGCCATCCAGAGTTGGCCACGTCCCAACAGCAAGAAGCAGGTACGAGCCTTTCTGGGAATCGCTGGGTATTATCGGCGATTCATTCCCCACTTTGCTTCTAAGGCTGTGCCCCTAACCAACCTAACGAAGGGGAAAGGGTCGGTCATGATTAAATGGACCCCCGAGGCTGAGGCAGCATTCCAATTCTTGAAACAAGCCTTATGTAGCCAGCCAGTGTTGTACTCACCCGACTTCTCTAAAGACTTTGTCGTACAAAGTGATGCGTCAGATGTGGGGTTAGGAGCAGTATTGTCCCAGGTCTGGAACGGGGAAGAGCACCCAGTCATTTACCTCAGCAGGAAGTTGAAGTCCCATGAGGTAAATTACGCCACCGTTGAAAAGGAGTGTTTAGCGGTGAAGTGGGCTCTAGATTCCCTTCGGTACTACCTGCTAGGTAGGCACTTTGACATGGTTACGGATCACGCTCCGTTAAAGTGGATGGCTCAAAACAAGGAAACAAATAGAAGAGTGAATAGGTGGTTCCTGGCCCTCCAGGAATTCAACTTCACAGTAAAGCATCGCCCTGGCGTTCAAATGGGGAATGTGGATGCTTTGTCTCGAGTACATGAATGCCTGATTGCTGGTGTTCCAACCCCGAGGTTAAAACAAGAGGGGGGGTATGTGACAGCAGGAAGGTAAAGTCACCTGGTTGCATCCAGGGGGGTAGATATATTTCGCCCAGATTCAGGCTTTACGCCGACTTATACAACTAGGTGGAGAGTTGTATAAGCCCAGCTAAGGCTAGTGGGCTCATGGATGACTCATACCTCTAGGGAGAGTGTGGGGCGTCGTGCAGACAGGGAGTTGATGAGACCAGCTGAAGCTTGTCAGCTCATTTAGGCCTCAATAAGAACTCCCAGCTTCATTAGGTGTTAGCTCATGCCTGGACCCAGACCTGTGTGGACTGTCTAGGGAGAGTGAACCCCTGTGCGGTGAGACAAAGCCTGTGTGGCTATTTGCTTGGACATTTAAAACCAGGGACTTAGGGACTAGGACAGCACTAGGCTGATCCCAGTTGTTAGTTAGGAAACCTGTATGTTTAGTCAGAGGTCAAGTTGACCAGGATTTATTTTGTTTATGTTTCTTTTGCTTTGCTGTGTTTTGTCACTGTAAATAGAAAATAAACCGCACCTTTTTGATTTTGAAAACCACAACCTCCGTTTGCTGGGCCTGTTTTTGTGTGGGGAGCCCATCCCGGGGGTCACACACACCCGCTGCCGAGCTAACCCCCTCACAATATATACACACTATTGTCAATAATATTGGTACACCTGCATGTACATGAATTTTAAGCATCTGTTCAAGATATGGAAAACTTAAAGTAAGTAACAGCCGTTCTTCTGCACTAATGCTTCTTCTCATGTTGGTCCTGATTCTGCTCAGGCATCCTCTAAAAAGTTCCAACAGTTCATCAAAGCTTGCCACCGACATCCTCGTGTAATTATAGAACTTGTCTCCGTGAGTCCTCAGCTCACCGAACATGAGGGCAAAGTAGCCGATCGATAGACACTGGGAGGTTAAGGGATGGACCCAGTAAGGACGGGGACGTCGCCTACACTGGATCTCTCTTCTCCTTTTCATCCTCATCATCAGCAATATGAGCATTGCCAGCAAACTACTCATATTTGCATTCATTTTTAATCTCAGGCACAATACACTGATCACTCCTCTCACTGCAAAACTCCAACACACACTCAGCAAGTGAACAAAGAAACAGGAAATAGATGTTTTGAAATGCAGAGGACCGAAATGCATCATGGGTAGATTCAAGGGACCAAAAAAATAAATAAAAATGAAAGGGTTGCTATGGGAATAACTATATTAGCTAACTGCAGCTAAACGCAACCGCAAATGAATGCACGTAAACGCAGGTAATCGCACTGTACAAATGCAGCTGATCGCTGTGCCTGGAGTCTTGAATTTCACAGACAAAAATAAACATGCTGTCCGTGTGAAAGGAGCCTAACTAGGCTAGAATCTGGGTCAGGGTTGAGTGACTCAGGGTGGCTGAATCAGGCACCCACGTGACCTCATCATCCCCTCCCTCCTCATCACTGGAAGTATGCTGCAGCTGGGGGAACATGACTGCCAGATAGCTGTCCTTGTTGGGTACCCCCTCTCTCTGGGCTCATGTTACTACCCCCTCTCTCTGGGCTCACGTTACTGCCTTCCTCCAGCTGGGTTCCATCATTGGAGCCTTCAAAACGCTGGGCATCCTCCTGGAGCATGTACCCAACACTGTGGTCAAACAGTTCAGGAGACTCCTCAGGAGGACATGGTGGGGCTAGGGAAGGAGTGACTGATGCCATTGAGCCGAGGGAAGAGGCCGCTTTGGCAGCTGCTTTGCTAGACAAAGTACCCTGAGCCTGGGTGAGAGAGGATGAGGAGGATGAGGACGGCTTGGTCATCCACTCTACCAAGTCTTGGGCATGTTGCAGCTCAACATGGCCAGCTGCCGAAAAGAAGGACAAGCGTGTCCCATGGCCACGTGTTGACGAGGATGCACCGTGTCCACGACCAGCACTGTTGCCTCTAGACACAGAGCCTGCTTGCCCTCTTTTATTGCCTCGTGACTGTCTGCCTCTCCTTGTTTGCCTTCCAGACATACTAATGGCCTGCAGTGAGATGTAGCTGCACAAAGGTGGGATGTATATATATATATATATATATATATATATCTGTACTGATTATAATGCAGCTATCAGAATCAACTGCCTGCTGTGGTATTAGTATGGGAAAAGCAGCAATTGTCTTCAGTTAGTTTTAGGTGAAAACTGTGCAGAGGACACAGTACACTAACTGAAAATACTTGCAGCTCTCTGCCTGTGGTTTTATTATGAGAACACCACTATTAGTCACTAACTGTATTCAGGTAAGCTTTAGGTGAACGCTATGCAAAGCACACAGTACACTTAGGCCACTTTCACACTGAGGCGCTTGAAAAACTGCCAGTAAAACACTGAGCGCTTTTGAAGCGCTTTTGAAGCGCTTTTCAGGCGCTTTTGAAGCGCTTTCAATTAATTTCAATGGAGAGGGGCGTTTTTTCAGCGCACTGCCCCAGTGTGAAAGCATTCATTGATTTTAATGGAAATACGTTTTCAGGCATTTTTTTAGCGTGAAAGCGCCTGAAAAGCGCATCAGTGTGAAAGTGGTCTAAGTGAAACACTGACTGCAGCTAACACAATCACCTGCCTGCCTGTCACAGTATAGAGAATAACAGGAACGGATCTAGCTAAACTGAATACAGTGTATAAATATATATACAACACCTAGGATGCATATATATCCTCTACACACTGTAACTGCAGCTAACTGACCCGCCTGCCTGCTCTATCTAACTCAATATAAATTACACTGTCTCTCTCTGTAATCTCTCTCTTTAAACAACTCCAACACACTACACAAGGCCGCCAAGCCGACGGACTTATATAGTGTGGGGCGTGTACTAAACCCCCTGAGCCATAATTGGCCAAAGCCACCCTGGCTTTGGTCAATTACGGCTCTCTGTTCAGACAGCGCTGTGATTGGCCAAGCATGCGGGTCATAGTGCATGCTTGGCAAATCATCAGCCAGCAATGCACTGCGATGCCGCTGTGAATTATGGGCCGTGAAGCGCCACTCGAATTTGGCGCGAACGGCCCATAATGTTCGCTATTCGGTGAACAGCCGAACAGACGATGTTCGAGTCGAGCATGGGTTTGACTCGAACACGAAGCTCATCCCTACTAGTTAGCACTACACTATTTTAAAGTGGTTGTAAACCCTGTTATAATTTTTTTTTTAAACTAACCTACAAGACAAAGGCATAATGAGCTAGTATGACTAGCATACTAGCTCATTATGCATCACTTACCTTAGATTGGGGCCCCCGAAGGAGCCCTCGTCTCCCTCTCCAGCCGCAGCCATCGTCTTTGATATAAAAAAATCCCAATAAATGTTTATTGATTAGTTTGCATGAAAGTTATAGCGCCTACAAACTATGGTATATACTGGAATGTTTTTTTTTTTATACTACTAATGGTGGCAAGGCAATCAGCGACTTATAATGGGACTACAATAGTGCGGCAGTAAATCTGACACTAACTGATGCTGAGTAGGGATGAGCTACATCGCCTGTTCGCCTGTTCGGTGAAACCAGAACTTTGTGGGCCGTTCGCGCCAAATTAGTGTGACGCAAACGGCCCACAATGCACTGCGCCATCGCACTGCATTGCCGGCACTGTGATTGGCCAAGCATGCACTGTGACCCCGCATGCTTGGCCAATCACAGCGCAGACAGCGAGGAGAGACAAAATTGGCCACAGGCAAGATGCCTGTGGCCAATTATAGCTCAGGGGGGTTTAGTACACGCCCCACACTATAAAAGGCCGCCAGCGCGGCGGCCTTGTGTAGTGTGTTCCGGCGTGCAGGGAAAGAGCTTGATAGACAGGGACAGTGTGTTCTACAGTGTGTTCTTTTCTCAGGCATCTTCAGTAGTTAATGGGTGTTGTGTGCCTCCAGCACAGTATACACCTGTATCTACCCTTTATTGCTGTTCTCTAAGCTAGATAGGCAGGGACAGTGTGTTCTTTTCTCAGGCATCTGCAGGATTTAGTGGGTGTTGTGTGCCTCCAGCACAGTATACACTGCTGTATCTACCCTTTATTGCTGTTCTCTAAGCTAGATAGGCAGGGACAGTGTGTTCTTTTCTCAGGCATCTGCAGGAGTTTGTGGGTGTTGTGTGCCCCAGCACAGTATACACCTGTATATACACTTTTTTGCTGTTCTCTAATACAGGCATCTGCAGGAGTTAGTGGGTGTTGTGTTCCCCAGCACAGTATACACCTGTATCTACACTTTATTGCTGTTCTCAAATACAGGCATCTGCAGGAGTTAGTGTGTGTTGTGTGCCCCAGCACAGTATACACCTGTATCTACATTTCTTTGCTGTTCTCTAATACAGGCATCTGCAGGAGTTAGTGGGTGTTATGTGCCCCAGCACAGTATACACCTGTATCTACACTTTATTGCTGTTCTCTAATACAGGCATCTGCAGGAGTTAGTGGGTTTTGTGTGCCCCCAGCACAGTATACACCTGTATATACACGTTTTTGCTGTTCTCTAATACAGGCATCTGCAGGAGTTAGTGGGTGTTGTGTGCCCCAGCACAGTATACACCTATATTTACACTTTTTTGCTGTTCTCTAATAGAGGCATCTGCAGGAGTTAGTGGGTGTTGTGTGCCCCAGCACAGTATACACCTGTATCTACACTTTTTTGCTGTTCTCTAATACAGGCATCTAAAGGAGTTAGTGGGTGTTGTGTTCCCCAGCACAGTATACACCTGTATCTACACTTTATTGCTGTTCTCAAATACAGGCATCTGCAGGAGTTACTGGGTGTTGTGTGCCCCAGCACAGTATACACCTGTATCTACATTGTTTTGCTGTTCTCTAATACAGGCATCTGCAGGAGTTAGTGGGTGTTGTGTGCCCCAGCACAGTATACACCTGTATCTACACTTTATTGCTGTTCTCTAATACAGGCATCTGCAGGAGTTAGTGGGTGTTGTGTGCCCCAGCACAGTATACACCTGTATATACACTTTTTTGCTGTTCTCTAAAACAGGCATCTGCAGGAGTTAGTGGGTGTTGTGTGCCCCAGCACAGTATACACCTGTATCTACACTTTATTACTGTTCTCTAATACAGGCATCTGCAGGAGTTAGTGGGTGTTGTGTGCCCCAGCACAGTATACACCTGTATATACACTTTTTTGCTGTTCTCTAATACAGGCATCTGCAGGAGTTAGTGAGTGTTGTGTGCCCCAGCACAGTATACACCTGTATATACACTTTTCTTTTTCGTACATCACGGGACACAGAGCGACTTAGTCATTACTAGTGGGTTATATAGATTACCTTCAGGTGTTGGCACTGGCCAATTCCAAACCGGAAGTACCCTCCCCTATATAAGCCCCTCCCATCCGGGAGCACCTCAGTTTTTTGCCAGTGTCTAAGGTGTTGGCCAAAGAGTAACATGTGTTTTCAGTGGGCTTGCGTACAGGTTCTTTTGGGCCTTAGTAAGCTGTTCCGGATCCCACCAAAAAAGCTTCATAGCTAAACGGTCGGTACCCGGGCCTTGCAGCAGAAGAGCAAGGTTTTGCCTGTAATGCCTCTCTTAGGAGGGCTGGACCCTGGGATCCAGAGCTCTGGTCATACCCACGACCAAGATGTTGTCTGTGCAGGGTGCTATACAGGTCCAGGGGAGTGGAATCCTTGGGAACCCGGTCCCTGAAGGTTTAATTACAATGCCTGCCGTGATAGGTGAAGTTTGGACTTCTGTGGACCAAACAAAGTCCTGCGGCGGGGATCAGGTAAGTGGGGGCCCCCAGGAACTTGGTTCTATTGGGGGACCCCCAAGCCTAATTTGTCTTTCTGTCTGTTACCTAACGGTATTCCCGCTAAATATCTGTGTTTGCCTGTAACTACTGAAATGTAAAATTTTAATAGTAGTCAAGAAAAAAAAAAAAAAAAAAGGGGGACCGCGGTACCTGTGTTAAACCACTAGAGGCCGCTGTAGTCCATTTTTCTTGTCATGTGGATCTTTGGTTTTTTTCAAGTCAAAAGATCCAGGCAGTTGGTAAGTTTCTCTGTGGGAATCCACTTCC
This sequence comes from Rana muscosa, assembly GCA_029206835.1. Lineage (NCBI taxonomy): Eukaryota > Metazoa > Chordata > Amphibia > Anura > Ranidae > Rana > Rana muscosa. The sequence continues at coordinate 524,749,856 of CM055118.1, read as the reverse complement.
TCTGCCCTGTTGCTGCGCTCATCCACCGCACAGGCCCTCCCGCAAAAAGGGCCCTGGCTCCTAGTCCCTGTTTGATTTCAAAAAGGGCGCCAAAGGCGCACGGGCACGCGCGCGGGCGCGTGCACGCGCCTCCTATGAAAAAAAAGGGGCGGGGCGGGTGGATGACGCTCGATGCGTGCCGCGGCGCTTCTGCGCATGTGCAGGCGTCCCAGCATGGTTAAAAGACACAGTACAAGTGTCAGCTGGATGCAAACAGAGCTAGCAACAAACAGTGGCACACAGAGGCGGTTGATGCAGGCATCCCCATAGAAAGGCACTTTAGTGGACACCAGCTGGTATATAGCAGCAACTGTGTTAGACTATTACCAGCAAAAATTGGTGTATGACGACGGGAATACCTCAGCTTTGTGCTTAAAGGATATGTCGTCCAGACGCTCCGGAAATAGGTCTTCCAGGAAGCCAAAGGGGTCTCCATCGGGCTCTGAGGATATTGGGCATGCTTGTACTGCACCAATCTCCCCTGAGAATTCAGAGGTCAGTAGCCGTAGAAACCCCGCAGGAATGCCTGGTGCTGCAGCTGTCCCCAGTCCACCTGCTCCTGTATATATAACAGAGGAGGTTTTATCCTCAACTCTGGGAGGATTGGAAGAGAGATTAACAGCATTGATCGCTGCTTCCCTGTCACAGGAAAAGCGCGTCCGATCTCCGTCTCCTCCTTCAGAGTGCCTGTTAGTGGAGGAACAGCCCCACACAGAGATCGACCTACCTGAAGGGGATCAGGATGAGGTTGATTCAGTTATCCAGGAATCAACAGTGGAAGAACCTTTCTCAGCATCTCAGGCTGAAAGATTATGGGTTCAGTCTCTGACTAACATGGTCCGATCAGCATTTAAAATGCCTCTGGCGGAACCACCATCCACTACGGTTTCCTCGCTGGGGTCGCTAAAAGCTCCCCAGGCTGTCTGTTTCTTCCCAATCCACCCTTTATTAGAGGGGCTTATTTACCAGGATTGGGAGCATCCTGATAAAATATTTGCTCCCCCAAGAGATTTCCGGTGATCTATCCCATGGAGGATAAGTTCATAAAAAAATGGAGGGTCCCTACAGTGGACGCAGCCATCTCTTCTGTTAACAAATCACTGACATGTCCAGTAGATAATGTTCCAATGTTCAAAGACCCAATAGATAAAAAATTGGAGTCATTACTAAAATCTGCTTTCTCTACAGCAAGCATGGTGACACAACCTGCGGTAGCAGCGATTGGAGTCTGCCAAGCAGTGAAAGATCAGTTGAAACAAGTCTTAAGGGACTTACCAGATCAGCAGGCTCTTGCCCTAGCTGACCTGCCTAGAGCCTTGTGTTTTGCGGTGGACGCCATAAAGGATACAATCCAACAGGCCTCCCGCTTTACGCTGTCTATAGTACATATGCGTAGGCTTCTGTGGCTCAAAAACTGGTCTGCTGAAGCTCCCTGTAAAAAACTGCTGGTTAGCTTCCCATTTCATGGAGAACGCTTATTTGGAGAAGATCTGGACAAATATATCCAGAAAATTTCTGCCGGTAAAAGTTCACTCTTACCGGTTAAGAACAAGGGTAGAAGTCCTTCTTTTAAGAGGCCTACTTCTCCAGTCCCGGGCACATCGGCTGTGAAGCAGTTCCGACGGCCTCCGCGGTCAAATTCAGGGGGCAGAAATCAGGGACAATCACAGGGTAACAAGAAGCCCTGGATCAAGAGGAGGTACAAAACCTCCCCCCAAGGCATGAAGCGTTGCCCCCACTCAATCGGGTGGGGGGAAGACTTCAGTTGTTCACAGAGACCTGGCGGGACACCATCAGCGACAGATGGGTGCTCTCCGCAGTAAGTCTGGGATACAAGCTGGAGTTAAAAGGCACTCCTCCTGCCCAATTTATGAGGTCAAACGTGCCAAGAGATCCCCAGAAGAGAGGATCCCTCCTTCTGGCACTAGAACAACTATTGCTCCAAGGTGTAATCATGAAGGTTCCCCTGGAAGAAAGCGGATTCGGGTTTTACTCGAACCTTTTCACAGTCCCCAAACCAAATGGGGACGTGAGGCCCATATTAAATCTAAAAGGGCTAAACAAGTTCCTAAATATCAGGACTTTTCGGATGGAGTCGATCCGATCGGTGGCCACCGCCCTACAAGGGCAGGAATGGTTAGCCTCGATCGACATAAAGGATGCTTATCTGCATATTCCCATCTTTCCGGCCCACCAGAAATTTCTACGCTTTGCAGTAGAAGGGCGCCATTTTCAGTTCCGAGCCTTACCTTTCGGTCTGGCCACAGCACCACGAGTGTTCACAAAAATTCTGGCCCCATTATTGGCCAATCTAAGAACACAGGGTGTAACGATAATGGCATATCTAGACGACCTGCTACTAATAGACCACTCAGTGGAAAAGCTGGAAGTAGCTATTCACAAGACAATCAAGTATCTGGAATATCACGGTTGGATTATCAACCGGGACAAGTCAGCTCTAAGACCAGTCAAAAGTCTGGAATACTTAGGGCTAAGGCTGGATTCAAATCAGAGAAAGATTTTCTTACCTCCAGAGAAGGTGTCGTCTTTAAAAGATTTGACCCACTTAGTGGGTACAAAAAGAAAACCATCCATACGCCTCTGCATGAGGCTGCTGGGAAAAATGGTGGCTTCATTCGAAGCGGTACCCTACGGTCAATTCCATTCAAGGAATTTGCAAAGGGCCATACTGTCAGCCTGGAACAAAAAAGTTCAGGCTTTAGACTTACCAATGTCCCTGTCCCCTTCCGTTCGCAAGAGCCTCCATTGGTGGTTGGTGCCCCAGAATCTGGAAAAAGGGAAACCCTTCAGTCCGGTTTCTTGGAAGGTAGTCACTACAGATGCCAGCCTCATAGGCTGGGGGGCAGTACTGGAGCAATGGTCTCTCCAGGGCAAGTGGTCAGAAGCAGAAATGGCCCTGCCCATCAATCTCTTAGAGATACGAGCAGCCCGGTATGCCCTAGTAGCATGGACATCCAAACTCCAAGGGTCCCCTGTCAGAATTCAATCAGACAATGCCACAGCAGTGGCATATATCAATCACCAGGGTGGCACCAGGAGTCGTGCAGCCCAGAGGGAAGCAAATTGCATCCTGGAGTGGGCAGAAAAATATGTCCCAGCCATATCCGCGGTTTTCATCCCAGGAGTGGAAAATTGGAGAGCGGACTTTTTAAGTCGCCAACAATTATGCCCGGGGGAATGGTCTCTTCACCCCGAGGTTTTCCAGGCAATATGCCAGCGGTGGGGAACACCGGATGTAGATCTGCTAGCATCCAGATTCAACGCAAAGGTGGACAGATTTGTGTCTCGCACAAGGGATCCTCTAGCTTGCGGCTCGGATGCCCTAGTGTTCCCTTGGGATCAGTTCAAGCTGATATATGCATTCCCACCGCCACAATTGTTACCGCGATTACTCCGCAGAATCAGGGTAGAAAAGAAACCAGTGATTCTGGTGGCTCCAGCGTGGCCCCGAAGGGCATGGTACGCGGAGATTGTAAAAATGTCAGTGAGGAGTCCTTGGACCCTCCCACATCGTCCGGACCTGCTGTCGCAGGGACCGATATATCACCCTTCCTTACCAGCCCTAGGTTTGACGGCCTGGCTATTGAAGCCCACATTCTGAAAAAGAGAGGGCTCTCTAATTCTGTGGTATCTACCATGATCAATGCCAGGAAGCCGGTATCCAGGCAGATCTATTATAGGATCTGGAAAGCGTACATTAAGTAGTGTGAGGCCAGGAAATGGCATCCACGTAAGTACGTGATAGGGAGGATTTTGGACTTCCTACAGTGGGCTGTAGATAGGAAGCTGGCCTTGAGTACTATCAAGGGTCAGATTTCGGCCTTGTCAATATTTTTTCAAAGGCCCTTGGCTTCGCATTCACTAGTCAAAGCTTTCATACAAGGACTGATGCGTATTAGCCCTCCGGTTAGTATTCCCATATGTCCTTGGGATTTAAACCTGGTTCTGTCAGTTCTACAGAAACAACCGTTTGAACCATTGCAACACATTTCCTTGGTTCTTCTCACCAGGAAATTGATTTTCTTAGTAGCCGTTTGTTCGGCTAAAAGAGTATCGGAATTAGCCGCCTTGTCCTGTAAGGAGCCATATCTGGTTGTCCATAAGGACAGAGTAGTATTACGTCCTCATCCAACCTTTCTTCCTAAGGTGGTATCGAGGTTTCATTTGAACCAAGATGTGGTTCTTCCTTCTTTTTTCCCCAAACCTAGCTCGGTAGAGGAAAAGTTATTACATTCCTTGGATGTAGTAAGAGCAGTTAAAGCTTATCTAAAAGCCACTGCTCAGATTCGCAGAACGGATACTTTGTTTATTCTGCCGGAGGGCCCTAAAAAGGGTCAGGCAGCATCAAAATCCACTTTAGCCAAGTGGATTCGACAGGTCATAATACAAGCCTATGGCTTGAGAAAGAGACCGCCTCCGTTCAAAGTTAGGGCGCACTCCACAAGAGCAGTTGGAACTTCATGGGCAGTGCATCACCAGGCCTCCCTGGCTCAAGTATGTAAGGCCGCAACATGGTCTTCGGTACACACGTTTACTAGATTCTACCAGGTAGACGTTAGAAGTCAGGAGGATGTCGCCTTTGGGCGCAGTGTGTTGCAGGCCGCAAAAGATCCTCATGCCTGATGGCGCCCAGCTTATGTATCCCTCCCCTCATTTGGCATTGCTTTGGGACGTCCCATTAGTAATGACTAAGTCGCTCTGTGTCCCGTGATGTACGAAAAAGAAAAAGGGATTTTTATAACAGCTTACCTGTAAAATCCTTTTCTTGGAGTACATCACGGGACACAGAGCTCCCACCCCTCTTTTTGGGACACTTATTGCTTGGCTACAAAACTGAGGTGCTCCCGGATGGGAGGGGCTTATATAGGGGAGGGTACTTCCGGTTTGGAATTGGCCAGTGCCAACACCTGAAGGTAATCTATATAACCCATTAGTAATGACTAAGTCGCTCTGTGTCCCGTGATGTACTCCAAGAAAAGGATTTTACAGGTAAGCTGTTATAAAAATCCCTTTTTTTGCTGTTCTCTAAAACAGGCATCTGCAGGAGTTAGTGGGTGTTGTGTGCCCCAGCACAGTATACACCTTTATCTACACTTTATTGCTGTTATCTAATACAGGCATCTGCAGAAGTTAGCGGGTGTTGTGTGCCCCAGCACAGTATACACCTGTATATACACTTTTTTGCTGTTCTCTAATACAGGCATCTGCAGGAGTTAGTGGGTGTTGTGTGCCCCAGCACAGTATACACCTGTATCTACACTTTATTGCTGTTCTCTAATACAGGCATCTGCAGGAGTTAGTGGGTGTTGTGTGCGCCAGCACAGTCTACACCTGTATATACACTTTTTTGCTGTTCTCTAATTCAGGCAGCTGCAGGACTTAGTGGGTGTTGTGTGCCTCCAGCACAATATACACCTGTATCTACCCTTTTTTGCTGGTGTTCTCTAATAAAGGCATCTGCAGGAGTTAGTGGGTGTTGTGTGTCCCCAGCACAGCACAGTATACACCTTTATCTACCCTTTTTTGCTGGTGTTCTCTAATAAAGGCATCTGCAGGAGTTAGTGGGTGTTGTGTGCCTCCAGCACAGCACAGTATACACCTGTATCTACCCTTTATTGCTGGTGTTCTCTAATAAAGGCATCTGCAGGAGTTAGTGGGAGTTGTGTGCCTCCAGCACAGCACAGTATACACCTGTATCTACCCTTTATTGCTGGTGTTCTCTAATACAGGCATCTGCAGGAGTTAGTGGGTGTTGTGTGCCTCCAGCACAATATACACTACCCAATTGCTGGTTTTCCCATCTCCCTGCAGGCCATTACTATGTCTGGAAGGCCAACAAGGAGAGGCAGACAATCACGAGCCAATAAAAGAGGGCAAGCAGGCTCTGTGTCTAGAGACAACAGTGCTGGTCGTGGACGCGGTGCATCGTCATCAGCACGTGGCCATGGGACACGCTTGTCCTTCTTTTCGGCAGCTGGACGTGTTGAGCCGCATCATGCCGAAGACTTGGTAGAGTTGATGACCAAGCCCTCCTCATCCTCCCCATCCTCTCTCACCCAGGCTCAGGGTACTGGCAAAGCAGCTGCCAAAGTGTCCTCTTCCCTCGTATCAATGTCATCATCAGTCACTCCTTCCCTAGACCCACCATGTCCTCCTGAGGAGTCCCCCGAACTGTTTGAGCACAGTGTTGGGTACATGCTCCAGGAGGATTCCCAGCGTTTTGAAGGGTCTGATGATGATACCCGCTAGAGGAAGGCAGTAGCGTGAGTGCAGAGAGAGGGGATGCTCAAGAAGGACAGCAATCTGGCAGTCATGTTCCAGCAGCTGCAGCATACTGCCAGATTGGCTCCAGTGATGAGGAGGGAGGGGATGATGAGGTCACTGACTCCACGTGGGTGCCTGATAGGAGAGAGGAGGAGGAGGACGATGAGGAGGAGGCACAACTCTAGCGAGGCAGGATGCCCTCCGGGGGCCAGAGTAAGGGCAGCACACCGACTGAATCACACCGCAGAGCTCCGCCTGTGCCGTGCGCTGCCTCTGCCCGTTATTCCAAAAGTTCTTTGGTGTGGGCCTTTTTTGAGTCAAGTGCATCAGATCGCACCACTGCTATTTGCAACATATGTCTCAAGTGTATCTCGCGTGGCCAAAACATCAGCCGCTTGGGCACCACATGCTTGACCAGACATATGTTGACCTGCCATGCAGCTCGTTGGCAAGCGTACCTTAAAGACCCACACCAAAGAACAAAGCGGACCTCTCCTTGCTCCTCATCAGCTGGGATCTCCAACCCCCACTATACCTTCAGTCCTCTCTGAAACCTGCACTGAGAGGAATGAAGGTGTAGAATTAGGTGTGTCACAGCCAAGTACTTGCGGGCACTCTGCTAGCAGTACACCGAAGTCCGATTGTAGCAGGCAAATTTCCCTGCCCCAGCTGCTGGGCCATCAAAATAAGTTCACTCCCAGCCATCCACATGCCCAGCGGTTGAATGCTAGCTTGGCTAAATTGCTAGCACTTCAACTGCTGCCTTTTCAGTTGGTAGAGTCGGCCTCCTTCCGTGAGTTTGTGCAATGTGCGGTTCCTCAGTGGCAGGTTCCCAAACGCCACTTTTTCTCACAGAAGGCGATTCTGGCTCTCTACCGGCATGTGGAAGGCAATGTCTTGGCCTCGCTGGACAGGGCGGTCAGCGGTAAGGTGCATATTACCACTGACTCATGGTCCAGCAGGCATGGACAGGGACGTTACCTTTCATTCACGGCCCATTGGGTCACTCTTTTGGCAGCTGGGAAGGATGCAGGACAAGGTGCAGTAGTGTTGGAGGTTGTTCCGCCGCCATGCCTCCAAAATGCTACTACTGGTTGTGACACACCTCTCTCCTCCACCCCCTCCCCTTCTTCCTTCTCCATGGCCTCTTCCTGTGCTTTGTCCTCGGAACCAGCGGTGCTCCGTAGGCGTTCAAGGGGCTACGCAAGTAAGCAGGAAAAAAGATGCCATGCCGTGCTTGCGCTGGTGTGTTTGGGGGACAGGAGCCACACTGGGGCAGAGGTTCTGTCAGCTCTGCAGGGGCAGGCCGAGAGGTGGTTGACGCCACGCCAGTTTAAGCCAGGAATGGTGGTTTGCGACAATGGCACAAACCTCCTCTCCGCCCTCCGACAGGGACAACTGACCCATGTGCCCTGTGTGGCTCACGTCCTTAACCTGGTGGTGCAGCGGTTCTTGGGCAGGTACCCAGGCTTACAGGATGTCCTGAGGCAGGCCAGGAAAGTCTGTGTGCATTTCCGCAGATCATATAATGGCAGTTCTAAGCTGGCTGAGCTGCAAAAGGAGTTGAACCTGCCCAAGAACCGCCTTATATGTGACATGCCCACCAGGTGGAACTCAACGTTGGCCATGCTGCAGCGGCTGCACACGCAGCAGAGGGCCATCAATGAGTACCTGTGGGACTACGGCACCAGGACAGGGTCAGGGGAGCTCAGATTTTTTTCACCACGCCAGTGGGGCATGATCAGGGATGCATGCACTGTCCTGGCACCATTTGAGGAGGCCACGAGGATGGTGAGCAGTGACAGTGCATGTATCAGTGACACTGTACCTCTTGTCCACCTGTTGGAGCATACGCTGCGTGGAATAATGGACAGGGCACTTGAGGCAGAACAGAGGCAGGAAGAGGAGGACTTCCTTGCCTCTCAAGGCCCCCTTTACCCAGACAGTGTTCCTTCTGTCCCACCCATCGCACAGGAAGAGGACGAGGAGGAGGATTGTGTCAGCATAGAGGTGGAGCCTGGCACTCAGCATCAACAGCAGCAGTCTTTTAGGGATGATTTACAGTCCCAAGAAACCCGTGAACTTGTACGTGGCTGGGAGGAGGTGGCTGCGGATCATGTCGTCCTTAGTGACCCAGAGGACTCCGGACCGAATGCCTCAGCTAACCTACGCTGCATGGCCTCCCTGATCCTGCAAAGTCTGCGGAAGGATCCTCGTATTCTTCGGATCAAGGAGAGGGTCCATTACTGGCTGGCCACTCTCCTTGATCCACGGTACAAGGGTAAGGTTGCAGACCTTATCTTGCCGTCGCAGAGGGAGCAGAGGATGAGACATCTCCGGAAGGCCTTGCAGAAAGGTCTGTGTAACGCATTCCCAGAGACTGGGAGGTTACAAACTCCTGGTCCTGGACAACGAGTTGCTGAGGCTTCGGTCAGTAGCAGAAGGAACGGTGGAGAAGGTGGCCGTCTGACCGATGCGTTCAGACAATTTTTTAGTCCGCAGCCCCAAGGTATGATCGGTTCCAGCAACCATCGCCAGCGTCTGATATACATGGTGCAGGAATACCTAGGGGCAAGGTCAGACTTGGACACCTTTCCCACCGAAAATCCTCTGGCTTACTGGGTCTTGAGGATGGATCACTGGCCAGAGCTTGCACAGTATGCAATTGAGCTACTGGCCTGTCCTGCATCCAGCGTTCTTTCGGAACGCACATTCAGTGCTGCTGGAGGCTTTGTCACGAATCACAGGGTGCGCCTGTCCACCGACTCGGTTGATCGACTGACCTTCATAAAGATGAACCAGTCTTGGATCACCACCAGCTACCAAGCACCTGAAGCTGATGTAACAGAATAATTTATTTTGAAACTTCACATCCCTTCAAGACTGCCTATGCTGATGCTGAGTGACTGTCCTGCTATGTTGACTGACTATCCTCCTCCTCCTCAATGATCCGATTCCTGATGATAGTTTGGAAGAACATTTTTGTTTCTGGGTGCCGCCACCAGTGGCTAAGGCCCAATTTTTCAGCCCCTGTTTAACAGGGGCATGTAATTACAATTTTTTATGCAATGCTTTGCAGCAGGGCTCATTCCTGCACTCCAATTAGAGTATCTGGGAGAGGTTGCAGTGTCGTGGCACCAGCACCAGTGCCTAAGGCCCAATTTTTCAGCCCCTGTTTAACAGGGGCGTGTAATTACAATTTTTGATTCAATACTTTGCAACAGGGCTCATTGCTGTGCTCCAAGTACAGCATCTGTGAGGGGTTGCAGTGTTGTGGCACCAGTGCCTAAGGCCCAATTTTTCAGCCCCTGTTTAACAGGGGCGTGTAATTACAATTTTTGATGCAATACTTTGCAACAGGGCTCATTGCTGTGCTCCAAGTACAGTATCTGTGAGGGGTTGCAGTGTTGTGGCACCAGTGCCTAAGGCCCAATTTTTCAGCCCCTGTTTAACAGGGGCGTGTAATTACAATTTTTGATGCAATACTTTGCAACAGGGCTCATTGCTGTGCTCCAAGTACAGTATCTGTGAGGGGTTACAGTGTTGTGGCACCAGTGCCTAAGGCCCAATTTTTATGCCCCTGTTCAACAGGGGAATGTAATTACAATTCTTGATCTAATAATTCACAGCAGGGCCCATTCCTGCGCCCACCAAGAGTAACTGTGGGGGCTTACAGTGTTGTGGCAACACTACCACCACCAAAGGCCCAATTTTTCTGCCCCTGTTCAACAGGGGCTTGTAATTACAATTTTTGATCTAATAATTCACAGCAGGGCCCATTCCTGCGCCCACCAAGAGTAACTGTGAGGGCTTACAGTGTTGTGGCAACACCACCACCACCACCAAAGGCCCAACTTTTCAGCCCCTCTTCAACAGGGGCATGCAATTATAATTCTTGATCTAATAATTTACAGTAGGGCCAAATCATGCGCCCACCAAGAGTAACTGTGAGGGCTGACAGTGTTGTAGCACCAGCACCACCACCAAAGGCCCAATTTTTCCTACCACTGTTCAACAATGGTAGGTAATTACAATTCCTGATATAATAGTTCACAGCAGGGCGTTCCAGCGCCCACCAAGAGTAACTGTGAGGGCTCACAGTGTTGTGGCAACACCAACATCTAAGAGGCAAATTTCAGCAGAGTATATACAGCAGGCCCCTACTTTCAAACATCCAACTTACAAATGACTCCTACTTGCAAACGGAAGGAGACAACAGGAAGTGAGAGGAAATCTAGCCCTAGGAAGGGAAATTCTCTCCTGTAAGGCCTCGTACACACGGCCGATTTTCTCGGCAAGAACCAGCAAGAAACTTGCTGGCAGAGAGGTCTTGCCGAGTAAATCGGTCGTGTGTACACGGTTATCGGGTTTCTCGTCGAGAAAACCGACAAGAAACCTCGACGAGAAAATAGAGAACCTGCTCTCTATTTTCTCGTCGAGATTCTCCTCGGCATGTTTCTCGACGAGAAAAGTGAGTGTGTGTACACTTACCTGTCCTCCCGGAAGCCCGCGCATGTTCGAAATGAATTTGACGCATGCGCGGTAGCTTCATAGGCATACGTAGGGTATACCAAGATGGCGGCGACGGCATCGAATGTGACGAGCGCATGCTCGTCGTAGTCGATGACGTCACCGCGTACGCTCCATTCAAAGAACCGCGGGTTCTTTGAAACGAGCGTGTGTACACTCGGCCGGGACAAGTTTCTTGTCCAAGAATCTCGTCGAAAAAAACGACATGTTTTTTTCAACGAGAATCTCGGCCGTGTGTACGAGGCCTAAGAGTTAATATGGGAAAAAGGTGTCTCCTCTCTACTGATGCTTTATCACCAATCCTAGTTTCAATAAAAAAAACACTTTTCCAAAAACATTTGTCATTGGGACGGAAAGTGAGGTGAAATGTTCTGAACAGGTGCACAGACAGCAAAACAAATGTTACAGGGGTGATAACCAGGGGCGTACCTAGAGCATTTGGCACCCGGGGCAGATCCTATATCTGGCACCCCACCCCCCCACATTAAAATGTAAAAACACCCCACTGTGCCCCCGGCATACCTCTGCATCCTTGAATATCTCTTTGTCACTACTGTGTACCCCTCTCCACAACTGCACCCCTGGACCCCTTTACATTACACAGCACCCTGCATCTCTGGACCCCTTTACATTACACAGCACCCTGCATCACTGGATCCCTTAACATTACACAGCACCCTGCATCACTGGATCCCTTTACATTACACAGCACCCTGCATCTCTGGACCCCTTTACATTACACAGCACCTTGCATCTCTGGACCTCTTTACATTACACAGCACCCTGCATCTCTGGACCCCTTTACATTACACATCACCCTGCATTTCTGGACCCCTTTACATTACACAGCACCCTGCATCTCTGGACCCCTTTACATTACACATCACCCTGCATCTCTGGACCCCTTTACATTACACAGCACCCCGCATCACTGGACCCCATAACATTACACAGCACCTTGTATCTCTGGATCCCTTTACATTACACAGCACCCTGCATCTCTGGACCCCTTTACATTACACAGCACCGCACCTCTGGACCCTTTACATTACACTACACCCTGCACCTCTGGACCCCTTTACACTACACTGCACCCTCCATCTCTGGACCCCTTTACATTACACAGCACCCTGCATCTCTGGACCCCTTTACATTACACAGCACCTTGCATCTCTGGACCCCTTTACATTACACAGCACCCTGCATCTCTTGGCCCCTTTACATTACACAGCACCCTGCATCACTGGACCCCTTTACATTACACAGCACCCTGCACCTCTAGGCCCCTTTACATTACACAGCACCTTGCACCTCTGGACCCCTTTACATTACACAGCCCCCTGCACACCTTTACATTACACAGCACCTTGCATCTCTGGACCCCTTTACATTACACCGCACCCTGCACCTCTGGACCCCTTTACATTACACAGCACCCTGCATCTCTGGACCCCTTTACATTACACAGCACCCTGCACCTCTGGACCCCTTTACATTACACAGCCCCCTGCACACCTTTACATTACACAGCACCCTGCACACCTTTACATTACACTGCACCCTGCATCTCTGGACCCCTTTACAATACACATCACCCTGCACCTCGGGACCCCTTTACATTACACAGCACCTTGCATCTCTGGACCCCCTGCATGTTACACAGACCCCCCTTCAGTGTAGCCCCCCTTCAGTGTATCCACCCCTTCAATGCAGACCCCCCCCGTTCAGTGCAGACCCCCCTTCAGTGTAGCCCCCCCATTCAGTGCAGCCCCCCCATTCAGTGCAGCCCCCCCATTCAGTGTAGCCCCCCCTCGTTCAGTATAGCCCCCCGTTCAGTGTAGCCCCCCTCGTTTAGTGTAGCCCCCATTCAGTGTAGCCCCCCCGTTCAGTGTAGCCCCCTCGTTCAGTGAAGCCCCAGCGTTCAGTGTAGCCCCCCGTTCAGTGTAGCCCCCCTCGTTCAGTGTAGCCCCCCTCATTCAGTGTAGCCCCCCCTCGTTCAGTGTAGCCCCCCTCGTTCAGTGTAGCCCCCCCGTTCAGTGTAGCCCCCCCATTCAGTGTAGCCCCCCTCATTCAGTGTAGCCCCCCCCTTGTTCAGTATAGCCCCCCTCATTCAGTGTAGCCCCCCGTTCAGTGTAGCCCCCCCTTCAGTACCTCAGATCAGCGCAGCGGCACATGCACAGCAGGTCCCCTCCCCCTGTTTACACATAAACAGAGAGGAGGGGGAGGCGGCTTCACTCTGCTGCTCGACGTGCTGTGACATCCGGGATCGCAGCACAGACAAGCAGCCCGCGGCCGCAAGAGGAGAGGAGGGGATGGTAGGTGCAGCGGTGTCACCCTGCACCACCCCCGCACACCCCCTCCCCCTCGCCACTGTAGCTAGCTCGCCTCTGAGCTCTTTCTGTCTGTCAGTGTGGCGCTGCCTAAACCCGCGACGCTGCCACCGCGGGCGGGTGTACTGCACAATCGCGGAGGGGGGTGCCGGTCTGAGACCCCCCCAGTGTGTGGTACCCGGGGGCGGCCCGCCCCCCCCCCCTTAGTACGCCTCTGGTGATAACCCTTCCCTATTTTTTCTAAAAAGCTTAAAAATATATTTTTTGGCTGGAGCTACACAATGTAAACAATGTACCTGTTCAAAATTACAAACAGATTCTACTTAAGAACAAACCTACAGTCCCTGTCTTGTTTGCACCGCCTGTATACTGCTGTTCAGAGTATATAGGGCCTTTTTTTATTTTGGGTGCGGGGTTCCCCTTAATATCCATACAAGACCCAAAGGGGCTGGTAATGGGCTGGGGTAGGGGGGGGTGGGTGATGGGGTAGCCATGCCATTTTTCTCAAAGATTTTCATCCATATTGCCAGGACAAGACATGACATTAAAGCCGCAAGCAGTTTTAAATGGCTTGTTTTCCTTTAGAAATGTAATTTTGTGCAGGGACAGTTCTAAACACGGGAAACACGTGGCACTTCACAGGCATACTTTAGACACCCCCCAGGTAAGATATTTAAAGGAAAATTTTCCTTTTTACTTTCACTTTATGCATCATTAAAATGACTGCTCCCGAAAAAACTGCCGTTTTTAAAACTTCTTTTTGTATTGATACATGTCCCCTGGGGCAGAACCCGGGTCCCCAAACCCTTTTTAGGACAATAACATGCATATTAGCCGTTATAATTAGCACTTTAGTAGGGCTGTTACTGATTAAAATTTTTGTGTTCGATTAATCGTTTGTTTTTTTTAGCGATTAATCAACTAATTTTGATTAATTATAACGCACATAGATCCAACTACTTTTAGCTGATCTCCTTGCAGGCTGATTCCCAGTGCAGCTACCAACCACTGGAAAAATCGATAGCAGGATACAAAAAACACACAAAGGCAGCGCTCGATGGGAATAGCATTAAAACTGTTATAGTCTTCAAGTAGGTAACAAAATAAATATTGCACTGGAGATAAAATCGATGTAGCTACATAAACTGTAAAAATGGTGCGAGAAATACCAAACGGTAGCAAAAGCAGTCATAAAAACATGTAGCTAAGTATGATACTGGTATAAAAATGTGTACAACGATACCACTGCTGAATCCAGATGAGAAGGGGCTAACATCAGTCCGTCGGCATGTAGATGTCCCGTGAAGGGAACGATCACAACTCCCAGTGGATGGCTGTAGAATCCCAGGTTGATAGAGGGAAGTGTAACAGCCCTTGCATGTGGCAGATAGTAAGGTCCCACCGGCATGCAGATATGAAGGCACAGCAAAGGAGCCCTTCAGATGGACACGGCAAGCCCAAATAATTTTGATCGATCAAAAGAATTTTGATCGATCAAAACAATTAATCGATTAATCGAGGAATTAATAGTTAATTTCCACAGCCCTACACTTTAGATTTTAAACGTTCACGTGTATTGTATTTAATAGGGTTCTAAAGTTTGCGCGAACTTTCGGTCCGTTCGCAGGTTCTGGTGCGAACCGGGGGGTGTTCGGCTCATCCCTAATGCTGAGGGGAACTGACTAACTGCCACTGACATTACCAGTGACATTAATACAGTGATCAGTGATAATAATACACCTGGTCACTGTTATAACGACACTGGCTAGGAAGGGGTTAACATCTAGGGCGATCAAGGGGTAAAATATGTGCCTAATCATGTGTAATGTGTGTACATTGTGCTGTTTCTACTAACTGATCTCTCAGTTTCTCATCCCT
The DNA here is from genome assembly GCA_029206835.1 of Rana muscosa. Classification (NCBI taxonomy): domain Eukaryota; kingdom Metazoa; phylum Chordata; class Amphibia; order Anura; family Ranidae; genus Rana; species Rana muscosa. The sequence goes on along the minus strand of CM055118.1, from coordinate 524,734,794 downwards.
GCTTTGCGGGGATGAGAAACTGACAGATCTTTTGCTTCGTATAGAACTCTGTGTTTACCAACACAAGAGCTCTGGGCTGTGATTGGACACTGCCAATCAGCAGGTACTGGACATGAATCATTGGCCGGGTCTTGCTGACAGGCTCCCGCTGCGTACAATCACAGCAGGAGCCAGGTGGGGGGTGCATGTGCGTGCATCCTAAACCGGAAGTAGGCAGCGACAAACTGGTATGTCTCTTTGCCTACAGTGGCTGCTCGCCCATGGCACATTGCGGGCGGGGGCTAGGCAGTTAAAGTAGAACTAAACATGACCATTTGAGATTACATTAGGGTGTGCAGCCCAAAGCTCAAACACACAAGTGTCTGTGCACATGTGTATATATACTGACAGTGAGCAGTGGACAGTGTCAATAGGGCAGCGATTGGTGTCCATAGGACAGTGGACAGTGTCAGTAGTTTTTATTTTTATCATTAAAATTTTTATTATTCTGTACAATTTTATGTTTGTGTTTTCTTTGTTTTTGGAGCCCCGTTAGGGGGCTTTGGTGAAATATCAGGGGTCTAAACAGGGAGAATCTGTGCCACACGGGGTGATTAGGGTGTGCCCTGGCACACCGTATGCACACACCTATGGTTTCGTACACATCTATATGCAGCACTGTAGTCATATCTGCTGCGCAGAAAAAAGTAGGACACCTTTGTGTCCAGGGTGACACAGATCTGCAGATTTTACTTACAGACGCACATAAACGTGCCTGAATACATATGCACAGCTCCCAACTGTCCCTGATTTCGAGGGACTGTCCCCAATTTTGGAAGTCCCTCTGTCCCTCTTTCCTCCTCATTTGTCCCTCATTTTGGTCTAACCTACGGTATATAGTTGTATATAAAATGCACTTTTTATCTTTCAAAAGGTGTTTCCCAGAGCTAAACCTTTCATTCAAATTCTAAATTGCTGCATTTGTAAGTTTCAAAAGGCAGTATAAAGGAATTGTAGTGGTAAAAAAAGCACTTGTGGGTTTAACTAATATTTTATTTGTTTAATTCTCTTTTAAGGGGGTGTGTCCCATGCTTACATACTTTTGCTAATAGATGTCCCTCGTTGCCATTTCAAAATGTTGGCAGGAATGCGTATTCGGTTAAATGTAGAGCTATCCATTTTAATGAAAGAAGAAACACATCTAAACATGTCTTAATGAAAGTACTTTAGATGCGTATTTTATGCAGGATTTTCTGCTAGCTCTGCCAGCAAGAACCTGCATTCCATGCAGAAAATACGCCTATGTCCATGTGAATAAGTCCTAAATCTCCCTAATGGTGGCACAGACAGAAATAAAAGCCTGATAGGTCTTTTAATCCTAAACACACTATCCAAAACCCAAAAAAATATGTTTTGCCTTTAGTGCCGGTTTACATAAAGTCGCATGACAAGTCGCACCCCATTAACAGCAATGGAACCGTTCTAATTGGTGCGACTCAAGTTGCAGCCAGTTAGAAGAAGGTTCCTGCTCTACTTTGGGGAGACTTCATCACGACTTGCATTGACTTCTGTTAATGAAGTCACAAGCAAGCCGCAATGAAGTCATGCAGGATGTCGTCTGTCAAAATTGTGCGACTTTGAAGCCGCGTTGATGTGAACCGACACTTAGTTATACTTTAAATACAGTTGTGCTCAAAAGTTTACATACCCTGGCAGAATTTATGATTTCTTGGCCATTTTTCAGAGAATATGAATGATAACACAAAAACATTTCTTTCACTAATGGTTAGTGTTTGGCTGAAGCCATTTATTATCAATCAACTGTGATTACTCTTTTTAAATCATAATGACAACAGAAACTACCCAAATGACCCTGGTCAAAAGTTTACATACCCTGGTGATTTTGGCCTGATAACGTGCACACAAGTTGACACAAAGGGGTTTGAATGGCTATTAAAGGTAACCATCCTCACCTGTGATCTGTTTTTAATTAGCGTGTGTATAAAAAGTTAATGCGTTTCTGGACTCCTGACAGACCCTTGCATCTTTCATCCAGTGCTGCACTGACGTTTCTGGATTCTGAGTCATGGGGAAAGCAAAATATTTGTCAAAGGATCTGCGGGAAAAGGTAGTTGAACTGTATAAAACAGGAAAGGGATATAAAAAGATATCCAAGGAATTGAGAATGTCAATCAGCAATGTTCAAACTCTAATCAAGAAGTGGAAATGAAGGGTTCTGTTGAAACTAAACCACAGTCAGGTAGACCAACTAAAATTTCAGCCACAACTGCCAAGGAAAATTGTTCGGGATGCAAAGAAAAACCCACAAATAACTTCAGGTGAAATACAGGACTCTCTGAAAACATGTGGTGTGGCTGTTTCAAGATGCACAATAAGGAGGCACTTGAAGAAAGATGGGCTGCATGGTCGAGTCGCCAGAAGAAAGCCATTACTACACAAATGTCACAAAGTATCCCGCTTACAATACGCCAAACAGCACAGAGACAAGCCTCAAACCTTCTGGCACGACGTCATTTGAAGTGATGAGACCAAAATTGAGCTTTTTGGGCACAACCATAAACACTACATTTGGAGAGCAGTCAACAAGGCCTATGATGAAAGGTACACCATTCCTACTGTGAAACACGGAGGTGGATCGCTGATGTTTTGGAGATGTGTGAGCTACAAAGGCACAGGAAATTTGATCAAAATTGATGGCAAGATGAATGCAGTATGTTATCAAAAAATACTGGAAGAACATTTGCATTCATCAGCCAGGAAGCTGCGAATGGGATGTACTTGGACATTCCAACATGACAATGATCCAAAACACAAGGCCAAGTCGCCCTCTCATTGGCTACAGCAGAATAAAGTGAAGGTTCTGGAGTGGCCATCTCAGTCTCCTGACCTCAATATCATTGAGCCACTCTGGGGAAATCTCAAACGTGCAGTTCATGCAAGACAGCCCAAGAATTTACAGGAACTGGAGGCTTTTTGCCAAGAGGAATGGGCAGCGTTACCATCTGAGAAGATAAAGAGCCTCATCCACAAATAACACAAAAGACTTCAAGCTGTCATTGATGTTAAAGGGGACAATACACGGTATTAAGAACTGGGGTATGTAAACTTTTGATCAGGGTCATTTGGCTAGTTTCTGTTGTTATTATGATTTAAAAGGAGTAAACACAATTGATTGATAATAAATGGCTTCAGCCAAACACTAACCATGAGTGAAAGAAAAGTTTTTGTGTTATCATTCATATTCTCTGAAAAATGCCCAAGAAATCATAATTCTGCCAGGGTATGTAAACTTATGAGCACAACTGTATATCTAGACATTTTACATACTTTACATTTTACATAGGGCTTATTTTGTTCCCATTTTTTTTTCTTTCATTTATTATGCAGGGATGCATACTGAGCAATATACATTTTTAAGCACTGTAGCAATGTCCCTCTATAAGAATCCCATAAACACTACAGGAAATGTGTGTTAATAGCAGGAACATTGCATGACACACTGTCCATTAGGCATCAGCACAGCCATGACTTGATACAACATTGTTTATTAAGTGAAACCCTACAGAGATTACTTATTTTGAGCTAGAAGAAAATGCTTTCCAAAAGAGCTGATATAGCAGTCAGCTATTAATGGGAAAAGCATTTACTTTAGATTAAGAACCGTGTAAAGGAGAAAGGGCCCTGCATAGATGGCTATTAGGGATGTTAGTTAAATATTTATAATGTCTAAATTAGCATAGTGAAAGCCCAATTCATCAATTTGTTCTGGTTTGTTTGCAAGAAAAAAAAAATCTCTTACTGGCCGTGGAAAATAGGCCGGTGCCATGGTCAGCAGCAAGGAACTGATCCACGGCCTGTTATCTTTCCACTACTATATTTAGTGTGGATCTGAATAAAGAAACTTGTTACACCAATTTACTTTTGCAGCCAAGGTCAATAGTAATAAAATATGTACTGCTGCTGGATACCTAGGCTGGTTGGAGATAGATGATGATTATGATGGTGGTGTCAATGTAGCGTGTGATAAAGTGCGTAATAAAAAGAGATTGATTCAAATATAGACACTTGATAGGTGTAGAACATACATCATATTTGTTTCTTCGTATAAATGCAACAAGACTGGTCAACAAGGGCATTGAGTGCTATTTAACCCTGAGTAGATATTGGATGTGGACCTTTCGGTGATTGAGCTCTTCTAAGGAATCAAGCTGGGGGTATTAAAAATAGCTTTAGCAAATGGGACCATGTCATCATATGCAGACCAGTAGCACTGTTGTGTTTTTTTTTTTATTTTATTTTTTTTGTATGCATACATTGAAACCTTCTTTCAATGGATCCAATTTATATACGTTAAATTAAACCCACTCTCATCATTTCTAAACTACTCCCACAGTGCTTATATATAAGGGTATACTGTCCTGAATGTATCCTTACCTGTCAAATATCTCCCCTTTGTCTGTTACTAGCCCGACAAAACTCCAGATTCTGTGGACGGGTCTCTTGTCTGGAGCTCGGTGGGCGAAGTCGTGACATCAGTAGATTTCACGCCCACCTCTCTCAGTTTTCTGTGTGTCTTCTTTCCGATGGCGTCTTGGGAGCTGCAACATGTATTTTCTCCTATGTATTTCTTACACTGAACTTCTATTGATCTCGTGGATTATGCCCCATGATCACTAACATCCAGTCAAAACCCAAGAAAAGTCTTCACATGACTTCAGCATGCCCAATCATGTTGAGGTGTGGAGCAGCCAATCCTGGGAGAGCTGGATAAGAAAGGAGGGGGATGTGAAGTACACAGAATGTCTCTCTCACACTCCTGCATGAGATAAGGAAATCACCTGTCAGTCACAGCAAGGGGGAAGAACAGGAACCTATTTCTCTGTGTGTCCATTTTTATTTTACTGAAAAAAGATAATAGGACTGCTCAGAGCTTGATTAACGCTTCGTGGCAAGACTGGGCACAGATGACATGACATGACATGCTATACTCTACAAGGTACAAATGTTAATTTAAAAAAAAAATGGGTTTACATCCATTTTAAAATTTAAGAAAACTCTAAAGCCCCATACACACGGTAGGACTTTTTGACAACAAACTTCAAAATGAGCAGGTTTTCAAAAAAATCCTACCGTGTCTACGCTCCATCAGACAAACTTTTTTGGTTTTCATCGGACAAAAGTTCGCTTTGCAAACGGACAAACTTTTCGGCAACAAAAGTCCTACGCGGCAAAGTCCTATTGTGTGTACAGAAATCCATCGGACTTTAGTCCAACGTACAAACACGCATGCTCAGAACCAATGTTAAAATCAACCAACAATATCAGAAGTTGACCAAAGGGTGGCAGTAAAGAGCAGAAAAGAGCAGAAAAATCACGTGATTTTGGGAAAGTTTGCAGAAAAAGTCCTGCCGTGTGTATGCTATGGGTGTTCCCAGCCAACGCCCTTCAAACAAAAATACACGGAAAAGTTGGTTTGAAGTCCGATCGTATGTATGAGGCTTAAGGCTGGCCATACATTATACAATTTTCTTATTCAAGATTTACCTTCAACTATGTAGTACAAGGGCCTGCCTGATTGCATACAAATTTAAAGTGTTTAGAGTTAAACTCATATTATATGGTTTTGGTAAATCTAAAGGAAAATTGTACAAGAAAATTGTATAAGGTATGGCCAGCCTAAAGCTAGTTTCACACTGCTGCATTGTGCTTTGGCCTGCAGCGCAGGTGTACACACGTTTTTTTGTGCAGTTAACCTTCAGTTTCCCCTAGACTTTCTATTAAATTGTATGCTTTTGGTGCATTTTCTGAAAGCACACCAGAAGATACAGCATGCAGTGCTTTCGGTGCGCTTTCAGAAAATGCACCAAAAATGTGTGATTTGATAGAAAGTCTACTGGAAACCGTGGGTTAATCATTCAAAAACCACAGGTACACCTGCGCTGCAGCCAAACCATAGTACAGTAGTGTGCAACCGGCGTTCAGTGATTTTGAATGCATGTCATGAGGGTAAAAAAACCTGTGTGCAGTTTGCCTCCCAGCCCCCCTAATACTTACCTGAGCCTGATCTCGATCCATCAATGTGCATGAGAGCTGGTGCTCTCCCGGCTCTCTCCCCCTCATTGGCTTAGATAAAGCAGCGGGAGCCATTGGCTCACTCTGCTATCAATCACAGCCAGTGGGGGGGGGGGGCTGAGCCCTGTTCTGTGTGTCAGAAGCAGAGCTTGGGAGTGAGCATACATGGGTGCCCCCATAGCAAGCTGCTTTCTATGGGGGCACTTAGCAGGGGGAGGAGCCCAGAGCACTGGCGGGGACCTGAGAAGAGGAGGATCTGGGCTGCTGTGTGGAAAACCACTGCACAGAGCATGTAAGTATAACATGTTTGCTATTTAAAAAAAAAAATCCTTTAGTACCATTTTAAAATAGCACAGTATCTGAATTAAGTTGTACACATGCTGGCAGGAGCGGCAAGAATGATGCCCCATGTGGCGCTTAGCATGCAATACCACTACTGACTGCGACCCATTTAAGTGGCTGGTGGCTCATGGTTGCACCGCGGTGTTTCCATTCAAAAATCCTGTTCAGCAGTCAACAAGAGAGGCATTTGGGAGGCGACAGTATTGACTCCTGAATGCCTGTCCTGTTCTGGTCTTTGAAAAGCAATCCACTCCTGATATAAGAGTGCTGCTACTTCTATGCTCCTCCCTTTGCTTTGACAGTGGACTGTTCCTCGGTGTCTTCACATCCAATGCAGGGCTATGGTCCCTACTTGGGTTTTTATGACTTTAGAGGACCTTAGACTGGTGGAGGCTGCTGGGACCAGTCTAGAAGCACAAAGGAGCCTACAGGAGCGGAGGAGCGGGAAATGCTTTTTTTGTTAGCACTTGCAGTGCAGGTGCAGCCCCCTTTTAGTTTTCACAGAGTTCCGCTTTAAATATACAATTGAAAGCATTAAATTATATCCATTTAACAAGTGCAAAACAAGTGCAAAAAAAAAATAGCTGTTTATCGAGCTAGAAGTCTTGGGAGCTGATAACTTTCTGTACTCCCTGCCTCAGGCCTGTTAACCTGTTTTCTTTCAACTAGAAAACACCTTCCCCTGTTATGAAGAAGAGAAGGAGGTGTTATGTAGTCCTAACACAGGCTTGGGAAGTCCCAACACACTCCCTGTCCTAGGGTGACAGCCAGCGCTGCTTGGTATGGTTGTCACCTGAAAACAGGAATGTGTAAAAGAGAAGGATGACCAAAGCTTTTTTGGTCATACAGTGCTTCTCTAGAGGCTGACAAGAGTGCACTTACTTGTGCTCTCCTGTGACCCAGAACCAGCCATCAGTGAGCTAAAGTCTGCTGTCAGCTGACATTACAGAGCTACTCCAGGCTCTGGAAGGATCCAGACAAAAATGTCAGGATTCACCCAGATGCCCAATTGGCAGCTGACTCAGCCTCTCAGACTGCCTGAGTGAGCCACCCCTGCCCCCCTCCAGCCTGACTCTCCAGTGACCACTGGAGAGGCAGAGCAGAGAGCGATGACTGACAGTCACTGCTCTCTGCTCAGAACTGGTTGAGAATTGAGCAGTCAGCGGTCATAAGATTGTTCAGTTCTTGGGCTTAGAGTCAGCAGGGGATAGCTGCAACATAGAGGTAAGTATGTATACATAAGTTTGGATAGGCGGATCCCTTGAGAACGAGCATGCTCACGAAAAGTGTCAGTAGGGGCCTACACGCTGACGCCGTGATTGCCATGCCCTTGTGCCTTGTGCATCTTTTGCATGTTTTTACTGCCCATTTGTTTACTTGTATTCTGCAGCTTTATGAATTCTGATTTTAATAAATACTACACACATAGTGAGAGTTACTTGGGCTCCCGTGTGTGAGCTTTATTTTGCACTGTGTCGGTCTCCCGTGAGGTTACCCTGCTGTCCACAACCCTGTTTAGGATGTCACCAAGCTCCGGGACATTAATACAAGGCTCATAATGGCTTGTTATTTGGTGAGTTCATAGAATTGGTGAAGGAATACCACAGATAAGGAGCAATGTTTATCTCTCTGGATCCTCAAGTTTATGATTATATGCTGGTCTTCATTCATTTTCTGGTGAGTTTTCTGGCACACTACTGCCTTTCTGGACTTTCTGCATAATGCCGCGTACACACGACCGTTTTTAATGTCATTGAAAAAAACTTTTTCTCGACGTGATTCTTTTAGAGCCTGCCTTGTCTACACACTATCGTGGAAAAAAATGTTCGAGTAAAGCGCGGTGACGTACAAAACGTACGACGGCACTATAAAGGGGAAGTTCCATTCGGATGGCGCCACCCTTCATGTTAGTAAAGTTTGTTGAGAGACGATTCGCGCTTTTCAGCCTCGTGCTTTTCAGTCCATTACAGCGTGACGAATGTGCTATCACCATTACGAACGCTAGTTTTACCAGAACGAGCGCTCCCGTCTCATACTTGATTCTGAGCATGCGCATTTTTTTTCACGTCGTTAAAGCCTACACACGGCCGTTTTTCATGACGAGAAAAACGACGATGTGAAAAACGACGAGAAAAATTAGAGCATGTTCCAATTTTTTCATAGCCATTTTTCACGTCGTGAAAAAATGCTCTGAAGCCCACACACGATCATTTTTAATGACCATTTTAAAAAATTGCATTTTTCTCGTCAGTAAAAACGGTCGTGTGTACGCGGCATAATAGGATTGTTTGCACTTGGGACTCTACCCACATGGACATTCATTTATTATTGTGAAGCGCTGCACTTTTTTGGTTATTTCATTGTTCATTGAGCCTAGGTTCACATTTGAGCGATTTGTCATGCGATTTGAGAGATCAAAGTCGCAGCCTATTGGAGGCAATGGCACTGTTCCAATCGGTGCGACACCAATTTTTGCAGCGCCGTGCCGATTTGCAAAAGTAGTTCCTGCACTATTTTTGCCAATTTTAGGTGCGACTTTAATAGACATCTGTGCATGAAGCCACACAGATGTCTATCAAGTAGCACCTGAAATTGCGCTGACTTTGCTACTTTGAAATCGCGCTATTTCAAGTGAAGTAGCGCGATTTCAAAGTAGCATCAATATGAACCAGGGCTGAAGGTTGTATATTCACCTTTATATGTGCTAGCTGCTTATTGAATACCTTATCAGCGCTCACTTTTTCCTGTTTATTAAAGCGGAAGTAAACCCATCCATAAAACCGTTTCATTTCTGGCACGTGCCGGAAATGTAACACTCCCATTGGTTGTGCTCTCAACCAAACTGTCAAACCATCCAATGGCCGGTGTCATAACTGATCACATGTGCAGCATCATGGCAGTTGTAGATTAAACAGAGGCCAAGATGGCAGCTTCCTTGGCTGAAAATTATAAGGGGGTTTACTTACACTTTAAAGTGGTTGTAAACCCACTTTTGCAACTATGTCTTCGCCGCTCCGGAGCGGCGCTGTGATTGGTTGGAGCGGCGATACCCGGAAGTAACGCTGCGGCTGGAGAGGGAGACGAGGACGCCTTCGGGGGCCCCGATCTAAGGTAAGTCATGCATAATGGGCTAGTATGCTAGTCATACTAGTTCATTATGCCTTTGTCTTGCAGGTTAGTCTGAATTTTTTTTTCTATAACAGGGTTTACAACCACTTTAAGTATGTATATTTGCTTTTTAAACCCCAAATCTCTCCTTTAGACCTCTTTCCCACTGTGGCTGCGGCCGCGTTAGCGCAAAAGCCGCTTTTCGGCCGCTAGTGGGACGCTTTTAACTCCAAAGAAGGGGTTAAAAATTCCCATGCCGCGGCACTTCCCAATCACTTTTTAGGCACTTCCGAAGCGCTGCCAATTCATTCCAATGGATAGGGTCGTTACTTTGCCAAACGTCCTGCAAGCGCACCGCCCGGGTGTGAAAGCATCCATTGCAATGAATGGGAGGCAGTTTTCAAGTGCATTTCTAGTGCTAAAACGCCTGAAAAGTGCCTCAGGGGGTTCAGTCACATCAAACATCAAAACGGATGAAGTATTCATCAGTTTTTCATCAGGTTGTCATCAGTGCTCATCAGTTTTTCATCCGTTTTTTTTTTTCAAACACTATCAATGCAGTCAGTTTAGATCCGTTTTTCAGCTGATCCGTTTTTTTTAACAGAAGAAAAATAGAGCTTTGATCAGTTTCAATAAACAGATGATGACGGATGTGAATGTAAACTGATGTAAATGGATGATCGTCAATTTACATCCGTTTCTCCATAGAGATGCATTGATGTCCGTTTTTCATCTGTCAACGGATGGATGAAAAACGGACAAAAGGGCAGCAGGACATTATCAGGCGGCGCATTTCAGTATTATGGGACGGTGGAAAACGATCGCAGAACTATTAGACCGTACGGGACCATACAAACTAGACTTCATGCGAGCACATCAGCTCAGTCACTTCCTGCAGAGCCAGCCACCCCCCCAAGATGCCACCCGTTCCACGTCCACAGTGCTAGAGGAACTCTGCATGGAATCAGGGACGCTCCCTCATTCCTTATCCTTGACGTATGACATGTTGATTACGCCACAAGCGGGTAGCCCCATACCATACCTAACTAAGTGGGAGAGGGACCTGAATTGTCATTTCACCGAAGGGAAGAAGAAACAGATACTTCACTTTGCCCATAAATCCTCTCTGTGTTCTAGATTCCAAGAGACAAATTACAAAATCCTCACTAGGTGGTACAGGACCCCCGCCCTCCTGCATACTCTCTTCCCGGCGTCTTCGGATCTTTGCTGGAGATGCCGGGAGGAGAAAGGAACCCTCCTGCATATCTTTTGGTCCTGCCCCAGACTGCGGAATTTCTGGGGGGAGGTCCGACGAATTACCCAGGACTTCACCGACCTTGAAGTGCCAGACGACCCAGCCTATTTCCTACTCCACGCAACAGATACCCCGTTGCGAACCTACCAAAAATCAGTTGTGAGACATCTGCTGGACGCTGCTAAGACATGCATCCCCCTTCACTGGCAATTACCCCACCCGCCGTCCATCTCCCTCTGGCTTAAAAAGGTAGACGACATATGCCAGCTGGAGGACTTGATCCTTACCAGCCAAGAGCGACAGGAGACTTTTAAAAAGACCTGGCAGTTGTGGAACGCGTTCAAATACTCCATGGAGGGTCAGAGACTTAGAGGCGTGGACGAGACAGTCATTTAGATTAAACGACGGCTACCCGTCCGGGCCTACCGACTCTACTGATGACCGACTGGGGATGCCAATGACCAGCTGGGGAATCTACGGAGGGGTGGGATCCCCCCCTCCCCCCCTCTACCATATCCCTGCTCGCACTCACAGCTCCTTCCCCCCCTTCAATCTCCTCCCCCCCTCATTCTTCCATCTCCCTCTACCTTTTCTCATATTTTCTGTTTCTCTAATCTTGTATTTCTCTTCTTTTGTATTTGTATAAAACAAAAAAAAAAGTTGAGGGGCCGGCCCTGCAGGACCGGATTATTTAGGGGAAGCTTCTGGGGTGGGATTCCCGTTTGCCCCGGGGTAGGGGGTGGCGGGAACTACGCCTGGGGCCATAGTGTGGGCCATCCACACACATACTGTTCCCCTGACGCGCACATAACCACACGTCCCCCTTTGAGGGATGTCGGATAACGGACCATACATGAACACCTATGGCAGGCATTGTCTGTATGTGTATGTATATGTATGTATGTATATGTATATATAGGTATATATATGTTGCTATAATTCAGGGGTACTGAATTAAAATTCACGGGGGTCCGGTTGGAAAAAATTTCTTCCAGCGGAGGTCCGGATGTCGTATTGGTGCTATGACTTCACATGATATTCTCCACTTCACAGCGCCCCCCCCCCCCCCACACACACACACACATCACTCTTTCAACTTTATTAAAATGTCAAAATACATTTCATTAATTTTTATGCACCACACTGCTCAGCACGCAGGGGCGCTGTTTCAGTGTGAGGCCGCAGACACAGGAGGTATGTATATAAGCACTTTTTATGATATATATGCAACAGTGATATAATATAATTATAATAATGTCGTATTGACTTCACATGATATTCTCCACTTCACAGCCTCCCATCACAGAGCACACATCACTCTTTCAACTTTATTAAAATGTCAAAATACATTTTGCACCACACTGCTCAGCACGCAGGGGCGCTGTTTTCAGTGTGAACAGGACACATAGAAAACAATTGTTTAACAATTGCTTTATTGCTTTTTATTGCCCTTTGTGAGAGACCTGTGTTTTGCTAGTACAGAAATCACAGACCCCCTTTTACATCAGTGTCCTCAGCCCCCCCCCAGACTGACCCATCACACACACACACCCTCCCATCACAGACTGACCACTCAAATCACAGACCCCTCATTACAGACTGACCCATCACAGACTGACCCCCATCACAGACTGACCTGACCCATCACACACACTGACCCGACCCATCACAGAAATCACAGACCCCCTTTTACATCAGTGTCCTCAGCCCCCCCCCCAGACTGACCCATCACACACACACACCCTCCCATCACAGACTGACCACTCAAATCACAGACCCCTCATTACAGACTGACCCATCACAGACTGACCCCCATCACAGACTGACCCCACCCACGTCACAGACTGACCCCCATCACAGACCCCTCATTACAGACTGACCCATCACAGACTGACCCCCATCACAGACTGACCTGACCCATCACACACACTGACCCGACCCATCACAGAAATCACAGACCCCCTTTTACATCAGTGTCCTCAGCCCCCCCCCCAGACTGACCCATCACACACACACACCCTCCCATCACAGACTGACCACTCAAATCACAGACCCCTCATTACAGACTGACCCATCACAGACTGACCCCCATCACAGACTGACCCCACCCACGTCACAGACTGACCCCCATCACAGACCCCTCATTACAGACTGACCCATCACAGACTGACCCCCATCACAGACTGACCCGACCCATCACACACACTGACCCGACCCATCACAGACTGACCCCACCCACGTCACAGACTGACCCCCATCACAGACTGACCACTTAAATCACAGACCCAACCCATCACAGACTGACCCCACCCACGTCACAGACTGACCCCCATCACAGACTGACCACTTAAATCACAGACCCCTCATCACAGACTGACCCCTCCCCCATCACAGACCCCCCAAATCACAGACTGACCACTCAAATCACAGACCCCTCATTACAGACCGACCCCCCATCACAGACTCCCCAAATCACAGACCCCCCCATCACAGAATGACCCCCTAAATCACAGAATGACCCCCTAAATCACAGAATGACCCCCTAAATCACAGACCGACCCCCCCATCACAGACAGATCGGCACATCACAAACCTCTCTTGACTTGACAGCCCAGCCCCCCCCACAGAAAATCTCCCTTATTCACACAGGACAAGAAGCGTGGCCGCTCTGGACAATGGGCGGGACTTTTGCCATTAAAAGTGAGTGATTTATTGCTGGGACCGCCCCGCTGCCTAACAACCAATCACCCACATTTTAACTTAAAAAGTCCCGCCCATTGTCCAGCGCGGTCGTGCTTCATGTTTGTGTAATTTTAGGCAGGCAGTGTGGGGGAGGGGGCAGTGCAGAGAATAGAGAAGGCACGGACGGACCTGCCGCGCCTGCCATGCTGTGTATATAGCGGCAGCGGCAGGTAGGCACGCGGGGGAGCCGGCGACAGGGAGACACAGGAAACTACTTGGCGAGGCTGCGGTCCGGGTAGAATGGCCACTGGGGCCGGAACCGGACCGCGGGCCGCCATTTAGTGACTCCCGCTATAATTGAATAGAATACACCCGCCTGTACCAGTGATTGCCGCGTGTGCTATGTATTATACTGTATGTGCTGTATTGGTCCGTGCAGAGCGGTCTCTCTGTTACAAATAAACAAATAAAAAAAAAAAAAAAAAGAAAGGGCTCTTTCACACGGAGGTCCGTTCAGGTCCGCCTGTCAGTTTTTTAGGCGGACCTGAAACGGATCCTCCATGCACCCCTATGGAAGCACGGATGTCAGCGGTGACATGTCCGCTGACATCCGCTCCGAAAAAGTGTGACGGAGGAAAACCCTTTTTTTCCTTCCGTCTGCAGAGCGGATCGGATGACAACGGACTCTACGGTCCGTCGTCATCCGATCCCCCATAGGGGAGAGCGGCGCTCTGACAGGGCGGTCCCTGCACAGTGTGCGGGGACCACCCAGTCATCCGTCGGCTCAGCGGGGATCAACGGAGCGATCCACGCTGAGCAAGCGGAGGTTCACGGGGCGGATCTTCACGGATCCGCCCCGTGTGAAAGAGGCCTTAGGGAGATTACAAAGTTAAAAAGAAGGGGAAAAACAGTGTAAGGCCTCTTTCACACGGGGCGGATCCGTGAAGATCCGCCCCGTGAAGCTCCGCTTGCTCAGCGGGGATCGCTCCGTTGATCCCCGCTGAGCCGACGGATGACTGGGCGGTCCCCGCACACTGTGCAGGGACCGCCCTGTCAGATCTCCGCTCTCCCCTATGGGGAATCGGATGACGACGGACCGTAGAGTCCGTTGTCATCCGATCCGCTCCGCAGACGGAAGGAAAAATAGGGTTTTCCTCCGTCACACTTTTTCGGAGCGGAGCAGAGCGGATGTCAGCGGACATGTCACCACTGACATCCGTGCTTCCATAGAGGTGCATGGAGGATCCGTTTCAGGTCCGCCTAAAAAACTGACAGGCGGACCTGAACGGACCTCCGTGTGAAAGGGGCCTTAAAGATAAATATTGTATACAAAGGTAAATAATGCAGCCACCACATCTAAGCTGCAATATTATAAATTTTTGTTCCTGGAATTAGAAACACTTTAAGTATATTATCCAATGCAACCAACCAGATTCAATTTGTGACTATGCAGTGGAAATGATAAAAAAAAATGAAAAAAAGTTTTGCTTGCTATATACAGTACACTTCTTTCTTTGCAAAATACAGAAGCCTACTGTATAGTAATCAATATTAGATTTCCCATCACAGTTGCTGGAACAGCTAAAGGTAAGTGCTCATTGGGGTTTATTTACTAAAGGCAAATAGACTGTGCACTCTGCAAAAGCATTTGCTCCAGAGCTTAGTAAATGAAGGGAAACTCTGCTGACTTCCATCATCCAATCATGTGCAAGTAAAAATGCTGTTTTTTTTTTATTTTCCTTGCATGTGATTGGGTATTCTTTGCAAAGTGAAATTTTACTTGTTTACTAAGCCCTGGAGCAACTGCACTTTTCAAAGTGCACAGGCTATTTGCCTTTAGTAAATCAACCCTATTTGGCTTCTATGGAACTGTGCAGCTTGTATCTGCCATGTGCCTAGAATGGCTCTAACAGTGTCTGTAGCAAAGCAGAATCACAAGAGAAAGTTAAAGAGGAACTGCAGTCTGCTCACATAATTTGTAATAAAAACATATTTGCCATTCTGAAGCTTCCCTCCAACCACTTTGCATATTATTTTATATATATACTGTGATTCTGTACTTGCCAAATATGCTGCAGAAATCTCCCTCCACTAAGTCTGGCTGCAGCCATTTTAACTGTGGGCAGCCGAAGCTGCTGCCTGTTCACTTCCTGGATTTACACAAACACACCGCCAGCTCTGCAGCTCTCATTGGCCCTCTTATGACTCATCCCCCCCCCTCCCTTCCTGGCAAACTCTCACAAGAGTGAGAGAGAGAGCGGTGCATGATGACATAAACCTAGGCTTTTTACCAGACAAGAAACAGGAAGTGGGCTGTATAAGGTATTTACTGGCAGAAAAAAAAAATGTTTTACTAAAAACAACAAGGGCAGAAGATTTAATAGATGGAAAGATGAAAAAATTACTGAAGTTCCACTTTAACCCCTGCTGCCACAGAAGACATCATTTTTAAAATGAATCATCATGCAGTGTAACGGGGGAATTAATATTTCTAAGACACATTAGGGGTGTGATACCATAAACAATTCATGATCAGTTTCATTTATTTAAAGTTTGCTGTGGAATTGGCACTGTTTCCTGAGCCCATTTAGTTCTGGAACACTCCGGTGGTGGAAAACCTGCCAGAATTTGATCTCTGCAGCTATATATAGATATATATATCTATATATATATAAAGATCGATATATATATATATATATATATATATATATAGATATATATATATATATATATAGATATATAGATAGATAGATATATATATATATATATATATATATATATATATATACATATAGATATATATCAATCTATATATATAGATATAGATATATATCTATATATATACATCTATATATAGATGTATATAGATAGATAGATAGATAGATAGATAGATAGATAGATAGATAGATAGATAGATAGCAGTGGCGGCTGGTGCTCAGAATTTTTAGGGGGGCGCAAACAAACTGAGAAAAAAAAAACAGGGGGCCGGCCATCTGAATAGTGCAATGCATGAACCTATGTATTGTTGACGTGAGTGACAGGTGCAGGAGAGAGAGGGGGCGGCGCTCCTGCGCCCACTATGGATGCACCGCCACTGATAGATAGATAGATAGATAGATAGATAGATAGATAGATAGATAGATAGATAGATAGATAGATAGATAGATAGATAGATCATAAATAGCTATCACATTACTTATGGTGACCATACACTCTTTAGTTTTAATCACTGTGTGATTACAAATTGACAAATCAGCAAACAATTGAATAGGTGTAACTTTCCTTATCAATTTCGAATCGATTTAGATTGGATTCGATTAAGACTCGATTTAGATTGGATTCACAGACTCGATTTAGTCAATCGGCCAGAGTACAAAACTATGAATGGTTTTCCGTAGATCAGCGGCACTGAGATTCTTTGTTCATAAATGCATTCGTATTTCAAGCAATCAAATTATGAATTTGCAAGAGATGCGATTAATGACTTGCGGTCATATATTGGACCTATCGATTGAATATCACTTCCCTGTGTATGGCCTATCGATCAATTGGGTTGTTAACCATAGATCAATAATTCTGATTGGGAGGGATCGATCTGAAAAGAAATCGATCGTTTATGGAGGCGTGTATGTGTGTATTGTGTTTAATAGACAAACAAGGCATGCAACCTTCCACCCGGAGCAGTGAATACTAGAGATTTTCAGAACACTGTGTTTGTTTCTTCTAATTGCCATCACCCTGTTTGGAAAGCCCACGTAATGGATTTAATCCTCATCATGCAGCAGCAGAGTGGGGACTTTTCCTAGGAGGGATGCTGAGTGCTAATGACTGAAGCCCCTGTTGGTCTCTTGTAAGATGCGCTTAGCTCGAGCCAAACCCAATGACAGAGGAAGCCTCATCCTAGTGTAGAACATTTAACATTTGCACTTCTCTGTTAGGAGGCAGCAGGACGTTTTGTCCTGGGGTCGCTGACCCTCTGCTCCCCTATCAGATGCCTTGAAACCTTAATTGAATGACAGATGGTCAGCTTAGAGAGCCAGAAGCCCTAAAGTGGCACTTGCCTGTAGCAAGGAACAGCCAAATCAGTATTTGTTTCTCCAAAGGGCCAGATCACAATGTATATTTTGGGTTGGCGGACGTTGACCTCTGTAAATGAGGTTTCCTCGAATTGACCCTGGTCTGGAGCATGTGGTCAGGGTGCAGCATGATATCACCCCCCTCGCCTTCCCTTCCCCAATCTAGTTTGCTTAGCCGTGACCAAGACATCTGATGAAGCACAATGCCATTACGCCCTCTTTTCATTAATAGCAGAGATTGTCAGCCTTAGGAGAGATCATTTTTCCGACGTCATTGGATTTTGTTCATTTGCTTTTTTTATAGAACATTAAATATAATTTATCTTGCTGATACTGATCATGACTGCCATAAATTCATCCATGTCATTATTGCTGCCAAATAACCCCTCTGTGACTCTCAAGTACAATCACTACTTGGGTGACATTTTCTTCTATAGTATAATCCATATCCTACCATACTATGTCATATCCCATATTATATGCTGGGCATGCCAGGCCTGATTGTTAGTAATATATAATAACTAACTGGCTGAAAATGTTCAAATTCAGGGCCTTCAGGAAAAAAATTAAGACCCACCTCTTCTGAAGGATCAGGACGTCACTGGATGCAAAGCACCTTGAGGCGATTTAGTTCGCATTTTCAGCGCTATATAAGTTATCACTCACTCACTCACTCAAATTGCCATATACAATACAATCTGATTGTACAACCTCTCTATAATCTCCTTTAGATTTACCAAAACGATGTAATAGGAAGACAAACCTAATCAGTTAATTCAATTAGGCTATTGCACTACAGACTAAACTAATCTATATCCGGTCTGGAGGGCCCTTGCACTACATAGTTGTTGATAGATCTAAAAGAGATTGTTCAACCAGATTGTATAGTGTATGGTCAGCCTTAAAGCGGAGTTCCGCCTGCAAAGAAATAAAAAATTTAAGTCAGCAGCTACATATACTGCAAAAAAAGAAAAAGAAAATAAGGACACTGACCCTGTCCAGGGCACCCGCAATGTCCTCACCCAAAGCCGACCCGTCCCTTGGCTCCGGGTGGAGGCGCCGGCATCTTAAGTAAGGGAATCAGGAAGTGAATCTATGCGGCTCCACAGCATGTTTCCCTACTGCGCATACACGAGTCGCGCTGCGCATTCTGATTGGTCCCTGCTGTCTTCTGGGACCTGTTTGTCTCCCAGAAGACAGCGGGGGAGACGGAGGAGGGGCTGGGCATGCGTAGATCGCCGCGGATACTGCTGCGATCTTTCGTCGGAAGTGGGAGCGAATACCTGTGTTAGACAGGTATCTTCTCCACCCTCCCCGCTGAAAGGTTCCAAATGTGACACCGAAGGGGGGAAGGAAGTTCCATTTTTGGGTGGAACTCTGCTTTAAGGTCAGCATACATGTAACAAACCCAACCATACAATCTTCGTAACTGTGTGTTGTGCAGTTTGTGAAAAAATTCTAAATGACAAATAGCTAACAATCAAAATATAAATTGTAATTAAAAGACCTAAATAAATAATGCTTAAGGCTCCATTCACCCCTGGGCGTTCTGAATCGCAGGCAGAATTACTGTGATCCTGCTCACAAATCAGAATCACGGCAAAACGCGCAACGCATTTGCAATGCCATTTTTTCTTAATGGCAGCTTAAAAGTGGTGCAATTTTGCCACAATTGTCACAAAAGTTATTTTGAGGAACATGGGTTCCGTGATTTTGTTTGTGCGCATTTTGCCACAATTTGTTTTGCGACAATCGTGCCAAAATCACAGTGCGTTTGGGGTGCCTTTGAGAAATAATGGCATCGCAAACGCGTTGCACGTTTTTCCTGCGATTCTGAATCGCGGGCAGAATCGCGGGCGATTCTGCCCACGATTCAGAACGTCTAGGTGTGAATGGAGCCTAGGGTTTTTTCTTTGTAGAAATCATATTTAATTAGGTGGATGCAGCATTGGACCGATGCTGCATCTGTCCCCCACCTGCTCTAAGACTGAGAATTGAGCCATCGAAGACCCCTAATCGTGATCTGTGAGCAGAGAGCTGGTGACTGTCAGTCACCCCCCCCCCTCCCCCCCACTCACTGAAAGCGCTGGGCTGTGGAGGGGGCGGGGGTGGCTGGCTCACTGGGAGGCTGAGCCAGGTGCCGGCCCAGGCTCCTGGGTGGATCCCGACCATATGGGCTTCAGCTCACTGTCGTCTGAAAACAGGTCACAGGAGTACAGAACGAACTGCTTTTCTGTGATCCACAGGAAAAGAACAGTGAAACAAGCTTTGGCTGTACTTCTCCTTCAAGAAAAAAGTCTAGTGTGAAATTCACTCTCATGAAAGCCTTCACCAGCACCATGGCTCCAAACACCACCCAATAAATCTGCTTACCAGAGGGTCAGACCTCATATAAAAGAGATCCCACAGCACTTTATACTGATCACAGCAGGATGGCTCTCTCCTTAATGCAGAATGGTGGTAACCACATACAATGTAACAAAATCTTGTATGTAGAGAAAGAACAGAAGAGACTACATAGTATAACAATTCCCAGCCAATTTATTAAGAAAAAAAAAGGAATATACTCACAAACGAGGAAAGCAAATAAACAGATAACTAACAAACGCCGCCCATCTGAGCCAGCATGATGTCACCGCTTAGCTCCGCCCTTACATGTTTCGCCCTACAGAACATCTTCTGAGGAGAATAGAAGTGACAATCTTTGTAAAATCAACTTTGGTTTTACCAAAATTGTGTAACATAAGGACCTTCCTAAACTAATCAATATCCAGCCTGGTAGGCTCGTGTACTACATAGTTGTTTGCAGAGCTAAAGGAGATTGTACAATCAGTTTATATAATGTATGGTCATCTTTAAACGATGTGCTAAAATGTAAATATTCTAATCCATCTCAAAATATTATCATATGTAATGCAATAATGCAAATCACATAGCCAAGACATAAGCCAAATAGACTGTGCACTTTTAAAAGTGCAGTTGTTCCAAGGCTTAGTAAATGAGGTAAAGCTTCACGTTACAAAGAATACCCAATCACATGCAAAGACAATTAAAAAAACAGCATTTTTGCTTGCACGTGATTGGATGATGGATTTTAGCATAGCTCTTCATCATTTACTAAGACCTGGAGCAACTGCACTTGCAAAAGTGCACAGTCTATTTGTCTTTAGTAAATTAACCCTATAGCATCACTGTATGCCAAAAAGGATCATTGTATCATTTATGCCCTTCCCTTTAAGCAATATTCTGCAGATATTCAGATTTATTACTAAAAGGCTACATTCAGCGTTATTAATATTCTACAGGGCCGTCTTTAAGGCAGGGCAAAAGGGGCAGCTGTCCTGGGCCCCATCAGTGTTGTGGGGCCCAAAGCAGCTGCCTCATACTTGCCAACTATCCCAGTTTAATTTCCCTTGTCCCTTGAAGTTTTAGTCCCGTTCTTTGTCCTGATATTTCAGTGTGAAGTTCTGTTACTAATGCTGCCCAGCTCTGCCCTATTGCTGTGTACAGATGACTCACCTGCAAACCCTGTGTTTACATGTAAATAGCCTGCAATAGCGGCAACGTTAATATATAAATAGCCGCGGACCGGCGGCATTGATATGTATATATATAGTCATCAGGAAAAAGAAGCAGCTGGCAGCTCCATACCATCAAAAATATTTATTGTAAAGCCTTAACAGTGAGTACAGTCAGCGACAGATGCGATTCGGCGATAAGCCTTGTTCAAAGCACAGTGCTGTGAACAAGGCTTATTGCCGAAACGCGTCTGTCGCTGACTGTACTCACTGTGAAGGCTTTACAATAAATATTTTTGATGGTATGGAGCTGCCAGCTGCTTCTTTTTCCTGATGACTACATTGTATTTTGGTGTATGGGAGGACACCTCAGCTAGGATACCCTGACTGCAACTTCCAATGCAAGATTTTGTTTCCACTGTTCTGAGCCACACAAACCCCCTTTCTGTTTGAACTATGATATGCATTCATATGTATATCATGCCCTCATGAGGTCATATCCACCATCACTTCTGCTGAATGCTGCCCACCGGGGAGGTAAAGCGGCATGCTTGAAAGTCCTGCCTACAACTGTGGACATTAAGCCTGTTATGCAGGTAAGCAAATTGGAAATGGCACCCTTATTCAAAATAACATGGTGCGTGTGAATACGCACATCTCAGCCAATGCGTGAGGGTGTCATTACAAGTAATGGTACTGCAGTGTATCTGCTAACGTGCAGCACGTTTCTGTGGTGTCAGGAAAGCAATTTTGCATGTGTTCCCGACACACACAAATGTGAACAAAGTCTAAATGTCTCAGTTACATTGGTGGTCATTGTAAATCTACTCATTACATTGGGGCTTGGTGTACAATCCTTTCATTCACAATAGTGGCCATTGTGAATGTCCCCCTTACATTGGTGGTCAGTGTAAATCCCTCTTTACATTGGTGGTTACTGTGAATGCTTCAATTACATTAGTGGTTAGTGTAAATCCCCATTACATTGTTGGCCAGTGTAGAAACTCCTCTTTATATTGGTAATCAGTAAAAAAAATCCAAACATGCATTTGTGGTCAGTTTCAAATCCTCCCTTGCATTGGTGGTCCACGTGGTGAGTGTAAATCCCCCCTTACATTGGTGGCCAGTGTAGAAATCCTCCTTTATTGGTTGTTGATGTAAAATCCCCCATTGCATTGGTTGTCATTGTACATTTCCCTTTACATTGGTGGTAAGTGCAGAATTGCCCTTACACTGGTGTAAATCCCCCTTTACATTGGGGCTCAGTGTAAATCCCCCCTAACATTGGTGGTCGGTGTAAAAGTGTCACCTTACATTGGTGGCCATTACAAATCTCCTTGACAATGGTTGTCAATGTAAATTCCCCCTGACAGTGGTAGTTAGTGTAAATGCTCCTATTACATTGGTGTCAGTGTAGAAATCCCTCTTTATATTGCTGGGTGTCAGGGTTGTACGCACCTGATCAGCGAGTCCATTAGAGCAGAGAGAGGTCCCCCGTACGGATCCGACTCGCGGGCCCCTGGTAGTGCAGACAGGAGGCACGGGAGTGCGGAAGGGTAAGAGAGCCTGAGAGTGGTTCCTGGAAGGCGGCTCCGGATCCTGGGTTCAGGAGAGTAGCTGAGCCAGGCAGGCTGCAGGTTGGCAGGTAGGCAGGCAGGTGTATAGAGCAGCGCAGCTGGGCAGGTGCAGAGGGAGTGGTCAGACAAGCAGGGTTCGGCAACGTTCAGGCAGTATGGTACAGCGGGGTAGGCAGGTTCAGGGTCAAAGACAGGCCGAGGTCGGGTGCAGGCGGATAGCAGGGAAAGTCCAGTAACAAGCCGGGTGGTCAGCAGATCAGGTTTCGGGCAATCAACAGGAGCAGGATACACAGGGGACTGTAGATCAGACAGCACCGGTCTGAAGTGTTCCAGGAGTTTAAATAGGCAAACCGGCATGCGCCGGCGTGCGCAATGGCGCATCGGCGCACGCGCGCCCGCAATGCGCGCACATGCACCCGCGCGCACAGGCACACCAACGCGCCAAGGCACGCGCGCCCGCAGTCTGGGAAGTGCACCAGCGCGGACAGGAACATGCCCAACATCAGCGCGCATCGGCGCGCGCGAACGCACACCAAAGCGACCACCAACACGCCCGGCAAGGTACGTTCTCTGACAGTGCCCCCCCTTAAGGGCAGCCTCCGGATGCCCAATTGAGCGATCTTCGCGGCATGAGACCTCCTGAAAGCTTGCATGAGTTCCTCCGCATGTATGCCGCTTTCGGGTTCCCAGGAGTTATCTTCTGGGCCGTAACCCCTCCACTTAATTAGATATTGCACCTGGTTGTGTCTTTTCCTACAGTCCAGGATTGCCTCCACCTCAAATTCCTCCTCGTTGTCAATCAAAACAGGTTCCGGTGGGCCAGTGTTACGGCCAGCGAAGGGGTTAGGGACAACCGGCTTTAATAGTGTCACATGAAAGACTGGGTGGACCTTCAGGGAGTTAGGCAAGTCAAGCTCATATGCCACATTGTTGATTCTCCTCTTTACCGAGAAAGGTCCCATGAACTTAGGGCCCAACTTCCTGGACGGACAGGCCATCTTTAGGTTAATTGTGGATAACCACACCTGGTTGCCAGGCTCCAGAATTAGTTCCCCTCTCCTTTTCCTATCAAACGTCCTCTTGTTGTACTCCTGGGTCTTAGACATGGTCTCCTGTAGAAGTTTGTTATTGGAGATGAAGAAGTCCATTGTTTCGGACACTGCAGGGATGGTGCATTCGGGTATGGTACTTGGTAAAAAGGAAGGATGGAACCCATAGTTGGCAAAGAATGGGGTTTGCTTAGTGGCAGAGTGCAGGGAGTTGTTGTAAGCAAATTCAGCGATGTGGAGTAGAGAGACCCAATCATCCTGGGAAAAGGAGGAAAAACAACGGAGGTACTGTTCTAACGTTTGGTTGGTTCTCTCTGTTTGACCATTCGTCTGAGGGTGATACGCCGAAGAGAATGCCAACTCAATTTCCAGAGAACCACAAAGAGCCTTCCAAAATCTGGAGGTGAACTGGACACCTCGGTCTGAGACAATACTTGCCGGGACTCCATGGAGCCTCACTATCTCCCTGATGAAAACCCTCACCGTCTCCATGGCGGAAGGTGTACCTTTCATGGGCAAAAAATGAGCCATTTTGGACAGCCTGTCGACGACAACAAAGACCAAGGAGAATCCTTCGGACAGAGGGAGCTCCACTATGAAGTCCATCGACACCATCTTCCAGGGTCTTTCAGGGACAGGTAAAGGTTTTAATAGACCCCAGGCCCTCATCCGGCTATTCTTGTTCCGGGAGCAGGTGTTGCATGAGTCCACGTAGCTCTTGCAGTCGCTACCCAGCTGTGGCCACCAGAACGTGCGCTTGATTAGCTCGGCCGTTTTCAAGGTACCGAAATGTCCGGCCAACTTGTGGTCATGGCAAAGTTCCAGAACAGCTATCCGAAGACCCTCTGGGACCAGAATTTTGCCCTCGTGCCTGATCAGACCATCTTGTGCCCTGACACAGTTCTCCGGAAGAGAGGTCAAGCCGGCAGACGCCAGCTTAATACGGGACATGAGGTCTTCCTGAAGCAGCAGGAAGTTCCCGGCAGGAAGGATGGTGTCAACAGGTAAGTTCTCTTCAGGAATGCTGAACATTCGGGACAGTGCGTCCGGTTTAATGTTTTTTGAGCCAGGCCTGTAGGTGATGTGGAACAGAAACCTTGAGAAAAAAAGCACCCACCTTGCCTGCCTTGGTTTCAACCTCTTAGCTGTTCTCAGGTACTCGAGGTTCTTGTGGTCCGTGTAGACCAAAATGGGGTGTGCCGCCCCCTCGAGCAGGTAACGCCACTCTTCTAATGCGGCCTTGATAGCCAGGAGTTCCCGATCTCCCACGTCATAGTTCCGTTCCGCAGTGGAAAGCTTGCGCGAGAAGAAGGCCACTGGAAAAAGTAAGGCTTTAGCCCCCTGACGCTGGGATAGCACAGCCCCCACTGCATTTTCGGAAGCGTCCACTTCCAGGACGAAGGGTAATGCAGGGTCAGGGTGCTTCAGGATGGAGGCAGAGACAAATAATTCCTTCAGTTTGTCAAAGGCAGCTTGGGCTCTAGGGGACCAATAGAATCGGTTTCCTTGTTTGGTCAGTTCGGTAAGAGGGGCGACAATTGCAGAGAAATTTCTGATGAACTTCCGGTAAAAGTTGGAAAATCCGATGAAGCGCTGGACCCCTTTTTTATCTGTGGGGGCAGGCCAGTCCAGGATAGCCGACACCTTCTGAGGGTCCATTTTAATGCCCTCAATCGAAATGATCAACCCGAGAAACTGGATGCTTTGCCGCTCGAACTCACATTTCTCCGGCTTGGCGTAAAGCCCATGTTGTCTGAGCCGAACAAGGACATTCCGGACATGCCTGCGATGGTCGTCTACTGAGGAGGAGAATATCAAGATATCGTCCAGGTATACTATGACGTACAAGTCCAGGTAATCACGGAAAATGTCGTTGACAAAATGTTGGAAGGTAGCCGGAGCGTTACACAGTCCGAACGGCATAACTAGGTACTCGTAGCGCCCGAACCGCGTGCGGAAGGCCGTCTTCCACTCATCCCCCTCTCGAATGCGGATCAGGTTGTATGCTCCTCGGAGGTCAAGCTTGGTAAATATGACCGCCGTTCCCAGCCTCTGAAAAAGTTCCGGCACGAGAGGTAAGGGATAACGGTTTTTAATGGTGATCTTGTTCAACTCCCGATAATCAATACAGGGGCGTAGGGAATGGTCCTTTTTTTCGACAAAAAAGATGCCCGCACCTGCAGGCGAGGTGGACGGGCGGATGAACCCTTTTTTTAGGTTGTCGTCGATGTAGACCTTCAGGGTGCCCAATTCCTGCTCGGTCAACGGGAAGATCCTCCCAAAAGGTACTTCGGTCCCAGGCAAAAGTTCTATAGGGCAATCATATGATCTGTGAGGAGGAAGGGTTTCAGCTCCCTTCTTACTGAACACGTCCAGAAAGTCGTGGTAGGGCTCAGGGATGGTTTTCTGAAGGTCAGGGTCTGTATCCAGACAGAGCAGATGAGGACGGTCGGTAGAGGCTTGTTGCAGGCAGTGTTGCTGGCAATAATATGAGAGGAATTTGACCCTCCCTGTAGTCCAGTCAATATTGGGGTTATGGGCTTGCAGCCAGGGCATCCCCAAAATGACGGGGAATAACGGAGAGGAGATGGCATCCAGACTTAGGAACTCCTGATGGTGGGTTGCCAAAGAGGCCAACAAGGGAACGGTTTCCTGAGTGACAGGGCCGGATTTGATAATGGAGCCATCAGCGAGGTGTACTGCAAGTCCCCGGGATTTCGGCTGCAGGGGAATGTGATGACTGGCAGCAAATGTCAAATCGATAAAGCAGCTGCATGCCCCCGAATCAATTATGGCGGGTACTAGGATTGCGGAAGTCCTTCCGGGGGGCTGTAAAGAGATGGAGAGAGCCAAGTGAGAAGTTGGGTTAGGCAACAAAGAGGCACAAGTAGAAGAAACAGGCAGGCACTTACGCATCTTGGCCGGGCAGGATCTCACGTAGTGTCCTGGTTCGCCACAGTACATGCACAGATTGTTGCTACGCCTGTGCTGGCGTTCTTCTGGAGAAAGAGAAGGGGGAAGTTAGCCCAGTTGCATGGGTTCCGGGTCATTTAAGGCCGGTGGCGGGGAAGCCGGTGGTGCCAGACGGGCTGGGTTTGGAACCTTGGGAAGCAACCAGGTGGGTCGGAATTGACTGGAGGTCCTCTCGAAACGGCGCTCTCTCAGGCGCCGGTCGATCTGAATTGACAGATCTATTAGCTTGTCCAGGGTTTGGGGAACTCCGACACGTGCTAGCTCGTCCTTGAGCTGATCCGACAAGCCCATCCGGAATTGGTAGCGCAAAGCAGCGTCATTCCACTCCGTGTCGAAACTCCATCGTTTGAACTCTGCCGCATAGTCCTCGGCCGCTCTGCGGCCTTGCAGGAGAGAGTGAAGAACGGATTCTGCAGTAGCCGCTTGTTGCGGGTCCTCGTAGAGCTGGGACATAGAGGCAAAGAACGTGGCAAGGGTCTCCAAGGAGGCATCCTTCTGCTCTAGAAGGCGGTGAGCCCAGGCCTGCGGCTCGTCGGTCAACAGGGAGATGACGAAGCCCACCTTGGTTACCTCCAGAGAGAAGGTGTGGGGTTGCAGGGCGAAGAAAAGTTCGCAGGCGTTGCGGAACGCACAATATTTGCTGCGATCGCCCGCAAACTTCTCGGGTGTAGGGACCCTGGGTTCCGGAGGCAGCATGACGACAGAAGGTGTAGCTGGGTTTCCCGTGGATGTGGTGCCTTGCGGGCTGGCAGGTGTGGACAGGACTTGAACTCTCTCCTCCAATCTGGTATAGCCGGCTTGGAGGTCTTTCACGGCTTGCGTCAGCCCGTTCAGGTGTCTGCACAATTCCTCCATGGGATCCCTTCCCTGCTCGGACTCGGACATGGCTGTCTGATACTGTCAGGGTTGTACGCACCTGATCAGCGAGTCCGTTAGAGCAGAGAGAGGTCCCCCGTACGGATCCGACTCGCGGGCCCCTGGTAGTGCAGACAGGAGGCACGGGAGTGCGGAAGGGTAAGAGAGCCTGAGAGTGGTTCCTGGAAGGCGGCTCTGGATCCTGGGTTCAGGAGAGTAGCTGAGCCAGGCAGGCTGCAGGTTGGCAGGTAGGCAGGCAAATGTATAGAGCAGCGCAGCTGGGCAGGTGCAGAGGGAGTGGTCAGACAAGCAGGGTTCGGCAACGTTCAGGCAGTATGGTACAGCGGGGTAGGCAGGTTCAGGGTCAAAGACAGGCCGAGGTCGGGTGCAGGCGGATAGCAGGGAAAGTCCAGTAACAAGCCGGGTGGTCAGCAGATCAGGTTTCGGGCAATCAACAGGAGCAGGATACACAGGGGACTGTAGATCAGACAGCACCGGTCTGAAGTGTTCCAGGAGTTTAAATAGGCAAACCGGCATGCGCCAGCGCGCGCAATGGCGCATCGGCGCATCGGCGCACGCCCGCAATGCACGCACATGCACCCGCGCGCACAGGCACACCAACGCGCACAGGCACGCGCGCCCGCAGTCTGGGAAGTGCACCAGCGCGGACAGGAACATGCCCAACATCAGCGCGCATCGGCGCGCGCGAACGCACACCAAAGCGACCACCAACACGCCCGGCAAGGTACGTTCTCTGACACTGGGTGGCATAAAATTCCCCATTACATGGTGGTCAGTGCAAATTTCCCCTCATATTGGTGGTCAGTGTAAATCCTCCCTCACATTGGTGGTCATTGTAAATTCCCCATTACATTGGTGGTCATTGTAGAATTCACCACAAGATTTCCAGCTTTGCTATACAATCAGGTGTCAATCACAAGGCCCGCGGGCCGAATCTTGCCCTCCAGGCCATTTCATGTGGCCCTCGCTCCTCTCCTGCAGCTGCAGGAGAGCTCCATCCCTCCTCTGGTCCTACTCCAGACCCTTACTTTCTGCTTTCAAGCAATGCATCCAGCTTCTGCCCAGCAGCAGCATAAGGAAAGGGGGTGCACTGTGATGTAAGGGAGAGTGGGGGACTTAACTTCTGATGGTGGGGTGGCTCTTGACATCTAATGTAAAGGGGAGGGGATGCGCTGGACATCTAATTTTACAGATACAACCGGCCCTCATAATGCTGATGCGGCACCCAATAAGTTTGAGTTTGACACCCCGGTCTACATGATTCAGAATTTGCCACAGTGTACTTCCCCCTAACTAATCCCATCCCCCCACCACTGCCACTGATCCCATCAACCCCCCCCTATTGATGGGTCCTCTCACCTCCCCAGTCCATGGTGTGCAGGCAGTGAGGATATGATGTGCTGTATTTTTTAGCAACCATTCCGTGAGCAGTAATGATGTGCACTAACCTTTTGCAACCAATCATTGAGCGGTAAAGATATGCAGTAACCCCTAGCAACCAATCAGTGAGCAGTAATAATATGCAGTAACCTCTAGCAACCAATTAGTGAGTGGTAAGAATGTCCAGTAACCTCTAGCAACCAATCAGTGAGAAGTATTGATATACAGTAATCTCTAGCAATCAACCAACAAGCATAAGTCATGTGCTGTAACCTCTAGCAAATAATCAGTGAGCCATAATGTGTGCTGTAACCTCTAGCAGCCAGTCAGTGAGAGTAATGATACACTGTAACCTCTGGCAACCAATCGCAATCGCTGACTAATCTGATTCAGTAAACTGCTATTTTTTGTATGTTTCATAGCAGGTGTAGAACAAAATTGCATGTAGGAGGGGGCCAAAAAAAATGTTTGCCCAGGGTCCAATCAATATTAAAGACAGCCTTTATATTATAGCATACACATACAGTATGAACCTGTATATGCTATATATGTGTGTATACACATAATACCGATGTATATATATATATATGCTGTATATGGATAAAAAATAGCATCTTTATTTAGACATGGGCTGTTGAGCTCCTGAAAAAATAAATAGGGAACGGAACATATCTTCTACAGCCCAATATGCCCTCTACATACAGCATATCATCTAATAAACCAGAAACATGAAGCTTTACTATTTATCAAGAGCTATCTAATGTAATAGACCCGGCTAGCTATTGGATTATTGCTGATTTCACTTCTGTGCCTAAATGTTAATTGGCAATAATGATGAGCAGAATTATTGGAAGAATTATGGTTATTTGTTGGGATGTTTGTGAGGAGAGGATGGATCTGAGAATATTGCTCTCCTGGATGGAGATCTTATTCTGCTTAGATATTGCTTGTGCATTTTATCTATAGGATGTGGCCATGAAGGGGGTCATTCTGGGGGACCTAGTTCCTAATAGAAATGTGCAATTTATTCATGGTCTCCTCACCTCTGGACACTAGGTTACATTTATGAATTAGCTTTGCAAAGGTCACAAGGGTCAGCCAGCTGATATGGCTGGAGATCCAAAAGGTCACTGCCTTATCAGTTCAATTTTTTTTGGCCTATTGTGTTGTTTTTAATGTCCGAAATGGTGTGATTCTTCAAGACAATAAAAAAAAAGAAAAGGTGATATTGATGGATACCTCTAATTAAAAGTCATCTAAAAACAATGAAGTGGATGGGCCGCACAATTTCCATTTAATTACATGTACTATAAATTGCTTTGCTCCAACTGGGGTTCAGCTGTTCCCCTGAAACTCAGGCTTCGTGCCATATTTAACCTCTACACTTCCCAACAAACTTATGTACTATAAAAAAAAATATTATATGCTTATATATTTACCTTTTAAAAAACTAAGAGCCTAGATACCAAAATACCTGGGTAACTAAATTCTAAGTATCTAACATCGAGATTTCTAAATAGTTAAATACTAAAATGTCTAGAAACCTCAACTGTACCTAAAGCCTATATACCTAAATAATAACTATGGTAAATGCCTAAATATTACCATGCCTTGATACCAAAAAATGCCAAATGCATAGGTGCAATAACATTTAAAAGCCTAGATACATAGGAGTGTCTAAAGACAAAAAGACTGTACACTTTGCAAGTGCAGTTTCTCCAGAGCTTAGTAAATGAGGTGAAGCTCTACTGACTTCCATCATCCAATCATATGCAAGCAAACATGCTGTTTATTTTTTTCCTTGTATGTGACTGTGTATTCTTTGCAAAGTGAAGCTTCATCTCATTTACTAAGGCTGGCCATATACTATACAATGTTCTTATTCAATTTCCTTTAGATTTACCTTCAACTATGTAGTGCAAGGGCCTGCCTGATTTCATACAAATTTAAAGTGTTTAGGTTTGACCTCATATGGTTTTGGTAAATCTAAAGAAAAATTGTACTAGAAAAGTGTATAATGTATGGGCAGCCTAAGCGCTGAAGCTTATAAAGTGTACAGTCTATTTGCCTTTAGTAAATCATGCCCTAACAGAGGATTTTTAGTACTTATCCAAAGTATGAGGCTTGTGTGCTATTAACCTGTATGGGTGTCTATTTTATAAAATTGTGCAAATGTCAGGTGGGTTAGTGAGAGCGAAAGAGAAAGACATAGATAAAAAGAGTAAAAAAAAAATATATATATACAGGCAGTCCCCGAGTTACGAACACAATAAGGACTGTAGATTTGTTCGTAAGTGGAAGTTGTTCGTAAGTCGCAACACTGCATGTGTAAATGTAAATTCCGGTTGGAACACTGCATTTGTAAGTGTAATGTCCGCCTGTGCATGGATGTGGGATGTTCCAGGAGCTTGTTATGTTATCTGGGGCTCTTCTGGCCATGCAGTACATGTAGTACTGCAGTGTGGGATGTGTTCGGAGGTGCTCGGAGGTATCCAAGACCAGCGTGGAGCACAAGTGGCTGGTATTTGAGGCCATTCGTAAGTAGGAGTCGTTCGTAACTCGGGTGTTCGTAACTCGGGGACTGCCTGTATATATATATATATATATATATATATATATATTTATGGTTGAAGCCCTATATCCGATACGGATATGAATAAGATAGATAGACTTAACATAAGACTTACAACATGAAACGGACCTGAAGTGTGCCCTGATCTGATGGACGGTATGCCAAAATAAGGGGGCATACCCAAGATTAGAATGAATATTTTGTGGAGAGAAATGAATTTTGAGAAATGCCCTAAAAAAGGGAATGGGAGGGTGGGTATCACTCACAGGAAACCAACGAAGACTGCAGGTGAGTGGGCTGGTTAAATAGCCCCCCGGGCTCCTCCCATAAATTCAGGCCAGCATACTGGCCTTCTAACTTATGGTTGAGGCCCTATATCCGATACGGATATGAATAAGATAGATAGACTTAACATAAGATGACATGAAACGGACCTGAAGTGTGCCCTGATCTGATTCACGGTATGCCAAAATAAGGGGGCAAAAACATTCAGGTAGGGATGTAGTTTTATTGGTTTTAGCTTTGTTCATTATGCAAGTTTGGTGAATGCTTGTGCCATTTCCACCTGAGGATTGGAGGATGTGCTGGACGAAGCAGGCAGACTTCCACCTGTCAAGTCTCTTAATAGTCGTGATCTGGGACCCCACACCGGGATGTGGCCGAGGCCGCTCCAATACGATAAGAGCGACTGGAGCACTGACTGTGGTTGAGGTGTGGTAGCGTGGAAGAGTGAGTGAGTGAGTGAGTGTGAAGGTGACAGGACCCAAATTGACCTAACCGCCCCACCGTTGATCCAGAGGAAGGCGAAAACCCCAGCCGAGCCTAGGCCAATTGCTACAGCAGGGGAGAAAATTCCTTCCTGATCCCCCGAGAGGCGACCGGGTGAACCCTGGATCAACTTCCTATGGTTGGTTGTGCCCCGATGAATTCTCATGTGTTTGATGAACTGGCAGGCACTCAAGGGTTTGATCGGGAAAGGTAGTAGGGGACAAGAGTTTGACTGTTCAGGTAGGAGTGACAGAAGGCGATCGAGTAAGGTTACTGCACACCAGAGATTGTCTGTTTTTAGAGTTAAATGTCTAACCCGGTGCCTGATCGCTGGGTTTTGGATAGTGCCAGGTGGAGGATGAAACGATCTTGGTAGCGAGCCAAGTGAGGTCTACGTAGAACTTGGCCGGCGGGGTAGCTGCGGGTGAACTCGCTAGGCCGCAAGAACCCGTGGTAGGCCGAGTCGAAGGCTGCTTGAATGACCAGGCTGGGGAGAAGGCCAAATTGGGAACTAGCTAGGGTAGTGGACATTAACTGGTGCTGAAGGCATAGTTGTACGGGCCTGCATAGGAAGGACATGACTTGGACTTGCCTTTACTAATAATATCGGCCGTGGCCTGGTTGTCAGTGGTGAAGGCCACGGTTTGTCCTGTCCAGATATGACCCCCAGAGCTGAGCGGCTGCCACGATCTGGTATTGTTCGAACCAGGAGGAAGTCCGGGTAAACCCTGGGAATAGGAGTGTCTCTGGAGGCCATGGTCCTGCAAACCAATAGTGGCCAAAAATTGCAGCGAAGCCTATGGAGGCTGCGGCATCTGTCACTACCAGCGGTGATGGGGGCGATATTGATGGTATAACTTTCATACTGTTTCACGTAGTAAGGAACTCCTCCCATAATGACAGGTCCGCTACTGCCGCGGTGTCTAAGTTAAGGATCTGAAGTTAAGGATCTGATCGGGGTCCTGTGTCTGGGCTATCACTCACAGGAAACCAACGAAGACTGCAGGTGAGTGGGCTGGTTAAATAGCCCCCCGGGCTCCTCCCATAAATTCAGGCCAGCATACTGGCCTTCTAACATATATGTGTGTAGCGGGGTCCTCAATTTAAGGGGAGTGTTTGAGAGGTAGTTTGCTCAAACACCCTAATTTGTCAGGGTTTTTACAACCATTTTATCCACAGGGAGAGTATCGGTGTACAGTTCCCTGTGGCCTACAGGTGGCGCTGCCATAGTAGGTTAGGGTTGAACCGCTGATACAGTGCTGTGCCCTGTGTGTCCCCTCTCAGCAGCCATACTGTGGGTGTGGGCTACCTGCTGGGCATGCTGGGAGAGGAGATAAAAGGGGCAGACGCTGCCTATTTGGGGGTTGTGGTTCGGTCGTTGGGAGTCCTACTCCCAGGGAGTGTTCCTGTCTGCCCTGGGCACCTTAGGCCCAGAGCTGGTGTTCCTGTTCCATCCTGGGCACCTTTAGCTCGGGGTGAGTTACTACCATGCTGTTCCTGTCCGCTCTGGGTGAGTAAGCCCAGGGATCGCAGTGGAGGCCTGGGGCCCAGCACCTTCGGCTGGGGTCCACCAGGGATCGAGGAATCTCAAGGTGCCGCCTTGCGAGGGGACCTGTATCTAGGATGGGGAGGCCCGGGAAAGGAACTCTCCGAAGACCCAGTGCAGTGTCATGGTGACGGTAGGGTCCCGGTAACTCTCCGGAGGGATGTCTTATCTTAAAAAAGGGCCATAGCTAAAGAAGGGGATCAGTTTCACCAGGTCTGTGGCAGAGACCAACTTCACAGTCTGTGGCAGAGACTGTGTGCCTAGTTGAACTTTTTTTAAGAATCTGAGCAAATATCTGTAACGTTTGTGCCTGGACCTCCTCCACACCTTGTACTGTTCTGTTTCTTGCTCCAGCCTTTTTCCTATCAGAGACTGTGTTATTGGCTAAGAGAAAATAAACTCTGAGTTGGAGTTTCATCTGGTGTGGACAATCACTTTACTGGGAAGTCAAGAACTTGTCTCTACTATAATATAGAGGTGAGAATCAGGCTCTGGAGGTTTTCATGTTCTGACCATGGAAGACCCAACAACAACACCGCTCAACCTCCTCACACAGGAGGGTACAGGCTGTTAGTGCGGTGTGCGAGGAGCCAAAGATTAATGCAGGTAAAGAAAGGGATCTGTGCGCTACATATATATTAACCAATGGTTGTCGCCACACACAAATCAGGGATAAAAAATGGGCCCCGGTGCACAGCAAAGACTGTAGTGCATATAAACCAATAAAGAGAGCGATACTCACAGGTCTTGAAAGGTGAACGCACAATGGCGGTTTAATTTGACGTTTCCACGAGGCACAAGCTTGTGAGGAAGACGAGCTTGTGCCTCGTCGAAACGTTAAATTAAAACGCCATTGTGCGTTCACCTTTCAAGACCTGTGAGTGCCGGTCTCTTTTTTGGTTTATATATATATATATATATATATATTGAAATGCATATATCTTTACAGATATACTGTATATATATTGATATTTTGCTATTTATAGAGAGAAAGAGGGATATACATATATATTATACAGAGAGACAGAGGGATATACATATATATAGAGAGCAAAAGAGCAATTTAAGAAGAAAGAGGGATAGCGAGAGAGACAGAAAGAAAGATTAATTTTGAGATAAAGAAAAGAGAGATAGATAGATAGATAGATAGATAGATAGATAGATAGATAATATAGATATGTGTGTTGCATAGTATGTGTATTCACCAGTAATACACGTGAGCCCTATACTGAATCTGTCTGATAATTATATATATATACTGGAATATGATCACACATTTGGGGGATTTTGTTAATCATTGCAGCATATATCCTCCACAATATGTGCTTTGTAAATCTCATACTGGCCTACACAAGCTGTCTAGGAGCTCTCCATAGCCTTGCCTGCAGTGCACATTGGCATGCTAAAGCCTGCTATCCCTTTAAAAAAATAAGAGCTGTGATTCCTGCAATCACTGGTGTTACAGTAAAAGCATATTGATCCACAGCCCATATTGCATGAGCAGGAGGACTCAGGCAGCAAACCTAATCAACTTATTTCAGTGTAAGCATTTAAGCATTTATAAATGTTTTATTTCTGAAGAACCACTAACACCTGCTGCCTAATAAATACCATGTAATGTAATCTATCCACACCCAGGCTAAATGATAAGCAGCATCCATAGCGTCCTGGCTTTAATTAGAGCCTAAGATGTTGCTCAGGCAAGAAGGCCCAGCTGAAGGAGGCACAGGCTAAGCCTTATGCAGAGATAGCTGACATCAACTTCCGCAGCAAGTCCAGATCGAACCTTTCGATTGTAACTGAAACAATTTGCATAGTGATTCTCTTTCATTGCCTTCCAGATCCATAACAAGGCAAGCCAGCTATTCAAATGCAAGGAGCATCCTTTAAATGCAAGGCAAGAGCTGCACACAGACACAGGCTAGGAAATAGCACGCTGCTTATTGCTGATTCCCTAATTTTATTTTTTACTGGATACAGGTTGTTTATTTCTACAAAATGCACAAGATGTGAATCCATGGCTGGAGAACAGGAGGATGGGGATGCTGAGACATGGAACAAGATGTTGTTTGGAAATGGATACTGCACACATCTGCTAAGGAGGGACAGGAGCCACCAGCTGCAAAGGGATGAGGATGATGATGATGATGATGATGGTGGTACAATTTCTGAGCAAGACGAGAGATGAGGGAGAACTCAATTTTTGTGTATGATATTTTTCTCCCCTTTTTTTTACCATGAATAAAGTGAATCTACATTCCTGATGTTTGGTGTTTTGAATGGACTGATCACCACTCCAGGCGTTGTCTTTTCCCCTCTATCATTTGAAATTATGCAGATAGATTTTTTTTTTCTTTTTTCTTTCTTCCTAGGGGTAAAAATCTAAGAGGCAAACCTGCTCGGGATGTCAAAAAGGCAACTTGCCATGAAATCTGCTAATGTGCTGCGGATCACAGGGGTAAGCGGATCTAAGTGGAGAGAGCTAGCGCTGGGAATACAACCCACACCTACAATGGACTGCGGGTGGAAGAGAGTGGACAGGGGGCATTCTGCTCAGTTTAAAGTGGGCATGCAAACAAGGTTTAATGGTCTTCACAGGTCAGAGTCATGGGCTCACCTCTGTCCTGCCATCTTCTGTGTGCTGCCTGTGGGGGTCATTCTCTGTACATAGCTCTGCCACTGCCAGGCTGCTGCTGCACATAGATAGATAGATAGATAGATAGATAGATAGATAGATAGATAGATAGATAGATAGATAGATAGATAGATGTGTGGGTGTATATGCATATATATAGATATATAGATATTTATATACATCTATATATATATATATAGATATCTATATAGATATATATATCATTTTTATTATATAGACATTTTTCTTTGATATATATCACAATATCACATCACTATGTACAGAGCAGAATGTGTGTGTACAGATAGTTTTATTTCTTTCATTCTTTTCTCTCTCTTTCTCTCTCTCTCTTTCTCTCTCTTCCCCCCCCCCCCCCCCTTTTCTCCCCTCCTCCCTTCTCTCTCCCTCTATTTCTCCCTTTCTCCATCTTCTCTCTTCATCTCTCTTTATCACCCTTTCTCTCCCTCTCTCTCTCTCTCTCTCTCTTTCTTTCTTTATCTCCCTCTCTCTCTCTATCCTCTATCTTTCTTTCTTTATTCTCTCTCTCTCTCATATCTCTCTCTCTCTCCATTTGTCCTCTCTCTCTCTCTCTCTCTATCTATCTCCTCTCTCTCTCTCCATTTCTCATCTCTCTCTTTCTCCCTTTCTCCTCTCACTCTCTTATTCTCTCTCTCTCTCCCTCTTTCTCTCTCTCTCTCTCTCCCTTTCTTCCTCCCTTTCTCCTCTCTCGTTCTCTCTTTCTCTCCATTTCTTTCTCCCTTTCTCCTCTCTCTCTCTCTCTCTCTCTCTCATTCTCTCTCTCCCTTTCTATTCTCTCTTTCTCTCTCTCTGTCTCTCTCTCTCAATCTCTCTCTGTCTTTCTCCTCATTCTCTCTCCCTCCATCTTTCTCCTTTCTCTTACTCTCACATTCTCCTCTCTCTTTCTCTATCTCTCATTTCAGTATCTCTCTCTTATACTCTCCCTTTCTCCTTTCTCTCTATATTTCTCCTATACTCTCCCTTTCTCCTCTCTCTCTCTCTCTCTCTGGATAGATAGATCACCATATATACAGTATGTGTGTAGCTTGTTTGTACAGCAGCTTTAATAAAAAGAAAGAGATTTTGTTTTGGACAGACATACACCCAGTAACAAATATTCCAGAGGACATTGCCCTGTGTGTGACAAATGTCTGATCTTTGGGCACCACTGACATAAAGGAGGTGGCTCCTGTACAACAGAAAGTAAAAGAACGTCCAGTGGACAGAGTGTGCCCTGACGTGTGCAGTGTATGTGACATCTTCCAGCATATATAAATACAGAGACAGGTATGCTGCGCACAGCTCTGTGTTGGGGGGCTGCACTGTGCCCAGATATCAGAGCAGGCTACAACGAATTATAGATACGGTACAAATGTTCACCTTCCCAAAGCCTAGCCAGGGCTGTATACGATTAGAAAAAGATAGCAGTCTGCGGATGTAAATGCTGGACAGCCGACATTAGCTGGAAAACAAGTCATAATAGCAAATCTCAATAATGCTTGAAGATCAGCTTAATCCGTCTATTACTATTAAATACTAATTATATATATGTGTATATATATATATATATATATATATAATTAGTATGTAATAAACGCATCATATACAATTATTTTGATATATATATAGAATTTTCAAATTTATCAGACATTATTGAAAAATGGAGCGTGACAAGTATATATATATATATATATATATATATATATATAATTAGTATGTAATAAACGCATCATATACAATTATTTTGATATATATATATATATATGTACTTGTCACGCTCCATTTTTCAATAATGTCTGATAAATTTGAAAATTCTGTGCAAAAAACCTTCATCAATCCCTAATAGTAAAAAAAAAAAAAAAAACAGTAATAGATATCATGTGAATCACAAGTGTCATAGCTCTGCCAAGGATATATCGTGTGTGTGTGTATATTTATTCATGTTTTATATATATATTAATTTTATTGTATTTATTAATTGGTAAACATCCATTCCACTCTACTGAGAAGATGTCAGTGCCCTCTGTGTATTCGGTTCTATAGGATCGAAGTTAACGCTTTTGTTGCTGGCAGGGCCATCTTTTCACAGCTGAGAAGTTTGATGTTCCCATTATAGTGCATCTGTCAGGCTTAAAAAAAAAAAAAAAATGGGGGTAGCGTTTAATCTGTTTGCCCCCCTTATTTTTTATTTTATTTTTATTCTTTTTTTTTTTAATCTTGATTTTTCCAGGACTCATTATCACCCTGATCTCTATTAATTTCACATAGAAATTATTAGGTTCAGGGGAAATTCTTGTCTGGTATATGTGACCCTTTTAGTGGACACAGGCTAGGGGAATGAACATAAATTCATAATGTGCAGGGGTGATGTAACAAGGTGGGCTCTATAGGTTATACCAGTGTTTCTCAACTCCAGTCCTCAAGGCGCACCAACAGGTCATGTTTTTGGGATTTCCTGCAGATAAAACAGCTGTGATAAATACTAAGGCAGTGAAACTGCTCAAATCACCTGTGAAAATCAATGGAAATCCCAAAAACATGACCTGTTGGTGCGCCTTGAGGACTGGAGTTGAGAAACACTGGGTTATACTATACATAATTAGGTATTATAGACCTCGAGATACAAAATGATCTGGTAAAATGGCGATAAGAGAATCTGTGTTGTGGCTTGACATGGCAATCAATAGATTGTTTAGGCAATTCAGCATGCATGGTGAAGGCAAGGATTTAAACTTTATGCATTCATTAGGGAGGGGGTATCCTGTATATTTCTGTATATAAATTGGCATATATATATATATATACATAAGATGCTTTCCCCGACACCTGTCTACAACAGCTGTCACCTTTGTAAATCAGTCATTACTGCTACATAAGGAAATACTTGCAATGCCAGTAAAACCATACAGGTAACGTGCAAATAATGAGATAGGTTTAAATAAATCAGCTGGGGCACAGAGGGATAAAAGTAATTGACTTCATTTCACTGTTTTAATGGGTTAACGTGAGAAATCAATATGTAAATGTGTTGTTGAATGCAGGAGGGATGGAAAACTCTCTTTGGGGTCTGGAAGTGTAAAATAAATCAGTGTGGGCATTATGTAATTTAGTTATGTTATGTTAGGTCAATTAAGAATCTGATAATCCATGAGATGGATGGCTTGGCTGGAGAAGAAATTGTGGCATATGACTGATGACAGTCAATAATAATTACTTATAAACTGGATTTATCAGAGAGTTTCGTTTTGTTAGAATCCTTCTATCATACCGTTTTCTTTTGCTAATTTCACCGATTCTTCTGCTAAGACTAATGGAAATGTTGCACTAAGCAAGGGCAGACAGAATCCTAGCCAAAATATCAGAAGGGAAGGAAGGAAAGAAGGAAGGGAGTATGGAAAAGGGGAAGAAAGAGAGGCAGTGAGAAAGGAGGAATGGAAGAAAAGAAAGAAGAGAATGATAGGAGAGGAATCAAGAGCAACGAAAACAACCAACAAGAGTGAGAGAAGTAAGGAAAGAGAGAAGGAAGGAAGCAGGAGGAAAGGATAAAAGGAAAAGCAAAGAAGAAAGATATTAACAAAGGATGGCAGAGAATGCACAGAAAACAATCAAAGAGAAAGGAAGGAGGAGAGTAAGGGAGGGAAAAAATGAAGGAAAGTAGAGCAAATGGAAGCAAAGGAGAAAGAGAATAACAAGGGATGGAAGGGAATGCACACAATCAAAGAAAAGGCAAGGAAGGGAGTAAAGAAGGAAGAAAGGAAGAGGAAAGAAAGAAAGAAAGAAAGAAAGAAAGAAAGAAAGAAAGAAAGAAAGAAAGAAAGAAAGAAAGAAAAGAAAGAAAGAAAAAAAGAAAGAAAAAGAAAGAAAGAAAAAATAGTGTATACAGTGTGTACACTTATAGCAGAATGTGTGTATATATGTAGTCATATAGCCATGTTGGCTGTTATATATCTTTAAACGAAGATAGATAGATAGATAGATAGATAGATAGATAGATAGATAGATAGATAGATAGATAGATAGAAAGATAGATAGAAAGATAAAGTGTACATAGAATGTGTGTGTAAACATGTCATATAGCATAGAGCCATAGTCACTGTCAGGCTGCTACCTATCTAGAAAGAAAGAAAGAAAGAAAGAAAGAAAGAAAGAAAGAAAGAAAGAAAGAAAGAAAGAAAGATAGATAGATAGATAGAAAGATAGATAGATAGATAGATAGATAGATAGAAAGATAGATAGATAGATAGATAGATAGATAGATAGATAGATAGATAGATAGATAGATAGATAGATAGATATAGAGTTAGATAGATATAGATAGATAGAGTTATAATCGGTTACATACATATAACACTTCTAGAACGGTTATCCTGGCTAGTGATCATTAGAATAGCGTAATTTAATTAACAACCCATACAAAACAGTACATAGGTAAAAAATAAAAAGCAAAAAATGGAAAGTGAAATTTTCAATATAGTAGAAAATAACTTTCAATAAACATCTTCTCGTGTGAAAATGAAAGTAACTCTCTTCCATTTAACCATAGAAGACAATAAATCTAATTCCCCCATTGATTTTTCTTGCCCGAATGAAGTGCTACGTGCAGTGGTGACAGGGCTCCTTTGCCTAATGTGCTTCTTGGAGGTCTTCAGTATCAGCGCTATGAATACTGACTATAGAGTTCCTGATCAGAGACCTGCAATTCTACAAATGTAAACATTTTAGGAGAGAACATATATTTATATATATATATATATATATATATATATATATATTGTACAGGAAAACAAAATACCATTTTGGGATTGTGTTCTATGGTACAGCACATAAACGTATTTCATATGTGTTGACATTGTACTGCATATGTGTATATTAAAATGATCCATTTTGTGAGTTCCATTCTTGGTAAGAAAAAAAAAATGTCAGTCACTTTGGTGCAGTACATACTGTACACAATTACTAAATAGATAATGCTAAACAATTCCAAAAAATCATTTTTAAATTATTATTTATTTTAGTTTTTAGTTTTTTTAAACAACGCTTCTCTTTACTTTGCAAGTGTTAATTGCCAAGGCAGATTTCCTGACTCTTAAATGTGTTTACCTTAGTAAATCACTGACTATAAATGGATTTGGATGCAGCTTGTGTGGGTGAAATAACAATGAAATCGATGCACAGTTTCGCTGTGACACTGAGTTTGCCTTTTACTAAAAACAAATAAATCCCTCTACCTACCCTAGGTACCCTTGTATGAGATGTTTACAGTGCTTATCCCTTTGTATCATCCCACAGATTACTAAATATGGACGATTAGGAACACAGCAGATTAGACTGGCAATCATTCTGAGTGTCATTTAGAAATTTTTAACTTTTTGGTAAAGAGTGTCAATCTTCTGATATTTAAACAATGATACAGACACTTGTTTAGTAAGTAAACTAGAAGCCTCCTGGCAACGCCATCCCTTATTTGTTCTCAGTTACATTGTATCAAATGTATCATTGTACCATTGTGTGCATACAGTTAGTGCAGGTCACCAGTGGCCGAGGACAATTGGCCCAAGCTAGGAGCACTGTATGCATGTCTGCCTATCTGTCTATCTATTCATCTATGTATCAAGGGTTTAGGGGTTAATACATCAGTACATTTTCTCGACATATACCCGTTTTAAAAAATGTAGGAATGAAGAAATCCGTTAAGAAAAAAAAAGAAAAAAAAGTTCATTCATTTACTACATATGTAAATATATAAAACATCAACTATAAATATACTGTATATATAAAACAGTAAATATAGTTTAAAAAACATTATATATATATATATATATATATATATATATATATATATATATATATATATGTATATATATATATATATATATATATATATATATATACATTTTTAAAATCTATTTACTGTTTTACATAAATAATAATAACATTGAAACAAAAAAAATTATATATATATATATATATATATATATATATATATATATATATATATATATATATAATGAATATAGATTTATATACATATATATAAAATCTATTTATTATTTCATATAAATAATAATAACAATGAAAAAGACATTTGATATAAATATATATATATATAGCGTTTTTAATATAACACAATTAATATAGGTTTAAAAAGAGTATCGTTTTGAGAAATAACTAATTTATGTCCTATGGGGTTTGTTTTTGCCTTGCCTGGTTGTAACTTGTAAAGTGAATTTTGTTCGCTTTACAAAAAAAAAAAAAAAAAAATCACTATGGATCTATATTTTGTGAATAAAAAGTTGTTCAACAATTTCATCTAATTTTTGTGCTCTAGTTTTATGTCATTTTAAATATTTCATGTTTTAAATTTCCTATTTTGTTCATTTTCAAATCTTAAAAATTGGTAAAATAACTAGCATTTTGGCATACATGCACTGTTCCCCTTTCTTTCGTGAAGTCCATGCACTGATTTTTACAGTCACATTGCTTTTAGAAAGTCCATTTGCTATATACTTTGTATTCTATCCTATTCTTCTGCTATACATTTTGTTTATGTGTCTCCTTTTTGTGTATTATTTGCATTTATGAAATTTTTTAAAAAATTGCTATTGATCTTGTTTTTGTTTTGTATTCCATCATTAACATCATTAATACAGGCTATCAATAACTCTGTCGTTTGCAGCATAGCTTCACGGTATTGATCCATGCAGCTATTCATCTTTGCCATACAAGACATGGAATAATTTTCGCATTACAGTAGCCTGGATTTGCTTTTAATTCATATTTAAAGCTGCAACCGGCCCCGTGGAGCTCTCTGTGCAAAGACTAGAGGCGCCTAATTAATAATAACTCAGAAACTAAGGAAGGCTTCACTGTGTAAATAATTAATACAGGCATCTATGTCTCTTTCAATATTACTACTTTAAAGTTTTCAACTTACTAGGGACAAGATCGTCTGCAGTTTAGATGGGCAGGGAGCATTACCTACTGATCATACACTTTGGTGTGTGTGTGTGTGTGTGTGTGTCCATTTTATTCTTCAGGAGGGTTACATATACACAGTAGTTATCTCTTTTATTGAATATATGCAACTTTTTTATTTCATATATACAATAAAGTTAAGTAGGATGGAGATCTATTTGTACATTGTGGGGGAGATTAGCATAAAAAGCTTGCCAGCTAAGCAGATTTTCATACAGGTAATGCTG
Source organism: Rana muscosa (assembly GCA_029206835.1). Classification (NCBI taxonomy): domain Eukaryota; kingdom Metazoa; phylum Chordata; class Amphibia; order Anura; family Ranidae; genus Rana; species Rana muscosa. The sequence goes on along the minus strand of CM055118.1, from coordinate 524,691,145 downwards.
TCCAAAGGTGTGTTTTCTTACTGAAGAACGCATATTTGTATTCCTATTGTAAATAAACTCTGCTTGTGTGTCTCTGCGTGTGTGTGTCTTTATCAAATGTGTGTGTGTCTGTGTATTTTGCTTTTGTGTTATTTAACAAAAAAATAAATGCATTCATGATACATAAAGAAGTCATATTATAATAAGGCAGCAATGAGGGTAAGTGTGCTGCATGATTATATCATATCACAGCTACACTACTACAACCATAATAATTTAGGTGTGTGTACGTGTGCATTTTGCCCCTACATTAAATAGAAAGAGTGCACATGTATAATACATGACATTTTAAGAAGTCATATTATAATTAGCAGTAAAGGTAAAGTGTACTGCATGATCATATTATCACACCACTACAACTAGTGTGTATGTGTGTGTCAGTATGCATGTATTTTTTTTTTTTTACAGGTAATGTGTGCATTACATAACTTTATATTATATCATATTATATTGAAGCAGATCGTAAAACAGCAAAACTATTATTAGGTCTATTATAATTAGGTCTTAGGTGTGTGTTTGTGCCTCTTTTTTGTCAATCAAGTGTGTGTCTCTTTGTGCATATTCTTGTCAATCAAGTGTCTGTCTTTGTGTTCCTTTTTTTGTCAATCAAGTGTGTGTCTTTGTCTATTTTTGTGTGTTTGCCTGGTCTACTGTGAAAACTCCCACAATCGAATGTATATATGTGTGTGTGTATATATATTTATATATATATATATATATATATATATTTTTATATATATATATATATATATATATATATATATATATATATTTATATTACAGTGTATATTGTAGGAATTTCCACAGTAGACCATGCAGACACACAGACAGAGGCACGAACACATGTCACACACCCCACTCACTGATTATCATATAATTAGTAGTGTTAGTTGTGATATTGTACGATCTGCTTCAATTAAATATGAATTTAATTAATGCACACATCCCCTGTAACAAAAACTAAGAAATAATACATGCATACATTCTTCTTTATGTAACACATAGGCAGAACACACACGTACACACATCTAAGACTTGTTGTAGTTGTGTTAGTATTAGCTGTAATGCTATAAAGATATATAGATATCTATATAGATATGTAGATATATAGATATCTATATAGATCTATAGATATCTATATATAGATCTATATAGATAGATAGATCTATATATAGATCTATCTATCTATATAGATAGATATATAGATATATCTATCTATATAGATAGATATCTATATATAGATATATAGATATATATAGAGAGAGAGCGAGATAAAGGGAGAGTGGAAATGAAAGAGAGAGGGATAGAGTAAAATCCCTATCAATAATAAATCGAGCCCATTTTATTGAATTGTCTCAGCTATAGAAAACACTCAACACGATGGTATAAGTATGGATTATATAGAAAGAGTCAGGTATTAAGAAGAGCTGATGCTCTATAAGGAAGGGATGGCATATCTATGAACATTTTTTTTCCCGCAGGGCAGATATCCTCAGCCACAACAATGGGTTTGAATGGCAAACAAGGCTTATCAAGCATCATTTTATCTATGTAGCAATGGCTGCGAGGCTTTCTTTCTGGCCAGATAAGTAGGCGATGCTGTTTTTTTAGTTAGTGAACTAATCGTTGGATAGAAAGGACAGACACCCACATGAAGGCCGCTTGAATGAACCTTAACAAAAGTGTAATTTTCCCCTCTTGCAAAGCAGAAAGACACGAGTGTGAATGAAAAATATCGACCACTATGAGAATATGAGCAGATGCTGCATCTACTAATACCATGATGTGCTCCATTTTAGCCCAGGCTGCCTCCAGTCCACACCCTGGGCCTAAGCCTCACTGGCCATTGTCTTCTATCAGGTGTGCCAGGTCTGGGGTCCCCCATCTCCCCCCAATTGAAATGAACCTTCCTAACTCTGATCGGCTCTTCTAATGATTCAGCCTGCACGTGTTTATTGTCATTGCACCGTTTATATTGGTTTTTTTTTTGGAGGTGTTCATTGTTGATGGGCGTTGGTTTTTACTTGATTGGCTTTTGTACTAAATTGGAAGTACATTTTTGAAGCCTTTAATTATCTTCTTTATAAAAATAGAAAAAAAAGGGGGGTAAGAAATATGTACACTCCTCCTTCCCTTCCTCTCTCCATTATGTGACTTTTGCAGCGACAGATGTAGATGTATTGGTAGATGGACGAGTTTGCAGGAAGCTCTGGAGAAATTCAACTGTCCAGCTGGCAGCTGTTGGCTTTTGGAGTCTTCACGCGTCACCTTTGACACTCTGCCTATTGGAGAAGAGCAGAGCCCTCCATCCACTGGCCAGTGCAAGCTGTCGCCACCGACACATGGACAGCAAGGGCCGGGGGCGTCACCATCATCCTACAGTCACCCTGTGCCCATTACAAAGGAAAGCATGTCATTGCAACACAGCACAACATTGTCTTACTGCCAGGGCAACTCGTGCCTCATTGACACGCCTGTGGAGGGCACACGCAAGAAAAAAAATGCTAAAAAAAAAAAAGAAGAAGAAAATTGAACAGCATTTGTTTTGTACATAGATACCCTATCAGACGAGAATGTGCGTGTATATATATATATATATATATATATATATATATATATATATATACACACATTTAATTTAAAGTTTCATATACAATAACCCTTCTTGGAAGAGTGTGCACACACCTGTATATAACAGTTATAACATTTATATATCTTTTTTAAATGTAAAAATTTAATATATATAGATAGATATATTACAAATGTATAAACACTATAGGGCGATATACAACTCCAATGAGTATTGTGTGTGTGTGTGTTAGTTCATGATTCATTGGGTATTTGGAAGATCATGCCAATAACAATATGTGCTGGTCGGGTAATTACATATTTGAATGATCAACCCAATGAAAATATGATTTGGGTCGGGTACTATCCAATATGATTTGGGTTGGGTCATTGATCATTTGGAAAATCAGCCCAATTTCAATATGGGATCGGTCGCTAGATGATTTGGAAGATCAGCCTAATGACAATATGATTTTGGTCGGGTATCTATCCAATATGATTTGGGTTTGGTCATTGGGTATTCATTGCCAACATGATTTGGGTTGGATAATTGGGCATTTGGAAGATCAGCCCAATTCCAATATAATATGAGATGGGTCTCTAGGTGAATTGGAAGATCAGCCCAATGACAATATGATTTGGGTCGGGTACTATCCAATATGATTTAGGTTGGGTCATTAGGTATTTATTGACAACATTATTTGGGTTGGATCATCGGGCAAATTTGAAGATAAGCCCAATTCTAATATGGGATGGGTCACTGGATAATTTGGAAGATCAGCCCAATGCAATATGATTTGGGTCGGGTATCTATCCAATATGATTTGGGCTGGGTCATTGGGTATTTATTGCCAACATGATTAGGGTTGGATCATTGGGCATTTGGAAGATCAGACCAATTCCAATATAATATGGAATGGGTCACTAGGTAATTTGGAAGGTCAGCCCAATAACAATATGATTTGGGTCGGGTGATTGGGTGTTTGGAAGATCAGCCCAATGACAATCTGATGGGGTTGACTGATTGCTAGCCTTGGTGCTGGGGGTAGTCTGATCACTCTGCCTGGTGCTCTGTGCTGCACACTCCCATCATCAATATCCAGCCATTCATCACACACAAATAACAGGCAGAAGACTGACCCTGGTGTATACTAGCAGCTATAAGGAGAAATAGAAAAGGTCTTGTCCGCCCACATTGGGTGTTAATTCTTTATAGTGGAGCTTCTTCGCTTCTCTACATGCTAATTAGCCACACTCTCAGTTAACTGCCCATGAAGACGAATATGGAGAAAAAAGTAGTAATCAATAGTAAAAAATAAAAAAAAATTAAAAAAAATGCCTGTTGAATTGGTAACACTGTTGTCTGCTTCATTTGAATTGTAGCAAAGTGGATTAGCTCTAAGCGTCCAGCTTACACCGTTCTTGCTGGTAAATCTAATGGCAGATCGTGGGGTCATTGGTGCAGTACAATGGCCAGGGCTGGAGTCAATGAGGGAAGGGTTAAATGTGCACTGACCATTGCTGACACAAGCAGAGGACATTTCGGCTGCCGTGATTTTGTGTGGCTTGGCGTTACACAATAGGCACATCTGTCCTTGCTTTCTGTACAATCCTATGGTGGCTTCTTCTAACACCTGCATGTCCCTGTCATTTCCATCACACTCTAATCTGCCAATGATTCTAATTATCCCAGTGTCTATCTCAGAGCACCAAGGACAGCGCATGGGGGCAATGCTAGAGAAATCAAAAATAAGAAACGCTAACATTGTAGAAAGGAAAATAAAGACCTTTTAATTTTCTTTGTATTGTCTAAATACTATAGTAGGTACCCATAGTAATAAGGTACACTATGTAGACAATATCAGCCTAGTTCTGTGTACTGTATACTTGCATATTTTTGTTGCTTTTTTTAGTCAACATCATTCATAATTTGGGCAGCCAATTTTTATATTTATTTTTTATATATTTTTTTAGTTTAATGTTTTATATATATATATATATATATTATATATTTTTACATTTTAATTGTTTATATATTTTATTATTTTAATTTTTTTTATATTTTTTTATATATTTTATTCGTTTAATATTTTTATATGTTTAATGTCTTATATACTTTATTCGTGTAACTATTTTTACATTTTTTATTGTTATATGTTTTATTAGTTCAATGTTTTTTATATATATATATATAGATATATATATATATATCTATATATATATATAGATATATATATATGTGTGTGTGTGTGTGTGTATTTTTAGCTGTGAGCAAAATTAAAGATAGAATAGTGGAGAATGAAGTATTCTAATAAACTTGCAGATCTGCATCCTCATACCCCCCGATGAGTAGAGAAGAAAGCATTTTAGCTATTTATTAATGCGTTTTTCCTTATCAGATCAAGGTGAGAGTCAGTGCCAGGCTGTGCTAATTTGTTGGCTGGTTAATAGGAATCAGTGTTTTACCTTGATGGGTTGACTGGAGGAAAACCCGGAAGTTAAAATTAAAATTCAATTTGCAGGAGCACAGACACACACACACACTCACACACACTCATAATGCAAAGTCAGTAGAAGGGGAGGGGCATGGGGTGTAATTAGAAGAGTAAACTGCCTTGTGTGTGACATGCTGGCAGCTGCAGGCAGCAGATCACTGCCAGGGAGTCTATTAACATTGGGCTTTATCCATCAGCTGCTGATTGGCATTGGGAATAAATATATAGCATGATCATGCAAATCTATTCAAGTGATATCACTGTCAGAATAAACCATCACACTGCAGGGGAACACATGGCTATGATGCTACTGGAGAACCATGCATTTATGGCAGTTACTGGAACTTGTAGTCCTTCCTTGCAAGCTGCAGATCACTTGCTAAGGGAGTCTATTAACATTGGGCTTATAGTATTAGTTGCTGATTGACATTGAAATTTAATATAAAGCATGACAGTCCAAACCTATTTAAGTGATACTGGTTGTTATAATAAACCATCACACTGCTGAGGAACATGGGGTTGTGATGCCCCTGGTGAACCATACAACTAGCAGTTACTGGGACTTGTAGTCCTTCCAGTTCTTGCAGGCAGCAGATCACTTGCCAAGGGAGTCTATTAACATTGGGCTTTTATCATCAGCTGCTGATTGGCATCGGGGATTCATATAAAGCATGACAGTCCAAGCCCATTCAAGTGACACTGATACTGGGGAAAATGAGGTTGTGATGCCCCTGGTGAACCATGCATCTATGACAGTTACTGGGACTTGTAGTCCTTCCAGTTCTTGCAGGCAGCAGATCACTTTCCAAGGGAGTCTATTAACATTGGGTTTTTAGCATCAGCTGCTGATTAGCATTGGGGATTTATATAAAACCTGACAGTCCAAGCCTATTCAAGTGGTGCTGATACTGGGGAAAATGGGTTTGTGATGCCCCTGGTGAACCAGTCATCTACGGTATGACATTTACTGGGACTTGTAGTCCTTCCAGTCCTTGAAAACAGCTGTTCACTTGCCAGGGGAGTCTATTAACATTGGGCTTTTAGCATCAGCTGCTGGTTGCCATTGGGAATTAATATAAAACATGACAGTCCAAGCCCATTCAAGTGATACTGATACTGGGGAACATGGGGTTGGGATGCCCCTGGTGAACCAGGCATCTATTACAGTTACTGGGACTTGTAGTCCTCCTACAGCTGTAGCCTCAAAACAATGCATGGCCTGTCAATAGAAACACATTTTCCCCACAACTGCAGCAATGTATCATTTTTTTATTTCAGTTGTTGGCGTTATAGTAATATGCATCAGCTACATTGTTGCATAGAGTAAATACCAAATCTATTCTTCATGATCTAAGATTCATTTTTTTATTTTATTTTTTTGCATTTTTTGCAACGGATCTTAATAAGAAAGGGGCAGTTCTCTTTGCTGTAGAGTGCACGGAGATCTGTAGCTGGAAGCTGGCTTTCACATGGTAAATAGAAGCCTTTGCTACCTAAATAAAGAGTGGCAGTGACGTCACGGGGAGCCGTGTACTCTCCACTGCGCATGCTCGGTCCTGCTCAGGCAGCTGCAGGGGCAAGCTCAGTGACTCCTCTATACACGTTGAACAGTGAGAGACATGGCAAGAGATGGCGAGGGGAATGAGCAGACTCCAATCACTGCTGCTGATGCTCTGATCAAGGGAAACGGGCCTTAAAGCTATAGGAAAAAAAATAATAATAATAAAAAAAAAACATAAAAAAAAAGAAATCTAATGAAGAAAGAAGTGAAGGAAGGCAGAAGTTCCATGTAAAGCATTCCTGGGACGTTTAACCAGCAGCCAGATAGATGTGTTGTCCACAAGCCTGCACGTATAAACATGAACGCTCAGCTGACCATGGACAATATTGGGGATCTGCACGGGGTGAGCCATGATCCGGCCACTGGAGATATGATGAGCGGCAGCCCCCATCACAGGGGACCGGTGAACCATCGCAGCAATCACCTGGCTGCCCACCCGCGATCCATGGGTATGGCATCGATCCTGGACGGAGGAGAATACCACCATCACCACCACCGACCCCCCGACCATGCCTTGACGGGGCCGCTTCATCCCACCATGACCATGGCTTGTGACACCCCACCAGGGATGAGCATGAGCAGCACCTACACCACGCTGACCCCCCTGCAACCCCTACCACCCATCTCCACCGTGTCCGACAAATTCCCCCATCACCACCACCACCACCACCATCACCCTCACCAGCGGATACCGGGCAACGTCAGCGGCAGCTTCACCCTCATGAGGGATGACAGGGGGCTAACCTCCATGAACAATCTCTACAGCCCCTACCACAAGGATGTCTCCGGCATGGGGCAAAGCCTGTCTCCGCTCTCCGGGTCGGGTCTGGGGGGCATTCACAACGCCCAACAATTGCCCCACTATGCCCACCCCAGTGCCACCATGCCCACCGAGAAGATGCTCACCCCCAACGGTTTTGAAGCCCATCACCCTGGCATGCTGCCCAGGCATGGAGAGCAACATCTCACCCCAACATCGGCTGGCATGGTGCCCATCAATGGGATCCCCCACCACCCCCATGCCCATTTAAATTCCCAGGGTCATGGGCAGATTCTGGGCTCCATCAGGGAGCAGAACCCAAACTCCATGACTGGTTCCCAGGTCAACAATGGAAGTAATTCAGGGCAAATGGAAGAGATCAATACCAAAGAGGTAGCTCAGAGGATCACCACTGAGCTCAAGCGGTACAGCATCCCCCAGGCGATCTTTGCCCAGAGGGTACTGTGCCGATCACAAGGGACCCTATCAGATCTGCTGAGGAACCCCAAACCTTGGAGCAAACTCAAATCGGGCCGGGAGACTTTTCGCAGGATGTGGAAGTGGCTTCAGGAGCCAGAATTCCAGAGGATGTCAGCTCTCAGGCTAGCAGGTGAGCAGATCCCCCACCATAAATGATCCCCCATATATGTTCCCATATAGACACCCTCCCTGCTGTACATTCATCTCTGTAGGTTGTCACCTTGACTGTCTTCAATTCTGCTTACTACACTGTGACTTCTATGCTGTCTGTCTACATCCCCTTTGTGTAGTTTCCACTTCTAGCTCATCTCCTTACAAAGGATATATATATATATATATATATATATATATATATATATATATATATATACCATAGCTGGTATTCTAGGAAATACAACAGGCAACACGTCATCTGTCTCCTCATGGCTTGTGCAAACAATAGGATCTTCTAGCCTAGGATGCGTCTTCTACAACACAACCAGGTCCCATAGATCTACATACTGTAGTTCCACAAGCCCACCTCTCCCCCCTTATTCCTATATTTCATGTTTCATAGTGTAAATCCCACGTGAAATTACGAGGCCGGGGAGCACACCCCCTACTCATATCTACCACCCATTGTCAAACAATTAATATCGATTCATTGATACCTATCTATTAATCGATAAATCAATACTCGCAGAGGCTGAGTTTGTTTTTCCCCTAGAATGTAAACACACCTTGTCATTATGCAACACTGAGTATATTGTTTGGAGTATTTTTTATTTTTTTTTGCTTTTTCAAATACAACTAGAGTAATATGGTACAAAGAATGACAGCTGTTACCCCGATTGTGTCTCAGAATAGTTGTATTGGTGTTGTATCTAGATTTTGTTTTATTGATCTGTGTATTGATGGCTGGTAGGAAGGATGGCTAGGAGCCAGTTCCTGATAGCATTTACACATTCTACTACCCAGAGTTACTTGGATACATACACAAAGGCATTGGCAGAATAGGTACCATTTCTCTTTGCAGGACTCCTACTATGTGATCTGATCTTAATCTAAGTGGTTATAATAACAGCACATGCATTAGAAAAAAATACAACCATTTACATTGGCATGTCCTTATTGACCAAATGGTTTAAGCAATCAATGTCATTGATGGGAAATTTTATGACCCTAAATGTACTGTAGTAACTAAAGGAACCTTCTATCTTCTGTTGGTAATTACTTTAAACCAAAGGTTTTCTGTGACTGCTGATCAGACCTATAGATCAGTTAGGGATATTTCAGACTAGAGCATTATTTTATCTAAGGTACAGTATATACTTGGATGTCTTCTCTGGATGGCCTGGTTTAGGTCACACCATTTCCATGGGATTGAGGTCCTGGCTCTAATATGGCCTTTTTAAATGGGATAGGTTTATTTTGGTCTACACTTTTGTTGTTTTACTTCTATTTATTTGTTGTAAGATCGTTCTGTTGAGTTGGAGATCTCAGATATACATGCTGGAATTCTGCTTTAGAACTCCCATATGCAACTATTGTGCATCAAGGATTTCATGGTGTCTGGGCCCAGAGGAAGTATATTCCCTTCACCATACTTCACAGTTGGGATAAGGATTAGGATTTGGCATGCGGTGTCTATTTTCTTTTTCTCCAAACACATCAGTTATATAAAGTGCAACTTATATATTATCTGTCCACAGAACATTGTTTCAGTAGTATTGTGGAACAACCTGGTGGTTCTTACAAACTTCATTCGGGCAGCAATGTTTTCCTGGGGCAGGGGGGTGGTTTCTTCTATGGTAACTGCATCTTTTGTCCAGGGTTTCTCTTCTGCTGACTTATATGCTGTTAAGAGCCAGAGATACCTGTGTTTGTCATCCTAGGGTTATTTATCTGTCACTTGTCTCAGGATTGTATATCATGCCCATGCACTTATCTCTGTAGGACACCACCTCCTATGGAGGGTAGCAATGGTCCTTAAAAATCTTCAATCTGTAAGCTATCTGCCTGATTGTGGACTGATGGAGGCCCCAATCCATAGAAATCCTTTTGTAATGATCAACAACTCTTCTTCTTGGTTCTCTGAAATGTCCTATAATTGGGCCCTATTAATTTTTAGCAAAATCCTGCTGTGTAGAGCAGCTCACTAAAATTGTGTAGGTCAGAGCAGATCCAGGGCACACGTGAGTTAATTGTGATACCCAGGTTATTGATTAGTGAATCCAACTATAATTTATTTCCCTCTTCAAAAAGTTATCCTAAAGAGTTGTTTGTTGAAACCATTTGTACAGTCAATATAGCAATGCAACATAATGCACGTTTTAGGAGTTGTTTTTGCAGAAGGTCAGAAAATGCTTAGTTGTTCTTAGAACAGTAGCAATAGTCTTATACAGGGATGTGTGTATAGAAGGATGCAGATGGCAGAGTCAGCCAAGCTGGCGTTCTGTTAATTAATGCTATGTGTAGCTAAATGTACTTGGCTATTTGCATTCACATCATATATTCTCCCTGCCAGGAAGCATTGCTGAGCGTTTTTAGGAAACCCAGCATGCTTTGTGATCATTTTTATAAAAACGGATTCCTCGAGTTTAATAGAAAGCAGAGCCTTATTTAAGGGTTTAATTAACTGGCAGGTCTTCAGTAATTCGTCCCTGGAGAATGCCAGGCAGTCAATCCGAGGTGCTGTCACAGGCGATCTGTTCTAAAGACAAAAAAGGGAAGGGCCAGATCCATCCTCCTTAGGCACTTTGTGCTGTGTGTGTGTGTGTGTGTGTGTGTGCTCATCTGTGTGTGTGTGTGTGCTCATCTGTGTGTGTGTGTGCTCATCTGTTTGTGTGCTCATCTGTGTGTGTGCTCATCTGTGTGTGTGTGTGTGTGCTCATCTGTGTGTGTGTGTGTGCTCATCTGTGTGTGTGTGCGCATCTGTGTGTGTGCCTGCTACAGTGCTGCATGGTGCTCCATAGTGTGCTCCATGTACATGGTATGCTGTAGATCATGTGCCTGTATATATAAGGGCCCTGAGCACAATCATGACACCATTCCACTATTCTGTTTCATACATATTCTGAACACATTACTCTTCTGTATGGATCTCTATAGTGTGCTCCATGTACATTGTCTGCTGTACACCATGTGCCTGTATATACACCAAGGGGCCATGTGTACAAACATGCATGTCACGATTCCACTATTCTGCATCATATATACTCTGAACACATGGCTTTTCTGTATAGATCACCATAGTGTGCTCCATGTACATTGTCTGCTGTACACCATGTGCCTGTGTATATATAGGGGCCCTGAGCACACAGCCATGTCACCATTCCACTATCCTGTCTCATATATATTCTGAACGCATTCCTTTTCTGTGTAAATCTACAGTGTACTGTGCTCCATGTTGTACATTGCCTGCTGTACACCATGTGCCTGTATATATACCAAGGAGTCCTGAACACAATCATGTCACCATTCCACTATTCTGCTTCATATACATACTCTGAACACGTTTTTTTCTGCATATGTCTTTATAGTGTGCTCCATATACTTGTCTGCTATATACACTTATAGGCCCTGAGCACAATCATGCCACCATTCCACTATTATGTCTCATATGTATTCTGAGCACATTGCTTTTCTCTATAGATCCCTACAGTTTGCTTCATTGCACATTGTCTGCTATACAGTGCACAGTAATAACGTATATGCACCAAGGGGCCCATAGTACAACAATGCCACCATTCCACTATTCTGCATCATACATAGACTCTGCACACATGGCTCTTCTGTATAGACCATTATTATTATTATTATTATTATTATTATTTTTACATTTATGTATTCTTGGTCATTAATGTCCATGTGCAACATAATAAATCTAGGAGGTATATGTACTTACATGTGATTTAATGTGTGAATATATAAAATATAAATATATAATATATAGACATATATCTAATAACTAATATCTTGTTCGGTTTGATACTTGCTATATATATATATATATATATATATATATATATATATATATACATATATATATATACACACACACACACATAGAACTCAGGGCAATCTTGTTTGTTGCAATACCAGCCAGATATATCTTCCCTGGACTGGAAAAAAAAGTCACAACTGATTTGTTGAAAAGTGGAAAATGTTTTGGGGCCCCTGTATAGCACCCCAAATAGCAGCACGTGTCCACATCATGGGCCTGGGAGGGTTAACTGCTGAGGATCCCAGGGTAGGTTAGGATTGATAAGCCGACGCTTGCTTCGATCATTTGGCGTGTATTTTTTTATGACAATTTGGTGGAGCAGAATCTCCATTTATTTGCATGGATCAATAGTGGAAACAAGCGCTTGAATTAGACGGTAGGATCCCCTTCTCGGCGTTATCTGAGCATTAATCTGCCAATCTAGAGTGTCTGACAGTGCGAGGTGCTGCATACAAATGAAGAGGCTGCACTGTACACACCTGCCGGCTTCTGGCTTCTATATAGGTGCCTGCACTTTACACTCTCATCAAGGGATCCTGCTTTATATATAAATACTAAGCGTTTCTACAGTTTTGAAGGTGTTTGTTACATGAGACACAAATATTTTCATTTGTCGCAATATTATTCTTGATCTGTACTAGTTGTATAGTCAGTGCTCCGTATATCCTGCACTGCATTCACACCTCCTTGTCGTTTATTCCAGTGTTCCTCGATGATACATTTTATTTTTTTAACTAAATAAAACATATTTGCAATTTTTACAAAACAATTATATTCGTTTGTTTGAACCCTTTTTACTTGTCCTTTTCGGCTACATTCCGAAAAAACATATGGAATTGACTTAATAAATCCATATATATCTAAATATATCTTTCTATATAGATAGATAGATATATACATATATCTATCTATATAGATCTATCTATCTATCTATCTATATATATATATGAAATTATTGTCTCTGAAAGACATAAATATATAAATACTTCGATTAAATACATTTAAAAAGGCAGATGTGTATCGAATGTTTCTTTTTGTTTTTGTTTTATAAAATCAGCATTTTTTCCAATACAATCAGTGTGTTCCAACAAATAAATACCATACTTAAATAATAATAATAAAAAAATAATAACAAAAAAAAAAAAAAAACAGCAACAAAGCAGGAGTGATAATAATAATTACATTAAATGAATTCATTAATGATGGTGATGATAATAATAATGATAATAATAATAATATCACTAATAATAATAGCAATAATAATGATAATAATAATAATGCTAATTGAAATAAATAGATACATAAATGATAACAATAAAAACAACAGCATTTTTACTATTAACAACAATAATAATAATGATAATAATAAAAATAATAATATCAATGTTAGTAAATAATGATAGGAATAACAACAAGGTAATAATAAAAAAAATTAAAATTTATTTTACATTTTCACATTTTACATTAAACAAATATTTTGTATGTTATTATACATTTGAGGAACTTACATGCACACATGTTTTTACATAATTGTGACTGCTATAGATTTAAATTTTTATTGCATATTGCAAAAACTTCTATACTACATATCAAATATGTGGTTTTGGTTACACTCTCCACTAGATGTAAAGTAATAGAAATTTAATAATAAAATACCTATAACCCTAAACACATTCAATAGGATATATTTTTAGTACGTTTATTTACAATAAAATATGCATATAAAATGTTTAATTTAAACTTCTGTATATCTATGCAGACATACATGATATAAGTTATATTTTTTCAAGATATTGTAGGAGTGTGGTTATGTGTACACCAAGTCTTCACTTGTCACCTTAGCTTGGAAACCTCAGCAGATCAATACAGAAAACTGGGTAGGCCAAGTGCAGATTTTTGAACCCAAGCATCTCATTGCATATGTTTTATTTTAGTGGTGTCAACCCCCCCACAGATTAGCATGTCATATTACATTTGTTTCTGGGCCTCCGTTTGGACTGAAATGATTTTCTGCCATAATAAGCCCCTGTTGGTGTCCAGGGGTTGCTTCTGCTCTCAGATTCAATCCATGTTATTCTGTACATTTGGGGCTTACACACAGTCCTCACAATGGGCATCAAACACACTCAGCTTAGCGTTCCACTCAATTGGATTTACTTCTGCGGTTTAATATAGGCCTGACTCTTTCTAGGACTGGATACATTGGCTGATCAATACAAGTTCATTGTTCTAGAATCGCTTGCTATTCAGCAAGCTGACCCCCAATTCACAGATTATTGTAAGCTTCTAATATTTTTTTATTTATTTTTTTACGCTATGCAAAAACAGTTGTGCACACCTCAATTTTTTTGTGATTTTTCAGCTATATATGATTTAAAGTATATATAGTCAATCAGAATGATAGTAACATCAATAACAATGGTAATAAATGTTCTTTTAGGTTTAATAGAGATTTCTTGCCTGTGTTGCAGGAGTTTAGTATTTTCTTGTTCAATATTTTTTATTGAAAAGTTTCATCATTAAAACAAAACATCATAATAACAAATAACCCCATCCGGGGGCCAACATGGCCCTTGGTAGGGTTTAATAAAAATAAAAATTTAACAAAATAACAATCTACCAATATAATGATAAATGAGTTTAGTATTTTTAATGTCAGCTGTACCTTGCTTTATTAGAGGGTAGACAAAAGTTTGCCAAATTGAACAGATCAGGCCTTTGTTCAGCTCAAACAAGAAAAACACAAATGTTCCAATCAGGCTTTGCATTTAGTTTGTATATTTATTTGAAATAATGTACAGAAAAATGCTGTCTAGTTCAGAGCAGACTAGTGAACATTGGCCTTTCAAAGTGGAAGTGAAACTATTTGTTTATCTCATTAGTACTGTAACACAGCTTGGCCATTTTTTTTATCTCACTCTTAATTTAGTATGACATGAGTTAAATCATAGAACCTATATTTATTTTGGACTGTAGCAGCATAATATTAAAAATGTAAAATTAAAAGATGTGTGACATTTTAAATCATGGATACTAGCCTCAGTATCCAGTGTGGTGTACATAATAGGATAGAGGGATAGAACTCATGTTGTTTGCAACCCAAGCACCAACTGGCAAAATTCAGGCCATCCAGGATTTCCCTGACACCATACCATAATGCCTTTCCACTGTTCCAAAACCTCATATTCCATTTACTGTGATATAACATCCAATGTACCAATAGAGAATAGGATATACAAATATTTCAAAATACTCATAAAGGGACTAAAGCAGGGGTCTCAAACTGACGGCCCTCCAGCTGCTGGAAGGCCGTCCCATGAGGCATTGCAAGGCTGACAGTTACAAGCATGACTCCCTCAGGCAGAGGCATGATGGGACTTGTAGTTCTGCAACAGCTGGAGGGCCACCAGTTGGAGACCCCTGGACTAAAGAGTACCAGAAGATAGGTATTTATGCATATACAATATTTAGCGAGATGGTAGTTGCTACTTCTGCTTGAGGTATTCCTCCAGAATGGATAATTATCCCCCCTCCCCAACATACACACACACTTTCCCCATCTTGTTTTATCCACACACTTTAATTCTTCCTTGCAGCTTTCCTCTAGTTACACTTGAGATAATCTGCTTAGAAAGAAACACATTCATTACCACTTTGATTCTGGCCTTAGAAAGAGAAAGGGCATATAGAGGCCTTTACCGGCAACTGTTTAATGGAGACGCTGTTGACTTCAATACTCAAAAACGTATTTTAATATCACAAGAATGCTACTATGTTACTAAGGGCATAAGACAGGAATGCACATGTGTATGTGGTTTCATTTTGTAAGAGAAAGTGCTATAACCTGTAGCAACCCATGGGAACAAATATTTCCCTTATCTGACTTCAGTATATCTGATTTCTTACTACAAGTAACAGCATTTTGCACATGATTATCGCACTTTGCAATTGTACAAACAGCTCTATAGGTTTTATTCACTGAGCTTCACAAGGTTCGGACATGACCTTACACAAGTTTATAACAATCACTCTTAATGAACATGTTCCCTCTTTAATAAAGGGTTAGGATCTATTAGTTAGAATTTATAAGTTATAATCTATTGGCTGCAAATTTGCATAAATGTTCCAGTGTGATACTCATAGAGGTTTGGAGTGATCTGGAAAATATTAATCTGTTGTTTTTCTGTTATCAATTTTTTTTTTTTAAATCAGAAACTTTTTTTATTAAGATAAAATATGACAATACAAAATGCATGGTTCCTCTCACTCCCAGTATTAGGTTTCTAGTTTTTACCAATGTGGAATTAAAAAAAGTGTGTAACTACTCATAATCTTAATGGGCCTATTCAGCAAGACAGCGCCAAGGGAAAAATTGCCATCCCAGCAAAGAAATCTTTTTAGCTGATCTACCAGCAGTAAATTTGACTGCTACAAGTAATTCTCTTGATCGTCGGCTTTTCACTAATTTTTACCGGGCAAGAATAACAAAATCATGTTATTATTTATGAGATTTTATTCAGATCTTTTCATGGAAAACATAGGGTAAAAAAAGTTTTAGTTGGCTGCAGTTAAAAACATGTTACAGGGCTCCTAGTACTACTTATTATATTATTATTATTATACACAATTTATATAGCGCCAACAGTTTATGCAGCGCTTTACAATGTATAGGGGGGACAACACAATTACAGTACAGTTCAATACAAAAGGTACAGGAGGGCCCGGCTCGTAGAGCTTACATTCTAAAGGGAGGGGTGGTGGTACAAAAGGTAATAGCTGCAGAGAATTTGATTGGACTACACCCTCATTCTACTAGGAGTAGTGCAGTGTCATATGCAACCATTACGGCACCTTTGGAAAAAGAAGGAAATTACATTTGCTTTCCTTAGTGGAAAATTGGGTCTTTGTTATTCATGGTTTTCCATGAAAGAATGTGTATGAAACCTCTAGATATGCAGAGAATAGGTGCTACAGTTTTCAATTCATTTGACATAGTTGTAGATTGTACTTGCAATGTAATCAAGCTACAGGTGATTGTTAGTAATTTAAAGCACACCTGCTATGACAGATACACGGAGGATGACATAGCTAAGTTACTTGGCTGTCATGCTGACCCTCAAGCCTCAATACTTTAAGTTTATGACCTATAACTAGTACGCAGAGAACCACTGAACTTACTCTGACTTTCCTGATATGTATTCTTGTTCCAGATCAGTAGATTGTACAGTATTAAAGGTGTAAGTGTTAGTATGACAGGTAGGCAACTAGTATTAAAAGGAAAACAGCCATTATATTTCCCTTTGGACAGGTTTACATTAAATTGTTAGTTTTAAGTATAGCTCAAACTTTTTTTTCTAGTTTTGGGTAGAATGGAGGAGGTGTTAGTACCACTGTAAATTTTGGCATCTTTTGACTAAAATGCCATTTTAGTTTTAGTCACATTTGAATTATCTGCAATTGTTTTAGCTTTAGTCGTATTTAGTTGACTAAAATCTGCAGTACATTTCAGTCGACTAAAATTTAATGGGTTTATTTAAATTGTAATGCATTATTTAAGCATTTCCCTGGAATTTCCAAACTCATTATATACTCCTGGAGTAAAATTAAATTGGTCTGTAATGCACACAGGACTCTGGGTGGTGGTCTGAGGAGGCCTGTAATGCACAGTGCTCTGGATGGTGGTCTGAGGAGGCCTGTAATGCTACACAGTGTTCTGGATGGTGATCTGAGGAGGCCTGTAATGCACAGTGCTCTGAGTGGTGGTCTAAAGAGGCCTGTAATGCTACCCAATTCTCTGGCTGGTCTGAGGAGGCCTGTAATGCACAGTGCTCTGGTCCTCTGGATGGTTGGGACTGGCAGGACTTGGGAGGCCTGTAATGCACAGTGCTCTGGACGGTGGTCTGAGGAGGCCTGTAATGCACAGTGTTCTAGATTGTCATCTGAGGAAGCCTGTAATGCTACACAGTGCTCTTGGCAGTCTGAGGAGGCCTTCAATGCACAGTGCTCTGGACAGTCGTGAGTCGGGACTCTCGGGAGGCCTGTAATGCACAGGGCTCTGGACGGTCGTCTGAGAAGGCCTGTAATGCTACACAGTGCTCTGGGCGGTCTGAGGAGGCCTGTAATGCACAGTGTTCTGGACGATTATGAGTCAGGACTCTCGGGAGGCCTGTAATGCACAGGGCTCTGGACGGTCATCTGAGGAGGCCTGTAATGCTACACAGTGCTCTGGGCGGTCTGAGGAGGCCTGTAATGCACAGTGTTCTGGACGATTATGAGTCAGGACTCTCGGGAGGCCTGTAATGCACAGGGCTCTGGATGGTCATCTGAGGAGGCCTGTAAAGCTACACAGTGCTCTGGGCGGTCTGAGGAGGCCTGTAATGCACAGTGCTTTGGACGATTATGAGTCAGGACTCTCGGGAGACCTGTAATGCACAGAGCTATGGACGGTCATCTGAGGAGGCCTGTAATGCTGCACAGTGCTAAGCACGCCACACCACTAAGCACACTACAGTCGCTACCTTGCTTGCTGGGAGGGGAAGCACTCACAGGCTTTACAGGCAGAGCTCCAAGGAAACCGGAAGTTTTCGTGGGTAAACCTCCCTCCTTCACACTTTCATTTCATTTTTGTAAGTTGACGAAAAAAAATGTAGGGTAATCTTCGTTTAGTTTTTGTCACTGAAAACATGCCGCTGGCGAAAATTATGACGACAATGTTTTTGTTGACGAAAATAACGGTGGTTAGTACCCCTGTTTCTATAGATGTTTGTGTCCCCGCTGGGGAGTTTCAAACTGTATGTTGAATGTCCTGTAAATCCTGGTGTCCATTGTATCTGAGATTTGTCACCAAAATGAATATATGGGAATACAAAAGAAGTCTTCCAATGGGGACACCTGTTTCAGTGACAACTGTCTAGGAGGGTAATTACCCTTACCTTGGAGAGATTTGTCCTCACTTCCAATGTGCCTCCATAGCAGAAAGTAAAGGGGCATCTGCCTAACAATATACAAAAAGCAAAAAATAAACAGACAAGCACTGCTGACTATATCCCAGATTAAAAACGTAAGTCCACCTGCTCGTTCATTACAACACATTGTCATTTTCCATTATGATATGTGCAGTACAGGATAAGAACTCAGAAAATCTTTTTTTGAGTTTCTTATAGCCACAGAACATAGAAGAATTGTAAAACACTCTGATTTGATTTTTAAATGGTAATGTCCATGAAATGTATTTGTATGAAAACAATATGGCAATACTAATTCAGTTGATGTTTCTCGTGCTCCTGTTTTACCTTGGAATCTTGTTGAGAAGGAAATCCATAGCTGATTGATTTCTTTCGTTAGGTGAGGGCAATGTATTTATACACATCACTGTAAGTGGATGTTAGAACACGAGTAGATGAAACGTGCTTGGCCACTCCCTTTATCTTCCCACAGAGATCAATAGGCTCCATGTGTTATTATTATATTATTATACATCTGGTCCATCCTGGTGGCAAAAAACTGGATCGGTGGAGAATAGAAATTTGCTTATGCAAATACAAATATACTGACTAATTTATTTGGTACTGCTAGATCAATGAAGTTGCAGAAATCCTTAGCCCATCCCAAGTAATACCATTTTGCCATACTGGAGGAAATAAGGTAAAAATATTAAATCCGATTGGCTGCCGTTACTACACTTTGCACAGTCAATGCCCTGACAACTTTTTTTTTTTTAACTAAACGTATTAATTTGTCAACAATTGAGTAAAACAAAGTTTACCAGTGACTAGAGTGGCAGGTAAGCATATAACTAACTCAGAGTGTTTTACAATAACTTAGGAGTATCACTGCAAAAGAAAAGTGCTACAGCTTGATAAAATGAGCAAGTTTTGTGTTATTAAGGGTTGGCACTATGCATTTCAGAGCTCCAGATCCCTCAGTTACCTTTGATCCACATTGTAAAAGTTGAGGGGTGTATTTGACATCTATACTTAAAGCGTTTGTTAACCTAAAAAATAAAAAAAATGGATACTGTGTAATTTGGCCCCTTGTATCACCTGAAAAACCTGTCTGATCCTGCCTGGCTATGCCCTCCCCTTTGTAAACTGACCATGGTTTAACATAGCTGCTGAGCCCTGACACCGTGGTCAGTTTACGTGCCTCCGTCATCCAAAGCTCTCCTGTCCTGCTCTGTCCTCCTCTTCCCTCCCCTCCCTGCCTTTCAGCTAGTTACAGTTCCCGCCCCCCCCCACTCCGGCTGCTGGAATAACATGTACATTTTTATACTATCAGTGCTGATTCTTAATGCAGTGTGCCCCTGTGTGTGTGATTTATAAAAAGAAAGCTGATAATACCGCATTTCTGAGCGCCTATCGGCGATCACGTGACCAGCTGGCTCTCTCCTCTCCCCATCTGACAGATTCAGTGGGCGGGGCTGAGATTTCCTTGCTGATGTCAGCAGGGAGGGGAGGAGGAGAGAGCCAGCTGGTCACGGGATTGCCGATCGGTGCTCAGAAATTAGGTATAATCAACTTTTTTTATAGTATAAATATGTACATGTGGCTTAACACATACTTTAATGCCCGCTCCTTCACAAATTTTGTTTTAGTAATCTTCCTATATATATGATTTAAGGCATAAATCAGTATAAGAGGGTATAGG
Source organism: Rana muscosa (assembly GCA_029206835.1). Taxonomy (NCBI): domain Eukaryota; kingdom Metazoa; phylum Chordata; class Amphibia; order Anura; family Ranidae; genus Rana; species Rana muscosa. The sequence goes on along the minus strand of CM055118.1, from coordinate 524,670,611 downwards.
ACAATATGTTAGCCAAGAAGACTGCAATTGTCATGGCAATATAATGCTAGAGATCCAATATCATAATGCTTATGGTACAAAAATGACCTCAATATCAATAGTCTGTTGCAGATATAGGGAACATTTGTGACCAGATGAGTAATACAAAGTATATTTGAGGTTTAGCTACAAGTGGACCTGTGCTCAATTTGAACACTCAATGCAGAGGAATTTAAAAGACAGAATTTTTTTTTCCACGTGATCGGATGATTGAAGGGAATACAACATCACTGACCTAAGTGAAAAATATACTACTTCAGTAAACCAGCTTTACTGTATTGAGAACTACTTGTCTAAGCATTATTAATTAAACCCAAAAGCATTTATTATATTGCAGCTAACTAAATCTGTGATGGCTGCATTTGTTTTCTTTTTAAGGTTTTGCGTTCTTCTATTTTTATTTGGTAATCCAGCCAATAAGTCTGTTGTTTTTCACAGCACAAATTCTCCAGCAGAATGTACCAGTTTACGTGAACATGAGACAAACCACTCAACACTGGAGTTTGGGTTGGATTTTTTAGTAGTTCTAAATCTGCTAATACAGTTAACACCCCCCCCCCCTCCAGACTGACAATGCTGCTGTGACTCCTCTGCTCATTTCTCTCGAGTTGTGTCCCACCAATACAAGAGGTCAAAACAAAAGGGAAAAAGCCAAAGAATAGTAAACTGATGCAGCCACCACATCTAATGATTGGTAAGCTGGTAAGCTGTAATATATTACATTTTTGGTTTTGGGTTTAATATTGCTGTATTCAACTCTGAAATGTGTGAACTCTTAGCTTGTAAAACAACTCATTTAGTTTAAAACAGGGCACAGCATAGGGCAAAAAGGGTATGTATATATATATATATATATATATATATATATATATATATATATATATACATACACATACATACACCTTTTCTCTTAATCGGGAGGGGGGGGGAGGTGACAGCAGGAGGCAGAGAAAAAGCAATACACTGATATTCCCAGTGAAGAGCTGTGCGGGGGGCATGTGAGCACAAATCTTGGCCATTGGAGGACATGCATGTGCTCTCATGCCTAGTATTGTCAGTTATAAGTCCTGATAGTTCACTTTAAAAGAAACTTTAAAAAAAGGGCCTATACTGTCTAGAATCCATTAATGCACTGTCTCACCCTGCTCTGCACATCCTCAGTTGCTGTCTGTTCTCAGCACTGTGCCTAAAATCTGAGCCACTAGAGGCCGATCAACTGACTGCTTTAACATTTACTGTTGCTGAAGGGGGAAGAGAGCAACAAGAATGGAGGGGAAAGAACAAAAACAGGAGAGGGGACAGGACAAACACTGCTGCGAGGGAGACACAAAAGACTCAAGGATAGTGTATTATCTTATCCCTCTGATATTCTCTCCTTCCTCCCTCACGGGCAGCCTGTGAACTTCAGCACTGTAAAGCCTCTGTCTGCCTTCCTATCTAGCTAAGCCAAGACATACAGTCAAGGCTGGAAATGTACATATTTTATTTACAGAAAGTGACATATAGTTTTGGAGATCAGGGAGAGGGGGGGGAGCCTCTAATAAGGAAGTGACTGCTCTGGGCTTCAACAAAATGGTGGCTTCCAGCAAGAAGAAACAGTAACAATACTGGAGGCAATTTAAAGCAAACACACATTTTGGTAGCATAATTATTAATGTGGATTGTATGTTCTTATGTTAAAAAACAATGATAATTAAACTGTTATGGGTAAAGTTCCACTTTAACAGAAGTAGACGGCACAATAGGCACACATCAGGAATATGAATTGTTGGGATAACACATAGCTCCCAACTGTCCCTGATTTCAAGGGACTGTCCCTGATTAGGAACAAAGTCCCTCTGTCCCTCTTTCCTTCTCATTTGTCCCTCATTTTGGTCTGATCTACTGTATATAGTTATATATTAAATGCACTTCCTATCTTTCAAAAGGTTTTTCCCAGTGCTAAACCTTTCATCTGATTTCTAAATTGCTGCATTTATACATTTCAAAAGCCAATATAAAGGAAGTAGTAGTAAAAAAAAAAGCACTGGTGAGTTTAACAATTTTTTTTTTGTATAATTCTCCTTTAAGGGGGCGTGGCAAGGGTGTGTGTCCTATGCCCACATACTTTCGCTAATAGGTGTCTCTCGTTCCCATCTCAAAAAGTTGGGAAATATGACAACATACTCTTTAATACATTAATAAACTACTCTATGGTTCTACAGGCAGCACTTGGGGAGCGTGTTCTAAAGGACTTACCACATTATAGGATCAGATGGATAAAGGATCAAAGATTAGTGATAATCGTGTGTAACTTTCTGTTTTGCCTCAATACTTCAAAAAAATATATATACTTTTCCTAAAAGTATTTATCACAAAGATTTTATTTATGTTTTGAACACTTTAGTAATCATAAGAGTATTTAATTAATACAGTGAACCAAACATTTCTACTGGTATGCAGCAACATTTTTTGGGATGGAAACTGAAACAATTACAACGTAACATGAGCAGTAAAAACTTTTTATTACTTTCGTGCTGTTTCCAATTTTCAGAAAATTAATACACCAGAAATTCAGGACTGCATAATCCTTTTACTAAAATAACAGCAAACTTATCTCAGATTTTAATTAAAGCTGGATCCCAACTAAATGTGATCTCATCTCATTTCTGATGTTGCTGTATAACAAATAGACTTGTGCACAACGGAAAAATTTGTTTAGTTTCGGTTCGTTTCTTTTCGGTCCTGTTGATTCGTAATCGTTCGTAATTTTGCTAGATGGGATTTTTTGTGTTCGGACTAATTCGTATTTTCGCAAGTGACATTTTTCGTTGAATCGGAATGATTTGTATTAATGTAAGCCTTATTTTTAGTTGATTTATAATTCGTACTTTCGGTAGAGTGCGTTGTTTTTCGTTGATTCTGGACACAACTCCAACTTTCGTAACTTTTTTGGGGTTCGTTGATTCGTAATTTTCCGTGTCTCTCTCACAACGACGCTGCCTATTATACCTAATGTGCTTCGAATGGATTTGTACTTTTCTAAATACATAGCGGAAATCTCGTATTTTACATTCATTTTTTACATGCGACTATAGCCTCCGCCCCTGTACACCATTTTGAGAGGGAGTTCAGCACAGTGAGGGAGAAGCAGAGAGCAGAGCAGAGAGTGTTATTGTGCTTCGAATGGATTTGTGCATTCGTAACTTTTTTCATAACAAATTATGCCGAAGACATTCGGGCATTCGCTATTTGCGATATAATTTATTTCGGATTCGGTTTTATTCGTAATTACTTTGTTCGGAAATCCGAATGCTTCCGAATGTCCGAAAGTTGCTAAATTCGGACGAATTTCTATTCGTTACGAAATGAATTGCACAAGCCTAATAACAAATATTAGCCAACATAATTTGCCATAGTTTATAAAAAAAAATAAAAAATCCATGCATGGTGTACATTTTAAGGGCAGAGGGACTTGATAAAGAGAGATGGACTGAAGAGCAGTTTGAAAATGCATATTAAATTTGAGAATAAAATTCATGATTTTTGGGACAATCAAGCAACATTTCAAATTTTTCATTTGATAGATGGATCACCTTTTCACCTGGGATGAAGAGTTTCTAAATTGTGGCCCTACTTGTTATTTCTAAAAATTGTTGGATACTTGGAATTTGGTACATAATCTGTAATTACATCCCATAATCAGCCTGGCATCTACAGTTTGAAAATTCTGGTTTGATTGACGCTAATCATTTCTAAACACTGGCAGCAGATAGAAAACTAGGTGTAAAGGACTAGCAGAGGATTATATAGGGCAGTCCCTCTAGATATGGGAAACATGCAATCAAAAGTACCTACCTTAAAATCAGGCCATTTAAGATTTTCTGATAGCCATACACAAGAGAATGTGATAAATAATTGGTGTAGAGTAGAATAGAGTACACCAGTGGGAGATGTAATTGTTACTCAACAGGCACATTCTCCTATTGCACCTCATTTCATAATATGTTCTCTAGCTAATTCGATAACTTTACATTTTTCAATATGTGGTCTCAGTTTTTATTCTTAAATTTGTTAATATGGCAAGTCAAAGGCCAATATTTTGTCATTATGGGACATTTCATTATCCTGAATTGCTTTTTATCACTGCAATAATTAAAAAAATTAATTCTCTATATATCTAATTAAATTACAACAAAAAAATATTATTTTTTCCTTACTTAGTATGTGTATTATACTTAAACACTTTAATGGTAATTGAATTCTCATTTATTTTAAGAAACCCTGTTACAAAAATTGCAGGTAAAAGCACAGAAAATTCAAGTATTTTATACACAGTATTTTTACGTTCCATAAATTATATTTTTATTTACTTCACTTGCTTTCAACTTTCTGGAAAATTTGACTACTCCAGGTAGAGTCATTCCCTAGCACAGTCCCCTAGCTCTCCATAGGTCACAGCTTTCTCCTTATGTGGGAGTGCCCAGTTATTCTCTGTGCTGGCCCAGCTTCTCTGCCCCTCCCCTCCCCTTCCATGTAGCAGCCAGAAGAGGAGAAAAGGAGAATACTATTGGGAGTCACTTAAATGACAGATCTGAGTGTACTGGGGCTGCCGACATCACATCCAAGATGGTGGCACCCAGCAGCGGTCTCAGTGCTTTTGAGTGTCTACACAAGGGAGCTGTTAAGAATCGTTAATAATATGCCTAAGATATGTTAAATGCACATATAAAGTTATGGAAACGTTGTTGAAATAAATGGCCTGACAACAGGTTTCTTCAGTCTGCTATCCAGTAATCACTAAACATAGTCAGTGTTGATTGGGGAGTCCAACTCGCTGCGCTATTTTATTCTGGCAGTGGGTGGGTTCCCAGCTGTCAGAATACAATGATCACTGCTTGCGGCAAGCTGGATGTACTAAAGTTGATCCATAGATTGGCTTCAGTACAACCAGTCTACCTTTACATGGCTCGAAACTTGGAACATTCCTGCTGACCTGGCCAAATTTTGATCCGTGTATTGGTGGCTCAGAATCCATTATATCAGTCAATGATCCCATTCATTTGTATTGTCTTTTCAAATCTTCAGACAAAGAGGAGACCCCCAAGATCAACATTAGGTCTAAAATGGCTTTCTTTTTAAATAAGCGTATATGTGTGTGTATATTGGAGGTACAGAGCACAAACTGTTGCAAATAAATATACTGGTCTCATGTATTACAGAGTGAGAATAAAAAGCTTTACTATTGCCCATTTTGACCAGTAAAATTTCTTTCATTTTCATCTTGCATTAGAAATGCGAGAGACAGAATATGATTGGCTAATATGAATAATGCGTGTTTTCTTTAGCAACACTCTTTATACATTAAAGTGATTGTAAAGTCATGTTTTTTTTTAAAGTTAAACATAAAAAACATGTTATACATACCTGCTCTGTGGTTTTGCACAGAGCAGCCCTGATCCTCCTTTTCTAGGGTCCCTCTTTTGTGTTCTTGGCCCCTCCCTCCTGCTGAGTGCCTCCACAGCATGCAGCTTGCTATGGGGGCACCCGAGCCGAGTCACAGCTCCCTTTGCCCATTTAGACACGGAGTGCGGCCCTGCCCCTCTCTCTCTCCTTATTGGCTGACTGACTTTGATTGACAGCAGCAGGATCCAATGGTGCTGCACTGCTGTCTCAACCAATGAGAAGGGGAGTCCTGGACAGCCGAGACACTCCTGCAACATCGCTGGATCTAGATGGGACTCAGGTAAGTATTAGGGGGGCTGAGGGGGGAGCTGCACACAAAAGGTTTTTTATCTTTATGCATAGAATACATTAAGATAAAAATAAACTTCTGCCTTTACAACCTCTTTAAATAGGTCGTAAAGGTTCAGTTTTTTTCACCTTAATGCATCCTATGCATTACGCGTTCGATTTCGGCCCGGTCTTCTCCGCTCTTCATTGGATAGATTGATGGCAATGCAGCCATTGGCTCGCGCTGCTTTCAATCAAATCCAATGACTCGGGCGCCGGGGGGCGGGGCCAAGTCCGGCATTCGTGTCTATGAACGCAAATGCTGGACTCGGGAGCGCGCCCGCAAGGTAAACCCCTTGGGAAAGCGCTTCCCAGGGGAGTAAGCTGATGTGGGGAGGAGCCAGGACAGCCGCCGAGGGACCCCAGAAGATGAGGATCGGGGCCACTCTGTGCAAACCAACGAGCTGCACAGTGGAGGAAAGTATGTTTGTTATTTAAAAAAAACAAAAAACCTTTACTAACACTTTAAGCTCTACCTGCTTCCTTATTCCACCAGAGGATTGTTTGAATGCTTTGGCAGTGCGGTCACTTGTGTGATTGATGTTCATCTAGTTTTAATTATATTAAAGGTTTTATTTTCATCTTCTTATCAAATATGTTGTTTTAATATTTCATTCAGTACTTTAAAATCATTCTTTATACATATGTACAGTTTCACAATACAGTACTATTATTACTCGAATTAGGTTTTTAGAAACTTACCTAACTGGTAAGTTCATGACAATCTATTGACAGGTCAAGAGGCCTGAAACTCACTTGCTGAGCTACTTTAAAGACGCTAGTGGTCTCTTCAGTCATAAATGTCCCTCCTTGTGTGTCAACGGTAATGTGATCTGAACCACGTATGCGCAATTCAGACTACATATATGATACCCACTGTGTGCCGTGATGATGTGACTCCCATGCGCACGTGTGGAAGTGACGTTATCACGACCTGGCCATTCAAGTGGTGGTAGAGACCGAACCCAGAAGGAAGACCAGCAAAGATAAGAGCCCTTTGGGACTCATGGCAGTAGTGACAGTGCAGCACTGGAAGGCAGACTAGTACATTAATACTTAAACCTGCATGGGGGCATTTTTTTTCTTTTTTTCTTTACTGAGTTTACTACTGCATTAAATCTAGTATTTATTTCACAGTAATAATTTCCTCTGAACGGCTTCCTGTTGATAATGACAACATGAGTGGCTAGTTCCAAAGGAATGTGTCGTGTTTTGTATATATATATTTTTACTCAAATGATAATACATTTTGCATATGGAATTCTCATATTCTCATAACTCTAAAAGTGACGACTTGTTATGTTAATTGTGCCTATGCAATACCCTAAAAATTTACCTTTTGTCTGGAATTCCACCTAAAAATTGCAGTGCATTAATTGGTATGTGAATAGTGTGAGGATACCTAATCAAGCCTTAAAGCTGTATATCAGTGGTGGTATATCTAAGGCCCCTTTCACACTTGAGCGGTTTGCAGGCGCTATTGCTATTGCGCTAAAAATAGCGCCTGAAAACCGACCCTAAACAGCGGCTGCTGTGTCTCCAGTGTGAAAGCCTGAGGGCTTTCACACTGGAGCGGTGCGCTAGCAGTACCGCTCCTAAAGTCCTGCTAGCAGCATCTTTGGAGCGATGAGAGGAGCGGTGTGTTTACCGCTCCTACACCGCTCCTTCCCATTGAAAGCAATGGGAAACCGCGGCTATACCGCCCGCAATGCGCCTCTGCAGAGGCGCATTGCAGGCGGTATTAACCCTTTTTCGGCCACTAGCGGGGGTTAAAACTGCACCACTAGCGGCCGAATACCGTCACAATTCCGACGGTATAACGCCACTAAAAATAGCAGCGCTATACTACCACCGCACCTCCCGCCCGAGTGTAAAAGGGGCATAAGGCACTTCTTCCTCTGACTGCTAGACTCAGAATATTGGAGGGAGGATTTGGTGATATCACAGCTTTTCTGCTAAGAAGGCTCTGACATAGGGTGACCACGTGTCCGGGACAGTCCCGCACTTTGCAGGTCTGTCCCGGGCATCTTCATTCCAGGACAATACAGTGTCCCGGAATGAAACTGACACAGCCACCCCCGGGCCAATCTGATGCCCCCAAAAAAGGCCTCCACATCACCGCTTTACTCACTGACAGTACTTGTCTTGGCCGGGAATGCCTGGAGGAGCACAATCCCCGCCCCCTGCTTGTGATTGGAGAAATCATAAATCCCGCCTCTTGTGTCCAATCACTGTGCTGTGATTCGTTACAGCCCAAGCTGATTTTTGGGAAGGGAGGGTGTCCCTGAATGGTAGTTTGGAAATGTGGTCACCCTACTCTGACATGAAGAAGCAAAGCCTTGTCTCTACCAAGATGGCCACCTTCACACAGAGACAAAGTGCCGAACAAGGCATGATAAGCCAGTAATGGGGAAAGTCCAGCTACAAAGAATCCACAAGCAATGCTGGTGTTTTATCCTTTGCCCTCTGCTTGCTTTTTTTTTTTGCACAGCTTCTAGAGTTCGGTTTACCTTTCCTTCTTTACCTGCTATGCTAAAAAAAGAAAATGGCTGCCCTTCTAACATCTTTACCAACTACCCTGAAGAAAGAAGGTACATATTCTCAGAGTACTCTGGTTTAGTCATATGATCTCCCAAGCAGCCACCTTCAGGAGAGGGGAGTGAGCACACTGACCCTTCACTCCCCTGAAACTGGCTATTGGGAGTCAATCACGTGACTTGACCGAAGCACCCTGAGAATAGGTAAATATATATGCATCTTCCTTCTATGGGGTAATTAGTATAGGAGTTAGGAGGGGGAGTGGGAGCAGTTTTAAGCTAGTTAGCTACAAAGTTCTCGTCTGGAATTCCACTTTAACCTGGAATTCCATATTTGTACAGCTTCTACACACTTTCAATTACAGAGTAACAGCAAGGAAGCAAACATAGGTAGTTGGAGGTAAGCAGTGGGGTCAATAACAAATTATCATATAAGAATTCACTCTTAGCATTGCTTAGAAAACTCTATTCTTGCACTAAGCATTTTACGATGAAGCATTTTTAAGCTAGTTAATGCCTCTATGGAAATAAAGTATCCTTAGCTTGGTTTCCCATTGCTACTATTTGTCCATATTAATATATGCCTTCCTATAGGACTGGTAATCTGCAGCACAATGCAATTTGCTAGTGACAAAATGGCAGCTAGGATGACATCACAAGCTGTGTTATGAACTCTGCCCTTATGATTAATAAGTGAATGGAGCTATCACAGTTAGTGACCCCTCAGAGGGTCATTGAACTATATCTGGTCATTAGCTCACTTTCGGTCATATGACTATCCAAATGAATGTGACAGTAAGGTTTCTTTGTTAATGAATAAACTAAACTGAATAGAGAACTATTGTCTTTACACTATGAGAACTAACTTAATCAACCCAGTGAAGATAAGAGATGGCAGGGTTGACCATTTGTAAATAATGACTACAATAACAGTGGGATTAAAATAATTGTAATCCTGGTCTAAATCGCAGGCCTAGGTGTGGGCATTTTCCTTCATTTTCCAAAGTGCGGAAGTACAGTATGCTGTAGCAATAAAACATTCAATATTAGTATCCTCTGTATCCATAAATATCATCATCAATATCATTATCTTGAAGCTATTATATTGTTTTGGAGTTGGCTGCAAAGTATGATTGGTAACAACGCTCACTTGCCATATGGAAAAATCACTTGAAATTAAAGAAGTTCTGTCATTGGAGGGGGTGGGGGAAAGGTGTGGCAAGTATGAAATGCAGGTATACAGACTGTGTCTGTAGCAGCTTTTCAAACCTTACTGTCATGGCCGAATCTCAGGCCCCTCCAATAGGCATAATCTAAGAGGTTCTTGATACTGCTCAACCGTGTTTGCACCTTCCTAACACCTGAAAAATTCCCTATTGGCCAGTAAGGTGGGCTAATAGGAATGTGTTGGGTTGGGCACAGCGGAAAGCTTTGATCACTGCCCAGAAGTGCTGAGGTCTTGTCTTTGAGACTGGCATGCCATTTGTCACAATTGGAAGGTTTGGTAGGCTCCTGTAGATGTGTATTTGTGTCAGTTTGCCTCCCCTCCCCCGGCTTTTCCTCAGTGAGAGAGTTTCTTTAATGAAGTAAAAACCTAATTTGCAAGAGCCTAAAATCTATTTCTGACCATGAAATTGGGAAAGAGGGACCTACCACCAGGAAACTGTAATAAAAGGTTTATTTAATTCCCCAACATGGGTTTTCTAAAGAGGCAGTACTGCAGGCACAGTTTCCTTTCTGAAGCATTGTCTCTGATTGAAACATCAGGCAGAGCTGTACTGGTGTGGAAAGGGGAAAGATTAGGATGAGTCTCTTTCTATCTAATTCAGTTGTGTGCTGCTTTAGCTACTGAGCTCTGTAAACAACAATTTGTTTTTTCTACAAAAGGAGCTATGGATAAGGTAAAAACACTTAAAAAGAACCCTAAAGCAAAATCTGCTGTCTGGATATAAGAACACTAAATAGTCATGCAATATTATATACTTTAAATAAGTTTAAAATGTTTTATTTTATTAGTTGAAATCATAATAAATTAAGACACAATCACAAATCATAGGTGTGCGCAGTCTATTGCCATAGGTGTGCACAGCCTATTGCATTATGTGTATATATACTGACAGTGTCAGCAGAGCAATGGACGGTGTCAGTAGGGAAGAGATTGCTTGCAGTCGTTTTTATTTTTTACAATTTTTTTACTTTATCTTACAATTTTTTTAATAGCCTTTAGTGGTCTTTGGTGAAATATTGGGGGTCTAAACAGGGGGAATCTGCACCACCCTGCGCGCACGCCTATGCCTATTGCATTAGGGTGTGCACCTCAAAGCTCAAACACATATGTGTGTGTGCATGTGTATATATACTGACGGTGTCAGTAAAGCACCCTACTGGTGTCAGTAGGGCAGAGATTGGTGTCAGTAGGGCAGTGGAGGTGTCAGTAGTTTTTATTTTCATTTTTTTATAATTTTTTGCAACTTTATATTTCTAATTTTGTAGGGGGCTCATTAGGGGGCTTTGGTGAAATATCAGGGGTCTAAACAAGGGGAATCTGAGCCACACAGGGTGATTAGGGTGTGCCCAGGCACACCTGGCACACCCTGTGCGCATGCCTTAACCCTGCCTTAACCCCCAATACTTTACAAAAGTATATAGCGTTACATACAGAGACACACTTCCTGTAAGATATAGAGAAACTATAGTTTTAGATAGAGGTACTGTACGTATGGCAAAAAAAACTCTTTATAACAAGATTTAGTGGTAATGTAGGTTACATATGTATATCTAGTCTGATGCAATTGCCTAAATGGTCCAGGAGTGTCTAAAGCAGAACTTCAGACACTCCCAGAGACACTCATGAGTATTGGAGAGAGTAATTGGGGGGGGGTCACGTGTAGTAGAGAAAGTACGTAGAGGGGGATCATATGTATTGGGAGGGAATAGGTAGAGATGGTCCATGAACATTAAGAACAGTGGGAAAAAGGGGGTTCTATCGGGAAGAGTGTCCCAGGATTGTCACATGTATTGGCTTCCACTTTTAAAGTTGACACATATCTGATGGTTTTAAAATGACCAGGATGAAAGGTTTGATCATACTAAGGCCCCAATTCTGTATGTTTACGTTGTTCATACAACCACTTCTACTGTTTCTCACGATGTGCAAAATTTTGTTGTGGGTGCCAAGATCTAATTCCTTCCAGATATGGACATCATCTCTAAGGATGGCCAAGTCTCATGTAGGTGAAGCCACTTGTTCACAACAAAAATTTTTAGTTGTCTGGTTTGGCTATGAACCAGTTTAAAAGAAAATACAAGCAAAACACAAAAAGCATTACAAATGTAGAGAAAAAAACTATTTACTGTGCTTTTTTTCTGGATGTAGAAAAAATTTAAAAATTACTTGTTTTCTGTTACTAATGCCACCACCATTATAAGATTAAAAAGAACAGCACTTCTGGTTCCTCAATTCAAGAGACTGTGCTTCTGATACTCTTGAAGGTGATAGAGCTGAGACACTGTGATCCTGTATAGAGAAATCCTTTTGTCACTGTTGACATAAAGAAATTGAGAGCCTGAAGATAGTTAAAGTATAAGTCTTGCCTGCAGAAAAGGAGAAAAGCTTGTGTCAGCAATATAGGCAGCCAGTTCAAAAAAGAAATTCCTGTTCACTCATTTATTCTCCTTATATGTTTGCCCCGACTATGTTCATTTACTTTTACACCCACTGTACAGAATTAGCTACAAAAGAATTGCAATTGATTTACCTGCACATGATTGGGTGACCGAAGTAAACAGAGCCTTGCTTTATTCGCCAAGAATTGAATGTTCTCTACTTCAATAGTACATCAACACTAATGCTACCACTTTGCAGTTCCCAGTTTGTAGTATATTTTTCACCGCTCTCTAATATGGTATTTAGGTTTAAACATATTAATGATGAATATATAAAACATTATCATATGCTAAAGTTAAAGTTACAGCAAATATAAAGCTAGCAGCTATCTTTTGCTGTCCATGTGGACACCAATAAACAGGGCTCCAAAGAAGACATCTCAAAAGCATCTACTGATAGAGACAAGGTTGACCCTACCTTATTCTACCAATTACCGTAATCTAACTGGCTGCTCATCAGCAAGTTTTCTCTACATCTGGCCTATTATTTCTGATTTAACATATCATATCTGTGTACGTATAAACAGGTGGGAGTTTATAATTGAAGAAGGCCGCATTATAGAAGAACACACATTTCTGTTTACAAAGAAGATACTTAGAAAATTCCCATAGACTGTAACTATCAGGTTTGCATTAGCATTCACATAATCAGTTCCCAGCTAAGTAACTCAACTACTGCAGGATACCGCAGCAAACACAGAATTGTCACACAATCAGTCAGGCTCGGTCATATCTCTGCTCTGCACTGCAGGGAATTATAGAGAATGCAGCCTGTGTGAATTTTACAGTGTCAATATACCCTTTTGGGAGCCCATAAATTAATGTTAATGCAGGAAGATACACCTATTGGGTGTTCTACTGCATTTTTACACAGCAGATAAAGACTATTTTATTTATTTTTTATAGACAAAATGCATGTACAGAAAAGCAGAAAAAACACATTGACATGTGGTAATAAAATGCATGACTGGACAAAATCACTTGCCATAATAAGTGTTGAAAACACACATAACAGCATACATTTTGATAACGCAAAGTGTGAATTCAGCCTGATAGTATTTTTATTAACCCCGCAGTGAGATTTCTAGTCTTAAAACCATGAGTGCCCCTAGCGCAAAGGTCTGGCACTGCTGTGTCACAGCTGAGGGAAAGATACACTCTCCAGACCACTGCACTTGTGTGTATTATGAGTGTATTATGCACTCCTAATCCCTGCACTCTGTGAGTTACACACTTCTAACACCATGCACTCTATGCATTACATACTCTTTCTTGACAGCTGCAGTCTGTGTGTTAAGGAATCCTGACCCTTATACTCTGTGTGTTATATACCTCTGAACCATACACATTGCGTGTTATATACCTCTGAACACTACAAATTGTGTGTTATATACCTCTGAACCCTACACTCTGTGTTATATACCTTAGACATGTGCACACTGAAATATTTCGTTTCGGAATTTCGTTTTCGTCCGAAAAATAAATTTATTTAGTTACTCCCGAAATTCGTTTTTATTTATTTCGTTTTTCGTTAGAAATTGCATTCGTCCAAAAATCTGAATTAATTAAGGTCGAATCTGTCATTGAAGGCTTATGGTGTCTATCGAATGTTCAAAGAAGATTCGACGGAGCAGTGAAACTGTACGACGCTGCAATCATACATTTCCGGTCGAATGTTCCGCCCACAAGCTATAGAAGAATTCTAATGTTGTATGACTAGTAATAATTATATTTATTCATTACTATTACTAGTCAACCAACATTAGAATTCTTCTATAGCCTATGGGCGGATGCATTTGACCGGAAATGTACGATTGCAGCGTCGTACAGTTTTGCTGCACCGTCGAATCTTCTAACTTTTGATGCTTTGTCGAATCTTCGTCATTCTAGCTATTTTACTGCTCCTCCTCTTTGGTTACAATCAGCCAATAACATTCATCATCAACTTTATTTTTATTTTACTTCCCCCACCCAATTCCAGCAGTGATCTTTTCTCTCTATGTCGAATCTTTTCTCTCTATAATAACAAATCTTTTCTCTCCTATGTCGAATCTTTTCTCTCCTATGTCAAATATTTTCTCTCCTATGTCAAATCTTTTCTCTCTATAATGTCGAATCTTTTCTCTCCTATGTCAAATCTTTTCTCTCCTATGTCGAATCTTTTCTCTCCTATGTCGAATCTTTCTCTCCTATGTCGAATCTTTTCTCTCCTATGTCGAATCTTTCTCTCCTATGTCGAATCTTTTCTCTCTATAATGTCGAATCTTTTCTCTCCTATGTAGAATAATCTTGGACTAATAGAGTTAAGGTTAGGCACATTCGACCACAGGTTCGATAGACACAGATTGTTATTGTCAGCGTCACGTCGAATCTCCTATCTATATCGAACTGTTGTAGCAACGAAAACTAAAATAAAGCATTTGTTTATGTCGGATCTTTCGGTTTTCGGATTCTGTGCTTTCGTTTTCGTTTGTTAAAACGATAACGAAAATAGCTGAAATTCGGACGAAAATGCATTCGGACGAAAACGAATGCACATATCTAATATACCTCTGACCCCTACACATTGTGTGTTATATACCTCTGAACCCTACACATTGTGTGTTATATACCTCTGAACCCTATACTCTGTGTGTTATATACCTCTGAACCCTACATATTGCGTGTTATATACCTCTGAACCCTACACTCTGTGTGTTATATACCTCTGAACCCTACACTCTGTGTGTTATATACATTGGAACCCTACACGCTGTGTATTATATACCTCTGAACCCTACACTATGTGTGTTAGTATTTTGGGGCGCTGCGCTTTAGATTGTTGCATACTTCTGACCCCTACACAGTGGAGTCAGGAGTGAGTATCACAGACAATTTAAGCTACACTGTCTATGATACTCACTCCTGAATCCTATACTTTGTGCAATATGCAGCCTAACCTCTGCACTCTGTGCATTCCACATGACTGATCCCTGAAGTTAGGAGTGTGTTATGCACTCCTAACCACTGCACTTTGTGTGATATGCACTTATGACCCTGCATTCTGTGCACTATGCAATCTTGGCTGCTATGCCTTGGGAGTTATTTGCTTCTGTCCCATAGACTCTGTGGGGTTTATTTACTAAAGATAGAAAGGGCAAAATTGGTCACGCTTCTGCATAGAAACCAATCAGCTTCCAGGTTGTATTGCCAAAGCTTAATTGAACAAGCTGAGGTTAGAAGCTGATTGGTTTCTATGCAGAATTGTGACTCATTTTCCCCTCTTTAGCTTTAGTAAATAAACCCCTGTTTCTTATACACTTTTAATTCCTGCACTCCTGACCCCTGAACTCTGTGCCTTATGCACTTCTGAGTTTTTCACTCTGGAGTTGATTATCTAAAACAGGTGAGTGCAGATTTATGGTGCAGCTGTGCATGGTAGCCAATCAATATCTAACTTCAGCTTGTTCAATTAAGTTTTGATAAAAAAAACCTGGAAGCTGATTGTTTTCTATGCAGGGCTGCAGCAGATTTTGCACGCTCTAGTTTTAGTAAATCAACCCCACTTTATTTTGAACTCCTGACTTCTGCATTGTGTCTAATGCACTTCTGATCCCTGCACTCTGGGCATTACACACTCCCCACCCCTGCACTCTGGGCGTTACACACTTTTGACCCCTGTACTCTGGGCGTTACACACTCCTGACCTCTGCACTCTGGGGGGTGGTACACACAGATAAATGCACTAAAACAAGGTAAAGAGAAACTCACTTTCCCAACATTATATTCCAGCATAATTTTAAAGGTCTCTTTGCTTCTGTTGGATAGATTTCCCTTGATTTTTGGTGCTGATTTTTGCTGCGGCGACACTTGAGCAACTCTACTAGTAGTTGGTGACAGTAATGGATTATCTATAGAGATACATTGTAAATTCTTTCCAGAGAGGAAAATCAAGAAGATCAGATCACAACAATGCCCTGCATGTTGCTGGGACTGAAAAATTATGGAAAGTTTCCCCAAAGGGGGACAGTGGCAGCAATAAATAACCTGACAGACGATCTAACCCTTCCTCTACTATATCCAAAACTAAGAAATATCCTCTGGCTGGAGTTTAACATTAAACCAACTTTCATCACTGTATACTGTGTGAACGTTTCCTGCATAGTCAGATAAAGGTTTTTGGGCAGGCACTCTCTGACTATGGGTAATGATTATCAGAATGATTTTGTTATGCTGCTGCTCTTAAAAAAAAACATTTGAACCAAGCATGTAAAACTGTAATAAAATAGAAGGGCAAACTCTGCAAAGATTCAATCTATGTAGGGTCACATCTACTTAAAGCGGAGTTCCACCCAAAAGTGGAACTTCCACTTTAAGCACTCCTCGCCCCCTTACATGCCACATTTGGCGTGTAATTTTTTTGGGGGGGGAGTGGGTGCCTAGTTTTGAGTGGGACTTCCTTTCCCACTTCCTACTTCCAACTTCGGGCCGCCTAGGCGACTCCTCCTCTCTCCCTAGGCGGCCCCTCCCTCTCTGCAATCTTCTGGGACACATCACAGATCCCAGAAGATTGCCTGTACACTCAGAAAGCACATCGCGACTCACGCATGCGCAGTGCACGCCCAGCGTGAAGCCGCAAGCTGTCATGGCCAGGTGTCCAGAGTTTCAATGGAGGCGCCGGGGAGAGGAGAGGGAGAGGAGTGAGGCTGCATCGCTGGACCGTGGGACAGGTGAGTGTCTGTTTATTAAAAGTCAGCAGCTACACTTTAAAAAAAGCAGAGGTGATCAAATACCACCAAAAGAAGGCTCTATTTGTGGGGGAAAAAAAGGACATACATTTTTTTGGGGTACAGCATCGCACAACCAAGCAATTGTCAGTGAAAGTAACGCAATGCCGTATTGCAAAAAATGGCCTGGTAATGAATGGGGGTAAATCTTCTGGAGGTCAAGTAGTTAAGCATGCCAAGCAGTATAAGAAAATCAAACTAGAGGAAAGTGTTTACATACACTTTAGCTTGTCACCGTGTGTACTAATCTTGCATTGCCATTGACCTGTGTTCCTGACAAGCACCTACAGTATGCAGTACACAATGTTTCCAAAAGAACCTTGACCTGCCATATTGCAATATTACAGCATTGGTACAGATCTAAAGGACTTGACATTCACGTGAAAGAGATCAGTTTAGTGTAAGCCTCTTATCATTGTGTGTTATTTCATAAAACGTGTCTTTTTTATAATTTGTAATTACCTGTATAATTGTTAATCACATTTGTTAATCACATATGCTGGATCTAATTTCTGGTTCTGCCTTGCTGACCATACATGGTTAGAATTTTGGTTGATTCCTGTGAAAGGTTGGCCCAACAGTGAGTTCATCTGCATTAACTGTTCAAGTATTGTACCAGCCATGGGTGACGGCTATCAGAATACAACAGAAGTCAGTAAGAGATCCTTAATTCCACACTGTTTAGCCTGGATGGGGGAATCTCTGCATTTCTCTTGTTCAGCCCACTGGGCTTAATCAAAGCAATCTTCATGTGTATGGCCAGCTATACTTGATCCTCCTAATACATTGCAAATCTTTGAAACAAAATCTGTATGTACAGAGTAGACTGTTTTCGATATCCAAAGCCCTGAAACCTCCATTATCCTGCTGGAGCAAGAGACCATGTGATTTTTTAGTCTAGGTTAGCTACATCAAGAGGCTTAAATTGAGCCGGTGTGGGATACTTGTTGGAATATTATTATCTCAGCATTGTCAGGCTTTTATAAACCTCAATGACATTGCAGTTGCTTGAGATCTTTTTGGTCTATGGCAAGGAAGAGGTCATCTTTTGTTCTGAATAACAGTGTGGTAATGCTGCTGTATGCCCAGTTGCTTTAAGTGAAGTGTGAATTTCAATGAATGCTAAACCTTATGGAGCCACACCATCACATCTGGTATGAGTGCATCATCTCTGTACAGGGAGCAATGACTTTAGTTCCAATTGGTAGGTAGAGTAGAAATGCCAAGGAAGGCTGAAAACCCCACATACTGTAACATTCAAGGGTCTGTTAAATATTTTAGTGTATGCTTTAATCAGCCATACACCAGGCAAGATCATTGCTTGAACGGCAAGCGCAAACCGTTGGAAATATAATTAGAATTCTGCCAGTTCATGGAATATAATTCATAATGACTTCACCAACAATCATTTTGACCCCTTTCACACTGAGGCGCTTTAAATAGCACCTGTAAAGCGCCTTTAATGCCACCCCAGTGTGAAAGCCTGAGTGCTTTCACACTGGGTCGGTGCGCTTGCAGGATGGTCTGCAAAGTCCCGCAAGTACCATCTTTGGGGCAGTGCGGGAGCAGTGTATACACCTCTCCCCTCTGCCTACTGAAATCAATGGGCAGCGCTGACGAAGCGCCTGCAAAGCGCTTCAGCAGCGGTGCTTTTAACCCCTTTGGAACCCCTTCTTTGGGGTTAAAAGCACACCGCTCCCGCCCTCACAGCACCGCTAAAACTAGCGGCGCTTTGCTGCTAACGCTCGGGCGGTCTGAGTGTGAAAGTAGCCTAAATTTCAGATGTCATAGTGGCATTTACAAACAGGTGCCAAGTCTGCCTGTTGTCCAAATAACTGAACTTCTAAAACGGTATTAACCGCAAAAAAATAAAAGCTTTTATATTGCAGCTTATCAATTCTTAAAGTGTTACTAAACCCAGGACCCTGCATTCACTATATATGGTCTCCCACAGTACACAGAACATGGGAATGCAATCATTTTTGTAAATATAAACTGCTAAATATTTTGTCTCATCAGCAGTATATAGCAGTCTTGTGACTTCTATCAGTGTCTTATCAAACCTTGTAGGAGGAGTTTTCATTCTCCCTTGATTGTCCTATGAGGCTGCTGGATCCCTGACCCTCTGTCTGGACAGTGCTGATTGGCCCTGTGCTGATCCCATGCACTCTCCCAAGAAAAAAAAATTCTCCAAGGCTCTGTTTTATCAGCAGATAGATTGGGGACAGTGTAAGAAGGATAGGATCAGAGAAGACAGGCTCCTTTTTACACAATGCAGAGGATTAACCCCTTAGGTTCCACAATGAGTATAACAAGCATGCTTTACTGCATATACAGACGGATTTTACCATTGTGGGTTTAATAACAATTTAATTATGGTGGCTGCATTTTTTCATAATTCATTCATTCTTGAATGTGGCAACATTTTTTTATTTTATTTTTAATCTGGCCAGTAAGGGCTCATTCTTACTATTGGTTGGAGGGCGGTAAAACCCTCCTTGCCACAGTAATAGCAGCCATTGTGAGTAGTATTCAAGGGAGTATATTTGATCAATTCTCCAGGAAATGGTTCATGTTTTAAAATGTTTGGTAAATTTTTTAGGCAAAATTCTGAGTCATCCCACAAAGTAGCAGCTTCAATGAAAATACACTTTTAGTAAAGCCAGACATATAAAAATATAACCACAGATAGGCATATTTCTACTAGAGGAAAGCAGGCAGAGAGACACCCACTTGACTTTAAATCCACTGTAATGCCCACCAACATATGTTGTAGCCTCAGTGACATCATTTTAGTTAACACCTTTGATAAGGGAAGAGTCCGAGCCTGTTCATTTGAAGTTCCCCAAAATCCCCAACATGCTGGACAACTTTGTGTGTGATAACAAGTGCTTCTGGGGGTTACAAGCACCCTTTGGTGTAGGTAAAGAAGGCCTCTCATGGGAACTTTACGTGAAGAGATCAGGCAATGTATGGCCACCATAACTTATAATAGTCGTTGATGGAATTGTTTTTCACCAGATGCTATTTGAAATAATAATCCCAGAGACCTTGGCTTCTTTTGTGTACAAACAAGGCTGTCTGTAAATTCTGCAGTGTCAAATGTAGGTTGACAGCACCGCGTGAGGATGTTACAGGGGACCGGAGGTGAGCAGGAGGTGGGTCATCATATATCTATTATAAACCACAGAGGAAGAAGAAGGCTGGTTTCAGATTTAGAATTTCACTTGTCCATACAAGGTTTCTTTACATAAGATTCAAATGTTGGACATTCCATGCAATTAGTTCATTTAATGAACAGATCTAATAAATGATGTGGTGAAATTACTATAAACAACAGTATCGGTCATCAGAGCCTGGAGATGGTTTCCTTGACAACCTCGCTTCCCTTTGTAGAGCAGACATCATGCCCAGTGAGGACATGACTTCTCAGCTTAACACTGTCACTGCCAAGGGGGACCTGTAGTGAACTCCACACAATAATTGAAGCCAAAAGGCCAGCAGAATACAAAATCTCAGGTTATATGTGCAGTCGTTATGCACCAATTGACACTAATATAAGTGTGTTCATTACACTTCAGTATAAATAAATACTGCAACAGGCCTCATTTATTATGCCTGAAAGTGCAACTATCAACATTGAACATATTAGCCAATAAGATTCCAACAGTGTTTCTTTTGCTGCAGATAAAAAAATACACAGAAGAATCCTGATATGATGCTGTAAATAACCCAGACTGTTCACCCAGCCATTTCCATTAATGAGACCGGTGGTGACAGTCAGGTTGATTTACTGAGGGAATAGAAAGTTCACGAAGCCCACAGAATCGTGTTAGCTTTAAATGATATGCAGAAAATTTGACTAGAAAAACATGAACTTTATAGGCACCAACTAAAAAAATACACATTTTCATTAGTACAAAATGAAAAAGACACATTCACAAAATCCATAACAAAATAGTACCTACTCAGGAAAAGCTACTAGTGTACATAATTGACCTAGACCAGTCTCATAGTCCATTAACAGAGGTAATAAATGGCTTGTAGGTTAGTAGAATCCAGGAGCGTTATGCCTTGGTCAAAGTAGCCTGCTGTA
This sequence comes from Rana muscosa, assembly GCA_029206835.1. NCBI lineage: Eukaryota > Metazoa > Chordata > Amphibia > Anura > Ranidae > Rana > Rana muscosa. Next base: position 524,649,735 of record CM055118.1, on the reverse strand, counting down.
ACTTTAGCTCAACATGTTTCATAATATTTCGCTTCATCAGGAGTTTAGGTAAGAAGCTCTGTGTGTGAATGAACTACAAGTCCCGACATCCTTTGCAGCTGTTGGCTTGTAGTTCTCAAAGTTCCCAACACAAACACGCATGTTGCTGCTTTCCTCTGCCAGCTTTCATGTTAGTGAGCGCATTTTAGCTCTGTTGGCGTAGTGGAGAGGATTTCCATTAGCTGGTGGAAATCTATCACGTTTTGAACTCTTTTGTATAGGACTTTATTTACACTGATTTCATTTTTTTTTAAATCATACTTGAATATTGTGGATGCTTTTTTGCACATTATGAATAGTATGTTGATGGCACACACTCTAAGCTTGTAATATTCTATATTTGAAGGTGCTGCATTATTTTCTCTGTTGGTTTTTGTGGGTATTCTATATTTACTTTTGGCAAGCTGCCCATTTATTTTCTTTATTTTAGCGCTGACCCCCTTTTTTATATTGTCAATGAACTACCATGACGCTGTTGAGTGCCGTGGTAGTTCATTGAGTCTTCCTGTCAGTGTGAAACTGCCTGGCCGTTCATTGTATGGTGCAGAAAGCTTGCACTGACAATCTGCAGGAGACCTTAAACCAAAAAGAAAATTGTGAAAACCAAGCTAAGGAGAGTGCAGCCCTAAACATAGATTGTTGTCTGTTCTTCAGGAGACCTGCATGGCATCAGTGATCTGCTGATCTCTGGTGCAATGCTTTCCAGACTCCTAAAAAAAAATTGTAAATGCACATTTTTTTTACCTGCAAAAAAATGTGTATTTATTATTTTTTGTAAACGTGAACTTATCATATATATATATATATATTTATATATATATATATATATATATATATACAGTAAAACCTTGGATTGTGAGTAATGCGGTTTACGAGCGTTTCGCAATACGAGCTGTTTTTAAAACAAATCCTCGATTTGCAAGCGTTGTCTCGCAAGATGAGCAGGATTCAAGCCTCTGGGGTGTGCAGTACCCCATGAAGCCAGAGGTGCGGGGGGGGGGGGGGCGGAGACACTCGGAAACACTCGGAGACCAAGTGTCTCCGAGCATCTCAGAGTGGTTTCCGAGAGTCTCCGAGTGTCTCCGGCGCCCCCCATCTCTGGCCACATGCAGTACTGCATACACTAGCAGTGACACTGGAACAAATTATCTGAGTTTCCATTGATTCCTATGGGGAAACTCGCTTTGATATACAAGTGCTTTGGATTACAAGCATGCTTCTGGAACAACTTATGCTCATAATCCAAGGTACTACTGTATATATTTCTATATATATATATATATAAATATATATACACAAATGGGTATATGTAAGATACCCTTTCCAATCTCTATCCTGACTTTCAGTAGGGATAGAAAGGTTTCAGATATGTTATCAATACATTTGCAAGCCTTGACATTTCAATAGGAACCATAAAAGAATAATCGGTGATAGTGTGAACAGAAGGTTATTTACTTAGCTGTAAAGTAGAATACTCCTATGGATTTTTCCGAAACACATTAGCATAAATATCAAAAAAAGATCTGGATATCAATAGATTAACAATGACATGCATATTTGAGTCTATCAATAAGCCCACATATGCAGATCTTTATATTGGAAAAAAATATATATTGGAACAATATATGAACAATTTACAGATCTGTTAAAATCCATAAAAAGCTAAATAGAAATAGCATTGCTTTGAATAACCTTTTTTTTTTATAGGAAATTGAAATTTTGTAATATAGTAATGTACAGTAATATAATGCTGTAACAATGGGCCAACAACGATCGCTAGTAACAAAAATCCTTTGCTTTAAAAAAGACACACTCTGAAAACTTGTTATTACGCAATTGTAGAATGTTTTGGGAAATTGGTGGCTTGCCAAGGAAAGAAAAGCATTCTCATGGCACACAAGTTGGTATTCAACAGCTGTTGATCAATTGGAGAAAGGACATATCAGATCTTTCACTGTTACCGATAAAGAATCTGCTGATTAAAGACTGGCTTATTAAGAGAACTTTAAAGATAATAGTTGAGTTAGTTTCTTGAGTCCTGCTGCTGCGTCTATTGACACAGACAGCAGGACACAGCCCCGCCCCACTGCGCCCACGTCAGTGGATTTTTTTGACAGCAGCGGGAGCCAATGGCTGCGCTGCTATCAATCTATCCAATCAGGCCACGAGACACTGGCTGGAGCTGGTGTGCTTGTTCCAGTTGCGGGGCTCAGGTAAGTAAAAGGGGGCTGGGGGGGGGGCTGCTGCATGACAGGAGGTTTTTCACCTTAATGCATAGATTGCATTAAAGTGATTATAAAGCTTTGATTTTTTTTTTTTATTAAATAACAAACATATCATACTTACCTCCACTGTGCAGTTCGTTTTTCACAGAGTGGCCCCTGAACACCGTCTTCTGGGGTCCCTCGGCGGCTCTCACGGCTCCTCCCTGCATTGTATAACCCCCTAGGAGAAGCGCTCTCCCAGGGGGTTACCTTGCAGGTGCACTCCCGAGTCCAAATGTAGGACTCGGCCCCGCCCCCCGGCGCCCGTGTCATTGGATTTGATTGACAGCAGCGGGAGCCAATGGCTGCACTGCTATCAATCTATCCAATCAAGAGCCGAGAACCCCGGGCAGAGGAAGAGCGCGTCTCCGCCGTAAGAAATCTCTGGGTTTAGGTAAGTAAAACGGGGGGGGGGCCTGGGGGGCTGGCAGGTGTTTTTTCACCTTAAAGCGGAGTTCCGCTGAAAAAAATTAAAAGTCAGCAGCTACAAATACTGCAGCTGCTGACTTTTAATATTAGGACACTTACCTGTCCAGGGCGCCCGCGATGTCAGCACCTGAAGCCGATCTGTCCCTCGGCTCTCGGGTGCTGCCGCCTCCATCTTCAGAAAGGGAATCAGGAAGTGAAGCCTTGCGGCTTCACTTCCTGGTTCCCTACTGCGCATGCGCGAGTCGCACTGCGCGTTGTGAGTGGCCCCTGCTGTCTTTTGGGACCTGTGTGTCTCCCAGAAGACAGCGGGGGGCCGGAGGAGGGGCCGGACATGGCGTAGACGAATACTGCAGCGATCTATGCCCGGAAGTGGGAGCAAATACCTGTTTTAGACAGGTATCTGCTCCCTCCTCCCCCCCTGAAAGGTGCCAAATGTGACCCTGGAGAGGGGGAAGGATTCCAAAAAGCGGAAGTTCAATTTTTGGATGGAACTCCGCTTTAATGCATAGGATGCATTAAGGTGAAAAAACAACCCCTTTAATTGAACAAGCTGAGGTTAAAAGCTGATAGGCTACCATGCACAGTTGCACCAGATTCTGAGTGCACCAGCTTTAGTAAATCTTTCCCTATATATCGATAACACTATTCATTGAGGCTTGTCCAATCGGATGACGGCTGACGTTGGCAGAACATGACATTCAAGTGCCTGTCTGTGACATCTAGGACATCAATTAATGATAGACACTAGCAGGGCAAGCTGCTTCCAACCGGTAGCAATCACAGTAATAGAACCCCCAGCGTTCTGCTAATTGGGGGCGGGGGCTTTATTGCACCATTCTGAGTAGGATTCAATTTAACCTACAACTGCAAAAGGACATTACTAGTAAAATATTCCACTACAGCATCTTGTGGTTTTTAATAATGCTGATAATAATAATAACACTATGGTGTCATTCCAAGCATTAAACTTTTTTTTATTTTTTTGGCAGAGAAAAGCATCTGTTTGTTACCTACGCTATCCTAAATATGGATCCAAACAGCATGGTATCCCTACAAAAATAAAATATCCATAATTTAAAGTGCAATAAAAAAAAAGGCGAACACTGGAAAATAATCCAAACGATAAGCCAAAAAGGATCGAGTTAAATCTAGCACATTGCTTAGTGCTTCAAAATGCCCCCAGAGATTTCTAACAATGGAACTCCAGGCAGGGAGTGGGGGGGAGCTGATAGGTACAAAGAACCTATATTGAGGTCTTGACACCTTCCAGGATGCCTCTCAAAATATAAACAGCAGCTAATTACATCTGTGACCTTTTCGCTATCCAGTGTGATCAGCTTCTGTATTTGCATAGAGCTGCAGCATCATTATTTCAGTCCCATCGCGGCCAAACATCTGCAGTGTGGCACTGCGCAGTACAAGCCAAACAGCTGTACGTTTAGCATCTTTCGCTGGATCTGCTTTGTAAACATCGAGTCAAATAAACTGCAGGCGGATATTCTAATTTGCACCTCTAATTCATAGCTCATTTTATGCTTAAGGGCAGTTCAATAAAGCCTTTAAATGATTGTTAGAATAGTATATCAAGAGGCCGAACGGTGAAACCACATTTAGACATTACCTATGCCATTCAAATTACCTTTATGTTCGGTTCACATTAGCTTCTACACACTGAAATTATTAGCGAGTACTCTAATACTTTGCGGTTTCCAGTAAAACATCTCATCGTCTTGTCTCTGCTCAAATTTATGATACTTTTAAATGTGATGAGTAACCATGTTTGGTTATACAATCACAAAATACAGTGGGGTTGATTTGCTAAAGGCAAATAAGCTGTTCCCCTTGCAAGGGAATTTTCACTTAGGTTATTTCCAGCGTTAATGTGCAAGGAAAAATACTGTTAAATAAATCTTTCCTTCCATGTCATTGTAAAGTGTATTTTCACCACATTCATTAAGCCAGTAATTTTCAACCAGGGCACGGTGTGCCGCAGATAGGGTGTCATATGGCTTCCCACAGGGTGCCACAAGCAGGGAAACTAGTTTGTTCTGAATCAGCATCATAGGCGTGCGCACAGGGTGTGCCGGGGTGCCTGGGCACACCCTAATCACCCCATGTGCATTAGCATTTTCCAGGGGTGGCACCAGGTGGGTGATTGGGGTGCCAGTGGCCAGTGTAAATGCCCCCATTATATTAAAGGCTAGGTTCAACTGTAGGAACACATTACATCTATACTTAGAGTGTAAGGTAATATGCTCCCAATCAACTGTCTCCCACCATCAGAGCCTTCTCCCTATGACAGCAGGTGGCGTTCATGTGTGTTTGAGCTTTGGGGTGCACACCCTATTGCAATAGGCTGCGCACACCTTTGATCAGCATCATGAGTTACAATAATGTTGGTGGGTCAGCTGCCAGCACCGTAACAACCAATGATGCTCTAAGGTCAGGATTAGGGTGACCACATTTCCAAACTGCCATTCAGGGACACCCCTCAGCATGCACCGGTCGGTGACATCACAAAGGGCGGTGCCACCGTGTGACATCGCTGGGTGGCCCCGCCCCTTACCTATTTAAGCATGTTTCATGTATGTTAGCCAAACATTGCAGGCGGCCACTTAGAGTCACAGAGTTTAAATGTTCTTACAATGTTGGGCTAACATACATGAATCAAATGCTTTTTATATCCAAGGCACTAAAGTTGTATATAAAACCTTGTACTTTATACTACATAGGGTATACAAATAACCTGAGGGATCTGGAGTAAAAGCTGGACATAAACTGACCTACCTAATCCCTACACTGACCTACCTGATCCCTACACTGACCACTATACTAACCTACCTGATCTCTACACTGACCATTACACTGACCTACCTGATCACTACACTGACCAACCTGATCCCTACACTGACCACTATACTAACCTACCTGATCCCTACACTGAGCATTACACTGACCTACCTGATCCCTACACTGACCACTACACTAACCTACCTGATCCCTACACTGACCATTACACTGACCTACCTGATCCCTACACTGACCACTATACTAATCTACCTGATCCCTACACTGAGCACTATACTAACCTACCCGGATCCCTACAATGACCTACCTGATCCCCACACTGACCATCAAACACTGCCACTGTGCCATCAATTGCAGCCTCACTGTGCCCATCAATTGCAGCCTCACTGTGCCCATCAATTGCAGCCTCACTGTGCCCATCAAACGCAGCCACTGTGCCCATCAAACGCAGCCACTGTGCCCATGAAACGCAGCCACTGTTCCCATCAAACGCAGCCGCTGTACCCATCAAACGCAGCCACTGTTCCCATTAAACGCAGCCACTGTACCGATCAAACACAGCCGCTGTTCCCATCAAACGCAGTCGCTGTGCCCATCAAACGCAGCTGCTGTGTCATCAAACATTGCCGCTGTTCCATCAAATGCTCCCACTGTTCCCCCCTGCCCGCGGTCTGATAGAGGGGGTGGCTGGAGAGAGGGGGCGGCACCCATGCACCCTTATGGACACACTTCCACTGCCTCTAGTTGAACAAGACCCCCAGCTAGGAGGACTGTGTGGGGGGGTGATAAGAAGGGACCCCAATACAGGAATCCCCCTCTCTTCCCCCTCCAGTTATGAGGATTGCAGGGGGTGATATTAGGGGACCCCCATCCAGGAAAATAGGAACTCCCCTCCCTCCCCCACCAGTTAAAAAAGTCCCCCAGCTGGGAGGACTGCAGAGGGTTGATAGGGGGGACCCTGTTCACCCCCTTCTAATAGAAAAAAAGAGCACTGGCCAGGAAGACTGCAAGAAGCAGTCCCCCCCCCCCAGAAGGTGAACAGTGTGTGGTTACTAGTGACTGTGAACAGATGCAGAGAGTCCTATACACACAGCAGCCCAAGAGGGGGAGGAGGGGGTGACTCACAGTAACAGATAAGGAGGAAGAATTCCTGCACAGCTCCGATGTATGCAATGGAGCTCTGGGCTGTCACTGCATCTTCTGTGTTCTCCATGCTGTGTGATGAAACTTCTCTCCCTTCACCTAGTGTGGACAGACGATCCCGGGCTCTGCACAAGGGGAGGGTGGAGGCGGGGAGAAATATGTGCCGGGATTTGAAGTGCCCCCTTCCCTTATTGGTCAAAGCTGTGAAAGCCATAGTAAGGGAAAGGAGGATTGGTGCTGTGGGGCTGCCACTGATTTGATCGGGTCTCAGGCAAACAGAAAGCCGGGCAGAGGATTCAAAACCCTAAGCACTAGCGTGGAGGAGGAAGTGAAATCCTCCTCCGCTTTCAACGCTGGGCAGTGAAGTCACTGGTTGCCAGACGCCAGGTGGCTTAGGTGTGATTAGGTGTATAGTCAGGTGGAGGCAGAGCCAGAGCCAGAGCTATGGTGACTCAGTCCGCCTCTGTCCCATGAATTGCTGAATGTTCCCAGTGTCAGTTTCATTCCGGGACACTGTATTGTCCCGGAATGAAGGTGCCCGGGACCAGGGACAGAGATGTCAATTAAGGGATAATCCAGGGCAATCCGGGACACGTGGGCACCCTAGTCAGGATGCATGGCATCATTGAATGATGAATGATGATGACTTACACTACAGCAACACATGACTCTGATCCAGGACAGGTGGTATGCAGGACAACCCTTAGAATTCAGAAAAAGATAGAACTCCACCTCCTCCACTTGCTACTGTCTCCAGTGCTGCTGGAGCCTAAATGTAGGCATCTGATGTGAAGAGGGAACTGTGTGATTGGGGGGCTCTGTGATGAGGGACTCTATAGTGATGTGAGGACCTCTGATGTGAAGGAGGAGGCTTTTGATGGGAGCACCTCTGTTGTGAGGGGGGCCTCTGATGTGATGGGAGCACCTCTGATGTGAAGAAGGGGGCCTCTGATGTCATAGAAGGACCTCTGATGTGAAGGAGGGACCTCTGATGTGATGGGAGCACCTCTGATGTGAAGAAGGGGGCCTCTGATGTGATAGGACGACCTTTGATGTGAAGGAGACCTCTGATGGGATGGGAGCATGTCTGATGTGAAGAAGGGGGCCTCGGATGTGATAGGAGGACTTCTGATGTGAAGGGAAGCTTCTGATGTGAAGTTAATTTCACGAAGGCGGTTTTATGTATCATCCCAGGCACAGGTTTCCCATTAATAAGTATTGTTTACGTTTTTTCCATTTTAGACTGGGGTGCCTTATGGCAGCCATACATGGATTGAAATTTGGCTGGTTCAGCCAAATTTCCATTCATGTATGGGCAGGCTGGTTGTACAGAAGTCAATCTACCGATCAAATTCCGTACAATCAACCTGTAAGGTCTTTCCCAAATGATCAGTGCCACCGGCTATAACCAGCAACACTGAGCAATGTGTTCTGATGTCAGGGAAGTCAGAACACAATAGCACAGCGGAAGCACTTACCCCATCCACATCGAATGTATGGATGAAGTGGGTCATTTTTTTACGGTAATTAATGATGCTTTAAGACTTTGCATACTTTTTAAAGAGTGCGGAAACTGAAAAATGGTTGAGAAATGTTGTACAGTACTAAGCTAAGGGAAATGTCTCTTGCAAAGTGAACAATCCATTCGCCTTTGGTAAATCAACCCCAGTATTTATTTATATTTTTTTATGGAGAAATAGGAAGGGCAACTTTTGATTCTATTAAGCGCTCAGACTCCAATGTTAATTTTCTAATACTAAATAGATAAGGAAAACAAGCATCTGATTAATTTCTCTTGGTATCATATTTGTGTTTTTCTTCCTCCAAAGTTTTTAAATAATGTCATTTGCATTGCATAGTAAATCTATATTTAACAGGGCCTGCAACTTGTACTCCCTTCCACAGAACTACTAACAGCCAATACAAACAATGACCTTTGGCCCCGCAGACCGTCTGATATGGTGTGTGTGTGCAGGGAATGTTGTCTCCTACCATACTATATTCAGACACAGTGACAGATGATAGGTTCTCACATACTAAAGTGTTGTCAAATTTTAATAGGTCAGATCTGACATACTGATATGTACTAACAATCCCACCGCGCTCCCGTGTATTGTGACACTTTAGCTCTACAGTTCAGTGAATAAGCATCTTTTTGTGCTTTACAGCTCTAAAGCACAACACGTAAAAGGGGGCAAAGCATGGTCTGAATAAATATGTTTACTTCCACTTGTCTCAGCCAATGTGGATAACACAGAAGAGTCATAAGGCTCTCTGCAGAGCAGGTAATTTAAGGCTATAGCCCTTTTCTCATTAGGTTCTTGTTTCATATCTTGTACAGTCAAAAATACTGTATGCAAATTGAGCAGTATGTTGCTCCTTGTGGATATTTGCAATAACTATTAAAGTGTTACTAAACCCACAACAGTAAAATCAGTCTGTATATACAGTAAAGCATGCTTGCTATACTCACTGTGAAACCTAAGGGTTTGTGTAAAAAAGCTGTTTGAGCCTGTCTTCTCTGATCTTCCCCTTCTTTCACTGTCCACAATCCATTTTCTGATAGTACAGAGCCTTGGAATCATTCTGCACATGCACAGTTTGGTGTGTATTGCTATAGAGTTTTTTTCTTTTTTTTCTTGGGAGGGTGCATGTGTTCTTCACAGGGCCCATCAGCACGGTACAGACAGAAAGTCAGGAGTCACGCAGCCTCATAGGACAGTCAGAGGAGAATTAAAACTCCTCCTACTAGCTTTAACCAGTGCTCGGCCAGACACTAATAGAAGTCACAAGATTGCTATATACTGCTGATGAGAAAAAGTATTTAGCAGTTTATATTTACTAAAATAATTGCATTTCCATGTTCTGTGTACTGTGGGAGACCAGATATAATGAATGGTCCTGGGTTTAGTAACACTTTAACCTTCCTGGCGGTATTCCCAAGTGTGGCTCAGGGGTTAAATTTCAGTACCATTAGCGGTAACCCCGAGCCACACTTGGGATTGCATTGCAAAATCCTGGTGCAGTGAACTTACCTTGTCCCCAGGATCCTGCGATGTCCCCCCGATGTATCTGTGGGCTGTGTCCTCCACCCGATGCTCTGTGTTTCGGGCTCCATTCACTGCGAGCGGCATGGCGCACGTGGACGGAGTCAGCGGGAATTTCAAAAAGTACAAAAAACATAACACATACAGTACACTGTAATCTTACAGATTACATTACTGTATCAAATCATTTCTTAAATGTGTTTCAGCTGTTTGCTGGCAATTCAAGTTAAAAAGGAGTTCCAGCCCCCACCCCCCAAAAAATACAAGTCAGCAGCTACAAACACTGACTTTTACTGTTAGGGCACTTACCTGTCCAGGCATCCAGAGGTGTCCTTACCCAAGCCGATTCAAGAATCAGCTCTCGGGTGCTGGCTCCTCCGTCTTGGCTAAGGGAAGTTTCCTACTGGGCATGCACAAATGGTGATGCGCTTTGTGAATGGGCCGGCTGCGGGGGGGAGAAGGAGGCGGCCGAACGTCTGTCTCACTTTACCATGGCGAAGTGAGATGGAATTGGGAGCAGGTACCTATCAAAACCAGGTACCCGTTCCCCTCTCCCCCCCAAAAGGTGCCAAATGTGGCAGCAGAAGGGGGGAGGAGGCAGACAAGCGGAGCTTCCCCTTTTGGGTGGAGCTCCGCTTTAAGAAACTAGCATTTTACATTTTTTCATTAATTTTGCTTTTTTTTTTTTCATTTTGGATAGAGTGGTTAGAGGGTTATAACTCTTGCCAGTTATTTTTTTTTTTTTTATGTCTTTTGTGTCCTCTTGGGGAGACTTCTCCTCATTTCCTGTGCCATAGCCAAAACAGAAAGTAGGAGGAAAACCCTCCAAGGTAAGAGAATTTGATACTACTTCATAGTCAAGGTCAGGGAATCCTTGGTTGTCACTAGTGATGAGCCGAACACCCCCGGGTTCGGTTCGCACCAGAACCCGCGAACGGACCGAAAGTTCGAACGAACATTAGAACCCTATTAAATACAATGGATGCGAACGTTCGAATTCTAAAGTGCTAATTATAACAACTATTATGCATGTTATTGTCCTAAAAAGGGTTTGGGAACCCGGGTTCTGCACCAGGGGACATGTATCAATGCAAAAAGAAGTTTTAAAAACGGTCGTTTTTCGGGAGCAGTCATTTTAATGATGCATAAAGTGAAAAAAAAAAAGTCAAATATTCCTTTAAATATCGTACCTGGGGGGTGTCTAAAGTATGCCTGTGAAGTGCCACGTGTTTCCCGTGTTTAGAACTGTCCCTGCACAAAATGACACTTCTAAAGGAAAAAAAAGCCATTTAAAACTGCTTGCGGCTTTAATGTAATGTCTGGTCCCGGTAATATGGATGAAATTCTTTAAGAAAAATGGCATAGCTACCCCATGACCCCCCCCTACCCCAGCCCATTACCAGCCCCTTTGGGTCTTGTATGGATATTAAGGGGAACCCCGCACATAAAATAAAAAAGGCCCTATATACTCTGAACAGCCGTATACAGGCGGTGCATACAAGACAGGGACTGTAGGTTTGTTCTTATGTAGAGTCTGTTTGTAATTTTGAACAGGTACATTGTTGAAGTGTAGCTCCAGACCAAAAATCTATTTTTAAACTTTTTGGAAAACATAGGTAAGGGTTATCACCCCTGTAACATTTGTTTTGCTGTCTGTGCCCCTGTTCAGAACATTTCACCTCACTTTCCGTCCCAATGACAACTCTTTTTGAAATGTGGTCTTTTTCTTGAAACAAGGATTGCTGATAAAGCATCAGTACAGAGGAGACACCTTTCTCCCATATTTATTCTTACAGGAGAGAATTTTCCTTCCTAGTGGTAGATTTCCTCTCACTTCCTGTTGTCTTCTTGCGTTTGCAAGTAGGAGTCGTTTGTAAGTTGGATGTTTGAAAGTAGGGACCTGCCGTATATACTCTGCAGAAATAGGCCCCTTAGTTGTTGGTGTTGGCACAACACTGTAAGCACTCACAGTTACTCTTGGTTGGTGCTGGAACGCCCTGCTGTCAACTATTATATCAGGAATTTTAATTACATATAATTGTTGAACAGTGGTAGTAAAAATTGGGCCTTTGATGGTGGTGCTGGTGCCACAACACTGTAAGCCCTGACAGTTACTCTTGGTGGGTGCAGCAATGGGCCCTGCTGTGAATTATTAGATCAAGAATTGTAATTACATGCCCCTGTTGAACAGGGGCTGAAAAATTGGGCCTTAGGCACTGGTGGCACAACACTGCAACCCCTCACAGATACTGTACTTGGAGCACAGCAATGAGCCCTGTTGCAAAGTATTGCTTCAAAAATTGTAATGACACGCCCCTGTTAAACAGGGGCTGAAAAATTGGGCCTTAGGCACTGGTGGCACAACACTGCAACTTCTCACAGATACTGTACTTGGAGCACAGCAATGAGCCCTGTTGCAAAGTATTGCTTCAAAAATTGTAATGACACGCCCCTGTTAAACAGGGGCTGAAAAATTGGGCCTTAGGCACTGGTGGCACAACACTGCAACTCCTCACAGATACTGTACTTGGAGCACAGCAATGAGCCCTGTTGCAAAGTATTGCTTCAAAAATTGTAATTACACGCCCCTGTTAAACAGGGGCTGAAAAATTGGGCGTTAGGCACTGGTGGCGGCACCCATAAACAAAAATGATCTTACAAGCTATCATCATCAATCGTATCATTGAGGACTCGGAGGAGGAGGATAGCCAGTCAACATAACAGCACAGGCACTCAGCATCAGCATCAGTCTTGAAGGGATGTGACATGTTAAAATCAATTAGTCTGTTATATCAGCATCAGGTGTGTGGTAGCTGGTGGTGATCCAAGACTGGTTCATCTTGATGAAAGTCAGTCGATCAACCGAGTCGGTGGACAGGCGCACCCTGTGATCCGTGACAAATCCTCCAGCAGCACTGAATGTGCGTTCCGAAAGAACGCTGGATGCAGGACAGGCCAGTAGCTCAATTGCATACTGTGCAAGCTCTGGCCAGTGATCCATCCTCAAGACCCAGTAAGCCAGAGGATTTTCGGTGGGGAAGGTGTCCAAGTCTGACCTTGCCCCTAGATATTCCTGCACCATGTTTATCAGACGCTGGCGATGGTTGCTGGAACCGATCATACTTTGGGGCTGCGGACTAAAGAATTGTCTGAACGCATCGGTCAGACGGCCACCTTCCCCACCGCTCCTTCTTTGACTGGCCGAAGCCTCAGCAACTCGTTGTCCAGGACCAGGAGTTTGCAACCTCCCAGTCTCTGGGAACGCGTTGCACAGACCTTTCTGCAAGGCCTCCCGGAGTTGTCTCATCCTCTGCTCCCTCTGCGACGGTAACATAAGGTCCGCAACCTTACCCTTGTACCGTGGATCAAGGAGAGTGGCCAGCCAGTAATGGTCCCTCTCCTTGATCCGAAGAATACGAGGATCCTTCCGCAGACTTTGCAGGATCAGGGAGGCCATGCAGCGTAGGTTTGCTGAGGCATTCGCTCCGGAGTCCTCTGGGTCACTAAGGACGACATGATCCGCAGCCACCTCCTCCCAGCCACGTACAAGTCCACTGGTTTCTTGGGACTGTAAATCATCCCTAAAAGACTGCTGCTGATGATGCTGAGTGCCAGCCTCCACCTCCATGCTGACACAATCCTCCTCCTCCTCCTCCTCCTCCTCCTCCTCTTCCTGTGCGATGGGTGAGACAGAAGGAACACTGTCTGGGTAAAGGGGGCCTTGAGAGGCAAGGAAGTCCTCCTCTTCCTGCCTCTGTTCTGCCTCAAGTGCCCTGTCCATTATTCCACGCAGCGTGTGCTCCAACAGGTGGACAAGAGGTACAGTGTCACTGATGCATGCACTGTCACTGCTCACCATCCTCGTGGCCTCCTCAAATGGTGCCAGGACAGTGCATGCATCCCTGATCATGCCCCACTGGCGTGGAGAAAAAAAACCAAGCTCCCCTGACCCTGTCCTGGTGCCGTAGTCGCACAGGTACTCATTGATGGCCCTCTGCTGCGTGTGCAGCCGCTGCAGCATGGCCAACGTTGAGTTCCACCTGGTGGGCATGTCACATATAAGGCGGTTCTTGGGCAGGTTCAACTCCTTTTGCAGCTCAGCCAGGCGAGCACTGGCATTATAAGATCTGCGGAAATGCACACAGACTTTCCTGGCCTGCCTCAGGACATCCTGTAAGCCCGGGTACCTGCCCAAGAAGCGCTGCACCACCAGGTTAAGGACGTGAGCCACACAGGGCACATGGGTCAGTTGTCCCTGTCGGAGGGCGGAGAGGAGGTTGGTGCCATTGTCGCAAACCACCATTCCTGGCTTAAGCTGGCGTGGCGTCAACCACCTCTCGGCCTGGCCCTGCAGAGCAGACAGGACCTCTGCCCCAGTGTGGCTTCTGTCCCCCAAACACACCAGCGCAAGCACGGCATGGCATCTTTTTGCCTGCGTACTTGCGTAGCCCCGTGAACGGCTACGGAGCACCGCTGGTTCATAGGACAAACCACAGGAAGAGGCCATGGAGGAAGAAGAAGAGGAGGGGGTGGAGGAGAGAGGTGTGTCACAACCAGTAGTAGCATTTTGGAGGCGTGGCGGTGGGACAACCTCCAACACTACTGCACCTTGTCCTGAATCCTTCCCAGCTGCCAAAAGAGTGACCCAATGGGCCGTGAAAGAAAGGTAACGTCCCTGTCCATGCCTGCTGGACCATGAGTCAGCGGTAATATGCACCTTACCGCTGACCGCCCTGTCCAGCGAGGCCAAGACATTGCCTTCCACATGCCGGTAGAGAGCCGGAATAGCCTTCCGTGAGAAAAAGTGGCGTTTGGGAACCTGCCACTGAGGAACCGCACATTGCACAAACTCACGGAAGGGGGCCGAGTCTACCAACTGAAAAGGCAGCAGTTGAAGCGCTAGCAATTTAGCCAAGCTAGCATTCAACCGCTGGGCATGTGGATGGCTGGGAGTGAACTTCTTTCGACGGTCCAGCAGCTGGGGCAGGGAAATTTGCCTGCTAGAATCGGACGTCGGTGTACTGCTAGCAGAGTGGCCGCAAGTACTTGGCTGTGACACACCTAATTCTACACCTTCATTCCTCTCAGTGCATGTTTCAGAGAGGACTGAAGTTATAGTGGGGTTGGAGATCCCAGCTGATGCGGTGCAAGGAGAGGTCCGCTTTGTTCTTTGGTGTGGGTCTTTGAGGTAGGCTTGCCAACGAGCTGCATGGCAGGTCAACATATGTCTGGTCAGGCATGTGGTACCCAAGCGGCTGATGTTTTGGCCACGCGATATACGCTTGAGACATATGTTGCAAACAGCAGCTGTGCGATCTGATGCACTAGCCTCAAAAAAGGCCCACACCAAAGAACTTTTTGAATGACGGGCAGAGGCAGCGCCCTGCACAGGCGGAGCTCTGCGGTGTGATTCCGTCGGTGTACTGCCCTTACGCTGGCCACCAAAGGGCATCCTGCCTCGTTGGAGATGTGCCTCCTCCTCATCCTCCTCCTCCTCCTCTCTCCTATTAGGCACCCACGTGGAGTCAGTGACCTCATCATCCCCTCCCTCCTCATCACTGGAGCCAATCTGGCAGTATGCTGCAGCTGCTGGAACATGACTGCCAGATTGGTGTCCTTCTTGAGCATCCCCTCTGTCTGCTCTCACGCTACTGCCTTCCTCTAGCTGGGTTTCATCATCAGACCCTTCGAAACGCTGGGCATCCTCCTGGAGCATGTACCCAACACTGTGCTGAAACAGTTCGGGGGACTCCTCAGGAGGAGGACATGGTGGGTCTAGGGAAGGAGTGACTGATGATTTGTCTGACATTGATACCAGGGAAGACGACGCTTTGGCAGCTGCTTTTCCAGTACCCTGAGCCTGGGTGAGAGAGGATGAGGAGGAGGAGGAGGGCTTGGTCATCCACTCTACCAAGTCTTCGGCATGATGTGGCTCAACATGTCCAGCTGCCGAAAAGAAGGACAAGCGTGTCCCATGGCCATGTGCTGATGACAATGCACCGCGTCCACGACCAGCACTGTTGCCCCCAGACACAGAGCCTGCTTGCCCTCTTTTATTGCCTCCTGACTGTCTGCCTCTCCCTGTTTGCCTTCCAGACATTCTAATAGATGGCCTGCAGGGAGATGGGAAAAAAGCAATAAGGGCTACCTTCAGGTGTCCTTCTCTGTCCCTTGAAACAAGGACTTTCACAGTGAAAGAAACTGACACTCTCCCTACCTACAGTTTTCTGTCCCTAGAAAAAATATTTTTTTTAAGCACAATATAGCACAAGGACAATTCACTCACTGTCCTTACAGGTCCCTGGAAACAAGGACTTGCAGAGTGAAAGAAAAAAAACACTCTCCCTACCTACAGTTTTCTGTCCCTAGAAAAAATGTTTTTTTTAATCACAATATAGCACAAGGACAATTCACTCACTGTCCTTACAGGTCCCTGGAAACAAGGACTTGCAGAGTGAAAGAAAAAAAACACTCTCCCTACCTACAGTTTTCTGTCCCTAGAAAAAATGTTTTTTTTAATCACAATATAGCACAAGGACAATTCACTCACTGTCCTTCCAGGTCCCTGGAAACAAGGACTTGCAGAGTGAAAGAAACTGACACTGTCCCTACCTACAGTTTTCTGTCCCTAGAATAAATGTTTTTTTTAAGCACACTATAGCACAAGGACAATTCACTCACTGTCCTTACAGGTCCCTGGAAACAAGGACTTGCAGAGTGAAAGAAAAAAAACACTCTCCCTACCTACAGTTTTCTGTCCCTAGAAAAAATGTTTTTTTTTATCACAATATAGCACAAGGACAATTCACTCACTGTCCTTACAGGTCCCTGGAAACAAGGACTTGCAGAGTGAAAGAAAAAAAACACTCTCCCTACCTACAGTTTTCTGTCCCTAGAAAAAATGTTTTTTTTAATCACAATATAGCACAAGGACAATTCACTCACTGTCCTTACAGGTCCCTGGAAACAAGGACTTGCAGAGTGAAATAAACTGACACTCTCCCTACCTACAGTTTTCTGTCCCTAGAATAAATGTTTTTTTTAAGCACAATATAGCACAAGGACAATTCACTCACTGTCCTTACAGGTCCCTGGAAACAAGGACTTGCAGAGTGAAAGAAAAAAAACACTCTCCCTACCTAAGTTTTCTGTCCCTAGAAAAAATGTTTTTTTTTATCACAATATAGCACAAGGACAATTCACTCACTGTCCTTACAGGTCCCTGGAAACAAGGACTTGCAGAGTGAAAGAAAAAAAACACTCTCCCTACCTACAGTTTTCTGTCCCTAGAAAAAATGTTTTTTTTAATCACAATATAGCACAAGGACAATTCACTCACTGTCCTTACAGGTCCCTGGAAACAAGGACTTGCAGAGTGAAATAAACTGACACTCTCCCTACCTACAGTTTTCTGTCCCTAGAATAAATGTTTTTTTTAAGCACACTATAGCACAAGGACAATTCACTCACTGTCCTTACAGGTCCCTGGAAACAAGGACTTGCAGAGTGAAAGAAAAAAAACACTCTCCCTACCTACAGTTTTCTGTCCCTAGAAAAAATGTTTTTTTTAATCACAATATAGCACAAGGAGAATTCACTCACTGTCCTTCCAGGTCCCTGGAAACAAGGACTTGCAGAGTGAAAGAAAAAAAACACTCTCCCTACCTACAGTTTTCTGTCCCTAGAAAAAATGTTTTTTTTTAATCACAATATAGCACAAGGACAATTCACTCACTGTCCTTACAGGTCCCTGGAAACAAGGACTTGCAGAGTGAAATAAACTGACACTCTCCCTACCTACAGTTTTCTGTCCCTAGAATAAATGTTTTTTTAAGCACAATATAGCACAAGGACAATTCACTCACTGTCCTTACAGGTCCCTGGAAACAAGGACTTGCAGAGTGAAAGAAAAAAAACACTCTCCCTACCTACAGTTTTCTGTCCCTAGAAAAAATGTTTTTTTTTAATCACAATATAGCACAAGGACAATTCACTCACTGTCCTTACAGGTCCCTGGAAACAAGGACTTGCAGAGTGAAATAAACTGACACTCTCCCTACCTACAGTTTTCTGTCCCTAGAATAAATGTTTTTTTTAAGCACAATATAGCACAAGGACAATTCACTCACTGTCCTTACAGGTCCCTGGAAACAAGGACTTGCAGAGTGAAAGAAAAAAAACACTCTCCCTACCTACAGTTTTCTGTCCCTAGAAAAAATGTTTTTTTTAAGCACAATATAGCACAAGGACAATTCACTCACTGTCCTTCCAGGTCCCTGGAAACAAGGACTTGCAGAGTGAAAGAAAAAAACACTCTCCCTACCTACAGTTTTCTGTCCCTAGAATAAATGTTTTTTTTAAGCACACTATAGCACAAGGACAATTCACTCACTGTCCTTACAGGTCCCTGGAAACAAGGACTTGCAGAGTGAAAGAAAAAAAACACTCTCCCTACCTACAGTTTTCTGTCCCTAGAAAAAATGTTTTTTTAATCACAATATAGCACAAGGAGAATTCACTCACTGTCCTTCCAGGTCCCTGGAAACAAGGACTTGCAGAGTGAAAGAAAAAAAACACTCTCCCTACCTACAGTTTTCTGTCCCTAGAAAAAATGTTTTTTTTAATCACAATATAGCACAAGGACAATTCACTCACTGTCCTTACAGGTCCCTGGAAACAAGGACTTGCAGAGTGAAATAAACTGACACTCTCCCTACCTACAGTTTTCTGTCCCTAGAATAAATGTTTTTTTTAAGCACAATATAGCACAAGGACAATTCACTCACTGTCCTTACAGGTCCCTGGAAACAAGGACTTGCAGAGTGAAAGAAAAAAAACACTCTCCCTACCTACAGTTTTCTGTCCCTAGAAAAAATGTTTTTTTTAATCACAATATAGCACAAGGACAATTCACTCACTGTCCTTACAGGTCCCTGGAAACAAGGACTTGCAGAGTGAAATAAACTGACACTCTCCCTACCTACAGTTTTCTGTCCCTAGAATAAATGTTTTTTTTAAGCACAATATAGCACAAGGACAATTCACTCACTGTCCTTACAGGTCCCTGGAAACAAGGACTTGCAGAGTGAAAGAAAAAAAACACTCTCCCTACCTACAGTTTTCTGTCCCTAGAAAAAATGTTTTTTTTAATCACAATATAGCACAAGGACAATTCACTCACTGTCCTTACAGGTCCCTGGAAACAAGGACTTGCAGAGTGAAATAAACTGACACTCTCCCTACCTACAGTTTTCTGTCCCTAGAATAAATGTTTTTTTTAAGCACAATATAGCACAAGGACAATTCACTCACTGTCCTTCCAGGTCCCTGGAAACAAGGACTTGCAGAGTGAAAGAAAAAAAACACTCTCCCTACCTACAGTTTTCTGTCCCTAGAAAAAATGTTTTTTTTAATCACAATATAGCACAAGGACAATTCACTCACTGTCCTTCCAGGTCCCTGGAAACAAGGACTTGCAGAGTGAAATAAACTGACACTCTCCCTACCTACAGTTTTCTGTCCCTAGAATAAATGTTTTTTTTAAGCACAATATAGCACAAGGACAATTCACTCACTGTCCTTACAGGTCCCTGGAAACAAGGACTTGCAGAGTGAAAGAAAAAAAACACTCTCCCTACCTACAGTTTTCTGTCCCTAGAAAAAATGTTTTTTTTAATCACAATATAGCACAAGGACAATTCACTCACTGTCCTTCCAGGTCCCTGGAAACAAGGACTTGCAGAGTGAAATAAACTGACACTCTCCCTACCTACAGTTTTCTGTCCCTAGAATAAATGTTTTTTTTAAGCACAATATAGCACAAGGACAATTCACTCACTGTCCTTACAGGTCCCTGGAAACAAGGACTTGCAGAGTGAAAGAAAAAAAACACTCTCCCTACCTACAGTTTTCTGTCCCTAGAAAAAATGTTTTTTTTAATCACAATATAGCACAAGGACAATTCACTCACTGTCCTTACAGGTCCCTGGAAACAAGGACTTGCAGAGTGAAATAAACTGACACTCTCCCTACCTACAGTTTTCTGTCCCTAGAATAAATGTTTTTTTTTAAGCACAATATAGCACAAGGACAATTCACTCACTGTCCTTACAGGTCCCTGGAAACAAGGACTTGCAGAGTGAAAGAAAAAAAACACTCTCCCTACCTACAGTTTTCTGTCCCTAGAAAAAATGTTTTTTTTCATCACAATATAGCACAAGGACAATTCACTCACTGTCCTTACAGGTCCCTGGAAACAAGGACTTGCAGAGTGAAAGAAAAAAAACACTCTCCCTACCTACAGTTTTCTGTCCCTAGAAAAAATGTTTTTTTTAATCACAATATAGCACAAGGACAATTCACTCACTGTCCTTACAGGTCCCTGGAAACAAGGACTTGCAGAGTGAAATAAACTGACACTCTCCCTACCTACAGTTTTCTGTCCCTAGAATAAATGTTTTTTTTTAAGCACACTATAGCACAAGGACAATTCACTCACTGTCCTTACAGGTCCCTGGAAACAAGGACTTGCAGAGTGAAAGAAAAAAAACACTCTCCCTACCTACAGTTTTCTGTCCCTAGAAAAAATGTTTTTTTTAATCACAATATAGCACAAGGAGAATTCACTCACTGTCCTTCCAGGTCCCTGGAAACAAGGACTTGCAGAGTGAAAGAAAAAAAACACTCTCCCTACCTACAGTTTTCTGTCCCTAGAAAAAATGTTTTTTTTAATCACAATATAGCACAAGGACAATTCACTCACTGTCCTTACAGGTCCCTGGAAACAAGGACTTGCAGAGTGAAATAAACTGACACTCTCCCTACCTACAGTTTTCTGTCCCTAGAATAAATGTTTTTTTTAAGCACAATATAGCACAAGGACAATTCACTCACTGTCCTTACAGGTCCCTGGAAACAAGGACTTGCAGAGTGAAAGAAAAAAAACACTCTCCCTACCTACAGTTTTCTGTCCCTAGAAAAAATGTTTTTTTTAATCACAATATAGCACAAGGACAATTCACTCACTGTCCTTACAGGTCCCTGGAAACAAGGACTTGCAGAGTGAAATAAACTGACACTCTCCCTACCTACAGTTTTCTGTCCCTAGAATAAATGTTTTTTTTAAGCACAATATAGCACAAGGACAATTCACTCACTGTCCTTACAGGTCCCTGGAAACAAGGACTTGCAGAGTGAAAGAAAAAAAACACTCTCCCTACCTACAGTTTTCTGTCCCTAGAAAAAATGTTTTTTTTAAGCACAATATAGCACAAGGACAATTCACTCACTGTCCTTCCAGGTCCCTGGAAACAAGGACTTGCAGAGTGAAAGAAAAAAACACTCTCCCTACCTACAGTTTTCTGTCCCTAGAATAAATGTTTTTTTTAAGCACACTATAGCACAAGGACAATTCACTCACTGTCCTTACAGGTCCCTGGAAACAAGGACTTGCAGAGTGAAAGAAAAAAAACACTCTCCCTACCTACAGTTTTCTGTCCCTAGAAAAAATGTTTTTTTTAATCACAATATAGCACAAGGAGAATTCACTCACTGTCCTTCCAGGTCCCTGGAAACAAGGACTTGCAGAGTGAAAGAAAAAAAACACTCTCCCTACCTACAGTTTTCTGTCCCTAGAAAAAATGTTTTTTTTAATCACAATATAGCACAAGGACAATTCACTCACTGTCCTTACAGGTCCCTGGAAACAAGGACTTGCAGAGTGAAATAAACTGACACTCTCCCTACCTACAGTTTTCTGTCCCTAGAATAAATGTTTTTTTTAAGCACAATATAGCACAAGGACAATTCACTCACTGTCCTTACAGGTCCCTGGAAACAAGGACTTGCAGAGTGAAAGAAAAAAAACACTCTCCCTACCTACAGTTTTCTGTCCCTAGAAAAAATGTTTTTTTTAATCACAATATAGCACAAGGACAATTCACTCACTGTCCTTACAGGTCCCTGGAAACAAGGACTTGCAGAGTGAAATAAACTGACACTCTCCCTACCTACAGTTTTCTGTCCCTAGAATAAATGTTTTTTTTAAGCACAATATAGCACAAGGACAATTCACTCACTGTCCTTACAGGTCCCTGGAAACAAGGACTTGCAGAGTGAAAGAAAAAAAACACTCTCCCTACCTACAGTTTTCTGTCCCTAGAAAAAATGTTTTTTTTAATCACAATATAGCACAAGGACAATTCACTCACTGTCCTTACAGGTCCCTGGAAACAAGGACTTGCAGAGTGAAATAAACTGACACTCTCCCTACCTACAGTTTTCTGTCCCTAGAATAAATGTTTTTTTTAAGCACAATATAGCACAAGGACAATTCACTCACTGTCCTTCCAGGTCCCTGGAAACAAGGACTTGCAGAGTGAAAGAAAAAAAACACTCTCCCTACCTACAGTTTTCTGTCCCTAGAAAAAATGTTTTTTTTAATCACAATATAGCACAAGGACAATTCACTCACTGTCCTTCCAGGTCCCTGGAAACAAGGACTTGCAGAGTGAAATAAACTGACACTCTCCCTACCTACAGTTTTCTGTCCCTAGAATAAATGTTTTTTTTAAGCACAATATAGCACAAGGACAATTCACTCACTGTCCTTACAGGTCCCTGGAAACAAGGACTTGCAGAGTGAAAGAAAAAAAACACTCTCCCTACCTACAGTTTTCTGTCCCTAGAAAAAATGTTTTTTTTAATCACAATATAGCACAAGGACAATTCACTCACTGTCCTTCCAGGTCCCTGGAAACAAGGACTTGCAGAGTGAAATAAACTGACACTCTCCCTACCTACAGTTTTCTGTCCCTAGAATAAATGTTTTTTTTAAGCACAATATAGCACAAGGACAATTCACTCACTGTCCTTACAGGTCCCTGGAAACAAGGACTTGCAGAGTGAAAGAAAAAAAACACTCTCCCTACCTACAGTTTTCTGTCCCTAGAAAAAATGTTTTTTTTTAATCACAATATAGCACAAGGACAATTCACTCACTGTCCTTACAGGTCCCTGGAAACAAGGACTTGCAGAGTGAAAGAAACTGACACTCTCCCTACCTACAGTTTTCTGTCCCTAGAATAAATGTTTTTTTAAGCACAATATAGCACAAGGACAATTCACTCACTGTCCTTCCAGGTCCCTGGAAACAAGGACTTGCAGAGTGAAAGAAACTGACACTGTCCCTACCTACAGTTTTCTGTCCCTAGAATAAATGTTTTTTTTAAGCACACTATAGCACAAGCACAAAACACACTGACACTCTCCCTACCTATCCTTCTCTTTCCCTAAACTAAAGGAATCCAGGTTAAGCAAGAAAGAAATAACAGTCACTGTCCCTGCCTATGCTGCTCTATCCCTGCTCCGGAACACTCTACACTAGGCCGCCGTGCTGGCGGCCTTTTATAGTGTGGGGCGTGTACTAAACACCCTCAGCAATAATTGGCCACAGGCATCCTGCCTGTGGCCAATCATTGCTCTCCTCGCTGCCGGCGCTGTGATTGGCCAAGCATGCGGGGTCACAGTGCATGCTTGGCCAATCACAGCGCCTGGATGACACTGCGATGGCGTAGTGCATTGTGGGCCGTTCGCGTCACTCGAATTTGGCGCGAACGGCCCAAATCGTTCGATCTTCGTCGAACGATCGAACAGCCGATGTTCGAGTCGAACGTATGTTCGACTCGAACACGAAGCTCATCCCTAGTTGTCACCAGGATCTTTAGAACTTGTGTACTTGTTAGAAGATTTCCCCTCTATTCCTGTTCTGGTGACAACCCAAATTTGAGATTTTCTTTCATTTTCACTGGTGTCATTGTTCAGAGGAAGCGATAACATCTCCACCCTTCCCCTGTCATCAGGTGACAGTGATGGGACCTAGCGATAGCCCAGAGCAGTGCACCATGAGAGGAGGCCACATGGTCCCCCATACACAGAAGCACTGGGTATTTTGCAGTTGCGTTCACAGAAAAAGGAGGGTGAGGGGGCATTGGAGAATGTAAAGTGGTCAAGGGATGGATTTTACACAGACCCAGTGTGTTTTTAAGTTACATATTTATGTTTAAAGCTGGCTATGTGCCCCCAGCATCACTTTGAGAGGGACACCCACTAGAAGAAAGCAGCAACGCTTTATGAGCCAAGTTCAAGCCTCAACTCTGTGGTGGGTTGGGGGGGGAGGGGGTGCCGCCGCCACAAAAGAAGAGAGCCCACAAGCGAGTCTTTAATAATTCACTTCTTCTTTCCTGGCAGCATGCCTCCTAATCTGCTATGGAAGTGAGGCATGAAATCACCTCATTCAAACCTCACCTACGGGGTGATTGTGTAGGCCTTCACATGACTCTCTACATGAGCAGAGTCACTATTACCAAAACCTTGAAATAGCAAGTATATATTTATACTATTATCATCCTATGGCTTATTTATTTATTGATTGATTTATTACATTTGAACTTCTTTCTCTGGGCAGGGGGCTTGGGGTGTGTGGATGAAGAACTTCCCTCTCCGGGGGATAGGGGCGGCGCGGAACAAAGTCTTTGCCCTTGGTGAAAGAATGTCTTGCTTCGCCACTGTGGTCACCTATAGAGAGAATCTACAGGATAGAAATATGGGGGAAATTAAAGACTTACGTTCTGGGCCCCCATCCTTATCCTACTTCACTAGTTAGTGATCTACTGACCAAGAATGTACATATTAGGTGTTCCCTCACTTACTATATACATGCTTGTTCCTGGTCCATAACCTACTAGGTAGTAAAGAAAGGACGTGTTTTTTTTCCCTAAAGCTACACCTTTAAAACCAAGTGAGCAATGGCAACTTCCATACAGATAACATGTCAAGTTCTTTGGTGCATGCTAAGGCTGGTGTTTATGTCAAAAAGGGATTTATTGATGTAAGCTTATTGTTCCTTTTGTATGGTGCAGGGATCTCTAACTGAGGGATAGGCCTCGTACACACGACCGAGAATCTCGTCGTAAAAAAACCCGTTGTTTTTCTCGACAAGATTCTTGACAAGAATCTTGTCCAGGCCGAGTGTACACACATACACTTCAAAAGAACCGCCGTTCTTTTGAATGGCACGAACGCGGTGACGTCATCGACTACGACGAGCATGCGCTCGTCACATTCGATGCCGTCGCCGCCATCTTGCTACACCCTACCTATGCCTAGGAAGCTACCGTGCATGCGTCAAAGTCATTTTGAGCATGCGTGAGTTTCCACGGCGACAGGTAAGTATACAAATGCTCGGGTTCTCTATTTTTCTCGTCGAGATTCTGGGCAGATTTCCCATCGAGAAACCTGAAAGCCTCGTACACACGGACGGTTTTCTCGGCAAGAAAGCTCTCCCAGCAGTTTTCTTGTCGTTTCTTGATGAGGAAACCTGCCGTGTGTACAAGACCATTATTTTGCAATACATTTGATTTAGGATTGTTGTCAACATGTGTTTTTGTATTTTTTCTCGTTACGGATTCATATATATGAATTTGAGGGTTAATATATTCAGCAAGTATGAGTGATAGTGGCAGTGAGGAGGTTTTTACTGTATGCACTGGCACCACGTGCTACTTCATGCTGTTGGCCATAAACTGGCAGATCTTTTAGAAATGTAAGCGTGACAAATCTTTCCATATTAATATTTCATACGAAGCTTAAAGATGAACTCCAGGATAAGCAAGTATTGTCTGAACACAAGAGGCATGTGTATTCTTCATTGAATCGAGGTGCGCTTTGTGTATTTCTTCCAGATCTGTACAGTAATCCAGTGTCAAACTTTCCCCCTGTGCAGGAGCTTCCTGTAATAAAGACCGGTCACTGCTGCCCTCTCTCCTTGTGCAGGGTGACTGGTCTTGTCTCCGCCCCCCATCTGTACTTTTCTGCAGGCAGCCTGTAGTGGGTGGGGCCTGCTGAGTCCCTCCATCAGCTCTGCTCTTTGTACACTACAGAGATTATATCAGTCCCTCTCTCTCCTCATTGGCTCACTGGCTGTTATTGACAGCAGCAGAAAGGGGGGGGGGGGGCTGCTGCACAGAGAAGGGTTTTTACCTTCATGCATTAAATGCATGAAGATAAAAATCCATGAGCCTTTAGAACCACTTTTTATTAAATTTTTGTACATTGAGTTGAGCTTTATTTCTCTTTCTCTACAGACATGATGTATATTGCTGAATGGTCAGGCAGATTTTCCAGCATGTTGGAAGATCTCTGCATTGTACAGTAACATTCCAACATGCTAGATATCACTATGGGGTTGATTTACTAAAACTGGAAAGTGCAAAATCGGGTGCAGCTGTGCATGGTAGCCAATCAGCTTCTAACTTCAGCTTCTATAAACACAAACAAGCCTCAGCGCTTACTCCGTCCCACATCCTCAGTTAGAAAAGCAGTGTTCCAGGCAATGCTGCTCTCCTTAATGCAGGGAAACTTCAAAGCACTACAAGGAAACAAAGGGGGGCATATACATTTATTAAAAAGCCAAGATCATACTCGCAATCATAAAGTAGTTACAAGCGTATAATCCCACAACTCCAGCATGCTGGATAACCATATCACTGTAGTTGGAAGCTGACTCGTTTCGAGAGACAATCCCCCTTCCTCAGAACTCCAAATACCGTGATATTGTTATCTACGGTGCTGTTGTGGTTTTATACACTACTTTATGATTGTGAGTATGATCTTGGCTTTTGAATAAATTTATATAGCGTTGGAGGTAATGCACTAGGCGTTTGCCCCCTCCTTTGTTTCCTTTTAATGTCTAAATTCAGCTTGTACAATTAAGCTCTGACAATAAAACCTGGAAGCTGATTGGTTTCTATGCAGAGCTGCACCATATTTTTCACTCTCCAGGTTTAGTAAATCAATCCCAGTGCTCTTGGCTTTATTTTCACACCAAATTACACCATGGAGATGCTGCACATAAGTGGATTTACTCCACTGTGTACCTAGACAGAAAAGCAATGCTATTCTTGGTTTACAGAAGAGAAGCCTCCCTGATATTGTGCCAAAGATAAGGCGACAGATAGGGAATCTGTGGCTGAGAAAGTCCTCCACCTGCGGGCTGGTATGTTGTCAGTGTCCTTGTAGACGGATTGATTTATAACCAACTAATGCATTGCTACATTTGCTCTGGGTTAATGTTCATCTAAACGAGATACAGCAGTAGGAGATATTTTCAAACACCATTTCATAGGAGACCACAATCCTACACAGACCTGCAGAATGTGCGATACAGGGCGCTCAATACAGCCAGCCAGGGAAAGGACACAACACAGCAGTCGGTGTAGACTTGTGGGTCCCTACAGAGCAGTCCACGGCAATTGTTTATTCCATGCAATTTAAATGAGGCTTGTAGTGCTGAATGGCCTTTGACTTTACTTGCAAAGTCTAGTTGTTTTTGTCAGGCTACCTGCACACATGAATTTATGCTCCAAATATGATGGCAGAAAAATTTCTCCAATGTCGCATATGTCTGCACGTTTTTGAGCATTTGTACGCGTGTTTAGGTGCATTTACAGGCATATGGCATTTAGAAGCATATGAGTCTATCCACTAGAAAAAAAAAATTCATGCATATGCACACATTATGCATGTTTAGGTGTGTATATCCCTGTAAATTACACTCATAAGCTCCTCTTCAAACACAGCACACCTAAGCCAGCCTTACATAGATAGAAATTCGGCCAGTTTAGCAGAGGTTCGATCCATGTATGGGCAGGCTGATTGGGTACAACCGGCCTGTTGAATTTTTTACATGAAATTACTGCAACTATAACCACTAGCAGTAATCATTGTGTTCTGACGGCCAGGAAGGCTCCTTGTGCCCCCTGCTGGCAGCACACCATAGCACTGCAGGAGACATTCCCCCATCAACGTTGACTGTGTTGATGGGGGAATCAAACGTTCTATGGCTTGCCTAAGGCCCTGATTAAAAAAAAAAAAAAGCATTTACAGGTGTTTTTTATTTACTGATCTGAATGCAGCTGTAGTGAACTGCGTGACACAAAATCCCCAAATTTGCGTCTGAGGATATGCATATGCACATATGCCAGATTCAAATATTGGATAAAGAAAAAAAACTGGACATTTTCACCAAGTATTTACTGGTCATTACACAAATTTTGTGCTCAAAAAAACCATGCATAATAAGATCAGTTAAATTTTTATGCCTGTGTGAATGAAGCCTAAACGCTGCTTTCAAAATACAGATCTAAATGCCTAATGTGCATGGCCACATAGGATAACACTGAGTTAAAGGCATAAAAAAAAATGCTCAAAAGCAAGCAGTCACTTACAGCACTATTAAGTCCTATGTGAATAGATGCAAGATGAACAACAGCAATTCCAACAGCTAGGTGGATGCAGCTCTCTCCAGACGGGGTAATTCAAAGTGATACTACAAAAACAAACAGACAAGAAGGCGCAAGCACCTAGTGCATTACCGAAATAATTTTTTAATAGTAAATATTGCTAAAAATGAATACTCACAAAGTAGCAACTGATATAAGCCAACGAACCACAAGATGCCGTGCTTTGCGGACACATGTACTCCATAAATGGGGTGTATGCTGACGCATTTCGGGGGCGCTCTCTCTTCCTCAGAACTAGGCTACTCTAGACACCACTGAACGACAGCCTGACAAGGGGTCATAACTAGGAAGACACACCCCATAATAGGGGGAAGGAAAAAAAGGGGAAATATTTAAATATTTATAAAATTCATAAAGTATAAAAAGCACAAAAACACAAAGAATCGGTGGATGCTTCATTGCATAATAATTAAAAAGAAAATATACAGTCAGAGTATTCTTATGCCGGCCATACACGTTTCGAATTTCGAAAGAATTTTCTTTCGAAAATTGTATCAAAGAATTTTCGTACGAATTTCGCACCGTTAATGGGCTGCAGCAACAGCCGATTTTCGTGCGGCAATCAAATTTGAGGAATCGGACATGTTGGAAATTTTTTGAAAAACAAACGATTTTCTAATCAATGATGGGAGAATCGTGCGAGAAATGTAGTAGAAAAAAAAAATGCGCATGTGCAAGAAAAGAAAATTCCCGGAGAGAAAAGAAAATTCCCGGCCACGAAAATTTCGGCCGAATTTCGAAAATCAATGGTGGCATCATCGGATCACAAAAAAAACGAACTTTCTGATTTTGAAAAGAAAATTAGTTCAAAATTCGACCGTGTATAGCTTTACTCTTTCTTACTTTTTCTTTTTAGGGTGAGTCACCATCCATCCGTCATCACATTGTAAGAATACTCTGACTGTATATTTTCTTTTCAATTAGTATGTAATGAAGCATCCACTGACTCTTTGTGTTTTTGTGCTTTTTATGCTTTATATATTTTCTAAGAATTTTATAAATATTTCTCCCCCTTTTTCTCCCCCTCCCCCCTATTTTAATTGAAAAGAAAATATATAATTTCAATTAGTCTGTAATCAAGCATCCACCAACTCTTTGTGTTTTTGTGCTTTTTATACTTTATTTTATTATTTATTTTAAAAAAAAAATTGCCTCCCCCTATTTGGAGGTGTGGCATTCTAGTAATGACCCCTTTTTTAAATGCGTGTCTAAAGTATGCTAGCTCTTAAGGAAGGGGGTGCGCCCCCGAAAAACACGCCAGCTATACTCCCCTATGATGTTATTAGAGTATGTGCGTCAGTACTGCACGGCATCTTGTGGTCCATTGGCTTATATCAGTTGCTACTTTGTGATTATTCGTTTTAAGCAATTTTTTATTAAATAAATGTAGCGGGTACTTACTTTCCCGGGTGCATTTTTTGAATCTAGCTGTGACATCAGTGCTGTGTTCCCTACGGTCCACCAGGTGGCGCTGTCACTGTGGCCAGAGGGACGAATATCGCTGTGTGTCGAGCCTCCTTTTTGTCCTCTCTCGGTAGCGGTATGGTGGGGCGGGGAACCCGCCGTGCTTGCTGGGAGAGGGGATAAAGGGGGCCGGCCATCTTGGTCACGGGGTCTTCGTCCCAAGCACCTTCAGCTTGCGGACGTGGGTTCGTGCTAGTCCCCTAGGAGGCCTCGGCCTAGGGGACCATCGGAGATCGTGTTCCACCCCAGGCACCTTCAGCCCTGGGGTGAGGTACTTGCAAGAAGGTCCGGAGCTCAGTGCCCAACACTGAGTTCCGCGAGGGAAGGGTCCTAAGGCACTTCGGGGATGGAGGCCTGAATCTGAGTAAGACGCAATGGACCGGGGAGAGCTCCTCACTCGAAGACCCGGTGCAGCAGACTGCCGGTGACGGGTGAGTCTCTTGTCGGAGACCGTCCAGAAGGATCCCCTTCACCTCGTGCGGAGACCATATCCCACTCTCCAGGAGGAGAGTGGAGGATCGAATTTGTGTCTGGGCCTATTCACACTCACACCTCCTTTTCTGTCCTATCTATCAAGGGAGTCCCTGTATGGTGTGTTCTAATAAAGGAGTGTTGGACTTTAATGGTGTGAGGCTCAATTCCTGGCAGACGAAGTTCACGGTGACTCAGGGAGGGAGGATCCGGATGCACGACACAGACCCGAAGGTAAATGAGACATTGCTGATACCACAGGTATTCCCACGTGGTGGAGGCTAGGCGTAGCCCACCCGCTCTCTCTCTCTCTCCACCCTACCAGATACCCCTAGACAAGAGACAGTGCGAGCCGCACGGAGAGAGAAGAGGGGCAGGTGCTACATAAATATTAAATAAATGCTTTTGGTAATGCACTAGGTGCGTGTGTCTTCTTGTCTGTTTGTTTTTGTAGTATCATAAAAAAATGCTGAGTGCCTGTAAAAGCGGTATGCCCGTGTGCATGACGCCTTAGGTAGGTAGTTAATAACTTTACTAACTGTATATTACAATATATGAAATACGTATTTCGAATCCACATATTAGCTACTTTATATATAGTGGGATGATATGCTTGTGGCAACCAACTAGATTCCCATTAAATTTTTTGGTGTAGGTCCCAAAATAAAAACTAACACCAAACAACCTCTAGCTCTTGGACTGACATGTCATGTTGGATCTTATAATCCTTCCAGGAGTGGAGAGCCAGAAGTGCAATTTGTATTCAGAGAGCCGAATATAGTGTATGAAAGGTATTGCGGTAGTTATTGCCAAGTGAGTTTTTTGCACTATTAGAGCAATTAATCAATGGAGGGACATGTCTGAAATGTTCTCTTTGACCACGGCTGCCACTTTGAATATAGCTATTGAGTGAATTTGAATTACCCCGTGCTAAAATAGAATCCGCCATTTCATCCCAATAGTTGATATTCACACTTGAAGAATGATTTACTGCAGCCAGCTTGTGCAGCACATTTTTGTAATGGGTATGTGCTTATTGAGACTCGGCTTATAAATCATTACATAACTAAATTGAAATGACCATTTGTATAACAAAGATAATTTACTGCCCACAATAATTCAGAGCTGTGTTCTTCATTAGCATGCACAGCGTTTTCTATGTTATATTATTTATGCCAGATATCATTTTTCACTCATTCCATCTCAGTGACCCCATAAGCATTACAGCCATACCTAGACTTACCGTGGGGCCAAACCAAAAGTGGAGATGTTTCCTATGACAAGCTATCAGATTTTAGGTTTTCAGATTTTTGGTTCTATGAAAGGTTAGAAAAGGGAAATAAGTGGTTGCTGTAGGCAACACCACAGTTTTTTCTTCATGAATAAGCACCACTTAAAGGGGTTGTAAAGGAAAACGTTTTTTCACCTTAATGCATTCTATGCATTAACCTCCCTGGCGGTATGATTCTGTCAGATTTTAGGTGCTGAAAGCGGTACCATTATTCTGCATGGAAATTTGGCGTTTTATATTGTAGGCCTGTAATTCTTAGTAATAACTCACTTAAATCTGTCCAAACCAGAGTCTAGTAGACATCCCGGGTATGATAAAGTAAAAAAAAAAAAAATCATAAATTATAATATAATAAATAACTATAAAATAATTATAACAAATAATAATATAATAATAATAATAAAAGTGTTTTTCAGTGTTTGATGATGAATTTCCCCATAAATCGCTATCGCTCAATTCTGCGAGTGATTCTAATTTTTTATCGCTGTTTTCTAGCTGGTCTAAAACCACTTTTGACGTAAAGGGACACTTTTTGGTTGCTATGGACAATCTCCAAATTCCAGGCAGAAAGAACAGTTTTTATTATATAAAAGTGCATGCAGGACACTGGGCAGACCACTAGGGACAAAGGGGATGTGTGATTATTTTATACAGTGCTGTAATCTGTAAGATTACAGTATACTGTATGTGTGCTGTGTTTTAACTTTTTTGAATTTGGCGCCGATCTCTGTCGCCGTGCGTCATAACGTCACAGGGAATGGAGCTCGGCGGCACTCGGGCACTGTGTGAATCGAGCGAGGAGACAGCTCGATCACACAGCGGGGAGGCATCGCAGGATCCAGGGGAGAAGGTAAGTAACTCTGCCTGGATTACTGCGATGCAATCCCGAGTCTGGCTCGGGGTTACCGCTTTTGGTGCTGAAATGTCACCCCGAACCAGACTCGGGAATACCGCCAGGGGGGTTAAGGTGAAAAAACACCCGACAATACCTGCCCCCCCAGCCCCCCCGTTTTGCTTATCTGACCCCTCGAAAGTCCCGCGCTCGCCCCCGACATCCTCTTCGCCGCTCAGCCTGGCTGTTGATTGGTTACAGTGGATGGATTGAAAGCAGCGCAGCCATTGGCTCGCGCTGCTGTCAATCACATCCAATGACGCGGCGCGCCGGGGGGCGGGGCCGACTGATACAGTGAGCTGCTATGGCCGCTGGCTGTATCATGGGAGCATGCCCGCAAGCACTCAACATCATGCGGGGGGGAGCCGAGACAGCCGCCGAGGGACCCTAGAAGACCAGGTTTGGGGCCACTCTGTGCAAAACGAGCTGCACAGTGGAGGTAAATATAACATGTTTGTTATTTAAAAAAAAAAAAAAATTATCTTTAGTGATCCAGCAGTATTAAAGGGGTTGTACGCCTTCGAGTTTTTTTCACCTTAATGCATTCTATGCATTAAGGTGAAAAAACACCTTGCAGTATCCGGCCCCCCAGCCCCCCCGTTTTACTTACCTGAGCCCTGAATTTCCGTGGCCGCGATCCCGCCATCGCTCTCTCCACAGGTTCTCGGCTCTTCATTGGATAGAATGATAGCAGCGCAGCCATTGGCTCCCGCTGCTGTCAATCATATCCAATGATGCGGGCGCCGGGGGCGGTAACGAGTCCTGCATTCGGGGGGTTATCTGATGCGGGGAGGACCCGAGAGAGCCGCCGTGGGACCCCAAAAGAGGATGTTCGGGGTCACTCTGTGCAAAACGAACTGCACAGTGGAGGTAAGTATGACATGTTTGTTATTATTTAAAAAAATATCGAACCTATAGTATCACTTTAAACCCAAAAGCAAACATTTATTATATTGCAGCTTAGCAATTCTTACAGTATATGTGATGGTTGTATTAGTTTCCTTTTTTTAGGCTTTCTTTCTTCTATTTTCATCTGTTGTTTTTCAAAAGCACAAGCAATGTGGAATCTCTTTCCAGCAGAATGTATCAGTTTACATTGGATTTTGGGTGAGACTAACCACTTAAAGTGTTTGTAAACCCGAAAATATAAAAAAAAATAAACACCTGCAAGACAAAGCCATAATGAGCTAGTATGACTAGCATACTAGCTCATTATGCGTTACTTACCTTAGATCGAAGCCCCCGAAGCCGTCATCGTCTCCCCCTCCAGCCGCAAACATCTCTCCGGAAGGTTACTTCTGGTTATCGCCACTCCGGCGCTGTGATTGGCCGGAGCGGCGAAAACTTCACTCTGCGCATGCGTGCGAGTGCCATAAAAGCCGGCTCTGTCGGTTTTATGAATGGGATTCTCAGTGCGCCTGCGCCGTTGTCTACGGCGCGCATGCGCCGTAGACAACAGGGTATTCCTTTTGGCAAATATCTCCTAAACCACGTAGGTTTAGCAGATATTGCAAACACCTACAGGTAAGCCTTAATCTAGGCTTACCTGTAGGTGTAAGTTCCCTCAGAGGGTTTACAACCACTTTAACACTGGAAGGGGTGACTAGAATGATCAGCTTTAAGGCCAGATTCACACCTATGCATTTTTTGTGCTTTTTGCATTTTGCAGATTTGCACTACAGGACGTGTTCCGTAGGAAAACACGTTAAATGGACTGTAGTGCAAATCTGCAAAATACAAAAAGCACTAAAAATGCATAGGTGTGAATCAGGCCGCATTCACACCTGAGCTTTTTGTTTTCAGGCAGAAAGTCAGGCAGATTTTGTACAGGTCAAAAGGTCACTAATATAAAAAGCAGAAAAATGCCTGTAATCTGCCCAAAAAGAAGCTCATGTACTTTTTGGAGCTTCAGGCGTTTTGCTTCAGGTGACAAAACGCTCAGATGTAAACAGGTGCCATTGAAATGAATGGGATTTTGCTTGTTGGGCATCTTTCAGGCGTTTTTTCAGGCGTTTTACGAAAACGCTCAGGTGTGAATGCAGCCTTATGCCCTGTACACACGATCGGAATTTCCGACAACAAATGTTCGATGTGAGCTTTTGGTCGGATATTCCAACCGTGTGTAGGCTCCATCAGACATTTGCTGTCGGAATTTCCGACAACAAATGATTGAGAGAAGGTTCTCAATTTTTCCGACGGCAAAAGTTCTTGTCGGAAATTCCGATCATGTGTAGCCATTTCCGATGCACAAAAGTGCTGCACATGCTCGGAACCAATTCGATGCATGCTCGGAATCATTGTACTTCATTTATCTCGGCTCGTCGTAGTGTTGTATGTCTCCGCGTTCTTGACCATCGTCATTTCCGAGCAACATTTGTGCGACCGTGTGTATCCAAGACAAGTTTGAGCCAACATCCGTCGGAAAAAAAAACACGGTTTTGTTGTCGGAAATTCCGATCCTGTGTACGGCATAAGTGTTACTAAACCCACAACAGTAAAATCAGTCTGTATATGCAGTAAATCATGCTTGTTATACTCACTGTGGAACCCAAGGGGTTAATCCTCTGCATTGTGTAAAAAAAGCTGTTTGGCCCTGTCTTCTCCGATCCTCCCCTTCTTGCATTGTCTCTAAAACATGTCCAGATGAGACAGAGTTACTGGAGTCAGGCTGCACATGCTCAGTTTGGTGTGTATTGCTAGAGAGGTTGTTTTTTTCTTGGGAGAGTGCATGTGATCAGCACAGGGCCAATCAGCACTGTCCAGACAGAGGGCCAGGGGTCCTGCATCCTGATAGGACAGTCAGTGCAGTATGAGAACTCCTCATACAAGCTTTAACCAGGCACTGATAGAAGTCACAAGACTGCTTTATACTGCTGATAAGAAAAGGTATTTAGTAGTTTATATTTACTAAAATTATTGCATTTCCATATTCTGTGTACTGTGGGAGACCAGATAAAGTGAATGCAGGGTCCTGAGTTTAGTAACATTTTAAGTTTTTTAATACACTTACCACTACCCTCCCCCAGACTAACAATGCTGATGTCTGCTGTGCCTCCTGTGCTCATTCCTTCAGAGTTGTGTCTTATTAATAAAGGAAGTGTGTTACTGGCCAGATCACCATGTAAAAACAAAGGGGAAAAACCAAAGAAAAGAAAACTGATGCAGCCACCACATCTAATGATTAATAAGCTTCAATATAATAAATTTTTGGCCTTGGGTTTAATGCTGCTTTAAGGGCAGTGCTGCTAATATTGACAGATTGCTTGTGACTGGAAGCTAGTGAATTGAATCATCCCACTGCCTTACAATATCCTAAAGGGATTCCACTGGTGAGATTCTCAGGTCTGTCCCCCACCCCTAACGGTAGAGTCTCACTCCTCCTGTTGTAGCAAGAGAAGTTTCAATCTTCTTAATGTAACAACAATGAATATTTCCACGGGGAGAGTGAAGTCTCTCTAGCAATGACCATAAGAGTAGGTCTTGCTGTGATTTCTGCTGTCTAGATCTCTCTGCCAATGTAGTATGTAAGAGATAAATGTGAAGCTACATGATGATTTAACCCACTGGCATCTATCCCAAACTGAAATATCAATTCTGAGTAGTCTGACCCTTTAAGGCTGATTTATAAATCCTGACGCATAGAAGAATATGGCTGTCATTTATATCAACTAGTCATATATTTTAATTTTCCGACCTACCCTAGAAAATGATAGCTGGAATCTAACTTGTCACTATAGGTGACAATTGATGTTATTTGCTTTAGCTTTAATAAATAGGCCTATTCAGTGCTGCATTGTGTGTTTCCAAGTGCAATGATGTCACACCCCTGCCGTCACCTATATTCCTACCTAGGCATTTCTTCTTATCATCACTGTCTTCCTCTCATCACCTTCCACCAAATATAAATGGATGTCTTTATTTTTTAGTTTGTTATCACTGCACCTTTCTAGATGTATGGATATTGTTTGTAATAATTCTTTTTTTGATGACTAAATTGAAATGAACTGATTTGTTGTAATGAGGTGGAGTCTACTATCATTGAAATTATCTAATGTCTTTACTAAACTAGCTTTGGTACCAGCCGATCCGGTATTTCAGCACTCTGGACAGTTGCCTGCAGACTCCCTGGTTAAGATCGGCTATCCATCACAAAGCACCCAGTCTAATCACTTGTGTGAGTATACATGCTACATTTCTTCAGGAGAAAACCTGTCATTCTTTTGATTTACTTTTCTTTCTCCACAAAGGATAGGAACTTAATAATATTATGTTATATAATAACAGTCCCTCGGGTCTTTACACTTTCAGAAGATAATTGTTTCCATCCAAAGCTTTATTGTGCTTGTTGCCAAGATCTAAATGAACCACATATTCTCGACATCAATGAATATATATATTTGATCCATATTGAAAAAAAAGAACGTTTATACATTTCTTACCATACTAATTTTCACATGTGTTTAGCTGAGACTTACTGGCCCAATTTAGCTTGACCAATAACAGAATTGGTCATCCATAGTGATGATACCTGCATCCAAAATTCCAGATTGTGCTTGGGACAACAGCAAGAGAGACACTAGGATTGTCTTAACCAAGACAAAATGCTCTTGAGTATATCCCTGGTCGGTTCAGACACTACTGCTGGTCTCTCAATAAGAGTCTGTTTAGCTCAACAATGTAACCTCAAATGCCCCGTAAGACCGCACACCATCAATGTGAACCACTGCAGGCATAAATTCACAACATTTAAGATTAAGCCCTTTACTGGAGAAACGCGGTAGAGGGGGTGTACCCTCATGGGTTAGAGCAGTGTTTCTCAACTCCAGTCCTCAAGGCACCCCAACAGGTCATGTTTTCTGGATTTCCCTAAGATGAAAGGGCTATTGTAATTACTAAGGCAGTGAAACTGATCAAATCACCTGTGCAAAATAATGGAAAGCCTGAAAACATGACCTTTTGGGGCGCATTGAGGACTGGAGTTGAGAAACACTGCTCTAACCCATGAGGATACACTCCTCTACTGCGTTTCTCCAGTAAAGGGCTTAATCGTAGAAGCACTTTACCTCTGCCTCTATGATTAAGCCCTATACAAGTGGA
The DNA here is from genome assembly GCA_029206835.1 of Rana muscosa. Classification (NCBI taxonomy): domain Eukaryota; kingdom Metazoa; phylum Chordata; class Amphibia; order Anura; family Ranidae; genus Rana; species Rana muscosa. Next base: position 524,612,431 of record CM055118.1, on the reverse strand, counting down.
ATGTGTTAGAGGAATGTATTCTGATGGGTCTGAGAGCCAGCTGAAGCATGTTTGTGAATATTTGTTGACAGTGTTTCACATCCATGGTGCGTGGTCCTATTGGGGATTTGCGGCTACTAGAATTATCTGAATAGATATTTGTTGTCCTAGAACAGCCTTCTCAAGCAGGGTTTCTGGGAACCCTAGAGTTCCTCCAGAGGTTGCTAGTGGTTCCATGAGCAGTAAGAAATTTCAGTCTCTCATTTAAGTAACCATTGGCACCAATTATCTTTTTAGATATCTCTAAGGGGGGGGGGGGTTCATCCCACTGATCACAAATGTAAGGAGCATTCCTCCCACAAATCTTCATGCTAATGTATCGTGAGTTATTTTTGCCATCTGTGTCCCATTGCAGAGATTTCCCTTTCTTCCTTTCCCATAGCAGGACAGGAAATGGGAGGAAATCACCAGAACTAGTGTCCCAATTGGAAAATATCCTCTCTATTACTGTTCTGGGGACAATCTAAAATGTGGGATTTTCTTTTACTTTCACTTCCAATGGTAAATAGACAAGTAGAGAAGGTAAATCTCCCTAACAAGAGCACAGACAGCAATAGAAACTTGGCAGTTTTTCTAATCCCTCTACACTCTATCCAAAACCCCCAAAAAAGTCTTGACTTTAGTTATATATACTTTAAGGGTTCCTCAGTGTTAAAAAGGTTGAGAAAAGCTGACCTAGAAAGTTGAAGGCTAACCCTAAGGCCGGTCATACACAGTTTGATTCTTGGCTGGTTCAGCAGAAACTGGCTGAGATTCAAACCATTAATGGGCAGGCTAAATGTACCAAGTTGATCGATCAATCAACTTGGGTACAACCAGCCTGCCACTAGCAATAATCACTGTCTTCTCCTGACAGGGAGGGCTCCCCCCCCTGCCCCCCTGTGTTGCTGGGGGAATCGTGCATATTGCTTTCCTGCAACTCGTGGTTGCAGGACAGAATTTCGCACAGTGTAGGGGAAAATATATGGGAAAAATATATGGCTACTTTTACAGAAAATAAAAAAACATTTATTCACAAAAATGTGGGCTAATGGTAGAGACACCCAAAGAAAACGCACCTCATCCCAAGAGATATGTGTACATAGTAACAAAGGGGGGAAAGGGGACTCGTGGTTGCAGGACAGAATTTCGCACAGTGTAGGGGAAAATATATGGGAAAAATATATGGCTACTTTTACAGAAAATAAAAAAACATTTATTCACAAAAATGTGGGCTAATGGTAGAGACACCCAAAGAAAACGCACCTCATCCCAAGAGATATGTGTACATAGTAACAAAGGGGGGAAAGGGGATTTTGACGGTGCTGTAAGTAGTAATAAGAAATTCAAATACACCAGAGGTAAAAAATGGCAAGTATTTTTAATTCAGTTCACTTTAAAGGAAGCATGAGGAACCACACACAGGTGGTTATTAACTAGAAACAACAAACAAATAGCTGGATGATCAATAAAAGGAGGTAAGGCTGGTTTTATACAGTACAGAGTTACACATGACGTCACGTTTGGGACATCACGTGTAACTCTGTTACTTGTTAATAACCACCTGTGTGTGGTTCCTCATGCTTCTTTTAAAGTGAACTGAATTAAAAATACTTGAGATTTTTTACCTCTGGTGTATTTGAATTTCTTATTACTACTTACAGCACCGTGAAAATCCCCTTTCCTCCCTTTGTTACTATGTACATTTATTCACAAAGCCAAAAGGAATTATTATTCCATCAAATGTAAATATTATAAATATAATTGAGATGTGTATATTTCTCCCAGGGTAGCAATGATATGTATCAACGATTGGTAATGGATACTGTCAGGTATGTATATGATTATGTGCACAGTGGACAATACTGACATAAAACATAAAAATAGCTATGTTAGTGAGTATCTAATTTGAGGTTCTATATAAGCCAGGTCCTGCACACACTTTAAAGAGGTATACATATGTGGCATTACCTTCAATTCTGTTCTCTTTGGTAAACATCCAACTTTAAGAAAAAATGGAGGACATAGATGAGTGATTTAATCGCTTTCCGTCCAGCCCATATTTCAAATGATGGCCGCAGGAACCTTTCGTCCCTCCGGGCGGCCGTCATATGGTGTCCTGGGATTCCCGCAGTGTGGAGTGCATACTCGCCGCATCACTGGGGACCCGATGCTTTTGCCCAGCGGCCGCGATGTCCGCCGGGCACCCGCGATTGCTCGTCACAGAGCCAGGGACATGGATCTCTGTGTGTAAGCACAGAGATCCACGTCCTGTCAGGGAGAGGAGACCGATGGTGTGTCCCTTGTACAAAATGCACATAAAATTGTATGCTCAGGTAACTATAATACCTCAATATACTGGACACTCGTGTTCCTTTTAAAGGAAACCTGTGGGAGATGCTTGTCTTCCAAAGCATCTCTCAATCCTTCCAGCAAAAATCCTGAGATCATCATTGCACCCTGGGATCTTCAAAACCCAATAGCCACCCCAATGCATCATCAGTGCCACCTTAGCAGTGCCCATCAGTAAAAGAGAAAACATACTTATTTACAAGTATACTTTGGGAGACTTTGATCCCATCTGCTACTGTCCTTCATATTACTTGCATTCTGTGTTTTGGTGATCCCAATGAAGGTAAAGTATACAAGCAGGCACACACCAAAGGTTTTCATTCAGCTTGGGCACACACAACTCAATTGCATTAAAGGGGTTGTAAAGGTTCATGTTTTTTCACCTTAATGCATCCTATGAGTTTAGGTGAAAAAACATCCGACGATTACCAGCCCCCCAGCCCCCCGTTTTACTTACCTGAGCCCTGGAAAGTCCCGCGTTGCGAACGTGCTCAATCATTGCCCGGTCTTCTCGGCTCTTCATTGGATAGATTTATAGCAGCGCAGCCATTAGCTTGCGCTGCTCTCAATCAAATCCAATGACGCGGGGGGCGGGGCCGAGTCCTGCAATTGGTGGCTATGGACGCCGAATGCAGGACTCGGGAGTGCGCCTGCAAGGTAACCCCCTTGGGTGAGCGCTTCCCAGAGGAGGTTATCTGAAGTGGGGAGGAGCCGAGAGAGCCGCCAAAGGAGACCCCAGAACAGGAGGATCGGGGCCACTCTGTGCAAAACGAACTGCACAGTGGAGGTAAGTATGATATGTTTCTTATTTCAAAAAAATAAAAATCGAACCTTTACAACCCCTTTAAGTATAGAGTTCATTTGTATTTAATTTAATGATAAGAGTATACCTGTCACATTTACATCACACCTCATGCCTCAGTGCTTCAGAATTATGAGCATTGTGAGGGATAAAGTATTGGTAGACCCTCACCTTGTAAAACAACCCATTCAGTTTAAAATATAAATGAAAGACAATGCATTTGTGTATATTTATATATACATTATAAATACCCTTTTTTCTTTTTTATAAGTGATCACATAAACTTTGAAAAGAGGCTTAGAGAGCTAAGGGTGGAGAAACAGCAGGACACTGATCTTCCCAGGGAACAGCTGTGCAAGGAAGGGGAGGGGGTGTCAGGAGTCAGCACAAGTCATGGGCACTGGAGGACTGGCAGGCTGTTCTCCAAGCACACCCAGAAAACTGATCACACTGGGATGGATGTGCTCTCATGCCTAGTGTGGTCCGTTTTTTTTACAGGAAAGCAGGGAGACTGGAAGGATCGCCATGTATTGCACACAACGGAAGCAATCCAAAGAGAACAGGATACTTTTTTAACACAAGCACATGATACAACAGACACATATGAGGAATATGAAATGTTGGGGTAACATATTCATAGACTAGTCAACACCCTAGCACAGTTTGATCCCTCCTTGCAAAACAGACCTCTCTCTACTTTCTGTGCTGGCCCAGCTCCTCTGTCTCTCTCTTCACCTCCTTTACCTCTCTTGAGTGCAGCTCAACTACAGGGTTTTACCGCCGGCCCTCAACTGCTAGCGTGGACAAGCCCTTATGGCCACACATACACTTTCACAGTATACATAGCAGACTGCAATTGTAAAGACACATTTATTTATTTATTTTTTCATCTACTGTTTTATATTTACTTTTTTTTTAATTGTACTCCATGGTCTAATTAATAATTCCTAAAATGCTATATTTAAATGCTCTAATTTTGGTAGATAGATAGGCAGATAGATAGATACATACATGGATATATAATATTAGAGGTTAATTGTTAGAATTTGAACCATGAATTGGCCTTAGCTCTTGCAATAATCCTTGCAGTTCAGGCACAGCACAACAGCACAGCCTATTGGTGGACAGGCCAACTTGTCGTAGAATAAGCAGAAAGAATGCCAAATGTAATGAAAATATTGATGAAGTAAAAAAATTGGTAATTTAGGTAATTTAGATGTTTCAATTAGAGTTCCTTTTAATTCATGAATCATGAATGGTAAATTAAGGTGCAGGCTTAGTAATTACCCTCTAATTACTAGTGTCAGACAAAGAGTGTGATTCTTAATATCCTTAATGAAATTGATACATGCAGATTTAAGCCTAGTACACACGAGGAGATTATCGGACGAATGATCGTCCGTTTTTCCTTTTGCATGATAGTCTCCATATTGAATGCGAATAGGTTACTAAACGACGAAAATTCTCGTATGACAGAATAAAAATTCAGAAGTGATGTATTGTATTTTTGGACGAAAACTGTACTGATTAAACAAAAATCGTACTGTCTTCGTATAATTTTCATGTTTGTCCCTTCTGAAAATTTCAGACAACAGCTGTGTACTAATGATCAGATTATCGTAGGATTGCATCAAAAGCGTTTTTTTTTTTTTCCGTTTTTCTCATCGTGTGTACGAGGCTTTAGACGGGACACTGACCCCTTATGAGTAAAGATCCTGAGGATCTGAAGGTGTAAAATGGTGTGGAAATATGACAGGAAAACAGAACAGAACATTAATGCAAATAAATCGATCTATCTTGAAGTAACTTTCTGCAGTTAGTACAGATAACAAAGTACACAATGGTATCATTACTAGACATGTGCATTCGTTTTCGTCCGAATGCATTTTCGTCCTAATTTCAGCTATTTTCGTTATCGTTTTAACAAACCAAAACGAAAGCACAGAATCCAAAAACCGAAAGATCCGACATAAACAAATGCTTTATTTTCGTTTTCGTTGCTACAACAGTTCGATATAGATAGGAGATTCGACGTGACGCTGACAATAACAATCTGTGTCTATCGAACCTGTGGTCGAATGTGCCTAACCTTAACTCTATTAGTCCAAGATTATTCTACATAGGAGAGAAAAGATTCGACATTATAGAGAGAAAAGATTCGACATAGGAGAGAAAAGATTCGACATTATAGAGAGAAAAGATTCGACATAGGAGAGAAAAGATTCGACATAGGAGAGAAAGATTCGACATAGGAGAGAAAAGATTCGACATTATAGAGAGAAAAGATTCGACATAGGAGAGAAAAGATTCGACATTATAGAGAGAAAAGATTCGACATAGGAGAGAAAGATTCGACATCATAGAGAGAAAAGATTCGACATTATAGAGAGAAAAGATTTGACATTATAGAGAGAAAAGATTTGTTATTATAGAGAGAAAAGATTCGACATTATAGAGAGAAAAGATCACTGCTGGAATTGGGTGGGGGAAGTAAAATAAAAATAAAGTTGATGATGAATGTTATTGGCTGATTGTAACCAAAGAGGAGGAGCAGTAAAATAGCTAGAATGACGAAGATTCGACAAAGCATCGAAAGTTAGAAGATTCGACGGTGCAGCAAAACTGAACGACGCTGCAATCGTACATTTCCGGTCAAATGCATCCGCCCATAGGCTATAGAAGAATTCTAATGTTGGTTGACTAGTAATAATAATTAATAAATATAATAATTACTAGTGTCATACAACATTAGAATTCTTCTATAGCTTGTGGGCGGAACATTCGACCGGAAATGTATGATTGCAGCGTCGTACAGTTTCACTGCTCCGTCAAATCTTCTTTGAACATTCGACAGACACCATAAGCCTTCAATGACAGATTCGACCTTAATTAATTCAGATTTTCGGACGAATGCAATTTCTAACGAAAAACGAAATAAATAAAAACGAATTTCGGGAGTAACTAAATAAATTTATTTTTCGGACGAAAACGAAATTCCGAAACGAAATATTTCAGTGTGCACATGTCTAATCATTACAAAGACTGCAGCAGCTGTATCCATATCTGTGGTCTCCATTATAGAAAAGAAAGTTCAAGAGACCCTACACATATAAAAGGAGTACAATGTTTGAGAAATGGGCTGAGAACAGGAGCGTCAAACAAAGCCTCTGTGAAGATCTGGATCCTTCTGTACTTGTTTGGTGATATTATTAAATAGGGACAAGCACATTTTAAGTATTGGAGCCCAGGTCAGAGATTTCACCCCCTCCTACTAGAGTCACAACGAAAAAAAAAAATCAAAGCCCCATATGTCTGATTATTAAATTGTAATGATATATGAAGCTTCAAGTGTCCTCCAAATTTACCAATACCTAAAGAATACGCCTAAAATATTTATTTAATAGGACAGCACAGTGGCTAAGTGGTTAGCACTTCTGCCTGGCAGCACTGGGGTCATTGGCGCGAATCCCAACCACAGTATTACCTGCCTGGAGCTTGCATGGTCTCCCTGTGCCTGCGTAGGTTTCCTCCGGGTACTCCAGTTTCCTTCCACACTCTACAGACATGCTGGTAGGCTCATCTCTAAATTAGCCCTAGTATGTGTATGTATGAATGTGAGTTAGGGACCATAGATTGTAAGCTCCATGAGGGCAGGGACTGATGTGGACGTACAATATATATGTAAATGACTGTGTAAATTGTTGGCGCTATATGTTGTACCCATATAGCCTAAACACAAGGTAAAACACTCACTTATAAATACTCTGATGCCGCGTACACACGGCCGTTTTTCTCGTTGAGAAAAACAAAATTTTTCCCATTCGACGAGAAAAACGATCGTCTGTGGGCTTTCTGTCCCACACACGGCGGGTTTTTTCGACCAAAAAAAAAGACATTTAAAACGGCCGTGTGTGGGGGGAACAAGCTGTTCCTCGTTTTTAACGTCGATTTTCTCGACGGTGTTTTCACCGTCGAAAAAATCGATCGTGTGTACGCGGCATGAGGGTTTTATCTTGGATTTAGGGTGTATGGGTACAGACATTTGAATAATGCCTTTTGGGTATTTTGGCAACTTTGGATTGTTGCTTATATATTTATTTTTTTTCAATATCATTTTTGGAAGATTTTTGGAGACAACCTGAAAGTTCATACATCTTTACCCTTTATTAGTACATCAAAGTCAAGGTTGTCTTCCCTTGTATTATTTTTTTTTATAGGGCAGTCAGAATTTCTATTTACCTTCCCTTTATACCGATTAGTAAATATCTAGACACCATAGAAGCACTTATTATTGTCAGATTAAGAAAAAAATGGAGTAAAAAGAAGTTACCTACAGACTTTGGCTGACACGAGATGATCTAATATTGATAGGGCAGGCTCAGACTATTCCGCTTAGCTGGTAAAAACAAAGGAAAGAACGCACACTATGTTCTCCATAAACTTTTCTTTTATTCCAAATTAGCACAGCATAGAAGATAAAGCTCTGATGTGTTCCCCATTGTACTCATCAAGTCATTTGTCAAGGAGCACGTGGAGCTCCAGCCAACAGTTCTTCTCAAACTGATTTGCTGACCGTACAATGTCAGATTTTGTTTCGTATTTATTATATCAGGAAAATGTTGCAGCAGAAGTGTAGTCTCAGGACCTGTATGGAATGGACTTTCTAGGTACTTATGTTACATACATATGGGTGGTCATTTACGAAATCCACTTTGCACTACAAGTGCAAACTACAAGTGCAAAGTGCAGGAAGTGCAGTCGTTGTAGATCTGAGGGGAAGATCTGAAATGAGGGGAAGCTCTGCTGATTTTATCATCCAATCATGTGCAAGCGAAAATGCTGTATTTTATTTTCCTTGCATGTCCCCCTCGGACTGCACTTTATTTTCCTTGCATGTCCCCCTCGGACTGCACTTTATTTTCCTTGCATGTCCCCCTCGGACTGCACTTTATTTTCCTTGCATGTCCCCCTCGGACTGCACTTTATTTTCCTTGCATGTCCCCCTCGGACTGCACTTTGCACTTGTAGTTTGCACTTGTAGTGCAAAGTGGATTTGCCTTTCATAAATAACCCCCATGGTCATTTTTGTGGCTCTGATGGTTCAAATCTGAAGCCAAATCTTACTATTTTTGGGAGGCTTTCTAGAAACTATCCTGCCACCTGCCTGCCTAGTACTGCCTGTGAAACTTTTGCTTTTACCCTCTGTCTTATAGAAAGCCTAATTTACTGATCTAAAGGATCATTATTTTGCATAATGGTAATTAATTTTATCAATGACAGCCATAAGAGCTGACAATTATCAATCATTAAATTAAAAATAACATATAACATTATACTTTTTTAATTGAGCCTATCCACTTCTCTACTGTGCACGAAAACCCCCTTCCTGCCCAAGCCATTTTTCAGCTTTCAGCGCTGTCACACTTTGAATGACAATTGCGCGGTCGTGCGACGTGGCTCCCAAACGAAATTTGTGTCCTTTTTTTCCCACAAATAGAGCTTTCTTTTGGTGGTATTTGATCACCTCTGCGGTTTTTATTTTTTGTGCTATAAACAAAAGAAGAGCGTCCAGTTTGGAAAAAAAACACTATTTTTAACTTTTTGCTATAATAAATACCCATTTTTTTTTTAAATAAAATTTTCCTCAGTTTAGGCCGATACGTATTCTTCTACATATTTTTGGTAAAAAAAAAATCGCAATAAGCGCGTATTGATTGGTTTGCGCAAAAGTTATAGCGTCTACAAAATAGGGGATAGATTTATAGCATTTTTATTTTTTAATTTTTTTTATTAGTAATGGCGGCGATCTGTGATTTTTTATTGTGACTGCGATATTGCGGCGGACACATCGGACACTTTTGACACATTTTTGGGACCATTCACATTTATACAGCGATCCCTGCTATAAAAATGCATTGATTACTGTATAAATGTGATTGGCAGGGAAGGGGTTAACCACTAGGGGGCGGGAAGGGGTTAAATATGTTCCCTCAAAGTGTTCTTACTGTGGGGGGAGGGGACTGACTGGGGGAGGTGACCGATGGTTGTCCCTATGTACAAGGGACACACCATCGGTCCCCTCTCCCTCACAGGACGTGGATCTCTGTGTTTACACACAGAGATCCACTTTCCTGCTCGTTTCCCGGGCAATCGCGGGTGCCCGGCGGCAATCGCGGCCGCCGTGCACGCGCACCGGGGCCTTGTGAACGCGGCGGGCGCGCCTCCTAGCTCGTTTTAAAGGGAGGACGTCATATGACGTCCTCCCAGAACGAGAGTATCCTCCGCCCGCCGTCAATTGACAGTGGGCGGGGGACAAGTGGTTAAAGTCTACACAGAAATGATCATACAACTTGGGTGTCTTTATAGCTGAGATTCACCAGTAGACATTATGAGACCATTAGTTCATTCACATTTAACCATTTGATGTTCAAAGCCAGTTTAATTTTAAAGTGTTACTAAACCCAGCACCCTGCATTCACCATATCTGGTCTCCCACAGTACACAGTGACAGAACATGGAAATGCAATTATTTTAGTAAATATAAACTTCTAAATACCTTTTTCTCATCAGCAGTCATAGCAGTCGTAAAGCTTCTATCAGTGTCTGGTTAGCTTGTAGGAGGAGTTTTCATTCTACTCTGTCCTATGAGGCTGCAGGACACCTGACCCTCTGTCTGGACAGTGCTGATTGGCCCTGTTCTGATCACATGCACCCTCCCGAGAAAAAAATAAAACTGTCTAGCAATAAACACCAAACTGAGCATGTGCAGAGTGACTCCAAAGGCTCTGTCTTATCAGGAGATGGTTTGGGAACAGTGGGAGAAGGGGAGGATTAGAGAAGACAGGATCAAACACCTTTTTACATAATGTGCAGGTTCCACAGTGAGTATATAAGTATGCTTTACTGCATATACAGACAGATTTTAGTATTGTGGGTTTAGTAACACTTTAAATATAGACTCTAACAAGATTTTTTAACAGGACAAAAAGCACTGTGCAAAGGACAATAAGGCAGAGCACCCACTCAAACACACTTTTGCTTATATGATATTATCAACCTGAAACCTGATGTGGATGTATGCAATTTGCACATAGTTGTTTTACTTTTGATTGCATTATTTTATACCAGTAAATGTTCTATAAAGAGTTTATGTGTGTTAGTTATTTGATGGTTGGTGCACTTCCTAATGATTTTTGTAATGTCTATGGCCAACATTAGTGTGAAAATTGAAGTGTGCGTTTGTACGGTTGCATATCCAGGGTTAACTTTCTGTTCATGAAATTGAAAACAATTGCCGAGATTTCACTTATACAGGATGTATAATTCATGTTTTCTGCCCTTCATCCCATCATCAGCTTGTAGACACTAAGGGCCGAGTCAGCTTTGGACTGTATATCTACTGATGTTACTAGCCTAGATATCTGTTGACATTTATTCTATTGTCTCATTATGGTTTTTAGGTGAGCAGGTTGGTTTTAGAGTTGTGTAATGTGCAAGCTGAAAGTAAGTTGCAAGAAAAAAAATCAATAGGAAAGTAAGCAGACGGCGCCATACACTGTATATGTACCAAGCTGCTAGCCAGGCAGGAGAGGAAGCAATCAGTAAGGTTCAGGGCTTGGCACATGCAGCAGATTGCATATAAGAGAAACAGGAAATCAGCTCAGGGCAAAGCAATGCATATAGAGCTGTCCAAAGGAAACTATCATTCTCTGATAATGTCACAGTGGTTTATATGCAAATTGTTTCATTGGAAATATAAACAGCTATTGCACTCAGAGCGTCTCATATGAGAACTCATTAGCCTAAGTGTCGGGCAATTAACTGAGCTAGAAATAACTCAGGGCTGTAGCATTAAAAGGAATTTTGTAAACATTTGAACTTTGTGCTTTAGAGATAAAAAAAAAAACCCTCACTCTTATAGTGGGTCTGCTAATGACTATGCAGATACTAAGTCAAATTAGGAATAAATTGTACACCTGTTATTATATACAGATTATTGGCGTTGTCTATTGATTGGTGGAATTGATTATTATTAAAGATAAACTTGCAGACTTACAGACTTTAAGAAGCCTGACATATCACCTGACTATATCTTATCATATAGGGTACTATAGTCACAGACACCGCTCAGATAATGGGTAGCTCTTGGACCCAACTGCTACCAGCGACATAATCTAAGAGGCGCCTTCTTATCAAGGAAGAGATAGGTCACTATGTGCTTATTAGCTGATTAATCTTACTTAAACAGAAGATAATAGTGTAATGGTACACTATGCATAGCTATCAGAGTTGACTTTGCTCCATGTATAGTTTTCTATGTTATAGAATTTTACCTTCCCCGATTCAAAATGTTCCATGTAAACAGGCCTAATACTAAGCATATATAAATATATATATAGATATTTTAATATACCGTATATATTTATATATATATATATACTGTATTATGTGTGTGTGTATATATATATATATATATATATATATATATATTTATTTTAATATATATATATATATATATATATATATAAATATATATATATATACTCTATTCATGCATTCAAAATATTACTGCTAAAACATTTTAATGCAGATAAAATGCATTGCTGATTCTAGAAACATGAGGAATAATCGATCAAATGCATAAAATTTCCTTGCACAATGTAACCAAATTAAATCAAAATACTCTCCTTAGATTATGAAAGCTCTTTTTATATATACAGGCATACCCCACTTTTAAGTACACAATGGGGTTTATTTACTAAAGATGGAAAGCGCAAAATCAGGCTCACTTCTGCATAGAAACCAATGAGCTTCTAAACCCAGCTTGTTCAATTAAGGTTTAGTAAGAAAACCTGGAAGCTCATTGGTTTCTATGCAGAAGTGAGCCTGATTTTGCACTTTCCAGCTTTAGTAAATAAACCCCATTGTGTACTTAAAAGTTGGGTATGCCTGTATGGTACATATAACTTGATTCAAATAGCCAAGTTCAATATACCACTTTTGGGAGTACTCACGCTTCAATTCAGTACCATATTTGTAAAAAAAAAAAAAAAACATAAGAGAATCAGCAGGCCTTATCACAAGGTCTTAGACTGAGTCCCAGGCCTTTTTTTCTCAGGGAATAGGTGCAGGAACTCCACCCTTACGAGTCACACTTCGTCTCTGCCCCTACCCGTTTCTGAACACCATCCCTTGGTTCCACCCCCTACCCACCTCCCAGTACAGCACCTTTCAAAGAATACAGAACCAAGTATTTTGTGCTACTCAGTAATTTTCAATGAAATTTGTTAATGAAAAAGAAAGATAGTAAAACAGATCCCTTGAAATAAGCAACAATAGACTCCACCACCGAAACAATAGACTCCACCCCAGAAACAATAGACCCCCTGCAGCAACAATAGATCCCTAGAAACAATAGATCCCCACACAACAAAATACTTTCCCCCAGCAACATTGGATCCCCCGCACAACAAAAGACACCCCCCAGCAACAATGGACCCCCCACACAACAAAAGACTTTCCCCCAGCAACAATGGACCCCCCACACAACAAAAGACTTCCCCCCAGCAACAATGGACCCCCACAACAAAATACCACCCCTAGCAGAAATAACAGATTTCTCAGCAGCCAGCATCAATAGACTCTCCCGCAGCCAGCATCAATAGACTCTCCCCCAGCCAGCAACAATAGACTTTACCCTCAACAGTAGATCCCACCCAGCAACAATTGACCCACCAGCAAGATAAGATCCCCCCCACCACCAACAGTAGACTTACCCAGCAACAATAGACCCCCACCCCAAAACAGATTCCCACCAGCGACAATAGATACCCCAGAAGCCAGCATCAATAGAACCTCCAACAGCCCTTTCCAGTACATTCAGTGCTGGAGGTGCTGGAACTGCGTTCTCCCGCGTTCCCGCTGAAAAAAAGCCCTGCTGAGTCCTATTGGGTGGAATGAGTTAAAGGAGGCGGTCTTTGGTTGGGACTACTGTTGTAGTTGTCTGTGAAATAAACTGGTGAAATTGGTGACATCATGAATGTATTCTATGAACTTATCAACAGGAATTTATTAAAAGAAACAATGTTACTATGTATGCATTTTTTTAGTTGGCAAAGCTTAATCAGCATTAAAATACCAAACAGAATACCTTAACTTTTGTCACAGATTTTTGCTTTGTTTATGCTTTTTGGTTAAAGTATATACTGTTCGTAACAACTTGTCCCTTTTTTTTAGCATGTAAACGAAAAGAACAAGACCATGGCAAAGACAGAGGGAATACACCAAAAAAGCCAAGGTTGGTCTTCACAGATGTCCAACGGAGGACTCTTCATGCAATATTCAAAGAAAATAAGCGCCCATCCAAAGAATTACAGATCACCATTTCCCAGCAGCTTGGCTTGGAACTCAGCACAGTCAGCAACTTCTTCATGAATGCTCGCAGGAGGAGTCTAGATAAGTGGCAAGATGAAGGCAGCTCGGGAAATACATCATCTTCATCAAGCACTTGTACCAAAGCATGAAGGAAACACAAAAAATAAAATAAAAAAAAACTACAACCTCGGTGGAAAAGCTTTAATAAAATGGAAAAGGACATCCAATTAGCAGGTTTATACTTTAAAAACTATTTCAAACCAAAATTATTTATAAGTCCAAAGAAACCAAAGACTCATTTCTCCTGTGAACTTTTCTTCTTAGCGCATTTTTCAGGAGAGCGACTTGCAAAAAACAAAATAATAAGACAAGTTCCACTGGCCTTACACCTTCAGCCATCATCATCATCTTCACAGTATTTTGATGTCTGGTGGTTTGGAGCATCGTGATCTCTTGTCATTGAATGGACATTTTCTGATATGGGTAGTCATTGCCACCGCACATTTAAACATGAAGGTGTACGGTGTATCTGTACTTACAGTCCAGTGGTAAGGAACTCGGTCATAACTTGTCTGCAGGTTGGGATACAGTGTGACCAACAAGTCGTCTTGAGTTTATTGGAACTGAGTGTAGCTGTGTCATTTGAACCTAGCGGTTTCAAGGTTTTGCTGTTGGCGTTCAAATGGGTAAATGGCACCTAGACCTGTGCATTCTCTTTGTTTGTTAAGAGTTGTCCAGACAAATAGAAACATGACCTCTCCCACAAGTGCAACATACCAAAGAACACATTTAGTATAGTAGTTCAGGTGTTTTATTGCAGTAATTTTAATATTTCAGTGATATTTTTACATACTGTTGTATGAAGAAATGTAGGTATAAACTATTCTAATTTCTTACTAGAAAAAAAAAAAGACAATTCACAAACATTCATTATAACCAGGACTGTTATTTGTAAGGAAACATAATGTTAGGGATTTCTTTCACTGTCGTAGATATTTGAAGGATGCAATCTGCTTGAACTGAGCACAAGTACTTTATGCTTTTGTGACCTCTGTTCACACATACCACAAACAAGTTAGTCAACTACTATATATATATATATATATATATATATATATATATATATATATCCCTTTCATATTTTTTTCCTCAGTGAAATTCATCTTGTTGCTTTTCAAGGACCAGCCATTTTTATTCTTCCCATTCTTAGTATTATGAATATGAGTAGATTGCTGCCTTTACATATAATGAAAACAATTACCGATACACTTTTCAGTCTCCTGGAAGTGATTACTGAAACATAAGCAGGCAAATATAATAAAAGGCAGTGCAAACAATAATGATGTGCTAAAGTGAACAGCAACCAACCATATGCCAATATGTAGCACTTTAGTGTGCCTAAAGTATTAAAAGGTGATTTCTGATTCTGGTGCTGTTATACTCCTTATGATTTTTTTACACAGTGCTATAAATATATGTATACAATAACCAGTAGATTTTTCTCAGCCATATATAAGTAATTGGCCTCCATAACAAATTAAGTTTTATTCCCACCATGTACACCTTTTTAAATTTAAAAATATCAACCATGTTAAAGGATGCTTGCCACTAAAGAAAATATTATATTGTAGCCAACACTTACAAGCAGACACATAAGAGGTACATGCATGTACTTTTTCCCATCTTCTAAAGCTCCCACATTTGTTATTTGTGAGCATTCCTATTGGCTAGAAAGACTCAGAGCACTTCACTGAGGGATTGTGGAAAAGGAGAGTTTGGCAAAGGTTCAACCTCAGAGATGGCGGTAGACCTAGGCATATTGTGCTTGCCAGACTTGGGGGGTTCCCAAGGTGTCTGCTTTTAAATGTTTGTGATAGATGCACTTGTTTTCATTAGCAACACGTTTGCTTCAAGGAGGGAAAAAAAGTTAAATTTTCGGTTACCTGTAAAATCCTTTTCCTTAAGAACGCCATTAAAACACAGAGCATCTTCACATTCATAACAACAGGATCCAAAGTCCTAGCTCCAGGGCTGGGGCAATTACAGTCTCAGGGTATTGAAGTACCTGGACAACCTACTACTGAAGGAGTAGTCTGCTCCACTTTTAGAGACAAATGTCTCCAGAACCGGAACTATTACATTGGGTAGTATTGGTATGAATTTGAAGATGTTCTGTGTCCTGGGATGTACGAAAAATGTAACAGGATGCTTGAAGCTAACAAAAGCAAGCTTATACGGATACTTTATTTAGGGAATTACTGCCTAAAATGGGAATACATGTTTAGGCTATATGTGAACTGATGAATTTTCACTGAGGAAAGAATAAAGTGAATCAGTCATAAGGAACATACCTGTGTGAGAAACCTCAGATGAAAATCCCTGTTCTCTGCTTCTGGCCAGGTATTAGTACTAATGCAGGAAATACGAACCTATCTAAATTACGTCATTACCCTGGAACTAGAATTAAGGAAACTATGACATGTCAGCTAAAATCTGAATTCTCCCAGATGAGGACTTTGCTGTGTGGCTGATTCTCTTTAAGATAAAATTACATTAACTGCATCTTTTTAGTAGGCTTGTTTAAAGATCAAAATAATTCAACTGCTCTCTGTTTTTATATTCCAACATTTCCCATATTTCCATATGCCCTTTATGTTATTTCTTTAACATCCAATACAAGAAAATATCGCTTATCTGGAAGAATAGGTCGACATGACATGGTAACAGTCGGTGCACACCCATTCAAAGGTTACTCTTAAGTACATTTAGATTATTGCTTTAATTTTAAAAGTAGACTTTTTGTATTGTATTCTATCACAAAAAAAAAAAAGCTAGAATTGCACATATATAAAAACATACTATATTTTAGACCTAAAAATCCCACAGTTTAATACTTTATGCAGTTTTCTTACAATGGCTTTGTTTCTATTTGGAGTGTTTTGAGATGCAACCGGTCAGCTCATTGCAATTAACCAAAGAGTCCTATTCAAATAGCAGTGATGCTGTACTGGTTCGCATACTCAAGACATGTGATAACACTTTAACCAATGCACAACTGGATAACTAATCCATAATACCAGATATTTGTCACAATTCGCTCCCTGCAAGTTACACAATAAAATAAAACCATTATTATATAAAACCATATTGTTATAACATGTACCCAGTTACATGGTATCACCGCATAAATTGCCAGTCTACTAACAGTGAGAACACAGAACTTAAGTTAAATGTTCATTGTCCTAATAGTGTAGTGTTTAGACCTCAGGGCCTTTAAATGGTCATGATTTGATACATGAATTGGTGCACGGTCTGCTTGTTTTTAATTTATACATTTAAGACTTTAGACAGAAAAACGTCTGCAAAAATTTTATACATCAGTTTTAAGGATGTGAATGAATCCTTATAATATTTAGGAGGGGGCTTTTTATTTCTTTTTATTTAATTATGTTGCACCTACTGTTTTAAACTGCAACCCTTTCTATACCAAAGAGTCTTAGGACATGTCCACTCCCCAGAGCTGGAAAGGCAGTAAAACAGTGGGTTTTGCTTTTTTTATTTTAATTTTTATTTTACTACGGATTGAAGTAAAGAAATATACAGAAAAAAAAAAAAAAAAAGCTATGCATTTAGCAAACAAAGAGAAAGTACTTTGGCTGTGTTGCCTAATCAGAGTTTGTGGTGCATTCAATTTCCTATCACAGAGGTCAGTTGGATTTCATTGTGCTGACCTTTTGGTTTATTGTGGTGTGGTTAGCTTTACAATACATTTGGTAACAATTTCCTAAAACGACAAAGAAGCAAAGAAATAGCTGCTTCCAGGTGTAAAAATAAATAAATAAAAAATAAAAGTGTAAAGATCGACTATTTATAGCGTGAACCAAAGATGCTACCTCACTCAATTTCCATTTCGTGATTTTAATCACATTGATGATACCAAAGAATACCAAAGATTTCTTTTCCTTGCACGGCCTTCGTCTGTCAAAGGCACTCAGCGACCTTCCCTTGACTCCTGACCCATGACCCCTGACCTTTGAGAAATATAACTCTTTTTCTTTTTCACAAATATTATAATTAACCCCTTCAGGGTCAGAGGTGCTGCAAAGCACCCTTGAGACTGATGGACTCAATAGCAGAGGGACCAGATGGCCTTATATGATCAAGGTCCAGCTCATCAATTCTCCATGGCGATGTTGCTCCCTCCCACCCAAAAAAGGGGAAAAAAATTATCCTTGTGTTGGGCACAAACAAAACACCTAAAACTTTACATATATATATATAAGTGTATATATTTAATGCCACCAGAATACAAATTAACTGTCACTTTTTCACAGTCATCCCTTATATATATAAAATATGTCAAGTTGCAAATACAACTTTCAGAATCCATGATCAGTGATTCAAAAGGGTTTCTTACTAAAGGAATACATTCTTCACTTTTAAAAAAAACTATGTCCACTTTAAACATCCAATCAAGTGCAAGGGAATTTTAAAAAATGCATGTGATTGGATGATTTAAGTTCAGATTTAAGTTCCTATTTCCTGAAGTAAATGAAAAAGCACTTTAGTAGGTTAACCCTAATCACAGTTTAACAATTAAGGTTCACACACATATACAAATTACAATTAATTAGGTATATTTAGGGCTAATCTGTTAAAAACTATCCTATGGACAGAATATAATCTTGATTGCTTATCCAATTGTCAGTGCTTTAATACTGAACACCTGAAATAGAACTTATGATCTCACAATGACTGCATCCACGATGTAGCTGTGTTTATGCTTGTTCTGCTCCCAACTCAGCTGGGGCATTGGCACTTTTTCTTTTAACTGTATGTATTGCCAAAGGTCTGGCCGCTTGCCCCAACTGTCAGTCTAATAGTGTGCAGCTAGCTATAGTTTTGTTGTTGTTTTTCTTTTGGCTTTTTTTTTTTTTAATGGCTAATGTTGTTTAAGCTAGACCATGATCATTGCCTATTCAAGGCCATCTGAAGCCTTCCAAAAACCAATGAATGCTACATACCAAATCATTACCAATGCTTTAGGCAAAGATGTTGCAAACTTTGTAAACTCATAGGACGAGTGCCTTGCTTATACCAAAGTGTTAAACCGCTGTTGACCTCTTTTATCTCACCTTATACGTCTTTGAATACCTCAGCCTCTTGTAAAGGCCACTGATAAAATAAAACTAATAATACTGACAAAGAAATAATTCTTCACCGTGGTGCTTTTGCCGTGCAACCATGCAATGAACATTTGTTTGATACCAAAGGATTTTATTTTTCACTCTTATAGCTGATAAACCAAAGTTTAGGTCTGTCCCAGCTTATTGACAGTCTCCTTTTTCTATCTCTCTCTCTCTCTCTCTCTATCGCTCTGTGCTTGGCCATCTCGCTTCGAGTACCTCTTGCCTGGATGTAGGCCGTGCAGTCCTCTTACCAATTCCTCCAAATACCTCATAGTATAAGAAATCTTTAGGGTTATGTTGTATAGAAAGTCTATGTGATGAGACAGAACTTAAATAGTTCAGTAAATGTTAACCTTCATCCTAAAGCTTTATAACTCTTTTATTTATTTTACATTTCTTTATGTTATTATTTTAGTCTCTCTGTTACTCTCTCAAGATAAATTATTTTCCCCAAAGGTAAAATAAAAATGGGTTGGGTCAGGACAGGTTGCAAAATTGAATGCAATGAAGTTTTAATGTTATTTCCTTTGCTTTTAAAACAATAACACTTAGATCTTTATTTAATAAGGCAAAGAGCAACATGCAAAGTAAACTAGCATCCACCAATCAGCAATCATCTTTTGACATTAGTCTAGCCACACTAAAGCTAATGCAATCGGTTGCTATGGGGAACTGCATGGTATTGCTCTTTTGACTCTCTTATGAAATAAAGGAATTTGTGTTTGATGTTAGATTTTTTTTTTTATGGGATAACAGAAAAAAAAAAAAAAATTGTACATTTCTGTTTCTTCTTAATGAACTGTAAATTTGTTTCAATTTTGCTTATTTAATCTTTGCTTAATTTATAACTGTAGTTTAAACAAAGAAAAAAAAGGCTGTATATAGTAAATTTCAAAACAACCAAAGTTTCATGTTACAATTCTTTTGTTCGTCTACTAAGATGTGATGATGGAGAGATGATTTTTTTTCTCTTGATTGTGCAGGGTGTATAAAAAGACAAAAATCTTAGCAGACGTTGACGTGTGTTTTAAACACTGCCAGATCCCTATACTTTGTATTCACAAAGGTACTGATATCAAACCAAAAATATGTCATTTGTATGTATGTATGTACATTTTATGGGTTTTCATGTTGCTAATTTATTTGTTAGGGGTTTACTTTTGTGGGTTCGACCTGCACATCCAAAGAATATTTCAGATGTTGTTCAATGTTAATCAAGCACTGGCATTTGTGTGACTTGTTTCTTTGGAATTGATTTGTTTATGTGTGTATATAAATATGTATAATTTGCCATAAGCACGGGTATAGAACGAAGAGGGCGTTAAACGTTGAAGACAAACTTGTATTTGGATATTTGCTCAACTTTATAAATAAATGGTCATTCTAAATTAAATCTGTGGTGTACGGAGGTGGCAACTTATGTGTTTTGGACCAGATTACTCTGGTTGCCTCAAAGATACCAATTAACTAAGGGCAGCTGGACTGCTACGTATGAAAAAACAAAACAAAACATTGTGCAAATAATTATGATGTAATTAGAATTGAAGGGAAAGTAAAGTAACACTTAAACAATAAAAAATCCCCAAAATTATATCTGAAAATGTGGCACCTTAAAAAGTACCCTGTTAAAAATATTTTGATAGTACAATTGCTGGACAATAATGCTCATTGGGTCACTAAAACATAGAAGCTCTATGGAAACACTATTAACAGAATGGAAAATACTATCAAGACTATCATATAAAGGCACTATTCATTTATTCAAGAGACAAAAATTTGCATTTTCTCTCAAAATCCACTATATGAAATGCTAGTATTACAGTCTGATCCACTGAGACTCTAAATCTCAGGTCAAAGCCTTCTTGTGTCGCTCTTCATTTTAATAAAGACAATTTTCACTTTAAAATGTAATCTGAAAACAGCTGCACTCGTTTTATTTTTGCAAAAAAAAAAAAAAATTTAACCCAATTGTATTTATTTATTAATTGTATGAAACTCTTAAAAACTTAATCCACTTCTACAAAACCGATGTACAAAATTAAGCAATAAAGTATCCCATAAGGTTTTTTTTTGTCTAACCCGCACTGTTCTTTCCAATGGCAAACTTTGTGGTTCATTAAAATCAATTCAAAAACAAAGAAGAGAACCCAGTGACTCCTGTCATTGCTGGCTTGGGTTTGAAAAGTTCAGGCACCAGGGCCATCATCCTTCTAACTGATCTGGAACAAGTCTGCAGGATGGGAGTTTCAACCATTGGCTTCAGCTGCTGTAATCAAACTCAGTTAGCCAATCAGGAGAAAGAGGGGGCGGGCCAAACTGGGGCTTCGTGTCAGAATGGCTACACGGAGCTGTGGCTCAGCTCGGGTGCCCCCATAGCAAGCTGCTTGCTGTGGGAGCACTCAACAGGAGGGAAGAGCCAGGAGCGCCGAAGAGGGATACGAGAAGAGGAGGATCCGAGCTGCTCTGTGCAAGAATAAGATGTTTGTTATTTTTATAGAAAAAAAACTGAGACTTTACAACCACTTTAATAATCATACTTGTAAAATAAAGTGAAGCTGCTTTTACTTTAACCACTTAAGGTCCACCCTATAGCAGTTTTACTGCCACAGGGCGGCACCTCTTCGCCAGATCACGTATATATACACGTGATCCGACTCTTCTGGGTAGGGGGCGCGCATGATTACACACAGCGGAAGCCGATCGGCGGGTGCCGGTTGACATTGGGTACTGTGGACCCGCTGATTGGCTAGGGCAGGCAGGGAGGCAGAACGGCAGTCTGCCTATGTATACAAAGTAGATCACTGTTCTGACAGGAGGGAAGGGATGGAATTTGTGTCTCTGAAAAGCAGAGAATAAATTCTATCTCTTCCCCTAGTAAAAGCACCACCCGCAGTACAGTAAAACACAGATTAGGCACACAGTTAACCCTTTGATCGCCCCTGATGTTAACCCCTTCCCAGCCAGTGTCATTAGTACAGTAACAGTGCATATTTTTTTAGCACTGATCACTGTATTAGTGTCACTGGTCCCCAAAAAATGTCAAAAGTATCAGTTAGTGTCAGAATGTCTGCCACAATATCGCAGTCCTCGCTATAAGTTGCTGATCGTCCCCATTACTAGTTAAAAAAACAATAAAAATAAATAAAAATATCCCATAGTTTGTAGAGACTATAACTTTTTCCCAAACCAATCAATAAACGCTTATTGGGATTTGTTTACTAAAAATATGTAGCAAATACATATTGGCCTAAATTTAGGATGAAATTTGATTTTTTTCAATTTTTTTATTGGATAGGTTTCATAACAGAAAGTAAAAAATATTGTTTTAAATCGTCTGTCTTTTTTTGTTTATAGTGCAAAAAATAAAAAAACGCAGAGGTGAACAAACACCAACAAAACAAATCTCTATTTGTGGGAAAAAAAGGACATCAATTTTATTTGGGTACAGTGCCGCACGACCGCGCAATTGTCAGTTAAAGTAATGCAGTGCCATATCCCAAAAAATGGCCTGTTCATGAAGGGGGTAAATCTTCCAGAGGTCAAGTCAATGATGGTCAAGCAAAAATCATGTATTTTTGGGGAAATTGGGTATTTCTAAATTAAAACATAGCTTCCATTCAATAACTTTCCTAAGTAGGAAGTCCCAGTTCTTTTAGTAAATAGACTCCAATAAGCAGTGCAACAAGGATAAAAACGCCTTGCATATTTAAAAACCAAGCAGTATAGCTCTAGGGTTGCCACCTCATCCCTTTAAACCCAAACACATAAGAATTACACAGGTTCTGAGGCTAATTTAATGCAGATAAGGCACCAAGTGAGTTTAATTACCACTTTAATCAGCCTCAGAACCTGTATAATTAATATGTGCCTGGTTTTAAAGGGGTGAGGTGGCAACCCTAATTGGCTCCCATATTTCTGACCTCAGAGGTTACCTCTAAAAGAGAAACTGGTCAACTGACATCATATGGTGCCTGAACTGTAACCTTGGTGGTACTGCCTTTGTCGAAAGAAGAGTATAACATCAAAGTTAAGTCTAAAGAATCACAGTTATATATATTATGAGAAATCACAAAAAAATTAATTAAAAAAAATGAAAATCCAGCAATGTACCATCAAGATAATCTTATATGTACATTAGTTACATATACCTTTTTCAGATGAATGATTTTTTTCAGCTTTACTTTGCCTTTATATTCTATACATGTCTCTTTGGTATATCTTCTTTTTAATATAGATCATTTTCTCCACAATTACTGGATAACTGAAATGCAGATGTAATGTGTGTCTTTAACTCTTGTATAATACTGTGCATTGATTTACTGTGCAACAAAGTCTTGTGTTTTGGAAACTGTTCTGACATCTACAAGGCACATTTAATAGTCTGCATTAATTTGCAGTGACAATTACTTTGATGTCAGAAAATTAAATAAATTTCATCAATGTAATTGCAATGTTTACCCTTTTTTGCTGCCTGTGGATTAATAATTCTGGAGTATTATTAATGTACACAATTTTGTGCTGACAGGAAACACAGAGTAATTAGAATATTAATTACACTTCAGCTCCAATTTCATTGAATATAAAAAATAAAAATAAAGTTTACAATTAGTAGGAATACAGCTTTCTATAATTTATAGTCTACAGCTATCTCCTGCTATCAAAAGATATCCATCACCGTACTGAATGGAAAAAAATTCTTACAAAAGAGCTGAAATGGCCTTTTCAGAGTGTATTTAATTCTGTCATAAAGATTTATTTGTTAGGCTGAGCTAGTGCTGATCTGAGACGATACAGGATTAACTCCATCTTGTTTTCCTCAAAAGAAGAAATTCTCCTTTTTTGCTCCAGTTTTGCCATTTTAGGTAAGTCTTTAAATTGTCTGATATTATTTTCCTGAAATAATGTCCCTGTATTTCTTGTACCGTTTATAAGATGCTCACTCAAATATGGAATGTTTGACAGCAAGATAAACCGTTCATTTCTCTGCACTGACATTTGTAAGAGAATAATTAAGGACTACCATGTTTTATAATATGGTTTTTCACTTTTTTTGAGAACTCCTAAAATGATTTAAATAAGATTTTGGAAAATAATGAATTATATATTGTAATCTGCAAAGAGCTGATTTATTTCATTTTGGATTTTGATTTAGCCACCTCTCAGCTCACTTAGGGTTCAAGTACGTTGGTGTCACACTCAGAAGCAAGCCGCACGCAGTATGTTTTCTCTTTACTTTTAGGTTGCTAATTATTCGTTTATATGTTGCTCTAAGTTGCTTTTGAAATTCTGCTAAACCTAAAGCCCTGTACACACAATCAGATTTCCTATGGATTTTAAACCAATGGATTTTTCCATCGGAAATCCGATGAAGCTGACTTCCATCAGTCTTGCCTACACACCATCAGTCAAAAAACCGATCGTCCCAAACGCTGTGACGTAAAACACTCCGACGAGCCAAGAAAAATTAAGTTCTATGCTTCTGAGCATGTGTCGACTTGATTCTGAGCATGCGTGGGTTTTTTATCCCACAGACGATAGTAATTTGCTATCGTTTTTTTTTCCATCGGATAAATTTAAAACATGTTCTATTTTTTAACACCGATGGAAAAAAGACCGATGGGGCCCATACACGATCGGTTTGTCAGATGAAAAAAGTCCATCGGACTGTTTTCATCGGTAAAACCGATCGTGTGTACATGACTTTAGTTGCAATAAGTTACTTTTGGTTAGCTTGAGCTGTGATGAGTTGCTTATGAGTTTTTTAAGGCTAGGTTCACATCATTGAGAATTGGATGCTGGTTCCCCACATCCAATTCGCAATAGCAGGAGATCTTGACCGGCTCTCTATGTAGCCGGTTCACATATCTCCGCAGTGGGTCGGGTGCATTTTTCAGAAAAACGCTGTACGTCTTTTGGTCCATTTCAGGTCCAAATTCAGCCCAAACCCCTTCTCTAAGATGGATGCAGTGATGGTGTGAACCCAGCCTAAAGCTGCTTTTATATACATGTTGACTTTAACCAGTTGCTGACTGCCTAATGTACATTTACATCAGCAGAATGGCACGGGCAGGCAAAGCAACGTACCTATTCCTGCCGCCGTAAGCTCCGAGACCGCGCCCGCAGGCCCACGGACTCGATATCCGCCGGGGTCCTGCGATCGTGTCACGGAGCTGCAGAACGGGGAGATGCCTATGTAAAAAGGCATTTCCCTGTTCTGCCTAGTGACAGGACAGTGATCTTCTGCTCCCTGTCATCGGGAGCAGTGATCAGTGTCATGTCACCTGTAGCCCAGCCCCCACACAGTTAGAATCACTCCCTAGGACACACTTAACCCCTTCCTCGCCCCCTAGTGTTTAACCCCTTCCCTGCCAATGTCATTTACACAGTAATCAGTGCACTTTTATAGCACTGATCGCTGTATAAATGACAATGGTCCCAAAATAGTGTCAAAAGTGTCCGATGTGTCCGCCGCAATATCGCAGTCACGATAAAAATTGCTGATCACCGCCATTACTAGAAAAAAAATTATAATAAAAATAACAAAAAACTATCCCTTATTTTGTAGACGCTATAACTTTTGCACAAACCAATCAACATATGCTTTTTGCTATTTTTTTTTACCAAAAATATGTAAAAGAATACATATCGGCCTAAACTGAGGAAAAAAAAACGTTTTTAATATATTTTTGGGGGATATTTATTATAGCAAAAAGTAAAAAATATTGCTTTTTTTTCAAAATTGTCACTCTTTTTTTGTTTATAGCGCAAAAAAAATAAAACCGCAGAGGTGATCAAATACCACCAAAAGAAAGCTCTATTTCTGGGAAAAAAAGGACGTCAATTTTGTTTGGGTGCAACGTCACACGACCGCGCAATTGTCAGTTAAAGTGACGCAGTGCCGAATCGCAAAAAATGTCCCAGTCATTGGCCAGCCTATTCTTCCGGGGATGAAGTGGTTAATAAGAAGGAGAAGCAATTTTCAAGTAACTACATGCAAACACTCTAAATCTGACCCAGTTAGATTAAGGGATAGCTTTTAAAAATGTAAGTATCTCCTGATTAGCTAGTTTTGAGAAACATTAGTGAATCATTTACAAATAATTTAAATGACCCACATCATTAACAAAGATGCAATAGATAATGTAACCAGAATCATCTCTCATCTGACCAATTTTTCGTTCATTACTGCTATTCCAGCAGTTTGTTTCAAATTTGGAGGAGAAGAAGACAGCATGGCCTACAGTTAATAAAAGAGCCTTGTCTAGTAATGCTTTTGTATGTGTGTGCTCCACACAATTATTGCCTTGGTATATAAGACACACTAATCAGCATCTGTGTTTGTGAACAAACTTAGATAAGCATAGTAAGCATAGTTATGTACTGTAGGAGTACAGGTGGCCCCCGGGTTACAAACAAGACAGGGACTGTAGGTTTGTTCTTAAGTTGAATCTGTTTGTAATTTTGAACAGGTACATTATTTAAGTGTAGCTTCAGACAAAAAATCTATTTTTAGGCTTTTTGTAAAACATAGGGAAGGGTTATCACCTCTGTAACATTTGTTTTGCTGTCTATGCCCCTGTTCAGAAGATTTCACCTCACTTTCCGTCCCAATGACTTTGAAAAATTTGTGTTATTAGGGAAACAAGGATTGGTGATAAAGCATCAGTGGAGACACCTTTTCCCCATATTAAAGCCTAGTACACACGGCTGGGATTCTCGTCAGGAAAAAACCCGTTGGTTTTTCTGACGAGATTCCTGGCAAGCTTTCTTGCCGGCCGAGTGTACACATGTGCGATTCAAAAGAACCGCTGTTCTTTTGAATGGCACGAACGTGGTGACGTCATCGACTACGGCGAGCATGCGCTCGTCACATTCAATGCCGTCGCTGCCAACTTGCTTAACCCTACCTATGCCTTGGAAGCTACCGTGCATGCGTCTAAGTCATTTCGAGCATGCGCGGGTTTCCATTCAGGCAGGTAAGTATACACGCGCTCGGGTTTCTCGTCGGGAAACAGGCCGTCAAGAATCCCGAGCAGGATCTCTATTTTTCTCGTCGAGATTCTGGGCAGATTTCCCGACGAGAAACCTCAAAGCCTCGTACACACGTACGTTTTTTTCGGCAAGAAAGCTCTCCCAGCTGTTTTCTTGCCGAGAAAACTGGTCGCGTGTATGAGGCTTTACTCTTACAGGAGAGAATTTCCCTTCCTAGGGGTATTTGTTTTGATTCATAAAAAAAAATAAATAGTTATGTACTGTAGGAGCCCACAATCACTCTGTAATACATGAGCCCTTCTGTTTTCTGGCAATAAATGGTAAAACAGGCCAAGTACTTGAATCAATGACAACAGGAAGCACTGATTCTCAAACATTAGGTTTTTGCTTGGAATACAAGGGTCATCATAGTCATCTCTACCAAGTATTAATAGGCATCAATAAGAAGGAAATTGGGCAGTGTGTAAATGCTATAATTCAGTCTTTGATAGGTTTGCTGATCAGATACTAGTTATATATTTCCTTGGATAGATTTTTTTTGGATCATAAAGCACTTTATATCTACTCCACACTGGAAATAGTCAAATAGGCCAACCGATCACAAAGAGCCTTTAGAAAGATTCTTACATATAGCATATTGTCTGTTTGAAAGTTGTCCCTTCTAAAGTTTAAGCATTTGAAATATACAGTAAGCATACCACATACAAAAATGCTTTAGCAATACAGTTGTATGAGGCATATACAGTATCTCACAAAAGTGAGTACACCCCTCACATTTTTGTAAATATTTTATTTTATCTTTTCATGTGACAACACTGAAGAAATGACACTTTGCTACAATGTAAAGTAGTGAGTGTACAGCTTGTATAACAGTGTAAATTTGCTGTCCCCTCAAAATAACTTGACACACAGCCATTAATGTCTAAACCGCTGGCAACAAAAGTGAGTACACCCCTAAGTGAAAATGTCCAAATTGGGCCCAATTAGCCATTTTCCCTCCCTGGTGTCATGTGACTTTTTAGTGCTACAAGGTCTCAGGTGTGAGAAATTGGGGAGCAGGTGTGTTAAATTTGGTATTATCGCTCTCGCTCTCTCATAACGGTCACTGTAAGTTTAACATGGCACCTCATGACAAAGAACTCTCTGAAGATCTGAAAAAAATAATTGTTGCTTTACATAAAGATGGCCTATTAGAACATTGCCAAGACCCTGAAACTGAGCTGCAGCACGGTGGCCAAGACCATACAAGAAGTTGAGTGCATTTGCTCAGTGTCATATCCAGAGGTTGTCTTTGGGAAATAAACGTATGAGTGCTGCCACCATTGCTGCAGAGGTTGAAGGGGTGGGGGGGGGTCAGCCTGTCAGTGCTCAGACCATACGCCGCACACTGCATCAAATTGGTCTGCATGGCTGTCATCCCAGAAGGAAGCCTCTTCTAAAGATGATGCACAAAAAAGCCCACAGTTTGCTGAAGACAAGCAGACTAAGGAAATGGATTACTGGAACCATGTCCTGTGGTCTGATGAGACCAAGATAAACTTATTTGGTTCAGATGGTGTCAAGCGTGTGTGGCAGCAACCAGGTGAGGAGTACAAAGACAAGTGTGTCTTGCCTACAGTCAAGCATGGTGGTGGAAGTGTCATAGTCTGGGGCTGCATGAGTGCTACCTCCACTGGGGAGCTACAGTTCATTGAGGGAACCATGAATGCCAACATGTACTGTGACATACTGAAGCAGAGTTTGATCCACTCCATTCGGAGACAGGGCAGCAGTGCAGAATTCCAACATGATAATGACCCCAAACACACCTCCAAGATGACCACTGCCTTGCTAAAGAAGCTGAGGGTAAAGGTGATGGACTGACCAAGCATGTCTCCAGACCTAAACCGTATTGAGCATCTGTGGGGCTCCTCAAATGGAAGGTGGAGAAGCGCAAGGTCTCTAACATCCACCAGCTTTGTGATGTCATCATGGAGGAGTAGAAGAGGACTCCAGTGACAACCTGCGAAGCTCTGGTGAACTCCATGCCCAAGAAGGATAAGGCAGTGCTGGAAAATAATGGTGGTCACACAGCATATTGACACTTTGTCCCAATTTGGACATTTTCACGTAGGGGTGTACTCACTTTTGTTGCCAGCAGTTTAGACATTATTGGCTGTATGTTGAGTTATTTTAAAGGGACAGCAAATTTACCCTGTTATACAAGCTGTACAATCACTACTTTACATTGTAGCAAAGTGTCATTTCTTCAGTGTTGTCACATGATAAGATATAATAAAATATTTACAAAAATGTGAGGGGTGTACTCACTTTTGTGAGATACTGTACATACAGTTATACAATAGGTACACCTATCCAAGTATGTAGTATCACATAAAGCATAATACAGCATACAGCATAGGTATCCGCTCCACTGTTGAATATGTTCATTGTTGCATATAAGTACAGTGAGCTACATTTAGAACATTTAAGAAAAGATGTTTAGAAATGAATAAAGGAATTCAGTAACCAGAACAGAGTAATGAAAAAGATTGTTGAGCCAAACCCTGGTAAAAAGAGATGGGAGAAGGAAAAACCAAAGTTTTGGGGATGTAAAAAACCCTTTCTCAAGAACCTCCTACCTAATTTACAATTGAAGCGCGTGTCCTTTATATTCAATGACTGCTACTGACAGCTACTTCCCCCAGCCAGCTGTATGTGACATGACTTCTGGTTCCGCCCTGCTCCCAAGACTTTCCAACCACAGTAATGAGCAGGGCCCTCTGATTCCTCCTGCCTTGAATTGTATTGTAACCATAATGTCTGCCCTCATGTTGTAAAGAACAGCGCAAACTGTTAGCGCTATATAAATTCTGTATAATAATAATAATGGCTAAACCTTCTAATGTTTTATACCTTCAACATATTTTCTGTGGACTTATAACTGCCTCTCTTTTCATTATTCATTGTGCAGAAACCTTCTGGCCCCACCTTCACTTCAACCTCATTGTAAATGCCATTTGTACTTTTCCATATTTTATCCTCCTCCCTTTTCTTAAAACAACAGTATATAATCTATAATCTACTTTTTTTCAGTGAAGACACCCTACAGCACCACCTAGTGGTTTACCCCTTCACTGCCAGTGTCATTTTCACAGCGATCAGTGCATTTTTATAGCACTGGTCGCTGTGAAAATGACAATGGTCCCCAAAATGTGTCAAAAGTGTCCGATGTGTCCGCCATAATGTCACAGTCACAGTCAAAAAAAAAAAATCACTGATCGCCGCCATTACTAGTAAAAAAATAAATAAATAATAAAAATTCCATAAAACTATCCCCTATTTTGTAAACGCTATAACTTTTACGCAAACCAATCAATAAACGCTTATTGCGATTTTTTTTACCAAAAATATGTAGAAGAAAGCCTAAACTGAAGAAGATTTTTTTTTTATATATATATATATATATGTTTTTTGGGGATATTTATTATAGCAAAAAGTAAAAAAATATTGCTTTTTTCAAATAAGTCTGTCTTTTTTTGTTTATAGCGCAAAAAATAAAAACCGCAGAAGTGATCAAATACCACCAAAAAGAAAGCTCTATTTGTGGGAAAAAAAGGACGTCAATTTTGTTTGGGAGCCACATCGCACGACCGCGCAATTGTCAGTTAAAGCGACGCCATGCCGAATCGCAAAAAGTGGCCTGGTCCTTTAGCTGCAAAATGGTCCAGGTGGTTAAAATTATGGACAATCGCGAGGCACCCCATTTTAAATGTAAAAAACTAACCTAATAGTTTTACATAATGCAGCAACATCCACACACATAGGACACCCAACATTAGAGGTGGTTTATTCTTCCAAAGCTGATGTGACCCCAGCACTGACAGAGAGGGGCAGTGAAGGGGTAAACAAAGATGTTGTGCAGGATCCTAACATCTCTCTTTTTTTTTCTTTATTAAAGCGGAAGTAAACCCATCCGGCAAAACAGTTTCATTTCCGGTACGTGCCAGAAATGTAACACTCCCATTGGTTGTGCTCTCAACCAAACTGTCAAACCATCCAATGGCTGGTGTCATAACTGATCACATGTGCAGCATCATGGCAGTTGTAGATTAAACAGAGGCCAAGATGGCAGCTTCCTTGGCTGAAAACGATAGGGGGTTTACTTCCACTTTAAGCCTTTAGCTTTACTTTAAATGCAAGCCAGATGCTTAAACAGTCCAGTAGCTCAGGTTGAAATTTACACACAGAGCAATGACTCATCCCTTTAGAGCCGGTTCACACAGGGGCGACTCGTCAGGCGACTCAGCCGCCTGACAAGTGGCGCTCTGCTCTCTTCAATGGAACCGTTCTAATAGGAGCGACGCAAGTCGCTCCGACTTAGAAAAAGGTTCTTGTACGACTTTGGGGGCTACCCAGTGTGAACCGGCTCGTAAGGTTTCTGTAGCCAGCCTGGACAGACATGAATGCTACTGTACTTTTAGCTAGCCCATAGTGCTCCCAGAATCCTGTATTATATATCATATGGTATTTGTAAAACAAAGATGTAAAGTTAAAATCAGACATGCAATTTTTTCGGTCAGTGTATCAATTACTGCATGCTGAACAAGAGAAATTGAAACGTGTATGGCTTTCCTTCAGTGTACACCTGCAATCCAGTTTAAATTTACTAAAGAGCTTCTCAAAAAATAAAGGTGCTCTAGTATGCAAATATTAACTACCTTTCCTTCTAGTTCCAGTTCTGGGCTGCCTTCCATGCTTCTGCGCAGTCTGTATTTCATTGTATATATAAACCCAAAATCTATTTTTTTGTATATCTAGCACTATGACTTTATATCATACTCACCATACAGTACTGTAGACAGTTTTCTTAAGTAAATCATTTATGTGAAACCATTGCAAAGTTTCTTACTTGTAAATCCTACCATTAGCACTTTTTGTTGCAGGCTAACATTACTAGGCCACTGCCTAGAAACAAGCAGAATTGTCATGCACATACCTTCAGTTGACTGTTTTGCAGACCAGATAGGCAGCCCAATGGCCAACTGAAAAAGAGCACGCTGACAATACTGCTGCTAATTGCACGACAGCATCTTCACATTGTCAGCCTACAAAAGAAAGGGTATTATTGGCAGGATTTCCTGGTAACAGATTCAGAACAACAATTTGCTTTAAAAAACTATATACAGTAAGCAATTATATCAAAACATATTGAAAATACTCTTTCTTTTAACATACACTTTAGGCTCTCCAGTGGTGTGCTTTCAAGGGTTAGGCGGTATGTTGAGGTTAAAGGGAGTCCATGAGGATAAAAACATGGTAGCTGGCACTAATGACCTTTTTTTGTATAGTAGTAGACTCCAGCACCGTCATCTTGATCCTGACTTCCCTTTAAATGGGAACATTAATCTGGAACAAGCATGTAGCCAATCTAAACTGCTGTCCTGAATACTTGAACTGTCGACAAATAATGGCTCAGGAGTCTGGAAGCCCAAACCTTCACTAAAACCAGCAATGGCAGCTTCCATATTTCTAAATAGAAAATCATACTGCATTCAGGCAGGGCAGAAACTCCTCTTTTTAATTAGCACAGGGGTCTCCAAACGCTCTAAAAAAGGGCCAGTATATTGTCCTTCAGACTTTAGGGGGGCTGGACTGTGGTCAACGGGAGTGGAAATTTTCCTGGTATCAGAAGTAAACATCACCACATTTGGTATTAGGGGGAAGAATAGTGTCCCATCATTGGTATCACTGGGAGGATCAGTGCCCCATCGTTGGTGTCACTGGGAGGAATCGTGCCCCATCATTGGTGTCACTGGGAGAAATGGTGCCCCATAGTTGATGTCAGTTGCCAGAATAGTGTTTCATATCAAGGGCTGGATAAAAGGTAAGCAAAGGGCTGCATATGGTCCCCGGACCGCAGTTTGGAGACCACTGAATTAACAAATTAACATATCCCAAAAACAAACATAAGGTTCTAGAGGAGTGGTTCTTCCTTTATTATATTCTGTACATAGAATGGTAATCAAGCTAATATAAAAAGCCTAGAAGGCAAGAGTGATTCCAATATAACATCAGACAGCTGAGGTGCAGAGGATGTGAATGTGTCTGAAAATAACCCATCAGAACACCATGGTCTTGGATGATTTCAGTGAAAAATCCGATGAGCTGGAAACTGGAGCCAGAAGTACCGCAATCACAATTGTCTGGCAACAAGGAACCATAGTGTGCATACTATTGGATACTGTGTGTGATTATACGAGACAGGGCCTGATTAAAGGGGACCACTGCCTCTGGGCCATCACCATCAAGGGGCGCTTAGTGTAAAAACACTGTTTTGTTATAAAACCACATCTCCCCATGCCCCTTGATGTCAAGGACATGATGACAGACTGTTACATTGTTTGCACATTGTAACAATCTGAATAAAAATGTTTTCCACAAATCATTTAAAGCTCAGTTGTAGATTTTCAGCAAATTATATGAATCAAATCCGAAGGGTTCAGAATAATATGTGATAAGAGTCTTACTATTTGTCATTTTTGTAATCTTCCCCCAACCCCAGCAGAAAACTCTAATTCTTGGCAGTAGGCTGTAAATAAAGCCCACTGTGTATTATATGAGAGGAATGGTCTCTCTACAGCCCCCCCCCCCTCCTACTGAGTCAGACCTACAGCTCTTCAATCAGCAGGGAGCGAGAGCTTTGCTGATTGTGATGATTCAGCAAGGGGCATGTTGGGCAGTCTTTATCTTCATGGTGCCAAGTGTATGCTCACAGGGGTGTTCCATTATTTCTAGGGCTCACACCCTCAGTACCCATGCAGTTCAATGAAAAAGCACAGTATGGCCTTTAGATAGGCCTCTAAATCCTAAATTCTGTAAGAGGTGCATCACTCCTTACCCAAGGCAGAATTTACCAGACATTAAAGATTCTAGGGCAAGCTAGATCCATCAAAGCACCCCATAGGTACAGAACGTATGTCTCTTAGGATGGCCAAGTGATTGGATGCAGCCACTGTGAGGTTGCCAATCTTCTGCCCGGTTCCTTCAATTTTCAGATGGAAGGATGTCGGATTGGAGCCTGGTAATAAGGCCACCCATGGCTTGAATATTGCCAGGAACCAGACAAAATGCACTCAGCTTCACTGGACCTACACATACTACTAGATGCATCGCACAGTACGGCTGTATGGATGTACTGTGTAAAAATTGGCTGTAAGTTGGAGTCCAACCATGTGAATGGAAGGGAACTCACACTACTGTGGCTTTCATTCTCCGTGTATCATTGCTCTACCTGGTGCACAGAGCAATAGTAAGCACCAAATAAGAAATAAGTAAATACTGAACACAAAAAAATGCTTTATGTTTTAAATGTGGCTTGCCCCAGCTTTATAAACTGTCAAAGTATAATTTTTGGTTGGGGCAGGGTGGTGAGAGATTAAAGAGAAAGGTACCACATCCCATAAGGTAAAGATTATTTGGAAATGGGAAGGCATCCTTCCTTCCCATCTCCCATCTCAGTTTTAGAAAAATATATACATTTTATTTTAGAACATGTTTATTTTAAAATATAGTAACTGTTCATAAAGACCTATAATCCAAATAACATATACAACTACTTCTCACTCTACATGTTTCACTCAGAAGAGCTTCCTCAGGAGTTTTCGGAAGTGTCACATGAAGTTTAAATACTACAAAATAATCTGCGCAGCCCCCCGATCCCTGCTGTGACAGCAGACCAGATCTCTCCTTCCAGTACAAAAACAAAAAAGAAGAAAAAATGCACGTGGCTTAGCGCATTATCCTCAGTAAAAGAGTATTTGTTGATAAAAAGTAGATATATTCACAAGATAAAACTTGTAAAAAAAGCATATTAAATCAATTCCTCCATCAGAGTCCATGTAAATCTGTCCCCATCTCCTAGGGCTATCAGGCAATGGCATAGGCTAACACGTTTCGAGGGGTTCCTCTTCCTCAGAGCCTAACATGCCTTTCTAGTTGGCACGCTTATATGAGGTGTACTGGATTGATAGAGGCAGTCCAAAGGGTGTGGCCCACCCATGCTGGTGGGCGTGGACAAACTCTGTACAAATCACAGCACGCCTCATCGGAATATACTATAAAAATAACTGTGTAAATGTATATGGGAACATGTATAAGCATGATGAAACGATCTAAAACCATAAAAATAATGATACAAATAAAAACTACAATAGTGGTAGCTATATTAAGCTACATGGTTGCATAGCGAGCATAGCCTATATGGTCAGTACATATATGTCATAAGGGGATACACGACAAATACATCAATACACTGTGTGCAGGCTATTGTTCACCCACAGTCCCTAATACCAGTGTTTCAAATGAGAAAAGGAAAAATTGTGTATGTATGTTTTCCAACAATAATGGGCATGTACCCATTGTTCAGCATAATAGGATTTCAGATGATACAAGATATTTCTAGTGAATTACCTTGAAGTGGATATTAACCTCAGACTTGAAATATGAACAAAGCATGTACTTCTATATTGTGTATTTGTCTCAATCCAGAGCACTAAGTGTCATTTCTGTCTGCTGCCTGGTCCTCTGCTATCTGCATGAGTCACTTCTGACAAGTTTTCCTGACACCAAGAGAAAAAAATGTGACATAGTAGGGACCTCCCGCACACAGCCTGTGATTGACAGCCTCAGCTCCATTTCTATGTGCTGTTTGAAGGGGGTATTTCCCTTTTCTCCAATCAGCTCTTGAAGCTCCACTCACTGACTTCTGTACAGTGTAACTTCAGCACCCACCCCCCTGTTTTCTGAAAGCTCAGACAAGCTGTATAAATTCTGCTTTTTGAGTGGATGTAGAGGAGAGAGTCTGCAGATAAACAGGTACAACTTATGTAGGAGGATTTGTTTCATCACTGTGTATCACCTGAGGCCAGTCACTTCACTAGGTACAGGGAAACCTTGGATTGCGAGTAACGTAGTTAACGAGCGTTTCACAATACGAGCATTTTTTTTTAAATCCTGACTCGGTTTGTGAGTGTTGTCTCGAAAAACGAGCAGGAATTTAAGCCACAGCAGTATGCAGTACAGCATTTGGCCAGAGGTGCGGGGGCGCCGGAGCCGATCGTAGCCGGTCGGAAATACTCAGAAATACTCTGTTCCTGAGCCTTTCCGAGGGTTTCCGAGTTCAGCCGAGCTGTCTCGAGTATTTCCGAGGCTCTTCGGCGCCCCCCACCTCTGGCCACATGCGGTATTGAATGCCATAGAAGTCAACAAATTATTTTGGTTTACATTGACTTCTATGGGGAAACTCGCTTTGATATGCGAGTGCTTTGGATTACGAGCATTCTCCTGGAAAGGATTATGCTCGTAATCCAAGGTTTCACTGTATATGTAAGGGTTTACAACCACTTTAAAGCCGGACGTAAGTCAAACAGCTTTTAGTCATGTCTGTTGTGTTATAACAAGTTACCTCAGACCTGCTGCAGATATGAGAGCTGGGAATTATTTACAGAATACAGTTCTAATAAAAGAAATAAAATACAATTCTATTAAAATACGTCATAGTAAACCATAAACATAGACTGCATTGTCCACATGGTTCAAAGTATCTTGGTAAAGTGAATTCTAAAACTTTTTTTTCTCGGTGCAATCATTTCTATTACTTTGGCATTCACGCCACGTAAATGGGGGTCACACCGCAGCCACCCTGCAACCACGTGGTGCCTTTTAGGGGTTAAAACAGGTGGTGAGCACGCAATATAATACCTGCTCACTGCCTGTCAAATGCCTTCTGAAAATTGATCCACTACTGATCACTTTTCAGAGGGTCAAAGCAAGTGTGCGTGAGCCCAAAAAAGATCTGAAAGTGCAAGAAAAAAAGAAGTGGCCACAATGATAAATAATTATTTCCAACTGCTAGCATTGGGTCTTATGACATTCATCTGCTGTGTCTGGGTAAGATGAAAAAACGTCGGGGACAGTGCCATCATGTGGTCAAAAAGAAGATAACACCATGATTGCAAGGTAATAAACTCCAGCAAAGCAATTCTATCAAAGGCATTATTATTATGGCATGCAAACTGTCCCAATAATAAATATGACAAATCTTTTTCACACAGAAAATGAAATAGATGACCCTCTAACATGCTTCTATCTGAGAGATTGTGTCTTTAGAGCCTAACAAACTGTCTAAACAGCTAGCAGACCTGAGCAAATTTCACTTAGATCCCATTTATAAAGCTGTGGCCATAGCACTGCTTTGTAATTAGAGGCTTCTCTAACACATGTACAACGTATTGCTGCGTGCTTAATAAATATGTTTTGTGGTTTGCTAGCTTCAGGACTCGGAAGAAAGTGAAGCCCATTCATTCTAATAAAAAGGGTGGGGTGGGGGACAGAGTGCCATTAAAAAGGAGGAAGAGCGCCAGTATTTTTATCATTTGTGATAAAGTATATACTCTCCTGTAGTTGTACTAAAGCAAAGAAAGGGAGAATCTGGATGATAGAGCTGTGAGTAGTGATGAGCCGAACACCCCCGGGTTCGGTTCGCACCAGAACCCGCGAACGGACCGAAAGTTCGTACGAACATTAGAACCCTATTAAATACAATGGATGCGAACGTTCAAATTCTAAAGTGCTAATTATAACAACTATTATGCATGTTATTGTCCTAAAAAGGGTTTGGGAACCCGGGTTGTGCACCAGGGGACATGTATCAATGCAAAAAGAAGTTTTAAAAACGGTCGTTTTTCGGGAGCAGTCATTTTAATGATGCATAAAGTGAAAAAAAAAAAGTCAAATATTCCTTTAAATATCGTACCTGGGGGGTGTCTAAAGTATGCCTGTGAAGTGCCACGTGTTTCCCGTGTTTAGAACTGTCCCTGCACAAAATGACACTTCTAAAGGGAAAAAAAGCCATTTAAAACTGCTTGCGGCTTTAATGTAATGTCTGGTCCCGGTAATATGGATGAAAATCTTTAAGAAAAATGGCATAGCTACCCCATGACCCCCCCCCCTACCCCAGCCCATTACCAGCCCCTTTGGGTCTTGTATGGATATTAAGGGGAACCCCGCACATAAAATAAAAAAGCCCTATATACTCTGAACAGCCGTATACAGGCGGTGCATACAAGACAGGGACTGTAGGTTTGTTCTTATGTAGAATCTGTTTGTAATTTTGAACAGGTACATTGTTGAAGTGTAGCTCCAGCCCAAAAATCTATTTTTAAACTTTTTGGAAAACATAGGTAAGGGTTATCACCCCTGTAACATTTGTTTTGCTGTCTGTGCCCCTGTTCAGAACATTTCACCTCACTTTCCGTCCCAATGACAACTGTTTTTGAAATGTGGTGTTTTTCTTGAAACAAGGATTGCTGATAAAGCATCAGTACAGAGGAGACACCTTTCTCCCATATTTATTCTTACAGGAGAGAATTTTCCTTCCTAGTGGTAGATTTCCTCTCACTTCCTGTTGTCTTCTTGCGTTTGCAAGTAGGAGTCGTTTGTAAGTTGGATGTTTGAAAGTAGGGACCTGCCGTATATACTCTGCAGAAATAGGCCCCTTAGTTGTTGGTGTTGGCACAACACTGTAAGCACTCACAGTTACTCTTGGTTGGTGCTGGAACGCCCTGCTGTCAACTATTATATCAGGAATTTTAATTACATATAATTGTTGAACAGTGGTAGTAAAAATTGGGCCTTTGATGGTGGTGCTGGTGCCACAACACTGTAAGCCCTGACAGTTACTCTTGGTGGGTGCAGCAATGGGCCCTGCTGTGAATTATTAGATCAAGAATTGTAATTGCATGCCCCTGTTGAACAGGGGCTGAAAAATTGGGCCTTTCGTGGTGGTGGTGGTGGTGGTGGTGTTGCCACAACACTGTAAGCCCTCAGAGTTACTCTTGGTGGGTGCAGGAATGGGCCCTGCTGTGAATTATTAGATCAAGAATTGTAATTGCATGCCCCTGTTGAACAGGGGCTGAAAAATTGGGCCTTTCGTGGTGGTGGTGGTGGTGTTGCCACAACACTGTAAGCCCTCAGAGTTACTCTTGGTGGGTGCAGGAATGGGCCCTGCTGTGAATTATTAGATCAAGAATTGTAATTACATGCCCCTTTTGAACAGGGGCTGAAAAATTGGGCCTTTCGTGGTGGTGGTGGTGGTGGCGTTGCCACAACACTGTAAGCCCTCAGAGTTACTCTTGGTGGGTGCAGCAATGGGCCCTGCTGTGAATTATTAGATCAAGAATTGTAATTGCATGCCCCTGTTGAACAGGGGCTGAAAAATTGGGCCTTAGGCACTGGTGGCACAACACTACAACCCCTCACAGATACTGTACTTGGAGCACAGCAATGAGCCCTGTTGCAAAGTATTGCTTCAAAAATTGTAATGACACGCCCCTGTTAAACAGGGGCTGAAAAATTGGGCCTTAGGCACTGGTGCCACAACACTCCAACCCCTCACAGATACTGTACTTGGAGCACAGCAATGAGCCCTATGGCAAATTATTGCTAAAAAAATTGTAATTACACGCCCCTGTAAAACAGGGGCTGAAAAATTGGGCCTTAGCCACTGGTGGCGGCACCCATAAACAAAAATGATCTTCCAAGCTATCATCATCAATCGTATCATTGAGGACTCGGAGGAGGAGGATAGCCAGTCAACATAACAGCACAGGCACTCAGCATCAGCATCAGTCTTGAAGGGATGTGACATGTTAAAATCAATTAGTCTGTTATATCAGCATCAGGTGTGTGGTAGCTGGTGGTGATCCAAGACTGGTTCATCTTGATGAAAGTCAGTCGATCAACCGAGTCGGTGGACAGGCGCACCCTGTGATCCGTGACAAATCCTCCAGCAGCACTGAATGTGCGTTCCGAAAGAACGCTGGATGCAGGACAGGCCAGTAGCTCAATTGCATACTGTGCAAGCTCTGGCCAGTGATCCATCCTCAAGACCCAGTAAGCCAGAGGATTTTCGGTGGGGAAGGTGTCCAAGTCTGACCTTGCCCCTAGATATTCCTGCACCATGTTTATCAGACGCTGGCGATGGTTGCTGGAACCGATCATACTTTGGGGCTGCGGACTAAAGAATTGTCTGAACGCATCGGTCAGACGGCCACCTTCCCCACCGCTCCTTCTTTGACTGGCCGAAGCCTCAGCAACTCGTTGTCCAGGACCAGGAGTTTGTAACCTCCCAGTCTCTGGGAACGCGTTGCACAGACCTTTCTGCAAGGCCTCCCGGAGTTGTCTCATCCTCTGCTCCCTCTGCGACGGTAACATAAGGTCCGCAACCTTACCCTTGTACCGTGGATCAAGGAGAGTGGCCAGCCAGTAATGGTCCCTCTCCGTGATCTGAAGAATACGAGGATCCTTCCGCAGACTTTGCAGGATCAGGGAGGCCATGCAGCGTAGGTTTGCTGAGGCATTCGCTCCGGAGTCCTCTGGGTCACTAAGGACGACATGATCCGCAGCCACCTCCTCCCAGCCACGTACAAGTCCACTGGTTTCTTGGGACTGTAAATCATCCCTAAAAGACTGCTGCTGATGATGCTGAGTGCCAGCCTCCACCTCCATGCTGACACAATCCTCCTCCTCCTCCTCCTCCTCCTCCTCCTCTTCCTGTGCGATGGGTGGGACAGAAGGAACACTGTCTGGGTAAAGGGGGCCTTGAGAGGCAAGGAAGTCCTCCTCTTCCTGCCTCTGTTCTGCCTCAAGTGCCCTGTCCATTATTCCACGCAGCGTGTGCTCCAACAGGTGGACAAGAGGTACAGTGTCACTGATGCATGCACTGTCACTGCTCACCATCCTCGTGGCCTCCTCAAATGGTGCCAGGACAGTGCATGCATCCCTGATGATGCCCCACTGGCGTGGAGAAAAAAAAACAAGCTCCCCTGACCCTGTCCTGGTGCCGTAGTCACACAGGTACTCATTGATGGCCCTCTGCTGCGTGTGCAGCCGCTGCAGCATGGCCAACGTTGAGTTCCACCTGGTGGGCATGTCACATATAAGGCGGTTCTTGGGCAGGTTCAACTCCTTTTGCAGCTCAGCCAGGCGAGCACTGGCATTATAAGATCTGCGGAAATGCACACAGACTTTCCTGGCCTGCCTCAGGACATCCTGTAAGCCCGGGTACCTGCCCAAGAACCGCTGCACCACCAGGTTAAGGACGTGAGCCACACAGGGCACATGGGTCAGTTGTCCCTGTCGGAGGGCGGAGAGGAGGTTGGTGCCATTGTCGCAAACCACCATTCCTGGCTTAAGCTGGCGTGGCGTCAACCACCTCTCGGCCTGGCCCTGCAGAGCAGACAGGACCTCTGCCCCAGTGTGGCTTCTGTCCCCCAAACACATCAGCGCAAGCACGGCATGGCATCTTTTTGCCTGCGTACTTGCGTAGCCCCTTGAACGCCTACGGAGCACCGCTGGTTCCGAGGACACACCACAGGAAGAGGCCATGGAGGAAGAAGAAGAGGAGGGGGTGGAGGAGAGAGGTGTGTCACAACCAGTAGTAGCATTTTGGAGGCGTGGCGGTGGAACAACCTCCAACACTACTGCACCTTGTCCTGCATCCTTCCCAGCTGCCAAAAGAGTGACCCAATGGGCCGTGAAAGAAAGGTAACGTCCCTGTCCATGCCTGCTGGACCATGAGTCAGCGGTAATATGCACCTTACCGCTGACCGCCCTGTCCAGCGAGGCCAAGACATTGCCTTCCACATGCCGGTAGAGAGCCGGAATAGCCTTCCGTGAGAAAAAGTGGCGTTTGGGAACCTGCCACTGAGGAACCGCACATTGCACAAACTCACGGAAGGGGGCCGAGTCTACCAACTGAAAAGGCAGCAGTTGAAGCGCTAGCAATTTAGCCAAGCTAGCATTCAACCGCTGGGCATGTGGATGGCTGGGAGTGAACTTCTTTCGACGGTCCAGCAGCTGGGGCAGGGAAATTTGCCTGCTAGAATCGGACGTCGGTGTACTGCTAGCAGAGTGGCCGCAAGTACTTGGCTGTGACACACCTAATTCTACACTTTCATTCCTCTCAGTGCATGTTTCAGAGAGGACTGAAGTTATAGTGGGGTTGGAGATCCCAGCTGATGCGGTGCAAGGAGAGGTCCGCTTTGTTCTTTGGTGTGGGTCTTTGAGGTAGGCTTGCCAACGAGCTGCATGGCAGGTCAACATATGTCTGGTCAGGCATGTGGTACCCAAGCGGCTGATGTTTTGGCCACGCGATATACGCTTGAGACATATGTTGCAAACAGCAGCTGTGCGATCTGATGCACTAGCCTCAAAAAAGGCCCACACCAAAGAACTTTTTGAATGACGGGCAGAGGCAGCGCCCTGCACAGGCGGAGCTCTGCGGTGTGATTCCGTCGGTGTACTGCCCTTACGCTGGCCACCAAAGGGCATCCTGCCTCGTTGGAGATGTGCCTCCTCCTCATCCTCCTCCTCCTCCTCTCTCCTATTAGGCACCCACGTGGAGTCAGTGACCTCATCATCACCTCCCTTCTCATCACTGGAGCCAATCTGGCAGTATGCTGCAGCTGCTGGAACATGACTGCCAGATTGGTGTCCTTCTTGAGCATCCCCTCTGTCTGCTCTCACGCTACTGCCTTCCTCTAGCTGGGTTTCATCATCAGACCCTTCGAAACGCTGGGCATCCTCCTGGAGCATGTACCCAACACTGTGCTCAAACAGTTCGGGGGACTCCTCAGGAGGAGGACATGGTGGGTCTAGGGAAGGAGTGACTGATGATGAGTCTGACATTGATACCAGGGAAGAGGACGCTTTGGCAGCTGCTTTTCCAGTACCCTGAGCCTGGGTGAGAGAGGATGAGGAGGAGGAGGAGGGCTTGGTCATCCACTCTACCAAGTCTTCGGCATGATGTGGCTCAACATGTCCAGCTGCCGAAAAGAAGGACAAGCGTGTCCCATGGCCATGTGCTGATGACAATGCACCGCGTCCACGACCAGCACTGTTGCCCCCAGACACAGAGCCTGCTTGCCCTCTTTTATTGCCTCCTGACTGTCTGCCTCTCCTTGTTTGCCTTCCAGACATTCTAATAGATGGCCTGCAGGGAGATGGGAAAAAAGCAATAAGGGCTACCTTCAGGTGTCCTTCTCTGTCCCTTTACTTAAGGATTTCTAAATATGGTTGAGGATGATTGCTTTTGCACAGAATAGCACAACGACAATTTCCCTGACTGTCCAAAAAAACAAGTATTTCAAAGATGGTTGATGAGGAATGCTTTAGCACACTATAGCACAAGGAGAATTCCCTCACTGTCCTTCCCTGTCCCTAGAAACAAGGATTCGCACAGTAAAACACACTGACACTCTCCCTACCTATAGTTTTCTGTCCCTAGAAAAAATGTTTTTTTAAAGCACACTATAGCACAAGGAGAATTCCCTCACTGTCCTTCCCTGTCCCTAGAAACAAGGATTCGCACAGTAAAACACACTGACACTCTCCCTACCTATAGTTTTCTGTCCCTAGAAAAAATGTTTTTTTAAAGCACACTATAGCACAAGGAGAATTCCCTCACTGTCCTTCCCTGTCCCTAGAAACAAGGATTCGCACAGTAAAACACACTGACACTCTCCCTACCTATAGTTTTCTGTCCCTAGAAAAAATGTTTTTTTAAAGCACACTATAGCACAAGGATAATTCCCTCACTGTCCTTCCCTGTCCCTAGAAACAAGGATTCGCACAGTAAAAGACACTGACACTCTCCCTACCTATAGTTTTCTGTCCCTAGAAAAAATGTTTTTTTAAAGCACACTATAGCACAAGGAGAATTTCACTCACTTTCCTTCTTTGTCCCTAGAAACAAGGATTATCACAGTGAAAGAAACTGACACTCTCCCTACCTATAGTTTTCTGTCCCTAGAAAAAATGTTTTTTTAAAGCACACTATAGCACAAGGAGAATTCCCTCACTGTCCTTCCCTGTCCCTAGAAACAAGGATTCGCACAGTAAAAGACACTGACACTCTCCCTACCTATAGTTTTCTGTCCCTAGAAAAAATGTTTTTTTAAAGCACACTATAGCACAAGGAGAATTTCACTCACTTTCCTTCTTTGTCCCTAGAAACAAGGATTATCACAGTGAAAGAAACTGACACTCTCCCTACCTATAGTTTTCTGTCCCTAGAAAAAATGTTTTTTTAAAGCACACTATAGCACAAGGAGAATTCCCTCACTGTCCTTCCCTGTCCCTAGAAACAAGGATTCGCACAGTAAAACACACTGACACTCTCCCTACCTATAGTTTTCTGTCCCTAGAAAAAATGTTTTTTTAAAGCACACTATAGCACAAGGAGAATTCCCTCAC
Organism: Rana muscosa; assembly: GCA_029206835.1. Lineage (NCBI taxonomy): Eukaryota > Metazoa > Chordata > Amphibia > Anura > Ranidae > Rana > Rana muscosa. The sequence goes on along the minus strand of CM055118.1, from coordinate 524,568,409 downwards.
TGTCCTTCCCTGTCCCTAGAAACAAGGATTCGCACAGTAAAACACACTGACACTCTCCCTACCTATAGTTTTCTGTCCCTAGAAAAAATTTTTTTTAAAGCACACTATAGCACAAGGAGAATTCCCTCACTGTCCTTCCCTGTCCCTAGAAACAAGGATTCGCACAGTAAAAGACACTGACACTCTCCCTACCTATAGTTTTCTGTCCCTAGAAAAAATGTTTTTTTAAAGCACACTATAGCACAAGGAGAATTTCACTCACTTTCCTTCTTTGTCCCTAGAAACAAGGATTATCACAGTGAAAGAAACTGACACTCTCCCTACCTATAGTTTTCTGTCCCTAGAAAAAATGTTTTTTTAAAGCACACTATAGCACAAGGAGAATTCCCTCACTGTCCTTCCCTGTCCCTAGAAACAAGGATTCGCACAGTAAAACACACTGACACTCTCCCTACCTATAGTTTTCTGTCCCTAGAAAAAATGTTTTTTTAAAGCACACTATAGCACAAGGAGAATTCCCTCACTGTCCTTCCCTGTCCCTAGAAACAAGGATTCGCACAGTAAAACACACTGACACTCTCCCTACCTATAGTTTTCTGTCCCTAGAAAAAATGTTTTTTTAAAGCACACTATAGCACAAGGAGAATTCCCTCACTGTCCTTCCCTGTCCCTAGAAACAAGGATTCGCACAGTAAAACACACTGACACTCTCCCTACCTATAGTTTTCTGTCCCTAGAAAAAATGTTTTTTTAAAGCACACTATAGCACAAGGATAATTCCCTCACTGTCCTTCCCTGTCCCTAGAAACAAGGATTCGCACAGTAAAACACACTGACACTCTCCCTACCTATAGTTTTCTGTCCCTAGAAAAAATGTTTTTTTAAAGCACACTATAGCACAAGGAGAATTCCCTCACTGTCCTTCCCTGTCCCTAGAAACAAGGATTCGCACAGTAAAACACACTGACACTCTCCCTACCTATCCTTCTCTTTCCCTAAACTAAAGGAATCCAGGTTAAGCAAGAAAAAAATAAATGTCACTGTCCCTGCCTATGTTTCTCTTTCCCTGCTCCGGAACACACTACACTAGGCCGCCGTGCTGGCGGCCTTTTATAGTGTGGGGCGTGTACTAAACACCCTCAGCAATAATTGGCCACAGGCATCCTACCTGTGGCCAATCATTGCTCTCCTCGCTGCCGGCGCTGTGATTGGCCAAGCATGCGGGGTCACAGTGCATGCTTGGCCAATCACAGCGCCTGGATGACACTGCGATGGCGTAGTGCATTGTGGGCCGTTCGCGTCACTCGAATTTGGCGCGAACGGCCCAAATCGTTCGATCTACGTCGAACGATCGAACAGCCGATGTTCGAGTCGAACGTATGTTCGACTCGAACACCGAGCTCATCCCTAGCTGTGAGAGATGACAAGAACAGCTCCTCCTTTTGATACTATTATAAGCTATAATGGGTAATGCTAAATAAACTGCTTGTATTCTGATTACTACTTTGTGTTTGATATAACATGATATAAGATTTCCACTTTCCAATGCAGTATGCGCACACTTCATGGGTCAGCTGAGTCATAACCCTGACTGCATGCCAAGCATATGTGTTTTATCAACTGCAAAACCCAGATAACTCCTCCTGATGACAATCCTCTGCTGTTGAATTATATTGTAACTATACTGTTTCTTATTATTTTGTAAAGAGTTGTGCAAACTGTTAGTACCATATAAATCTTGTATAATAATAGCACAGCAGCACAAGTACAGCATTCAGTCTGTTCCCACGATAGGTGTACAGATCTATGCAAAAAAGCATAACTTCCCCTTCACATAGAACAGGTAATGTGACAGTAGCTGAGCAACTGCAGACTGACAAACAGACAGGAACATAGAGACAAGATCCAACAAATAGACAGACAGGAACATAGAGACAAGATCCAACAAATAGACAGACAGGAACATAGAGACAAGATCCAACAAATAGACAGACAGGAACATAGAGACAAGATCCAACAAATAGACAGACAGGAACATAGAGACAAGATCCAACAAATAGACAGACAGGAACATAGAGACAAGATCCAACAAATAGACAGACAGGAACATAGAGACAAGATCCAACAAATAGACAGACAGGAACATAGAGACAAGATCCAACAAATAGACAGACAGGAACATAGAGACAAGATCCAACAAATAGACAGACAGGAACATAGAGACAAGATCCAACAAATAGACAGACAGGAACATAGAGACAAGATCCAACAAATAGACAGACAGGAACATAGAGACAAGATCCAACAAATAGACAGACAGGAACATAGAGACAAGATCCAACAAATAGACAGACAGGAACATAGAGACAAGATCCAACAAATAGACAGACAGGAACATAGAGACAAGATCCAACAAATAGACAGACAGGAACATAGAGACAAGATCCAACAAATAGACAGACAGGAACATAGAGACAAGATCCAACAAATAGACAGACAGGAACATAGAGACAAGATCCAACACATAGACAGACAGGAACATAGAGACAAGATCCAACAAATAGACAGACAGGAACATAGAGACAAGATCCAACAAATAGACAGACAGGAACATAGAGACAAGATCCAACAAATAGACAGACAGGAACATAGAGACAAGATCCAACAAATAGACAGACAGGAACATAGAGCCAGGATACAACAAATTGACAGACAGGAACATAGAGCCAGGATACAACAAATTGACAGACGGGAACATAGAGACAAGATCCAACAAATAGACACGAGCCCTGCTGATGTCATTGCGTTACTCACAAACTTCAATTTTAAATGCTTGATCCACTTTCTAAATGTGAGTGTTTCCAATTTTCTTTAAATATATTTTACGTGTATACGGATTCACACTATGTAGAGTATTTTCTTTTTTGGTCATGCTATTTTGAACACTTGAGAGGATTCGGTCTGACAAGTTGGCTGCTTCTGAAGACCGTTTCTTGGTGACATCTCTTGACCAATTGGATTGCCTTACAACTTGATCTGGAACCCAGACGTGGAGGTCCCATATTATGGTGGTTGTACCATAAGCCTTGTTGACTCACTGAGCATATGCCCATTTGAGTCCTCTCACTCCGGTAAGCCCCCTCACTAACCAGTGGTGGTTCTATTGTCTGTGTCCTCCTCACCTCAACATTGATGTCACGTGGAATCCCACTTCTAGTAACATAATTAGTTTTCACCGTTTATTTAAAGACTGCTATGTTTATGTTTTAAAACAACTTTTGTATGATGGCACATGGACTTTAGTTTGGGTGTGAATTTCCCATCTTATTTTCATTATTATTAGTTTTTGTGGTCATTGCACAGTGTACATTAGTTTGTATACATATGTATTTCCATGTTTTGAGCGCTGCACATAATTTCACTTTTTACTTATTCCAGGATACAAAAAATAGACAGACAGGAACACAGCACCAGGATGCAACAAATAGAAAGACAGGAACATGGTGCCAGTATACAACAAATATACAGACAGGAAGACAGAGCCAGGAAGGAACAAATAGACAGACAGGAACACAGAGACAAGATGCAACAAATAGACAGACAGGAACACAGCGGCAGTACACAACAAAAAGACAGACAGGAACACAGCACCATTATACAACAAATAGACAGACAGGAACATAGAGACAAGATCCAACAAATAAACAGACAGGAACACAGCAGCAGTATACAACAAATAAACAGACAGGAACACAGAGCCAGGATGGAACAAATAGACAGACAGGAACACTGAGACAAGATGCAACAAATAGGGAGACAGGAACACAGCGGCAGTACACAACAAATAGACAGACAGGAACACAGCACCAGTATACAACAAATAGACAGACAGGAACATAGAGACAAGATCCAACAAATAAACAGACAGGAACACAGCAGCAGTATACAACAAATAAACAGACAGGAACACAGCACCAGTACACAACAAATAGACAGACAGGAACATAGAGACAAGATCCAACAAATAAACAGACAGGAACACAGCAGCAGTATACAACAAATAAACAGACAGGAACACAGCACCAGTACACAACAAATAGACAGACAGGAACATAGCAGCAGTATACAACAAATAAACAGACAGGAACACAGAGCCAGGATGGAAAAAATAGACAGACAGGAACACAGAGACAAGATGCCGCAAATAGGGAGACAGGAACATAGCACCGGTTTTCAACAAATAGACAGACAGAAAGATACCAGCAGTATATAACAAATAGACAGACAAGAACACAGTGCCAGTACACAAAGAATTGACAGACGGGAACACAGTGGCAATATAAAAGAAATAGACAGACAGGAACACAGTGCCAGGATACAACAGGCAGATAGGAAATGAATCATACCCATGCAGGATCAGAATCCAGAACTAGTACAGGAAAAAAGGATCCTCTGGACATGTGTGGGTGGGTGCAGTGTGGTGCGACGGCCATAACACACACACAATCCAGGTACAAATTGTAGCACTTGTATTGAAGTAAAGGCAAACAGTTCACAAGAACCCATGGAAGGAGTCTCAACCGGGAACACTTTTGGATACAAGCAGCATGTAGCGGAGTGGGTAGGGTTGCCACCCGTCCAGGATTCACCTGGACAGTCTGGGCTTTGATTCAGGTGTCCAGGATTCAGATTCCCTGAAACCCGGACACACTATTCAGACTAGACTGTGCCCCCCCCCAACTTAGGTGTGACTGGGCACACCCTAATCACCCAGTGGGGTGTAGATTCCCTCTGCTGCCTGGGTTGCACACACCTATGCTCCCCAACTAACCAAGTACCACAACCATCAAGTGCATAGGCCGCCTTCCTCCCTTCTCTCTCCTGCCTCTGAGTGAGTGATTGCACAATGGTAAGGGGGACTCAGATGTAAGGGGTTCTCTGCAGACTCTAATGTAAGAGGGGCTTTGGGAACCATGATTTAAGAGGGAATGCTGAAATTTCTTATATAAGTGGGGGCTTTGGTGAAATCCCCTTACATCAGAGTTCCATTTTACACCAGAGTCCACAGCGTTCCCCCTTAAAAAACAAACAAAAAACTGTTGTGTGCTGCTAAAGTGTTTGTATTTGGCTTGAAGAAAAGGGGACAACCCTAGGAGTGGGCTTCAGCCAAACTGACAGCGTCTTTCTGGAACAGCACAATGCAGCCTGGCCGCTCCAAGCCCAAACGTGAAGGTGTCCAAGGAGAGTGCAGAGCCCTTAGCTTTCCTTACTCAACTGGAACCTTTCCCTACTGCTAATACTGTCCCTTACAGACGAGTGTCCTGTCCCTACAATACACCCACGCAAATGCATCTCAAACCCAGGGGCCAGGGCCTCAAATAGGCCCTGCCACACTAGATGGTCACCAGAGTCACATGTGCGACTAGCATCCAATTGGTTCACTGCCCCAGTGACTCAGGAGACCATAGAGGAACATGAGATTTCTCACGATTTCCTCTCCCTCTTCATTGCTGTGGTTAAGCGCCACCTGCAGTGGAGACAGCAGACTGCACCTGCCTACACAGGTGTGCGTATGCCAACACCAAAACAAACAGCATGCATACCTTCCAACTTTTTGAGATGGGAATGAGGGACACCTATTAGCAAAAGTATGTAGGCATAGGACACACACCCTGCCACGCCTGCTTAAAGGAGCATTACAAAAAAAAAATATTAGTTAAACACACAAGTGCTTTTTTTTTTACCACTACCATTCCTTTATACTGTCTTTTAACATTCACAAACTCAGCAATTTGGAAATTTGATTAAAGGTTTAGCACTGGGAAACACTTTTTGAAAGATAGATAGTGCATTTTATATACAACTATATAGATCAGAACCAAAATGAGGGACAAATGAGGAGGAAAGAGGGACAGAGGGATATTATTCCAAATCAGGGACAGTCCCTTGAAATCAGGGACAGTTGGGAGCTATGAGCATGGAGTGCAAGAGACAATACAGACAACTCAGACAGAGGAACCAGCACTGACTGGTGAGCACACAACCTGGAAACAGATACATATCAGATATAACAGTCCTTACAGGGAAAACACAACAGAGTTAAGACATTGTACCGAAAAGTACACCATATTTGTGACAGCTGATGTTGGTGGAGATTTCATTTTTATTTTGCTCTTAGGTGATGAAACATAAGTCTTTCTTGACTTTCTCCTGAGGCTGTTCTAAAATGAAGAGAGGGAGAATCTGGATGGAAGAGATGCCAAGAACAGCTCATCCTTCTAATACTATCATAAGCTATAGTGGGGTAAGGCTAAACAAACACACACTGCTTGTATTCTGATGATTATTACTTTGTGTTTGTTAGCACATTTTTATTTTCTAATAAGAATGTAGTGTGCACAAACATCATAGGTCAGGTGCAGTCGTAACCCTTGTATTGAATTATATTGCAACTGCTTTCTTTCCTTTATTTTGAATAAACTGTTAGCACTATATAAATTATGTCTGGTACATGACATTTTGCCATACGTATGAATAACTGCCGAAAGATCACTCAACTAGTTTCGCTCGGCTGAGCTTCTTCAGGATTTTTTTTGACATTAGAGCAGGTCATACTGAAAAAATTGCACAGAACAGACATATAATGGATGGATAGCAAGTTAGTTTGGTTTGAAAAGGAACATATACATAATTCAAACAATATTGCATAGTATTCGGTATTGGTTAGATACCTTTGAAAATATACAAAATTAAAGAAAACAATAATTAATTAATTTAAACAATAATCACGATTTCAGAGTAGAGTCTCACCATAACAGTCAGTTTCAGCTCGCATAAAACAGGAGGCCATGAAGGGTTAAATACAAGCAGTCCCAGAAAATGTCCTGGACCCAGCCTTCCAAGTGAATCCACCCATTTTTTTTATTCAATGCTTGTCTGTTTTTTACTCTTTTCAATAAATATGTAAATTTTTAATACTTTTTGTATTTCTATTCTATCAACTGAGCACCGTTTAAAAGTCCCAGGGTATTTTTACCCTTTGTCCATTTCTTTGTTTGCTTTTCATTAAACAGGATGAGGTGTTCTGGATTAGAGTGTTTTTGTCCCATTCTATAGAATATAAATTATGTATTATAATAATAATAATAATAATACAGCAGCAATGCAAGTATTCAGTTTGTTTCCACCATAAACAGGTTTAGGGATCCATACAAGACCTAGAACAGGCAATGTGATTGTAGCTGAGAAATTGCAGATAGTCAGGAAAAGGCAGAGTGTCAGAACACAGCAGACAGAAAGGAGTGTCATTACACAAGTGGGCTGACAGGACAAGACAAACAGACAGGATAGCAGCATGTTAGAGAGTCATACATTTTGGTTAGGTGTGAACAAAATATTTGTCATATTTGTTACATTGGGACATTTTGCATGGTCAATTAATGGCTTTGATTGAAATGCTTTGTTGGAGTTCATTACCATTTAAACAGAGCCACATGCCTGATTAAGGGGTCCTACAAGGCTGCGAAACGTTGCTGATCACTAAATAAAGCTTTTGACCCATTTTTGGAGACCCATGGTGTGCTGTTGACATTTCTCGCTCTGATTGCTCATGGTTCCAGCCGGCGGTCGATTCAGCACCCACTTCTTATACACACAGCCACTTCTACAGGATTGTGGGTGCGTTGGGAATATTGCGTTGGCATTACCATGCAAAGGTGGTTGTTATGTCTCCAGGATACCTTTCTCTCTCCTGAGGTTCAGAAAAGAGAATTCACCTTGTCATCTAATTTGTATATTGTGTTGCTGCATTATTAAAGTGGAGCTCCACCCTAAAGTGGAACTTCCGCTCATCGGAACCCTCCCCCCCTCCGCTGTCACATTTGGCACCTTTCAGGGGGGAGGGGGGTGCAGATACCTGTCTAAGACGGGTATTTGCACCCACTTCCGGGAGTCCTCTCTGCGGGTATTCTGCGGGTAGTACGTCACTTCCAGCAAAATACCCGTTGTGTTCTGGGAGACACTCAGCTCCCAGAACGCAGTGGGGACCAGTGAGAACGGTGCAGCGCGACTCACGCATGCGCCGTAGGTAACCGGGCAGTGAAGCCGCAAGGCTTCACTTCCTGGTTCCCTCACCGAGGATGGCGGTGGGGGCAGCAGAGTGACGAGCAATCGCTCGTCTTCTGCTGCCGACATCGCTGGACTCCAGGACAGGTAAGTGTCCTAATATTAAAAGTCAGCAGCTGCAGTATTTGTAGCTGCTGGATTTAATTTTTTTTTTTTCAGGGGAAACTCCGCTTTAAGCTATAAATTATATTTGTTCCAGGTTAGCTGTTACGCTTGCGCCACCTACTGACCAAACATTAATATCGTTTGTGATAAACCTATTTAGCCATTTAAAGGATGTGACATAAAAATCATCATATCCTTTTTAGTCAGGAAGTGAAAACCCCTTAGGGGTCAGCATTTTCAAGATTATGGCAGCAGCATAGATGCTATCTCTCCCCATCCATGGCATCGATAGTAAGCAATCTTCCCCTTCCTCCTCCACAGGCTATTAGGGAAAGGAGTTAGTCATTTAAGTTATTATTTTATATGATGTTGTTTACTATCGTATGGTAATGTTATATTATTCTTGTTGTTTTCAGTTTTACAGCATATCACGTGTGTCATTCACACATATATTAAAATCTGCAACGTGCCATTAAAAGACAAGACAAGAAACAGCAGTCTATTTTTGTGTGCGCAGAAAAGGGTCATCTGCCTGGATGACCCATAGACTCCGGGAGTACGGGGGGCGAGGCCAGGACAGTGGTATCATCTTCTCTTTGACTACATGATGGCACTGTCCCCAATTTTATGTCACCTTACCTAGTGACCACAATATGAAGGTTCTTAAAAAGGATGCTGTAGGACAGTGTTCACCAACCTTTCGGACCTCACAGACCACTAAACCCACAATTTTGAATCCCGCGGAAAACTAACATGAATTTTACATGCCTGATACACACAGTGCTCTGGCTCTCTGCCCCCTCTTCCTGGATCACACTGCTGCCTTATACACACAATGCGAAGGCTCTCTGCCCCCCTTTCCCTGGATCACACTGCTACCTTATACACACACAATGATCTGGCTCTCTCTTCCCCTGTCCCTGGATCACACAGTTGCCTTATACACACAATGCGCAGGCTCCCTGCCCCCTCCCCCTGGATCACACTTCTGCCTTATACACACAATGCCCTGGCTCTCTGTCCCTCTCTCCCTGGATCACACTGCTGCCTTATACACACAATGCTCAGGATTTCTGCCGCCCTCTCCCTGGATCACACTACTGCCTTATACACACAATACTCCGTCTCTCTGCCCCCCCTCTCCCTGGATCACACTGCTGCCTTATACACACAATGCTCTGGCTCTTTGCCCCCTTCCCCTGAATCGCACTGCTGCCTTATACTCATCTTTCTCATGGGGTTGCGGCACCCGTTCCACTCACTCCTCTCATCCTCCACAGTACTATGTCACCTGACTCCACCCAACGTGTATCGTCACAATCACGTGACTTCCTCAGGGGACATTCTTTAAGCTGAACTCCAGGAATGATAAAATGTGGAGGATGCGAGGAGTGAGTGGAACGGGAGCCACAGCCCCTTAGGAAACTTATGTAAAAGCGCTTAATTGCCATTTTAAATGTAAGTGTATATTATTGTCTCAATAAAATACCTTTTATACTACACTATTGGAGCAAATCTGTTTTGATTGAGGAACAGAGGAGAAAGGAGGATTCATATAAATGTATATAAAAGGCCTACCAACACAATAAGATCCAGAGAGGAGAAAGGAGGACAGAAGGTATTTGAACAGGTGAGGAGTCGAGATTTTGAACCCCAGCAGGGGAAGGTGTTTTTAGACCTGGAGACTGGTCTAATCTTAAGGTGAGTGCATTGGTGAATGGTTGTGGGATTCACATTATTTTATTTAAGACTCACAGGGGTGAAGAAATATGCAACATATGGATTATATTGTTAAAGGATTACACACGTATAAGGATTATTTGGACATTTATGAACTTTGTATTTATTGGACACATCTTAATTTGAGTTTATCTATTTATATATCAATGGATGTTTGGAAGTGTGAGAAGCAGCCAATTTTCACTGCTTTGATTATTTTCAGTTGTTGGAACACAATTATTTGGTGTGCAGCCTACTGTTAATTATTATTTGTGTATTAAGGATTGAAGTAGATCAGGGAGCGTGGGATAATACACCAGTTATTTTGTTATTCCTTGTGTACAGTGCAGGGTTACTAACCCTACACTGCCCATGATGACTCCATGGAACCGTACACAGCTGGCCACAGCCCAGAGCTTGAGCGCAGCACTGGAGTCCGCAGGAGTCGGGAGTAAAATAATACATCTTACTACTGCAACTCTAGATTTACCAAGCATTTAACCCCTGCAATGTACAGGGGGGTTACATTTTGTCCCGTCTCTAGAGTACAGCTTTAAAGCAGTAAAAAATCCAAAAGCAAACATTTATTATGTTGCAGCTTGCCAACGCTTAGATGTGATGACTGCATTTGTTTCCTTGGGGTTTCGTTTTCCTCCTTCTATTTTCATCTGGCGATCCAGCCACTGCAGCCATCAAAACTGTTGTTTTTCAAAAGCACAAGCTCTTCAGCAGAATGTATCAGTTTACATGGATGAGACAATCCACTAAATGGTCAACTTTTATTTATTCATGTAAAACCTTTATCCCTAAAAGAAAAAAAAAAGAAAAAACAATTAGCTATAACTGATTATAAAGTGGGAGCTGGAGTTTGGATTAAATTTGTTAGTGGTTTTAAATTTGCTAGTACATTTAACACTACCCTCCCCCACAGACTGACAATGGTGTTGTCTGTTGTGCCTCCTGTTCTCATTACTCCAGGAGGCCAGATCACCAGGGGAAAAAAAGAGGGGAAAAGCCAAAGAAAAGACAACGAATGCAGCCACCACATCTAATGATTGGTAGGATGCAATTAATTACATTTTTGGTTTTGGGTTTAATACCACTTTAAAGGGGAGTTCCAGCCTTTTTTTATGTTTATTAAAAGTCAGCAGCTAAAAAAAAAGTGTAGCTGCTGGCTTTTAATAAACAGACACTTACCTGCTCCACTGTCCAGCGACGCGGCCGCCCGGAGCGTCGCTCCTCTCCCTCCCCCTCCGCTGGCGCCTCCATTCAAACTGTGGGCACCCGGCCGTGACAGCTTTCGGCTTCACGGCCGGGCATTCACTGCACATGCGCGAGTCGCGCTGCCCCCTAGGAGTGGACAGGCGATCGCCTGGGACCTGTCACGTGTCCCAGGTGATCGCTTACAGGGAGAGGCTGCCTTAGGCAATATGACGAGTCGTCTAAGCGGTCCCTGGCCGGAAGGAGGAAGTGGGACAGGAAGTCCCACTCCTACCGAAGCCCCCACTCCCCCCCCCAAAAAAAAATGACATGCCAAATGTGGCATGTAAGAGGGCGAGGAGTGGTTAAAGTGGAAGTTCCATTATTGGGTGCAACTCCTCTTTAAGCATTTAAAAAAAAAGCTGCTTTTGGGTAAGCTGGCAATGTCTACAAAGAGACCACAAAAAACAAGTTTACAAAAAGTATTTATATATTTCGATATAATGTGATCTTTTCTCTATCTTATGTGTCAGCATTATAAAAAACTGACTGGCATAGTCAACGTGAAGCTTCTATGTTATTTAAAATTGTGAATACTAAAGTTTATTTTCTGTCTGCAATAAAAGTTATTTAATATGTAAACTGACCATATATTTAGCAAAATACAGCTGATATGACCTTTCTTATAATGAGCTTGGAAGATTAAGGTTACAAGATGCCTTGGGCCAAGTATAGATTGGGAACTTCCAATTATTTTACCAGCGCAATTGTCACGTTCCCTACCGAGTGCATTAATCTCATCTAATTGTGTTGTCCAATCTATTTTGCTTTATAATACAAATTCATTTTTAACTGTTTCTTGATGTAAGGGCTTCTTGTAACAAATACTGCAGGTATATACTAAAATCTACTACTCATTTTAAGCCTAAAAACCCAGACTGGAGTAGAATTTGTTATTAGTACAAGGAAGAACACTTCCAATATCTGAAAAGTTTTTTTTTTTTATTGCTTTCATTAACTCCATTGAGATGATTTCCCTTCAGGTTTTGCCACCGTTTCCAAAACAGAAAGGAAGGTTCCAACCCTTCTCCATTTTACTTAGAAACAGTATTAAACCCCAAACCAGAAATGTAATATATTGTAGATTATCAATCATTAGATATGATGGTTGCATCAGTTTCTTTGGCTTTTTTCCCTCTGTTTTCACCTGGTGATTTGGTCAGTAGCACACCTCCTGTGTTAGAGTGTCCTACTCTGGATGAAGGAGCACAGGGGCACATTTGGACAGCAGCTTTGTTAAGCACTTGCCTACTGGGCACTTTTACCCCCTTCATGCCCAGGCCAATTTTCAGTTTTCAGCGCTATCACACTTTGAATTACAATTGTGAGGTCATGTAACACTGTACCCATATGAAATATTTATCTTTTTTCACACAAATAGAGCTTTCTTTTGGTGGTATTTAATCACATCTGTGTTTTTAATTTTTTTGCTAAACAAATGAAAACAGAACATTTTGCAAACAGGTCATTTTTCTCCTTCACTGATGTGTGTGGATGAGGCTGCATTGATGCGCACTGATAGGCACTGATAGGCTGCTCTGATGAGCATTGATGAGACGGCACTGATGGGCACTGATGAGACAGCACTGATAAGCTGCACTGATGGGCGCTGATGAGGCGGCACTGGTGGGCACTGATGAGGAGGCACTGATAGGTGGCACTGATGGGCACTAATAGGCAGCACTGAAGGGCACTAAAAGACCACACTGATGGGTGGAACTTGATAGGCGGCACTGATGGGCACTAATAGGCGGCACTAAAGGGCACTGACAGATGCCACTGATGGGCACTAATGGGCGGCACAAATAGGTGGCACTGATGGGCACTAATAGGTGGCACTGATAGGTAGCACTGATGGGCACTGATTTGCAGCATTGATGGGCACTAATTGGCACTGATAGGCAGCACTAATGGGCACTGTTGAGGCTGCACTGATAATTAGGACACTGATGATCAGTGCCCTGAATATTAGTGCAGATGTCCCCTTTCACACAAGCTGGTTACCTGCTCTCTCCTCTCCTCACGCTGTGACAGCATGAGGAAAAGAATGCCGATAAACAGGAAACGTGTTTACATTGACATGATCAGCTGTGATTGGACACAGCTGATCAAGTGGTAAAGAGCCTCTAATTGGCTATTTACCCCGATTTGTGATTAGCTGTGTCCAGAGGACACGGCAATCACAGAGCACATACGACGTCCTCCCAGAACTGGCCGACCACGCTGTAGCCAACATTTTGCTATAGCACGGTCGGCAAGTTGTTTTAAAAGCAAAATATTTTTTTTATCTCAATGCATTCTCTGCATTAAGGTAAATAACCTTCTGCATGGAGCTCCCCCCACAGCCCCTTCTTATACTTACCTGAGCCCAAACTCGATTCAGCGGTGTGCATGAGAGCAGCAGCTCTCTCTCTCTCATTGTCTCAGACACAGCAGCAGTCAATCACAGCCAGTGAGGAGGGAGTGGGGGCGGGGCCAAGCCCCACTCTGTGTGCAACCTCACATCCTACATTACAGCTAGGCAATTCACATTTTTAGAAGAGGTGGTCAGCAACAGCACTTCCATATTTCTCTAATGACAGGGTTAATCAATGTAGTGTACTAAAAGTAATTATTTTAGTAAAGTAATTCTTGTTTTTAAAATGCTGTAAGTGATTATGTTTTATAATATATATATATATATATATATATATATATATATATATATATACTGTATATACAGTGGGTACGGAAAGCATTCAGAACCCCTTAAATTTTTCACTCTTTGTTATATTGCAGCCATTTGCTAAAATCATTTAAGTTCATTTTTTTTCCTCATTAATGTACACACAGCACCCCATATTGACAGAAAAACACAGAATTGTTGAAACTTTTGCAGATTTATTAAAAAAGAAAAACTGAAATATCACATGGTCCTAAGTATTCAGACCCTTGGCTCAGTATTTAGTAGAAGCACCCTTTTGATCTAATACAGCCATGAGTCTTTTTGGGAAAGATGCAACAAGTTTTTCACACCTGGATTTGGGGATCATCTGCCATTCCTCCTTGCAGATCCTCTCCAGTTCTGTCAGGTTGGATGGTAAACGTTGGTGGACAGCCATTTTTAGGTCTCTCCAGAGATGCTCAATTGGGTTTAAGTCAGGGCTCTGGCTGGGCCATTCAAGAAGAGTCACGGAGTTGTTGGGAAAGCCACTCCTTCGTTATTTTAGCTGTGTGCTTAGGGTCATTGTCTTGGTGGAAGGTAAACCTTTGGCCCAGTCTGAGGTCCTGAGCACTCTGGAGAAGGTTTTCGTCCAGGATATCCCTGTACTTGGCCGCATTAATCTTTCCCTCGATTGCAACCAGTCGTCCTGTCCCTGCAGCTGAAAAACACCCCCACAGCATGATGCTGCCACCACCATGCTTCACTGTTGGGACTGTATTGGACAGGTGATGAGCAGTGCCTGATTTTCTCCACACATACCGCTTAGAATTAAGGCCAAAAAGTTCTATCTTGGTCTCATCAGACCAGAGAATCTTATTTCTCACCATCTTGGAGTCCTTCAGATGTTTTTTAGCAAACTCCATGCGGGCTTTCATGTGTCTTGCACTGAGGAGAGGCTTCCGTCGGGCCACTCTTCCATAAAGCCCCGACTGGTGGAGGGCTGCAGTGATGGTTGACTATCTACAACTTTCTCCCATCTCCCGACTGCATCTCTGGAGCTCAGCCACAGTGATCTTTGGGTTCTTCTTTACCTCTCTCACCAAGGCTCTTCTCCCCCGATAGCTCAGTTTGGCCGGACGGCCAGCTCTAGGAAGGGTTCTTGTCGTCCCAAACGTCTTCCATTTAAGGATTATGGAGGCCACTGTGCTCTTAGAAACCTTATGTGCAGCAGAATTTTCTTGTAACCTTGGCCAGGTCTGTGCCTTGCCACAATTCTGTCTCTGAGCTCTTCAGGCAGTTCCTTTGACCTCATGATTCTCATTTGCTCTGACATGCACTGTGAGCTGTAACAGGTGTGTGGCTTTCCTAATCAAGTCTAATCAGTATAATCAAACACAGCTGGACTCAAATGAAGGTGTAGAACGATGATCAGAAGAAATGGACAGCACCTGAGTTAAATATATGAGTGTCACAGCAAAGGGTCTGAATACTTAGGACCATGTGATATTTCAGTTTTTCTTTTTTAATAAATCTGCAAAAATGTCAACAATTCTGTGTTTTTCTGTCAATATGGGGTGCTGTGTGTACATAAATGAGGAAAAAAATTTACTTAAATGATTTTAGCAAATGGCTGCAATATAACAAAGAGTGAAAAATTTAATGGGGTCTGAATACTTTTACTTTATACATACAGTGGGGAGAACAAGTATTTGATACACTGCCGATTTTGCAGGTTTTCCTACTTACAAAGCATGTAGAGGTCTGTAATTTTCTTTCCAAAAAATCACATTATATGATTTTTAAGTAATAATTTGCATTTTATTGCATGACATAAGTATTTGATACATCAGAAAAGCAGAACTTAATATTTGGTACAGAAACCTTTGTTTGCAATTACAGAGATCATACGTTTCCTGTAGTTCTTGACCAGGTTTTCACACACTGCAGCAGGGATTTTGGCGCACTCCTCCATACAGAGCTTCTCCAGATCCTTCAGGTTTCGGGGCTGTCGCTGGGCAATATGGACTTTCAGCTCCCTCCAAAGATTTTCTATTGGGTCCAGGTCTGGAGATTGGCTAGGCCACTCCAGGACCTTGAGATGCTTCTTATGGAGCCACTCCTTAGTTGCCCTGGCTGTGTGTTTCGGGTCATTGTCATGCTGGAAGACCCAGCCACGACCCATCTTCAATGCTCTTACTGAGGGAAGGAGGTTGTTTGCCAAGATCTCGCGAAACATGGCCCCATCCATCCTCCCCCCAATACGGTGCAGTCATCCTGTCCCCTTTGCAGAAAAGCATCCCCAAAGAATGATGTTTCCACCTTCATGCTTCACGGTTGGGATGGTGTTCTTGGGGTTGTACTCATCCTTCTTCTTCCTCCAAACACGGCGAGTGGAGTTTAAACCAAAAAGCTCTATTTTTGTCTCATCAGACCACATGACCTTCGCCCATTCCTCCTCTGGATCATCCAGATGGTCATTGACAAACTTGAGACGGGCCTGGACATGCTCTGGCTTGAGCAGGGGGACCTTGCGTGCGCTACAGGGTTTTAATCCATGACGGCGTAGTGTGTTACTAATGGTTTTCTTTGAGACTGCGGTCCCAGCTCTCTTCAGGTCATTGACCAGGTCCTGCCGTGTAGTTCTGGGCTGATCCCTCACCTTCCTCATGATCATTGATGCCCCACGAGGTGAGATCTTGCATGAAGCCCCAGACCGAAGGAGATTGACCGTCATCTTGAACTTCTTCCATTTTCTAATAATTGCGCCAACAGTTGTTGCCTTCTCACCAGGCTGATTGCCTCTTGTCCTGTTGCCTATCCCAGCCTTGTGCAGGTCTACAATTTTATCTCTGATGTCCTGAAACAGCTCTCTGGTCTTGGTCATTGTGGAGAGGTTGGAGTCTGTTTGATTGAGTGTGCGGACACGTGTCTTTTATACAGGTAAAGAGCTCAAACAGGTGCAGTTAATACAGGTAATGAGTGGAGAACAGGAGGGCTTCTTAAAGAAAAAATAACAGGTCTGTGAGAGCCGGAATTCTTTATGGTTGTTAGGTGATCAAATACTTATGTCAAGCAATAAAATGCTAATTTATTATTTAAAAATCATACAATGTGATTTTCTGGATTTTTGTTTTAGATTCCGTCACTCACAGTTGAAGAGTACCTATGATAAAAATTACAGACCTCTAGATGCTTTGTAAGTAGGAAAAACCTTCAAAATCGGCAGTGTATCAAATACTTGTTCTCCCCACTGTATGTATATATATTAGGGTTCTCTGGGGCCAAACCATCACTTCCAGGACTCCTTGTTCTTCTTTACACTGAAGATAATTCTTAATGACATTGGCTGTATGTTGGGGTTTGTTGTCCTGCTGTAGAATAAATTTGGGGGCCAATCACACGCCTCCCTGGTGGTATGGCATGATAGATAAGTATCTGCCTGTATTTCTGATTCTGACCTAATCTCCAACTCCATTTGCAGAAACGTAGCCCCAAACATGCAAGGAACCTCCACCATGCTTCACTGTTGCCTGCAGACATTCACTATTGTACCGCTCTCCAGCTCTTCACAAACAACTGGCCAAAAAATAAAAATTTTGAAAAATTTTGCCTTTAGTTATACTTTAGTATCAAATAAAACGTTTTAAACTGTCATCATACAAATATGTATTTGTGCAAAAACATGGGGTATCTAGGTTGCAATTCTGCCAATCACAGCCTGTTTCACAACTCTCCAGCCTGTGTCTATTGTTTATATTTGCTTATAATTACAGGGAGGTAATGCCTCCATCAATCAAAATTTAATAATCCCATCCCCATAGTGTAGAGCTGTATAGTGGACATGGAAAAGGAGAGAGGGAGTAGACTGTCTTTTATCCAAATGACATGAGTGTATTCTCTTACATGTTTGATCCTATAGTCATGGGTGCTTCACATATAAGAAAAAAAGAGGAAATTAACAGCTAAGAAGGGAATTGAAACTGGAGCATGCTCAGAAGATGTGGCAATGACTGATTCATACAATCTCTAGCTGCAGTTGGGACACAGACAAGGAGGGAGGGACAGTGAATAGCAGGATCTACCAGTTTTTTTGCAGAATACAGAAAACAAATCCCATGGTGGCTTAGTGAGTATGAACAGCATGTAATACAGCATGTACTGACAGTTTTAATGGCACTTTAAAGCAGAATTAAAGTGTTTGTAACCCTAAAAAAAAAATGATGCTACTGCCTCTTTAACCCGTTCATGCCGAGCGTACGCATATATGCGTCCTCGGCTTTAGGGGGTTATAACGGGATGATGGCCGCAGCTACAGGCATCATCCCGGTACCATTTTTTAGAGGGGGCCCTCGGCTTTCCAGGGATAACAACCGATGCGGCTAAAAGCCACTTGGTTGTTATCCCGGAGGAGCGGGAGGGGACATGCCCCTCCCGTCGCCTTCCACCGCTCTTTCCGGGCCTCCTGTCCCATCGGGAGACCCAATCCTCGATCCGCCACTTCCGGCGGCTAGAGACAGACTGGCACGAAGCCGGAAACGGCTTTGTGCCAGTCTTCTCTCTGTAAACACGGAAGCGACATCACAACGTCACTTCCGGTTTACTTGGCTGCCAATGGCGTCAGATTTAAAAAAAATATACAGTATTCAGAATTGCCATTTTGGCGATCTGAATACTTTGAAGTGCAAAGGAGGGATTTGGGGTCTTTTAGACCCCCAATCTCTCCATAAAGAGTACCTGTCATCACCTATTACTGTCACAAGAGATGTTTACATTCCTTGTGACAGCAATAAAAGTGATCAATTTTTTTTTTAAAACACAATGTAAAAAAAAAAAAAAAGAAAGAAAATGAATAAGAAAAAAATAATAATTTTAAAGCGCCCCCGTTCCCGCGAGCTCGCGCAGCAAAGAAAACGCATACGGAAGTCGAGCCCGCATATGTAAACGGTGTTCAAATCACACATGTGAGGTATCGCCTCGATCGTCAGAGCGAGAGCAATAATTCTAGCACTAGAACCCCTCTGTACCTCTAACCTGGTAACCGTAATTTTTTTTCAAAGCGTCGCCTATGGAGATTTTTAGGTACCGTAGTTTGTCGCCATTCCACGAGTGTGCGCAATTTTAAAGTGTGACATGTTTGGTATCTATTTACTCGATGTAACATCATCTTTCACATTATACAAAAAAATTAGGCCAACTTTACTGTTTCAGTTTTTTTAAAATTCATGAAAGTGTCTTTTTTCCCCAAAAAGTTGTGTTTAAATGGCCGCTGCACAAATAACGTGTGACATAAAATATTGCAACACTTGCCATTTTATTCTATAGATTCTCTGCTAAAAAAATATAGATAATGTTTGAGGGTTCTAAGTAATTTTGTAGCAAAAAATACGGATTTTTACTTGTAAACACCAAATGTCAGAAATAGGCTTAGTCATGAAAGGGTAGCAATGTAGTACATTTTATTCAGCCCTGCCTGTGTTATGCAATACCTGCTTGATCCTGCCTGTGCACCTCCTCCAGAGTGTAAGCTGACCATGCTAGCATGGCTGCCGATTCATGTTTACATTTCATGTTTCAGTTTACGTCTTGTATCATGCCACTGCAAATACAGCCATGCTGTGCTAGAGCATAGCGTGCCTCTATCTTCCATTGTCTCTGGCAAACCACAAAGCCTCGCATTGCCGCCTGGTCTGAATGCGTTTTATTCCTATAAAAACGCAGGCGCTCACTGGCAACATAATTTCCTGCAATGATGTCATGTCCCGCTCTTTTGGCACGCCCAGTGAGCTAGAGCAATCACATGACCTGCAATTTAGCAAGGAATAATACTATAGCCAGGTAGGTCAAGAAAAAAAAACTGCATTTAGGACAGTGTAGCATTCATCTTTGGAATAATATGTCTGTCGTTAGTTGACTTTACAGCCACTTTAAACATAATACTAAAAATGGCTGACAAATAGGAATTTTTGACAACAGAGACCCTATTGGTCTATTCTGTCATAACTCCATAATCAGCATTTGTGTACACTGAGCTGTGCATGCTCAGCGTACATTTACAGAATAGCTCTGTGCTGAGAGGATGTGACTCCTGTGTGCATGTGTGCGAGTGATTTCATCCCTGCCCAGCCAGTCAAACAGCTGAAGAGTCTGAATTAGGGATGGGCCCGGTGCTCGATTCGAACCCACGTTCGAATCGAGCACCGGGCGTTCGCTCGCTCGGCGAGCCCAGAACTATTTGGGCCGTTCGCATCACATTCGTGTGATGCGAGCGGCCCCGCAATGCATTGCGGCCGGCGTGGCCGGCGCAGTGCATTGCTGGCTGATGATTGGCCAAGCATGCACTGTGACCCCGCATGCTTGGCCAATCACAGCGCCCGAAACTCGGAGAGCAATAATTGGCTACAGGCAGGACGCCTGTAGCCAATTACAGCTCAGGGGCTTTAGTACACGCCCCACCATTTAAAAGGCCGCCACGCCGTCGGCCCCGGTCACATGAGTTCCGGCTTTAGGAGAGATCAGTCTGCTGATTCTGTCTTTGCTTGATACTGAAAGATTTGCTCTTCTTTGCTAAACCATTGGCTATTTCTTTGCTAAACCATTGCTACCTAAGTCATTGATCGTTCATTGCTGCTGATTGCACAGTTAGTGTGTTATTAGCTGCTGCTGGGGATTAGTCTGGTGCGTGCTTACTGTTAGTACAGTATTGCAGTAGTACCAACCGCAGTGCTGTTAGCACAGCATTGCACCCCAACAGCACCCATAGGACTTCTAGTGTGTTAGTGGCAGCAAACAGAGCTCCTATATTTTCTTCTCAGCAGCACCCATAGGACTTCTAGTGTGTTAGTGGCTTCACACAGAGCTCCTATATTTTCATCTCAGAAGCACCCATAGGACTTCTAGTGTGTTAGTGGCAGCAAACAGAGCTCCTATATTTTCTTCTCAGCAGCACCCATAGGACTTCTAGTGTGTTAGTGGCTTCACACAGAGCTCCTATATTTTCATCTCAGAAGCACCCATAGGACTTCTAGTGTGTTAGTGGCAGCAAACAGAGCTCCTATATTTTCTTCTCAGCAGCACCCATAGGACTTCTAGTGTGTTAGTGGCAGCAAACAGAGCTCCTATATTTTCATCTCAGAAGCACCAATAGGACTTCTAGTGTGTTAGTGGCAGCAAACAGAGCTCCTATATTTTCTTCTCAACAGCACCCATAGGACTTCTAGTGTGTTAGTGGCATCACACAGAGCTCCTATATTTTCTTCTCAGCAGCACCCATAGGACTTCTAGTGTGTTAGTGGCAGCAAACAGAGCTCCTATATTTTCTTCTCAGCAGCACCCATAGGACTTCTAGTGTGTTAGTGGCATCACACAGAGCTCCTATATTTTCATCTCAGAAGCACCCATAGGACTTCTAGTGTGTTAGTGGCATCACACAGAGCTCCTATATTTTCATCTCAGAAGCACCCATAGGACTTCTAGTGTGTTAGTGGCATCACACAGAGCTCCTATATTTTCTTCTCAGCAGCACCCATAGGACTTCTAGTGTGTTAGTGGCATCACACAGAGCTCCTATATTTTCTTCTCAGCAGCACCCATAGGACTTCTAGTGTGTTAGTGGCAGCAAACAGAGCTCCTATATTTTCTTCTCAGCAGCACCCATAGGACTTCTAGTGTGTTAGTGGCATCACACAGAGCTCCTATATTTTCATCTCAGAAGCACCCATAGGACTTCTAGTGTGTTAGTGGCATCACACAGAGCTCCTATATTTTCTTCTCAGCAGCACCCATAGGACTTCTAGTGTGTTAGTGGCATCACACAGAGTTCCTATATTTTCATCTCAGAAGCACCCATAGGACTTCTAGTGTGTTAGTGGCATCACACAGAGTTCCTATATTTTCATCTCAGAAGCACCCATAGGACTTCTAGTGTGTTATTGGCATCACACAGAGCTCCTATATTTTCTTCTCAGAAGCACCCATAGGACTTCTAGTGTGTTAGTGGCATCACACAGAGCTCCTATATTTTCTTCTCAGCAGCACCCATAGGACTTCTAGTGTGTTAGTGGCAGCAAACAGAGCTCCTATATTTTCATCTCAGAAGCACCCATAGGACTTCTAGTGTGTTAGTGGCATCACACAGAGCTCCTATATTTTCATCTCAGAAGCACCCATAGGACTTCTAGTGTGTTAGTGGCATCACACAGAGCTCCTATATTTTCTTCTCAGCAGCACCCATAGGACTTCTAGTGTGTTAGTGGCAGCAAACAGAGCTCCTATATTTTCATCTCAGAAGCACCCATAGGACTTCTAGTGTGTTAGTGGCATCACACAGAGCTCCTATATTTTCTTCTCAGCAGCACCCATAGGACTTCTAGTGTGTTAGTGGCAGCAAACAGAGCTCCTATATTTTCTTCTCAGCAGCACCCATAGGACTTCTAGTGTGTTAGTGGCATCACACAGAGCTCCTATATTTTCATCTCAGAAGCACCCATAGGACTTCTAGTGTGTTAGTGGCATCACACAGAGCTCCTATATTTTCTTCTCAGCAGCACCCATAGGACTTCTAGTGTGTTAGTGGCATCACACAGAGCTCCTATATTTTCTTCTCAGAAGCACCCATAGGACTTCTAGTGTGTTAGTGGCATCACACAGAGCTCCTATATTTTCTTCTCAGCAGCACCCATAGAACTTCTAGTGTGTTAGTGGCATCACACAGAGCTCCTATATTTTCTTCTCAGAAGCACCCATAGGACTTCTAGTGTGTTAGTGGCAGCAAACAGAGCTCCTATATTTTCTTCTCAGCAGCACCCATAGGACTTCTAGTGTGTTAGTGGCAGCAAACAGAGCTCCTATATTTTCATCTCAGAAGCACCAATAGGACTTCTAGTGTGTTAGTGGCATCACAGAGAGCTCCTATATTGTCATCTCAGAAGCACCCATAGGACTTCTAGTGTGTTAGTGGCAGCAAACAGAGCTCCTATATTTTCTTCTCAGCAGCACCCATAGGACTTCTAGTGTGTTAGTGGCATCACACAGAGCTCCTATATTGTCATCTCAGAAGCACCCATAGGACTTCTAGTGTGTTAGTGGCAGCAAACAGAGCTCCTATATTTTCTTCTCAGCAGCACCCATAGGACTTCTAGTGTGTTAGTGGCAGCAAACAGAGCTCCTATATTTTCTTCTCAGCAGCACCCATAGGACTTCTAGTGTGTTAGTGGCATCACACAGAGCTCCTATATTTTCATCTCAGAAGCACCCATAGGACTTCTAGTGTGTTAGTGGCATCACACAGAGCTCCTATATTTTCTTCTCAGCAGCACCCATAGGACTTCTAGTGTGTTAGTGGCATCACACAGAGCTCCTATATTTTCTTCTCAGCAGCACCCATAGGACTTCTAGTGTGTTAGTGGCAGCAAACAGAGCTCCTATATTTTCTTCTCAGCAGCACCCATAGGACTTCTAGTGTGTTAGTGGCATCACACAGAGCTCCTATATTTTCATCTCAGAAGCACCCATAGGACTTCTAGTGTGTTAGTGGCATCACACAGAGCTCCTATATTTTCTTCTCAGCAGCACCCATAGGACTTCTAGTGTGTTAGTGGCATCACACAGAGTTCCTATATTTTCATCTCAGAAGCACCCATAGGACTTCTAGTGTGTTAGTGGCATCACACAGAGCTCCAATATTTTCTTCTCAGAAGCACCCATAGGACTTCTAGTGTGTTAGTGGCATCACACAGAGCTCCTATATTTTCTTCTCAGCAGCACCCATAGGACTTCTAGTGTGTTAGTGGCATCACACAGAGTTCCTATATTTTCATCTCAGAAGCACCCATAGGACTTCTAGTGTGTTAGTGGCATCACACAGAGTTCCTATATTTTCATCTCAGAAGCACCCATAGGACTTCTAGTGTGTTAGTGGCATCACACAGAGCTCTTATATTTTCTTCTCAGCAGCACCCATAGGACTTCTAGTGTGTTAGTGGCATCACACAGAGCTCCTATATTTTCTTCTCAGCAGCACCCATAGGACTTCTAGTGTGTTAGTGGCAGCAAACAGAGCTCCTATATTTTCATCTCAGAAGCACCCATAGGACTTCTAGTGTGTTAGTGGCATCACACAGAGCTCCTATATTTTCATCTCAGAAGCACCCATAGGACTTCTAGTGTGTTAGTGGCATCACACAGAGCTCCTATATTTTCTTCTCAGCAGCACCCATAGGACTTCTAGTGTGTTAGTGGCAGCAAACAGAGCTCCTATATTTTCATCTCAGAAGCACCCATAGGACTTCTAGTGTGTTAGTGGCATCACACAGAGCTCCTATATTTTCATCTCAGAAGCACCCATAGGACTTCTAGTGTGTTAGTGGCAGCAAACAGAGCTCCTATATTTTCTTCTCAGCAGCACCCATAGGACTTCTAGTGTGTTAGTGGCATCACACAGAGCTCCTATATTTTCATCTCAGAAGCACCCATAGGACTTCTAGTGTGTTAGTGGCATCACACAGAGCTCCTATATTTTCATCTCAGAAGCACCCATAGGACTTCTAGTGTGTTAGTGGCATCACACAGAGCTCCTATATTTTCTTCTCAGCAGCACCCATAGGACTTCTAGTGTGTTAGTGGCATCACACAGAGCTCCTATATTTTCTTCTCAGAAGCACCCATAGGACTTCTAGTGTGTTAGTGGCATCACACAGAGCTCCTATATTTTCTTCTCAGCAGCACCCATAGGACTTCTAGTGTGTTAGTGGCATCACACAGAGCTCCTATATTTTCTTCTCAGCAGCACCCATAGGACTTCTAGTGTGTTAGTGGCATCACACAGAGCTCCTATATTTTCATCTCAGAAGCGTACTCAATGGCATCATCAGCCACCCCTTCCCTAGACCCACCATGTCCTCCTGAGGAGTCCCCCGAACTGTTTGAGCACAGTGTTGGGTACATGCTCCAGGAGGATGCCCAACGATTCGAAGGCTCGGATGATGATACCCAGCTTGAGGAAGTCAGTAGTGTGCGCGCAGAGAGAGGGGATGCTGAAGGACAGCAATCTGGCAGTACTGTTCCACCAGCTGCAGCTTACTGCCAGGTTTGCTCTAGTGGTGAAGAGGGAGGGGATGATGAGGTCACTGACTCCACGTGGGTGCCTGAAGGGAGAGAGGAGGAGGAGGAGGAGGATGCGGCGTCACATGTCCAACGAGGCAGGATGCCCCCTGGAGGCCAGCTAGAGGCCAGCACAGCAACTGTACCACACCGCAGAGCTCCACCTGTGCAGGGCGCTGCCTCTGCACGTTATCACAAAAGTTCTTTGGTGTGGGCCTTTTTTGAGATGAGTGCATCAGATCGCACCACTGCTATTTGCAATATTTGTCTCAAGCGTATCTCGCGTGGCCAAAACATCAGCCGCTTGGGCACCACAAGCATGAGCAGACATATGTCGACCTGCCATGCAGCTCGTTGGCAAGCACACATAAAAGACCCACACCAAAGAACAAAGCGGACCTCTCCTTGCTCCTCATCAGCTGGGATCTCCATCCCCACTATATCTTCAGTCCTCTCTGAAAGCTGCTCTGAGAGGACTGAAGGTGTAGAATTAGGTGTGTCACAACCAAGTACTTGCAGTACACCGACGTCCGATTGTAGCAGGCAAATTTCCCTGCCCCAGCTGCTGGACCGTCGAAAGAAGTATACTCCCAGCCATCCACATGCCCAGCGGTTGAATGCTAGCTTGGCTAAATTGCTAGCACTTCAACTGCTGCCTTTTCAGTTGGTAGACTCGGCCCCCTTCCGTGAGTTTGTTCAATGTGCGGTTCCTCAGTGGCAGGTTCCTAAACGCCACTTTTTCTCACGGAAGGCGATTCCGTCTCTCTACCGGCATGTGGAAGGCAATGTCCATGCCTCGCTGGACAGGGCGGTCAGCGGTAAGGTGCATATTACCGCTGACTCATGGTCCAGCAGGCATGGACAGGGACGTTATCTTTCTTTCACGGCCCATTGGGTCACTCTATTGGCAGCTGGGAGGGATGCAGGACAAGGTGCAGTAGTGTTGGAGGTTGTTCCGCCACCACGCCTCCAAAATGCTACTACTGGTTGTGACACACCTCTCTCCTCCACCCCCTCCTCTTCTTCTTCCTCCATGTCCTCTTCGAGTGCTCTGTCCTCGGAACCAGCGGTGCTCCGTAGGCGTACAAGGGGCTACGCGAGTACGCAGGCAAAAAGATGCCATGCCGTGCTTGCGCTGGTGTGTTTGGGGGACAGGAGCCACACTGGGCCAGAGGTTCTGGCAGCTCTGCAGGGGCAGGCCGAGAGGTGGTTGACGCCACGCCAGCTTAAGCCAGGAATGGTCGTTTCTGACAATGGCACCAACCTCCTCTCCGCCCTGCGACAGGGGCAGCTCACCCATGTGCCCTGTATGGCTCACGTCCTCAACCTGGTGGTGCAGCGGTTCTTGGGCAGGTTCCCAGGCTTACAGGATGTCCTGAGGCAGGCCAGGAAAGTCTGTGTGCATTTCCGCCGATCTTATAATGCCAGTGCTCGGCTGACTGAGCTGCAAAAGGAGCTGAACCTGCCCAAGAACCGCCTAATATGTGACATGCCCACCAGGTGGAACTCAACGTTGGCCATGCTGCAGCGACTGCACACGCAGCAGAGGGCCATCAATGAGTACCTTTGCGACTACGGCACCAGGACAGGGTCAGGGGAGCTTGGCTTTTTTTCCCCACGCCAGTGGAGCATGATCAGGGATGCATGCACTGTCCTCTCACCATTTGAGGAGGCCACGAGGATGGTGAGCAGTGACAGTGCATGCATCAGTGACACTGTACCTCTTGTCCACCTGTTGGAGCATACGCTGCGTGGGATAATGGACAGGGCACTTGAGGCAGAACAGAGGCAGGAAGAGGAGGACTTCCTTGCCTCTCAAGGCCCCCTTTATCCAGACAGTGTTCCTTCTGTCCCACCCATCACACAGGAAGAGGATGAGGATGAGGAGGAGGAGGAGGAGGAGGATTGTGTGAGCATGGAGGTGGAGACTGGCACTCAGCATCAGCAGCAGCAGTCTTTTAGGGATGATGTACAGTCCCAACAAACCAGTGGACTTGTACGTGGCTGGGAGGAGGTGGCTGGCGATCATGTCATCCTCAGTGACCCAGAAGACTCCGGACCGAATGCCTCAGCTAACCTACGCTGCATGGCCTCCCTGATCCTGCAAAGCCTGCGGAAGGATCCTCGTGTTCTTCGGATCAAGGAGAGGGACCATTACTGGCTGGCCACTCTCCTTGATCCACGGTACAAGGGTAAGGTTGCGGACCTTATCTTGCCGTCGCAGAGGGAGCAGAGGATGAGACATCTCAGGGAGGCCTTGCAGAAAGGTCTGTGCAACGCGTTCCCAGAAACTGGGAGGTTACAAACTCCTGGTCCTGGACGACGAGTTGCTGAGGCTTCGGTCAGTAGCAGAAGGAGCGGTGGGGAAGGTGGACGTCTGACCGATGCGTTCAGACAATTTTTTAGTCCGCAGCCCCAAGGTATGATCGGTTCCAGCAACCATCGCCAGCGTCTGATATACATGGTGCAGGAATACCTAGGGGCAAGGTCAGACTTGGACACCTTTCCCACCGAAAATCCTCTGGCTTACTGGGTCCTGAGGATGGATCACTGGCCAGAGCTTGCACAGTATGCAATTGAGCTACTGGCCTGTCCTGCATCCAGCGTTCTTTCCAAACGCACATTCAGTGCTGCTGGAGGATTTGTCACCGATCATAGGGTGCACCTGTCCACCGACTCGGTTGATCGACTGACCTTCATAAAAATGAATCAGTCTTGGATCACCACCAGCTACCAGACACCTGAAGCGGATATAACGGAATAATTTATAATGTCACATCCCTTCAAGACTGCCTATGCTGATGCTGAGTGACTGTCCTGTTATGTTCACTGACTATCCTCTTCCTCCTCCTCAATGATCCATGCCACCACACCAGTGCCTAAGGCACAATTTTTCAGCCCCTGTATAACAGGGGCGTGTAATTACAATTTTTTAAAAAGATGCTTCGCAACAGGTGTGACTGCTGTGCTTCAAGTACAGTATCTGTGAGGGGTTGCAGTGTTGTGGCACCAGCACCAGTGCCTAAGGCACAATTTTTCAGCCCCTGTTGGGGCGTGTAATTACAATTTTTAGGCAATGCTTTGCAACAGGTCTCATTGCTGTGCTCAGAGTACAGTATCTGTGAGGGGTTGCAGTGTTGTGGCACCAGCACCAGTGCCTAAGGCACAATTTTTCAGCCCCTGTATAACAGGGGCGTGTAATTACAATTTTTTAAAAAGATGCTTCGCAACAGGTGTGACTGCTGTGCTCCAAGTACAGTATCTGTGAGGGGTTGCAGTGTTGTGGCACCAGCACCAGTGCCTAAGGCACAATTTTTCAGCCCCTGTTGGGGCGTGTAATTACAATTTTTAGGCAATGCTTTGCAACAGGTCTCATTGCTGTGCTCAGAGTACAGTATCTGTGAGGGGTTGCAGTGTTGTGGCACCAGCACCAGTGCCTAAGGCACAATTTTTCAGCCCCTGTCGTGTAATTACAATTTTTTAAAAAGATGCTTCGCAACAGGTGTGACTGCTGTGCTCCAAGTACAGTATCTGTGAGGGGTTGCAGTGTTGTGGCACCAGCACCAATGCCTAAGGCACAATTTTTCAGCCCCTGTTTAACAGGGGCGTGTAATTACAAATCTTGATCTAATAGTTCACAGCAGGGCCCATTCCTGCGCCCACCAAGAGTAACTATGAGGGCCTACAGTCTTGTGGCAACACCGTCCACCACCACCACCAAAGGCCCAATTTTTCTGCCCTATTCAACAGGTGCATGCAATTACAAATCTTGATCTAATAACTCACAGCAGGGCCCATTCCTGCACCCACCAAGAGTAACTGTGAGGGCTTACAGTCTTGTGGCAACACCGTCCACCACCACCACCACCACCACCACCAAAGGCCCAATTTTTCTGCCCTGTTCAACAGGTGCATGCAATTACAAATCTTGATCTAATAACTCACAGCAGGGCCCATTCCTGCACCCACCAAGAGTAACTGTGAGGGCTTACAGTCTTGTGGCAACACCGTCCACCACCACCACCACCACCACCACCAAAAGCCCAATTTTTCTGCCCGGTTCAACAGGTGCATGCAAGTACAAATCTTGATCTATTAACTCACAGCAGGGCCCATTCCTGTGCCCACCAGTCTTGTGGCTACACCAACATCTAATTGGGCAAATTTCTGCAGAGTATATACGGCAGGCCCCTACTTTCAAACATCCAACTTACAAACGACTCCTACTTGCAAACGGCAAGAGAAAACAGGAAGTGAGAGGAAATCTACCCCTAGGAAGGGAAATTCCATCCTGTTAGATTTAATTTGGGAAAAAGGTATCTCCTCTCTACTGATGCTTTATCACCAATCCTTGTTTCAATTAAAACCCCACTTTTCCAAAAACATTTGTCATTGGGACGGAAAGTGAGGTGACATGTTCTGAACAGATGTGCAAAGACAGCAAATGTTACAGGGGTGATAACCCCTCCCTATGTTCTCCAAAAAGCTTAAAAATAGATTTTTTTGGGATGGAGCTACACTTCATAATGTACCTGTTCAGATTCTACTTAAGAACAAACCTACAGTCCGTAACTTGTTTGCACCACCTATATACTGCTGTTCAGAGTATATAGGGTTGTAGGTATAGGGTTTTATTTTGGGTGCGGGGTCCCCCTTAATATCCATACAAGACCCAAAGGGGCTGGGGTGGGGGGGGGTGATGGGGTAGCCATGCCATTTTTCTCAAGGATTTTCAGCCATATGGCGGCCAGGACAAGACATGACATTAAAGCCGCAAGTGGTTTTAAATGGCTTCTTTTTTTCCTTTACAAATGTCATTTTGTGCAAGGACAGTTCTAAACACGGGAAACACATGCCACTTCACAGGCATAATTAGACACCCCCCAGGTACCATATTTAAAGGAAAATTTCACTTTTTTTTTTTCACTTTATGCATCATTAAAATGATTGCTCCCGAAAAAACGTTAGTTTTTAAAATTTCTTTTTGCATTGATATATGTCCCCTGGGGCAGGACCCGGGTCCCCAAACCTGTTTTATGACATTAACATGCATATTGGCCGTTGTAATTAGCAATTTTGATTTTGAACGTTCGCGTCCATTATAACGAATAGGGTTCGAAAATTCGCGCGAACTTTCGGTCCGTTCGAAGGTTCTGGTGCGAACCGAACCCGGGGGTGTTCGGCTCATCCCTAGTCTGAATCCAGAAGGAAGACTGGGAGAAGATGGGAGTGTTTGTGACTGAAGGGGATCAGTTCCAAAGTAAACTGGTCATACATGAATAGAAAATCATTCTAAAAAGCGTTTGATAAGCCCAACTAGGGTTGCACCGATACCAATACTGGTAACGGTATCAGTGCCAATACTAGGCATTTACACAAGTATCGGTATTCGTGAAAATGCACCGATACTTGAAACCGATACCTTCTGGCTCAGTTGTTAGCGGGATTAGAGGAGGAAGAGGACGTAGGATGACAGCATCAAAGTTGTCATCAAACTTGCTGAGTGTTGGGAGTGCTGTGTTTCTTCATCACTTGGTCTCATCCAGATGGTAATATTACACAGCACACTGATAGATGATGGAGACCCCTCTCCCTGCTCCTCCTCATCTTGATCTCTGTAAATACCGGAAATAGGTATCTGTAATTGGTATTAGCAGCTACTTAAAAAAAAGTACTCGTAGCTAAAAAAGTGGTATCGGTGCATCCCTAAGCCCAACCGTTCAACTTTAGAAACAATAGTGCGGCGTTTCTTGAAATGCAAAGTTTTATGCCAAAAGAAAGATCCATTATGTTGGAACTTTGTTACGTAACCGATCGATTTCTAGACATTAATAGGGAAACCCATCCTAAATAGTTCGAAAAAAACATACAGTGCATTGTTTATCGATTGACAAAAAAGTTACCATTTATGTTGTTATGATCGATATTATGTCAGCAAGTGTGGGAAACATTTTGATACAATGATGGCGTTAACAGATCTTTATCAAAAACAAAAGTTTTTTCAAACAATTTTCTATCTATATATGGCTAGCTTTAGTCTGCAAACATATGCTAATATACTGTACATACTAGCACATTATGGGTAAAAACTCCACTTTAAAAACACAATAAACTACAGAGCACAGATGTGGACCAGCCACTTAGGAAAGATTGTATTTCTGCTTGAAATGTATTTTCATGATTTTCAAAATTCATGTGTTTTAAATCCAAGTTGAATAGGCTCTAAAAACATTAATTTTGTATTTTTTATTTTTTTTATATCACAGATAAGTGTCTCCCCTCTTTCCAGTAATGTATAGTATGTGTCTTTGTACTAGAGCATGTAGGAGTAAATTGTACATGAATTGAATGAATGTCCATGGGGTTCACAAAAGGCTGTAATGTTGCCAATTTTTGAATTGTTTTTTGTGTTTCTTTATCAAACCCACTTGTGTGTCTTATATTTTTGTCTCTTCCATTCAGCTCAAGTATGTTTTTCAGGCCACAACAACCACCACCAGAGACTTCTGTTGGCTAGAAAGCTTGCCATTGATCGCTGCACACAGATAAAGTGAGCTCTGACAATCATACACCTGAAAAGCTTACAGTAGATGGAAGATTGTCTTCTAGCAGATGAACGCACAATGATCTTGAAAGTACTTAGATAAATTCTCTTCAATCTTTCCATGGACCGTCACATTCTTTCCCTGGCTACAAGTTGTTTTGTTTCACATCCACTCCAGCACTCTTTCTCAACTGCAATTGTTCTTCCATCTTGATGTATTACAGACAGACTCATCTAATCCTGTTATATGTTTTCATTTTAAAGGAAAAGTATAGTGTGTTATCAGTGAAGGCTTATCTTGGCTCCTTATTGCAGCGTTTTAATACAATTAGAACTATGGGCTCCCATTAAGAAAACATGTCAGTACTTCAAGAAGAATTACAGGTATGGAAAGTTTATACATGTGTAGCGCCCCCCCCCCCCAATATTTGGGGGTGCTATGTTGAAATTTAGGGGTAGTCTGAGCCGGTAGTTGGGCTCAGACCAATCACTGATTCACTATTGCTTCTGCTCTGGGTGTTATACTGCCTGGCTGTAGTGTTCTCTGTTGCCTGTAGGTGGCACTGTCACCGCCGACATAGGTTGAACTACAGGGGATATCACAGCACCTTGGGTGTCCTCTCTCGGCAGCCATGAAGTGGGCGTGGTCAACCCACTGTGTATGCTGGGTTAGGGTACATAAGGAGTAGACGCCTTCGGTCCTGTAAGTGTGCCTCGTGGCCCGCATGGCACGAGGTGCGCGAGTGTGTTTGGGCCTCGGGCACCTTCAGCCCGAGGTTTCGATGCTGCAATGTAGGCCCGGCTCTGCTGGCAAGGGCCTACACCTCAAAGAAGAATCCCAGGCTGCCCACTTGTAGGGAGCCCACCTTTAGGAAAGGAGTCCAGAAGAGGATCAGTCCCAGAGGAGATTAGCGACGTTACTGCTGTCTCGGGAAGAGGCCTGGAAACTTGCCTAAAGAGGGATTCATCGTCTCTATTATCCATGCTCCATCCCAGCTGCTAGGACCGCTCTTAAAGGGACTACCCAGGTGAGCACTCAGGCATGGGCGTCCGCTCCATAGGGCAAGGGAGGGCGTTCCCCCCCCCCCTGGCTGGAATCAAGGGACACCACATTTAGCCGCGCCACCGCCGATTGTCACTGTCTGCCTCAGTGTCATGTCACTCATTTGTTTTCGCTCTGCTCCGCTCCGTTCCCGCCCCTGTTTTCCGTCAGCCAATAGTTGATCGCTCCCCCTACAGCCCTGCCCGGCGCCCGTCCTGGTGGCGTGACGACACTCACGCCAGGAGGGGATTACAATGGGACTGATGGGAGGAGCGGAGAGCTGTCCCTGCTGCACCAAGAGGAGCCAGCGCGCCGCTGTTTAGGCAAGTTAGTTTAACAACACACTGACCCTGTCTGTGAAACGTCTGTGTACCCTCCTACATGATCCTAAAAGCTGCCTTGAAGTTTTATCTAATGCACCGCCACCAATGCTAACTCAGTACATCCATCCCAATAGACCTAGTACATGATGATTTGTATTGTAATTGTTATTCCAGCGCCATTTATTTTATAAGTGTGTGTCTCTGAGTGACACACACTTATAAAATAAATGGCGCTAGAATAACAATTACAATACAAATCATCATGTACTAGGTCTATTGGGATGGATGTACAGAGTTAGCATTGGTGTAATAGATAAAACTTCAAGGCAGCTGCACTATGTTTTCTGAAGCAGTGCACCACAACACCCTGTAGTGTATTACCATGCATTGTGGTGTGCTACAATGTAGGTGTGTGTTCCTTTAGTGCATTGGGGAGCCATTAAAAAAAATGTCAGTGCAAACATTAATACATGCAAAGTGTGCCAATATGTGTTGCGGTAATGCACATTACTGCACTGCGAAGCCAGCTTGATCCTTCTATTAAGCTTTTGCATCAGGTTCCTCAAACCTTTGCATGCCTGCGCTTTATGCGATAATGACTAAGCCCCTCTTCATGACATTGTCAAAAAGGGACCGAGCATGGATGACCTTAAAATGACGCCCCGCCCCCCCCCCTGAAAAAAGTTCAGCGGACGCCCATGCACTCAGGCTTGAGTGGCGACGAAAAGACTGACACTGAGCTCTAAGTGTTGCGTGCCTGAACCTTCCCCTACTTTCTCAACTTCCTAATCTCTTTTCAAGTTTACCTCAAGTATAAAGAATAAAACCTTGCTGATTGGGTTTTACTCCTGTGTGGACATTGGCCTTATTCTGAAATATTTATGCCTAGACAACGGAGAGAAGGGATCCACTCTAGAGAGGTAATTGCTGCAAGACCCAACAATAACACCGCTCGCTCCTCTCTATACACAGGGAGGGGATACCGGGCAAGTAGCAGGTGTGCCCCGCTATTGGTGAAGAAAAGTGGGGTCTGTGTGCTACACATACCTACATTGGTCCAACTTGGACCAATGTAACTATTCATATACAGTGGGTATGGAAATTATTCAGACCCCCTTAAATTTTTCACTCTTTGTTATATTGCAGCCATTTGCTAAAATCATTTAAGTTAATTTTTTTTCCTCATTAATGTACACACAGCACCCCATATTGACAGAAAAACACAGAATTGTTGACATTTTTGCAGATTTATTAAAAAAGAAAAACTGAAATATCACATGGTCCTAAGTATTCAGACCCTTTGCTGTGACACTCATATATTTATCTCAGGTGCTGTCCATTTCTTCTGATCATCCTTGAGATGGTTCTACACCTTCATTTGAGTCCAGCTGTGTTTGATTATACTGATTGGACTTGATTAGGAAAGCCACACACCTGTCTATACAAGAACTTACAGCTCACAGTGCATGTCAGAGAAAATGAGAATCATGAGGTCAAAGGAACTGCCTGAAGAGCTCAGAGACAGAATTGTGGCAAGGCACAGATCTGGCCAAGGTTACAAAAAATTTCTGCTGCACTTAAGGTTCCTAATGCGGCGTACACATGATCGTTTTTCATGCCATTTTTTTAACCGATGGTTTTCTCGTCGTTTTTTTTCATGTTTCCTCTCAAGCCTGTCTTGCATCCACACGATCATTAAAAAAAACGCTCAAGCAAAGCGCAGTGACGTACAACATGTACGACGGCACTATAAAGGGGAAGTTCCGTTCGAATGGCGCGCCACCCTTCATGTTAGTAAACTTTGTTGAGCGGCGATTCGCGCTTTTCAGCCTCGTGCTTTTCAGTCCGTTACAGCGTGACGAATGTGCTATCTCCATTACGAACGCTAGTTTTACCAGAACGAGCGCTCCCGTCTCATACTTGATTCTGAGCATGCGCGTTTTTTTCCCCTCGTAAAAGCATACACACTATCGTTTTTCACGTCGTTAAAAAAAACGACATGAAAAACGACGTGAAAAAATAGAGCATGTTCGAAATTTTTAATGCCGTTTTTCACACCGTTAAAAATGCTCTGGAGCATACACACGATCGGTTTTAATGGCCATTTTTAAAAATGGCATTTTTAACGGCATGAAAAACGATCGTGTGTACACCGCATAAGAGCACAGTGGCCTCCATAAGTGGAAGACGTTTGGGACGACCAGAACCCTTCCTAGAACTGGCCATCCGGCCAAACTGAGCTAGCGGGGGAGAAGAGCCTTGGTGAGAGAGGTAAAGAAGAACCCAAAGATCACTGTGGCTGAGCTCCAGAGATGCAGTCCGGAGATGGGAGAAAGTTGTAGAAAGTCAGCCGTCACTGCAGCCCTCCACCAGTCAGGGCTTTATGGCAAAGCAAAAGTCCGATGTGAGCTTTTGGTCAGAAATTCCGACCGTGTGTATGCTCCATCAGACTTTTGCTGCCGAAATTACCGCCAGCAAAAGATTGAGAGCAGGTTCTCTATTTTTCCGACGGAAAAAGTTCCTATCAGAAATTCCGTTCGTCTGTATGCAATTCTAATGCGCAAAATTCCTACGCGTGCTCGGAAACAATTTGACGCATGCTCGGAAGCATTGAACTTCATTCTCTCGCCTCGTCATAGTGTTGTACGTCACCGCGTTCTTGACGGTCAAAAGTTCAGAGAACTTTTGTGTGACCGTGTGTGTATGCAAGCCAAGCTTGAGCGGAATTCCATCGGAAAAAACATCCAAGGTTTTTCCGATGGAAATTCCGATCATGTGTACGTGGCATTAGAGTGATTGTGACTGGGGCAGGTTGACTGAGTGGTTGATTCTTTACATGCACAGTAGACACCACATGTTTTATTGGAAACCATTCACAACATCTGGTGTTGCAATTCTGACTTTTTAAGGAAAATGTTTGCATCACTCTCTGCCACATTCAGACAGGAATGTAGCACTATGGTAGTTCCATACAGAGGCAAGGTTCTTTTATTTCTAATTATTACATTCAGAGATTAAGTATAATGATTTTAAAATAGTGTTAAAATAAAAGGAAAGAAAAACAGTGCAAAAATATTTACATTGAAGATTTTAGAAAACAGACATAAGCAAAAATACTTAAGTAAAATTCCCCTTGATTCCATACACAGTAAGTCCAATCTGATGTGTACAAGAGTCACATAGCATACTTTATATATATATATATATATTGTGAGGGGGTTAACTCGGTAGCGGGTGTGTGTGACCCCCTGGTTGGGCTCCCCACACAAAAACAGGGCCAGCAGACGGAGGTTGTGGTTTTCAAAATCAAAAGGTGCGGTTTATTTCTCTATGTACAGTGACAAAAACACAGCAAAGCCAAAAAGAAACAAACAAAATAAATCCTGGTCAGTTTGACCTCTGACTAAACATGCAGGTTTCCTAAACTAACAACTGGGATCAGCCTGGTGCTGTCCTAGTCCCTAAGTCCCTGGTTTAGTAAAAGTCCAATCAAATAGCCACACAGGCTTTGCCTCACCGCACAGGGGTTCACTCTCCCTAGACAGTCCACACAGGTCTGGTTCCAGGCATGAGCTAACATCTAATGAAGCTGGGAGTTCTTATAGAGGCCTAAATGAGCTGACAAGCTTCAGCTGGTCTCATCAACTCCCTGTCTCACGACGCCCAGCACTCTCCCTAGAGGTATGAGTCATTCATGAGCCCACTAGCCTCAGCTGGGCTTCATCAACTCCCTAGTTGTATAAGTCGGCATAAAGCCTGAATCTGGGAGAAATATATCTACCCCCCTGGATGCAACCAGGTGACTTTACCTTCCTGCTGTCACATAATATATATATATATATATATATATATATTTCTTACTTTTTAGGTGTTTCTCAGGAGGAAGTGTCATGGCTGACTGAAAAGCCAGCTATGGAGGACGTGATTTTATTTCCTGCAACCGAACGAAAGAAAATCACTTGATTCCCCCATCAGTGTTGATGGGGTAATCCCTCTCGCAAAGCTATTATGTTCTTCCAGCGAGGGGGTCGCGGCGACGTGTCTCTGCCGGGAGAACACAATGATTATGACTATTGCTATTGGCTATAGCCACTGGCAATAATCCCACATAAGAAATCTGGCATGCTGGTTGTACCCAAATCGATTGATGGATCGACTTGGGTACAATCAGCCTGCCCATAGATGGTTTGACCCATCTATGACTGGCTAAAGTTAGCCTAGCCTCAACAACTTTAAAGGAGAAGTATGTCAAAAGCATTTTTGCTTCTCATGTGGGTCATACGAGTGCACTTAGTTCTGCAATCCTGTGATCCAGATTCAGCAGACAGTGGGTTAAAAGGCTGCTGTTGGCTGACGTCACAGAATCGGTCCAGACTCTGCAGGGATCCCAACAATATCAGAGTCTGCCTAGATGCCTGATTGGCAGCTGCTCAGACTCTAAGTGTGTCTCCAACCCCTGCACAGCCTGGCTCTCCAGTAAACGCTGGAGGGCAGAGTAGAGGGCGGTGACTGGCAGCCACCACTCTCTCCTCAGTGAAGACCAGTTAAAATTGTAATGAATAATAATATAATGATAATGAAGATCTGCCTGTACAGTACAGACAGGGTTAAATAATCAAAAACAGCTGCCCAGTCCCCTCATAAGCAAAAAGGACTAATTCGATTATTTTTTTTTTATGCTGAAGGGTCCAGAACAGAGCATCTGAAAAAAGCTAAGCTGTCATTTATTTTTATTTTTTTATTATGCCATGTCAAAGTGAACAATGTAACAAATATAAAATAGGTGTTATCTCAATTTGGCTGCAAAAGGGAAAAATACACTTTAATGCCAAGTATTCTAAGTACAGTAAAACCTTGGATTGTGAGCATAATTTGTTCCGGAAGCATGCTTGTAATCCAAATCACTTGTATATCAAAGCGAATTTCCCCATAAGAAACAATGGAAACTCAAATGATTCGTTCCACAACCATTTACTCATAAGTCCTTCAGTTTATAGTCCATATAAAAAGATTATAGCAATGTCCCTCCACACTTGGCGGCCTCCACAAGGGGATTAGAAGCAAAATCCAGCAGGAACTACAGAGTATAAAAGAGAAGAGAGGCGCCTCTAAGTGTAGCAATGTGGTTACATTTAATGAAGGTACAACATTTAGCAACTCACATGGTTGATGATTAAAGGAGGCACATCTAAGTATGCAGGCATCCGGGGTAAAGCTGTCTGCAATCGTGACCGGGAAGACTACCCTGCAGTAGAGCAATCTGAAAGGGTGGCTTGAACCGCTCATAAAGCTTAGCGTGGAAGGGATGACGTTGATGGTGGTGAGGAGGATGGTCTATGTGGACATCTTTACCCCGGATGCCTGCATAATTAGATGTAACTGTTTTAATCATTAACCATGTGAGTTTCTAAAAGTTGTACCTTCATTAAATGTAACTGTATTGCTACACTTAGAGGTGCCTCTCTTCTCTTTTATACTCAGTTGTGACATGACGCTACTTGTATATCAAGACATCGCTTGTATATCAAGTCAAACTTTTTGTTTTAATTTAGCTTGTCTTGCAAAACGCTCTCAAACCAAGTTACTCTCAAACCAAGGTTTTACTGTACATCTACAGTATATTTCCATATGACCTGGTTTCACAATCCGACAACCAGCATATTATTTAGCAGGATGAAATTAAAATTTAATATGGACCTTATTTATTTTCCTCTGAAGAGACCTTTTAGCATAGGTGTGTTTGGTGTCTAACGGATTGGTATATTTTTATGCATTTGTGTAACTACTTAATTTAAAGAGGAAGAAAACCCTGATGGGTGTTACTTCCTCTTTGTTTCCCTGCAAAGGTAAAGCATAATGGGCTACTATGCATCGCATAGTAGCCCATTATGTGACACTTACCTGCAGGAGAAGCTCGCAATGTCCCCGTCGTCCTCGCTAGTAGCGAGCGTCCATTCTTCACCCCTCTTTCTTCCGGGGCCGCGAACTCCGGCTCTGTGAGTGGCCGGAGTCGCGTGACATCGCGTGACGCCACTCGCGGAATGACCCGAGTTAGAAACGGCACTTTCTTACTCCGGCGCATGCGCAGAAGAAATCACCGAACAGCGATTTGCAAATATCTCCTAGACCGTGCAGGTCTGGGAGATATTTCAAGCACATACAGGTAAGCCTTAATCTAGGCTTACCTGTAGGTTAAATTGGTTGTAAAGGGTTTACAACCACTTTAAGGAATTATAGAGCATGTATAAAATTTTGCTCCGAGAGTTCAGTTTCAAGATGTTTTACAACAGGCCATTTATGACAGGGCCTAATTAGAAGTCTTTTGCATTTCCTGCAAGTAGAGGTTTACAACCTGCTGCATTCCCTAATAGCTGGCCTGTGTTCTTTTAAATGTGCTGCACTGTGATTTATCAGACATGTCACCTTCCCTGGCTGCCCACCACAGATGTGAGATTTAAATCTGACTTTTTTTGTTACCGACTTGCAAATTTTGGAGAAAAGGAGGGTCACACTTTCCTTTTTCCTCCACACAGTTTGGGGCTCATTAGGCCTCACTCTCATCACACTAAACCTTCCCCAAAGAATCCAAAACTAAAATAACATACACTCACTGGCTAATCAGCCAATCACATGGCAGTAAGTCAATCCATTTAGGCATCTAGACATGGCAAAGACGACTTGCTGAAGTTCAAACCGAGCATCAGAATGGGGAAGAAAGGGCATTTAAGTGACTTTGAACGTGGCATGGTTGTTAGTGCCAGACGGGCTGGTCTGAGTATTTCAAAAACTGCTGATCTACTGGGATTGTCATGTACAACCATCTCTCGGGTTTACAGAGAATGGCCTGAAAAATATCCAGTGAGTGGCAGTTGTGTGGGTGACAATGCCTTGCTGATGTCAGAGGAGAATGAGCAGACTGGTTTGAGATGATAGAAAGGCAACAGTAATCAAATAACTGCTTGTTACAACCAAGGTATGCAGAATACCATCTCTGAATGCACAACACATCAGACCTTGAAGCAGATGGGCTACAGCAGCACAAGACCACACCAGATGCCCCTCCTGTCAGCTAAGAACAGGAAACTGAGGCTACAATTCACACAAGCTCACCAAAGTTGGACAATAGGAGATTGAAAAAAGTTGCATGGTCTGGTTCCAGCTGCAACATTCAGGTGGTAGGGTCAGAATTTGGCGTAAACAACATGAAAGCTTGGATCCATCCTGCCTTGTATCAACGGTTCTGGCTGGTGGTGGTGTAATGGTGTTGGGGATATTTTATTGGCACACTTTGGGCCCCTTAGTACCAATTGAGCATTGTTTAAATGCCATGGCCTACCTGAGTGTTGTTGCTGACCTCTATGACTACAGTGTACCCATCTTCTGATGTCTCCTTCCAGCAAGATAATACATCATATCGCAAAGCTCAAATCATCTCGCCACTGGTTTCTTAACCTCCCTAGCGGTAATCCCGAGTCGGGCTCGGGGTGAGTTTTCAATGCTAAGAGCGGTAACCCCGAGCCAGACTCGGGCTGCATCGCAGTATCCAGGGAAAGTAAGTTACCTTGTTCCCTGGATCCTGCGATGTCCTCCCGCAGTGTCAGCGAGCCGTGTCTCACTCGATCCTCACTGCCGTGTGCCGAGCTCCGTTCCCTGCGACGTTGCGGCGCACGGGGGCGGAGTTCGGCGCCAAATTCAAAAAAGTAAACAAATAGTATACATGCAGTATACTGTAATCTTACAGATTACAGTACTGTATGTAATAATTACACACCCCCTTTGTCCCTAGTGGTCTGCCCAGTGTCCTGCATGCACTTTTATATAATAAAAACTTTTCTTTCTGCCTGGAAATTGAAGATTGTCCATAGCAACCAAAAAGTGTCCCTTTATGTCAAAAGTGATTTTAGACCAGCTAAAAAACAGCGATAATAAATTACAATCACTCGCAGAATTGAGCGATAGCGATTTGTGGGGAAATTCATCATCAAACAAAAAATCTAATGACAGCGACAATTCTGCAACTGAGCAAATTTCAGTGTTTTTGATTTGATTACATTATTGAATAATTTTTATTATTAATATATTATTATTTGTTATAATTATTTATAGTTATTTATTATATTATAATTTATTATTTTGTGTTTCAAACTTTATCATACCCGGGATGTCTACTAGACTCTTGTTTGGTCAGGTTTAAGTAAGTAATTACTAAGAACCGCAGGCCTACAATACATAACACCAAATTTCCATGCAAAATAATTGTACCGCTTTTGGTACATAATTCCAGACAGAATCATACCGCCAGGGAGGTTAAACATGACAATGAGATCTCTGCACTCCAATGGCCTCCACAGTCGCCAGATCTCAATCCAACAGAGCACCTTTGGAATGTGGTTCAACGAGAGATTCACATCATGGATGTGCAGCCAACAAATCTGCAGCAACTGCGTGATGTTATCATGTCAATATGAACCAAAATCTCTGAGAATTGTTTCCAACACCTTGTTGAATCTATGCCACAAAGAATGAAGGCAAAAGGGGGTCCAACCCGGTACTAGCAAGGTGTACCTAATAAAGTGGCCAGTGAGTGTATATTATTTTTGCAGCATAAACTACATAATGGCTTAAGACAACAGTGAGTTCCGTTTTCTTTTCTGGGACCATCGATAGAATTCAGCGAGCCAAAGCATACATTTTAGTCTTAAAGAAACAATCCTTCTTCCTAAACCTTCTACAAATAAGTACAATCCATTTGTTCCCTTCTAATAACAACACCATTTCGCTGTCAGATTGCTCCGCAACTTATAGCAACACAGGTTAATTTATTTTTGCCCACGAAACATTACCCACAGCCTGTTCTCTATGGGGATTTTTCTTTTTAAATTTCAGTGTGAAAGTTTACAGTAAATCCTTAGCAGGGTCCGTATGTTTTGACAGTGTCTACAATTTGTGGGATGTCCTCCACTGGGCTGGAGACAAAGTGCAGTATATCACTGGCACAGATAGTTCAATTTCTTTCTGATCTGTCCACCCTACATCATATGATGCTTAATGTTTTCCAACCGGACTAAAGGTTCTTAACACCATGATGTATAGCTCAGAGTTAAAGGACAACCTTGGATTCTGCTTGTTGCCAGGTCTAATGGCTTGGAACAAAATACTTTTGTCACGATCATGGTCAGGGGTGATTGGTATGCCATTTTAATTTATTTATGTGGTCACTTTTAACTGTTTATGTGACATTGCAGGTACCCCCCATCATAAGAGCGACGGCTTTAATCATTTAGCAGTAAAAGATTCTCTGAAAAAATGTGTGGGTAAAAATGTAATATAGCCCCTCTAAAACAATGTACTGTGGGGTGAACGCACATTGAAAATCTCCATCAGTATGATGCATGAAACTCATTGAGAAGAGGAGAAGACTTCTGACATACTGCAAAGGAACAAATCTCCATGCTGGCTCATGACAAGAATACCAATGGCTTTCTAGCTGCAGCTGAAATCTTGGCTGTGAGACAGAAGGAGCATCCTGGGATGCATTTGTTAAGAGGAAAGACAACACCGTGATTGGGTTCAAGTGAATGCGAATGTGTAATCTTTTAGGTAGCACAAAGAACGGCTAAAATTGGATCATAATTAGACACAATAAAATCTTGCTTTTATGTGAAGCAATATAACAAATGAGCACATATTAATGAGAGCCAAATAAAACATAAAAACAAACAAAAATGGGATTTTTCAACAAAAACAAGAAAACTGCATAGCTGCAAAGGCAAAACATTTGAACAGAGTATCAGAATTTTCCGTATCTTCAAATGTTGTGTGACTCATATGACAAAGGCCTAAACTATACATATAGCAGCTCTAGCATTTGTAAGAATAGCTTAGATTTCTGAACGTAGTTATGGGCTGTAGTTGCTAAGGGTTGCTTAGTCTCTAAGGGTTGCTTAGTCTTAGCTATGAGTAAGCGTCAGTTCGTGACGTGAAACGCGTTAGCCACCCTTCCCTGCATGCACACTATCTGCATTTGTTGTTTTGGATCTATGGATTTATTTTGAATTTGGATTTTTTACTTGAAATTTTGGAATAAATAACTGTCTATACAGAGTGCGGCAGTCCAGGGTTTATTTTCTCCCTTGCTTAGTCTTAGGGAAGCATGCTTTTAAAAACTAGAATTGTTTTTGGTATCCGTTACTACTGTGTTTCCCCAAAAATAAGACCTACCCCGAAAATAAGACCTAGCACTATTTTCCAGGAGGGCTGCAATATAAGCCCTACCCCGAAAATAAGCCCTAGTTTGAGGTGATTGTGTGCTTTTCGACAATCAACATGTGTTCGGTATGCAGCATGGATACTCCTGTCTCCACAAGGTATTCACAGATTATTTTTCTTCACATGCTGGTGTGCTCTCTTCCCTGCTTTGAGCATTGCAGAGGGAGGGGGGCCGGGTGTTTGGCACTGTTGGATTGCAGGGGCACACAAATTCTGTATTGTGTGCTACTGTAAAATAAAGGATTTGGGCATTTTAAGTTTGTTCAAACTGGGGATTCCTGACAGGCAGGGAGAGAGAGAATATATTAAGACCTACCCCGAAAATAAGCCCTACTGGGTCTTTTG
This sequence comes from Rana muscosa, assembly GCA_029206835.1. Lineage (NCBI taxonomy): Eukaryota > Metazoa > Chordata > Amphibia > Anura > Ranidae > Rana > Rana muscosa. The sequence continues at coordinate 524,524,937 of CM055118.1, read as the reverse complement.
TTGACAAAATTAATATAAGACCCAGGCTTATTTTCGGGGAAACACGGTATCTCCCTGCCATTCTTTGCAGCCTCTTTGGAATCAGTCTCTAGCAGGAAAAAGCTGCCATTTTCCCCTGGCAAGACTTACACATAATCCTGCAGAACACTCTCCCCACCGGTAGAAGCTCTATTGGACACCACATCCTTCAGGAAAACCAGAGGCAAAAGTTTGGAAATAGAGTGGAACCTTGGATTGCGAGTAACACGGTTAACGAGCGTTTCGCAATACGAGCACTGTATGTCAAGTCTCTGGTGTGAGGCCGGATTGCTGAGAGGGCGCCCCTTGCAGCTAAGTGCACCGCACCCCTGGAGATGAGACAGGGAGTGTGGGGCCCAAAGGTGCACGGATTGCCGGTACTGCTGCTAACTGGGCCGATGCAGGCAGAAGGTAGCTGGGGTGTGCTGGGAGAACAGATTTAGTAGCCGTGCAAGGAAGGGTTCTGGTGTGGAGCAGTAGGTAAACCCCGAACAGAGTCTGGAGCCAGGCTGGGGGTCAAACACAGGAATCAGTCCGAGAGTAATCACAGGAACAAGCCGGGTCATGCACGAGAGCAGAAGATAATGGAGTAGTCAGCCAAGCCGGGGTCAGATACGAGGAGACAGGCAGGGTCACAGGTCCAGATACAAGCCAAGGGTCAAGCCGGGGATTCAGGATAAGCAGGATACAGGAGACACAGGAGATACAGGAAGCTGATGATAATCCAGCAAGCTGTGTGCGCCAGTGACAGGTTTAAATAGGCCGGGGAGCGCGCCCACACCGTCTGCGTGTACCTGTGCACGCCGCGGCGCATCTGCGTGCGCGCATGCGCATAGGAATGAGTCTGGCGCGGCCATGACGAACACTGGCAGGAATGACAATAACTCGGCCATTTCCCTGACACTGTATTTTGAAAAATCCTAACTTGGTTTGCAAGTGTTGTCTTGTAAAACGAGCAGGATTCAGGCAAAAGCGGTGTGCAGTACCGCGTTTGGCCTGAGGTGGGGGGCGCCGGAGCCGAGCGGAGCCAAACGGTGTCGTTCTGAGCCGTTCGGAAATGTTCGGAAAGACTCGGAAATACTACGTTCCCGAGCCTTTCCGAGGTTTGACGTGGTCAGCCGAGCTGTCCTCGGGCCTTTTCGGCTGTTTCCGAGGCTCTCCAGCACCCCCCACCTCTGGCCGCATGCGGTATTGCATGCCATTGAAGTCAATGCGGAACAAATTATTTTTGTTTCCATTGACTTCAATGGGGAAACTCGCTTGATATGCAAATACTTTGGATTACGAGCATTCTCCTGGAACGGATTATGCTCGTAATCTGAGGTTCCACTGTATCTTGAAGTTCTGGAGATACAGGCAATGAAGGCAGGAGGGCCTTTTGCTGTGGCTGGAAAAACCATTTGAAATCAGCCTAGGTTTGAAAAGTTTTTTTCTGTTATGCTTTCTTTGTCTTGCTGAATATGGGTACATATAAATATGTGAAAGTGCACGTGCTAAAATCAATTAACCATCCACCATGGTTGCATAAACAAATTGTGACCCAAATTAAATATTACCGTGATATCCGAACAAATTAATATGGGTACATATAAAGTGCATGTGCTAAAATCAATTAATCATCCAAATTACATAAGCAAATTGTGACCCAATGACAAGTCCATCAAATATTTATATTAGGATGTGCTCCAAAAAACCCTTAAGAGCCGGTTCACACTGGGGCGGAACGACTTTGGGGGTGACTCGGCAAGGCGATCTCAAGACGACTTGAGAGGCGACTTGCAAAATGACTTCTGTATTGAAGTCAATGCAAGTCGCCCCGAGTCGCCCCCAAAGTCGTACAAGAACCTTTTTCTAAGTCGGAGCGACTTGCGTCGCTCCTATTAGAACGCTTCTATTGAATAGAGCAGATCGCGACTTGTCAGGCGGCTGAGTCGCCTGACGAGTCACCCCTGTGTGAACCGGCTCTGATGGGTATAGAAGGTGCCAAAAAGTCTTATAAACATAGATGATGATGTTCCAATGTTCTATGATAAAACAACTGAGGTTGTGCTTCCACCACCCAAGGAAGGGGTAGGTATTCTTACCATAAGATGTGGACACGCACACCAGCGGCGGTTAGTCAAACAGGCATGACTAGGAAACTAAATTCCAGGCCACAATCTACAGAAGTTGGAAGATGGGGACACACACCAACAGTGATGCAGCAGTCAAGCAAATTCCGGAAACAGGAACCCGAGCCACGATCTCCAGATTCAGGCAATGTCCACAGATCTCTCATCCATCAATGATGGGAATAGGAATCATAAAAATAAAAGAGAGGGGTTCCACATGGCATACATCAAAAAACGTATGGGTTTAATTGAGAAAAAGGTACAAACATCACTTCAGATGTGTACTGTACAATAAAAGGTGATCACACGTAAGCATAAAAAGTGGGGGCAGTGTGCAGAGCTGGCAAGCAATAAACTGACGCGTTTCATCCTACAGGACTTCAACTGGGGTATAAGCCTGCCCACTCAGAGTGCGCTGATATATATAGACAAACAAAATTAATTAGTAATCAAACTGTAATTAAACGTGACTTAATTGGATCCATCACAGTGAGTAGCATGCGCTCCCCGCCTCGCATTCATCCACCAATCACGGGAATGTTGCATGGGGTCAGGCCGTCACCACCATGGAATCACATAATAGATGTCACTTCCCTCACAGTTTTATAGTAAACAACCAAGGCTCGCTTTGATGGAACTCACGTGACCAGTGTCACGCCAATCGCAAGGCCAGGATATGGCGTGAAATCACACCTCACAGGGTTAGGGCTTGCGTCATCAATGCCTATCTGTGTTCGGAAACCATGTGTCAACGAACACAGCAGGAAATAGATGTCAATCACGGAATCCGATGGACAATATCCACGCCCCACCTACACTACCAAGCATGCCAATGCAACGGTCAAACGTCTAATATGAAACCAATTATAATGATAAAGTCAGTAAATCTTTGTCACACCAAGGAATGGGCAAATATGTATTATCTGTCAAAATAAAATCTCACGTAAAACCCCTCAAGGTAAAGAATTGTTTTCTTTAACCATGGGGTCAAACAACTCATGTGGTATGTAGTGATGAGCCGAACACCCCCGGGTTCGGTTCGCACCAGAACCCGCGAACGGACCGAAAGTTCGCACGAACATTAGAACCCTATTAAATACAATGGATGCGAACGTTCGGATTCTAAAGTGCTAATTATAACGACTATTATCCATGTTTATGTCCGAAACAGAGTTTGGGAACCCGGGTTCTGCACCAGGGGACATGTATCAATGCAAAAAGAAGTTTTAAAAACGGACGTTTTCTGGGAGCAGCCATTTTAATGATGCATAAAGTGAAAAAAAAAAAGTCAAATATTCCTTTAAATATTGTACCTGGGGGGTGTCTAAAGTATGATTGTGAAGTGCCACGTGTTTCCCGTGTTTAGAACTGTCCCTGCACAAAATAACATTTCTAAAGGAAAAAAAGCCATTTAAAACTGCTTGCGGCTTTAATGCAATGTCTGGTCCTGGTAATATGGATGAAAATCTTTAGGAAAAATGGCATAGCTACCCCATCAACCCCCCCCCCCCCTACCCCAGCCCATTACCAGCCCCTTTGGGTCTTGTATGGATATTAAGGGGAACCCCGCACACAAAATAAAAAAGGACCTATATACTCTGAACAGCCGTATACAGGCGGTGCATACAAGACAGGGACTGTAGGTTTGTTCTTATGTAGAATCTGTTTGCAATTTTGAACAGCTGCATTGTTTAAGTGTAGCTCCATGCCAAATTCCTTTTTTTTAGCTTTTTGTAAAACATAGGGAACGGTTATCACCCCTGTCACATTTTTTTTGCTGTCTGTGCCCCTGTTCAGAACATTTCACCTCACTTTGCGTCCCAATGACAACTGTTTTTGAAATGTGGTGTTTTTATTGAAACAAGGATTGGTGATAAAGCATCAGTAGAGAGGAGACACCTTTCTCCCATATTAATTCTTACAGGAGAGAATTTTCCTTCCAAGGGGTAGATTTCCTCTCACTTCCTGTTGTCTTCTTCGGTTTGCAAGTAGTAGTCGTTTGTAAGTTGGATGTTTGAAAGTAGGGACCTGCCGTATATACTCTGCAGAAATTGGCCCCTTAGGTGTTGGTGTTGGCACAACACTGAAAGCACTCACAGTTATTCTTGGTGGGTGCTGGAACGCCCTGCTGTCAACTATTATATCAGGAATTGTAATAACATATAATTGTTGATCAGTGGTAGTAAAAATTGGGCCTTTGATGGTGGTGCTGGTGCCACAACACTGTAAGGCCTGACAGTTACTCTTGGTGGGCGCAGCAATGGGCCCTGCTGTGAATTATTCGATCAATAATTATAATTGCATGCCCCTGTTGAATAGGGGCTGAAAAATTGGGCCTTTGGTGGTGGTGGTGGTGGTGGTGGTGATGGTGGTGCTGGTGCCACAACACTGTAAGGCCTGACAGTTACTCTTGGTGGGCGCAGCAATGGGCCCTGCTGTGAATTATTCGATCAATAATTATAATTGCATGCCCCTGTTGAACAGGGGCTGAAAAATTGGGCCTTTGGTGGTGGTGGTGGTGGTGATGGTGGTGCTGGTGCCACAACACTGTAAGACCTGACAGTTACTCTTGGTGGGCGCAGCAATGGGCCCTGCTGTGAATTATTAGATCAATAATTATAATTGCATGCCCCTGTTGAACAGGGGCTGAAAAATTAGGCCTTTGGTGGTGGTGGTGGTAGTGATGGTGGTGCTGGTGCCACAACACTGTAAGGCCTGACAGTTACTCTTGGTGGGCGCAGCAATGGGACCTGCTGTGAATTATTAGATCAATAATTATAATTGCATGCCCCTGTTGAATAGGGGCTGAAAAATTGGGCCTTTGGTGGTGGTGGTGGTGGTGGTGGTGGTGATGGTGGTGCTGGTGCCACAACACTGTAAGGCCTGACAGTTACTCTTGGTGGGCGCAGCAATGGGCCCTGCTGTGAATTATTCGATCAATAATTATAATTGCATGCCCCTGTTGAATAGGGGCTGAAAAATTGGGCCTTTGGTGGTGGTGGTGGTGGTGCTGGTGCCACAACACTGTAAGGCCTGACAGTTACTCTTGGTGGGCGCAGCAATGGGCCCTGCTGTGAATTATTCGATCAATAATTATAATTGCATGCCCCTGTTGAATAGGGGCTGAAAAATTGGGCCTTTGGTGGTGGTGGTGGTGATGGTGGTGCTGGTGCCACAACACTGTAAGGCCTGACAGTTACTCTTGGTGGGCGCAGCAATGGACCCTGCTGTGAATTATTCGATCAATAATTATAATTGCATGCCCCTGTTGAACAGGGGCTGAAAAATTGGGCCTTTGGTGGTGGTGGTGGTGGTGATGGTGGTGCTGGTGCCACAACACTGTAAGGCCTGACAGTTACTCTTGGTGGGCGCAGCAATGGGCCCTGCTGTGAATTATTAGATCAATAATTATAATTGCATGCCCCTGTTGAACAGGGGCTGAAAAATTAGGCCTTTGGTGGTGGTGGTGGTGGTGATGGTGGTGCTGGTGCCACAACACTGTAAGGCCTGACAGTTACTCTTGGTGGGCGCAGCAATGGGCCCTGCTGTGAATTATTAGATCAATAATTATAATTGCATGCCCCTGTTGAACAGGGGCTGAAAAATTGGGCCTTAGGCACTGGTGGCACAACACTGCAACCCCTCACAGATACTGTACTTGGAGCACAGCAATGAGGCCTGTTGCAAAGTATTGCATCCAAAATTTTAATTACACGCCCCTGTTAAACAGGGGCTGAAAAATTGGGCCTTAGCCACTGGTGGCGTCACCCATAAACCAAAATGATCTTCCAAGCTATCATCATTAATCGTATCATTGAGGAGGAGGAGGAGGATAGCCAGTCAACATAACAGCACAGGCACTCAGCATCAGCATCAGTCTTGAAGGGATGTGACATTTTAAAATCAATTAGTCTGTTATATCAGCATCAGGTGTGTGGTAGCTGGTGGTGATCCAAGACTGGTTCATCTTGATGAAAGTCAGTCGATCAACCGAGTCGGTGGACAGGCGCACCCTGTGATCCGTGACAAATCCTCCAGCAGCACTGAATGTGCGTTCTGAAAGAACGCTGGATGCAGGACAGGCCAGTAGCTCAATTGCATACTGTGCAAGCTCTGGCCAGTGATCCATCCTCAAGACCCAGTAAGCCAGAGGATTTTCGGTGGGGAAGGTGTCCAAGTCTGACCTTGCCCCTAGGTATTCCTGCACCATGTATATCAGACGCTGGCGATGGTTGCTGGAACCGATCATACTTTGGGGCTGCGGACTAAAGAATTGTCTGAACGCATCGGTCAGACGGCCACCTTCCCCACCGCTCCTTCTTTGACTGCCCGAAGCCTCAGCAACTCGTTGTCCAGGACCAGGAGTTTGTAACCTCCCAGTCTCTGGGAACGCGTTGCACAGACCTTTCTGCAAGGCCTCCCGGAGTTGTCTCATCCTCTGCTCCCTCTGCGACGGTAAGATAAGGTCCGCAACCTTACCCTTGTACCGTGGATCAAGGAGAGTGGCCAGCCAGTAATGGTCCCTCTCCTTGATCTGAAGAATACGAGGATCCTTCCGCAGACTTTGCAGGATCAGGGAGGCCATGCAGCGTAGGTTAGCTGAGGCATTCAGTCCGGAGTCCTCTGGGTCACTAAGGACGACATGATCCGCAGCCACCTCCTCCCAGCCACGTACAAGTCCACTGGTTTCTTGGGACTGTAAATCATCCCTAAAAGACTGCTGCTGATGATGCTGAGTGCCAGCCTCCACCTCCATGCTGACACAATCCTCCTCCTCCTCCTCCTCCTCCTCCTCTTCCTGTGCGATGGGTGGGACAGAAGGAACACTGTCTGGGTAAAGGGGGCCTTGAGAGGCAAGGAAGTCCTCCTCTTCCTGCCTCTGTTCTGCCTCAAGTGCCCTGTCCATTATTCCACGCAGCGTGTGCTCCAACAGGTGGACAAGAGGTACAGTGTCACTGATGCATGCACTGTCACTGCTCACCATCCTCGTGGCCTCCTCAAATGGTGCCAGGACAGTGCATGCATCCCTGATCATGCCCCACTGGCGTGGTGAAAAAAAACCGAGCTCCCCTGACCCTGTCCTGGTGCCGTAGTCGCACAGGTACTCATTGATGGCCCTCTGCTGCGTGTGCAGCCGCTGCAGCATGGCCAACGTTGAGTTCCACCTGGTGGGCATGTCACATATAAGGCGGTTCTTGGGCAGGTTCAACTCCTTTTGCAGCTCAGCCAGGCGAGCACTGGCATTATAAGATCTGCGGAAATGCACACAGACTTTCCTGGCCTGCCTCAGGACATCCTGTAAGCCCGGGTACCTGCCCAAGAACCGCTGCACCACTAGGTTAAGGACGTGAGCCATACAGGGCACATGGGTCAGTTGTCCCTGTCGGAGGGCGGAGAGGAGGTTGGTGCCATTGTCGCAAACCACCATTCCTGGCTTAAGCTGGCGTGGCGTCAACCACCTCTCGGCCTGCCCCTGCAGAGCAGACAGGACCTCTGCCCCAGTGTGGCTCCTGTCCCCCAAACACACCAGCGCAAGCACGGCATGGCATCTTTTTGCCTGCGTACTTGCGTAGCCCCTTGAACGCCTACGGAGCACCGCTGGTTCCGAGGACAAACCACAGGAAGAGGCCATGGAGGAAGAAGAAGAGGAGGGGGTGGAGGAGAGAGGTGTGTCACAACCAGTAGTAGCATTTTGGAGGCGTGGCGGTGGAACAACCTCCAACACTACTGCACCTTGTCCTGCATCCTTCCCAGCTGCCAAAAGAGTGACCCAATGGGCCGTGAAAGAAAGGTAACGTCCCTGTCCATGCCTGCTGGACCATGAGTCAGCGGTAATATGCACCTTACCGCTGACCGCCCTGTCCAGCGAGGCCAAGACATTGCCTTCCACATGCCTGTAGAGAGCCGGAATCGCCTTCCGTGCGAAAAAGTGGTGTTTGGGAACCTGCCACTGAGGAACCGCACATTGCACAAACTCACGGAAGGGGGCCGAGTCTACCAACTGAAAAGGCAGCAGTTGAAGCGCTAGCAATTTAGCCAAGCTAGCATTCAACCGCTGGGCATGTGGATGGCTGGGAGTGAACTTCTTTCGACGGTCCAGCAGCTGGGGCAGGGAAATTTGCCTGCTAGAATCGGACGTTGGTGTACTGCTAGCAGAGTGCCCGCAAGTACTTGGCTGTGACACACCTAATTCTACACCTTCATTCCTCTCAGAGCAGGTTTCAGAGAGGACTGAAGGTATACTGGGGTTGGAGATCCCAGCTGATGCGGTGCAAGAAGAAGTCAGCTTTGTTCTTTGGTGTGGGTCTTTAAGGTAGGCTTGCCAACGAGCTGCATGGCAGGTCAACATATGTCTGATCAAGCATGTGGTGCCCAAGCGGCTGATGTTTTGGCCACGCGATATACGCTTGAGACATATGTTGCAAACAGCAGCTGTGCGATCTGATGCACTCGCCTCAAAAAAGGCCCACACCAAAGAACTTTTTGAATGACGGGCAGAGGCAGCGCCCTGCACAGGCGGAGCTCTGCGGTGTGATTCCGTCGGTGTGCTGCCCATACGCTGGCCACTCAAGGGCATCCTGCCTCGTTGGAGATGTGCCTCCTCCTCATCCTCCTCCTCCTCCTCTCTCCTATTAGGCACCCACGTGGAGTCAGTGACCTCATCATCCCCTCCCTCCTCATCACTGGAGCCAATCTGGCAGTATGCTGCAGCTGCTGGAGCATGACTGCCAGATTGGTGTCCTTCTTGAGCATCCCCTCTCTCTGCTCTCATGCTACTGCCTTCCTCTAGCTGGGTATCATCATCAGATCCTTCGAAACGCTGGGCATCCTCCTGGAGCATGTACCCAACACTGTGCTCAAACAGTTCGGGGGACTCCTCAGGAGGAGGACATGGTGGGTCTAGGGAAGGATTGACTAATGAAGATAATGATACCAGAGAAGAGGACGCTTTGGCAGCTGCTTTGCCAGTACCCTGAGCCTGGGTGAGAGAGGATGAGGAGGATGAGGTGGGCTTGGTCATCCACTCTACCAAGTCTTCGGCATGATGTGGCTCAACATGTCCAGCTGCCGAAAACAAGGACAAGCGTGTCCCATGGCCATGTGCTGATGACAATGCACCGCGTCCACGACCAGCACTGTTGCCCCCAGACACAGAGCCTGCTTGCCCTCTTTTTTTGCCTCCTGACTGTCTGCCTCTCCTTGTTTGCCTTCCAGACATTTTAATGGATGGCCTGCAGGGAGATGGGAAAAAGAGCAATAAGGGCTACCTTCAGGTGTATACTGTGCAGGAGGCTTAGCAACAATGACACTGACACTGTCCCCTGCCTATCCTTCTCTGTCCCTAAACTCAAGGATTTCAAATATGGTTCAGCAAAATTGGTTTAGAACAGAATAGCACACTGACACTTTCCCTCACTGTCCTACTCTGTCCCTCCCTACAAACAAGATTTAGCACAGAATAGCACACTGATAGTTTCCACGAGTGTCCTTCTCTGTCCCTAAACTCAAGGATTTCAAATATGGAACAGCAAAATTGGTTTAGAACAGAATAGCACACTGTCAGTTTCACTCACTGTACCTCTCTGTCCCTAAACTCAAGGATTTCAAATATGGTTCAGCAAAATTGGTTTAGAACAGAATAGCACACTGACACTTTCCCTCACTGTCCTACTCTGTCCCTCCCTACAAACAAGATTTAGCACAGAATAGCACACTGATAGTTTCCACGAGTGTCCTTCTCTGTCCCTAAACTCAAGGATTGAAAATATGGTTCAGCAAAATTGGTTTAGAACAGAATAGCACACTGACACTTTCCCTCACTGTCCTACTCTGTCCCTCCCTACAAACAAGATTTAGCACAGAATAGCACACTGATAGTTTCCACGAGTGTCCTTCTCTGTCCCTAAACTCAAGGATTTCAAATATGGAACAGCAAAATTGGTTTAGAACAGAATAGCACACTGTCAGTTTCACTCACTGTACCTCTCTGTCCCTAAACTCAAGGATTTCAAATATGGTTCAGCAAAATTGGTTTAGAACAGAATAGCACACTGACACTTTCCCTCACTGTCCTACTCTGTCCCTCCCTACAAACAAGATTTAGCACAGAATAGCACACTGATAGTTTCCACGAGTGTCCTTCTCTGTCCCTAAACTCAAGGATTGAAAATATGGTTCAGCAAAATTGGTTTAGAACAGAATAGCACACTGACACTTTCCCTCACTGTCCTACTCTGTTCCTCCCTACAAACAAGATTTAGCACAGAATAGCACACTGATAGTTTCCACGAGTGTCCTTCTCTGTCCCTAAACTCAAGGATTTCAAATATGGAACAGCAAAATTGGTTTAGAACAGAATAGCACACTGACACTTTCCCTCACTGTCCTACTCTGTCCCTCCCTACAAACAAGATTTAGCACAGAATAGCACACTGATAGTTTCCACGAGTGTCCTTCTCTGTCCCTAAACTCAAGGATTGAAAATATGGTTCAGCAAAATTGGTTTAGAACAGAATAGCACACTGACACTTTCCCTCACTGTCCTACTCTGTCCCTCCCTACAAACAAGATTTAGCACAGAATAGCACACTGATAGTTTCCACAAGTGTCCTTCTCTGTCCCTAAACTCAAGGATTTCAAATATGGAACAGCAAAATTGGTTTAGAACAGAATAGCACACTGTCAGTTTCACTCACTGTACCTCTCTGTCCCTAAACTCAAGGATTTCAAATATGGTTCAGCAAAATTGGTTTAGAACAGAATAGCACACTGACACTTTCCCTCGCTGTCCTACTCTGTCCCTCCCTACAAACAAGATTTAGCACAGAATAGCACACTGATAGTTTCCACGAGTGTCCTTCTCTGTCCCTAAACTCAAGGATTGAAAATATGGTTCAGCAAAATTGGTTTAGAACAGTATAGCACACTGACACTTTCCCTCACTGTCCTACTCTGTCCCTCCCTACAAACAAGATTTAGCACAGAATAGCACACTGATAGTTTCCACGAGTGTCCTTCTCTGTCCCTAAACTCAAGGATTGAAAATATGGTTCAGCAAAATTGGTTTAGAACAGAATAGCACACTGACACTTTCCCTCACTGTCCTACTCTGTCCCTCCCTACAAACAAGATTTAGCACAGAATAGCACACTGATAGTTTCCACGAGTGTCCTTCTCTGTCCCTAAACTCAAGGATTTCAAATATGGAACAGCAAAATTGGTTTAGAACAGAATAGCACACTGACACTTTCCCTCACTGTCCTACTCTGTCCCTCCCTACAAACAAGATTTAGCACAGAATAGCACACTGATAGTTTCCACGAGTGTCCTTCTCTGTCCCTAAACTCAAGGATTGAAAATATGGTTCAGCAAAATTGGTTTAGAACAGAATAGCACACTGACACTTTCCCTCACTGTCCTACTCTGTCCCTCCCTACAAACAAGATTTAGCACAGAATAGCACACTGATAGTTTCCACGAGTGTCCTTCTCTGTCCCTAAACTCAAGGATTTCAAATATGGTTCAGCAAGATTGGTTTAGAACAGAATAGCACACTGTCAGTTTCACTCACTGTCCTACTCTGTCCCTACAAACAAGATTTAGCACAGAATAGCACACTGACACTTTCCCTCACTGTACCTCTCTGTCCCTAAACTCAAGGATTGAAAATATGGTTCAGCAAGATTGGTTTAGAACAGAATAGCACACTGACACTTTCCCTCACTGTACCTCTCTGTCCCTACAAACAAGGATTAGCACAGAATAGCACACTGACACTTTCCCTCACTGTACCTCTCTGTCCCTACAAACAAGGTTTAGCACAGAATAACACACTGACACTCTCCCTACCTATCCTTATTTGTCCCTAAACACAAGGAATCCAGGATTAGTAAAGGAAAAAAAATGACACTGTCCCTGCCTATGCTTCTCTTTCCCTGCTCCGGAACACACTACACAAGGCCGCCGCGCTGGCGGCCTTTTATAGTGGGGGGCGTGTACTAAACCCCCTCAGCAATAATTGGCCACAGGCATCCTGCCTGTGGCCAATCATTGCTCTCCTCGCTGCCGGCGCTGTGATTGGCCAAGCATGCGGGTAACAGTGCATGCTTGGCCAATCACAGCGCCTGGATGACACTGCGATGGCGTAGTGCATTGTGGGCCGTTCGTGTCACTCGAATTTGGCGCGAACGGCCCAAATCGTTCGATCTTCGTCGAACGATCGAACAGCCGATGTTCGAGTCGAACGTATGTTCGACTCGAACACGAAGCTCATCCCTAGTGGTATGTCCTGATTCTAAAACCAACACTAACATATTGGATAGTGTTATAGACCATATATGGAAACATATGTAGCACACCCCCGTAGGAGCTGCTGGTTTAGATTTTGGGCCTTGCACGTTACCTCAATATTCGTTGTCTAGGGATTAAGTGTCTACAGTAACTTCAATGTCCACACAAGTTATGAATCCTTTTCTTCAGGCTTTATTTTCCAAACAAACTTGTATAGGAAGAGGGATGGAGGGTTAGGGGAAGGTTCAGGCACACACAGCAGATCACTGGGGAAAACTCCTAATATACAAAGTCTCACTCACCATTCTCCTTCGAGTGGGCACTGCTCACCCGGATAGGCCCCTCTCACTTGGTCTAGCAGCTGGAATGATGCACGAACAGATAAGAGAGAACAGTCTCTGCCACAGACCTTTTCGATGGTTATGTTGAACCGTTCAGTTATCCTCTGCCACAGGATTTTAGTACCTGGATATCCAGCCTTACAGTCTAAGAGCCTTTAAGCCAACCCGGCAGACTGTAAGGTTACTTTCGTTACGGTGCATCCCTCAATAAGGTCCCCAGGCCTTCCGCAAGATACCGGCCTTCCGCTCGGTCCTCTCCTGGACAGGTCCTCCCCTGGGTTCCTCCATTGAGTGACTTCCTCCCTCAGGACGGACAGCACAGGATCACCTTCAAGCATAGGCCCCAGTCAAACCAACTGGGCCTACCTGGCATAGTTACAGCCTCGGACCAACGTGGCTCCAAGGCTGAATTTTCAGTAACACATGCCTCGAGCCAGGAGGGCCACGAGGCGAAGAAGAGCCCAGAATAATGGTGTCTGCCCCTTAAGTACCCTTCCCCAGCATGCTCAGTGGGTAGAATCTCATTGAACTGTTCCCGGGGAAACAATGCACTTTGGCCTGTTAGTCTTCCACATTGGCCTGGGGTGGTAACGCCACCTACAGGCAAACAGTAGGAAGTCTCCCAACACAGCCATAGCCGGAACAGAGTCTGATTTAGCCTTAATTATTTACAGAGTCTGAGTTAACTACCAGCTCAGACACCCACTAAATTTAACAATATAGCGATACACACATATATGTTGTTAAATGTTCGAAAACTAAGAAATTATATATGTAGCGCTTGGTTGCTACTAGTAACAAACATCCACCAAATCACCATGCTGCCAGACCCCCATATATCACTTTTGAGACAATGAGCAGTCATTTGCGTTGTTTTGTTTATTGGGGGATATAACTTGGTTGGGGTAATAGAAGATATGAGATGCCCATAGCACTTGTTGAATTGCTATCACATTTAGAGAACATTGATTAGTAGATTTAGCCCTGAAAGTGATGCACTTCTAACATTCACAGTCTCTTCCCCTGCATATCTCCATGCAGACTATTGCTCCTCCTCCTCTGCACTAGCTCCTGAAGAATTTTACTCCCTAGGATTTTTCCCCTCCTGTACAAATCCTTTGCTGCAAAACTGTTAGATTCCTGTCTCATCATCTTTAGAATTACAAAAGGGGATCACAGCTTGCTGGCTGTACTCAGGTAATGTTACAAAGTTCCTTGAATGGTGTTACCTGAGCGCATTTACTGGGCCAGAGGTATGCAGTACCTCTCTCCGGCGGCCTAGCAGTTTTAGTAGCACCTGATAACAAACGGACTACTGCTTCCAGCAAGTCCAAACTGCAAATCCTGCACCCTCAGGCCACAGCAACTTGACACTACACCCCACAGTCTCTCCTCCGTTCCCAGCACTCCACTGTGGTATCCACACTGACCTTCTCCTGCCCCAAGAACATGTTGGAGAACTTTATTCGGACATACATTCGAGCAGCACCTCCGGCCCTTCTGCTCCAGGAATTCCTCATCTGTGACCATGTACAGAATCAGACCTTATCCATGACTGTGTAAGGATGAGGTTCCCTCACAGGGCCCTCCTCCGCGTTCGGCACCCCCCCCAGATGGGGACGCCCTACTGCAACTGCCTAGTATTCCATTCTACTGGCCCACAATCCTCCCCAGCATCATGTGACCTCAGCTTATATGGGAGGCCTGCCCCCCTGCCAATACCGAATGGGGATTGGTCAGGGCTCCTCACATGAGCTGCCTGCCACTCCCGCTTCAGGCCCAGCCGCTCTTCCAGAACAATCTCCCTGGAAGCAGGGGAGGCGCCTCAGAGCCAGAGCACGGGTGGTCACACCCACTGCTACACAAACCACTCCCAGTCCAAGATCAAAACAAACAGGCCTTGCCTAGCCTGCACTGACAGTTTAACTTGAAAAATCCTATTCTAGCACCTAACTATGGTAGAAGGTGCTACATATATATTAATGTAAACTGAAAAAGAAAAAAAAGGAAAAGCAAGTAATTGAATTTGTTTTTTTAAGCTTGATTAATGAAGGCACTAATATCCCAGTCGTTATTCATCCCACAGGGATAAATCCATAATGTCATAATGTGATACCCCCCGAAGACACGAATCACCTCTCCAATGAGGGACAAATTTGTCAATGATTTAAAAATGAGTGCCTAATGGGTTTTTATTAAGATGATGAAGAAAATACCTTGGTTTGCTGTGATTAGTGCAACCTTTCTTGATGCTAGCAAGATGTTCATTCACCCTCACCGAAAAGGATCGTATAGTACATCCTACATATTGCTTCTTACATGGAAAGGTTATTAAATACACTATATATCGGGTGGCACAGGTGGTAAAGTGTTTCATAAGGTACATTCAGGACGTGGTGGTGGACTCAAAGGACTCTGATTTCCTCCTGCCACAGGCATTATGCAAACATACATTACACCTGCGACAAGGATAATAACCCTTGAGATTGTGAAAGAATGAGGCTCTTATACGTTTGGGGCAATCTGCCCACTCAGGGGTAATGATCCCCTATAAATAACACCTGCACGGTCTGGAAGGACTGGACCCAGAACTTTCTTGAGTACCTTGCAATGACGATTGAAGATATCTTTTATTTGTTTATGTTGTACAGAGAACGAAGTCACAAAGGACCACTTGAACTTCGTCTCCTGTGTGCGTCTGGGTTGATCTATCAGCAATGTATTCCTATCTATCAATGACACTTTATTGATTTCTTCATCTATGGTTGTTGAATTATAACCTTTATCTACAAACCTAGACTTTAAAATTGTGGCCTGATGGTTGAAGTCAGATAGATTTGTACAATTGCGTCTGCTATGCAACAGTTGACTCCGTGGAACCGACTTCAACCATGAGTCATGATGGCAACTATTGACCGACATGTAACTATTCCAGTCAGTAGGTTTGAAATGGGTCTTGGAAATAAGTTGATGATTAATGATTGACATTTCTAGGTCTAGGAAGTGTATGGTTGTATAACTGGCTTTGTAACTAAGTACAATGCCTCTGTTATTACTATTTAGGGTTGTCATGAAATCCCGTAGAGAATTTTCATCACCTTTCCAAAGGAGGAGGATGTCATCTATATATCTAGCCCAGAGAAGCAACTCCGGTCTCTTAAGGTCATAGACAACATCCTCCTCCCAACGGGCCATGAACAAGTTTGCCAAGCTGGGGGCAAACTTAGCCCCCATAGTCACTCCCCTCTGTTGTAAATAGAACTCTTTGTTAAACCAAAAATAATTGCGTATAGTTGCAAATTTGAGTAGTTCCATAATATAATCCTGCTAAATTATGGGAATCTTATCACTTTTGCTCAAATAATATTCAACAGAGGCCAAGATCATGTGGTATGCAAGTATACAAGGCTATAATGTCTTCCGTTACTAATAGTCTTAATAATTAACTCATTCTAAGAGGCTGATGGTATCCTTCGTATCTTTAAGATATATGGGGATTGATTTCACTAGAGGTTGTAGGTGAAAATCAATATAACTCCCTATGCGGGATGTCACAGTCTATTCCGCTGCCTATAGGGCGTGTACAGGATCTTTATGAACTTTGGGAAGGTAATATATCTCGGGGATGCGTGGAGAAAGGGGTACCAAATACCCCTTTTCCTTTTTGTCCAAAATTCCCAAATTAACACCCTTATCACGTGCCCCAGGACGTCAGCTTGTGATGAAACGTGTTGAAAGGAGGGGCGTGCTGACGTCACTGCGTTGCTACAACGGTGGACAGGTGGTCTATGCAAGCCAGCCATCTTTTAACCAATGCTTTTTTATTCTACTTCTTGCTGTAAGTGCATTACCTTTTTACTATTAAAGTTATAGTTGGTTTTTACACAATAGCAAGCTTTTTCTTTTTGGGTCACTTTGGCTACCCTGATACTGATGCCCATTGACTACGGAGCTGAATCCAGGTCCATATGAGAGTTTTAGGACATCTGCCTGGCTTTACCCTGTTTGGATTGAGGTCTGTCTGTAAACCGACATCAAATTCTCCCTCAGGATAAAGGCCCAGGCTGGGTATTAGTCACAAGCTTTCTTAAGCTTGCCGTCTCATAAGCGCATTATCTATGTGGTGGAGGTGCATGTTTTTGTCGTGGTGTACATGGATGATGGCACTGTAATTATTTTTAATAACAAAAAATATATCTAAGTACCTTTTTTTCCTAATCGATATACAGCTGTCACATGACCCAGATCTTTCCCAGCCTGTCTGTAGGGAAATATAAGCAGGAGGAGCTTCTAGTCCTCTGCTACTGGTCACATGTTAAAAAAAAAACAGCCTTTGGAATACAGAGTAAAAATAAACTGTTTTAAATTATCATAAAAATATATATTTGAAATCAGATATTTATTATTTTTTGGCAATAACATGGTGTGGGTGGATTTCTGGCAGTCACAGGCTGTTTCACGCCCCTCCAGTCTGTGTCCTAAAATAACATGGAGTTGAAGCCTCCATCAATCAAGATGTAATATTCCGCCCTGATTGTGTTTAGCTGATTAGTAGACATGGAGGAGGAGGGAGTGGGCTGTCATTTACCACTTTGTATACACCCACATGTGTGACTCTATAGTCACATGGGCTGCTCAGATGTGATAGGGAGGAAGTACTCAGCATAAAAATACACTGAAAACTGAGCATGTGCAGAGCTGCCAACACAGCTCTGCAAAACCTCTAACTGAATTGGGGACTTGATCAAAAGGTAGAGATAGATGTAGCACCTTCTAGTGCTAGAATTGTAGATAGGTTTTTGGTGTTATAGTGTAGGTAAATATTTGCAGGCTTGGCTGGCAGCCAAGCCTGTCTGTGTTTTTGTTCTGGGTTGGGCAGAAATCCAGGGAGAGCTGGATAACTCACAGGCAGCATCACTGAGACCTCCCCCTACTTCTCAAATGTTCTGCTACCTTCTAGAAGAATGGGAGGGGGGTAAGGTGGCGTTGCCTGGAGTGTTCCAAGGGACCCTGACCAATCCCCAGCTTGGATTGGCAGGGGGCAGGCCCCCTCAAATGCTCAGGGTCAGCCCAGCTGGGGAGGAGTTGTGTTTGGGTGGAAGCTGGAAATGGAGTGTTAGGCTGTATCCCCATGCAAGTTCTATTCCCCTAATATAATAAAATAAAGTACAAGGACTGTTTCTTGACTGAAGTGTGTCTGGAAATTCATGTGCCTGACTGGGCAGGGTGGGAGATGAACCACATTCACCAGCGGCCACTACGGGGGTAGCGCTACATAGAGACCGGCAGGATCAACCAGATTTTTTGCAGAATACAGAAAACAAATCCAACAGTGACTGAGTGAGTATGAAAAGCATGTAATATAGAATTTATTGATAATTTTTAATGATGTGGGTTTAATGGCACTTTAAATATGTATTTTATAGTGAGAATGCAGTGAGTTGTACAACCTTTTTAAAGCTTTCATGAACTGCAATGCTGCAATTCAAGATCCAGGGAGGGACTCCCTCCACTCATATAAAGTTCTTTGTTCCTGGACCTGACTAATGGCACCATTCCCTGACCACCTGCTTTTACTAATTTGCCACATTAGGTTATCACAAAATAAGTTACACTTAGACAGTGCTATATCTCATAAGTTTTGTACTGTTCTGCAGCCATGACATCCACACAACTGGACTCTGTTTTGAACCACAAAGCTTCAATAAACTAGTTAAACATTCATGGAGTTAGAATTGGTACCAGTAATAAATGCAGTTCTGGTGACAAATCTGAACTAGGAGGCAGCAAGCTGTCACAGAATTTCTCAAGCTGCCAAAGACCTGATTTTTATATCATTTCTGCTACAGTTACAAGTAGAATATGGTCACAACTCCATCCAGGTGCATAACTACAGGGGTCGCCATTGTGACCCAGCCCCATGCTCCAGGGAGCCTGTGTGGCCCCCCTCTACGCCTGGACAGATGAGATGCATATAGAGGAACTGATGCCCTCCATGTTCCTCCTGTAGCTGCTGAATGCCTGCTCCTCCTCTCCCTCCTGCAGGAATTCAGCGGCTGCAGGAGGAACATGGAGGGCACCAGTTCCTCTATATGCCGCCCCTCCTGTGCAGCTTCCTTCTGCTGCCTGTGGCTCCCTCTGCTCTCTCCTGGTCCCCTGTGATCTTCCCCAGCAACTTCTGTGTTCTCTGGTACCCATGCTCTCTCCTGCTCCCCCCACCTCTGCTCTTCTGCAGTCCCCATGCTCTTCTCCAGTCCCTCCGGTACTGTCTCCTGCCCCTCCTCCCCCGCAGATCTGCCAGGTTCCACCCTCCCCTCTCTCGCCGGCTTCTGTGGGGCATGGAAAGCAGGGAAGGGGCCTCTTCATTGTCTGAAATTATAGAGTCAGTGATCGGTACCAATCACTGACTCTGTTCCTTCATAACTGAAGTGTAGTAAACTGTGTTCACTATGTTTCAGTGAAAAAATACTTAAGCGCTAAAATGAATATTGAACTCAAGTGATAATAAAAGATGAACAAATGATTTCAGCTGCAATCATTCAATGGTGAACTGATAACCATAAAGTGACTAATACAATAAAATAATGATGCGCTAAAAACAACCTTCTATTAGTGCACAGTGTGTGTGTTTTAAAAAAAGAAGTATAAAAATTGTGTAACAAATAATTGAATACTCCGTGCTACAATATATATATAGCAGCCTGTAGGGGTGAGCATTTGCTTTTTGCTCACCACTACAGGCTGCTATTTCTATATTGTAGCACGGAGTATTCAATTATTTGTTACACTATGTTTCAGTTTATGAATGGACAGCAAGTTCTGTACAGAGCTATTCCTATCTATTCTTTCTGTGCTGCTGAGGCTACAGAGACAGGAGATTGAAGCTTGTGTCCTCAATCTCCTGTCTCTCTCTCACAGATGAAATATCAGAGGTCTGTTTAGACCCCTGTTATCTCACCAAAGCCCCCCAACTGGACTCCTAAAAAATATAAAAAAATAATAAAAAATGTTATTATAAAAATAATTGTAGCGGGGTCTTCAAATTGATGGGATACACCTGGGGAATAGTGTGACCCAGGTGTATAATTGTGTTAGGGTTCAGACCCCTTTTTGTTTTGTGGAGGATTGGAGGATGTAGTATTCTCCTTTGCCTGTGGGTGGCGGGGTACCCACAGGCTTCAGGTAGACTCATCTCCTGCAGTGCTCCCTGTTTTGTCCCTTCCCGGAGATGGTATGGCTGGGGCGGGGAACCCGCCGGGCCGTTGATGGGAGGAGATAAAAGGGGGAGACGCCCTTACCACGAGGTCTTGCGGAGAAGGAGGTCCTCGGAGGAGGAGGGTTGCGGTCGGCACCCAGGCCCCCCCCAGGCCTGGGTGTTGGAGATCCAGGAGTCTGGTCCAGGTGCCCATGGCCTGGTCCGGAGTCATGTTGGCGTCCATCCCAGGCACCTTTAGCCTGGGGTGAGGTACTATCGAGGAGGCCTGGGGCCCAGTACCTTCGACTGGGTCCCGCTAGGGTGGACTGTCCGAGGGTCCCTGAGCGGAGGGACTCGTATCTGAGGTGAGGAGGCCAGAGAGGTTACCCACTGGAGACCCGGAGCAGCACCAACCCGGTGACAGTGGGCCTCTGGGAACTCTCTTGGGAGGACACATCCCCCTGATAGGGGCCACAGCGTATCGAAGAGGGCTCCATTGCTGTTCATAGGGGTTGCTGGAAGAGACCCCATCTTTCCTGTTCTGTAACAGCCGGATTGGCTTAGGCGCCGCTGGTCATAGTACAGTGGCATAGAACTAAAACTTTAGGAAGTGCCTCGATCTGCTCGCCACACCGTTGGCAAGGTTATGGGTCCCAACCAGTTTGCTGCAAAAGAACTGTTTATTGTGCTTTGCGTATTGGAGTGTCAAATAAACAAGTGTTGGACCTTTCTCCGGTGTGTGAACTCCAGTTACTGGAAGCGAAGGGGAGGCTGGTGAGCTTGCAATTACAGACTCAGTGCATTCACAGAACACACCGGCCCGAGGAAACATCAGTAAGTGGCCTTCACCTCCCCACTACAATGGGGAGGACATGGGCCGTGGCGCATCTCACTCTCACAACCCAGGAACCCCTAGACATGAGTTGGTGTGTAACCGTTAAAGATGGAGAGAGAGTGAGGCCGCTACATAATAAACTAAAAAAATCTATTGACACCAGTGGCAGAACTACCAGGGTCGCAAAGGTTGCACTTAAGACTGGGCCCTGGCATTCTGCCACTGGACTCGGAGGTAAGGGCCCTTCATAGTTTCTTGCACCAGGGCCCTGAAGGTTCTAGTTACACCTCTGACTCCATCCTCTGCCGAATGGCATATTAATACTTTGCCTTGACTATCCTACACTTGTTCCAGTGGAAACCTAAAGGAATCCTTTGCTATGGCAAGGCAAACTAAAAGGTTTAGTTTAACGCCAAACCATTTGCATAACATGCTAACCTTCCTTTTACTTTCTTGCTACTGCATGGGAAAAGCACTGGTTCACACAGTAGCCTATACTAACCTTCTCTGTACTTCATTCACCCACAAGAACAAAGAGAAAGGCCTGTATGAGCCCCATCACATGACAGCACTAGTTAGCTGAGAAATCAATTGCCAAACGCCAGCGCTGTCACTTGGAAGGAAGGGGGATAGTCGTCTGCTCCCCTATACTCACAAACACCAGATTTCTATCATAAATAGAGCATCAGGAGCGTAATTGGAAGGTGAGTGTAAGCTGCAGCATCTAGGCTTCCAGGGGACCCAAATCATGGCCTACAGGTATGACGGTTCAATTATTACCTACTAGGGCCTCTCAACTGCATCAACTGCATTGGCTATTTTCTGTAAAAAGGTTCATTGTTTCCTTATTAGGGCTCTTATGTCAAACAGGGAGCATCTTGTTGGATTCCGACAGTGGACCAGGTTCTTGCTGTTTATGAAACCATTGCCACTTCAAAGTGAACTAGCAAGGGGGCCACTTTTTACAGTTCATTAATTTGCCCAATGAAGCAACTCTTTGCCTGGTGGAGCCTTCTCCACCTCTGCCGAACGATACACTTATCTCTATTGCCAGTAGGGATGAGCCAAACACCCCCGGTTTGGTTCGCATCCAGAACATGCGAACGGACCGAAAGTTTGCGTCAACTTTCGAACACCGTTATAGTCTATTGGACTCGAACGTGAGAAATCAAAAGGGGACATGTATCAATGCAAAAAAAAGTTTTAAAAACTACCGTTTTTCCGGGAGCAGTGATTTTAATGATGCTTAATGTGAAAAAATAAAAGTGAAATATTCCTTTAAATATCATACCTGGCGGGTGTCTAAAGTATGCCTGTTACGTGGCGCGTGTTTCACGTGTTTAGAACAGTCCCTGCAAAAAATGACATTTCTAAAGGAATAAAAGTAATTTAAAACTGCTTGCGGCTTTAATGTAATGTCGGGTCCCGGCAATATGGATGAAAATCATTGAAAAAAACAGCATAGGTACCCCCACCCAGTCCATCACCAGGCCCTTTGGGTCTTGTATGGATATTAAGGGGAACCCCGCACCCAAATTAAAAAAAGAAAAGGCTTGGGGCCCCCAGGCCCTATATACTCTGAACAGCAGTATACAGGCGGTCCAAACAAGACAGGGACTGTAGGTTTGTTCTTAAGTTGAATCTGTTTGTAATTTGGAACAGGTACATTTTGTAAGTGTAACTCCAGCCAAAAAATCCATTTTTAAGCTTTTTGGATATCCTAGGGAAGGGTTATCATCAGCCCAGTAACATTTGTTTTGCTGTCTGTGCCCCTGTTCAGAAGATTTCACCTCACTTTCTGGCCCAATGACAATTGGATTTTGAAAATTTGGGGTTTTTACGGAAACAAGGATTGGTGATAAAGCATCAGTGGAGACACCTTTTTCCCATATTAATCTATTACAGGAGAGAATTTCCCTTCCCAGGGGTAGATTTCCTCTCACTTCCTGTTGTCTCCCTCCCTTTGTAAGTAGGAGTCATTTGTAAGTCGGATGTTTGAAAGTAGGGGACCGCCTGTATATACAGTGGGTACGGAAAGTATTCAGACCCCCTTAAATTTTTCACTCTTTGTTATATTGCAGCCATTTGCTAAAAATCATTTATGTTCATTTGTTTCCTCATTAATGTACACACAGCACCCCATATTGACAGAAAAACACAGAATTGTTGACATTTTTGCAGATTTATTAAAAAAGAAAAACTGAAATATCACATGGTCCTAAGTATTCAGACCCTTTGCTCAGTATTTAGTATTTGCACCCTTTTGATCTAATACAGCCATGAGTCTTTTTGGAAAAGATGCAACAAGTTTTTCACACCTGGATTTGGGGATCCTCTGCCATTCCTCCTTGCAGATCCTCTCCAGTTCTGTCTGGTTGGATGGTAAACGTTGGTGGACAGCCATTTTTAGGTCTCTCCAGAGATGCTCAATTGGGTTTAAGTCAGGGCTCTGGCTGGGCCATTCAAGAACAGTCACGGAGTTGTTGTGAAGCCACTCCTTCGTTATTTTAGCTGTGTGCTTAGGGTCATTGTCTTGTTGGAAGGTAAACCTTCGGCCCAGTCTGAGGTCCTGAGCACTCTGGAGAAGGTTTTCGTCCAGGATTTCCCTGTACTTGGCCGCATTCATCTTTTCCTCGATTGCAACCAGTCGTCCTGTCCCTGCATCTGAAAAACACCCCCACAGCATGATGCTGCCACCACCATGCTTCACTGTTGACTGTATTGGACAGGTGATGAGCAGTGCCTGATTTTCTCCACACATACCGCTTAGAATTAAGCCCAAAAAGTTCTATCTTTGTCTCAACAGACCAGAGAATCTTATTTCTCACCACCTTGGAGTCCTTCAGGTGTTTTTTAGCAAACTCTATGCAGGCTTTCATGTGTCTTGCATTGAGGAGAGGCTTCCTTCGGGCCACTCTGCCATAAAGCCCCGACTGGTCGAGGGCTGTAGTGATGGTTGACTTTCTACAACTTTCTCCCATCTCCCAACTGCATCACTGGAGCTCAGCCACAGTGATCTTTGGGTTCTTCTTTACCTCTCTCACCAAGGCTCTTCTCCCCCAATACCTCAGTTTGGCCGGACAGCCAGCTCTAGGATGGGTTCTGGTCATCCCAAACATCTTCCATTTAGAGATTATGGAGGCCACTGTGCTCTTACGAACCTTAAGTGCAGCAGAAATTTTTGGCCAGATCTGTGCTATGCCACAATTCTGTCTCTGAGCTCTTCAGGCAGTTCCTTTGACCTCATGATTCTCATTTGCTCTGACATGCACTGTGAGCTGTAAGGTCTTATATAGACAGGTGTGTGGCTTTCCTAATCAAGTCCAATCAGTATAATCAAACACAGCTGGACTCAAATCAAGGTGTAGAACCAACTCAAGGATGATCAGAAGAAATGAACAGCACCTGAGTTAAATATATGAGTGTCACAGCAAAGGGTCTGAATACTTGGGCCCATGTGATATTTCAGTTTTTCTTTTTTAATAAGTCTGCAAAAATGTCAACAATTCTGTGTTTTTCTGTCAATATGGGGTGCTGTGTGTACTTTAATGAGGAAAAAAATGAACTTAAATGATTTTAGCAAATGGCTGCAATATAACAAAGAGTGAAAAATTTAAGGGGGTCTGAATACTTTCCGTACCCACTGTATATACTATACGGCCTGCCCTATATACTCGGCAGAAAATTGGGCCTTAGGTGTTGGTGGTACCAGAACACTGTAAGCCCTCACAGTTACGCTTGATGGGTGCTGGAACAGGCCCTGCTGTGAACTATTATATCAAGAATTGTAATTACATGCCCCTGTTGAACAGTGGCAGAAAAATTGGGCCTTTGGTGGTGGTGGTGGTGGTGCCAGAACACTGTAAGTCCTCACAGTTACTCTTGGTGGGAGCTGGAACGGGCCCTGCTGGGAAATATTATATCAAGAATTGTAATTACATGCCCCTGTTGAACATGGGCAGAAAAATTGGGCCTTTGGTGGTGGTGGTGGTGGTGGTGCCACAACACTGTAAGCCCTCACAGTTACTCTTGGTGGGCGCTGGAACGGGCCCTGCTGTGAAATATTATATCAAGAATTGTAATTACATGCCCCTGTTGAACAGGGGCAGAAAAATTGGGCCTTTGGTGGTGCCACAACACTGTAAGCCCTCACAGTTACTCTTGGTGGGCGCAGGAACGGGCCCTGCTGTGAAATATTAGATCAAAAATTGTACTTACATGCCCCTGTTAAACAGGGGCAGAAAAATTGGGCTTTAGGTACTGGTGCTGGTGCCACAACACTGCAACCCCTCACAGATACTCTATTTGAGCACAGGAATGAGCCCTGCTGCAAAATATTACAGAAAAATTGGGCTTTAGGCACTGGTGCTGGTGCCCAGAACCAAAAATATCAACATGTACATTGAGGAGAAATAGGATAGTCACTCAGCATAACAGGATAGTCACTCAGCAATCAGCATCAGCATAGGCAGTCTTGAAGGGATCTCATTCATAAAAACATTATTCGGTTACATCAGCATCAGGTGCTTGGTAGCTGGTGATCCAAGACTGATTCATTTTTATGAAGGTGAGACGATCAACCGAGTCGGTGGACAGGCGCACTCTGTGATCGGTTACAAAGCCACCAGCAGCACTGAATGTGCGTTCCAAAATAACTCTGGATGCAGGACAGGCCAGTAGCTCAATTGCATACTGTGCAAGCTCTGGCCAGTGATCCATCCTCAAGACCCAGTAACACAGAGGATTTTCGGTTGGAAAGGTCTCCAAGTCTGATCTTGCCCCTAGGTATTCCTGCGCCATGTAAATAAGATGCTGGCGATGGTTGCTGGAACCGATCAGACCTTGGGGCTGCGGACTAAAAAATTGTCTGAATGCATCGGTCAGACGGCCACCTTCTCCACCACTCCTTCTGTTACTGACCGAAGCCTCAGCAACACGTTGACCAGGACCAGGAATTTGTAACCTCACAGGCTCTGGAAACGTGTTGCACAAACCTTTTTGCAAGGCCTTCCGAAGATGTTTCATCCTCTGCTCCCTCTGCGACGGCTGGATAAGTTCCGAAACTTTACCCTTGTAACGTGGATCAAGGAGGGTTGCAGGCAAGTAATGATCCCTCTCCTTGATACCACGAATCCGAGGGTCCTTTCGCAAGCTTTGCAGGATCAGGGAAGCCTTGCAGCGTAGGTTTGCTGAGGCATTCGGTCCGGAGTCCTCTGGGTCACTAAGGACGACATGACCTGCAGCCACCTTCTCCCAGCCACGTACAAGTCCATGGGTTTCTGGGGACTGTAAACGATCCCTTGAAGACTGCTGCTGATGCTTAGTGCTAGGGTCCACCTCCATGCTGACACAATCCTCCTCCTCTTCTTGTGTGATCGGTGGGCAAGAACACTGTCTGGATAAAGGGGGCCTTGAGAGGTAAGGAAGTCCTCCTCTTCCTCCCTCTGTTCTGCTTCAAGTGCCCTGTCCATTATTCCACGCAGCGCGTGCTCCAACGGGTAGACAAGAGGGACAGTGCATGCATTCTTGATCATGAGCCACTGGCGTGGCGAAAAAAAGCCAAGCTCCCCTGACCCTGTCCTGGTGCCATAGTCACACAGGTACTCATTGATGGCCCTCTGCTGCGTGTGCAGCCGCTGAAGCATGGCCAACGTTGAGTTCCATCTAGTGGGCATGTCACAGATTAAGCAGTTCTTGAGCAGGTTGTATTCCTTTTGGAGGTCAGCCAGCCGAGTACTGGCATTATATGACCGGCAGAAATGCACACAGACTTTCCTGGCCTGCCTCAGGAGATCCTGTAAGCCCGGGTACCTGCACAAGAACCGCTGCACCACCAAATTAAGGACGTGAGCCAAACAGGGCACATGGGTCAGGTGTCCCTGTCGGAGGGCGGAGAGGAGGTTGGTGCCATTGTCGCATTTGGGAACCTGCCACTGAGGTACCGCACATTCCACAAATTCACAAAAGGGGGCAGAGTCTACCAGCTGAAAAGGCAGCAGTTGGAGTGCTAGCAATTTTGCCAAGCTAGCATTCAACCGCTGGGCATGTGGATAGCTGGGAGCAAATTTATTTCGCCGGTTTAGTAACTGTGGTAGGGAAACTTGCCTGCTACAATCGGACGTTGGTGTAGCGATAGCAGATTGCCCGCAAGTACTTGGCAGTGGCACACCTAATTCTACACCTTCATTCCTCTCAGTGCAGGTTTCTGAGAGGACTGAAGGTATAGTGGGGTTGGAGATCCCAGCTGATGAGGAGAAGGAGAGGTCTGCCTTGTTCTTTGGTGTGGGTCTTTTAAGTACGCTTGCCAACGGACTGCATGGCAGGTCGACAAATGTCTTGACAAGCATGTGGTGCCCAAGCGGCTGCTGTTTTGGCCACGCTTGATACGCTTCAGACATATGTTGCAAACAGCAACGGTGCGATCTGCTGCACACGTCTCAAAAAAGGCCCACACCAAAGAACTTTTGGAAAAATGCACAGACTCAGCAGCGCCCTGCACATGTGGAGCTCTGCGGTGTGCTGCATTCGGTTGGCTGCCCTTAAGCTGGCCCCTGGAGGGCATCCTGCCTTGTTGGAGATGTGCCTCCTCCTCCACCTCCCTCCTATCAGGCACCCATGTAGTCAGTGACCTCATCATCCCCTCCCTCTTTGTCACTGGAGCAAACCTAGCAGTATTCTGCAGCTTGGGGAACATGACTGCCAGTTTGTTGTCCTTCTTGGGCACCCCCTCTCTCTGGGCTCACGTTACTGCCTTCCTCAAGCTGGGTACCATCATCGGAGCCTTCAAAACGCTGTGCATCTTCCTGCAGCATGTACCCGACACTGTGGTCGAACAGTACGGGGGACTCCCCCGTGCATGATGGTGGGGCTAGGGAAGGAGTAACTGATGACCTGGAGCTGATGGAATAGGCCACTTTGGCAGCTACATTGGCAGCCAATGTACTCTGAGCCTGGATGACAGAGGATGAGGAGGATGAGGACGGCTTGGTCATCCAATCTACCAACTCTTCTGCATGTTGTGGCTCAACATGGCCAGCTGCCGAAAAAAAGGACAAGCGTGCCCCACGGCCACGTGCTGAGGATGCACCGTGTTCACGACCAGCACTGTTGGCTCTAGACACAGAGCCTGCTTGCCCTCTTTTAGTGGCCCATGAGTGTCTGCCTCTCCTTGTTGGCCTTCCAGACATACTGTATTTGATGTATTTGTAATGTAATTGAATAGGTACACCAGGAATGGCCTGCAGTCAGGTATAGTCTTGGCTATACTAGAATGCAGTGGATATATGTGTAGGAGACAGTATATATTTTATTCACTGCAGATCACTGAATCACCTGCCTGCCTGAAAGTGTATTTGAATATGTACACCAGGAATGGCCTGCAGTGAGATGTAGCTGCACAGGATACAGTGTATATATATAAAGCTGGGATGTATATATATGCTGAATATACTGCAGCTAACTGAATCAACTGCATGCCTGTAGTATATTAGGAACAGAACGGGAACGGTCTGCAGTGAGATCTAGCTGCACACTGTGCACAGGATACAGTATACTGAATATACTGCAGCTAACTGAATCAACTGCCTGCCTGTAGTATATTAGGAACAGAACAAAAGGAACGGTCTGCAGTGAGATCTAGCTGCACACTGTGCACAGGATACAGTATACTGAATATACTGCAGATAACTGAATCAACTGCTTGCCTGTAGTATATTAGGAACAGAACAACAGGAACGGTCTGCAGTGAGATCTAGCTGCACACTGTGCACAGGATACAGTATACTGAATATACTGAAGCTAACTGAATCAACTGCCTGCCTGTAGTATATTAGGAACAGAACAACAGGAACGGTCTGCAGTGAGATCTAGCTGCACACTGTGCACAGGATACAGTATACTGAATATACTGCAGCTAACTGAATCAACTGCCTGCCTGTAGTATATTAGGAACAGAACAACAGGAATGGTCTGCAGTGAGATCTAGCTGCACACTGTGCACAGGATACAGTATACTGAATCAACTGCAGCTAACTGAATCAACTGCCTGCCTTTAGTATATTAGAGTACAAAAATTACCGCTCCAAAAAAGACTCACCCCTATGAAACAAGACCTCTCCAGGAACAAAGGGTGCCAGCAATGCACAGGGCAATGGAAGAAATGTAGATATCTGGACAGCCGCACTCCAATCCAACGTGGCTTTTATTGGATAAATAAAGCTAGCTAGCTATGAGTAAGCACTGTTTAGTGTGAAACGCGTTAGCTGTCCCTGTTATTTTGTTCCGTTGCTGTGACATGTAGTGCCTGTTTATCATATTTTTTATCCAATAAAAGCCACGTTGGATTGGAGTGCGGCTGTCCAGATATCTACATTTCTTCCACTGTAGTATATTAGGTACCTATATCATATACCCTTGATGAAGTCACGTAGCAGTGACGCAACCTGTCGGGAGGAGCTTAGGTGACATCCACTTCTGGTTTTACGGCCGTGACTGGAAGTTCCTGTATCTTTGACGTTGTTTTTACCTGTATGGCATTTTTTTTTTCTTTTTATTGTCAACTATCGATTTTAACAAATGGACCTATGTGCCTTTTAGCTCACTAAACTACGGAGGTCCTTTTTTCTTGCTTTTAAATCCTTGGATCCGGAGATACATTTCCCAGGAAATCGGTGGCGAGGTTGGAGGCAGTACTGCAGTGGTGTCCTGTTCAAAACACACCGAGGAGGAAGGAGCATTCACCGTTGGTTGGCCATTATCGTTCAATGCACAGTAGTGATGAGCCGAACACCCCCGGGTTCGGTTCGCACCAGAACCCGCGAACGGACCGAAAGTTCGCACGAACATTAGAACCCTATTAAATACAATGGATGCGAACGTTCGGATTCTAAAGTGCTAATTATAACGACTATTATCCATGTTATTGTCCGAAACAGAGTTTGGGAACCCGGCTTCTGCACCAGGGGACATGTATCAATGCAAAAAGAAGTTTTAAAAACGGACGTTTTCCGGGAGCAGTCATTTTAATGATGCATAAAGTGAAAAAAAAAAAGTCAAATATTCCTTTAAATATTGTACCTGGGGGGTGTCTAAAGTATGCCTGTGAAGTGCCACGTGTTTCCCGTGTTTAGAACTGTCCCTGCACAAAATAACATTTCTAAAGGGAAAAAAGCCATTTAAAACTGCTTGCGGCTTTAATGCAATGTCTGGTCCCAGTAATATGGATGAAAATCTTTAGGAAAAATGGCATAGCTACCCCATCAACCCCCCCCCCCTACCCCAGCCCATTACCAGCCCCTTTGGGTCTTGTATGGATATTAAGGGGAACCCCGCACACAAAATAAAAAAGGACCTATATACTCTGAACAGCCGTATACAGGCGGTGCATACAAGACAGGGACTGTAGGTTTGTTCTTATGTAGAATCTGTTTGTAATTTTGAACAGCTGCATTGTTTAAGTGGAGCTCCATGGCAAATTCCTTTTTTTTAGCTTTTTGTAAAACATAGGGAACGGTTATCACCCCTGTCAGATTTTTTTTGCTGTCTGTGCCCCTGTTCAGAACATTTCACCTCACTTTGCGTCCCAATGACAACTGTTTTTGAAATGTGGTGTTTTTATTGAAACAAGGATTGGTGATAAAGCATCAGTAGAGAGGAGACACCTTTCTCCCATATTAATTCTTACAGGAGAGAATTTTCCTTCCAAGGGGTAGATTTCCTCTCACTTCCTGTTGTCTTCTTCCGTTTGCAAGTAGTAGTAGTTTGTAAGTTGGATGTTTGAAAGTAGGGACCTTCCGTATATACTCTGCAGAAATTGGCCCCTTAGGTGTTGGTGTTGGCACAACACTGAAAGCACTCACAGTTATTCTTGGTGGGTGCTGGAACGCCCTGCTGTCAAGTATAATATCAGGAATTGTAATAACATATAATTGTTGATCAGTGGTAGTAAAAATTGGGCCTTTGATGGTGGTGCTGGTGCCACAACACTGTAAGGCCTGACAGTTACTCTTGGTGGGCGCAGCAATGGTCCCTGCTGTGAATTATTAGATCAATAATTATAATTGCATGCCCCTGTTGAACAGGGGCTGAAAAATTGGGCCTTTGGTGGTGGTGGTGGTGGTGATGGTGGTGCTGGTGCCACAACACTGTAAGGCCTGACAGTTACTCTTGGTGGGCGCAGCAATGGTCCCTGCTGTGAATTATTAGATCAATAATTATAATTGCATGCCCCTGTTGAACAGGGGCTGAAAAATTGGGCCTTTGGTGGTGGTGGTGGTGGTGATGGTGGTGCTGGTGCCACAACACTGTAAGGCCTGACAGTTACTCTTGGTGGGCGCAGCAATGGTCCCTGCTGTGAATTATTAGATCAATAATTATAATTGCATGCCCCTGTTGAACAGGGGCTGAAAAATTGGGCCTTTGGTGGTGGTGGTGGTGGTGATGGTGGTGCTGGTGCCACAACACTGTAAGGCCTGACAGTTACTCTTGGTGGGCGCAGCAATGGGCCCTGCTGTGAATTATTCGATCAATAATTATAATTGCATGCCCCTGTTGAACAGGGGCTGAAAAATTGGGCCTTTGGTGGTGGTGGTGGTGGTGATGGTGGTGCTGGTGCCACAACACTGTAAGGCCTGACAGTTACTCTTGGTGGGTGCAGCAATGGTCCCTGCTATGAATTATTAGATCAATAATTATAATTGCATGCCCCTGTTGAACAGGGGCTGAAAAATTGGGCCTTTGGTGGTGGTGGTGGTGGTGATGGTGGTGCTGGTGCCACAACACTGTAAGGCCTGACAGTTACTCTTGGTGGGCGCAGCAATGGGCCCTGCTGTGAATTATTAGATCAATAATTATAATTGCATGCCCCTGTTGAACAGGGGCTTAAAAATTGGGCCTTTGGTGGTGGTGGTGGTGGTGATGGTGGTGCTGGTGCCACAACACTGTAAGGCCTGACAGTTACTCTTGGTGGGCGCAGCAATGGGCCCTGCTGTGAATTATTAGATCAATAATTATAATTGCATGCCCCTGTTGAACAGGGGCTGAAAAATTGGGCCTTAGGCACTGGTGGCACAACACTGCAACCCCTCACAGATACTGTACTTGGAGCACAGCAATGAGGCCTGTTGCAAAGTATTGCATCAAAAATTTTAATTACACGCCCCTGTTAAACAGGGGCTGAAAAATTGGGCCTTAGCCACTGGTGGCGTCACCCATAAACCAAAATGATCTTCCAAGCTATCATCGTTAATCGTATCATTGAGAAGGAGGAGGAGGATAGCCAGTCAACATAACAGCACAGGCACTCAGCATCAGCATCAGTCTTGAAGGGATGTGACATTTTAAAATCAATTAGTCTGTTATATCAGCATCTGGTGTGTGGTAGCTGGTGGTGATCCAAGACTGGTTCATCTTGATGAAAGTCAGTCGATCAACCGAGTCGGTGGACAGGCGCACCCTGTGATCCGTGACAAATCCTCCAGCAGCACTGAATGTGCATTCTGAAAGAACGCTGGATGCAGGACAGGCCAGTAGCTCAATTGCATACTGTGCAAGCTCTGGCCAGTGATCCATCCTCAAGACCCAGTAAGCCAGAGGATTTTCGGTGGGAAAGGTGTCCAAGTCTGACCTTGCCCCTAGGTATTCCTGCACCATGTATATCAGACGCTGGCGATGGTTGATGGAACCGATCATACTTTGGGGCTGCGGACTAAAGAATTGTCTGAACGCATCGGTCAGACGGCCACCTTCCCCACCGCTCCTTCTTTGACTGCCCGAAGCCTCAGCAACTCGTTGTCCAGGACCAGGAGTTTGTAACCTCCCAGTCTCTGGGAACGCGTTGCACAGACCTTTCTGCAAGGCCTCCCGGAGTTGTCTCATCCTCTGCTCCCTCTGCGACGGTATGATAAGGTCCGCAACCTTACCCTTGTACCGTGGATCAAGGAGAGTGGCCAGCCAGTAATGGTCCCTCTCCTTGATCCGAAGAATACGAGGATCCTTCCGCAGACTTTGCAGGATCAGGGAGGCCATGCAGCGAAGGGTTAGCTGAGGCATTCAGTCCGGAGTCCTCTGGGTCACTAAGGACGACATGATCCGCAGCCACCTCCTCCCAGCCACGTACAAGTCCACTGGTTTCTTGGGACTGTAAATCATCCCTAAAAGACTGCTGCTGATGATGCTGAGTGCCAGCCTCCACCTCCATGCTGACACAATCCTCCTCCTCCTCCTCCTCCTCCTCTTCCTGTGCGATGGGTGGGACAGAAGGAACACTGTCTGGGTAAAGGGGGCCTTGAGAGGCAAGGAAGTCCTCCTCTTCCTGCCTCTGTTCTGCCTCAAGTGCCCTGTCCATTATTCCACGCAGCGTGTGCTCCAACAGGTGGACAAGAGGTACAGTGTCACTGATGCATGCACTGTCACTGCTCACCATCCTCGTGGCCTCCTCAAATGGTGCCAGGACAGTGCATGCATCCCTGATCGTGCCCCACTGGCGTGGTGAAATAAACCCGAGCTCCCCTGACTCTGTCCTGGTGCCGTAGTCGCACAGGTACTCATTGATGGCCCTCTGCTGCGTGTGCAGCCGCTGCAGCATGGCCAACGTTGAGTTCCACCTGGTGGGCATGTCACATATAAGGCGGTTCTTGGGCAGGTTCAACTCCTTTTGAAGCTCAGCCAGGCGAGCACTGGCATTATAAGATCTGCGGAAATGCACACAGACTTTCCTGGCCTGCCTCAGGACATCCTGTAAGCCCGGGTACCTGCCCAAGAACCGCTGCACCACCAGGTTAAGGACGTGAGCCATACAGGGCACATGGGTCAGTTGTCCCTGTCGGAGGGCGGAGAGGAGGTTGGTGCCATTGTCGCAAACCATCATTCTTGGCTTAAGCTGGCGTGGCGTCAACCACCTCTCGGCCTGCCCCTGCAGAGCAGACAGGACCTCTGCCCCAGTGTGGCTCCTGTCCCCCAAACACACCAGCGCAAGCACGGCATGGCATCTTTTTGCCTGCGTACTTGCGTAGCCCCTTGAACGCCTACGGAGCACCGCTGGTTCCGAGGACAAACCACAGGAAGAGGCCATGGAGGAAGAAGAAGAGGAGGGGGTGGAGGAGAGAGGTGTGTCACAACCAGTAGTAGCATTTTGGAGGCATGGCGGTGGAACAACCTCCAACACTACTGCACCTTGTCCTGCATCCTTCCCAGCTGCCAAAAGAGTGACCCAATGGGCCGTGAAAGAAAGGTAACGTCCCTGTCCATGCCTGCTGGACCATGGGTCAGCGGTAATATGCACCTTACCGCTGACCGCCCTGTCCAGCGAGGCCAAGACATTGCCTTCCACATGCCTGTAGAGAGCCGGAATCGCCTTCCGTGTGAAAAAGTGGCGTTTGGGAACATGCCACTGAGGAACCGCACATTGCACAAACTCACGGAAGGGGGCCGAGTCTACC
Organism: Rana muscosa; assembly: GCA_029206835.1. Taxonomy (NCBI): domain Eukaryota; kingdom Metazoa; phylum Chordata; class Amphibia; order Anura; family Ranidae; genus Rana; species Rana muscosa. The sequence continues at coordinate 524,490,711 of CM055118.1, read as the reverse complement.
AACTGAAAAGGCAGCAGTTGAAGCGCTAGCAATTTAGCCAAGCTAGCATTCAACCGCTGGGCATGTGGATGGCTGGGAGTGAACTTCTTTCGACGGTCCAGCAGCTGGGGCAGGGAAATTTGCCTGCTAGAATCGGACGTTGGTGTACTGCTAGCAGAGTGGCCGCAAGTACTCGCCTGTGACACACCTAATTCTACACCTTCATTCCTCTCAGAGCAGGTTTCAGAGAGGAGTGAAGGTATAGTGGGGTTGGAGATCCCAGCTGATGCGGTGCAAGAAGAGGTCAGCTTTGTTCTTTGGTGTGGGTCTTTAAGGTAGGCTTGCCAACGAGCTGCATGGCAGGTCAACATATGTCTGATCAAGCATGTGGTGCCCAAGCGGCTGATGTTTTGGCCACGCGATATACGCTTGAGACATATGTTGCAAACAGCAGCTGTGCGATCTGATGCACTCGCCTCAAAAAAGGCCCACACCAAAGAACTTTTTGAATGACGGGCAGAGGCAGCGCCCTGCACAGGCGGAGCTCTGCGGTGTGATTCCGTCGGTGTGCTGCCCATACGCTGGCCACTCAAGGGCATCCTGCCTCGTTGGAGATGTGCCTCCTCCTCATCCTCCTCCTCCTCCTCTCTCCTATTAGGCACCCACGTGGAGTCAGTGACCTCATCATCCCCTCCCTCCTCATCACTGGAGCCAATCTGGCAGTATGCTGCAGCTGCTGGAGCATGACTGCCAGATTGGTGTCCTTCTTGAGCATCCCCTCTCTCTGCTCTCACGCTGCTGCCTTCCTCTAGCTGGGTATCATCATCAGATCCTTCCAAACGCTGGGCATCCTCCTGGAGCATGTACCCAACACTGTGCTCAAACAGTTCGGGGGACTCCTCAGGAGGAGGACATGGTGGGTCTAGGGAAGGATTGACTAATGAAGATAATGATACCAGAGAAGAGGACGCTTTGGCAGCTGCTTTGCCAGTACCCTGAGCCTGGGTGAGAGAGGATGAGGAGGATGAGGTGGGCTTGGTCATCCACTCTACCAAGTCTTCGGCATGATGTGGCTCAACATGTCCAGCTGCCGAAAACAAGGACAAGCGTGTCCCATGGCCATGTGCTGATGACAATGCACCGCGTCCACGACCAGCACTGTTGCCCCCAGACACAGAGCCTGCTTGCCCTCTTTTTTTGCCTCCTGACTGTCTGCCTCTCCTTGGTTGCCTTCCAGACATTTTAATGGATGGCCTGCAGGGAGATGGGAAAAAGAGCAATAAGGGCTACCTTCAGGTGTATACTGTGCAGGAGGCTTAGCAACAATGACACTGACACTGTCCCCTGCCTATCCTTCTCTGTCCCTAAACACAAGGATTTCAAATATGGTTCAGCAAAATAGTTTTAGAACAGAATAGCACACTGACACTTTCCCTCACTGTCCTACTCTGTCCCTCCCTACAAACAAGATTTAGCACAGAATAGCACACTGATAATTTCTACGAGTGTCCTTCTCTGTCCCTAAACTCAAGGATTGAAAATATGGAACAGCAAAATTGGTTTAGAACAGAATAGCACACTGTCAGTTTCACTCACTGTACCTCTCTGTCCCTCAACTCAAGGATTGAAAATATGGTTCAGCAAAATAGTTTTAGAACAGAATAGCACACTGACACTTTCCCTCACTGTCCTACTCTGTCCCTCCCTACAAACAAGATTTAGCACAGAATAGCACACTGATAATTTCTACGAGTGTCCTTCTCTGTCCCTAAACTCAAGGATTGAAAATATGGAACAGCAAAATTGGTTTAGAACAGAATAGCACACTGTCAGTTTCACTCACTGTACCTCTCTGTCCCTCAACTCAAGGATTGAAAATATGGTTCAGCAAAATAGTTTTAGAACAGAATAGCACACTGACACTTTCCCTCACTGTCCTACTCTGTCCCTCCCTACAAACAAGATTTAGCACAGAATAGCACACTGATAATTTCTACGAGTGTCCTTCTCTGTCCCTAAACTCAAGGATTGAAAATATGGAACAGCAAAATTGGTTTAGAACAGAATAGCACACTGTCAGTTTCACTCATTGTACCTCTCTGTCCCTCAACTCAAGGATTGAAAATATGGTTCAGCAAAATAGTTTTAGAACAGAATAGCACACTGACACTTTCCCTCACTGTCCTACTCTGTCCCTCCCTACAAACAAGATTTAGCACAGAATAGCACACTGATAATTTCTACGAGTGTCCTTCTCTGTCCCTAAACTCAAGGATTGAAAATATGGAACAGCAAAATTGGTTTAGAACAGAATAGCACACTGTCAGTTTCACTCACTGTACCTCTCTGTCCCTCAACTCAAGGATTGAAAATATGGTTCAGCAAAATAGTTTTAGAACACGATAGCACACTGACACTTTCCCTCACTGTCCTACTCTGTCCCTCCCTACAAACAAGATTTAGCACAGAATAGCACACTGATAATTTCTACGAGTGTCCTTCTCTGTCCCTAAACTCAAGGATTGAAAATATGGAACAGCAAAATTGGTTTAGAACAGAATAGCACACTGTCAGTTTCACTCACTGTACCTCTCTGTCCCTCAACTCAAGGATTGAAAATATGGTTCAGCAAAATAGTTTTAGAACAGAATAGCACACTGACACTTTCCCTCACTGTCCTACTCTGTCCCTCCCTACAAACAAGATTTAGCACAGAATAGCACACTGATAATTTCTACGAGTGTCCTTCTCTGTCCCTAAACTCAAGGATTGAAAATATGGAACAGCAAAATTGGTTTAGAACAGAATAGCACACTGTCAGTTTCACTCACTGTACCTCTCTGTCCCTCAACTCAAGGATTGAAAATATGGTTCAGCAAAATAGTTTTAGAACAGAATAGCACACTGACACTTTCCCTCACTGTCCTACTCTGTCCCTCCCTACAAACAAGATTTAGCACAGAATAGCATACTGATAATTTCTACGAGTGTCCTTCTCTGTCCCTAAACTCAAGGATTGAAAATATGGAACAGCAAAATTGGTTTAGAACAGAATAGCACACTGTCAGTTTCACTCACTGTACCTCTCTGTCCCTCAACTCAAGGATTGAAAATATGGTTCAGCAAAATAGTTTTAGAACAGAATAGCACACTGACACTTTCCCTCACTGTACCTCTCTGTCCCTAAACTCAAGGATTGAAAATATGGTTCAGCAAGATTGGTTTAGAACAGAATAGCACACTGACACTTTCCCTCACTGTACCTCTCTGTCCCTACAAACAAGGATTAGCACAGAATAGCACACTGTCACTGACACTCTCCCTACCTATCCTTATTTGTCCCTAAACACAAGGAATCCAGGATTAGTAAAGGAAAAATAATGACACTGTCCCTGCCTATGCTTCTCTTTCCCTGCTCCGGAACACACTACACAAGGCCGCCGCGCTGGCGGCCTTTTATAGTGTGGGGCGTGTACTAAACCCCCTCAGCAATAATTGGCCACAGGCATTCTGCCTGTGGCCAATCATTGCTCTCCTCGCTGCCGGCGCTGTGATTGGCCAAGCATGCGGGGTCACAGTGCATGCTTGGCCAATCACAGCGCCTGGATGACACTGCGATGGCGTAGTGCATTGTGGGACGTTCGCGTCACTCGAATTTGGCGCGAACGGCCCAAATTGTTCGATCTTCGTCGAACGATCGAACAGCCGATGTTCGAGTCGAACGTATGTTTCGACTCGAACACGAAGCTCATCCCTAATGCACAGTTAGACTCAGTGGGGTCTATTTATAAGGTATCCTTCAATGCACCTTCACCACAGGGGGATGATACGAGGAATCTGACGTTTTTATCTACATATTTTCCAGACTTGGACTCCCTTGCCCGTCCCTTTCCTCCGCTCTGTTATTTTGCTCATCCATGAAATTATCCTGTTGTGACAAAGACTGAGTTGCTCCCTGGATGATCAGAGATTTTTTCTGTGGATGCACCAATTATAGCACTTTCTCACATGGACTTGGTTTTAGTTTAGTATATATTTTACCTGAATGGACTTTATATTATTAACCATACACTGTTGTGATGCACGTTATCATTATTATTAATATGTGATTCATTTGCACTAACTTTATTCACATAGCACTTTGTTAAATAGTAATTAGCGCTACTTCAATATATTTTAAAAAAATTCTGGGTGCTGGATACACTACAGAAGTCAGCTGCTGTTTACGCCCTCATTATAGCACTTTATTATTAGTATTTAGTGATGAGCTGAACACCCCCGGGTTCGGTTCGCACCAGAACCCGCGAACGGACCGAAAGTTTGCACGAACTTTAGAACCCTATTAAATACAATGGATGCGAACGTTCGAAATCTAAAGTGCTAATTATAACGACTATTATGCATGTTATTGTCCTAAAAAGGGTTTGGGAACCCGGGTTCTGCACCAGGGGACAGGTATCAATGCAAAAAGAAGTTTTAAAAACGGCCGTTTTTCTGGAGCAGTCATTTTAATGATGCATAAAGTGAAAAATAAAAAAGTCAAATATTCCTTTAAATATCGTACCTGGGGGGTGTCTAAAGTATGCCTGTGAAGTGCCACGTGTTTCCCGTGTTTAGAACTGTCCCTGCACAAAATTACATTTCTAAAGGAAAAAAAGCCATTTAAAACTGCTTGCGGCTTTAATGTAATGTCTGGTCCCGGTAATATGGATGAAAATCTTTAAGAAAAATGACATAGCTACCCCATCACACCCCCCCCCCCTTACCCCAGCCCATTACCAGCCCCTTTGGGTCTTGTATGGATATTAAGGGGAACCCCGCACACAAAATAAAAAAGGCCCTATATACTCTGAACAGCCGTATACAGGCGGTGCATACAAGACAGGGACTGTAGGTTTGTTCTTATGTAGAATCTGTTTGTAATTTTGAACAGGTACATTGTTTAAGTGTAGCTCCAGCCAAAAAATATATTTTTAAGCTTTTTGGAAAACATAGGGAAGGGTTATCACCCCTGTAACATTTGTTTTGCTGTCTGTGCAGTGTGCACCTGTTCAGAACAGTTCACCTCACTTTCTGTCCTAATGACAAATGTTTTTTGAAAATTTGGGGGTTTTATTGAAACAAGAATTGGTGATAAAGAATCAGTGGAGAGGAGACACTTTTTTTCCCATATTAACTCTTACAGGAGAGAATTTGCCTTCCTAGGGGTAGATTTCCTCTCACGTCCTGTTGTATCCTTCCGTTTGCAAGGAGGAGTCGTTTGTAAGTTGAATGTTTGAAAGTAGGGGCCTGCCGTATATACTCAGCTGAAATTTGCCCCTTACATGTTGGTGTTGCCACAACACTGTGAGCCCTCACAGTTACTCTTGGTGGGCGCATGAATGGGCCCTGCTGTGAATTATTAGATCAAGAATTGTAATTGCATGCCCCTGTTGAACAGGGGCTGAAAAATTGGGCCTTTGGTGGTGGTGGTGGTGGTGGTGTTGACACAACACTGTAAGGCCTCACAGTTAGTCTTGGTGGGCGCAGGAATGGGCCCTGCTGTGAATTATTAGATCAAGAATTGTAATTGCATGCCCCTGTTGAACAGGGGCAGAAAAATTGAGCCTTAGGCACTGGTGCCACAACACTGCAACCCCTCACAGATACTGTACTTGGAGCACAGCAATGAGCCCTGTTGCAAAGTATTGCATCAAAAATTGTAATTACACGCCCCTGTTAAACAGGGGCTGAAAAATTGGGCCTTAGCCACTGGCGCTGGTGCCACGACACTGCAACCACTCCCAGATACTCTAGTTGGAGTGCAGGAATGAGCCCTGCTGCAAAGCATTGCATAAAAAATTGTAATAACACACCCCTGTTAAACAGGGGCTGAAAAATTGGGCCTTAGCCACTGGTGGCGGCACCCAGAAACAAAAATGTTCTTCCAAGCTATCATCGTCAATCGGATCATTGAGGAGGAGGAGGATAGTCAGTCAACATAACAGGACAAACTCTCAGCAACAGCATCAGTCTTGAAGGGATGTGACATTTGAAAATAAATTAGTCTGTTATATCAGCTTCAGGTGTTTGGTAGCTGGTGGTGATCCAAGACTGGTTCATCTTTATGAAGGTCAGTCAATCAACAGAGTCGGTGGACAGGCGCACCCTGTGATCCGTGACAAATCCTCCAGCAGCACTGAATGTGCGTTCTGAAAGAACGCTGGATGCAGGACAGGCCAGTAGCTCAATTGCATACTGTGCAAGCTCTGGCCAGTGATCCATCCTCAAGACCCAGTAAGCCAGAGGATTTTCGGTGGGGAAGGTGTCCAAGTCTGACCTTGCCCCTAGGTATTCCTGCACCATGTATATCAGACGCTGGCGATGGTTGCTGGAACCGATCATACCTTGGGGCTGCGGACTAAAGAATTGTCTGAACGCTTCTGTCAGACGGCCACCTTCCCCACCGCTCCTTCTTTGACTGACCGAAGCCTCAGCAACTCGTTGTCCCAGACCAGGAGTTTGTAACCTCCCAGTCTCTGGGAACGCGTTGCACAGACCTTTCTGCAAGGCCTCCCGGAGTTGTCTCATCCTCTGCTCCCTCTGCGACGGTAAGATAAGGTCCGCAACCTTACCCTTGTACCGTGGATCAAGGAGAGTGGCCAGCCAGTAATGGTCCCTCTCCGTGATCTGAAGAATACGAGGATCCTTCCGCAGACTTTGCAGGATCAGGGAGGCCATGCAGCGTAGGTTAGCTGAGGCATTCAGTCCGGAGTCCTCTGGGTCACTAAGGACGACATGATCCGCAGCCACCTCCTCCCAGCCACGTACAAGTCTACTGGTTTCTTGGGACTGTAAATCATCCCTAAAAGACTGCTGCTGATGATGCTGAGTGCCAGGCTCCACCTCCATGCTGACACAATCCTCCTCCTCCTCCTCCTCTTCTTCCTGTGCGATGGGTGGGACAGAAGGAACACTGTCTGGGTAAAGGGGACCTTGAGAGGCAAAGAAGTCCTCCTCTTCCTGCCTCTGTTCTGCCTCAAGTGCCCTGTCCATTATTCCACGCAGCGTATGTTCCAACAGGTGGACAAGAGGTACAGTGTCACTGATGTATGCACTGTCACTGCTCACCATCCTCGTGGCCTCCTCAAATGGTGCCAGGACAGTGCATGCATCCCTGATCATGCCCCACTGGCGTGGTGAAAAAAACCCGAGCTCCCCTGACCCTGTCCTGGTGCCATAGTCGCACAGGTACTCATTGATGGCCCTCTGCTGCGTGTGCAGCCGCTGCAGCATGGCCAACGTTGAGTTCCACCTGGTGGGCATGTCACATATAAGGCAGTTCTTGGGCAGGTTCAACTCCTCTTGCAGCTCAGCCAGGCGAGCACTGGCATTATAAGATCTGCGGAAATGCACACAGACTTTCCTGGCCTGCCTCAGGACATCCTGTAAGCCCGGGTACCTGCCCAAGAACCGCTGCACCACCAGGTTAAGGACGTGAGCCACACAGGGCACATGGGTCAGTTGTCCCTGTCGGAGAGCGGAGAGGAGGTTGGTGCCATTGTCGCAAACTACCATTCCTGGCTTAAGCTGGCGTGGCGTCAACCACCTCTCGGCCTGCCCCTGCAGAGCAGACAGAACCTCTGCCCCAGTGTGGCACCTGTCCCCCAAACACACCAGCGCAAGCACGGCATGGCATCTTTTTGCCTGCGTACTTGCGTAGCCCCTTGAACGCCTACGGAGCACCGCTGGTTCCGAGGACAAAGCACAGGAAGAGGCCACGGAGGAAGAAGAAGAGGGGGGGTGGAGGACAGAGGTGTGTCACAACCAGTAGTAGCATTTTGGAGGCGTGGCGGTGGAACAACCTCCAACACTACTGCACCTTGTCCTGCATCCTTCCCAGCTGCCAAAAGAGTGACCCAATGGGCCGTGAAAGAAAGGTAACGTTCCTGTCCATGCCTGCTGGACCATGAGTCAGCGGTAATATGCACCTTACCGCTGACCGCCCTGTCCAGCGAGGCCAAGACATTGCCTTCCACATGCCGGTAGAGAGCCGGAATCGCCTTCCGTGAGAAAAAGTGGCGTTTGGGAACCTGCCACTGAGGAACCGCACATTGCACAAACTCACGGAAGGGGGCCGAGTCTACCAACTGAAAAGGCAGCAGTTGAAGTGCTAGCAATTTAGCCAAGCTAGCATTCAACCGCTGGGCATGTGGATGGCTGAGAGTGAACTTCTTTCGACGGTCCAGCAGCTGGGGCAGGGAAATTTGCCTCCTAGAATCGGACGTCGGTGTACTGCTAGCAGAGTGGCCGCAAGTACTTGGCTGTGACACACCTAATTCTACACCTTCATTCCTCTCAGTGCAGGTTTCAGAGAGGACTGAAGGTATAGTGGGGTTGGAGATCCCAGCTGATGCGGTGCAAGGAGAGGTCCGCTTTGTTCTTTGGTGTGGGTCTTTAAGGTAGGCTTGCCAACGAGCTGCATGGCAGGTCAACATATGTCTGGTCAAGCATGTGGTGCCCAAGCGGCTGATGTTTTGGCCACGCGATATACGCTTGAGACATATGTTGCAAACAGCAGCTGTGCGATCTGATGCACTCGCCTCAAAAAAGGCCCACACCAAAGAACTTTTTGAATAACGGGCAGAGGCAGCGCCCTGCACAGGCGGAGCTCTGCGGTGTGATTGCGTCGGTGTGCTGCCCTTACGCTGGCCACCCAAGGGCATCCTGCCTCATTGGAGATGTGCCTCCTCCTCATCCTCCTCCTCCTCCTCTCTCCTATTAGGCACCCACGTGGAGTCAGTGACCTCATCATCCCCTCCCTCCTCATCACTGGAGCCAATCTGGCAGTATGCTGCAGCTGCTGGAACATGACTGCCAGATTGGTGTCCTTCTTGAGCATCCCCTCTCTCTGCTCTCACGCTACTGCCTTCCTCTAGCTGGGTATCATCATCAGACCCTTCGAAACGCTAGGCATCCTCCTGGAGCATGTACCCAACATTGTGCTCAAACAGTTCGGGGGACTCCCCAGGAGGAGGACATGATGGGTCTAGGGAAGGAGTGACTGATGATGACATTGATACCAGGGAAGAGGACGCTTTGGCAGCTGCTTTGCCAGTACCCTGAGCCTGGGTGAGAGAGGGTGAGGAGGATGAGGAGGGCTTGGTCATCCACTCTACCAAGTCTTCGGCATGATGTGGCTCAACATGTCTAGCTGCCGAAAAGAAGGACAAGCGTGTCCCATGGCCATGTGTTGATGACAATGCACCGCGTCCACGACCAGCACTGTTGCCCCCAGACACAGAGCCTGCTTGCCCTCTTTTATTGGCTCCTGACTGTCTGCCTCTCCTTGTTTGCCTTCCAGACATTCTAATGGCCTGCAGGGAGATGGGAAAACCAGCAATAAGGGGTAGCTTCAGGTGTTTATTTTGCAGGAAGCACACTCCGCCCGCTGTAAGTGCTGCAAATGCCTGTCAGTGTAACACACCAGGAAAAAACAGCAATAAGGGCTAGCTTCAGGTGTATACTGTGCAGGAGGCTTAGCAACAATGACACTGACACTGTCCCCTGCCTATCCTCCTCTCTCCCTGCACACAAGGTTTAGCAAAGAATAGGACACTGACACTCTGGACTGCCTATCCTTGTCTGTCCCTACACACAAGGTTTAGCAATATGGTTCAGCACACTAGGTTTAGCAAAGAATAGGACACTGACACTCTCGACTGCCTATCCTTGTCTGTCCCTACACACAAGGTTTAGCAATATGGTTCAGCACACTAGGTTTAGCAAAGATTATGACACTGACACTCTCGACTGCCTATCCTTGTCTGTCCCTACACACAAGGTTTAGCAATATGGTTCAGCACACTAGGTTTAGCAAAGATTATGACACTGACACTCTCGACTGCCTATCCTTGTCTGTCCCTACACACAAGGTTTAGCAATATGGTTCAGCACACTAGGTTTAGCAAAGATTATGACACTGACACTCTCGACTGCCTATCCTTGTCTGTCCCTACACACAAAGTTTAGCAATATGGTTCAGCACACTAGGTTTAGCAAAGATTATGACACTGACACTCTCGACTGCCTATCCTTGTCTGTCCCTACACACAAGGTTTAGCAATATGGTTCAGCACACTAGGTTTAGCAAAGATTATGACACTGACACTCTCGACTGCCTATCCTTGTCTGTCCCTACACACAAGGTTTAGCAATATGGTTCAGCACACTAGGTTTAGCAAAGATTATGACACTGACACTCTCGACTGCCTATCCTTGTCTGTCCCTACACACAAGGTTTAGCAATATGGTTCAGCACACTAGGTTTAGCAAAGATTATGACACTGACACTCTCGACTGCCTATCCTTGTCTGTCCCTACACACAAGGTTTAGCAATATGGTTCAGCACACTAGGTTTAGCAAAGATTATGACACTGACACTCTTGACTTCCTATCCTTGTCTGTCCCTACACACAAGGTTTAGCAATATGGTTCAGCACACTAAGTTTAGCAAAGATTATGACACTGACACTCTCGACTGCCTATCCTTGTCTGTCCCTACACACAAGGTTTAGCAATATGGTTCAGCACACTAGGTTTAGCAAAGATTATGACACTGACACTCTCGACTGCCTATCCTTGTCTGTCCCTACACACAAGGTTTAGCAATATGGTTCAGCACACTAGGTTTAGCAAAGATTATGACACTGACACTCTCGACTGCCTATCCTTGTCTGTCCCTACACACAAGGTTTAGCAATATGGTTCAGCGCACTAGGTTTAGCAAAAATTGTGACACTGACACTCTCGACTGCCTATCCTTGTCTGTCCCTACACACAAGGTTTAGCAATATGGTTCAGCACACTAGGTTTAGCAAAGATTATGACACTGAAACTCTCGACTGCCTATCCTTGTCTGTCCCTACACACAAGGTTTAGCAATATGGTTCAGCGCACTAGGTTTAGCAAAGAATATGACACTGACACTCTCCCTGCCTATCCTTCTCTGTCCCTACAAACAAGGTTTAGCAAAGAATATGACACTGACACTCTCCCTACCTATCCTTGTCTGTCCCTACACACAAGGTTTAGCAATATGGTTCAGCACACAAGGTTTAGCAAAGAATATGACACTGACACTCTCCCTGCCTATCCTTGTCTGTCCCTACACACAAGGTTTAGCAATATGGTTCAGCACACAAGGTTTAGCAAAGAATATGAAACTGACACTCTCCCTGCCTATCCTTCTCTGTCCCTACAAACAAGGTTTAGCAAAGAATATGACACTGACACTCTCCCTACCTATCCTTCTCTGTCCCTACACACAAGGTTTAGCAAAGAAAAAATATGACACTGTCCCTGCCTATCCTTCTCTTTCCCTGCGCCGGAACACACTACACGAGGCCGCCACGCTGGCGGCCTTTTATAGTGTGGGGCGTGTACTAAACCCCCTCAGCAATAATTGGCCACAGGCCAATCATTGCTCTCCTCGCTGCCGGCGCTGTGATTGGCCAAGCATGCGGGGTCACAGTGCATGCTTGGCCAATCACAGCGCCAGGATTGCACTGCGATGGCGCGGTGTATTGTGGGCCGTTCGCGTCACTCGAATTTGGCGCGAACGGCCCAAATCGTTCGTTGTTCGCCGAACGCGCGAACAGCCGATGTTCGAATCGAACCTATGTTCGACTCGAACACCGAGCTCATCCCTATTAGTATTATATATTTTGTTTTGAACACTTTTGGTATTAGTACTCTTGTTTACACTGCAGTGAGATCTAGCGCCATTATCGGCACCTTTTTCTCTATCGGCAAATTGCCAAAAATAAAATTTTCGGCCAATATGTTTCAGCCACCGAAATGTTGGTGCATCTCTAGTTATCACCCTAGGACAGGGAGCGTGTTAGGACTACGTAACGCTGTTTTAAGACTGCATAACACCTCCCTCTCTTCTTTATTACAGAGCAAAGGGCTTTGTAGTCCTAAAATTAATAGCAGGGAACAACGCTAACTAATAACAGTCCAGAGACAGAAAAACATAAGAATTTGTCAGCGCACAAGATTTCTAGCTGGATGAACAATTATTTTTTGTTTGCGCTTGTCAACATGTAATAAAACACTTTCAATGGTAAATTTAACAGACCAAAGCGGGGGAAAATAAGTAAAATATATTGTTGGAGTTTACATACACATTGACTGCAACCCATTGTAACCCTACTATTAAAAATGAACACTTGAAGCTTAACCCCAGGCACAAACATTTTATTCAAATGTAGTGGCCTCACCCCCCGTCCCCCTTGTAAATAAAATGGCTGACTTGTCTAGGGGTATGCGGGAGGAGGATGAGGTTCACTATGGCCCATGTCCTCTAATGTGTAGAGGTGAAAGCCAACACCAATGTTACCTTCGGGTCTGTGTTCTAGACGGAACCTCTGGCCCTCCTGCAGAGGGGAAGTTTGACTGTCAGTAATGGAGCCCCACACCATAAAAAGTCCAACACTCCTTTATTCTTCTTGAGAAATGAACAGCATCAGTTGAACTTTTAAAACGAACAGACAAGTGCGCATGCGCGTGGATCCCGGGACGGTCATGCTGTAACCGAGCTCCGCACACCGCCGGCACAAACACAGCGATATTAAGCACAGGACAGCAGTGTCAGAACGGACAAAGAGACAGCAGAGGACTGGAACCCACGGGGAAGGCGATGAGACGCCAGAAACTGCAATATAAACAGGCTACCAAGAAGAATCAGCCGAAGCAGCTCACCTCCGCACAGTCTCCTTCATCCAAGATGGCGCCGGGTAAGCAAGACACGCGAGGCAGCCAGGGCCCTGAGCAGCCTAACTCCCCACAGTGCTCACAACCCTCTCCACGAGCAGAGATTAGAGACCCCTTCTCCTCTTTATCCTCTGGGGATCTAGAGGACATCAGGCAGGGAGCGATTGCACCCTCCCTATCTATATCCACCGGAGCATCCCTGGGGGGCCAGGGACGGGCAGGATCACCAGGCTCATCCATGGATAGAAACATGGCAGAATTGGCAGATTCACTATTCAGCCAAGCCAGCCAAGCCAGCCCAGGCCCAGCAGATTCTCCTCTCCCACAGACCTCGTATACAGGGGACCACAGCTTTACTGGCAAGATTTTCAGCCATGTTGCAGCAGGAACTCTCCAAAACGTGTAGCATTATAACGCATGACATTAAACAAGATATACAGAGTTTGGGGGTACGGATAGATGCGATCGAAACTAAAGTTGATAAGTCGGTACACCGCATCAATCAAAATTCCAGAATGACAGCAGAAATGCAAGACAGACTGGACGAGGCCTATGCGAAAATCGAGGACCTCGAGAATAGGTCCCGCCGCTATAACATACGCATAAGGGGATCCCGGAAACCCACACCAATCTGGAAGATGCCATGCACACCCTGATGCAAGAGCTGATACCTGATATACCGCAGCAATATCTGGAAATTGATCAAATCCATAGGGCCCTTACAGCCCCAAGGTCCGACGGACTCCCCCGTGACATAATAGTGAAGCCGGACTTTTACAAGATAAAGGAAAAATTGATGGCAGCTGTGAGATATAAACAGGACCTGACCTTATTAGGCTCTCAGATACAGTTATTCACGGATCTGGCCCCTTCGACGGTGCAAAAACGCCGTACCTTGAAGCCACTTCTCCAGCAACTACAGAATTGCCAAATAAAATACAGATGGTCTTTCACCTTTCGCCTCTCCTTTACATACAGGGGCAAGAACTGTTCATTTTCGAATTACAATGATGGAGAGAACCTTTTACTGGAATTGGGAATTATTTCCAGAGAACGGCCATCCACACCACCCCCTAACCACCGAGACAGGGCCCTGTCTCCCTTGTGGTCATCTCAACGATCCAAGACTGACCGAAGAACCCCGACATCGACCTGAAGAACAAGCAGTGCTCCCCAGACCGGGGAACAGAATTTCTTAAAGCTGGGATCTCCCCCCCTACCCAAGATGGAAGATTGACCTGCTTAATTCGAATTAAACCTATGGAAGAGGTCTCCCCCCCTTGGGGGACAAGTTCGGCACTTATGCCTTGAAATTTATCTTGGTTCTCGAAATTACAGGTTATGCCAAAATCTTGTTTGTTGGCAAGAAAAGTTGAGAAGCGAAGTACAACCTGTGAGTCTGGTCTCACTATAGGACAGCAGGGTCAGTTGACCCATCGCAGCTTTTTCATGAGGACCAAGTCCTTTTTTCTTTTTCTTTTTTGATTGTTTTTTCACTTTTTCATCTTTTATATTCATCTTTTATTTTTGCCTATTGTTTGCTCAACCGAAACCTAACTATTGTTTTTATTCATTGAGTTTTTACTGGCATGTATTTTCGTTTTGCATTTTTGTCTATTTTTGTCTCCATTTTTTTTTTTCTCTCAGCAAGTTCAAGTCCTGCACCTGTTGGGATAAAAATCGAGTTTGGAGCCGGGGTGAACTCACATGCCACTCTATTGACCTTGTCCTCATCCACGGATGAGAGCAACTTCACACCCAATTCCCAGGTGATTTACCTGGAGCAAATCCTGTCCATACGGAGACAGGTTAAATAACTGTGATGAAACTTAATGCATTTACGGAAGTGAGTACCAGCTTCCTTCTGAGTCTACTAACATTCTCTATCTTCTTTTCTCCTCTTTTCTTCCTTTCTGGAGGGTTGACTCTTCCCCCCCCCCCCGGACCAGTGGCGCCCAGCTGGTTGGGTGAAACTGCCTCATCCCGAGTAATCGTACAACCAGTGATAGAAAGTCTGGAACAGGGTAAGAGTGTTCTGCAGAACCATGATGGTGAATGACCACCACACTAAATACTCTATTATTACACACAATGTGCAAGGCTTTAATTCTCCTGCCAAGAGAGCGAAGGCCTTCACATATTACTATAAACAAAAGGCTGACATTCTGATGCTACAGGAAACACATTTTTCTAAATCATCTACCCCAAAATATCTTAGTGCAAAATACCCACAATTTTATACATCCTCTGGCCCGATAAAAAGCTTGGTGTAGCAGTATGCTTTTCTTGCAAAGTACCGTTTGTGCCCATTACCATAATTAGAGATAAACAGGGCAGATAAGTCATGGCAGTGGGCCACATCAACGATCAGATAACATCCGTAATAGCCTACTAAGCCCCTAATACGGGTCAAATAGACTTTTTTCATAACATGTTCGAGACGCTATTCCCCAAAATACAGGGACAGGTCATATTGGGAGGGGACAGTAATATGCCACTAGACCAAACACTAGATAAGTCTTCCCGAGGCAAATCGCTGTTTAGACACGTACCAAAGAGCAGCAACAGACTGGCGAAGTTGTTACACGATAATGACTTTATAGACACATGGAGAGAGGATAACCCTTCAGTGAGGGACTATACTTTTTATTCTCATGTACATCACACATATTCGAGAATTGACCATATATTCATAAGAACTCCACTATTACCATATATCACTTCAGTAGACATACTAAATACCCCCTGGTCAGATCACTCACCAGTTAGACTTTCTTTATCCAATCTGTGGATGAAGCCCTACCCGTCCCCATGGAGACTGAATGCCACTATGCTAAATGACCCAATTACTGTTATGGAGATAGAAAAAGAAATACGCTTATTTTTTAAGGAAATCCTACCAGGGACTACTTCCCCAGTAGTTAATTGGGCAGCACATAAGGCCACTATAAGGGGTAAACTTCTCCAAATAGCAGCACGGAACAAGCGTTCTAGGGATAGCACGATAGCACAACAGGAACAACAGCTAAACAACGTGCTGGCAGAACAAAGGCTGAATCCACAGGTCGATATCAGACATAAAATAAATGAGGCCAGGTTAGCACTAAACCTAAGTCTTACCACACAAGCGGAAAAAAAAATAAGATGGGCGCGACACAGATACTACTCGATGGGAGACAAACCTACCACACTACAAGCGAGGAAATTAACACCCCGTCCCAATACATTAGCACTACCCAAGCTACGGCTAAAAAATGGTCGACATAGCCAGAATCCAGAAAGAATAGTGAAGATATTCACTGAGTTTTACACTAGGCTCTATAAAACTTCAGATAAAGTAGGAAGTGACAAAATGGATAAATTCTTTGAACACATCCCCTTGCCAACCATACAGAAAGAACACATGGAACTTATGGAACAGGAATTTACCGAAACAGAGATAGCACAGGCGATTAAAAACCTTAACCCATCTAAAGCACCAGGCCCTGACGGGTTCTCCGGATTTTATTATAGGAAGTTCCAAGAAATTCTGACCACACACCTTTGCATTTTTTTTAATGCGATCAGACAGGGTACAGCCCTACCGAATCAAGAGAATAAAGCATTTATTCATGTCATCCCCAAACCGGGAAAGGACCATGGCAGTTGTGAAAACTACCGCCCCATTTCATTGATCAATTTAGACTTAAAGATCATGACAAAGATACTGGCGGTTAGAATGAACTCATTCTTAGCGAAATATATCCACCCTGATCAGGCAGGATTCGTGCCGGGGCGTCAAACAACAGACCAGACGAGAAGGGTCATAGACATTATCTCAGCGGTACACTCTGACTGGGATGGGGGTGGCCCAAGACAGGGGATGCTGCTTTCATTAGATATATATAAGGCGTTTGACTCCCTGTCTTGGGACTACCTCCTCTATGTCTTAGCTCGGCTGGGTTTCGGGAATCACTTTTTATCTATACTGCAAACACTTTACAGTTCCCCGACAGCGGCTCTAATGGTAAAGGGATATTACTCGGACCCCATTAAAATTTACAGAGGTACACGACAAGGGTGTCCTTTGTCACCACTTCTTTTTGTGCTGGCACTGGAACCACTAGCATCTTCACAAGATGTCAAAGGCATAGACTGTGGAAACATAGAACATAAATGCATACTATTTGCAGATGACATATTGATGGCAATAACATCCCCTATTACAACACTCCCTAATCTGTATGCCATACTCAAGCCGTTCTCCATAATTTCAGGCTTAACCATAAACCATGAGAAATCACAGGCCATGAATATTTCTCTGAGTGAGCCCACAATCTCTACCCTGCAAAGATCCTATAAATTTACTTGGAAAATACATTCCCTTTCCTACCTGGGGATAAACCTCACTCCCTCATGGAACACACTATATTCCCAGAATTATCCTGTACTGTTTAGAACTATAATGGCAGATGTGTCGAGATGGTCACTCCGTCCGCCGTCATGGTTTGGCAGATTATACTCGGTCAAAATGAATGTATTGCCAAGAATATTGTATCTATTTAGAGCACTACCAGTAGTAATAACTAAGGGGGACCTGAAATCACTGCAAACTAAACTATTGTCCTTTATATGGGGAAACAAGAGACCTAGGGTGAACGTTCGCACGTTATATACTCCAAAGCATAAAGGGGATTAAGTTTCCCGGACCTACTAAAATATTATCAGGCTGCACAACTAGCGAATGTCACCAGATTCCATAGTCGGGGATCTCATCCAATTTGGATGCAGATGGAAGCCAAAGCATGTAGGACACACCCAATTTCATCCATTCTTTGGCTACCCCCTAAGCAAAGACCCGCAATTTTATGCCCAGAACTTTCCATCTCCTTGAATATTTGGGACAGATTACGTAAATCTCATAGGTTCCAATCCCAGCATACTCCTCTAGCCCCACTATTGGGAAATGAAAACTTTGCCCCGGGTCTCACCCTCCGAGCATTTGCCTGGTGGACGAATAAGGGATTAATGAGAATTGCAGACCTCTGTGACAGCGGAGGTATTATAACAAGACAGAAACTAGAAGAAGAGTACCAACTACCGACCTCAGAGTTGTTTAGGTATGGTCAGATTGCACATTTTATAAACACTATGTCCAGAAACTCAGATATTACTACAATGACCCCAATGGAACATCTATGTGCAAAATACGATAAGATTAAAGGGCACATTTCGGCAATATATACAACACTGACCAGCTGTAATGAAAAATTTGAATATATGAAGAAATGGAAGGCTGATATGGGTGAGAACATGGAGCTGGACGAGTGGCACAAAATAGCAGAGGGTGCGACTAAATCCATTATGAATACATCATTAATTGAGGCCAATTTTAAAGTTATTATGAGATGGTATATGGTCCCAGCAAGGTTGGCAACTTTTATACCCGGAGCATCCCCGCTATGTTTTCGCGGTTGTGGGTATATTGGCACTATGTACCATACATGGTGGCAGTGCCCCAAGGTGAGGAGGTACTGGATTAAGGTGTATAACTTTATTTATACGCTTACCCAGGTGAACCTCCATAAATCTCTGACTCAGGCGTTGCTGGGAACCAAAATAAAACAGGTCACAAATCCCCTTAAGCAACTTATAAGATACATATTTATAGCAGCTAAAATTATAATAGCAAAAGCATGGAAACGGACAATAGTCCCATTCGACCAGATCAAGTACAAACTCTCCTGGATTATGCTTAATGAAAGGATGACAGCCTCACTTAATGATAGAATGCCACAATTTGATAAGGTATGGAATCCTTGGATCCAATACCTGTCTGAAGGCTCTAGAGGGGTGCTGATATAGATAGTTCGGGGGGGGGGGGGCAGGGGGCAGAGATTGAATTACAAGAGTCTTCTTCTTCTTTACTTCTTCTTCCTTTCATCTGACTTAATTTCATCTCTCTAGTCTTTCCTTTACTTTCTACGGTACTATCAATGTTATAGATAGCTGTTAGGCTGGCTCCATACCTTTAAAAGTTTGCATCAAATGCAAATGTAGGGAGCCAGACATATAGTAATGACACTGCTATAATAAGTAATACTTTGTGCTTATTTTGATAACATGGAAATTTGTAAAAACTGAAATGAAAACGATTGAAACAAAAACGAACTGACAGGGTGTGGATACAAGTAGGCCCAGGCACAGTGAACACTCCTATTCCTTTTTCTTGCAAATAGGCCTGCCGCACGGTCTCTGCCACCGACCGTGAAACTGGTCGCTGCCACCGACCGGGTGAACTGTTGAGGCCCCTGCCACAGGCCTAATAGCAGGTCTCTGCCACCGACCTGAGTTGACTAGATGAACCGCTGCCACCGGTCATAGAACATGAGTCACCTTCCCTGATGAATCGGCCCTTGTTCGGGAAAGATATCCATCCGGACGGTCTCCAGAGGTTCACCTGGCACTGGCAATATGCTGCACCAGATCTTCGGTTGAATCTCTCCTCTGGTCCCTTACGCCCCTGGATTCGGGGGCCCAACACCCGGGGCACCCTAGGACAATCCCTCCCTCGCGGGACCCAGTGGAAGGTACTGGGCCCCAGGCCTCCGGTTGAGTACCTCACCCCAGACTGAAGGTGTCTGGCATAGGTGTGCGCAGCCTATTGCATTAGGGTGTGCACCCTAAAACTCAAGCACATTTGCACGCGTGTGCATGTGTATATATATACTGATGGTGTCAGGAGAGCAATGGGCGGTGTCAGTAGGGAAGAGATTGCTTGCAGTAGTTTTTAATTTTTTACTTTATCTTATAATTTTTTTTAGGGGTCTTTGGTGAAATATTAGGGGTCTAAACAGGGCGAATCTGCACCCCATGGGGTGATTAGGGTGTGCCCAGGTACACCTGGCACACCCTGTGCGCACGCCTATGGTGTCTGGGATGGAACACGAACTCCGCGTGTACAGGCCAAGGGCGCCTGGACACCGATCACGGACAGCAGCCCTCAGGCTGAAGGTGCCTGGGACTCGGCCCTCGTGGTGAAGATGTCCGCCCCCTTTATACCCTCTCCCAGCAAGCACAGCGGGTTCCCCGCCCCGCAGTACAGCTGCTGCGAGAGGTCACAAAAGGTACGGCACTGCAGCAGTGGTTCAACCCCAGCTCAGAGTGACAACGCCACCTACCGAGCCGCAGGGAACTCAACACCACTGATGTCCTCACACGAATAAAACATAGCCCTGCTTTACCAATAGTGCATCTGGGTCATACTACCACCCAGATGCTGCCCCTAAATAGTACATACCCGCTACACAAATATATGCCTTAATAGACACAATGGATATAAATCCAATTTGTGTGCACTAAACACCTTTACCAAACCAAGATATTACCTTGTAAAAGTAGTGGTGACATCATCATTGTGCTGTACATAGCCTGTTCAGAGAACAGCGCTGTGGGAGGGACCCAGCAGGCTCCACCCACTACAGTCTACCTGCAGAAAACTTCAGGAGGGGGCGGAGACAAGACCGGTCACCCTGCAATAGGAGACAGAACAGCAGTGAGCGGTCTTTATTACAGGAAGTTCCTGCACAGAGGGAAAGTTTCACACTGAATTTATGCACAGATATGAAAGAAATGCACAAAGCACACCAAGATTCAAGGAAGAATTCACATGGCTCTTGTATTCCCACAATATTTGATTTTTTCTAAGAGTACAGTTTGGACCCTAAAATGTAACACTCAACCCTCTAAATCCTAATCCTAATTTAAACTGCATCTTTAATCCTTACCATTAATTGAATACTCCTTATCCCTGACCTTTCTTGTATTTCTGCAATATTTGCTATTTTCCAGAAATACAGCTTTAACCCTAAAATGTAACCTAACGCTTAATCCACAAATTCCTCATTTAAACTGCATATTTAACCCTTGCCATTAATTTAACAATCCCATTCCCTGACCATAAAAAATTCTGCCCAGATTTTAATGCCAAAACATACTGATCCCAAAGATACGTTTAGTTGACAAAAAATAAGCAAAATAAATTCTGCAATATCCCTTAGCACCACTAGAGGGTAGAGTGTTACCATTTAAATGGGACCCAGCCTATTCATTTAACAATTATGACTTATACTTTCTGAAATTCACTGAATTGATGCAGTTTTTTTTTACAAACTTTTTTATTGTGTACAAAATAATGGTACAAACATTATGTCATGACATCAGTCATTTTATAGGGGAGACAACTCCAGTTTTAGTTTTAATAAAATACAATGCAACGCAACCTCACTTAACACTACAGATTAAAAATGTGCCCTTTTTCTAGTATTTTCCAATAATTTAAACATTTTAACAACGAACATCTCTTATTCGCTCCCTGTTGGTGTGTGAAATCTACAATAGAAAGTGTTTTGGTAAATCTGTTCAATAACTGCAAAAAAATACCTGTTCCTTCTTACAGAAATCCAGTGAGATGATACTGTCCTGTGCTTTCTGCCTGTACTGTCACCAGTTATGCCGCGTACACACGATCATTTTTCCCGTCGGGAAAAATGACATTTTTTCCTTTGGACGAGAAAAACGATCGTCTGTGGGCTTTTTGCCGTTTTTCCCGACGGGAAAAACGGCATTAATCACGATGAGAAAAATTAGAACATGTTCTAAATTTTCTCATCGTTTTTTCCATCATTTTTTTCCGCGGCAGTTTTCCCATAGGGAGACACTGCCGCGGAGCCCACAGACGGTCGTTTTTCTCGACAAAGAAAAAAATGACGGGAAAAACGGTCGTGTGCGGGGGAAAATGCCGTTCCCTCGTTTTTCATTTTATTTCATGTCGTGATTCACGGCGGTGATTTCACCGCCGTGAATCACGATCGTGTGTACGCGGCATTAGTATTGCTCTCTATGTGGAATACATAACATGTGCCCCTATGAAAGCCTTTCTCACCCCTTTAACCTTAGGGAACCCCTTGATTTTCAGGTCTTGGGGAACCACTGAAATTATTAACAGATCTACAGCTCACAGTACATTAGCTCAATCAGTGAGTTGAAGATATAAATAGAAGAATAAATATTAACATACGAGGCTTGTTTTTGCTGCACAAATATTTAAATCAGTGAAAAAAACGAATCTGAATTTGTTTTTAGTAGCAAAAATACATTAACATTGGTGTTTATTACTTTATACGGCACTGCGGAATATGTCAGCACTGAAGATACAAGAGGTAAATAAAAAAATAAAAGAGATCTCAGGCACTGTGTATTTTTTCTTTTGTGACGATGACAATATTAACCACCTCGCGCCCGCCGTACGACTATATACGGCCGCAAGGTGGCTCTACAATGCCGGGAGGCCGTCTTTTTACGGCCTCCGCTCCTCCGGCCACTGGGGTGCGTGCGAGCGCCGCTGGCGGCGCGCGCGCGTGCCCGGCGTGTCACTGTGATGCCGATGCGCATGCCTGGCGGCCGCGATGTCCGCCAGGTACCCGCGATCGGCCGTTACACAGACAAGGACGTGGATCTCTGTGTGTAAACACAGAGATCCACATCCTGTCAGGGAGAGAGGAGACCGATGCTGTGTCCCTTGTACATAGGGACACAGATCGGTCACCTCCCCCAGTCAGTCCCCTCCCCCCACAGTAGTAATCACTCCCAGGGCACACATTTAACCCCTTCCTTGCCCCCTAGTGTTAACCCCTTCCCTGCCAGTCACATTTATACAGTAATCAGTGCATATTTATAGCACTGTTCGCTGTATGAATGTGAATGGTCCCAAAATAGTGTCAAAAGTGTCCGCTGTGTCCGCCATAATGTCGCAGTCACGAAAAAAATCGCTGATCGCCGCCATTTCTAGTAAAAAATTTTTTTTTTATAAAAATGCCATAAAACTATCCCCTATTTTGTAAACGCTATAACTTTTGTGCAGACCAATCAATAAACGCTGACTGCAATTTTTTTTACCAAAATTATGTCAAAAAATACGTATCGGCCTAAACTGAGGGAAAAAAAATTGTGATATTTATTATAGCAAAAATCAAAAAATATTGTGTTTTTTTCGAAATTGTCGCTCTTTCTTTGTTTATAGCGCAAAAAATAAAAACCGCAGAGGTGATCAAATACCACCAAAAGAAAGCTCTATTTGTGGGAAAAAAAAGACGTCAATTTTGTTTGGGAGACACGTCGCACGACTGCGCAATTGTCATTTAAAGCGTGACAGTGTCGAAAGCTGAAATTTCGCCTGGGCAGGAAGGGGGTATATGTGCCCAGTAAGCAAGTGGTTAATAATAACACTATTATCATATTGATAACAAACTATGATGGAATTGATGCTGATCACTTGCTGTTCAGTTGCCCTCCTAGAGAAAACCTCACATTGTCATTATTGTCACCCCGGTTCTGTGGCTGCCCTATTAGACCCAGTGCTGGGAGGGACAGGCAGGGGTATACAGAGAACATAAAATGAACTGGAAGCTCTCCTTCTCTTCATAATATTCACAAGCTTCCATCACAGGAACAGGGCCGCTGATAAGGCAGTACAGCCAGCCCTCCTGTACTGGGCCCAGACCCCTTCAGTTCAAAAGGGGGGCCCTGGCACCTGCTGAGTACATGCAGTACACACGATCGGTTTTCCCGACGGTAAAAAGTCCGCCGGGGAAAACCAAGAACCTGCTCGGTAGCTTTTTCCCCCTACACACGGCCGGGTTTCCCGGCAGGAAAACTGCCATGAGAGCTTTGGTCGAGAAAACCCGGCCATGTGTATGCTCCACCGCAGCGTTTCCCATAGGAAAACTGCCGACTTAAAAACCGCCGGGAATCCCGGCGGGAAAAAAGAGAACATGTTTTCATTTTTCCCGGCGGTTTTACTGCAATGGAGCATACACACGGCCGGGATTCCTAGCCAAAAGCTCTCATGGCCGTTTTCCTGTCGGGAAAAACGGTCGTGTGTACGAGGCATAACAGTTTTTTTTATAAGATTGCCCTGCATTTGGCTCCATCCATCTTCCCATCAACTCTGATCAGCTTCCCTGTCCCTGCTGAAGAAAAGCATCCCCACAACATGATGCTGCCACCACCATGTTTCACGGTGAGGATGGTGTGTTCAGGGTGATGTGCAGTGTTAGTTTTCCACCACATATAGAGTTTTGCTTTTAGATCAAAAAGTTACATTTTGGTCTCATCTGACCAGATCCCCTTCTTCCACATGTTTGCTGTGTCCCCCACATGGCTTTTCGCAAACTGCAAACAGGGCTTCTTCTGGCTTTCTTTCAACAATGGCACTTGTTCTTGCCACTCTTCCATAAAGGGCAGATTTGTGGAGTGCACGACTAATAGTTGTCCTGTGGACAGATTCTCCCGCCTGAGCTGTGGATTTCTGCAGCTCCTCCAGAGTTACCATGGGCCTCTTGGCTGCTTCTCTGATTAATGTTCTCCTTGCCCAGCCTGTCAGTTTAGGTGGACGGCCATGTCTTTGTAGGTTTGGAGTTGTGCCATACTCTTTCCATTTTTGGATGATGGATTGAACAGTGCTCTGTGAGATGTTCAAAGCTTGGGATATTTTTTCAGAACCTAACCCTGCATTAAACTTCTCTACAACTTTACCCCTGACCTGTCTGGTGTATTCCTTGGCCTTCATGATGCTGTTTGTTCACTAAGGTTCTCCAACAAACCTCTGAGGGCTTCACAGAACAGCTGTATTTATACTGAGATTAAATTACACACAGGTGGACTCTATTTACTAATTAGATGACTTCTGAAGGCAATTGGTTCCACTAGATTTTAGTTAGGGGTATCAGAGTAAAGGGGGCTGAATGCAAATGCACGCCACACTTTTCAGATATATATTTGTAAAACATTTTGAAAACCATTTATCATTTTCCTTCCACTCCACTTTGTGTTGGCACATAAAATCCCAATAAAATACATTTATGTTTTTTGTTGTAACATGACAAAATTAGGAAAATTTCAAGGGGTATGAATACTTTTTTAAGAAAACATGTGGGTGAATAGCCTGGGACACACTTTGCTATCCTGTGTGGAACGCACACTTCTCATCTTTATTTTAGAACACAATATGCTATATCAACCATAACATAACATATCTGTCTAATTCACCAAAATCAGGGACCCATACAGATGTAGAATGCTGCTTAGAAGAAAGAGAAAGACAAAATACTATGATTGGCAAGGAAGAGTGCTCATAATGCATTTCAGGGTGAAGCCGACCCACTCACTGTCTAGACATGAGGATGATGAGGAAGACAATAAGAATGAGGAATTCCAGTTAAAGGTAAACAACACAGCAATTGTGACTTCTAATGTGCTGTGCTTGTTTGTTTTCATACATACAAAAGTATCACAGAAATTAAAGAGGGGAGGGACCTGTAACATCACAAAAGCCACGGCAGTCCAAGTAGTTGCTATGAGGCCTAAAAGTGGAAAAGGACCCTTCAAGTCAAATCCAAACACTTTAGCGGCGCACAGCAATGTTTTTTTTTTGTTTTTTTTTTACAGCATATACTATGCAGTACATATATTTTGTGATTAAATAACATTTATAATCATATGAAGTTAATCACAAGTGTCCCCTCTTATATCAGAGTCCACAGAGTTCCCCTTTTAAACCTGAATCCGAAAATTCCCCCTTTTACATCTGAACTTGCAGAGTCTCCTTACACTGTAAGAGGGACTCTGCAGACTGATGTAAGGGAGAACTGATGTAAGGGAGAACCCTGATTTAACCACTTGTCCCCCGCCCACTGTCAATTGACGGCGGGCGGAGGATACTCTCGTTCTGGGAGGACGTCATATGACGTCCTCCCTTTAAAACGAGCTAGAAGGCGCGCGCTCGCCGCCAGCGGCGCGCGCGCGCCCGCCGCGTTCACAAGGCCCCGGTGCGCGTGCCCGGCGGCCGCGATTGCCGCCGGGCACCCGCGATTGCCCGGGAAACGAGCAGGAAAGTGGGTCTCTGTGTGTAAACACAGAGATCCACGTCCTGTGAGGGAGAGGAGGCTGATGGTGTGTCCCTTGTACATAGGGACAACCATCAGTCACCTCCCCCAGTCAGTCCCCTCCCCCCACAGTAAGAACACATTGAGGGAACATATTTAACCCCTTCCCGCCCCCTAGTGGTTAACCCCTTCCCTGCCAATCACATTTATACAGTAATCAATGCATTTTTATAGCAGGGATCGCTGTATAAACGTGAATGGTCCCACAAATGTGTCAAAAGTGTCCGATGTGTCCGCCGCAATATCGCAGTCACAATAAAAAATCGCAGATCGCCGCCATTACTAATAAAAAAATTAAAAAATAAAAATGCTATAAATCTATCCCCTATTTTGTACACGCTATAACTTTTGCGCAAACCAATCAATACGCGCTTATTGCGATTTTTTTTTTTTACCAAAAATATGTAGAATAATACGTATCGGCCTAAACTGAGGAAAATTTTATTTAAAAAAAAAAAATGGGTATTTATTATAGCAAAAAGTAAAAAATTGTGTTTTTTTTCCAAACTGGACGCTCTTCTTTTGTTTATAGCGCAAAAAATAAAAACCGCAGAGGTGATCAAATACCACCAAAAGAAAGCTCTATTTGTGGGAAAAAAAGGACGCAAATTTCATTTGGGAGCCACGTCGCACGACCGCGCAATTGTCATTCAAAGTGTGACAGCGCTGAAAGCTGAAAAATGGCTTGGGCAGGAAGGGGGTTTTCGTGCACAGTAGGGAGGTGGTTAAGGGGGAACACTGATGCCCTGTACACACGGTCGGATTTCCGATGGAATAAAATCCAATGGAATTTTCCGTCGGAATTCCTATGAAGCTGACTTTCATCAGTCTTGCCTACACACCATCAGACAAAATTCCGACCGTCCAAAACGCCGTGACGTACAACACGTACGACGGCACTATAAATGGGAAGTTCAAATCCAATGGCGCCACCCTTTGGGCTGCTTTTGGTGTTAGCCGATTTGCGCTTTTCATTCTCTCTCCTTTTCAGTCCGTTACAGCATGACAAATGTGCTATCTCCATTACGAACGCTAGTTTTACCAGAATGAGCGCTCCTGTCTTGTAATTTAGTCTGAGAATGCGTGGATTTTTCTCCGATGGAGTTCCACACAGACGATCGGAATTTCCTATCGTTTTTTTTTTTTCCATCGGAAAAATTTAAAACATGTTCTATTTTTTTTACACCGATGGAAAAAAGTCCGATGGGGCCCACACACGATCATTTTTTCCGATGAAAAAAAGTCCATCGTATGTACAGGGCATGAGAACACATTACACTATTGGCTTAGACAACTGCAGACAGCAACCCTGCTGGGAAGCCAGAGTCCGGTCTGAATAATGTGTCCGGGTTTCAGGTGGTCTTAAACCCGGACACATGATTCAAAACCCGAATTATCCGGGTGAATCCAGGACAGGTGGCAACCCTAGATGGGGGGGGTGCTATTGAGGCAATTTAAACATAGAAAATCTGTCTGCTGTCTGCATGTGAAGATTACACAAATACATAAGGATTGCAGAAATTGCTGTTTACACTGACCCTGTACTCTTTTGACATTTCCAAAAAGAAGTACAGAGGGGATGTCAGACATACTGGAGACCTGAGAATCACTGCCACTTGTCACAGATCCCTCTTTTGTAGTCTGTGCACTAAGGAGAATTTATTTAGCTATCTTAGTAGTCACATCAAATAGTGGGTGTGTTTAGTAAAATTTCACGAAAACAGTAGGAGGGTCTTGAAGGGGCATTAAATACCAGGATTGCATTACATACAGAGTGCAGAGCTGTCACTTGTAAACACAGAAACCGGACTTCTGTGTTTACAAGTGATTGTGGTGATCAGGCACCATAGGGTCTGAGCCAGAGGTGGTGGAACTAAGTTCCACCAAGTTCCCCCTGAAAAAAAGCCCTGCTTAGTAGACATGTGCAATTTGTTTAGTTTCTAATTCGTTTTTCACGAATTTAGAGAAATTTCTGAATTTTTCAATTTCCGAATTTTCGTATTTTCGGATTTCCGAAATTTCGAATTTCCAAATTTCCGAATTTTTCAATTTACGAATTTTCGGATTTCCGAATTTTTTCATTTTCAAATTTCCAAATTTTCGGATTTTCGGATTTCCGAAATTTCGAATTTCCGGATTTCGGAAATTCGGAATTTCGAAAATTCGAAAATTGGAAATTTCGAAAACTCGAGATTCGAAAATTTGAAATTGCAAAATTCGAAAATCTAAAATTCGAAAATGGGAAATTTGAAAAGTTGAATTTCCAAATTCTGATATTTTTAGAATTTTAGAATTTCCGAAAATCGGAAATTCGTTTTTTTGCTTTTTTCGGAAATTCAAAATTTTTTTTTTTTTTTCGTTTTCGTTTTATTCGTTTTTTTGGAAATTCGGAAATTCGAAAATTCGGAATTCCAAATTTCCGAATTCTGAATTTCCAAAAAAACAAAAAAAACAAAAACAAATAATTTTACGAATTTCCGAAAAAAGCAAAATAACGAAACAGACAAAAACAAAAAAAACTCATTTTTCGGCAATGCACATGTCTACTGCTTAGGCTTGTAGAGTAATTGTGTGCATATTTTGACATAATATAAAATGGTCATTATTATTGCTACTACAACAATTTTTTTGTTACCGAAAAATATTCCACCTTTTTTTAGCCCTTGCTTGCTGTGGTGGTCAAAGGGCTGGAAGGACTTCAAGGAAGTCTGGTAAGCAACTGAAGCTGGGTATGCACATACATACATTCGGCCAGTTTGGCAAGAACTGGCCAAATTTGCTACATGTGAAGCACTGTCTGTTCAACAAAAGCTGGCCTAACAACTGCAAAAAGAGCATTCGATCACCGCTTGCAGCCAACAGCTACAGCACTGATCTGTGTATTCTGATAAGGGGGCCCCCGTTGTCATATTACAATTGCACAGAGGGGGATCTCCCTGCATCACTTGTGTAGAGGTGGGGATTTGTCATTTTATATCATTAAACCCACAGGTTAAATGAAAAAAAAACTGAAAAATGTGTTCATACCACGCTTAAGGAAAGAGTTTTTGGCCGCCTGTCCTTAATTTAGACAAACTTATTTTAGGATCAATGACAGTTGGGTGGTCACTTGGGGACCCTATGAAAATTTTTCTATGGAGTCCTATTATCTGTAGTTACACCTGTGGGAGTGATTACTGGTGACAACACTTTTAGACAATCCCTTTAAAAGCAAAATAGATAACTTTTGCACATTTTGAAAGGAAGAGGAATTTAAGCTACAATCTGCAACCAGCTTGTGGCCAATAACCCAGGAAGTGAAAATAAAGGAAGACACCAGTGTTGACCAATCTTTTGTGTGTGTGGTGCTGACTTCCTTTCTATAATAAACTCCTGTACCTATGGTGTGTTTTTTATTGTCAATTTAATTTGTTGTGAGTTTGGTGGACCTGAGGAGTGCACACCTATAAAGAAAATGCACCTGACAAGCTGTATGTTTTGGATCTAAAATGAGAAATTAAAGCGGTTGTAAAGTCTTTTTTTTACTTTTACCTACAGGTAAGCCTATACTAAGGCTTACCTGTAGGTAAAATAAATATCTCCTAAACCTTTACGGTTTATGAGATATTCCCCTCGCAATGCGCCGCTGACAGCAGCGGCGCATGCGCACAGGGGATTCTCGGGCTGAAGGCTCGGCAGAAGCCGAGCCTCGCCGGAACGAAGTCTCCCGCGCGCATGCGCGGGAGTGAGACATCGCGGCTCCAGCCACTCACAGCGCTGGAGCCGCGATACCCGGAAGACACGCCGAGGCAACATGTCATCTCCCTCGCGTGGACCAGGTGAGTTAACGATGCCTCGTTCTAAGGTAAGTATTTCATAATGAGCTTGTATGCTGTGCATACAAGCTCATTATGCCTTTTCCTTTACAGGTGCAAAAAAAAAAAGTCAGCGGGTATACAACCGCTTTAAGCAGTGCAGGACAGTTTTGTATCAGCAAGAACAAGAGCAGTCTTAGCAAACAACTGGCCAATTTCTATATGCCTGTCAAGCCACGCTATTTGATGAAAAAGCCCGTGCTAGTGATAAAATTAAGCCTCCCATTCTTTTTTTCTTTTTTTATATTAGTTTGCCATTAGTCATAAAAAAAGGCCCAGATTTACTAACAGGATTTAGCTCCGTGCACTTCAGCGGGATTTAGTGCAAAGGTCGGATTCGCTAAACATTACCATGATTAACCAAACCTTTGATGAATTGAAGTTGGGTAAATACACTCATTTCTATTGAAGGGTTAGAGCCTCTATAAAGTTTTCATTTCTGTCTGTATTCCCATTTGCCAGATTTCCTCTATCTTTCTATCCTGGTCCTGTCCGTTTCCTAGAGCAGTAAAGAGGAAATTCCCCAATAGGGTCTCCTATTTCAGTGACACCTGGCAAAGAAGGAATTTCCCTTCACTCTGCGGAGAACTCATCTTGCTTCCTGGAGAGTCTCTAGAACAGGAAAGCTTTCCAATAGGAACACGAATAGCAATAAAAACCTTACAAAAGTTCTAACCGTTCCCTATTCGAGGGATGTCAGCCTCAATTTCAATCAGCATTATGGTTGCTAGGGCTTTTTTTCTCAGAGAATAGATGCAGGAACTCAACCACACCCCCCCTCCCCTCACAAAATATAGGGTGTGGCCAAATTGCACAAAACAATGGGAGGATTCTAAAGGGGCAATAAATACCAGGAGTGCATTATGTGCAGAGCTAAGAGATACGCTTTGTACAAAGTGCAGGGTTCAGGGGTGCGCTATGTACAGAGTGCAGTGTTCAGGGGTACGCTATGTACACAGTGCAGGGTTCAGGGGTGTGCTATGTACAGAGAGCAAAGTTTAGGGGTGTGCTATGTACAGAGTGCAGGGTTCAGGAGTGCATTATGTACAGAGTGCAGTTTCAGGGGTGCCCTATGCACAGAGTGCAGGGTTTAGGGGTGTGCTATGTAAGCTGCAATTTTACTGGCTCCCAGCGGTAAGACAGCATATGATAAAGCAGTAAAGCTGCAATATTACTGCGGTCCGCTTTTTGGAAATTAAAAAAAAAATTGAAAGTTAAAAAATTCATATGGTTTGTTAAAAAGAAAACATACAAAAAATGGATAGAATGAATTCTGAATCACATTTTATCTACAAAAAGAGAAAATTTTATTTAAATGATTTTAATGTTATCTCCCTAAAAAAGGACAAAAAAAAAAATCCTCAGGGGAGATAACCTAGGAGATTGATTGATATCTCAAATGGCTAAGCCATATCTAAGCTTCAGGGGTGCCCTATGCACAGAGTGCAGAGCTAAGGGGTGCTCTGTGTACAGAGTGCAGGGTTGATGAGTGTGCAATGCATTGTGTACAGGGTTCAGCTCTCTTTCACAGGTTGTACACATTTCACTTCCACCTCTCCTCGGCTCGGATCTCTGTATCACTTTCCCCCATCTCCTACCTCTGCACACATCTCTATTCACAGTCCTCACCCCCTCCCCCCCCCCCCCCAAAAAAAAGCTTCCTCGCATCTCACCTACCCATCCTGGCTTTAGTACCTCCCAGCAGTGTAGGTGACTCCTCCTTTCTCTTTCTCATCATTGGTCAGCATCTGCGTGCAGCTTGCCACATGATGCCTCATGATGCCTCATCCCACACTGCACTTGATAAAAAATGTCACTTAATCATTAGAACCATATGACCAATGTAAGTCCACAATAATCAAAACTAAAAAGTTCCACAATCCCTCAATACGCCAGGTGTCAGTTCATAAAAGAAAATCCTCAGGTCACTTTATGTACGGTGACTTCAAACGAAAAAAAAAACACCCAAGGAATAGTGATGAGATGAGATAGAAAATGGATCCTCCCCCTGAGAAACTACTGCCGCTTACCAGCTATATTGATTTCTTTTTCAGGGAGATCAAAAGCTTATACCCCAGCCTGGGTCTCTATGCTTGTCAGCAAGGTGTCCCAGCTTCTCTGCTAGAGGCGTCCTCAGTACAGTCTAGGGATGAGCCGAACACCCCCGGGTTCGGTTCGCACCAGAACCCGCGAACGGACCGAAAGTTCGCACGAACATTAGAACCCTATTAAATACAATGGATGCGAACGTTCGAATTCTAAAGTGCTAATTATAACGACTATTATCCATGTTATTGTCCTAAACAGAGTTTGGGAACCCGGGTTCTGCACCAGGGGACATGTATCAATGCAAAAAGAAGTTTTAAATACGGCCGTTTTTCGGGAGCAGTCATTTTAATGATGCATAAAGTGAAAAACAAAAAGTCAAATATTCCTTTAAATATTGTACCTGGGGGGTGTCTAAAGTATGCCTGTGAAGTGCCACGTGTTTCCCGTGTTTAGAACTGTCCCTGCACAAAATTACATTTCTAAAGGAAAAAAAAGCCATTTAAAACTGCTTGCGGCTTTAATGTAATGTCTGGTCCCGGTAATATGGATGAAAATCTTTAAGAAAAATGGCATAGCTACCCCATCACCCCCCCCCCCCCCTACCCCAGCCCATTACCAGCCCCTTTGGGTCTTGTTTGGATATTAAGGGGAACCCCGCAACACAAAATAAAAAAGGCCCTATATACTCTGAACAGCAGTATACAGGCGGTGTAAACAAGACCGGTATAAACAAGACAGGGACTGTAGGTTTGTTCTTAAGTAGAATCTGTTTGTAATTTTGAACACGTACATTGTTTAAGTGTAGCTCCAGCCAAAAAATCTATTTTTAAGCTTTTTGGAAAACATGGGGAAGGGTTATCACCCCTGTAACATTTGTTTTGCTGTCTGTGCCCCTGTTCAGAACATTTCACCTCACTTTGCGTCCCAATGACAACTGTTTTTGAAATGTGGTGTTTTTATTGAAACAAGGATTGGTGATAAAGCATCAGTAGAGAGGAGACACCTTTCTCCCATATTAATTCTTACAGGAGAGAATTTTCCTTCCTAGGGGTAGATTTCCTCTCACTTCCTGTTGTCTTCTTCCGTTTGCAAGTAGGAGTCGTTTGTAAAATGGATGTTTGAAAGTAGGGACCTGCCGTATATACTCTGCAGAAATTGGCCCCTTAGGTGTTGGTGTTGGCACAACACTGTAAGCACTCACAGTTACTCTTGGTGGGTGCTGGAACGCCCTGCTGTCAACTATTATATCAGGAATTGTAATAACATATAATTGTTGAACAGTGGTAGTAGAAATTGGGCCTTTGATGGTGGTGCTGGTGCCACAACACTGTAAGGCCTGACAGTTACTCTTGGTGGGCGCAGCAATGGGCCCTGCTGTGAATTATTAGATCAATAATTATAATTGCATGCCCCTGTTGAACAGGGGCTGAAAAATTGGGCCTTTGGTGGTGGTGGTGGTGGTGGTGTTGACACAACACTGTAAGGCCTGACAGTTACTCTTGGTGGGCGCAGCAATGGGCCCTGCTGTGAATTATTAGATCAATAATTATAATTGCATGCCCCTGTTGAACAGGGGCTGAAAAATTGGGCCTTAGGCACTGGTGGCACAACACTGCAACCCCTCACAGATACTGTACTTGGAGCACAGCAATGAGCCCTGTTGCAAAGTATTGCATCAAAAATTGTAATTACACGCCCCTGTTAAACAGGGGCTGAAAAATTGTGCCTTAGCCACTGGTGGCGGCACCCATAAACTAAAATGATCTTCCAAGCTATCATCATTAATCGGATCATTGAGGAGGAGGAGGAGGATAGCCAGTCAACATAACAGCACAGGCACTCAGCATCAGCATCAGTCTTGAAGGGATGTGACATTTTAAAATCAATTAGTCTGTTATATCAGCATCAGGTGTGTGGTAGCTGGTGGTGATCCAAGACTGGTTCATCTTGATGAAAGTCAGTCGATCAACCGAGTCGGTGGACAGGCGCACCCTGTGATCCGTGACAAATCCTCCAGCAGCACTGAATGTGCGTTCTGAAAGAACGCTGGATGCAGGACAGGCCAGTAGCTCAATTGCATACTGTGCAAGCTCTGGCCAGTGATCCATCCTCAAGACCCAGTAAGCCAGAGGATTTTCGGTGGGGAAGGTGTCCAAGTCTGACCTTGCCCCTAGGTATTCCTGCACCATGTATATCAGACGCTGGCGATGGTTGCTGGAACCGATCATACTTTGGGGCTGCGGACTAAAGAATTGTCTGAACGCATCGGTCAGACGGCCACCTTCCCCACCGCTCCTTCTTTGACTGCCCGAAGCCTCAGCAACTCATTGTCCAGGACCAGGAGTTTGTAACCTCCCAGTCTCTCGGAACGCGTTGCACAGACCTTTCTGCAAGGCCTCCCGGAGTTGTCTCATCCTCTGCTCCCTCTGCGACGGTAAGATAAGGTCCGCAACCTTACCCGTGTACCGTGGATCAAGGAGAGTGGCCAGCCAGTAATGGTCCCTCTCCTTGATCCGAAGAATACGAGGATCCTTCCACAGACTTTGCAGGATCAGGGAGGCCATGCAGCGTAGGTTAGCTGAGGCATTCAGTCCGGAGTCCTCTGGGTCACTAAGGACGACATGATCTGCAGCCACCTCCTCCCAGCCACGTACAAGTCCACTGGTTTCTTGGGACTGTAAATCATCCCTAAAAGACTGCTGCTGATGATGCTGAGTGCCAGCCTCCACCTCCATGCTGACACAATCCTCCTCCTCCTCCTCTTCCTGTGCGATGGGTGGGACAGAAGGAACACTGTCTGGGTAAAGGGGGCCTTGAGAGGCAAGGAAGTCCTCCTCTTCCTGCCTCTGTTCTGCCTCAAGTGCCCTGTCCATTATTCCACGCAGCGTGTGCTCCAACAGGTGGACAAGAGGTACAGTGTCACTGATGCATGCACTGTCACTGCTCACCATCCTCGTGGCCTCCTCAAATGGTGCCAGGACAGTGCATGCATCCCTGATCATGCCCCACTGGCGCAGTGAAAAAAACCTGAGCTCCCCTGACCCTGTCCTGGTGCCGTAGTCGCACAGGTACTCATTGATGGCCCTCTGCTGCGTGTGCAGCCGCTGCAGCATGGCCAACGTTGAGTTCCACCTGGTGGGCATGTCACATATAAGGCGGTTCTTGGGCAGGTTCAACTCCTTTTGCAGCTCAGCCAGGCGAGCACTGGCATTATAAGATCTGCGGAAATGCACACAGACTTTCCTGGCCTGCCTCAGGACATCCTGTAAGCCCGGGTACCTGCCCAAGAACCGCTGCACCACCAGGTTAAGGACGTGAGCCACACAGGGCACATGGGTCAGTTGTCCCTGTCGGAGGGCGGAGAGGAGGTTGGTGCCATTGTCGCAAACCACCATTCCTGGCTTAAGCTGGCGTGGCGTCAACCACCTCTCGGCCTGCCCCTGCAGAGCAGACAGGACCTCTGCCCCAGTGTGGCTCCTGTCCCCCAAACACACCAGCGCAAGCACGGCATGGCATCTTTTTGCCTGCGTACTTGCGTAGCCCCTTGAACGCCTACGGAGCACCGCTGGTTACGAGGACAAAGCACAGGAAGAGGCCATGGAGGAAGAAGAAGAGGAGGGGGTGGAGGAGAGAGGTGTGTCACAACCAGTAGTAGCATTTTGGAGGCGTGGCGGTGGAACAACCTCCAACACTACTGCACCTTGTCCTGCATCCTTCCCAGCTGCCAAAAGAGTGACCCAATGGGCCGTGAAAGAAAGGTAACGTCCCTGTCCATGCCTGCTGGACCATGAGTCAGCGGTAATATGCGCCTTACCGCTGACCGCCCTGTCCAGCGAGGCCAAGACATTGCCTTCCACATGCCTGTAGAGAGCTGGAATCGCCTTCCGTGAGAAAAAGTGGCGTTTGGGAACCTGCCACTGAGGAACCGCACATTGCACAAACTCACGGAAGGGGGCCGAGTCTACCAACTGAAAAGGCAGCAGTTGAAGCGCTAGCAATTTAGCCAAGCTAGCATTCAACCGCTGGGCATGTGGATGGCTGGGAGTGAACTTCTTTCGACGGTCCTGCAGCTGGGGCAGGGAAATTTGCCTGCTAGAATCGGACGTTGGTGTACTGCTAGCAGAGTGGCCGCAAGTACTTGGCTGTGACACACCTAATTCTACACCTTCATTCCTCTCAGTGCAGGTTTCAGAGAGGACTGAAGGTATAGTGGGGTTGGAGATCCCAGCTGATGCGGTGCAAGGAGAGGTCCGCTTTGTTCTTTGGTGTGGGTCTTTAAGGTAGGCTTGCCAACGAGCTGCATGGCAGGTCAACATATGTCTGATCAAGCATGTGGTGCCCAAGCGGCTGATGTTTTGGCCACGCGATATACGCTTGAGACATATGTTGCAAACAGCAGCTGTGCGATCTGATGCACTCTCCTCAAAAAAGGCCCACACCAAAGAACTTTTTGAATGACGGGCAGAGGCAGCGCCCTGCACAGGCGGAGCTCTGCGGTGTGATTCCGTCGGTGTGCTGCTCATACGCTGGCCACCCAAGGGCATCCTGCCTCGTTGGAGATGTGCCTCCTCCTCATCCTCCTCCTCTCTCCTATTAGGCACCCACGTGGAGTCAGTGACCTCATCATCCCCTCCCTCCTCATCACTGGAGCCAATCTGGCAGTATGCTGCAGCTGCTGGAGCATGACTGCCAGATTGGTGTCCTTCTTGAGCATCCCCTCTCTCTGCTCTCACGCTACTGCCTTCCTCTATCCGGGTATCATCATCAGATCCTTCGAAACGCTGGGCATCCTCCTGGAGCATGTACCCAACACTGTGCTCAAACAGTTCGGGGGACTCCTCAGGAGGAGGACATGGTGGGTCTAGGGAAGGATTGACTAATGATGACATTGATACCAGAGAAGAGGACGCTTTGGCAGCTGCTTTGCCAGTACCCTGAGCCTGGGTGAGAGAGGATGAGGAGGATGAGGTGGGCATGGTCATCCACTCTACCAAGTCTTCGGCATGATGTGGCTCAACATGTCCAGCTGCCGAAAAGAAGGACAAGCGTGTCCCATGGCCATGTGCTGATGACAATGCACCGCGTCCACGACCAGCACTGTTGCCCCCAGACACAGAGCCTGCTTGCCCTCTTTTTTTGCCTCCTGACTGTCTGCCTCTCCTTGTTTGCCTTCCAGACATTTTAATGGATGGCCTGCAGGGAGATGGGAAAAACAGCAATAAGGGCTACCTTCAGGTGTATACTGTGCAGGAGGCTTAGCAACAATGACACTGACACTGTCCCCTGCCTATCCTTCTCTGTCCCTAAACACAAGGATTTGCAATATGCTTCAGCAAGATTGGTTTAGCACAGAATAGCACACTGACAGTTTCCCTCACTGTCCTTCTCTGTCCCTACAAACAAGGTTTAGCACAGAATAGCACACTGATAGTTTCCCCGAGTGTCCTTCTCTGTCCCTAAACTCAAGGATTTCAAATATGGTTCAGCAAGATTGGTTTAGCACAGAATAGCACACTGACAGTTTCCCTCACTGTCCTTCTCTGTCCCTACAAACAAGGTTTAGCACAGAATAGCACACTGACAGTTTCCCAGAGTGTCCTTCTCTGTCCCTAAACTCAAGGATTTCAAATATGGTTCAGCAAGATTGGTTTAGCACAGAATAGCACACTGACAGTTTCCCTCACTGTCCTTCTCTGTCCCTACAAACAAGGTTTAGCACAGAATAGCACACTGACAGTTTCCCCGAGTGTCCTTCTCTGTCCCTAAACTCAAGGATTTCAAATATGGTTCAGCAAGATTGGTTTAGCACAGAATAGCACACTGACAGTTTCCCTCACTGTCCTTCTCTGTCCCTACAAACAAGGTTTAGCACAGAATAGCACACTGATAGTTTCCCTCACTGTCCTTCTCTGTCCCTACAAACAAGATTTAGCACAGAATAGCACACTGATAGTTTCCACGAGTGTCCTTCTCTGTCCCTAAACTCAAGGATTTCAAATACGGTTCAGCAAGATTGGTTTAGAACAGAATAGCACACTGACAGTTTCCCCGAGTGTCCTTCTCTGTCCCTAAACTCAAGGATTTCAAATATGGTTCAGCAAGATTGGTTTAGCACAGAATAGCACACTGACACTTTCCCTCACTGTCCTTCTCTGTCCCTACAAACAAGTTTTAGCACAGAATAGCACACTGACAGTTTCCCCGAGTGTCCTTCTCTGTCCCTAAACTCAAAGATTTCAAATATGGTTCAGCAAGATTGGTTTAGCACAGAATAGCACACTGACAGTTTCCCTCACTGTCCTTCTCTGTCCCTACAAACAAGGTTTAGCACAGAATAGCACACTGATAGTTTCCCTCACTGTCCTTCTCTGTCCCTACAAACAAGATTTAGCACAGAATAGCACACTGATAGTTTCCACGAGTGTCCTTCTCTGTCCCTAAACTCAAGGATTTCAAATACGGTTCAGCAAGATTGGTTTAGAACAGAATAGCACACTGACACTTTCCCTCACTGTCCTTCTCTGTCCCTACAAACAAGGTTTAGCACAGAATAACACACTGACACTCTCCCTACCTATCCTTCTCTGTCCCTAAACACAAGGAATCCAGGATTAGTAAAGGAAAAAAATGACACTGTCCCTGCCTATGCTTCTCTTTCCCTGCTCCGGAACACACTACACAAGGCCGCCGCGCTGGCGGCCTTTTATAGTGTGGGGCGTGTACTAAACCCCCTCAGCAATAATTGGCCACAGGCATCCTGCCTGTGGCCAATCATTGCTCTCCTCGCTGCTGGCGCTGTGATTGGCCAAGCATGCGGGGTCACAGTGCATGCTTGGCCAATCACAGCGCCTGGATGACACTGCGATGGCGTAGTGCATTGTGGGCCGTTCGCGTCACTCGAATTTGGCGCGAACGGCCCAAATCGTTCGATCTTCGTCGAACGATCGAACAGCCGATGTTCGAGTCGAACGTATGTTCGACTCGAACACGAAGCTCATCCCTGGTACAGTCCACAGTTAATAGTTCCCCATGTACAGTGGGGCAAAAAAGTATTTAGTCAGCCACCAATTGTGCAAGTTCTCCCACTTAAAAAGATGAGAGAGGCCTGTAATTTTCATCATAGGTATACCTCAACTATGTTGCCTTATGAGGAATGTTTATGAATAATTTACATTGTAAACTGGGAATATCTGTACATATAGATATATATATAAGTTAGAAGTGAAATGTGTAGTATAAAATATGTGTGTCTGTAAAGAGTTAACTTAGCTGACAAGCTGGGAGCGAGGGAAATCTAATTACCTGTTCTCTCTTGAATATGCATGAATGCGGGGTGACCAGGTGCTGTGGAGTCGTAAGGTCTGACGAGGTAACTTAGTATTCAAACCAGCTAGAAAGAGATCACAGCTGAAACTTGTAATCTATGCGGTACCGCCTTTATTCTCTAGATAAAGGCGCGTGTCTTCTCCCATATTAACGAACCCATATCCATTTAAGGGGTAATTCTTCCTGGCTAGTTCCATGCATAGCTAATTGCCCCATTCAAGGGAAGTTAACGACCTCCGGTTTAATTAATTTATCTTCAAATCCAATTATCACTAAATTCCACTAAAGAGTGGGTGTCAAGGTCACCTGTGGCCAGGTGACAGATGCACACCGTAGGGGGACAGGAGTGCACCGCAAGGTAGTGAACCCTATGGCTGACTTCTGCGGATAGGAAACTGGGTGGTTGTGGAAAGCGGGACCAGAGGAGCACAACCGGGATCCTAACGGAAGCTAGAACCAAGATTCCCCAGGGCGCAGAGTCTAAGACCCAGCAGGTCTTCTCCAGAGCCTCTAGTGGTGAGGATGTTATGCTGCAGGCTGGGTCCAGGTCGCGGCCCCTGGAGTCTCCTAGCTCACGCCCCGTAGGATAAGGGGAAAAGAGGGGAAGCAGCAGCACAAGATATGAGAGAAACGAATAACAAGCTGAAGGTCAGGGGCCACAAGCAGACAAGGATAACGAAAGAACGAGCCGAGGGTCAAGGGTCACGAGCAGACAGGGATAGTCGGGGACAAGCCAAATATGTAACAGAGAGACAGACGTAGCACACGGCAGGCAGGAACCCAAACACACAATGCCTAACAAACACGTTGATCAGCAAAGCAGGCTTGCAGTGCACAGGTTAATATAGTGTTCTGTGATAGGGCCTGGGGTGGAGTCAGGCTGGGAGGAGATTATAAAGGAAGCCAGGTGAAAGGGTTCTGGCCTCTAAGATGAACACATGAGGAGGAAAGGTAAGATGGCAGACAGACATTAATGCATATCCATGACAGTACCCTCCCTCTTACGAGGCCTCCCCCTTCCCCGGCATGGCCCCAGGTTTAGAGGGAAACTTCAGATGAAACTCCTTTAACAGACGAGGTGCAAAGACCTCAGATGCAGTGATCCAAGACCTCTCCTCAGGACCAAACCCTTTCCAATGAACGAGGTACTGAAGAACGCCTTTACAGAGTCGGGAGTCCAGAATTTGACTGATCTCATACTCCTGATTATCCTCAGAGACAGGCGCCACGGTAGGGAGAGGACGAGAGAATTTATTGAGGACTAAAGGCTTTAGAAGAGCAACATGGAAGGAGTTAGTGATTTTAAGGCTCTTAGGAATCTGGAGTTTGAAACAAACCGGATTCAGTTTAGCAGTTACCGTGTATGGACCGATGAATCGTGGAGCAAACTTCAGAGAAGGAACTCGGAGCTTGATGTTCCTGGTAGAGAGCCAGACTTTGTCCCCTGGCTGAAGAGAAGGCGGTTTACGCCTGCGGCGGTCGGCAAAGCCTTTGAATTTTTCAGCAGCTGCCCGGAGGGAATCATGAACGTGACCCCAAACGGAATTGAGAGACTCCTGAACCGAAGCCAAAGCTGGAATGTCTGGAGAACAAATCATGGGAAGAGGAAGTTGAGGGTGTTTTCCATAAACTGTGAAAAAGGGTGTCTTCTGCGAACTGGTATTCACATGATTGTTATGGGAGAATTCTGCCCACGGGAGTAGAGAGGACCAATCGTCATGGTGAGAAGACACAAAGGTGCGAAGAAAGACCTCTAACTCCTGATTAACCCTCTCAGTCTGTCCATTGGATTGGGGATGGTAAGAAGAAGAAAAATCCAAGACAATATTGAGGGATTTGCAAAAGGCTCTCCAAAAACGAGATGTGAATTGGACTACCCTGTCGGAAACAATATGAGAAGGGACCCCATGTAGGCGGAGAATTTCTCGAATGAAAATGGGAACCAAGGCAGGGGCAGAAGGAAGACCAGGAAGAGGAACAAAATGAGCCATCTTGGAGAACCGATCGATTACCACCCAAATGACTGTATTATTCTCAGACAGTGGGAGGTCGGTGATAAAATCCATGGCAATATGGGCCCAGGGTTCCTTAGGAATGGGCAAGGGCATGAGGAGACCAGCAGGAGCTTGTGTGGAGGATTTGGACTGAGCACAGATATGACAAGCTTTAACGTAGTGTGACAGCAGGAAGGTAAAGTCACCTGGTTGCATCCAGGGGGGTAGATATATTTCGCCCAGATTCAGGCTTTACGCTGACTCATACCTCTAGGGAGAGTGTGGGGCGTCGTGCAGACAGAGATGAGGAGACCAGCTGAACCTTGTCAGCTCGTTTAGGCCTCTATAAGAACTCCCAGCTTCATTAGATGTTAGCTCATGCCTGGAACCAGACCTGTGTGGACTGTCTAGGGAGAGTGAACCCCTGTGCGGTGAGACAAGCCTGTGTGGCTATTTGCTTGGACATTTAAAACCAGGGACTTAGGGACTAGGACAGCACTAGGCTGATCCCAGTTGTTAGTTAGGAAACCTGTATGTTTAGTCAGAGGTCAAGTTGACCAGGATTTATTTTGTTTATGTTTCTTTTGCTTTGCTGTGTTTTGTCACTGTAAATAGAAAATAAACCGCACCTTTTTGATTTTGAAACCCACAACCTCCGTTTGCTGGGCCTGTTTTTGTGTGGGGAGCCCATCTCGGGGGTCACACACACCCGCTGCCGAGCTAACCCCCTCACAGTTGGTGGAGAACCAGTGGCAGTTTTTTTTTTTAAGCCAGCATGGAGGAGATACTGAAGCAGCTGGCTCTAGCAAATGCCAATCAACAGCAGACAAATGCAGGTTTGCAAAAGAACTTCGCAGCCCAGCAGCAAGCTCATCAACAGAGCCTTGCAGCCCTGCAGCAGACAAACGCAACTTTGCAACAGAGTCTGGAGGCTCAGCAACAAGCCCAGCAGCAATCTGAGGCCCGCTTCATAGACCTGTTGCAGAAGCAAGAGCAGAGACTACAACAACAGATGGAAGCAGTAATGCAGCAACGTCCGCAGACCAGTGAGGAAAGCCGTCCCACTAATACCGCGTCCTTTGGGGTGAGTCGTTTATTGACAAAAATGACTGGAGAGGATGATCCAGAGGTATTTTTGACCACATTTGAAAGGACCGCTGAAAGAGAAAAGTGGCCTGAGGAGCAGTGGGCTGGACTGGTGGCTCCTCTGTTAACTGGTGAATCGCAGAAAGCTTACTATGACCTAGAGCCTAACCAAGCAAAAGACTATGTGATGCTAAAAGCTGAAATATTGGCAAGGCTGGGTGTCACCCAGGCTGTCCGGGCTCAGCGTGTGCATAACTGGACTTTCCAGCTTGGAAAACCCCCCAGGTCTCAAATGTATGATCTCATTCACCTGAGCAGAAAGTGGCTACAGCCAGAGACTTTGTCCGCACCAAAGATTGTGGAACGTGTTGTAATGGATCGGTTTTTGAGAGCTCTTCCTACTGCCATCCAAAAGTGGGTAAGCCATGGAGACCCAGAGACGGCCGATGGTCTTGTGGATCGTGTGGAGAAATACTTGGCTACAGAGAACCTGACGGCCTCTTCCAGAGACACTCGGACTTTCCACCCTAAGACCAGACCATCCCCAGGGGCGGATAAGAGGATTCCAAGGGGTGAGGGTGGAGAGAGTGAGAGGGTGGGAGCTCTACCCCAAGTTTGGCGAGAACAGCCTGGGAAATCAGCGGCTCAAGAGGCCGCAAGAAGGATCGTTTGCTACCGCTGCCGGCAAGCGGGACATATTGCAGCCAATTGCCCGGTTGTGGAGGAACCCATGCAGTGTGACGTTCTGACGGGCAGACGTCAGTCGCTGTGTGCGACAGTCGCATGCACTGCCATTCGAGGAACTGAGAAACATTTATGCAAAATGTGTGTTAATGGTAGAAATGTTGTGGTATTGTTGGATTCAGGTAGCCTTGTGACCCTGATAAAGGCTGAGTTAGTTAAAACAGAGGTCTCTGGGAATAGCAAGGTAGCTGTTATTTGTGTGCATGGGGACACCCGAGAGTATCCAGTGACTACAGTGTGTTTCGAGACCCCCAAAGGTACCCTCTCTCATCCAGTGGGCTTAGTATCTCAGTTACCGCATGACGCCATTGTGGGAAGGGATTTTCCGAAGTTCTGGGAACTGTGGGATGATCCTGAGCCCCCCACTGGTGCCCCTATGTACCAGGAATGTGATAGCCAGAACTCCCCTGAGAGTGGTGAGGACTCTCCGGAATTTCCCTTATCAGTATTGGCAGGGGAGACTCAAGAAACTGGAGAGGAGCCCACCTCCTCAGACGAAAACCTACCGTCTGTGGAGTTTTCTGATCTTGAGGTTCACAGGGAAAACTTTGCCACAGAACAGTTGAAAGACCCCGCCCTAATAAAGGCACGGGAAAACGTAGTGAAAATAGATGGCGAGTTAGTGAACCCAGATAATACCTGCACTTACCCATACTTCAGCGTAGAGAAGGACCTACTGTATCGGGTGGCAAAAAGGGCAGAAGAAACCGTTGAGCAGCTTGTGGTGCCCAAACCTTACAGGAAGTTGGTGTTGGAGTTGGCCCATGGGCACATTCTTGGAGGTCATCTGGGGACAGAGAAAACCCGAGAGAGGGTATTACAGAGATTCTATTGGCCGGGGGTGATGAAGGACATAGAAAATTATTGTTCCTCCTGCCCTGTGTGTCAGAGGTCGGCCCC
This sequence comes from Rana muscosa, assembly GCA_029206835.1. Taxonomy (NCBI): domain Eukaryota; kingdom Metazoa; phylum Chordata; class Amphibia; order Anura; family Ranidae; genus Rana; species Rana muscosa. Next base: position 524,447,039 of record CM055118.1, on the reverse strand, counting down.
GATGCCACATTTCCGTAGCCCGCTGGTCCCTCTACCCATCATTGAGGTCCCGTTTGAGAGGATCGCCATGGATTTGGTAGGTCCTATAATCAAGTCCGCTAGGGGGCACCAGTACATATTAGTTATAATGGACTATGCCACCCGTTATCCAGAAGCGATCCCTCTCCGAAATACCTCGGCCAAAACCATAGCCAAAGAGCTATCTCTTGTGTTTAGCCGGGTGGGTATTTGTAAAGAACTGCTTACGGACCAAGGTACACCCTTTATGTCCCGGGTTATGAAGGAGCTGTGTAAATTGTTCAAAGTGACGCAATTACGTACATCTGTGTATCACCCCCAAACCGATGGGCTGGTTGAAAGGTTCAACAAAACCCTAAAACAAATGTTGAAGAAAGTGGTGGATAGAGATGGAAAGGATTGGGACTGTCTACTTCCTTATCTGATGTTTGCTATTAGGGAGGTGCCCCAATCCTCTACGGGATTCTCCCCCTTTGAGTTACTGTATGGGAGACACCCAAGAGGGCTGTTGGATATTGCCAAGGAAACTTGGGAAAGTGAGAGTTCTCCCCACAGGAGTGTGATTGAGCATGTCGCCCTGATGCAAGACCGAATTGCACAGGTAATGCCCATCGTGAAGGAACATTTGGCCCAAGCGCAGTTAGCACAGCAGAGAGTGTACAACCGTGGAGCCAAGACCCGTACCTTTTCCCCGGGGGATAGGATACTGGTACTTGTCCCTACGGTTGAAAGTAAATTCCTTGCCAAATGGCAAGGCCCCTACGAGATAATGGAAAAAGTGAGCGAAGTGAATTACAAGGTCAGACAACCAGGAAGGCGAAAGCCCGAACAGATCTATCACGTTAATCTGTTGAAAGCCTGGAGGGATAGAGAGTCCCTAGTCGCAGACACTTGGTCACCAGCTCAAACTGGTTGCGTGATTCCTGAGGTTGGAATAGCAGCCACCTTGTCACAACCCCAACAACAGGAGGTTAAGGAGTTTGTGCTTCGCAACAAGGAGGTATTCTCTGAGCTGCCGGGACAAACATCTGGGGTAGAGCATGACATCATTACCCCGCCCGGTGAAAGGGTGAAGTTAAAACCCTATCGGATCCCAGAGGCCCGACGGGAGGCAATACGGGAGGAAGTACAGAAAATGCTGAACTTAGGGGTGATAGAGGAGTCCCAAAGTGATTGGTCTAGTCCCATTGTGTTGGTGCCTAAACCGGATGGGAGCTGGCGATTTTGTAACGATTTTCGTCAGTTGAACAAAGTTACAAAATTTGACACCTACCCCATGCCACGTATAGATGAGTTGATCGACCGGCTGGGAACAGCCCGATACATGACGACTCTTGACCTCACAAAAGGGTATTGGCAAATCCCCCTGGCCAAGTCGGCCAAAGAGAAAACCGCATTTGTAACCCCAGACGGGGCGTTCCAATATAAAAGAATGCCGTTCGGGTTACAGAATGCGCCGGCCACATTCCAGCGGAAAATGGACCAGATGCTGAGGCCCCATCGGAAGTATGCTGCGGCTTACCTGGATGACATAATTGTCCATAGCACAGATTGGGCCTCACATCTGCCAAAAGTGCAAGCAGTCCTGGACTCTGTTCGGGAAGCGGGGTTTACGGCTAACCCCAAGAAGTGTACCATTGGGCAGGAGGAGGCCAAATATCTTGGGTACACCATTGGGAGGGGAGTAATAAAACCCCAACTCAACAAAGTCGAGGCCATTCAGAGTTGGCCACGTCCCAACAGCAAGAAGCAGGTACGAGCCTTTCTGGGAATCGCTGGGTATTATCGGCGATTCATTCCCCACTTTGCTTCTAAGGCTGTGCCCCTAACCAACCTGACGAAGGGGAAAGGGTCGGTCATGATTAAATGGACCCCCGAGGCTGAGGCAGCATTCCAATTCTTGAAACAAGCCTTATGTAGCCAGCCAGTGTTGTACTCACCCGACTTCTCTAAAGACTTTGTCGTACAAAGTGATGCGTCAGATGTGGGGTTAGGAGCAGTATTGTCCCAGGTCTGGAACGGGGAAGAGCACCCAGTCATTTACCTCAGCAGGAAGTTGAAGTCCCATGAGGTAAATTACGCCACCGTTGAAAAGGAGTGTTTAGCGGTGAAGTGGGCTCTAGATTCCCTTCGGTACTACCTGCTAGGTAGGCACTTTGACATGGTTACGGATCACGCTCCGTTAAAGTGGATGGCTCAAAACAAGGAAACAAATAGAAGAGTGAATAGGTGGTTCCTGGCCCTCCAGGAATTCAACTTCACAGTAAAGCATCGCCCTGGCGTTCAAATGGGGAATGTGGATGCTTTGTCTCGAGTACATGAATGCCTGATTGCTGGTGTTCCAACCCCGAGGTTAAAACAAGAGGGGGGGGTATGTGACAGCAGGAAGGTAAAGTCACCTGGTTGCATCCAGGGGGGTAGATATATTTCGCCCAGATTCAGGCTTTACGCTGACTCATACCTCTAGGGAGAGTGTGGGGCGTCGTGCAGACAGAGATGAGGAGACCAGCTGAACCTTGTCAGCTCGTTTAGGCCTCTATAAGAACTCCCAGCTTCATTAGATGTTAGCTCATGCCTGGAACCAGACCTGTGTGGACTGTCTAGGGAGAGTGAACCCCTGTGCGGTGAGACAAGCCTGTGTGGCTATTTGCTTGGACATTTAAAACCAGGGACTTAGGGACTAGGACAGCACTAGGCTGATCCCAGTTGTTAGTTAGGAAACCTGTATGTTTAGTCAGAGGTCAAGTTGACCAGGATTTATTTTGTTTATGTTTCTTTTGCTTTGCTGTGTTTTGTCACTGTAAATAGAAAATAAACCGCACCTTTTTGATTTTGAAACCCACAACCTCCGTTTGCTGGGCCTGTTTTTGTGTGGGGAGCCCATCTCGGGGGTCACACACACCCGCTGCCGAGCTAACCCCCTCACAGTAGTCTTTGACGTCTGAGCTGAGATTAGGCCACCAGTAGTGACGACTGATGAGTAGGAAGGATCGGAGGAATCCAGAATGACCTGCCACCTTGGAATCATGTCCCCAACGAAGGATCTTAGCTCTTAGCTCAGTGGGGACAAAGGTCTTACCAGGCGGAATTTTGGACTTCAGGGTGGTAGAGTGGGCAACAATGCATGAGGTTGGAATGATCGGCTCAGGTTCAGGGGCGGACTCCTCGTCCAAAGTGTCAAATGACCTAGAGAGCGCATCAGCCCGACCGTTGCAGGAACCAGGTTTGTAGGTAATCGTGAAATTAAAACGGGCAAAGAAGAGACTCCACCTGGCCTGTCTAGGATTCAGACGTTTAGCATTTTGTAGATACTGTAAATTTTTGTGATCGGTAAAGATCGTTATGGAGTGAGGGGAACCCTCCAAGAGATGACGCCACTCCTCTAACGCCAATTTAATTGCGAGAAGTTCCCGATCACCAATGGCATAATTCCTCTCTGCCTGAGAATTTTTTTTGGAGAAGAACGCACATGGTTGGCGTCTCTTCTCAAAGATTTGAAGAAGCACAGCTCCCACCCCCATTGAGGAAGCGTCCACTTCAATAAAAAATGCATTCCCAGGATTTGGTCTCCTCAAGAGGGGGCCAGAAACAAAGGCCTGTTTCAGGTTGTGAACTGCAGAGACAGCTTCGGGAGGCCAGTCTCTGGCATTCACACCCTCCTTGGTCAAAGCGATAATAGGCGCGGCAATGGAAGAGTAATTCCTTATGAACTGCCTATAATAATTAGTAAAGCCAAGAAAGCGCTGTGTGGCCTTGAGGCTAGCAGGAAGAGGCCAGTTGGTGATAGCCAAGACCTTCCCAGGATCCATACGAAGACCCGAACATGAGACAAAGCACCCCAAAAACAGGACCTCAGAACATTCAAAGGAACATTTCTCCAGCTTGGCATAGAGATTGTTCTCTCTAAGACGCTGAAGTACAGTGCGGACATGGTTTCTGTGGACGAGCAGATTTTCTGAAAAGATCAGAATGTCATCCAGATAGATGACAACAAACTGGTACAGCAGATCTCTGAAGATTTCATTGACAAAGTTTTGAAACACGGCTGGAGCATTACACAGACCAAAAGGCATCACCAGATATTCGTAGTGCCCGTCTCTAGTGTTGAATGCAGTCTTCCATTCGTCACCCTCCCGTATTCTAATGAGATTGTACGCGCCTCTGAGATCCAACTTGGTGAAAATGGAGGCACCCTTCAACCTATCGAATAGCTCAGACATTAAGGGTAAGGGGTATCGTTTTTTAATAGTAACCGCATTTAAACCCCGATTATCGATGCAGGGTCTTAAGGTACCATCCTTTTTGGCAACAAAAAAGAACCCTGCCCCTGCAGGCGATGAGGATTTCCGGATGAAACCTCTCTCCAGATTCTCTGCGACATACTCAGACATGGCCTGGGTCTCTGGGATGGACAGAGGGTAGGTACGACCCCTGGGTAGAGTTGCTCCGGGGACAAGACCAATAGCACAGTCAAAAGACCTGTGGGGAGGAAGCACCTCAGCTGATTTCTTACAGAACACATCCCGGTAATCGCTGTATGCAGCAGGAAGATCAGAAGAAACAGAAGTGGCAGCAACCGGAAGACTCTCCTTGGGGGTCACCTTGAGAAGACACGACGAGAAACATGAGGAACCCCAGGCCAGGATCTGCCCAGAGACCCAGTCCACATGTGGAGAGTGGAGCTGTAGCCAAGGGAGGCCCAATACAACTGGGGTAGAGGCCTTGGGTAGAATAAGAAAGGATATCCACTCCTGGTGGAGAATCCCTACCGACATCCTAATGGGTAGCGTCTGGAAGCGAATAGGGCCCCCTGGGAGAACAGTGCCATCAATTGCCGAGACTACCAATGGGGTAGTGAGAGGTGAAAGGGTAAGCTTCATAGAAGAAGCAGTTCTCCAATCCATAAAATTGCCGGCAGCCCCGGAATCCAGGTATGCAAGGGTTGACTGAGGAGAAGTGCCTACATGAAGGAACACCGGCAAGAGCAGGCAAGAAGGTGATGTTTCTGGGTCCAATACTACACCTTCCAAATGTATTAGACCCGAGCGTTTCCCGGACGAAGCGAGCAGAAGTCACGAAAATGACCCTTGCCCCCACAATAGAGGCACAAGCCCAGAGTTCTGCGCCTAGCACGTTCTTCGGGGGTTAGTCTGCATAGGTTCTTCAGCAGGTAGAGGATGCTCCACGGGATGAAGGGAGGAGAGCTCAGACTGGCTAGGACCCAGAGAGTGCTGGCGTCTTTTTTCTAAGGACCTCTCTTGAAAACGAATGTCGATCTGGTTGCATAACGAAATTACATCGTCCAGACCGACGGGAATGGCTCTTCCCGCTAATTCGTCTTTCACTCGGTCAGAGAGGCCATGTAAAAAGGTAGCGACCAGGGCCTCATTATTCCAGCTCAATTCAGCTGTGTGGATACGGAACTGAAGAGCATATTGTCCCACTGAACTAGATTCTTGGCGAAGACGTAAGACAGCATTAGCTGCTGAAGAAGCCCGAGCCGGCTCTTCGAAGATATTACGAAAGAGCTTCAAGAAATCGGACAGTCTGGAAACCACCGGATCATTCCTCTCCCACAGGGGGGCAGCCCAGGCTAAAGCTTCACCGGAGAGGAGGGAAATGATATAGGCTACCTTAGCCCGGTCAGACAGGAAGCTTTGAGGCTGAAGCTCAAAATGAATTGTGCATTGGCTGAGAAACCCCCTACAGGCCTTGGAGTCCCCAGAGAAACGGAACAGAGCTGGCAATTTTAGTGAGTGTGTGGCTGCGACTGGTGCGATAGGTACAGCCGCTGGTTGTACTTGAGGTTGCGGATTCGGGGTTCCCAAGGAGGCCTGAAGCTGCTCGAATCAAGAAGCCAGATCCTGGAGGAATCGCATCACCTGAGTCTGATTTGATTCCTGGGTTTCAAGTCTGCGAACTATGCCCTGCAATGGATCATCCGCGGGGAGCGGGATGTCAGCCGGGTTCATGGCTGATCAAACTGTCAAGGTCACCTGTGACAGATGCACACCGTAGGGGGACAGGAGTGCACCGCAAGGTAGTGAACCCTATGGCTGACTTCTGCGGATAGGAAACTGGGTGGTTGTGGAAAGCGGGACCAGAGGAGCACAACCGGGATCCTAACGGAAGCTAGAACCAAGATTCCCCAGGGCGCGGAGTCTAAGACCCAGCAGGTCTTCTCCAGAGCCTCTAGTGGTGAGGTTGTTATGCTGCAGGCTGGGTCCAGGTCGCAGCCCCTGGAGTCTCCTAGTTCACGCCCTGTAGGATAAGGGGAAAAGAGGGGAAGCAGCAGCACAAGATATGAGAGAAATGAATAACAAGCTGAAGGTCAGGGGCCACAAGCAGACAAGGATAACGAAAGAACGAGCCGAAGGTCAAGGGTCACGAGCAGACAGGGATAGTCGGGGACAAGCCAAATATGTAACAGAGAGACAGACGTAGCACACGGCAGGCAGGAACCCAAACACACAATGCCTAACAAACACGTTGATCAGCAAAGCAGGCTTGCAGTGCACAGGTTAATATAGTGTTCTGTGATAGGGCCTGGGGTGGAGTCAGGCTGGGAGGAGATTATAAAGGAAGCCAGGTGAAAGGGTTCTGGCCTCTAAGATGAACACATGAGGAGGAAAGGTAAGATGGCAGACAGACATTAATGCATATCCATGACAGTGGGCTAGTGTGGGAAATTAATATAACGGCAGGAAGGAGGAGAGAGATAACAGTAACCAATCGTAGCCGCCCTGTTTTAGTCAATGGGAGAGGGCTCCGTAAAAGGACCCCCCATCCAGTAGAGAGAGGGAGATGAGAGAACCTGGGCCCAGGACTCATTATAGGTAATTATCAGACCATCTCCCAGCACTTACAGTATGCTTGCATTGTTCCTATGTTTGTCTGTCTATTTGTAATGTAATGTATATACTTTGTGTATGAAACTAATATTTACTCCCTTGCCAAAGACTGTAAATGTTTGTGGTGTATTAGATAGACTAATAACCATTCTTTAATAAATGCTTATTATATTGAAGCTTTCAAATCTTGTCAAAAAAGAACTCTTATTTAAACCATATCATATATCGTTGAATAGTGAATATTAAATATTAAATATTAATATTTAAAAAGCAACAACTATGAGAGACAAAATGTGGAAACAAATCCAGACAATCACATTGTTTGATTTGGAAAGATTTTTTTTTGCAAATTATGATGGAAAATAAGTATTTGGTCAATATCAAAAGTTCATCTCAATACTTTGTTATATATCCTTTGTTGGCAATGACAGAGGTCAAACGTTTTCTATAAGTCTTCACAAGGTATGTTGGCCCATTCCTCCATGCAGATCTCCTCTAGAACAGTGATGTTTTGGGGCTTTCGCTGGGCAACATGGACTTTCAACTCCCTCCAAAGGTTTTCTATGGGGTTGAGATCTGGAGACTGGCTAGGCCACTCCAGGACCTTAAAATGCTTCTTACGAAGCCACTCCTTCGTTACCGGGGCAGTGTGTTTGGGATGCTGAAAGACCCAGCCACGTTTCATCTTAAAATGCCCTTGTTGATGGGAGTAGGTTTGTACTCAAAATCTCACGATACATGGCCCCATTCATTCTTTCATGTACACGGATCAGTCGTCCTGTTCCCTTTGCAGAGAAACAGCCCCAAAGCATGATGTTGCCACCTCCATGCTTCACAGTAGGTACAGTGTTCTTTGGTTGCAATTTAGCATTCTCTCTCCTCCAAACATGACGAGTTGTGTTTCTACCAAACAGTTCTACTTTGGTTTCATCTGACAATATGACATTCTCCCAATCCTCTTCTAGATCCAAATGCTCTCTAGCAAACCTCAGACGGGCCCGGACATGTACTGGCTTAAGCAGGGGGACACGTCTGGCATTGCAGGATCTGAGTCACTGGCGGCGTAGTGTGTTACTGATGGTAGCCTTTGTTACGTTGGTCCCAGCTCTCTGCAGGTCATTCACTAGGTCCCCCCGTGTGGTTCTGGGATTTTTGCTCACCGTTCTTGTGATCATTTTGACCCCACGGGGTGAGATCTTGCATGGAGCCCCAGATCGAGGGAGATTATCAGTGGTCTTGTATGTCTTCCATTTTCTAATTATTGCTCCCACAGTTGATTTCTTCACACCAAGCTGCTTGCCTATTGCAGATTCAGTCTTCCCAGCCTGGTGCAGGTCTACAATTTTGTTTCTGGTGTCCTTCGACAGCTCTTTGGTCTTCACCATAGTGGAGTTTGGAGTGTGACTGTTTGAGGTTGTGGACAGATGTCTTTTATACTGATAACAAATTCAAACAGGTGCCATTAATACAGGTAATGAGTGGAGGACAGAGGAGACTCTTAAAGAAGAAGATACAGGTCTGTGAGAGCCAGAAATCTTGCTTGTTTGTAGGTGACCAAATACTTATTTTCCACCATAATTTGCAAAAAAAAAAATCTTTCCAAATCAGACAATGTGATTGTCTGGATTTGTTTCCACATTTTGTCTCTCATAGTTGAGGTTTACCTATGATGACAATTACAGGCCTCTCTCATCTTTTTAAGTGGGAGAACTTGCACAATTGGTGGCTGACTAAATACTTTTTTGCCCCACTTTAGTAATGAAAGAAGTCTCCCATAGTGTAATTCAATTAAAACAATTTAATAGATACAGCAAAATTACACTTATAAAATGAAGTAGATATATTAGCGTGTCATAAAAGCATCCGAGCCGGCCGGCTCTCGATAACAGCCCGTTCCTTCCGGGACCTTGTGTTATTCGCGGTGACGTCAGCAAGCCGCTTCTCCCCACGCCATTTTGTCACAAATGACGTCATCCTGGGGCACGGGCGGCGTGCTGACCCACCGCCAATTATACCATACATAAAGTGAGGGAACGCCCAGCTCTGAGCTCCAAGGGTCCCCCTACGGAAACCATAATTTTGCAATGGGGCAACTGCCCATACGCTACGGGACACTAACCACCGCCAGTGTATAAACTTAACCACTCCTGATTAAAAGGGATCCATATATTAGATGTCCCGTGGCTTGGTATATAAAAGTTGGTCATACCTTACAGTCACGATATGTAGCACCGGCCAAATCAACTGTGTATACTGATGGACTGCATTCCTCTCTGTTATGAGCACAAGGGTGCAGTAACTTAAAATAGAATACAAAATTTGTATTCACATCGGAGGGCTTAACATCCTGGCATCTACAGCATGGTAATTTGACCCCGGACGTACCACCCTTCTCTGTGGAGTCATAATTGAAATTCAGCCGCATGGGGTCACTTCAACCCCTGGTTAGGCGATTCCAAAAAAGGTGTCCACCCAGTATAATATGATAAAGCAGTAAATAAGCTGCAATATTACTGCTGTCTGCTCTTTGGAAAAAAAAAAATTCTTATAAAGTTAACCACTTAAGCCCCGGACCATTTGGTAGCTAAAGGACCAGAGGTGAATTCAGAATTTTGCACTGCGCTGCTTTGACTGTAAATTGTGCGGACATGCAATGTTGTACCCAAACGAAATTTGCGTCCTTTTCTTCCCACAAATAGAGCTTTCTTTTAATGGTATTTGATTGCCTCTGCGATTTTTATTTTTTGCGATATAAATGGAAAAAGAGCGAAAATTTTGAAAAAAAATGATATTTTCTACTTTTTGTTATAAGAAAAATCGAATAAACTCAATTGTAGTCATACATTTAGGCCAAAATTTATTCAGCCACATGTTTTTAGTAAAAAAAATGTCAATAAGCGTATATTTATTGGTTTGCGCAAAAGTTATAGAGTTTACAAACTAGGGTACATTTTCTGAAATTTACACAGCTTAAAATTTATGACTGCCTATCTCATTTCTTGAGGTGCTAAAATGACAGGGCAGTACAAAACCCCCCCAAATGACCCCATTTTGGAAAGTAGACACCCCAAGGAAATTGCTGAGAGGCATGTTCAGCCCATTGAATTTTTTATTTTTTTGTCCCAAGTGATTGAATAATGACTAAAAAAAAAAAAAAAAAAAATTGCAAAAAGTTGTCACTAAATGATATATTGCTCACACATGCCATGGTTATATGTGGAATTTCACCACAAAATACATTTTGCTGCTTCTCCTGAGTACGGGGATACCACATGTGTGGGACTTTTTGGGAGCCTAGCCGTGTACGGGACCCCGGAAACCAAGCACCGCCTTCAGGATTTCTAAGGGCGCAAATTTTTGATTTCACTCCTCACTACCTATCACAGTTTTGAAGGCCATAAAATGCCAAAATAGCACAAACCCCCCCCCCCCCCCAAATGACCCCATTTTAGAAAGTAGACACCCCAAGGAAATTGCTGAGAGGCCTGTTGAGCCCATTGAATATATTTTTTTTTTGTCCCAAGTGATTGAATAATGACAAAAAAAATAAAAAATTACAAAAAGTTGTCACTAAATGATATATTGCTCACACATGCCATGGTTATATGTGGAATTACACCCCAAAATACATTTTTCTGCTTCTCCTGAGTACGGGGATACCACATGTGTGGGACTTTTTAGGAGCCTAGCCGCGTACGGGACCCCGAAAACCAAGCACCGCCTTCAGGATTTCTAGGCACAAATTTTTGATTTCACTCCTCACTACCTATCACAGTTTCGAAGGCCATAAAATGCCAAAATCGCACAAAACCCCCCAAATGACCCCATTTTGGAATATAGACACCCCAAGCTATTTGCTGAGAGGAATGGCGAGTATTTTACAGCTCTCATTTGTTTTTGAAAATGAAGAAAGAAAATCTATATATATATATATTTTTTTTCAATTTTCAAAACTTTGTGACAAAAAGCGAGATCTGCAAAATACTCACAATACCTCTCAGCAAATAGCTTGGGGTGTCTACTTTCCAAAATGGGGTCATTTGGGGGGGTTTTGTGCTATCAGGGCATTCCATGGCCTCCGAAACTGTGATAGGCAGTGAGAAGTGAAATCAAAAATTTACACCCTTAGAAAGCCTGAAGGCGGTGCTTGGTTTTTGGGGTCCCGTACATGGCTAGGCTCCCAAAAAGTCTCACACATGTGGTATCCCCGTACTCAGGAGAAGCAACAGAATGTATTTTGGGGTGTAATTCCACATATGCCCATGGCATGTTTGAGCAATATATCATTTAGTGACAACTTTGTGCAAAAAAAATAAAATAAATAAAAAATTGTCGTTTTTCCGCAACTTGTGTCAACATATAAAATATTCCATGGACTTGACATGCCTCTCAGTATATAGCTTGGGGTGTCTACTTTCCAAAATGGGGTCATTTGGGGGGGTTTTGAACTGTTCTGGCATTTTATACACAACATTAGGAAGCTTACATCCACTCTTCTAACCACTTGAAGACAAAGCCCTTTTTGACACTTTTTGTTTACATGAAAACATTTTTTTTTTTGCAAGAAAATTATGTTGCACCCCCAAACATTATATATATTTTTAAAGCAAAGGCCCTACAGATTAAAATGGTGGGTGTTGCATTTTTTTTTTCTACACAGTATTTGCGCAGCGATTTTTCAAACGCATTTTTTGGGTTAAAAAATACACTTTTTTAATTTTAATGCACTAAAACACACTATATTGCCCAAATGTTTGATGAAATAAAAAAGATGATCTTAGGCCGAGTACATAGATACCAAACATGACATGCTTTAAAATTTCGCACAAACGCGCATTGGCGACAAACTACATACATTTTTAAAAGCCTTTAAAAGCCTTTACAGGTTACCCCAGTAGATTTACAGAGGAGGTCTACTGCTAAAATGATTGCCCTCGATCTGACCTTCGCGGTGATACCTCACATGCATGGTGCAATTGCTGTTTACATATGACGCCAGACCGACGCTTGCGTTCGCCATTGGGCAAGAGCAGGGCAGGACAGGGGTGCTTTTTTTTTTTTTCTTTTTTTTTTTATTATTAATTTTGCTTTTTTATTTTATTTTGAAATTGTTCCTTCCAAGTATTTTTTTTTTTTATCATTTTTATTGTTATCTCAGGGAATGTAAATATCCCCTATGATAGCAATAGGTAATGACAGGTACTCTTTTTTGAAAAAACTGGGGTCTATTGGACCCTAGATCTTTCCTCTGCCCTCAAACCATCTGACCACACCAAGATCGGTGTGATAAAATGCTTTCCCAATTTCCCAATGGCGCTTTTTATATCCGGGGGGGGGGGCATTCCCTCCCACTGCTTGTAAAAGCAGTCCAGAGGCTAATTAGCCACTAGGATTGCTTTTACATGAAAGCCGGCCGCTGGCTGAAAAGAATAATACCAAGATGATACCTAAACCCGCAGGCATCATTCTGGTATAAACATTCAAAGTCCAGCAACATACCAGTACGTTGCTGGTCCTTGTTGGACATGTATTGTAATCTTTTTATTTCATGCAGCCAGTTGGCTGAACGAAAAAAGAGATTGATCGGTGGGTATGCCCACCATTAGAATACCGCCCTTCATCCACCCACTTCCAATGATGGGCATACACGCACCATTTATATATGCCGAAGCATGGGGGCATCCTCCCGCAAAAAAGTTATGCCGCACACACATGGTCGGACTTTTCCACGGGCAAGCCTCCGTCGGAATTTCGACCGTATGTACGCGGCATTAGGAGCAAAATCGCTCCTCCGCCCCTGCTGCCCCAATGCTTCGGCATATTTGCTTTTTTTTTTTAACTGTGGTGGTGAAATCACCTCCTACAGCACTGGAGTCGCAGGGATCAGGCCTGTCTCTGCGAACGCTGCAGTTATGTGTGTTTTTGTTTTGTAAGTGACAGTGATCGATCGATACTGCACTTGGGTGGCCTGGGCTGGACGGAGGGGCAAAACGCAGGTGCCAGCAGGTATCTGGGCTGATCCCGCTAACACTGCGTTTTTGGGAACCCTAAACTGCTGGGGACGCTAGTATAGATCTGATCAGATCAGATATTGATCTGTTCAGATACTATACCACTAAGGGGGGTGTATGCTTCACGCGTGGGTGTTAGCGTTACTGGCACTAACCTGACGCTGCCTGGGGTGTGACTCAGACCCTCTCTGACGCTAAAACCTAATTGATATCACCCGCCGGGCGATCAGGGGGTTAAACCTTTATTGGGTTATATACACTGCGGGTGCCCTGACACTATAAAAAGCAAGCTAACTAACCAGCGTCACCCGTAACACTTATATGGTGATCACTGGTGAAAGGGTTAACTAGGGGCAATCAGGGGGTTAAAACCTTTATTAGATAATATATGGGGGTACCTGACGCTATAAAAACCTGCGGCGAACCTAAAAAAAATTACCAGCTACCGATCTGCATCACCGACACTAAGACAGCGTTTAGAAAAACGATCGCTTAGCGACAGTGGTGATGGGGGTGAAAGGGTTACCTGGGGGGCAATCAAGGGGGTTAAACCTTTATTAGATAATATATTGGGGTACCTGACGCTATAAAAACATGTGGCGAACCTAAAAAAAATTACTGGCTACGATCTGCATCACCGACACTAAGACAGCGTTTAGAAAAACAATTGCTTAGCGACAGTGGTGATAGGGGGTGAAAGGGTTACCTGGGGGGCGATCAAAGGGGTTAAACCTTTATTAGATAATATATTGGGGTACCTGACGCTATAAAAACCTGCGGCGAACCTAAAAAAAATTACCGGCTACCGATCTGCATCACAGACACTAAGACAGCGTTTAGAAAAACGATCGCTTAGTGACAGTGGTGATAGGGGGTGAAAGGGTTACCTGGGGGGCGATCAAGGGGGTTAAAACCTTTATTAGATAATATATTGGGGTACCTGACGCTATAAAAACATGCGGCGAACCTAAAAAAAATTACTGGCTACCGATCTGCATCACCGACACTAAGACAGCGTTTAGAAAAACAATTGCTTAGCGACAGTGGTGATAGGGGGTGAAAGGGTTACCTGGGGGGCGATCAAGGGGGTTAAACCTTTATTAGATAATATATTGGGGTACCTGACGCTATAAAAACCTGCGGCGAACCTAAAAAAAATTACCGGCTACCGATCTGCATCACAGACACTAAGACAGCGTTTAGAAAAACGATCGCTTAGTGACAGTGGTGATAGGGGGTGAAAGGGTTACCTGGGGGGCGATCAAGGGGGTTAAACCTTTATTAGATAATATATTGGGGTACCTGACGCTATAAAAACCTGCGGCGAACCTAAAAAAAATTACTGGCTGCCGATCGGCATCACTGACGCTAAGACAGCGATCAGAAAAATGATCGCTAAGCGACAGTGGTGATAGGCGGTGAAAGGGTTATCTGGGGGGTGATCAGGGGGTTAAACCTTTATTAGGGGGGGTTAGGGGGCTACACTGGACCTAAGACTAAACTTTGGTGACACTTTTACAGTCACAAATGTCACTGATTGCAGTGATCACTAAATAAATGGTCACTGCAATCAGTGACACTGTGACTGGGGGCTGGGGGGTGATCTGGGGGGTGATCTGGGGTGTCTGGGGGGCCTGGGGGGGCGATTTATGTCCCTATGTGTCCTGGTGTCAGTGTAGTGTTGTGTGCACTGACCTGATGTCTTCTCTTGTACGGCGCTCGGTATATGTGAGCGCCGCACCAGAGATGACATCACTTCCTCCTGCTCCCTCTGTCTGACACAGACAGAGGGGGCATTTCCATTCGCGGGAGCGATCGCGAGGGGGTGGCCAGAAACGAATGGCTGCCCCCTCATCCCGGAACGCTCCCGGACACTTAGCCACCGCTCACTGTATAGGAGGGGGGTCCGATTGGACCCCCCAACTATACAAAGGCAATCACGTATGCTCTACGTGATTGTGCCTGTCGGTGCCATTCTGCCGACGTATATATACAGTGAGCGGTCGTTAAGTGGTTAAAGAATTCATATGGTTTGTTAAAAAGAAAAAAATACAAAAATGGATAGAATAAATTCCGAATCACATTTTATGTACAAAAAGAGAAAATACAAAAAATCATTTATTTAAATGATTTTAGTATGTTATCTCCCTAAAAAAGGACAAAAAAAATTCTCCTCAGGGGAGATAACTAGGAGATTGATTGATATCTCAAATGGCTAAAAACCCATATCTAAGCTATCCCCAAAATGGGGATACTAATCTGCAACTGATACAGTTAAAATAGAAAATACCTGATGAAAAACAGATGGATAGATAGATAGATAGAATGGCAACCACCATGATGGTATAAGGTGTATGGTGGCATTTCCCTTTGGATGTGGGGACATCCAGGAACTCAGATCTGGTTCACACAACAAATGCCTAACTATTATCTATGAAAGCGTTGACATCTGTGTCTATGTTGAGGTCATATGGGGTGTAACAACGTACCCTATGGATCCAAGCCATCTCTAGCCTGGATAACTCCCTAACCAAAGAGCCACCCCTCCAGTGGGCGCTATATTTGTCAATTCCCAGGAAGAGAATGTTAGCTGGATTACGATTATAGCACTACCCCCGAAGGAGCTGCTGGTTATATTTTGGGCCTTTGCCGTTACCTGTCTGTTCACCACGTTCGCCATATGGGTCCCATTGTAGAGTTGTTCAAAGATGTCTGCACCAAACACTTAAGCCCTGTACACACGATCGGTTTAACCGATGAAAACCGTCCGATGGATTGTTTTCATCAGACAAACCGATCGTGTATGGGCCCCATCGGTCTTTTTTCCATCGGTTTTAAAAAATAGAACATGTTTTACATTTTTCCGATGGATAAAAAAACGATCGAAAACTCCGATCGTCTATGGGCAAGTCCATCGGATAAAAAACCCACGCATGCTCAGAATCAAGTCGACGCATGCTCAGAAGCATTGAACTTCATTTTTCTCGGCTCATCAGAGTGTTTTACGTCACCGCGTTTGGAACCGTCGTTTTTTTGACTGATGGTGTGTAGGCAAGACTGATGGAAGTCAGCTTTATCGGATTTCTGATGGACAAAACCATTGGATTAGAATCCATAGGATATCCGATCGTGTGTACGAGGCTTTAGTCTCATTTTCAATGGTTTTATTAAAGAACATCAGTTAGAGGGATAGAGGGTTAGGAGAGATTCAGGTACCTTGCTTTGCGGATCACGGATACTTCTTCGATCCAGAGGACAAACAGTTTCCACCCTGGATTTAGCAACCACCGGATAGGCCTCTCTCACTGACCTAGCAGCCGGTGCGAAGCTCGGTCAAAAGTCTCTGCCACAGACTTGATGAATGTAATGGAATCGTTGTACAGTCCTCTGCCACAGGACAGCATAACCACACACTTTGCACAGTTCAAAAGACACAGCTACACAGTACCAGTTTCTTTCAGCCAGCCGGCAGCACTGTGAGGTAGATTGATCAGCATGTGTCCCTCAATTGAGTCTCCAATTGCTCGGCTTCTTCCCGCAGGCAAGACAGCACGGGACCACCCCTGGACCAGTAGGTCCCAGAAACTCCTGGGCCTACTATCAGTAACGGAGCCTCGGACCAGCAGGCCCCGAGGCTGGGAAACTGCTACGACATACCTGAGGCCAGGAGGGCCCTCAGGTCGGGATCGGAAGACAAACCCTGCAAAACGGTGTCTATCCCTTAAGTACCCTCTCCCAGAATGCACAGCGGTGGACCACTCCCACTGGGCTGCTTCTGTGAAAAGAATACCCAATACACAGCCTGCTGCATTTCCAACCTTGACCTGTGGTGACAGCGACACCTACAGTGAAGTGGAAAATGCGCAACACAGCTGGACTGGAACAGAAACCAGCAATTTAACACAATCAGTCTGAGCCAAACTACAGCTCAGATAACTTAAATTTACAAATAGCACCCACTCAATAGGAGCAGGGCGCTACACGATTATGATGCATATCGTAATGTCTGGAGACAGAATGATATTTGAAACCTGTTTTAATATTGGTGATGTGCTCTCCCAAACGAACCTGCATGGATCGCTTGGTCCTGCCAATATACTGAAGCCCACACGGGCACTGTAATAAATAAACAATGCCCGTGGAACTACAAGTGACAAATGGTTCGATTTTATGTTCCTTAGATGTGCTGGTTGAGATAAATGACTCAGTTTTTTTTAGTTTACTCTTATTCTATGTGCAAACCTGACACCTGCGACATTGGTGATAACCTGAAAGGTTTTGGAATATATGTCACCACACTCACCATTTATTTTGCGCAGCTTATCCTTTTGAATTGTATTATTGTGTGTGTCTCACATTTAAGTTGCAGCAGTAATTTATAATTACCACACTACAGTGAGGTATATTGATTCACCAGACAGTGCAGTAATTCACCTTTTCACACTGCACGTGCACCTGCATCTCCCTTGTCACCGCCGTGGGTGCAGGGCAGGCAGGGATCAGTGAGAGCTGCCAAAAGGAAAGCAGTCCTTGTAAACACAAAAGGCTTCTGTGTTCATAAGTGACAGTGGTGTGCGGGGAGCGGAGGGCGAGAGCCAGAGGTGGCAGAACTCAGTTCTGCCTTGTTACGGCTGAAAAAAGCCTTGGGTGTCACATGAAATAACCTGGGGGGCCGGATTCAGCCCGTGGGCCTTGTGTTTGACACGTGCCCTATTCTATTCAAATATAGAAAACACATTTAAACTGAAGTGCAGACTTTTTGTTTTTCAAAAATGTTAACGTAAATTAACAAATTAAAATGATGACACATAGCGCTCACTAATCCTATGCTTGCCTCTTTATATTTAAATTTCAGGAAGTATGTTGTCATAGTAAAAATGAATTAAATGCCTATTGCATGATACTGGAATTTTGCTGAAAAATTCTTCTTCTTCTTGGGGCTGCCCTTGATTTCCCAGCATCTAGTTCTCTTACATTCTATATATCGAAATCATGTGTTTGTAGCTTTCTTCTCTGGTCCCCTGATTGCCATTCACAACAGAAGAAAGGTTTTTAAATATTGCCCATGTATGACATACGTATGTAATAGCAAAGTATGTGTCTGTCTTATAGTAAACGAATGGGAGCAACAGAAAAAAACAATGGTAAGTTCGGTGGGTATACAAATACTACTTTATTAAAATATAAATAGATGACATATATAATTATGTCGGCATTCCACCAAGGTAACCTGAATTTAATTGGCTTATTGTGTCAGCTCTGCACGTGCAATAATGGCTTGAAAATCTGGCCTGACCAGGATTTCATTGAAGCTCCTCCAAGAGATGATGATGTCATAGGTATAACTGTGCTAATATTAATTAATCCAGGGAGAAGAACAATCCAAAGAATTTAGATATGAAACTTATTTTTAATTCAACTCTGGGCACAAAGCAAAGTAAATAATTATCAAAGACAGACAAGCTAATTATCTAATTGTCTAATTATCAAAGACAGACAGTTTTACACCTTCGTGCTTTTCCTACCTAATTATTTTCCAGAAAACCTGACTGCAGTGTAAGCCAGCTTATTGTGATTCCCTTCATTCAACTTTGATTTCCAGTGCCTGTGTATAAAGTCCTTCAAGGAAAGCACAATGGAGTGCTTTTATCATCCTGTATAGTGGGGGTAGTGCCTTTATTATAGAAGAAAAGGCACTCACAAAATTGATATAGAGACAGACTGATGATGTAAGCGCTAGCTCCGCTTTACGCATTTCATCAGAATCAATGTCATCCTGGGGCCATCCCTTCACCAGCCCCAGGATTGATTTACAAGTCTGTCTCCATAAATAATACATTTTGTGAGTACCTTTTCTTCTATAATAAGTTGGATTACTTGAGGTACTACACTATAGTGGTCCTGTTGTTTTTTTGGCCAGTTTTCAGGTCCCCAGCGCAGCCATGTTGACTCTGGAAAGCTAGCTGTGACTCCCTGCAGCTTCACAGTTGGCCTCCCACTGCGCAAGTGTGAACCGCACTGCATTATGTAAATAGACCTGTGATGTGTCCCAGGAGGTTGTGGGCGGTAAGTTGTTGCAGAGGAGGTGGGGAGGAGGACAATCAACCAAACTTCCTCTGTAAGGAAAGTTCCACTTTAAAGTAGTTTTAAACCCTCCGTTTTTTAGGTTAACATATTGAGTATAATAAAATAAACATTCACTACCTCTTTCTTCGCCACCCCCTATATGCAATGGATAGATTCATGCATAGCATGAATCTATACATGGCCGCCGCGGCCACCCCCTTATTCATGCGTCCGGCCTCTTTCAGGGCACGGGGCACGTGAATTACAGCGGCCAGTTTTTTTTTTAAGCACCTGATTAGAGCCAGAGGCTCTAATAGGCTTCCAAATAGGGTGGGCTTGGGTCGCAGAGAGTGCACTCTGATCCCACCCAGGTGTGTTACAACAGCAAATGAATGTTAAAACACTGATCCTCAATCCGGCCTATCAGAAGCGGGTGTGAGACCCATTTTTCGATTGGCCGAAAAGAGAAGACTCACGATTTGCCGCCGAAGAGAAGGGAGGAAACAGAAGCCACTGACTCCATGATGACCAGGAGAACAGGAGGCTGCCGCCGCCGTGATGGCCTGAAGAACGGGAGGCCCCCACTGTGATGACCAGGAGAACGGAAGGCCACCACCGCCACCGAGCAGGGGAAGTCGCTGGTGATGGGGTAAGTGCTATTTACCGACCGACCAGGGGAGGGGTTGGCATACACCCCCCCAAAAACAAAATTCCACTGGCCGCCAATGATCCCTGAGCGACTTCATTGCGACTTGCATATGACTTCTTTAACAGAAGTCAATGCAAGTCATGTTGAAGTCACCCCCAAAGTAGTCACCCCTTTATGCAAGTCGATTCGAACGGTTACATTGCCGTTAATGGGGCGCGACTTGTCATGCGACATCGGCTTATGACAAGTCACGGCAGTGTGAACTGGGGCTTAATGATTCAATAAGCTGTTGAAAGTTCTTTAAAAAAAACTGAGGGGTTTACTATAAAGTTAGTTTCTAAAGCTTGTCTGTATACAGATTTTTCCTGTAGTATAATCCATATTGACTCAAGATCTACACTACATTTATGGGAATGTTAGATGATCTTTGGGTATCCTAATTAAATATCTGAACTAAATGTATTAATACTGTTTATTACAGAGGAATCCCTGTTGAATTGCAAAAGCATGTTGGTACCATTCCAGAGGAGATGACTAAGATAAGAGCTGAGATAAATGTCACTGCTTCATCTAGTAGGTCAAACCCCATCTGTAAATCCTCAGGCAAAATTCAGGTACGCTGGTAATTTTAACCTGAACCATTATTATATAGTGGATGTAAAGCTAATAAAGCAAATATATGATCTCACAGCTGCCAAAATATCTTGGATCATCCATTTCAGCAAACGCTTGTCGTGATCACCATACATAGTTCACTTGTGAATTTAATTTTTTTTTTTATTTTGCACAGAACTGCATAGCTTTTTAATGAAAAGTAATAGTGGTCTAGTAATATACAGGAACTTGATGATAAGGTCATCACATAAAGGGGTCTTTTCCAGTGGCGGTGCATCCATAAAGGGCGCAGGAGCGCCGCCCCCCTCTCTCCTGCACCGCTCTACCATCATAGATAGATTCATGCATTGCATGAATCTATCTATGGTCGCCGCTGACACCCCCTATTCAGGTGTCCGGCCCCTTTTCGGGCGCAGGGCACCTGAATTACAGTGGCGGGGGTGTTTTTTGGAAGCACCTGATTAGAGCCATAGTCTCTAATAGGCGCCCAAAAATGTGAACAGCGGGTGCCATGCTGGGCGTTCGCTGTTCACTCAGCTGTGTGTTAGCAAAGCAAAGGAATTCCCTTTGCTAACACTTAACCACCTCTCAGCCAATCGGGTTGCCGGGTCTGTTACCGGTCACCTAATTGGCTGAAACGCCAGGCGCTGTGATTGGACGCCTGAGAGAGGACGGAAGAAGACATGGAGGACGTGCAGGAGACCGCCGCTGACCCGCTGCGAGACAGGTAAGTGCCGGGCAGCATCTAAAGGGACGCAGTAGCAGCAATTGATGGGCACACTGGCAGCATCTGATGGGGCACAGTAGCAGCAATTGATGGGCACACTGGCAGCATCTGATGGGGCACAGTAGCGGCAATTGATGGGCACACTGGCATCTGATGGGCCACAGTAGCGGCAATTGATGGGCACACTGGCAGCATCTGATAGGGCACAGTAGCGGCAATTGATGGGCACACTGGCAGCATCTGATGGGGCACAGTAGCGGCAATTGATGGGCACAATGGCATCTGATGGGGCACAGTAGCGGCAATTGATGGGCACACTGGCAGCATCTGATGGGGCACAGTAGCGGCAATTGATGGGCACAATGGCATCTGATGGGGCACAGTAGCGGCAATTGATGGGCACACTGGCAGCATTTGATGGGGCACAGTAGCGGCAATTGATCAGCACACTGGCAGCATTTGATGGGGCACAGTAGTGGCAATTGATGGGCACACTGGCAGCATCTCATGGGGCACAGTAGCATCAATTGATGGGCACACTGGCAGCATTTGATGGGGCACAGTAGCAGCAATTGATGGGCACACTGGCAGCATTTGATGGGGCACACTGGCGGCAATTGATGGGTACAGTGGTTGCGTTTGATGGCACAGTGGTGGCAATTAGTGGGGGGTTTTTTTCAGTTTGTTTGCTCCCCCAAAAAAATTTTGAGCACCAGCCGCCACTGGTAATTTCACTAAGCTGTATGAGTTATTTTATGCCATTTGTAATTTTATCTCACCAAAAAATTTCTCATCTCAGCTTTCAATTCACATGCATTAATATCACATATTACTTAAAGTTGTAGTAAACCGCTGTGCGTATTTTTTTTTTGTTTGTTTCTGGAACCTGCAAGGTAAAGCCATAATGTGCTAGGATGCATCGCATCTTAGCACATTATGTGAAACTTACCTTAAAACGAAGCCTTCCAGCAGCGTGCTTTCTTCCTTCTAGGTTTGTGGACTCTGGCTGTGTGAGTGGCCGGAGCCGCGATTATGTCACTTTCCCACATGGGCAATGGAGCCACCATTTACAGCACAGGAGTCTAAAGGAACGGCCCGGGTGGCCATTCCTTCACAGCACATACAGTGATGTAACCGGCAACATGTACAGTAAATATCTCCTCAATGGTGCATGTTTGGGAGATATTTACATTACATATAGGTAAGTCTTATTATAGGCTTACCTTTAGGTACAAATTATATATATAGGAGTTTACTCCCACTTTAAGTGCTGCACGCCTTTATGTCTCATAAACTCCAGGCAAAAAATAAAGCCCTGTTTCCACTTAAAGAGGAACTGCAGACTGCTCACATAATTTGTAATAAAAACATCTTTGCCATTCTGAAGCTTCCCTCCAACCACTTTGCATATTTTATATATACTGTGATTCTGTACTTGCCACATATGCTGCAGAGTCTGGCTGCATCCATTTTAACTGTGGGCAGCTGAAGCTGCTGCCTGTTCACTTGCTGGATTTAAACAGACACACAGAGGCACACCTCCAGCTCTGCAGCCCTGCAGCTTTCATTGGCCCTCTTATGACTTATCCCCCCTCCCTTCCTGGCAAACTCTCACGAGAGTGAGAGAGAGAGTTGTGCATGGTGTCATAAGCCTAGGCTAATGACCAGACAAGAAACAGGAAGTGGGATGTAAAAGGTATTTACTGGCAGAAAAAAAATGTTTTACTATCCAAAGTTAAAACAACAAGGGCAGAAGATTTAATAAATGGAAAGATGAAAAAATGACTGAAATTCCACTTTAATCTCACCTAACCATTCTGTATTTGAAAAGTCTCAGAATCACTTACCTGAATCTGCTGTTGTGCAACCCTCCGCAGCACCTCTTCTGCTGGTGGAGACCAGTGATCACTAGCTGCTTCTTAGCGAGATTGCCAATTCTCATCCAGCAACAAATATGATAGCCTTAAAAGTGCTTTTAAACCTGTGACAGGAGTGACTTTGGGTCGGGGGTTGGTGCGGCTCAGCTTGCCCTGGAGAGTTCTGGAGGCTCCTTGTCCAGCTTCCCCGACGCCTCTTATGTGTAGATCACCCTGTGTCTCTAATAGGGGCACAGGGTGAATAAGAACCCCACTATGATCTGTGCTAGTCAGACTCTCTTTGCAGCCACACTAGAACCTTGTAAAATGTATATAATGTGTGCTGTATATATGTATATAATGTGTGCTGTATATATGTATATATAATGTGTGCTGTGCCATGCTGTTGGACTATTTCCTGTGATGTTTTGGGGTGTGACCGTATTCTATTGTCTATTGTGGCTGTCTGCCTAAACTATTGCGGGATGTGTAAGTGTATTTGCTGTGAGGAAAAAGGGAGGGGGATTCCTCCAACCCCCCTGCTGATTGTATTGAGAAGTTTGAACACACCTGACCTGTGTGGCCATTGTCATTGGACAGTTTGACCCGCCCTGTTTTCCAAGGGTGGGTGGGATGTGTTTTTGAAGAGAGATATCTGTTAACATGTGCTTGAATAAAGGAGTTTTGGTTTTACCCTACCCTGAGGTGCTGTCTGATGAGTGGGATGGCTTGAGAGTCTGGAATAAGTGCTGGTTCTGAACAGAGGAAGCATTGACGGCGGACCTAGATCTTTTTGAGGACAGAGGGTTCGTCACAAAACCCAAAAGCAAACATTTATTATATTGCAGCTTAACAATTCTTAGATGTAGTAGCTGCATTTGTTTTCTTTTTTTAGGCTTAATTTCCCTTATTTTCATCTGGTGATCCAGACAGTAAGTCTGTTGTTTTTCAACAGAACAAGGTATCCTGCAGATGTAGCAGTTGGAGACAAACCATCTCAAAAGGGGAAAAAAAACTGTTGCAGTAACTGCTTATAAAGTGTTAGCTGGAGTTTGGCTTCAGTTTGTTAGTGTATTTAAATTTGCTTGTCCATCTAACACTACTCTCCCCCCAGATTAAAGGGGAAGTACAGCCAAAGCTCGTTTGGCTGTACTTCTCCTGTGGATCACAGGAGTGCAGTTCGTGCTACACTCCTTTAACCAGTTTTCAGCAGACAGCGGGCTGAAGCTGTGAAAACATTGTGAAAGATCGCGACCATATGGAGAGAACCGCTGAGAGCCTGAACCTGCCGCTCCTGCCCCTTCCACAGCTCAGCACTCCAGTGAGCACTGGAGGGGCAGAGCAGACAATGGTGACTGACAGTCACCAGCTCTCTGCTCAGGGAGCTCTGAGAACCGAGCGATCGGCAGTGTTTGATCACTCGGTTCTCAGCCTTAAGCCCCGTACACACGATCGGTTTAACCGATGAAAACCGTCCGATGGATTGTTTTCATCAGACAAACCGATCGTGTATGGGACCCATCGGTCTTTTTTCCATCGGTTTTAAAAAATAGAACATGTTTTAAATTTTTCCGATGGATAAAAAAACGATCGAAAACTCTGATCGTCTATGGGCAAGTCCATCGGATAAAAAACCCACGCATGCTCAGAATCAAGTCGACGCATGCTCAGAAGCATTGAACTTAATTTTTCTCGGCTCATCTGAGTGTTTTACGTCACCGCGTTTGGAACGGTCGGTTTTTTGACTGATGGTGTGTAGGCAAGACTGATGGAAGTCAGCTTCATCGGATTTCCGATGGACAAAACCATCGGATTAGAATCCATAGGATATCCAATCGTGTGTACGAGGCCTTAGAGGCGACGGAGAACAGATGCAGCATCGGACCGATGCTGCATCCACCTAGGTAAGTATGATAATAAAATAAAATAAAAATCCCATACTTCTCTTTTAACAATGATGCTGTCTGCCCCCTGTGCTCCTTCATCCAGAGTCGGGCACTCTCATACAGGAGGTGTGTTTCTGGCAAGATCACCAGGTAAAAAGAAAAAAAAAAAGAAAACAAATGCAGCCACCACATCTAATAATTTATAACCTGCAATATTTTACACTTTTGTGTTTGGGTTTAATACCACTTTAACATTTACTGTAGCAGAAACATAATGTACACCTCTTGGCCAAAACACCCTTCATCTCCGCCACTTTAGTTCCGACATCAATTTTTACAGAGTGCAAGTTCTACATTAAAGGGGTTGTAAAGGCTGGAGTTTTCTTACCTTCATGCATTCTACAGGGTATGCATGAAGGTAAAATACCTTCAGTGTACAGCTCCCCCTCAGCCCCCCCCCCTAATACTTACCTCAAGACTGATCTCAATCCAGCAATGTGCACAAGACCCGAGGCTCACCCTGATTGGCTGAGATGCAGCAGCAGCAGGAGCCGTTGGCATCTGCTGTTGTCAATCACAGCCAGTGAGGTGGGAGCGGGGGGGCAGAGTTGAGCCTCACTCTCTGTGTCTTATGGATGCAGAGAGCCAGCTTGAGAGTGAGCATGCACGAGTGCCCCCACAGCAAGCGCCTTGCAATGGGGGCAAGAGGGAGGGGCCCAGATCGCCGGTGGGGGACCCAAGAAGTGGAGGATCGGGGTTGCTCTGTGCAAAACCACTCTACAGAGCAGGTAAGTATAACATGTTTGTTATTTTTTCATTAATAAAAATGTTTCTTTTACAATCAATTTACTATAGAATGGCTGCCTAGGTCTTCCAGTGTCCTCACTGTAGGATCCCTATTGATGGGTTCTCCAATACAGCCTATACCAGGCCTACCCTGAAGTATTCTCTTTCTGAGGCTACAAGCTTACATGAAGCTTACACAGCAGTATACTAAGGGTAGCCTTTTCCCATCACCTTCTGCCCCAAGCTCTTCCGGCTCTAGATTATAAGGGACAAAGATAGTCCCACCAACCATACCGACCCAGGGGAGGGGTTTCTCTAAAAGTGGTACTAACCCCTGCTTACATGCTCTCTCTGCAGCCGATTGGTCTGTAGGAACCTGTGAGGATAAGAGCCTCACAAGGAAGCATCTATAATCGCCAGAAAGCAATGTGACAACTGAAGGAAGGACCTTCCCACACTAGAAACCAGAAGAAAGATGATATAGGACCAGGCCTGTCACGTCATGGCAGTTTCAGCTAAAAAATTGGGCTTTGGGTTATTTTTTATAATCTACACGCTGTAGTGGCCTGAGTTTGGGAAGGGGAATGTTGCCTGGATTTTTAGGTCATTGATCTGGAACAAGCATGCAACTAGTAAAGTTGCAAGAAAGTCAAAACTCCTTATCTGCATACTTGTTCTGGGTCAGTGACCCAGAAAGTATTATACGTTGGCATCAATATAGCAGCAACTAACATTTCCAAAAGGAGAGTTCAGTAATGGTAGCCTAACGTTTTTCCATTCACAATTAACTGAATGTTATAAGGAATTTTGGCTGTCCCTTCAGAAAAATTGCTAGCAAGTAGACATGTGCAATTCGTTAATTCCAAAATTTCCGAAATTTTGAATTTCCAAAAATTCGGAATTTCGAAAATTCGAGATTTGAAAATCTAAAATTCGAAAATCTAAAATCTAAAAACTGAAAATCTAAAATTCGAAAATGGGAAATTTGGAAAGGTGAATTTCCAAATTTCCGAATTTTTTGAATTTCCGAAATTCTAAAAATTCGTTTTTTTCCATTTTAGTTTCATTCGTTTTTTTGCTTTTTCAGGAATTCGGAATTCCGAATTTTAGAATTTCGGAATTCGGAAAAAATTCTAAAATTCGGAATTCGGAAAATTCTAAAATTCGGAATATTCTAAATTTCGGAATTCGGAATATTCAAAAAATTCGGAAAATTCTAAAATTCTGAAAATTCTAAAATTCTGAATTCGGAAAATTCTAAAATTCAGAATTCGGAAAATTCTAAAATTCGGAATTCGGAAAATTCGGAAATTCGGAAATTGCTGGGACCTGTGGTACTCTATGAAATGCTGATTAGCCGGAAGAACCCTGGAACATGGACTTCTCTATTAGAGCATTGCATTGAACCAGGGGCAGCCACAGTTAGGATAGTTACTGCATGTTATGGTTATGTATGTTATGCCAGATTTACAGTGAAAGTTGATTCAACAGCTCAGAGCCTGGCCTGAAGTTATTCAAGAGATGCATGTCAGTTACCATGAGTAATTGCCAGAAAACAACCAGTCGTTGGCATGGTATCTGGTTATGTGACAGATTCTCCGGTAGCGAGGAGGTCAGTGCTTTGACTCCCTCCCTTGCTGTCTGTCCCCAACGGTCACCGGGAGTAAGAGGGAAGAGAAGAGTTAAGTAGGAGCACACATGATGTCTGTGCTATGTGCTCAGCGGGACCCCATTTTGTTACTGGGAGTGAGGTAAAAAAGGTACGCTAACTGGTGGAGCCGGCAGAGGTTCGGCCTGTCCCTCTGAATGCAACACATACATCAGTACAAGTGTGTAGGACATGGGACAAAGCAACTAATGGAGAAATTTCATACTTTGGGTACTGCACACATGTGGCTTATCTTTGAGTTGGGAGGCCGCCATAATGTTTGATTCTTCACATGACCGCGGCTCCCGCCTGGTCTCGGGCATTGGTGAGCAAGCCTTCGGGTGAAGTGTTACCCCAGGTTAAAGGGTCAATGACTCCGTTCAATGCCTGACCTAACCCAAAGAACCCACTCTGGGGTAGGTCTCTCATGGGACCCTCAATTGGCGCCAAACGAGAGAGAGGGAAAACATGGAGGATGTGACGACCACCCTGTCACCCTATGTCAGAAACCATGAATCAGACTGAGACCGAAGTGCAGTCAAAACATAGCCAGAGTTCGGTAACCAGGACGGGTAGTCAGAACAAGCCAGAGAAACAGGAGTCCAGAGATCAGCGAAGTCGGGTGCAGCAAACAGGATCAGGAACCAGAAGGGAAGTCAGCAAAGCAAAAGTCTTTCACAGGAAAACACAGCAGAGAGTCCAGATATGTTGACCAAGGCAAAGGTACAGAAGATCTGATCCAAGGAGTTTATATAACCAGCAGCTCTAGCTGACAAGCAGGAAATGAAGAGCAGGTGAGTCACTGTGGAAGCAAGAGTCTTTGGCAATTAACACCTGAGCACAGAGCTCTGATAAGGAAGGGCTGAGCCCAGCCCTGACAGCCTACCACCTTACAGTAAATATATTAGGGTATGGGGGAAGGGAATTCGCAAGTTCCCACTAATAAGTAAGTGATCAAGTGTGTCGCTTACTATAGATCATTAACCTTGTAAGGTATTGTTGCTGTAACCATTTAAGCATATAGGATTAAAGGGAATGGGGAGAGGGATGAGCCTGTTTAGAGACAGGCAAAGGGGTTACTTTGGCAACAAAAATAGATCAGACAACAGGAATGTTATGAGTTAAATATTTATTCCTGTAAACCTTATAACATATAAAGATTAAATAAAGTGCAAGGTGAGTACCCAACCTGTGGATAATTAATTAAACTTGATAAAAGGGACATCACTGGACAGACAAGACTTAACAAAAAACATGTAACAGTACACTAGTCCGGACGTGTGGTTCAGTCCTATGTATTAAGTAACCCAGTAAAAATCTTTTTAAATTGCCTTCCTCTAAAGGATATAAGGTAATTGGATCCACCAACAATTGTGTGGATCCCTTTATTAAATCCAAATGGGTACTGTATAACAAAGGGCTGAGCCTGATGGGGCGGGGGAAGGGGAGGGGGATTGGAGTAAATGAACTGGGGCAGGGGGACCGCTGTTGGTGCGGAGAACCGGGAGTCCCCTGGTGGTACTATTGGCCGAGCAATGTTCCAATGAATTCAGATTGAATAACGAATGAGAAAGTAATAAATTTCCTCTGACAGTTGCTGGTATGATTTAAGTTGAAAAGTTCATCAATGTGATTTGGTTCAAGTGTCAATGATTCATGTGGTACATAACATTGGTAGGGCAGCAATGCAAGGGATTTTAGACATAGTAAGATCAGTCAATACTCATAGTATTTAGCTCTACTTGGTCCTATACATCAATAGGGTGCGTACGTTACCAATGGACGTCTTCGCTGTTAGAGTTGAGTTTGATCAGATCTGTGTCACTAGGTCTCTGATTGCCACATACCTTGCAGCTGATGTTAAATTATTCTGGCCATTCCAAATAATCTCGTCGGCCGTTGGCGCTTACGGATATCCGGGGGTGTCCTAGGGCTGTCAGGCGGTGCTCACGCCACCATGTAAACAATCCAATGTAGCGGCATTAAGAATGCCGAGTGTCGCGGTCGTTGTAGGTAGTTTGGACGCTGACTGCTGCCTGCAATCTCCTGTCATTCCACCCGCTCCATTCGAAATCACGTCATGTGACTGTGTAGGGTATGACGTCAACGCGTTTCGCCGTGCTCTGTGGCGTAGCTTCGTCTGGACGTTTCACGTCACTGGTCGGGATACCTATTTATGTATCACGCAGACCGGTGACGCGCATCAGTAAAGGGTTGAGAAATTATAAAAACAACCGATAATTAGGTCCCGTCTGAATTTCTTCCAGGTTCCTATTTATTCTTCACATAGTTGGGATTATTCTTTGTTACCGTGTATAAGACAGAGCAGATAAGGTCTGTAGTAAATAAGGTCCTTCATAGTAAAGTACTCTCTCAGTTATATCTGTCTAACGG
Source organism: Rana muscosa (assembly GCA_029206835.1). Lineage (NCBI taxonomy): Eukaryota > Metazoa > Chordata > Amphibia > Anura > Ranidae > Rana > Rana muscosa. The sequence goes on along the minus strand of CM055118.1, from coordinate 524,417,532 downwards.
ATTAAACAATATCCATCATTTATTTGCTGGGGGATGATATTCTCAATATCGAAGGGGATGATATGCTTTTATGTATATTTTTATGTATATTTTTCTTGGGGAGGATCGGGAGATAGACATATAGGTAGACTGACAGATCACAGCAAACACGTATTTAGGAAATAAAATTATTAATCTATTTTTCTTAGCAAAATTAATATAATGTTTGTAATTTTCCAATCAAAATTGAATCAATAACTAAGGTTAATTGGAAGATCCTAATATAGAAAAAGGGGGAGGGAAGGGCGGGGGGAGGAAAAAAGGGGGGGGGGAAGGAAGGGGAGTTGGAAGGAAAAAATAATAATGGGAGGGAGAGGAGGGGGTGGGGGTGGAGGAGGGTGTGATATGGAAAAGAAGGGAAGGGGAAAGGGAAGGAAAAAGGGGAAGAGAAAAGAGGGGAAAGGGATGTAAATAAAAAGAAGAGAAAGGTGTGTTGGATTAGGATGGGGTGGGATGACAGGGAAGTAGGAGAATTACCATTGGTCGGTTGATATAGAGTGGTTTTGATAGTTAAACAATCTGACCGGTGGAAAGAAGTATTAAGAGGCAAAGTGACCCATAGATACAGTAAGCTCGCGAAATTTGATATACACAAGGGAAATTATTTAGAGGGAGAGAGTAATAGATTATTATGTATATTTCTATGTAGGTAAAAACACCTGTAAATTTAACTCTGTGTTTAAACCAGCCGGGACGAGGGATTTTAGGCGGTATACCCACCATTTTTCCTTCTGTAAGAGGATGCGATCGTAATCACCTCTTCTTATAGGTAGCTTTAAAACATATATCCCTTTAACCGTCATACCATGGGAACTACGTCCATGGTATTGGGCGAAATGTTTCGCCAGAGGTTTCTCAGGAATTTTTTCTTTATTGTTTATTTCTCTCAGGTGCTCGCCGACTCTTATCCTCAGCGATCTCTTGGTCTTGCCCACATAAATTTTAGGGCAAGGACAAGTGACCATATAGATGACACGAGTCGTCGAGCAATTGATGAGATCTCTGATCTGAAAAGATCCGTTACCCGAAGAGTCAGTAAAAGTCGAAGTTCGATGGACATAGGGACAGACCTGGCATCTATTACACGGGAACATTCCTGTTGTTCGTGGATATTCATTGAGCCAAGTGGTTTCTGGTTCTTTAATGAATTCTGATTTGACCAGCATGTCGCCAAGATTTCTAGCACGTCGCGCCACCATCGTAGGGGAATCCCCAACGATTTGGGCCAAGTCGGGAGTGTTGGTTAAAATGCCCCAATGTTTCTCCAGTGTTTTGAGCACTGGTTCCCACTGTGAGCCAAACAATGTTATTATTCGTATTGGGTAATTTAATGACTCTTCATTGATCGCCTGTTTTTTTGAGGCTAGAAGGTCAAGGCGTTCCCTAGTTGCTGCCCGCTTCCTCGCCTGTTTAATCTGTCGGTGCGAATACCCGCGTTCACGAAATCTGAGATATAGTTCCTGGCTTTCTCGTCTATAATCCTCAACGCTTGAACAGTTCCTTTTTAAGCGTAGAAACTGGCCTACTGGGATCCCATTCTTTAGCCATTGAGGATGATGACTTGTTGCGTGCAGCAGCGTATTGGCCGCTGTGTCTTTACGGTATGTGCAGGTTTTAAGTTTACCTTGTTTGAATAGGATCGAGAGATCGAGAAAAGACAGTTTCTCACGATCAAAGGTGTAGGTTAAGTGTATGTTCCGTTTGTTGGTATTAAGTTCTGACATAAATTGATGTAACTGTTCTGGCGTGCCTCGCCATAACATCAGTACATCATCGATGTATCGCCACCAGGTCATCACATGGGGGCGGTACATCGGCGATGAATAGACATCCTGCTCTTCCCACTGACCCAGATGGATACAGGCATAGGCCGGAGCCCAGGCTGCCCCCATCGAGGTACCCCGTATCTGATGGTAGAATTTATTTAAAAATTGAAAAAAATTGTTATGCAAAGCAAAATTCGATAATTCGGTTATAAACTCATTTTGGGGTCCTGATAAGGGGTAGTTTAGCTCTAAGGAGCTTTCGACAGCCTGAATACCCACCTGGTGGGGTATTGATGTATATAAGGATTCTACATCAATGCCAACCAATAATGCCCCATCTAGTTGTTCGCAGTAACCCAGGTCATCAATTTTGGCCAGGACATGACGTGTATCCTGTACATAGGATTTTAAGCTAGTGACCATTTCTTTAAGGAGTAGATCCAAGTATTTCCCAACTCGCTCTAAGGGTCCTTGGCAAGCCGAAACTATCGGTCTCCCTGGTGGATTCTGTAAGTTTTTATGAACTTTGGGTATAATGTAAAATGTTGGTATATTGTACTCATGAACGAGAAGGTAGTTGAAATCCTTTACTGTTAGTAAACCCTCATCTTTTGCATATTTTAATTTTTGATTTAGTTCTTCAACCACTAAGGGAAAAGGGTTGTGGTCAAATTGGTGGTAGGTTGATTTATCCATTAATTGTCTTTTGACTTCTAGTTCATATTGCTGTTGGTTTAATAGGACCACATTGCCTCCTTTGTCGCTATTTTTAATAACGATATCCTTCCTACTCTCTAAATCCTTAAGTGCTTGTCTTTCGCCTATTGATAGATTGTCCAGTGACTTTTTAGTCCAATCAATCCTTTCCAGGTCCATTTGGACCATATCAAGAAAGGTATTGAGCCATCTGTTTTTTGATAACGGGGGCATCTTTTGTGATCTTATTTTCAAATTTACTCGTCTTATTGAGGAGACTGATTGCTCATCCGGTATGTCATTCTCATCCAATAGTGAATTTAATATGTCTAAGGCCAGCTGGTCTTCTGGATCTGTCAGTTGTGTTGTCTCTACTGCAGTATCCTTGGTACTATAGAGTAATCGAAAAAAGGCCTTTCTTAGGAATAATGTAATGTCCTTGAAGACCGTGAACTCGTCCATATTAGCTACTGGGGAGAAGGTCATACCCTTTCGTAAAAGATTTAGATGGTCCAAGTTTAGGTCATAATCAGATAAGTTGATTACCTTCATATCAGTTGTCATTAATTGATTGGTATGAACTTTTATTACTTTTTCTGACTCCTGGTATAAGTTCGTTCCTGTGTTAATTTGGGTAATTTTTGGTTCCTGAGTTGTGTCCTGAATTTTGGCTGTGGGGGTGGTACCCGATCGAGTTTTGGATCCTCCCCCTCCTGGTCTAAAAAAGTAACGGTTTTCGATATTTCGTCGTCGGTATCACTAGTTGACTTATTCCGACGGCGTCGCGATTGTGATCTGGCTCCACGTCCCTGTGATTTACTACGTCCACGACGAATAGTAAGGTCAAAGACCTCGTCTTTATCGAAGTCCGCTAAATCGCGCCTAAATTTTCCCTGTTTTGTAACTTTAAGATTTAGTTGTACTTTCTCTATCTCTTTCTTTAATAGGTCATTTTGCCTGGCAAACTCCTCTTGATCCTTTAATTCCTCCAACCCTCGTGCACTCTCCTGAATCTGTTGCTGTATGTTGATAAGTTGTATTTTTTCCTCCTCGACAATTAGTCCCATAACGTTTAGCCCATGATTAATGCAGAGCTCCTTCCATTTTGGCAAAAAGGTGTTAGTATGAAGGTGCTCGGCTGGGACTGTCTTATCTCTTAAGCCTCTTGGAACAATTCTGTGCGAGATGTAAGTTTCCAAGGATGACACGTCCCACTTACGGTTCAGGTGTCTAATTAGTAGCTTCTTGTGTTCTTTAAATTTATTTTTAATTTCGTCATCCTGATCGAGGGTATGCGTCGTATCACTCTGGAAAGCTGTTCTAATCTCCTGGTCTATATCATCTCCCAACATAAAAGCCATCCCTCACGCAATTTAAACAATGATAGGGGATTTTGGGTATTTAATCACTGCACGTCAAAAAAAAAAAAAAAAAAATAATAAAAATAAATAAATAAATAAAAATATTTTAATTGTGTGGACTTGCTAGAAGTGAACATAGGGATCACTATGGAACTGTAAATATATTAGGGTTTAAGCATATAGGATTAAAGGGAATGGGGAGAGGGATGAGCCTGTTTAGAGACAGGCAAAGGGGTTACTTTGGCAACAAAAATAGATCAGACAACAGGAATGTTATGAGTTAAATATTTATTCCTGTAAACCTTATAACCTTACAGGCTTGTTAAAAAAGGTTTGTATGATCAGCGCTGTAGTCAATTGGCTGCAGCACTGGTCAGTGTATTCCGACAGCACTGGAGTACCTGCTGTCAGAATACAACGAGACAGCTGGGAGGATTCCTCCATCCACCTCACTTGTGTGGATGGGGAAATCCATTCAGTTTTTTATGATTAGCCCACTGGCTGATCAAAAAAACTGACCCATGTATGCCTAGCTTTAGTCACCTATTACATTTTAGATGTGTCCTTTGTATGTGCAGTGAGCAGCTATTCTTCAGCACACCACAAGGTCTGTAAATTACAGATGTGGTGTGCACAGAGAACCTACAAGTCAGAGGCATCCAAGGCATATTTGGCAATTATCTAAACCAGCATCAGATTTCAGTTATGTGAACCCCAACTTTAAATTTTGTGGTACCTTTGGGGAATCTGATCAGTTTTTTTTATTCAACCTACTGATTGAATGAAAAAAATGACTCATCTATAGGCTGCTTTAGTCTCTCAAGAGTTTTTACTCTTCATGAAATAATGAAAGGTTGAAGCATCAACCAATCTTCATTACACTGAACATTCTTGTCAGTGAAGTGAGTAATAATAATATAATACGTATTATGCTCACTTCCTTTCATAAGGATATTTTAGACAAAACCGGTTGGGTGGGTGAAGAGTTTTGTCATGGACAATAATAGTATAGCTGTAAATCATGCACGTCACTAGAAGGAACATCCTCAATTATAAATGAATACTGCTCACAAATGATTACGAAAGCATAAAAAGATGAGACAAAAGCTTTTCAGGAGCCTCCTAATATCAGTTAACCATAGAACATAATATTTTTGAAATACAAACCACTAAAGCCATGTACACACGATAGGTTTTTCCGATGAAAACAGTCCGATGGATTTTTTTCATCGGACAAACCGATCGTGTATGGGCCCCATTTGTCTTTTTTCCCCATCGGTGTCGAAAAATAGAACATGTTTTAAATTTTTCCGATGGATAAAAAACCAATAGCAAATTCCGATCGTCTATGGGCAAGTCCATCGGTTAAAAAACCCACGCATGCTCAGACTGAATTATGAGACGGGAGCGCTCGTTCTGGTAAAACTAGCGTTCCTAATGGAGAGAGCACATTTGTCATGCTGTAACGGACTGAAAAGCACGGAGACTGAAATGCGCGAATCGGCTCTCACCAAACTTTTACTAACACGCGGTAACACAAAATCAGCAAAAGCAGCCCAAAGGGTGGCGCCATTAGATTTGAACTTCCCCTTTATAGTGCCGTCGTACGTGTTGTATGTCATGTCATTTTGGTGCGGTCGGTTTTTTGACTAATTGTGTGTGGGCAAGACTCATGGAAAACAGTTTCATCGGATTTCCGATGGAAAAATCCATCGGATTAGAATCCATAGGATAATCGTGTGTACAGGGCTTAAGAAAACTAAGTAAAACTGCATGTAGTTCTGGAAAGCAGTGGTTAATGCAAAGTTGACAATACAAATGCTCTGACATTTGAATGAAGGGAACAAGACATAACAATAGTAGGGTTGGGCTTGATCTTGGCTTTCAGAAAAGTCAAAGCCCTGTGTACAGCTAGGATCAATGGTTCTCATTAGGCACAAAAGAACCAATCTTAACACGTGCACGGGTACTGGTAACTGCTTCTTATCAGCAGTTTTAGTTTCTACACATCGGGGGAACCTAACAGGTTCACTTTAACAATAAAGGTATCATGAACCAAATAAAAAAATACAAACATTTTTGGGTCTCCATATTAGTATAGACAGGGCTGTCCAACTTTTTGACCTTCCTGGGTCACATTGGAAGAAGAGGAATTGTCTTGGTCCACACAAAAAAAAATACTATAAAAAAAAAAAGCCCCATATACACGGGCCAAATGTCAGGAGACATCGGCCCGGTAAAAAAACATCCGATGTTCGGCCCGTATGTATGCCACTCTGTCCAACAGAAGCCGGACATTTTCCCGGCTTCTGTCAGATGAGCATGCTGGAAAACCAGCATAAGTCTGACTCCCGATCAGTGCTCTAAGCCAATGGTGTAGATCGCTTATCGGAGTGTTCTTGCGGGGGCCGTCCCCCTGTCAGAACACAACAGAGGGAGAGATCGCTGTACTAACTTTGCATAGTTAGTACAGTGGCTTCGACCAGAGCTGACAGTTTTTTTTAGTTAAACCCGTTGGGTTAAACGTAGAAAAGTTCATAGTGTGTACCAGGCTTAAGGATAGCTGATGAGCAGAAAAAGTAGGCAGATCACAAGTGAACAATTACTGATATATATATGTGACTGAGTAATAAAACTACATTTACATTTTTTTTTTTTTAAATATGAAAGTAAAAGAAGGCAACATAAAACTAGTGTGATATTTAACACTGTTTTTAAAGAAACAAATGCATCAATATCTGGTTTGAGGCCGGGTTCACACTGGTACAACACGACAGTCGTACTACTTTGGATCCGACTTTGTCCTGCGACTTTAAGTCTGACATGCGTCCGACTTCAATGAACAGGGATCCGACTTCGATCCCCCAGCAATGCCAGGCACTGTGTCTGGTATGAATCTTGAGGGGGAACTCCACGCCAATTTAAAAAAAAAAATGGCATGGGTTCCCCCTCTAAGAGCAGGACTGGTATGGATTTTAAGGGAAACCCCCTATGCCGAAAAAACGGCGTGGGGGTCACCCCAAAGTCCATACCAGACCCTTATCCGAGCACGCAGCCCGACCGGTCAGGAAGAGCGAGCGCCCCCCCCTCCTGAACCGTACCAGGCCGCATGTCCTCAACATGGGGGGGTGGGTGCCCTGCGCCCCCCCACCCCAAAGCACCTTGTCCCTTTGTTGATGAGGACAAGGGACTCTTCCCGACAACCCTCCCTGGCCATTGATTGTCGGGGTCTGCGGGCGGGGGGCTTATCGGAATCTGGGCCCTCAGATCCCGGCCCCCTACCCTATGTGAATAAGTATGGGGTACATTGTACCCCTACCCATTCACCTGGAAAAGAAATTATCACAAATAAAACACACTACACAGGTTTTTAAAGTAATTTATTAGGCAGCTCCAGTGGTCTCTTTCCACTTCTTCTCCCCTCTCCGGCTCTTCTCCGCTCTGTCTCTCTCAAATGTATTTTTGGCTGCATGTGTTTGCTTTTACAAAATCTTTAAAAAATCAACATTTTTAAGTAAGGCTGGGTTTCCCCTCATCCAATTTGCATGACAGGAGACTGTGACCGGCTCTCAATAGAGCTACTTCACACAGCTCTGGGGCAGCCACAGAGCGCACTGGAAAAGGGTCCTGTGTGTCTTTGGTTCCGTTTCTGGTGGGAATTCAGACAAAAATTTGGACCTGATTCGCACCTGAAATGGTGTACAGTGACGCACCAGACCCCTGCTGTGAGTCGCGGCCGCAGCAAGTGTGAACCCAGCCTCAGTTTACAATTTTGTGTTGGGCCGCATTCATATCCGCCTTGGACCGCATGCGACCCATGGGCTGCAGGTTGGACACCTCTGGTAAAGGATGTAGTCATTTCATTCTATTTTTTTTTTTTATTATTTAATGTAGCAGGGTCTCCTTTAAGGCCCTATGGACTATGTTACCCAGAACCCCGTTTGGCACCCAGGGTGCATTTGGCCACCGCAGAGACTCATGGGTGGGGCTATAAAGGAAAGGGGCGAGGCTAAGCTCGGCCTCTTTGGACACCACGCTGCAATCAATAGGACTCCCTGTGCGGATCTGCTGCAGTGCAAGGCCTGAGGCCTGGGCCTTGCGCACCTTCCAAAGAGCCTTCCACCCCACTGCTGAGCCTGGGTGGCACCTGATTTCTTTCAAGTTTGCTGAAATCAGTTGGACCGGGGACCCGGCCGTTGCAGACCCTGTGTGCGGAGACACAGTGGTGGAAGTCCCGGACTGGGATCGCGTCCGGAGGGGTGAGCGAGCACCTGCTCACGTCATTAACTTGTACTTTGATTAGGCCTAGTGACTGCCTTGGCCCACCGTGCTATATTTACTGTCCTGCCGGAGACTAGTGGCGGAACCGAGTTGTGTAGTCTCCGGTGAAGTGTTCTTTCTTTATTAACCCAAATTGGATTACAAATACTGTTCCTGAATGTGCACCACCGTTTATCTTGCATGCAAAGAATTGTTCTCACAGAGACTGAGTTTATCTGAGTCAGGCCTGACCAGAGATTAGGATTTTGTTGGTACGCCACATTGCGCATAGAGAATATAACTGCACGTGGCGTGTGATCACTCTGCACTATCACTGATTAGTATGTTTATTACTGCAGGGCTCTGCATGTATGTTATGTGACAAGTTATCATTTACCTTTATACCACAGTAAATCATTTACAGTTTATCACTCCGGTATCAGTGTTCATTATTGCATATATTGACTGCTCATATTACTGCTAGATTGTGCATAACCAGGTATAGAGAGCTATATTACTAGAACATCCACTAGACTAACTGTGCCAAAGGAGGGTCAAGTAGATTGCCGGGGGTTGGCGGTGCTGTGTACAGGGCCCGAAACAGAACCAGTGGCTCTCTTAACTGGGGGTATCGCTACATTAATAATAAGTATGTGCACCTTTTCTTCAAAGGAAACGCCAGAAAAACCAAACAAGGTGCAAATGAAACACATTTTCACACTCTTTAGAAACTGGCAAATAAAAAAAGGCAAAAGATGAACAAAACAACACAGACATTGGTTGGTGGATAAACTGGAAATGAGGATTACGCATGGATATCTAAGTTTTGGATTTTTGGATGAGGGAGGAGAATATACAGTTTATGAGATGTAGAACATATAAAAGAATACTGAAGGAGTGCCTTCGGTCAAGAATGGTGGAGTTACTTTGATGACATGGGGCTACTTTGGTGCTACTATGTTGAGAGAATTACAAAGAGAGCAAGGAACAATGAACCAGAAAGAATACCACGCTAAATTACCACGTCATGGTATCCCTTGTGGTTGGTAAACAGTTTGTAGGTGTAGTGCAGTGTGGGCAGCGGCAATAATTCACGCAGTCGGGTGCAATGAAAAACTTGTATTGAAGTAATGCAGCAACAGTTCACAACAAGCCCAGTGGGAAGGCTACCCAGCCGGGTACACTCACAGTTTTCAAATGCAGGATTGTTTGGTGATAATCACTCCAAAATGTGCCATGTCCCTAAATCTAATAGATAAGAGAGTGGGGTGGGACTTTTAAGGCACTTAAATCGTATATAAAGAAAAATATAAATTTATTAAAAAAACATGATTAAAAAGCATAAATACAGATAAATACACATGGAAATAACAAAACACACTGGAAGTTGCACATATACACATTGTGCAACTGTCAATGGATGTCCTCAACCCCACTCACAGTTTCCAACAACGTGAAGAAGATGTTTCCTGCTGGACTGACAGCGCCTGTAGAGAGGGAGCAGTATGCGGCCTGGCCGTCTCGCGCCCAGTCAAGGTTTGTCAGACGTTTGTTAGAGAACCTTAGTGAGCAAACAGCATCATGAATGCCAAGGAACACACCAGACAGGTCAGGGATAAAGTTGTGGAGAAGTTTAAAGCAGGGTTAGGTTTTAAAAAAATATCCCAAGCTTTGAAAATCTCACGGAGCACTGTTCAATCCAGAATGAAGAGTATGGCACAACTGCAAACCTACCGAGACATGGCCGTCCACCTAAACTGACAGGCCGGGCAAGGAGAGCAATAATCAGAGAAGAGGCCCATGGTAACTCTGGAGGAGCTGCAGAGATCCACAGCTCAGGTGGGAGGATTTGTCCACAGCACAACTATTAGTCGTGCACTCCACAAATCTGGTCTTTATGGAAGAGTGGCAAGAAAAAAAAGCCATTGTTGAAAGAAAGCCATAAGAAGTTCCGTTTGCAGTTTGCAAGAAGCCATGTGGGGGACACAGACAACATATGGAAGAAGGTGCTCTGGTCAGATGAGACCAAAATGTTACTTTTTGGCCTAAAAGCAAAACGGTATGTGTGGCAGGAAACTAACACTGCACATCACCCTAAACACACCATCTTTTTTTCAGCAGGGACAGGGAAGCTGGTCAAAGTAAATGAGAACAAGATGGATGGAGCCAAATGCAGGGCAATCTAAGAAAAAAACCTGTTAGAGTCTGCAAGGAGTATGCAGCAGGACAACGACCCTAAACATACAGCCAAAGCTACAATGGAATGGTTTAGATCGAAGCATATTCATGTGTTAGAATGGCCCAGTCGTTTGCAGTCTGCACTTTAGTTAATTAATGAGATTACAAGGATAGCAATTTCTGTGAACTGGACCTTTCCTTGTTGTTCTTTAAAGCGGAAGTAAACCCATTGATTTAACAGTTTCAAAAAGCAGTTACATTCCTGGCATGCCGGGAATGCTAACTGTCACATTGGTTGTGCTCTCAACCAAACTGTCAAACCATCCAATGTCTGGTGTCATAACTGATCACATGTGCAGCATCATGGCAGTTGAAGATCAAACAGAGGCCAAGATGGCAGCTTCCTTGCCTGAAAATGATAGGAGGGTTTACTTCCACTTTAAGTTTTTGGAATCCTACACTTGAGTATGGTATTTACCATATGTTTTTTTGCAAAAATAAAGTATTGGAAAAAAAAAAGAATGGCCCAGTCAAAGTCCAGACCTAAATCCAATTGAGAACCTGCTGGTAGGTTAATCAGATCCTGTCTAAATTGGCCCTAGTATATGTATGAATGTGTGTTAGGGACCTTAGGTTGTAAGCTCCTTGAGGGTATCAGCTTGGGTCTTGAGGGATGAATCTCTAGCTGTAATGCTGCGTACACACGGCCGTTTTTCTCGTAGAAAAAAACAACATTTTTCCCATTCGACGAGAAAAACGATAGTCTGTGGGCTTTCTGTCGTTTTTTTCGACGAGAAAAACGGCATTAAAAACGACGAGAAAAATTAGAACATGTTCTAATTTTTCTCGTCGTTTTTTTCGACATGTTTTCCGCGGCAGTGTTTCCCATAGGGAAACACTGCCGCGGAGCCCACAGACGGTCGTTTTTCTCGTCAAGAGAAAAAATGACGTGAAAAACGACCGTGTGTGGGGAACAAGCTGTTCCCCGTTTTAAATGACATTATTCACGGCGGTTTTTTAACCGCCGTGAATAATGATCGTGTGTACGCGGCATAACTCTGTAGCATTTACTGAAGTAGATAGTGTTTACAAGTCACAGTCCATGAACTGATGAACATCAGTATTGTTGTGCAGGATGTTGGGATTAGTAGAGTCATGGTTACCTGTTGAAGATTCAGTCCTGATGCTGTCAGCAATAGTTTGAAATGTTGCTTCCCTGATGCTGCTGTAAGTTGATTTGATGTAGACTTAATTGCTCACAAGACATCTCATAGTAAGAGTTAAAATCTCCTTTGAGTTCCTGTGGCATGAGTTTTGAGAGATGGAAAGGATTTCTTGAATTCTTTTATCAACTTTACACTCTTAGGCCTCGTACACACGACCGAGTTTCTCGGCAAGAACCAGCAAGAAACTTGCTGGCAGAGATGTCTTGCCGAGAAATTCGTTTGTGTGTATGGTTTCTCATCAAGAAAACCGACAAGTAATCTCGACGAGAAAATAGAGAACCTGCTCTCTATTTTCTCGTCGAGATTCTCGTCAGCCTGTTTCTCGACGAGAAAAGTGAGTGTGTATACACTTACCTGTCCTCCGGGAAGCCCGCGCATGTTCGAAATGAATTCGACGCATGCGCGGTAGCTTCCTAGGCATAGGTAGGGTATACCAAGATGGCGGCGACGGCATCGAATGTGACGAGCGCATGCTCGTCGTAGTCGATGACGTTACCGCGTACGCTTCATTCAAAGAACCGCGGGTTCTTTGAATCGAGCGTCTGTACACTCGGCCGGGACAAGTTTCTTGTCCAAGGATCTCGTCGAAAAAAACAACGTGTTTTTTTCAACGAGAAACTCGGCCGTGTGTACGAGGCTTAACACTCTGCTTTATATTGGATCAAAAAGCACCTGTAATGCTTTGGAGGAGGAACCATTGATACAACCACTGAACTGTTCATGTAGTTTGTGCACTTTTCTTATGTCTTCCAAGAAGAAGCATGATTTTGGCATCGTTGTCAAGTGGTAGGATTTAACCAGTTAAATCAATGAAGAATACATGACATGCATCTTATGGAGTAGGGTTCCCCTCTCTCTTTCATTTGGTATTTGGTTTCACTTAATAAGCTTAGGGAGAATAATTCCTTCACTTCTTGTTTTGTACATGATGTAGCACCCCCTAACCTCCAGGAGGTATGGGGGTACTCCTAGAGACAGGTTGAATTGACATTTCACCTCAGGGTATAGTTTACCTAGGCAATAGTGGGGTGTGAACAGATGAGCACCAGTCACTTTAAGGTGACAACAAAAAGGAGTTTATTAACAAACAGTGAGAGGGGGTAATGGCAAAGGACACCCATGAACTAGCATACTCCACTAAAGGGGAACAAAAGTACTTACAGTTTTCACAGACAAAGAACCTTCAAACCAACCTGGCATCTTGATTGTATCTCCTGACTGTAAAGCACTTGTTAAATCATATTCAAGCACCCTGAGGAGGAGACTTCATATGCCAGTGAGGTCCAAGGTCTACATCCAAGCTTTTCTGGCCCCTCAAGGTATCTGAAGGTCCTCTGTGGCTCATCAATCCCCAGGTTCCACCAGCTGGGTCCCAAATCCAGGCCTTTGCCCAGCCACATGGTAACCCTCCAGGTAGCAGGCCTGGGACATTTCAGTAGCAAACACACTAAGGTCACACCTGGATATTTATACCCTCTCCCAGCATGCACCAGTGACAAGGAAACGCCTACTGGCTGGCTAGGGAGAGATGAATATTTATAACTCTGGTTAGTCTCATACTGTTGCCAGAGGCATCAGTGCCACTTGCTGGCAGTAGAAGGACACACACAGTAACCAAGGCCCAGAAGAAACCCAAGAAAGCTGAGCTATCAATTATGCTAAGCTGTCTGCAGCTTAGCCCCACTAAATTTAGACAAAGATTCCTGCTTAGGTCAGGGTGGCTACACTGATAATGGGGCAATTCTTCCTGTGGTTTCTACTGGGCCAGCACATGTGTACAGGGTGTGGGGCAACAATTTTCCCTTTACAAAAAACAGGTCAGAGCTTAAGTAGCAATGACTAACTGCTTTGATCGTCTTAAACTCTGTATCTTGAAAGCTTTGTTTTATTGATTCCCGGGGGAAATACTTTTGGCACACATATTTTAGCACTGGTTTTCTCTGAAAGTTCTTTGTGGAGTAGCTCACTATATTAAGATATACTACTTGGAGGTGATTTCTCATGGCTCTCCCTGCCATGATCTAACGTGGGTGTAAGATTTTCATCTGATGTCACCACCCCAACTCTCCAGTTTGTCTCTCTGAAAAAAATACAAGGTGTTCTCTGAATGGTGTTCCTGCTGAAACAGAGACCCCCAGTGTTTACTATGCAGCAGGGCAGGACATGGAAGACAGCAAGGATCCACTGTGGTCTTCCAACCACAGTGATTTTCTGCTTCTACAGGGATCAGCCATGCATGGAAAATCTACAGTATACTGAAGTGGTGTCTACTACAGTGATTTCTGGCTACCACAGAGATCTTCCAGGTATGACACATACCTGTACATACTTACATTGGTCCAAGCCGGACCAATGTAACTATGAAAAAATATGGATACCTATACTTCAGTGTAAATTGTTTGTTGATTATACTGTTTTGCAGTCTGCAGACAGTGCTGGCTCAAGTACCGTATATACTCGAGTATAAGCCAAGTTTTTCAGCACATTTTTTTGTGCTGAAAATGCTCCCCTCAAATCGAGTCACCTTTTTGCGCCTGATCTCTCGGACTTTGGGGACGCGGTACCGGCCGGCCGGGGAGCACCAATCTTTCAAAGCCGGGCACCCCTTCCATAGACTCCCATGTTAAACGGTAATTTCTTTGTGAATTTGGGGACCCGGTACTGGCCAGTCGTAGGTCTCCTGGACTCGAAACTTGGCACACATATAGCCCCACTTCTTCTCTACAAGTATGCAAAGTTTGTTGTCTGGAGGACCTAAGGCCGGGGAGCACCGATTTTTCAAACCCCTTCCATAGACTCCCATGTTAAACGTCAGTCTAGGCATGGGCACAGTGAGGCATGGGCACAGTGAGGCATGCACATTGACACAGTGAGGCAAAGTGAGGCACAGTGAGGCATGCAGATGGACACCATAGGCTTATACACTTTTTGTGGTAAAATTAGGTGCCTCGGCTTATATTTGGGTCGGCTTATACTCGAGTATATACGGTATATAGCAAAGAGTGTATGTTTAATATATAGCTTTACTCCCAACTATAGATGAAAGCTGGAAATCCTGTTGTAATTCCAGTGAATAAATCAGCAGAGACTCCGGGTCTATCATAATAGATACAAAATACCCTATTTACATGTTGGATTTTATTAAAAGAAAATCAAAGTACTGTAAATGACTTTAAAAATAAATATTTTACAGCACAATATCATTAACAAATGGGGACATATCAAACAGAATGACATACCATCACAAACTGAATCTAGATCCATTTTAGTGAGCACTGAGCAGCAATAAGCTTTCTAAAATCGAAATTGGCCATACATTAAGGAAGGTAAGGTAATGATTTTCTGTTCATTTAGTGGCACAAACATAAAAGTGTGGGAGATAACTTTCCAACACTCATTTATACCACTGGAAACTGATGAAATGCCAATGCCTACTTGCTTAAATCAGTAAATAAAACACAAGCATTACCTCTCATGCCTAAATAACACACATTTGTTTGCAAGGAAAAACAAATGTTTAGCTGTAAGAATGTGACAGATCGTGCAACCCACACATTCAGCTGACTCTGACACACAAGTACACAGGGTATATGAAGTGTCATAGAACACATCATAGGTCTGCCTTCTTTGTACTACAACACTAAGGTGGCCAATGCCAACGTTTCATACACAAGGTCCTTGTGAGAAAGCCCATGGTGTTAAAACACGTAAAAGAAGTGCAGGTTTTCAGGTTGAGATACCATGCATGCAGTTGCTTTACTGATAGCTGAATAAAATACCAAGAAGAGCTACTGTTGGAGTGCAGCTCTCATCTTTTTACAGAAGCTCATACAGTAAATGTCATACTGCAGCGCTAAAAAATCAACAATAAAATGATGTGCATACTGTAAATGCCACAATGTGAACAAATAAAGTGAAATTAGAACTACCTGTAAATGGTGAAAAAAGTTCAAGGAAGCCAAAGGCTTTAGTAAGTTATGTAAAGAAAGGTCCATGTGAAATAAACACAATAAAGGAAAATTCTTCCCATAGGATGGCACAGAGTACAGGAAAAACAGGTTGTCTGCTGAAATTCTCAAACTCTTCTCAAAGTGAACAAATGAGGTACTCTTACTGAGACAGGTGGACTCATCTGTTATATAACAGTGGGTCATACAGGCTTGTGATCCCAGATCTGGTTTAGGGTTAGAAGGATCTTTATGGTCCCTGGAAAGGGTGGTCCGATGAGCTGGAATATGGAATTCACACTTCCTCCACTAGAAGATGGATGTCAAAGTGGATCCGTGCATGCTCCAAATAAGTAGAAAAAGGAACAAAAAGAGATGCTCCCAATGGTGCAGGTCAAACCAATTATGGTTTATTTTATAAAAAATGCCATACAAAATGACAAGTAAAAAGTGATCACGGTAAAACAAGTAAAAGGCAATGTGGGATGCAGTAATGCTCGCCCGACGTGTTTCGACTCAAACAGTCATCAACTGGGGCATATTCCTGTACCCCCACATTGCTCTACATTTATAACTTCAAATGACCCAGGACCGCCCATGGTGAGGGGCGGAACAGGAAGTGCAACAACCAACATGCCTCTCAAGCCTCATCTTGGCTCAGGATGTTTCTTAAAAAAGAAGAACTGAATAGTCCCATGTGCAAAAGGAACATCCACGAAACATATAGTGTTATTACATAAAAATGACATTTTCACATCAATACATTTTACATGGTTCACATTATAAGAAAGACATGGCCGTTTGTACTCCAAGCCTCTCTATCATATTGGCCAACCAAAATTTCCATAGCCACAGCACATGATTCCGCAGGAATTGTCACCAATCACCAGCAGGGTAGTCACATGACATGAAACTGATCAATCCCTGTCACCACCGACCAATGGCCATTGAATATCACTTGTCCCGTGCTCATACGCACAGCGATAGGTCGGACAGCCACGTGATCTGGGGAGCAGCGTCACACGATCCTTCACTCCCCGGGCAAAAGGCTTAGCATCATCGCATACATCCCTCGCGAGCACCGTGGAAAGCCCATGTCATGTGAGCTCGAAGGTGGCCGCTGATTGGAGGAGCGCAACATCAGGTTAGGCGGCGCCATACGAGACAACACCCCCCGGACCGGGAGCGTGACGTCGCCACGCGCATCCTTCCCGAGTCACATGTCACCAAAACAGCCAATGAGACCACAGGTACCCACGTGACTAGTGATCACATGTGCATAGTACACAAGAGTCACATGACCGCAACCGCAAATGCAGCCCCAACCCACAAATCAGAGGTGGAGCGGCATCGCCAATGCAACTAACCATGGCAACGGTGATGACATGCATAAAAAACAACAGGCAAAACAGTCAAACAAAATAAAGCGTGCGCGGCAGCCGATCACCAATGGCAATAAATTTGAGATAGGGAGCCTGATGGATATCTGAAACTCTTGATCCCACAGCCTGAGGTTGTCATTCACTATCCTTCAAAGAAGAAGTGTGGAAAGGCGTGCAGCACACTGTATGAAATAAAAGCTCAATATACAAGACACAAGAAAAATAATTCACCAATACTAACTATAAAAAGGGTGACTGATTCTATGGTCACCTGATACTACATAACCCACTCCCATTGGAGAATATGACATCTCTAGAAGCTAATCCGTATATGCACTAGCAAGGATACAACAACCAAAGAAGCTAAACCAAGGGGAGAGGGAAAAATAAGGAGAAATAGACTATATTGAGACCATATTAAAAGGAAAAAATGAGCCCAGGGTACTCAGTGATGTAACAGTTGATGTCCCAGTCAACGTTCATACCGTGGGGTGAGTAACACCTGAGCTCATGTATCCAGTATGTCTGAAGTCTGGATACACCTCGAAGGCAAGAGTCGCCCCTCCAGTGAGGGTCGAATCGGTCAATAACCTGGAACTGGGTACCTTTAGGGTCCCTTCCATGATGTTCCAAGTAGTGACGAGACACAGTGGGGCTGATTTACTATAACTCCAGGAAGTACTGAGCACTATTGCAAATAATAGCTCCCATTTTAGCCAATTAAAAATTCAATGCGCGAATTTGCAAATGAAAAAGAGCGCTATTAGCAGCAAACAAGTGTTAGTAAATATGAAATCAGAGCTAATTAGCGAATCCGCGTACATGCAAATGCCAATTTCCACTAAGTTTTTATATAGCACTGCACTGTAACCATGATCCATGTATGTGAAAGAATTTTTTTTATGTGAGATGTGCTCTACCTCGTGTGCATCTATTGATGTATATTGCAGTTAGTATTCCTAGTTTTTTTCCTTCTTTTGCTAACGAATGCAGTTTTGAATGATTATTACATAGTAACGTCTGCTATTCTGTAAAATTACATGTTTTAAACATTTAGGTTACCTATTTGTTGTATGTTGTTTTTTTCATGTTTTTTTTTTTTTTTTCATTTAGGTGGCTATAAAGCGGTAATTATTTATGTTCATTCTTTAATCATACTACACTATTATGCAGGTCTTGTACTTAGCACAATGGCTTAGTGGTCTGCTCAGATGTCTCCACAGCTCTCATGGTACAAGTTCAAATACCAGCCAACCTACCATCCAACAGCTATGTTTATTTTTTGCACAAGCAAATTCAAATAAACAAACAAAGAAATGTAAACTGCCCGTTAGCTAGCGTGTGATGTTTGGAATTCCACACCATAATATTATTGAATAAAAGTGCATTGGATAATTGGCATTCACCTATTTTCAGTATATGCTGCTTTGGCTAATTGGCATTTGCCTTTTTTTCACCAATACAATCTTTTAGTATCTCTCTGTGGGATTTGAACCCATGAGTGCTTCAAAGCCTGAGTTTTTCAAGGTAGAAGTGCTGACCACTAGCCTATTGAGCGTAGCACAAACATCTACTAGTGTGTGATGTTTCGTCTCCCCGAGCTGTCTCTCCTGCCACCGCCGTCTTTTCCCGCTGCTGTGTTCTTCCGCACAGTCGGTTACCCGCTATTAAAAAAAAAAAAGCTGCTCTTCTTCTGTGTCGGACTTCTGTGGTCATCCGATAACGTCACCCGGAGAGCCCGCTCCATGGCTATGTAAGAGACGCCACACAGCGGGTGACAACACAGAGAAGGAAGACCGCCACAGAAGAAGAGCGGCTTTTTTTTTATTAGCAGGTAACCGACTGCGCGGAAGAACACAGCAACGCGAGAAATATGCTGCTGAGTAAAATGTACACATTCAGGAGGTGCTGCCGTCAGTAGGATTTGAATTCATGGCTTAAACCTTTGAGGGCAGCAGGGAATACCACTATGCTACAGAACTGAGCACATACCTACAGAGAAAATACATTTACTAATGTTTAATTCTATACAATAATGTTTTGCATTTCAGGCATTAAAGAGGAAGTAAACCCATTTTTTTATTTTTTTTAAAACCCTGCAAAAGAAAGGCATAATGAGCTAGTATGCATAGCATACTAGCTCATTATGAATGACTTACCTGAGATCAAAGCCCCCCAACTGCTCGTCGTTCCCCTCCGCCGCCATCTTGCCTTGATGTCCATTCACTGCCATCAGTGTATCGCCGCTCCGGCACTGTGATTGGCCGGAGCGCCGATGACGGGACACGCATGCGCGCTGGGGCCGGCAAGAACCCATTCAGAAAACCGGCAATGCTGCCGGCCCGCTAGTGCACATGCGTGTGACGTCATCGGTGCTGTTTTAAAAGCAAATATCTCCTAAACCGTGTAGGTTAAGGAGATATTTCTTGCACCTACAGGTAAGCCTTAATCTAGGCTTACCTGTAGGTGCAAGTTGTCTAAGTGGGTTTACAACCACTTTAATATTATAGTAACAACCATGCTCATGCTGATGTGGCATTGGCTAAAAGGGATTCGCCTCTTTTCAGCATATGCTGCTGAGTGTTTGATGGTGGGACTACTTTATATTCTAGGTATAATAGTACTCAGCACAGTGACTTAGGCCCCTTTCACACTTGTGCGACCTTAAATTTGTGTGATTTTGATGCGACTTTAAAAAATGCCTGTGTAATCTTGAGGTCTAATGACGCAGGAGTCGCAGGGAAAGGCGCGCAAATTTCCGTCTGCAATTTTTCTGCGATTCCAGGGAATGCCTGTAAACTTAAGGTCTATGAACCTCAACTCATATCAAAGTCGGAGCAAAGTAGTACAGGGACTACTTTGAAGTTAGTGTGACTTGAAGTTGCACAGATATAAAAATGGTACACATTGAAAATCATGGGGTATGACTTGTCATGCAACTCTGATGACCAAAGTCACAGGAAAAGTCGCTTATGTGTGAAAGGGGCCTCAGCCCGACTTTGTGAGCGATTTCAGAGACATCAGTGCACTTTCCTGCACAGATGTCTAGTGAAATCACATAGGTCTCAACTGTCCCTGATTTGGAACAAAGTCCCTCTGTCCCTCTTTCCTCCTCATTTGTCCCTTATTTTGTTCTGATCTATATAGTTTTATATAAAATGCAATTTTTATCTTTCAAAAAGGGTTTTCCAGCGCTAAACCTTTCATCTAATTTCTAAATTGCTTGGCTTTGGGAATTTACAAACAAATCTAAAGGGATATTTTTTTTTTCTAAAAAAGCACTTGGGGGTTTAACTAATAATTTTTTTTGGGGGAATAATTCTCCTTTAAGAAGGTGTTTTAGGAGGTGTGTCCTATGCCTACATACTTTTGCTAATAGGTGTCCCTTATACCCATCTCAAAAAGTTGGGAGGTAAGAAATTGCCTCCTGAAGTCACCCAAAGTAGTGTAGGAAATACTTCTGGAAATCTGTGTGGCGTCGCACCAATTTGGACAGTTCTAGTGCCGTCAATAGGCGCCGATTTGGCCTGTAATTTGAAATGTCAATTCAGAGCTATGTGAACATGGGTGAAGTTGCATAGATATGAATGGAACTCATGGGGGGTAACTTTTAATGTGACTCTGAGATCCAAAGCTGCATGAAAAGTCACATAAGTGTGAAAGTAACCTAATGAGATTAAATGATAACACCTTTGAATAAAGCCACATTTGCACTTGTGCGACCTTAAAATTGCACAGCTTTGCCATGACTTGAAGCAATGTCTGTGTAATCTTGTGGTGTATGGACCTCAAATCGCATCAAAGTCAAACCAAGGTAGTGCAGGGACGAATTTGCCCCAATTTCAGGATGCACAAGTGACAATAGGGCCAAATTCAAAGATATCCTTGAATCTCTTTCACACTGCTGTGACCTGAAAGTCACACTAATTTGCTGCCACTTTGCCGCTGCAACTTGGCCCCAACTTCTGGGAATGCCGGTGCGACTTCAATAGACATTTGTGTATGAAGCCACACAGATGTCTATTAAGTAGTACCTAAAATCGCGCTAGCTCAAGTGAAGTAGCTCGATTTCAAAGTAGCATCATTGTGAACCAGGGTGAAGAGATTCGATTGTTGGTGCACAAATGCATATAGAAATAAAATATAAAAAGATATTGCACTTTGCCAAAACCACCACCAAAAAAAAAAACACACACCAAAGCTCCATAATGTACTTTTATTTTGCCAGCAGAAACAAAATTATGTACATTAATTTACTAGCTTCAAAAAAAATTTGGACAGGATACATGTACTACATTTAGCAATTGGATTTTAAGGGCCCTGCTCATAGGAGCTTACAATCTAAAATTTGTGCAACCTTAGAGTGCACACAGCTTTACTTTTAGTGTATAACGGGCAACACATCACATTTTTATCTGCAAGATTATAGAAACATACTTAAGTCCTTATTCTTACAAAGCATTCCAACATAATATTAAAAAAGACACATGTTCAAAACACCCATCCCCCACCCCACAATCCACATATAGATACATTGGTGACCATGTTCTGCTGGAAGCTGCATTTCTGTGTACATGATTAACCACTTAACAACCACCTGCCGACAAATAACGTCGACAAGGTGGTTGCTTAACTCTGGGAGGACGTTATATAACGTCCTCCCAGAATCGCGCTCCCGCGCGCCCCCTGGGGCGCGCACACGGGAAACTCCGTGACCGCCGGGTCCAGAGGACCCGGCGGATCACGAATCGCGGTAAATCGCCGCTGATAGCGGCCGTTTACCACGTGATCGCTCCGTCAAATGACGGAGCAATCACTTGTAAACAGACCGGCGTCATTTGATGAGGCCGGTTCCTCCCTCCCCTCTCTGTACCGATCGGTACAGTGTGAGAGGGGAGGGGGAGGGAGCGGATGGCAGCAGCAGCACTGTGGGCTGGATCTGTGACAATTGCAGTCACAGATCCAGCCATCCATCCATCCCTGCTCAGCCATCCCTGTGCTATACCCTGCCAATACTCTGCAATACACCCTGCCAATACTCTGCAAAATACCCTGGTGCAATACTCTGCAATACCCTGGTGCAATACTCTGCAATACCCTGGTGCAATACTCTGCAATACCCTGCGAAATACTCTGCAATACCCTGGTGCAATACTCTGCAATACCCTGGTGCAATACTCTGCAATACCCTGGTGCAATACTCTGCAATACCCTGGTGCAATACTCTGCAATACCCTGGTGCAATACTCTGCAATACCCTGGTGCAATACTCTGCAATACCCTGCAAAATACTCTGCAATACCCTGCAAAATACTCTGCAAAATACTCTGCAATACCCTGCACAATACTCTGCAATACCCTGCACAATACTCTGCAATACCCTGCACAATACTCTGCAATACCCGCCACAATACTCTGCAATACCCGCCACAATACTCTGCAATACCCTCCACAATACCCTGTGCAATACCCTCCACAATACCCTGTGCAATACCCATGCAATACCCTGCCATACACCGCAATACCCTGCCATACACCGCAATACCCTGCCATAGTCCGCAATACTCCGCAATGCCCTGCAATACTCCGCAATGCCCGGCAATACTCCGCAATGCCCGGCAATACTCCGCAATGCCCGGCAATACTCCGCAATGCCCGGCAATACTCCGCAATGCCCGGCAATACTCTGCAATAACCACTTCCCGCCCTCCGGCCGTCATATGACGTCCTTGACTTTGTGCGGGGATATCTGAATGATGGGAGCAGCTACAGGCATCATTCAGATATTAGCTTTTTCAGCCGGCGATTCCCTACACCATAAGAACAATCATAGCGGCTGTTCCACCGCTTGATCATTCTTACGGGAGGCGAGAGGGGATGTCCCCCCCCCCCCCGCCCTCCGGTGCTTCTACCGACTCACCGCTACGATCAAAGCCAGGATTGTTGTTTTTTTTTTTTGTATTTTTTTCAGGCTTCCCAGCCTAGAGGTGAGATGTGGGGTCTTATTGACACCCCCCCCCCCATATCTCACTGTAAAGAGGACCTGTCATGCCATATTCCTATTACAAGGGATGTTTACGTTCCTTGTAATAGGTATAAAAGTGATCAAAAAAATGTTTAGGGCGGAAAAACATGTCAAACTAAAATAAAGTAAAATGAAGAATAAAATTTTTTTTTTTTTTTAAAGCGCCCCTGTCCCCGTGAGCTCGCATACAGAAGCGAACGCATACGTAAGTCCCGCCCACATATGAAAACGGTTTTCAAACCACACATGTGAGGTATCTCTGCGAACGTTAGAGCGAGAGCAATCATTTTGGCCCTAGACCTCCTCTGTAACTCAAAACATGTAACCAGTAAAAATATTTAAAGCGTCGCCTATGGGGATTTTTTAAGTAGCGAAGTTTGGCGCCATTCCACGAGTGTGTGCAATTTTTAAGGGCGACATGTTAGGTATCTATTTACTCGGCGTAACTTCATCTTTCACATTATGCAAAAACATTGGGCTAACTTTACTGTTTTTTTTTTTTTTTTAAGCACAAAACATTTTTTTTCCGTAAAAAACGCGTTAAAAAAATTGCTGCGCAAATATCGTGCGAGATAAAAAGTTGCAACAACCACCATTATATTCTCTAAGGTCTTTGCTAAAAAACATATATAATGTTTTGGGGTTCTATGTAATTTTCTAGCAAACAAATGATGATTTTTACATGTAGGAGAGAAATGTCAGAATTGGCCTGGGTGCTCCAGAACGCCTGAAGGTGCTCCCTGCATGTCGGGCCTCTGTATGTGGCCACGCTGTGTAAAAGTCTCACACATGTGGTATCGCCATACTCGGGAGTAATAGCAGAATGTGTTTTGGGGTGTAATTTGTGGAATGCATATGCTGTGTGTGAGAAATAACCTGCTAATATGACAATTTTGTGAAAAAAAAAAAAAGAGAAAAAAAAAATCTTGATTTTGCAAAGAATTGTGGGAAAAAATGACAACTTCAAAAAACTCACAATGCCTCTTTCTGAATACCTTGGAATGTCTTCTTTCCAAAAAGGGGTCATTTGGGGGGTATTTGTACTTTTCTGGCATGTTAGGGTCTCAAGAATTGAGATAGGCCGTCAGTACTTCAGGTGTGATCAATTTTCAGATATTGGCACCATAGCTTGTGGACTCTATAAGTTTCACAAAGACCAAATAATATGCACCAATTTGTACTTATTTTTACCAAAGATATGTAGCAGTATAAATTTTGGCCAAAATTTATGAAGAAAAAATAGTAATTTGCAAAATTTTAGAACAGAAACGAAAAAAAAATAATTTTTTTACAAAATTTTCAGTCTTTTTTCTCTTATAGCGCAAAAAATAAAAAACCCAACAGTGATTAAATACCACCATAAGAAAGCTCTATTTGTGTGAAAAAAAGGACAAAAATTTCATATGGGTACAGTGTTGTATGACTGAGTAATTGTCATTCAAAATGTGAGAGCACCGAAAGCTGAAAATTGGTCTGGTTATTAAGGGGGTTTAAGTGCCCAGTGGTCAAGTGGTTAAGCAATGAGATCCAAGAGTAGAAGGTCAGCAGATGTTTCCAAACTATTTTGCATGGTCAGACAGGAACAATACACACACAATTTTTGATTGAAAAAATGCACAAGAATTTCAGCAAATAACACTAGTTGGGGGGGGGGGGTTTGTCAATCTGCACAATATCATTCCTTCTCCCCCCCACAAATCACAGCAAAAAACCTGGCCTTCTCAGACCAAACAATCCCCGATACTGCAGGCCTTTATATAAGAGAGGTTGTATTGTTAGCAAACTGGTACACGCCCAATAGAAGTACACGCCCTATAGAAGTACACTCCCACCAGTATCTTTCAATCTGTCTCTTCGTGTATGTCTAAAGTGATTTCCCCTGATGGGAAGGAACACATAATACTATTTGCAACTGTGTTAGCCCTTGGCTATGTGCATCAAATCTCCAACTACAGGCCAAAGATCCAAGTCCATTTGCATGCACATAAACAAAGCAACAGTTTTCTAAGCATATGTACCTGTGCAATGTAAACCCTACAATTTTAAATGTCCAAGTCCCTGGGCATGATTAGTGCTAACAAACATTAACATCAGTCCCTGGCTCCAATGAGCTTCCAATCTAAAGTCCAAAATAAACTTTCTTACATTAGAGACTATTTTGACAGGAGACAAATAAAATACCAGCATGTCTTAGGATTGTGGTGAGAAACCCACACAAGGAGAACATATAAACTTCAACACAAGCATTAGCATGTTGGGGAATTGAACCAGCAACCCCAGTGCTGCTAGACGGAATTGCTACCCACTTAGCCACCAGGCAGCCTCACAGATGTTCTCTGCATCTCTGTGGTGTGAACCAGCCCTAAGTCAATAGCCATGTTCAGTGTCTCCAAGCAATATGCAATATATTGGCCTAAGTATTGGGACACCTGCCTTTAAACACACATGAACTGTAATGGCATCCCAGTGTTAGTCCCTAGGGTTCAATATTGAGTTGGCCCACCCTTTGCAGCTATAACAGCTTCAACTATTCTGGGAAGGCTGTGCACAAGGTTTAGGAGTGTGTCTATGGGAATGTTTGACCATTCTTCCAAGTGCATTTGTGAGGTCAGGCACTGATGTTGGATGAGAAGGCCTGGCCTACAGTCTCTACTCTAATTCATCCCCAAGGTGTTCTGTTGTGTTGAGGTCAGGACTCTGTCCAGGCCAGTCAAGTTCCTCCACCCCGAACTCACTCATTCATGTCTTTATGGACCTTGCTTTGTGTACTGGTCCAAATAATTTGGTGGAGGGGTATTATGGTGTGGGGTTGTTTTTCAGGGGTTGGGCTTGGCCCCTTAGTTCCAGTAAAGGGAACTCTTAAGGCATCAGCATACCAAGACATTTTGGACAATTTCATGTTCCCAACTTTGTGAGAACAGTTTGGGGATGGCCCCTTCCTGTTCCAACATGACTGCACACCAGTGCACAAAGCAAGGTCCATAAAGACATGGATGAGCGAGTTTGGGGTAGAGAAACTTGACTGGCCTGCACAGAGTCCTGACCTCAACCCGATAGAACACCCATTGGCTGAATTAGAGCAGAGACTGCGAGCCAGGCCTTCTCATCAAACATCAGTGCTTGGCCTCACAAATGCACTTCTGGAAGAATGATCAAACATCTCCATAGACACACTAAACCTTGTGGACAGCCTTCCCAGAAGCTGTTCTAGATGCAAAGGATGGGCCTAATCAAATTTTAACCCTACGGACTAAGACTGGGCTGCCATTAAAGTTCATGTGTGTGTAAAGGCAGGTGTCCCAATACTTTTGGCTAAATTTTGTATCTGGCAAGATTTACAATGGTGGTGGAACCCTCCTACACATAAATACGACATTTAGACATATTTTTAAGACCTGGGAGATGAGACAACTTCTCTACACGAAGCAGCATTTTTGGGATTTGAACCCAGACACTCAGGGATCCAAAGCAGAAGTTCTAACCTCTGAGGCCTCGTACACACGACCGATTTTCTCGTCCAAAACAGTCAAGAAAAGTGCCGCGAGAGTTTTTTTGTCTAGAAAAACGTTCGTGTGTATGGTTTTACGACGAGAAACTTGACGAGAATCTCGACGAGAAAATAGAGAACCTGCTCTCTATTTTCTCGTCAGGATTCCAGATTTCCTCGTCGTGTTTCTCGTCGGCCTGTTTTGTGACGAGAAAATGGTTCGTGTGTATGCTTTTACGACTCTTCCAAAAGCGTGCATGCTCACAAGCAACTATGAGACGGGAGCGCATCTTCTGGTAAAACAAGCCTTCATAATGGAGAGAGCACATTCGTCACGCTCATAAATATTTCATAGTTTAAATGTTCTGCATTGAAATCTTCGTTAGAATGTTACATTAATCAAAACGAGTGACCTTCTTTTGCTGCTGATATTCACACAGAGTTCTGCCTTATTTTTAACATTTTTCATGCTGCTCTTTATAAGATTTATGTGTATTATATCGTGCAAGTTTTTAGGAATAATTTAAATGGTTAGATTTTTCAAAATGATGTTAATTATAATTTCTCAATGTTTTGATAGCGATCTCCCATTTAATTTTGGAATCTATATTTTTAAAATTTCACACCATGTTTTTGTGCTAATCAGATTTAGTTATTCTTTTGGGGGGGTGATATCTGTGCCTTTTATTGTCAGTCAAATGTATCTGCTTACTCCAAAGGTTGATTTTTTTTATTTAAAAATACACATAGTCAAGTATGAACTTAAACAAAAAACACATTTATTCATGTTTATAAATTAAATAAAGAGAAGGCAGCGCTGGAGAAGCTGCTGCCATTTGTGCATCCCAGGGACCCCAGAGCACACAGCAACCCTGTGTGGACACTAAAATTGGGAGCTTGAGAAGGCCCACATTTCAGAACACAATCTGATGCTGGCCTCCCAGAGGTCAGGAACAGCAGCAGGTGAGATATATGTCCCAAGTGTGTGGTACGACAACAGGCTGCCTTCTGTCCGACCACAATGAAGCAAGGCCATCACTTCCTCTTCTTCCTGGCAACCTTCCCTGCAGCCTTTCCTGAAGCCTTTCCTGAAGCCTTTCCTGCAGCCTTTCCTGCAGCCTTCCTTCTTCGTTTGGCTGGAGGCTGGCCCACTGGAGGGGTACTCCTGTCAGGAGGAGGAGGTGGAGGTGTAGCAGAAGGGGGTGGGGCAGAAGAAGAAGGTGGAGGTGTAGCAGAAGGGGGTGGGGCAGAAGAAGAAGGTGGAGGTGTAGCAGAAGGGGGTGGGGCAGAAGGTGGAGGTGTAGCAGAAGAGGGTGGGGCAGAAGGTGGAGGTGTAGCAGAAGAGGGTGGGGCAGAAGGTGGAGGTGTAGCAGAAGGGGGTGGGGCAGAAGGTGGAGGTGTAGCAGAAGGGGGTGGGGCAGAAGGTGGAGGTGTAGCAGAAGGGGGTGGGGCAGAAGGTGGAGGTGTAGCAGAAGGGGGTGGGGCAGAAGGTGGAGGTGTAGCAGAAGGGGGTGGGGCAGAAGAGGAAGGTGGAGGTGGAGGTTGAGGTTGGGTCAGTTGGGCCACCTCACATATGGCGGTATTGGGGGTAATTTGCTCCATCACCCCCTTGTTGAGCAAGGTGATGAGCAGGGGCTCGCATAGGAGGCGTTGCTCCATGCTCATCACCTTGAACTTAGCCTCCACTAGGCCGGCAATGGCCTCTTCAGGGGATGTGGGCTCCTTGAGGGTGGCATGGGCCTCTTTAATAAGGGCCATTGCTGCCTCACTGGTGGTCCTGTCCCTCCTGCCTCTTTTGTGAAGCCGGATGGGAGGCACCTGGGATCTGGTGCTTCTCCTTTGCCCTGCCACCTCCTGTCTGCCACTGGGCCCTGCCACCTCCTGTCTGCCACTGGGCCCTGCCACCTCCTGGCTGCCACTGGGCCCTTCCTCCTCCTGCCTGACAGTTTCCAGACCCTCCTCCTGGCTGATTTCATCCTGTGTATGAAAAAGGAACATAGTTTAATATGTTGGTTTAATCTTTGCATCAAACTTTGTAATCCTGATGGAAGCAATTAGAATGTACATGCTTAAATCCTTGCTTTAAATTTACCACTACATCAGATTGACTATTTAGCACCCAATTAAGTGCAGAATAATGTCTACAGATCATGATTTCACTTGTGGAATACAAAATAATGTATGTTTCTCATCCTGACATATTTGGGAAACATTAATTTTATCCCACTACATTTTCAGTTAATACTATACCTGGCTCCAGATGGACAACTCAGGATCATCCAGGATGGCTGCCTCCTCTTGCTCCAGAGAAGGCTCAGGTTGGCTGCAGGGAAGTCTGGGGGGAAGAGTGGAGAGTGATGGCCTTGGCTCAATGTGGTCATCCAGGAAGGACATCCTGCTGTAGTACCACAAAATCGGGACATAAACATCATCTGCTGCTGCTCCTGACCTCTGAGAAGCCAGCACCTTAGAGCGTTCAGTCCTGTAGGTACCTCTCAAGCTCCCAATTTTAGTGTCCACTTGTTTTGCTGTGGCTGTGGGCACCTTGGTATGCACAAATGGGAGCAGCTTCTCCAGCGCTGCTTTTCTCACCCCTTTTTTTTATGGATGGGGTTTTTGGTCTCCCACAGAGCCGGCAGCTCCCTTACCCGGTCAATAAATTCCGCCAGGAACGCTTTGTCGCTAATAAAGACATTCATATTGTATCTGCAAGTAAAATAAATTATATTTAAATAATGTGAGGCAAACAGTCTAACCTCCTTCACATCCTAGTCACCATATATATCCTCCACCAATCTCAAGACAGTATAGGCCAACAATTTTTACAAGTCTCACAAAATCACATACCTTCGTTCGCACGTCCGTCACTTGAACTCCTCTCTCCGCACACCGAACGTACTATAGTCACATGTGTGTTTGCTATATACACACCACGCATGCGTCAAAATTCGAACACGTCGCTCCGCACACGTCGCCCGCCCATGACGTTCTAACTAACATCTTTTCCCCGCCCCTTCTCTTTCGGCGTGCAGACAGATATGGCGGAGTTACAGCAGGTGTCTGATAATTCCGCAACTAGCGAGGAGACAAGCCCGGAGACCGAGGACACGTCACGATCAAGGAGGAGATTCAAGGCATCGAATATGTCTTTGGCGGAGATGGCGGAGATGGTGGACATCTTGGTCAAGGCTGATTATGATGCCAAGCATGGGCCGTATAGCAAACCAAATAGAAGGAAGGCCAAAATCCTCACTAAAGTTGTGAAGAGTCTGAGGGCGAAGTTCGGGGTGAAACGCTCAAATGAGCAGCTCAGAAAGAGGTGGTCAGACCTCAAACTGAGGGAGCCAGACCAGTTGAGGATCATAAAGAGGATGCTCGCTAAAAGTAAGTAAAATGACGACCTTTCTGCTATTAATCTTTTTAGAAACTGACATATTTTTTTTTTTTATCATATTGGACTCCCTTCCAAAATGTAATATTTTGAACTAGGTTGGGCACAGTAATCGTTCGTTACGTTACCGACACTTCGTTCGGCCACTATCCGCGGTTTTGGCTTATTTAAGAGCCACAAAAGTAATTAGACATCTGCCATTTTTGATCAAGTATTGTGGATAATTTTGAAGTCTAGATGATGTGTTTGTAAGAAGAATGAAATGCAAACTTTTATCAGTGTAAAGGAGAGGACACTCAGCAGCTGCTTCCACATCTGTACTTTGGAGCACTATAGTGTGGGCCACCAGACCCGCCTTTTTTGGGTGTCCCACACAGGTGCATCAGAGTCTATTTGTGGTGCCTCCATGTCCAAAAAATTACATCCAAATGTGAATACTAAACATATTTGGGGTCATAAATAATGCATTTTTCTTTAAATTCCGCACAAACACACACTTGTACCCCACTTCCAAACAATTTAGCCTGTTTTTAGTTTAACAATGAGATTTTTACAGTGTGATAAATAGACCTTTGGTTTTATTCTCATAGGGGAGAGAAGACTGGGAGGAGGACACTCCAGGGAGCACATGCACCCCACAACTTCCAAGCAACCCCAAACTCCCAAAGATCCACAACCGAAAGATGTGCAGGAAGTTGAGGTGGAGGAAGGAGAAGTGCAGGAAGGAGAGGTGGATGACGTTGTGGATCTGGTCACCACAACAGGTCAGTATCTGACACCACAGCTTAAGGTAAGCGAGGTAGGCCTGCAGAGTTTTATTAATTTTTTTTAATGGTTTTTAGGGGATGGAAATGTTGTGAAGGATAGCATACGGTTCTCTGCTGACAGTGCCCTCCGCCTCATCCAGCAAGTGATGGAATGTAGCACGGAACTGGACCTAATTAAACAAAGAATCCATGTGATGGAACAAACATTTAAAGACATTCTCGATGTTTTGGGGAGAATTCAATAAGCCATCCAAACACATTTGTTTTTACATGTTTGTTTTTATATTTTTTTATAATTGTTTGAGTAACAAACCAGCCAAAAATTGAATATGCACACAGTGTGTGAACATGTGCTATCTGCCATCAGGGGATATCCATGTACGTCTTTTGTGGGTGCAACCCCTTCCTCGTATCAAAAGTCGGTGAACTGAGGAAGGGGATGCACCCCCAAAACACGTCCATTGATCACCCCTGATGGCAGATAGCACATGTTGACAATAGGGATCAGGATTGTAAACTTCCTATTTGCAAAAAAGTAAAAATGTGTGCATATTGAATTTTTGGCTGGGCAAGGGGTGGCAGGAACCCATATTAGGACGGGCACATAGAGACATAGTTTGTGTAACTGAATGTCTCAGATTGCTCAGAGGTATCCAATGTTGTAATTTTAGAAATGCAAGTGGTATTTTTGTATTTTCATAAGCCAAAATTTGCCGGGTTGTGGCCAGGCCAACCCCAAAGTAAAACAAAATAAAAAATAAAAAAGAGAATGTGCAGAGAGTAAAATATTTGACCACAAACAACGTGCAGCTTCTTTTTATAATACTCTCTAAGCTTATTTGGTTCTTTTGTAAGGTAACATAGTGAAATTGGTTGTTATTTACTAAAGTAAAATACACTTGCCACTACAAATGCACAAAGACAAACTAGGAGACAGGAAAGAACAAATAATTAAAGGTTTAAACAAGATTTTTATTGGGATCCTTAGACATAGGCTGGCATAGGAATTGCCCCCCTACCCGTGAAATACTCCATGTATTTGTCCCGAACCACACGGGCATTTTGGGGGGGCAAGCCAAGACGGGCAGATTCCAGGCCCGGAAGGGGATTTGCAGGGGAAAGTCCAGCCTCTGGCAAAACTGAGGCCATATAGGAATTAGATTTTTGGCTCAGAAAGTTGTGTAGCACACAGCAGCATAACACTACATAGTTTATTTTGTAGTCCGCCAAGTGGATGGAAGTCATAAAAAGGCGGAACCGGCTGGCCATTATGCCGAAGGCATTTTCAACGACTCTTCGGGCCCTGGCCAGCCGGTAATTGAACACACTCTTCTCTGGGGTCAGGGTCCTCTGTGGAAATGGCCTCATAAGATGCCGTCCGAGTCCGAAGGCTTCATCAGCCAAGAAAACAAAGGGGAGTCCTTCAATATTCCCTGCATCCGGTGGCAATGCAAGGTCGTCACTCTGGAGACGGAGGGCAAACTCCGTCTGGATGAAGGATCCCCCATCGGACATCCGGCCATTCTTCCCTACATCAACATAGAGGAATTCATACCGTGCTGACACCACCGCCATCAGCACAATGCTATGAAACCCCTTGTAATTGTAGTAGTAGGACCCAGAACGGGGTGGCGGCACGATGCGGACGTGCTTCCCGTCTATGGCACCACCGCAGTTGGGGAATAGGGATGAGCTTCGTGTTCGAGTCGAACATACGTTCGACTCGAACATTGGCTGTTCGATCGTTCGACGAAGATCGAACGATTTGGGCCGTTCGCGCCAAATTCGAGTGACGCGAACGGCCCACAATGCACTACGCCATCGCAGTGTCATCCAGGCGCTGTGATTGGCCAAGCATGCACTGTGACCCCGCATGCTTGGCCAATCACAGCGCCGGCAGCGAGGAGAGCAATGATTGGCCACAGGCAGGATGCCTGTGGCCAATTATTGCTGAGGGTGTTTAGTACACGCCCCACACTATAAAAGGCCGCCAGCACGGCGGCCTAGTGTAGTGTGTTCCGGAGCAGGGATAGAGTAGCATAGGCAGGGACAGTGACTGTTATTTCTTTCTTGCTTAACCTGGATTCCTTTAGTTTAGGGAAAGAGAAGGATAGGTAGGGAGAGTGTCAGTGTGTTTTGTGCTTCTGCTATAGTGTGCTTAAAAAAAACATTTATTCTAGGGACAGAAAACTCTAGGTAGGGACAGTGTCAGTTTCTTTCACTCTGCAAGTCCTTGTTTCCAGGGACCTGTAAGGACAGTGAGTTAATTTTCCTTGTGCTATATTGTGATTAAAAAAAACATTTATTCTAGGGACAGAAAACTCTAGGTAGGGACAGTGTCAGTTTCTTTCACTCTGCAAGTCCTTGTTTCCAGGGACCTGTAAGGACAGTGAGTTAATTGTCCTTGTGCTATATTGTGCTTAAAAAAAACATTTATTCTAGGGACAGAAAACTCTAGGTAGGGACAGTGTCAGTTTCTTTCACTCTGCAAGTCCTTGTTTACAGGGACCTGTAAGGACAGTGAGTTAATTGTCCTTGTGCTATATTGTGATTAAAAAAAACATTTATTCTAGGGACAGAAAACTCTAGGTAGGGACAGTGTCAGTTTCTTTCACTCTGCAAGTCCTTGTTTCCAGGGACCTGTAAGGACAGTGAGTTAATTTTCCTTGTGCTATATTGTGATTAAAAAAAACATTTTTTCTAGGGACAGAAAACTGTAGGTAGGGAGAGTGTTTTTTTTCTTTCACTCTGCAAGTCCTTGTTTCCAGGGACCTGTAAGGACAGTGAGTTAATTGTCCTTGTGCTATATTGTGCTTAAAAAAAACATTTATTCTAGGGACAGAAAACTCTAGGTAGGGACAGTGTCAGTTTCTTTCACTCTGCAAGTCCTTGTTTCCAGGGACCTGTAAGGACAGTGAGTTAATTTTCCTTGTGCTATATTGTGATTAAAAAAAACATTTATTCTAGGGACAGAAAACTCTAGGTAGGGACAGTGTCAGTTTCTTTCACTCTGCAAGTCCTTGTTTCCAGGGACCTGTAAGGACAGTGAGTTAATTTTCCTTGTGCTATATTGTGATTAAAAAAAACATTTTTTCTAGGGACAGAAAACTGTAGGTAGGGAGAGTGTTTTTTTTCTTTCACTCTGCAAGTCCTTGTTTCCAGGGACCTGTAAGGACAGTGAGTTCATTTTCCTTGTGCTATATTGTGATTAAAAAAAACATTTATTCTAGGGACAGAAAACTCTAGGTAGGGACAGTGTCAGTTTCTTTCACTCTGCAAGTCCTTGTTTCCAGGGACCTGTAAGGACAGTGAGTTAATTTTCCTTGTGCTATATTGTGATTAAAAAAAACATTTTTTCTAGGGACAGAAAACTGTAGGTAGGGAGAGTGTTTTTTTTCTTTCACTCTGCAAGTCCTTGTTTCCAGGGACCTGTAAGGACAGTGAGTTAATTTTCCTTGTGCTATATTGTGATTAAAAAAAACATTTTTTCTAGGGACAGAAAACTGTAGGTAGGGAGAGTGTTTTTTTTCTTTCACTCTGCAAGTCCTTGTTTCCAGGGACCTGTAAGGACAGTGAGTTAATTTTCCTTGTGCTATATTGTGATTAAAAAAAACATTTTTTCTAGGGACAGAAAACTGTAGGTAGGGAGAGTGTTTTTTTTCTTTCACTCTGCAAGTCCTTGTTTCCAGGGACCTGTAAGGACAGTGAGTTAATTTTCCTTGTGCTATATTGTGATTAAAAAAAACATTTTTTCTAGGGACAGAAAACTGTAGGTAGGGAGAGTGTTTTTTTTCTTTCACTCTGCAAGTCCTTGTTTCCAGGGACCTGTAAGGACAGTGAGTTAATTGTCCTTGTGCTATATTGTGCTTAAAAAAAACATTTATTCTAGGGACAGAAAACTCTAGGTAGGGACAGTGTCAGTTTCTTTCACTCTGCAAGTCCTTGTTTCCAGGGACCTGTAAGGACAGTGAGTTAATTTTCCTTGTGCTATATTGTGATTAAAAAAAACATTTATTCTAGGGACAGAAAACTCTAGGTAGGGACAGTGTCAGTTTCTTTCACTCTGCAAGTCCTTGTTTCCAGGGACCTGTAAGGACAGTGAGTTAATTTTCCTTGTGCTATATTGTGATTAAAAAAAACATTTATTCTAGGGACAGAAAACTCTAGGTAGGGACAGTGTCAGTTTCTTTCACTCTGCAAGTCCTTGTTTCCAGGGACCTGTAAGGACAGTGAGTTAATTTTCCTTGTGCTATATTGTGATTAAAAAAAACATTTATTCTAGGGACAGAAAACTCTAGGTAGGGACAGTGTTTTTTTTCTTTCACTCTGCAAGTCCTTGTTTCCAGGGACCTGTAAGGACAGTGAGTTAATTTTCCTTGTGCTATATTGTGATTAAAAAAAACATTTTTTCTAGGGACAGAAAACTCTAGGTAGGGAGAGTGTTTTTTTTCTTTCACTCTGCAAGTCCTTGTTTCCAGGGACCTGTAAGGATAGTGAGTTAATTGTCCTTGTGCTATATTGTGCTTAAAAAAAACATTTTTTCTAGGGACAGAAAACTCTAGGTAGGGAGAGTGTTTTTTTTTTTTCACTCTGCAAGTCCTTGTTTCCAGGGACCTGTAAGGACAGTGAGTTAATTGTCCTTGTGCTATATTGTGCTTAAAAAAAACATTTATTCTAGGGACAGAAAACTCTAGGTAGGGACAGTGTCAGTTTCTTTCACTCTGCAAGTCCTTGTTTCCAGGGACCTGTAAGGACAGTGAGTTAATTTTCCTTGTGCTATATTGTGATTAAAAAAAACATTTATTCTAGGGACAGAAAACTCTAGGTAGGGACAGTGTCAGTTTCTTTCACTCTGCAAGTCCTTGTTTCCAGGGACCTGTAAGGACAGTGAGTTAATTTTCCTTGTGCTATATTGTGATTAAAAAAAACATTTTTTCTAGGGACAGAAAACTGTAGGTAGGGAGAGTGTTTTTTTTTCTTTCACTCTGCAAGTCCTTGTTTCCAGGGACCTGTAAGGACAGTGAGTTAATTTTACTTGTGCTATATTGTGCTTAAAAAAAACATTTTTTCTAGGGACAGAAAACTGTAGGTAGGGAGAGTGTTTTTTTTCTTTCACTCTGCAAGTCCTTGTTTCCAGGGACCTGTAAGGACAGTGAGTTAATTGTCCTTGTGCTATATTGTGCTTAAAAAAAACATTTATTCTAGGGACAGAAAACTCTAGGTAGGGACAGTGTCAGTTTCTTTCACTCTGCAAGTCCTTGTTTCCAGGGACCTGTAAGGACAGTGAGTTAATTTTCCTTGTGCTATATTGTGATTAAAAAAAACATTTTTTCTAGGGACAGAAAACTGTAGGTAGGGAGAGTGTTTTTTTTCTTTCACTCTGCAAGTCCTTGTTTCCAGGGACCTGTAAGGACAGTGAGTTAATTGTCCTTGTGCTATATTGTGCTTAAAAAAAACATTTATTCTAGGGACAGAAAACTCTAGGTAGGGACAGTGTCAGTTTCTTTCACTCTGCAAGTCCTTGTTTCCAGGGACCTGTAAGGACAGTGAGTTAATTTTCCTTGTGCTATATTGTGATTAAAAAAAACATTTTTTCTAGGGACAGAAAACTGTAGGTAGGGAGAGTGTTTTTTTTCTTTCACTCTGCAAGTCCTTGTTTCCAGGGACCTGTAAGGACAGTGAGTTAATTTTCCTTGTGCTATATTGTGATTAAAAAAAACATTTATTCTAGGGACAGAAAACTCTAGGTAGGGAGAGTGTTTTTTTTCTTTCACTCTGCAAGTCCTTGTTTCCAGGGACCTGTAAGGACAGTGAGTTAATTGTCCTTGTGCTATATTGTGCTTAAAAAAAACATTTTTTCTAGGGACAGAAAACTGTAGGTAGGGAGAGTGTTTTTTTTTTTTTCACTCTGCAAGTCCTTGTTTCCAGGGACCTGTAAGGACAGTGAGTTAATTGTCCTTGTGCTATATTGTGCTTAAAAAAAACATTTATTCTAGGGACAGAAAACTCTAGGTAGGGACAGTGTCAGTTTCTTTCACTCTGCAAGTCCTTGTTTCCAGGGACCTGGAGAGACATTGAGTGAATTGTCCTTGTGCTATATTGTGATTAAAAAAAACATTTATTCTAGGGACAGAAAACTCTAGGTAGGGACAGTGTCAGTTTCTTTCACTGTGAAAGTCCTTGTTTCAAGGGACAGAGAAGGACACCTGAAGGTAGCCCTTATTGCTTTTTTCCCATCTCCCTGCAGGCCATCTATTAGAATGTCTGGAAGGCAAACAAGGAGAGGCAGACAGTCAGGAGGCAATAAAAGAGGGCAAGCAGGCTCTGTGTCTGGGGGCAACAGTGCTGGTCGTGGACGCGGTGCATTGTCATCAGCACATGGCCATGGGACACGCTTGTCCTTCTTTTCGGCAGCTGGACATGTTGAGCCACATCATGCCGAAGACTTGGTAGAGTGGATGACCAAGCCCTCCTCCTCCTCCTCATCCTCTCTCACCCAGGCTCAGGGTACTGGAAAAGCAGCTGCCAAAGCGTCGTCTTCCCTGGTATCAATGTCAGACAAATCATCAGTCACTCCTTCCCTAGACCCACCATGTCCTCCTCCTGAGGAGTCCCCCGAACTGTTTCAGCACAGTGTTGGGTACATGCTCCAGGAGGATGCCCAGCGTTTCGAAGGGTCTGATGATGAAACCCAGCTAGAGGAAGGCAGTAGCGTGAGAGCAGACAGAGGGGATGCTCAAGAAGGACACCAATCTGGCAGTCATGTTCCAGCAGCTGCAGCATACTGCCAGATTGGCTCCAGTGATGAGGAGGGAGGGGATGATGAGGTCAATGACTCCACGTGGGTGCCTAATAGGAGAGAGGAGGAGGAGGAGGATGAGGAGGAGGCACATCTCCAACGAGGCAGGATGCCCTTTGGTGGCCAGCGTAAGGGCAGTACACCGACGGAATCACACCGCAGAGCTCCGCCTGTGCAGGGCGCTGCCTCTGCCCGTCATTCAAAAAGTTCTTTGGTGTGGGCCTTTTTTGAGGCTAGTGCATCAGATCGCACAGCTGCTGTTTGCAACATATGTCTCAAGCGTATATCGCGTGGCCAAAACATCAGCCGCTTGGGTACCACATGCCTGACCAGACATATGTTGACCTGCCATGCAGCTCGTTGGCAAGCCTACCTCAAAGACCCACACCAAAGAACCAAGCGGACCTCTCCTTGCACCGCATCAGCTGGGATCTCCAACCCCACTATAACTTCAGTCCTCTCTGAAACATGCACTGAGAGGAATGAAGGTGTAGAATTAGGTGTGTCACAGCCAAGTACTTGCGCCCACTCTGCTAGCAGTACACCGACGTCCGATTCTAGCAGGCAAATTTCCCTGCCCCAGCTGCTGGACCGTCGAAAGAAGTTCACTCCCAGCCATCCACATGCCCAGCGGTTGAATGCTAGCTTGGCTAAATTGCTAGCGCTTCAACTGCTGCCTTTTCAGTTGGTAGACTCGGCCCCCTTCCGTGAGTTTGTGCAATGTGCGGTTCCTCAGTGGCAGGTTCCCAAACGCCACTTTTTCTCACGGAAGGCTATTCCGGCTCTCTACCGGCATGTGGAAGGCAATGTCTTGGCCTCGCTGGACAGGGCGGTCAGCGGTAAGGTGCATATTACCGCTGACTCATGGTCCAGCAGGCATGGACAGGGACGTTACCTTTCTTTCACGGCCCATTGGGTCACTCTTTTGGCAGCTGGGAAGGATTCAGGACAAGGTGCAGTAGTGTTGGAGGTTGTCCCACCGCCACGCCTCCAAAATGCTACTACTGGTTGTGACACACCTCTCTCCTCCACCCCCTCCTCTTCTTCTTCCTCCATGGCCTCTTCCTGTGGTTTGTCCTATGAACCAGCGGTGCTCCGTAGCCGTTCACGGGGCTACGCAAGTACGCAGGCAAAAAGATGCCATGCCGTGCTTGCGCTGGTGTGTTTGGGGGACAGAAGCCACACTGGGGCAGAGGTCCTGTCTGCTCTGCAGGGCCAGGCCGAGAGGTGGTTGACGCCACGCCAGCTTAAGCCAGGAATGGTGGTTTGCGACAATGGCACCAACCTCCTCTCCGCCCTCCGACAGGGACAACTGACCCATGTGCCCTGTGTGGCTCACGTCCTTAACCTGGTGGTGCAGCGCTTCTTGGGCAGGTACCCGGGCTTACAGGATGTCCTGAGGCAGGCCAGGAAAGTCTGTGTGCATTTCCGCAGATCTTATAATGCCAGTGCTCGCCTGGCTGAGCTGCAAAAGGAGTTGAACCTGCCCAAGAACCGCCTTATATGTGACATGCCCACCAGGTGGAACTCAACGTTGGCCATGCTGCAGCGGCTGCACACGCAGCAGAGGGCCATCAATGAGTACCTGTGCGACTACGGCACCAGGACAGGGTCAGGGGAGCTTGGTTTTTTTTCTCCACGCCAGTGGGGCATGATCAGGGATGCATGCACTGTCCTGGCACCATTTGAGGAGGCCACGAGGATGGTGAGCAGTGACAGTGCATGCATCAGTGACACTGTACCTCTTGTCCACCTGTTGGAGCACACGCTGCGTGGAATAATGGACAGGGCACTTGAGGCAGAACAGAGGCAGGAAGAGGAGGACTTCCTTGCCTCTCAAGGCCCCCTTTACCCAGACAGTGTTCCTTCTGTCCCACCCATCGCACAGGAAGAGGAGGAGGAGGAGGAGGAGGAGGAGGAGGAGGAGGAGGATTGTGTCAGCATGGAGGTGGAGGCTGGCACTCAGCATCATCAGCAGCAGTCTTTTAGGGATGATTTACAGTCCCAAGAAACCAGTGGACTTGTACGTGGCTGGGAGGAGGTGGCTGCGGATCATGTCGTCCTTAGTGACCCAGAGGACTCCGGAGCGAATGCCTCAGCAAACCTACGCTGCATGGCCTCCCTGATCCTGCAAAGTCTGCGGAAGGATCCTCGTATTCTTCGGATCAAGGAGAGGGACCATTACTGGCTGGCCACTCTCCTTGATCCACGGTACAAGGGTAAGGTTGCGGACCTTATGTTACCGTCGCAGAGGGAGCAGAGGATGAGACAACTCCGGGAGGCCTTGCAGAAAGGTCTGTGCAACGCGTTCCCAGAGACTGGGAGGTTGCAAACTCCTGGTCCTGGACAACGAGTTGCTGAGGCTTCGGCCAGTCAAAGAAGGAGCGGTGGGGAAGGTGGCCGTCTGACCGATGCGTTCAGACAATTCTTTAGTCCGCAGCCCCAAAGTATGATCGGTTCCAGCAACCATCGCCAGCGTCTGATAAACATGGTGCAGGAATATCTAGGGGCAAGGTCAGACTTGGACACCTTCCCCACCGAAAATCCTCTGGCTTACTGGGTCTTGAGGATGGATCACTGGCCAGAGCTTGCACAGTATGCAATTGAGCTACTGGCCTGTCCTGCATCCAGCGTTCTTTCGGAACGCACATTCAGTGCTGCTGGAGGATTTGTCACGGATCACAGGGTGCGCCTGTCCACCGACTCGGTTGATCGACTGACTTTCATCAAGATGAACCAGTCTTGGATCACCACCAGCTACCACACACCTGATGCTGATATAACAGACTAATTGATTTTAAAATGTCACATCCCTTCAAGACTGATGCTGATGCTGAGTGCCTGTGCTGTTATGTTGACTGGCTATCCTCCTCCTCCGAGTCCTCAATGATACGATTGATGATGATAGCTTGGAAGATCATTTTTGTTTATGGGTGCCGCCACCAGTGCCTAACGCCCAATTTTTCAGCCCCTGTTTAACAGGGGCGTGTAATTACAATTTTTGAAGCAATACTTTGCAACAGGGCTCATTGCTGTGCTCCAAGTACAGTATCTGTGAGGAGTTGCAGTGTTGTGCCACCAGTGCCTAAGGCCCAATTTTTCAGCCCCTGTTTAACAGGGGCGTGTCATTACAATTTTTGAAGCAATACTTTGCAACAGGGCTCATTGCTGTGCTCCAAGTACAGTATCTGTGAAGGGTTGCAGTGTTGTGCCACCAGTGCCTAAGGCCCAATTTTTCAGCCCCTGTTCAACAGGGGCATGTAATTACAATTCTTGATCTAATAATTCACAGCAGGGCCCATTGCTGCACCCACCAAGAGTAACTGTCAGGGCTTACAGTGTTGTGGCACCAGCACCACCATCAAAGGCCCAATTTTTACTACCACTGTTCAACAATTATATGTAATTAAAATTCCTGATATAATAGTTGACAGCAGGGCGTTCCAGCACCAACCAAGAGTAACTGTGAGTGCTTACAGTGTTGTGCCAACACCAACAACTAAGGGGCCTATTTCTGCAGAGTATATACGGCAGGTCCCTACTTTCAAACATCCAACTTACAAACGACTCCTACTTGCAAACGCAAGAAGACAACAGGAAGTGAGAGGAAATCTACCACTAGGAAGGAAAATTCTCTCCTGTAAGAATAAATATGGGAGAAAGGTGTCTCCTCTGTACTGATGCTTTATCAGCAATCCTTGTTTCAAGAAAAACACCACATTTCAAAAACAGTTGTCATTAGGACGGAAAGTGAGGTGAAATGTTCTGAACAGGGGCACAGACAGCAAAACAAATGTTACAGGGGTGATAACCCTTACCTATGTTTTCCAAAAAGTTTAAAAATAGATTTTTGGTCTGGAGCTACACTTCAACAATGTACCTGTTCAAAATTACAAACAGATTCTACATAAGAACAAACCTACAGTCCCTGTCTTGTATGCACCGCCTGTATACGGCTGTTCAGAGTATATAGGGCCTTTTTTATTTTATGTGCGGGGTTCCCCTTAATATCCATACAAGACCCAAAGGGGCTGGTAATGGGCTGGGGTAGGGGGGGGGGTCATGGGGTAGCTATGCCATTTTTCTTAAAGATTTTCATCCATATTACCGGGACCAGACATTACATTAAAGCCGCAAGCAGTTTTAAATGGCTTTTTTTTCCTTTAGAAGTGTCATTTTGTGCAGGGACAGTTCTAAACACGGGAAACACGTGGCACTTCACAGGCATACTTTAGACACCCCCCAGGTACGATATTTAAAGGAATATTTGACTTTTTTTTTTTCACTTTATGCATCATTAAAATGACTGCTCCCGGAAAACGACCGTTTTTAAAACTTATTTTTGCATTGATACATGTCCCCTGGTGCAGAACCCGGGTTCCCAAACCCTTTTTAGGACAATAACATGCATAATAGTTTTTATAATTAGCACTTTAGAATTCGAACGTTCGCATCCATTGTATTTAATAGGGTTCTAATGTTCGTTCGAACTTTCGGTCCGTTCGCGGGTTCTGGTGCGAACCGAACCCGGGGGTGTTCGGCTCATCACTATTGGGGAAGTCCCACCGCGTGGCAAACTCCGATGCCACAGTCTGCCATTCCTGTGGCGTGGAAGGAAGCTGTGGAGTGAAACAAGATGAAATAATATTAGAAAAACAAAGGCATACATTACAAGGAAATTCTATCCCAAAAAATTAGAGACCAACATCAATCTAATTATACGTTTATTAAGGTGTGTAAAAAAAGTATAATGGAAGGCTCATTTATCATATTCATCACCCCCTCTGATGGGCCATTACTAAATTATTTTGGGGGGGGGGGAGATGTGTTTGGCCACAGGATAGCATTGCAGTGGCGGTGCGTCCAGAGTGGGCGCTGGAGCACTGTCCCCTCTCTCCTGTGCCCATCACTCAGAACAATACATAGGTTCATGCGTTGCATGAACCTATGTATTGTCTATGCCGCACACTATTCAGGTGGATGGCCTCTTGTAAAGCGACCGACATATGAATAATTGCGGCATTTAGGGGGTTAAAATTGCAGAGCAGAAACAGGTATTAAAATAGTCTTGCAAATTACAACCTGAGGGATGTAATTGGCTTCCTCAAAGAAAAATCGGGGACGCAAGGAGGGGGGCATTCCTTGTGTAAACACTGACAGGCTGCTCTGCCAATCATGTTCACCAAGTCTGTTTAATGGTAACATGATTGGCTGATGCAACATGAAGGGAAGGAGAAGACATCAAGGACAGAAGAAGGATGGCGCTGACCACAAGAAGGTAAGTGCAGGGCTGGGGGGAAACTGGCTGCATTAGAGGGGACTAAATGGCTGCATTTGAGGGAACAAAATGGCTGCATTGGAGGGGACAACTGGGGGCGTTTATTAGGCAACAGAGCAAAAAAGGAGGAAGTTTATTTCCGAAATTGGGGTTGGAACCCCCCAACATTTGGAGCAACAGGCGCCCCTGCTGGAAAAGTTAGTGAGGGGAAATATTTAGGGAGGATAAAAAAGGGGCAATCTAAAGCTTCCAACATGCATGGGGACAAAGGGGACATTCTCAGCATATTACAATCATGGTAATTAGGGAAGGATGAAAGAAATACAATACATTAGCATACATGTAATACATAAAATGTGATGTTAATGGAGAAAACTTACCCTAATATAGTCCTCCTGCAGGACTTGTATAATAGCAGAACAGGTGTCTGGGATTATGAGGCCCAGAGCCTGGGGGGAGATGCCTGTGGTGAACTTCAAGTCCTGAAGACTTCTCCCTGTCGCCAGGTAACGCAACGTGGCAATGAGCCTCTGCTCAGCACTGATGGCTTCCCGCATAACGGTGTCCTTCCTGGTAATATAGGGGGACACCAAAGCCAACAGTTCCTGAAAAACGGGGTCAGACATCCTCAAAAAATTCCTGTAGTCCTCAGGATTATTCTCGACGATCTCCCGCAGCAGAGGCATGTGGCAGAATTGGTCCCGCTGGAGCAACCAATTCTTGGTCCATGAACTCCTCCTCACACCATTCATGGACTGGTCTTGGTCCAAAACAAGCAGACCAACACCAAGCGCACGCACAGCACGAACTCGACGACGAGAACATCCAGGCGACATGGCTAGGAAACGGTCGTCTAATCAGAACGTACAGAACAGAACGCACTTTAGAACAGCAAGGCCTATGAATAACGAACTGAAATTCAGAAACGAACAGGCAAGAACGCACTGTAAAACAGATACGACCTGCCTAGACGCCCTGAAAGTCAAGATACAAACCCACAAGCACAAACTGAACGGCAGAAAACGATCTGAAAAGTACGAAGACTGAAAAGCGCGAATCGTCTCTTCCCAAACTTTTACTTCACACGCGGTAACACGAGATCAGCAAAAGCAGCCCAAGGGGTGGTGCCAAGAAAAAAGATCTTCCCATTTATAGTGCCGTCGTACGTGCTGGACGTGAGCGCAGAGAACCACGAGGAAATTGGAAAATGACAGTGTGTACGCATAGAAAGCTTGACGA
This sequence comes from Rana muscosa, assembly GCA_029206835.1. Classification (NCBI taxonomy): domain Eukaryota; kingdom Metazoa; phylum Chordata; class Amphibia; order Anura; family Ranidae; genus Rana; species Rana muscosa. The sequence goes on along the minus strand of CM055118.1, from coordinate 524,373,691 downwards.
GAAAATCGACAAGCTTAACAAGAATCTCGTCGAAAAAAACGACGTGTTTTTTTACGACGAGAAAATCGGTCGTGTGTACGAGGCCTAAGTCTAAGCCATGGAGCTGCCACATGTGAGATCCTCATGCACATAAATACACATAAATACTGCATTTCTTTGGGCATACAGGTGATGGAATTACATTACTCAAGAGTTATTCTTCTTGATTTATTCTGTGAAATTTGGTGGGTTTTTTTGTGGGTGAGTTTAGAATAGTGATATTACCCTCAAATTTTGGGCAATTACATTTTGATTTCTGATGTTGGAACACATATCATATTTTTGGGGCTCAAATTTTTGATTATTTAGAAATAATAAAAAGCACAAAAAAATGTGACTCATTTTAAATTTACATCAGCAAAGTGTTTGGGTAAAGATTGTTGTGAGATGGAGAGTAACAAGTGAAAGTGACAGAGAAAAATATATTTTATCAAAACATTTTACATTCCACATCCTTAAAAACAAAATATTTTAATTAGAAGCAACATTGTTGCAAAGGAAAATTTATTTCAGAGAAAGATACATTTCATCTCAACATTAAAATAATTTATTTGTGAAAGTTACAATTGTATCATTAGAATCAATAGCTAAAACTTGCATTGGACTAAAATAGAGCAGATTTTCACTTCCAAAAAATGCTCTTTAATTAGCACTCATTTTGGTATTTACTATAACTCTTGTGAAAAAAAGACACTTGAGTTAAAATTTGAGTTAATTTAGGTCTGAGCATGCTCAGTTGTGTTGCACCTATTTGTCCAAAAAACAAGGAATTTTTCACTTCTCAGACTTTTAAAGATATTTCAGTGTAGAAATCATTTTTTCACACAGTTTAAAAGCAGATTATCTTTAAATAATATACCGCATATTTCAGTACCATTTAGGCAATTATATCATGCTCCAAACATTTCCCCATGTGCAATTCTCCAGCTTTTAGTAGAGTAAGGATTTGGGCGCTATTTGGATTCTGGGAGCTATAGTAAATTTGATTTTGGGAGTATTTTCTCTCCAGCGCCATAGTGAATACCGCTTTAGCGCTAATTAGCGCAAATTGCCGCGAATTGCGATAATTTGCGCGAATTCACTGCAATTTGCGATAATTACCGCCGCGGCGCAATGGTAAATTACCCCCAGTGTGTTTGATATACCCCTTACGTATCTTAGCCAGGTGTTCATTGACCCTAATGGAAAAATTCCTGATGGTGCGGCCTACATACTGTAGTTTGAATGGACATGTTATAAGGTATACTATGAATCTAGTAACACAGGTGGTAAAGTGTTTCATAGTATAAGTGCGCATTGTGATGGTAGACATAAACATTTCTGTTTTGTTTCTACCAAAAACGTTATGCAGGCACACATTGCACTTCCTGCATGGGTAGTAACCCTTGCAATCAGGAAAGAAGGAGGCCTTTTTTGGGGGATCTATGGTGTTGGGGGCAATGTCACCCTGAATGGAACGTGCACCCCTGAAAATAACTCCAGCCCGCTCTGGAAGGGAAGGCCCCAAAATTTTGTCACTATAGAGTACCTTCCAGTGTCTATTTAGAATATTTTTGATTTCACCATGCTGAGTAGAATATGAGGTAAAAAAGGACCATTTGAATTTTTCATCCCTAATGGTTTTTGGTTTGTCTATAAGAAGGGAAGCTCTATCAACTCTGGAAACAGCGCTAATGTCAGTGTCTAATTCTGAGGACCTATAGCCCTTGTCTATAAATCTCTGTCTCAAAGTGTTGGACTGAGAAAGGAAGTCACCATTGTTGGTACAGTTTCTCCTAAGTCGGAGAAACTGGCCCAGAGGTACAGATTGAAACCACGGACGATGGTGACAGCTGTCAACAGGAATGTAACCATTCCTATCTGTAGACTTAAAGTATGTTTTAAACTCCAGATGACTGTTGACAGCTGAAATTTCCAAATCAAGGAAGTGAATAGAAGTTGGACTGGCCTCATAATTCAAGGGTCATTTGAATTTATAAATGTAGAGCAATGTGGGGGTACAGGAATATGCCCCAGTTGATGACCGTTTGAGTCGAAACGCATCGGTTGAGCATTACTGCACCCCACATTGCCTTTTACTTGTTTTACCGTGATCACTTTTTACATGGCATTTTGTATAAAATAAACCATAATTGGTTTGACCTGCACCATTGGGAGCATCTCTTTTTGTTTCTTTTTCTACTTATTTGGAGCATGCACGGATCCACTTTGACATCCATCTGCTAGTGGAGGAAGTGTGAATTCCATATTCCAGCTCATCGGACCACCCTTTCCAGGATTGATCCAGGCGTCTCGGGACCATAAAGATCCTTTTAACCCTGATCCAGATCATCTGGGATCACAAGCCTGTATGACCCACTGTTATATAACAGATGAGTCCACCTGTCTCGGTAAGAGTACCTCATTTGTTCACTTTGTGAAGAGTTTGAGAATTTCAGCAGACAACCTGTTTTTCTTGTACTCTGTGCCATCCTATGGGAAAAATTTTCCTTTATTGTGTTTTTCTTTTTCGTACATCACGGGACACAGAGCGACATAGTCATTACTAATGGGTTATATAGTTACCGTCAGGTGCTGGCACTGGCAACTTCCAAAACCGGAAGTACCCTCCCCTATATAAGCCCCTCCCATCCGGGAGCACCTCAGTTTTTTGCCAGTGTCTAAGGTGTTGGCCAAGAAGAAACATGTGTTTTTCACTGAGCTTGCGTACAGGTTCTTTTGGGCCTCAGTAAGCTATTCCGGATCCGACCAAAAAAGCTTCATAGCTAAACGGTCGGTACCCGGGCCTTGCAGAGAAGAGCAAGGTTCTGCCTGTAATGCTTCTCTTAGGAGAGCTGGACCCTGGGATCCAGAGCTCTGGTCATACCCACGACCAAGATGTTTTCTGTGCAGGGTGCTATACAGGTCCAGGGGAGTGGAATCCTTGGGAACCCGGTCCCTGAAGGTTTGATTACAATGCCTGCCGTGATAGGTGAAGTTTGGGCTTTTGTGGACCAAACAAAGTCCTGCGGCGGGGAACAGGTAAGTGGGGGCCCCCAGGAACTTGGTTCTATTGGGGGACCCCCAAGCCTAATTTGTCTTTCTGTCTGTTACCTAACGGTATTCCCGCTAATATCTGTGCATGCCTGTAACTACTAAAAAAATGTAATAATTTTTAATGGTGGTCAAGAAAAAAAAAAAAAAAAAAGGAATGTTTTTTTATATATGTTTAGTATATTAAACTGCGGTACCTGTGTTTGTCCACTAGAGGCCGCTGTGGAATGTTTTTCTTGTCATATGGACTAGTTTCTTCTCAGAGAGCAAAGTCCAGGCAGCTGGTGAGTTCTCCTACAGGAAACTGTTTCCTCTGCCATGTTGCAGTGTTCGTCTATCCCCCGGCCTGCGGCAAAGGGGGCCCTGGCTCCTGTCCCTGGTTTCCATGTTTGAAAATTAGCGCCGAGGCGCACGTGGCCGCGCGCGTGCGCGTGCACGCGCCTCTATATATAGAGGTGGCCGGAAAAAGGGGCGGGGCCTGGGGGATGACGCTCTGTGCGCGCCGCAGCGCTTCTGCGCATGTGCGGGCGTCCCAGCAGGTTTTTAAAAAGCCACATTATTGCAGTAAGCTGGCTATGAAGTACAGAGACAGAGCTGGCAACATTTAAAGGCATACAGCAAGCGGTTGATACAGGCATCCCCTAGAAGGGCACATTAGTAGACACCAACTGTGATATAGCAGCAATTGTGCTAGACTATTCTCAGTAAAAGTGGTGTATTACGGCTGGAATACCTCAGCTTTAGGCTTAGGAATATGCCGTCCAGTAGCTCCGGAACTGAATCTTCCAGGAAGCGAAGGGGGTCTCATCGGGCTCTGAGGATCTTGGGCATACTCTTGCTGCACCAGTCTCCCCTGAAGTTCAGAGGTAAGTGACCGTAGAGACCCCGCAGGGGTACTTGGTACTGTGGCTGTCCTCAGTTCACCTGCTCCTGTGTATGTAACAGAGGAGGTTTTTTCCTCAGCTCTGGGAGGATTAGAGAGAGATTGTCAAAATTTATCGCTGCCTCCCTGTCAGGGAAAGCACGCCCGATCTCCGTCTCCTCCTTCAGAGTGCCTGTTAGCAGAGCAACAGTCCCATACAGGGATCGACCTGCCTGAAGGGGATCAGGATAAGGTTGATTCTGTTATAGAGGAATCAACAGTGGGGGAACCTTTTCTCAGCATCTCAAGCTGAAAGATTATGGGTTCAGTCTCTGACTAACATGGTCCGATCAGCATTTAAAAATGCACCTTGCGGAACCATCAACCACTACTGTATCCTCGTTGGGGTCGCTAGAAGCCCCCAGACTGTTTGTTCTTTTCCACTTCACCCTTTACTGAAAGGGCTCATTTACCAGGATTGGGAACGTCCTGAGAAAATATTTATTCCCCCAAGAGATTTCCGGTGGTCTATCCCATGGAGGATAAGTTCATCAAAAAAAAAAAAAATGGAAGGTCCCTACAGTGGACGCAGCCATCTCTTGTATGTATAAATCACTGACATGTCCAGTGGATAATGTCCAAATGTTCAAGAACCCAATAGATAAAAGATTGGAGTCCTTATGAAAATCTGCTTGGTGATACAACCAGCAGTAGCAGCTATTGGGGTCTGCTAAGCAGTGAAGGATCAGTTGAAACAGGTCTTGAGGGACTTGACAGATCAGCAGGCTTTGCCCTAGCTGATCTACCTAGAGCCTTAGGCTTTGCGGTTGACGCCATAGAGGATTCAGTCCATCAGGCCTCCCGCCTTACGCTGTCTATAGACATATGCGTAGGCTCCTATGGCTCAGAAACTGGTCTGCTGAAGCTCCCTGTAAAGAATGGCTGGTTAGCGTCCCATTTCATGGTGAACGCTTATTCAGGGAAAACCTGGACAAATATATCCAGAAAATTTCCAGCGGTAAAAATACGCTCTTGCCGGTTAAAAGCAGAGTTAGAGGTCCCTCTTTAAGGGGCCTGCTTCTCCAGTCCCTGGGGCATCGGCTGTGTAACAGTTCCGACGGCCTCCTCGGTCAAATCCCGGGGGTAAAAAACAGGGACAGTAGCAGGGTAATGAGAAACCCTGGGTCAGGGGAGGTACAAAACCTCCCCCAAAGTTAAATTCATTGAAGCCCCCACTCAGTCGGGTGGGGGGAGGACTCCAGTTGTTCGCAAGGAGACCTGGCGGGACACGATCAAGACAGATAGGTGCTCTCCGCAGTAGGTTTGGGATACAGTTTGGAGTTAAAAGACTCTCCTCCTTCCCATTTTTAAGGTCAAACGTGCCAAGGGATCCCCGGAAGAGAGAGTCCCTCCTGTTGGCACTAGAACAACTATTGCTCCAAGGAGTAATTATGGAAGTTCCCCTGGAAGAATGAGGGTTCGGGTTTTACTCAAACCTCTTTACAGTCCCGAAGCAAACGCGGACGGGAGGCCCATATTAATTCAAAAAGGGCTATACAAATTCCTGTATATCAGGACTTTCCGATGGAGTCGATCCGATCGGTGGCCACTGCCCTACAAGGGGAGGATTGGTTAGCCACGATCGACATCAAAGATGCTTATTTGCACATTCCCATCTTTCCAGTCCACCAAAAATTTCTACGCTTTGCAGTAGAAGGGCGCCATTTTCAGTTCAGAGCCTTACCCTTCGGTTTGGCCACAGCACCACGAGTGTTTACAAAAATTCTGGCCCTTTATTGGCCAATCTAAGAACACAAGGTGTAATGATAATGGCATATCTGGATGACTTGTTGCTGATAGACCACTCAGTGAAAAAACTAGACGTGGTCGTTCACAAGACGATCAAGTATCTGGAATCTCACGGTTGGATTATCAACCGAGACAAGTCAGCCCTAAAAACCAGTCAAAAGTCTGGAATACTTGGGGCTAAGGTTGGATTCAGGCCAGAGAAAAATATTCTTGCCTCGAGGAAAGGTGTTGTCTTTGAAAGATTTGATCCACTTAGTGGGTACAAAAAAGACAGCCGTCCATACGCCTGTATATGAGGCTGCTGGGAAAAATGGTGGCATCATTCGAAGCAGTACCCTACGGTCAATTCCATTCAAGGAATTTGCAAGGGGCCATACTGTCAGCCTGGAACAAAAAAGTTCAGGCCCTAGACTTACAATGTCCTTGTCCCCTTCCGTTCGCAAGAGCCTCCGTTGGTGGTGGGTTCCCCAGAATCTGGAAAAAAGGAAATCCTTCAGTCCGATTTCTTGGAAGGTGGTCACTACAGATGCCAGCCTTATAGGCTGGGGAGCAGTACTGGAGCAATAGTCTCTCCAGGGCAGATGGTCGGATGCAGAAAAGGCCCTGCCCATCAATCTCTTAGAGATACGAGCAGCCCGGTATGCCCTAGTAGCATGGACATCCAAACTCCAAGGGTCCCCTGTCAGAATTCAATCATCAGGGGGGCACCAGGAGTCGTGCAGCCCAGAGGGAAGTAAATTACATCCTGAAATGGGCAGGAAAAATATGTCCCAGCCATATCTGCGGTATTCATTCCAGGAGTGGAGAATTGGAAGGCGGACTTTCTAAGTCGCCAGCAATTAGGCCCAGAGGAAGGGTCCCTTCACCCCGAGGTTTTCTGGACAATATGTCAGCGGTGGGGAACATCGGATGTAGATCTTCTAGCATCCAGATTCAACGCAAAGGGGGATAGGTTTGTCTCTCGGACAAGGGATCCCCTAGCTTGCGGCTCGGATGCCCTAGTGTTCCCTGGGGATCAGTTCAAGCTGATATATGCATTCACACCGCCACAATGGTTACCTCGATTACTCCGCAGAATCAGGGTAGAAAAGAAACCAGTGATTCCGGTGGCTCCAGCGTGGCCCCGAAGAGCGTGGTACGCAGAGATTGTAAAATTTCAGTGGGGAGTCCTTGGACTCTCCCACGTCGTCCGGCTTTCGCAAGGACCGATATACCACCCTTCCTTACCAGCCCTAGGTTTGACGGCCTGGCTATTGAAGCCCACATTCTAAAAAAGAGAGGGCTCTCTAATGCTGTGGTATCTACCATGATCAATGCCAGGAAGCCGGTATCCAGGCAGATCTACTATAGAATCTGGAAGGCGTACATCGCGTGGTGTGAGGCCAAGAAATGGCATCCACATAAGTACGTAATAGGTAGGTTTCTGGACTTCCTACAGTGGGCTGTAGATAGGAAGCTTGCCTTGAGTACTATCAAGGGTCAGATTTCGGCCTTGTCAATATTTTTTCAAAGGCCCTTGGCTTCGCATTCACTAGTCAAAGCCTTTATACAAGGAGTGATGCGTATTAGTCCTCCGGTTAATATTCCCATATGTCCATGGGATCTAAACTTGGTTCTGTCGGTTCTACAGAAACAACCATTTGAACCATTACAGCATATTTCCTTGGTGCTTCTCACCAGGAAATTGATTTTTCTAGTAGCCATTTGTTCGGCTAAAAGAGTATCGGAATTAGCAGCTATGTCCTGTAAGGAGCCATATCTGGTTATCCATAAGGACAGAGTAGTGTTACGTCCTCATCCAGCCTTTCTTCCTAAGGTGGTATCGAGTTTTCATTTGAACCAAGATGTGGTTCTTCCTTCTTTTTTCCCCAAGCCTACTTCGGTAGAGGAAAAGTTATTGCATTCTTTGGATGTAGTAGGAGCAGTTAAACCTTATCTAAAAGCCACTGCTCAGATTCGCAGAACGGATACTTTGTTTATTCTGCCGGAAGGCCCCAGAAAGGGTCAGGCAGCGTCAAAATCTACTTTAGCCAAGTGGATTCGACAGGTCATAATACAAGCCTATAGCTTGAGAAGTAGACCGCCTCCGTTCAAAGTTAGGGCGCACTCCACGAGAGCAGTTGGAACTTCATGGGCAGTGCATCACCAGGCCTCCCTGGCTCAAATCTGTAAGGCCGCAACATGGTCTTCGGTACACACGTTTACTAGGTTCTACCAGGTGGACGTTAGAAGTCAGGAGGATGTCGCCTTTGGGCGCAGTGTGTTGCAGGCCGCAAAAGATCCTCATGTCTGATAGCGCTCAGCTTATATATGGTGTATCCCCCCCCTCATTTGGCATTGCTTTAGGACATCCCATTAGTAATGACTATGTCGCTCTGTGTCCCGTGATGTACGAAAAAGAAAATAGGATTTTTATAACAGCTTACCTGTAAAATCCTTTTCTTGGAGTACATCACGGGACACAGAGCTCCCACCCCTCTTTGGGGACACTTATTGCTTTGCTACAAAACTGAGGTGCTCCCGGATGGGAGGGGCTTATATAGGGGAGGGTACTTCCGGTTTTGGAAGTTGCCAGTGCCAGCACCTGACGGTAACTATATAACCCATTAGTAATGACTATGTCGCTCTGTGTCCCGTGATGTACTCCAAGAAAAGGATTTTACAGGTAAGCTGTTATAAAAATCCTATTATTTCACATGGACTTTTCTTTACATCACTTACTGAAGCCTTTGGCTTCCTTGAACTTTTTTCACCATTTAGTTCTTATTTCACTTTATTTGTTCACCATATAACATTCACATTGTGGCATTTACAGTATGCACATCATTTATTGTTGATTTTTTAGCGCTGCACTATTTATTTTTTATTTATGCTTGACTTTATTTGAGTGCTAGCAGCTTTTTGTTCCATTATTTGGGTTTTAGCGCAGTTTTTTCCCCACCTTCTACCAGTAAATGTCATACATCCAGTTTCTATCAGTCCTTAATGTAAAACTCCAATTCCATTAAATAACTGAGATATTTTCAAGTTTTGAAGGAACAGTATTAAAAAAATAGGATTTTTTACTCACCGTAAAATCCTTTTCTCTGAGTCCATGGACCGACACAGCTTCTCTATTGACAAAGTGGGTATTATCCGCTAATTAGGAGTGACTAGGCAGAAAAACTTGTAAAAAGTGTTGCATCACACCTTCTACAGTACCGCCCAGGGGGCGGACCCTCTGGGTATACCCTCTCAGTCTGCATCTTCGCAGATCAGTTCGTCAAAAAGCAGTACAAACTTAAAAGGAGGGGTGGGTGCTGTGTCGGTCCATGGACTCAGAGAAAAGGGTTTTACGGTGAGTAAAAAATCCTATTTACTCTTTCGTCCATGGACCGACACAGCTTCTCTATTGACAAAGTGGGACGTCCCAAAGCAGTGTCAGAGAAAAAACGAGGGGTGGTAACAGCATAAAAATAAACTTCACCCCAAACACAAAACAGCACTCCTCCAACGGAGGAGTTGCAACTCTAAACAGCCGCTTGCAAAACCTTGCGGCCAAAAGAGGCATCCGAAGATGCACCTACATCAATTTTGTAGAATTTTGTGAAAGTGTGAGCGGATGACCAAGTCGCCGCTTTACATAATTGGGAAACAGACGCTTGATGTCGGAAAGCCCAAGAGGCACCTATTGCCCTGGTCGAATGCGCCGTGATAGGAAAGGGGGGCGCCTGACCCTTTAAGGCGTAAGCCTGGATTACTATCTGTCGGATCCACCTAGAGATGGTGGCCGATGAGACTGCTTGGCCCTTCTTGGGACCAGCCACCGAAACAAACAGTGAGTCTGACTTCCGGAACAGGGAAGTAGCAGATAGGTATACTCTCAAAGCTCGGACAACGTCCAAGGAATGCAACGCCGACTCCTTAGGATTCGACGGCTGAGGACACAAGGATGGAAGTACAATGTCTTCGTTGAGATGAAAAGCCGAAACGACTTTCGGAAGAAAGGAAGGCTGCGGCCGCAGCACCACCTTATCCTTGTGGAAAATCCAATAGGGAGCCTTGCAGGACAAGGCTGCCAGCTCAGAGACTCGTCTAACTGACGTAACAGCCACCAAAAAGACCACTTTCTGAGAAAGTGTCAACAGGGGAATATTTCTAATATTCTCAAACGGTGCCTTCTGAAGCACCGAGAGGACCAGGTTCAAGTCCCACGGAGGTAACGGGGGACGGACCGGAGGGGCCACATGTCGGACCCCCTGCACAAATGTACTCACGAGAGAGTGAGTCGCCAGGGGTCGCTGAAAAAAGACAGCCAGGGCAGATATCTGTCCCTTAAATCGTACTTAGGGCAAGCCCTTGGTCCACCCCATGCTGTAAAAACAGCAGGATTCTGGAAACCAAATAGGTACGCGGATGCCATTTCATTTCCTCACACATGGAGATGTAGGCCCTCCAAGTGCGGTGATAGACCTTCCTAGAGGACGGTTTTCGAGCACTTCTCATAGTAGAGATTACTGAGTCTGACAGGCCCCGGTCTCTCAGTACCTGGTTCTCAACAGCCATGCCGTTAAAGCCAATGACTGTAAAGCAGGATGGAATATGGGACCTTGCGATAGCAGGTCCTTCCGTAGTGGAAGGCGCCAGGGGACGTCTGCTACCAGACGTACTAGATCGGCGTACCAAGGATGCTGAGGCCAATCTGGAGCAATTAGGATCATTGGAATTCCCTCTGCCTCCACTCTGCGGAGCAGAAGAGGAAGAAGCCTTAAGGGAGGGAAGGCATAGATTAGCCGATACTGACACCACGATGCTACCAACGCGTCCGTTGCGTCTGCCCATGGGTCTCTTGACCGGGCCACAAATCTCAATACCTTCCGATTGAGTCGGGAAGCCAGAAGATCTACATCTGGTGTGCCCCATCTTTGGCAGAGGAGTTGGAACACCTCCGGGTGTAAGGACCCTTCTCCCTGGTCCAGCATCTGGCGGCTCAGGTAGTCCGCCTGCCAGTTTTTCACACCCGGAATGTACACGGCCGACAGTGCCGGTACGCTCCTCTCTGCCCACTTCAGGATGCGAGTGATCTCCGATGTTGCAGCTGAGCTTCTTGTTCCTCCTTGATGATTGACATATGCCACTGCTGTGGCGTTGTCTGACTGGATCCTGACTGGACGCCCTTGCAGCCTCTGAGACCATTTGAAGAGGCACAGCCTGATCGCCCGGATTACCAGGACATTGATCGGCAGGAGGGCTTCCTCTGGGGTCCAGCGACCTTGCACCGACTGAACACCCCAGACTCCCCCCCAACCTGTAAGGCTGGCGTCCGTCGTGATCACTATCCAGTAAACCGGAAGAAATGACTTCCCGGCCATTAGAGCCGGTGCTGTCAGCCACCATACCAGGGATCTCCTGACTATGTGGCTCACTCGGATTTGATAATCCAGAGATGATGGACATCTGTTCCATCTGGACAGAACTTCCTTCTGTAACACTCGAGTGTGGTATTGAGCATATGGAACCGCCTCGAAGGAGGCTACCCTGAGGCCCAACACTCGCATGCAAAAAACGGAGTGACGACCAATTCCTGGAAGTCAGCTGCCGTACTGCAGCCCGGAGGGTCTGCAACTTCTCCACAGGGAGGAATACCTTTGCCTCTGAAGAATCCAGAATCAACCCCAGGTACCCTAGGCGTTGAGTGGGCACCAATACTGACTTTTGCGTGTTTAGTATCCAACCACAGTCTCGAAGAGTCTGACAGGTAATGGACACGCTTACCTCTAATTCTGAGCTTGAAGGGGCCTTCAGCAGAAGGTCGTATAAGTAGCCTGTGATAGCGATACCCCGCTGTCTTAGAAGTGCCAGAATCGGAGCAAGCACCTTGGTGAACGTCCTGGGTGCTGAGGCAAGGCCCAACGGGAGGGCCACAAACTGGTAGTGGTCCTTCCCGATAGCAAATCGCAGAAACCTCTGGTGTCTGGAGTATATGGGGACATGCAGGTATGCGTCCTTGATGTCCAAGGAGGCCAGAAAGTCCCCCGGATGGAGAGCCGTGACTACAGATCGAACCGACTCCATCCGAAAACTTTGTACCTTCACAAAGCAATTGAGGGCTCTGAGATCCAAGCTTGGACGAACCCCCTCCTTCTTCGGCACAATGAACAGATTTGAGTAAAAACCCCGTTCCAGTTCTGGAACTGGAATAACTACCCCGCGTTCCAGTAGACCCTGGACCGCCCCATACAGGGCCTCCCGACGGGTCGGTAGTAGCTGGAGATTGGAGGTGTTGAATCTGTCCGGTGGACAAGAGAGAAACTCTATCTTGTAGCCTGAGGAGATTACTTCGCAAACCCACCTGTCGGAGATTAGTGCTGTCCACAGAGTCGCGAATTTGCGAAGACGTCTCCCCACCCGAGAGCTGGGTGGGGGTGGACCTTCATGCGGACGCAAATTTGTCCGCAGGCTTATTGGGTATGCGGGACCAGGGACGCTTTTGTCCTTGGGCAGGCGCTTTATCGGCCTGGGGTCTTTTCCCTGTCGCCCTAGGGGGGACGAAAAAACCACTTGTGTGCAGTAAAGGAGGGCCCTTGCCCTTGGCGTGGCCCCTTACCCTTGCTAATTTGGGGAAGCAAAGTGCTTTTACTTCCTGTGGCATCCTTGATGATGTCATCCAGAGAAGCCCCAAAAAAAGTCTGTCGCCCTTAAAAGGCAGATCCAACAGGGCTTTCTTGGAAGTCTGGTCCGCAGACCAGCCTTTTAGCCAGATCAGGCGGCGTATTGCTACTGCATAAACCGAAGTTTTAGACAGCAGGGGAATAGTATTCATGTCTGACTCGCAGACAAACCTAAGGCCCTGGACCAACAGGTCGGCCAATGTTATCTCATCAGGAGGAGCATCTCGCTCCTTAACCCCTGGAGTAGCAATCTTACCCATTCAGTAAGTGTGTGAGACACTAGGGCCCCCGCCAATGCCGGGCGTACTGCCGAGCCTACCACTGAGTATAGGTAGCAAGCGAGTGCTTCAGCCTTCTTATCCACAGGGTCCTTGAAAACAGGAGCCCCTTCTACAGGAATTGTGGTGGCTCTATTAAGTCTGGACACCGGAGGGTCCACTATAGGGGGGAGAGGTCCATTTCTTCAGAAAACTCTCCTCAAAAGGGGTACCGTACCGCAAACCTCTTTGGGGCTGTAAAGACCCTCAGTGGGTTCTCCCATTCCTTGTATAAGAGTTTATCAAAAGACACACAAGGGAACACCTTAGCAGTGCGGGCAGGTCTATGAAACCCAAGTGGACCGGAGTCTCTGCTGCTTCTGCAGTATTTTCCAATTTTAGCATATCCCGCACTGCAGTAATAAGGTCAGATACCAAAGCCGTCTCGCGTACTGACCTGGACTTTGAGTCATTCTCACTGTCCGGTCACGGTCTGCAGTCTCTGATGCGTCAGAATCTGGGCCCCGAGCCGTAGCTGGACCTGGTTCTGCACCAGAATTATCCCCAGAAGCTTGCAGGGGGTGGGGCGTTTACTACCCCCTGTATTCCTGTGTGCTGCTTCCACCCTGGCAGCAAACGCCTCTAGGATTGCAGTCATAGCGTTCATAGACACCTCAGGGGCACCAGCTGCTAAATCTGGTGTTTCAGGGGAGAAGACATCTGGCTTAGATGCCATGCTGACCACACGCTGACACTCACAGGGCTCCAGGCAAGATATCAATAGGCCACCCTCCTGTGCTGCAGAGAGGCCGGGTCACCCAGAGGACTCACCACCCTGGATAGGTACTGCTATGCTGCGCCTGTGATGCTGTCCCCCTGCTGCTGTGTCAGTCTGCTTCTTTTATCAGCACTTCCTGTGTGAATTTTCGCGCCAGTGTAATGCACCCTAGAGGCCGGAGGCTCTCGAAAAATGGTTGCCAAAAACATCTGTATGGAAGATAATGTGGGCTCTAAGAAAATGGCCGCCGACAGAAGATAGAGGTCAAGCAGCCATAGCCCACAAAAAGATGGCCGTCGAACGGCAATATCTGCATACAGGGTGGACAAACATGGCCGCCGATCAGCTGATAGGGGCCAGTGGGTGTGGCCGAACCACAGGAAGATGGCCGCCGGGCAGTCACAAGAGGCCAAACTTGGCATGGACCACCTCAAAATGGCCGCCGACAGCATGGAGGAGGAAGGACACAAACACAGGTAAGAAAAAATGACATTTCTTTTAAATGTTAGTTACAGCCAGCCCCGCTCCAGTGGGACCCCCTAGGTGACCCCCAGCACCCTGCAACCTTTAGCTAGAAGCCCAGGGAGGAGGGAAAGGCAGGGAGAGAGGGAAGAAAGGGGCCACAACCACTTACTTGATCTCTCCAGGAATGTCCAGCTAAATCACCCAGCCGAGGCAGGGGAGTTTTACTTACCTATCCTGCATGTATTCTGCTGGAAGACATTCCAAACAGATCATCGTCCACGCACGGAAGGTGACTGTTGGCCAGGCATGCTGTGATTGGACCCAGAAGGGACGATCATATGTATGCCCTGGAGCATGACGCTCACCGGACAGGCTGCTGCGACTCGGCCGTAAGGTCAGCCAAAGCTGAGCGGTCCGATGCAAGCCTTGGAGCGTAAGCTCACCGGCCAGGCTGCTGCGACTCGGCCATAAGGTCAGCCGAAGCTGAGCGGTCCGATGCAGGCCCTGGAGCGTAAGCTCACCGGCCACCCGTGGAGCGACGGGCATGTCGTGGAAAACCCAGCGCGTAGCTAGGGTCGGCACACGCTCGATGGCCGAAACTGGGGAGACTACAAGGATCGAGGATCCAGCCTGTCACCCAGTCGGCAGTTGATCGAAGATCGCAGGAAACAACAAATGTAGCAAAAAAAATAAAAAAATATATATATATATATATATCTTTTTTCCCCGGACCAATGGGCCCGAAGGGAGCCATGTCCTACTCCTTGCTAGACAGAAAAAAACTGATCTGCGAAGATGCAGACTGAGAGGGTATACCCAGAGGGTCCGCCCCCTGGGCGGTACTGTAGAAGGTGTGATGCAACACTTTTTACAAGTTTTTCTGCCTAGTCACTCCTAATTAGCGGATAATACCCACTTTGTCAATAGAGAAGCTGTGTCGGTCCATGGACGAAAGAGTAAATACCTTTTCCATTTCCTTCTGTAACCAGTTCTGATTTGCTAGAACTGCCGTAAAATGCAAACAATGCTTTTTTGCAACTATGGTAACCTCTTGCCATTCTGCACTCTGTGTACAGAAGACACCCAGATGTTCAAGGAAATGGGTATGGTGGAGGGTAACTGGATAGGGGTTGGTCCAGACCCCACCCACCCCACAACAGGTTGACTGTCAAAATAGGTTTTGGATGGCTTACATTGCTCTGAATTTTTAAACATTATCCAAGAAGACCAAAGCTCTTAAAACGGTCTTTGTCTCTTGCCACCAGTTGCTCCATGTGGATTTTATGGTTCGATTCCTGATCTCATTTGGCCATGGATGGAGGACTTAATGTGCACCAGTTTCAGAGGATAATGGATCTAGCAGAAGAAGTGGAGTAATGCCCTGTACACATGGTCGGACTTTTGACCGGTCAAAATCACATCGGAATTCCGACGGAATTCCATCGGAGTAAAAGAGAACATGTTCTCTATCTAAACTCCGACAGAATTCCTCTGAATTTTCGATGGAAAAAGTCCGTCTGACTTTTTCCATCGGAAATTCTGATCGTGTGTACAAGGCATTAGATGCCCTTTTCAGAGGAGCAAATGGAGCCTGGGAGCACTGAGAGAAGGGTTATAATAAGAGAATCAGGGATTGAGAATTCAGTGATATTTTGACACCTGGATGAAATCTTTCCCCAGAAATGTTGAGGGACATCCCCACAAAATAATGTGATGTTGTACCTTTGCGGGTGAGACACACATCACCAACACTTGTTAGTGACAGTAACGGTAAAGCATTGTCGGTTATGGAGCATCTATGCCAACTTACCAAAATCATACTTTTTTTTTTACCTGTGCCTTACAGGACATGAAGAGTTAACATCTAAAGAAATAAAAATATTTTTTCCAGGCCCACTGAGGAAGAGGAGATGTTGAGTTCCTGGTCCTAGAAAATAAACAATTTTGACAATGAGATATATTGTTTTATAAATCAGTCTGCAGACCAAGAAAAAGTAATAATAATTGTAGCATCATCAATGTGGCTTAAATTTAATTTACTGTCAACAGTCATCTGGCTTAAATTTACAAACCAAAATTGGTGGGTAAATGTAGCCCAGGATATTCTAAAATCACTATACAGGTGTACTGTAGGGACAATGTAAAGTGAGGATAGCGAGGCTGGAAAGTTTCCACTTCAGTTACCCGTCTGGACTTGTCTGCTGTCTGTCTTGACATGTCTTCCTCCACCAACATACAGGCACATACTGTATGCAGCTTAATCTACCTGAAAAGCTGAAAGCCGCATACTCAATACATTAGAAACCAACAGGGCCAAAGCCACATAACATGACTTGGCTGTTTTTGAATTTTAGTAAAACTGAGTAATTAAAATGATATACCGGTACTAATCAAATTAAACATTGAGAATAATCTGGATAGTCTAAAGATTTCTACATACTGTGTTTTCTGTCCTAAGTTAATTATTTTTATAAGTGGGTCCGCCTGGTGGTTCACAGTTTAACATTAAGCAAAAATATTAATTATTCATAGTGTTCTCCTACCACAATACATTGATTCTGGCCCTACAATGTACACATCTGCTACTAGTTTATTATGACTGTCCTCCAATAGTAAAATCTAGCAAATGAGCATAAGTAGAGAAAATCTGTGTGGGACCTAATAAATTATGACAATAAATACAGTATTTTTGCTCCTTAAATTCTTAGGTCCTTTAACCACTTGCCTACTGGGCACTTTCACCCCCTTCCTGTCCAGGCCAATTTTCAGCTTTCAGCACTGTCACACTTTGAATGACAATTGTGTACTCATGCAGGGCTGTACCCATATGACATTTTTATAATTTTTTGCACACAGATAGAGCTTTCTTTTGGTGGTATTTAATCACCACCTAGTTTTTTATTTTTTGCTAAACAAATGAAAAAAGACCAAAAAATGTCTTAGTTTCTGTTATAAAATTTTGCAAACAGGTAATTTTTGTCCTTCACTGATGTCCGCTGATGAGGCTGCACTGATGGGTACCAATAGGCAGCACTGATGGGCAGCATTGATGGGCACTTATGAGTAAGCACTGGATGGAGGAGGTACTGATGAGGCTGCACTGATATGTGGCACAGAGAGGCAGCAATGGTGGGCACTAATAGGCAGCACTGATGGGCTCTGATGAGGCAGCACTGGTGGGCACTGATAAGGCTGCACTGGTGGGCACAGAGAGGCAGCACTGGTGGGCACTAATAGACAGCACTGAAGGACACGGATAGGTAGCACTGATGAGGAAAATATAAACCAAAATAAATTGCGCTTGTGTCACACCTCATTAAAAAAGCTGCAAACACACCAGTGAGCAGTGCCGGCCCAAAACATCGTGCTGCCTGGTGCCAAGAATAAAATGCTACCCCCCCCCCCCCAGAAAAAAAAATCACGCCCACCAAATACCCCACATTAATTATTTTATATCATGATAACTAAAGTGGACCTGTCATGGCTCTATACATGTATGTAGGAGTATAAAGAGGACCTGTCATGGCTTTATACATGTATATATGAGTATAAAAGGACCTGTGCGTGGCTGGTGGCCGCAATGTCAGCCGGCCACCCGTGATCGCTCCAGAGAGCCAGAACGGGGATCTGTCAATGTAAACAGACAGATCCCCATTCTGACAGGGGAGGAGAGACAGATCTGCTCTTCCTAGTGATTAGGAACAGAGATCTCTCTCCTCCTCCAGTCAGTCCCATCCCCCCAGTTAGAAACCCCTCCCAGGGAACACATTTAACCCCTTTCCTGCCAGTGACATTTACACAGTAATCAGTGCATTTTTATAGCACAGACCGCTATATAAATGTCACTGGTCCCAAAAAAGTGTCAAAAGTGTCCGATCTGTCCACAGTCTCGCTAAAAATCGCAGATCACCGCCATTACTAGTAAAAAGAAATAATAATACTAAAAATGCCATAAATCTATCCTCTATTTTGTAGACGCTATAACTTTTGCGCAAACTAATAAATATACACATTGCGTTTTTTCTAACAAACATATGTAGAAGAATACATATCGACCTAAACTGATGAAGAAATGTTTATTTTTATTTTTTTGGATGTTTATTATAGCAAAAAGTAAAAAAAAATGTTTTTTTCAAAATTGTCGCTATTTTTGTTTATAGCACAAAAAATAAAAACCGCAGAAGTGATCAAATACCACCAAAAGAAAGCTCTATTTGTGGGGGAAAAAGGACGTCAATTTTGTTTAGGTACAACGTCGCACGACCGCGCAATTGTCAGTTAAATCGATGCAGTGCCGAATCACAACAAAAATTATTGAAGTGCATTATTTCTATTATTACATTGTTATATAAAATAAAATAGTTCAACTCACCATAATGCCGAATCAGTGGGAGCCCCGAGTGTGTCACTTACCGAGTCACCTGCCACCAGATGCAGATTGTCACTTGCCCCGATGTTACACATTGCAGATTGTCACGGGCACAGCGTGGCTCCCTCTCTGATTGTAAGGCCCCTTTCACACTGACACGTTTTTTAGGCGGTTTAGCGCTAAAAATAGCGCTGCTATACCGCCTGAAAAAATCGTGCCCTGCAGTCTCAATGTGAAAGCCTGAAGGCTTTCACATTGAAGCGGTGCGCTAGCAGGACCGCTCCAAAAGTCCTGCTAGCCGCATCTTTACAGCAGTGAAGGAGCGGTGTGTTCACCGCTCCTTTACCACGGTTTCCCATTGAAAGCAATGGGAAACCGCGGTAATACCGCCCGCAATGCGCCTATGCAGAGGCGCATTGCGGGCGGTATTAACCCTTTTTCGGCCGCTAGCGGGGGTTAAAATCACCCCGCTAGCGGCCGAATACCGCGGTAAAAATTAAGGTATAGCGGCGCTAAAAATAACGCTGCTATACCTCCCCGCCTCAGTGTGAAAGGGGCCAATGGTACAGTGTGGGTGCCTCTCTGGCTTCCCCCAGCACATCCCTCTCTTTTCCCTGTGTCCTGTAGCAATTACTCCCTCAGTTTCTTCCTGGGTTCCAGACTCTCTCTCCCAGCAGAGTGCATGCTTGGGGCTGAAGTCTGCTGACTGTGCACAACAATGGGGCAGTCAAGCTTCTGGGACTGCATGTTCCATGATGCTCCACTAGACCCTAGTCTCTTTTGATTGGCCACAGCGCAGCCAATCGGGATGGAAACAGACCAGGCAAAGAACTAAGCAGCAAACCAGGTGAGAGCCGCTCTCTCTCCACTGCTGACACTCGGGAGAAAGGAGGGGGCGCGCGGGGGGAGATATACTGACGTCCCGCAGCTCGCCTCTCTCCCTTGTCACAGCTTCTAGTTCCTTCACTATAGCGGGCACGCGGCACGCTGGGGCCCCTTACAGGAGTACTACTGCCTGCCTGTACCCCCCTGATGGCGGCCCTGCGGCTGGCTGACGGGCGGCAATTTGCCGCCCCCCTATAAGTGCCGCCTGGGACCGAGGTACCATCGGGTCCCATGGTAGGGCCGGCCCTGCCAGTGAGATATTTTTCCCTAAACAATATATATAAATGCAACGTGTTGTGCTTCCAATCATATTCAGTGAAAATTCATAATAATAATACTGATAATAAAAGTTCAATTCATAGTGCAAAATGTCCAAAGTAAAAACTAGTAATTGAAGTTGGGAAAAAAAAGTGATCTAGGAAGCCAAGCAAAGATGGGTGAAATTTCTTCCCTCCACCATAAGGGCACACACTAACACCCAGATAAGATGTACTCTTACCAGAGCATCTGGACACCCTGAGAACAGTATCTCGGCATACGTCTCAGGAAAGAAATCATTGACTGCAAAGATGCAAATGGATAAAAAAACACTTGATAGTGTAAAACCCTATGATGGAGCCTTTATTAAAAACGAATGCTACTCTCATTTAGTAAAAAATGAATGCGCATGTCTCAAGAGAAAACACAATCCTGGGCAAGAAAAATGGTGTATGCCTCCACTTTCGGGTGACGCGGTGATGTGACCAAGCCACTCTCCCATACGCGTTTCGTCACTATAGGACTTCTTCCGGGGGAAAGGGGCAGGGTCACCTCATCTCCTAAATACCCATTATCAAAACCAAGCCTTGTTTTGTATCTCGATGTCACACAATGCTTCCAAGCCTCTCTTTCACAATCTATCAATGCAGGCATATTTAACTACCAGGCCTCATTCGCCATAGCGGAAGTAGCAAACTGAATCTCCTCTATAGTGTTCTCCAGCCTCACTCCCACAGCGAGAAAAACACAGGCTGTGAAACCGTACTTGGAAAAAATTCCAGTTCCTTTTAGAACTTTGGGCATAGTCAAAGTAAAGGTTACTAACTAAAAGAAAAAACTACCGCGCACACTGAGATATTCACAAGGCAAGGTACAAAATTGGCATAAAAACAAACATTACTAAAATCTATAAAACAAAATACAGAAAAATACAGGAAATCAACACAAATCGAATAATAAAGCCACATTGATATAAAAAAAAATCAAGAGTTGTCTATAAATGCATTAACATCCCAGTCTATATTTAACCCATATTGGGTATAGCTTTTGAGCAAAAAGATCAATTTAGTCTCCATTTTGGATACCTCCCTAGTTTTGGCACTTCCTCTCAATGGGGTATAAACTTATCTATGCCTACAAATAGGGTCCCTGATGGATCTCTTCCATACACTGCATCATAATGCCGTGAAACGTTATGGTTTTTAAAACCTTTTCTAACATTATTTATGCGCTTGTTTAACCTTACACTCAATGCGTGGGTGGTCCAGCCCACGTATTGAAGTCAATAAGGGCATTGTAACAGATATACCACATGTGATGAAGGGTCTGATAGTATAAATCTTGGAGATCACCTTAGAAGAGCACTTTCCTATCCCGGCATTTAATAAGACCACATACCCGGCATTTAATAAGACCACATACCCGGCATTTGCCACATCTGTGGTAACCCACCAGGTTGTGAAAAAAAGAAGGCCTAGTGGGGGAATCAAGAACATTTATGGCCACTCTGTCCTTCAAAGAAGGAACTCATTTAAAAATTACTTGTGGGCGGGAGAGGAAGTCTAGGCCCTAAAACTTTGTCATTTTGTAAATGTATTATTTTTTAATGGTATGATGCTGAGAGGAAAAATATGTCATTAAGAGATATTATGTATTTTATCATCAACCTAAACTGAGCATAAACGACATCCTCCTCCCACTTGGCCATAAGTAAATTGGCCAAGCTTGGGGCATGTTTAGGAGGTAAAAAGTTCCCCAAAACCAGAAATAGTTATGGGTGGCTGCAAACTTCACAAGGTCCAAAATAAATCCCTATTGTGTTGATAGCAAATCAGATTGTTTGTCCAGGTAATATGACACTGCAGAGAAGCTCAACTTATGTGGTATAAATGGTGTACAGCGAGGTGACATCTGCTGTCACCAACCACCCTGAAATTTGCAATGATTAACAAGGTTAATGATATGTCCAATGTCCTTAACTAAAGATGGCATATTTCTAACAAGTGGCTAAAGGTATGTATCTGTAGCACTACCCCCGTAGGAGCTGCTGCTTATATTTTTGGATCTGTACTCTTCCTGTCAACCCCTTAAGTTTGGCTCGATCCCCTCCTTGGCACAACTGGACAATAATATGATTGTGGACCCCAATGGCAGTAGGGAACCACAATAATACCACTCAGATATATATATATTTGAATGTTGTTACCTTGGTGCTGGTCACCTGCCCCACAGCTGCAATAGACAGAGTCCCACACAAGATGTAGCTTAACCAGTGGTAAGGTGTTTACTTGGCAAAAGAATAAACAATGGTTACACAGACAAAATTGACCACACACAGCTCCCTGTAAAAGTCAATGTGACACTACTGGTACAGAAGGTCTCTGCTCCAAGACACACATAGAATAACCTAGGGTCAGATCTGAGTGGGTGTATGGTGGAGGAATCTCTCAATGCAATGGCACCAGCACTGGGACACCTCTCCATCAAGTCCCAGACAACTCACCCAAACAGTGAAATAATCAAATGATAAAACAGTTATACGGAACATATAAAATCACAAGCTATATGGCTCCCTCTAGTGGACAGTTCAACTGGTGAGTATCCCGTTGTAGAACTCCCAAGGTTAAAGTAAGCCGATGACTGTCCCTTTAAATGTCTGTCAGTCTTCTGCTAGCTTTGGTGGTGCACTTATCTATTTGTATTCCAGAAAAAAACAGGATGAAGAGGAAGAACAATCACTTGATGCATGTAGTGTAAAGACAGAGCAAACACTAGTTCTCCCCAGCTTCTGTATCACTCACAGGTGTGATGTATCCCTACTTGTGTCACGGCAGATGCCAACAAGTACACATGGAACTTTGGAAACCATCTTCCTGCGACCCAGTTAACTATGTGGATAGGCAAGTGCCTTCTCACCAAATGAGGCCTCGCCTCGCCGGTACACTCCGTCTGGAACCTCTCCTTGCTCTCAGTCTTTCGGTAACACGAGGCTCCTGGTCCTCCACACAGCCATTCACAAGGTGCCAATGGATAGGTGACTCCGGATGCTGTGAAGTGTAGACCGGTCCCTCTCTGGCTCGATCAGCGAGGCTGTCCACAAGGATCCCTCGTCAGGCGATCCTTTATCTCAGTAACTTTAGGCCCAGGCTTCTCCGGCCTAGGCAAGCACACAGCAGGCCTCTTGCCTGTTGAAGATGGCGTCCCGAGAGAGCGGGCTGAGGCCCCGCCTCTGCCTTAAATCAGTTCTCCCAACAGGTTGTGCGTGGCGCACTGGATTTTGGTAGCACAGTGGGATTTGTGGGTATTGTAGTCTCAATCCAACCCACGGAAATAGAGTCTCTGTCTCCCGCACTACAATGCCCAACATGCTGTGTTCTTATATCACAGAACCAAACAACTTCCAAACTATAACACAAACGAACACCAGAGGGAGCCTAGTTCTTCTTTAGGCATCAATTACAGTCTGTTAAGATACGGTCTATAATAACACCTTGCTACATATCAATATATCTGCCCACCCGGGATGTCCCTGAGTCAATCCCGCTGACTATGGGGCATCACAGGGGGCAGACTGGGTTTTTATGTACCTTTGGCAAATAGTACATTATTGGTGTGCAGGGAACGGGCACCAAAAATGATTTACTAATTTCTCTAGCTTTTTTTTGTATGAAATGCCAGGATCTCTCCTTAGGGACATGTGTATCCCTGTCTCCTAGTATATTATTCATCTCAGTTACATAGGCACTTTTATCCAAAACTACTATCCCCCCCCCCCCCTTTGCTTTAATTACCAGATCCTCACCATCACAGAGTTGTTGCAGCCCTTTCTCTAAGTTTAGTGGCATTTTGGGATTTTCTCAACATCTCTCAGGACTACATCTCTAAAAACTTAAATAGAGGATGTTAGTCCCCCAGTGGGATAAAAGGTGAAGCATTAGTGAGTTAAGAAGTTTGAATATCTGAGGAAATCAATCTTTTTTGGATTGGAAATAATATATATTTTAACCTCTTCGAGCTGGCACCTCCCGTCACTTTAATAGGTTTATGACGCCGGGAGGGCTTAAGATCACATCTGTCATGGCGGTCACATGATTTGAAAACTCCCAATTGCAAGGTGCAATCTGGAGCTTTTGGTTAAACGATGATAACTGAGCCAGGAGTGCGCGCTCGCTGTCTCGGCACAGCTGTATTGGCAGCAATTCACACAAATATGCGGCCGCTCAGCATTAAGGACCAGGCACCGAGGGGCAAATTTGTGTACAGCCAGTGCCAGGGGGTTAATACTTAACTTTACGTACAAATTTATGTACATCCATTCAAGTTTGAAACCTATTGAATTTACGGGGGTTCGGGATTTCAAACCCTTATTTAGAATAGCCTTTTCTTGGATTGTAAATCCCAGCTCCATTTACACTCTTTTTCCTTTTTTGCCTGTACTCTCCTCCCCCCTCAAGTGGGCCGGACCCAGAGAGAAACCTGCCAAAAAGACCAAGAAATGGAATGGAATTAACTCTCACCCTCCCGGCTGGGACAGCACCTAAGGCCCCTTTCACACGGACGGATAGAATTGTGCTTTTAGCTGCGGATTCTCAAGTTATCTACCACAGCTAAACGCACATAATGCTTTCCTATGGCCCCATTCACACACTGCGTTTAGCTGCGGTTTCGTTACATGCGGTTTGGTGCAGATAGAAAAAATGAAATTGACTGCGTCCAGGAACGATTTTACGCAGCTATCTGCACATAACCGCAGGTAATCGCAGTGCACTGTGTCAGCTGCGGATACCAGCGTGAACAAAAGAAAAAAAAAAACAGGAAGCACATCAAAATAAAAACGGTTGCTATGGGGATGACAATAATGGCCAACCACAGCTAAACACAGCCGCATGTAAAAGCAGCTAAACGATGTGTACAAATGCAGCTGATCGCTGTGCCTGGAGTCTTGAATTTCAAAAGAAAGAAACATGCTTTTAACTGCGGCAGAACAGCCGCCTGTGTGAAAGGAGCATAACTGTTTTAACTGTTTCAACCTGCCCACATTTAAAGCAGAGCTCCACCTAAAAGGGGAAGCTCCGCTTGTCTGCCTCCTTCTCCCCTCCGCTGCCACATTTGGCACCTTTTGGGGGGGAGCTGGTACCTGGTTTTGACAGCCGGGAGTTCGACCCCCTCCTCCTTCCTCCGCAGTAGGGATGTACCCCTTACCAGTTCACATAGGGGGGCGGGATCTGGGGGTCCCCTTTGTTAAAGGGGTCTTCCAGATTCCGATAAGCCTCCTGCCCGCAGACCCCCACAACCACCGGACAAGGGTTGTGGGGATGAGGCCCTTGTCCCCATCAACATGGGGACACCCTCCCCATGTTGAGGGCATGTGGCCTGGTACGGTTCAGGAGGGAGGGCCGCTCTCTCATCCCCCCCTCTTTTCCTGTGGCCTGCCAGGTTGCGTGCTCAGATAAAGGGTCTGGTATGGATTTTTGGGGGAACTCCACTCCATTTCAATTTGGGGTGGAGTTCCCCTTAAAATCCATACCAGACCTGAAGGGCCTGGTATGGATATTTGGGGGGAACCCCACGCATTTTTTTTTTTTATTAATGACTTTTCTATGTATTGCCGGGAGCCGACAATTATAGCCGCGAGTGAGTTTTAAATTACTTTTTTTCCCCTTCAGAAATGACACTTTGTGCAGGGACAGTTCTAAGCATGGAAAACAAGCGCGACATTACAGGCATACTATACACACACCCTAGGTACGAAATTTAAAGGAATATTTCACTTTTATTGTTTCACTTTAAGCATTATTAAAATCACTGCTCCCGAAAAAACGTCAGTTTTTAAAACTTTTTTTTGCATTGATACATGTCCCCTGGGGCAGGACACCGGGTCCCCAAACACTTTTTATGACAATAACTTGTGTAGCGGGGTCTCCTTTAAGGCCCCTGGACTACGTTACCCAGAACTCCGTTCGGCACCCAGGGTGCATATGGCCACCGCAGAGACTCATGGGTGGGGCTATAAAAGAAGGGGGGAGGCTAGGCTCGGCCTCTTTGGACACCGCGCTGCTATCAACAGGTCTTCCCGTGCGGATCTGCGGCAGTACAAGGCCTAAAGCCAGGGCCTCGCACAACTTCCAGAGAGCCTTCCACCCCACTGTGAGCCTGGGTGGCATCCGACTTCTCTAAGTTGCTGACATCAGTTGGACTGGGGACCCGGCCGTTGCAGACGCTGTGTGCGGAGACACAGTCGGTGGAAGTCCTGGACTGGGATCGCGTCCGGAGTGGTGAGCGAGCACCTGCTCAATCCAGAAAAATACACTTTACTCTGATTAGGCCTAGAGACTGCCTTGGCCCACCAAGTTTTATCTGTTGTTCCACCGGAGACTAGTAATAGAACTGGGTCGTGTAGTCTCCGGTGAAGTGTTCTTCTATTACCTATCGTGTGGATTACAAATACTGTTCTTTCTATATGTGCACCACCGTTCAAGCTGCATGCGAAGAAATTGTCCCCCAAGAGACTAAGTTATATCTGAGTCAGGCCTGACCAGGAGTTAGAACTTTTTTGTTGCTGCGCCATAAGGGCGCAGAGATATGGATAGCTGCACTTGGCGTGTAACCGCCAGCATCCTCAGTGTGTACTATATTTACCGTTGCAGGGCTCTGCAGACAATATATGTGTTAATCTATGCCTTTTACACAAAAGTAAACAGTTATACTTTAACACTTTGCCCTCAGTGTGTTATCATTGTGCATATATTGCTAGATTGTGATAAAAGAAAAAAAACCTTAGACTAACTGTGCCAGAGTGGGTCGAGTAGATTGCCGGGGGTTGGCGGTGCTGTATTTCAGGGCCCGAAACAAATTCACTCTCTTAAGTGGGGGTAGCGTTACACTTGCATATAAGCCTTTAACCACCTAAGGACCAGCCACTGTATATACACGTCGGCAGAATGGCTCATACAGGCACAATCACGTACCTGTACGTCCCCTTTAACTGCCCGATGTCGGGGTCGCGCGCGCGCCGCCACGGCACGCTCGCAACCCCCCTGCCTTACCCTGTGAGTCGGACCACAGGTCCCGCGGACTCGATCGCCCGCGGGCATCCCCGCGATCGTCTCACAGAGGGATGGAGCGGGGAGATGTTAGTGTAAACACAACCTCTCTCCGCTCCCCTACTGACAATGTCACCGATCTCCGCTCTGTGTAATCAGAGCGGAGATCGGTGACGTGTCACTCGTAGCCACGCCCCCACACAGTAGTAAACACGCCCCTAGGCACACTTAACACCTTCAGCGCCCCTGGTGGTTAACCCCTTCACTGCCAGTGTCATATTCACAGTAACCAGTGGATTTTTATAGCACTGATCGCTGTGAAAATGACAACGATCCCAAAAATGTGTCAAAAGTGTCCGATGTGTCCGGCATAATGTCGCAGTCACAAAAAAAATTTGCTGATCGCCGCCATTACTAGTAAAAAAAAAATAATTAATAAAAATGCCATAAAACTACCCCCTATTTTGTAAACACTATAACTTTTGCGCAAACCAATCAATAAACGCCGATTGATATTTTTTTCTTACCAAAAATATGAAGAAGAATACGTATCGGCCTAAACTGAGGGAAAAAAAGTTTTTTTATATATTATTGGGGGATATTTATTATAGCAAAAGGTAAAAAATATTGAATTTTTTTCAAAATTGTCTCTCTATTTTTGTTTATAGCGCAAAAAATAAAAACTGCAGAGGTGATCAAATACCACCAAAAGAAATCTCTATTTGTGGGGAAAAAAAGGACGTCAATTTTGTTTGGGAGCCACGTCGCACGACCGCGCAATTGTCAGTTAAAGCGACGCATTGCCGAATCGCAAAAAGGGGCCTGGTCTTTATGCTGCGTATTGGTCCGGGGCTTAAGTGGTTAAAAACAGGGTGTTCTGCGGCTTTTCAAATTTGCCCCAAATTGTTTGCTGTTCGGCGAACATGCGAACAGGCAATGTTCGAGTCGAACATGAGTTCGACTCGAACTCGAAGCTCATCCCTACTCCGCAGCCAGCCCAACCACAGAGCGCATCGCGATTCACGCATTTGCAGTGAGAAACTGGCTGTGAAGCGGCAAGGCTTCACTGCTGGTTTATCTTAGTGGAGATGGCGGAAGCAGCAGCACCCAATAGCCAATTAAAAAATTGGCTCAAGTGAAGACACTGCTGGATTTCTGGACAGGGAAGTATCCCAATATTAAAAGTTAATAGCTACAGTATTTGCAACTGCTGACTTTTATATTTTTCTGCAGGAGCCTGGAGCGCCGCTTTAAATACAGAACCTTTCTAAAATCCCTCCTGTAGGGAAGGAGTTCACCTTTGTTTCCTGGGTTTTGTTCCACACTTTTATACCTTGGCTTTTGTGAGTATGCACACATTTGTTTAATTCAATAAATTAAGACAATAATGCACTAGACCTTTGCGCTCTCTGTTTTGTTTATGTGGGCACCTTTAGGGGTATATGTTTTACACCTGCCAGCAGGTCTTTTTTATCTGTCACTTTAAAAAATATATGTATGCATGCTGTTTGGCCCTGGTTCACACTGGTGCGATTTACAAATCTCATGTTTTGAGTGCGATTTGGCACTCCGATTTCTTTCCCAGTCACTTCTGATTTTTTTTCCGATTTCTTTTGTATTTGTTTGCGATTTCTGGAGCCTACTTGCGATTTGCAGATAGTATGATTTGTACTTATTCCAATGAAAAGCAAGCTGATTTGTGACTTGATAAACATAGCAGCACTGGCTGTGAAAAAAAAAAAAAGTATTGCTCCAAACTCCTCACTGTAACACCTTCTAGGGGAGGGGACAGGTCAGCTGTTTTCATACACATAGCAGCGCTAAAAAAAAAGTCCTGCTCCAAACTCCTCACGAAAACACCTGCTAGGGGAGGGGACAGATCCGCTGAAGCTGCAATGACATCACAAAAAAAAAAAAAAGACTTCTCCAAATCGCACTGATATAAACAGTACTGCGATTTCAGGTCGATTTACATAGCACTCTATGGATGTTAAATCGACCTGAAATCGCAAAAAAGTAATACAAAAACCTTTTGGAAATCGCTAGTGTCTTGTGTCGCACCAATTAGCACATTTCCATTGAAATCCATGGGGTGCGACTTCAGGTACGATTTTGAAATTGCATGTCGCACCTGAAATCGCACCAGTGTGAACCAGGGCTAAAATTTGCAATTTTAACAGGTACAATTATTCATGATTTTTTTCATAATTTTGTTCTTCATTGTTGCAGTGTCAAGTGCCAGCCTAAGCATTCAGTCATGGTTATGGGATACAGGTGTCCACCTATAAAGCAACTTCTGGAAGTCCTTCAAATGCTGACTTACTTTTTTTTTGCTAACATTATCGTATGACATTTTAGATTGGTGGTAGGTTGGAAAGTTAAGGCATGAAGTAGCTAGTTTTTCCATTTAGGTGTTCCAGCTCTACTTCTTGCCATGGAAGTAATGACTTTACATGGTTTAGTACAAGCAAGAGAATCATTCTTTCTGTGTTGAAAAATGTGATTATGTTACTCTGAAGCTAAACTAACATTTTATGACTGTAGCAAGGGCAGGCCTGGGAACTGCCCAATAGATGTAAGAAATGTTTCTTGTGAGTATGACTGTTGCCATACAGTCACCATAAATAGTTTTTTTGTCAGAAGAGTGTTTTTTTAACTGTTCTCATTTAGGATGCCAATAGTGCAAAGCTGAATAATTATTATGTCAGCATTATCTCAACCCTACCATTAGCACCTATCACAGCAATTATGTTATTCCTTTTTTACTTTGTTCGTCAACTTAGTGTCTTTGTAGGGCAATTCCACCTTGATTTTTTTAAAGCTGAACTCCAGGCAATCATTTAAATAAACAAAATAAATACATTTCAGGGAGCTGCTTTACCTACCAAAAGATTGGTATACATGTCCACCTGATACCGAGATATATACAGCTCCGCCACACAGCACATCTTTGTCTGGCAGGATGGCAAAATGTGGGTGAGTCCTGGCCTTGCTCCATGTGGGGAACTCGCCAGAAGTAAAAGCAGTAGCTTTTTCAGGCCTAACTCAGGTCACATGGTCAGTCCACAGCCCCCTAATGCTCTTCTCACCTCTAACCCCCTACACTTGCACTTATGGTGTGCCTCAGACAAGGTGCGATCTGTTATTCACCACTAACACCATACTCCTTGTCCTCTTTGGTAATCACACCACTCTAACTGGGGACACTGACTGCATTGGGTCCGATGACTTAAATGGTTAGATGACATGCTTCCAATTCCCCTGTCCACCACCATCCCCTAGTCCGACCAGGTTTGTTTGAATACATTTGGGTACACTGGATTCCCTATTCACTAAATGGGTACTTCATGAGGTGCCCTGTCTAGCATGGCTTAACGGTGTGCTATCTCACTTCTCAACTGCAAGGTTACGAAGGATCCACTTCAGACACAAGAATCAGCCATAGGCTTCTTTCCAACTTCATTTTATTGGCACAGTTCTCAATATAAGTACATTAATCAAATCTTCCCCATTGTAATCATCAGTTCTCAGTTATTCAGTCAATCAGCAGTTCTTGCTGACAAAGTGGTGTAGCTTAAGCCAGGTTAACATGGGTGGAATGTCGGGCAACATCGGCCGGTTCAATAAAAACTGGCTGACATTCGGCCTGTGTGTATGACACCCAGTCCGACAGAAGTCAGCTGTTCGGCTGGCTTCTGTCAGACGTGCATGCTGGAAAACCAGCAGCCAACCGGCTCCCAATCAGTGCTCCTAGCCAATGGCTGAGAGCGCTGACCGGAGTGTTCTGGGGGGCGTCCCCCTGGCAAAACACAACAGCTCAGCGGGGGAGATAGCTATACTAACATCAGACGGATAGTACAGCGGTCAGTATAATTCCGCACAATCCGCTGGTTTGAACGAAAAAAAATGAATGGTGTGTAATAGGCATTAGTGTGCCTAATAGCAGGGATACACATCTCTGGGGCAGTATTTAAGGAAAGTCTCTTAAGGCATCTCTCTCCTGTGGCTGTTATCTTCTCAATAGCCAGGCTGGACTGCTCATAACCAAGCCCCACACAGGGTATAATATACAGTATATAATCCTGCCAGGAGGAAATTAACTAATTTTCCTTCATGGAAGAATTTTAAGCAAAGGGGCAAAAAATTAATCCCTGCCTAGAAGGAGACCTGATTTTGCTCTTTTTCAGTTCAGCAACACTTACAAGTCTTGTCTCTCCCCCTGTCTGTGACTGAATGGTGAATGGAGAAGTAGCAGACTGATGGGCTCATCTTTCTGTCACTCTGTTCTGTCCTCCTATCAACATGCCCCTTGTATTGCAGCATAACTGATTGGTGCCTTATGCTGATTCTTCCTCCATCAGTCTAAGCTCTGCTGTAATGGGACTGCAAGAGGCTAAAACTAGGTCAAATTTAGGAACTTTCACTGACTGCATTTAAACAAATACACTGAAAGGCTAAATAAGCTTAACAGACGGCCATAATCTTCAGTACAACTAGTCTGTTGGATTTTTGGCATTCGGTTACTGTAGTAATCATTGTGTTCTGCCAGCCAGGAAGGCTCCATGCAAACACCAAAGCCCCCCCCCCCCCTTGCTGGCAGAACACAATAATGCTGTGGGAGGGATTCACCCATCACGCTGAATGTTGTTGATGGGGGAATCAAACGCTTTTCATTCCTGCAACTCATCTATTGGCTGATTAAGTTCATCATCACAAATCAGCCGAAATCTGTACATTGTATGGCCAGCTTACTAGATAACATAATAATCAGTGGAGCGAGTGAAGTCACAAGGGGTGAGGCTCCGCTTAAGTTTCCCACCTAGCTTTTAGCATTTACACTGTAGGACACTTATCTACAGAGGCTGAAACACCTGAACAAGTATCCTGTATCAAGTAGAGCATTCAGATTTTCACACAAAACTTGTCTGAATAAAAGCATTGGGGATATGGAGGAGATTAAGTAATGCTTTTATGGATTACACCCTTGGCAGGTGATGCAGTCTCAGTGACACCTTGGTTTTCACCAGAGCCCCTCACAGAGGTGATGGGCTGGTGACCCTAGTGCCCTCAAGGCTACTTGGTCACCCGGTTGCAGCCCTCAGGATTGTCCCACCAAGGGGATCACAGAAGGGGGGCTACGATAAGGAGATAGGCACTATAGCTGATCAAGGTTCAGGCTGAGGTCGAGGCAGGCAAGAGTACCAGGATTGAGTAAAGTCGGCAACAGGGGCAGGAGAAACAGGCAGAGCCAGATCTTATCCATTACAATTTAAGTGTGTGTGATTTCCCTTAGTATCGATATGTAGTGGGGTCCCCAATTTCAACCCCCGCTATACCTAAATTTAGGGGTGACCAGAGCCATAGTTGGCTCAGGTCTTCTAATTATTGGACTCTGTCTTGCTGCTGTGTCACCTGGCGTGCAGTTCCCCTTTTTGGTGTATAGGTGGTGTTAGCACTTATGCCCGGGGTTTAACCACTGGTGATTGAGTAGGTATTGGATGTCCTCTCTCGGCTGCCGTCGGTGGGCGGTTCTGGCCTGCTGTGCAAGCCGGAAGAGGGCATATAAGGGGCAGACGCCATTGGTCAAAGGGCAATACCCAGGGTCCATGCCCGGAAGGTGACTACCCGGGGCCCACTGCCCGGAGGGAGCTACCCCTCAGAGGGGGGTGCGCCCAATCTTGATCGAGGAGTCTCGGGCACCTTCAGCTTGAGGCTGCAGAGTTCCAGGTAGGTTTGGTACCTTTAACTGGGTCTACAACCGAAGAGGAGTCCCAGGGAACCCGTGTGAGGGTGACCGCTTTGACACAGAGGAAGCCAGGGAAGGATCGGTCCCATAACAGGAGGCGAGTAATAAAGTATTGCTGTCTCGGGAAAGGCCTAGTGATCTGTCTGAGGGAAGAATTACTTGCTTCGCAGACTGCCTCTGTGGAGCATTGCAAGTTCGGGATCGAGTGGCGACGAAGCCAAGAGTGTGCCTAAATCCATTTCTATCTGCTAACCTCTTTCTCTCACTTCAACTCTCTTGTTACTAAAAATAAAGATAAGATAAACTCTCGTTGGAGTTGGAGTTGACGTGTTGTGTGGACATTGACCTCATTTGGGAAAGATAAAGACTCGCCTCTATAACCTAGAGGGGAGAAACAGAAGAAGGAAGCAACTTGCTGCGGGACCCAAGTATGTAACACTGCCTGACCTTTATAATCTAGAGGACACGGGCATGTGGCATGGGGTGTCTAATCTCCCTGCTTGAGAGGGTAAGAGGGAGAAAAAGATCCGTGTGCTACAGATAGATATAAGCCGGCAACTCTGTGAACGCGTTTCGGCCACTGTGGCCCCTACACATAAACAAGAAATTGTGATCATTTTGTATTTGCACGAAGTAGGGCTTTAAGTTTCTGATTCCTACAATGTATTTGGAGCACAGTGATGGAGTACTTTGACCTTATTTAACAATGCTTGGCTTAAAGGCACTATTCAGATTTACTGCATTAATTATAAGTTATTTGTGTGTTGATCGCAGAACCATCAGCATCATCTTAAATTCCTATCTAATTGCTCCCATCCTGTGAGGCAGCAAGGAAAAATGATAATTAACTCAAAACATACCTCAATATTTGTTATTGGTCTATATAAGTAGCAAGCCAAGCTGTTTGACACAGTTAACACATCCCACATTCCTCTCTTGTATGCAATGCGCCTGATTCTATTATTAGACTCTCATATGTAAGGCTGGCCATACATGCAGGGAGCTGATCATTCAGAACTAATCCCTGACTGTTTACCCATCTTGTAGATCCACTATTCTGTTTATGTCAAGTGATCTCCCCATATTCTGGGTTATATTCATATATCTGTTTAGAGACACACATTGGATGGTATAAGTAATTTCAGACCATCTGAAAGCTACGTATGTTGACAAACGTATTCCCATATTATGATGCACCATAGAAATTTAGCTGTCACAATAATATTATCTTTCTGTGTATGGAGACTTTTATATCCAAAAAGGCAGGAAAGAAAATCGACCCATAGAGAAACTAGGCTAGATTGGGTGACAATTCCTTAAAGAGGAAGTAAAGCCAATTATTTATTTTTTTTTTAAAACCCTGAAAAAGAAAAGGCATAATGAGCTAGTATGCATAGCATACTAGCTCATTATGAATGACTTACCTGAGATCGAAGCCCCCCGCAGCGGTCCTTTAAAGTGGCACCTCCGCCACCATCTTGCCTCGATGTCACGTCACTGCCGTCAGTGCACTGTGATTGGCCGGAGCGGCGATGACGTCACCCACATGCACGCTCGGGCCGGCAAGAACCCATTCAGAAAACCGGCAATGAAGCCGGCCAGCTAGTGCGCATGCGTGTGACGTCATCAGCGCATCGGTTTATAGTAAATATCTCCTTAACCATGTAGGTTAAGGAGATATTTCTTGCACCTACAGGTAAGCCTTAATCTAGGCTTACCTGTAAGTGCAAGTTGTCTAAGTGGGTTTACAACCACTTTAAGCAATCCCTATCACACAAGAACAATAATTATTTTCTGCACTCAATGTACATTATATTGTAAATTGCTGTCATGTCAAATGCAATAATTAAGCTTAATTATAGAAATTATACAGCATTTGGATTGTGCAAACTGAACAGTTGGTCCCTCATCAGATTAATGCATAAAGATGTTCTTAGCACAAGTCTCCAGTGCCCCTGTTATGGGAGCTCAGCAGCTATCAGCTAATACTTCCAATGTTTCAAAACACGTTTGGTGGAACATGTTGGGGATTGGACATAATTTAGAGGTCGGTTTAATGACAGAGTTTCAACCACTTGCCGACCACCGCGCACACATATATGTCATCAGAATGGCACAGGCAGGCAAATGGGCGTACAGGTACGTCCCTTTGAATTTGCCGACATGCGGGCGCGCGGGTCCCGCGAACTCGATGTTCGCCGGTGGCCCGCGATCGTGAGACCGAGAGGCAGAACGGGGGGACGCCTATGTAAACAAGGCATTTCCCTGTTCTGTCTACTGCTCCCTGTCTTCTGGAGCAATGATCGCTGTCATGTCAGTGGTAGCCCATCCCCCCCCACAGTTAGAATCACTCCCTAGGGCACACTTAACCCCTTGATTGCCCCCTAGTGTTTAACCAATTCTCTACGTGTCATTTACACAGTAATCATAATCAGTGCATTTTTATAGCACTGATCGCTGTATAAATGACAAAAGGTCACAAAATAGTGTCAAAAGTGTCTGATGTGTCCGCCATAATGTCGCAGTCATGATAAAAATCGCAGATTGCCACTATTACTAATAAAAAAAAAATTATAAGAAAAATGCCATAAATCTATCCAATATTTTGTAGACGCTACAACTTTTGCGCAAACCAATCAATATACGCTTATTGCGATTTTTTATCAAAAATATGTAGAAGAATACACATCGCCCTAAACTGAGAAAGAAATTCGTTTTTTATATATATTTTTGGGGAATATTTATTATAGCAAAAAGTAAAAAATATTGCTTTTTTTTCTAAATTGTCGCTCTTTTTTTGTTTATAGCGCAAAAAATTAAAACCGCAGAGGTGATCAAATAACACCAAACGAAAGCTCTATTTGTGGGAAAAAAATTGTGCACAATTGTCAGTTAAAGCGACGCAGTGCCGTATCGCAAAAAGTGCTCTGGTCGGTAAGGGGGTAAATTCTTCCGGGGCTGAAGTGGTTAGGCAGTACTAAACCACAGCCTTTCAAAAAAAAAAGAATACCCTGCAAGGCAATGGCATAATGTGCTAGCACGTTATGAAATACGTACCTTAGAACAAAGCCTTCCAGTGGCGCTCTGTCACCACTAACAGGGCTTCCATCTTCCCCCGGTCTTCCTTCCGGGTTCACTGGCTCCGGTCCTTTGAATGGCTGAGCCATGATGACGTCACTACTGCACATGTGCATGGGAGTCACTGTTTACAGCATAGAGCTTTGGAGGGACAGCACAAGAACATTGTCCCTTTAAAGCGCATGCACCAGTTACGTAACAGGATGCATCCAGTGTGAATATCTCCTCAACACCGCAAGTTTAGGAGACATTCACTGTACGGTACCTACACGTTAGCCTTATTATAGGCTCACCTGTAGGCACAAATTCAAATGAAGAGTTCACTACCACTTTAAAGCAGTATTAAACCCCAAAACAATGATGTAATATATTGCAGCTTACCAATCAGATGTGGTGGCTGCATTCGTTTTCTTTTTTTTTTCCTTTTTTCCCCTGTTTCCACCTGGTGATCTGGCCAGTAATACACTTCCTTTACAAAAGTGCCCCCACTCTGGATGAGGCAGCATAGAGGGCACAGCAGACAGCAGAACTCTCCGTCTGGAGGAGTGGGTAGTCTTACATGTATTAGCAGATTTAAAAACACTAACAAATTGCTTTTGGGTTTAACACTGCTTTAAGTAACAGCCTGTAGTACCTCTTCATTACCAGGCCATTTTAAAGTTTTCAGCACTGTGATAGTTTGACGGACAATTATTCTGTCATTCAACACTGTACCTAGATGAGTTTTATAGCATTCGTTGAGACAGACAGCACTTTCTTTTGGTGTTATTTAATAACCTCTGGGTACATTTTTTCCAATAATAAAAAAAAAAATTGAAAAAGAAAAAAAGATTTTTTCCTTACTTTCTGTTAAAATTAAAATAGTACAAATAGAATAGAACAAACAAAAAACGAAATGATCCCAAGGTGATCTCATTTTTTTGCCATAGAAAATTAGGAAACATGCCAGTACTGAGTGGTTTAAACTTGGAGCTTGAGAGTGGTGCAATTAATACATTAATGTTCAGGTTATTGTACTGGAAACATACAGTGGCATGTCAGGATGGAGGTGAAGGAGTTAATGTTCAGATGGTCAGCATAAGGGAGGTAAGGGGTTAATTAACTGATCACTGGGGGGCAGTATTATATATAGTATGTGTATGCGAGGAAGGGGGGCAGGAAAGGGTAAAAAAAAAGCCTGTGTTTTAACCTGCCTTGCATTACTTTTAAAAAGATTACAATAAAGGATTATTTTTATTATAATCTAGCTGTCTTCATCAACTTGTGGTTTCAAATTTGACAACCCGAATCTTTCTTCAACAAAAAAATAAAAACATAGAAAAGTGACGGCAGAAAAAAGACAAGGTGGTCCATCGAGTCCTTCCCCATTTTTTTCCAGTGATGTATGATTTTGTTTTGTTTTTTTGAGTACAGATCATGGGCGTCCGCTGAAATTTTTTCAGGGGGGGGCGCTTCGGCAGCGGCGATACACAGTCACATTTTACCCCCCGTGACCACGTCCCTTTTGTGACGAAACGTTGGGAGGCACGACGTTCTGACGTCACCGCGTTTTTACTACAGACCCGGAAGATACGGGTTGCATATCGAGGAGCCGGCCGGATCGATTGTTACATGCTTATACTTGTCTACTTAATCGTAAGTGTATTTCAATTGCCTAAGAATAAAAGTTTAAAGGATTTTATGCTATGCGCATTTATTCGTTATTCCATGTGGTGTGACTCTGGGTACCATTGGCTGAAGTTCGTATCCCTGCAAGCTGTATGCTGTATGCTGAGGTGCACACCGTAAAGTACCCCAGGCTGGGTCATTAGCCCATGTGAGTTTGATCTCCTATAATAAGAGATCATGTCCATCCGGTGAGCGGCTGTGTTTGTTAGAGGTGGAGGTGTTTTAGTGTCATCACGTTTTCCTTATCATTGTGGACAAGTGTGGCACTGTGGATTCGTTTACACTGACATCAAAAGTTTCTTTCTCTCAATTCTCGTTTGGACTTTTTTGAAACAAAGAACTGTTTATACTATTCAACATCATTATTGGTTTTGATTCACTCATATTCACTTTTTGATTTTTATGCATTTAATTTTATATGCTATTCATGAATTGGACTCTTTTTCATGTAATGATATATTAATATAATCGATTCATTGTTATGTATGGTACATCACCTAATATCAAGTTTTAGCGCAACCTTTCTTTATTATATTCTGTTTGTGTTGTATACCACTATTGTTGCTGCTCTACCAGATAGTTTAATAGCACAATATTCCCTTTATACATTTTACCCCCCCCCCCAAGTTAAAATGTAAAAACACCCCACTGTGCCCCCTGCATCTTTCAATATCTCTTTGTCTCTACTGTGTACCCCCTCTCCACAACTGCACCTCTGGACCCCTTTACATTACACAGCACCCTGCATCACTGGACCCCTTTACATTACACAGCACCCTGGACCCCTTTACATTATACAGCACCCTGCACCTCTGGACCCCTTTACATTACACAGCACCCTGCATCACTGGACCCCTTTACATTTTTACAGCACCCTGCATTAGTGGACCCCTTTACATTACACAGCACCCTGCACCACTGGACCCCTTTACATTACACAGCACCCTGCATCACTGGACCCCTTTACATTACACAGCACCCTGCATTACTGGACCCCTTTACATTACACAGCACACTGCATTACTGGACCCCTTTACATTACACAGCACACTGCATTACTGGACCCCTTTACATTACACAGCACCCTGCATTACTGGACCCCTTTACATTACACAGCACCCTGCACCACTGGACCCCTTTACATTACACAGCCCCCTGCACCATCGGACCCCTTTACATTACACAGCACCCTGCATCACTGGACCCCTTTACATTACACAGCACCCTGCATGACCAGTGCAGGACATTAATACATGAGTTACCATGACCAGTGCAGAACATTTACCCCCCTTCCCCCCGCCGCCATGCTGCATATTAAAAAAATCACAGTCAGACAGTCATCACAGTTAATAATCTTCAGACTGCATTCCGTATGGCATCATGCTGGCATATGGCTGTGCAGGACATTAATACATGAGTTACCATGACCAGTGCACTGTGCAGGACATTTACCCCCCCCCCCGCCGCCATGATGCATATTAAAATAAATCACAGTCTTCAGACTGCTGCAGTCTGAAGATTATTAACTGTGATGACTGTCTGACTGTGATTTTTTAAATATGCAGCATGGCGGCGGGGGGGAGGGGGGTAAATGTCCTGCACTGGTCATAGTAACTCATGTATTAATGTCCTGCACAGTGCAGGACTTTAATACATGAGTTACCATGACCAGTGCACTGACAGATCCGTTTCACAGTGTCAGTGTGTTGTTAAACTTGCCTAAACAGCGGTGCGCTGGCTCCTCTTGGTGCAGCAGGGACAGCTCTCCGCTCCTCCCATCAGTCCCATTGTAATCCCCTCCCGGCGTGAGTGTCGTCACGCCGCCAGGACGGGCGCCGGGCGGGGCTGTAGGGGGAGCGATCAACTATTGGCTGGCGGCAAACAGGGGCGGGAGCGGAGCGAAAACAAATGAGCAGAGTGACATGACACTGACATGACAGACAGTGTCACATTGACAATCGGCAGCGGTGCGGCGCAGGCGGCCCTGACCCACCGATGTGCGGGAGACGGCCGCGGCTAAATGTGGTGTCTCTTGATTCCAGCCAGGGGGGGGCGAACGCCCTCCCTTGCCTTCTGGAGCGGACGCCCATGGTACAGATCTATGTTTTTTTTACATTTAAATTTTTATCAAAATACATTCCAATATAGATGAATACAATTAATTGGTATTGCTTATCATATTGCATAGAAAAGATAACAAAAAAAAAAAAAAAAAAGAAAAGATAATAACAAAAACCGAGGAATGAATAACCAGAAGTAATAATAACTTTAAGGTACAATATCTGAAGTATGATATTCTGCTACCAGATTTATGTTTTTTTCCAAGCATGTTTGAAACCACTAAAGCCACGTACACACGATCGGTTTTACTGATGAAAACAGTCCGATGGATTTTTTTCATCGGACAAACTGATCGTGTATGGGCCCCATCTGTCTTTTTTCCATCGGTGTCAAAAAATAGAACATGTTTTAAATTTTTCCCATGGATAAAAAACGATAGCAAATTCTGATCGTCTATGGGCAAGTCCATCGGATAAAAAACCCACGCATGCTCAGAATCAAGTCGACGCATGCTCAGAAGCATTGAACTTCATTTTTCTCGGCTCATCTGAGTGTTTTACATCACCGCGTTTGAAACGGTCGTTTTTTTGACTGATGGTGTGTAGGAAAGACTGATGGAAGTCAGCTTCATCGGTTTTCTGATGGAAAAATCCATCGGTTTAAAAACCATAGGAAATCCGATCGTGTGTACAGGGCTTTACTGTTCACTGACTCACTATCTCTGCTGGAATTGTATTCCAAGCATCAACATTTGGAGA
This sequence comes from Rana muscosa, assembly GCA_029206835.1. NCBI lineage: Eukaryota > Metazoa > Chordata > Amphibia > Anura > Ranidae > Rana > Rana muscosa. The sequence goes on along the minus strand of CM055118.1, from coordinate 524,333,932 downwards.
GCTTGAAAATTCATCAGAACAGCAATCAGGAAATCCCAGACCTGCTTACTAAGGATGAGCTCTGGCGTGTTCACATAGTACACGTGCAGAGCCCGCCAGAAAGTCGGCACCGCGCTGCGCTAATCACAGCCAGGGAGACATGTCCCGAAGCTCGGCTGCAGAGATCGAAATATGTCTCCCTGGCTGTGATTAGCGCAGCGCGGGTGCCGACTTCCTGGCGGGCTCTGCACGTGTACTATGCGAACACGCCAGAGCTCATCCTTACTGCTTACAGACAAGTCCCTTACCCAACTGATTAGCCAGGGAGTTTCCCAAGATCACAAGGTGACCATAGATATCCTGATGTTCACTTTGATTATCAAGCATATTTGTAAAGCAAGCCATACATGGATCGGAATTTGGCAGGTTCAGCAGAGACGACTGAATTTCGTTCCATGTATGGGCTAGCAAGTTGTGCACAAGTTCCTTAGGGTTGCCCTGATAACAAGGTTGCAAACTTTTAGCAGTTTAATGTAGTAAAGTGCTGTTACACAAAATGGGCGGAGTCCCGCTGTCTGTGACAATGGACGTGGCTGCAGGATTCGGGAGCGAGGCATCATGGGTGCCCCCATGCAAAGCGGCTTCCCTGCAAGTTAAAAGTAGTTGTAAAGGTTCTTTTATTTTTATTTTTTTAAATAACAAACATGTCATACTTACCTCCACTGTGCAGCTCGTTTTGCACAGAGTACCCCCGATCCTCGTCTTTTGGGGTCCCTCAGCGGCTGTCTCGGCTCCTCCCCGCAAGAGCTAACCCCCGTTTTGGGAAGCTCTCTCCCAAGGGGGTTAGCGTGCGGGTGCGCTCCCGTGTGATACAGTGGCGGCCACAGCCGCCAAGTGTATCACTCGGCCCCGCCCCCCGGCGCGCCGCGTCATTGATTAGATTGACAGCAGCGGGAGCCAATGGCTGCGCTGCTATCAATCTCCAATGAAGAGCCGAGAACAGCCGAGAAGACAGGGGTGAGAAGCTAGCGCGTTCACAACGCGGGACTTTCGAGGGCTCAGGTAAGTAAACGGGGGCAAGGGGGGGGCTGGGGGGCTTGTAAGTGTAGCGATACCTTCAACTAAGAGGGCCGCAGATTTAGTTTGAGCCCTGAAGACAGCTCCGCCAACCCCCGGCAATTTACTCGACCCCCTACTGGCACAGTTAGTCTAGGGTAATATGTGTATATCTTATGCTCTATGAATAAATGCAAACACCAAGACAGTGATAGGAGTATAACGAATTTACTTTCTATGGCAATGGAAATCAACAGTGATAACAGATCATAAGAATCTATCTGCAGAGCCCTGCAGCAATAGACACGCTACAACCATTAAGGTATGGCGCACACGCGCCACGTGTAACAGTACTTCACTATGCGCCCTATGGCGCAGCAACTAAATAAACTACCTAGATGGCCAGGCCTGACCATGTAACTCAGTCTTTAAACGGTGGTGCACATTTCAGGAACACATTTGTAATCCAAGGGGGGGGTAAAAATGCCAACACAGTACACTCCACTAAAGATCCGTTTGACTCAGTTCTGCTTTGGATCTCAAGTGGGGGAAAAGAACTAAAATAGGAACTAGTGGGCCACGGCAGTCTGTAGGCCTAACAATGGTATAAAGTATTTGTGGATTGAGCAAGTGCTCGCTCACCCCTCCGGACGCGATCCCAGTCCAGAAACTTCACCTGCTGTGTCTCCACACACAGCGTCTGCAGCGGTCTGGTCTCCGGCTCGGCAGCGGTTGAAGAAAACCGAGTCAGATGCCACCCAGGCTCGCGATGGGGTGGAAGGCTCTTTAGGTAGCAGCGCAAGGCCCCAGGCTTCAGGCCTTGCACTACAGCGGATCCGCACAGGAAGATCTATCCCTTGAAGTCTCGTGTCCCAAAGAGGCCGAGCCCAGCCTCGCCTCCTCCTTTTATAACCCCTCCCATGAGTCTCTGGGGTGGAAACATTGCCGAAAGGGGTTCTGGGTAACATAGTCTCTCTCCTCTGCTTTCACTTCCAGTAAAGTCTCTTCTCTAATCCCTCCCGACTCACCTCTCACCCGGAAAGTCCTGTCTCTCTCTATTAAAGGGGAATACCCCGCTACACACTCCCCCCACTTAAACTCTTTGGTCCCCAAAGATAATTCTAGCATACATTGCGTACAACCCTAGACAACATTTCGTATGATGTTGGCATAGGGAATTCCCACCAAAACAAAGGGGTTGAATTCCCTTGCCCACAGGTCACACTATCATGAGTGGCCTGCCTAACTGTGCCGGAGAGTGAGTGGGGGTTGCCCCCCACCAAATGAACAGTGGAGGGATCCGGATTCTCTACACTCCTCCTGGCAGTGACCACAGAATCTTCTGAGCTCTTCCCCATTTGTGGGTAGGTCAACTTTTTGGGAGGCCTTATGACTCTTCGAGCCCTCTGCTCTCTTGGGGTTTCTGGCTCTGGCGCCACAGGCTCCTCTTCCGTAGCAGGCTCGGGCAACACGGCAGGCTCTGTAACATCTGCTTCAGAGGCCGAAGGATACATAGAGTCTCTAGGGTCCTTTTCAGAGTAAGTATCACAAGCATCTTCCCAGTAATCTGATGAAGGACTAGATGGGATGAACTCAGTGGCTTCTGCATTCAGTTGTCCATCTATAGTGTCTTCAGTGGTTGGAAGATCTATAGCAGAAGTTCCTGGAGTTGGGGAAGGCCACAGCCAGTCAAGTTCTCTTCCTTCATCTCCACTGAGTTCAGAGGCCTCTCCATCTTCAGCCCGAGAGGTCTGGGACCGAGTGTTTGGCCTGGGGGTATCCAGAATAGAGACTGGTTCAGGGGAGTCCCTCACTGGAGGTATCCTGACCGCTTCAGCAAGTGGGAGCAGGTGGTTTCGATGCCACGTCTTCAGTGGTCCTACCTTTCATTCTGGCTTTAATTTGTAGACAGGTAGGCCCGGCAGCTTCCTACAGATGACATAGGGTTCAGATCTCCATCTGTCTGCAAGTTTGTGTTTTCCAGGGACCCCCAGATTGCGTAGCAGTACTCGGTCCCCGGGTTGCAGGCCTTGTACCCGAACCTTCAAGTCGAAGTTTCTTTTGTTTCAGGCTCCCCTTTGATCTGAGGCCGCTTGAGCTTGTTCATAAGCTACTTTCAGGCTGTCTGAGCCTGTCCACATATCCTTTGTGGGATGTGGCTGAGGAATGGTCTAAAGAGGTGCCAAAGGCCAGGTCCACAGGTAACCTTGCTTCTCTCCCAAACATGAGTCGATATGGGGAGTAGCCCGTAGCATCACTGGTGGTGCAGTTGTAAGCGTGTACTATAGCTGCTATGTGTTTGCTCCAATGTTGTTTCTTCTCACTATCCAGAGTTCCCAACATGTTGAGCAGGGTTCGGTTAAACCTCTCCGGCTGAGCATCTCCCTGTGGGTGAAAAAGTGTGGTTCGGGTTTTCTTGATTCCTAACGAATCCAGTAGTTTCCGGATCAGCCGACTCTCAAAGTCCCTTCCTTGATCGGAATGGAGTCGCTGTGGCAGCCCATAATGGACAAAATACTTCTCCATAAGTACCTTGGCTACTGTGGAAGCCTTCTGGTCTTTGGTTGGGAAAGCTTGGGCATACCGGGTGAAATGATCGGTTATCACCAGAACATTTCCTAATCCATTCAGGTCAGGTTCGAGGCAGAGAAAATCAATGCATACCAGATCCATTGGGCCTTGACTTTGTAGATGGCCCATTGGGGCAGCTTGATGGGGTAAAGTCTTCCTCTGGATGCAGCGTGCACATGAATGACAGTACTCCTCTACTTCGGCCCTCATGCAGGGCCAATAGAACCGACTTCTGACGAGTTGAAAGGTCCTTTCCGCCCCTAGGTGGCCGTGATTGTCATGTAGGGCAATCAGAACAGTCTCTCGATGTTTTTCCGGAAGAAACAATTGCCATTTATCTTCCAGGTCATCAGAGGGGCCCCTTCGGTAGACCACTCCCTGATGCACCTGTAACCCGTCCCACTCTTTTCTCAACAGGCGAGCTTCCTTTGAGGAGTGACGCAGGAGTCTGTTTGGATCCTGATTCTTCAGGGCTTCCAGAACCAATTTCCCCATGGGGTCTTCTAATTGGTCGCATCTTAGTTCCTTCTTGGACAGTTTTGGCAGATGGTCTTCCTCCAGTTGAGTTACCCCACAGTATTGTTTGGGGACTCCCACCATGGTAACTCCTATCTCTTCCGCCCTTGAGCCTCCTCTGGCTTGTATTTCAGCCCCTTGTAAAAGGGCCCGCACCCCGTTAGGTGCCACTTGAGTCCAGTCTTCCGTGTCCCTGGTGGGGCCATGATATCTCTTGTACAGAGCGTCTGCATCCCGATTTCCAGTCCCTGGCCTGTACTTTAGGCTGAAATTGAATCCAGACAATGCGGCCAGCCACCTGTGTCCAGTGGCGTCCAGCTTTGCTGTAGTGAAAAGGTAGGTAAGGGGGTTGTTGTCGGTCTTCACAGTGAACTCCGCCACATACAGGTAGTCTTTGAGCTTGTCTACTACCGCCCACTTAAGGGCCAGGAACTCCAGCTTGTGAGTGGGATAGTTTTTCTCAGAGGGGGTCAGGCTCCTGCTCACGTAGGCAACAGGCCGCAGTTGTCTTTCATGTTCTGGGTAAAGTACTCCTCCCAGACCGTCATGACTAGCATCTACGTGTAGTTCATAGGGTTTGGTTGGGTCTGCATAGGCCAAGACTGGGGCAGTGGTTAGGCTCTTCTTCAATGCCTGGAAGGCCTCTTCACACTTCTGGTTCCACTGATCTCCGACTGACTCTCCCGGCTTCCTGGGCCCTGAGTCGCCCTCTTCCCCCTCGGTCTTGAGTAGTTCATTCAATGGTCTAGCAATTCGGGCGAATCCTTCCACAAACCTCCTGTAATATGAGCAGAACCCTAAGAAGGATCTGAGTTCTGTTACTGTGGTGGGTCCTGGGCAGGAGGTAACTGCCTCCAATTTCTCAGGGTCTGTGGCCACCCCTTTTTCAGACACTATGTGCCCCAGATAGTTCACAGAAGACTGGTAAAACCGACACTTCTCAGGCAAAAGCTTGAGTCCCTCCTCACTGAGTCTTTTCAACACTTTTTCCAGCCTCTCTTCGTGTTCTTCCAGGGTTCTCCCAAAGACAATGACATCGTCCAGGTATACAAGGACTTCAATAAGGTTCATGTCTCCTACAGTCTTCTCCATGAGACGTTGGAAAGTAGCAGGAGCTCCAGACAGTCCCTGAGGCATTCGATCAAACTCGAAGAACCCCACTGGGGTTATGAAGGCTGTCTTCTCCTTGTCTTCTGGATGCATAGGGATCTGGTAGTATCCACTCTTGAGATCCATAACGCTGAACCACTTGGCTCCAGACAAACTCTGTAAAGCGTCCTCTATCCTCGGAGTGGTGTACTGGTGGTTCACCTGTTGAGGGTCCTGTAGTCTATACAGAGCCTCAACGACCCATTCTTCTTCCTGACCACCACTATCGGGGAGGCATAGGGGCTTCTAGACTCCCGGATCACACCAGTCCTCTTGAGTTAGGCAAGTTGTTCCCTTAGATCCTCCAGATCTGCTAGTGGGACCCGCCTGACCCTCTCTGAAGGGCTTGTCTTCTTGGAGGCGGATTCGATGAGTGGCACTCCTTGCACACCCCACACCGAACTCATCTTTGGAGAAGATCTTCTCCCATCTGGTCAACTGGGCCTTGGCTCTCTCTTTCCAAGCCCTGGGCAGATTCGAGTTTTCCATGGACAGCTTCTCCCAAACGTCTCCTCCTTCACCCGTCCCCTTGACTTCTGACAGGGTAACCGGGGCAGCAGGGCTCACCTGGCTCAGCAGCATCCTGGCTGGGATTTCCATGGGGCCACCTGTAGTATTCCTAACACTCACCGGAACTCTACAATGGGCCTTCTTCAGGGCCTTCAGCGGAATCACTTCTGGTATCACTTCCAGACTGGAGGACTCTTCCCTTGGGTCGGACTCCAGCATGACAAAGGGTCCAGGTTGCTCCCAAGTAAGCTTCACAGTGGCTCTGAGACAGGTTACTTCGCCGGGCTGCAACACTACCCCTTCTCTTCCAAGTCTCCACACCTTCCCTATCCCCTCCCCAGGGGTCTAGTGCTCTAGGACCAGCCGTTGGTAGGCCGTCTTCAGCATGGGGTGGATCTTGGTGGCCGCTGGCCCCTTCTCTTTCACTAGAGGGGTTAGGAGTCTTCGGACCAGATCCGTGTTCGTCCCTATTATAAGGGAACTCTTGTTGGCTCCTGGCGGCCGAGGGCACACAACTGCCAGGGTGTCAAACACTTCAGCCTTCCCAGCCACAGATGGGTCAAAGGTTATCTTGACGGGCAGATAGCCATTGTAGGGGAAGCTCTGGGTCCCAATCCCACATATTTCCAGTTCCTCTATCTTCTGGATGGGCAGGTGACTCAAGTGCTTATCGTAGAAATCCCGGTATAATAGGGTCACTTGTGCCCTAGTATCCAAGATGGCTCTGGTGTAGACTCCCTCCACTTGAATGGGCACTATAGGAGATGGGCCTACCAGCTTCTCCGGATATGGCCTGGCAGGGGTCGCCTTCTTCTGGTCCTTTCCCTTCGGACTCTCTCTCGTCCAACTCCCTTTGGACTTTAGTCTTTCTTGAGCCTGGTATGCATTGATTTCCCTCCTTTCAATGGGTGTACAGACCCGCTGAGGGATATTATTCTTTTTCTTAGGTGTGCATCCCCTCTGGGGAATGCTGTGCCCCTTCTGAGGGGTCTTGCCCCCTTTCTCTGGGGTGTATCTCTGTTGAGGAATGTTGTGTTTCTTCTGAGGGGTTTTGTCTCCTCTTTTCTTCTGCTTCGCATTCAGCTTGGAGCTCACTGAAGATGATTGGCACCCGGTTGACTCCTTCACCGGGGCCCTCTGGAGTTTCCCGCCGGCTTGCGGTTATCTGTTTTCTTCTTCTTGGGACTGGAACATGTAGCTGCAATATGGCCAATTCCTCCACAGTTAAAGCAGACTATATCTCCCCATTCTTGTAAAGATGCGGGTGCTGAGGCAATTGGGAATAGTTCCTTCCTTGGTACTTCTCTCCTGTGATTTTCTGGGTCTTTTGCTATCAGAGAGGTCAACATCTCTAACACCTTGGACATTTGTGACTTTAAAGTGTCCACCTCTGAGTCTCTTTCTGGGGCCATTACTGGGTTGACTAACACCTGTGCGGGGACAACATTTGTCTTAATCATTTGCTGGTCCTGTTGTAGTGCCTCCTCATCTCTGATGATTTTTATCAAATCAGAGTAAGTCAGTAATGTTCCTCCTCCCGGGGTTTTCAGGTGCAGCCCGACTGGATCCGAGCGTAACGCTCCCTTTAAGACTTGCTTCATTCTTGCCGCATCTGTATCTTGGGGCTTCATTCCCTTCTTCAACACAATCTTGCACAGCAACCTGTTCAGTCTCCTAACATACTCTGAAAGTTTCTCCTTCGGCTGTTGGAAAGTATGTTCAAATTGGTAGACCATCTCTGTCACCTTTTCTAACTGACCAAACTCTTCCTGTAGCATGGCTAGACAGTCTTGAGCCGTGCAGTCTGCATTCCCAAACCGAAAACTTTTCACTGCTTCTGCTGCTGCGCCTTTGAGGCTTTCTATCACTCGTTGCCTCTTCTGCGCATCAGGCACCTCCCATGCCTCTACTGCTTGTAATGCCTGCTCCACCCAGGTATCAAAATCTTCTTCCCCTGCAGGGACAGGGAGCTTCCCTGAGATTGTCTTCAGTCTCCGGTAGCTAGTCTCTACATGCACCGTGCTTGTCTTCTAACATTTGATTAGCAGATCCCCTATTGCCTTTATCAAATCTGGTGATATAGCAGTGGCAGGTGCGGGTGCCACCGGGGGCGTCACCCCGTCTCCTCTTTCTGGTGAGGTACGGGCCGCAGCCTGCGGTGATCCCATCGGTGATGGTTCCTTCTTTATAGTTACTGCGTGCGCCAACCTATAGGTTCTGTTGTCTGGCGTCCGCACACACTTGCGCTTGAAAGCCTCTGGCATCCCGTCCCAGTACTCCACTAGTGCATACTGATATGAGGTGTCTGGGTCTGACTTTATCTCCGTCACCCACGGTGTGTGATCTGGGGACACTAACTTCATTAACTCCTCTACCATCTCAGTTGACCATTCCTCCCCAGGGAGGCTGATAACTATCGAGTTGTTTGGCTCTGCCCTAGAGGCTTTGCACCACTCTTCTACTGCTTGTGGGTCCATGCCGGCACTTCTGGCGTTCACCTGCTGTATCAGGATCCCGGACGAGAACCCCCACGTGTAGCGATACCTTCAACTAAGAGGGCCGCAGATTTAGTTTGGGCCCTGAAGACAGCTCCGCCAACCCCCCGCAATTTACTCAACCCCCTACTGGCACAGTTAGTCTAGGGTAATATGTGTATATCTTATGCTCTATGAATAAATGCAAACACCAAGACAGTGATAGGAGTATAACGAATTTACTTTCTATGGCAATGGAAATCAACAGTGATAACAGATCATAAGAATCTATCTGCAGAGCCCTGCAGCAATAGACACACTACAACCATTAAGGTATGGCGCACACGCACCACGTGTAACAGTACTTCACTATACGCCCTATGGCGCAGCAACTAAATAAACTACCTATATGGCCAGGCCTGACCATGTAACTCAGTCTCTAGGGGGGGTAAAATTCTTTGCATGCAAGACTTTAAACGGTGGTGCACATTTCAGGAACACATTTGTAATCCAGGGGGGGGGGGTAAAAATGCCAACACAGTACACTCCACTAGAGATCGGTTTGACTCAGTTCTGCTTTGGATATCAAGTGGGGGAAAAGAACTAAAATAGGAACTAGTGGGCCACGGCAGTCTGTAGGCCTAACAATGGTATAAAGTATTTGTGGATTGAGCAAGTGCTCGCTCACCCCTCCGGACGCGATCCCAGTCCAGGAACTTCACCTGCTGTGTCTCCACACACAGCGTCTGCAGCGGTCTGGTCTCCGGCTCGGCAGCGGTTGAAGAAAACCGAGTCAGATGCCACCCAGGCTCGCGATGGGGTGGAAGGCTCTTTAGGTAGCAGCGCAAGGCCCCAGGCTTCAGGCCTTGCACTACAGCAGATCCGCACAGGAAGATCTATCCCTTGAAGTCTCGTGTCCAAAAGAGGCCGAGCCCAGCCTCGCCTCCTCCTTTTATAACCCCTCCCATGAGTCTCTGGGGTGGAAACATTGTCGAAAAGGGTTCTGGGTAACGTTGTCTCTCTCCTCTGCTTTCACTTCCAGTAAAGTCTCTTCTCTACTCCCTCCTGACTCACCTCTCACCCGGAAAGTCCTGTCTCTCTCTATTAAAGGGGAATACCCCGCTACACAAGCATCGGATGTTTTTTCACTTTAATGCATAGGATGCATTAAGGTGAAAAAACGCGAATGTGCTACATATGCATACTAGCAGGTTATGAAAGACTTACCTGAAAACAAAGCCCTCCAGCGGCGCACTGTCACTGCTGACAGGGCTTCCATCTTCACCCGGTCTTCCTTCAAGGTTTGAAAGCTATGGCCATCGGATTGGCCGAGCCGCAACGTCGTCACTCCCACACATTGCTCTCAATGGACAGCACAGCATCTTCTCTAAATGGTACACGTTTAGGAGATATTTACTATAGAAGCCTTATATAGGCTTACCGGTAGGTATAAAACAACAAAAGCACCTTTGCTCACTTTAACAGTTCACTTTGAGGACGTACGTAGTACATCCAAAGAGCTGAACTGGTTAAAGAAGAGGCAATTGCACTGTTGAATTTATAGACAAACACATTATTTTATGATTTTTAAACAAATTCTATCACTGGACTGCTTTTACAAGTAATTGGAGCGATTACGGACTATATTTTTATGATTTTAAAAGAAAAGTTCAGGATCAAAACAACAAATCAATAGCCTGCTGGTCGCTCAGTTCTCACTCTTTAGTGGGCAGAGAGTGGTGACTGTCAGTCACCAGGTCTCTGCTCTTCCCCTCCAGCGCTCACTGGAGTGCTGGGCTGTGGAGGGGAGCGGAAGTGGCTGGCTTAGGCTCTCAGCTGCTTGCTAAATGGATGAACCAGCTGCCGGTTCAGGCATCTGGGTGGATCCCAACATTAAACTTGGAATCTCTTCAGAGCCTTGACCGCTAAGTGATGTCAGTCAACAGCGGACTTTAGCTAAATACAGGTCACAGGGGTGCAGCCCCACAGGAGAAATAGGACCAAAAGAGCTTTGGCTCTACTTCTTCTTTAAGTAATTATTTTGATAGGACTTCTGCCTGGGGGTTCTATGAGTGTAAACCTTTTCAGAGGCTGCAGTCCCTTCACAAATTAATTATGGGTAGTGGGAGATTTCTGTATACCAGCCATCCTCAACCAACCCTTGGGTTCCTTAAGATTCATGCCGCGTACACACGGCCAGGATTTCCGACGGGAAAACTGCGATGAGAGCTTTTGGCCAGGAATCCCGGCCGTGTGTATGGTCCCTCGCAGTTTTTCCGACGGGAAAACTGGCAAAACCCACCGGCAAAAAAAAGAAAACTCTCCCTATTTTTTCCCGTCGGGATTTCCGAGTGACTTTTTCCCGTCGGAAATCCTGAGCGTGTGTACGAGGCATCAGGGTTCTTAACCTGGGGTCCATGGGCCCCAAAGTGGTGCATGGATGGGTTTCAGGGGTCTGTGTGGGTCAAATAACAAATAACACTTACATTCACACTACAGCCCTCCCCGTTGTCCCAATCTATGGTTTCCCATGGAAAGAAATGAAAGAAAATGGACCCTGCCACTGCTTAAAGCACCAACAGCTAAGCATCTCTTTACTCAATGTTGGCCCATGTTTACTATTTCAATTTGTATTGTCGTTCTCTGCACAACTGCCATCTTGTGCCACTTCATAATAGCAAGTGCAAATTCAAATTTTCCATGGTTCAATACAGCTTGATCATCTTCTCATATTCTGGTGAGGTTTAATTGGCCACAATTTCTTTCACAGTGTGGCTGAAGAAGAGTAATATTTGTAGAGTGTATGAATGTGTGTGCAATATAGAAACATGGACATGTAAGTGGTCAGAAAAAACAATCAGACGACTAAATGAAAAGCATCAAAACCACCAAATGACAGGTGCATGACAGATGTGAAATAGGTTAGGTTAGGCTAGATTAGGTTAGGTCGATGTCTTTTTGTCAGTCGATCTGTTGTGCTAATTAATTTGTGCTCTCTAGGGAGGGGGGTCCATAGCTTTCATCAGATTTTTAAAGGGGTCCGTGACTCAAAAACAATTTGGAACCACTGCTCTGGAGGTTGTTGGGGGGTCCTTGAGCAATAAGCAATTTCTGCATCTTCAATAAGTAGCCACTGAGAGCAATTTTTAGTTATCTGTATGGAAGTGATACTTCCCTTTGACCAAAAATGTAAGAAGCATTCTACCAGTAGCCATCACGCTAATTTACAGTAAGCTGAAGATATTATTATAACCCATTTATTTCAAGGGTTACTCTGTGTTAAAAAGCTATAGAGTATACAAATTTACCATATGCAAAAGCATGCAAATGACAGTGCAAAAGTAGGTACAGCCTGATTTAATTTTGTTTTACAAAAAAAATACATCAATTGCAGCCACTGCACCATCAAACGCTGCCACTATGCCATCAAATTCTGCCAGTGTGCCCAAACGCTACCACTGTGCCCATCATATGCTGCCAGTGTGCCCATCATATGCTGCCAGTGTGCCATCAAATGCTGCCAGTGTGCCAAACGCTGCCACTGTGCCAAACGCTGCCAGTCTGCCCATAAAACACTGCCAGTGGGCCCAAACGCTGCCAGTGGGCCCATCAAATGCTGCCAGGGTGCCCATCAAATGCTGCCACGGTGCCATCAAATGCTGCCAGTGTGCCCATTAAATGCTGCCAGTATGCCCATCAAATGCTGAAAATGTGACCCATGTGACCCACAGCGAAGAGCAGGGTCCTTCATGCGTCTCCTGCCGTCCTCATCTCCCGTCCTCTCCTCCTAATAGTACAAAACAGATTATAGCGCACATATTTAAGAATGACATTTATCCTGCAAAGCTAGTTACAAACACCTGAACATATTCAAAAAAATACGGGGGTTTGGTCACACTATATGGTCATATAGTGCTAAGCCCACAAACTGCGACAAAGTACCCCGAATTTCGTGGGTCCTACCCTAGTAATAGAATGAAAGATCCTGCGTCTCAACCATGGGAGCCAAACTCCTCTATGTGGGAGAACTGAAGGGATTCCTCCTATGAACTGGGGGTCACTAATAAGAGGTAATGAGGAGGGGGAGGGGTGCTCCAGCCCAAAAAAACCTGGTCAGGGTCTTATACAATATACAAAACATACTTGGGGGGCACACCCTAAAATGCGTTTAAATTCAAGATGGTGCTGCTATAAGACCAACAAACAATACAAAACAAATTCAAGAATGACATTTATCCTGCAAGGCTAGTTAAAAACACCTGAACATATTCAAAAAAATACGGGGGTTTGGTCACACTATATGGTCATATAGTGCTAAGCCCACTTACTGCGACAAAGTACCCCGATTACTCTCCTCCTAATATGCGTCCAATAGCGGCGCCTTTCGCTTCAGCCAATCAGGTGACAGGTAACAGACCCGAGCACCTGATTGGCGGAGAGGCGGTTCAGTGTTAGGAAAGCGAATATTCATTCGCTTTTCTAACACAGCTGGATGAACTGCAAGCGCCAAGCATGGCGCTCGCTGTTTACCTTTTTGGACGCCTATTAGAGCCTATGGCTCTAATCAGGTGCTTTAAAAATACCCCCCGCTGCTTTAATTCAAGCGCCCGGAAACTGGAAAAGGGGCCGGCGCCTGAATAGGGAGTGGCAGCGGCGGCCATTGATAGATTCATGCATTGCATGAATCTATCCATTGGGCATAGAGGGGGGTGGCAGGAGAGAGGGGGCGGCGCCCGTGCGCCCTTATGGTCTCACCGCCAATGAGCCTGATTGTATATATTACATAACAGACAACCTTAGGGGCTGTTGTGGAGATTTTTATGAAGATGTATTTAATATGTATTGTCATAGTGTCACCCAGTGTTAGTACTTCCGCAGCCCGCTCCTAAAGAGCTGACTGGGGCAGTCTGAGGCTGGTTGAATCCCGTCTGGTAGGGGAAAACGTCTTGAGGTTGGAGTGTGATGTTTGCAGGGTGCGGATATGTCCACCGACAGGGGCCCTCTGTGCCTTAGCACGGACGATCGTTGAGGAGGGGATATGCTCGCTCTGCAACAACATCATTGGTTATAGGCAGATGCGTGCTCTTGTCTCTGCTGTGTCTGATCAACATTGATTGGGATTCGTAGCACGCGTCTGCAGATAGCCTCCCTCCCCCATTCAATAATAGTATAATCTGAATATGCGTTATTCTATGGAATAGTGCAGAATAAGGATTCTTATCAGCGGTAATATGAGAGCTTATGATCGTTTCATAGTCGGGGAGAACGTCCATGTTTTAAAGCAATACGGCTTTGTTTGCTGGGAGAATGCGTGCTTTCCCAGCCTGGACACGCCCATAAGACTTTAGCCATCATGCATTGTATTATTGTATTGAATTGTATATATTTAAACCCTGTTGGAGGGGATGTCCTTGTATGGTCATTCTCCTGTGTGCAGGGGACATCCTGTAATGTCACCTCCCATGGGGGAGGTGATTGGTTGCTGCAGCCAATCACCTCCTGTCTGTGAGATCTTTGGAGGCTAATAAAAATCTTTGAGGAGGCGTCGGCTAGACAGTCTGCTCTGGAATGACTTGATGAAGAGACCTAGGTGATGGTGCTGCTTTTCTTTGAGTGAATGATGGAATGAACGGTGAGTGGAACTTAGCAAACTTAAAGATAGCATTATTGCAAAAAGATGAATCTGAAGTGTGCTTAGGTAGCACAGGAAATATAGGCTGTGTGCTCTGTACACAAGCTATAATTCCACGACAGGGCTTTTATTTTCTGTATTTGGCAAAATGCTGTAGCATTTGGTGTCACAATACCTCTTTATAAAACTGAATGGATTTGAGTTTGTATGCAACAAATCTTTTATTATTTTTATGTGTCAACATTTGTTCCTTTTATTATTTTTTTTGCCTACAGAGGTTGAAGAGCTTTCACCTGCATGTGCCAAGGGCCCATGAAAAGCGCGTTTAGATGCTACAAAGTGTCTGTATTGTAGCATGTAATTTATAGGAATCAATAGATGAAGCCACATCTGACAGTGCAGCTGCATTTAACTAGTTCGGAGAGCATGGTATATAGGGTTGACAACTCACCCATTTAATTGCTGAGAAATTAAAATGATATAATTAGTGTGGGTAATTCGATTCACTTTCTGGCATCCCTGGATTCATTCAGTCCTGTGTATAAAGTGTGCGTCACTAATTAAAGGGCTGAGTTGGCAATTTTAGATATATGTTTTGCTATTGTTGCAAGTGTTTATTGTCACTTTGTTGAACAGTGGATATTCTGAAAATACGTCAAGGAGTGCCCATGGTTCATCCAATGGGTATTAAGTGAGTCTGATCTCTTAGGCCTTGCGTACATAATTGCCAATGGGGTGTGTACAGTGTTTTGCCTCAAATGTACATAGACAAAACATTGGCTTATTACTGTACAACACACATGAAATACGATCATATTTTAACCTTCGCGCTCGCCATACGACAAATGACGGCCGCAAAGTGGTTCTAAAATGCCGGGAGGCCGTCATTATACGACCTCCGCTCCTCCGGCCACCGGGGGGCGCGCGTGTGCCCGGCGCATCACTGAGATGCCGATGCGTGTGCCTGGCGGCCGCGATGTCCACCAGGTACCTGCGATCGGCCGGTACACAGACAAGGACATGGATCTGTGTGTGTAAACACACAGATCCATGTCCTGTCAGGGAGAGAGGAGACCGATGCTGTGTCCCTTGTACATAGGGACACAGATCGGTCACCTCCCGCAGTCACTCTCCTCCCCCCACAGTAGCAATCACTCATAGGGCACACATTTAACCCCTTCCTCGCCCCCTAGTGTTAACCCCTTCCCTGCCAGTCACATTTATACAGTAATCAGTGCAGTTTTATAGCACTAATCGCTGTATAAATGTGAATGGTCCCAAAAATGTGTCAAAAGTGTCCGATGTGTCCGACGCAATATCGCAGTCCCCACAAAAATCGCAGATCGCCGCCATTACTAGTAAAAAAAAAATAATAAAAAAAATGTCAGAATTCTATCCCCTATTTTGTAGGCGCTATAACTTTTGTGCAAACCAATCACTATACGCTTATTGGGATTTTTTTTAGCCAAAAATATGTAGAAGAATACGTATCGGCCTAAACTGAGAAAAATTTTTTTTTTAAAATTGGGATATTTATTATAGCAAAAATTTAAAAAAATAGTGTTTTTTTTTCAAAATTGTCGCTCTTTTTTGGTTTATAGCGCAAAAAATAAAAGGTGATCAAATATCACCAAAAGAAAGCTCTATTTGTGGGAAAAAAAAGACGTCAATTTTGTTTGGGAGCCACGTCGCATGACCGCGCAATTGTCATTCAAAGCGTGACAGTGCCGAAAGCTGAAATTTCACCTGGGCAGGAAGGGGGTTTATGTGCCCAGTAAGCAAGTGGTTAAGGAAGGAACATCAGTTTTTTTGTTTGTTTTTTACAAATACTTCAGCTGCTGACTTAAAAATCATGTAATACCGGTTCCTGAAGTCCAGCACTGGATTTCCACAGCTGGCTCTTCTTACTACTGCGGTTCCCTTAGGGTTGCCACCTTTTCTTCAAGTCAAACCCGAAAACTTTAGCAGCGCACAGCAATTTTGTTTTATAGTATAAACTATCCATATATTTTGTTATTAAATAACATTTCTAATCATAAGAAGTTAAAAACAAGAGTCCACCCTTCACATCTGAATCCAGAGTGCAGAGTTCCCCTTTTACATCTGAACTCACAGAGTTTCCTTTCACTGTAAGGCCCCTTTCCCACTGGGGCGGGAGGCGCGCTGGCGGTACAGCGCCGCTATACCGTTGGAATTGCGGCGGTATTCGGCCACTAGCAGTGCGTTTTTAACCCCCGCTAGCGGCCGAAAAAGGGTGAGGTATAGCCGCGGTTTCCCATTGCTTTCAATGAGAAGGAGCGGTGGAGGAGCGGTAAAAACACCGCTCCTCTCACTGCCCCAAAGATGCTGCTAGCAGGACTTTTGGAGCGGTACTGCTAGCGCACCGCTCCAGTGTAAAAGCCCTCGGGCTTTCACACTGGAGAAACAGCAGCCGCTGTTTAGGGTCGGTTTGCAGGCGCTATTTTTAGCACAATAGCGCCTGCAAACCGCTCCAGTGTGAAAGGGGCCTAAGGGGGGACTCTGCAGACTCTGATGTAAGGGAGAATACTGGGGAATCTAACATAAGGGATGCTCTGGGAACCCTGATTTAAGAGGGAACACTGAGAACTCTGATGTATGGAGAGGACTCTGATTGAAGGGGGAACACTGTGGCCTCTGGTGTAAAGAGGAACTCTAAAGTAAGGGGTGATCTGAGAACCCTGATTTACCTTAGTGTACTCACTCAGAGGCAGGAGAGAGAAGGGGGGAGACTTCAGTCACATGCAGGGATGGATGGTGAGCTCACTCACTCTTTGGCAGTCAGCACCTCTCATCCAAATGTATCTGAGGCTGCTGGACTTCAAATTTCCGGCCCCAACTTTCCTTTTCTAAGGAGTGTTAGCAGACACAGAGGGGTAGGGCCGAGAGGAAGAGGTGCAGATCAAGCCCTCTCTCCTCTCCCATCTGTGTGGGGAGGGGGAATTGTTAGTGCTGGCTTTGGGTAGCATGAAAGAGAGTGTAACAGACACTCTCAGCTTAGACAACTGCAGCCAGCAACCCTGCTGGGAAGCCATAGTCCAGTCTGAATAATGTGTCCGGGTTTCAGGCAGTCTGAAACCCGGACGCATGATTCCAAACCCGAACTGTCTGGGTGAATCCCAGACAGGTGGCAACCCAAGGTTCCCTGGTGCCGCCATCTTGTATATGGAAGCTGGCTGTGGCTTCCGGAGAAACCACAGCCGCCTCCCCTCTGCACATGGCACTCTGTGAATAGTTCTTCAGCCTCTTGGGACATGTGACATATCCCAGGAAGTTGTGGGAGAGAAGGGGACGGGGCAAGGGGTGTGATTGAGAAAGTGGAAGCAGGTACTTTTCTTCACAATTCTCTATTGTTTTCCGAGTTTTAGTGTTGTTCCATCCATTTCTAAGTGGGCATCCACTAATGGAAATTGGTGTAAATGCAATGCATGCTGGGTAAATAAACTATTTCTCACTGGTTATATTGATTGTAAACAAGTAGAGATAAAAGGAGGAAAATGTGCAGTAAGAGGGGTGCCAAATTCTAATCAAGTTATATAGCTACAGGAAATAATTATAGGTATAGGTCCAAAGACATGCTGCTAGGTTAATTGGATCTTATCCAAATTGGTCCAGTATATATGTGTACGAATGTGTGTCCCAGCGCGTTGAAATCCTACGGGGTTAATGACCGCACCAGCAAAGCAGACACTGGCTGCAAAAAGCGCCTTGAGGCGATTCAGTTTGCATTTGTAGCGCTATACAAGTCATTCATTCATTCATTATCCATTACTGCTAATCAACGCTGTATCCTGGCCTAGGCCAACAAGGCCCAGGCCTAGGGCAGCACTTTGCAGGGGGGCAGCACGGAAAGAGTCCCCGCCGGCTTGCGCTACACTGTTAGTGTAGCGCCAGTCTGATGGGGCGGACTGGGCTTAAAGGCAAATTAGTCTAGCACCCTCATAAAGCGGCCGCACTGCTTCCGGTATGCGGGTGGCCGGCATTCCGCAACTGTGGTGGGGGGGGGAGGGGCGCTGCTTCCAATTTTGACTGTCCTATCATCCTGGACCACAAACCTTCCTCACTGTGCTATATGTTTCTGCTGCACCATTGGCATGGTTATATATTCTTAGTCCTCTCCATAAAATTATCAGAAATTTGTGCTTAAAGTAGAACTATAGACAACACTTAATGGGAGGGTTAGAGCCCCAGTCAGTTTATTTTTTACCATCCCTGTCCCATTGCAGAGATTTCCCTTCACTTCCTGCAAAATAGCCAAACAGGAAGTGAGAGAAAATCTATGCAAATTAAGGGAATTAGGCTCCCAGAACTAGTGTCCCAGCTTGAACATTTTAGGGCGGGTCTTAAACAGAATGGGGTGTGGCCTTAACAGGAAGGGGTGGGTCATATTTAAATTATGGGGTGCACGAGTTTAGTCAGGCCTAGGGCAGCACAAAACCTAAATACACTACTGCTGATAATTCCCAATAAAAACAATGGCTATAAACAAATATTATCAACTATGACGTATTACACTATCAAGCTTTCCAATCCTATAAAACATTAAGAAAACCTCCAATCCTTTAAAACCACAAGTCCAAAACAAACTGTTGGCAAAAGTCTATGGGCAACTCTACATAATATAAAGACTGTAGAAAAAGTCTGACGAAGGCTCTGTATATTAGCAATAAAATACTTTCTTGTCACTTCTTCATATTGATATGGAAGGCCATAATAATAATCTTTATACACCACACTCCCTAGAATCTCTTGATTCTAAAGCCTAAACATTTTTATCTTAATGCAATCCCAGCATTAAGGTAAAAAATCTTTAGGTAAACGTATCCCCCCCCCCCCCCATACTTACCTAGCTCTGTGCCTGTCTGTAGAGGCACCCACCCTCCCTTCTTCTTGTTCTCACAGGCTTTGCTGAGGCAGTGGGGGCCACTGGTTCATGCTGCTGTCAGGCAAATTTTGTGTCAACGGAGCAGGGGGTGGGACCAAGTCATACTGTTTGGTGTCTATGGACACAGACAGCGTGGGGTGGGAGCAGGACCACAGGTGGTACCCCATAGGAAGTGTTTTTCTATGGAGTGCCACCAAGAAGAAGAGAAGTGGTGAGTGCAGGCAGAGGTCCTGAGAAAAGGAGGTTTGTATGTTTGTTATAAAAAAATAAAATAAAAATGCTTCACAATCACTTTAAAGTATATCTAAACCCAAGTACAAACAAGTGCTGGGATGTGGTGGCTGCATTGGTTTTATTATGTTTTAGGCTAGGTAAAAAATTGCAAGTATAGCCATTTCCTGTTGATCCTGCCCAAAGTCCAGTGTCCTTGTAACATTCTTTGCTCTGAACTAAAATCTCAATGTTATTAGAAATCCTAGCTATCTTGTGTAAATTAAAAAAAAACACAGAAGAGCAGCCTAGGCTGACAATGCTGCACCTCCATACAATGCATTAAGTGACAGGTGCAAATAAAAAATATTAAAATGTAGCAATCAGTGGGGGAACAACCAGGGTCGCAGCAGTCGCACTTGCGACCGGGCGCTGGCATTCCGCCACTGTCGGGGGCCCCAGTGGGGTTGCTAGTCCCACGGCTCGGAGCGGAGAGCGTATCTCATACAGCTCAGAGTGGACAGTTCACCCTGCTCCCCCTCCGTCCCTCTTTCCTCTCTCGCACGGGATGACACAGCGGATCTGCTCCTTCTCCCCCTCCCCTCTCCTGTGTGTGCTTTGCGGGAAGTCAAGTGTGAAGCTAACAAGCTCACATCTCCCGCGGTACACATATGGGAGAGCGGTGGGGGGAGAAGGAGCAGATTGGCTGTTTCATCCCGTGCGAGAGAGGAAGGAGGGACGGAGTAAAGATGGAGGGGGGAGCAGGGAGAACTGTCTGCTCTGAGCTGTATGAGAGACGCTCTCCACTCAGAGCCGTGCTGAGCAGGCAGGCAGAATTGATGAGCACTGATTGGCTGCACTGATAGGCAGTGTTGATAGGAGGCAATGGCATTGATGAACACTGATAGGCTGCACTGATAGGCAGCACTGATAGGTGGCAATGGCATTGATGAGCAATGATCTGTGGCACGGATAGGTGGCGTGGCACTGATGGGCATTGATGAGCACTGATAGGCAGCATTGATGAGCACTGATAGGTGGCACTGGTAGGTGGCACTGATAGGTTGCACTGATAGGCAGCACTGATAGGTGGTATTGATGAGCAATTGTCTGTGGCATGGATAGGCAGTGCGGCACTGATGGGCACATTGATGAGCACTGATAGGTGGCACTGATAGGTAGCATTGATGGGCACTGATAGGTGGCACTTATAGGCATTGAGCACTGATAGGTGGCACTGATAGGCGCTGATAGGCAGAATTGATGAGCACTGATAGGCGGCATTGATAATCTCTGATAGGTGGCACTGATAGGCATCATTAATGAGCACTGATAGGCGGAATTGATGAGCACTGATAAGTCGCACTGATGGACGCTGATAGGCGTCATTAATGGACGCTGATAAGTGCCATTGATGGGCACTGAAAGGCGGCACTGGTAGGCAGCATTGATGGGCACTGATAGGCAGTATTAATGAGCACTGATAGGCGGCACTGAAATGCAGCATTGATAGGCGGTATTGATGAGCACTGATAGATGGCACTGATGGGCACTGATAGGCAGCATTGATGGGCACTGATAGGTGGTACTGATAGGCAGCATTGATAAGCAATGATTGGCGGCACGGAAATGCAGCACTGATCAGTGGCACTGATAGGCGGCATTAATGGACACTAATAGGTGGCATTGATGAGCACTGATAGGTGGCACTGATAGGTACCACTGATTATCAGTGTAAGCAATTTACTGACATTCTTGGCAGTAAACGGCTCTCCTTTCCTTACACAGACACAGCATGGGAGGAAAGGGCTGCCAATACCCAGCAAGTCTGTTTACATGTGATCAGCTAATCACATGGTAAAGGGCCGTCATGATTGCGCCGGATGCACATCCCAGGGGGTATACGGGAGGCAGAGTTCTGGGAGGATAGCCATTTACACCCTCCCAAAATTGGTAGCTCGGGGGTCGGATGGAAGGGGGGGGTCAGGGGGCCCACCATGGTTCTAGTTACGCCCCTGGTAGCGATCACATATAAGGACTGATAAAATTAATGTATTACATGTTTGTTCTTCAGGTTAGATGCATCTTAGGGCAAAAAGGTATAATAGTGCTCTGTGTATATCAGCCTTCTGGCAACTGTCACTGCAATTTCAAGTAACAGGGATTGACTGTGTTTTTGGTGAATAGTTGTAGAGGTTGCATAAATTACTAGTTTATTTACTAGAAAGATTTTTTATATTTTCACAACGCATTTCGGGTGACAGACCCTCTTCCTAAGAGCTAGCCAGTGTTAAACGTGTAAGTTTTCCATTGTGTGGTGTCGTGGGGATGCCCATCTCACTTGCTGGAATGCTGCTATTTTCTAGCATGATTTTATTCTGCTTTTGTGAGAATATTACCATTTTATGATTTTACAATAAACAATTTTGGAGGTAATGCACTAGGCATTTGCACTCTCTTGTACATGTTTTCACAGAAGTAAATGTAGCGGGGTCCTCAATTTAGTGGGATACACTTGGGGGTAGTGTGACCCAAGTGTGTAATTATGTTAGGGTTCAGACCCCTTTTTCATATTCGTGGAGGATTGGGTGGTGTAATATTCTCTTCGACCAGTAGGTGTCAGTGTACCTACTGGCTCGGGGTAGAATCACTACCGCAGTGCTACCCTTCTTTGTCCCTTCCTGGAGATGGTACGGCCGGGGCGGGGAACCCGCCGTGGTGTCGACGGGAGGAGATAAAAGGGGGAGACGCCCTCGCCACGAGGTCTTCTTCGGGGATCATCTCTTCACGCACCCAGGCACCTTCAGCCTGGGTGCGGGCGGTTCAAGGTTCCGGCCTAGGCGCCCTAGGCCTGGCCGGAATGAAGATGGAGTCCATCCCAGGCACCTTCAGCCTGGGGTGAGGTACTATTGAGGAGGCCTGGGACCTGGTGACTCCGACTGGGTCCCGCGAGGGTGGAGTTGCTCCAGGGTGCCCCTTGCGAGGGAACCCGCATCTGAGGTGAGGAGGCTGGGGAGGTCACTCGTTCGAAGACCTGGTGTAGTGTCAACCCGGTGACGGATGGGCCTACAGTAACTCCCTTGGAGGACATCTTCCTCTGATAGAGGCCCGCAGCGCAACGGAGATATGCATGTCAAGACTCCTACAGCCCTTGGTCATAGTATAGGGGGTGTAGGGACCCAGATCAGTATAGTGCCTCGACCTGCTCATTCCACCGTATAAAGCCATCGCATTGCCCTGTAACTGAAGATACGAAATAAATCTAACCGTTGGACTGTGATCGGTGTATGGACTCTGTTAATGGGAGCAAAGGGTGGTTTGGTGGTTTCTGCACGACAGACTCGGTACATGTTCAGGACACTGGCCCGAGGAAACATTAGGTATTGGCCTTCACCTCGCCCGCAAGTAGTGGGGAGGACATGGGCCGTAGCGCACCTCACCCCTGTCGCGTGACATACCCCTATGCTAAAGAGGACGGGGTGAGGGGGTGGCCGCTACACGTGGGGGCTCATCAGGGATATCGTGTGTCTTGGCGATGGAACTGAGAGCGTCTGTGTTTGAACTTTGCTGCCCGGAGGAGTTCCGAGCGGGTCGGCCATGTGATTGGCCAGAGTGCATCCCTGCTCGGAGTTGTGGACATGACCCTAAGTCAGGAAAGGCCCACGCAGAGGAGCGTAGAAAGGGAAAGGTCCAGCCGTGTGAAGTACTACATGTGGGAACTGTTAATGCACTGCGCCACGAGGCACCCCATGACTGTACAATTCGTGGGCGGAGGCTGGCGGAAGCCCGTGAAAACGTACAAGTTGTGGGAGGAGTCTGGCCACGTGTGGAGATACACGTGGAGACTCCGGCGCGTGGTCAGCGCGTGATGGAACAGCAAGTGGTCGGGATGGCCTCAAGCTCCCCGTGGATACCGGTACCTTACCCCACGAAGATGACTGCATTTGCTGCTCCCCTGACAGACACGGGGATAAGACTTAGGCCCCGAGGACAGTTGGCTCTGTATTCATGCAGAGACACGGAGGCTCTCGGTGTGATCTGTCCCGGATGCTCGGGACTGGTGGTCCAACTAAAGCCATTCGGGTGATGTGAGGCCTGCAAGGAGTTCCTTTTTGAGGTTGAACCATACACGGAAAGGCCCCGGGCCCTACGCCTCAATTGCATCACAGGAACCGCCACTCCGGAGGGAGAGATCCAGGCCTCTGCGGAGGTCCCCGTACGCGCTGACCAGGGCGAAGTGATTGCCCAACCAGAGATTGAGAGAGAAAAATCCGAAGACACTGCTTCGGTCACCACAGACTCCCTGCTACCACCCCCGAAGAGGAAGATAGGCCTGGTGCAGGCCTCCTGTGGTCGTGGTCGAGCTTCACCCCGCCGCTTGCCTGGCCTGGATGGTGCCGGTAGAGAAGAGAGTCCCGGACATCCCAGTTCTTCAGTAGGTCCAGGTGAGCTAGGGGCTGGGACTGCGGTGTTGGTTGGAGGTGTCGGGAGTTCACAGCCGGTGGAGCCCGAAAGGGAGGGTACCCTTCCGTCTACTAGAGACTACCTTCCCGCCGAGATGTATGACACCTCCGACTTAGAGTCGTTGTCAGACTGTGGGGATGACGGGGAAATAGACGAGCTGTTTCAACGGAAGGGCTGGGACAGACGCCCGCTACCTGTGCTGAGTAAGCCACAGGATTCCCCCATGTCCATAGAAGATAATACGCTCCGGGCGCAAACCCCGGAGTTCCAGCGGAAATCTAACCCTTCGACCAACTTTCCTCACTCAACTACATCATCCGCTTTGATGGTGAGGACGCAGCGTGCTTCGTTGCGGGCACCAAAGACAAAGCAACCTGAGACGGTGAAGGTACCTCGGCACCCGGAGGCCATCGTACAGCCAGGAGAAGGTGAGCGAGATGTGATGCCGCCTCTAGCCAGATTGCAGAGACTTTTCTCCCAGAGAGTCGCCCGTGAATATGGGTGGGAGTACCCCTACTTGCCCCGGGACTTATTGTATGAAGTTGAGGTCCTGCGACCAAGGTGCTATGACGAGTTTGTATGGGAAAAGCTTAAAGTACCCCATGCCAGGCGATACCTGTCATGTTCGCCGCCTGTGTCTAAAAAGTTCAAGGACTGCAGAGCTGAGTGGAGACTTGGGCGCCATATTCATGCTGATAAGGTGCTCATCTGTAGGAAAGAAGGAGAGGATGTCGAGTACTCGGTGGAAGTGTTTGACGGGCACCTGAAGCCTCTGTTTCTGCCGGATCCAAGGTTCTACTTATAGGAAGAGTGAGCTCCTATCTTGTTGCTGTTGAAACTTTCTGGATGAGACATTCCCAGGCGCCTAGAACTGTGCCCTACTTTTGTTTTGATTTGGGCTTTTCTTTTACTCACTGGAGACTTGGGAGCTGTTGTGTTTTTTTTTTCTCCCTTTTCTTCATGTGCCAAAGGCAGAGACTTTTGGGGTAGAGTCAGAGTAGGAAAGCAGGAAGAATGAAGATCTCACCAAGTGTCATTACCGCGGCTCTGTCACCAGGTGGCAGTGTTGCGCAACGAATGTTTGAAAATTTTACATATGCATTACTTACTTATTGGAGTGAGCGGGTCTCTCGGCTGACGGACCCACTCATGCCAAGTTAACACAGAGTGTTAGGATGTGTTTTCTTTTTGTTGTTTCCCTTCTGCAGGAGATTCATCGGTCAAGACTACTGAGAGTGGGGTGGTTCTTAGACAGCGATGGGAGGGATTGTACATGTGCACAGAACAGATGTTTTATACAAATGTTTATCGTTATATATTTCCCCTTTTCCTTTTGAGCAGGTCTTGGCACATTTAGTATCCAGAAATTTGAGGGATAGCCTCTGGGGCCCACTTCATGTCACCACTCCTTGGGAGACATGGGTGTGCACCTGACGCTGGGGACCAGCGTCAAATCACAGGGGGGAGTGTGTAGCGGGGTCCTCAATTTAGTGGGATACACTTGGGGGTAGT
The DNA here is from genome assembly GCA_029206835.1 of Rana muscosa. NCBI lineage: Eukaryota > Metazoa > Chordata > Amphibia > Anura > Ranidae > Rana > Rana muscosa. Next base: position 524,308,956 of record CM055118.1, on the reverse strand, counting down.
GTGACCCAAGTGTGTAATTATGTTAGGGTTCAGACCCCTTTTTCATATTCGTGGAGGATTGGGTGGTGTAATATTCTCTTCGACCAGTAGGTGTCAGTGTACCTACTGGCTCAGGGTAGAATCACTACCGCAGTGCTACCCTTCTTTGTCCCTTCCTGGAGATGGTACGGCCGGGGCGGGGAACCCGCCGTGGTGTCGACGGGAGGAGATAAAAGGGGGAGACGCCCTCGCCACGAGGTCTTCTTCGGGGATCATCTCTTCACGCACCCAGGCACCTTCAGCCTGGGTGCAGGCGGTTCAAGGTTCCGGCCTAGGCGCCCTAGGCCTGGCCGGAATGAAGATGGAGTCCATCCCAGGCACCTTCAGCCTGGGGTGAGGTACTATTGAGGAGGCCTGGGACCCGGTGACTCCGACTGGGTCCCGCGAGGGTGGAGTTGCTCCAGGGTGCCCCTTGCGAGGGAACCCGCATCTGAGGTGAGGAGGCTGGGGAGGTCACTCGTTCGAAGACCCGGTGTAGTGTCAACCCGGTGACGGATGGGCCTACAGTAACTCCCTTGGAGGACATCTTCCTCTGATAGAGGCCCGCAGCGCAACGGAGGTATGCATGTCAAGACTCTCACAGCCCTTGGTCATAGTATAGGGGGTGTAGGGACCCAGATCAGTATAGTGCCTCGACCTGCTCATTCCACCGTATCATGCCATCGCATTGCCCTGTAACTGAAGATACGAAATAAATCTAACCGTTGGACTGTGATCGGTGTATGGACTCTGTTAATGGGAGCAAAGGGTGGTTTGGTGGTTTCTGCATGACAGACTCGGTACATGTTCAGGACACCGGCCCGAGGAAACATTAGGTATTGGCCTTCACCTCGCCCGCAAGTAGTGGGGAGGACATGGGCCGTAGCGCACCTCACCCCTGTCGCGTGACATACCCCTAGGCTAAAGAGGACGGGGTGAGGGGGTGGCCGCTACATAAACAATAGTCTATTTTTAGGGGAAAGCCAATAAAAGCAGAACTAGAACGATTCAAGCTCAGGCTGACTACAGCCTAGCGGGAACACTAAATGAAAACTAGGGATGTTTAGGATAAGGATCACCATTTCTGCTGCAGTCCTTACAGTATCAGCTTTAAACTGTTGTCTTTACAAGATTACATTTTATAATAGCTCTTTTAAGATTACATTAAGGCCCCTTTCACACATGTGGACCAATGAGGTCTGCATGTTAGTTTTTCAGGTAGACCCAATTGGACCCTCCATTCTCCTCTGTGTGGATCGGATGGCAGTCGGGTGTAAATGGACAGTTGGTCCGTTTACATCTGACCACCCATAGAGGAGAGCGGGCTGTGTCTGTGTCCACTCTGCATAAGTGGAGCGGACATGGACCAGCCGTCTGCCTGCTTAGCGGTGATCAATGGACAGATTCCACGCTGAGCAGACGGACTCCTAGGGGAATCCGCCCCGTGTGAAAGGGGCCTAAGAGCCTGGTTTTTTTTTGCAACATTTTAAGGTTTGGTTCACCACATTCCCATTCAGTTCATGACAAAAACCATGGGGTGTCCAAAACTTAAAAGGTAAAGTGTGTATTACACGCTGTTCACTATGGGATTCGTTTTCTGTATTCTTTGAAAAACCTGGTTGATCTTGCTGCTCTCTGTCTCCCCCTTCTGTCCATGTCCCCACTGCAGTTGGGGATTTTCCAGAGCAGTGTTGGCAGCTCTGCACATGCTCAATTTTTAGTGTATTTCTACCCTGAGCATTTCCACATCTGAGCAGCCCATGTGACTATAGAGTCACACATGTGGGCGTATACACAGTGGTAAATGACAGCCCACTCGATCCCTCCTCCTCCATGCCCACTACCCAGCTAAACACAATGGTGGCGGAATATTACATCCTGATTGATAGTGGCTTCACCTCCCTTTTATTCTAAGACACAGCCTGTGACTGGCAGAAATCCACCCACACCATGGTATTGCTAAAAAAAATAATAAACATTTGATTTCAAATATATATTTGTACAACCATTTAAAACTGTTTACAGTAAAACCTTGATTTGAAAGTAACTTGGTTTAAGAGCGTTTTGCAAGACGAGCAATACTTTGAAATAAATTTTGACTTGATATACAAGCAATGCCTTGATTTACAAGTAGCCTCATGTCACAACTGAGTATAAAGCAGAACAAAGGCGCCTCTAATTGTAGCAATATGGTTACATTTAATGAAGGTACAACATTTAGCAAGTTACGTGGTTGATGATTAAAACAGGCACATCTAAGTATGCAGGCACCCGGGGTAAAGTTGTCCACATAGACCATCCTCCGCACCACCATCAACATCATCCCTTCCATGCTGCGCTCTACAAGCACTTCAAGCCACGCTTTCCGATTGCTCTACTGCAGGGTAGTCTTCCTGGTCACGATTGCAGACTGACAGCGGTGAGAGCCGGCGGTGCGGAGAACGATATATGTGGACAGCATTACCCTGGATGTCAGCATACTTAGATGTGCCTCTTTTAATCATCAACCATGTGAGTTGCTAAATGTACCCTCATTATACCATATTGCTACACTTAGAGGCGCCTCTCTTCTCTTTTATACTCTGTAGCTCCTGCTGTATTTTGCTTATAATCTCCTTTTTATGGTTACACAACCAATCACATTGCTATAATCTTTTACATGGACTATAAACTGAAGGATTTATGAATAAATAGTTGTGGAACGAATCATCCGAGTTTCCATTTTTTCTTATGGGGAAATTTGCTTTGATATACAAGTGCTTTGGATCACAAGCATGTTCCCGGAACGAATTATGCTCTCAATCCAAGGTTTTACTGTATTTATATGAATTATTTATGTTTATGCTGTATTTATGCTGTATCCCTAAGGCTGCTTTCATTTCTTTTGAACATGTGACCAACAGCAGAGTACTAGAAGCTCCTCTTGCTTGTGTTTCCCTGCAGACAGGCTGAGAAAGAGCTGGGTCATGTGAGAGCTCTTTATCCATTAGATCAGTGGTTCTCAACCTTGCTAGTGCCGTGACCCCTTGATAAATTTTCCCAAGGTGTGGGGACCCCTAACAGTAAAATTATTTTTGTAGAGTGGGTTGTCGGCACCCAAGGCAAGACAAGTGATTTGCGCCCCCTAACCCACGGAACATTTAGCGCTCCCTGAGTCCCTTCCATTCGTACAGTATTAAAACCCCTTATGGTACATTTTAGGATGTACCCCTCTTTCTCTTTGTTCTCCTTTCTTTCCCTTTTATCTCTTTCCATCTTAATTTCTTGTTTCTCCCCCCATCCCTCTCTCTAGCCGTGTTTCTTTTTCTTTCTCTTATTCTTTCTCTCCCTTTTTCTTTGTTCCTCCCCCTCTTTTCTTCTCCCTTCCGTGTATTCTCTATTTTTATTCCTTCTCTAATGCTGCGTACACAGGATTGGAAATTCCGACAAGAAAAGTCCGATGTGTGCTTTTTGTCTGAAATTCCGACCGTGTGTAGGCTCCATCTGACTTTTTCTGTCAGAATTTCCGCCAACAAATGATTGAGAGCAGGTTCTCTATTTTTACGACTGAAAAAGTTTCTATCGGAAAATCCGCTCGTCTGTATGCAATTCCGACGCGCAAAAAAACAAGCATGCTCAGAATCAAGCAGAAGAGCCGAACTGCCTATTGAACTTCATTGATCTCGGCTCGTCCTACGTCTTGTACGTCACCGCGTTCTTGACAGTTGGAATTTCCGACAAGATTTGTGTGACCGTGTGTATGCAACACAAGTTTGAGCCAACATTCCGTCATAAAAAATCCACGTTTTTCTTGTTGCAATTTCCAATTGTGTGTACGTGGCATTACTCCTTGGTGGATGGAAGGGGGGAATAGGATGAGTGGCAGTGCTGGTGGTTAGTGAGATCAATGGCAGTGCTGGGGGGAGTTCTGATCAGCCAACTTAGGTGCTCTTGATCAAGATCATCTGCTGATCTGAGAACTGTAGTGGGGACTTTTAATGGCAACTCTAATCACAGGTAGTGTTACTCATTGTGTCTCCGGCTTCACTCTGTCTCCAGCTCTGTGGTGTCTCGTAGCAGTGACACCTATGCGGAAATCAGGAGATAGGGTCTCCTCTGCCCCTCCCACTTCACATTCCTCACCAGTCAGCTGACCTCTAGTCTCTGCCCCCCAGTCATTCCATGAACCTAATGGGCAGCTGCAAAGAGGTTGAGTGGGCGGCCTCGGATTCCAGGACAAGCCCAGCTGGACGGCCACAGGCTCCAGGGACAGCCCAGTTGGGAGGCCGCAAAAAGGCTGGGAAAGTGGTGCAGGCTTCAAGAACAGCCCAGAATTCGGTGACCCTGGCAAATCGTCATTCGACCCCAGAGGGGCTCTCGACCCCTAGGTTAAGAACCACTGCATTAGAAAGAAAGGTACTTTGATGGGGTTTTTTTAATTAAAATAATTACAGTGCCATTATCCATATACTGTACAGAAGGAGAAAGGATTATGTAAATTAAACAGTGTGAGTTTAGTATCACTTTAAGTTGCCTTGATACATCCAATCTTCTTCTGCAATCAGAAGTTAGTTGAAGGTGTTTGATATCACCAATAAATGTCTTGGTTGATGGCCAACATTAATGTTGTTTTACCTAAAGTTGAACACAGACTACTGTGCCAACATGAAATAATGCCCTGTACCCTGATCATTTGTATTGCTCAACTCTCAAAATACACTCTAGAGCAGAGGTGCTCAACTGGTGGCCCACAGCCCTCTGATGGGGCCTGCGAACCTACTGCTCTGGTATGGCAGGTCAGCAAGGCCAGATCGTGGGTTTCCGACCCACCATCACAGAGTGTTGGAGTGGATAGAGTTTCAAAGCAATACAGCTTCTTTATTAACCTCTCCTTAAAGTGGTTGTAAACCCACTTTCTAAACAAACACCTACAGGTAAGCCTAGATTAAGGCTTACCTGTAGGTGCATGAAATATCTCCTTAACCTACACGGTTAAGGAGATATTTGCATTTAAATGCGGCGACGGTGACGTCACGCGCATGCGCATGGGATTAATCTCATTCACAAATTCGGCTAGGTCGCAGTATTCGACGACGTAGCCGAATTCGACGGGTCATGCACGCATGCGCAGAGTCACGTCTTCGCCGCTCCGGCCAATCACAGCGCCGGAGCGGCGCTGTGATTGGCTGGTGCGGCGATACCCGGAACTAAAATTCCGGCTATCGCCGCAGCGATGGATACGTCTAGATGGAGGGACGCGGACTGCTTCGGGGGCCCCGATCTAAGGTAAGTGGTACATAATGAGCTAATATGCTAGTCATACTAGCTCATTATGCCTTTCTCTTGCAGGTGGGGGAAAAAAAAAAAAAAAAACGAAAAGTGGGTTTACAACCACTTTAACCTGGATAAAGAAGTTGTATTGCTTTGAAACGCGTTCCTGTTAGCAGAGGAGCATTGGGGTGTACTATAGGTGGTTTTCTGGACGGTTCCTGGATCCCGGCGGCTCCTGTCATCTTAGCTATATTGACGATGTCTTTGCGATATGGCGGGGCAACATTGAATCCTTGATCACCTTTGATGCAATACTGAACGATTTATGTCCGGAAATACAATTTAAAATCAATATTGGGGGAGCGTCAGTTCCATTTCTGGATACCAGAATTGACATAGATTGGAGTCAGTTAGAATCCGATTTCTATGTAAAACCAACAGATAGAAACCAATTATTGCTATTTGATAGTTTTCACAACCCCCCCCCCCCCCCCCATGTGTTTCGATCTATTATAAGGAGTCAACTTCTACTGGTGAAACGAATAGTGAGTGATGAGGCTGTAAGAAAAGTAAGAGTAGAAGAGATGTGTCTCAAATTTAGTGAGCGAGGATATCCTAAAAAAATTATTCTTCAGGAAGTGAAAAAAATACAACAGGAGGAAACAAATGTAGCTTTAATAAGAGAAAAACCATCAATGATGCGACTACCCTTCTCTATGCAATTTGACAGCTACAGTGATCATGTATTTAGGATCATTAGCAAGCACTGGCCCCTTCTTAAACGCGCTGATCCACAGATCGAGGTCTTTCAACAAACACCAATAAAAGCTTTTAGAAGGAATAAAACATTACGTGTGTAGCAGGTATCAATATTTAGGGGAAGTGTCTGGGTGGTAGCATGGCCCAGATGCACTAATTACTAGGGTTTTATGGTCGTTTTGGTTCGTGGAAGATATCAATGGTGTCCAGTTCCCTGCGGCCCCTGGGTGGGGCTGTCGCCTTGGGCTGGGGTTGAACCACCATTGTAGGGCCGTACCCTTTTTGTCCTCTCGCGGCAGTAGTACAGCAGGGCGGGGAACCCGCTGTGCTTGCTGGGAGAGGGTATAAAGGGGGTGGACAGCTTGCGAACGAGGTCCGAGCTCCAGGCACCTTCAGCCTGGAGGCTGCTGTCCGTTCGTCCGTGTCCAGGTGCCCTTGGCCTGGGCCCGTGGAGTCGAGTTCCATCCCAGGCACCTTAAGCCTGGGGTGAGGTACTTAGCAAGAAGGCCTGGGGCCCAATACCATTCACTGGGTCCCGTGAGGGATGAAGTATTCCTAGGGTGCCCCCAGAATTGGGTGCCCGAATCCAGGGCATAAGGGACCAGAGATGTGACCCTCCCGAAGAGCTGGTACAGCATAATGCCGGTGACGGTGTGGGCCTCTGGAGACCGTCTGGATGGATGTCTTTCCCTGACAGGGGCCATTTATCCTAACGGAGGTATTCTATGTTCTTATGGTCAGTGGCAGGGACCCAACTAAACCAGGTCGGTGGCAGAGACCTATCATCAAGGTCTGTGGTAGAGGCCTCTACTTTCACCAAGGTTTGTGGCAGAAACCAAATTCACAGTCGGTGGCAGCGACTGTGCGCCAAGCCTGTTTGCGCAATACAGAACAGGAGAGAACTTTAATTCTTTGATTGTGCCTGGACCTTCTCCTTCCCACACCTGTCTGTTCTTCATGTTCAACCAGTCTACTCTTCTAGGACTATTTGTTGCTCTAACAGAATAAATAAGTGTTGGACTTTATTTGGTGTGGAACTCGAGTTACTGAGAGTTACTGGGAGCTAAGTGCCCTGCCTGTAACAGTGGCGATCATCCTCCACAAGAGAAGCTGAAGCTCCGGACGTGAACACAGACCCGAAGGTAAAAGATTTAGCTCACACCTCTGCATAACACACATCAGAGGGCACGAGCTGGTGGTGCCCCCCCCCCCCCATTCTTCTCCCTGGTACCCCTAGACGAGTCAGCCAGAGAAAGAGGGAGAAGCGGGTAAAGGGGGTGCCGCTACACGTGATTCATTGGTACGATCAGAATATAGACCCAAAGAACATGAAGGCCTCGTACACACGACCGGTTTTCTCTGCAAGAAACGACAAGAAAACTGCTGGGAGAGCTTTCTTGCAGAGAAAACCGTTCGTGTGTACGAGGCTTTCAGGTTTCTCGTCAAGAAAACTGCCCAGAATCTCGACGACAAAAATAGAGAACCTGCTCTCTATTTACACGTTGTTTTTCCTGACGAGATTCTTGACAAGAATCTTGTCCCGGCCAAGTGTACACACACTCCATTCAGAAGAACTGCCATTCTTTTGAATGGAACGAACGCAGTGACGTCATCAACTACGATGAGCGTGCGCTCGTCACATTCGATGCCGTCGCCGCCATTTTGCTACACCCTACCTATGCCTAGGAAGCTACTGCGCATGCGTCAAAGTCATTTCGAGCATGCGTGGGTTTCCACGGCGACAGGTAAGTGTACATACTGTGAGGAGGTTAGCTCGGCAGCGGGTGTGTGTGACCCCCGGGATGGGCTCCCCACACAAAACAGGCCCAGCAAACGGAGGTTGTGGTTTTCAAAATCAAAAAAAGGTGCGGTTTATTTTCTATTTACAGTGACAAAACACAGCAAAGCAAAAGAAACATAAACAAAATAAATCCTGGTCAAGTTGACCTCTGACTAAACATACAGGTTTCCTAACTAACAACTGGGATCAGCCTAGTGCTGTCCTAGTCCCTAAGTCCCTGGTTTTAAACGTCCAAGCAAATAGCCACACAGGCTTTGTCTCACCGCACAGGGGTTCACTCTCCCTAGACAGTCCACACAGGTCTGGTTCCAGGCATGAGCTAACATCTAATGAAGCTGGGAGTTCTTATAGAGGCCTAAATGAGCTGACAAGCTTCAGCTGGCCTCATCAACTCCCTGTCTGTACGACGCCCAGCCCTCTCCCTAGAGGTATGAGTCATCCATGAGCCCACTAGCCTTATACAACTCTCCACCTAGTTGTATAAGTCGGCGTAAAGCCTGAATCTGGGCGAAATATATCTACCCCCCTGGATGCAACCAGGTGACTTTACCTTCCTGCTGTCACATACAACTCTTGTTTTAACCTCGGGGTTGGAACACCAGCAATCAGGCATTCATGTACTCGAGACAAAGCATCCACATTCCCCATTTGAACGCCAGGGCGATGCTTTACTGTGAAGTTGAATTCCTGGAGGGCCAGGAACCACCTATTCACTCTTCTATTTGTTTCCTTGTTTTGAGCCATCCACTTTAACGGAGCGTGATCCGTAACCATGTCAAAGTGCCTACCTAGCAGGTAGTACCGAAGGGAATCTAGAGCCCACTTCACCGCTAAACACTCCTTTTCAACGGTGGCGTAATTTACCTCATGGGACTTCAACTTCCTGCTGAGGTAAATGACTGGGTGCTCTTCCCCGTTCCAGACCTGGGACAATACTGCTCCTAACCCCACATCTGACGCATCACTTTGTACGACAAAGTCTTTAGAGAAGTCGGGTGAGTACAACACTGGCTGGCTACATAAGGCTTGTTTCAAGAATTGGAATGCTGCCTCAGCCTCGGGGGTCCATTTAATCATGACCGACCCTTTCCCCTTCGTCAGGTTGGTTAGGGGCACAGCCTTAGAAGCAAAGTGGGGAATGAATCGCCGATAATACCCAGCGATTCCCAGAAAGGCTCGTACCTGCTTCTTGCTGTTGGGACGTGGCCAACTCTGGATGGCCTCGACTTTGTTGAGTTGGGGTTTTATTACTCCCCTCCCAATGGTGTACCCAAGATATTTGGCCTCCTCCTGCCCAATGGTACACTTCTTGGGGTTAGCCGTAAACCCCGCTTCCCGAACAGAGTCCAGGACTGCTTGCACATTTGGCAGATGTGAGGCCCAATCTGTGCTATGGACAATTACGTCATCCAGGTAAGCCGCAGCATACTTCCGATGGGGCCTCAGCATCTGGTCCATTTTCCGCTGGAATGTGGCCGGCGCATTTTGTAACCCGAACGGCATTCTTTTATATTGGAACGCCCCGTCTGGGGTTACAAATGCGGTTTTCTCTTTGGCCGACTTGGCCAGGGGGATTTGCCAATACCCTTTTGTGAGGTCAAGAGTCGTCATGTATCGGGCTGTTCCCAGCCGGTCGATCAACTCATCTATACGTGGCATGGGGTAGGTGTCAAATTTTGTAACTTTGTTCAACTGACGAAAATCGTTACAAAATCGCCAGCTCCCATCCGGTTTAGGCACCAACACGATGGGACTAGACCAATCACTTTGGGACTCCTCTATCACCCCTAAGTTCAGCATTTTCTGTACTTCCTCCCGTATTGCCTCCCGTCGAGCCTCTGGGATCCGATAGGGTTTTAACTTCACCCTTTCACCGGGCGGGGTAATGATGTCATGCTCTACCCCAGATGTTTGTCCCGGCAGCTCAGAGAATACCTCCTTGTTGCGAAGCACAAACTCCTTAACCTCCTGTTGTTGGGGTTGTGACAAGGTGGCTGCTATTCCAACCTCAGGAATCACGCAACCAGTTTGAGCTGGTGACCAAGTGTCTGCGACTAGGGACTCTCTATCCCTCCAGGCTTTCAACAGATTAACGTGATAGATCTGTTCGGGCTTTCGCCTTCCTGGTTGTCTGACCTTGTAATTCACTTCGCTCACTTTTTCCATTATCTCGTAGGGGCCTTGCCATTTGGCAAGGAATTTACTTTCAACCGTAGGGACAAGTACCAATATCCTATCCCCCGGGGAAAAGGTACGGGTCTTGGCTCCACGGTTGTACACTCTCTGCTGTGCCAACTGCGCTTGGGCCAAATGTTCCTTCACGATGGGCATTACCTGTGCAATTCGATCTTGCATCAGGGCGACATGCTCAATCACACTCCTGTGGGGAGAACTCTCACTTTCCCAAGTTTCCTTGGCAATATCCAACAGCCCTCTTGGGTGTCTCCCATACAGTAACTCAAAGGGGGAGAATCCCGTAGAGGATTGGGGCACCTCCCTAATAGCAAACATCAAATAAGGAAGTAAACAGTCCCAATCCTTTCCATCTCTATCCACCACTTTCTTCAACATTTGTTTTAGGGTTTTGTTGAATCTTTCAACCAGCCCATCGGTTTGGGGGTGATACACAGACGTACGCAATTGCGTCACTTTGAACAATTTACACAGCTCTTTCATAACCCGGGACATAAAGGGTGTACCTTGGTCCGTAAGCAGTTCTTTACAAATACCCACCCGGCTAAAAACAAGAGATAGCTCTTTGGCTATGGTTTTGGCCGAGGTATTTCGGAGAGGGATCGCTTCTGGATAACGGGTGGCATAGTCCATTATAACTAATATGTACTGGTGCCCCCTAGCGGACTTGATTATAGGACCTACCAAATCCATGGCGATCCTCTCAAACGGGACCTCAATGATGGGTAGAGGGACCAGCGGGCTACGGAAATGTGGCATCGGGCCAACCTCTGACACACAGGGCAGGAGGAACAATAATTTTCTACGTCCTTCATCACCCCCGGCCAATAGAATCTCTGTAATACCCTCTCTCGGGTTTTCTCTGTCCCCAGATGACCTCCAAGAATGTGCCCATGGGCCAACTCCAACACCAACTTCCTGTAAGGTTTGGGCACCACAAGCTGCTCAACGGTTTCTTCTGCCCTTTTTGCCACCCGATACAGTAGGTCCTTCTCTACGCTGAAGTATGGGTAAGTGCAGGTATTATCTGGGTTCACTAACTCGCCATCTATTTTCACTACGTTTTCCCGTGCCTTTATTAGGGCGGGGTCTTTCAACTGTTCTGTGGCAAAGTTTTCCCTGTGAACCTCAAGATCAGAAAACTCCACAGACGGTAGGTTTTCATCTGAGGAGGTGGGCTCCTCTCCAGTTTCTTGAGTCTCCCCTGCCAATACTGATAAGGGAAATTCCGGAGAGTCCTCACCACTCTCAGGGGAGTTCTGGCTATCACATTCCTGGTACATAGGGGCACCAGTGAGGGGCTCAGGATCATCCCACAGTTCCCAGAACTTCGGAAAATCCCTTCCCACAATGGCGTCATGCGGTAACTGAGATACTAAGCCCACTGGATGAGAGAGGGTACCTTTGGGGGTCTCGAAACACACTGTAGTCACTGGATACTCTCGGGTGTCCCCATGCACACAAATAACAGCTACCTTGCTATTCCCAGAGACCTCTGTTTTAACTAACTCAGCCTTTATCAGGGTCACAAGGCTACCTGAATCCAGCAATACCACAACATTTCTACCATTAACACACATTTTGCATTAATGTTTCTCAGTTCCTCGAATGGCAGTGCATGCGACTGTCGCACACAGCGACTGACGTCTGCCCGTCAGAAAGTCACACTGCATGGGTTCCTCCACAACCGGGCAATTGGCTGCAATATGTCCCGCTTGCCGGCAGCGGTAGCAAACGATCCTTCTTGCCGCCTCTTGAGCCGCTGATTTCCCAGGCTGTTCTCGCCAAACTTGGGGTAGAGCTCCCACCCTCTCACTCTCTCCACCCTCACCCCTTGGAATCCTCTTATCCGCCCCTGGGGATGGTCTGGTCTTAGGGTGGAAAGTCCGAGTGTCTCTGGAAGAGGCCGTCAGGTTCTCTGTAGCCAAGTATTTCTCCACACGATCCACAAGACCATCGGCCGTCTCTGGGTCTCCATGGCTTACCCACTTTTGGATGGCAGTAGGAAGAGCTCTCAAAAACCGATCCATTACAACACGTTCCACAATCTTTGGTGCGGACAAAGTCTCTGGCTGTAGCCACTTTCTGCTCAGGTGAATGAGATCATACATTTGAGACCTGGGGGGTTTTCCAAGCTGGAAAGTCCAGTTATGCACACGCTGAGCCCGGACAGCCTGGGTGACACCCAGCCTTGCCAATATTTCAGCTTTTAGCATCACATAGTCTTTTGCTTGGTTAGGCTCTAGGTCATAGTAAGCTTTCTGCGATTCACCAGTTAACAGAGGAGCCACCAGTCCAGCCCACTGCTCCTCAGGCCACTTTTCTCTTTCAGCGGTCCTTTCAAATGTGGTCAAAAATACCTCTGGATCATCCTCTCCAGTCATTTTTGTCAATAAACGACTCACCCCAAAGGACGCGGTATTAGTGGGACGGCTTTCCTCACTGGTCTGCGGACGTTGCTGCATTACTGCTTCCATTTGTTGTAGTCTCTGCTCTTGCTTCTGTAACAGGTCTATGAAGCGGGCCTCAGATTGCTGCTGGGCTTGTTGCTGAGCTTCCAGACTCTGTTGGTGAGCTTGCTGCTGGGCTGCAAGGCTCTGTTGATGAGCTTGCTGCTGGGCTGCGAAGTTCTGTTGTTGAGCTGCAAGGCTCTGTTGATGAGCTGCAAGGCTCTTTTGCAAACCTGCATTTGTCTGCTGTTGATTGGCATTTGCTAGAGCCAGCTGCTTCAGTATCTCCTCCATGCTGGCTTAAAAAAAACTGCCACTGGTTCTCCACCAACTGTGAGGAGGTTAGCTCGGCAGCGGGTGTGTGTGACCCCCGGGATGGGCTCCCCACACAAAACAGGCCCAGCAAACGGAGGTTGTGGTTTTCAAAATCAAAAAAAGGTGCGGTTTATTTTCTATTTACAGTGACAAAACACAGCAAAGCCAAAAGAAACATAACCAAAATAAATCCTGGTCAAGTTGACCTCTGACTAAACATACAGGTTTCCTAACTAACAACTGGGATCAGCCTAGTGCTGTCCTAGTCCCTAAGTCCCTGGTTTTAAACGTCCAAGCAAATAGCCACACAGGCTTTGTCTCACCGCACAGGGGTTCACTCTCCCTAGACAGTCCACACAGGTCTGGTTCCAGGCATGAGCTAACATCTAATGAAGCTGGGAGTTCTTATAGAGGCCTAAATGAGCTGACAAGCTTCAGCTGGCCTCATCAACTCCCTGTCTGTACGACGCCCAGCCCTCTCCCTAGAGGTATGAGTCATCCATGAGCCCACTAGCCTTATACAACTCTCCACCTAGTTGTATAAGTCGGCGTAAAGCCTGAATCTGGGCGAAATATATCTACCCCCCTGGATGCAACCAGGTGACTTTACCTTCCTGCTGTCACAATACTCTCGGGTTTCTCGTTGGGAAACAGGCCGACAAGAATCCTGACGAGAAACCCGAGAGTGTGTATACTTACCTGTCGCCGTGGAAACCCACGCATGCTCGAAATTACTTTGACGCATGCGCGGTAGCTTCCTAGGCATAGGTAGGGTGTAGCAAGATGGCGGCTACGGCATCGAATGTGACGAGCGCACGCTCGTCGTAGTCGATGACGTCACCGCGTTCGTTCCATTCAAAAGAACGGCGGTTCTTTTGAATGGAGTGTGTGTACACTCGGCCGGGACAAGATTCTTGTCAAGAATCTCATCAGGAAAAACAACGTGTTTTTTCCTGACGAGAATCTCGGCCGTGTGTACTAGGCTAAAGCCAAAATTACATTTCTGGAGAAGAAAAGGAAAGGATGTTTTCCCTGCCTGAATTGCATTCAGTGCAATCTTATGATGAAAGGTAACCACTATATCCATTCCAGTAATGGGGATAAGGTCATGTTAAAAGGTTTTTTTTGTATGTCAGTCCTCCTATGTAATTTATATTCTTACATGCCCGTGTAATCTAGTGTACGTTGGGGAAACCACCCAAATAATCAGGGATAGAATTGCTCAGCAGGATTTCCCACTGTTGCCTGTAGGTGGCGATACCACCACAGGCCAGCGTTGGAATATAGGCAGGTCATGGTGTATTGAGTGTCCTTTCCCGGGAACAGCCCAGTGGGAGTGGTGTCCCCATTGGGCATGGTGGGAAAGGGGTACTTAAGGGGCAGACACCATTGTTCTAGGTCCTTCTTCCCTTTGTAGCCCTCCTGGCGCGAGGGGTGTGTTGTGTGATTTCGGCCTCGGGACCATGTTGGTCCTGAGGCTGCAACTCTACCAAGTAGGCCCAGTTATGCTGACTGGGCCTACACTTTGAAGGTGATCCTGTGCTGTCCGTCCTGCGGGAGGAAGCCACTCAATGGAGGAAACCAGGGGAGGACCTGTCCTGGAGAAGACCGAGCGGAAGGCCAGTGTCTTGAGGAAGGCCTGGTGATTCTATTAGAGGATGCACCATAGCTAAAGTTTACCTTGCAGTCTGCCGGGTCGGCTTAAAGCAGGGGTCTCAAAGTGGCGGCCCTCCAGCTGTTGCGGAACTACAAGTCCCATGAGGCATTGCAAGGCTGATGGTTACAAGCATGACTCCCACAGGCAGAGGGGTGATGGGACTTGTAGTTCCGCAACAGCTGGAGGGCCACCAGTTTGAGACCCCTGGCTTAAAGGCTCTTTGACTGTTTGGCTGGAAGTTTGGGCGTTAAGTCCTGTGGCAGAGGATCCCGGACTATCCAATTTTGTTCACAACCGGTCTGTGGCAGAGACTGGTCCTGATCGTCATGCATCATTCCGGCTGATAGGCCAGGTGAGAGGGACCTATCCGGGTGAGCAATACCCATTTGAGGAGGAGTGGTGAATGACTCTGTAGTTGAGAAGTTTCTTCCCAGTGATCTGTACTGTGTACCTGAACCCTACCCCTTTCCCCTTCATCCTTCTACTATTCTTCACAAGTTTTAAGCAAAATAAAATAAAACCTAACAACAGAAGGTTTTACATCTTGTGTGGACATTGGAGTTCTTACAGACTTTCCTCCCCATGACAACGAATACTGAGGTAACGTGCAAGGCCCAAATCTAAACCAGCAGCTCCTACAGGGTGTACTACACATATATATGTCAGTAAAGCAGTGGACAGGGTTAGTAGGGAAGAGATTGATGTCAGTAGTCTATTTTTATTATTTTTTTTATCATAACTTATTTTTTTAATTTTCTATTTTTTACAATTTAATTTAGTAATATATTATTATTATTATTATTATTATACAGTTTTTTAGGAGCCCCACTGGGGGGGCTTTGGTGAGATAGCAGAGGTCTAAACAGACTCCTGATGTCTCAATTTTAAGACAGAGATTCCCCAGTCCCTTCTTTTGCAGCCAAGCAGCAGAGGGAATCTGTGTAGCACAGCGTGAATAGGGTGTGCCCAGGCACACCTGGCACACCCTGTGCGCACGCCTACGCTCCCAGTGGTTTCTTTTATCTGGTCATTAGTACAGTGACAGTGGATATTTTTTTTAGCACTGTTCACTGTATTAGTGCCACTGGTCCCCAAAAAGGGTCAGTTAGTGTCTGATTTGTAATCAATACTACAATATCGCAGTCCCACTAGAAGTCGCTGATCGCTGCCATTACTAGTAAAAAATAAAATCCCATAGTTTGTAAATGATATAACTTTTGCGCAAACCAATTAATATGCAGAAGTGGTTACACATCACAGACTAGCAATGGGCATATTATGTATTAAATATTATAGCATACCTCTCAACTTTCTTTTTGAGATAGGAATAAGGGATACTTTTTAGCAAAAGTATGTAGGCATAGGACACACCCCTGCCACGCCCCCTTAAAGGAGAATTATACAAAAAGATTAGTTTTTACCACTATTCCTTTATATTGGCTTCTGAGATTTACAAATTTAGCCATTTAGAAATTGGATGAAAGGTTTAGTGCTGGGAAAAACTTTCTGAAAGATAAATAGTGCATTTTATACATAACTATATAGATCAGACCGAATCAGGGACAGTCCCTCGAAATCAGGGACAGTCATAGTTTTGCAATGGGCATATATGAGTATTTAAAAAAAAGGGGTTATTAGGCTGCTTTCACACTGATCCACAGGTGCAGCTGCACTGAGCTATAGACTTCTGCTATACCCTGAAAGGTTTGGTGCGCTTTCTGGAAGTGCACTACGCCTGCAAGATATAATAGAAGTCTATGACAAAGCACAGCTAACCCACTGGAAAGCTGCAGTTGCACTGCGCTGAACCTGCGGTGTGGGTGAACCACGGCGCATCAACGTGAAAGCAGCCCTAGGCCCGTTTCACCCAATCGGTCTGATCAGGTCCGCCTGCAGTGGTGGCCTGTCCATAGAGGGCCCACGGGCACCGCCTCCCCTAGCCATGCGTCCGGCCCCCTGATCTACATATCAGTGGCACCAGACCATGGATTCCAATGCAGCAGGGTGGGGTTTTTTTTAAGCACCTGATTATAGCCAGAGGCTCTAATAGGCTTCAAAAAAAAGGGTAAGCTCGGAGCGCAGAGCATTGCGCTCCGAGCCCATCCAGTTGTGTGACCATAGCGAATGAGTTTTCACTATTATCACACTAAAGTTCCTCCCTGACAATCAGGAGGTAGATCTGTGAGACCTGTTTCCTGATTGGCCAAAGCGTCAGGCGATCCTATCGGATGCCTAGTGCTTTGGCGGAAGGAAGCTGGAGGAGCCGACACCGGAGCTGTCGTGGCCGCTGCCCGCACTCCAGGAGAGGACACCACAGCCCCGCCACATGAGCGGGTAAGTGCTGGGCTGGACTGATAGGCGGCACGGATAGGCAACACTGATGGGTGGCACTGATGAGACGGCACTGAAGAGGAGGCACTAATATGCAGCACTGATGGGCACTGATAGGCGGCACTGATGGGGCACTGATAGGCAGCACTGATGAGGCAGCACTGATGGGCACTAATGATGAGGAGGCACTTATGGGCACTACTGATATGCAGCACTGATGGGCACCGAGAAGCGACATAGATAGGCAGAACTGATGAGCAGACACTGATGGGCACTACTGATGAGGAGGCACTGATGGGCACCAAGAAGCGACATAGATAGGCAGAACTGATGAGCAGACACTGATGGGCACGACTGATGAGGTGGCACTGATAGGCGGCACTGATGGGCACCAAGAAGCGACATAGATAGGCAGCACTGATGAGTAGACACTGATGGGCACTACTGATGAGGTGGCACTGATAGGCGGCACTGATGGGCACCAAGAAGCGACATAGATAGGCAGCACTGATGAGTAGACACTGATGGGCACTACTCATGAGGTGGCACTGATAGGCGGCACTGATGGGCACCAAGAAGCGACATAGATAGGCAGCACTGATGAGTAGACACTGATGGGCACTACTGATGAGGTGGCACTGATAGGCGGCACTGATGGGCACCAAGAAGCGACATAGATAGGCAGCACTGATGAGTAGACACTGATGGGCACTATTGGGGCTGCACTGATTATCTTACAGGTCTCCCCTGTGAGGAAATGCCGCTGATCGGCTCTCCTCTCTTCTCACACACTGTCAGTGTGAGGAGAAGAGAGATGATAAACGGCATTTCCTTGTTTACATGTGATCCCCTGTGATTGGACATAGCCGAACACATGGGTAAAGAGCTGCGTCATCGGCTCTTTACTGAGATGGGGTCGCGAGCACGGTGAAACTGGAGCGACATCACATGACGTCTCCCCAGAACAAGGGAGCATCCCACCCGCTGTTATTTGTCTATACGACAGGTGTATGCATAAAGAATACATATTGTGTTTTACAACAATGCACAGGCTGTAATAGAGGGGGAATGTTTCAATGGGGACACAAGTTCTGGTGACACCCTGGAATTCCCTCACTTCCTGTACAGACTATGGGACACAACCTGACAGAGGTTATTATAACCCTCCTTCACTCTATCCAAAGTGAAAAAAAAATAAAGAAGTTTTGTCTTTATTCCTGCTTTGAGACTATGACCAGAACAATGTGTCTTATGAAGGAAGGAATCCTCTCAGCACCTCAGCTCCCTGTCTGAGCACAATGTTTACCAACACAGCCCCCTCCCCTTCTTTAGCT